>CM057340.1:164452928-167413006 GCA_030015575.1 Agapanthus africanus | reverse complement strand
AGCTGCACTGGACTGCAGTCCAGAACCGCTCTCCGAACCAGTTAACGTCACCTTTTTAGCATAGAAACAGATTAAAACTCTTATGGTGTTCTATTTAATTGAGTCGGCTTCGATATAAGCCCCCAAACTCAACATTCCGGTATGTAACCAATTAACTATGATTTTTACAAAGTTCAGGTACAGGAAATTTCAGTTTTGACGGGTCTAAAAGGGAAAGCCATATCACGTTGTTAAAAACCGTATTTTCTAGCCAAATCATAACACAGCATTCGTTATCACTCGGGCCATCAGTCTTGATTAGTTTACATCAATTAAAAGGTGGTTTTCAGTTCATGGTTTGCATCGAACACTTGCATTACTTGATTCGCAATCGAAATGTATATATGATATTGAAGTGCAATCGAATTGAATAGGTATAATTAGCATGAAGCAAGTATTAAACTTTCCTGATGACGTATCGACGATGGTACGACAGTGGCAACCGCGATCACGATGCGAGCGCGGCATGGCAAACTCAACTTTGGCTCGAGTTCGATGGCTCGGCAGCGACGGTTTGGGTTGCTGGGGCGAAGCGGGTGCGGTCGGCGGTGAGGGGGGTGTCGGATGCGTTCGGGCACTGGAGGGAGGCAGCTGGGATGGCTGAGGTGGTCGCCGGCGATGAATAGAAGCTCGACGAGGGTTGCAGTGGTTTGAGGCTCGGGGGTTTGATGGAGCTCGGAGTTGGCCGATGAGATCGACGGAGGAAGTTCGTCTGCGACTGGAGGAGAGGAGCGGGGTTTGGTGGTGCTGGGAGGTCGAGGGTCGGCAAGGAGGAGGTCGGTTTGGGAGGTGATGGCGTCAACGGCGAGGAGTGAGCAGGGGTTTTCGGCGATGATGGCCTCGACGGTGGTGATGCAGTGGGGAGGCTCTATGGCGATGGGGTGAAGGAGAGAGAGGGAAGGAGGAGGTTATGGTGACGGGGTCGGGGGTCGGCGACGTGGGGCTATGGCGAGGAGACGAGGAGGGTTGGGGTGGTTGCAGTGGGTTGGTTGGGGAAAGAAGGTGACGGCGAGGTGGGTTTGCAGTGGGAAAGCTTAGTGGTGTGAGGAGTGGCGATGAGAGGAGGAGGAGGAGAAGTCGCGAGGAAGAGAGAGCGAGGGTGAAGTAGGGGGAGTCGTGGACGTTGGAGTTGGGGACGTGGGGGAGGAGTGGGTGCGGCCGTCGAGGAGCGCGAGGGGGAGGGGACGTTGTGAGGAGGGAGCGAGTCGTGCGGGAAGACGTTGGGGCAAAGATGAGGTCGCGAGGCGCGGGTCGTGGGCGCGAAGGAGGCGGGGCGTGGGAGCGAGCACGACGTGGAGGAAGAAGGGAGCGGGAAAAATATGAGGTGTGGGGGAGAAGAAGTGGGTCGGGTCGGGTCGGTAGGGGCTGGGCCGGGCTCGGGCTAGGATAGGAAATAAAAGAGAGGTGGAGGGATAACGGGCTGGGCCGGGAAAATAAAAAGGAAATGGAAAATTGGGTTAGGGTTTATAAGTGAAATATAGGAATATTTAAATTTAGAAAATTTAGGGAAAAATAATTTACAATTTCGGAAAATAGTCACACGGGACCTGGGTATTACATCATACCCCACTTATATAAAATTTCATCCTCGAAATTCAACATAAATAATAAGCCATAAAATGTAATGCGAAACACAACAAGATCAAATACTATTATATAGTGATTTACGCAAGAGCAGCTAGCAGAAAATCCAAGGCCTATATAAGTATAAGAAATAACGCAACTAAAAAGATGGGTCTAAGTATTTTAGAATAAATATATCGATCAACAATTTAAAATAACTTGAGAAAACTCATATGGTGAAATAAGAAAAAAGTATATGCGGCATGTATTTGCGCTATTGAAAATATGACGAATAATAGAGTATTCAGAACCAGTAAAATGGAAGTAGTTAATAACAAGCAAATTTTTTTTTTGATAAACATAAAATAACGAAAACTAGATTTCAAATAGCAATGTCACTGAATGTAATTATAGTAATAGGAGATAGTACTAAAAATGTATAGGGCTAGTCAGGGTAGGGATTACAATGGAGTATTGTCCATTCGAAAAGGTCGGGGTGCGGTACTTCAATCTGAATGTCGAAGAGACGAGGGTCGGGTCAACACAAGGTGCAAGGGTGAAGAATAATGAATCTCAGGAGAGAAGAAATTTATTTGGAGGGCAAACAGTCAATGCATCATGCGTATCAATACTCAAAAGATTAGCGAACTCAGAAACTTTATTATTATTATTCCAGAAAATTTCAAACAAGGCATTCCCGAAAGATAAAAGGTGGCCCTAAACTATACATAGATTTATTTGGCCAGAGAAAACAAAAAATAAATCACGTCAGTCGCGGTTATGGAAGTTCAGCAGGTTACGGTAAGCTCGCGCGCTAAGATAGGACGTCCATTTCCATTGCGCCTAGCAGGGATTGGCACTGGAAGTTCTTCTGCCATGGGGTCTTCTTCTCCTGGTCCTTCTTCCTTAGCTGGAGCTTCTTCATCTAGGTCTGATTCCAAGTGATTCACCTCTTTTAGATCTTCTTCCACGGGATTTCCTTCTACTGGATTCTCCTCATGGCCTTCTCTCCTGGATTTTCTTCTTCCGGGTCTTCATCGGGATCTTCCTCTATCAGGTCCTCTTCAGGATCTTCTTCCTCCTCGTCGGAGTCACTGATCATGTCGACTTCTGAGGCTGCGACTCCCTCGTCCTCAAAATCACGGTTGCTGAAAATAACCTGTGGACCGTTGATCTCGTCATCTGAACTCACCAGCATGCAGTACAAGGAAATGCAGGACCGAGTGTCCTCATCGATAGGTGGCGCTGCTCCAGGATTGGCCATGTCCTGAAAAGGAAGAGTCATGATCAGACAGTGGAACACACCAAGAAAATAACCAAGGATATGGAGCACAAGGAACATATACAGTAGGTAAGGACTGAAAAATCAAAATCTAGAATATTGATGCAATAAGCAGTATAAGGAAAATGAGTGACAAGGGGACGATACATAAATCACCACTCACAATTTTATTGCATTCAAACTCAGAAGTTCAACGGATACAAGATTTTAAACGAAAGAAAACATTTACTAAAGAGTGATAGTATTCTTATTGAAAGCAGAAAAGGTGATACTCCTTCGTTGATATCTAGACCGCTGCATTCTCGTCAAGCGAGTGGAATCCTGCGCTGGGTCCGTACTATCCTCGAAACTCGAACTACGAAATAACCAAGTCACTTAGCAGGAGTGGAGAGTGTGGACGGATCTCTTCCTTGCAGCTCTTCCTTCTAGGGCAACCATTGACAAGATGTTCGTCGGATCCACAAATCAAGCACTGCCCTTTGGCGTTGCGACAGTCTCTCTGAAAGTGTCCCGGTCTCTTACAGTATCCATAGCATTGAGCTCTCCGCTGCTTCCGTTGCTGAGGAACAAATGGGTGCTTCATCTTCACATCTTTTCCTTGTTTAATAGGGGTTCCCTTACGATTGGAGGCTTCCGCTGGTGCTTGAGCCATTTGCATTCTTAATCCTTCAGCTAAATGGTTGTTCGTTCGTTCTTGGCTTCCTTCAAGCCTTGCAGTACATCCAAAATCTCGACGGTCTGACTCTAGGGAGTGGAGATAGAAGAAGAGTCGTTGGAAGACATGGTCCTGAAACAACAATTTTAGGACGCATAAGGTACAAGATATAAGAATCAGAATACAATGTAGAATAGGCAACGAAACAAAAATATCGGGTGAGTTGAAACTCAAACGAGTGGAAATCAAATGTAGAACTCCAAGTCACTCAAACAGAGTTCAGTATTGTAACTATGCTGCAGTTCATAATTACAATTACGTAACTCTACTAAGTCACCCAAAACTCTAGTGGATGGATCAAAATATGTAGCAGAACACACTATGTGAATCAAGATCAAAGATAACATGTTTATAATCTAGACCGAAGGATGTCTTAGATTGTCAAGCCCTATATGGAAACTGCAATCCCAATCATAGCAAAACCTGGCTTTGATACCAACAAAACCATGTCATGCCCCGCTTCCCAAAATATGGGATACGAGGGGTTAACAAGGCCAACCATGCTACTACGGTCGAGGAAACATCCTGTCGTAGTCACACTTCGGCTTCTAGCTTTACGTGGTAATCAGTAATCAATGCACAGGTAATGAGAAATGCAGTCACTAAATCAAAACAGATACAAGAACTAACCAGATAGGGACCAAGGAAGTATAGCTCTGAGTCACTGATCTAGATATCCGCAATGTCCTCAGGGTACGTCAGGTCCTCGTCCGAGCTAAATCCACTTCTCACTCTGAGCATGCATACTCAGGTCGTCAGAGCGACACAATAGCAATAAATAGAAATACATGTATAACAAGTGTAATAATGATGAATATGAAATAGTAAGCATGAAGTGATGATATGAGAATGAAGGAGCCAGTACGGGTAAACAGTAAAGTGGGTAAACAGTACGACAGGTGTATCAGTCAGTAATCAATGCATGTCACTAAACCTATCAGTCTCTAAGTCTCACTGTCCAGGTCGCTAAAACTATCATCAGTCTAAGTGTGAGAGTCAACCACTCGTGAGTATCCCCCACCTAAGGGTAGTGCCCCAGGGGCAAGGGAACACGGGCTCGAGTCGCTGATTATCAGTAATATCACCCATATAACTCCAGAATCGTTGTGTATGCCGACAATGGGACTCCCGAGATTCCGTTGAACTCACACTCAAACTCCCAACACCCCGTGGTCTAAATCAAACACCAACCATAAACTCAAATACTAGTCGGTCCATGACAAGTCTACGCAAGAACTGGAGACAGGATCTCCATCAAGCATGTCTCGGCTGATACCCATGATAAATGGATAGTGTTTGGTGCCTTACCTATGACACTAATATAAGTGCTCCATAACCGTCCCATTCCAGTTATAGTTACACTTATATATGTCTCATAGACGTCGACAATGCAATAAATCAACCGGTCTGCTGATTGTGTACAAGTACGTGTCACTTTCACTTATTCATTCATGATTTAACACTAACGTACTTGCCACAATCCAAACACTAATATCTATCACTGGGTAATGTACACGATCACAATGTTACCAATGTATATGAGCTCTACATGATATGATGATAATGCAATAATTATGATATGAATAAAATATCATCAGTCGATATCCTACTACTTGCATAATTTACTATAAATCATACATGCAGAATTAAGTGAAACAAAGTAAAAGTGGTAAGCAGTATATTTAATTATCTATCAATCAAAATTGGTTTCGCATCAATCGGATTTCAGGTTTGCTAGTTATAGTCATTTCAATTTAAGTGTTCACTGCTGGAAATCCAGTTTCAGAAATGTAAGTGTGTTTCGTAATACGTTTTACTCCCAGTTGGGAGCATAATTAGGCGACGCTATAGTTGAACAAAATTTATTTTTACCAGTTAGGTTTCCAACTCACCAGGAGGATCGATAATATCCATGGTGTACTGGAAGTTATGCATTGAAAATGAAGGGGTATACGTTCTGTCCCTGTTTGGGACAGCTATATGTTCTGTTGATTTAAAATATACTTTAAATAGTAAACGACAATAAAAACAAACGAAACCACTTTCAATGATTAGCTAACAGATTTTTCTTCTCTATAGTATAGGGTTACGCATCATAACATTTTCATACAGCAGAGTGAAAGGATTACAAAATAAGAATCGACAGCCAGAGCTGCTCTGGACTGCAGTCCAGAGCCGCTCTCCGAACCAGTTTACGTCACCTTTTTAGCATAGAAATAGATTAAAACACTTATGGGGTTCTAGGTCGTTGAGTCGTCTTCAATATGAGCCCTCGAACGCAACATTCTGGTATGTAACCAATTAACTATGATTTTTACAAAGTTCAGGTACAGGAAATTTCAGTTTTGACGGGTCTAAAAGGGAAAGCCATATCACGTTGTTAAAAACCGTATTTTCAAGCCAAATCATAACACAGCATTCTTCATCGCTCGGGCCATCAGTCATGATTAGTTTCCGTCAATTAAAAGGGGGTTTTCAGTTCATGGTTTGCATCGAACACATGCATTACTTTATTCGCAATCGAAATGTATATATGATATTGAAGTGCAAACGAATTGAATAGGTATAATTAGCATGAAGCAAGTATTAAACTTGCCTGACGACGTATCGACGATGGTAGGGCAGCGGCAACTGCGATCATGACGCGAGCGCGGCACGGCAAACTCAACTTTGGCTCGAGTTCGATGGCTCGGCAGCCACGGTTTGGGTTGCTGGGGCGAGGCGGCTGCGATCGGCGGTGAGGGGGGTGTCGGAGGAGTTCGGGCACTGGAGGGAGGCAGCTGGGATGGCTGAGGTGGTCGCCGGCGATGGAATAGAAGCTCGGCGAGGGTTGCAGTGGGTTTGAGGCTTGGGGGTTTGATGGAGCTCGGAGTTGGCCGATGAGATCGACGGAGGAAGTTCGTCGGTGAGTGGAGGAAAGGAGCGGGGGTTTGGTGGTGCTGGGAGGTCGAGGGTCGGCGAGGAGGAGGTCGGTTTGGGTGGTGATGGCGTCAACGGTGAGGAGTGAGCAGGGGTTGCGGGCGATGATGGCCTCAACGGTGGTGATGCAGTGGGGAGGCTCGGTGGCGATGAGGTGAAGGAGAGAGAGGGAAGGAGGAGGTTAAAGTGACGGGGTCGGGGGTCGGCGACGTGGGGCGACGGTGAGGTGACGAGGCGAGTTAGGGTGGTTGCAGTGGGTTGGTTAGGGAAAGAAGGTGACGGCGAGGTGGGTTTGCAGTGGGGAAGCTTGGTGGTGTGAGGAGTGGCGATGAGAGGAGGAGGAGGAGAAGTCGAGAGGAGAGAGAGAGCGAGGGTGAAGTAGGGGGAGTCATGGACGTTGGAGTTAGGGACGTGGGGTAAAGGGTGTGAGCGGCCATCGAGGAGTGCGAGGCGGAGGGGACGTTGTGAGGAGGGAGCGAGTCGTGCGGGAAGACGTTGGGGCAAAGATGAGGTCGTGAGGCGCGGGTCGTGAGCGCGAGGGAGGCAGGGCATGGGAGAGAGCGCGACTTGGGAGGAAGAAGGGAGAGGGAAACGGGTCGGGTCGGGTCGGTAGGGGCTGGGCCGGGCACAAGCTAGGATTGGAATTAAAAGAGAGGGGGAGGGATAACGGGCTGGGCCGGGAAAATAAAAAGGAAATGGAAAATAGGGTTAGGATTTATAAGTGAAATATAGGAATATTTAAATTTAGAAAATTTAGGGAAAAATAATTTACAATTGTTAGTTATATGTATGCCCTAGAGGCCATTACTATACATAGGATGTATATTGTAGTGGATGCTTGGACATATATAGGGAGGACTTTCTTGCTCGACATGATAGTATGCTATCTGGTTGATCTTTACCTTAACGTGTACACTGATTGTCTCTCTGTTACATGTTGGTAAAGCCCTTAGGATGTGTACTTGACTATCTGGACTATGATGCGGATCATACTAGTGGGGACATGGTAGTCCATAAGTACATCCTTGAAAGTCCTTAGTCGTGGGTGTATCGAGACGGGGCATCGATATACCAGAGTAGACTAGCGTATACCTTCTCGACCCATACAGATGGGCGATGGATGATCCCATATCCATTGGTGTTTGACATCAGAGATGATATACGGGTGCTCAGTGGAGACTGGGTACACTGGACGGACTCGCCGAGAACTCCCAGATGGTATTATACCTTACGTCAGATGGCAGTTCTCTGGTGACACTGGTACAGAGTAGTCTGTTGACCCGAGATCGTCATAGAGTCTTGTGTGGTTCCCACTGTGCTTTGAGTTCCATCTTACCACGTCCAAGAGGGAGTGCAAAACGGTGGTTTTTGGGTACAGTCCCGAGTCACATGGAGGCAATGAGCGATAGGAGGGGATTCGTCTCTCCCGGTATAGGGAGTTGATGTTGCGCTGTGTTCGATTGGCTATAACAGGAAATCCCTGGCCAGGGTTGCTGAGATTTACTGGTAAGTGTTACCAGTAGTTTCTCGAATTGTTATAGACCTCATATCGACACGACTTATCGAGCTATTGGGGTCTGACGTTTACCACCCCTAGGCGAGATATGCGACATATCAGACGATCAGACCGGACTGTACGGTAGTGTTACTGGTTGGATTCACTGGAGTGTGAGCGGGCTTGCTCGTCGATCTTCTGATCGCTCAATACCCGGGTGGCCATTACGTTTAGCAGACCGCTTGCGGCTTGTGGGTGTTTGATATGATCATCACCTGCTGCCGGCGTATTGACGAGTCTTTAGAGTCCGACACAGAGGTTTCCTTGCTCAAGCGAAACGAAATAGGAGCGCATATGAGATATGTGCAGGACCGAGAATAATGCGTGTATGTGATACCGTATTCCATTCTCGCGATGATTGTATCGAATGGTTGTATGCGATATAACCTAGTTATCGAATCAAGGATGATTCGATAAGTCGATACATTGAATATTAGTCGGTCATATGCGATATGACCGGATCGTTAAATCAAGTGTTGATTTAATGATTTAATGTATAATTATATATATGATATATTAATTTACATTAACTAATATGGTTCACTTTAAATGGATTTAAATGGATTTTCTCACTTGGTGTGCACATTGTATATGTGATATACTTTTGTACACTAGTTTGTATCATGTTTGATGATACTTGCTCACTTGGGTTTGTGTAAAGATTAATCCATGGTTATATGAATGGTTAGGGTTTTGATTATTTACTTAGTTGTTTATTTATATATTCATTTTGGAAATTATTTAAGGATGGTGGCTTATTTTGTTTTATGTTGAAGCTTCTTGAAGCTTTGATCAAGTCAACCATTCTTATCTCATCCTTAACCCTAACCATTCCAACTAACCTTGGTTTAATCTCTACACTTGACCATGGTTTACATTATGATAAGTTTTCATTTTTTTTTTATTTAAAAATAACTTATCATAATATTAGCTTCTTCTTTTTCATCTTCTTTCATGAAGAAAGCTTCACTTCATCAATGGTGATTGATGAAAATGAGTGAGAAATCCAATTCTAAAGTGAACCCACTTCCTATTTCTTCATCCTCTACCTCTTGCCAAGTAGTAGAGTGTGTTTCCTTCACAAGTTTTCATGGCTTGGTGAAGGTGGAGCTTGATCTAGTGATGCCTCGACGTAGATCATCTTCGGCACGTCGTCGATGACCTAGCCCGCTCTTTCTCCGATGAAGCCGACGCTAGAGCCCGGGATTTGATATGGACAGCGGAGAGGACTTCATCACGGAGCCGTGGAGGTGGAGGACCGGATCTACAAAGGTTGTATTTCCGTATTCTTGTAGTTAAGTGTTAACTAGTTTGCTTTGTCGCTTAAACTTCTAGCCAACGATCCGTATTAGGGTTTCTCGGCACCGTAATTTATGAAATTGGCATGGTTGATGCCTTGTGAGACCTCTTGAGAGTGCCTAGGAACCTTACAGTGGTATCAGAGCTACTAGGCATTAGATGTCGACCTATGAGGGGTTCTCACTGTGTGACAGTGTGGCGAAGCATAGGCTCTTACCCCCAGGGTGTCCCGAGACCGGAAGGTGTTCCGGCGGGTTGTAGTCCTCGCGAGGGGGCATGCGTAAAAAGTAGCTGCTGAGGGACCCGTTGGTGCCACGGCGACCCCATTGGATAGGGTTGCTGCCTGACTTACAGTGGTATCAGAGCCTAGCTAGAGCCTTAGGCGAAGTCCAGACGATGTTTGAAACCCGATCGAACCGAAAACCCAACCCGAAAAATGCTCTCTGTACTTTTTCTAAAATCGTGGTTTTTTCCAAATTAAAAATATGCAGAAAAACCAGCAGGGATATCTAAGAGTTACGGTGAATTTTGATGACCTAATTCCATCATTACGCCGCGGATCCGCGGCACGAGCATGGCTCGTGCGGCGGATCCGCGGCCGTTTTGTCGTATTGTTCATCGAAATTTGCACCATAATCAATAATAGTCACTGCTGGTTTTCCTGGGAATATTTTAATATTTATTCCAGAGTTTTATTTTCTGGGTTGTTTTGGGGATTCGAATGTTCGATCGGATTATCAAATTTTGTCTGTGTGGCTTTCCGGATAATTTTTTGAATATGTTAAAAAGTTCGACCGGATATAAATACCCACCTTTTCCCCTGCCGGGAAATTTCCAAGTGTTGGATTTTTCCGTAGTTTAACGACGTTCTAAGTAGTGCAAGTAACGCGATGGTCCCTCTAGAAGAAAACAAACCTTAACTCGATTATGTGACCGTCTTGAACTGCCCTTTGAACCTTCGGGTTTGGGGCAGTACGGCGTGCCACATGTGAGGCGTTGGCTTGACCCTTCTACGGCTGGACCGTTGGTACTGAGGCACGAACTGAATGTTTTTAGACTTGTTTCATGCGTTGATCAGTATCGGGAAAACTTGGGTGTTTGAATGTTCGATCGGAAAGTTTAACATTTTCTAATTATCTGGAATGTGATACAACAATTGGAATTCACAAAAGTTATGTGATAACTGAATGAATGTTATAAACATAGCAGTTTAGTCTCACTTGATCGGTTGCCACGGAATTTTGATGCGATCAAAAGTCCATCGCAATCACGTAGCGTACGCGGATACTCGCCGGGTAAACTTAATAGACAGCCTCACTCCATAGACCCGACCAAGTGACTGTAGGAGAACCCCGTCTCCGAAAGCATCCGTTCGGGTGCTCGCGGCAGCGGTGTTCCGCCTTGGTGCATTTCGTCGACGGTATCGGGGGGTGCGGCCGCCTACTAAAGTTTGCGACGAGCATTCGATCAGTATGTCGGGAATCCTGTTGAATTGCCTGACTTGATATTGAAAAGAGTTTTCGATAATGAGACTAAAATGCGGGGTTTATAACTGTTAGGCATGTGATGTCTAAGTAATTCATTTGATTAGGCATGCGATGTCTATGTAGGTTGCGGATTCCAACTGTTGTAGTTTTACACTTTCTTTTCTGTGACCGTAAGTGTAATATGTGATATCGCCGGTTTCATTGCTATATGTCAACGATAATTGGGATGCGCATATTTACTTACGTTGATGACATGTGATGTTATGTGTTGCTGGATATGTTATATTGGATCGTCGTGTTTGAATAGCCTGGGTTTTTTATGTGAGATGAGTGTTTTTCTTTTTCATTCATGTAAAAACTTGTATGTAATATTCTTTTATTGGGGCACTTCCAGGTTGCGGAAGATGTCACCCTTTGTATATTATTTACTTTTCCGCACTAGGATAGACCCAAGGAGGGGAGCACAAGTAACCGGGTTCTGGAGTCCAGTGGGAGACCAACTCGAGGAGTCGAGTCTGGGTCTCCTAACTCCAGAATTGGTAGGGTTGCTTGCTGCTCTCGTAGGGGTCTAGGGGTGTGGGTTTGGCTATTCATCACGACCGTGGAATCCGTGTTTTATACTGGCTCGTATTGAAAACACGGACCTCCTAGTATATCCAATATTTCATATGTTTCTTCTGCTGCGATATCTGTGATGTGATCATATGATGTTCTGTGATAGATACTGTATATAGTATATATGATATATTATATAGATGTTACTTATGTTTTACACCCGCGCTAGCCCTGCCCCGCTCTGCCGTTAGTTACCTAACCTAACGGTGCACGGGGGGACATCGAGGCGAATGCAGATGGCATAAGTGTATGTCGTATTTATCTGTGATGTTTAGGTAATATAACTGATGGGACTTCATTAATGAGATTAATGAAATAAAAGAAACCTAAGATGTTGTAGAATCGAATTTCAAAAATAAAACAGGTAGCTACAGTTCTTGCTTTGCACAGCGGTATATGTGATATATCCTGCACCTTATTCGATGAGGAAAGGACCGAGATCCCTTCACCGGGAGTGACTCCTTTAGCAATAACTGGCAGATGCTACACACTCGGTTTGTCTTTTGATAGCTTCTATAGTTTCTGCTTTGCACAGTGATATATATGATATATCCCGCACCTCATTCGACGAGGAAAGGACCGACGATCCCTTCACCGGGAGTGACTCCTTTAGCAAAACTAGAAAAGCCTCAAAAACACTCCATTTTAAAATCATTTGATTCTACAACGATATCAAGTTCATTACGCAATAGGTTTTCAGAAAAACCTGTCGTAGCCCTCCGTCATTTCAGATAAGTTGTATATAGTATTCGTGCTGCATTTGTTGGCTTTCGTCAAGGTGCAGTGTGCGGTAGCTATATGCTGCTTATCTGCTGCATACGATGCGATTGGATTAGGGTAGTCGTGCGGCTTTGTTGGCTTTCGTCAAGGGTCGTGCGGGTGGGTTTAATTCGATCAAGAAATGTACGGGTTGAACTTGACTAGCGGGCTATGGTTTGTTGGCTTTTGTCAAGGTCATAGCACGTTAGGGGCGAAATATTATCGGGAATTTCAAGTGTTGAAATTTGCAATGAGATTGCATACCTTCTATGAGATAGTTGGATCCCGATACCCGCTGCGAGTAAGAGTTACTCCTGGGAGAGTTTTATACATTACAATTAGCCGATCAAGTAGGTGTCTAGAAAGGTGTTAACGAGGTTACGCCTCTGGGAAAACGAGGTTTACATTAATTAGGTTCGTGCGAAAGCACGGGGGTCCTCCCTCAAAGTACCGACACTGGCCTGGCTGAAAGATTGGCGAACTTGTAGTGTGTAATTAATCCCGGCTAGTCTTTCCTTTTAGTGTTTGAAGGAAGATTTGATAAAAAGCAGTGGGAGCCATCCTGATTAGATAAAATAATAACCAATCTATTCTTGCAAGAGCGCACGCTGAGTGTTTTCTTCTCTCTCTCTCCATGTAGCGACCATATCACGCCTTAATCAAGATAATAATACGGAATATTGACCGAACCCGCTTGTTATACTGAGCTGGGGAATGTTGGTCCCGCTCCAACTTATAATTGTTATAAGACAGAGCAGGAAATTGGGGAATACCAGATTTCCCGTGCCGCCCAAACGAAGAAAGTGCATGCTGATGCATCATCTTCGGGTGTGTTCGTTACACAGAACTGTTTCTCTGTATCCTCTACATCCTGAGTATGTGATACCAGATCAGGATCCCAGATATGTAATCTGTTACATAGGGCTACAGAAAGGTAGAGAGCTGAGAACGGGTGATAAGTTTCATGAGGCAGAAAACGGGGCAAGTGTTGCAGCCAAGTCTGTTGGTCACTGTCACCCTGTATTACCGATACATTGATTCTGAACGAATGTTATTAGATACCGAACCTGATATACAAAATCATATCAGTCTCTTTATCAGTAAAGAAATGATAAAATTTTGTATTGTTGGATAATGTTTTGAACATTTCCTATATCAAAAGTTGATCGGTTCAGGCACGTTATCTAAAAGCATTGATGTTCTAAATCAAACTACAGTTCTTTAGTATACGGAACACACACAAGAGGAAAAGTTCAGAACTGAACGAATCCTTCTTGAGGTATTGTAGACTAGGTCATATCAATGCGACCTGACTGGCTGAAGTTACTTATAGATGCATATTTAAATCAGTTTGAATTTACATCTTGTGAAACTTGCTAGTCATGTCACAAAGATAAGATGACCAGAGCTCTGTTTAATGGAAACAGAGAAAGAGTTAGTGAACTCTTGGGATTGATACATGTGATGTATGTAAGGTCCCCTGTCTACACATGCCAAGACTGGTTCTTTGTACTTCGTTACATTCTCTGATAATCTCTCAAGATTCAGACCTATGTTCCTGTTGAAACACAAGTCCGAACCTTTTGAGATATTCACAGAATATAAGTTAGAAGTAGAGAACCAATAACAGGTATAAGTATTATGTCCTTTGATGAGATCAGGGAGGAGAATACTTGAGCACGGAATTCCTGGACTATTCTAAAGGAGAATGAGATTCTCTCTCAGCATTACTCCTCCGTATACACCATAGCACGATGGTATATCGGGGCGGAGCAATCACACCCTATATGATAAGGTGTGCTCTATGATGAGTACTACTGAGTTACCTATTTCCTTTTGGGAGTTATGCACTTGAGAAGCTGCATACCTATTGAATAGGGTTCAAATCAAATTAGTTGCCTACCAATTCATATGTGATATGGAAAGGGAAGAGCTCATCTCTTAAGTTGGTTAAGATTTGGGGTTGTCCAGCCTATGTCTGAAAAGTATAATCCGGAAAAGCTCGAGGCAAGGTCTGTTATGTAGAACTGGAAATGTTCCAGCTATACAAACTACAGCTGATGATTTGAAAGAACCAAAGGATTCAGTAGATTCCAACGAACCTCAGCCTCTCCGCCGATCTAGTAGGGTTCCTCACCCACCTGAGAGATACTTCGGTTTCTCTATGACAGTGGGAGCAAGGATTGTATCATGAGATGATGACCCAACTAGTTTCGAGCTGGCCATCAGGAGTAGGACTCTGTAAGAATGGCTGGATGCTTAGCGATCTGAGATGGAATCCTTATACACCAACAAAGTATGGACTTTGGTTGCTATATCTGAAGGGTTAAATCCCCATCAGGAGCAAGTATATCTTGAGAAGATTACTTGGTGTACATGGAAAAGTTGAGACTTTCAAAGCTAGACTTGTTAAAGGTTTGCATCATTAACCAGGTGTGGATCATGATGAAACTTTTTCTAAGTAGCTATGCTTAAGTCCATCCAGATCCTACTTGCCACGGCTACATACCATGACTACGATATCTGGCGGTTGGGTGCCATGACTGCTTTTCTAAATGATATTTTAGAAGAGAACATCTATAAGTACACAGCCAGAGGGCCTCATAGACAGTGGGAGCAGCGGAAACGTGTGCAAGATGCTTTATAGGATAAAGCAGGCATCGCGGAGTTAGAACATCTGTTTTGATGGATTAGTCAAAGAGTTTGACATCATCAAAATGGTAGATGAACCTTGTATAAACAAAAAGGTAGTAGGGAGTATGGTGGTGATCCTCGTAGAGTACGTGGATGACATACTCTTGATAAGAAAGGAGTTTCTTATGCTACGCTCGATCAATCTCCGTTTATCACATAGATTCTCCGTGTAGGATCAAAATGATACCTCCTAAATCCTGAGTTTTGGATCTATGAGATAGATTTAATTGGATGTTAGGATTCTTACTAGTTGTAGTGAGATGATATCAATCGATCCTGGGAAGAATCACTGGAAGGGTTCCAGGGTGATAAAGACGACTGAATGTCAGTCGCAGGCATTGTCTTTACCCTCAGTAAAGGGACGGTATGTTGGAAGAGTTCCAAGCTAGATACCATGAAATACTAGACGATAAAGGCAGGATACATCGCTACTTAAGATGCTACCAAAGAGGCTGTTTGGGTGTATATTGGTTCATGAGATGAACTACGTTCCTACCATTGTGAGACAATGGAGTTGTGGCTTATGCCGAGGAACGCCGGTCCCATCAGTAATCCAGACATATTCTAAGGCAGTGTCACCTGATCATGGAGATGGTTGATCTCCAGGGTGATCGAGGTTTGGAGAGTAGACTCAGAGGACAACACAGCGGATCCACTCACAAAGGCCTGTTCCCAGAGAGAGACTTTTATGGGATGGTTGAGTATGAGATACTACAACCACTGCTAACAGATGGCCCTAGTGCAAGTGGGAGATTGTTAGTTATATGTATGCCCTAGAGGCCATTACTATACATAGGATGTATATTGTAGTGGATGCTTGGACATATATAGGGAGGACTTTCTTGCTCGACATGATAGTATGCTATCTGGTTGATCTTTACCTTAACGTGTATACTGATTGTCTCTCTGTTACATGTTGGTAAAGCCCTTAGGATGTGTGCTTGACTATCTGGACTATGATGCGGATCATACTAGTGGGGACATGGTAGTCCATAAGTACATCCTTGAAAGTCCCTAGTCGTGGGTGTATCGAGACGGGGCATCGATATACCATAGTAGACTAGCGTATACCTTCTCGACCCATACAGATGGGCGATGGATGATCCCATATCCATTGGTGTTTGACATCAGAGATGATATACGGGTGCTCAGTGGAGACTGGGTACACTAGACGGACTCGCCGAGAACTCCCAGATGGTATTATACCTTACGTCAGATGGCAGTTCTCTGGTGACACTGGTACAGAGTAGTCTGTTGACCCGAGATCGTCATAGAGTCTTGTGTGGTTCCCACTGTGCTTTGATTTCCATCTTACCACCTCCAAGAGGGCGTGCAAAACGGTGGTTTTTGGGTACAGTCCCGAGTCACATGGAGGCAATGAGTGATAGGAGGGGATTCGTCTCTCCCGGTATAGGGAGTTGATGTTGCGCTGTGTTCGATTGGCTATAATAGGAAATCCCTGGCCAGGGTTGCTGAGATTTACTGGTAAGTGTTACCAGTAGTTTCTCGAATTGTTATAGACCTCATATCGACACGACTTATCGAGCTATTGGGGTCTGACGTTTACCACCCCTAGGCGAGATATGCGACATATCAGACGATCAGACCGGACTGTACGGTAGTGTTACTGGTTGGATTCACTGGAGTGTGAGCGGGCTTGCTCGTCGATCTTCTGATCGCTCAATACCCGGGTGGCCGTTACGTTTAGCAGACCGCTTGCGGCTTGTGGGTGTTTGATATGATCATCACCTGCTGCCGGCGTATTGACGAGTCTTTAGAGTCCTACACAGAGGTTTCCTGGCTCAAGCGAAACGAAATAGGAGCGCATATGAGATATATGCGGGACCGAGAATAATGCGTGTATGTGATACCGTATTCCATTCTCGCGATGATTGTATCGAATGGTTGTATGCGATATAACCTAGTTATCGAATCAAGGATTGATTCGATAAGTCGATGCATTGAATATTAGTCGGTCATATGCGATATGACCGGATCGTTAAATCAAGTGTTGATTTAATGATTTAATGTATAATTATATATATGATATATTAATTTAAATTAACTAATATGGTTCACTTTAAATGGATTTAAATGGATTTTCTCACTTGGTGTGCACATTGTATATGTGATATACTTTTGTACACTAGTTTGTATCATGTTTGATGATACTTGCTCACTTGGGTTTGTGTAAAGATTAATCCATGGTTATATGAATGGTTAGGGTTTTGATTATTTACTTAGTTGTTTATTTATATATTCATTTTGGAAATTATTTAAGGATGGTGGCTTATTTTGTTTTATGTTGAAGCTTCTTGAAGCTTTGATCAAGTCAACCATTCTTATCTCATCCTTAACCTTAACCATTCCCACTAACCTTGGTTTAATCTCCACACTTGACCATGGTTTACATTATGATAAGTTTTCATTTTTTTTTGATTTAAAAATAACTTATCATAATATTAGCTTCTTCTTCTTCATCTTCTTTCATGAAGAAAGCTTCACTTCATCATTGGTGATTGATGAAAATGAGTGAGAAATCCAATTCTAAAGTGAACCCACTTCCTATTTCTTCATCCTCTACCTCTTGCCAAGTAGTAGAGTGTGTTTCCTTCACAAGTTTTCATGGCTTGGTGAAGGTGGAGCTTGATCTAGTGATGCCTTGACGTAGATCATCTTCGGCACGTCGTCGATGACCTAGCCCGCTCTTTCTCCAATGAAGCCGACGCTAGAGCCCGGGATTTGATATGGACAGCGGAGAGGACTTCATCACGGAGCCGTGGAGGTGGAGGACCGGATCTACAAAGGTTGTATTTCCGTATTCTTGTAGTTAAGTGTTAACTAGTTTGCTTTGTCGCTTAAACTTCTAGCCAACGATCCGTATTAGGGTTTCTCGGCACCGTAATTTATGAAATTGGCATGGTTGATGCCTTGTGAGACCTCTTGAGAGTGCCTAGGAACCTTATAACAATTTCGGAAAATATTCACAAGGGACCTGGGTATCACACTCCCGGACTCTAGCGAGTCTCCGTGAGGTGATTGAGGCATCCTTACTTGTAGTCTTCACAATCTAAGATGATCTACGTCGAAACAATACAAACCCAAGCTTTCACTTCACTAATTGGGTATTAGTGAAGCAAACACCCTAATCTAAGTGGCTAGAATAGATGAGGATGATGAAGTAGGAATTTTGCTTACTTTAGTATTTTATTTCTCACTAATTTTTCATCACATGAAGAAATGAAGAGAGCAAGAATCAAGAGCAAGAAGAAGAAGAAGCTCAAGTTCAAGTGAGAATGAATTGTGTTGAGGTTAGAAATGTAACCAAGAGTTAAAAGTATCATAAAATTATCATACTTAACCCTTGTAGAGAATAAATCATGGGCTAGGGTTTGGGTTAGGTTAACAAAAGGGGGGACCAAGTCAACTAATAAAATATCTTAGCATGGTTTAACTCTCATAAACCCTAGTTGCATTTATAACCTAACATGTTATAATTATACATATCTCATATATACAATTTTGTAACAAAAGAAAATAATACAATTAACATATATCACATATATATCAATGTATCATCAAGTGGGAAAAAGAATCATTTAAATGAGCTTATCTTAGTTAATGTAACAAAATATATCAAATATATATTTATACATTAAATTATCGAATCAACACTTGATCCGATAATCCGGCTATATTACATATAACCAACTAATATAATATGTACTGTTTTATCGAATCAACACTTGATCCGATAACCCAGCTATATCACATATACCCGGGCCGATATCACATATCGCGAGAATATAATACGGTATGACATACACGTATCAATCTCGGTCCCGCACATATCACATATGTGCTCCTACTCCGTTTCGCCTGAGCGAGGAAACCTCTGTGTAAGACTCGTCAATACACCGGCAGTAGGTGATGATCATATCAAACACCCATAAGCTGCAAGCGGTCAGCTAAACGTAACAGCCACCCGGGTATTAAGCAATCAGAAGATCAACAGGCAAGCCTGCACACACTCCTGTGAATCCAATCAATAACACTACCGTACAGTCCGGTCTCTTCATCTAATAAGTCGCATATCCAGTCTAGGGGTGGTAAACATCAGACCCCAGTAACCGATAAGTAGTGTCGATGTGAGGCTCATAACGGGTCGAGAAACTACTGATAATACTTACCAGTAGATCTCCATATCAGCCCTCTCCAGAGACTTCCAATTATAGCCAATCGAACACAGCGCAACATCAACCCCCAATACCGGGAGAGACGAAACCCCTCTTATCGCTCATTGCCTCCATGTGATTCTGGACTGTACCCAAAAGCCACCGTTTTGCACGTTCTCCTGAACGTGGTAAGGTGTAAATCAAAGCACAGTAGGAATCACGTAAGACTCTATGACGATCTCGGGTCTATAGACTAACCTGTACTAGTGTCACCAGAGAACTGCTATATGACGATAGGTATCATACCATCAAGGAGTTCTCGGCGAGTCCATTCAGTGTACCCAGTCTCCACTGAGCACCCGTACACCATCTTTGAAGTCAAACAGCAATGGATGTAGGATCGTCCATCGCCCATCATATGGGTCAAGATCGTATACACTAGTCTACTCTGGAGTATCGATGCCCTATCTCGATACACCCTCGACAAGGAATATTAATAGGAAGTACTCGTGGACTACCCTGGCCCTAATAGTATGATCTACATCATAGTCCTAGTAGTCAAGTATGCAGGGTTACCTAGCACGGCAGCAAGGTTTCGGGAGGCATCATCCATTCCATATTCAAAAATTTGCTATTCTAGCTAACCCTAATTTTGAATCGTTAACTAGAAATCGACGGAAATATAAATTCAAACACTTTGCAAGTCTAGTGAGCAAGGAATACAACCTTTGTAGACCGGTCCTTCACTTCAATAGCTCCGTGTAGTAGTCCCTTTCGCTGCGAGTTATTAAATGTTTCTCCCGAAGCACATATGCGTCTTGATTTTGATGATAATTGCATGGATGGGATAACTTTTAAGGAGAATTATGAGGATAATATTGAGGAGAGTATTGAGGAGAGTATTGATGATGAACTATTTTTGTTTGATGAGTCGGATTTTCCAATTCATCCTCCTGAACCTTTAACTGTTATACTTCCTAAATCACCCCCCTCATCCTTCAAATCGTTCCGACCACGCAAAAGATCACGCAGGAGGACTGTGAGCTTGAAAAATTTCTGTTCGATCACAGCAGTTTTGACGCCACTAGTGCGTTCCTCCTTGAATCTGACACAGTTCTCACAACCGATATCGATTACGAGTGTTTCACTTTTGCGGACGATTTTGAAAACTCACCGTCCGAGTTTGAGTCCTTTGAGTTTTCAGATGAGTTAGTTGAACCATCAGACTCGGTTGCTTACAGTCATTTCGAACCATTGATGGAATCCTTCGAGTTCGAGACAGATTACTTAGGTGAGAATAAGACTATCCCTAAATCACTCCCCTTCGTCCTTTCCATCATTTCGACCGCGCAAGAATCCGTCGTGCTTCCATGTTCAATGGAAGGTTTCCCAAGTTCAACGTACCCATGTTTTCTTGCGAATCTTAAGGAATTTGACCCTATTTCTCGACAGGTTGATAGATTAGCACAATCGCTTTTAACACATCGGTCGTCACAATTTGTGCCAATTTATTCACTCAATTTACACCCTCAAGTTCGTACTACACTTCTTTCTCTCTTTCGCCATTCTTCTCCTAATATACCGAGACCATATTCCACTTTTCTTCCCATACGGTCTCGTGTGTTTCTTATTTCTTTTCTCTACACTCCATTCTTTCACCAACCCAACCATTATCACGGTAGAATTTTTGAATGGTTGGTGCTAACCTTTGGCCTGTGTAAGGCCTTGTATAGTTTGATTTTTCTCCTCCCTAACTCTAAACTTTAACGCTTAAAACAGTGGAAACACCATTTCACTTAAGTTTAGGGGGGACCTTTTTGTATATATATATATATATTTTTTCTTTTAACAATAAAAAAAACTATAAAAAAATAAACAGTGGAGTGCCGACAATTTTGACCCTCTTGGTGTAGCCTGACAGTGAGGACACTGTCAAGTTTAAGTTTGGGGGTATGCTCAATAAGCTTTCTTCCTTCGCATTCATGTGTATATTCTTGCATTTGCATACTTATTTTAAAATTCATAAAAATTGAAAATTTTGAAAATTATAAAAATTAAAACATTAAATTTTAGTCATAATTGACTTGAGTTTGACAAAAAGGTTAACTAGCTAGGAATAACTAGATCTTAGACTTAGTAAATTAAAAACCCTAAAAATAACCTTTCTTAAAATTTAACGGTAGAAAGTATATGTCTTTGTAGTTTATTTAGAAATAGGCAAATTTCGAGTTGACTTCTTGGGCTAAGTTAAAACAAAGAAAAAGTATTGATAACTTTATTAAAGTATAAATTTGAAAAATAATTCCTAAGCTAAAGTCTAAATTCTGAAAATATATACCTAGAAATTGCACAAACACGAACCTTGAAACTTGGAATAGTAGAAGAGACCTTGAAATGCTCTTGTCTAAAGTCCTTAGTATGAAGAAAAATAAAATAAAATAAAAATACAAGCATGAATAAAGAGATAATAAAAAAATGAACACTGGTTGTTGTGATTACTTTTAGCTGCATTAATAAAAAATATTTACCGAGGATGCTTCATCACCCAGTGCCTTAGACCAACTGGTTTGAGAGTCACTGCTATAAGCCTTAGGTATTAAAAGACTAGGAAGTACGCATTAATGTGCAAGCACATTTTGCAATTGGTCGTTGGTACCTCAAGAAGTTTAACGGTCGAATGAAGAATGTGTGAGCAATTTCATCTAAAAATTCCCCAACTGAAAAGTACTTTGGACAATGGACAAGAGTATAATAGCTTGATTTGAATTTCCAAGTGTAGGGGTGATATATACACACACGTAGGGGTATGTGATTGGGGTTTAGATAAGAGATAGAAATGAAGAATAGGACTTATATCTTTAATAGAGATGATAAAAATTCCTAAGTTGAGATAGAACCCTAGAAGGAAAACTTAAAAGATGCTAAAAGCTAAGTAAATTTACAAGAACATATATAATCTTAAGTTAAGTAATAAGGAAGTGTGAAAAATACGGGTGGATAATTTCTGAGTCGCAGATAATAGAGTTTCTTGTTAGAAAACCTAATTAAAGAATAAGAGTCAATGGGCCGAATTGATAGGATTTTGTGGGTAGTATCCACTTAAAACCCTCAAGAGACAACACTCCTCCTACTAGGGACACCTAGAGGTTTAACGGCTTGTTGCACGAGCTCGGTGCAATCGCGTTTCCCTGCGGAAGTGAGGCTAGGTCTTTTTCAAGATGAAAACTAGGTTTGCTCGAAGACGAGCAAAAGATAAATTTGGGGGTATTTGTTCATATCATGATTTTGCATTATTATATTCCCCATTCTTATTCATTTTACAAATAAACAGGTGCTTTTGATCCATGTTAGCTACATAGTTGCAGGTAACAGGTTCTCGGAACAAAACAGTGAAAATGATGAAAAGATGATACAAAAGTGAGACTACGACCGACAAATGGAAGAATCTTGATCATGCCTACAGTTTGAGGGACAATGAAGATCATTGAACAAGTTCACAAGTATAAAGGTAGCGCAAGGTTCAAGACTTCGATACAAAGCAAACGGTAAAGTCCACGACATTATGCACTGCGGAAATCTGGAAGAAAACTAGAAGACAATCTGAGAAACCAAGTGAAGAAACAAGTAGGAAAATGCTACAGGAAGAAATCTAGTCAAATTCAGCCAATGACCTCTCTACATGGCCATGGAACCGCTGCCAAAGAGGGCTTTTGGCCGCGGATCCGCGACCGTGCTAGACACGTGTCGGTGGGAATTTTCATGGTGCGGCGGTGCGTTGACTAGGCTTCTTTAGGGCATATTTGTAAATGCAGATGTGAATCGAATGTAACCCTAGGGTTTGTATGATCTATAAATAGAAACCCTAAACCTCTTTTTGAGGTTTGCCTCTTCTTGTGCCTCATTGTATTTATCAAAATTCAGAATTCAATTCCTGTAAATGTTTGAAGAGAGCATCAAATAAAAATTAGAGTAAGTTTTCTTTTTATTACCCTAGTAAATTTTCTTTCTGCCCTAGTATAACTTTTATTATCTGCCCTAGTATTGTAGGGTTGCTAGGCATGCGCACAAGGGTCTATGAGGCATCAACCATGCCCGATTAAAATTTTAGCCGTGCCGAACAACTCTAATACGGATCTTTAAACTAGGTTTTAGGCGAAAACTAGCATGTTAACAACTTTAACTACAAGTGAAAGGGATTACAACCTTTGTAGATCCGGTCCTTCACTTCATTAGCTCCGTGTAGACGTCCCCATCGCTGTGATCATGAACTCCGGACTCTAGAGAAGCTCCACGAGAAGAACGAACGTGCTTGCTATGATGACTTCGAGGCCGAAGATGATCTACGTCGGGGAGACACTAACTCAAGCTATTCCTTCACTAGGTCATAAACTTTGTGAAGAGAACACACTCTACTACATGGCAAGTGGTAGAGGATGAAGAAGTAGGAAGTGGGCTCACTTTAGAATTTATTTTCTCACTCTTTTTCTCATGGCACCATTGGAGCTAGTAAGATTTTTGGATGGAGCTTGATGATGATGAAGAAGAAGAAGAAAGAATAATCCATCCAAATGAAAACTTATCCTCATGAATTATTGCACCATGGTTGAGTTAAGCCCTCATGCTTAACTCATGTAGAGAATTAACCAAGGCATTAGGTTAAGGGTTGGGTTAACTAATATCCTAAGGAATGATAAAAGAGTTGACTTTGTCAATGTTTATCAAGCTTCAGGAAGCTTGATAACTTTGAACAAAGTCTCACCTTTTTTGTTATTTGTTAGGAAATTAGTAAACCCTAATTTAACCTTGATTTGGTTTAAGTCTCATACATCCAACTTGTGTGTATCAACACGCATGATACAAACTTGTAGACTTGCATATATCACATATAAACAATGTGCACAATCTAGTGAGAAAATAAATCATAAGTGAGCTAATACTAGTTAATGTAATGTAATATATCAAATATATAATTATACATTAAATTATTAAATCAACTCTTGATTTAATAATCCGGCTATAACCGACTAATATCATATGTAACAACTTATCGAATCAACACTTGATCCGATAATCCGGTTATATCGCATACAACCGATCAATGTCATGAATCGCAAGAATAGAATATGGTATCTCATATCGTATTAATCTCGGTCCCGCACATATCACATATGTGCTCCTACTCCGTTTCGCTTGAGCCAGGAAACTCCTGTGTAGGACTCTAAAGACTCGTCAATACGCCGGCAGTAGGTGATGATCATATCAAACACCCACAAGCTGCAAGCGGTGTGCTAAACGTAATGGCCACCCGGGTATTGAGCGATCAGAAGATCAACAAGCAAGCCCGCTAGTACTCCTGCGAATCCAATCAGTAACACTCCCGTACAGTCCGGTCTCTTCGTCTGATATGTCGCATATCTCGTCTAGGGGTGGTAAATGTCAGACCCCAATAGCTCGATAAGTCGTGTCGATATGAGGTCTATAACAGTTCAAGAAACTACTGATAACACTTACCAGTAAATCTCAGCAACCCTGGCCAGGGATTTCTGGTTATAGCCAATCGAACACAGCACAACATCAACTCCCTATACCGGGAGAGACGAATCCCCTCCTATCGCTCATTGCCTCCAGGTGATTCGGGACTGTACCTAAAAACTACCGTTTTTCATGCCCTCTTGGACGTGGTAAGATGGAAATCAAAGCACAGTGGAAATCGCACAAGACTCTATGACGATCTCGGGTTAACAGACTACTCTGTACCAGTGTCACCGGAGAACTGCCATCTGACGTGAGGTATAATACCATCTGGGAGTTTTCGGCGAGTCCGTCCAGTGTACCCAGTCTCCACTGAGCACCCGTACACCATCCTTGATGTCAAACACCGATGGATATGGGATCATCCATCGCCCATCATATGGGTCAATATGCGTATACGCTAGTCTACTCTGGTGCATCGATGCCCTGTCTCGATACACCCACGACTAAGGACCTTGAAGGATGTACTTATGGACTACCATGTCCCCACTAGTATGATCCGCATCATAGTCCAGGTAGTCAAGTACACATCCTAAGGGCTTTACCAACATGTAACAGAGAGACAATCAGTATACACGTTAAGGTAAAGAGTAACCAGATAGCATACTATCATGTCGAGCAAGAAAGTCCTCCCTATATATGTCCAAGCATCCACTACAATATACATCGTATGTACAGTAATGGCCTCTAGGGCATACATATGACTAATAATCTCCCACTTGCACTTGGGCCATCTGTTGTGGTATCACATACCCAACAATTAGCTGTGGTTGAAGTATCTCATACTCAACCATCTAATAATAGTCTCTCTCTGGGAAAAAGCATTTGTGAGTGGATCCGCCGTGTTGTTCTCTGAGTCTACTCTCCTAACCTTGATCTCCCTGGAGATCAACCATCTCCATGATCAGGTGATACTGCCTGAAAATTATATCTGGATTTCTAATGGGACAGGGGGGTGGGTTCCTTGGCAAAAGCCACAACTCCATTGTCACACAATGGTAGGAACGAAGTTCATCTCATGAACTTATATATATATATATATATCCAGACTGCCTCTTTGGTAGCATCTTTGGTAACGATATATCTTGCCTTTAATCGTCTAGTAAGTCTCGGTATCTAGCTTGGAACTCTTCCTACATACCGTCCCTCCACTGAGGGTAAAGACAATGCCTGCGACTAACATTCAGTCGTCCTTATCACCCTGGAACCTTTCCAGTGATTCTCCCCAGGATCGATTGATACCATCTTACTACAAGTAGTGAGTATCCTAACATCCAATTAGATCTATCTCATAGATCCAAAACCCAGAATTTAGGAGGTATCATTTTGATCCTATATGGAGAATCCTTGTGATAAGCGGAGATTAACCGAGCGTAGCATAGGAAACTCCTTCCCTATCAAGAGTATGTCATCCATGTACTTTACGAGGATCACCACCATACTCCCTACTACCTTTTTGTATATACAAGGTTCATCTACCATTTTGATGAAGTCAAACTCTTTGACTACCACATCAAAACAGACGTTCCAACTCCGCGATGCCTGCTTTATCACATAAAACATCTTGCACACGTTTCCGCTGCTCCCACTGTCTACGAAGCCCTCTGGCTGTGTACTTATAGACACTCTCTTCCAAATCATCATTTAGAAAAGCAGTCATGACACCCAACCACCAGATATCGTAGTCGTGGTATGTAGCCGTAGCAAGTAGGATCTGGATGGACTTAAGCATAGGCCCCAGAAAAGGTTTCATCATTAGCCACAACTGGTCTATGATGCAAACCTTTAATAAGTCTAGCTTTGAAAGTCTCAACTTTTCCATGTACACCAAGTAATCTTCTCAAGATATACTTGCTCCTGATGGGGATTTAACCCTTCAGATAAAGCAACCAAAGTCCATACTTTGTTGGTGTATAAGGATTCCATCTCAGATCGTAAAGCATCCAGCCATTCTTACAGAGTCCTACTCCTGATGGCCTGCTCGAAACTAGTTGGGTCATCATCTCATGATGCAATCCTCGCTCCCACTGTCATAGAGAAACCGAAGTATCTCTCAGGTGGGTGAGGAACCCTACTAGATCGGCGGAGAGGCTGAGGTTCGTTGGATAACTATTGAATCCTTTGGTTTTATCAAATCACCTGCTGTAGTTTGTATAGCTGGACCCTTTCCAGTTCTACATAACAGACCTTGCCTCGAGCTTGTCCGGATTTTGCTTTTAGACATAGGCCGAAACAACCCCAAATCTTAACAAACATAAGATATGGGCTCTTCCCTTTCCATATCACATATGAAGTGGTAGGCAACTGATTTGATTTGAACCTTATTCAATAGGTATGCAATTTCTCAAGTGCATAACTCCCAAAACGAAATAGGAAACTCAGTAGTACTCATCATAGAGCACACCATATCACATAGGGTGTTATTTTTCTGCCCCGATATACCATCGTGCTATGGTGTATACGGAGGAGTAATGCTGAGAGAGAATCTCATTCTCCTTTAGAATAGTCCAGGAATTTCGTGCTCAAGTATTCTCCTCCTTGATCACATCAAAGGACATAATACTTATACCCGTATTTTGGTTCTCTACTTCTAACTTACATTCTGTGAATATCTCAAAAGGTTCGGACTTGTGTTTCAACAGGAATATATGTCTGAATCTTGAGAGATCATCAGAGAATGTAATGAAATACAAAGAACCGGTCTTGGCATGTGTAGACAGGAGACTTTCTTACATCAGCATGTATCAATCCCAAGAGTTCACTAACTCTTTCTCTGTTTCCAATAAACGGAGCTGTGGTCATCTTATCTTTGTGACATGACCGGCAAGTTTCACAAGATGTAAATTCAAAAAGATTTAAATATGCATCTAAATGTAACTTAGCTAGTCGGGTCGCATTGATATGACTTAGTCTACAATGCCTCAAGAAGGATCCGTTCATTTCTGAACTCTTCCTCCTGTGTGTGTTCTATATACTAAAAACTGTAGTTTGATTTAGAACCTCAATGCTTTTAGATAACGTGCCTGAACCGATCAACTCTTGATATAGGAAATGTTCAAAATATTATCCAACAATACAAAATTACATCATTTCTTTACTAATAAAGAGACTGATATGATGTTGTATATCAGGTTTGGTATCTAATAACATTTGTTCAGAATCAATGTATTCTGGTAATACAGGGTGACAGTGACCAACAGACTTGGCTGTAACACTTGCACCGTTTTCTGTCTCATGAAACTTATCACCCGTTCTCAGTTCTCTACCTTTCTGTAGCCCATATAACAGATTACATATACGGGATCCTGATCCGGTATCTCATACCCAGGACGTAAAGGATACTGAGAAACAGTTCTCTGTAATGAACACACCCGAAGAAGATGCATCGGCAAGCACTTTCTCCGTTTGGGCGGCACGGGAAATCTGGTATTCCCTAATTTCCTGCTCTGTCTTATAACATTTATAAGTTGGAGCGGGACCAACGTTTCCCAGCTCAGTATAACAAGCGGGTTCGGTCAATATATCTGTTTTATTATCTTGATTAAGGCGTGATATGGTCTCTACCTGGAGAGAGAGAGAAGAAAACACTCAGCGTATGCTCTTGCAAGATCAGATTGGTTATCTAATATATCTAATCAGCATGTCTCCCACTGTTTTAATCAAATCTTCCTTCAAACCCTAAAAGGAAAGACTAGCCGGGATTAATTACAGGCTACAAGTTCGCCAATCTTTCAGCCAGGCCAGTGTCGGTACTTTGAGGGAGGTCCCCCGTGCTTTCGCACGAACCTAATTAAAGTAAACCTCGTTTTCCCAGAGGCGTAACCTCGTTGACACCTTTCTAGACACCTACTTGATCGGCTAATTGTAATGTGTAAAACTCTCCCAGGAGTAACTCTTACTCGCAGCGGGTATCGGGATCCAACTATCTCATAGAAGGTATGCAATCTCATTGCAAATTTCAACACTTGAAATTCCCGATAATATTTTGCCCCTAGCGTCCCATGACCTTGACGCAGGCCAACAAACCATAGTGCGCTAGTCAAGTTCAACCCGTCATTTCTTGATTGAATTAAACCCATATGCAGGACCCTTGACGCAGGCCAACAAAGTCGCACGACTATCCTAATCCAATCTGCATCATATGCATAAGCAGATAAATACTAGTTAGCTACCGCACACTACGCCTTGACGCAGGCCAACAAACGTAGCACGGATACTAAGTAGGACTTATCTGAAATGACGGAGGGCTACGTCAGGTTTTTCTGAAAACCTATTGCGTAATGAACTTGATATCGTTGTAGAATCAAATGATTTAAAAATGGAGTGTTTTTTAGGCTTTTCTAGTTTTGCTAAAGGGGTCACTCCCGGTGAAGGGATCGTCGGCCCTTTCCTCATCGAATAAGGTGCAGGGTATATCATATATACCACTATGCTGTTAGTGTATATGCCCTAGAGGCCATTACTGTATCATACTAGTTTGTATATTACTTAATGGAAGCTTGGGATATTCACCTTGTATAAACAATCTTGCTCAATATAGTAGTATGCTACTTGGTTTGTTTCTACTTCAATGTGTACATGTGTTTATTTTGCGATATCACCTATACGCATTAGTGGAGCCCTTAGGATCTTTGCTTGATTACCAGCGTTGTGATGGCAGTCACACTAGTGGGGGCTGGGTAATCTATAAGCACATCCTTATACAGGTCCCTAGTCGCAGGACTATCGAGATAGGGCATCGATACTCCGGAGTAGACTAGCGTATGCGCTTCTCATCCCAGTGTGGGAGATGGTCTGTCCCATAGCCATCAGTACGTCGTACTGGAGATAGTATACGGGTGCTCGTTAGGTTACGAGTACACTGGACAGGACTCGTCGGGAACTGACAGGTTGGTATTATACCTATCGTCAGTTATCAGTTCCCAGGTGACATGAGTACAGCTTAGTCCGCTGACTTGACACTGGCACTTCGCCTCGAGTGTGTTCCCACTGCACTTTGATCACTACCCTACCACGGCTCAAAGGAGTCGTGCAAACAGGTAGTGGTTGGGTGCAGTCCCGAAGCACTTGGAGGCAGTGACGGTTAGACAGGATTCGTCTCTCCCGGTATTGGGGGTTGACATCGCGCTGTGTCTAGGAGAACCATTACACAAGTAGTCCCTGGCCAGGGCAAGCGAGATATACTGGTAGGCTTCCAGTGTTATCTCAGGGTGTTTTGGGCTTCACTCCGACACGACTTGTACCGCTATTGGGGGACTGACGTTTTACTGCCCCCTAGGCCCGACATGCGATGTATCAGACGAACAGACCGGACTGTACGGAGAATGTCACATTCAGACTCAGTAGGAGTTCAGATGGGGTTCACCTCGTCAGCCTTCTTGTCGGCATCTACCTGGGGACCGTTACGCACAGCTAGTGCCGCTTGCGGTCTGTGGTTAAACCCACTGCCAGCGTAGTGTCGAGTCTTTAGAGTCCCACACAGAGGGTATTCGCCTCTGGGCAAAACAGAGTAGAGGTCGCATGGTTTTGCGACAGGGTTCGTTCTCATCCGCGCACTTGTGCACGTTTTGGAGTCCGGACGGATTATACTAGCAGGCTCTGGTTTGAGCCAGATACTGGTATATGTTTTGGGGTTGCTTTTATATCTCGGTATTCTTGTTCCTCGGAACAAGAATGCAGGTGTGTATGCACAGTTGCTTGAGGCGGAGGATGAGGTATTTCATTAGGGTTTCGGAACGGGTGCGTTTGCACAGTTGACAGTCGTCATTTTCCAAACCCTAATAGATTTATGAAATATCAATTAATAATACTAATTAAATGAAATATTGTTATGGTTGAATTTGTTGACTTGTTGACCATGGTTGAATGTTGACCACCATCATGCTTTGAAAGATACTCCTTGATTCATGCTTACATTCATTTAATGAAGCATGATAGTGGTCATTCCAAATACAACCATCAACTATTTCATTTTGATTTATTATTATTAATTTGATAATTCCTTTTCTTTTAGTTATGGTTGCAAAAGAAAAGAGCTCATTCTATCATAATCATTCTCTCTCCTCACTTCATCTTCTTCTTCCTCAAGCTCAAGGTGATTCCTTCTCATGTGTTGAGAATCCCTCACCTTGAAAAGAAAAGCACCCCTTAGACACTCTCTACTCACTCTAGGATCAAAGGATTAGCAAGCCGGAGATTCTAGTTCTCTCCAAGTTCGAGAAAGAGCCCGAAAGTTGAACCCTCAGGTGGATCCATCTTCGACGGAAGAAGGCGACGAGAAGAGAACCATCAACCTCTACAAGGTTTCAAGAAGAAGGAGTTCAAGTTTAGGTATAACCATCTTTCCGAGTAGCTAACTCTCTTTAGCAAGTTTTGCTAGTTTAGTTTAGAAAAGATCCCGACTTTGTTTAGTCCATGTTGCCCCATGCGCCAAAATTTGATTTTTATACCGTTTCCGCCTCCCCGTAAGAACCGGGGGTCGCAACGTGGACTTACAGTGGTATCAGAGCCTAACTAAACTTAAACTAGCTTGGTAGTGAAGTGTAACGAAGTTCGGAAACGAAAAATCGCAAAACCGGAAAAACCAAAACCCTAAGTTTCTGTTAAAAATTTTTCTGGTCAAAACAAGATTTGTTATACACCTAAATTCGGCTCAGGGTTTTGTGTGAACACCCAAGAAAAACGATCCCCTGATTCATTCAAACTGCCGCGGTTCCGCGGCATGAGGTAGGTATTTGCCGCGGAATCGCCGCCGTTTGTTGTCCTCTCGTCATCGTTTTTCGTGCAGTGTGTCTCTGTGTTGGTTTTGGGATTTTTAAGATATATTATATGTGCCCAGATTTTCCAGAACAGAAATTTACTTTTAGGCTCCTATAATTCCGTATTTTTTCCGAACTTCACTACACTTTGACTATGTTGGTTATATCTGTGATGTTTGCATGTATTGAACGTCGGCTAATCGCTATAAGTCGATTGGTCGGGGTTATACATGATCTGTGTTTGATGTTGGAATGTGTATATGAATGTGTTGGACTGTCGCGGGTGAATAGCCGGGGTGGATGTGAGATGAGATTTTGTTTTTCTTTCATTCATTTGTAAATGTAAATTGATGTAATAATATTATTTGTATGGCCGCACAACCGGGTCGGGGTTGTAGCCGTCATTGTATAATTCTTTTTACTGTTTTTTGCTCCTAGGATAGACCCATGGAGGGGTGCACAAACTACCGGGTTCTTGGCGGGTAGTTTGCCGCACCCGTAGGGGTCTTGGGTGGGGTATTTGCTATTCACCGCGACCGTGTAATCCGCTTTTCGTTGCAGGCTCGAACGGATTGCGAATTGCTAGTATATCCAATGTATTCATCTGTGATCTGTAATGTCTATCATTGCTTTATATTTAGGCGTTGCTTATGTTTTACAGCCGCGCTAGCCCAGCCCCCGCTCTGTCGTTAGTTAAGTAACCTAACGAGTGATGACGGGACCCCGTGGCGAATGCGAATGGCATAAGCGTACGTCATATTTTGGTTGTTTTCTGCAATGGTAGGATTAAATGATGGGACGCATTAAAAGAACTAATGCAAGAATATCACGCATTAAAAGAACTAATGCAAGAATATCACGCATTAAAAGAACTAATGCAAGATAATAAACCAAGCTAAAGTCGTTGGAACACTTTCGAAAAACCACTCGGTTCTTTTCAAAACTAACTTTTAAATGCGGAGCTTGAGCCACTCCTTCTAAAAGCTATCTCGTTCCATCGATTATATCAAGTTCACTACGTTCACGGTTTCGCCAAAACCATTCGTAGCCCTCCGTCGTTTCGTATGAATATTCAATAGTATTCAAGCTATGTTTGTTGACCTTCGTCAAGACATAGAGATTGGTAGCTGTTGGGTGTTCATATGTAGCATAGATAGATGCGTTGGTTTGGGACAGTCGTATTGCCTTGTTGACCTTCGTCAAGGGTATATACGGGTGGGTTCAAATTAACCTGGATAATGACGGGCAGAACTTGACATGTGACTTATGATTTGTTGACCTTCGTCAAGGTCATAAGAGCATGGGGAAAAAATCCACATCGGGAGTTTCATAAGTACTGAAACTTGCTAGATTTGCATACCATTTGGAGTGTGATGATTATGGTAGGATTCCTTCATTTTCGTCACGCGATGATATTTGGATCCCGATCCTACTGTGAGTATATGCTACTCCTCGGGAAATTTCTCACTAAACGATCAATGCTATAAACCTAGTAGGTGCCTAGAAAGGTGTTAGCGGGGCTACGCCCCCAGGGAAAAGAGGTTCTTAAATTAAGGAACTTCGCGAAAGCGTTGGAAAACCTCCCTCGAAGTACCGACACTGGCCTGGCTGAACGGTTAAGCAAGTATTGTACGGTGGGATTGATCCCGACTAATTCTTCCTTTGTGGTTTGAGGAGGGATTCGAGAGACAGTGGGAGCCATCCTGTTTAGACAAATTAAAAACCATTCTAAACTTGCAAGAGCATCGTGCTAAGTGTTTCTTCTCTCCCCCTGCAGCGACCAAATCGAAATGACTGGACTTAAGTTACTTCTAGATAAAAACATACTGACAGGGCCAAACTACAAAGATTGGCTCAGGAATGTAAAATTGGCAATCACTTACGACAAGCTGGGGTATCTTCTTACCACCAAAGCTCCCCCCGTCCCAGGTCCTACCTCCAGCGTCGCGGATAAGGAAATCCGTAAGACTTGGGAAATTGATTGCGCGAAGGCCAGGTGCCTCGTGCTTGCCTCTATGGACAACGAACATCAGAGGAGGTATGAGAATATGGACCTCGAGTCCATATTTCTCCATACAAAAGAACTGTATTGAGAGCAGTCTCGTATCGCAAGATACGAAGTGTCGAAGAAGTTATTTTCGACAAAGTTGGCCATCGGATCATCGGTAGCGGACCACGTGCTTAAGATGATTGGCTACACTGAGGAGCTCGCGGAACTTGGGACCACGTTGGACAGTGAACTTTATACGGATTTAATTCTCCAGTCCCTTCCATCCACTTACGCCCAGTTCATACTGAATTTCAACTTGCAAGAAAAGGAAGTTGAACTTTCAGAACTCCTCAACCTGCTGAGGAGCACAGAGGGCACCCTACAGAAGGGTAGGGAAACACCCGCTTTGTTTGTAGGAGGATCTTCTTCCTCTAGGTCCAAGGCGAAAGCCAAGGGAAAGAGGAAGAAAGCCCCCGCCAAACCAAGAGGCGGTGTTAGTAAAGTGGGTACGAAGGGAAAGGAAAAGGCAACAAAGATTGCGGGGAAGCTTGTTGTAAAGGAAGAATGCTTCTATTGTCATAAGAGTGGACACTGGAAGAAAGATTGCAGGGCTTGGAAGGCCAGGACACAGGAACTGAAGCAGGTTGCGGCTTCAGCTTCAGGTGTGTATGTTATTGAGAACTGTCTTTCTATAAACTCTACTTCCTGGGTATTGGATACCGGATCAGGATCTCATATCTGTAATTCTTTGCAGGCGTTGAGAAACCGTAGGTTTTTGAAGGCAGGTGACATGACCCTCAGAGTTGCGAACGGAGCTAGCATGGATGCTAAAGCCGTGGGGGACTATCACCTGGGAATGTCAGATGGGCATGTTTTGGTTTTACGTAATTGTTTTTTTGTACCCAACGCAACTTGTAATATCATTTCTGTATCTTTGGTTTCTAAAGAAGGTTATGAATTTGCGTTTGTAAGTAATGTTGTAAACATTCACCTTAATCAAGTTATGATTGGGTCAGGTACATTGAGCAATGGTATATACGTATTAAACCAACCACAGATTTTCAATGTCCAGAATACACACAAAAGAAAGTCTCCAGATATCAATCAGGCTTTCTTATGGCATTGTAGACTGGGTCACATCAATGAGACACGGTTGACTAAGTTACATAAAGAAGGATACTTGGATCCGTTCGAGTATCAGTCTTATGCCACTTGTGAATCTTGTCTCATGGGAAAGATGACAAAGACTCTGTTCACTGGACACGGAGAAAGAGCGAGCGAGCTCTTGGGACTCATACACAGTGACGTGTGTGGTCCAATGTCTACACATGCGCGAAGCGGTTATTCATACTTCATTACTTTCACAGACGATTTCTCTAGGTATGGACATGTCTTCTTAATGAAGCACAAATCCGAGGCCTTTGAGAAATTTCGGGATTACAAGAATGAAGTTGAAAAACAAACAGGCAAAAGTATTAAGATTCTAAGATCGGATCGAGGTGGTGAATACTTGAGTGCCGAGTTCCTGGACTATTTAAAAGAGAATGGAATTCTCTCTCAGCGTACTCCTCCATACACTCCGCAACATAACGGTGTATCGGAAAGGAGGAATCGAACCCTATTGGATATGGTTCGTTCCATGATGAGTAAGGCTGAGTTACCGCGATCTTTCTGGGGCTATGCACTAGAAGCAGCTGCATATCTCTTGAACAAGTCTCCTACCAAGACTGTGCCTACCACTCCATATCAGATGTGGAGTGGGAAGAAACCCTGTCTTAAGTACCTTAAGATATGGGGATGTCCAGCTTTTGTAAAAAAGCAGCATGCGGACAAGCTCGAGGCACATTCAGTACAATGTAAGTTTGTGGGATACCCAAAGAACTCCAGGGGGTATCTGTTCTATTCCGCTGAGGAACAAAAAGTTTTTGTTTCTCAACATGCCCGCTTCTTGGAAACTGAGTTTTTGGAAACCCAGATAAGTGGGAACGCAATAGAACTGGAAGAGATTCCAGAACCACAAGCTATTACTGAAGACTTGGAAGAGCCAGTAAGTTCAAAAGAACAGGACATTCCTATGCCGCTCCGCAGGAGTAGTAGGCAGTCTCATCCGCCCGAGAGATACTGCGGTTTTCTCATAGACGGGGATAGAGAGGATTGCATCATAGACTATGATGAGCCTACTAGCTTCCAGCAGGCCGTTCAGAGCGTTGACTCGGTAAAATGGCTGGATGCAATGCGGACCGAAATGGAGTCCATGTACACCAACAAAGTATGGACGTTGGACATTGCTCCTGACGGGGTAAAACCCGTAGGATGCAAGTGGATCTTCAAAAGGAAGATTGGTGTAGATGGACAGGTTGAGACCTATAAAGCTAGACTTGTAGCAAAGGGTTTCCGTCAAAGACCTGGCTTGGACTATGACGAAACCTTTTCTCCAGTGGCTATGCTGAAATCCATTCGGATCCTTCGTGCCATTGCTGCCTTCCACGATTATGAGATTTGGCAGATGGACGTAAAAACCGCTTTTCTAAATGGAAATTTAGAGGAGTGTGTCTATATGGATCAGCCAGAAGGTTTCATTCAGAGTGGGAGCAGCGGAAAGGTGTGCAAGTTGCTTAAGTCCATCTATGGACTAAAGCAGGCATCGCGGAGTTGGAACATCTGTTTTGATGAGACGGTCAAGGAATTTGGCTTTATCAAAAATCCAGATGAACCATGCATCTATAGTAGATTTGTAGCGAGAACTGTAGTATTCCTCGTTTTATACGTGGATGACATTCTCTTAATAGGAAATGACATTCCTATGCTACAATCTGTCAAGGGTTTCTTATCACACAGGTTCTCCATGAAAGACCTGGGTGATGCCTCATACATCCTGGGGATCCGGATCCATCGTGATAGATCCAAGAGGATATTAGGACTTTCTCAGTCCAGGTACATCGACACCGTACTGAAAAGATTCAGTATGGAAGATTCCAAGCGCGGTAACCTACCGGCTTGTCACGGGATCACCCTCTCTAAAGAGATGTCTCCCAAGACTGATTTGGAGAGGGATCGCATGTCTATTATACCCTACGCTTCTGCGGTAGGCTCTATAATGTATGCGATGTTGTGTACCAGACCGGATGTAGCTTATGCACTGAGTGTAGTAAGCCGGTATCAGTCAAACCCTGGGGAGAAACACTGGATAGCAGTAAAGAACATTCTCAAGTACCTGAGGAGGACTAAGGAGATGTTCTTGGTGTATGGCGGAAAAGACCTCCAAATCGAGGCCTTTGCTGACTCCAGCTTCCAGAGTGACAAGGATGATTCCAAGTCCATGTCGGGTTTTGTCTTTACCCTCAATGGAGGGGCGGTGTGTTGGAAGAGTTCCAAACAGGAAACCGTTGCAGACTCGACAATGGAAGCGGAATACATCGCTGCATCTGATGCCGTAAAAGAAGCTGTCTGGATGAGGAAGTTCTTGAAAGAACTTCAGGTGGTTCCGTCCATTGTTGACCCAATACCTCTGTATTGCGACAACAACGGGGCTATAGCTTTAGCGAAGGAACCCAGGTCCCATCAGAGATCCAGGCACATCTTGAGGCGGTATCACCTGATCAGGGAGATCGTGGATCGCAAGGAGATCGAGGTTTGGAGGGTTGCTTCAGACGAAAACACTGCAGATCCATTCACCAAGGCCCTACTCCAGACTCAGTTCGAGCGGCTGATCGAGATGATAGGTCTTCGATACGCCAGTACATGGCCTTAGTGCAAGTGGGAGATTGTTAGTGTATATGCCCTAGAGGCCATTACTGTATCATACTAGTTTGTATATTACTTAATGGAAGCTTGGGATATTCACCTTGTATAAACAATCTTGCTCAATATAGTAGTATGCTACTTGGTTTGTTTCTACTTCAATGTGTACATGTGTTTATTTTGCGATATCACCTATACGCATTAGTGGAGCCCTTAGGATCTTTGCTTGATTACCAGCGTTGTGATGGCAGTCACACTAGTGGGGGCTGGGTAATCTATAAGCACATCCTTATACAGGTCCCTAGTCGCAGGACTATCGAGACAGGGCATCGATACTCCGGAGTAGACTAGCGTATGCGCTTCTCATCCCAGTGTGGGAGATGGTCTGTCCCACAGCCATCAGTACGTCGTACTGGAGATAGTATACGGGTGCTCGTTAGGTTACGAGTACACTGGACAGGACTCGTCGGGAACTGACAGGTTGGTATTATACCTATCGTCAGTTATCAGTTCCCAGGTGACATGAGTACAGCTTAGTCCGCTGACTTGACACTGGCACTTCGCCTCGAGTGTGTTCCCACTGCACTTTGATCACTACCCTACCACGGCTCAAAGGAGTCGTGCAAACAGGTAGTGGTTGGGTGCAGTCCCGAAACACTTGGAGGCAGTGACGGTTAGACAGGATTCGTCTCTCCCGGTATTGGGGGTTGACATCGCGCTGTGTCTAGGAGAGCCATTACACAAGTAGTCCCTGGCCAGGGCAAGCGAGATATACTGGTAGGCTTCCAGTGTTATCTCAGGGTGTTTTGGGCTTCACTCCGACACGACTTGTACCGCTATTGGGGGACTGACGTTTTACCGCCCCCTAGGCCCGACATGCGATGTATCAGACGAACAGACCGGACTGTACGGAGAATGTCACATTCAGACTCAGTAGGAGTTCAGATGGGGTTCACCTCGTCAGCCTTCTTGTCGGCATCTACCTGGGGACCGTTACGCACAGCTAGTGCCGCTTGCGGTCTGTGGTTAAACCCACTGCCAGCGTAGTGTCGAGTCTTTAGAGTCCCACACAGAGGGTATTCGCCTCTGGGCAAAACAGAGTAGAGGTCGCATGGTTTTGCGACAGGGTTCGTTCTCATCCGCGCACTTGTGCACGTTTTGGAGTCCGGACGGATTATACTGGCAGGCTCTGGTTTGAGCCAGATACTGGTATATGTTTTGGGGTTGCTTTTATATCTCGGTATTCTTGTTCCTCGGAACGAGAATGCAGGTGTGTATGCACAGTTGCTTGAGGCGGAGGATGAGGTATTTCATTAGAGTTTCGGAACGGGTGCGTTTGCACAGTTGACAGTCGTCATTTTCCAAACCCTAATAGATTTATGAAATATCAATTAATAATAGTAATTAAATGAAATATTGTTATGGTTGATTTTGTTGACTTGTTGACCATGGTTGACTTGTTGACCATGGTTGAATGTTGACCACCATCATGCTTTGAAAGATACTCCTTGATTCATGCTTACATTCATTTAATGAAGCATGATAGTGGTCATTCCAAATACAACCATCAACTATTTCATTTTGATTTATTATTATTAATTTGATAATTCCTTTTCTTTTAGTTATGGTTGCAAAAGAAAAGAGCTCATTCTATCATAATCATTCTCTCTCCTCACTTCATCTTCTTCTTCCTCAAGCTCAAGGTGATTCCTTCTCATGTGTTGAGAATCCCTCACCTTGAAAAGAAAAGCACCCCTTAGACACTCTCTACTCACTCTAGGATCAAAGGATTAGCAAGCCGGAGATTCTAGTTCTCTCCAAGTTCGAGAAAGAGCCCGAAGGTTGAACCCTCAGGTGGATCCATCTTCGACGGAAGAAGGCGACGAGAAGAGAACCATCAACCTCTACAAGGTTTCAAGAAGAAGGAGTTCAAGTTTAGGTATAACCATCTTTCCGAGTAGCTAACTCTCTTTAGCAAGTTTTGCTAGTTTAGTTTAGAAAAGATCCCGACTTTGTTTAGTCCATGTTGCCCCATGCGCCAAAATTTGATTTTTATACCGTTTCCGCCTCCCCGTAAGAACCGGGGGTCGCAACGTGGACTTACATATGCAAAGCAAGAACTATAGAAGCAATCAAAAGACAAACCGAGTGTTGTAGCATCTGCCAGTTATTGCTAAAGGGGTCACTCCCGGTGAAGGGATCTCGGCCCTTTCCTTATCGAATAAGCTGCAGGTTGTTCTACAAGGAACACCGCGATGCAAAGCAATAACTGTAGCTACCTGTTTTTGAAAATTCGATTCCACAACATCTTTTAGGTTTCTTTTTCTTTCATTAATCACATTAATGAAGTCCCATCATTGAAGTCACCTAAACATCACAGATAAATACGACGTACACTTATGCCATCCGCATTCGCCTCGATGTCCCCTCGTGCACCGTTAGGTTAGGTAACTAACGGCAGAGCGGGACAGGGCTAGCGCGGGTATAAAACATAAGTAACGTCTATATAATATATCATATATACTATATACAGTATCTATCACAACATATCAAATGATCACATCACAGATATTGCAGCAGAAGAACATATATGAAATATTGGATATACTAGGACGTCCGTGTTTTCAATACGAGCCTGTATAAAATACGGATTCCACGGTCGCGATGAATAGCCAAACCCACATCCCTAGACTCCTACGAGAGCGGCAAGCAACACAGTTAATTCTAGGGTTAGGAGACCCGGTCTCGACTCCTCGAGATGGTCTCCCACTGGACCCTAGAACCCGGTTACTTGTGCTCCCCGCCTTGGGTCTACCTAATGCGGAAAAGTAAATAATATACAAGTGGTGACATCAACCTCATCCCGGAAGTGCCCCAATAAAAGAATATTACATACAAATGAATTTTACATGAAAGAAAAAGAAAAAACTCTCATCTCACATAAAACCCCCAGCTATTCAAACGCGACGATCCAATACAACATATCACAGCAACACATAATATCTCATATCATCAACGTAAGCAAGTATGCGTATCCCGATTGTCGTTGACATATAGCAACGAAACCGGCGATAACATATATTACACTTACGGTCGCAGAAAAGAAAGTGTAAAACTACAACAGTTGGAATCCGCAACCTACTTAGACATCGCATGCCTAATCAAATGAATTTCTTAAACATCGCATGCCTAACAATTATAAACCCCGCATTTTAGTCTCATTATCGAAAACTCTTTTCAATATCTAGTCGGGCAATTCAACAAGATTCCCGACAACCTGATCGAATGCTCGTCGCAAACGTTAGTAGACGGCCGCACCCCCGGATGCCGTCGACGAAGTGCACTAAGGCGGAACACCGCTGCCGCGAGCACTCGAACGGATGCTTTTGGCGACGAGGTTCTCCTACAGTCACTTGGTCGGGGCTATGGGGCATGGCTGTCTATTAAGTTTACCCGGCGAGTATCCGCGTATGCTACGTGATTGCGACGGACTTTTGATCACATCAAAATTCCGTGGCAACCGATCAATTGAGACTAAAGTGCTATGTTTATAATATTGAAATCAGTTATCTCATAACAATTTGTGGATTCCAAATATTGTATCACATTCCAGATAAATAGACAATGTTAAACTTTCCGATCGAACAATCAAACACCCAAGTTTTCCCGAAAAGCTCAACACATGAAATAAGTTTAAAAACATCCACTTCATACCACAGTACCAATGGTCCAGCCGTAGAAGGGTCAAGCCAACGCCTCACATGTGGCACGCCATACTATCCCAAACCCTAAGGTTCAAAGGGCAGTTCAAGACGGTCACATAATCGAGTTAAGGTTTGTTGTCTTCTAGAGGGTCCATCGCGTTACTTGCACTACTTAGACGTTTTTAAACTACGGAAAAATCCAACACTTGGAAATTTCCCGACAGGGGAAAAAGTGAGTTATTTATATCCGGTCGAACCTTTTAACACGTTCTAAATTACCCGAAAAAACACATAGACGAAGTCAAACTTTCAGATCGAATCAACGAACTCCTAATACAATCCAAAAAACTCAACTCTTGAGTATAAATTAAAATTACCCAGAAAACACAGGACTTAAATATGGAGATTACTGTGCAAACAGAGGAGCAAGAGGCCACTTTATTGCAGCGGAACCGCCGCCCAACCTAGGGTACGGCCGCGGTTCAGCGGCGCAGTGAGGGAATCAGGGGCACGTGCTTCACAGTATTTCCTAGAAAACCCTGCTCGATTTTTTGAGTATTTTTTAATTTGGAAAAAACCACATTTTCAGAGAAGAGTTTGAATTAGGGTTTCGGGGTTCGATCGGATTTCTAGCATCGTCTACACTTCTCCTAAAGCTCTAGCTAGGCTCTGATACCACTGTAGGGTTGCTAGGCACGCGCACAAGGGTCTACGAGGCATCAACCATGCTCGATTAAAATTTTAGCCGTGCCGAACAACTCTAATACGGATCTTTAAACTAGGTTTTTGGTGAAAACTAGCATGTTAACAACTTTAACTACAAGTGAAAGGGATTACAACCTTTGTAGATCCGGTCCTTCACTTCATTAGCTCCGTGTAGACGTCCTCATCGCTGCGATCGTGAACTCCGGACTCTAGTGAAGCTCCACGAGAAGAACGAACGTGCTTTCTACGATGACTTCGAGGCCGAAGATGATCTACGTCGGGGAGACACTAACTCAAGCTATTCCTTCACTAGGTCATAAAATTTGTGAAGAGAACACACTCTACTACATGGAAAGTGGTAGAGGATGAAGAAGTAGGAAGTGGGCTCACTTTAGAATTGATTTTCTCACTCTTTTTCTTATGGCACCATTGGAGCTAGTAAGCTTTTTGGATGGAGCTTGATGATGAAGAAGAAGAAGAAAGAATAATCTATCCAAATGAAAACTTATCCTCATGAATTATTGCACCATGGTTGAGTTAAGCCCTCATTCTTAACTCATGTAGAGAATTAACCAAGGCATTAGGTTAAGGGTTGGGTTAACTAATATCCTAAGGAATGACAAAAGAGTTGACTTTGTCAATGTTTATCAAGCTTCATGAAGCTTGATAACTTTGACCAAAGTATCACCTCTTTTGTTATTTGTTAGGAAATTAGTAAACCCTAATTTATCCTTGATTTGGTTTAAGTCTCATACATCCAACTTGTGTGTATCATCAAGCATGATACAAACTTGTACACTTGCATATATCACATATAAACAATGTGCACAATCTAGTGAGAAAATAAATCATAAGTGAGCTAATACTAGTTAATGTAATGTAATATATCAAATATATAATTATACATTAAATTATTAAATCAACTCTTGATTTAATAATTCGGCTTTAACCGACTAATATCATATGTAACAACTTTTCGAATCAACACTTGATCCGATAACCCGGTTATATCGCATACAACCGATCAATGTCATGAATCGCGAGAATAGAATACGGTATCTCATATCGTATTAATCTCGGTCCTGCACATATCACATATGTGCTCCTACTCCGTTTCGCTTGAGCCAGGAAACCCCTGTGTAGGACTCTAAAGATTCGTCAATACGCCCGCAATAGGTGATGATCATATCAAACACCCACAAGCTGTAACCGGTGTGCTAAACGTAATGGCCACCCGGGTATTGAGCGATCAGAAGATCAACAAGCAAGCCCGCTAGTACCCCTGCGAATCCAATCAGTAACACTCCCGTACAGTCCGATCTCGTCGTCTGATATGTCGCATATCTCGCCTAGGGGTGGTAAACGTCAGACCCCAATAGCTCGATAAGTCGTGTCGATATGAGGTCTATAATAGTTCGAGAAACTATTGATAACACTTACCAGTAAATCTCAGCAACCCTGGCCAGGGATTTCTGGTTATAGCCAATCGAACACAGCACAACATCAACTCCCTATACCGGGAGAGACGAATCCCCTCCTATCGCTCATTGCCTCCATGTGATTCGGGACTGTACCCAAAAACCACCGTTTTTCATGCCTTCTTGGACGTGGTAAGGTGGAAATCAAAGCACAGTGGAAATCACACAAGACTCTATGACGATCTCGGGTCAACAGACAACTCTGTACCAGTGTCACCGGAGAACTGCCATCTGACGTGAGGTATAATACCATCTGGAAGTTCTCGGCGAGTCCGTCCAGTGTACCCAGTCTCCACTGAGCACCCGTACACCATCCTTGATGTCAAACGCCGATGGATATGGGATCATCCATTGCCCAACATATGGGTCAAGATGCATATATGCTAGTCTACTCTGGTGCATCGATGCCTTGTCTCGATACACCCACGACTAGGGACCTTGAAGGATGTACTTATGGACTACCATGTCCCCACTAGTATGATCCGCATCATAGTCCAGGTAGTCAAGTACACATCCTAAGGGCTTTACCAACATGTAACAAAGAGACAATCAGTATACACGTTAAGGTAAAGAGTAACCAGATAGCATGCTATCATGTCGAGCAAGAAAGTCCTCCCTATATATGTCCAAGCATCCACTACAATATACATCGTATGTACAGTAATGGCCTCTAGGGCATACATATAACTAACAAGTATAACTTTTATTATCTGCCCTAGTTAATTAGGTTAGAACATGTTTATCAATTCCCTAATGAGTGAGTAGTTCCCCGCTTGTTAGGGTTAGGAATAGGGAACGTTTGAGAGATGAAAATCTTTCACCCCTTTCTTGCCCATCACATATTTTTATAGGACTTCATGCATACATACATACACCGCTCCCTACGACACCCTATCCCACAAGGTAGCGGTGATACCGTAGTATAAAAGACCGGTTGTATATGTTTTCCATGGAGGTTAGGGTAAGAACTAAGAAAGGAAGGACAAGAACCTAGAGGAAGAAACCTAGTTTCTTCCCGATGGTACTAATCCACTTTATTAATTATTACCATAACACCAAATAGATCATAATTAGGGCATAGAAAGCGGTGAGGAATATTGACTTTCGAAACTCAACCTAAACCTAACCCTAGCAAGATTCTAATCCTAGTTTAGATCAACTTTAGTTTTTAGTGATAATCATCCCAACACCGTTTAGAATTAACTCGTTAGAATAAATTGAGAATACACAAAATCCCTATGGACCGACCCGTACTCACTGGCTAGCTACCAAGCGACGCCGTTCTTGATTGCGGTAATTAATTCTTTGATCGTAAAACCTATCACACAAATCAAATGGCGCCGTTGCCAGGGATGGCGTAGTATTTTCATTTTGCAATTTCGGGTTAATATAAAATCATAAAACTCATAAAAAATTGAAAAATTAAAAAAATATATAAAAATTTTATCATCTTGTTTTTGTTTGAAGGGTGTTTCGTCGGAATTTTGCAGGATCGACGAACGAGTTCGGATCTGGAAAAATCCAGAGAGCAAAACAGAAAACGGCAGATCTGAACAACAGAGAAAAATCAGAACAGAGGAGCAGAAGAAATCTCGGGATCTGAACCAATCCACAGACCGCGGAACCACGGCGAGGAAGCGCTTTTGGCGGCGGAACCGCAGCATTGTGCTTACGTCAGCTGACCAGAAACCCTCTGTGAGCTTCCTTTCTCCTTCTCTGCAACCCCAATATCTCCTCTGTAAAATTTGCCTGCAGGATTCCTTGCGCCAAAAATTTCTCCCCTTCTCAATAATTTATCTTGTGCAGGATTCTTTGCGCCGCGCTAAAAAAAATTGTTTGCAAGTGATTGTGTTTATTGCTTTGCATATCTAAATTGACTTCAAGGGGCTTGAACACCAATCCAGATTGGGTGGGGATTTCATCACCCTTCCAGGACCCCAAAAATCACATAAAGCATACTGCATTAACCATCAAATTAATTAAAAAAATATTAGACTCAGCCCTAAGGACTCATGCTCAATAGGACAAAGGAATAGTTGTAGGCACGACCGTTGATCCTAACCTGACTTTGTGGTGCCTAGGCTAGACAGGTAGTGAAAAGTAACTTTAAAAGGCCCGTCTCACGGTGATTCGTGAGCGGATCCCTCCTTTCTCTACTTGTGCTTACCTGGCCACAATTGGCGGTGAAGAGGCGGTTTGAGGTCCTACTTCATGCCCTTTGGAACAGTTAGGAGCTGTCTAGCTGACCTAGGTGCCCCTAGATCTATGCTTGATTGTGCATTTGTGATTGATTGAACGTGTGTCTAAGCCTTTTATTGAAAATCTTTTTTCAAAAAGCTCCTTATAAAAAAAAACACAAAACGGAAAAAATTTTACAAAAACTTGCCACTTGTCGCTAAGAAATCCGTTGCACCCCACTTGCACCCACTTGCACCCACATTCTTTTTCTTCTCCTTTCTTACATCATGGGTACCCCATCTCACAAAACTCTTGCCGAACTTTGGTACCCTCATCCAAATATTGCTTCCTACGCGAATTGTTTTGGTCGAATTACGGACGACCCCTCCATGCCCAAAATTTCTTTGAAAGATCAAATAGAAGCGTCTAGGAGAAACAGTTCGACTCCGCAATTCACTTTGTATCAATCATTTCAACCTTCACCAGCTTCCTACGTTGATACCCCTTTTTCGAGTCTTGTTGTAACTCTGAAACCCATGTCTATTGCTGAACATATTGAACAAGCACGTAACCGATCTTTCACTCCTTTCAACACTTCCAGTTCTTGGGATTAACAAGCCCATTCATCTTTTTATCCAAATGTTTGTAAGTCTACGGTAGCGCCCCGGCCATCAATCTGACGCCAAATGCGGAACAAAAACTTTTATAACTGGCGCTATCGCATACTATAACCCGGATCTGCCATTAACGCTAAACTAACATACTACAAAGAGGGAAGAAAGGTTATACTGAACGATCTGAGTCCTTCGTTCTTTAACCATCATCCTACGCTCCGGTTGCGGCTGCTCCGATCACGTCGATCTCCGATCTCCTCGTCCAGGTGGCACCACGTCATCGGATCTTTAAACGGGCTCCCGCCTCTGACTCGAGGCAACTCGGTCATCAAGTTTGCTAAAAGAGATGACCAAGAATGATGTACAGAATGAGAAGAATACTTTGTCTCGCTTCGTCCAAAGCCATGGACGAACGGTTAATGAAGTTTCCATTTGAGTCGGGTGATGGAATAATAGGAACTATGAAATTCCATACACAAATCTATCATCTTTTTCCAATCAAGTGAGAGTGAAAATCAAATTGGGCAACCAAGAGGGGAGGGGCCGGCCATATAGAGGTGGGGAGGTGAGTGTAAGAGCAAGGGGGGTGACCACAAGCAAAGCTTCTCACAAAAGATCTTAGCAAGAACAAGGATCATTAAAGCAAAATGGTGACACACAAATACACCTAGTATGAACACATTAATGAAACAATGAGTCACCTTAACAAGTCGCCGTCCAAGAAGCTTCCTCTCATGACTCACCTCATGACTCACCCAAAAGAAGAAAAGATAAATCCGTATTTTAACCGAATGTTAAATACGGCTGATAGAAAACTGGAAACTGGCAACTTCCAAAAGTGATCTCGAAACGAATTTCAGGATAACCCCGTAACTGTATAAATATACCCGCATTTGTATTACGACCGAATAGAAATGCAACTGAGACAAAGATATTATATCTACTCTGTATAATACATGGATCCGGCTTAAACCAAAACCCACCAGTATTATCTGCTCGAAATATAACACGTGCGTAAACGCACGTGCATTTTCCGAACCCTGCCATAAAACCATACGGCCTCTACAACGTTTCGCCCGAACTTGGGAAACTATCTGTGGGGGACTCTAATGACTCTTCAGTACCCTAGCATTGGGTTTAACCACAAGCCGTCAGCGACACTAGCTGTGTGTAACGGCTGCCCACGGATTGACCTCAAGGGAGGCTGATGAGCGAACTCATCCAGAAACCCTACTGAGCCTAACAGTGACAATATATATACAGTCCGGTCCGTTCGTCTATGAGTAACGCATATCCTGCCTAGGGGGCTAGTAACGTCAGACCCCCAATAGCGGTATAAGTCGTGTCAGAGACAAGCCCTGAACACCCGGAGATACTACTGGAGTACCTACCAGAAAATCTCACCTGCCTTGGCCAAGGACTTGGTGTAATGGCTTTCCTAGACACAGCGCGATCTCCACCCCCAATACTGGGAGAGACGAATCCCCTGCCGATCTGCTTACGTGCCTCCATGTGGATCGGGACTGTACCCAAAAAGTACCTGTTTACACGACTCCTTTGAGCCGTGGTAGGGTAGAAATCAAAGCACAGTGGGAACTCACACAAGACAAATGACGACCTCAGGTCGATGAACTAACCTGTACACATGTCACCAGGGAACTGCTATCTGACGATATGTATAATACCAACTAGCAGGTTCCCGGCGAGTCCTGTCCGGTGTACTCATAACCCAATGAGCACCTGTATACATCTTAGGTGATCCAACTGACACCAGTGGCTTGTGAGACCGGCCACCGCCCCTCGTCGGGGTCTCGACTGTATACACTAGTCTACTCCGGAGTATCGATGCCCTGTCTCGAAACTCCCACTACTAGGGACCACTATTAAGGATTTGCTTATAGACCACCAAACTCTCACTTATATGATCGCCCTCATACTGTTGGTAGTCAACCAAGATCCTAAGGGCTCTATCAACGTGTAACATGTAATCAGTCACCTGAACATGTACACGACAGATAAAGGCAAACCAGATAGCATACTATCATTTTGAGTAAGACTGTCCTACCGGCATAGGTCCTCCTCAATCATTGCAATCACGTGCCTGCGATCCAATAATTGACTTTGAGGGCACTATATCCAACAATCTCCCACTTGCACTTAAGGCTAATTAATGCGATGTCGACTACTCACAGCCCGTGTGAAACCAAACATCCAACTCCTCTACTAATCAGTTTCACAAAGCCCGTTCGTAAAACTATTGTGTTCGAGAAATAGCTTCAGTGAGTGGATCCGCCCGGATGTTTCTTTCTATGTCTCTCTTAATCTCAAGTTCGCGGAGAAAGCCATCTCCCGAATTGAGTAATACCTGTCTTAGAATATGTCTCGATATCTGATGGGACCTAGTTCATAAATGAACTCCAAATCCAAACTTCTTAGACTGTATCGATAACTGAACCTAATCAGTATCCTGCACCATGCCTCCCATAGTATCCTCTTGGACCACCTGCCCATAATATTGTCCCTCGTCAGAGGGAAAACTATAACTCTGGCAATCTCTCTATCATCCATGTCACCTTTGAAGCCTGGAATGATAACCGTCTCCGAAGGAGGCTGCCGTCATCAAATCCGTAGAACATGCACTTATGTTCTAAAACTGCTTCCTTATGTTTCTCCAGGATTGGATTAATACAAACTTATCGCATCTAGTGCAAAAACAACATCTGGTGTGGTACTTGACATCTCATGATTAACTCAATTGCCTAAGCAAGTGATCTGCCAATCATGCACATCCCTCTTCCCTTTAGTCTGTAAGACATCTTTAGAGAGGGTGACTCAATCATCTGCAGGTACACCACCATGCCAGGAGTCATCTATTCTAAAACCATTAGAATACTGTCAAAGTAACCATATTGGGAAACTACCCAAATCCAGATCTAAAACCATAGATCTAGAAACCAGAATATCTGATTTATATCCATATCCTGCCTGGAGAAACAACTGTGTGACGACCACAGTACAACCGATCGTAGTATAGGAATTTTACTTCCTACTATGTGTATGTCATCCAAATACCAGGACATCACACCCTACTACCTTCTTAACATATCCATCCCCTATTCTGATGAAGTCAAAGCCATGACTGTCACATCAAAATTAGATGATCTATCTCCGCTATATCTGCTCTATTATATAAATAGACATAAGCTACTTGCCCACTATGCTTCCGCTGCTCCCTCTGACCGCAACAACCTTTTGGCAGAATAATATATACGTGCACTTCTAAAACTAGTTTAGAACGACGCTATACTTAACCTCCTGCCAGGTCTCATAGTCTGGAACAACAGTAGTGTCAAGTTTGGGTAAGCAAGAACCTCCTTGTCACCGTCCTTGAGGCTACCGGAGTACCTCTCGGGTGTCTGAGGTTACCTACCATATCTGTGGAGTGGCTATTGGAATGTCAAACCTGATTGAATCTTTAGGTCCTATTAAATTTTCCGTAATCGTTTGCGGTTCTGGAATCATTTCCAGTTCTACCATACTCCCACTACTGTTTTCTGAAAAAATTCATTTTACTAAAACTGTGGCGAGTCAAGAATAATATCACTATTGATCTTCCAGATGGTAGAAAGTCAACCCTCGTCATAGCCTGGGCCAACCCACAAACTGCCATTACAGAAACGTGCCCTGAGTTATCCAGAGTCTGGTTTTAAGCATAAGCCGGACAACTCCCCGTACCTTAACAACATTAAGATATGAACCATTCTATATCCAATATAGAAACTTTGGCACTTATTTAATTGGAACCAGATTCTAATCATGCAGCTGTCTCCAGTGCATATCAACTTAATGGAGAGAGGCTAATCAGCATTACTCAACTTAGGAATACATCCAATTATGAGTAATCTGAAAGAGAAACAAGTTTCTCAAAACTTTTACTATCATTTGAATACCAATCACAAGAATCTACATCTTCGATCTCTTTGAAGAATCCCGATACTTGCGATATCTGGTCATCTACTTTATTCTTATACCCACAACTTTTCAAAACTTAGACCTTGTATTTCTACGAAACACTTGTCTAAAAACTAGAGAAGTCATAAGTAAACAGAATATAGTACGAGAACCTACCCCTTTGTCCTGATGGACACTGGACAACATACAATACTCTGTATAAGTCCGCTGAGTTGAATAACTCAAAACCTGTGCGTCATAGGTTGAAAACTGTACCTAGGCAATTTCCTCAAATATCACCAATTACAACGAATTCCGATATAATGAGGATGATCACCTAATTCCCAATAACTTCCTCCCACTCATCTTCTGTAAAACCATACAGATGTGAGAATGAAACCTGGTGAATACACACCCTGGAGTAAGTATCTAATCGGGAAAACAGTTTTCGATTAACAATGCACTGAAACATGAAAAATGTTTCGTAGGGGTATCCTGATGTTCATAGTAATGCCTCTTCCATAATCCAATTCATGACTTTAACCGTATATTTCTTTGTCATCTCTCCAAATCCCTTTATTTGTCTTTAATCGTTACCTTCTGTACACCATCGTTAGGCTAAATAGTTTTCTTTCTTCCCTACCATTCGGCACCAGCCTATGGTTTGGAAGAAGACTATCCAGTATGGATAATAGGTGTACCTTCCTAAACCAAGGAGTACTCGCAACTTGAGAGAAGGTGATGATAAAAGACAACTGAATAAAAACATATTCTTTTAAAGGTGAAATAGGTGTGGCGATGAAGTACGCGGTTTGGTCGTGAATGATAACAGTCGCAACTTACTTTGCCCTCTTTCTAATCTCTTTATTTTGTCTTTACATATTACCTTTTGTACACCCTACTTAGGCTAATTGGTTTTCTTCATTCCCTACCTTTCGGCACCTGCCTATGGTTTGGAAGAAGACTATCCAATAAGCGTAATAGGTGTACTCTCCTAAACCAAGGAGCCCTCGCAACCTGAAAGAAGGTGATAATAAAAGACAACTGAATAAACCAATTCTATTTCTCCTGAACCTGGATCCATCCTCGAAGAAGTCCCTTCGAGTTTTTATATAACCATACGATGGATCTATCCAATGGAAGTGGATGTCCGTAGTAATACGGGGTGTTCTGAGAAATCCAAAGGGTAAAAGAAGGAGTGGCTATGACTTATGCAACACAGACAATCCAAAAGCCGGTATTTTAAGAAGGTTCGGTCAACTTGGTCACTGAGTCATAGTCTAGGGTCGGTCAAAGGTCGCTGCCAAAGAGAGAGAGAATATAAACACTCTGCATGCACTCTAACCTAGATTAGAATGGTTATCACTTTATCTAATCCGGAAACCTCCCACTGTACTGTCAAATTCTCCTCCAAACCTAAAAGAAGAATCAATCGGGATCACCCGAAGAGTAAACCAACTCATCAGTGGGAATCGGGATCCAACTCTCATCGCATGATAACGTGACGGAATCAACTCGCGTTATCACACTCCAGAAGGTATGCGCATGCCTGGCAAGTTTCAGTTTCTTTAGAAACTCCCGATATGATTTTTACCCCATGTTCTTATGACCTTGACGAAAGCCGACAAATCATAAGTCACATGTCAAGTTCTGCCCGTCATTATCTTGTTAATTCGAACCCACCCGTACATACCCTTGACGAAAGCCAACAAGGTAATACGACTGTCTCAAACCAACTCATCTATCTATGCAACAAATGAATACCCCAGCAACTACCAAACACCATGCCTTGACGAAAGCCAACAAACATAGCTTGAATACTACTGACCATCCATAAGAAATGACGGAGGGCTACGGCTGGTTTTTGGGGAAAAACCTTTAACGTAATGAACTTGATCTCGTTGAAGGAACCTGATAGCTTTTTATAAAATATAGTGGCAAAAACCTTTGCTAAAGACGTCACTCCCGGTGAAGGGATCTCGGCTCTTTCCTCGTGGAATGAGGTGCAGGATATTCCACTGAATACCACGATGCAAAGCAACATGTAATCGACTATAGTGATGTTATTACCCTGATGCAAACTTCTGCCCAAGGGGTCAGTCCCGGTGAAGGGATATCGGCCCTTGCCCCGTCGAATGAGGTGCAGGATATTCCAACCGAATACCACTGTGCAAAACAAAAGGAAACGTCTTTGTAATAACACTTTTTAAATGTTCTAACAACATCCAAACAGGTTTGTTTTACTTTGCATTGATCAGAATCAACGCAGTCCCATCAATTAATCACACCAGAAAAGAACGAAAATAAAATGTTCATATATGCCATCCGCATTCGTCACTGGGTCCCGTCATCACCCGTTAGGTTACTTAACTAAGGACAGAGCGGGGACTGAACTAGCGCGGGTGTAAAACATATACAATATCTACTAGTATATAAACCAATATACAATAATCGCTCCAGGCGTGATAATATGCAACATTACAGAAAAGTAATAAGCATCACAGAACAATACTGATAATCTGGGATCCCCGGGTTTCACAGAGCCGCTGCTGAAACCCGACGTTCCCCTGGTCGTGTGGATAGCCTATGCAATGAAACCTAGACCCCTGCGGGTGCGGCAAGTTGCCCGCCAAAACCTGAAGCGAGGCAGCCCCCTATAGCATAGTGAATGGACCACCAGCACTTTACGGAATCCGGTAATCTTGGGCACCCCTCCTTGGGTCAACCTGTACCCCCTACGAGTGCGGCGAATAGTCTGCCAATTCTAGAGTGAGGCCCCTCTGCCTCTCAAAGCCATGAGATGCGGACCCGTTGCCCCTCAGAACCCGGCTATCCGTGCACTCCGTCACGGGGTAAAACCTAGTACAGTAATGAAAAATATGTACAACGGGTACATCGACCTCAACCCGGTCGTTCCCCAAAAGAATATTATACAACAGGCAGTGACGGCAGTCCACATATTGGACGCTCGCTCCGCAATATCAAATGTACAAAGAAATCCAAACTGCACTACCATTGCACACTGCTATCCACCACGACAAATCCGCAACATCACAGCACAACACAGAACATCAACGCGAATGTCACGTTCGTAAACCCATCTAAAAGAACGATAGCAATCGGACGCGGTTTACCGATCAAATGACATTCACGGTCGGAGATATAATGTAAGTACTGTAAACTGACACGTTTTAAATTTCGATCGACTAAATTTCCCGAAGTGGGCCCCATGCAAATCTATTGTACAGTAAAAAACACTGGACCCAAAAGAACAGTTCCAGAAACCACAATTTCCCCTATAGAATCCCCAGAAGAAAAATGACCAAGTGATTGACCAAGACGGCCGCGGTTCCACGGTCAAAGCCATGCTTTGACCGCGGTTCCGCGGTCGTACGGTCGTTTCACTTTGTCGTTTTTCATCAGTGTTCTTTAGAAAGCCTGCTTTATTTTTAGAGATGCTCAAAATGATTTTTAGACCCCTTTTAAAATCAACAAAAACTTTAGACATGGAATTTGCGGTTTTCGAAAATCCGTTCGATCGATCTTTTAAACGCGTTAGTGTTCATAACGGAATACTGCATTTTATACCGCCCATTCTTATGCTCGTGTGTTTATAGGTAGGTGCTTTTAATCCGTGTTTTTTACATATTTACAGAGTACAGGTTTCCAGTCCAAATATTGCAAATCAAGACAAAATCTCCACAGTTACACCAAATACAGAACATCTGTCACAGCAGATAAAAGCCGGGTTCCAGTCATCCATATCCGTCCAGTGCCGAGTACCAGTTCCAGAGACAAGACATATGACAGTGGTCATTCGTGTCTCGGACAAGCACAGAGCACGAGGATGGGCAGCACAAGAATCAATGGGTGCGCGGAGCTCAAGAGAGATAGAAGTCAAAAGTGAAGAAATGATAGCAATCTTGGACTAGGAAATCTGCAGATATTCTGGAAGACTTTTGTGCAGTTTAAAGTTGGCAAACACAAAGACAAATGAAACCAGGGAAGCACCCAAAACCCGACCACCTAACTCCACCATAGGGCCGCGGATCCGCGGCCAATAGGGGGTCTAGGCCGCGGATCCGCGGCCGTACTGGCCCCTCTCTCTGTCTTTTTCTGGGGGCTGTTTGGTCATTTCATATGGGGTCAGAATTTGGCCCTAGGGTTTCTGTAAGCAGCCTATAAATACCCCAGAACTGAGCTAAGCCAAGAGTCCAATTTCATGTTCATTCCTTGTTCCTCTTTTGTAGTTTTTTGTGTAGTTCTTCTTCTTCTTCTTCATTCTTTTTCCATGAAAATTGTAGTGAGAGCTTTTTGAGTGGAAGATTAATGAAGATGAGGGTTTTTTTATCATTCTCTTTTGTTTAACTTCCCCTTGAGATTCTTGCTTTCTCTTGATCTTTCAAACTCTTCATTGAGCTTGAAAGGTTAAGAGTTTGTTATTGATCTCAAGGGTTGTATTTTCTTATGGAATTAGTGCTTCATTTCACATGCGTTCTTTACCCTTCTCTTGATCTTGCAACCTCTTGATTGAGCTTGCAAGTTTAAGGGTTGGCTATTGATCCCATGCTTGTCTTGAGTTCTAGTTTCTTGTTCTTTTATTGCTTATTTATTACTTGCTTTTTATTACCTTGCTTTACTTTCTTGCAATTTATATTCATGCACTTAATTACTTGTAATCTTTTCTTTTCTTTGTTCTTTTCTTTTGCTCTTCTTGGTTCTCTTTGTGAATGGTTGTAATTATTGTTGTTGTTAAGAATAAATACGGTATTGTAAGTTAAGATTTTCTTTGCTCTTTTCCTTTTCCCGTTATTTTCCATTGAACTCCGCCAAAACGATACGCAAGCGCTCCGTTAGGCACCCTACCCCAACAAGGTAACGGTGATTCCTAACCGCGACCGGTTGCGTTCGGTTTGGCCGGAGGCGAAAGCAAGAGATAAGAACGGAAGGACAAGGGTAAATAAGCCGTATTCCATGAATACCGCGCTTAAATCCCCTAATCCACGTTGTTGCCGATTGCTCTAGCTTCAATTGGTCAAGACTCGGCTCAAAGGTTTTGAGTACGGATTTCTTTAGCTTATAATCTCATATCTTTTTCTTAACAACTTTATACTTGCAAATAATACACATAGGTTAGATCGAACAAACATACACAAATTCTTTATTGACTCGTCTAAAGCAAGAACGGACATACAACCATCTCCCTGTGGATCGACCCGTGCTCAACCGGCTAGCTGCATAGCGACACCGTCCTGATCGCGGTAAACTTTAGAACTTTGAACATCCGACACGCCAAAAGCGTGCGGTCAAATGGCGCCGTTGCCGGGGAGACGGTAGCGTATTTTCTTTCTTGTTATTCGGGTTAATATTCTTTTTGTATATATAAAAAAAAATCTTTTTGTTTTTTTTGATCATTTTTGTGGGCAAGTGTGCAGATTTTTGCGTATTTGCAAACTGCGATTGTGGGGAGCAAAGTGTACATTCAAGGCTAAGCTGATTGCAAAGTACAGTGCCAAAGATCCGGGTAGTTTGACCCGCGTAAGCGAACTTTTCAAGCTTACCGGATTTGATTCAACGGGGGTTTCCTAACCCAAAAAATTAACGGTACGTACTTTACTAACACCTTCTTCTCAAATCCGACGCATCCAATATACTATTCTTTGCAGGATTCTTTGCAAGTTCGCTAACAAACGCTAAAAATTGACTAACCCGTATTTGTTGCAGTGCCGCGCTTAAACTAAAAAACGATTTTTTGATTCTTTATAGAATTTTTATTGAATTGCGCATTGCATACATTAATACGGACTTAAGGGCAAGCGAACCCCATAATATACGGTAAATGATTTCATCACCTTTTCCGTGGCCCACAAATCACGAACTTGAGCATAACGTTTACCCGCACAAAATTTAAAAGAAATTAGACTTTAAGCCTTAAGGACTTCGCGCTCACTAGGAGAATTCAACTGTGTTTAGAACCTCGCTTAACGGTATATTGTTTACGGGGTGTCTAGGAAAGTATTAACGGCAAAACCGCCAAAAGAGAAAGGGTTATTTAATTAAGGAACTTCACAAAAGCGTTGGAAAACCTCCCCTTATCTCTGCACTTACCTGGCCTCGTGATCAGTGTATCTTGAGCCCGTTTCTCGACACAGTTTTACTTCGACAATCAAGTTCTGGAGCAGGTCTAGTTGACCTAGGTGAACCCTAGAATGATTAGGTGTGTGGTATTTTTGTGTCGTGATTGTTTTTGTCCAGATTCTTTTTGTGTGTATATTTCATTCTTTTGTTAATATCTAAAAAAAAATTAAAAAAAAATAAATCACATTTTCCCCCTCCTTTTCTCTGCCTTCCTTTCTTTCTCTCTTCATATCATGGGTACTCCACCTCGCAAAACTCTTGCCGAACTTTGGTACCCACAACCAGACATTACTTCTTACGGTTCTTGCTTTGGCCGAATATCGAACGATCCCTCCATGCCCAAAATCTCTTTGAAAGATCGGATAGACGCGTCTAGGACAAACAATTTGACTCCGCAATCCACTTCGTATCAACCATTTCAAACATTCACCCCTTCTTACGTTGATATCCCTTCCTCGAGTCATGTTGCAACTCCAAGACCTATGTCTATTGCAGAACGTATAGAACAATCCCGTAGCCGATCTTTCACTCCTTTCACCACTTCAAATTCTTGGGATCAACAATTCCATTCACCTTCCTATCCAAGTGTTGATCCTGCTCCTGTCCAGCCATTCAATTCCTACCAATCCCACCCTACCTTTGCACCTTCCCTAGACATTGCTTCAGAACCGCCATTTGGGAGTTTTCAGTATCCAAACAACTTTGAATCTTTTACTGAAACCCCTTCACAACCTATGTCTAGTCTGGAACAGTAGTTGGAAGACTTTACGGTAGCGTCAAGCCAACAGATGATGGATTTGAATGCGTCCATGGCCGCTCTCATACAACCTACTGACCCGGTGGCTAGTTTCCAACTAGCTCCTAATTTTCCAATGTATGATGAGGCGGCAGGACAGGCTGAGAACTTGAGTGGATAGAGTGAGATGTACCCCTTTCCAAATCAAACCTACCCATTCCAAATTGAAACCCACAACTCCTGTTTTGAAAGTCTATCGAGTATCCCACATGATTTAGCAATTGAAGATAGAATGATTAATGAGTTGTGCGACATTGTAGTGTTTGATTTGCCAGATTGTGAAGGGACCTTGCCAAGTGAAACCACACACAATCCTTTTGACCTCTACACCTCCATCTTAGAACCTGAATTGATTGAAATCCATGCTTTTGATGAGATGTCTGAGAATATTGATTTTCACTTGATTGAGGATATTGACGCTGGGGATATTTTGGATGATGAACCCGTAGATTTGGCTGAGTTTGTCTCTTCAAATCATCATCCCGAGTCATTAAATGTTTTTCCCGAACCCTATATGCATCTGGATTTTGATGAAATATGCATGGATGAGCTAAATTTTGAGGAGAATATTGAGGATAGCACTGAGGATGAAACAGTTTTAATTGATGAGTCGGATTTTCCAATTCATCCTGTTCCTTTCATTGACTGTGTGCACCCTCCCAAAACCTTAACCGATACCCCTCCTCGATCACTTTCCTCCATCCTTTCCATCGTTCCGACCTTGCAAGAACCCGTCTCACTTACATTTCATATGTCTGGTTTATCGAGTTCGGCGTACCCATGGTTTCTCACGAATCTTGAGGGATTTGACCCCATTTCCCGACGGGTAAATATATTAGCACAATCGCTTTTCACACATCGGTCATCACAAATTGTGCTAATCTATTTACTCCATTTGCACCCTCAAGTTCGTATTCCACTTCTTTTTCCCTTCCGCCATTCTTCTTCTTCTCATATACCGAGACCGTATACCACTTCTATCTCCATACGGTCTCGCGTATTCTCCATCTCTTTTCTCTACGCCTTCTTTCACCAGCCACTGCTTTATCACGATAAGATCTTTGAATGGTTGGTGTTAACTTTTGGCCTGTGTAAGGCCTTGAATAGCTTGACACTGTTCTTTCCCCCCTAATCCTGAACTTCATCGCTTAACAGTGGAAACACTGTTTCACTTAAGTTTGGGGGGAACCCTTTTTTTGTATATATTTTTTGTTTTGTATATAATTTGTTTCTAGGGAGCGCCGACAATTTTGACCCTCTTGGTGTAGCCTGACAGTGAGGGCACTGTCAAGTTTAAGTTTGGGGGTGTGCTCGGTAAGCTTTCTTCCTTCGCATTCATTTGTATATTTTGCATCTGCATACCTTATTAAAACCCACAAAAATTAAAAATTTTCCAAAAAATATAAAAACTTTGTCGTCAAGTTAGCTAATAGGGTAACTTAGATCTTTATTCCGAAAGTTTAGTTGATATGATAGAAATAACTAAATTCTAGGCTTAGGGATTGAAAACCCTAAAAATAACCCTCATTCTGTCTAACTTTGGAAAGTATACGTCCTTACAGTTTTTTTTGAGAAATAGGTAATCTTGAGTTCAGTTCTTGAGTTAAGTCAAGATGAAGGGAAAGTATTGATGCTTTACTGAAGAATAAGTCTGAAAAATAGTTTCTTTTCTCGAGTTCAAATTTAGAAAGTATATACCCTACAAACTGCACTTACACGCACCTTGAAACTTGGGATAGTAGAGGATACCTTGAAATACTCTTGCCTGAAAGCCTAGTATGAAAGAAAAAACGGTATTTAAAGCTAAACACCAAAAAAAAAGAGCATATTGAAAAATATATCCGGTCTTGAAAAAGAAAAAGAAAAAGAAAAAGAAAAAAGAAAAAAATAGAATAAAGTCAAGACCTGGAAACTGCTATTTACGCTTTAAGCTCACACATTCAGTAATCGGCCGTTAGTGCCTCAAGAAGCATTAATAATCGCATGAAAGGTGTGTGAGCAACACCGTCCATCATTAAATGAAAAGAAGTAGTATTAGGTATTAAGGCAAGGGTATTATAGCTTGAATTGAATTCTTGAGTGTAGGGGTGCAAATATACACACACGTAAGGGTATACAATTGATGTTTGAATAAGAGATAGAAATAAAGAATAAGACTTGTGTTTTCTGTAAAGTTGATAAAAATCCCTGATTTAAGGCCGCACTTTAGAAGGAAAACTCAGGAGAACCAACATCTTTCTAAACTTTTTTGGAACGTATAGGATCTAAAGTTAAAACAGATAGGAGGTGTGAAACATAAGGGTTGGATATTTCTAACTTAGGATAATAGAATTTCTAACGTAAATACTAAACTGTAGGAGTAGAATCGATGTTAACTTACGAAACTAGCTTGACGGGATTTTGTGGGTAGTATCCGCTGAAAACCCTCAGGAGACAACACTCCTCCTACTAGGGACACCTAGAGGTTTAACGGCTTGTTGCACGTGCTCAGTGCAATCGCGTTCCCTGCGAAAGTGCGGTTAGGATTCTTTTTTGTTAATAATTGGTTTTGCTCGGGACGAGCAAAAGTTAAGTTTGGGGGTATTTGTTCATTACAGAATACTGCATTTTATACCGCCCATTCTTATGCTCGTGTGTTTATAGGTAGGTGCTTTTAATCCGTGTTTGTTACATATTTACAGAGTACACGTTTCCAGTCCAAATATTGCAAATCAAGACAAAATCTCCACAGTTACACCAAATATAGAACATCTGTCACAGTAGATAAAAGCCGGGTTCCGGTCATCCATATCCGTCCAGTGCCGAGTACCAGTTCCAGAGACAAGACATATGACAGTGGTCATTCGTGTCTCGGACAAGCACAGAGCACGAGGGGGGGCAGCACAAGAATCAATAGGTGCGCGGAGCTCGAGAGAGATAGAAGTCAAAAGTGAAGAAATGATAGCAATCTTGGACTAGGAAATCTGCAGATATTCTGGAAGACTTTTGTGCAGTTTAAAGTTGGCAAACACAAAGACAAATGAAACCAGGGAAGCACCCAAAACCCGACCACCTAACTCCACCATAGAGCCGCGGATCCGCGGCCAATAGGGGGTCTAGGCCGCGGATCCGCGGCCGTACTGGCCCCTCTCTCTGTCTTTTTCTGGGGGCTGTTTGGTCATTTCATATGGGGTCAGAATTTGGCCCTAGGGTTTCTGTAAGCAGCCTATAAATACCCCAGAACTGAGCTAAGCCAAGGGTCCAATTTCATGTTCATTCCTTGTTCCTCTTTTGTAGTTTTTTGTGTAGTTCTTCTTCTTCTTCATTCTTTTTCCATGAAAATTGTAGTGAGAGCTTTTTGAGTGGAAGATTAATGAAGATGAGGGTTTTTGTATCATTCTCTTTTGTTTAACTTCCCCTTGAGATTCTTGCTTTCTCTTGATCTTTCAACCTCTTCATTGAGCTTGAAAGGTTAAGAGTTTGTTATTGATCTCAAGGGTCGTATTTTCTTATGGAATTAGTGCTTCATTTCACATGCGTTCTTTACCCTTCTCTTGATCTTGCAACCTCTTGATTGAGCTTGCAAGTTTAAGGGTTGGCTATTGATCCCATGCTTGTCTTGAGTTCTAGTTTCTTGTTCTTTTATTGCTTATTTATTACTTGCTTTTTATTACCTTGCTTTACTTTCTTGCAATTTATATTCATGCACTTAATTACTTGTAATCTTTTCTTTTCTTTGTTCTTTTCTTTTGCTCTTCTTGGTTCTCTTTGTGAATGGTTGTAATTATTGTTGTTGTTAAGAATAAATACGGTATTGTAAGTTAAGATTTTCTTTGCTCTTTTCCTTTTCCCGTTATTTTCCATTGAACTCCGCCCAAACGATACGCAAGCGCTCCGTTAGGTACCCTACCCCAACAAGGTAACGGTGATTCCTAACCGCGACCGGTTGCGTTCGGTTTGGCCGGAGGCGAAAGCAAGAGATAAGAACGGAAGGACAAGGGTAAATAAGCCGTATTCCATGAATACCGCGCTTAAATCCCCTAATCCACGTTGTTGCCGATTGCTCTAGCTTCAATTGGTCAAGACTCGGCTCAAAGGTTTTGAGTACGGATTTCTTTAGCTTATAATCTCGTATCTTTTTCTTAACAACTTTATACTTGCAAATAATACACATAGGTTACATCGAACAAACATACACAAATTCTTCATTGACTCGTCTAAAGTAAGAACGGACATACAACCATCTCCCTGTGGATCGACCCGTGCTCAACCGGCTAGCTGCATAGCGACACCGTCCTGATCGCGGTAAACTTTAGAACTTTGAACATCCGACACGCCAAAAGCGTGCGATCAGTTAGCACAAGTTAGTAAAGCTTAATGGCGTGGCTCTGATACCATGTAAGTCTACAGTAGCGCCCTGGCCGTCAATCTGACGCCAAATGCAGAGCAAAAACTTTTATAACTGGCGCTATCGCATACTATAACCCGGATCTGCCATTAACGCTAAACTAACAATCTACAAAGAGGGAAGAAAGGTTATACCGAAGGATCCGAGTCCTTCGTTCTTTAACCATCATCCCACGCTCCGGTTGCGGCTGCTCCAATCACGTCGATCTTCGATCTCCTCGTCTAGGTGGCACCACGTCATCGGATCTTTAAACGGGCTCCCGCCTCTGACTCGAGGTAACTCGGTCATCAAGTTTGCTAAAAGAGATGACCAAGAATGATGTAGAGAATGAGTAGAATACTTTGTCTCGCTTCGTCCAAAGCCATGGACGAACGGTTAATAAAGTTGTCAATTGAGTCGGGTGATGGAATAATAGGAACTATGAAATTCCATACACAAATCTATCATCTATTTCCAATCAAGTGAGAGTGAAAAGCAAATTGGGGATCCAAGAGGGGAGGGGCCGGCCATATAGAGGTGGGGGGGTGAGTGTAGGAGCAAGGGGGTGACCTCAAGCAAAGCTTCTCACAAAAGATCTTAGCAAGAACAAGAATCATTAAAGCAAAATGGTGACACATAAATTTACCTAGTATGAACACATTAATGAAACAATGAGTCACCTTAACAAGTCACCTTCCAAGAAGCTTCCTCTCATGACTCACCTCATGACTCACCCAAAAGAAGAAAAGATAAATCCGTATTTTAACCGAATGTTAAATACGGCTGATAGAAAACTGGAAACAGGCAACTTCCAAAAGTGATCTCGAAACGAATTTCAGGATAACCCCGTAACTGTATAAATATACCCGTATTTGTATTACGACCGAATACAAATGCAACTGAGACAAAGATATTATATCTAGTCTGTATAATACATGGATCCGGCTTAAACCAAAGCCCACCAGTATTATCTGCCCGAAATATGACACGTGCGTAAACGCACGTGCATTTTTTGAACCCTGCCATAAAACCATACGGCCTCTACAACGTTTCGCCCGAACTTGGGAAACTATCTATGGGGGACTCTAATGACTCATCAGTACCCTGGAAGTGGGTTTAACCACAAGCCGTCAGCGGCACTAGCTGAGCGTAACGGCTGCCCATGGACTGACCTCAAGGGAGGCTGATGAGCGAACTCATCCAGAAACCCTACTGAGCCTAATAGTGACAATGTATATACAGTTCGGTCCGTTCGTCTATGAGTATCGCATATCCTGCCTAGGGGCCTAGTAACGTCAGACCCCCAATAGCGGTATAAGTCGTGTCGGAGACAAGCCCTGAACACCCTGAGATACTACTGGAGTACCTACCTGTAAATCTCACCTGCCCTTGCCAAGGACTTGGTGTAATGGCTTTCCTAGACACAGCGCGATCTCCACCCCCAATACCGGGTGAGACGAATCCCCTGCCGATCCGCACACGTGCCACCATGTGGATCGGGACTGTACCCAAAAACTACCTGTTTGCACAACTCCTTTGAGCCGTGGTAGGGTAGAAATCAAAGCACAGTGGGAACTCACACGAGACAAATGACGACCTCAGGTCGATGAACTAACCTGTACACATGTCACCAGGGAACTGCTATCTGACGATATGTATAATACCAACTAGCAGGTTCCTGGCGAGTCCTGTCCGTTGTACTCATAACCCAATGAGCACCTGTATACATCTTAGGTGATCTAACTGACACCAGTGGCTTGTGAGACCGGCCACCGCCCCTCGTCGGGGTCTCGACTGTATACACTAGTCTACTCCGGAGTATCAATGCCCTGTCTCGAAACTCCCACGACTAGGGACCACTATTAAGGATATGCTTATAGACCACCCAACTCTCACTTATATGATCGCCCTCATACTGTTGGTAATCAAGCAAGATCCTATGGGCTCTATCAACGTGTAACATGTAATCAGTCACCTGAACATGTACACGACTGATAAAGGCAAACCAGATAGCATACTATCATTTTGAGTAAGACTGTCCTACCGGCATAGGTCCTCCTCAATCATTACAATCACGTGCCTGCGATCCAATAATTGACTTTGAGGGCACTATATCCAACATTGTTGATCCTACTCCTGTCCAACCATTCAATTCCTACCAGTCCTACCCGACTTTCACACCCTCCCTAGACATTGCTTCTACACAACCATTTGGGAGTTTCACGTATCCAAACAACTTTGAATCTTGTACTGAAGCCCCTTCAAAACCCATGTCTAGTCTGGAACAGTCGTTGGAAGCTTATATTGTAGCGGCAAACCAACAAATGAGGAATTTGGATGCGTCCATTGCCACTCTTATGCAACCTAGTGACCCGGTAGCTAGTTTTCAACTAGCTCCAAAAATTCAAATGTATGATGAGGCGGTTGGACAGATTGAGAATTTGAGTGGAGAGAGTGAGCTGTGCACCCTTCCAAATCAAACCTACCCATCACCAATTGAATTCCACAACTCCGGTTTTGAATGTCTATCAAGTGTCCCAAATGATTCACCAGTTGAAAATAAAACGTTTAATGAGTTGTGCGACTTTATAGTGCTAGATTTGCCAGATTGTGAAGGGTTCCTTTCGAGTGAAACCATCATCAATCCTTTCGAACTCTACACCTCCAATCTAGAACCTGAATTGATAAATATCCATGCTTGTGATGAGGTGTATAAAAAAATTGATTTTCACTTGATTGAGGATATTGACGCCGGGAATAATTTGGATGATGAACCCGTAGATTTGACTGAAATTTTATCTCCAATTCATCATCCCGAGTTATTAAATATTTCTCCCGAACCTCATATGCGTCTTGATTTTGATGATAATTGCATGGATGTGATAACTTTTGAGGAGAATTATGAAGATAGTATTGAGGAGAGTATTGAGGATAGTATTGAGGATGAACCATTTTTGTTTGATGAGTCGGATTTTCCAATTCATCCTCCAGAACCTTTAACTGTTATACTTCCTAAATCACCCTCCCCATCCTTCCAATCGTTCCGACCACGCAAAAGATCACGCAGGAGGACTGTGAGCTTGAAAAATTTCTGTTTGATCACAACAGTTTTGACGCCACTAGTGCGTTCCTCCTAGAATCTGACACAGTTCTCACAACCGATATCGATTACGAGTGTTTCACTTTTGCGGACGATTTTGAAAACTCACCGCCCGAGTTTGGGTCCTTTGAATTTTTAGATGAGTTAGTTGAACCATCAGACGCGGTTGCTTACAGTCATTTCGAACCATTGATGGAATCCTTCGAGTTCGAGACAAATTACTTAGGTAAGAATAAGACTATCCATAAATCACTCCCCTTCGTCCTTTCCATCGTTTCGACCGCGCAAGAATTCATCGCGCTTCCATGTTCAATAGATGGTTTCCCAAGTTCAACGTACCCATTTTTTCTTGTGAATCTTAATGAATTTGACCCTATTTCTCGACAGGTTGATAGATTAGCACAATCGCTTTTAACACATCGGTCATCCCAATTTATGCTAATTTATTCACTCAATTTACACCCTCAAGTTCGTAATACACTTCTTTCTCTCTTCCGCCATTCTTCTCCTAATATACCGAGACCATATTCTACCTTTCTTCCCATACGATCTCGTTTGTTTCTTATTTCTTTTCTCTACACTCCATTCTTTCACCAACCCTACCATTATCACGATAGAATTTTTGAATGGTTGGTGTTAACCTTTGGCCTGTGTAAGGCCTTGTATAGTTTGATTTTTCTCCTCCCTAACTCTGAACTTTAACGCTTAAAACAGTGGAATCAATGTTTCACTTAAGTTTGGGGGGGGCCTTTTTGTATATATATATATTTTTTTTCTTTTAACAATAAAAAAAACTATAAAAAAATAAACAGGGGAGTGCAGACAATTTTGACCCTCTTGGTGTAGCCTGACAGTGAGGACACTGTCAAGTTTAACTTTGGGGGTATGCTCGGTAAGCTTTCTTCCTTCGCATTCATGTCACTACTACAAATAAGGGTTGCCCCTATGGATTTATCCGTAGGGGAAACCCACTGCCCCTACGGAGATGTGCGTAGGGGCGAAAAAAGACCCCGTAGGTGCAAAGGCTGCAGGTGCAAGTTGAAGCCCTGAACTTGCCCCTACGGGCTAAATCTTGCCGCTACGGATTTCTGTGTAGGTCCTGTTGCACCTACAGAGTAGGCCGTAGGGTAAAATTTTTTTTATTACTTACGGTTTTTTTAAATATATTAACTGTACCTACGGAGATAGCCGTAGGGCCACGTACTATCCCTTATGGATACCTACATAGGTACTTATCCGTAGGGGCAACATATCAGGATTCCTGATATTTTGCCCCTACGGATAACTCCGTAGGGGCAAAGCAATGGCCCCTACGGACATATCCGTAGGGGCACTCCCAACCCCCCTGGTACTGAGATCAGGGGGAATAATCAGTTACTGCTGATATTTTGCCCCTACGGATATAGCCGTAGGGGCAACATGTGTACCTACGGATTAATCCGTAGGTACACATTATCTGTATTTTTTTTAAAAAGGGCTGCCTGATTTTTTCCCGCCCTGTGTACAATAGTATATAAAACAATAAAATATAAAATTAATCATTACACAACATATATCGCAGTATTCATAATCACATCTCACGCATATAATATACAAAAGAAACCCAAAAACTGAATATAATATAAATATAAACCAATATCAATATCGTTTCAAAATGTAGTACAATATGTATGATATAAATAAATACATGTTTTAAAAAATAAGAACCAAAAAGCTACCCTAGCTCGGTCTAGCTCCATCTCTGAATAACGATAGAATAACGCGTGCCTGCTCCTCGGTCAATAAACTCTGCAATTCGGCGCAAGCGGGAGTCTGAGCGGCCTGTGGAGCTGGCGATGTGGTTTCCGCAGCCGCCGTCGAGGTAGTCGCTTGCGGAGCCGCGGCTGCGGGAGTTTGAGCGGGCGGTGGAGCTATAGGAGCTGTTTGCGGAACCGCAGCCGATGTAGTGGCTTGCGGAGCCACAGCCGAAGGAGATGCATGTGGAGGCTCGGCCGATGTATCCTGTCGCGTCTGGACCTAACGTGTGTAATAAGCGTGTAAGAACTGTGTATTATTCGAATTCTTATCATTATCAAGTTATTTCGAAACCCCGTTTGGATATCTAGTTTGGAAAACCGTAGTTTATTTTAATTAGATATGTATGTATGATTAATCAAACCTAAGTCTACAACCAAATAAGCTCAGGCTACGTACTAATATTGGATATGTTGATATCTATAATATGACATGATATTTTACGATTAAGTGTTAGTGTATATGCCCTAGAGGCCATTACTGTATCATACTAGTTTGTATATTACTTAATGGAAGCTTGGGATATTCACCTTGTATATACAATCTTGCTCAAAATAGTAGTATGCTACTTGGTTTGTTTCTACTTCAATGTGTACATGTGTTTATTTTTGTATATCGCCTATACACATTAGTGGAGCCCTTAGGATCTTTGCTTGATTACCAGCGATGTGATGGCCGTCACACTAGTGGGGCTGGGTAATCTATAAGCACATCCTTATGCAGGTCCCTGGTCGCAGGACTATCGAGACAGGGCATCGATACTCCGGAGTAGACCAGCGCATGCGCTTCTCATCCCAGTGTGGGAGACGGTCTGTCCCACAGCCGTCAGTACGTCGTACTTGAGATAGTATGCGGGTGCTCGTTAGGTTACGGGTACACTGGACAGGACTCGTCAGGAACTGACTAGTTGGTATTATGCCTATCGTCAGTTATCAGTTCCCAGGTGACATGAGTACAGCTTAGTCCGCTGACTTGACACTGTCACTTCGCCTCGAGTGTGTTCCCACTGTACTTTGATCACTACCCTACCACGGCTCAAAGGAGTCGTGCAAACAGGTAGTGGTTGGGTGCAGTCCCGAAGCACTTGGAGGCAGTGACGGTTAGACAGGATTCGTCTCTCCCGGTATTGGGGGTTGACATCGCGCTGTGTCTAGGAGAGCCATTACACGAGTAGTCCCTGGCCAGGGCAAACGAGATATACTGGTAGGTTTCCAGTGTTATCTCAGGGTGTTTTGGGCTTCGCTCCGACACGACTTGTACCTCTATTGGGGGACTGACGTTTACCGCCCCCTAGGCCCGCCATGCGATGTATCAGACGAACAGACCGGACTGTATGGAGAATGTCACACTCAGGCTCAGTAGGAGTTCAGATGGGTTTCGCCTCGTCGGTCTTCTTGTCGGCACTACCTGGGGACCGTTACGCACAGCTAGTGCCTCTTGCGGTCTGTGGTTAAACCCACTGCCAGCGTAGGGTCGAGTCTTTAGAGTCCCACACAGAAAGCTTTTCGCCTTTAGGCAAAAGAGTAGAGGTCGCATAGTATTGCGACAGGTCGCATGGTTTTGCGACAGGGTTCGGTCACATCCGTGCACTTGTGCACGTACAGTGTCCGGACAGTTTACACTAGCGGGCTTTGGTCTAAGCCAGATCCTAGTGTACCTTATGGGATTGGATTTATCCAGTTTGCATTCGTGTTCCTCGGAACGCGGATGCGGGTGTGTATGCACAGTTGACAAGGAGACAGAGGCAGCGGATTCTCATTAGGGTTGTTGACAGTTGACCGTTGACTATTTGACTTTTTGTTCAACCCTAATGAGAATATGATATGTGATTAACTATTATATTAATTAAGTATTATGGTGACATGGTTGTTGACTTGTTGACTTTGTTGACTTGTTGACTTTTGTTGACTTGTTGACTTTGTTGACCGGTTGACTAGGCTTGACTAGTTGACCATCATGATAACCATAGCCATCATTTCATGGCAAAGACTTTTGTTTGCTTGCTCATTTGTGCAAAATGAGTGCATGAAATGATATGGTTATGGTTGCTTCAACCATCACATAAGACTTTTTTAGTATGATGAGTTATCATTGCTTTGGATTATGAGAGGGTGAGAGACAAAAGAGTTGCTCATTCTTTCTTGCTCATTCTCTCTCTTGTTCTTGAGCTCTCTTGTTTTTGCTCTCACCCTCAACCTCTTCCTCCCTCTCTTGATTCTATGGTTCTCTTGTCTCATGAGTTGAGAATCAAGAACCATAGATAAAATCCCATACAAACTCTTCTCTACTCATTCTAGTTCACTAGGTTTAGCAAACCAAGTGAACTAGTTTCTTCAAAGAACGAAGAAGGAGCCAAAGGTTGGAGCTTTCAGGTGGATCTATCTTCGGCATACGGAGACGACGAGAAGAAGCCATTCCGGACCACCATCGGAGCTTGAAGACGAAGGAGTTCAAGACAAGCAAGGTATAACCCCCTAACCGAGTAGCTAGAAACTCGTAGTTAGGTTGTTAGATAGATGTTTAACCAAGATCCGGGTTTTAGGTCCATGTTACCACCTCCGTAAAAATCGTTTTTTACCAAATTCCGTATTCCCGTAAGTACCGGGAGAGGTAGCATGGACTTACAGTGGTATCAGAGCCTAGTTAAACTCTATCTAACATGTTAGCAAGTAACTAGAAGATCGATCAAAGAAAAGTCCCGAAAACGAACCCCAAGATTTTCAAGTTTCTGTCGATTTTTTTACTGTTCAAAAGTTGATTATTTTAACACCTAAAATCGGCTCAGGCTTTTTTATGAATAACCACCAAAGATGGACCCACGATCGAGTCAAAGCGCCGCGGAAGCGCGGCGGGAGCACGCTCCCGCCGCGGATCCGCGGCCGAGTTGACTCGGCCGTGGTCAATCTTTGGTGCAGTGTTATTCTGGGGGTATTTTGGGATTTTTGGAATATATATTTTCAACCCAGATTTTCCAGAACGAAAAATTTATTTTGGGGTCCTGAAAATCCGTATTTTTGATCGAACTTCTAAAAGACTTAAGCTAACGGGTTTTTCTGTAATGTGCTATTTGTATTGAACGTCTACTAATCGCTATATGTCGATTAGTGGGGGTTATACAAATCTGTGATCTGTAATGTTGCTGGAATGTGTATATGAATATGTTGGATTGTCGCGGGTGAATAGCCGGGGGTTGTGAGACGAGAGTTTTCTTTTCTTTCAATTCATGTAAATTTGTAAATTGATGTAATAATTATTTGTATGGCCGCACAACCGGGTCGGGGTTGTAGCCGTCATTGTATAATTTCTTTTTACTGTTTTTGCTCCTAGGATAGACCCATGGAGGGGGTGCACAAACTACCGGGTATGCCGAAGTGTCGAGTGGCCTACTCATGGAGATGAGGGAGGTTACTACGCTTCGGGTACTTGGCGGGTAGCTTGCCGCACCCGTAGGGGTCTTGGGTGGGGTTTTGGCTATTCACCGCGACCGTGTAATCTGTTTTTCGTTACAGGCTCGTACGAATTGCAGATTCCTAGTATATCCAATGTATTCATCTGTGATCTGAAATGTTTATCATTGCAGTATATCTATATATGATATTATTTAGGCGTTGCTTATGTTTTACAGACGCGCTAGCCCAGCCCCCGCTCTGTCGTTAGTTAAGTAACCTAACGGGTAATGACGGGGCCCCGTGGCGAATGCGAATGGCATAAGCGTACGTCATATTTTGGTTGTTTTCTGCAATGATAGGATTAAATGATGGGACGCATTAAAAGAACTAATGCAAGAATATCACGCATTAAAAGAACTGATGCAAGATAATAAACCAAGTTAAAGTCGTTGGAACACTTTCGAAAAACCACTCGGTTCTTTTCAAAACCAACTTTTAAATGCGGAGCTTGAGCCACTCCTTTTAAAAGCTATCTCGTTCCATCGACCAAATCAAGTTCACTACGTTCACGGTTTTGCCAAAACCATTCGTAGCCCTCCGTCGTTTCGTATGAATATTCAATAGTATTCAAGCTGTGTTTGTTGACCTTCGTCAAGGCATAGTGATTGGTAGCTGTTGGGTATTCATATGTAGCATAGATAGATGCGTTGGTTTGGGACATTCGCATTACCTTGTTGACCTTCGTCAAGGGTATATACGGGTGGATTCAAATTAACCTGGATAATGACGGGCAGAACTTGACATGTGACTTATGATTTGTTGACCTTCGTCAAGGTCATAAGAGCATGGGGCAAAAATCCACATCGGGAGTTTCATAAGCACTGAAACTTGCTAGATTTGCATACCATTTGGAGTGTGATGATTCTGGTAGGATTCCTTCAGTTTCGTCACGCGATGATATTTGGATCCCGATCCTACTGTGAGTATATGCTACTCCTCGGGAAATTTCTCACTAATCGATCAATGCTATAAACCTAGTAGGTGCCTAGAAAGGTGTTAGCGGGGCTACGCCCCCAGGGAAAAGAGGTTCTTTAATTAAGGAACTTCGCGAAAGCGTTGGAAAACCTCCCTCGAAGTACCGACACCGGCCTGGCTGAACGGTTAAGAAAGTATTGTGCGGTGGGATTGATCCCGACTAATTCTTCCTTTATGGTTTGAGGAGGGATTCGAGAAACAGTGGGAGCCATCCTGTTTAGACAAACTAAAAACCACTCTAAACTTGCAAGAGCATCATGCTGAGTGTTTCTTCTTCTCTCTCCTAATTGCAGCGACCAAATCGACATGACTGGACTTAAGTTACTCCTAGATAAAAACAAACTGACAGGGCCAAACTACAAAGATTGGCTCAGGAATGTCAAGATAGCAATCACTTACGACAAGCTGGGGTATCTTCTTACCACCAAAGCTCCCCCTGTCCCTGGTCCCACTTCCAGCGTCGCGGATAAGAAAATCCGTAAGACTTAGGAGATTGATAGCGCGAAGGCCAAATGCCTCGTACTTGCCTCTATGGACAATGAACATCAGAGGAGGCACGAGAATATGGACTTGGAATCCATATTGCTTCATACAAAAGAACTGTATGGAGAGCAATCTCGTATCGCAAGATACGAAGCGTCGAAAAAGTTATTTTCGACAAGAATGGCCGTCGGATCATCAGTAGCCGAGCACGTGCTAAAGATGATCGGCTACATTGAGGAGCTCGCGGACCTAGGGATCACATTGGAGAGTGAACTATATACGGATATAGTTCTCCAGTCCCTTCCTTCCACTTACGCCCAGTTTATACTGAACTTCAACTTACAAGAAAAAGAGGTTGAACTTTCAGAGCTCCTCAACATGCTGAGGAGCGCAGAGGGCACCCTACAGAAAGGTAGGGAAACATCCACTTTGTTTGTAGGAGGATCATCTTCTTCTAGGTCCAAGGCGAAAGCCAAGGGAAAGAAGAAGAAAGCCCCCGCCAAACCAAGGGGCGGTGTTAGTAAAGTGGATACGAAGGGAAAAGCTAAAGCAACAAAGAAAGCGGGGAAGCTTGTGGATAAGGAAGAATGCTTCTATTGTCTTAAGAAAGGTCACTGGAAGAATGATTGCAGGGCTTGGAAAGCCAGGACACAGGAATTGAAGCAGGTTGCAGCTTCAGCTTCAGGTGTGTATGTTATTGAAAACTGTCTTTCAATAAACTCTACTTCCTGGGTATTGGATACCGGATCAGGATCTCATATCTGTAATTCTTTACAGGCGTTGAGAAACCGTAGGGTTTTGAAGGCAGGTGACATGACCCTCAGAGTTGCGAACGGAGCTAGCATGGATGCTAAAGCCGTGGGGGACTATCACCTGGGAATGTCAGATGGACATGTTTTGGTTTTGCGTAATTGCTTTTTTGTACCCAACGCAACTTGTAATATTATTTCTGTATCTTTAGTTTCTAAAGAAGGTTATGAATTTGCGTTTGTAAGTAATGTTGTAAACATTCACCTTAATCAAGTTCTGATTGGGTCAGGTACATTGAGTAATGGTATATACATATTGAACCAACCACAGATTTTCAATGTCCAGAATGCACACAAAAGAAAGTCTCCAGAAATAAATCAGACTTTCTTGTGGCATTGTAGACTGGGTCACATCAATGAGAGAAGGTTGACTAAGTTACATACAGAAGGATATTTGAATGCGTTCGAATATCAATCGTATGCCACTTGTCAATCCTGTCTCAAAGGAAAGATGACAAAGACTCCGTTTACTGGACGTGGAGTAAGAGCGAGCGAGCTCTTGGGACTCGTACACAGTGACGTGTGCGGTCCAATGTCTACACATGCGCGAAGCGGTTATTCTTACTTCATTACTTTTACGGATGACTTCTCAAGGTACGGTTGTGTCTTCTTAATGAAACATAAGCCCGAAGCCTTTGGAAAATTCCAGGAGTATAAGAATGAAGTAGAAAAACAGACCGGCAAAAGTATTAAGATTCTAAGATCGGATCGAGGTGGAGAATACTTAAGTGCCGAGTTCCTGGACTATTTAAAAGAGAACGGAATTCTCTCTCAGCTTACTCCTCCTTACACCCCGCAACATAACGGTGTATCGGAGAGACGGAACCGAACCCTATTGGATATGGTTCGGTCCATGATGAGTAACGCTGAGTTACCGCGATCATTCTGGGGATATGCACTAGAAGCAGTTGCGTATCTCTTAAACAAGGCTCCCACCAAGACTGTGCCTACCACCCCATATGAGATGTGGACTGGGAAGAAACCCTGTCTTAAGTATCTTAAGGTATGGGGATGTCCAGCTTTTGTAAAAAAGCAGCATGCGGACAAGCTTGAGGCATGTTCAGTACAGTGTAAGTTTGTGGGATACCCAAGGAACTCCAGGGGGTATCTTTTCTATTCTGCTGAGGAACAAAAGGTTTTTGTTTCTCAGCATGCCCGCTTCTTGGAAACTGAGTTTTTGGAAACCCAGATAAGTAGGAGCACAATAGAACTGGAAGAAGTTCCAGAACCACAGACTGTTACTGAAAGCTTAGTGGAACCAGAGGGTTCAATAGAACAGGACATTCCTACGCCGCTCCGCAGGAGTAGTAGGCAGTCTCATCCGCCCGAGAGATACTACGGTTTTCTCATAGACGGGGATAGAGAGGATTGCACATAGATTATGATGAGCCTACTAGCTTCCAGCAGGCCGTTCAGAGTGTTGACTCAGTGAAATGGCTGGATGCAATGCGGACCGAAATGGAGTCCATGTACACCAACAAGGTATGGACGTTGGACATTGCTCCAGACGGGGTAAAACCCGTAGGATGCAAGTGGATCTTCAAAAGGAAGATTGGTGTAGATGGACAGGTTGAGACCTATAAAGCTAGACTGGTAGCAAAGGGTTTTCGTCAAAGACCTGGCTTGGACTATGACGAAACCTTTTCTCCAGTAGCCATGCTGAAATCCATTCGGATCCTTCTTGCCATTGCTGCCTTTCACGATTATGAGATCTGGCAAATAGACGTAAAGACAGCTTTTCTAAATGGAAATTTAGAGGAGTGTGTCTATATGGACCAGCCAGAGGGTTTCATTCAGAGTGGGAGCAGCGGAAAGGTGTGCAAGTTGCTTAAGTCCATCTATGGACTAAAGCAGGCATCGCGGAGTTGGAACATCTGCTTTGATGAGACGGTCAAAGAATTTGGCTTTATCAAAAATCCAGATGAACCATGCATCTATAGTAGATTTGTAGCGAGAACTGTAGTATTCCTCGTTTTATACGTGGATGACATTCTCTTAATAGGAAATGACATTCCTATGCTACAATCTGTCAAGGGGTTCTTGTCGCACAGGTTCTCCATGAAAGACCTGGGTGATGCCTCATACATTCTGGGTATTCGGATCTACCGTGACAGATCCAAGAGGATATTAGGACTTTCACAGTCCAGGTACATCGACACCATACTGAAAAGATTCAGTATGGAAGATTCCAAGCGCGGTAACCTACCGGCTTGTCACGGGATCACCCTCTCTAAAGAGATGTCTCCCAAGACTGATTTGGAGAGGGATCGCATGTCTATTATACCCTACGCTTCTGCGGTAGGCTCTATAATGTATGCGATGTTGTGTACCAGACCGGATGTAGCTTATGCACTGAGTGTGGTAAGCCGGTATCAGTCAAACCCTGGGGAGAAACACTGGATAGCGGTAAAGAACATTCTCAAGTACCTGAGAAGGACTAAGGAGATGTTCTTGGTGTATGGCGGAAAAGACCTCCAGATCGAGGCCTTTGCTGACTCCAGCTTCCAGAGTGACAAGGATGATTCCAAGTCCATGTCGGGTTTTGTCTTTACCCTCAATGGAGGGGCGGTGTGTTGGAAGAGTTCCAAACAGGAAACCGTTGCAGACTCGACGATGGAAGCGGAATACATCGCTGCGTCTGATGCCGCAAAAGAAGCTGTCTGGATGAGGAAGTTCTTGAAAGAACTTCAGGTGGTTCCGTCCATTGTTGATCCAATACCTCTGTATTGCGACAACAACGGGGCTATAGCTTTAGCGAAGGAACCCAGGTCCCATCAGAGATCCAGGCACATCTTGAGGCGGTATCACCTGATCAGGGAGATCGTGGATCGCCAGGAGATCGAGGTTCGGAGAGTCGCTTCAGAAGATAACACTACAGATCCATTCACCAAGGCCTTGCCCCAGACTCAGTTCGAGCGGCTGATCGAGATGATAGGTCTTCGATACGCCAGTACATGGCCTTAGTGCAAGTGGGAGATTGTTAGTGTATATGGCCTAGAGGCCATTACTGTATCGTACTAGTTTGTATATTACTTAATGGAAGCTTGGGATATTCACCTTGTATATACAATCTTGCTCAAAATAGTAGTATGCTACTTGGTTTGTTTCTACTTCAATGTGTACATGTGTTTATTTTTGTATATCGCCTATACACATTAGTGGAGCCCTTAGGATCTTTGCTTGATTACCAGCGATGTGATGGCCGTCACACTAGTGGGGCTGGGTAATCTATAAGCACATCCTTATGCAGGTCCCTGGTCGCAGGACTATCGAGACAGGGCATCGATACTCCGGAGTAGACCAGCGCATGCGCTTCTCATCCCAGTGTGGGAGACGGTCTGTCCCACAGCCGTCAGTACGTCGTACTTGAGATAGTATGCGGGTGCTCGTTAGGTTACGGGTACACTGGACAGGACTCGTCGGGAACTGACTAGTTGGTATTATGCCTATCGTCAGTTATCAGTTCCCAGGTGACATGAGTACAGCTTAGTCCGCTGACTTGACACTGTCACTTCGCCTCGAGTGTGTTCCCACTGTACTTTGATCACTACCCTACCACGGCTCAAAGGAGTCGTGCAAACAGGTAGTGGTTGGGTGCAGTCCCGAAGCACTTGGAGGCAGTGACGGTTAGACAGGATTCGTCTCTCCCGGTATTGGGGGTTGACATCGCGCTGTGTCTAGGAGAGCCATTACACGAGTAGTCCCTGGCCAGGGCAAACGAGATATACTGGTAGGTTTCCAGTGTTATCTCAGGGTGTTTTGGGCTTCGCTCCTACACGACTTGTACCGCTATTGGGGGACTGACGTTTACCGCCCCCTAGGCCCGCCATGCGATGTATCAGACGAACAGACCGGACTGTACGGAGAATGTCACACTCAGGCTCAGTAGGAGTTCAGATGGGTTTCGTCTCGTCGGTCTTCTTGTCGGCACTACCTGGGGACCGTTACGCACAGCTAGTGCCGCTTGCGGTCTATGGTTAAACCCACTGCCAGCGTAGGGTCGAGTCTTTAGAGTCACACACAGAAAGCTTTTCGCCTTTAGGCAAAAGAGTAGAGGTCGCATGGTATTGCGACAGGTCGCATGGTTTTGCGACAGGGTTCGGTCACATCCGTGCACTTGTGCACGTACAGTGTCCGGACAGTTTACACTAGAAGGCTTTGGTCTAAGCCAGATCCTAGTGTACCTTATGGGATTGGATTTATCCAGTTTGCATTCGTGTTCCTCGGAACGCCGATGCGGGTGTGTATGCACAGTTGACAGGGAGACAGAGGCAGCGGATTCTCATTAGGGTTGTTGACAGTTGACCGTTGACTATTTGACTTTTTGTTCAACCCTAATGAGAATATGATATGTGATTAACTATTATATTAATTAAGTATTATGGTGACATGGTTGTTGACTTGTTGACTTTGTTGACTTGTTGACTTTTGTTGACTTGTTGACTTTGTTGACCGGTTGACTAGGCTTGACTAGTTGACCATCATGATAACCATAGCCATCATTTCATGGCAAAGACTTTTGTTTGCTTGCTCATTTGTGCAAAATGAGTGCATGAAATGATATGGTTATGGTTGCTTCAACCATCACATAAGACTTTTTTAGTATGATGAGTTATCATTGCTTTGGATTATGAGAGGGTGAGAGACAAAAGAGTTGCTCATTGTTTCTTGCTCATTCTCTCTCTTGTTCTTGAGCTCTCTTGTTTTTGCTCTCACCCTCAACCTCTTCCTCCCTCTCTTGATTCTATGGTTCTCTTGTCTCATGAGTTGAGAATCAAGAACCATAGATAAAATCCCATACAAACTCTTCTCTACTCATTCTAGTTCACTAGGTTTAGCAAACCAAGTGAACTAGTTTCTTCAAAGAACGAAGAAGGAGCCAAAGGTTGGAGCTTTCAGGTGGATCTATCTTCGGCGTACGGAAACGACGAGAAGAAGCCATTTCGGACCACCATCGGAGCTTGAAGACGAAGGAGTTCAAGACAAGTAAGGTATAACCCCCTAACCGAGTAGCTAGAAACTCGTAGTTAGGTTGTTAGATAGATGTTTAACCAAGATCCGGATTTTAGGTCCATGTTACCACCTCCGTAAAAATCGTTTTTTACCAAATTCCGCATTCCCGTAAGTACCGGGAGAGGTAGCATGGACTTACAGTAAGTAGTATACATACCAGCATCTCCTTCAACTCCTGAACGGTAGCCTTCAAGCTCTCCAGTTCCTGCTGGACACGTCGCTCACTGTAGACGGAGGAAGTAACCGCTGGGGTGGAGTCTAACCTCATATGGGCCCTGCTAGGGCCCAGTCCTCGGCCTCTCTCCCAACCTCCGTGGTGCCGTCCGTGTGCGGTGTCCACGACTGGGGTCAGCAGCCTCGGATCGCTCTGTCCGTTAAAATCGATCCCCGAGGCCTCGGCCTGCTCAACCACTCGCTCCTACACCCACATTAAGCAGTAAAGTATAAGTATAAAATTTAAATTTGAACCTTCCAAAACTAAAATTTCAAATATGGGTAAAAAAGAGGGGGAATGCTGCCTTCCCCCTAGCAACTGTCAGAACATTATATTTAGTACATACTGGTCTATAAAATTGACAAGAAATACCAAAATCAACAAATTCAAACCCTTACCTACAGAGATAGCAGATGTGCTCCTCTGGTATCTGCATGTATCAAAATTTGAATAATATTAATTAATTTCAGTACATACATATTAACAAGATAAACTCTCATATAGCGCTGCTTACACATAAAACAGGGAGTGAACAAGCTCTTGTAGATCATCAGGCGCAAATCTAATCTCATCAAGCAATACATGATAATGAGTTGGACGCGTGGTGCTCTATTTCTCATAAGTGCATGCTGCGTGAATAAATATTGTGTTAATTCCAAACTAAATACAAATATAACAAGCTTATCAATTATATAGTATTCAATTTGATTTCAAACAAATACCAAATAAGAATTTATTGTACAGGTCCACGACTTACAATCATTCCCGCATGCGAGCACATATAAAAATCATAGTTTCTAGGATGACAAATTTTATTGTCAACTACTGTCACCACCTACAGCTAGTCAATAATAAAAATTACTATCTAAGTAAGAGTAAAAGGAATGTGTGTATATTTATGATATAGTATTCTAAATCAATATACATGCACTATATGATATATAAGCATACCTGGAGGAGCGGGAGTGGCCTCTGTCCCTGATATGGACGCATCACCAACAACTAGACAATCAAACATTGACAATATAAGTAATTTTGACATAAACATGCATGAATATCTATAATATTACATTCAAAATGGATATTAGAGAACGCACCTGCAGTGAGAAGTGGTAAAAGTATCACCCAACAAGGGTGTAATTTACAGAATCAGTTGAAACTCTTGAAAGTCATAGAAGAATCTGACCTGCACAAATCTGATGTATACTTTCCATTGGACACTAAGAAGTCTCTAAAAGGAAAAGCCAATGTGAAAGTCATCATTAGTTCATATCAGATGATTGATGCTGAAACAGAGAACAAGGAATGTCATTTTCTTCTTCTTCTGCCACATTACTGTCTTCTCCTTCTTCTTCTGCCACATTACTGTCTTCTCCTTCTTATTATGTGCGTGTGTAAATTCAATGAAAGCAGAAACTCCAGTGACAAACATAGATTGCATACGTTGTTGCCAATTCACATACATCCAGTCCTTAACCCTGACGTACTCATGAGCCATGTTAGACTGTATCATATAAATTGTTGGTTATGATGACTATATTGAGAATATGGATTAATAGTTGGTAGGAAAAGTATTTCTCAAATGGATTTTGCATCTGAAAACCATAAACTACTAAGTAATAGCATATATAATTTTTTTAGTATAAAGGTTGTTATTTTAAGTTTTCTCTTATTAAATCAAATTTGTTTCACGTATCGAGGAATATACCAAAACGTGCACAGGCATGCAATGTCTTGGTTTCTAGTGTGTGATCCACCATACACAATAGAACACAATACAATATTTCGTATAGTGATATGATATAACTGCCTTTATAAACTACAAGTGTACAGAAAATTATGATAAGAAACCATAAGAAAGGGTCGTAGCCATGCATAACCTTGAATCTACATACCAAATCGTGCACAAGCATGCAATTATTGTCACCTTGCCTTGGAATATAAAATATCTTGGAAGACTATAAGCGGAGCATTTAAATCTTGATAACTTTTGACTTCAACATATATTTTTCTCAAGTACCATGAAATATACTTCCTCCGTATAAACCGTTTTCAGGAAGATGGATTAACAATGACAAATTATCCATATTAGAAAAACATGGTATTACCCTTCTTAAGATAATACATTGTATAAGCACACCATAGCCCAGAACATGTCCTTCTATCTACGCAAAACATAAACAGCATATAGCAATAAAAGGAAAAGAACCACCATATCGGAGATGAAAGACAGAGAATTCAAGCAATGTTTCATACCTTTAGAGCACGCTGCCAAAAGAAACAGAAAGACAATAGAACAGATTATCACATAGGAATTGATAGATAAATAAACAATTAACTTATGCTGCTTAAAGAAGATGTGACATGTTATTATAATTTCTTTTGGGAGAACCTGGAAATATGAAATGGAGGGGAAGACATAGAAGTAGAGGGGTTTTCTTTTGGGGGAAGGAGATGAGAAATAGCCCATAAAAGATGAAAGTTGATTGCCTTAAAGCTTAGATATAAATCTATCAAAATACAACATTAGAGTTCTGAGAACCTTGCCTTGAAATTTATGCTTTATTACTAACAACTATCATATCAAGTATCATGGTTCATGGAAAAAATATTATTAAAATACAAAAATTCATAAAGAAAAAAGTGTTTCGAAAGAACTTATACCTCATATCACTTCTGAGCCTGCTCAAGTTTTCGCTGGACAAGGTAAAATTGCCCTAGGTTGTGTAAAGCAGCCCCTACTCTGCAAAAGCAAGAAACCTTAAAGAATGACAAATGTGTCCGTCATCCAATTTAGGTGACTAAAAAGGTAAAAATACATAAAATCATATATTAAAAAACAGAATTACTATATCTGTTCTACACATATAATGTAAGTATATATCATTAAAAAAAAGTCAAAAAGGCTTAAAGACCCATCACTGAACTTCATTAATAACTATTTATACAAATTATTAGATTTAACATTAGTTACTTACTAAGCATACATGTCTACAAGGTTAGAAAATAAAATAAATTTCAACTGAAATAATATACACACCGTACGTCATCAGAACCAAACACATCCTCCAGAATATTTATGGCTTCTAAATATAATGGCTCAGCTTTATCAATTGCTTTCCTTACCCTATAAAGTTCTGCCTACAATACCAAGCATACATCAATAGATAAGCTTAAAACAATTAAGAAAGTCAAATTTCTTGACAAGACACTGGCTTCTCTTGTTTAAAGGACATTTTATTGCTAAAATCAGTTAAAGGTTATAACGAAAAGAAAAAGAAAGAATGTCATAATCCTATGTTCAAATTTATTTCCAAAATCATATGATAAAAGTAGATAAAGCAACTTAAGTTGCATCATCCTAGATTCCTAATTCAATTCTTACAATTAACGACGGAAAAACAACATGTAAGATATGCTAAGATAAAGGCAGGTAGCATATACATACATTAAGCTCCAAAAATATATTTTATAATTCTTGAAACTTCAACTTCTTAACAGTGTCTAGCTCGTGCAGTTATAGCTTTCCAACATCGCTTCTTTTGTTTTTGGGCTATGTCAAAAACCTATGCTAGATTTCTTACTTTCAAAAAATGGTAAAATTCATGTCTACCAAACAATTTTCCAAACTCATTTTGTTATTGGAAGGGTAAATGATGTAACTTCTTAAGTATTTTTTCTTCTTTCAACATTACATAAACAAACACATAAAGTAACTTCAAAAATTACTTCCATAAATGTTTTTATGAAGTTTTTTTAAGAGCATCTCATACTCGCAATTATCCAAACAGGTCCTAAATACAACTGATGCCTGACTGATTATCACAGTTACTAGTCAGGAAATTACAACTGAACCATCAATTTCAACTTCCTCTTCTACCACTTCCAAAACCTAACCCCACCCCACCGAAAATTATTCCCAACGCTGGTTGCATACGCCAAGACGAGAGAGAAATGGAAGTGTGTGCCCCCCACCACACACACACACACACACAGATGAAGAAACAAAAACCAGCACCCCAAACCAACACATTCACACACACCATGAACCCTAACCCCAGCCCCAGCCCCAGCCCCAGCCCCAACCCCAACCCTAACCCCAACCCCAACCGCAACCCTAGCCGAACCCAACCCCAACCGCAACCCCAGCTGAACCCCAACCGCAACCCCAACCCCAACCCCTAAAATAATCAAAAATTACTTTAATTGAAGATTTAGTTACTTACCTGTTCGGTGGAGGAGACAATCGACAATCGACGACGAGGAATAACGGCGACGAGAACGGGAACGAGATCGGGAACGAGAGAGAGAGAACGGCGACGAGATCGGTGAGATTGGCGACGAGATTGGCGAGATCGGCGACGCGGCGACGAGAAAAGGGGATTTGGGAGGTTTCGCGGGCGCGAGCGAGGAGAGAGGATAATCAGCGCGGGGGGATGGTCCCAAACTCGAAGCCTAAGCCTTTGAAGAAAGTAGAAGCTTAAGGATACATAGGTCCGCCTCTATTAGTGGATAGCGATGATTACAACAATCTAATAATGTTTTTCGCGGCTAAGTTTTGAATCTGTCCGGGAAGCACCGTTCTGTTGGCTATGCATGCAATATTTGTTAAAAAAAATCTCGTTTTTTATATCTGGCTACCAGACTGTGATATTACAAAAAAAAAAAAGCCGCAACAAGTATTAGAAAAATAAGAACATAGGACCATGTCATTATTGTCAAATTAAAACACGTTGATATCTTTTTTTGAGAAAATTCATTGAGCAGAGAAGTGTTGAATGCAAATGACATTTGACTCTTCTATGCATCACATGTGATCCAACGTCACCTAACAGAGGTTTGTGATGACCATAATAACCATCTTAAGCAACAAAAAAGATAATGCAGATATATAAATATTAGGAACAAAATAGATATATAATGCAGTGATGATAGATTCAACCATATTCATTTTGGTTAACAGGAAGTAATTAGGGAGAAGTTAGAAATAGATGAGAGAGAGACCGAGCAAGCGATCGTGTGTGTGTCATGAGTGTAAATAGGAGTGAAAGCAGAGGGCACTAAACAGAAGGAAGCACGGATCTCGTTTTGTCGTTTGGCGGGTCTTACCGACTCCTATGCTTACGGGTGTCTTCATATAAGAGGATGTCATTAGGCACGTTTATGAATATCAAAAACACATTTAACTTTAATTTCTATATATTAGCTTGGATTACAATATAAAAATATGAGGAAAAAAACAAAAAAAAAACCCATACCTTAATGCTAGCTAATCCCAATCTTAATCTTGACTATGCTAGTCCATACATTCATGAGCTAGGATAACATAATAGGTTTCTTAATTTTGTCATCAAACCAACCCCAATCCTAACCCTAACCCTACCACCAGCCCCAGCCCCAACCCCCTGCCGAACCCCAACACCAACCGCAGCCCCAGCCCCATCACGAGCCCGAGCCCGAGCCCCAACCCTAACGCCAACCGCAGCCCTAGCCGCGGCCCGAGCCCCAGCCCCAACCGCAGCCCTAGCCGCAGCCCGAGCCCGAGCCCCAACCCCAGCCCTAGCCCAAGCCCCAGCCCTAGCTCGCAGCCCCAGCCCCAGCCCGCAGCCCCAGCCCCAATAAAAAATTTGAGTAATTGAAGATTTCGTTACCTGTGCAGAGGCAACGACGAGAATGGAGATGAGCCGGCGCTGGCGACGACGAAAGCAGGCGGTGGCTATGACGAATTGGCGGCACTGGCGACGACGAGAACGACGAGAACGACGATTGATCGTTGGGAACGAGGGTTTGAGAATTTGGGTTCGCGCGAGAATTAGGAATAATGAGCGTAGGGATTGATCTGAGCTTTTAACTTAAATCCCTATTTAGATGCCCCTACAGATAAGTCCGTAGGTTCTTGGTTTGCGGCTCCGTAGGGGCAAATAACAATTTAAGATTTAATAATCTTTAAATAAATATGTAAGGACCGTATGGGCAACCTTTTGGCCCTACAAATTAATCCGTAGGGCCAAACTAAAATTGCCCCTACGGATGTCGTTATCCGTAGGGGCAACCCCTGTTTTAGTAGTGTGTGTATATTCTTGCATTTGCATACTTATTTTTAAATCCATAAAAATTGAAAATATTGAAAATTATAAAAATTAAAACATTCAATTTTAGCCATAATTGACTTGAGTTTGACAAAAATGTTAACTAGCTAGGAATAACTAGATCTTAGACTTAGTAAATTAAAAACCCTAAAATAACCTTTCTTAAAATTTAACGGTAGAAATTATATGTCTTTGTAGTTTATTTAGAAATAGGCAAATTTCGAGTTGACTTCTTGGGCTAAGTTAAAACAAGGGAAAAGTATTGATAACTTTATTAAAGTATAAGTTTGAAAAATAATTCCTAAGCTTAAGTCTAAATTCTGAAAATATATACCTTACAAATTGCACAGACACGAACCTTGAAACTTGGAATAGTAGAAGAGACCTTGAAATGCTCTTGTCTAAAGTCCTTAGTATGAAGAAAAATAAAATAAAATACAAGCGTGAATAAAGAGATAATAAAAAAAAAATGAACACTGGTTGTTGTGATTACTTAAGGCTACATTAATAAAAAATATTTAGCGAGGGCGCTTCATCACTTAGTGCCTTAGACGAACTGGTTTGGGAGTCACTGCTATAAGCCTTAGGTATTACAAGACTAAGAATTACGCATTAATGTGCAAGCACATTTTGTAATCTGTCGTTGGTACCTCAAGAAGTATTAACGGTCGCATGAAGAATGTGTGAGCAATTTCATCTATAAATTCCCCAATTGAAAAGTACTTTAGACAATGGACAAGAGTATAATAGCTTGATTTGAATTTCCAAGTGTAGGGGTGATATACACACACACACGTAGGGGTATGTGATTGGGGTTTAGATAAGAGATAGGAATGAAGAATAAGACTTATATCTTTAATAGAGATGATAAAAATTCCTAAGTTGTGATAGAACCCTAGAAGGAAAACTTAAAAGATGCTAAAAGCTAAGTAAATTTACAAGAACATATACAATCTTAAGTTAAGTAATAAAAAAGCGTGAAAAATACGGGTGGATAATTTCTGAGTCGCAGATAATAGAGTTTCTTGTTAGAAAACCTAATTGGAGAATAAGAGTCAATGAGCCGAATTGATAGGATTTTGTAGGTAGTATCCGCTGAAAACCCTCAGGAGACAACACTCCTCCTACTAGGGACACTAGAGGTTTAACGGCTTGTTGCACGAGCTCAGTGCAATCGCGTTTCCCTGCGAAAGTGAGGCTAAGTCTTTTTCAAGAATAAAACTAGGTTTGCTCGAGGACGAGCAAAAGATAAGTTTGGGGGTATTTGTTCATATCATAATTTTGCATTATTATATTACCTATTCTTATTCATTTTACAAATAAACAGGTGCTTTTGATCCATGTCTGCTACATAGTTGCAGGTTACAGGTTCTCGGAACATAACAGTAAAAATGATGAAAAGATGATACAAAAGTGAGACTACGACCGTAAAATGGAAGAATTTTGATCATGCCTACAGTTTGAGGGACAATGAAGATCAATGAACAAGTTCACAAGTACAAAGGCAGCGCAAGGTTCAAGACTTCGACAAAAAGAAAACGGTAAAATCCACGACATTATGCACTGTGGATATCTGGAAGAAAACTAGAAGACAATCTGAGAAACCAAGTGAAGAAACAAGTAGGAAAAAGCAACAGGAAGAAAACCAGTCAAATTCAGCCAATGACCTCTCTACATGGCTGCGGAACCGCGGCCAAAGAGTGCTTTTGGCCGCGGATCCGCGGCCGTGCTAGACACGTGTCAGTGGGAATTTTCATGGTGCGGCGGTGCGTTGACTAGGCTTCTTTAGGGCATATTTGTAAATGCAGATGTGAATCGAATGTAACCCTAGGGTTTCTATGATCTATAAACAGAAACCCTAAACCTCTTTTTCAGGTATGCCTCTTCTTGTGGCTCATTATATTTATCAAAATTCAGAATTCAATTCCTGTAAATGTTTGAAGAGAGAATCAAATAAAAATTAGAGTAAGTTTTCTTTTTATTGCCCTAGTTAATTTTCTTTCTGTCCTATTATAACTTTTATTATATTCCCTAGTATAACTTTTATTATCTGCCCAAGTTAATTAGGTTAGAACATGTTTATCAATTCCCTAATGAGTGAGTAGTTCCTCGCTTGTTAGAGTTAGGAATAGGGAAGGCTTGAGAGATGAAAATCTCTCACCCCTTTCTTTCCCATCACATATTTTTCTAGGACTTCATGCATACATACACACACCGCTCCTTACGGCACCCTATCCCACGAGATAGCGGTGATACCGTAGTGTAAAAGACCGGTTGTATATGTTTTCCATGGAGGTTAGAATAAGAATTAAGAAAGGAAGGACAAGAACCTAGAGGAAGAAACCTAGTTTCTTCCCGATGGTACTAATCCACTTTATTAATTATTACCATAACACCAAATAGATCTTAATTAGGGCATATAAAGCGGTGAGGAATATTGACTTTCCAAACTCAACCTAAACCTAACCCTAGCAAGATTCTAATCCTAGTTTAGATCAACTTTAGTTTTTAATGATAATCATCCCAACACCGTTTGGAATTAACTCGTTAGAACAAATTGAGAATACACAAAATCCCTGTGGACCGACCCGTACTCATCGGCTAGCTACCAAGCAACGCCGTTCTTGATTGCGGTAATTAATTCTTTGATCGTAAAACCTATCACACAAATAACGATCGTGAACTCCGGACTCTAGAGAGGCTCCACAAGAAGAACAGATCGAGCTCGCTTGAAGATTTCGAGGCCGAAGATGATCTACGTCGAAGAGACACTAACCCAAGCTATCTCTTCACTAATTATGAAATTAGTGAAGCAAACACCCTATACTAAATGGAAAGTAGTAGAGGATGATGAAGTAGTAAGTGGGCTCACTTTAGATTTGATTTTCTCTCACTTTTTCGTCAACTCCATGGAAGCTAGAAAGCTTTGAGGAAGAAGAAGAAGAAAGAAGAATGAACTCATCATATAAATTGTGTGTGAGGTTAGAAATGCAACCAAAAGTTAAGCATGTCATACTTAACCCTTGTAGAGAGTTAACCATGAGCTTGGGTTAAAGATTAGGTCAAAAAATATCTTAAGCTAGACAATAAAATGGACAAAGTCAAAGATGCTTACAAGCTTCTACAAGCTTTCAACAAATATCAACAATGACAATTAACCATAATATTTGAATTACTTAATGATGAAATGTAAACCCTAATCTTAACCCTAGCATGGTTTAACCCTCATTAACCATAGTTGCATATGTAACCTAGCATGATACATTTAACATATATCACATATACATCAATGTATCCAAAGTGAGAAAAGAAATCATAAGTGAGCTAATACTAGTTAATGTAATATAATATATCAAATATATAATTATACATTAGATTATCAAATCAACTCTTGATTTAATAATCCGGCTATATCACCTATAACCGACTAATATCATATGAATCAACTTATCGAATCACACTTGATCCGATAACCCGGCTATATCATATATAACCTTCCGATATCTCATATCACGATAATAGAATACGGTATCTCATATCGTATCAATCTCGGTCCTGCACATATCACATATGTGCTCCTACTCCATTTCGATTGAGCCAGGAAACCCCTGTGTAGGAATCTAAAGACTCGTCAATACGCCGGCAGTAGGTGATGATCATATCAAACATACACAAGCTGCAAGCGGTCTGCTGAACGTAACGGCCACCCGGGTATTTAGCGATCGGAAGATCAACAAGAAAGCCTGCTCACACTCATGCGAATCCAATCAGTAACACTACCGTACATTCCGATCTCTTCGTCTGATATGTCGCATATCTCGTTTAGGGGTGGAAAACATCAGACCCCAGTAACTCGATAAGTCATGTCGATATGAGGCTCATAACGGATCGAGAAACTACTGATAACACTTAATAGTATATCTCTGAAGCAGCCTTGGCCAAGGACATCCTGTTATAGCCAATCGAGCACAACGCAACATCAACTCCCAATATAGACGAAACCCCTCCTATCGCTCATTGCCTCCATGTGACTCGGGACTGTACCCAAAAGCCACCATTTTGCACGTTCTCTTGAACGCGGTAAGGTGGAAATCAAAGCACAATAGGAATCACATAAGACTCTATGACGATCTTGGGTCTACAGACTAACCTGTACTAGTGTCACCAGAGAACTGCCATCTGACCTTAGGTATAATACCATCTGGGAGTTCTCGGCAAGTCCGTTCAGTGTACCCAATCTCCATTGAGCACCCATATACTGTCTCTGATGTTAAACACCAATGGATATGGGATCATCCATCGCCTATCTACACGGGTCAAGAAGCTATATACTAGTCTACTCTGGTATATCGATGCCTTGTCTCGATACACCTACGACTAGGAACATTTGAAAGATGTACTTAGCGACTACTATGTCCCCACTAGTATGATTTGCATCATAGTCCTGGTAGTCAAGTACTCATCCTAAGGGCTTTATCAACATGTAACATAGAGACAATCAGAGTACATATTAAGATAAAGAAGAACCAGATAGCATACTATCATGTCGAGCAAGAAAGTCCTCCCTATATATGTCCAAGCATCCACTACAATATATATCGTATGTACAGTAATGGCCTCTAGAGCATACATATAACTAACAATCTCCAACTTACACTAGGGCCATCTGTTGTAGTATCTCATACACAATAGTCAGCAGTGGTTGAAGTATCTCATACTCAACCATCCCATAAAAGTCTTTCCTGGGAATAGGCCTTTGTGAGTGGATCCGCCGTGTTTTCCTCTGTAGTTTACTCTCCTAACCTCGATCTCCATGGAGATCAACCATCTCAATGATCAGGTGATACTGCTTAAGAATATGTCTGGATCAAAGTTGGGACGGAGGTTCCTAAGCCAAAACCATAACTCCATTGTCACACAATGGTAGGAACCAAGTTCATCTTATGAACTTATATACATCCAGACTACCTCTTTGGTAGCATCCTTGGTAGCAATGTATCCAGCCTTTATCGTCTGGTTTGTCACTATATCTAGCTTGGAACTCTTCCAACATACCGTCCCTCCACTGAGGGTAAAGACAATGCCTGTGACTGACATTCAGTCGACCTTACCACCCTGGTAGCTATCCAGTGATTCTCTCCAGGATCGATTGATACCATCTCACTGCACCTAGTGAGAATCCTAATATCCATTTAGATCTATCTCATAGATTCAAAACCCAGGATTTAGGAGGTATCACCTTGATCCTATATGGAGAATCTATGTGATAAGAGGAGATTGACCGGGCGTAGCATAGGAAACTCCTTCACTATCAAGAGTAATCCATCAACATACAATACGAGGATCACCACCATACTCCCTACTATCTTTTTGTATATACAAGGTTCATCTACCATTTTAATGAAGTCAAACGCTTTGACTACCACATCAAAACAGATGTTCCAACTCCGCGATGCCTGCTTTAACCCATAAAGAAACTTGCACACGTTTCCGCTACTCCCACTGTCTACGAAGCCCTCTGGCTATATACTTATAGACGCTCTCTTCTAAATCACCATTTAGAAAAGCAATCATGACACCCAACTGCCAGATATCGTAGTAATGGTATGTAGCAATGGTAAGTAGGATCCGGATGGACTTAAGCATAGGCACTAGAAAAGCTTTCATCATTATCCACACCTGGTATATGATGAGAACCTTTTACAACCAGTCTTAGCTTTGAAAGTCTCAACTTTTCCATGTACACCAAGTAATCTTCTCAAGATATACTTTCTCCTGATAGGGATTTAACCCTTCAGATAATGCAACCAAAGTCTATACTTTGTTGGTGTATATGGATTCCATCTCAGACCGCTTAGCATCTAGCCATTCTCACAGAGTCTCCACTCTTGATGGCCTGCTTGAAACTAGTTGGGTCATCATCTCATGATGCAATCCTCGCTCCCACTGTTATAGAGAAAACTGAAGTATCTCTCAGGTGGGTGAGCAACCCTACTAGATCGGCGTAGAGGCTGAGGTTCGTGGGGAACTATTGAATCCTTCAGTTCTACCAAATCATCAGCTGCAGTTTGTATTGCTGGAACTCCTTCCAGTTCTACCTCATGACCACTAATTTCTTCAAAAGAAAATCCTTTTCTAAAAAGGTGGCATGCCGAGAAATAAAACACATTTTGCTCCTCAGTTTGGTAGAAAATATTCCCTTGCGAATGCTTGGGATATCCAACAAACTTCCACAGAACTGACCTTTCCTCGAAGTTGTCCGGATTTTGCTTTTAGACATAGGCCGAACAACCCCAAATCTTAACTTTCTTAAGAGATGGGCTCTTCCCATACCATATCTCATATGGAATGGTAGGCACCTGATTTTGTTGGAACCCTATTCAATAGGTATGAAGCTTCAAAAGTGCATAACCCCCAAAAGGAAATAGGCAACTTAATAGTACTTATCATAGAGCACACCATATCACATAGGGTGCAATTGCTCCACCCTGATACACCAACGTGCTGTGGTGTATACGGGGGAGTAATGCTGAGAGAGAATCTCATTCTCCATTAGAATAGTACAGGAATTCCGTGCTCAAGTATTCTCCTCCCTGATCTCATCAAAAGACATAATACTTATACCAATTGTGGTTCTCTACTTCTGACTTTTATTCTTTGAATTTCTCAAAAGCTTCAGACTTGTGTTTCAACAGGACAATATGTCCGAATCTTAAGAGATCATCAGTGAATGTAATGAAGTACAAAGAACTGGTCCTGGCATGTGTAAACAGGGGACCTTCATATATCATCATGTATCAATCCCAAGAGTTCACTAACTCTTTCTCTGTTTCCAATAAACGGAGCTATGGTCATCTTATCTTTCTGACATTACTGGCAAGTTTCATAAGATGTAAATTCAAACAGATTTAAATATGCATCTCTATGTAACTTACCTAGTCGGGTCGCATTGATATGACCTAGTATACAATGCCTCATGAAGGATTCGTTCATCTCTGAACTATTCCCCTTGTGTGTGTTCTCTACGTTAAGAATTGTAGTTTGATTTAAAACGTATATGCCATTAGATAACGTGCCTAAACCGATCAACTCTTGATATAGGAAATGTTCAAAACATTATCCAACAATACAAAATTATATCCTTCTTTACTAAATAAAGAGACTGATATGATGTTGTATATCAGGTTCGATATCTAATAACATTCATTCAGAATCAATCTATTTAGTAATACAGGGTGATAATTGCCAACAAACTTGGCTGCAACACTTGCACCGTTTCCAACTCTTGAAACTTATTACTCTTTCTCAGTTTTCTACCTATCTGTAGCCCATGTAACATATTACATATGTGGGATCCTGATCCGGTATCACATACCCCGGACGTAGAGGATACTGAGAAACAGTACTCGGTAACGAACACACCCGAAGAAGATGCATCATCATGCACTTTCTTCGTTTGGGCGGCACGGGAATCCTGGTAATCCCCAATTTCCTGCTCGATCTTATAACAATTATAAGTTGGAGCGGGACCAACGTTCCTTAGCTCAGTATAACAAGCGGGTTCGGTCAATACATCCGTATTATTATCTTGATTAAGGCGTGACATGGTCGCTACCTGGAGAGAGAGAAAGAAGAAAATACTTAGCGTATGCTCTTGCAAGATTAGAGTGGTTATTAATTTTTCTAATCAGGATGGCTCCTACTGTTTTAGTCAAATCTTCCTTCAAACCCTAAAAGGAAAGACTAGCTGGGATTAATTACAGCTTACAAGTTCGCCAATCTTTCGGCCAGGCCAGTGTCAGTACTTTGAGGGAGATTCCCCGTGTATTCGCACGGACCTAATTAAAATAAACCTCATTTTCCCAGGGGCGTAACCCTGATAACTAGACACCTAATTGATTGGCTAATTGTAATGTGTAAAACTCTCCCAGGAGTAACTCTTACTCGAAGTGGGTATCGGGATCCAACTATCTCATAGGAGGAATGCAATCTCATTGCGTCAAGGTCATAGGACACTAGGGGTAAAATATTATAGGGAATTTCAACACTTGAAATTCCCTATAATATTTTACCCCTAGTGTCCTATGACCTTGACGGAGGCCAACAAACCATAGTCCACTAGTCAAGTTCAACCCGTACATTTTCCGATTGAATTAAACCCACCAGCACGACCCTTGACGGAGGCCAACAAAGTCGCACGACTACCCTAACTCAATCGCATCATATGCTTAAGCAGATAAGCATAAATAGCTACCGCACACTACGCCTTGACGGAGGCTAACAAACGTAGCACGAATACTATGAATTACTTATCTGAAATGACGGAGGGCTACGACAGGTTTTTAAGAAAACCCTTTGCGTAATGAACTTGATATCGTCGTAGAATCAAGTGAATTTTAAATGGATTGTTTTTGAGGCATTTACTAGATTTTCTAAAGAGGTCACTCTTGGTGAAGGGATCTCCGCTCTTTCCTCGTCGAATGAGGTGCAGGATATTCACAATACCACTATGCAAAGAAAAAACCATAAAAGCAATCAAAAGACAAACCGAGTTTGTAGCATCTGCTAGTTTCGCTAAAGAGGTCACTCCCTGTGAAGGGATCTCTGCTCTTTCCTTATTGAATAAGGTGCTGTATATTCTACAAGGAATACCACTATGCAAAGCAAGAACTAGAGCTACCATTTTTCAAGACAAGTTTCTACAACATCTTTAGGATTCTTTTATTTCATTAATCTCATTAATGAAGTCCCATTTAATATGCTTCCCAAGCATCAAATATGAAACGAAAGAAACAATATATATATATATATATATATATATATATATATAATATAAGCATTCGTCTCAGATTATAATCAATGATCACATCACAGAATATCGCAGCAGAATAAAACCATATGAAATATTGGATATACTAGGATTTTCGGGTTTTATTTTAAGCCAGTATAAAACATGGATTCCACGGTCGTGATGAATAGCCAATCCCACACCCCTGGACACCTACGAGAGCGGCAAGCAACCCTACCAATTCTAAAGTTAGGAGACCCGGTCTCGACTCCTCGAGATGGTCTCCCACTGAACCTTAGAACCCGGTTACTTGTGCTCCCCTCCTTGGATCTATCCTAATGCGGAAAAGTAAATAATATACAATGGTGACATCATCCTCAACCCGGAAGTGCCCCAATAAAAGAATATTACATACAATGAATTTTACATGAATGAAAATGAAAAACTCTCATCTCACATAAAACACCCAGCTATTCAAACACGACGATCCAGTATAATATATCACAGCAACACATAACATCACATGTCATCAACGTAAGTAAATATGCGTATCCCAATTGTCGTTGACTTATAGTACCGAAACCAGCGATACACCACATATTACACTTATGGTCGCAGAAAAGAAAGTGAAAAACGACAACAGTAGGAATCCGCAACAACCTTAGACATCATAAACCCAATGTATCACATACTTAGGATTTCATGCCTAAACAAATGAGTTCCTTAGACATCGCATGCCTAACAATTATAAACCCCGCATTTTAGCCTCGATCACGAAAACACTTTTCAATATCTAGTCGGGCAATTCAACAAGATTCCTGTCACGACCCGAAATTGGCACGTGATGGCCCTTAAACTACGCAACGTCTACAGGTGTAACGCAATTTAAGTAAGCCAAAAACCCAGCAATCTAAACCATCAAAAATAGTAAGTGATAAGAACATTGTTAAAACTTTTGAAAATCTCGAGTACAAATTCTTTAAAGTCCAATTTAGTTTCTTAAATAATTTGGCAGCGCCTCCTTTGTAAAAACTAACCCCAAAAATGGGTATAGCATAAATATAAGTAAAGCATCCCCAACGGGAGAAAAATCCACGCCCAAAGGCGGAAACAACCACCACAACAGATATACGACGCCGTAGCAAAGAAATAAAAGACGATATAAATAAAATATGCATAAAATATCTCCAAATCACAAAATAACATACAATATCGTCCTCACATCAAGTCTCTCAGTCATAAATGAAAGTGGTAGATGGAGAGTACATGGTACAAAGATAACAATAAACAACATCGGATAGCCGCAAAACCCACCTATAGCAAAAATGCGCATAGTCAGCCAAAGCGGTATCCGCTGCAAAAGATGATACGAAAGATGAAAAGCCTGCCGCGACTGCCCTGAGGTACTACCTGCAAAACACTGTGGCACAACGGGGGTGAGTTACCAACTCGTGAATACTAAATAACATATGCAGCTAATCGCATGTATGCACGTACAGCGCGAATCTAATGCATGCAAGCTGATAGCAATAAATAGCTATATGTATGCAATAGTATGAAATGTACTCTATCAGGTACTACTAATACATGAAGCAATAAAGGGCAATATGTATATTCAACAGTCATGAAAGGTACTCTATCAGGTACTACTAATACATGAAGCAATGCATATAAAGTAAATGTGGAGTATGGGATAAAACATGTCATCCTCACGGAATCCTGACCTCGTGGCAGGACCAAAGTCCATCAAGACAATCTAAATCCCAAATTTCCTCAAATCAGCCCCCAAATTGGCCCTCATATCCTATAAGTCTCATATATCCTAAGTGTCCAATATCAAGTAAATCTCATATATCCAATATCCAATATCAAGTAAATCTCATATAACCAGTATCCAATATCGAGTAAGTCTCATGAAACCTGAGTGTCTAATATCTACACCTAAAAACATCATGAAAAGAGGTGTCTAGCATCGACACATAAATACTCATCTCTGAGGCACCATCACCTGGGACTGGCCCTCCAATGTCATGTACGTACATCCTATGGAACCTGAGTGTCCACCACCCTCACTCGACAAGGGCATGTGCGTACATAACCTCGATCGGTATCCCCCAGATATCCGTCGAGTTCAAATACTATCACCGGTTGGCACACGCCTCAAGGCAGGCTCATCGGCAAGTACCGTCGATCTTCTTGCCCCAGGGAACCAACCGGGTTCCACCATGTACCCGCACACGGCCCACGACACCTCCTCGCATAGGGTATATATAAGCTCAGAACGGAGAAATCTCATGGTGGAAGCTAAAATATCATATCAAGAGAAACCAGGTTTTTCAAATAATGCATAATTTCATGAAACAACCACAGTCCTAAAATCCAGAAAACAACAAGTAATGAATAAGTATGACTGCATGAATCAATGCATATATATTAACGCCCCATTCCACTCACTCACACACACACATACACACACACACACACACACATATATATAACAGCGTCCCATTCCACTGTTATATATACATAGGAGTAAAAATATCAAAGAACATCATATGAAATCCATGAATGTAATATATTCAACATGGAACAGTAATATGAGCATATAAAGGAAAAACCGCTATTTAACTGCAACAAGTTAATATATATATCATGCGGTTCCTAATTTCTCCAAGTCCATACAACATCAAAAAAGGTGAACATGTAGCTAAAGCCAGGTATGCGTAATCATGTTGGCATAGCAAGATATATGTATCTTCCTATCAATAATGATGTAATACCCTCGAGGTGTATCTAAGTATGTATGCAAGATGTACATGTAGCTATGTCTCATATGTGTATATACCTATCACTAATGGTACAATACCATATAGGTATATGGGTAACTAGCATGTATGCATGTCAAGGCATATGTGTGAGCATATAGATATACAGGTATGCTATATGTCATATGCACAAGGAAAATAAAGATCATGTCTCATTTTCCCTAAACAATACAATATCACATATGTATATGTGTTGTGCATGTCATGGCAATTATCGACGGCGTGTGTGTAGCATACAAATAGTGCTCGTGAAACATGAACCGTCAATAATGGTGTTGTATCTCATTAATACTAAGTCCATGCACAATAGGAAATGAGATATGCAACAAAGTTACACATGCACAATCAATATCCGTATACATCTAACTAATAGTCATATCATTTAATCTAGCCCAGACGCATAACGCCATGCGGGCGATTCCCCTGTAGATGTTAAATCTACTCACAACAATTCTGGCTAAGTAAAGCCAACCACTCGCTTTTCCTTCTTCGCAGCGCCCAAAGTCCCCGCCTGCGATCCTGAAAGCATATAACAATATAATAAGTATATGTTAGCAATCGACCAATAACACGTACAAACTACATTTGACCGACGCACCAACTCCAAGCGTACACTCAAGTGTTCGTCAAGTGGCTAACATGCGAAGCGACACTATGAAACCAACTCGAGAGCAAAAGCTACACAAAGACACAAACGACATCGGCACGTCTCTAGCTAGAAACGCAAAGCGACACAACTGCCAAGCCTAGACCCTGATCGTACCGATCGTGCATTCACAACACAAGATATAGCGTGGAATCAATATAAATAACGCCACAACGTCGAAAAAAAACCACGCCAAAATTATCCTAAAATCTAGTAAACAACCTATATCATTTTAGCACAAAACTATAAGTTTTCACCAAAACTAGAAATTACAACCATCACCAATTGGCAAGATTAAACCACTCATACAAATACAATAATTTTAATCTCACTTAATTAGGATTTAGTAAAATCTTAGTTTGCTAATTAGCTTAATTTATAATTAGGGGAAAAAATATCATTTAACAAACTAGCAACTAGGTTTAGTTTTCATTTGTCCAAAATTATCAACAAACATTTTCACTAATCAAAACCTAACTTGATTATCTAAAACCCATTTCTCGAATTTAAAAACATGCATATTAAAGCTTTAATTTAACATCTAATTAAGCTAGTTTAAAGATTAAAAATAACTATTAAGGATTAGGGTTAGGGTTTTATACCTCACTACATCAATCAAACTTGCAACAAAACACCAAAGTTTATCCTCCAAAAATCCCCACTTGATTGAAGATCCAAGCTAGATTGAGATGAAGAATGAAGGGTTTTGGTTTAAAAATGAGTTTGTGTGAATTATTTAGGATTTTTGATGATTTTATGAAGCATAAAGAGATGGAAATGGTGGGGGGAAATTAGGGTAGCCAAGGAGAGAGAGAGGGCCGGCCATGAGGAGAAAAAGAGAAGAGTGTGGGATTGTGTAGGAAATTCTAGAAGAAAATATCAATAAAAGCTTAATAAAACAAAAAAGCTTTATGTCATCTTTAATTCTTTTAATTATAATTCCCTTTAATTCACATAAATATCTAGATATTTTGGTTGGATATTTTCAAAGATGGATTAGTGCTAATCTAGTGATTAACTTAGCATAGATTCACATTAGTATTAATTAACCCAAGCAAAAATGTAATTACCACTAATTTAGTGCATAAATAAAAGCTTAAAATAATATTTTAATTAGGGAAAAATATTAAAATGCACTAAAATTACAAGTGGCTTACAAAAACCCGCAAACTAGCAATATTCTAACTAAATTAGGTGCATTGAATTTTATACTGCAAAAAGATCGCTTCTAGGTTTTTACGGAAAACACTGACTATTTTTTCCTAAAACTAGAAAATCGCCTAAACGATTTCCAAAACGTTACAATCTTCCTCCCTTAAAGAAATTCGGTCCCCGAATTTAAAATTCTTACTACGCTCACCTTCAAAGAGATGGGTGCAAAACTTCCACATCTCAGTCGCAACCTCCCAAGTGATCACCTCACTAGACGGCTACACCAAAGAACTTTCACAGATGGCAAGACTTTTGACCAAAGTTTCTTCACATGCCAATCCACTATACTATCGGCTGTTGGTGAACGAAATATCACGTCCCTATGAATGGTCTAGTGCTGAATCGTATGAAAAGAGTCAAGAAGGTATTTGCGAAGTATCGACACAAGGAATACGGGGTGAATACTCAAAAATCTGGGCGGAAGTGCCAACTTATAAGCAACGGAACTAACTCGCTTCAAGGATCTCAAAAAGGACCTACAATCTGGGACTAAGCTTCCCAAAACACAACACGCCATTCATCGGAAAAATCCGTAGGAATACATGATCCCCCTCTGCGAACTCAAGTCTGCGACCACCACGGTCGGCATAAGACTTCCGTCTGCACTGGGCGGCTCTCATCCTGACCTGAATCAACCGGATCATTTCCGTAGTCTCATGAGTTGCAGGGGTCTAAAAATCCTACTCTCGCAGAGTCAGCACCATAACGAAAATTCATAGAGATCTGCTCCCATTCCCACTCCGGAACGGTTAAACATTGAAACTCTCCAGCCGGTCTCAAATGCTCAACCTTAGCTCACAACAAGACAAACACATCGAAATGAAATCCGAAACTTCACTCTTCATCCCTGCCCACCCGTAACTATCTCACAAGTCACGCTACTTATTGGTGGACTTGAATGTACACAGAAAGCTGACTGAAGTGCCTGCTCTAGGATTTCGCGTCTCCACCCATCAGTATCAGGTACACACAACGCGTCCTTAAACGTAGCGCACCCTAGTCACAAATCAAGGACTCCGAATCTTTACCCGGCCGAACATGCTCAAGTATCACAAACAACGAGCATCGGCGGGCTGTGCCTCACGAAAACGATTAAGTAAAGGTGGACGGGCGCGGACATGAGCAAGCTGTCCCCTCAGTAGAGGCGAACTTAAGCTATACTCCACGATCGCACAAGAACTGCAAATCTGTAGAAGACTGTATCCGAACTGCGCACAACTGGAACAACTACCCCCAGGGCTACGACTCAAGCATCAGCTACTATAACCGTCTTGCCACAGGAAATGAAGGATCTCACAATCACAATCCTTCATAAGCTCCATCCAACGGCGCTGTCTCAACAATCAAAACCCGCTGCAGGAAGATGTACATTAAGCTCTGGTGGTCCGTGTAAATCTGACACGACTCTCCACACGAGTAGTGTCCCAAATCTTCAACGCACGACCACCGTGGCCATTCCAGATCATGAGTGGGATATCCTGCTCGTACTTCCTCCAACCGTCGGGAAGCAAAAGCGATAACTCTAAAATGCCTTATCAACGCAAAATCGAGCCCCACTCGAGAAACATCACAGTTAAACTACAAAGTCACCCGATCCAGAAAGTAAAGAAAGAACTGGTGCAGTTGTCAACAGAGGCTTCAACTGCTGAAAACTCCGTACGCATGCCTCAGTCCAGGAAAATGAACCTCCTTCCCGGTCAGTCCAGTCAACGGTGCAGTGATACACAAACAATCCTGCACGAAATGGCGGTAAAAACCTGCTAAGACCAAAACTGCGGACAACTGTCCCCGTTGCAAGTCTGGGCCAAGCTGTACAGCCTCGATCTTCCTCGGGTCCATACGAATACCGTCTCCCGTAACTATAAGACCTAGGAGTTCAACACAATCAAGCCAGAAGGAACACTCTGAGAATTTAGCAAACAGCTGGTGCTCTCTCAATGTCTACAAAGCAAATCCTCAAGTACTGCTCCTGTTCCTCATGACTCTTGGAAAAGACCAGAATGTCATCAATAACACAGCAATAAACTGGTCGAGGAATAGCCTGAAGAAATCTGGTTCATCACATCTACGAATGCTGCTAGGGCATTGGTGAGTCCAACGACACCACCAAAACTCATACTGCCCGTAGCGTACACAAAAGCAGTCTTCGGAATGTCATCACTTCGAACCCGCAACCAATGATGACATGATCCCAAACAAACTTAGAAAATGTCTCGCACTCTGGAGCAAGTCGAACAAATCGTCAATGCGAGGTAAAGGATACCAATCCGCACCGTAACTCGGTTCAATTGACGATCAATCAACACATAACCTCAAACTGCCGTCTTTCTCCCTGACGAACAGAATAGGAGCTCTCCAAGCGAAACACTTGGACATACAAGTCCCTCTATCTAGCAACTCTGCAGCTGATCCTTAAGCTCCCTAAGCTCCGCCGGCTCATCTGGAACAATGTCGGAAACTCCCGCATGATAGGAACCCGGTCCAACAAACCCACAGTGGCTCCGGTATCACGAATGAAAGCCAAGAATCCTCGACATCCTCTCCTCAAAAGCCGACAAGCGAAAAAGTATGAATTCAAGCTGTGAGAGGCGGCATCACTGTCCCCCCCCCCCCCGCACAACAAGAACTGACTCGCCGGGAAACAAATCCTGACTATTTCCTTACGGCAGTCTACAAATGCCTAGCACGTAGCTAACCAGTCCGCGCCCAGGAAAACGTCATATCCAACATCTGTAGAAGGATCAAAACGACGGACGAATCTCTATCTCCTATCCGATTGGCACACGACCGAAACACGTGTCGCGCAACAAAAGAATCACTGACAGAATTAACACAACAAACAGCTGATCTAGCTAACACATCTCTCGTCCCAAGCATCTGCTACTCCCGCGACGTGCACGAAACCTGTCATGGCGACTGAACCTCTTTCTCTGGGCTGGTACACCAGCACGAGCCATCCTCTGTCCTCGAACTCCTAAAGTCTAGGAAAGACGCTCATCATCAAATAGGACTGATAGCAAGGAATAACTGGGTAACAGGGGTGACTGTTGGATATAGTACCCTCAAAGTCAATTATTGGATCGCAGGTACGTGATTGCAATGATTGAGGAGGAGCTATACCGGTAGGACAGTCTTACTCAAGATAATAGTATGCTATCTGGTTTGCCTTTATCAGTCGTGTACATGTTCAGGTGACTGATTACATGTTACATGTTGATAGAGCCCTTAGGATCTTGCTTGACTACCAACAGCATAAGGGCGATCATATAAGTGAGAGTTGGGTGGTCTATAAGCATATCCTTAATAGTGGTCCCTAGTCATGGGAGTTTCGAGACAGGGCATCGATACTCCGGAGTAGACTAGTGTATACAGTCGAGACCCCGACGAGGGGCGGTGGCTGGTCTCACAAGCCACTGGTGTCAGTTGGATCACCTAAGATGTATATAGGTGCTAATTGGGTTATGAGTACACCGGACAGGACTCGCCGGGAACCTGCTAGTTGGTATTATACATATCGTCAGATAGCAGTTCCCTGGTGACATGTGTACAAGTTAGTTCATCGACCTGAGGTCATTATTTGTCTTGTGTGAGTTCCCACTGTGCTTTCATTTCTACCCTACCATGGCTCAAAGAAGTCGTGCAAACAGGTAGTTTTTGGGTACAGTCCCGAGCCACATGGAGGCACGTGAGCGGATCGGCAGGGGATTCGTCTCTCCCGGTATTGGGGGTGGAGGTCGCGCTGTGTCTAGGAAAGCCATTACACCAAGTCCTTGGCCAAGGCAGGTGAGATTTACTGGTAGGTACTCCAGTAGTATCTCAGGGTGTTCAGGGCTTGTCTCCGACACGACTTATATAGCTATTGGGGGTCTGACGTTACTAGCCCCCTAGGCCGGATATGCGATATACATAGACGAACGGACCGGACTGTATATACATTGTCACTGTTAGGCTCAGTAGGGTTTCCGGATGAGTTCGCTCATCGGCCTCCCTTGAGGTCAGTCCATGGGCAGCCGTTACGCACAGCTATTGCCGCTGACGGCTTGTGGTTAAACCTACTGCCAGGGTACTGACGAGTCATTAGTGTCCCCCACAGATAGTTTCCCAAGTTCAGGCGAAACGTTGTAGAGGCCGTATGGTTTTATGGCAGGGTTCGGAAAATGCACGTGCGTTTACGCGCGTGTCATATTTCGGGCAGATAATACTGGTGGGCTTTGGTTTAAGCCGGATCCATGTATTATACAGAGTAGATATAATATCTTTGTCTCAGTTGCATTTGTATTCGGTCGTAATACAAATGCGGGTATATTTATACAGTTACGGGGTTATCCTGAAATTCGTTTCGGGATCACTTTTGGAAGTTGCCAGTTTCCAGTTTTCTATCAGCCGTATTTAACATTCGGTTAAATACGGATTTATGTTTTCGTGAGATGAGTGTGGAAGTTTCTAGAGGCTTCTAGATGAAGACTAGGATGGTGAGATGTCATGTGACTCATCTTGGCATTTATTGTTGCATTAAATGCTAAGTGAGGTGTTATTAGTGAGTCACCTTTGCAATAAAGTTTCTTGTTAACCTTAAGATATTTTGTATGATATCTTTTATCTTATGGTTAACTCCTTACTCCTACACTCACCCCCCCACCTCCTTATATATGGCCGGTCCCTCCCCTCTCTCATTCACTCACTTGATTTGATTCATTTGGGAAAAAGATGATAGATTTAGGTGTATGGAAATTTCATAACTCATTTCATTTCATCACCCGTCTCAATTGGCAACTTCATTAACCGTTCGTCCATGGCTTTGGACGAAGCGAGACAAAGTCTTCTACTCATTCTCTACATCATTCTTGGTCATCTCTTTTAGCAAACTTAATGACCGAGTTGCCTCGAGTCAGAGGCGGGAGCCCGTTTAAAGATCCGATGACGTGGTGCCACCTGGACGAGGAGATCGGAGATCGACTAGATCGGAGCAGCCGCAACGGAGCGTGGGATGATGGTTAAATAACGAAGGACTCGGATCGTTCGGTATAACCTTTCTTCCCTCTTTGTAGATTGTTAGTTTAGCGTTAATGGCAGATCCGGGTTATAGTATGCGATAGCGCCAGTTATAAAAGTTTTTGTTCCGCATTTGGCGTCAGATTGACGGTCGAGGCGCTACCGTAGACTTATATGGTATCAGAGCCACGCCATTAAGCTTTACTAACTTGTGCTAACGCGTTTAAAAGATCGATCGAACGGATTTTCGAAAATCGCAATTTTCAAGTATAAAGTTTCTGTTAATTTTCAAACTGGTCTAAAAATCATTTTGACCATACCAGAAAATCAAGCAGGGTTTTTTAGGAATACTGGAGAAATTCGACCAAGTGATATCACTGTTCCGCCGTGGAACCGCGGCCCAAGCCAGGGTTTGGCCACGGATCCGCCGCAGGAAAGTGAGATCAATTAGTCAATTTTCTACAGTGGATTCTATGTTGGAAATTGTGGTTTCTGGAACTGTTCATTTGGGCCCAGGTTTTGTTACTGTACGGCAGATATACGTGGGGCCCACTTCGGGAAATTTTGTCGATCGAAATTTAAAAGTGTTAGTTTACAGTACTTACATTATATCTCCGACCGGGAATGTCATTTGATCGGTAAACTGCGTCTAATTGCTACAGTCCTTTTAGACGGGTTTGCGAACGTGGCATTCGCGTTGATGTTCTGTGTTGTGCTGTAATGTTGCGGATTTGTCGTGGTGGATAGCAGTGTGCAATGGTAGTGCAGTTTGGATTTATTTGTACATTTGATATTGCGGGACGAGCGTCCAACATGTGGACTGTCGTCACTGCCTGTTGTATTATATTCTTTTGGGGCACGACCGGATTGAGGTCGATACCCATTGTACATATTTTTCATTTCTGTACTAGGTTTTACACCGCGACGGAGTGCACGGATAGCCGGGTTCTAGGGGGTAACGGGTCCGCATCTCATGGCTTTGAGAGGCAGAGGGGCCTCACTCTAGAATTGGCAGACTATTCGCCGCACTCATAGGGGGTACAGATTAACCCAAAGAGGGGTGCCTAAGATTACCGGATTCCGTGAAGTGCTGGGTGGTCCATTCACTATGCTGTAGGGGGCTGCCTCGCTTCAGGTTTTGGCGGGTAACTTGCCGCACTCGTAGGGGTCTAGGTTTCATTGCACAGGCTATCCACACGACCAGGGGAACATCGGGTTTCAGCAGCGGCTCTGTGAAACCCGGGGATCCCAGATTATCTGTATTTTTCTGTGATTCTTATTACTTTTCTGTAATGTTGCATATTATCACGCCTGGAGCGATTATTGTATATTGGTATATATACTATTAGATGTTGTATATGTTTTACACCCGCACTAGTTCAGTCCCCGCTCTGTCGTTAATTAAGTAACCTAACGGGTGATGACGGGACCCAGTGACGAATGCATATGGCATATACGTACATTTTATTTTCGTTCTTTTCTGGTGTGATTAATTGATGGGACTGCGTTGATTCTGATCAATGCAAAGTAAAACAAACATGTTTGGATGTTGTTGGAAAAAATTTAAAAAGTTTTATTACGAAGATGTTTCCTTTTGTTCGGCACAGTGGTATTCGGTTGGAATATCTTGCACCTCATTCGACGAGGCAAGGGCCGATATCCCATCACCGGGAGTGACCCCTTGGGCAGAAGTTTGCGTCAGGGTAATAACTTTACTATAGTCGATTACATGTTGCTTTGCATCGCGGTATTCAATGGAATATCCTGCACCTCATTCCACGAGGAAAGAACCGAGATCCCTTCACCGGGAGTGACCTCTTTAGCAAAGGTTTTCGCCACTATATTTTTATAAAAAGCTATCAGGTTCCTTCAACGAGATCAAGTTCATTACGTTAAAGGTTTTTCGCCAAAAACCAGCCGTAGCCCTCCGTTATTTCATGTGAATGGTCAGTAGTATTCAAGCTTTGTTGGTCTGGCCCTTAGCCAGGACATAGTGATTGGTAGCTGCTGGGGTGTTCACATGTTGCATAGATAGATGCGTTGGTTTGGGACAGTCGTACAGCCTTGTTGGCCCTTAGTCAAGGGCGAGTACGGGTGGGTTCAAATTAACAAGATAATGATGGGAAGAACTTGACATGTGACTTATGATGGGTTGGCCCTTAGTCACGATCATAAGAGCATGGGGTAAAAATCATATCGGGAGTTTCTAAAGAAACTGAAACTTGCCAGGCTTGCGCATACCTTCTGGAGTGTGATAACGTGAGTGGATTCCGTCACGTTATCATGCGATGAGAGTTGGATCCCGATTCCCACTAATGAGTTGGTTTACTCTTCGGGTGATCCCGATTGATTCTTCTTTCAGGTTTAGAGGAGAATTTGACAGTACAGTGGGAGGTTTCCGGATTAAATAAAGTGATAACCATTCTGATCTAGGTTAGAGTGCATGCAGAGTGTTTATTTTCTCTCTCTCTCTTTGGCAGCGACCTTTGACCGACCCTAGACTATGACTCAGTGACCAAGTTGACCGAACCTTCTTAAAATACTGGCTTTTGGATTGTCTGTGTTGCATAAGTCATTGCCACTCCTTATTTTACCCTTTGCATTTCTCAGAACACCCCGTATTACTATGGACATCCACTTCCATTGGATAGATCCATCGTATGGTTATATACGAACTCGAAGGGACTTCTTCGAGGATGGATCCAGGTTCAGGAGAAAAAGAATTGGTTTATTCAGTTGTCTTTTATTATCACCTTCTCTCAGGTTGCGAGGGCTCCTTGGTTTAGGAGAGTACACCTATTACGCTTATTGGATAGTCTTCTTCCAAACCATAGGCAGGTGCCGAAAGGTAGGGAATGAAGAAAACCAATTAGCCTAAGTAGAGTGTACAGAAGGTAATATGTAAAGACAAAATAAAAGGATTAGAAAGAGAGCAAAGTAAATTGCGACTGTTATCATTCACGACCAAACCGCATACTTCATCGCCACTCCTATTTCACCTTTAAAAGAATAAGGTATTATTCAATTGTCTTTTATTATCACCTTCTCTCAAGATGTGAGTAATCCTTGGTTTAGAAGGGTACACCTATTATGCTTACTGGATAGTCTTCTTCCAAACCATAGGATGGTGTCGAACGGTAGGGAAGGAAGAAAACCATTTAGCCTAACGATGGTGTACAGAAGGTAATGACTAAAGACAAATAATGGGATTTGGAGAGATGGCAAAGAAATATACGGTTAAAGTCATGAATTGGATTTTGGAAGAGGCATTACTATGAATACCAGGATACCCCTACGAAACATTTTCATGTTTCAGTGCATTGTTAATGAAAAACTGTTTTCTCGATTTGATACTTACTCCAGGGTGTGTATTCACCAGGTTTCATTCTCACATCTGTATGGTTTTACAGATGATGAGTGGGAGGAAGTTATTGGGAATTAGGTGATCATCCTCATTATATCGGAATTCGTTGTAATTGGTGATATTTGAGGAAATCGCCTGGGTACAGTTTTCAACCTACGACGCACAGGTTTTGAGTTATTCAACTCAACGGACTTATACAGAGTATTGTATGTTGTCCAGTGTCCATCAGGACAAAGGGGTAGGTCCTCGTACTATGTTCTGTTTACTTATGACTTCTCTGGTTTTTAGACAAGTGTTTCGTAGATATACAAGGTCTAAGTTTTGAGAAGTTGTGGGTATAAGAATAAAGTAGAGAACCAGATGTCGCAAGTATCGGGATTCTTCAAAGTGATCGAAGATGTAGATACTTGTGATTGGTATTCAGTTGATAATAATTGTTTTGAGAAACTTGTTTCTCTTTCAGGTTACTCATAATTGGATGGATTCCTAAGTTGAGTAATGCTGATTAGCCTCTCTCCATTAAAGTTGATATGCACTGGAGACAGCTGCATGATTAGAATTTGGTTCCAATTAAATAAGTGCCAAAGTTTCTATATTGGATATAGAATGGTTCATATCTTAACGTTGTTAAGGTACGGGGAGTTGTCCAGCTTATGCTTAAAACCAAACTCTGGATAACTCAGGGCACGTTTCTGTAATGGCTGTTTGTGGGTTGGCCCAGGCTATGACGAGGGTTAACTTTCTACCATCTGGAAGATCAAGAGTGATATTGTTCTTGACTCGCCACAGTTTTAGTAAAATGGATTTTTTTTTCAGAAAACAGTAGTGGGAGTATGGTAGAACTGGAAGCGATTCCAGAACCGCAAACGATTACGAAAAATTTAATAGGACTTATAGATTCATTCAGGTTTGACATTCCATTAGCCACTCCGCAGAGATGGTGGGTAACCTCAGACACCCAAGAGGTACTTCGGTAGCCTCAAGGACGGTGACAGGGAGGTTCTTATCTACCCAGACTTGACACTACTGTTGTTCCAGGCTATGAGACCCGGTAGGAGGGTTGTTGTGGTCAGTGGGAGCAGCGGAAGCATAGTGGGCAAGTAGCTTATGTCTATTTATAGACTAGAGCAGTTATAGCGGAGATAGATCATCTAATTTTGATGTGACAGTCATGGGTTTGACTTCATCAGAATAGGGGATGGATCTGTTAAGAAGTAGTAGGGTGTGATGTCCTGGTATTTGGATGACATACACATAGTAGGAAGTAAAATTCCTATACTACGATCGGTTGTACTGTGGTCGTCACACAGTTGTTTCTCCAGACAGGATATGGATATAATATCTGACATTCTGGTTTCTAGATCAATGGTTTTAGATCTGGATTTGGGTAGTTTCCCAATGTGGGTACTTTGACTATATTCTAATGGTTTTTAGAATAGATGACTCCTGGCATGGTGGTGTACCTGCTGGTGATGGAGTCACCCTCTCTAAAGGTGTCTTACAGACTAAAGGGGAGAGGGATGTGCATGATTGGTATATCACTTGCTTAGGCAATTGAGTCAATCGTGAGATATCAAGTACCACACCAGATGTTGTTTTTGCACTAGATGCAATGAGTTTGTATTAATCCAATCCTGGAGAAACATAAGGAAGCAGTTTTAGAACATAAGTGTATGTTCTACGGATTTGATGACGGCAGCCTCCTTCGGGAGACGGTTATCATTTCAGGCTTCAAAGGTGACATGGATGACAGAGAGATTGTCAGAGTTATAGTTTTCCCTCTGATGAAGGACAGTATTATGGACAGGTGGTCCAAGAGGATACTGTGGGAGGCATGGTGCAGGATACTGATTAGGTTCAGTTATCGATACAGTCTAAGAAGTTTAGATTTAGAGTTCATTTATGAACTAGGTCCCATCAGATATCCAGACATATTCTAAGACAGGTATTACTCAATTCGGGAGATGGTTTTCTCCGCGAACTTAAGAATAAGAGAGACATAGAAAGAAACATCAGGGGCGGATCCACTCACTGAGTCTATTTCTCGAACACAATAGTTTTACGAACGGGCTTTGTGAAACTGATTAGTAGAGGAGTTGGATGTTCGGTATCACACGGGCTGTGAATATGCGACATCGCAATAATTGGCCTTAAGTGCAAGTGGGAGATTGTTGGATATAGTGCCCTCAAAGTCAATTATTGAATCGCAGGTACGTGATTGCAATGATTGAGGAGGACCTATACCGGTAGGACAGTCTTACTCAAGATGATAGTATGCTATCTGGTTTGCCTTTATCAGTCGTGTACATGTTCAGGTGACTGATTACATGTTACATGTTGATAGAGCCCTTAGGATCTTGCTTGACTACCAACAATATGAGGGCGATCAAATAAGTGAGAGCTGGGTGGTCTATAAGCATATTCTTAATAGTGGTCCCTAGTCGTGGGAGTTTCGAGACAGGGCATCGATACTCCGGAGTAGACTAGTGTATACAGTCGAGACCCCGACGAGGGGCGGTGGCCGGTCTCACAAGCCACTGGTGTCAGTTGGATCACCTAAGATGTATACAGGTGCTCATTGGGTTATGAGTACACCGGACAGGACTCGCAGGGAACCTGCTAGTTGGTATTATACATATCGTCAGATAGCAGTTCCCTGGTGACATGTATACAGGTTAGTTCATCGACCTGAGGTCGTCATTTGTCTCGTGTGAGTTCCCACTGTGCTTTGATTTCTACCCTACCACGGCTCAAAGGAGTGGTGCAAACAGGTAGTTTTTGGGTACAGTCCCGAGCCACTTGGAGGCATGTGAGCGGATCGGCAGGGGATTCGTCTCTCCCGATATTGGGGGTGGAGATCGCGCTGGTTCTAAGAAAGCCATTACACCAAGTCCTTGGCCAAGGCAGGTGAGATTTACTGGTAGGTACTCCAGTAGTATCTCAGGGTGTTCAGGGCTTGTCTCCGACACGACTTATACAGCTATTGGGGGTCTGACGTTACTAGCCACCTAGGCCGGATATATGATACTCATAGACGAACGGACCAGACTGTATATACATTGTCACTGTTAAGCTCAGTAGGGTTTCTGGATGAGTTCGCTCATCGGCCTCCCTTGAGGTCAGTCCATGGGCAGCCGTTACGCACAGCTAGTGCCGCTGACGGCTTGTGGTTAAACCTACTGCCAGGGTACTGACGAGTCATTAGTGTCCCCCACAGATAGTTTCCCAAGTTCAGGCGAAACGTTGTAGAGGCCGTATGGTTTTATGGCAGGGTTCGGAAAATGCACGTGCGTTTACGCGCGTGTCATATTTCGGGCAGATAATACTGGTGGGCTTTGGTTTAAGCCGGATCCATGTATTATACAGAGTAGATATAATATCTTTGTCTCAGTTGCATTTGTATTCGGTCGTAATACAAATGCGGGTATATTTATACAGTTACGGGGTTATCCTGAAATTCGTTTCGGGATCACTTTTGGAAGTTGCCAGTTTCCAGTTTTCTATCAGCCGTATTTAACATTCGGTTAAATACGGATTTATCTTTTCGTGAGATGAGTGTGGAAGTTTCTAGAGGCTTCTAGATGATGACTAGGATAGTGAGGTGTTATGTGACTCATCTTGGCATTTATTGTTGCATTAAATGCTAAGTGAGGTGTTATTAGTGAGTCACCTTTGCATTAATGTTTCTTGTTAACCTTAAGATATTTTGTATGAGATCTTTTATCTTATGGTTACCTCCTTGGTCCTACACTCACCCCCCCACCTCCTTATATGTGGCCGGCCCCTCCCTTCTCTCATTCACTCACTTGATTTGATTCATTTGGAAAAAAGATGATAGATTTAGGTGTATGGAAATTTCATAGCTCATTTCATTCCATCACCCGTCTCAATTGGCAACTTCATTAACCGTTCATCCATGGCTTTGGACGAAGGGAGACAAAGTCTTCTACTCATTCTCTACATCATTCTTGGTCATCTCTTTTAGCAAACTTGATGACCAAGTTGCCTCGGGTCAGAGGCGGGAGCCCGTTTAAAGATCTGATGACGTGGTGCCATCTGGACGAGGAGATCGAAGATCGACGAGATCAGAGCAGCCGCAACGGAGCGTGGGATGATGGTTAAAGAACGAAGGACTCGGATCGTTCGGTATAACCTTTCTTCCCTCTTTGTAGATTGTTAGTTTAGCATTAATGGAAGATCCGGGTTATAGTATGCGATAGCACCAGTTATAAAAGTTTTTGTTCCGCATTTGGCGTCAGATTGACGGCCGGGGCGCTACCGTAGACTTTCAGTGACAACCTCCTGTCGCTGCGCTCGACTGGTCTCAACCAACGACCTCATCGTCTGGCGCAAGTTCTGTATATCTGCCTCAAGCCTAGTGATATGTCTATCGAAGGCGGATCCATATGCTCCTGTGCAACGAGCGTTCCATCCTGGTCAGTCCTCGTCCCACACGAGTCAACTCTGACCTCGGCTCTCGCTGCATCACTCTGAGTCCTCATGGTCATCGGTGGCAAAGGCTATAAATAGAAATAGGATTCGATATGAACACGAAAATTGATTCACAAGGATATGTATCATCAAGGAATGAATATCAAGCAATTAGTACTTAGGTCACTTTAGGCGGAGTACCGTGTCGTGAGTATGCCGCGGACATAGACACTACGTTACTCTGCTTAAGCTACCTACTCCATCATACCAAGGTCATCCTACACTCCGAAAGGTAAAACCTAGCGCTCTGATACCAACTTTGTCACGACCCAAAATTGGCAAATGACGGCCCTTAAACAACGCAACGTCTACAGGCGTAACGCAATTTAAGTAAGCCAAAAACCCAACAATCTATACCATCAAAAGTAGTAAGTGATAAGAACATTGTTAAAACTTTTGAAAATCTCGAGTACAAATTCTTTAAAGTCCAATTTAGTTTATTAAAAATTTTGGCAGCACCTCCTTTGTAAAAACAAACCCTAAAAATGGGTACAACATAAATATAAGTAAAGCATCCCCAACGGGAGAAAAATCCACGCCCAAAGGCGGAAACAACCACCATAACAGATATACGACGCTGTAGCGAAGAAATAAAAGACGATATAAATAAAAACTGCATAAAATACCTCCAAGTCACAAAATAACATACAATATCGTCCTCACATCAAATCTCTAAGTCATACATGAAAGTGGTAGATGGAAGGTATATGGTACAAAGATACAACAAACAACATCGGATAGCCGTAAAACCCACCTATAGCAAAGCTGCGTACAGTCTGCCGAAGCAGTATCCGCTGCAAAAGATGATACGAAAGATGAAAAGCCTGCCACGACTGCCCCGAGGGACTACCTGCAAAACACTGTGGCACAACGGGGGTGAGTTGCCAACTCGTGAATAATAAATAACATATGCAGGTAATCGCAAGTATTCACGTACAGCGCGAATCTAATGCATGCAAGCTGATAGCAATAAATGGCTATATGTATGCAACAGTATGAAAGGTACTCTATCAGGTACTACTAATACATGAAGCAATAAAGGGCAATATGTATATTCAACAGTTATGAAAGGTACTCTATCAGGTAATACTAATACATGAAGTAATGCATATAAAGTAAATGCAGAGTATGGGATAAAACATGTCATCCTCACGGAATCCCGACCTCATGGCAGGACCAAAGTCCATCAAGACAATCTAAATCTCAAATTTTCTCAAATCAGCCCCCAAATTGGCCCTCATATCCTGTAAGTCTCATATATCCTGAGTGTCCAATATCAGGTAAATCTCATATATCCAATATCCAATATCAAGTAAATCTCATATAACCAGTATCCAATATCGAGTAAGTCTCATGAAACCCGAGTGTCCAATATCTACACCCAAAAACATCATGAAAACAAGTGTCTAGCATCGACACATAAATACTCATCTCTGAGGCACCGTCACATGGGACTGGCCCTCCTATGTCAGGTACGTACATCCTATAAAACCTGAGTGTCCACCACCCGCAATCGACAAGGGCATATGCGTACATAACCTCGATCGGTATCCCCCAGATATCCGTCGAGTTCAAATACTATCACCCGTTGGCACACGCCTCCATACAGGCTCATCGGCATGTACCGTCGATCTTCTTGCCCCGGGGAACCAACCGGGTTCCACCATGTACCCGCACACATCCCACGACACCTCCTCACATGGGGTATATATAAGCTCAAAACCGAGAAATCTCATGGTGGAAGCTGAAATATCATATCAAGAGAAACTGGGTTTTTCAAATAATGCATAATTTCATGAAACAACCACGGTCCTCAAATCCAGAAAACAACAAGTAATGAATAAGTATAACTGCATGAATCCATATATAAATATTAGCGTCCCATTCCACTAATATATATATATATATATATATACATATATATATATATATGCATATATAACAGCGTCCCATTCAACTGTTATATATATTTAGGAGTATAGATATCAGAGAACATCATATGAAATCCATGAATATAATATATGCAATATGAAACAGTAATATGAGCATATAAAGGAAAAACCGTTATTTAACTGCAACAAGTTAATATATATATCATGTGGTTTCTAATTTCTCCAAGTCCATACAACATCAAATAAAGGTGAACATGTAGTTAAAGCCAGGTATGTGTAACCATGTTTGCATAGCAAGATATGTGTATCTACCTATCAATAATGATGTAATACCCTCCAGGTATATGTAAGTATGTATGCAAGATGTACATCTAGCTATATCTCATATGTGTATATTCCTATCACTAATGGTACAATACCATATAGGTATATGGGTAACTAGCATGTATGCATGTCAAGGCATATGTGTGAGCATGTAGGTATACAGGTATGCTATATGTCATATGCACAAGGAAAATAAGGATCATGTCTCAATGTCCCTAAACAATACAATATCACATATGTATAGGTGTTGTGCGTGTCATAGCAATTATCGACGGTGTGTGTGTAGCATATAATTAGTGCTCGTGAAACATGAACCGTCAATAATGGTGTTGTGTCTCATTAATACTAAGTCCATACACAATAGAAAATGAGATATGCAACAAAGGTACACATGCACAATCAATATCCGTATACATTTAACTAATAGTCATATCATTTAATCTAGCCCAGACGCATAACGCCATGCAGGCGATTCTTCTGTAGATGTTAAATCTACTCACAACAATCCTGGCTATGTAAAGCCAACTACTCGCTTTTCCTTCTTCGCAGCGCCAGAAGTCCCCGCCTGCGGTCCTGAAATCATATAACAATATAACAAGTATATATTAGCAATCGATCAATAACATGTACAAACTACGTTTGACCGACACACCAACTCCAAGCGTACTCTCAAGTATTTGTTAAGTGGCTAACGCATGTAGCGACACTACGAAACTAACTCAAGAGCAAAAGCTAATGAAAGACACAAACGACATCGGCACGACCCTAGCTAGGAACGCAAAGCGACACAACTACCAAGCCTAGACCCTGATCGTACCGATCGCGCATTCACAAGACAAGATATAGCGTGGAATCAATATAAATAACGCCGCAACGTCGAAAGAAACTCACGCCAAAATTATCCTAAAATCTAGTAAGCAACCTATATCATTTTAGCAGGAGTGTGAGCAGGCTTGCTTGTTGATCTTCTGATTACTCAATACCCGGGTGGCCATTACGTTTCACAGACCGCTTGCGGCTTGTGGCTATTTGATATGATCATCACCTATTGCCGGCGTATTGACTAGTCTTTAGAGTCCTAAATAGGGGTTTCCTGGCTCAAGCGAAACGGAGTAGGAGCACATATGTGATATGTGCGGGACCGAGATTGATTCGATATGAGATACTGTATTCTATTCTCGCGATATGAGATATCGGTCGGTTATATATGATATAGCCGGGTTATCGGATCAAGTGTTGATTCGATAAGTTGATTCATATGATATTAGTCGGTTATAGATGATATAGCCGGATTATTAAATCAAGAGTTGATTTAATAATTTAATGTATAATTATATATTTGATATATTACATTACATTAACTAGTATTAGCTCACTTATGATTTCTTTTCTCACTTTGGATGCATTGATGTATATGTGATATATGTTAAATGTATCAAGCTAGGTTACAAATGCAACTAGGGTTAATGAGGGTTAAACCATGCTAGGGTTAAGATTAGGTTTAAATTATCATTAAGTAATTCAAAGCTTATGGATTATAGTCATGGTTGATATTTGTTGAAAGCTTGTAGAAGCTTGTTAGCATATTTGACTTTGTCCATTTTTCTTTGTCTTGCTTAAGATATTTTTGACCTAACCTTTAACCATAGCGCATGGTTAACTCTCTACAAGGGTTAAGCATGACATGCTTAACCCTTGGTTGCATTATTAACCTCACTAATAATTCATTTGAGGAGTTACTACTTCTTCTTCTTCTTCCTCAAAGCTTTCTAGCTTCAATGGAGGTATGAGAAAATGAGTGAGAAAATCATTTCTAATGTGAGCAAACTTCCTACTTCATCATCCTCTACAACTTGCCATTTAGTAGAGGGTGTTCTCTTCACAATGTTCTTGACCTAGTGAAGAAATAGCTTGGGTTAGTGTCTCCCCGACGTAGATCATCTTCGGCCTTGAAGTCATCGAAGCAAGCATGTTTGTATCTTCATGGAGCCTCTCTAGAGTCCGGAGTTTACGATCACAGCGAAGGAGACTTCTACACGGAGCTATTGAAGTGAAGGCGGCCTACAAAGGTTGTATTCTATGCTCTCTTTACTTATTACAAAGTGTTTGCATTTCATTCCGTATATTTCTAGTTTACGATTCTAGTTAGGGTTAGCTAAAACGGCAAATTTTTGAATTTGGCATGGACGATGCCTCCCGAAACCTTGCTGCCATCGTAGGTAACCCTGCAGTGGTATCAGAGCCAGGCTAGAAATTAATACGGATTTTTTTCCTAGTCGTAGGTGTATCGAGACAAGGCATCGATATACCAGAGTAGACTAGCGTATAACTTCTCGACCCATGTAGATGGGCGATGGATGATCCCATATCCATTGGTTTTTGACATCAGAGATAGTATACGGGTGCTCAGTGGAGACTGGGTACACTGGACAGACTTGCCGAGAAGTCCCAGATGGTATTATACCTTACGTCAAATGGCAGTTCTCTGGTGACACTGGTACAGGTTAGTCTGTAAACCCGAGATCGTCATAGAGTCTTGTGTGATTCCTACTGTGCTTTGATTTCCACCTTACCACGTTCAAGAGAACGTGCAATACGGTGGCTTTTGCGTACAGTCCCGAGTCACATGGAGGCAATGAGCGACAGGAGGGGTTTCGTCTCTCCTGGTATTGGGGGTTGATGTTGCGCTGTGCTCGATTGGCTATAACAGGAAGTCCTTGGCCAAGGCTGCTTCAGAGATATACTGGTAATTGTTATTAGTAGTTTCTCGACCCGTTATGAGCCTCATATCTACACGACTTATCGAGTTACTGGGGTCTGACGTTTACCACCCCTAGACGAGATATGCGACATATCAGACGAAGAGACCGGACTGTACGGTAGTGTTACTGATTGGATTTGCAGGAGTGTGAGCAGGCTTGCTTGTTGATCTTCTGATTACTCAATACCCGGGTGACCGTTATGTTTAGCAGACTTCTTGCGGCTTGGGGGTGTTTGATATGATCATCACCTATTGTCGGCGTATTGATGAGTCTTTAGAGTCCTAAACAGAGGTTTCCTGGCTCAAGCGAAACGTAGTAGGAGCACATATGTGATATGTGCGGGACCGAGATAGATACGATATGAGATACCGTATTCTATTCTCGTGATATGAGATATCGGTCGGTTATATATGATAAAGCCGGGTTATCGGATCAAGTGTTGATTCGATAAGTTGTTTTATATGATATTAGTCGGTTATAGATGATATAATCGGATTATTAAATCAAGTGTTGATTTAATAATTTAATGTATAATTATATATTTGATATATTACATTACATTAACTAATATTAACTCACTTATGATTTCTTTTCTCACTTTGGATACATTGATGTATATGTGATATATGTTAAATGTATCAAGCTAGGTTACAAATGCAACTAAGGTTAATGAGGGTTAAACCATGCTAGGGTTAAAATTATGGTTAAAATTATCATTAAGTATTTCAAAGCTTATGGATAATAGTCATGGTTGATATTTGTTGAAAGCTTGTAGAAGCTTGTTAGCATCTTTGACTTTGTCCATTTTTCTTTGTCTTGCTTAAGATATTTTTGACCTAACCTTTAACCATAGCACATGGTTAACTCTCTACAAGGGTTAAGCATGACATGATTAACCCATGGTTGCATTATTAACCTCACTAATAATTCATTTTAGGAGTTACTACTTCTTCTTCTTCTTCTTCCTCAAAGCTTTCTAGCTTCGATGAAGATATGAGAAAATGAGTGAGAAAATCATTTCTAATGTGAGCAAACTTCCTACTTCATCATCCTCTACCACTTGTCATTTTGTAGAGGGTGTTCTCTTCACAAAGTTCTTGACCTAGTGAAGAAATAGCTTGGGTTAGTGTCTCCCCGACGTAGATCATCTTCGGTCTCGAAGTCATCGAAGCAAGCATGTTTGTATCTTCGTGGAGCCTCTCTAGATTTCGGAGTTTACGATCACAGCGAAGGGGACTTCTACACGGAGCTATTGAAGTGAAGGACCGGTCTACAAAGGTTGTATTCCATGCTCTCTTTACTTATTGCAAAATGTTTGCATTTGATTCCGTATATTTCTAGTTTAGATTCTAGTTAGGGTTAGCTAAAACGGCAAATTTTTGAATTTGGCATGGACGATGCCTCCCGAAACCTTGCTTCCATCGTAGGTAACCCTGCAGTGGTATCAGAGCCAGGCTAGAAATTAATACGGATTTCGTTAAGATCTCGAAACCGAAACAACTCCGAAACTTGAAACGCAAAACCCTAGTTTCTGTCGATTTTAAATTGTTGTCAAAAAATTATTTAAACAAGTGCAGAATGTTGCATGAGATACATCATGAACACTAGCTAAAAATGGACCCCTCCCCTCTGAAAATGGCCGGAGACAAGGCTTGAAATTCCATCCTGCTCGGATTTTCAATGGAGTTTGGGGTTATGTTTTTGGGTGTGCTCCAGGTGCTGGGTTTTGGTGTTTCAGGTGTTGTTTATTTTTGCTGATTATGCATGTGATGTAATCTTACACTATAAGCAACTCGGAGTGTTTCGTATTCGTAATTTTAACATTGTTTCGGGTTGTTCACGTATTTTCTAGGCGAAGTTAAAAAGTTCGATCGAATGTTAAAAACCCATTTTTCCAAGTTTAACGTATTCGGAAAAATATGCAAGTGATTCTGTGGACCTTTTAGAAGAACGTAAACCTTAACTCGATTATGTGGCTGTCAAAACCGCCACTTGAACCCTAGGGTTTATGGTAGTTTAGCGTTGTAACATGTGAGGCGTTGGTTTGACCCTTCTACGGCCGGTTCATAGGTACTGTGGAATCTTCTGGGTATTACTAAAACTGTGCTCAAGTGTTGAGGTGTCGGAAAATTGTGGGACTTTGATGAATCGATCGAAGAGTTTATCGTCGTCCGGATATTATGTGATGGGATACAATATTTGGAAGCCACATGTAGTTATGAGATAACTAGTTTGAATGTTATAAATCTAGCACTTTAGTCTCATTTGATCGGTTGCCATGGGATTTTGTTGTGATCAAAAGTCCGTCGCAATCACGTAGTGTACGCGGATACTCGCCGGGTAAACATAATAGATAGCCACGCCCCATAGCCCCGACCAAGTGACTGTAGGAGAACCCCGTCGTCAAAAGCATCCGTTCGGGTGCTCGCGTCAGTGGTGTTCCTCCTTAGTGCACTTTGTCGACGGCATCTGGGGGAGGTGCGATCGTCTACTAAAGTTTCCAACGAGTATTCGATCAGGATGTCAGGAATCTTGTTGAATTTCCTGACTAGGTATTGAAAAGTGTTTTTGAGACCGAGACTAAAATGCGGGGTTTATAATTGTTAGGAATGCGATGCCTAAGAAATTCATTTGGTTAGGCATGTGATGTCTAAGGTGGTTGCGGATTCCAACTGTTGTAGTTTTTCACTTTCTTTTCTGCGACCGTAAGTGTAATATGTGGTGTATCGCCGGTTTCGGTGCTATATGTCAATGACAATTTGGATATGCATATTTACATACGTTGATGACATGTGATGTTATGTATTGCTGTGATATGTTATATTGGATCGTCGTGTTTTGAATAGCCAGGGGTTTTATGTGAGATGAGAGTTTTTCATTTTCATTCATGTAAAATTCATTGTATGTAATATTGTTTTATTGGAGCACTTCCGGGTTAAGGATGATGTCACCATTGTATATTATTTACTTTTCCGCATTAGGATAGACCCAAGGCGGGAAGCACAACTAACTGGGTTTTGGAGTCCAGTGGGAGACCATCTCAAGGAGTCGAGACCGGGTCTCCTAACTCTAGAATTGGTAGGGTTGCTTGCCGCTCTTATAGGGGTCTAGGGGTGTGGGATTGGCTATTCATCATGACCGTGGAATCCGTGTTTTATACAGGCTTAAAATAAAACACGGAAATCCTATTATATCCAATATTTCATATATTGTTCTTCTGCTGCGATATCTGTGATGTGATCATTTGATATATTGATGAGATGAATACAGGATATAGTATATGTCATATATTAGATAAACGTTACTTATGTTTTACACCCGCGCTAGCACTGCCCCGCTCTGCCGTTAGTTACCTAACCTAACGGTGCACGAGGGGACATCGAGGCGAATGCAGATGGCATAAGCGTACGTTGTGTTTATCTGTGATGTTTAGATAACTTAAAATGATGGGACATCATTAATGAGATTAATGAAATAAAAGAAACCTAAAGATGTAGAAACTTGTCTCGAAAACTGGTAGCTCTAGTTCTTGCTTTGCATAGCGGTGTTCCTTGTAGACTATCCAGCACCTTATTCAATAAGGAAAGAGCCGAGATCCCTTCACCAGGAGTGACCCCTTTAGCAATGACTGGCAGATGCTACACCCCTCGGTTTGTCTTTTGATTGCTTCTATAGTTCTTGCTTTGCATAGTGATATTTGTGAAATATCCTGCACCTTATTCCATTTTTCTTTGTCTTGCTTAAGATATTTTTGACCTAACCTTTAACCATAGAACATGGTTAACTCTCTACAAGGGTTAAGCATGACATGCTTAACCCTTGGTTGCATTATTAACCTCACTAATAATTCATTTGAGGAGTTACTACTTCTTCTTCTTCTTCTTCTTCTTCCTCAAAGCTTTCTAGCTTCGATGGAGGTATGAGAAAATGAGTGAGAAAATAATTTCTAATGTGAGCAAACTTCCTACTTCATCATCCTCTACTACTTGCCATTTAGTATATGGTGTTCTCTTCACAAAGTTCTTGACCTAGTGAAGAAATAGCTTGGGTTAGTGTCTCCCGGACGTAGATCATCTTCGGCCTCGAAGTCATCGAAGCAAGCATGTTTGTATCTTCGTGGAGCCTCTCAAGGGTCCGGAGTTTACGATCACAGTGAAGGGGACTTCTACACGGAGCTATTGAAGTGAAGGACCATTTTACAAACGTTGTATTCCATGCTCTCTTTACTTATTGCAAAGTGTTTGCATTTAATTCCGTATATTTCTAGTTTACGATTCTAATTAGGGTTAGCTAAAACGGCAAATTTTTGAATTTGGCATGTACGATGCCTCTCGAAACCTTGCTGCCGTCGTAGGTAACCCAGCAGATAGTAGTAAAGAACATTCTCAAGTACCTGAGAAGGACTAAGCAGATGTTCTTGTTGTATGGTGGAAAAGACCTCCAGATCGAGGCCTTTGCTGACTCCAGCTTCTAGAGTGACAAGGATGACTCAAAGTCAATGTCGGGTTATGTCTTTACCCTTAATGTAGGGGTGGTCTGTTGGAAGAGCTCTAAGCCGGACACCGTTGCTGACTCGACGATGGAAGCGGAGTATATCGCTGCTTGTGACGCCGTGAAAGAAGCAGTCTGGATGAAGAAGTTCCTAACAGAACTTCAGGTGGTTCCGTCCATTGTAGATCTAATATCTCTGTATTGTGACAACAACGGCGCTATACCTTTAGTGAAGGAACCCAGGTCCCATCAGAAGTCCAGACATATCTTGAGGCTGTAAAACCTGATCAGGGAGATCGTTGATCGCCGGGAGATCGAGGTGAAGAGAGTAGATACGGAGAACAACACTGCAAATCCACTCACAAAGTCCATCCCTCAGACACAGTTCGAGATGCTATTCGAGATGACAGGTCTGCGATATGCCAATATATGGCCTTAGTGCAAGTGGGAGATTATTAGTGATTGTAACATTTCAGAAAATATAAAATATTATTTTTGGAATTTAATATTAAAATAATATATTTCGCGAAAACTACCCGATTTGCAAATTTGGGGTTTTCGTAAAATGGTATAAATATATAACAATATTTGTGAAATAATTGGAGATTAAAATGATTTATTCATTTAAAAATATATTAATCGGATTTGGGCATTTTTATAATTAATTATATACAGTTTAAATAAAAATTAATTTGTGTACTACTAATCACGATTAGGCCAAATCCGTGTTTCTACATTTTCCATGGTTGGTGCACCATGACATGTTGCATTTGGTTGTATGTTTTCTCATTGGTATTTGTTGATATTTGGTTTTAAAAAAAGAAAAAGAGAAAAGGTGAGAATGAGACACTTATTGGAGAGAGAGTGTGACATGTGATTATTGAGAGGGTGAGAATAAGAAAGAGAGAGGGGGGGCTGCCTCCTTCATTCCTTTCCCCTTTGTTTCTTCATCTCCCTCATCCTTATACTCCCTCCACTTCTACCTCCATGGATCACCTCAAAAACCTTGCTAAAACCCTATACTCCCTTCATTAAAAATTATCCCCACCTCATCCTACACCTTATGGACTTTCCAAGCTTGGATTTTGAAGAGTTAGAGCAACTCAAGAATTTTTTTGAGTTGCCAAAAGTGGTAATTCCTACACTTCTAGTTTAGATTTTTAGTTTCCTAGCACCCTATAGTAGTTTAGAGTTAAATCGATTTAGATTAGCGATGTTTGGAAATTTCAAGAGAGGGTTTGGGTGATTGTGTGGACTTGTGATCTGTAGTGGGTGTTCACTTAACCCATAGTGAGGTTTTACTTGCCAAGACCCGAGATTAGAACCAAAATACGAACTTAGAAACTTTCCGTGTTGGTTTTGTGACATTTTTGAGGTCTACAGGGAATCTGGAACATCCCGGGACATTTATAAAAAAATCAAAAATATACATTAACCTAGTTAGACCAATAGGAGACTACCACAAGAAGACGAGGCCGGGGGCGGATACTGTAGCTAGTAGGCCGGCCAAAATTTAGGGAAGTGTGTTGGGGGTTTTCAAGTAGCTCACATACCTTATAACATAGCTACTGTATTTTTCTTTTTGTCCCAGATTACCTGAGCCAAATATGGGAGCATATTGCGGTGGTTTTGGGTTATGTTTTCCGATATTGGAATTCTTGGTTTTGGTATTTGATATTGTATTGGGTCGTTAGATGTTTGTACGTCAACGACGAGGGTTGTTTGGTTGTTTTTGCATGCGTAGGCTATAGGTTCTAACCTATAAGCGCACCGTGTGCCGTATCGGTTTTCCGGATTTGGTTTTCATAACGTGGCGATATGTGTTGATTTGTAGGTACCTTCGCATGGATTCTGAGACGACGGAGCACATCGGCACTTCTCCAAATCCAGAAAACTGCTGATCAACGATGATTACAATATCGGGCAACTACGGCTGAACAAGGAGTTCCGCAGGTGCATAGATTTATATCTACGGGGGAAGTCGGGTGGATGTGACCTCAGAGATAGATATATAGGTATATAATGATATGAATAATGAGTGATATGTCGTAAGAGACGTTAGGTCCGTAACCTCATTGTCATATAGGTTGATAGATTCCCTAATTTTTTAATACCGCCGTATGATAAATTACCGTACGTGATGAGTTTTATCTGATGATTGATCCATACCCTTGACTAGGGGATGCCGTACGATGTATTATACCGTACGTGATTTTGTGAGGCTGGATGCCGATTGATAGACTCACCGACTCGGTTATGTTATAGATACGTATACCTTATAGCATTGAGCTTACGATTTACTTGCTGCTACGTTCATGATATTCTCATCTTATTATATATGTACCTGTGCTAGTACAGCTACACCATTATCGATGATGTGTATGTTACACTTACACAGATTTTCCGGCTCACACACTTTTATCATCGATAATTTCTATGTCACTTACACAGTAGAATTGCCACATCATTATGATATGTTGCTTGATATACTGATATGCTCACATCACTGTTCTATGTTGCATGATATACTGATATGCTCACATTTCTATTCTATGTTTGCATACATCATGCTTTACGATTATGTGTATTGAGATGCTGTTTTCATGAGATTTTGCATTTGAGAACCGTGGTTATATTTCAAAGGAAAGTATTTATTGTTTTAAAAACTAGATTTCTCTTGATATGATATTTGGAGACGTCCACCATGATTTTTCTCGGTTCTGAGATTGGTATGTGAAACCCGATTCGTGGAGCGTTAGGCACCGTCTGCGGTTACATGGTGGACCCGGTGAGGTACCCCGGGGCAAGAAGACTCGTATATTTAGGCGGTGACCCTGGCAGGGGAGCACTACCTACCGGTGATAGTATTTGGACTCGGCGGTTATCCGGAGGATACCGACCGGAGTCGTGAGATAGATATGAGGGCCGACCAGAGTATGCGGTGCCTAAGGGCCGATCTGAGGATGCGGCGCCGGAGATATGAGGATTTACGTGTCGATGCTGGAAACGGGTTTCATGATGTTTCGAGTGTCGGTGTTGGACACTCAGGTTCCATGATTTTGATGTGTCGATTGATGGACACACATTGGTTGATATCCTCATATTTATTTGCATATGCTTTCATGATATTTCGGGTGTCGATGTTGGACACTCAGGTTCCATGATGTTATTGTGTCATTGATGGACATGTAGATGATATCCGCATGCATACAGGCATTGATTATATTGTTGGTATATATGCAGACACGGTCACCCTAGATATCATAGTATTACCTTTATGATATAGTTGACCTAGGATAGCGTTGTTTTATTCGATTTTTTCCTGCTGATGTTTTCTACTCACGAGTTGGCAACTCACCCCCGTTGTGCCACAGTTCTTGCAGGTTTGACCGCATGGATTAGTAGCGGTATTGTTGGTACATAGCTTGCTTTCGGGTGATTTGCTTTGGTAGGTGGGACATATTGGATCGTGCCACTCTTGTATTTACTATTCTATTGTATCTAGTTAACTCCATCAATCAGAAACTAGTTTTTGTATAAGTAGTAAGAGTTAGAAGAGACTTGTGCTTGCGAGACTTAGAGCGATGGGTTATATGTTTGCTTGGTGGGTCGATGTCTTACTTTATTCATTATTCTTTGTGTTGATCTTCGCCGTTGGGCGTCGTATACATATATTTTGACTTGCGTGGTTGTAATTCCGCCGATTGGCGAAGAGCTAGCTCTTGCTTGGGGATACCTTTTATATTATCATATATATGTGGTTTTGGATCAAAATATACGAGGGAGGTGCTGCCCAAAATTTTAAAAGACGAAACATGTTTTTCAACTAGTAAAATCCACTTGCATTTTTCATGTTCCATTATCTATGAATTCAAGAAAACATTTGATTTCATCATACCTTTATTTCAAAACTTCACCTCTTTTATTTTCTTTAAAAGGTTTAGATTTTTGGGCTTCGGCTTACTTAATTATGTTACGCCTTTAGACGTTGCGTGATTTAAGTACTGGTCACGAACTAAATTTCGGGTCGTGACAAAGTTGGTATCAGAGCGCTAGGTTTAACCTTGGTTCGAGTCTAGGTTTGACTATGTGGAGTCTGGGCGTAATCTATTTCGGAACCTAGGCTTGACCTTACGGAACATAGACTTGAACAGAGGGGGTATTAGACCCGAACTTTCGTTACATAGGTTGACCCTGATTGATGGAGTAGGTAACTCAAGTAGAGTGACGTACCGTGCGTATGTTCCGCGGCATACTTACGATACGATACTCCGCTTAAGTGACCTTAGGATGTACATACCTTGAGACTTGTGATTCTCTTCGTTCTCTTGATCATACATCCATTAAAGATCCTCGATTCTATTCGTTCCCGTGATCATATTTTCATTGATTCCGTTCCTCCTTAAGATCATGTATGCATTCTGGATCGGTTGATTCCTTTGATCAATCTTCATTAATACGCGCTTGAGGTTCCTGTCACCATGGTTTGAGCGCAGATTGAGCTGCTACTAGTGATGCGGTCAGGGCGAGCTCGTCATGGATGAGGACTGACCATCATGTTTTCTGGTGACACGGGAACGTCTCGATTTAGTGTTGTGTTGTGACCTCTCGTTTGAGGCAAGTGTTCGGTTTTGCACCGAATGATCGGGCCACTGATAGAGGCTGCCTGTTGTGAGAGGACTGTTGATGTACATCCTACCTCAGAGTTTGTGATGTCGTCTACCTTATAGACAGATGACCCAACTATTGCTGAGATTGATGGGATGTTGCTTCTAGAGCTTACGAGCTGAGATCGCTGGAGCTTTCAAGTAGAGATGCGACAGTAGATAGCTAGTCTATCTTGAGTTGAGCGACTGAGATGATTCGTCTGATTTGATGCGTCGACGCAAGCTCAGTTGAGTTGACGATTTCCAGTGTGGAGAATCTTATTCGGATTTAGAGTAGATCGATCCAGAGATGACGTTGTTCGTTGGATGATCCGATAGGAGATCGGTAAGTGGACCAGCTTCGGATAGAGGACCTCACCCAGATGCATTATGAGTTGATCGAGAGCGGACGAATATAGAGTATTCCTCCGATGGTTAATACGAGTTCCTGAGGACGTGTTCGGCTAGATATCTTCTACAGATTGATGAAGATACCGAGTTCGTAATTTCGAGTCCGTGTGAGAGACTCCGAATTGACTGTAGCCGAGAAAAATTGCAGTACGCAGATAGCATGACGTGACGTCGAAGTAGACGATAATAAAGACGGGTGGAAAAAGAGGTTTGTGCGAGATGTTAACGAGATGTTGTTACTCCCCGTTGAGATTAGAGATCTGATGTGTATACAGAGGCGTTGGGATACGGCCAGTTCCTGAGGAAATGCTGTGCGGAGAACGCATATATCCAGAAAGCGAGAAAAGATTATGTAAGAGTACCAGCCTCCATATAGTTCGGCATAGACGAGATTGGAAGAGACCTTGAGCAGGTTCCTTCCAGGATACCGCTGCGATAAGATTTTCACCCAGGATCAGTTGTGTCTAGTGTATTCAGAGGGTCAGAGGCCGACGCCAGTGACGTGCTGCTTCACGAGCGGTCATGCTAATTGGCCGAGAGATGACCAGAGGAGTGCCAGAGCGGAATCGTTTCCGTTAGTACACCTGACCTGGCCGACAAGCTGATGGATTGCAAGATTGGTAATCCACAGAGAAAATGAGGACCCAGATACAGAGGACGCTAGACCGTGAGCAGGAGGCAAGCGGATGCTATTGCTCCGCCAGTTTTGGGCGCACCGACATATTTTTCCATATTGTAGGAGCTGTACCTCAACGCCATTTATGGTGATTTGTGTTTTTTTTATCCTATTATCGCGTTTATATCTCGAGGATTGAGTTTTGATGATTAAGTTTCATGATATTGTTTTCATGCACCATGGCTGCACCTACTGGGTATTTAGATTTGTGCATATTTATTGCACTTGATATATGTTTTATACACCGTTGTGTTGGGTTATGATTTGTGCATATCTATTGCACTTGATATCGGTTTTGTGCCTTGGCTGCACGTGGTTATGAATTCGTGGATTTCATACGGTTGATTTGATTTTTTTGTGTGGTACCCACTCGATTTGATTTTTGCACTCGGTACGGCTCACATAGGCTTGCAGTGCATTGATACGTGTTTTGTGCACGCAGTTGCACACGCTTATCATTTTAAACACCTTGGTATACTCGGTGTTGTTTTTATACGGATTTGAGTTATGGATGAGTTTCTGTGCACTTGTTGCACCCGATTTATGTCTTTGAGCTTTTGTTTCACCAGATTTGTATTTTTGTGCGCGTTTGCACTTGATGTTCGTTTTCGTGTATGCTACTGCACTAGATGCTTTATACGGACCTGACGCGCTTGGGTTGGATTTTTGCGCAAATTAGGCGCTTGGTATTGGATTTTGTGCGCACCGGATGCACTTGAGTGAGATTTTATTCGTGCATTGATTGACACGAAAGGGTGTTTGTTTGTAGTTTAACCGCAATCAATAACGGTGTCGCACGTAGCTTGACCGAGATGAGTACGGGTCGTCCTCTGGGAAACGTGGAACCTTTTACTTTTACTTTAGATGTGTTGAGAAAGAGAGGAGGGATAAAGAATTTTATAGAATGGTTTCTAGATCTACGTTAAACAAGAATGTAAAATATAGATCTAGATTATTTTAGAGATGTAGATAATATAATAAGAGGGCTTGTAGGGTTCGTTAGGATTTAGTAGTTATGGACGATTAATTAAAAGTTACCATTTTTATCCATTAATAGATTTAAAACTAGAACGATGGTGATGCGTGTAGATTAGGGTTTCTGGAGGGAAAAAGAATCCCACTCTTAACCCTTATCTCGACACGGAACTCCGTTCATATCTAGCCTTTACCAAAACAATCATTAATCTAATCTCTAATCGCGGTCGGAACTAGCAAAGAATTGCTAGCGCGCCCGATTAGGATGTTAATGATTCTTTTCATAAAGTTCCTAAACTTTATAGGACTTAAAAAGGGTTTAGTTATTTTCATCGTCCATTAGCCTACCATAATCCTACGAACCCTAACAAGCGGAGAATTACTCGCGCATGTTGGGAGAAAAAGATGAAAAGAAAGAGAGGAAAAACATAATGTAAAATGCAAAAAGAATTAAATAAAATAACTACCTTTATTAATCAACTTGAACAATCTACACTTTTATTCCGTAGAAAATGATTACAAACTAGTTGCTTCTCGATCTTTCCTAAGGAGGTAGACGAACAGTTGATGATCAGCCTGGATGCGTGAGCGTCTGGGGCTTCGTGATCTCGTCGGCTTGATGTCCTTTTCTAAGAGGCCCTCGGTGCCTTTTTATAGTGCAAAGCCAGAATATTATTGTTGAAAACTTGCTAAAATTTAGCAATGATTTATCTCCCAAAATCTTTCCTTCTAACCCCCTTAAATTGCGGCGGATCCGCGGCCCAAGGGTGGGTTTGGCCGCGGATCCGCGCTCAAGGGTGGGGATCATTTGATGATTTTTCTTGTGCTTTCATCTGGTGACATTTGGCAATCCTAGGCATCTTCAGAATCTGAAAATCTTTTCTCGGTTGCTTCCAGACTTGGTCTCCAAGTTTTGCTTCTTAATTTGGCAAGATTTCTTCAACAAATTGATTTGTTTGATAAATTCTGCATAATAACTTGGAAATATTCTGCACAACAACTCAAATAAGATTTTAGTAGACTTTGTTCTACTAGGATTAGGCCAATAATATTATTTGCATACATTTTCCTACCAAATGATAATTAAAATATATTAACACATGGAAAATAATGTTTTTACACATAAACCTCATATGTATAATATATTATAATAAAGTCCTTTTTTAATATGAAAATGGTAGGAAAAATGTAATACAAATGTGGAGTTTTATCAACTGAACAAATACCCCCAAACTTATCTTTGATCGTCCCGAGCAAACTAGTTTATTCAAGAGGAGAAAAAGAAAGGAGAAAACTAAGCACACTTTCGTAGGCAGACACGATTGCACTGAGCACGTGCAACAAGCCGTTAAACCTCTAGGTGTCCCTAGTAGGAGGAGTGTTGTCTCCTGAGGGTTTTCAGCGGATTACACCCACAAAATCCTATAACAAAAGAAAGATGGTGAAATTTACATATAAAGATAAGAACCATAAAAGAAATACTTTGAAAATTTAGAGTTTCCAACTACACTAGCTTTTCAGTTGTCATGAGCCCTATCTTAATAGTCATGAAAAAATGTTAGAAATCACATCATCCCTCAATAAAACATCGTCTTTATTCTTCATTCCTATCTTTCTTCCAAACATTGATCATATACCCCTACGTGTGTGTATAGAACATCCCTACACTCGGAGAATTCAATTCAAGCTATCATACTCTTGTCCATCTACCTCAGTACTTTTTAACTTGATGAATATTAAGATTTGCTCACACATTTTCATGCGACCGTTAATACTTCTTGAGGTACTAACAGACCGATTACTCGTGTGCTTGCTGATTAGGTGATAGTATTTTTCTCGTCTTGCACCACCTAAGGCTTAGCAGTGACTCCCAGACCAGTTGGCCTTAGGGCACTAGGTGAAGAGGCACCCTCGCTATATTTTTTTTATTGCTGCCTTGGCGATAACAAAACCAGTGTTCATTTTTTTTCTTTTCACCATTTTTATATTTTCTTCATTTTTTTTTCACTTCCTTCCTACTTTGGCTTTTAGACAAGAGCATTTCAAGGTATCCTCTACTATCCCGAGTTTCAAGACGTGTGTATGTGCATATAGTAGGGTATCAACGTTCAAAATGTTTGGCTTCCAGAATAGAAACTATTTTTCAGACTTATTTTTATCCTCAGATTAGTGACTTCCTTCATCTTACTAACCCTTGGGACAACGGCTCATAACTACTTATTACTAGTTCGTTTAAGAAAACTTCTAATTTTCTTGGTTTTCTTAAATTATTCCTATCTTTTGGATGTAATTTTTCACTTTCTACTCTTTTGTTATAAAAGAAATTTTTTTTGAAAATATTGTGCTTATGCAAAATATGATGCAAATTGATGTGTAAATAAGCATAAACCTCTCCCAAACCTGTTTACAGCAGTGTCCTCACTGATGTCATCCGTTAAGCTCAAAACCTGTAGACTTGGGAGGAAATTATTAATGGGGGCAAAAATATATGAAAGTGAAAATCCTCCCCCAAACTTATTTTAGGCTCACAAATTTGTAAAAATCATTTTCTTTTCCACAGCCAAAATATACCACCCCCCAAAACTTGAGTTAAACAATTTTAATCTTTTAAAATCACACGAGGGGGTCAAGGTTATTGGTCAATGCCAAGCTTTGCAAAGACCAAAGGTCAACACCAACCATTCAAAAATTTTATCGATGAAGTACCAAGGTTGGTGGAAGAACATGTCACCTTTTGACGTGAGGAAGTGGGAAGGTGACAAGAGGTGTAATGGAAAAGGATTGCGTCTCAATTTGGAGAGACGACACAGTGATAGTAATGATGGATTACTCGCATTATCATAGCTGTCCAGAAGAAGGGGTGGGGGTCCAATTTCTTCATCTTGGATTTGATTTATCTCAACACCCGTGTCTTGTAAAAATGCGAGCTCATCAGCGAAAATTTCCTCAAAGCTTTCGTCGATACCCCGAAGAATAATGTCATCAGAAAAAATGGGGTGATCGTCAGACTCTATAAAAAGTTCCTCATCAGCGTTACATGTTGACCCGGACAACTCGGTGGAAGAGTCCGTGTCAAACAACGACATATGAAAAGAGTCAGAATCATGAGGTTGATCAAATTCGCTGCTGTCGACATCCATTAATTCGACAGAACACACATGAGCATAGGGTTCGGAGGGTTCACTTCCCAACTTGTAAATGTTAAGCTCAATTGACTTCTTTCCAAAGGATAGGGTCATAGAGCCGTTTCTACAGTTGATTACAGTGTTGGAAGTGGCCAAAAAGGGTCGACCGAGTATCACCGGGATTTGATTGCGTGGGTTTGCTACAGGTTGTGTATCTATAACGATAAAGTCCACAGGGAATATGAATTCCCCGACTTTGATTAACACGTCCTCTAGCTCACCCCTTGGTTGGGTGATAGATCGATCGGCCATCTGAAGAGTGCAATGCGCAGGTTTTAACTCTCCGATCCCTAATTGCTCATAAACCGAATACGGAAGCAAGTTAACACTAGCACCTAGATCGAGTAGAGTACGAGTGATATTTTTACCCCCAATAGAAATTGAAATTGTAGGACTTCCGGGGTCCTTTCGTTTCTTGGGTAGTTGTTGTGTAAAAGCTGTGCTCACATTACTCGCAAGGAAAACTTTTTTAGGTACTTGAACTTTTCTCTTCCTAGTGCACAAGTCCTTTAGGATTTTCGCATATGACGGAACTTGTTGAATAGCATCTAGGAGAGGGATGTTTATGTTAACTTGCTTAAAAATTTCCACAATCTTCTCCATTTGTGGACTTGGTCTGTTGCCCCTTAACCTGTTTGGATAAGGTGCTTGATCAATAAGTTTTGGGTCCAACGTTGGAGAGGATTGTGGGGACGGATTCGATCCCAAAACTGGAGTGGGAATCGACTTAGATAGATTTGGTGAAATGGGCGAAGGGTTCGAGCCTTGGGGAAAACGGAGAATAGGCTCGGGTGAAGGTGGGAGACTAGACGAATTAGGGAAAGAAGAAGAAGAAGCTGGGGTATCAAATGTTTCACTGACATCAATTTGCTCACCCTCTCGGTTATTCAGCACTCTCCCCGATCTCAACGTAGTAACAGCACTCACGTTATAACTTTGTGAGTGGCCAAGATTAGGTATGGGTTGAGATGGGAGTTTCCCTTTCTCTCTCGCACTCATTGCGGCGTTTAACTGTGAGATTTGGTTTTCTATTGATTTAATACTCTCACCATGGGAGGCGGAGTTTTTCGTTAGGGCATCAATAGAAGACCTCATCTCAGCCGAATTTTGCATGGATTGTTTCATGAACATATCCAAAGTTTGTGCAAGTGATTTGTCAGTACCGGCCACTTGTGGTGTAGAAATGTTGGCCGGATGTTGGAAATTCTGTGACTGAAAGGGGGGCTGATTCTGTGGTTGTGGTTGCTGTGGAGGAGGTTTTTGATAATTGCTTTGTTGGTTTTGGTTCCAAGCAAAGTTAGGATGATTCCTCCATCCTTGATTGTACGTGGAAGAATAAGGGTCGTTTCTAGGTCGCTGTTGAAAAGCAGCATTTGCTTGAAATGATGCATTCATAGGACATTCTTCCGTTAAGTGTGAAGGATCCGAACAGCAACCACAGACGGTCTTAGGAAGCGTGACCTGATTTAGGAAGAAAGATGAGAACTTGTTTTCAATAGCGTCGAGTTTCTTTTGTATCGCTGCCATTTCGGCTTTTACTGCGATGGAAACGTCGAGCTGGTGAATACCTCCCTTAGTTGAAGGTGGTCTTACGCTTTCCCACTGCAAAGTGCTTTCTGCGAGATCTTCCAGATATTTCCCAGCTTCACCGTCATCTTTAGACATGAAATTGCATTGACACATTGTTTCAAGCATCTGCTTTGTCGCTGGATTAATGCCCTCATATATAATCCGACATAAATCCCATCTTTGTATTCCGTGATGTGGGCATTGGACAAGCAGATCTTTGAAACGTTCAAAGCACTTCCAAAATGGTTCATTGGGAAGCTGGGTGAACTGGTTAATCTCGCTCCTAATATGTGCAGTCTTATGATTTGGGTAAAACTTCTTAAGAAATGCTACGACGAATTCATCCCAATTAGTGATAGAGTGTGCGGCAGTATTATAAAGCCATTTTTCTGCCAAGTCGCACAGTGTGAATGGGAGAAGACGTAAGCGCATAGCATCTAAAGTCAATTGTGAAGTACCCATCATTGCGCATACGTTTTCGAATTTGGTGATGAAAACGTACGCGTCTTCCGACTCAAGCCCGTGAAATTTGGGCAGAAGATTGATGTAGTGGGGTTTAATTTCGAAATTATCCCCGTTAGGTGGTGGAAGAGATAAACAAGTAGGAAGGGGACCATGAATAGGATAGCATCTCTCTTGGAGAGAGATGCGCGGTGGATTCTGCGCACCTGTGGGCGGTGGCAGCGTGGTGTTATAATTAGATGGAGTGTCGTCCATCACGATCGATGTGGTGTGTGGTGGGGGCAAAGAAGATGAAGAAGTACCGACTTCGGTGTCGATAGCAGGAACGCGGACAAGACGGGCACTAGGATCCCGTGTCCAGCCGAGCATGCACTAAGCGGGTTTAGTGCAAGTGGCAGCGTGTGTGTGATTTTAAAATTGGCTTGTTTTGAAAAAGTGGGACTCAACACAAATCACCCTATGATGCACAAGCAACCCTAGAACTAAGGTCGCCTAGGTCTGCTAGACAGCTCCTAACTAAGGCTAGAAATAGGACCTCAAACCGCCTCTTCACGGACAAGTACGGCCAGGTAAGTGGGAAGGAACCACCGCTACAGTGGGCCTAATTAAAAACCACTAGCCTAGACACCGCAATGTCAGTTAGGATAAACGGCCGATGCCTATACTAGTCTTTTTCCTATTGAGCTCGACAGTCCTCAGAGTCTGGTCTAGATATTTTTTAAATTAATGAAGGGTTGATCTATATGCTCGGTTTGTGATTTGTGGGGCTTAGGAAGGGTGATGAAATCCCCACCTAATCTTGATTTGGTCTTCGCCCCTTAGAGTCCGTATTAAATATGCAAAACAAAACCAATCACAAAATTTTTGCAAAAAGATTTTTGAGCGGCGCAATTTTGCAAAGAATCCTGCAGAAAATAGATTTTATTGGATTTAAGGAGAGAAAGAAGGAGTTAAGAAAGATACCAGAGAATTCTGTGGCCCTAACTCTTCTATCCTGCCGCGATTCCGCCGCACAAAGTGCCTTTATGCCGCGGTTCCGCCGCGTGGCAGAGGGATCACTTGATGAAAATTTTTGTATAGCCTTCTGTGCTCCTCTGGATCTCTAAAAATGTCTCTGTTTCCTGTTCTCCTTAATTCTGTGACTCCAGATCTCCTTGCAAAAATTCACGCACAAATCGTTAAATATGCAATTTGCAGTTTTGTTTTAATAATGATATGGCTCGTCTAAGAATTCAACACAAATAGTAAAAATAAAAAATTACGCACGTATCCCCGGCAACGGCGCCATTTGATTGACACGAAAGGGTGTTTGTTTGTAGTTTAACCGCAATCAATAACGGTGTCGCACGTAGCTTGACCGAGATGAGTACGGGTCGTCATCTGGGAAACGTGGAACCTTTTACTTTTACTTTAGATGTGTTGAGAAAGAGAGGAGGGATAAAGAATTTTATAGAATGGTTTCTAGATCTACGTTAAACAAGAATGTAAAATATAGATCTAGATTATTTTAGAGATGTAGATAATATAATAAGAGGGCTTGTAGGGTTCATTAGGATTTAGTAGTTATGGACGATTAATTAAAAGTTACCATTTTTATCCATTAATAGATTTAAAACTAGAACGACGGTGATGCGTGTAGATTAGGGTTTCTGGAGGGAAAAAGAATCCCACTCTTAACCCTTATCTCGACACGGAACTCCGTTCATATCTAGCCTTTACCAAAACAATCATTAATCTAATCTCTAATCGCGGTCGGAACTAGCAAAGAATTGCTAGCGCGCCCGATTAGGATGTTAATGATTCTTTTCATAAAGTTCCTAAACTTTATAGGACTTAAAAAGGGTTTAGTTATTTTCATCGTCCATTAGCCTACCATAATCCTACGAACCCTAACAAGCGGAGAATTACTCGCGCATGTTGGGAGAAAAAGATGAAAAGAAAGAGAGGAAAAACATAATGTAAAATGCAAAAAGAATTAAATAAAATAACTACCTTTATTAATCAACTTGAACAATCTACACTTTTATTCCGTAGAAAATGATTACAAACTAGTTGCTTCTCGATCTTTCCTAAGGAGGTAGACGAACAGTTGATGATCAGCCTGGATGCGTGAGCGTCTGGGGCTTCGTGATCTCGTCGGCTTGATGTCCTTTTCTAAGAGGCCCTCGGTGCCTTTTTATAGTGCAAAGCCAGAATATTATTGTTGAAAACTTGCTAAAATTTAGCAATGATTTATCTCCCAAAATCTTTCCTTCTAACCCTCTTAAATTGCGGCGGATCCGCGGCCCAAGGGTGGGTTTGGCCGCGGATCCGCGCTCAAGGGTGGGGATCATTTGATGATTTTTCTTGTGCTTTCATCTGGTGACATTTGGCAATCCTAGGCATCTTCAGAATCTGAAAATCTTTTCTCGGTTGCTTCCAGACTTGGTCTCCAAGTTTTGCTTCTTAATTTGGCAAGATTTCTTCAACAAATTGATTTGTTTGATAAATTCTGTATAACAACTTGGAAATATTCTGCACAACAACTCAAATAAGATTTTAGTAGACTTTGTTCTACTAGGATTAGGCCAATAATATTATTTGCATACATTTTCCTACCAAATGATAATTAAAATATATTAACACATGGAAAATAATGTTTTTACACATAAACCCTCATATGTATAATATATTATAATAAAGTCCTTTTTTAATATGAAAATGGTAGGAAAAATGTAATACAAATGTGCAGTTTTATCAACTGAACATGCATGTTGGATGCACTTGATTTAGATTTTATTCGTGTATATTGGATGCACTTGATTTAGATTTCATTCGTGCATGACGGATGCACTTGATTTGGATTTTCGCGCATGTTGGGCGCATAATATGAGATGTGATTTTGTGCACTATAGATGCACTTGATATTATTATCGTGCACACCCGTTGCACTGAACAGATGCTTTCGTGCACACCCGTTGCACTGGACAGATGCTTTCGTGCACATCCGTTGCACTTAGTTTGGTTTTATGAACATTCGTAGCACTTATATTTGGCTTTGGTTTCCATGCGCACCAGACGCACGTGATTGTTGGATACGCCTTTTGAGGCCGAGTTTGCTCTTGCGCACTTTGTTTTCATGATAGGCACTATATTATATAGTAGCCGAACAGGACTGATCTGAGGACAGTACTTGAGTACTTTGCATGCATTAAAAGTTTAACAAGAGGTTTTTCAAAAAGGAGCTATAGTCTCACTATTTCCTACGTGTCCGCGAGCGACACGAACGTTTACAAAGGAAAACCTTTTGGGATATTTAAAAAGGGCGGAACGTATATTTTAGCAAAACATATATGAACATATATTTATCACTTTACAAATGAGCGTCCGTCACTTGTGCCGTGAGTTATGCATCACACGGCGATTCAGAAAAGATTTTTGCATGTGTTTTATTCGGTTTTAGGAGATTTTTCCAAGGATGCGTACTATACACATATTATAGTAATTGACTAGTGCATATTGGATTTCAGTAGTGGATTTTGAGATCTGTATCTCCATTGTAACTCCGATGATTGCATGACGCTTGACGGAGTTCGATTTAGAGTTTCGTACTCGTTTTCAGGCACACACGATGCGCTGTGGTATTTCTGTATCTTTCGTGATTTCGGAGCACCGTTGATTTGAGCTGTTTATTGAAATGTTTTAGCATTTAGGGGTTAAATTTAAAATTCGGGGACCGAATTTATTTAAGGGAGGAAGATTGTAGCATTTCAGAAAATATAAAATATTATTTTTGGAATTTAATATTAAAATAATATATTTCGCGAAAACTACCCGATTTGTGAATTTTGGGTTTTCGGAAAATGGTATAAATATATACCAATATTTGTGAAATAATTGGAGATTAAAATGATTTATTTATTTAAAAATATATTTATCGGATTTGGGCATTTTTATAATTAATAATATGCAGTTTAAATAAAAATTGATTAGTGCACTAGTAATCGCGATTAGGCCAAATCCGTGTTTCTATATTTTTCCATAGTTAGTGCACCATGACATTTTACATTTGGTTGTATGTTGTCTCATTGGTATTTGTTGATATTTGGTTTTAAAAAAAGAAAAAGAGAAAAGGTGAGAATGAGACACTTATTGGAGAGAGAGTTTGACATGTGATAATTGAGAGGGTGAGAATAAGAAAGAAAGAGAGAGAGGGCTGCCTCCTTCATTCCCTTCCCCTTTGTTTCTTCATCTCCCTCATCCTCATACTCCTTCCACTTCTACCTCCATGGATCACCTCAAAAACCTTGCTAAAACCCTATACTCCCTTCATTAAAAATGATCCCCACCTCATCCTACACCTTATGGACCTTCCAAGCTTAGATTTTGAAGACTTTGAGCAACTCAAGAATTTTCTTGAGTTGCCAAACGAGGTAATTCCTACACTTCTAGTTTAGATTTTTAGTTTCCTAGCACCCTATAGTAGTTTAGAGTTAAATCGATTTAGATTAGCGATGTTTGAAAATTTCAAGAGAGGGTTTGGATGATTGTGTGGACTTGTGATCTGTAGTGGGTGTTTACTTAACCCTTAGTGAGGTTTTATTGGCCAAGACCCGAGATTAGAACCAAAATACGAACTTAGAAACTTTCTGTGTCCGTTTTGTGACATTTTTTAAGTCTATAGGGAATCTGGAGCAACCCGGGACCTTTATAAAAAAAACAAAAATATACATTAACCTAGTTAGACCAATAGGAGACCACCACGAGAAGAAGAGGCCCAAACTCCAAGGTAAGGCCAGCGGGGGCGGTTACTGTAGCTAGTAGGCCGACCAAAATTTGGGGAATTGTGTTGGGGTTTTTCAAGTAGCTCACATACCTTATAACATATCTACTGTATTTTTCTTTTTTTTCCCAGATTACCTGAGCCAAAATCTGGAAGCATATTGGGGTAGTTTGGGTTATGTTTTCCGATATTGGAATTCCTTGTTTTGGTATTTGATATTGTATTGGGTCTTTTGATGTTTGTACGTCAACGACGAGGGTTGTTTGGTTGTTTTTGCATGCGTAAGCTATAGGTTCTAACCTATGAGCGCACTATGTGCCGTATCGGTTTTCCGTATTTGGTTTTCATAACGTGGCGATATGTGTTGATTTGTAGGTACCTTCGCCTGGATTCCGAGACGACGAAGCACATCAACTATGGCTGAACGAGGAGTTCCACAGGTGAGTAGATTTATATCTATGGGGAAAGTCGGGTGGATGGCGTATAGCACCCCTACAAATTATAATGGAAACCGATATATATAGTATATGGTTATGGAAACTATGTTAGAAACTAATGGATATGGTTAAAGAATTAGTAGGAGACAAGATATACCACGACTTAAGGTTATAGTTTATGGTTTAGTGTGACATGATATGATAGAAATGATGTCTCGAATTGATATATAAGGATGTGAAATATGAATGTGAATCGCGATATATATATGTGTGTGTGTGTGTGTGTGTGTGTGTGTGTGTGTGTGTGTGTGTGTGTGTGTATTTGTGTGTGTGTGTGTAGTAAAAGAGAATAAGTATGAGATTTAGAGTAGCATGATATGTGGTCAATAAATACGACGTGAGATTAATATAAATAACTTAATGTGAGATATTGATGTGATGAAAAGAGTATACGATGAGATATGATGACTTGGTTGATATGTCGTTATACGGATGCGAGTCGATATGAGATAATTGATACCTTTGTCGGTCCAATGATATGAGATTGATAAGGATGTGACCTGAGAGATTGGTATATGATATATAATGATATGACTAATGAGTGATATGTCGTACGAGACGTTAGGTCCGTACCCTCATTGGCATATAGGTTGATAGAATCCCTAATTGTTTAATGCCGTCGTACGATGAATTACCGTACGTAATGAGTTTTATCAGATGATTGATCCATACCCTTGACTAGAGGATGCCGTATGATGTATTATACCATACATGATGTTGTGAGGCTGGATGCCGATTGATAGACCCACCGACTCGGTTATGTTATAGATACGTATGCCTTATAGCATTGAGCTTACGATTTACTTAATGCTACATTCGTGATATTCTCATCTTATTATATATGCACCTGTGCTAGTACATTTACAACATTATCGATGATGCGTATGTTACACTTATAAAGATTTGCCGGCTCACACACTTTCATCATCGATAATTGCTATATCACTTACACAGTAGAATTGCTACATCATTATGATATGTTGCATGATATACTGATATACTCACATCACTGTTCTATGTTGCATGATATACTGATATGCTCACATTTCTGTTATATATTTTCATACATCATGCTTTATGATTATATGCATTGAGATGTTGTTTTCATAAGATTCCGTGGTTATATTTCAAAGGAAAGTATGTATTGTTTTAAAAACCCAGTTTCTCTTGATATGTTATTTCGAGACGTCCACCATGATTTTTCTCGGTTCTGAGATTGGTATGTGGAAACCGATTCGTGGAGCGGTAGGCACCGTCTGCGGGTACATGGTGGACCCGGTGAGGTACCCCGGGGCAAGAAGACTCGTATAGTTAGGCGGTGAGCCTGGAACGGGAGCACTACCTACCGGTGATAGTATTTGGACTCGGCGGTTATCCGGAGGATATCGACCGGAGTCATGAGAAGGATATGAGGGCTGACCAGAGTATGCGGCACCTGAGGGCCGATCTGAGGAAGCGGTGCCTGAGATATGAGGATTTACGTGTCGATGCTGGACACGGGTTTCATGATGTTTCGAGTGTCGGTGTTGAACACTCAGGTTCCATGATTTTGATGTGTCGATTGATGGACACACATTGGTTGATCTCCTCATATTTACATGCATATGCTTTCATGATGTTTAGGGTGTCAATGTTGGACACTCAGGTTCCAAGATGTTATTGTGTCATTGATGGACACGTAGATGATATCCACATGTATACATGTATTGATTATATTGTTGGTATATATGCAGACACGGTCACCCTAGATATCATAGTATTACCTTTATGATATACTTAACCTAGGAAATCGTTATTTTATTCGATTTCTACCTGCTGATGTTTTCTACTCACGGGTTGGCAACTCACCCCCGTTGTGCCACAGTTTTTGCAGGTTTAATCGTATGGATCAGTAGCGGTATCGTTGGCACAGAGCTTGCTTTCGAGTGATTTGCTTCGGTAGGTGAGACATATTGGATCGTGCAACTCTTGTATTTACTATTCCATTGTATCTAGTTAACTCCATCAATCAGAAACTAGTATTTGTATAAGTAGTAAGACTTAGAAAAGACTTATGGTTGCGAGACTTAGAGCGATGGGTTATATGTTCGCTTGGTGGGTTGATGTCTTGCTTTATTCATTATTCTTTGTGTTGATCTTCACCGTCGGGCGTCGTATACATATATTTTGACTTGCGTGTTTGTGATTCCGCCGATTGGCGAAGAGCTAGCTCCCGCTTGGGGATGCCTTTTATATTATCATGTACATGTGGTTTTGGATCAAAATATACAAGGGAGGTGCTGCCCAAAATTTTAAAAGACGAAACATGTTTTTCAACTAGTAAAATCCACTTGCATTTTTCATATTCCATTATCTATGCATTCAAGAAAACATTTGATTTCATCATACCTTTATTTCAAAACTTCACCTCTTTTATTTTCTTTAAAAGGTTTAGATTTCTGGGCTTCGGCTTACTTAATTTACGTTACGCCTTTAGACGTTGCGTGATTTAAGTGCCGATCATGAACTCAATTTCGGGTCGTGCCAGTGATATATGCCCTAGAGGCCATTATTTTATTATACTGGTTTATATATTATATATTGGAAGCTTGGGATATACACAGATATAGTAACAGTCTTGCTCGAAATTGTAGTATGCTACCTGGTTTGTTTCTACCTCAATATGTGCATGTGTTTCTATTAGCATATCGCTTATACATATTGGTAGAGCCCTTAGGATCTTTGCTTGAGTACCAGCATTGTGATGGCAGTCACACTAGTGGGGGCTGGGTAACCTATAAACACATCCTTATACAGGTCCCTAGTCATAAGATTATTGAGACGGAGCATCGATACTCCAGAGTAGACTAGTGTATACGCTTCTCATCACAGCAGGGGATATGGTATGTCACATAGCCATTAGTGCGTCGCATTGGAGATAGTATGCAGGTGCTCATTAGGTTATGAGTACACTGGGCAGGACTTGTGGGGAACTACTGGTTGGTACTATACCTATCGTCGGGTAGCAGTTCCCAGGTGGCATGAATACAGCTTAGTCCGTCGACTTGACACTGCTACTTCGCCTCGAGTGTGTTCCCATTGTTCTAAGATTACTACCCTACCACGGTTCAAAAGAGCCATGCAAACAGGTAGTAGTTGGGTGCAGTCCCGAAGCACTTAGAGGCAGTAGCGGTTAGATAGGACTCGTATCTCCCGGTATTGAGAGTTGATATAGCGCTGTGTTCGGAAAGCCATTACACAAAGTCCCTGGCCATGGCAAGCGATATTTACTGGTAGGTACTCCAGTAGTTTCTCATGGTATTTTGGGCTACACTCCGACACGAATTTATTGGATATGTATGCCCTAGAGGCCATTATTGTATATGTATACATGTGGATGCTGGGGATATGTATGTACAAGACGATATTGCTTAGTTATATAGTATATTATTTCAGTTGTCTTTATCAGGATATGTGTATTTGTTTTTATTGATGCTTAATCCGGCATGCACAAATTGATAAAGACTTGATATAGTAGTATACAATTATAGTTTGACTTTATCTTAACATGGCATATGTTATACACGTTATTACATATTGCAGTTACATATTGATAAAGCCCATAGGATCTGCTTGACTACCTGCGTTGTGATGTCGATTATACTTGTGGGAGCTGGGTAGTCTATAAGCACATCCTTAAATATCCCAAGTCGTAGGAGTATTGAGATCGGGCATCGATACTCCAGAGTAGACTTGGGTGTACGTTTCTAGACCCCGATGAGGGGCGGTGGTTGGTCCCACAACCATTGGTGTGATCACAAAAGATTGTATATGGGTGCTCACTGAGGGTGAGTATACTGGACAGACTCGCTGAGAACCTCTAGATGGTATTATACCTATCGTCAGATAGCGGTTCTCTTGTGACATGTGTACAGATTAGTCTTTGGACCTGAGATCGTCATTTGTCTCATGTGAGTTCCTACTGTGCTTTGATCACTACCCTACCACGGCTCTACTGAGTCGTGAAAACAGGTTTTGGTTGGGTACAGTCCCGAGCCACATGGAGACAGTGAGAGATTGTTAGGAATTCGTCTCTCCAGGTATTGGGAGTAGATATCGCACTGTGTTCGATTGGTCAGTACCATAAGACCTTGGCCAAGGCAGTTGGGATTTACTGATAGGCTGATAAGTAGTTTCCCGGATTGGTCCTGAGCCGAATCAGCACAAATTATCGAGTTATTAGGATCTGACGCTTACCACCCCCTAGATCCGGTATGCGATACTCTTAGACGAAGAGACCGGACTGTACGGAGATTGTCACGGATAGGCTCAGTAGGGATCCGGATGAGTTTGCTCGTCGGCTTTCCTTTACGAATGGTACCAGGGTAGCCGTTACGTACAGCTAGTGTCGCTGACGTGCTAGTGGCTATGGATTTATCCAGTAATGCATTGTCGGCGTACTATCGAGTCTTTAGAGTCCCACACAGAGGGTTTCTCTACTTCGGGCGAAACGATGTAGAGGCCGTATGGTTTTACGGCAGGGTTCGATCATATTCGTGTACTTGTGCACGTATGATGTGTTAGTGTGATATGTCCTAGAGGCCATTATTGTATAGTACTAGTTTGTATATTACATTTTGGAAACTTGGGATATATACACGGATTTGTAACAGACTTGCTCAATATGGTAGTATGCTACTTGGTTTGTATCTATCTTAATATGTGTATAAGTTTCGTTTAACGTATCGCTAATACATATTGATAGAGCCCTTAAGATCTTTGCTTGACTACCAGCGTTGTGATGGTAGTCACACTTATGGGGGTTAGGTAGTCTACAAGCACATCCTTATACAGGTCTCTGGTCGTAGGATTATCGAGACAGGGCATCGATACTCCAGAGTAGACTAGTGTGTACGTTTCTCGTCCTAGCTGGGGAGATGGTCTGTCCCATAGCCATCAGTACGCCGTACTGGAGATAGTATGCAGGTGCTCATTAAGTTATGAGTACACTGGATAGGACTCGTCGGAAACTGTTAGTTGGTACTATAGCTATCGTCAGTTAGAAGTTCCCAGGTGACATGAGTACAACTTAGTCTGTTGACTTGACACTGTCATTTCGTGTCACGACCCGAAAAGTACGGAACATGACCGGCACTTAAATTACGAAACGTCTCGAGGCGTACGTAATCTAAGTAAAGCCAAAACTCAGAAATCAAAACTAAGTAAAGCAATAGAGTGGAGGAAAAACCAATTTTTAAACAAGTAGTTTAGCATCATAAGCCGAAATATGCATTATTAAAATCACAAGACTTTTCTAAAAATTTTGGCAGAGTTTCCTTTGTAAATACTGGCCCCGAACGGGGTACAACATGATAAATATATACATGAATGATAAAAGGCATCCCCAAGTGGGAGCTAGCTCTTCGTCAATCGACGGTCATAACCATGCAAGCAATATAATATACAACGCCGAAGGGAGAGGATCAAAACTCAAAATGAAACTCAAAACCGCATGAAAACCCATAATAATAACGCGCGACTCTAAGGTCGAAAGAATAAACACTGGTCTTCTATGTCTATCAAATAATCCAAGTCTGGTTGATGGAATTTTACTAGATACAACTGAAATAAATAATATACAAAGTATAATGGTGGTCACGAAGCAAGTGAATCAACCTACCAAAGCAAATCACCCGGAAAGGAAGCAGTGTGCCAGCACAGCCGTAACGAACCCTGTACGGCAAAACCTATAAGAAACTGTGGCACAATGGAGGTGAGTTGCCAACTCGTGAGTAGAAAACATCACCGAGCAGAAATCGTATGTATAACACAATCCTAGGTCAATACGATCAATATAAATATATCCTCAATATGATAAAGTCTGAAGCATGAAAAGGTGGCAAAGGTAAACATCTAACCCAAGTGTAATACCGAGTGCTCATGTCAGTGTCTCAGGTAGCAACATACCATATGAATGAGGTATGAATGCATGAAAACAGAATACATGTAAATGAAGAAACCGCTTTCATAACTTAGTTAGATTTCTGTATATTTAAAACGAGGTATCATCAATGAAATCAACATAAACAGTGTCTAGCATCGACACAAAACATAAATCCCAATCTCCCAATATCTCAGGCTCCGGCTATCCGGACTGGCCTGTATCATCAAATCTCAATACCTCAATATCTCAAAATCTCAGTGTCTCAAATCTCACTATCTAGAGCGCCGTCAGTCCGGATCGGCCCATAACATCAATCACACGACCATGAACTGTATCCTCCGGATATCCGGCGCGTTAGTTAAAATCACCGTTAGGCAGTCTTCCCCTGCCGGGCTCATCGTCTACAGCTCGATCTTCTTGCTCCGGGGTACCTTACCAGGTCCACCATGTACCCGCAAACGGTTCATCCAACTTCTCGAATCGGGTCTCGAAATCCATCTCATAACCGAGAAAACATCATGATGGACGACTCATACATCATGAGAAAACCACACATTTCATTTTAAAGAGAGAGAGAGAGAGAGAGAAAAGTTTATACATATTCTTGCGGTTTTCTCCCAAATCCAGGAAATCTCATGAAAATCCGAAATCCAATCATCAATAGCGAGTAAACAGTGAATATCGGCATAAAACTCCATAATACTGCATAACAGTGAATAATAATATGCATGAAGTAGCAAGTAATAACTGCAATGTCTAAACTGGCATATAAGGCAAGTATACTAATATCATGTCGAAACTATTAGCTAACAAGCTATGTCAATGAAATAGTATTCTCTAAAGTGTACGAAACATGGCAATTACCGATGATGATGTGTGTGAGCTAGCAAGTAAGTGTATGTGGAACATATGCATCATCGGTAATGGTGCTGGTGTCCTAACAGCATGATTTCAATATTAACATATGAAAACACAATATAGGCATGCAATGCGATGCGAGCAGCAAGAATATGCGGGAACTGAATATCAAATACAATAATAACGAATCTGTATATGTCTAATTATGAGTCGTACAGTTTTGCCATTTGAAATAACAAGAATCGTGGTGTTTTGAAAATAAGGGCTACGGTGTTTTTAAGAAAATGTACGACTTTTTAAATATCCGTAGAATCTCTTGGCATGTCTTTAAAATACTCTCGATTTGTTAGTTTGAAATAGGTATGACTCGAGTCTAATCTACCATTTACAAGCAAACTGCAGGGCTAAACTAAAAGGGCTGATCGAAAGGTAAGGAAACCGCCTAACAACTGAGTCAATACATATATATATATATAATATAACAGTCGGTGATCCCGCCTCAATGGTATCCCATACGATACAATATCTATAATATGACATCCTCAAGTCAAGAGTGCGGATCTATCATCAATACACAGATCGTACGGTAAATCCGTCGTACGGCAGCTCAAATCTGGGTACGGGTCAATGTCACATCAATCACATTATTCATCTGGTATCCTCTTTATCAAATATCATGATCGGGGGTACTGATCTACGTCTAGTACAAAACTGATACCACATATGTATGTGCATGCGTATGTATGAAAACACCACGTCGAAAGGACCCGCTAAAACATCACGTCGTATCTCAATTACGAACCATATTACATCACCGATCTCACGGCCTCAAGCCCAATCTCATCGACTCATCTCCAATCCCAAGTACTATCTTCATAATCCATGTATATGTATACGTATATATATATATATACAAAGTCCCATACTCATGTGTGTGTGTGTGTATACATATCCCCATATACACGCAGGTAAAAGAATGAATGTATGCAAGTGTGTGTGCGTGTATGGGTGTAAACCTATTCTAGGGTTCGTGACTAAGAAGTTATGCTAGTTCACTTCTAATTACACCAAACTAACCATGAACATATAATCATATCTTGATGAACATCCACATATCTAAACCACATATATATCCATATATATATCACAACTATACTACGAACTACGAGGTTCTATACACCATCCACCCGACTTCCTCCCGTAGATATATCTACTCACCTTGCTCCTTGTGTGCCGATGCCGATGTCGCCATCTTCATCATCCATGTCTCGACATCATGTGGGGTACCTACACATATAATCCAATCGCAAATGCGTATTAAAATCACATCGGAAAACCAAAAACGGCACACGCTACGCTCATAGGTAAAAACCTATAGCCTCGCATGCAAACACGACCAATAACCCTAGTCGTTGACGTTCAAACGCAACCCGACAGAAACAAATTATCAAATACCAAAATCCATGTTTAAACAAATCGTAAAATAATGCGCCAACACAAGAAAATGATCTCAGATTTTACCCTAGGTCAAATCAGCCAATTTTGCATATGCCAAGGGTCTACTTTACTGGAGTTAAAGCTACAGAACCAACACGGATCCCAGAACCCCTGCTCTGGCCACAAATTGCGGCCAGAAAAAAATATCTACGGCCTGGGTGAAGAATTAGGGGCTTGGGTTTTGGGTATAGGGTCTAGGTTGCCTGCTTGTCTCCCTGTGTTTGCAAAATAATTTTCAGGTCACCCGGGTGTTAGCAGATTTCCAAATACCATCAAAATTTCACAATTTTTCTGATATCGTGTTTCTAAATTCATATACCGGGTTTATTCTATGGTTTCAGTCCACAATACAATCCCTACAGGGGTTGTGTATCCTCTACTAGCCTTAATTTCATCTTTGGATTCAACTAAAACCCTAATCTTCAACTCAAATTTTCAAACTTCCCAAAACCACACAATATCGGTTCTAATTTAACATGGATGCTAGAGCAATGGAAATTCTACACTAATGATGGAATAATTACCTCATTTTGCACTCATGAATCCTCTACAGCTCCAAAACTCAAACTTTCTTGGTCCAAAGGGTTGCTTGAGAGCTTGTACACATTTTTTGTGAAGTGGGGAGGGACTTTTGATGGATTTTTAGTGATAAAGTGAAGCTTGAAGAGGGGGAGGGAGGAGGTGCTGCCATGGTGAGTGAAGAGGGAGAGAAATATGAAGAAGATGAAGAGAATGAAGACTTGGTCAACTAACCCCTCGCCTCACTCTCTCTTCTCTCTCATGCCCATACCCCTTTCTTTAATATTTCCTTTCCTTTTTCTTTTCTTTTGTTTTCTTTTCTTCTCCTTGCAATAGTAAACCCAAAACAATAACCATACACCCAAAACATGTAGGAAAAAGTAACAAGTGTTAAAAAAAATGACATGTGCACAAAACACGCTTAAAGTCCGAATAGCGATTTTTAATCGCGATTAGCACAAAATTAGTGTCAAATAAATCATAAACTCTCATAATTTTCTTAAATCACATAAAGTACTCTCTTTTTAGTAATTTCCATAATTTTCCAAATTTTCCCCAATTTATCGTTATTTAATTATACCGCCTTATTAAAATATTCAATATTTTATTATTTAATTACAAAAATTCCCAAAAATAATATTTTTTTTTTTTTTTGAAATGTTACAATCTTCCCCCCTTAAAGAAATTTGGTCCCCGAATTTAAATTTAAACCTCTCGATACTAAAACATTTCAGTAAAAAGTCCAAGTCGTCGGGGCTCCGAAATCATCCCTACATAAAACGCATCATAGCACAATCCATGCGCACGAACAATGAGCAGATAACTCAAAAATAAAACTCCGTCAAGCATCCCGCAATCATCGGAGTTATGGGGAAGACATTAATTTCTAAATTCAATATAAAAACCAATATGATATACATCAACACTATACATTTAAACACCTGAAGGAAATGCATGCCAAACCGTGTTAAGTCGCTGTGCGATGCGCATAAAACTGCACAGTGGCGGACGTCTCTAGTAAGAAAATAACTCTATATATATCCTTTGTTTACATGCACGTACCGCCGTTTTGAAAACAATTTAGAAGGGTTTCCTTGTTTTTAAACGTTTCGTATTATATCAGCTACGTAGGTAAATACTGAGACTATAGCTCTCTTTTTGGAAATCCCTTCGAAAACTATCAATGCATGCAAAATACATCAAGGTATTGTTCTCTGAGTAATCCTGTTCAGTACGAAATCAAATAGCAAGTATCATAAAAACGTACTGCTCCATAAGAAATCAATCCCAAAATATGTATATGAATGCTACGTGCGTCTGGTGCGCACGGAAATCAAAATCCATATATGTTCCATACATGTGCACAAAAAAAACTTCTAAGTGCAACGGGTGTGCATGAAACACCTGTCAAAAGCAACGGGTGTGCCTAACAACAAATATCAGGTGCATCTGATATGCATGAAGAATCCCGATTCAGTGCATCTGGTGTGCACCAAAATCACATCTCATAACATGCGCCCAACATGCGCGAAAATCCAAATCAGGTGCATCCATCCTTCACGAATAAAATCTAAATCGTGTGAATCCAACATGCACAAAATCACGAAATCCAATATCAAGCGCCGAACATGCGCAAAATCCAACCCAAGCGCGCCAAATATGCACAAAAATCCAAATCAAATGCACAGAGTGCACGAAATCAACATCAATATCATAATCAAAATCAACGGTATACAATAAACCTCAATCCAAATCAGGTATACCGTGATATATAATCTCACAACCATGTGCATCAGCGTGCACAAATCAAATCAAAACACTAAAAATGCATGGAAACTATGCCGAAAGCATAAGTCAATCACATGCATCACATAGGCATAAAATCAAAATCAACATATCGAATAACATCAAATCGAAGTCAGGTTTAACCGTGGTGCACAAATACGTATCAATGCACTGCAAGCATATGTGAACTATACCGAGCGCATAACCAAATCGTGTGCGTACCATATGCACAAAACCGGCCCAACTGTATGAAATCCATGAAATCATAAAGATGTGCAGCTAAGGCACAAAACAATATCAAGTGCGATACTGTTCATAAATCATAAATCAACACAGCGGTGTATAAAGCATATCTTAAGGGTAATAGCTATGCAAAAATATGAATACCCAGTAGGTGCAACAATGGTGCACGAAAACAAATATCATGAAACTCAGTCATCAAGACTAAATCATGAGAATATATCGCCCAAAATACCAAAATTCAAGGTGACAGATACGTGATAATCGAATCACCAAATCACAAATCATAAATAATGTCGTCGATATGTCCTTCCTTCAAAGTCGAGAAGGTGCCAGTGCATCCAAAGCTAGCAGAGCAAGATATCTACTTGCTTCCTGTTCATGATCTGGCGCCTGGTGCTTTTAGGCTCTTGTCTCTAACCGTGCATTGTTAGCTATATAGCTCCTCGGCTCAACGTCCCAATATGGAATGACGGCGGAAACAGTCCCGCTCTGGCACATCCTCTACAGATCTCTGGCCAATTATCTCGTCGACGGTGCCGAACTCTGGCCTGCTGGGTGTGCGCAATATGACCGCTCCTGGGTCCAAGTCTTCTCATAAAGTATTCCAGAAAGGTCCTGTCGAGGTCTTTCCCAAATCTCGTCTTTGCCGAACTGTCCGGAAGTTATTACCCTTCACTAAATCTGTTTCTTGTTCCGAAACGGCTGCATACTCATCGCGACTCCTTCTGGAAGATATATCCATATACAACGCCTCTGCATGCGTATCACATCTCTGGTATCGGCGGAGTGGAACGTCGTCTCATCAAGATCTCATACGAACCTCTTACTCCACCTTTCTCTACTATCGACTGCTTCGGACTCGTCTCATCGTGGCTGCATGGACTGCGCTCCAACGGCTATACTCGTATCTGGAGTCTCCCAAGAAATGCATCTCACCACATAGCATCCGAGTGAAGTCGAACCATTCGATCGATTAGTCAAAACCTCATAATCCCCCAAGAACTCAACATCTTGGGTACAGTTTAATAGTATCGAGTACATACCACAGCATCGGTGGACCAGCCATGGAAGGGCAAACCCAAGCCTCACTAATAGCACCGCGGAACTGCCGCAAACCGTAAGGTTCAAAGGCTTTCACACGGTCATTATGTCGAGTTAGGGTTTCATTCTTCTAGAGGGTCCATAGATTTGCTTGCATGTCTTTCCGAATACTTTAAACTTGGAATATGGGTTTCTGATATTCAATCGCCTCTATCGACTCTCAGCGTACCTGCGTGAAGTCGTCTCTAGCTGGAATCCATCTATCTGATGACCTCGCATCGGGGTAAGCGAACGCACCACAAGTACTAGTCATTCATCCTCGGGTGACTAGAGACCTTCTATCATATCTCTAAGTACAACTCGTACCGCAATAGCTCCAACATCTGGGGCGATATCTCGTCGTTCGCAGCAATAACTGGCTCATTCATCTGCACGCTGAACAATGCCTCAATCATCAGGAATAAGCGATACATCAACTGTCGTCACATTCTTGCTGGCCTCCATTAGTGGCTCAATCCTCCGGTGAAAATCTGCACGCCCGAGAAACCTCATCACAGCGATCCATCAATGCTCATGGCGCGAAAACAAAATAAAACGACACCGCTCTATGCAATCGTATATCCCTGGAATCATGCCCTGGTCAGTCCTCGTCCGTGACGAGCTCGTGCTGACTGCAACTCTAGCTGTAGCTCTCTCTGCCCGCAATCTTGGCAGCAAAACCATAAACTGGTACTGATGAGGATAGATCATAGGAATGAATAAAATGTCGTGCAAAGAAATGTACATCCTAAGGCTTCATAAGTGGAGTATCGTATCGTAAATATGTCACGGAACATACGTACGGTACGTCACTCTACTCAAGCTACCTACTCCATCAAACAAGGGTCATCCTACACTCCGAAGTTAAAACCTAACGCTTTGATAGAAACTTTGTCACGACCCGAAAAGTACGGAACATGACCGGCAGTTAAATTATGAAACGTCTCGAGGCGTATGTAACCTAAGTAAGCCAAAACCCAGAAATCAAAACCAAGTAAAGCAATAGAGTGGAGGAAAAACCAATTTTTAAACAAGTAGTTTAGCATCATAAGCCGAAGTATGCATTTTTAAAATCACAAGTCTTTTCTAAAACTTTCGGCAGAGTTTCCTTTGTAAATACTGGCCCCGAACAGGGTACAACATGATAAATATATACATGAATGATAAAAGGCATCCCCAAGCGGGAGCTAGCTCTTCGTCAATCGACGGTCACAACCACGCAAGCAATATAATATACAACGCCGAAGGGCGAGGATCAAAACTCAAAATCAAACTCAAAACAATTTGAAAACCCATAATAATACAATGCGCGACTCTAAGGTCGAAAGAATAAACGCTGGTCTTCTATGTCTATCAAATAATCCAAGTCTGGTTGATGGAGTTTTACTAGATAAAACTGAAATAAATAATATACAAAGTACACTGGTGGTCACGATGCAAGTGAACCAACCTACCAAAGCAAATCACCCGGAAATGAAGCAGTGTGCCAGCAAAGCCGTAACGAACCCTGTACGGCAAAACCTGCAAGAAACTGTAGCACAACGGGGTGAGTTTCCAACTCGTGAGTAGAAAACATCACCGAGCAGAAATCGTATGTATGACACAATCCTAGGTCAATACGATCAATATAAATATATCCTCAATATGATAAAGTCTGAAGCATGAAAAGGTGGCAAAGATAAACATCTAACCCAAGTGTAATACCGAGTGCTCGTGTTAGTGCCTCAGGTAGCAACATATCATATGAATGAGGTATGAATGCATGAAAACAGAGTACATGTAAATGAAGAAACTGCTTTCATAACTTTGTGAGATTTCTATATATTTAAAACGAGATATCATCAATGAAATCAGCATAAATAGTGTCTTGCAGCGACACAAAACATAAATCCCAATATCCCAATATCTCAAGCTCCGGCTATCTGGACTGGCCTGTATCATCAAATCTCAATACCTCAATATCTCAAAATCTCAGTGTGTCAAATCTCACTATCTAAGGCGTCGTCAGTCCGGATCGGCCCCAAACATCAATCACACGACCACGAACGGTATCCTCCTGATATCCGACGCGTCAGGTAAAATCACCGGTGGGCAGTCTGCCCCTGCCGGGCTCATCGTCTACACCTCGATCTTCTTGCCCCGGGGTACCTTACCGGGTCCACCATGTACCCGCAGACGGTTCATCTAACTCCTCGAATCGGGTCTCGAAATCCATCACATAACCGAGAAAACATCATGGTGGACGACCCATACATCATGAGAAAACCGCACATTTCATTTTAAAAAAAGAGAGAGAGAGAAGTTTATACATATTCTTGCGGTTTTCTCCCAAATCCAGGAAATCTCATGAAAATCCGAAATCCAATCATCAATAGCGAGTAAACAGTGAATATCGGCATAAAACTCCATAATACTGCATAACAGTGAATAATAATATGCATGAAGTAGCAAGTAATAACTGCAATGTCTAAACTGGCATATAAGGCAAGTATACTAATATCATGTCGAAACTATCAGCTAACAAGCTATGTCAATGAAATAGTATTCTCTAAAGTGTACGTGACATGGCAATTACCGATGATGATGTGTGTAAGCCGGCAAGTAAGTATATGTGGAACATAAGCATCATCGGTATGGGTGCTGGTGTCCTAACAGCATGATTTCAATATTAACATATGAAAACACAATATAGGTATGCAATGCGATGCGAGAAGCAAGAATATGCGGGAACTGAATATCAAATACATTAATAACGAATCTGCATATGTCTAATTATGAGTCGTACAGTTTTGCCATTTGAAATAACACGAATCGTGGTGTTTTGAAAATAAGGGCTATGGTGTTTTTAAGAAAATGTACGTCCTTTGAAATATCCGTAGAATCCCTTGGCCTGTCTTTAAAATACTCACGATTCGTTAGTTTAAAATAGGTATGACTCGAGTCTAATCTACCATTTACAAGTAAACTGCAGGGCTAAACTAAAAGGGCTGATCGAAAGGTAAAGAAACCGCCTGGCATCTGAGTCGATACATATATATATATAAAATATAACAGTCGGTGATCCCGCCTCAATAGTATCACATACGATACAGTATCTATAATATGACATGCTCAAGTCAAGAGTGCGGATCTATCATCAATACACAGCTCGTACGGTAAATCCGTCGTAGGGCACCCCAAATCTGGGTACGGGTCAATGTCACATCAATCACATTATTCATCTGGTATCCTCTTTATCAAATATCATGATCGGGGGTACTGATCTACGTCTAGTACAATACTGATACCACATATGTATGTGCATGCGTGTGTATGAAAACACCTGATTGTTGAGAGATGTTATCGCGTATGCTTTTCAAATCAAAGAATAGAATATTCCGCAATCAATAACGGTGTCGATTGGTAGCTAGCCGGTTGAGTACGGGTCGGTCGACAAGGAGATGGATTCCTTTTCTTTATATTCTAACGAGTTAATCCGATCAAATCAGGTTTTGTTTTAAGATCTAAGAATGAGATTAAATTGATTTAATGGCTTGCTAGGGTTAGGATTAGGTTAGATCGGAAAAGGGATTCTACCCACTGCTTTCTTTGCCTTAGTTAAGAATTTAGGTGTTAGGGTAATAGTCAACAAAGGGGATTAGCACGACTAGGAAGAAACTTAGTTTCTTCCCTTTGGTCCTTGTCCGTCCTTTCTTAACTCTTAGCCCTAACCTCCATGTAAATCAACCACAACCGGTCTAACTAGGGAATCACCGCTATCTCGTAGGATAGGGTGCCGTAGTGAGCGGTGTGTGGTTGAATTAAATAAAGTCCTAATTAAAAATTATATGGGCAAAGAAATGAGTAAAAGATTTCCTTCTCTCAAACCTTCCCTCTCCTAACCCTAACATGTGAGGAATTACTCACTCATTAGGAAGATGACAAAAGAATTCATTTTTATAATTTTCATTTTAAAAGACTATCTAATTTGCAGATAATAAAAGACAGATAAAAAATTACACGAATTAAATTCAGATAACGAAAAGAATGCAAAAATAAAAATACCTTTATTGATGACCTCTTGACGATTACAATGGAATGAAAACTTTAAACTAGAAAATAAAGAGAGGCATCTCAAAAGAGGCACCCAAAAAAGGCACACCTAATTAGGCTCTCAACTTTCCTATTTATAGATAGGAAAAAAACCTAGGGTTTACATCTGATCCATACATGAAATTACAAAACAACCCCAAAGACCGAGTCAAAGCACCGACTTATCCACCGACACGTGCATTACACGGCCGCGGAACCGCGGCCATAAGCCTTGTTTGGCCACGGTTCCGCGGCCATCTTGAGGAATCATTGGCTCAAATTCTTAGGGTTGCTTCATGTTGCTATTTCCTTCTGTTCTCTTCTCTTGGTTCTTCAGAATCTTTTCTACTTTTTTCCAAATTTCTACAGTGTAGAATGTTGTGGACTTTTTACCGTGAGCTTCGCGTTGAAGTCTTTAATCCAGTGCTTCCCTTGAACTGTCTTGTGCATGGAACTGTTTACTGATCTTCTTTTGTTCCTTGAACTGGTAGGCGGTATCATATGGATTCATCTATTGTTGGTCGTAGTCTCACTTTTGTAACGTATTTTCTTGAATTTCACTGTATTGTTCTGAGAACCTGTAACCTACAACTTTTTAGCAGACATGGATCAAAAGCACCTATTTATTTGGAATATGATTAAGAATGGGCGATATAATAATGCAATATTCGGATATGAACAAATTCCCTCAAACATATCTTTTGCTCGTCCCGAGTGAAGCCAATTTATTCTCGAAAAAACCTAACCTCACTTTCACAGGGAATCGCTATTGCACTAAGCTCGTGCAACAAGCCGTTAAACCTCTAGGTGTCCCTAGTAGGAGGAGTGTTGTCTCCTGAGGGTTTTCAGCGGATACTACCCACAAAATTCGATCAATTTGGCCTATTGACTTTCATTCTTCAATTGGGTGTTCTAGCAAGAAATTCTATTATCTTCAACTTAGAAATCATCAACCCGTACTTTTCACGCTCACTTATCATTTAACTTAAGATTGTATATGTTCTGTAAATTTATTTAGCTTTTAGCATCTCTTGAATTTTCCTTCTAAAGTTCCATCTCAACTTAGGAATTTTTATCATCTCTACTGAAGATATAAGCCATATTTTTCATTCTTATCTCTCATCCAAACCCTAATCATATACCCCTACGTATGTATGTATGACCCCTTCCCTTGGAAATTCAATTCAAGCTATTATACTCTTGTCCATCGTCCAAAGTACTTTTAGTTGGTGAATTTTAAATAAAATTGCTCACACATCTTTCATGCGACCGTTAATACATCTTGAGATACTAAACGACTGATTACAAAATGTGCTTGCGCATTTAGACGTAATTCCTCGTCTTGCAATACCTAAGGCTTAGCAGAGACTCCTAAACCAGTTGGTCTAAGGCACTAGGTGATAAAGCACTCTCGCTATACATTTTATTTATGCAACCTTAAGTAATTACAAAACCAGTGTTCATTTTTTTTTATTTCTTTATTCACACTTGTACTTTTATTTTCCTTTATACTAAGGATTTTAGAAAAGAGCATTTCATGGTATCCTCTACTATTCCAAGTTTCAAGGTGCGTGTTTATGCAAGTTGTAGGGTATATATTTTCAGAATTTAGACTAAAGGTTCAGAATTTATTTTTCAGACTTACACTTCAAATAAAAATTTCAATACTCTTCCCTTATTTCGACTTAGCCCAAAAACTGAACTCAAAATTTGCCTATTTCTAAATAAATAGCAAGGACATATATTTTCTACAGTTAAACTTTAAGAAAGGTTATTTTTAGGATTTTTAATTTACTAAGTTTAAGATCAAGTTTTTCCCTACTATTCAACCGTCATGTTGAACTTAAGTCAAATATGGCCAAAGTTGAACTTTTCAATTTTTAAAATTTTTAAAATTTTTCAATTTTTATGGGTTTTAAAATAAGTATACAAATGCAAAAATATACACAAGAATGCAAAGGAAGAAACCTTACCGAGCACACCCCCAAACTTAAACTTGACAGTGCCCCCACTGTCAGGCAACACCAAGAGGGTCAAAATTGTCGGTACTCCCCTGTTTGCTTTTTTTTATACAGAAAAAGAAAACAAAATATATATACAAAAAAAGGTTGCCCCCAAACTTAAGTAAAACAGTGTTTCCACTGTTGAATCCTTAAAGTTCAGAGTTAGGGAGGAGAAAAAACACAGTATCAAGCTATACAAGGCCTTACACAGGCCAAAGGTTAGCACCAACCATTCAAAAAATTTATCGTTATAATGGTGTGGTTGGTGAAAGAATGGAGTGTAGAGAAAAGAAATGAGAAACACACGAGACCATGTGGAGATAGAAGCAGTATAGAGTCTCGGTGGAGGAGAAAATGGCGGAAGAGAAAAAGAAATGGTGGTGGTTCGACTTCTTCATGTGGGGGTTGATTAATCACAAAATCCATGTCGTTTAGGAATGCAAGTTCGTCAGAAAAAAGTTCTTCAAAACTTTCATCGATGTAATTGAATATTTTGCTGTCAGTAAGTTTTGTGCCATAATTTATCATACTTGATTTGTGAAAAATTATGGAGGTAGGAGACTCGAAAAACTCATCTACCTCATTTTCAAAAGTATCCAAATCAAGTTGGATTTCTGGAATTATCAAACTTGAATTATTGGATTGTGATTCATCAACACTCACTGAAATTTTAGGAAGAATAGAAGAAGAACCTGAGAAAGTGGGAGAAAGAAGTTGAATACGAACTTGAGGGTGGAGATGGAGTGTATAAATTAGCACAATTTGTAATGACCGATGTGTAAAAAGCGATTGTGCTAATCTATCAACCCACTATGAAATGAGGTCAAATCCTTCAAGATTCGTAAGAAAACATGGGTACGTCGAACTTGGTAAACAAGACATTGAAAATGAAAGTGTAACGGTTTCTTGCAAGGTCGGAACGATGGAAAGGATGAAAGGGAGTGATTTAGGAAAAGGGAACGATTAAAGTTTCAGGAGGGTGTACACAGTCAGTGGAAGGGATAGGATGAATTGGAAAATCCGACTCATCAAGCAAAACTGGTTCATCCTCAATACTATCCTCAATACTATCCTCAAAATTTAGCTTATCGATGCAATTCTCATCAAAATCAAGACGCATATAAAGTTCGGGAGAAACATTTAATGACTCGGGATGATGAATTGGAGAGAAAAATTCAGTCAAATCTGCGGGTTCGTCATCCAAAATATTCCCAGCGTCAATATCCTCGATCAAGTGAAAATTAAATTTCTCAGACACCTCATCAAAAGCATGGATATTAATCAATTCAGGTTCTAGAGTGGAGGTGTAGAGGTCAAAAGGATTGGTGGTGATTTCACTCGAAAGAGACCCTTCACAATCAGGTAAATCAAACACTACAAAGTCGCACAACTCATTAGACGTTTTATCTTCAACTGGTGAATCATTTGGAACACTTGATAGACATTCAAAACCGGAGTTATGGGATTCAATTGGGGATGGGTAGGTTTGATTTGAAAGTATGTACAACTCACTCTCACCACTCAAATTCTTAATCAGTCCAACCGCTTCATCATACATTGGAAAATTTGGAGCTAGTTGGAAACTAGCTACCGGGTCATTAGGTTGTAATAAGGCGGCCATAGACGCATTCAAATCCATTATCTGTTTTCTTGACGCTACCATAAAATCTTCCAACGACTGTTCCAGACTAGACATAGGTTGTGAAGGGGTTTCAGTAAAAAATTCAAAGTTGTTTGGATACTGGAAACTCCCAAATGGTTGTGTAGAAGACATGTCTAGGGAAGGTGCGAAAGTCGGGTAGGACTGGTAGGAATTGAATGGTTGGACAGGAGTAGGATCAACATTTGGATAAAAAGGTGAATAGACTTGTTGATCCCAAGAACTGAAAGTGTTGAAAGGTGTGAAAGATCGGTTACAAAATTGTTCAATATGTTCAGCAATAGACATGGGTTTCGGAGTTACAACAGGACTCGAAAAAGGAGTATCAACGTAAGAAGTTGGTGAAGGTTGAAATGGTTGATACAAAGTGGATTGCAGAGTTCAACTGTTTCTCCTAGACGCGTCTAATCTATCTTTCAAAGAAATTTTGGGCATAGAGGGGTCGTCCGAAATTCGACCAAAACAATGCGCGTAGGAAGTAATGTCTGGTTGAGGGTACAAAAGTTCAGCAAGAGTTTTGCGAGGTGGGGTACCCATGATGTGAGAAAGGAGAAGAAAAAGAATGTGATGATTTTTATATTTTATTTTTTATTTTTTTTTATATTTTAATTTTTTTTTTTATTAAAAAAAAATGTTTGTTTTTGCAGTTTTGAAATTTTTGAAAGTGTTTTTTTTAGAAAGAGTTTTGCAAATTTTTTTATGGAACTACAGCACAATTTCAAACAATCACAATTTATACATGCACAATCAAGCCTAGAGTTAGGGTCTATTAAGTCAACTAGACTGCTCCTAACTGAACCAAAGGACAAGTTATGAGATATCCTTAAAATCGTCTCTTCACCGCCAATTGTGGCCAGGTAAGCACAAGTAAAGAAAGGAGGGATCCGCTCACGAATCACCGTGAGACGGACCTTTTAAAATTACCTTTCTCACTTGTTTAGCCTAGGCACCACAAAGTCAGGTTTAGATAAACGACCGATTGCCCACAACCTTCCTCTGTCCTAATGAGCACGACAGTCCTTAGTTGGCTGAGTCTAAATATTTTTTAATTACGCTCAAGGGTGATGCGTATGCTTTTAGTGATTTATGGGGTCTTAGGAAGGGTAATGAAATCCCCACCCAATCTTGATTGGTGTTATAGCCCCTTAGAGTCCGTATTAATTATGCAAAGCAGTTAACACACAAAAAATCTAAAACACTTGCAAATTTTTTTTTTATTTGGCAGCGCAAAAACAATTTATTGGAGAGGGAGAAGAATTTTTCACAAAGAACCCTGCAGGAAAATTTTTTCAGTGGAGTTCAGAGGATAGAAGAGAGGACAAAAATACATACAGAGAATTTTAGGGTGCTGACGTCAGCAGTTGACCGAGGTTCCGCGGTCAAACGCTTGAATCCGCTGCGGTTCTGCGGTGGTTAAGTTAGTTTGGATCTCTAAAATTTTTCTATTGTCTGTTGTGATTCTTCTATGTCTGTTCAGATCTTCTGTTTGCTGATTTGTTCACTGGATTTTTCCAGATCTGAATCAGTCCATTTTCTTTTCCTGCACAATTCACACAATACCTCTCAAAAAGAACAAGATGAATTTTTTTTTTAGTTTTTATATTTTCAAATTTTTGAATTTTTGAATTTTTTTTAAACCCGAAATTACACAAATAAAGAGACTACCGTCTCCCCGGCAACGGCGCCATTTGATTGTTGAGAGATGTTTTCGCGTATGCTTTTTAAAATCAAAGAATAGAATATACCGCAATCAATAATGGTGTCGCTTGGTAGCTAGCCGGTTGAGAACGGGTCGGTCCACAAGAAGATAGATTCATTTTCTTTATGTTTGAACGAGTTAATCCGATCAAGTCGGGTTTTGTTTTAAGATCTAAAAATGAGATTAAATTGATTTAAAGGCTTGCTAGGGTTAGGATTAGGTTAGTTCGGAAAAGGGATTCTACCCACTACTTTCTTTGCCTTAGTTAAGAATTTAGGTGTTAGGCTCATAGTCAACAAAGGGGATTAGCACGACAAGGAAGAAACTTAGTTTCTTCCATTTGGTCCTTGTCCGTCCTTTCTTAACTCTTAGCCCTAACCTCCATGTAAATCAACCACAACCGGTCTAACTAGGGAATCACCGCTATCTCGTAGGATAGAGTGCCGTAGTGAGCGGTGTATGGTTGAATTAAATAGAGTCCTCATTAAAATTATAAAGGCAAAGAAAGGAGTGAGAGATTTCCTTCTCTCAAACTTTCCCTCTCCTAACCCTAACAAGTGAGGAATTACTTACTCATTAGGAAGATGACAAAAGAATTCATTTTTATAACTTTCATTTTAAAAGACTATCTAATTTGCAGATAATAAAAGACAGATAAAAAAATTGCACGAATTAAATTCAGATGACAAAAAGAATGCAAAAATAAAAATACCTTTATTGATGACTTCTTGACGATTACAATGGAATGAAAACTTTAAACTAGAAAATAAAGAGAGGCATCTCAAAAGAGGCACCCAAAAGAGGCACCTAATTAGGCTCTCAACTTTTCTATTTATAGATAGGAAAAAACCTAGGGTTTACATCTGATCCATACATGAAATTACAAAACAACCCTAAAGACCAAGTCAAAGCACCGACTTATCCACCGACACGTGCACTGCACGGCCGCGGAACCGCGGCCATAAGCCTTGTTTGGCCGTGGTTCCGCGGCCATCTTGAGGAACCATTGGCTCAAATTCTTAGGGTTGCTTCATGTTACTATTTCCTTCTATTCTCTTCTCATGGTTCTTCAGAATCTTTTCTACTTTCTTCCATATTTTTACAGTGCAGAATGTTATGGACTTTTTACCGTGAGCTTCGTGTTAAAATCTTTAATCCAGTGCTGCCCTTGAACTGTCTTGTGCATGGAACTGTTTACTCATCTTCTTTTATTCCTTGAACTGGTAAGCAGCATCATAAGGATTTATTTATTATTGGTCATAGTCTCAATTTTATAACGTATTTTCTTGAATTTCACTGTATTGTTCTGAGAACCTGTAACCTGCAACTATTTAGCAGACATGGATCAAAAGCACCTATTTATTTGCAATATGATTAAGAATGGGCGATATAATAACGCAATATTCTGATATGAACAACACCACGTCGAAAGGACGCGCTAAAACATCATGTCGTATCTCAAATACGAACCATATCACATCACCGATCTCACGGCCTCAAGCCCAATCTCATCGACTCATCTCCAATCCCAAGTACTATCCTCATAATCCGTGTATATGTATACGTATATATATATATATATATATATATATATATATATATATATATATATACATAGTCCCATACTCATGTGTGTGTGTGTGTATACATACATATCCCCATATACGCACAGGTAAAAGAATGAATGTATGCAAGTGTGTGTGCGTGTATGGGTGTAAACCTATTCTAGGGTTCGTGACTAAGAAACTATGCTAGTTCACTTCTAATAACACCAAACTAACCATGAACATATAATCATATCTTGATGATCATCCACATATCATAAACTACATATATATCCATATATATATCACAACTATACTACGAACTGCGGGGGTGCTTTACGCCATCCACCCGACTTCCCCCCGTATATATATCTACTCACCTTGTTTCTTGTGTGCCGATGCTGATGTCGCCATCTTCATCATCCACGTCTCGGCATCACGTGGGTTACCTACACATATAATCCAATCGCAAATGCGTATTAAAATCATATCGGAAAACCAAAAACGGCACACGCTACGCTCATAGGTAAAAACCTATAGCCTCGCATGCAAACACGACCAATAACCCTAGTCGTTGGCGTTCAATCGCCACTCGACAGAAATGAATTATAAAATACCAAAATCCATGTTAAAACAAGTCGTAAAAAAATGCGCCAACACAAGAAAATGATCCCAGATTTTACCTAGGTTAAATCGGCCAATTTTGCATATGCCAAGGGTCTAGTTTACTGGAGTTAGAGCAACAGAACCAACACGGATCCCAGAACCCCTGCTCTGGCCGCAAATTGCAGTCAGAAAGAATATATCTGTGGCCTGGGTGAAGAATTAGGGGCTTGGGTTTTAGGTATAGGGTCTAGGTTGCCTGCTTGTCTCCCTGTGTTTGGAAAATAATATTCAGGTCACCCAGATGTTAGCAGATTTCCAAATACCATCAAAATTTCACAGTTTTTCCGATATCAGGTTTCTAAATTCATATCCCAGGTTTATTCTATGGTTTCAGTCCATAATAAAATCCCTACAGGGGTTGTGTATCCTCTACTAGCCTTAATTTCACCTTTGGGTTCAACTAAAACCCTAATCCTCAACTCAAGTTTTCAAACTTTCCAAAACCACACAATATTGGTTCTAATTTAACATGGATGCTAGAGCAATGGAAATTCTACACTACTGATGGTATAATTACCTCATTTTGCACTCATGAATCCTCTACAGCTCTAAAACTCAAACTTTCTTGGTCCAAAGGGTTGCTTGAGAGCTTGTGCACATTTTTTGTGATGTGGGGAGGGACTTTTGATGGAATTTTAGTGATGAAGTGAAGCTTGAAGAGGGGGAGGGAGGAGGTGCTGCCATGGTGAGTGAAGAGGGAGAGAAAGATGAAGAGAATGAAGAGTTGGTCAACTAACCCCTCGCCTCACTCTCTCTTCTCTCTCATGCCCATACCCCTTTCTTTAATATTTCCTTTACTCTTTCTTTTCTTTTGTTTTCTTTTATTCTCCTTGCAATAGTAAACCCAAAACAATAAGCATACACCCAACACATGTAGGAAAAAGTAACAAGTGTTAAAAAAAATGACATGTGCACAAAACACGTTTAAAGTCAGATTAGCGATTTTTAATCGCGATTAGCACAAAATTAGTGTCAAATAAATCATAAACTCTCATAATTTTCTTAAATCACATAAAGTAGTCTCTTTTTAGTAATTTCCATAATTTTCCAAATTTTTCCCAATTTATCGGTATTTAATTATACCGCCTTATCAAAATATTCAATATTTTATTGTTTAATTACAAAAATTCCCAAAAATAATATTTTATTTTTTTTGAAATGTTACAATCTTCCCCCCTTAAAGAAATTCGGTCCCCGAATTTAAATTTAAACCCCTCCATACTAAAACATTTCAGTAAAAAGTCCAAGTCGTCGGGGCTCCGAAATCATCCATACATAAAACGCATCATAGCGCAATGCATGCATATGAACAATGAGCAAATAACACAAAAATAAAACTCCGTCAAGTATCCCGCAATCATCGGAGTCATGGGGAAGACATCAATGTCTAAATCCAATACGAAAACCAATATGATATTCATCAACACTATACATATAAACACCTGAAGGAAATGCAAGCTAAACCGTGTTAAGTCACTGTGTGATGCGCATAACACTGCACAGTGGCCGACGTCTCTAGTAAGAAAATAACTCTATATATATATCCTTTGTTTACATGCACGTACCGCCGTTTTGAAAACAATTTAGAAAGGTTTCCTTGTTTTTAAATGTTTCGTGTTATATCAGCCATGTAGGTAAATACTGAGACTATAGCTCTCTTTTTGGAAATCCCTTCGAAAACTATCAATGCATGCAAAATACATCAAGGTACTGTCCTCTAACTAATCCTGTTCAGTACGAAAACAAATAGCAAATATCATAAAAACGTACTGCTCCATAAGAAATCAATCCCAAAATGTGTATATGAATGCTACGTGCGTCTGGTGCGCACGGAAATCAATATCCATATATGTGCCATACATGTGCACAGAAACAACATCTAAGTGCAACGGGTATGCATGAAACACCTGTTAAAAGCAACGGGTGTGCCTGATAACAAATATCAGGTGCATCTGATAAGCACGAAGAATCCCGATTCAGTGCATCTGGTGTGCACCAAAATCGCATCGCATAACATGCGCCCAACATGTGCGAAAATCCAAATCAGGTGCATCCATCCTTCACGAATAAAATCTAAATCGTGTGCATCCATCATGCACAAAATCACGAAATCCAATATCAAGCGCTGAACATGCGCAACATCCAACCCAAGCGCGCCAAATATGCGCAAAAATCCAAATCAAATCCACAGAGTGCACGAAATCAACATCAATATCATAATCGAAATCAACGGTATACAATAAACTTCAATCCAAATCAGGTATACCGCGGTATATAATCTTACAACCATGTGCATCAGCGTGCACAAATCAAATCAAAACACTAAAGGTTCATGGAAACTATGCCGAAAGCATCAGTCAAATCACATGCATCACATAGGCATAAAATCAAAATCAACATATCGGATGACATCAAACCGAAGTCAAGTGCTACCGTAGTGCACAAATACGTATCAATGCACTGCTAGCATATGTGAACTATACCGAGCGCATAACTAAATCGTGTGCGTACCATATGCACAAAACCATCCCAACTGTATGAAATCCATGAAATCATAAACATGTGCAGCTAAGGCACAAAACAATATCAAGTACGATACTGTTCATAAATCATAAATCAACACAACGGTCTATAAAGCATATCTCAAGGGTAATAGCTATGCCAAAATATGAATACCGAGTAGGTGCAACAATGGTGCACAAAAACAAATATCATGAAACTCAGTCATCAAGACTAAATCATGCGAATAGATCGCCTAAAATTTCGAAATCCAAGGTGACGGATATGTGATAATCGAATCACCAAATCACATATCATAAATACTGTCGTCGATATATCCTTCCTTCAAAGTCGAGAAGGTGCCGGTCCATCCAAAGCTAGCAGAGCAAGATATCTACTTGCCTCCTGTTCATGATCTGGCGCCTGGTGCTTTTAGGCTCTTGTCTCTTACCGTGCATTGCTAGCTATATAGTTCCTTCGCTCAACGGCCTAATATGGAATGACGACGGAAACAGTCCCGCTCTGGCACATCCTCTAAAGATCTCTGGCTAACTATCTCGTCGACGGTGCCGAACTCTGGCCTGCTGGGTGTGCGCAATATGACCGCTCTTGGGTCCAAGTCTTCTCGTATAGTATTCCAGAAAGTTCCTGTCGAGGACTTTCCAAAATCTCGTCTTTGCCGAACTGTCCAGATGTTATTACCCTTCACTAAATCTGTTTCTTGTTCCAAAACGGCTGCATACTCATCGCGACTCCTTCTGAAAGATATATCCATATACAACGCCTCTGCATGCGTATCACAACTCTGTTGTCGGCGGAGTGGAACGTCATCTCATCAAGATCTCGTACGAACCACTTACTCCACCTTTCTTTACTGTCGACTGCTTCGGACTCGTCTCATCGTGGCTGCATGGACTGCGCTCTAACGGCTATACTCGTATCTAGAGTCTCCCAAGAATGCATCTCAACACATAGCATCCGAATGAAGTCGAACCATTCGATCGATTAGTCAAAACCTCATAATCCCCCAAGATCTCAACATCTTGGGTACAGTTTAATAGTATCGAGTACATACCACAGCATCGGTGGACCAGCCATAGAAGGGCAAACCCAAGCCTCACTAATGGCACCGCGGAACTGCCCCAAACCGTAAGGTTCAAAGGCTTTCACACGGTCATTATGTCGAGTTAGGGTTTCATTCTTCTAGAGGGTCCATAGAATTTCTTGCATGTCTTTCCGAATACTTTAAACTTGGAATATGGGTTTCTGACATTCGATCGCCTCTATCGACTCTCAGCGTACCTGCGTGAAGTCGTCTCTAGCTGGAATCCATCTATTTGATGACCTCGCCTCGGGGTAAGCGAATGAACCACATGTCCTAGTCATTCATCCTCGGGTGACTAGCGACCTTCTATCATATCTCTAAGTACAACTCGTACTGCAATAGCTCCAACATCTGGGGCGATATCTCGTCGTTCGCAGCAACAACTGGCTCATTCATCTGCACGCTGAACAGTGCCTCAATCATCGTGAATAAGCGATACATCAACTGTCATCACATTCTTGCTGGCCTCCATCAGTGGCTCAATCCTCCGGTGCAAATCTGCACGCCCGAGAAACCTCATCACAGCGATCCATCAACGCTCATAGCGCGAAAAAACCATAAAACGACGCCGCTCTATGCAATCGTATGTCCATGGAATCATGCCCTGGTCAGTCCTCGTCCGTGACGTGCTCGTACTGACCGCAACTCTAGCCGTAGCTCTCTCTGCCCGCAATCGTGGAAGCAAAACCATAAACTGGTACTGATGAGGATAGATCATAGGAATGAATATAATGTCGTGCAAAGAAATGTACATCCTAAGGCTTCTTAAGTGGAGTATCGTATCGTAAATATGCCGCGGAACATACGTACGGTACTTCACTCTACTCAAGCTACCTAATCCATCAACCAAGGGTCATCCTACACTCCGAAGGTAAAACCTAACGCTTTGATACCAACTTTGTCACGACCCGAAAAGTACGGAACATGACCGGCACTTAAATTACGAAACGTCTCGAGGCGTACGTAATCTAAGTAAGCCAAAACCCAGAAATCAAAACCAAGTAAAGCAATAGAGTGGAGGAAAAACCAATTTTTAAACAAGTAGTTTAGCATCATAAGCCGAAGTATGCATTTTTAAAATCACAAGTCTTTTCTAAAAATTTCGGCAGAGTTTCCTTTGTAAATACTGGCCCCGAACGGGGTACAACATGATAAATATATACATGAATGATAAAAGGCATCCCCAAGCGGGAGCTAGCTCTTCGTCAATCGACGGTCACAACCACACAAGCAATATAATATACAATGCCGAAGGACGAGGATCAAAACTCAAAATGAAACTCAAAACAGCATGAAAACCCATAATAATACAACGCGCGACTCTAAGGTCGAAAGAATAAATACTGGTCTTCTATGTCTATCAAATAATTCTAGTCTGGTTGATGGAGTTTTACTTGATACAACATAAATAAATAATATACAAAGTATAATAGTGGTCACGATGCAAGTGAACCAACCTACCAAAGTAAATCACCCGGAAAGGAAGCAGTGTCCTAGCAAAGCCGTAACGAACCCTGTACGACAAAACCTGCAAGAAACTGTGGCACAACGGGAGTGAGTTGCCAACTCGTGAGTAGAAAACATCACCGAGCAGAAATCGTATGTATGACACAATCCTAGGTCAATACGATCAATATAAATATATCCTCAATATGATAAAGTCTGAAGCATGAAAAGGTGGCAAAGATAAACATCTAACCCAAGTGTAATACCGAGTGCTCGTGTCAGTACCTCAGGTAGCAACATATCATATGAATGAGGTATGAATGCATGAAAACAGAATAAATGTAAATGAAGAAACTGCTTTCATAACTTAGTGAGATTTCTGTATATTTAAAACGAGGTATCATCAATGAAATCAACATAAACAGTGTCTAGTGTCCAATATCTCAATATCTCAGGCTCCGGCTATCTGGACTGGCCTTTATCATCAAATCTCATTACCTCAATATCTCAAAATCTCAGTGTCTCAAATCTCACTATCTAGGGCGCCGTCAGTCCGGATCGGCCCCTAACATCAATCACACGACCATGAACGGTATCCTCCGGATATCCGACGCGTCAGGTAAAATCACCAACAGGCAGTCTACTCATGCCGGGCTCATCATCTACATCTCGATCTTCTTGCACCGGGGTACCTTACCGGGTCCACCATGTACCCGCAGACGGTTCATCCAACTCCTCGAATTGGGTCTCGAAATCCATCTCATAACCGAGAAAACATCATGGTGGACGACTCATACATCATGAGAAAACCGCACATTTCATTTTAAAATGAGAGAGAGAGAGAGAAGTTTATACATATTCTTGCGGTTTTCTCCCAAATCCAGGAAATCTCATGAAAATCCGAAATCCAATCATCAATAGCGAGTAAACAGTGAATATCGGCATAAAACTCCATAATACTGCATAACAGTGAATAATAATATGCATGAAGTAGCAAGTAATAACTGCAATGTCTAAACTGGCATATAAGGCAAGTAAACTAATATCATGTCGACACTATTAGCTAACAAGCTATGTCAATGAAATAGTATTCTCTAAAGTGTACGTGACATGGCAATTACCGATGATGATGTGTGTGAGCCGGCAAGTAAGTGTATGTGGAACATACGCATCATCGGTAATGGTGCCGGTGTCCTAACAGCATGATTTCAATATTAACATATGAAAACACAATATAGGAATGCAATGCGATGCGAGCAGCAAGAATATGCGGAAGCTGAATATCAAATACAATAATAACGAATCTGCATATGTCTAATTATGAGTCGTACAGTTTTGCCATTTGAAATAACACGAATCATGGTGTTTTGAAAATAAGGGCTATGGTGTTTTTAAGAAAATGTACGTCCTTTGAAATATCCGTAGAATCCATTGGCCTGTTTTTAAAATACTCATGATTCATTAGTTTGAAATAGGTATGACTCGAGTCTAATCTACCATTTACAGGTAAACTGCAGGGCTAAACTAAAAGGGCTGATCGAAAGTTAAGGAAACCGCCTAACATCTGAGTCGATACATACATATATATATATATATATAATATAAAAGTCAGTGATCCCGCCTCAATAGTATCCTATACGATACAATATCTATAATATGACATCCTCAAGTCAAGAGTGCGGATCTATCATCAATACACAGCTCGTACGGTAAATCCGTCGTATAGCAACCTAAATCTGGGTACGGTCAATGTCACATCAATCACATTATTCATCTGGTATCCTCTTTATCAAATATCATGATCGGGGGTACTGATCTACGTCTATTACAATACTGAAACCACATATGTATGTGAATGCGTGTGTACGAAAACACCACGTCGAAAGGAACCGCTAAAACATCACGACGCATCTCAAATACGAACCATATCACATTACCGATCTCACGGCCTCAAGCCCAATCTCATCGACTCATCTCCAATCCCAAGTACTATCCTCATAATCCGTGTATATGTATACGTATATATATATATATATATACACACATAGTACCATACCCATGTGTGTATATATATATTCATATCCCCATATACGCACAGGTAAAAGATTGAATGTATGCAAGTGTGTGTGCATGTATGGGTGTAAACCAATTCTAGGGTTCGTGACTAAGCATCTATGCTAGTTCACTTCTAATAACACCAAACTAACCATGAACATATAATCATATCTTGATGAACATCCACATATCATAAACCACATATATATCTATATATATATCACAACTATACTACTAACTGCGGGGGTGATATACGCCATCCACCCGACTTCCCACCGTAGATATATCTACTCACCTTGCTCCTTGTGTGCCGATGCCGATGTCGCCAGCTTCATCATCCATGTCTCGACATCACGTGGGGTACCTACACATATAATCCAATCGCAAATGCGTATTAAAATCACATCGGAAAGCCAAAAACGGCACACGCTACGCTCATAGGTAAAAACCTATAGCCTCGCATGCAAACACGACCAATAACCCTAGTCGTTGACGTTCAAACGCCACCCGACAGAAACGAATTATCAAATACCAAAATCCATATTAAAACAAGTCGTAAAACATTGCGTCGACACAAGAAAATGATCCTAGATTTTACCCTAGGTCAAATCGGCCAATTTTGAATATGCCAAGGGTCTAGTTTACTGGAGTTAAAGCTACAGAACCAACACGGATCCCAGAACCCCTGCTCTGGCCGCAAATTGCGGCCAGAAAGAATATATCTGCGGCCTGGGTGAAGAATTAGGGGCTTGGGTTTTGGTTATAGGGTCTAGGTTGCCTGCTTATCTCCCTGTGTTTGCAAAATAATTTTCAGGTCACCCGGATGTTAGCAGATTTCCAAATACCATCAAAATTTCACAGTTTTTCCGATATCGGGTTTCTAAATTCATATCCTGGGTTTATTCTATTGTTTCAGTCCATAATACAATCCCTACAGGGGTTGTTTATCCTCTACTAGCCTTAATTTCACCTTTGGGTTCAACTAAAACCCTAATCCTCAACTCAAGTTTTCAAACTTCCCGAAACCACACAATATCGGTTCTAATTTAATATGGATGCTAGAGCAATGGAAATTCTACACTAATAATTGAATAATTACCTCATTTTTCACTAATGAATCCTCTACAGCTCCAATACTGAAACTTTCTTGGTCCAAAGGGTTGCTTGAGAGCTTGTGTACATTTTTTGTGAAGCGGGGAGGGACTTTTGATGGATTTTTAATGATGAAGTAAAGCTTGAAGAGGGGGAGGGAGGAGGTGCTGCCATGGTGAGTGAAGATGGAGAGAAAGATGAAGAAGATGAAGAGAATGAAGACTTGGTCAACTAACCCCTCACCTCACTCTCTATTCTCTCTCATGCCCATACCCCTTTCTTTAATATTTCTTTTTCTTTTTTTGTTTTTTCTTCTCCTTCAAATAGTAAACCCAAAACAATAACCATACACCTAAAACATGTAGGAAAAAGTAACAAGTGTTAAAAAAATGGCATGTGCACAAAACACGCTTAAAGTCCGATTAGCGATTTTTAATCGCGATTAGCACAAAATTAGTGTCAAATAAATCATAAACTCTCATAATTTGCTTAAATCACATAAAGTACTCTTTTTTTAGTAATTTCCATAATTTTCCAAATTTTTCCCAATTTATCGTTATTTAATTATACCGCCTTATTAAAATATTCAATATTTTATTATTTAATTATAAAAATTCCCAAAAATAATATTTTATTTTTTTTTAAAATGTTACACTTCGCCTCGAATGTGTTCCCACTGTTCTTGGATTACTATCCTACCACAGCTCTATTGAGTCGTGCAAACAGATAGTAGTTGGGTGCATTCCCGAAGCACTTGGAGGCAGTGACCGTTAGATAGGATTCGTCTCCTCCGGTATTGGGGGTTGACATTGCGCTATGTTTTGGGAGCCATTACACAAAATCCCTGGCCAGGGCAAGCGAGATTTGCTGGTCGGTACTCCAGTAGTTTCTCAGGGTGTTTTGGACTACACTCCGGCACGACTTATACCGCTATTAGGGGACTGACGTTTACCGCCCCCTAGGCCCGATATGCGATGCTCTTAGACGAACAGACCGGACTGTATGGAGATTTTCACATTCAGGCTCAGTAGGAGTTCGGATGGGTTTACCTCATTGGTCTTCTTATCGACATCTACCTGGGGACCGTTACGTACAGCTAGTACCGCTTGCGGCCTGTGGTTAAACCCACTGCCAGCGTATTGTCGAGTCTTTAGAGTCCCACACAGAGGGTTGTTCACCTTTGGGCGAAACGTAGTAGAGGTCGTATGGTTTTACGACAGGGTCCGTTCACATACGCGCACTTGTGCGTGTTTGGTGTTCGGGCAGTTGATACTAGTGGGCTTTGGTTTAAGCCAGATCCTAGTATTTGTTTTTGGGTTGGTTCGGTCTCATTGAATTCGTGTTCCTCGGAACATGGATGCGGGTATGTATATACAGTTGACAGAGGCAGAGAAACCTCATTAGAGGTTTGACCATTGACTTGATTAAAACCATAATGAGATGGAGAAAATTGATTAATGAGTTTTAATTAGAGATAATTGTATCATGGTAAATTGGTTTGACCATTTTACTTGTTGACTTTTGTTGACTTAGATATTTTTGTTAAACATGTGATATTTTTTGCTTAGCATTAATTGTGACATGATAATGGTCAAATCAACATCAACCATAAAAATTATCCTAATTAAAATTATCATTATTCTTTTTCCTCATATGAGAGTATACACCTCATTTTATCATGACACATTCTCTCTCTTGCTTGCTCTCTCCTCTTCCTCTCTTAAGGCTATATTGTTTCATGAGTTGAAAACCAAGAGCATTGTGAGATCAAACCACCAAAACCCTCCTCTACTCACTCTAGGGTTCTTAGTCTAGCACACCAAGCACCATAGTTGCTTCAAGATAAAGGTTAGAGCTCAAGGTAGAGGCCTTCGGGTGGATCTTTCTTTGACAGAGAAAAGACTTCTCATACATATCACATATGTGCTCCTACTCCATTTCGCTTGAGCCAGGAAATCCCTGTGTAGAACTCTAAAGACTCGTCAATATGCTGGCAGTAGGTGATGATCATATCAAACACCCACAAGCCGCAAGCGGTCTGCTAAACGTAACGGCCACCCGGGTATTGAGCTATCAGAAGATCAACAAGAAAGCCTGCTCACACTCCTGCGAATCCAATCAGTAACACTACCGTACAGTCCGGTCTCTTTGTTTTATATGTCGCATATCTCATCTAGGGGCGGTAAACGTCAAACCCAAGTAACTCGATAACTCATGTCGATATGAGGCTCATAACGGGTCGAGAAACTACTGATAACACTTACCAGTATATCTCTGAAGCAGTCTTGGCCAAGGACTTCCTGTTATAGCCAATCGAGCACAGCGCAACATCAACTCCCAATACCGAGAGAGACAAAACACCTTCTATCGCTCATTGCCTCCATGTGATTCGGGACTGTACCCAAAAGCCACCGTTTTGCACGTTCTCTTGAACGTGGTAAGGTGGAAATCAAAGCACAGTGGGAATCACACAAGACTCTATGACGATCTCGGCTCTACAGACTAACCTATACCAGTGTCACCAGAGAACAACCATATCACGTTATGTATAATACCATCTGGGAGTTCACGGCGAGTCCATTCAGTGTACCCAGTCTCCACTGAGCACCAATATACTGTCTCTGATGTCAAACACCAATAGATATGGGATCATCCATCGCCCATCTACATGGGTCGAGAAGCTATACGCTAGTCTACTTCGGTATATCGATCCCCTGTCTCGATACACCCTCGACTAGGAACATTTGAAGGATGTACTTAGCGACTACACTGTCCCCACTAGTATGAACTGCATCATAATCCTGGTAGTCAAGTACTCATCCCAAGGGCTTTATCAACATGTAGCATAGAGACAATCAGTGTACATGTTAAAATAAAGAGCAAGCAGATAGAATACTATAATGTCGAGCAAGAAAGTTGATTGATGAATTTTTGTTGTGTATGTAGAAAATAGTATAGAAATCACAACCAAAAATATTTAACCGCAACCAATAACGGTGTCGAATGTAGCGCGTTAGTAAGTGCGGATCGTCCACAGGGAAAGTGTAATCGTTCGTCTTTTGAATTAGGTAAATTGAAACTTTAAAGAAAAGAAACGAAAACAATTCATGATTTGTATTTAAAGTTCAAGAATTAGAAAATCTAGATCTAATAACAAGAAAAAGATAGAATCAAGAATTGATAGTTTGATGATTTTTTCCAACCAAATATCAAGAATCTAAATGAGGCTCATAGGAATCGATCGGATCTATAGATGTGATGCAATCTCACGATGACGTATTCTTATCCTTCGATGAATTGATACTAGATCGATGATGATCGACGAGAATTGGGGATTTCTAGTGAAACTAGGGTTTCATCATTTATCCCTTGTTCATTCGTCGATATCATTCACATTCTAACCTCTAGTAAATTCAAGAAACGGTCGTAAATCCCTAATTTCGAGCAATAACAATCAAGAAAGCATCGCAACGAAACTAGGTCGTCGACCCTTGAACTTGCTAGGGTTTACAAAACTCGTAGGACTCAAGAATCGTTTTTAGATTTGTTACATTATCATTCTATTGATCGTCTCGACTCCTTAACGAGCAGAGTTTTACTCAAACATCATCACAAGAACTACAATCAAAAATTGAGATCGAATCATGATGTAAGAATTTAAAGAAAACGAGATTAAAGAAATTCACCTTTTATTTATATCAACAATTTCATTACAATCGCTCAAGAACTACAAGAGGACGAACTTGATTGTTGATTTGGCTTCGCTCAGCTTGGATCACTTGCTCGGTTAGAGATCGGCTCCGCTCCTAAAAGGTTGAAGGGCTTCTCGCTTGATTTGGTACTCGGGATCTTGACTTTTGATTGGAATTAGATTTTGAATTTGAGGCACAAGTTGTGTCACTCAACTTGTGGGTTGAAGATGCTGGCGATTCTTAAAAAATTTGCACCCTAGATCTAGGCTCCTTTTTATAGACCTCTAGATCTAGAATTGAAATTTGAATTCCTTCCACAAGTTAGTTAACCAAAAGATTTAAATTTCCCTCCAAGAGTTAGTTAAGCCCAAAATTTAAATTTCCCTCCAAGAGTTTGTTAAGCCGAGCCTTCTAGATGTGCCACGTGGAGCTTCTGGGGTCTTCTGGAAGCTTGGCCGTTATCAATAAGCACATGGAAAAAATTAGGTGCTTTGATCTCACTATAAGGCCGCAGATCCGCGGCGCCAAGGTGGTTTGGGCCGCAGATCCGCGGCCCTTTAGTGGCCTTGGGGCTTGTTCTTTTTACAGTAACTCTTGGGCTTTCTGGTGGGCCTTTATATAATATGTGAAATCTCATTTGGCCTTCTGTATTGCTCCAGATCTTAAGCCTTTGAGTTGGCGTATCTTTTATCAGTTCTTCTCCCAATTCGGGCTCTGCTTCTGGAATTTCCTGCATTAGTCCCCAGACAAGAGTTGCGCAATACAAGGATGATGCGATGCCATGAAAAACATACAATTTTCCTAAAAGTGCCGATTTTAGTATACAGCACAAGTAATCCAGTATTTTACACGTGTTTTGCAAATATGTGCGATATGACTACCGGATACCTATACATGAATGCAAAAGGTAGGGAAATTGCCGTGTTATAAATGCAGTATTTTCGACTGATCAAATTCCCCCAAACTTATTTTCGATCGTCTCGATCGAACTGTTTTATTAAAAAGAGAAGGAGAAAATAAAGAAAGAGAAAAGCACACTTTCGTAGGCAACACGATTGCACTGAGCACGTGCAACAAGCCTTTAAACCTCTAGGTGTCCCTAGTAGGAGGAGTGTTGTCTCCTGAGGGTTTTCAGCGGATTGCACCCACAAAATCCAATAATAAAAGAAAGATCATGAATATTACATTTAAAGAAAAGAATCGTAGAAGAAAAGCCTTGAAAATTAGGGTTTCCAACTAAGCTAGCTTTTCGGTTGTCATGAGCCCTATCTTAATGGTCATGAAAAGATGTTAGAAATCATGTCCTCCCTCAATAAAACATCGTCTTATTCTTCATTCCTATCTTTCTTCCAAACATCGATCATATCACCCTGCATGTGTGTAAAGAACATCTCTACACCCGGAGAATTCAATTCAAGCTATCATACTCGCCATTTGATTGATACGTGAAAGTGTGTATGTAGTAGTTAACCGCAATCAATAACGGTGTCGCGTGTAGCTAGACCGAGATGAGTACGGGTCGTCCTCTGGGAAACGTTGAATCTTTTATTCTTACTTTAGATGTGTTGAAAAAGAGAGGAGAGGGATAAAGAATTTTGTGGAAAGGTTTCTAGATCTACGTTAAGCACTAATGCAAAAATATAGATCTAGATTATTTTAGAGATGTAGTTAATATAATAAGGGGGCTTGCAGGGTTCGTTAGGATTTAGTAGTTATGGACGATTAATTAAAAGTTACCCTTTTTATCCTTTAATAAATTTAAAACTAGAACGACGGTGATGCGTGTAGATTAGGGTTTCTGGAGGGAAAAGGAATCCCACTCTTAACCCTTATCTCGACACGGAACTCCGTTCATATCTAGCCTTTACCAAAACAATCATTAATCTAATCTCTAATCGCGGTCGGGATTAACAAAGAATTGTTAGCGCGCCCGATTAGGATGTTAATGATTCTTTTGATAAAGTTCATAAACTTTATAGGACTTAAAAAGGGTTTAGGGATGTTCATCATCCATTAGCCTACCCTAATCCTACGAACCCTAACAAGCGGAGAATTACTCGCGCATGTTGGGAGAAAAAGAGATGGAAAAATTGCATAATTAAACTACGAAGAAATAGAATAAGAAAAAGAAAGCTACCTTTATTAATCAACAATATTCATTACACTTGAATCCTTAGAAAATGATTACAATTTCTAGTTGCTTCTCGATATCTTCTAAAGAGGTAGACGAACAGTTGATGACCAGCCTGGATGCGTGAGCCGTCTTGGACTTCGTGATCGCGTCGGCTTGATAATTTTTCCAAGAGGCTCTCGGTCTTTATTTATAGTCCCAAAGCCAGAACCTTTGCTTCCAAATATGGAAGTTTAACAGCAAATATTCACCCCCAAAAAGTGCAACCCCTAACTACCCTACCCTGCGGCGGATCCACGGCCAACAGGGGGTTTGGCCGCGGATCCGCGGCCAAGGGTAGAGATCAATTGATGAAATTTCAGTGGGCAGATCCTTGTGACATGTGGCAATTTCTAGAAGCTTTGGATCTTTGAAATCTTCTCATAGTTGCTGCCAGACTTGATTTCTTCATTTTGATTTCTTAATTAGGCAGGTTAGCTTTAACAACTTGATTTCCTTGATTTAAGACCTGAAAATTCTGCACAACAACTTAAATAATATTTAGTAGACTTAGTTCTACTAGGATTTGGTCAATGATATTATTTGCATACATTTTCCTACCAAATGCTAATTATAATATATCAACACATGGAAAATAGTATTTTTACAGATAAACCCTCATATGTATGATATATTATAATAAAGACCTTTTTAATATAGAAATAGTATGAAAAATGTAATAACAAATGTGCAGTTTTATCAACTGAACACCCATCAGCCTCAGTACTTTTTAATTAATGAATATTTAGACGAATTTGCACACACACTTTCATGCGACCGTTAATACTTCTTGAGGTACTAACCGACCGATTACTCATGTGTTTGCTTATTTGGTATATTTTCCTCGTCTTGTACCACCTTAGGCATAGCAGTGACTCCCAGACCAGTTGGCCTTAGGGCACTAGGTGAAGAGGCACCCTCGCTATACATTTTTTTATTGCCCTTGGTGATAACAAAACCAGTGTCCATTTTTCTCACCACTTTATATTTTATTCATTTTTTTTATTTCCTTCATACTTTTGGCTTTAAGACAAGAGCATTTCAAAGTATCCTCTTCTATCCCAGGCTTTAAGACGTGTGTAAGTGCGAATAGCAGGGTATCAACGTTCAAAATGTTTGGCTTCCAGAATAGAAACTATTTTTCAGACTTATTTTTATCCTCAGATTAGTGACTTCCTCTATCTTACTAACCCTTGGGACAACGACTCATAACTACTTATTACTAGTTCGTATAAGAAAACTTCTAATTTTCTTAGTTTTCTTAAATTTTTCTAATCTCATAGATGTAATTGTTCACTATCTAATCTTTTATTATATTAAATATTTTTATATTTTGAAAATTTTGATATTTTTATGAGTTTTGAAAATTTTTGAATTTTTATGGATTTTGAAAAATTTTAAATTTTTATAGGTTTTTATGGGTTTTGAAAAACTATTTACAATAAATGATGAGCCAAAAATATGTACACAGAATTTTTATGGGTTTTGAAAATTTTTAAATTTTTATGGTTTTTAAAGAAATGTTTTGTGCTTATGCAAATGATATGCACATGATGCAAAACTAAACACAAACCTCCCCCAAACTTGTTTTCAACAGTGTCCTCATTGTCGCCATCTGCTAAATTTCGAAAAACCTGTAAGCCTGGGAGGAATTTATTAGTGGGGGCAAAATATATAACTGAAGATCCTCCCCCAAACTTATTTTTTGCTCAAAATTTTTGTAAAAATTTTCTTTCCAAGAGCCAGAAAGATTGTTCCCCCCCCCCCAAACTTGAGTTATGCAATGTTAAGTTTTAAAAATCACATGAGGGGGGTCAAAAATCATTGGTCGATGCCAAGCTTTGCAAACACCGAATGTCAACACCAACCATTCAAAAATTTTATCAATGCAGTGCTCTGGTTGGTGGAAGAAAAAGTGGGGAAAGGTTAAGTGGTGGAAGAGAGAGTGTGTGCGTCTCATTTTGGAGAGACGATGCAGTGAATGTGATGGATTACTCGCATTCTTTTTACAATTCAGAAGAAGGGGTGGAGGTTCAATTCCAATGATTAGGACTTGATTCATCTCAACACCCGTGTTATTCAGAAATGCGAGTTCATCAGCGAAGATCTCCTCAAAGGTTTCATCAATACCCCGAAGAATAATGTCATCACAAAGTGCGGGGTGATCTTCAGACTCTTAGAACGGTTCATAATCGGTGTTAGTTGTTGACCCGGATATCTTGGTGGAGGAGTCCGTATGTGTATGATACATAGTTGGGTCAAACAACAACGTATGAAAAGAGTCAAGATCGGTATCAGGAGGATCATCAAATTCACTGCTGTCGACATCCATTAAGTCGACAGAACAGACATGAGCAGTAGGTTCGGAGGGTACACTTCCCAACTTGTAAATGTTCAGCTCTATTGACCTATTCTCGAAGGATAGGGTCATAGAACCATTATGACAGTTGATGATAGCGTTGGAAGTGGCCAAAAAGGGCGACCTAAAATCACCGGAATTTGATTCCGGGGGTTAGCTACAGGCTGTGTATCAAGTATAATAAAATCCACAGGGAATACAAATTCCCCGATTTTTATTAACACATCCTCCAGTTCACCCATAGGTTTGGTGATTGAGCGGTCAGCCATCTGGAGAGTACAATGGGCTGGTTTCAACTCTCCGATCCCTAGTTGCTCATAGACTGAGAAAGGAAGCAGGTTAACACTTGCGCCAAGGTCTAAAAGAGCACGGTTGATGTGTTTATCCCCAATAGAAATCGATATCGTAGGACATCCTGGGTCCTTACGTTTCTTTGGTAGCTGAGGGATAAAAGCAGTGCTAATGTTATTGGACATGAAGACCTACTTTGTCACTTGAGTCTTCCTCTTCCTAGTGCATAAGTCCTTAAGAGTTTTCGCATAAGCGGGGACTTGTTGGATAGCATCTAGAAGAGGGATGTTGATGTTAACTTGCTTAAACATGTCCATAATCTTCTCCATATGTGGACTCGATATGTTAACCTTTAACCGATTAGGATAAGGTGCTTTAGCAATAAGCGCTGGGTCCATCATAGGAGAAGGAAGTGTGTGTGGCCCCGATCCCAAAATAGAAGTGGGGATCGTCTGTGGAGGAGTAGAAGAGGTGGGCTGAGGTGTCGAGCCTAGAGGGAAATGGAGAATAGGCCCGCGAGAAGGCGGTGGGGTAGGAGAACAAGAATCAGACGTAGAAGTGTGTGTGTGAGGGAAGGTCTCAGCCGGGGTGTTGATAGGATCATCAATATCATCAACTTCTTCCCCAACATGGTTATCCAGCACTCTCCCAGATCTCAACATGGTGATTGCATTCACATGATGTGAATAGCCAGGATTGGGCAAAGGTTGAGCTGGGAGTTTCCCTTTCTCTCTTGCACTCATTTCGACCTTAAGTCGTGCAATCTCAGCTTCCATCGTTCTGATACTCTCAGCTTGGGACGCTGAGTTTTTCTTTATCTCACCGACAGAAGACCTAACCTCGGCCGACACTTCCATGAAATTTGACAGGAGTGATTTCATGGTTTGAGCGACTTGAGAGAACTCATCAGAACAGGTCGATTGCATAGGATTAGAAGGTGCAGGAGTGTTGACCTGGTTTTGGAAATTTTATGACTGGTAGGGGTGCTGGGTGAGTTGAAGTGGTTGCTGTTGTGGTGGAGGGACCCGTTGGAATTGATTAGGGTTTAGAACCGTGTTTTGGTATTGGTTCCAAGCAAAATTCGGGTGATTCCTCCAACCCTGATTATATGTGGAAGAAAAAGGGTCATTTCCAGGTCTTTGAAATGCGGCATTGGTATGCTCGAGACCTAGAAACTGAGAGTTTAATGGACATTCTTCCGTCAAGTGAGAAGGATCAGAACAGCACCCACATACAGTTTTGGGGAGCGACATTGGGTTTAGGGAGGCTGCTAAGAATTTGTGTTCCATAGCGTCGAGCTTCTTTTGCATTGCTGCTATCTCAGCTCGAACACCTATGGACACGTCTATTTGGTGTACGCCATCCCTACTCGATGGCTGGGTTCCAGCCTCCCACTGTAGTGACTTTTCAGCGAACTCTTCTAAAAATTTCCATGGTTCTCCATCATCCTTGGTCATAAAGGTGCCTTGACACATGTTTTCAAGGTTTTGTTTAGTGGTAGGGTTACTGCCCTCATATATGATTCGGCAAAGATCCCATCTCGGGATGCCGTGATATGGGCATTGAACCAAAAGATCCTTGAATCGGTCAAAGTATTTTGAGAATGGTTCAGCTGGAAGCTGGGAGAATTGATATAGTTCGCTACGGATTCGAGCTTTCTTTTGCATAGGGTAGAATTTCTTAAGGAATACTGCAACGAATTCTTCCCAATTCGTGATGGAATGTGCAGTGGTGTTATACAGCCACTTCTCGGCTATATCGCACAAGGTAAATGGAAGAAGTCGTAGACGCATGGCATCCACAGAAAGTTGTGATGTACCCATCATTGCGCATACGTTTTCAAATTTGGTGATAAAAACGTACGCGTCTTCAGTCTCGAGACCGTGGAATTTGGGTAGAAGGTTGATGTACTGGGGCTTAATCTCAAAGTTATCCCCGTTGGCTGGTGGAATGGATAAGCAGGTCGAGAGAGGACCTCGCAAAGGGTAGCACCTCTCTTGGAGATAGATGCGGGGAGGATTCTGCGCACCAACGGACGGCGGCAGAGCAGCAGTAAAAAGGTTTGATGGAGATGGATCCATCGGTGTGGGTGTGGTGGTGGGTAAAAGAAAGGTAAATGGAGAAATACCGACTTCGGAGTCGATCGAGGGGACGCGGACAAATCGGGCACTAGAATCCCGTGTCCAGCCTATCTTGTACTAAAAGGGGTTAGTACAAGTGGCAGCGTGATTTATAATTAGGGGAAGTGAAGTGAATGCGGTGTTTGTTTTGAAAAATGATACGGATTTTGAAAATATGATGCGATCACAACAAAATGCAACAAGCAACCCTAAAATCTATGGTCACCTAGGTCAAAGCTCTAGACCGCTCCTAACTTTCAAAAGACAAGTCGCAGGATAAAATCCTCCACTACCTCTTTGTTTCTCCTGTGGGCAGGTAAGTGCCAGGTAAGTGGGAAGGTACTCCACTACGTAAGTAGTGGGCCTAATTAATTACCACTAGCCTTCGACACACTTGCCTTAGACACCACAAGAAAATGCGGATAAGCAATGAATTACCCACGGCCTTCTCTTGTCCTAAGTGAGCACGACGGTCCTTAGAGTCATCTCTAGATTTCTTTTAATTAATGTGGGTCAATGTGGATGCAAGTTTGTGATTTTCGGGGCTTAGGAAGGGTAATGAACTCCCCACCTAACCTGGATTTAGTCTTTGCCCCTTAATTTTCCGTATTAATTATGCAAACAACCACAAAATCAAAACACGCACAATTTAATTTTTGCTTTTTGCGCGGCGCTGCGATTATTTGCAAAGAAACCTGCAGGAAATTCTTAATTGGAGCAGATGAGAGAGAAGATAAGAAAGTGAGAAGCTTACAGAGAAATTTTGGTACACTGAAGCGGCTAGGCCGCCGCGGAACCGCCGCAATAGGAGGCTCCCACAGCGGAACCGCGGTCTTCTGTGCGGATCTCTGTGCAAAATTTTAACAGTGAACTTCTGTTCACTCCTTCAGCTCTCTGGAATATTCACAAAAATTTTATCCAAGCTCCAATGATTCCAGATTTCCTCGCAATCAAATCACAACACACGTATTAGGGTTTGTGCGAGTTTAGATCTAAAAATCATAATGGAATAAATTTTTCAACTCAAATTTCAAAATACGAACAATTAGCGCACTATCCCCGGCAACGGCGCCATTTTGATTGATAAATTTTTGTTGTGTATGTAGAAAATAGTATAGAAATCACAACCAAAAATATTTGACCGCAATCAATAACGGTGTCGAATGTAGCGCGTTAGTAAGTGCGGATCGTCCTCAGGGAAAGTGTAATCGTTCGTCTTTTGAATTAGGTGAATTGAAACTTTAAAGAAAAGAAACGAAAACAATTCATGATTTGTATTTAAAGTTCAAGAATTAGAAAATCTAGATCTAATAACAAGAAAAAGATAGAATCAAGAATTGATAGTTTGATGATTTTTTCCAAACCAAATATCAAGAATCTAAATGAGGCTCGTAGGAATCGATAGGATCTATAGATGTGATGCAATCTCACGATGACGTATTCTTATCCTTCGATGAATTGATACTAGATCGATGATGATCGACGAGAATTGGGGATTTCTAGTGAAACTAGGGTTTCATCATTTATCCCTTATTCATTCGTCGATATCATTCACATTCTAGCCTCTAGTAAATTCAAGAAACGATCGTAAATCCCTAATTTCGAGCGATAACAATCAAGAAAGCATCGCAAAGAAACTAGGTCGTCGACTCTTGAACTTGCTAGGGTTTACAAAACTCGTAGGACTCAAGAATCGTTTTTAGATTTGTTACATCATCATTCTATTGATCGTCTCGACTCCTTAACGAGCGAAGTTTTACTTAAACATCATCACAATAACTACAATCATAAATTGAGATCGAATCATGATGCAAGAATTTGAAGAAAACGAGATTAAAGAATTTCACCTTTTATTTATATCGACAATTTCATTACAATCACTCAAAAACTATAAGAGGACGAACTTGATTGTCGATTTGGCTTCGCTTGGCTCCGTGAGTCGCGGATCGGCTTGGATCACTTACTCGGTTGGAGATCGGCTCCGCTCCTAAAAGGTTGAAGGGCTTCTCGCTTGATTTGGTACTTGGGATCTTGACTTTTGATTGGAATTAGATTTTGAATTTGAGGCACAAGTTGTGTCACTCAACTTGTGGGTTGAAGATGGTGGTGATTCTTGAACAATTTTCACTATAGATCTAGGCTCCGTTTTATAGACCTCTAGATCTAGAATTGAAATTTGAATTCCCTCCACAAGTTAGTTAACCAAAAGATTTAAATTTCCCTCCAAGAGTTAGTTAAGCCCAAAATTTGAATTTCCCTCCAAGAGTTTGTTAAGACGAGCCTTCTAGATGTGCCACGTGGAGCTTCTGGGGTCTTCTGGAAGCTTGGCCATTATCAGTAAGCACATGGAAAAAATTGGGCGCTTTGATCTCACTATAAGGCCGCGGATCCGCGGCGCCAAAGGGGTTTGGGCCGCGGATCCGCGGCCCTTTAGTGGCCTTGGGGCTTGTTCTTTTTACAGTAACTCTTGGGCTTTCTAGTGGGCCTTTATACAATATGTGAAATCTCATTTGGCCTTCTGTATTGCTCCAGATCTTAAGCCTTTGAGTTGGCGTAATTTTTATCAGTTCTTCTCCCAATTCGGGCTCTGCTTCTGGAATTTCCTGCATTAGTCCCCAGACAAGAGTTGCGCAATACAAGGATGATGCGATGCCATGAAAAACACACAATTTCCCTAAAAGTGTCGGTTTTAGTATACAGTACGAGTAATCCAGTATTTTACATGTGTTTTGCAAATATTTGCGATATGACTACCGGATACCTATACATGAATGCAAAAGGTAGGGAAATTGCCGTGTTAGAAATGCAGTATTTTCGACTGATCAAAAGTCCTCACTATATATGTCCAAGCATCCACTACAATATACATCGTATGTACAGTAATGGCCTCTAGGGCATACCTATTACTAACACCTTTCATGACTGTTGTATATACATATTGCCATATTATTGCTTCATGTATTAGTTGTACCTGCTAGAGTACCTTTCATGACTGTTGCACACATATGGCCATTTATTACTATTAGCTTGCATGTGATAGATAAGCTCAGTACGTGCATACTTGCGATTACCTGCATTTGTTATTTACTATTCACGAGTTGGCAACTCACCCCCGTTGTGCCACAGTGTTTTGCAGGTAGTCCCTCAGGGCAGTCGAGGCAGGGCTTTCTACCTATCGTATCATCTTTTGCAGCGGATACCGGTACGTCTGACCGTGTGCAGTTTTGCTATAGGTAGGTTTTGCGGTTAATCGATGTTGCTCATTGTATATATTTGTACCTTGTACTCTCCATCTACCATTTTCTTGTATTGACTTAGAGATGAGTTGTGAGGACGATATCGTATATTATTTTGTGACTTGGAGGTCTTTTATGCAGTTTCATTTATATCGTCTCTTTCTTCGCTACGGCGTCGTATATTTGCTTGTAGTGGTTGTTTTCAGCCTTTGGGCGTGGATTAGCTCCCGTTGAGGATTCTTTACTTATACATTTATGTTGTACCCTTTTTGGGACTTGTTTTACATAGGTGGTGCTGCCAAATTTTTAAAGGAAATAAAGTTGGACTTTAAAGAATTTTTATTTGAGATTTCAAAAGTTTTAACAATGTTATTATCACTTACTACTTTTGATGGTTTAGATTGCTGGGTTTTTGGCTTACTTAGATTGTGTTACGCCTGTAGACGTTGCGTAGTTTAAGGGCCGTCACGTGCCAATTTTGGGTCGTGACAAGGAGTGCAGAGGGCACCCTGCAGAAAGCCATGGAAACACCCGCTCTGTTTGTTGGTGGTACTTCCTCTTCTAGGTCCGAGGCGAAAACCAAAGGAAAGAAGAAGAAGGCCCCTACCAAACCGAGAGGCGGTGTTGGTAAGGTGGAAGCCAAGGGAAAAGCAAAAGTGGCAGGGCAGACAGTAGGGAAGGAAGAATGCTTCTACTGTCACAGGAAGGGCCATTGGAAGAAAGATTGCAAGGCTTGGAAGGCCCAGAACCAGGACCCGAGGCAAGTTGTGGCTTCGGCTTCAGGTGTGTATGTAATTGAAACTATCTGTCAATCAACTCTACTTCCTGGGTATTGGATACCGGATCAGGATCTCATATATGCAATTCTTTGCAGGCACTGAGATGACGTAGAGTTCTGAAGACCGGTTATATGACCCTCAGGGTTGCTAACGGAGCGAGCGTGGATGCTGTGTCCGTAGGGGAATATCATCTTGGATTGACGAGTGGACATATTTTAGTTTTGCACAACTGTTTTTGTGTACCTAGTTTGACTTGTAATATCATTTCAGTGTCTTTGTTATCAAAAGAAGGTTATGATTTTACATTTGTAAGCGATGTCGTAAACATCCACCTTAATCATGGTCTGATTGTGTCAGGTAATCTAAACAATGGTATATACGTGTTAAACCAACTACAAGTTTTCAATGTCTAGAACTTACATAAAAGAAAGACTCCATAATTAAATCAAGCTTTCTTATGGCATTGTAGAGTAGGTCACATCAATGAGATAAGGTTAATTAAGTTACATAAAGAAAGATATTTGGATCCGTTCGAATATCAATCTTATGCAACTTGTCAATCATGTCTCAAAGGAAAGATGACAAAGACTCCGTTCACTGGACACGGAGTAAGAGCGAGTGAGCTCTTGGGACTCATACACAGCGACGTGTGTGGTCCAATGTCTACACATGCAAGAAGTGGTTATTCCTATTTCATTACTTTTACGGATGATTTCTATAGGTACGGACATATTTTCTCAATGAAACATAAATCCGAGGCCTTTGAGAAATTCCGGGAATATAAGAATGAAGTGGAAAAACAAACCGGCAAAAGTATCAAGACACTGAGATCTAATCGAGGTGGTGAATACTTGAGTCCCGAGTTCCGGGATTACCTAAAAGAGAATGGAATTCTCTCTCAGCTTACTCCTTCATACACACCATAACACAACGGTGTATCGGAGAGAAGGAACCGAACCCTATTGGATATGGTATGTTCCATGATGAGTAACGCTGAGTTACCGCGATCATTCTGGGGCTATGCACTAGAATCAGCTGCATATCTTTTGAACAAGGTTCCTACCAAGACTGTTCCTACCACTCCATATCATATGTGGAGTGGGAAGAAACCCTATCTTCAGTATTTGAAGATATGGGGATGTCCAGCTTTTGTTAAAAATCAGCATGCAAACAAACTTGAGGCACACTCAGTACTGTGTAAGTTTGTAGGATACCCAAAGAACTCTAAGGGGTATCTTTTCTATTACGCAGAGGAACAAAAGGTTTTTGTTTCTCGTCATGCCCACTTTCTGGAACATCAGTTTTTAGAGGAAAAAAACAAGTGGGAGCGCAATAGAACTGGAAGAAATTCCAGAACAACAAGCTATTACTGAAAGCTTGGTGGAACCAAAAGTTTCAAAAGAACAGGGCATTCCCGCACCTCTCCGTAGGAGTAGTAGGCTGTCTCATCCGCCTGAGAGATACTACGGTTTTCTCATAGATGGGGATAGAGAGGATTGCATCATTGATAATGATGAGCCGACTAACTTCCAGCAGGCCATTCAGAGCGCTGACTCGGTGAGATGGCTGGATGCAATGCGGACCGAAATGGAGTCCATGCACACCAACAAAGTATGGACTTTGGACATTACTCCAGAAGGGGTAAAACCCGTAGGCTGCAAATAGATCTTTAAAAAGAAGATTGGTGTAGATGGACAGGTTGAAACCTATAAGACTAGACTTGTTGCAAAGGTTTTTCTTCGAAGACCTTGCTTGGACTATGACGAAACCTTTTCTAATGGCTATGCTCAAATCCATTCGGATCCTTCTTGCCATTACTGCCTTCCACGATTATGAGATTTGGCAGATGGATGTAAAAACCTCTTTTCTAAATGGAAATTTAGAAGAATATGTCTATATGGACCAGCCAGAGGATTTCATTCAGAGTGGGAGCAGCGGGAAAGTGTGCAAGTTGCTTAAGTCCGTTTATGGACAAAAACAGGTATCGTGGAGTTGGAACATCTATTTTGATGAGACAGTCAAAGAATTTGACTTTATCAAAAATCCAAATGAGCCATGCATTTATAGTAAGATTGTAGCACGAACCGTTGTATTCCTCGTCTTATACGTGGATGACATTCTCTTGATAGGAAATGGCATTCCTATGCTACAATCTGTCAAAGGATTCTTGTCATACAGGTTCTCCATAAAAGACCTGGGTGATGCCTCTTACATTCTGGAGATCCAGATCTATCGTGATAGATCTAAAAGGATGTTGGGACTTTTGCAGTCCAGGTACATCGACACCATACTGAAAAGATTCAGTATGGAAGATTCAAAGTGCGTTAATTTACCGGCTTGTCATGGAATCACCCTCTCCAAAGAGATGTCTCCCAAGACTGATTTGGAAAGGGATCGCATGTCTATTATACCCTACGCTTCTGCGGTAAGCTCTATAATGTATGCGATATTGTGTACCAGACCAGATGTTGCTTACGCACTGAGCGTGGTAAGCCGGTATCAGTCAAACCTTGGGGAGAAGCACTGGACAGCAGTAAAGAACATTCTCATGTACCTGAGAAGGACTAAGGATATGTTCTTGGTTTATGGCGGAAAAGACCTCCAGATCGAGGCCTTTGCTGACTCCGGCTTCTAGAGTGACAAGGATGACTCCAAGTCCATGTCGGGTTATATCTTTACCCTCAATGGAGGGGCGGTCTGTTGGAAGGGTTCCAAGCAGGACACCGCTGCTGACTCGACGATGGAAGCAGAGTATATCGCAGCTTCTGATGCCGCAAAAGAAGCAGTCTGGATGAGAAAGTTCTTAACAGAACTTCAGGTAGTTCCATCCATTGTTGATCCAATACCTCTATATTATAACAACAACGGGGCTATAGCTTTAGCAAAGGAACCCAGGTCCCATCAGAAGTCCATACATATCTTGAGGCGGTATCACCTGATCAGGAAGATCGTGGATCGCCGGGAGATCGAGGTTCGGAGGGTTGCTATAGAGGACAACATTGCAGATCCATTCATAAAGGCCATCCCTCAGACGCGGTTTGAGAGGCTATTCGAGATGATAGGTCTGCGATATGCCAGCACATGGCCTTAGTGCAAGTGGGAGATTGTTAGTGTAATATGCCCTAAAGGCCATTATTGTATAGTACTAATTTGTATATTACATTTTGGAAGCTTGGGATATATACACGGATTTTTGAAAGTCTTGCTCGATATAGTAGTAAGCTACTTGGTTTGTATCTATCTTAATATGTGTATATGTTTCTTTTAACATATCGCTAATACATATTGATAGAGACCTTAGGATCTTTGCTTGACTATCAGCGTTGTGATGGCAGACACACTAGTGGGGGCTGGGTAGTCTATAAACACATCCTTATACAAGTCCCTAGTCGTAGGATTATCAAAACAGGGCATCGATAATCCAGAATAGACTAGTGTATACGCTTCTCATCCTAAGAGTGGATATGGTCTGTCCCACAGCCATCAGTACGTCGTACTGGAGATAGTATGCAGGTGCTCGTTAGGTTACGAGTACACTGGACAGAACTCGTCGGGAACTGTTGGTTGGTACTATACCTATCGTCAGTTAACAGTTCCCAGGTGACATGAGTACAGAGTAGTCCGTTGACTTGACACTGCTGCTTCGCCTCAAGTGTGTTCCCACTGTTCTTAGATTACTACCCTACCGCGGCTCTATTGAGTCGTACAAACATGTAGTAGTTGGGTGCAGTCCCGAAGCACTTGGAGGCAGTGGCGGTTAGAGAGGATTCGTCTTTCCCGGTATTGGGGGTTGATATCGCGCTGTGTTTGGAGAGCCATTACACAATGTCCCTGGACAGGGCAAGCGAGATTTACTTGTAAGTACTCCAGTAGTTTCTCAGGGTGTTTTGGACTACACTCCGACACAAATTATACCGCTATTAGGGGACTAATGTTTACCGCCCCCTAGGCCCGATATGCGATACTCTTAGACGAACAGACCGGAATGTACGGAGAATGTCACATTCAGGCTCAGTAGGAGTTCGGATGGGTTTTCATCATCGGCCTTCTTATCGACATCTACCTGGGGACCGTTACGTACATCTAGTACCGCTTGCGGCCTGTGGTTAAACCCACTTCCAGCGTAGTGTCGAGTCTTTAGAGTCCCACACAGAGAGTATTCCACCTTTGGGCGAAACGAGGTAGAGGTCGTATGGTTTTATGACAGGGTTCGTTCACATACGCGCACTTGTGCGTGTTTGGTGTTCGGACAGTTGATGCTAGTGGGATTTGGTTTAAGCCGGATCCTAGCATTTGATTTTGGATTGGTTTATTCTCATTGTATACGTGTTTCTCGGAATACAGATACGGGTATGTATATACGGTTGATAGGGGCAGAGAAGGAGACACCTCATCAGGGTTTTGACCATTGACTTGATTAAAACCATTATGAGGTGGAGGAAATTGTTTACTAATTCTTATTAGAGATAATTATGTCATGGCTAATTGGTTTGACCATTTGACTTGTTTACCATTGTTGACTTAGATATTTTTGTTGAGCACAAGATATTTTGCTTAGCGTTAATTGTGACATGATAATGGTCAAATCAAATGAACCATCACAATTATCCTAATAAAACTTATTATTCTTTTTCCACATATGAGAGCTCTCTTCATAATTCACATACACATTCTCTCTCATAGCTCTTTGCTTCTTCCTCTCTCAAGCCGTAATGTTTCATGACTTGAAAATCAAGGGCCATTGAGACCAAGCCACCAAAAACCTTCTCTACTAATTCTATGGTTCATAGTTTAGCACACCAAGCACTTTAGTCACTTCATTATAGAGGATGGAGCTCAAGGTAGAGACCTTCGGGTGGATCATCTTTGACGTGGAGAAGCCGGTGATGAGGAACCATCCACAACCACTCCAAAAAGCTCACAACAAGGAGAAGAAGGACTTCAAGCTTGAGGTATAATCATCTAACATAGTAGTTAGAACTCCTAGTTAGTTTGTTAGTTAATGTTTAGAAAAGATCCTAATGGCTAGTCTATGCTACCTTGCAAAGAAAAATTCAATTTTTACCTATTTCGCCTCCCCATTAAATACCGGGGTGAGTAACATAGACTTATAACTAGTGTGACTGCCATCACAACGCTGGTAGTCAAGCAAAGATCCTAAGGGCTCTATCAATATGTATTAGCGATATGTTAAAAGAAACATATACTCATATTAAGATAGATACAAACCAAGTAGCATACTACTATATCGAGCAAGACTGTCATAAATCCGTGTATATATCCCAAGCATCCAAAATGTAATATACAAACTAGTACTATACAATAATGGCTTCTAGGGCATACATATCCAACAGGGACACTCCCAATATCCACTTAGATCTATCACCATAGATCATAATCCACAAGATGTAGTAGGTATCATCCAGATCTTCCATGGAGAATCCTCGTGATAAGAGGTGCTTGACCGAGTGTAGCATAGGAAACCATTTCCTATCAAGAGTATGTCATCTACGTACAATACGTGGAAGACAACCTTACTCACTACTACCTTCTTGTATATACAAGGTTCATCTACCTTTTTGATGAAGTCAAACTCTTTGAATGCCACATCAAAACAGATATTCCAACTCCGCGATACTTGCTTTAATCCTGATGGACTTAAGCATAGCCACTGGAGAAAAGGTTTCATTATAAACTACACCTGGTTATTGACGATAGCCTTTTACTACAAGTCTAGCTTTGAAAGTCTCAACTTTTCCATTTACACCATGAATCTTCTCAAGATCCATTTGCTCCCGATGGGTTTCACTCCTTCAGATTCAACGTTCAAAGTCATACTTTGTTGGTGTAAATGGATTCCATCTTTGATTGCATAGCATCCAGCCATTTCACAGAGTCCCTACTCGTGATGGCCTGTCTGAACCTAGTTGGGTCATCATCTACCATGATGCAATCCTCGCTCCCACCGTCACCGAGGAAACCGTAGTATCTCTCAGGTGGACGAGGAACCCTACCAAATTCGCGGAGAGGCTGAGGTTCGTTGGGGACTATTGAATCCTTTGGTTTCACCAAATCATCAGCTGTTAGTTTTTCCAGCTGGAACTCCATCCAGTTCTACCTCATGACCACAAATTTCTTCACAAGAAATTCCTTTTCTAAAAAGGTGGCATGCTGATAAACAAAACATCTTTTTCTCTTCAGTGTGGTAGAAGATATTCCCTCGCAAATGTTTGGGATATCCAACAAACTTACAGAACTGACCTTGCCTCGAGCTTGTCCGGATTTTGCTTTTCAACATAGGCCGGACAACCCCTTATCTTAACTCGTTTAAGACATGGTCACTTCCCATTCCATATCTCATATGGAGTGGTAGGCACTGATTTGGATGGAACCCCATTCAATAGGTATGCAGCTTCTCAAGTGCATAACTCCAAAAGGAAACAGGCAACTCAGCAGTACTCATCATAGAGCGCACCATATCTCATAGGGCGCGATACCTCCATCCCGATACACCGTTGTGCTGTGGTGTATACGAAGGAGTAAGCTGAGAGAGAATCCTATTCTCTGTTTAGAAAATCCAGGAACTCCATGCCCAAGAATTCTCCTCCTCGATCACGTTGAAGGAATTTAATACTTCCACCCGTCTGGTTCTCAACTTCAAGATTATATTCTTTGAATTTTTCAAAAGTTTCAGACTTGTGTTTCAACAGGAACATATGTCCGAATCTTGAGAGATGATCAGTGAATATAATGAAGTACGAAGAACCAAGCCTGGCATTTATAGACATAGGACCGTATACATCATCATGTATCTATCCCAAGAGTTCAGTAACTCTTTCTGCGTTTCCAGTAAACGGAGTATTGGTCACTTTACCTTTGTGACAAGACTGGAAAGTATCATAAGATGAAAATTCAAATAGATTCTCATATTTATCCTTACGTAACTCAGCTGGTCGTGTCGAATAGATATGACCTAGTCTACAATTCCACAAGAAGGATTCGTTCATTTCTGAACTACTCCTCTTGTGTGTGTTCTAGATACTTTGAACTGTGGTTAGATTTAGAACGTATATGCTATTATATAACGTGCCTGATCTAATCAACTCTTGATTCAGGAAAATGTTCACAGTATTATCCTCCAATACATAATTATATCCTTTTTAACATAATAAAGAATCTGATGTAATGTTGTATATCAGGTTCGGTATGTAAGAACATTTGTTCAGAATCAATGTATTTACTATTTGGTAATACAAGGTGATATTTCCCAACTGATTTGGCTGCAACAATTGCACCATTCTCTAACACTTAGAGACATATCACCCAATTTCAGTTCTCTACCTTTCTGTAGCCCATATAACAAATTACATATATGGGATCCCGTTCCGGTATCTCATACCTAGGACGTAGCGGATACTGAGAAACGGTTCTTGGCAACGAACACACCTGAAGAATATGCATCATCATGCTCATTCCTCGACTGGGTTGCATAGGAATCTGGATATTCCCCTATTTCTTGCTCAGACTTATAGCAATTATAAGGTAGAGCAGAGCCAACATTTCTCAGCTCAGTATAATAAGCAGGTTCGGTCAATGCATCCATATTATTATCTTGATTAAGGCGTGACATGGTCGCTACCAGGAGAGAGAGAGAAGAAAACACTCAGCGTATGCTCTTGCAAGATCAGATTAGTTATTATTTTATCTAATCAGGATGGCTCCCACTGTTTTTATCAAATCTTCCTTCAAACCCTAAAAGGTAAGACAAGCCGGGATTAATTACACCCAACAAGTTCCCCAATCTTTCGGCCAGGCCAGTGTCAGTACTTTGAGGGAGGTTCCCAGTGCTTTCGCACGGACCTAATTAAAATAAACCTCGTTTTCCCAAGGGCGTAACCATGTTAACACCTTTCTAGACACCTACTTGATCGGCTAATTGTAATGTGTAAAACTCTCTTAGGAGCAACTCTTATTCGCAGTGGGTATCGGGATCCAACTATCTTATAGAAGGCATGCAATCTCATTGCAAATTTCAACACTTGAAATTCCCGATAATATTTTGCCCATAGCAACTTATGACCTTGGCTATGGTCAACAAATCATAAGCGCTAACCAAGTTCAACCCGTCATTTCATGATTGAATTAAACCTACCCGTACGACCCTTGGCTAAGGTCAACAAAGCCGCACGACTACCCTAACTCAATCGCATCATATGCTACAGATAAGTACTAATTATCTACCGCACACTACGCCTTGGCTAAGCTTAACAAACGTAGCACGAATAATAAAAAGTACTTATCTAAAATGACGGAGGGCTACGACAAGTTTTTAAGAAAACCTTTTGCGTAATGAATTTGATATCGTTGTAGAATCGAGTGATTTTGAAAAGGAGTGTTTTTAGGCTTTTACTAGTTTTGCTAAAGAGGTCACTCCCGGTGAAGGGATCTCGGCTCTTTCCTCATCGAATGAGGTGCTGGATATTTCATAAATACCACTATGCAAAACATGAACTAAAAAGGCAATAAAAAACAAAACAGAGTGGGTTGTAGCATCTGCCAGTTTCGCTAAAGAGGTCATTCCTGGTGAAAGGATCGCGGCTCTTTCCTTATCGAATAAGGTGCTGGATATTCTACAAGGAATACCGCTATGCAAAGCAAGAACCAAAGCTACCATTTTTTAAAACAAGATTCTACAAAATCTTTAGGTTTCTTTTATTTCATTAATCTCATTAATGAAGTCCCATTAATTATGCTTCCTAAGCATCACAGAAGAAACGAAATCAGCAATATTTATTATATATCATATATATAATATAAGCATTCGTCATAGAACATCAAGTTATCACATCACAGAATATCAGCTGTAGAAGAACACATATGAAATATTAGATATTCTAGGAAATTCGTGTTTTAATTAAGCCAATAAAAAACGCGGATTCCACGGTCGTGATGAATAGCCAAACCCACATCTCTAGACCCCTACGAGAGCGGCAAGCAACCCTACCAATTCTAGAGTTAGGAGACCCGGTCTCGACTCCTCGAGATGGTCTCCCACTGGACCCTAGAACCCGGTTACTTATGCTCCCCACATTGGGTCTAGCCTAATGCGGAAAAGTAAATAATATACATCAATGGTGACACCATCCTCACTCCGGAAGTGCCCCAATAAAAGAATATTACATACAAGTTTTGATATGAATGAAAATGAAAAACTCTCATCTCACAGAAAAACCCTCGGCTATTCAAAACACGACGATCCAATATAACATATCACAGCAACATATAACATCACATATCATCAACATAAGTAAATATGTGTATCTCAAATGTCGTTGACATATAGCAACGAAACCGGCGATACACCACATATTACACTTACGGTCGCAAAAAAGAAAGTGAAAAACTACAACAATTGGAATCCGCAACCACCTTAGACATCATAAACCCAATGTATCACATAATTGTTGGCTATAGTGCCTTCAAGTCAATTATTGGATCACAGACACATGATTGCAATGATTGAGGGAGGACCTATACCAGGTAGAACAGTCTTACTCGAGAAGATAGAATGCTATCTGGTTTGTCTTTATCATCGTGTACATGCTTCAGGTGAAATTACAGATCACTATTACATGTTGATAGAGCCCATAGGATTCTTGCTTGACAACCAGTAGTATGATGGCGATCATATACGTGAAAGTTGGGTGGTCTATAAGCACATCCCTAAAGTGTCCCTAGTCGTGGGAGTTTTGAGACTGGGCATCGATACTCTAAGAGTAGACTAGTGTATACGGATCGAGATCCCGACGAGGGGCGGTGGCCGGTCTCACAAGCCATTGGTGTAAGTTGGTTCACCTAAGATGTATACAGGTGCTCATTGGGTTATGAGCACACCGGACAGACTCGCCGGGAACATGCTAGTTGGTATTATACCTATTGTCAGATAGCAGTTCCTTGGTGACATGTATACGGTTAGTCTATCGACCTGAGATCGTCATTTGTCTCGTATGAGTTCCTACTGTGCTTTGATTACTACCCTATCACGGCTCAATGGAGTCGTGCAAACATGTTTTAGTTGGGTACAGTCCCGAGCCACATGGAGGCAATGAGCGGATCGTCAAGGGATTCGTCTCTCCCAGTATTGGGGGTTGATGTCGCGGAGTGCACGGGTGGCCCTCACCAAAAATCCTCGGCCGGGGTAGAAGAGAATTACTGATTCGGATCAGTAGTTTCTCAGTTGGTGACAGGCTTCATACCGACACTAAATGTCAAGTTATTAGGGGTATGACTTTATCCACCCCCTAGACCCGATATGCGATACTCATAGACGAACGGACCGGACTGTATGGATATTTTCACTGTCAGGCTCAGTAGGGTTTTAGGTTGAGTTTGCTCGTCGGCCTCCCTTTCGCTCAATACCTGGGTAGCCGTTACGTACAGCTAGTGCCACTGATATGCTTATGGTAAAACCCACTGACAGCATATTGACGAGTCTTTAGAGTCCCACACAGAGGGTTTCCCTGGTTCGGGCGAAACGTTGTAGAGGCCATATGGTTTTATGGCAGGGTTCGATCATACTCGTGCACTTGTGCACGGATCATGATCTGACGGATAATACTAGTGTGCTTTGGTTTAAGCTGGATCCTATTATTATATTGTTGGATTATTTTCGTCTCGTTGTATTTGTATTCAGTCGGAATGCGGATGCAGGTATGTATATACGGTTGAGGGGTATTCTTGTAATTCGTTACGAATTTACTTTAGTAGTTGTCATTCTCTTTTTTATTAAACATTTAGGGTTTAATGTTTTTTGTTTGGAAAAATTGTGACTCATTGTATGCATTCATTGTGACATAAAGGGTTTTGTTTGGTATGAGATATTTGTGAGATATTATTGTAGAGGTAGATCTTTTTTCTTGGCTTGTGATTTTCTTTAGTTGATAAGAAATATCTTACATCAAACACAACACTCAACACAACTAAAGAAAAGAGCAGGAACTTTTCCTCACTTGCTTTTTCTTTTGAGCTCACAATTTCTTCACTTGGCTTCTTCTTCACCTCCTGTTAGTTGTATGTATGCCCTAGAGGCCAGTATTGTACAGATGATGTATATTATATTGGATGCTTGGACATATATAGAGATGACTTTCTTGCTCGACATGATAGTATGCTATCTGGTTGCTCTTTATCTTAACATGTACACTAGTCTCTTTATACTGTCTTATAGTTACATGTTGGTAAAGCCCTTAAGATGTGTACTTGACTACCTAGACTATGATGCAGATCATACTAGTGGGGACATGGTAGTCCATAAGTACATCCTTCAAGGTCCCTAGTCGTGGGTGTATCGAGACGGGGCATCGATATACCAGTGTAGACTAGCGTATACGCTTCTCGACCCATGTGATGGGCGATGGATGATCCCATATCCATTGGTGTTTGACATCAGAGATGGTGTACGGGTGCTCAGTGGAGACTGGGTACACTGGACGGACTCGCCGAGAACTCCCAGATGGTATTATACCTCACGTCAGATGGCAGTTCTCAGGTGACACTTGTACAGGTTAGTCTGTAAACCCGAGATCGTCGTAGAGTCTTGTGTGATTCCCACTGTGCTTTGATCTCCACCTTACCACGTCCATGAGGGCGTGCAAAACGGTGGTCTTTGGGTACAGTCCCGAGTCACATGGAGGCAATGAGCGATAGGAGGGGTTTCGTCTCTCCCGGTATTGGGGGTTGATACTGCGCTGTGCTCGATTGGCCGTAACAGGGAAGTCCCTGGTCAGGGCTGATCAGAGATTTGCTGGTAAGTGTTACCAGTAGTTTCTCGACCCGTTACGAGCCTCACATCGGCACGACTTATCGGGTTATTGGGGTCTGACGTTTACCACCCCTAGACTTGATATGCGACATATCAGACGAAGTGACCGGACTGTACGGTAAGTGTTACTGGTCGGATTCGCAGGAGTGTGAGCGGGCTAGCTCGTAGTTCTTCTGATCGCTCAATACCCGGGTGGCCGTTACGTTTAGCAGACCGCTTGCGGCTTGTGGGTGCTTGATATGATCATCATCTGCTACCGGCGTATTGACGAGTCTTTAGAGTCCTACATAGAGGTTTCCTGGCTCAAGCGAAACGAAATAGGAGCGCATATGAGATATGTGCGGGACCGAGAATAATGCGTGTATGTGATACCGTATTTCATTCTCGCGATATATGTTTCGATTGGTTATATTCGATATGACCTAGTTATCGAATCATTGATTCGATAAATCGATACATTGGATACTAGTCGGTTATGTGCGACATGACCGGATCATTGAATCAAATGTTGATTTAATGATTTAATGTATAATTATATATTTGATATATTGCATTGCATTAACTAGTATTGGTTCACTTTATATGGATTTTCTCACTTGATGTGCAAGAAGTATATGTGATATACTTTTGTGCACATATTTGTATCATGTTTGATGATACTTGATCATTTTGTTAAGTGTAAAGAATTAAAACCATGGTTAAGTGTTGATTAGGGTTTTGCATATTCATTTATTTATTTATTTATTTATTTGAAAATGATTTAATGAGAATGGTGGCTTTCTTTTGTCATTTAGTTGAAGCTTCATGAAGCCTTGACTTTTGCAACCATTCTTGTCCTCATGCTTAACCCTAACTCTCCAAATGACCATGGTTTATTCTCTACACTTAACCCTAGTTAGATTATGATAAGTATGAATTTTCTTTTCATTTTAAAGAACTTATCATAAAACTAGCTTCATCTTCTCCTTCTTCTTGAAGATAGAAACCTTGATGCCATCAATGGCAACTTGAGTTCTAGTGAGAGAAATCCAATTCTAAAGTGAACCCACCTCCTATTTCTTCACCCTCTACCTCTTGCCAAGTTGTTTTGGGTGTTTTCTTCACAAGTTTCACAACTTTGTGAATTCGGAGCTTGAACTTATGATGCCTCGACGTAGATCGTCTTTGACACGAAGCCGACGACCTAGCTCGCCCGTTTCTCCGATGAAGCCGAAGATTGAGTTCGGGATTCATGATGGACAGCGAGAGGACACCCACGTAGAGCTAAGGAAGTAGAGAACCGGATCTACAAAGGTTGTAGCATCTAACTTTTAGTTAAGTAGTTAACTAGATTATCTTTTCGCCTAAACTTCTAGTCAACGATCCGTATTAGGGTTTCTCGGCACCCATAATTTTTGAAATTGGCAGATTGATGCCTTGTGAGACTTCATTAGAGTGCCTAGGAACCTTACAGTGGTATCAGAGCCTAGCTAGAGCCTTAGGCGAAGTTTAGACGGAGTTTGAAGTCCGAACGAACCCGAAACCCTAAAACCCATGAGCTCTCTGGACTTTTTCTAAAATCTGGGATTTTTCCATATTAAAAGTGCTTAAAAAAATTCAGCAAAGAATTCTAAGAATTACGGTGCAATTTGTTTCCAATGAACAGTACACTGTGCGGCGGAACCGCGGCAGAAGCATGGCTTCTGCGGCGGTTCCGCGGCTCTATGGTGACGTCAGCCCTATTTTTTTGCACAGTAAGTCCTGATAAATTATGCTGAGTTTTCTGGGAATTTTTAAATTGACTCAAGGGTTGAGAGCTCTGGGGTTGTATTGGGAATCGACGATTCGATCGGATTATCAAACCTTGTCTAAGTGTTTTTCCGGATAACTTTAGAATATGTAAAAAAGTTGGATACGGATATAAATACCCAAGTTTTCCCCTGCAGGAAAAATTCCAAGTGTTGGATTTTTCTGTGGTTTAAAGACGTTCTGAGTAGTGCAAGTAACGCGATGGTCCCTCTAGAAGACAACAAACCTTAACTCGATTATGTGACCGTCTTGAACTGCCCTTTGAACCTTCGGGTTTGGGGCAGTACGGCGTGCCACATGTGAGGCGTTGGCTTGACCCTTCTACGGCTGGACCGTTGGTACTGAGGCATGAAATGAATGTCTTTGAACTTATTTCATGTGTTGATCGGTGTCGGGAAAACTTGGGTGTTCGAATGTTCGATCGGAAAGTTTGATATATTCTATTTATCCGGAATTGGATACAATAATTGGAATTCACAAACAGTTACGAGATAACTGGATGAATGTTATAAATCTAGCGGTTTAGTTTCACTTGATATCGAAAAGAGTTTTCGATAATGGGACTAAAATGCGGGGTTTATAACTGTTAGGCATGTGATGTCTAAAGAGGTTGCGGATTCCAATTGTTGTAGTTTTACACTTTCTTTTCTGTGACCGTAAGTGTAGTATGTAGTGGTATTGCCGATTGTCGTTGCTATACGTCGACGACAATCGGTGTATGCATACTTACTTACGTTGATGACATGTGATGTTATGTGTTGCTGGATATGTTCTATTGGATCGTCGTGTTTGAATAGCCGGGGTTTTTTTAATGTGAGATGAGTGTTTTTCATTTTCATTCTTGTAAAAACTTGTATGTAATATTCTTTTATTTGGGGCACTTCCAGGTTGCGGAAGCTGTCACCCTTTGTATATTATTTACTTTTCTGCACTAGGATAGACCCAAGGAGGGGAGCACAAGTAACCGAGTTCTAGGGTTCAGTGGGAGACCAACTCGAGGAGTCGAGTCCGGGTCTCCTAACCCTAGAATTGGTAGGGTTGCTTGCCGCTCTCGTAGGGGTCTAGGGGTGTGGGATTGGCTATTCATCACGACCGTGGAATCCGTGTTTTATACTGGCTCGTATTGAAAACACGGACGTCCTAGTATATCCAATGTTTCATATGTTTCTTCTGCTGCGATATCTGTGATGTGATCATGTGATGTTCTGTGATAGATACAGTATATAGTATATATGATATATTATATAGGCGTTACTTATGTTTTGCACCCGCACTAGCCATGTTCTGCTCTGTCGTTAGTTACCTAACCTAACGGTGCACGAGGGGACATCTAGGCGAATGCGGATGGCATAAGTGTACTTCGTATTTATCTGTGATGTTTAGGTGACTTAAATGATGGGACTTCATTAATGTGATTAATGAAAGAAAAGAAACCTAAGATGTTGTAGAATCAAATTTCAAAATAAAACAGGTAGCTACAGTTCTTGCTTTGCATAGCGGTATATGTGATATGCCCTGCACCTTATTCGATGAGGAAAGGACCGAGATCCCTTCACCGGGAGTGACTCCTTTAGCAATAACTGGCAGATGCTACACACTCGGTTTGCTTTTGATTGCTTTTGTAGTTTCTGCTTTGCACAGTGATATATATGATATATCCCGCACCTCATTCGACGAGGAAAGGGCCGACGATCCCTTCACCGGGAGTGACCCCTTTAGCAAAACTAGAAAAGCCTCAAAATCACTCCATTTCAAAACTTCATTTGATTCTACAACGATATCAAGTTCATTACGCAATAGGTTTTCAGAAAAACCTGTCGTAGCCCTCCGTCATTTTAGATAAGTAATAGTTAGTATTCGTGCTACGTTTGTTGACCATGTTAAGGCGTAGTGTGCGGTAGCTAATTAGTGCTTATCTGTATAAGCATATGATGCGATTGGATTAGGGTAGTCGTGCGACTTTGTTGACTATGTTAAGGGTCGTGCGGGTGGGTTTAATTCAATCAGGAAATGACGGGTTGAACTTGACTAGCACTTATGATTTGTTGACTATGTTAAGGTCATATAGCTGCTAGGGGCAAAAGATTATCGGGAATTTCAAGTGTTGAAATTTGCAATGAGATTGCATACCTTCTATGAGATAGTTGGATCCCGATACCCACTGCGAGTAAGAGTTACTCCTGGGAGAGTTTTACACATTGCAATTAGCCTATCAAGTAGGTGTCTAGAAAGGTGTCAACGGGGTTACGCCTCTGGGAAAACGAGGTTTACATTAATTAGGTTCGTGCGAAAGCACGGGGGACCTCCCTCAAAGTACCGACACTGGCCTGGCTGAAAGATTGGCGAACTTGTAGTGTGTAATTAATCCCGGCTAGTCTTTCCTTTTAGGGTTTGAAGGAAGATTTGATAAAAACCAGTGGGAGCCATCCTGATTAGATAAGATAATAACCAATCTGATCTTGCACGAGCATACGCTAAAGTGTTTTCTTCTCTCTCTCTCCAGGTAGCGACCATTTCATGCCTTAATCAAGATAATAATATGGATGTATTGACCGAACCCGCATGTTATACTGTGCTGGGGAACGTTGGTTCCGTTCTTTCTTATAAGAGTTATAGGAATGAACAGGATATAGGGAAATACCAGGATTCCCATGCCACCCGAATGAAGAAAGTACATGTTGATGCATTTTCTTCGGGTGTGTTCGTTACAGAGAACTGTTTCTCCATTTGCTCTACGTCCTAGGTATTGGATACCGGGTCAGGATCCCATATATGTAATCAGCTACATGGGCTTAGGAAAGGTAGAGAACTTGGAGAAGGTGATAAAGACATTAGAGTTGGAAATGGTGCAATTGTTGCAGCTAAGACTGTCGGGGAATATCACCTTGTATTACCAACTGGTAATACATTGGTTCTGAACGAATGCTATTACATGCCGAACCTGATATGCAACATTATATCGGTTTCTTTACTGAGTAAAGAGGGATATAATTTTGTATTACAGGACAATGTTATGAACATTTTCCATAACCAAAAGTTGGTTGGATCAGGCACGTTGTGCAATGGCATTTATGTTCTAAATCAATCAACAGTTCTAAGCATAACAAACACACACAAGAGGAAGAGTTCTGAACTGAACGAATCCTTCTTGTGGCATTGTAGACTGGGTCACATCAATGCGACACGACTAGCTAAGTTGCATAAAGATGGATATTTGAAACCGTTCGAATTTTCATCTTATGACACTTTCCAGTCCTGTCTCAAAGGAAAGATGACCAAAACTTCGTTTACGGGACACGGAGAAAGAGTTACCGAACTCTTGGGACTAATACATAGTGATGTATGCGGTCCCATGTCTACACATGCCAGGGATGGTTCTTCGTACTTCATTACATTCACTGACGATCTCTCTAGATTCGGATATGTGTTCCTGATGAAACACAAATCAGAAGCTTTTGAGAAATTTAGAGAATATAAACAAGAAGTCGAAAACCAAACCGGAAAAAGTATTAAAATCCTTCGATCTGATCGAGGAGGTGAATACTTAAGCGGTGAATTCCTGGACTTCCTAAAAGAGAATGGGATTCTCTCTCAGCTGACTCCTCCATATACACCACAGCACAACGGTGTATCAGAACGGAGGAACCGCACCCTATTAGATATGGTGCGCTCTATGATGAGCACAGCTGAGTTACCTATTTCCTTCTAGGGATATGCGCTGGAGACAGCAGCATACCTATTGAATCAAGTTCCATCTAAATCTGTACCTACCACACCATATGAGATATGGAGTGGGAAGAGACCATATTTTATACGAGTTAAAATATGGGGTTGTCCGGCCTATGTCAAAAGGCAAAATCCAGACAAACTCGAGGCACGGTCAGTTCTTTGCAAGTTTGTGGGATATCCTAAGAATTCCCAAGGATATTTTTTCTACCATGCTGAAGAATAAAAAGTGTTTGTTTCTCAATATGCCACCTTTTTAGAAAAGGAATTTCTTGAAAAAGAAATTAGTGGCAAAGTGGTAGAGCTGGAAGAGGTTCCAGATACACAAACAGTAACTGAAGATCTAGTGGAACCAGAAGATTCAGTAGCTCCCAATGAACCTCAGCCTCTCCGCCGATCTAGTAGGGTTCCTCGCCAACCTGAGAGATACTACGGTTTTCTCATGGATGGTGGGAGCGAGGATTGCATCATGGAGGATGATGACCCAACTAGCTTCGAGCAGGCCATCACGAGTAGGGACTCAGTGAAATGGCTGGATGCAATGCGGTCCGAGATGGAATCCATGTACACCAACAAAGTATGGACTTTGGAAGTTGCTCCTGAAGGGGTAAATCCCAATGGGAGCAAGTGGATCTTCAAGAAGAAACTTGGTGTAGATGGGAAAGTGGAGACTTTCAAAGCTAGACTTGTAGCAAAAGGTTTTCGTCAAAGACCAGGTGTGGACTACGACGAAACCTTTTCTCCAGTGGCTATGCTTAAATCCATCCGGATCATGCTTGCCATCGCTGCATATCACAACTACGAAATCTGGCAAATGGATGTTAAGACCGCCTTTCTAAATGGTGATTTAGAAGAGTGCGTGTACATGACTCAGCCAGAAGGCTTCATAGATAGTGGGAGCAGCGGGAAGGTGTGCAAGCTGCTTAAATCCATTTATGGATTAAAGCAAGCATCACGGAGTTGGAACATCTGCTTTGACGTCGTTATCAAAGAGTTTGATTTCGTCAAAAACCCAGATGAACCTTGTATCAACAAGAAGGTGGCAGGGAGTAAGGTTGTCTTCCTCGTATTGTACGTGGACGACATACTCTTGATAGGAAATGATATTCCTATACTGCAATCGGTCAAGCTCTTCCTATCACAGAGATTCTCAATGAAAGATCTTGGTGATGCCTCCTGCATATTGGGAATCAGGATCTATAGAGATAGATCCAAACGGATATTGGGATTGTCCCAATCCAGGTACATTGACACCATACTAAAGAGGTTTAGTATGGAAGAATCCAAGCGTGGGAACTTACCCACGATCTCTGGAGTCACTCTCTCCAAAGAGATGTCTCCCAAGACTGATTTGGAGAGAGCTCGCATGCAAGGGATACCCTATGCTTCGGCTGTAGGCTCTATCATGTATGCGATGCTATGTACCAGACCCGATGCTGCATACTCACTAAGTGTAGTGAGCAGGTATCAAGCTGATCCTGGAGAGAGTCACTGGACAGCTGTGAAGAGCATTCTCAAGTACTTACGAAGGACTAAGGAGATGCTCTTGGTGTATGGTAGTGGAGAACTCCAAGTGGAGTCCTTTACTGATTCCAGCTTCCAGAGTGATAAGGACGACTCTAAGTCGCAGTCGGGTTTTGTCTTTACCCTTTACGGAGGGGCGGTTAGCTGGAAGAGTTCCAAGCAGGAAACCGTGGCAGACTCGACGATGGAGGCTGAATACATCGCTGCCAACGATGCTGCTAAAGAAGCTGTTTGGATCAAGAAGTTCATTACTGAACTTGGTGTGGTTCCATCCATTGAGCATCCAATACCTTTGTATTGCGATAACAATGGAGCAGTGGCTTTGGCCAAGGAACCCAGGTCCCATCAGCGATCCAGGCAAATTCTGAGGCGGTATCTCCTGATCCGGGAGATAGTTGATCGCCGGGAGATCGAGGTCAGGAGGGTTGACACGAAGAACAACACGGCGGATCCACTCACGAAGGCCATTCCCCAGATACAGTTTGAGAGACTCTTCGGGATGCTCGGTATGCGATACTACAGCAGCTGGCCCTAGTGCAAGTGGGAGATTGTTAGTTGTATGTATGCCCTAGAGGCCAGTATTGTATAGATGATGTATATTATATTGGATGCTTGGACATATATAGAGATGACTTTCTTGCTCGACATGATAGTATGCTATCTGGTTGCTCTTTATCTTAACATGTACACTAGTCTCTTTATACTGTCTTATAGTTACATGTTGGTAAAGCCCTTAGGATGTGTACTTGACTACCTGGACTATGATGCAGATCATACTAGTGGGGACATGGTAGTCCATAAGTACATCCTTCAAGGTCCCTAGTCGTGGGTGTATCGAGACGGGGCATCGATATACCAGTGTAGACTAGCGTATACGCTTCTCGACCCATGTGATGGGCGATGGATGATCCCATATCCATTGGTGTTTGACATCAGAGATGGTGTACGGGTGCTCAGTGGAGACTGGGTACACTGGACGGACTCGCCGAGAACTCCCAGATGGTATTATACCTCACGTCAGATGGCAGTTCTCAGGTGACACTTGTACAGGTTAGTCTGTAGACCCGAGATCGTCATAGAGTCTTGTGTGATTCCCACTGTGCTTTGATCTCCACCTTACCACGTCCATGAGGGCGTGCAAAACGGTGGTCTTTGGGTACAGTCCCGAGTCACATGGAGGCAATGAGCGATAGGAGGGGTTTAGTCTCTCCCGGTATTAGGGGTTGATGTTGCGCTGTGCTCGATTGGCCGTAATAGGGAAGTCCCTGGCCAGGGCTGATCAGAGATTTGCTGGTAAGTGTTACCAGTAGTTTCTCGACCCGTTACGAGCCTCGCATCGGCATGACTTATCGGGTTATTGGGGTCTGACGTTTACCACCCCTAGACTTGATATGCGACATATCAGACGAAGTGACCGGACTGTACGGTAAGTGTTACTGGTCGGATTCGCAGGAGTGTGAGCGGGCTAGCTCGTCGATCTTCTGATCGCTCAATACCCGGGTGGCCGTTACGTTTAGCAGACCGCTTACGGCTTGTGGGTGCTTGATATGATCATCATCTGCTACCGACGTATTGACGAGTCTTTAGAGTCCTACATAGAGGTTTCCTGGCTCAAGCGAAACGAAATAGGAGCGCATATGAGATATGTGCTGGACCGAGAATAATGCGTGTATGTGATACCGTATTTCATTCTCGCGATATATGTTTCGATTGGTTATATTCGATATGACCTAGTTATCGAATCATTGATTCGATAAATCGATACATTGGATACTAGTCGGTTATGTGCGACATGACCGGATCTTTGAATCAAATGTTGATTTAATGATTTAATGTATAATTATATATTTGATATATTGCATTGCATTAACTAGTATTGGTTCACTTTATATGGATTTTCTCACTTGATGTGCAAGAAGTATATGTGATATACTTTTGTGCACATATTTGTATCATGTTTGATGATACTTGATCATTTTGTTAAGTGTAAAGAATTAAAACCATGGTTAAGTGTTGATTAGGGTTTTGCATATTCATTTATTTATTTATTTATTTATTTGAAAATGATTTAATGAGAATGGTGGCTTTCTTTTGTCATTTAGTTGAAGCTTCATGAAGCCTTGACTTTTGCAACCATTCTTGTCCTCATGCTTAACCCTAACTCTCCAAATGACCATGGTTTATTCTCTACACTTAACCCTAGTTAGATTATGATAAGTATGAATTTTCTTTTCATTTTAAAGAACTTATCATAAAACTAGCTTCATCTTCTCCTTCTTCTTGAAGATAGAAACCTTGATGCCATCAATGGCAACTTGAGTTCTAGTGAGAGAAATCCAATTCTAAAGTGAACCCACCTCCTATTTCTTCACCCTCTACCTCTTGCCAAGTTGTTTTGGGTGTTTTCTTCACAAGTTTCACAACTTTGTGAAGTCGGAGCTTGAACTTGTGATGCCTCGACGTAGATCGTCTTTGACACGAAGCCGACGACCTAGCTCGCCCGTTTCTCCGATGAAGCCGAAGATTGAGTTCGGGATTCATGATGGACAGCGAGAGGACACCCACGTGGAGCTAAGGAAGTGGAGAACCGGATCTACAAAGGTTGTAGCATCTAACTTTTAGTTAAGTAGTTAACTAGATTATCTTTTCGCCTAAACTTCTAGTCAACGATCCGTATTAGGGTTTCTCGGCACCCATAATTTTTTAAATTGGCATGATTGATGCCTTGTGAGACTTCATTAGAGTGCCTAGGAACCCTACACCTCCATCCATACCCTTTCATGAGTTGAGAATCTATGGATGTTTTGAGACAAAGTATTCACACACACTCTTTACTTCATCTTGGGTATCTAGGCTAACAAACTGGATGCCCGAGTTGCTTCGGTTTTTTGAAGAGGGGGCCCGTATTACTAATCCTCGACGTGGGGCGTCTTCGACGAGGGAGGCCGGAGAACGAACTTGTTTGAAGCAGCCGCGACGAGATAAGGATAGAGATTGAAGACTGAAGGAAACGGATCGATCGGTATAATCTCTTAAACTCCTTTTTATTGGACTAGTATAGGGTTAATGGTACGATCCGTCGATTAGGGTTCCTTTAGCGCCGGGTTTTTAAAGTTTTTGTTCCGCGTTTGGCTACGGATTGATGGTCGGGGAACTGCCGTAACCCTACATGATATCAGAGCCAACCCATTAACCACATACTAGTTGGTTTAGACGATGTTAAAGTATCAAAACCGAAACAACTCCGAAACAATACCCATAGTATTCCAATTTCTGTCACTTTTTCTGAGTCTTCTAAAAATATTTTAGCAACTGCAGAAGACTAATAACATGACCACTAGACAACACCCCAAATACGAACCACTTCCACCCAAATTGAACCGAGCACATTTCTCTAAAATCCGAGTCGGCCGGCCTGGGGAAGGACTTTAGGCTTCGTATTTTGGGTATGGTCTGGTCTCTGGAATATTGGTTCGGTGGTATTGCTAGTTTAGCCCAGTTTGGATATGGTTTTATCTAGTTGTTTGGGGCTATTCGGGGTTATTTCGAAGTCGATATTTCTAACATCGTTTAAAGTTTTCAGTACGTTCATTACTATCTGCAACCGTGAATGTCATTCGAGCGGTACAACTTGTCTATTTGCTATAGTTCTTTTAGACGGGTTTGCGAACGTGACATCCACGTTGATGTTCTGTATTGTGCTGTGTTGTTGCGGAATCGTCGTGGTGGATAGCTTGGGTGCAATGTTAGTACAGTTTAGTTTTATTTGTACATTTGATATCGCGGGGCAAGCGTCCGACATATGGACTGCCGTCACTGCCTGTTTGTATATTATTTGTTTGGGGCACGACCGGGTTGAGGTCGATGTCACGGTTGTACATATTTTTTCTTTTCTGTACTAGGATTACCCCGCGATGAAGTGCACGGATAGTCGAGTTCTGGAGGGCAACGGTTCCACATCTCAAAGCATTGAGAAGGAGGGGCCTCACTTTAGAATTGTCGGGCTATTCACCGCACTCGTAGTGGGTACTGATTGACCCAAGGAGGGGTGCTCAAGTTACCGAATTCCGTGAAGTGTTGGGTAGCCCATTCACTTTGATGAAGGGGGATGCCTCGCTTTTGGTCTTGGCGGGTAACTTGCCGCGCTCGTAGGGTCTAGGTTTTCATTGCACAGGCTATCCACACGACCAGGGGAACGTTGGGTTTCACTTGTGGCTCAAAGGAAACCCGGGGCTCCAAGATTATCTGTATTGTTCTGTGATGCTTATCGCTCGTCTGTGATGTTGCATTTATCATACCTGGAGCGATTATTATATATTTCTATATATATACTAGTAGATGTTGTATATGTTTTACACCCGCGCTAGTCCTGCCCCCGCTCTGTCATTAATTAAGTAACCTAACGGGTGATGATGGGGCCCAGTGGCGAATGCGGATGGCATATACGTACATCATATTTTCTTTCTTTTGTGGTGTGATTAATTGATGGGACTGCATTGATTCAGATCAATGCAAAGAAAACAAACCTATTTGATGTTGTTGGAACAATTTTTAAAAGCTGTTATTACAAAGGCGTTTTCTTTTGTTTTGCACAGCGGTATTCAGTTATGAATATCCACCACCTCATTCGACGAGGCAAGAGCCGAGATCCCTTCACCGGGGGTGACCTCTTGGGCAGAAGTTTGCGTCAGGGTAATAACTTCACTATAGTCGATTACGTTTTGCTTTGCGTCATGGTATTCAATTTGGAATATCCTGCACCTCATTCGACGAGGAAAGAGCCGAGATCCATTCACCGAGAGTGACTTCTTTAGCAAAGGTTTTCGCCACCATATATTTATAAAAAGATATCCGATTCCTTCAACGATATCAAGTTCGTTACGTTAAAGGTTTTTCGCTAAAAACCATTCATAGCCCTCCGTCATTTCAGACGGGTAGCACTTAGTATTCATGCTATATTTGTTGACCTTCATCATGGCATAGTGTATGGTAGTTATTTGTTACTTTTCTGTTGTATAGATAGATGCGTTGGTTTGTGTAACATTTCAGAAAATATAAAATATTATATTTGGAAATTTAATATTAAAATAATATATTTCGTGAAAACTATTCGATTTGCGAATAGATATTTTTCGTAAAATGGTACAAGTATATACCAATATTTGGAAATTGATCGGAGATTAAAATGATTTATTTATTTTAATGATATTTATCGGATTTTTGCCACATCCGTATTTTTACATTTTTCCATGACTTGTGCACCATGTCACGTGCATGTTGTTTTGTGTTTGTGACTCATGAGTTTGTGAGTGGTGTGAATGAGAAAAGAAAAAGAGTTGTGAAAAGAAAAGGAAAACAAAGAAAGAAAAGAATAAAGGAAAAAGAGTTATGAGAGTAAAACAAGATTTGAGAAGAAACAAAATTGATATTATGTGAGAGAGTGAGTGTAGGGGGAGATATTAGTGTGAGAGAGTGAGCTTAAGGGATTGACTTGGTTGCCTTTTCCATCCTTCTCCATTATTTTCTTCAACCCTATTGCTTCATGCTTCATTCCCACTACCCCCATACATCACCTCCAATCAATTCTCAAAACCTCATGCCCCTTTCATTAAAAACATGCAAAAAACTATCCTAAACTCTTAGAACCATTCATGTTTGGATTTTGAAGACTTTGGGCAACTCAAGAATTTTCCCAAGTTGCTAATGAGGTAATCCATACACTTTAATTAGTGTTTATGTTAAATGTGCTAGTTTAGTTTAGAATTTGATGTAAATAGGATATGTGATCTTAGAAAATTCTAAGTTGCTGTTAAGTGATTAATTGAGGTTTAGTGAGTGTTTTCAAAACCATAGAGATTGATTTAGAGGCCTGGAAATAAGTTTAGAACCCGATACACGAAGTTAGAATTGTTCCGTGTCGGTTTTGTGGAGTTGTTAGCCTATAGGGTATCTGGAGCAATATGGGATATTTTAAGAAAATCAAACAAGTCTATTAACTTAGATAGACCACTAAAAGACCACTACCAGAACACGAGCCCATTTCATCATAGTTTGATTGGCGAGGCCGGATTTTACCATGATGTCGCCGGACTTCATGTGGGCATTGGTGTTGTGATTTTTCCTGTAACTCACTTACCCTATAACCTATCCCCTGTACTTGCTTGTATAGTCCCTATTTACCTGAGCCAAAATCTGGGAAGTACTTGAGAGTGTATTGGCTATGTTTTCCGATATGTGAATTCTTGGTTTTTATATTTAGAATGCGTGGTTTTGTATTTGAGTTTGGATTCCATCGTTGGACGTTTGTACGTCATCGGACGAGGGTTATTTGGTTGATTTTCATATGAAGCTATAGGTTCTAACATATAAGCAATCCATGTGGAGTATCGGTTTTCGGATATTGGTTTAATAGAATTGCGATTGTGTATTGATTGTAGGTACCTTCGCATGGACTTCCGAGACGACGAGGCACATCGATTTTAGCTAAGCGAGGAGTTTAGCAGGTGAGTAGATTTATATCTACGGGGGAAGTCGGGTGGATGGCGTATAGCACCCCCGCAACCATTCATATGGAAGATTGTGTTTTAAATTATATTTGATAACGGATATACTACGAGCTTAGGATAACCTTATTATAGGATTTAGTAAGATTTAGTGAAGAGATGATATGATAAAGTTGACACTAATGAATATATATTGGCTTGAGAATAGGATATAGGTATATAAGATAATATGAAATGAGAAGTGAAAGATGACAAGTATGGATTGATAATGATAGGATATAAGAACGAGATCGATAAACACGGCATGAGATTGAGATAGAGGTGTTGTGAAATTAATAAGATATGACGTTTATACAAATGTGATTTGAATATATATGTGTATATATACTTATGAGTAATATGTCGTAGGAGACTTTAGATCCATACCCTCATTATTGTATAGGTCAATAGATTCTCTATTCTGTTTGATGACCCCGTACGATGGATTACCGTACGCGATGAGATGTACCGGATGATTGATCCGCGCTAGTGATTTGAGGATAATGATCGATGATTATTGTCATATCGGATGTTATGAGGCAGGATCACCGATATAAATATTGCCACCTAAACCATACCTATTTTCAAAATGACGATGTGTATCATTTAGGAAGTGACCGTATGATTCTTGTGTAGATAGATATACCCATTTATTGTTCATGTTTTGTAGGATATTACCTCACGTGATGTACATACCAAGTGTTGGTATTTAATGCTATATGATATCAATTGCTAGTACACCTGCACAATTACCATTGATGCGCATGATACACATACACAGATTTGCCAGCTCACACACATTCTTCATCGGTAATTGACATGTCACTTATACAGTAGAATTGCCATGTCACTTATACAGAAGAATTGTCGTGCCATTTACACAGGAGGACTGCCCTATCATGATATTAATCTTAAAACTAAAAGTACATTCATTGTTCAGTACTATCACTTGACGTTCTTGCATGATATACCCGATATGCTCATATTACTACTCTATGTTGCATACATCGTACTTTATGGTTATATGCATTGAGATGCTATTTTTATGAGATCTCTGGATTTGAGAACTGAAGTTTAATTTCAAAAGAAATTGTGTATTGTTTTAAAAATACGGTTTCTCTTGATATGATATTTCAAGATATCCACCATGAGTTTTCTCGGTTCTAAGCTTGTTTTCGAGACCCGATTCGAGGAGTTGGCAGATGCCGTTTGCGGGTACATGGTGGACCCGGTATGGTATCTCGGAGCAAGAAATGATTTTTGTGGTGTAGACGATGAGCCTGGAAATGGGCACACTACCTACCGGTGATTGTATAGAGCTCGGCGGATATCCGGAGGATACCGTTTTGGAGTTATGATATGAGATGGATATGAGGACCGATCTGATAATGTGGCGCCTGAGATATGAGGATTTACGTGTCGATGCTGGACACAGGTTTCATGATATTTCGAGTGTCGGTGTTGGACACTCAGGTTCCATGATTTTGATATATCGTTGATGGACACGTATATATATATATATGCAGGCTTATGTTTTCATGATGTTCGAGTATCAGTATGGGATACTCAGGTTCCATGATATTATTTGTGTCGTTGATGGACACGTAGATGATATCAACAGGCATATAGGCATATGATGTCAGATGTTTATTTATATATGGCATTGCATTGACTTGATGGTTGACATATATGCTTACTTGGTCACCCTAGATATTATAGTATTACCTTCAGGATATAGTGATATCATAGTATTACCTTCAGGATATAGTGACCTAGGAAATTGTTGTTTTATTCGATTTCTATTTGCTGATGTTTTCTACTCACTAGTTGGCAACTCACCCCGTTGTGCCACAGTTCTTGAAGGTTTGACCGCTTGGAATCAGTTGCGGTATTGCTGGCACACAGCTTCATCCATGGTGCTTTGCTTTGGTTGGTGAGACACATGTTGGATCGTGCCCACCTCGTACTTTTACATTCTATTGTATTTAGATAAACTCCATCACATCAAATCAGAGACTAGAATTGTATATTTGTAGACCTAGTCAGACTTGGGTATTGTGGGAGACTTAGAGCGATGGGTTTATGATCGCTTTCTTAAAGTTTTGAGGTCTTGCTTCTTTATTAGTTCTTTCTAGGTTGATTCTTCGCCGTTGGGCGTCGTATATATGTTGTTGCATGGTTGTGATTCCGCCAGTTAGCGAAGAGCTAGCTCCCGCTTGGGAATCTATATATATTGTTGTATATATGTTTTTGGCTAAAAATATACAAGGGTGGTTCTGCCCAAATTTTTAAAAGATAAAACATGATTCATTATACCTTTATTTCAAAACTGCACCCCCACTATTTTCCGCAAAAAGGTTTAGATTTTTTGGGATTCGGCTTACTTGATTTACGTTACGCCTTTAGAAATTGCGTAATTTAAGTGCCGGTCACGTGCTAAATTACGGGTCGTGACAAAGTTGGTATCAGAGCGTTAGGTTTAACCTTAGTTTGAGTCTAGGTTTGACTATGTGGTGACTAGGGCGTATATATTTCGGAACCTAGGCTTGACTTTACGAAACTTAGACTTAACGAGGGGTATTTGTAACCCTTCGAAAATCGTTTAGGCAGTTTTTCGGTAATCGGCTAATTTTTCGGCTTTTTCCGTAAAAAGTCAAAATAGGTATTTTTCATTGTAGACCTAATTATACAAAATTTAGATAAGATATTACTATAATTTTGTCACTAAAATGTCACTTATAATTATCTAGTTAAATAAAAAAAAATTCGTAATTAATTATTTTTTTATTATTTTAAGCCTTTTTAAATACATTAAATTAGGGATAAATACAAATTTAATTAGGTAAATTTCATAATTAGGAATCTTTATAAGCTAAAATATGGTGTTAATAAAATTATATCATGTCTTGCAAACTTTTGGTTTTAGGGTTGGAAATTTAATGGAAAAATGATGTAAAATGAGGTTTTTTTTTGTAAATTGTTGATGTGCAAGCATTAAATGATAACATATGATGTTTATTGACCTAGAAACTTCTCCAAATTTCTCCACAACTCCCTCCCTCACCTGCTGGCCGAGCTCACTGCAGAAAATCCCCTCTCTTCTCACTTCATTTTGCTTCATTTTTCATGTCAAAATTCATACAAAATTCACAAATTTCCATCTCCATTCAACACTAAACCCTAATCCACTCTCTCTTCAACCAAAATTAGTTCAAAAACTTGATGAAAGGAGGCTTCTTGGTGACTTGATCAAGCTAGGGTTCAAACTTGTGAGGTGAAGATTCTAATTTTTTTTTTAACTTGTAGTTTAAATATGCTAGAATTCAAATTTGAAGTATTAGTTTAGTAGTAAATGTTTGTTTAGGAAAAATCAAGAGATGGATTTGATTTTAAAATTAGGGTTTGTAGCATGGTGGTTGGATTAAGTTAGGGTTTGGTTATCTAATTGATTAGAGTTTTTAATGGTGTAATGATACGCTCGCTAAATCGATAGATTTCGATGTTTGCATCGAAATCGGTATTGAATTTGCTTACTAGATTTTTACAAAAAATAGAATGCGATCAAATTGCGTTATTTTAGCGATATAATTAGCTTCGTATAGGACTATTATAGTGCGCGAACGTGGGGTTTCGTCTAGTCGGGTTGTAGTTTTGTCGATTTCCCCGAAATGACGATTCTAGTTAAAGGTTAACGATTTTCGTGCGTTTTTCCGCGCACCGAGTGCATGCTATGATTAATTCGAGAGCGTTGATAATTGTATTTTGTGACTTGCATCGTCTTAGGTTTTTTAATCTTATGCTTGGTGTTGTGCAAATATAGGATCGGTCGGGGAAACATCGGACACGGCGCGAAAAGGCAAGGCGGTGGTCGGATCGGTTTAGCGGGGATTTCAGGTGAGTAGATGTATTCATCTATGGGGGAATCGTCTGGATGGCGTGATGCGCCCCCTAGTTAGGATTTCCTTATCTCTTGTAAGATTCATGTTGTTAGTTAGCTTACCCCCTTCATTGACATTGCATACCCGTATAATTAATAGTATGCTAGATTGCATGGATATTCATATGCACATATGCGATAACACTTCGTAGGACACGAACACCATTACCATTGGCATCTGTTGCACGCACACTATTCATGTGACACACACGCCTTTGGTAATTGCCATGCCACGTGCACTATAGAACCTGTGTATCATAATATCGTCACTTGCATTCATACTTGATATATGAAATTGCATAGCATACGTATACCTCGCATCATCATCATAATTATATAGATTTCTAGCAAAATTCACATCGTATGCATTGATATCATAGACATTTATCGTATATAACATGTGGACATTATGATTTTCTTGAGGATTTCAGTATTGCTGCGATTTCTGGATTTTTGGGGAAAATCGCAAGAATTTAACAAAACCTTATATTTATCATTTTCAAAACAAAGTTGCGGTTTTCTCGTAATGTATGTGTCGTCCACCATGAGTTTTCATGTTTTCTGTTGGATTTCGAGACCCGATTCGAGGAGTGGATGAACCGTCTCGGGTACATGGTGGGCCCGGTATGGTACCCCGGGGCAAGAAGATCGAGTTGTAGACGATGAGCCTGGCAGGGGAAGACTACCTACCGGTGATGTCTGGCGCGGCGGATATCCGGAGGATACCGACCGTTGTCGTGAGATTTATGATATGGGCCGATCCGGACTGACGGAGCCCGATATTGAGACAGATATGATTCCTTTTTGGTGTCGATGTTTGACACGGGTTTTCAGATGATTCTTGATGGTATTTAGCTATTATACGGATATTCATGTTCTAAAGTTAAGAATTCAATACCCTTAGCATTTAAAACACTTAAAGACTTAATAATGACATTGCATACCTGTGCATACATACTAGAGATATTATACCATATATAGACATGCATGTTGTGGTGCATTGCGTGCATTCTTACGATTGCCTTATTAGATGTTATATTTACTCACGATCTGGCAAGTCACCCCCGTTGTGCCACAGTGTCTTGCAGGTCGGACCCATCAGTCTTGTAGCGACGGGCTATCTTATCATTAGTTCCTTTTGCTCAGACTCGCGACATCGCCTGTAGGTGGGTTGCGAGCACACTTTATTTCTTTTGCTTTATCATTGTATCTAGTATTCTCCATCTACCACTTTATATTGTATATGCGACCTAGTGATGAGACTGAGAGATTTGCATATTTGTGGTTTCTTTTGGGTCGAGCTCACTTGAGCCGGCGTTGTGTTTTCTGATATTTTGCGTTTCTTTTATGCTCTTTTCTTGATATTGCTATTATATTGCATGTGGTTGTGATCCGCCTTGGGCGAAGAGCTAGCTCCCGCTTGGGGATGCCATTTTATGATTACAGGTTTATTATCTTGTTGTACCCATTTGGGGGATAGAAAATACAGGGGAGACTCTGCCGAAATTTTCAGAAATTTATGATGTTTTTAAAAAAAAGGGATTCTTTGCAACTTAATTGATTTGAAAATCGTTTTCATTAAAGGTTTCCTTCACTCTCTTTTGATTTTGGTTTAGATTCTTTTGGGCTTTGGCTGACTTAGGTTACGGTACGCCTTTAGACGTCTCGTAATCTAAGTGCCAGTCGCGTTCCGTACTTTCGGGTCGTGACAAAGTTGGTATCAGAGCGTAGGTTTTACCTTTCTGAGTGTAGGACGACCTTGGTAGATGGAGTAGGTGACTTAAGCAGAGTGGTGTAGCGTGGGTATGATCCGCGGCATACTTACGATACGGTACTCCGCCTAAGTAACCTTAGGACATAATTGCTTGTATTTCCTTTCTTGATTCCTTGGATTCCTTGATTCAATTGCAATGTCCTTATCGGTCCTGTTTCTTATTCCAGCTTCGATGCCGCCAAAGACTACGAGAGCTCAGCGGGCTGCCGCTAGGGATGAGATTCGGGCGGGCCCGTCTGAGGCAAGTGTTGGAGATAGTGCCCTCAGAGTCGATTATTGGATCACAGGCACGTGATTGCAATGATTGAGGGAGGACCTATCCCGGTAGGACAGTCTTACTCGAGATGATAGTATGCTATCTGGTTTACCTTTATCATCGTGTACTGCTTTAGGTGACCTGACAGGTCACTATTGCACGTTGATAGAGCCCCTAGGATTCTTGCTTGACCACCAGCAGTATGAGGGCGATCATATAAGTGGGAGCTGGGGTCTATAAGCACATTCTTAAAAGGTCCCTAGTCGTGGGAGTTTCGAGACAGGGCATCGATTCTCCAGAGTAGACTAGTGTATACAGTCGAGACCCCGACGAGGGGCGGTGGCCGGTCTCACAAGCCACTGGTGTCAGTTGGATCACCTAAGATGTGTTAGTGTATATGCCCTAGAGGCCATTACTGTATCATACTAGTTTGTATATTACTTAATGGATGCTTGGGATATTCACCTTGTATATACAATCTTGCTCAAAATAGTAGTATGCTACTTGGTTTGTTTCTACTTCAATGTGTACATGTGTTTATATTTTGTATATCGCCTATACACATTAGTGGAGCCCTTAGGATCTTTGCTTGATTACCAGCGATGTGATGGCCATCACACTAGTGGGGCTGGGTAATCTATAAGCACATCCTTATGCAGGTCCCTGGTCGCAGGACTATCGAGACAGGGCATCGATACTCCGGAGTAGACCAGCGCATGCGCTTCTCATCCCAGTGTGGGAGACGGTCTTTCCCACAGCCGTCAGTACGTCGTACTTGAGATAGTATGTGGGTGCTCGTTAGGTTACGGGTACACTGGACAGGACTCGTCGGGAACTGACTAGTTGGTATTATACCTATCGTCAGTTATCAGTTCCCAGGTGACATGAGTACAGCTTAGTCCGCTGACTTGACACTGTCACTCCGCCTCGAGTGTGTTCCCACTGTACTTTGATCACTACCCTACCACGGCTCAAAGGAGTCGTGCAAACAGGTAGTGGTTGGGTGCAGTCCCGAAGCACTTGTTGGAGGTAGTGCCCTCAGAGTCAATTATTGGATCACAGGCACGTGATTGCAATGATTGAGGGAGGACCTATCCCGGTACGACAGTCTTACTCGAGATGATAGTATGCTATCTGGTTTACCTTTATCATCGTGTACTGCTTTAGGTGACCTGACAGGTCGCTATTACACGTTGATAGAGCCCCTAGGATTCTTGCTTGACTGCCAGCAGTATGAGGGCGATCATATAAGTGAGAGCTGGAGTCTATAAGCACATCCTTAAATGGTCCCTAGTCGTGGGTGTTTCGAGACAGGGCATCGATTCTCCAGAGTAGACTAGTGTATACAGTCGAGACCCCGACGAGGGGCGGTGGCCGGTCTCACAGGCCACTGGTGTCAGTTGGATCACCTAAGATGTATACAGGTGCTCATTGGGTTATGAGTAGACCGGACAGGACTCGCCGGGAACATGCTAGTTGGTCTTATACCTGACGTCAGATAGCAGTTCCCTGGTGACATGTGTACAGGTTAGTTCATCGACCTGGGGATCGTCATTTGTCTCGTGTGAGTTCCCACTGTACTTTGATTACTATCCTACCACGGCTCAAAGGAGTCGTGCAAACAGGTTTTAGTTGGGTACAGTCCCGAGCTACATGGAGGCAGTGAGCGGATCTTCGGGGGTTCGTCTCTCCCGGTATTGGGGGTGAGGTCGCGCTGTGTCTAGGAGAGCCATTACACAAAGTCCTTGGCCAAGGCAGGAGATTTACTGGTAGGTATTCCGGTAGTATCTCAGGGTGTTCTGGGCTACACCCCGACACGACTTGTACCGCTTTTGGGGGTCTGACTTTTACCCACCCCCTAGGCCCGACATGCGATGCTCATAGACGAACGGACCGGACTGTACGGATATTGTCACTGACAGGCTCAGTAGGGTGTCAGGATGAGTTCGCTCATCGACGTCCCTTTTGGTCAATAGCTGGTAGCCCGTTACGTATTGGCTTATACCTCTGACGTGCTAGTAGTTAAATCCACAACCATAGTATTGACGAATCTTTAGAGTCCACCACACTTTCAGTTACTCAGCTTTCGGGCGAAACGCTGTAGAGGCCGTATGGAGATATGGCGGGGTCCGATCAGATACGTGCGGTATTGCACGGATCAGGACCGGACGGTTTGTACTAGAGGCCGTATAGTTACATGGCAAGGTTCGATCGGATACGTGCGGTATTGCACGGATCGGGATCGAACGGATATTACTAGCCGGCTTTGGTTTAAGCCGGATCCTAGTTTAGTACAGTGTAGATTTTGTCTTTTTGCATTTGTATCCGGACGGAATACAGATGCGGGTGTGTATGCACAGTATCGGGGTTTTCCTGTAATTTATTACGGGACCAGTTTTCTGGAGTTGCCAGTTTGCATTCCGTTCCGGCCGGTTTTCGTTTGTTCTTTCCCGGCCGGACTTTTCCGATGGAGGGGGTTATTTGCAAGTTTGCAAATAACATTTTGTGGAGGGGTTTATTGCAAAAGGATTTATTATGAGAGCATCTTTTCTTTTGCTCCATCACTTGCATTAAATGAGACTTGAAAGGTTAAGGTGTAAGCATGGTTGATGTTTGTTTATGGTCACCATTTTCTATCTCCTACACTTACCTCCCTCTTGTGTTTTCTTTGCACTCCACCACCATTCCTCATGAGTATTGGCCGGCCACACAATTTGGGAGAGGAGAGAAAGGTTCATTTTTAGTGTATCATTTGTTCATCTCATTTCCTTGCAAAATTGATAGCATCCTTTCCCTAAAAAGTTCATTCTTCCCTCCACATCAAATGGCAACCAATACCCCAAAGTGAGACATGTACTCTACACTATATTCTACAGCTTATCTTGGGCATGTCGACTTGCCGGCTTCATGCCCGAGTTGCCTCGGTATTGAGGTGGGAGCCCGTAAAAGATACAGACGATGTGGTGCCCTTCCGGCAAGGATGCAACGACCGGAGTTTCCGCGGGAGATCGGGACGACGACGAGAAGACCGGAGGACTCGGATCACTCGGTATATCTCTAACCCGTCTTGTTGTTAGCTAGATCTAGTTTAATGGCCCGATCCGGGTGTTTAGTGCGCGGTGGTGCCGGTTTGCTAAGTCCGCAAAATTAAAGTTTATCACCGCTTCCGCATTTGGCCGTCGGTTTGACGGCCGGGGCGCCGCCGTGCACTTACAGTGGTATCAGAGCCTCGCCATTAACTTAGTCTAGCTTTGTGTAATGTGTTTGCATTTCCGATCGATCAAAAGTTCCAAAACCGAGTTTTTCAAAGCGACAGTTTTCTGTTGAAATTTTTTGGTCTCCAAAAATTTTTCAGGTTGTATAAAATTGATGTACTGGAGATTATAAGAGCTCTGTAAAAATTCGATGAAGTGATTCCACTGTGGGAGCGCGGAACCGCCGCACAAACCCCCTTCCCGCCGCTGTTCCGCCGCGCACTGTGGAGATCCCTGCACCAAATTTCTACAGTGTATTTGTGGGCTTAAAATATGGGTTTTGGAATATTAATATTGGGCCCAGAATTTCTTGATGTGCTACAGTAGTACTTGGGGGCCCACTTGTTAAAATTTGATTGATCGGATATTTTAAACACATTATTTCACAGTATTTACATTATATCTGCGACCGTGAATGTCACTCGATCGGTAAATCCGGTCTAACTGCTATAGCCCGGTTAGACGGATTTGCGAACGTGACTTTCACGTTGATGTTCTGTGTTTTGCTGTGATGTTGCGGATCGGTCGTGGGGGATAGCCTGGATGCAATGCTAGTACAGTGTTGTTGTATTATGTACATTTGATATTGCGGGGCGAGCGTCCGACATGTGGACTGCCGTCACTGCCTGTTTGTATTATTATTTTGGGGCACGACCTGGTTGCGGTCGATGTACCCGTTGTATGTATATTTTACTTTCTGTACTAGGATTGCCCCGCGGAGGGGTGCACGGATAGCCGGGTTCTAGAAGGCAACAAGCCCGCATCTCAGGGCATTGAGACGGAGGGGGCTTCAGTCTGGAATTGGCGGGCTATTCGCCGCACTCGTAGGGGGTACAGGTTGACCCAGGAGGGGTGCCCAAGTTACCGGATTCCGTGAAGTGCTGGGTGGTCCATTCACGGTGCTGAAGGGGGCTGCCTCGCTTCAGGTTTTGGCGGGTGACTTGCCGCGCCCGTAGGGGTCTAGGATTTCATTGCACAGGCTATCCACACGACCAGGGGAAAGTCGGGTTTCAGTAGTGGCTCTGTGAAACCCGGGGATCCCAGATATCTGTATTGTTTTGTGATGCTGTACATTTCTGTGATGTTGCATTTTATTCACGCCTTGAGCGAAATATAATATATTGGTATATATATTAGTAGATGTTGTATATGTTTTTCATCCGCGCTAGTCCAGTCCCCGCTCTGCCGTTAGTTAGCTAACCTAACGGGTGATGACGGGACCCAGTGGCGAATGCGGATGGCATATACGTACGTCAGTATATTTTCGTTCTTTGTGGTGTGATCAATTGATGGGACTGCATTGATTCGGATCAATGCAAGTTAAACAAACCTAATCTGATGTTGTTGGAACACTTTTCAAAAAGCTGTTATTGCAAGGACGTTCACTTTTGTTTTGCATCGAGGTATTCATTTGAAATATCCTGCTCCTCAGTCGACGAGGCAAGGGCCGAGATCCCTTCACCGGGAGTGACCCCTTGGACAGAAGTTTTGCGTCAGGGCATTGACTTCACTATAGCCGATTACTTTTACTTTGCATTGCGGTATTCATTTGGAATATCCTGCACCCCATTCTACGGGGAAAGAGCCGAGATCCCTTCACCGGGAGTGACCTCTTTAGTGATGGTTTTCGTCACTATATTTTCTAAAAAGCTATCCGTTCCTTCAACGATATCAAGTTCATTACGTTAAAGGTTTTCGCCAGAAACCATTCGTAGCCATCCATCATTTCAGTTAAATATTCGGTAGTATTCAAGCTATGTATTTTGACCTCACGCCAAGGCATAGTGTTTGGTAGTTGCCGGGTATTTATCTGTTGCATAGATAGATGCGTTAGTTTGGGACAGTCGTACTACTATTTTGGCCTACGTCAAGGGTATGTACGGGTGGGTTCAAATTAACCTGGACAATGATGGGTAGAACTTGACATGTGACTTATGATATTTTGACCTCACACCAAGGTCATAAGAGCATGGGGTAGAAATCACATCGGGAGTTTCAAAAGAACTGAAACTTGCCAGATATGCGCATACCTTCTGGAGTGTGATACCGTGAGCGGATTCCGTCACGTTATCATGCGATGATAGTTGGATCCCGATTCCCACTGATGAGTTGGTTTACTCCTCGGGTGACCCCGACTAATTCTTCTTTCAGGTTTGGAGGAGAATTTGAGGTACAGTGGGAGGTTTCCAGATTAGATAAATTGGTAACCATTCTGATCTTGGTTAGAGTGCACGCTGAGTGTTTCTTTTCTCTCTCTCTTTGGCAGCGACCATTAACCCGACCCTAAGACTACGACTCAGAGACCAAGTTGACCGAACCTTCTTAACACTGGCTTTTGAATTGTCAGAGTTGCAGACCTCATTGCCACTCCTACTTTTACCCTTTTCTCCAGGACACCCCGTATTACTACGAACGTCCACTTCCATTGGACAAAACCATCGTATGGTTAGATACGAACTCGAAGGAATTCGAGGATGGTTTCCGGTTCTGGAGAAAACGGATAGGATTATTCAGTTGTCTTTTCCCTTTTACCTTCTCTCAAGTTGTGAGTACTCCTTGGTTTAGGAGATAGTACACCTATTATGCAAATTGGATAGTCTTCTTCCAAACCTTAGGCTGGTGCCGACCGGTAGGGAATGAAGAAAACCAATTAGCCTAAACGGTGTGCAGAAGGTATTAAGATTAAGACAAAGCAAGGGATTAGTAAGAGGGCAAAGTAAATTGCAACTGATATTCACGACCAAACCAAGTATTTCTTCGCCAATCCTAAATCACCTTTGTATTTCTCCAGGACACTCCGTATCACTACGAAGATCCACAGTTTATTGGATACTCCATCGTATGGTTATATACGAACTCGAAAGGAACTTGTTCCAGTTCGGGGATGGATTCTGGTTCAGGAGAAATACGAATAAGATTTATTCAGGTGTCTTTTATCTTCACCTTCTCTCGCATTGCGAGTGCTCCTAGGGTTAGGACAGTACACCCATTATGCTTATTGGATAGTCTTCTTCCAAACCATAGGCTGGTGCCGAACGGTAGGGAAGGAAGAAAACCAATTGGCCTAAAGGGGTGTGCAGAAGGTAATGACTAAAGACATATAAAGGGATTTGGAGAGGTGGCAAAGAATTATGCGGTTATAGTTGTGAATCTGGATAATGGTAGAGGCATTACTAAGAATACCAGGATACCCCATCGAAACATTTCAATGTTTCAGTTCACTGTGTACTGTTAAAAGAAAACTGTTTTCCCGATTAGATACTTACTCCAGGGTATGTATTTACCAGGTATGATTCTCACATCTGTATGGTTTTACAGATGATGAGTGGGAGTAAGTTATTGGGAATAGGGTGATCATCCTCATTATATCGGGATTCGTTGTAATCGGTGATATTTGAGGAGATCACCTGGGCCGTTTGCCGGTCGGCAAATTTTTGGTTTTGAATATCCGCTGTTGTGCACCAATTTCAAATTGATATATCTGTACGTCTATTTTCATAGAGTGAGATATACCTTTTGATATTATGTCGATGACATTTACCTATATCAGTGGATGGTTAGGTAAGGAGCATTAAACAGCGGTGTAATTCTTCTTAACCATAAGTACAGTTTTCAACCTACGACACACAGTGAAAGAGTTGTTAGACTCGGCGGACTTATACAGAGTATTGTATGTTGTCCAGTGTCCATTAGGACAGAGGGGTTGGTCCTCATACTATGTTCTGTTTACTTTTAACTTCTCTAGTTCTTAGACATGTGTTTCGTAGAAACACAGGGTCTAAGTTTTGAGGAGTTATAGGTATTTGAATAGAGTAGAGAACCAAGTATAGCAAGTATCGGGATTCTTCAAGGTGATCGAAGATGTAGATACTTGTGTATGGTATTCAGTTGATAGTAATGATAAAGAGAAATTGCTTCTCTTTCAGGTTACTCATAATTGGAAGCATTCCTAAGTTGAGTAACGCTGATCGGCCTCTCTCCATTTAGTTGACATGCACTGGAGACAGCTGCATGATTTGAATCTGGTTCAATTAAATCAGTGCCTCTGGTTCTATATTCGATATAGTACAGTTCATATCTTAACATTGTTAAGGTATGGGGAGTTGTCCGGCTTATGATTAAAACCAGACTCTGGATAACTCAAGGCACGTTTCTATAATGGCTGTTTGTGGGTTGACCCAGGCAATGACGAGGGTTGATTTTCTACCATCTGGGAGATCAATAGAAATATTGTTCTTGACTCGCCACTGTTTTATTAAAAATGGATTTTTTCGAAAACAGTAGTGGGAGTATGGTAGAACTGGAAGTAATTTCAGAACCGCAAACGATTACTGAAGATTTGATAAAGAACCTGAAGATTCAATCTGTTTTGACATTCCATTGGCTACTCCGCAGATACGGTGGGTAACTTCAGGCACCCGAGAGGTACTCCGGTAGCCTCAAGGACGGTGACAGGGAAGTTCTTGTTTACCCACACTTGCCATTGTTGTTGTTCCAGGCTGCGAGACCCGGCAGGAGGATGAGTATAGCGTCGTTCTAAACTAGATTTAGAAGTGCACGTCTATATGACTCTGCCAGAGGGTTGTCATAGTCAGTGGGAGCAGCGGAAGCATTGGTGGACATCTGGCTTATGTCTATTTATAGACTAAAGCAGATATAGCGGAGATAGATCATCTAATTCTGATGTGACAGTCATGGGTTTGACGTCATCAGAATAGGTGATGGATCTGTTGAGAAGGTAGTAGGGTGTGATATCCGGGTTTTGGATGACATACACAGAGTAGGAAAGGAAACTCCTATACTACGATCGGTTATACTTTGGTCGTCACACAGTGTTTTCTCCACAAGCGACTTGGACACAATATCAAACATACTGGTTACTAGATCTATGGTTTTAGATCTAGATTTGGGTGGTTTCCCAATCAGGGTACTTAGACAGCATTCTAAGAGTATTTAGAATGGACGACTCTGGGCACGGTAGTGTACCTGCAGGTAATGTTGTCACCCTCTCTAAAGGTGTCTTATAGACTAAAGTAGAGAGGGATGTGCATGATTGGCAGATCACTTGCTTAGGCAATTGAGTCAATCATGAGATGTCAAGTACCACACCAGATGTTGTTCTTGCACTAGATGCAATAAGTTGACATTGATCCAATCCTGGAGAAACAGTCGGAAGCAGTTTTAGAACATAAGTGGATGTTCTAGGGATATGATAACGACAGCCTCGTTTGGGAGACAGTTATCATTCCAGGCTTCCAAGGTGACATTGACGACAAGGAGGTTGTCAGAGTTATAGTTTTTCCTTCTGACGAGGGGCAGTGTTTTGGACAGGTGGTCCAAGGCAATACTGAGTGTGGCATGGCGCAGGATACTGATTAAATTCAGTTGACGATACAGTCTAAGAAGTTTGGATTTGGAGTTCATCAATGAGCTAGGCCCCATCAGACATCCAGACATTCTAAGACAGGTATTGCTCATTTCGGGAGATGGCTTTCTCCGCGAACTTGAGATATAGAGAGACATAGAAAGAAACATCAGAGCGGATCCACTCGCTGAGGCTATTCCTCGAATGCAATAGTCTCGCAAACGAGCTTTGTGAGACTGACTAGTAGAGGAGTTGGGTGTTCGGTATCACACGGGCTGTGAGTATGCGACATCGCAATAATTAGCCTTGAGTGCAAGTGGGAGATTGTTGGAGGTAGTGCCCTCAGAGTCAATTATTGGATCACAGGCACGTGATTGCAATGATTGAGGGAGGACCTATCCCGGTACGACAGTCTTACTCGAGATGATAGTATTCTATCTGGTTTACCTTTATCATCGTGTACTGCTTTAGGTGACCTGACAGGTCGCTATTACACGTTGATAGAGCCTCTAGGATTCTTGCTTGACTGCCAGCAGTATGAGGGCGATCATATAAGTGAGAGCTGGAGTCTATAAGCACATCCTTAAATGGACCCTAGTCGTGGGAGTTTCGAGACAGGGCATCGATTCTCCAGAGTAGACTAGTGTATACAGTCGAGACCCCGACGAGGGGCGGTGGCCGGTCTCACAGGCCACTGGTGTCAGTTGGATCACCTAAGATGTATACAGATGCTCATTGGGTTATGAGTACACCGGACAGGACTCGCCGGGAACATGCTAGTTGGTCTTATACCTGACGTCAGATAGCAGTTCCCTGGTGACTTGTGTACAGGTTTGTTCATCGACCTGGGGATCGTCATTTGTCTCGTGTGAGTTCCCACTGTACTTTGATTACTACCCTACCACGGCTCAAAGGAGTCGTGCAAACAGGTTTTAGTTGGGTACAGTCCCGAGCTACATGGAGGCAGTGAGCGGATCTTCGAGGGTTCGTCTCTCCCGGTATTGGGGGTGAGGTCGCGCTGTGTCTAGGAGAGCCATTACACGAAGTCCTTGGCCAAGGCAGGAGATTTACTGGTAGGTATTCCGGTAGTATCTCAGGGTGTTCTGGGCTACACCCCGACACGACTTGTACCGCTTTTGGGGGTCTGACTTTTACCCACCCCCTAGGCCCGACATGCGATGCTCATAGACGAACGGACCGGACTGTACGGATATTGTCACTGACAGGCTCAGTAGGGTGTCAGGATGAGTTCGCTCATCGACGTCCCTTTTGGTCAATAGCTGGTGGCCCGTTACGTATTGGCTTATACCTCTGACGTGCTAGTGGTTAAATCCATAACCATAGTATTGACGAGTCTTTAGAGTCCACCACACTTTCAGTTACTCAGCTTTCGGGCGAAACGCTGTAGAGGCCGTATGGAGATATGGCGGGGTCCGATCAGATACGTGCGGTATTGCACGGATCAGGATCGGACGGTTTGTACTAGAGGCCGTATAGTTACATGGCAAGGTTCGATCGGATACGTGCGGTATTGCACGGATCGGGATCGAACGGATATTACTAGCCGGCTTTGGTTTAAGCCGGATCCTAGTTTAGTACAGTGTAGATTTTGTCTTTTTGCATTTATATCCGGACGGAATACAGATGCGGGTGTGTATGCACAGTATCGGGGTTTTCCTGTAATTTATTACGGGACCAGTTTTCTGGAGTTGCCAGTTTGCATTCCGTTCCGGCCGGTTTTCGTTTGTTCTTTCCCGGCCGGACTTTTCCGATAGAGGGGGTTATTTGCAAGTTTGCAAATAACATTTTGTGGAGGGGTTTATTGCAAAAGGATTTATTATGAGAGCATCTTTTCTTTTGCTCCATCACTTGCATTAAATGAGACTTGAAAGGTTAAGGTGTAAGCATGGTTGATGTTTGTTTATGGTCACCATTTTCTATCTCCTACACTTACCTCCCTCTTGTGTTTTCTTTGCACTCCACCACCATTCCTCATGAGTATTGGCCGGCCACACAATTTGGGAGAGGAGAGAAAGGTTCATTTTTAGTGTATCATTTGTTCATCTCATTTCCTTGCAAAATTGATAGCATCCTTTCCCTAAAAAGTTCATTCTTCCCTCCACATCAAATGGCAACCAATACCCCAAAGTGAGACATGTACTCTACACTATATTCTACAGCTTATCTTGGGCATGTCGACTTGCCGGCTTCATGCCCGAGTTGCCTCGGTATTGAGGTGGGAGCCCGTAAAAGATACAGACGATGTGGTGCCCTTCCGGCAAGGATGCAACGACCGGAGTTTCCGCGGGAGATCGGGACGACGACGAGAAGACCGGAGGACTCGGATCACTCGGTATATCTCTAACCCGTCTTGTTGTTAGCTAGATCTAGTTTAATGGCCCGATCCGGGTGTTTAGTGCGCGGTGGTGCCGGTTTGCTAAGTCCGCAAAATTAAAGTTTATCACCGCTTCCGCATTTGGCCGTCGGTTTGACGGCCGGGGCGCCGCCGTGCACTTACTGCACTTGGAGGCAGTGATGGTTAGACAGGATTCGTCTCTCCCGGTATTGGGGGTTGACATCGCGCTGTGTCTAGGAGAGCCATTACACGAGTAGTCCCTGGCCAGGGCAAACGAGATATACCGGTAGGTTTCCAGTGTTATCTCAGGGTGTTTTGGGCTTCGCTCCGGCACGACTTGTACCGCTATTGGGGGACTGACGTTTACCGCCCCCTAGGCCCGCCATGCGATGTATCAGACGAACAGACCGGACTGTACGGAGAATGTCACACTCAGGCTCAGTAGGAGTTCAGATGGGTTTCGCCTCGTCGGTCTTCTTATCGACATTACCTGGGGACCGTTACGCACAGCTAGTGCCGCTTGCGGTCTGTGGTTAAACCCACTGCCAGCGTAGTGTCGAGTCTTTAGAGTCCCACGCAGAAAGCTTTTCGCCTTTAGGCAAAAGAGTAGAGGTCGCATGGTATTGCAACAGGTCGCATGGTTTTGCGACAGGGTTCGGTCACATCCGTGCACTTGTGCACGTACAGTGTCCGGACAGTATACACTAGCGGGCTTTGGTTTAAGCCAGATCCTAATGTACCTTATGGGATTGGATTTATCCGGTTTGCATTCGTGTTCCTCGGAACGCGGATGCGGGTGTGTATGCACAGTTGACAGGGAGGCAGAGGCAGCGGATTCTCATTAGGGTTGTTGACAGTTGACCGTTGACTATTTGACTTTTTGCTCAACCCTAATGAGAATTTGATATGTGATTAACTATTATATTAATTAAGTATTATGGTTACATGGTTGTTGACTTTTGTTGACTTTGTTGACTTGTTGACTTTTGTTGACTTGTTGACTTTGTTGACCGGTTGACTAGGCTTGACCAGTTGACCATCATGATAACCATAGCCATCATTTCATGGCAAAGACTTTTGTTTACTTGCTCATTTGTGTAAAATGAGTGCATGAAATGATATGGTTGTGGTTGCTTCAACCATCACATAAGACTTTTGTTAGTATGATGAGTTATGATTGCTTTGGATTATGAGAGGGTGAAAGGAAAAAGAGAGCCTCATTCTTTCTTGCTCATTCTCTCTCTTGTTCTTGAGCTCTCCTTTTGCTCTCACCCTTTTGCTCTTGCTCCCTCTCTTTAATCTATGGTTCTCTTGTCTCATGAGTTGAGAATCAAGAACCATAGATAAAATCCCACACAAACTATTCTCTACTCATTCTAGTTCACTAGGTTTAGCAAACCAAGTGAACTAGTTTCTTCAAAGAACGAAGAAGGAGCTAAAGGTTGGAGCTTTCAGGTGGATCTATCTTCGGCGTACGGAGACGACGAGAAGAAGCCAATCGGACCACCATCGGAGCTTGAAGACGAAGGAGTTCAAGACAAGCAAGGTATAACCCCCTAACCGAGTAGCTAGAAACTCATAGTTAGGTTGTTAGATAGATGTTTAAACAAGATCCGGGTTTTAGGTCCATGTTACCATCTTTAAGAAAATCGTTTTTTACCAAATTCCGCATTCCCGAAAGTACCGGGAGAGGTAGCATGGACTTACAAGATGTATACAGGTGCTCATTGGGTTATGAGTACACCGGACAGGACTCGCCGGGAACATGCTAGTTGGTCTTATACCTGACGTCAGATAGCAGTTCCCTGGTGACATGTGTACAGGTTAGTTCATCGACCTGGGGATCGTCATTTGTCTCGTGTGAGTTCCCACTGTACTTTGATTACTACCCTACCACGGCTCAAAGGAGTCGTGCAAACAGGTTTTAGTTGGGTACAGTCCTTAGCCACATGGAGGCAGAGAGCGGATCTTCGGGGGTTCGTCTCTCCCGGTATTGGGGGTGAGGTCGCACTGTGTCTAAGAGAGCCATTACATGAAGTCCTTGGCCAAGGCAGGAGATTTACTGGTAGGTATTCCAGTAGTATCTCAGGGTGTTCTGGGCTACACTCCGACACGACTTGTACCGCTTTTGGGGGTCTGACTTTTACCGACCCCCTAGGCCCTCCTTGCGATGCTCGTAGACGAACGGACCGGACTGTACGGATATTGTCACTGACAGGCTCAGTAGGGTGTCAGGATGAGTTCGCTCATCGACGTCCCTTTTAGTCAATAGCTGGTGGCCCGTTACGTATTGGCTTATACCTCTGACGTGCTAGTGGTTAAATCCACAGCCATAGTATTGACGAGTCTTTAGAGTCCACCACACTTTCAGTTACTCAAGCTTTCGGGCGAAACGCTGTAGAGGCCGTATGGAGATATGGCAGGGTCCGATCAGATACGTGCGGTATTGCACGGATCAGGATCGGACGGTTTGTACTAGAGGCCGTATAGATATATGGCAGGGTTCGATCAGATACGTGCGGTATTGCACGGATCAGGATCGGACGGATATTACTAGCCGGCTTTGGTTTAAGCCGGATCCTAGTTTAGTACAGTGTAGATTTTGTCTCTTTGCATTTGTATCCGGGCGAAATACAGATGCGGGTGTGTATGCACAGTATCGGGGTTTTCCTGTAATTTATTACGGGACCAGTTTTCTGGAGTTGCCAGTTTGCATTCCGTTCCGACCGGTTTTCCTTTGTTCTTTCCCGGCCGGACTTTTCCGATGGATGGGGTTATTTGCAATTGTGCAAATAACATTTGTGGAGGGGGTTTCTTGCAAATATATTCATTATGATAAATTTAGCATCTTTCATCCATGATGGTGCATTAAATGAGATTAGAAAGGGTATGGAGTGATAAGTATGGTTGATGTTTCTTTGCTTTATGATATGGTCACCATTTCTATCTCCTACACTCACCTCCCTCTTGTGATATACTTTGTCTCCACCACCATTTGAATGAGAATGAGGCCGGCCACAATTTTGAGGGGAGGAAAAATGAGAGGGGATCATTTCATTTGTATGAAGGAAAAATTTGTTCATCTCATTTTTCATACTACACACATTCTAGCTCCACTTGAAAACTCCATTCCTCCATCAAGGCAACTACAAACCCCAATTGAGACTAGCATGATCTACACCACATTCTATAGCACATCTTGGGCATGTCGACTTGCCAGCTTCATGCCCGAGTTGCCTCGGTATAGAGGCGGGAGCCCGTAAAAGATACAGACGATGTGGTGCCCTTCCGGCAAGGAGGCGACGGCCGGAGTTTCCGCGGGAGATCGGGACGATGACGAAAAGACCGGAGGACTCGGATCACTCGGTATATCTCTAACCCGTCTTGTTGTTAGCTAGATCTAGTTTAATGGTCCGATCCGGGGTTTAGTGCGCGGTGGTGCCGTTTTGCTAAGTTCGCAAAATTAAAGTTTATCACCGCTTCCGTATTTGGCCGTCGGATTGACGACCGGGGCGCCGCCGTGCACTTACAGTGGTATCAGAGCCTCGCCATTAACTTCGTCTAGCTTCGTTTGATGTGTTTGCATTTCCGATCGACCAAAATTCTAAAAAACCATGTTTTTCCTTACATCAGTTTTCTGTCGAAATTTTTTGAAGTCCAAAAATTTTTCAGGTTGTAGAAAACTAATGTACTAGAAATTCTAAGACTACTGGAAAAATTCGACACAGTCAGTCGACCACTAAAGCGCGGAACCGCGGCAAACCCCCCTTGGGCCGCGGTTCCGCCGCGCATTGGTGTCGTCACTGTATCATTTTTTTCCAGTGGGCTTCTGGGCTTATTTTAGGGGTTTTGGAATATTAATCTTGGGCCCAGATTTTATGTGAGTGCTACAGTATTGCTTGCGGGCCCACTTGTTAATTTTTGATCGATCGGATATTTTAAACACATTTTTCACAGTATTTACATTATATCTGCGACCGTGAATGTCACTTGATCGGTAAATCCAGTCTAACTGCTATAGCCCGGTTAGACGGATTTGCGAACGTGACTTTCACGTTGATGTTCTGTGTTTTTTCTGTGATGTTGCGGATCGGTCGTGGGGGATAGCCTGGATGCAATGCTAGTACAGTGTTGTTGTATTATGTACATTTGATATTGCGGGGCGAGCGTCCGACATGTGGACTGCCGTCACTGCCTGTTTGTATTATTCTTTTGGGGCACGACCAAGTTGCGGTCGATGTACCCGTTGTATGTATATTTTACTTTCTATACTAGGATTGCCCCGCGGTGGGGTGCACGGATAGCCGGGTTCTGGAGGGCAACAAGCCCGCATCTCATGGCATTGGGACGGAGGGGGCTTCGCTCTAGAATTGGCGGGCTATTCGCCGCACTCGTAGGGGGTACAGGTTGACCCAGGAGAGGTGCCCAAGTTACCGGATTCCGTGAAGTGCTGGGTGGTCCATTCACGGCGCTGAAGGGGGCTGCCTCGCTTCAGCTTTTGGCGGGTAACTTGCCGCGCCCGTAGGGGTCTAGGTTTTCATTGCACAGGCTATCCACACGACCATGGGAACGTCGGGTTTCAGTAGTGGCTCTATGAAACCCGGGGATCCCAGATATCTGTATTGTTCTGTGATGCTGTACATTTCTGTGATGTTGCATTTTATTCACGCCTTGAGCGAATATAATATATTGGTATATATATTAGTAGATGTTGTATATGTTTTACATCCACGCTAGTCCAGTCCCCGCTCTGTCGTTAGTTAGATAACCTAACGGGTAATGACGGGACCCAGTGGCGAATGCGGATGGCATATACGTACGTCAGTATATTTTCGTTCTTTGTGGTGTGATCAATTGATGGGACTGCGTTGATTCGGATCAATGCAAGTTAAAACAAACCTATTCTGATGTTGTTGGAACACTTTTCAAAAAGCTGTTATTGTAAGGACGTTCACTTTTGTTTTGCATCGTGGTATTCATTTAGAATATCCTGCTCCTCAGTCGACGAGGCAAGGGCCGAGATCCCTTCACCGGGAGTGACCCCTTGGACAGAAGTTTGCGTCAGGGCTTTAACTTCACTATAGCCGATTACTTTTGCTTTGCATCGTGGTATTCATTTGGAATATCCTGCACCCCATTCTACGGGGAAAGAGCCGAGATCCCTTCACCGGGAGTGACCTCTTTAGTAAAGGTTTTCGTCACTATATTTTCTAAAAAGCCATCCGTTCCTTCAACGATATCAAGTTCATTACGTTAAAGGTTTTCGCCAGAAACCATTCGTAGCCCTCCGTCATTTCATATTATTAATAGTATTCAAGCTGTGTATGTTGGCCAAAGTCAAGGCACAGTGATTGGTAGCTATTGGGTATTCATATGCTGCATAGATAGATGCGTTGGTTTGGGACAGTCGTACTACTATTTTGGCCTACGTCAAGGGTATGTACGGGTGGGTTCAAATTAACCTGGACAATGATGGGTAGAACTTGAGATGTGACTTATGATATTTTGACCTCACGCCAAGGTCATAAGAGCATAGGGTAAAAATCACATCGGGAGTTTCAAAAGAACTGAAACTTGCCAGATATGCGCATACCTTCTGGAGTGTGATACCGTGAGCGGATTCCGTCACGTTGTCATGCGATGATAGTTGGATCCCGATTCCTACTGATGAGTTAGTTTACTCCTCGGGTGACCCCGACTAATTCTTCTTTCAGGTTTAGAGGAGAATTTGAGGTACAGTGGGAGGTTTCCAGATTAGATAAATTGGTAACCATTCTGATCTAGGTTAGAGTGCACGCTGAGTGTTTCTTTTCTCTCTCTCTGTGGCAGCGACCATTGACCCGACCCTAAGACTATGACTCAGAGACCAAGTTAACCGAACCTTCTTTACACTGGCTTTTGGATTGTCAGAGTTGCAGACCTCATTGCCACTCCTACTTTTACCCTTTTCTCCAGGACACCCCGTATTACTACGAACGTCCACTTCCATTGGACAAAACCATCGTATGGTTAGATACGAACTTGAAGGAATTCGAGGATGGTTTCCGGTTCTGGAGAAAACGAATAGGACTATTCTGTTGTCTTTTCCTTTTACCTTCTCTCAGGTTGCGAGTACTCCTTGGTTTAGGAGATAGTACACCTATTCCGCTTATTGGATAGTCTTCTTCCAAACCTTAGGCTGGTGCCGAACGGTAGGGAATGAAGAAAACCAATTAGCATAACGATGGTGTGCAGAAGGTATTAAGATTAAGACAAAGCAAGGGATTAGTAAGAGGGCAAAGTAAATTGCGACTGATATTCACAACCAAACCAAGTATTTCTTCGCCAATCCTAAATCACCTTTGTATTTCTCCAGGACACTCCGTATCACTACGAAGATCCACAATTTATTGGATAATCCATCGTATGGTTATATACGAACTCGAAAGGAACTTGTTCCAGTTTGGGGATGGATTCTGGTTCAGGAGAAATAGGAATAAGGTTTATTCGGTTGTCTTTTATCTTCACCTTCTCTCGCATTGCGAGTGCTCCTAGGACTAGGACAGTACACCCATTATGCTTATTGGATAGTCTTCTTCCAAACCATAGGCTGGTGCCGAACGGTAGGGAAGGAAGAAAACCAATTGGCCTAAAGGGGTGTGCAGAAGGTAATGACTAAAGACATATAAAGGGATTTGGAGAGGTGGCAAAGAATTATACGGTTATAGTTGTGAATCGGGATAATGGTAGAGGCATTACTAGGAATACCAGGATACCCCATCGAAACATTTCAATATTTCAGTTCAACTGTGTACTGTTAAAAGAAAACTGATTTCCCGATTAGATACTTACTCCAGGGTATGTATTTACCAGGTATGATTCTCACATCTGTATGGTTTTACAGATGATGAGTGGGAGTAGGTTATTGGGAATAGGGTGATCATCCTCATTATATCGGGATTCGTTGTAATCGGTGATATTTGAGGAGATCATCTGGGCTGTTTGCCGGTCGGCAAATATTTGGTTTTGAATATCAACTGTTGTGCACCAATTTCAAATTGATATATCTGTACGTCTATTTTCATAGAGTGAGATATACCTTTTGATATTATGTCGATGACATTTACCTATATCAGTGGATAGTTAGGTAAGGAGCATTAAACAGCGGTGTAATTCTTCTTAACCATAAGTACAGTTTTCAACCTACGACACACAGTGAAAGAGTTGTTAGACTCAGCGGACTTATACAGAGTATTGTATGTTGTCCAGTGTCCATTAGGACAGAGGGGTTGGTCCTCATACTATATTCTGTTTATTTTTAACTTCTCTAGTTCTTAGACATGTGTTTCGTAGAAACACAGGGTCTAAGTTTTGAGGAGTTATAGGTATTTGAATAGAGTAGAGAACCAGGTGTAGCAAGTATCGGGATTCTTCAAAGTGATCGAAGATGTAGATACTTGTGTATGGTATTCAGTTGATAGTAATGATAAAGAGAAATTGCTTCTCTTTCAGGTTACTCATAATTGGAAGCATTCCTAAGTTGAGTAACGCTGATCGGCCTCTCTCCATTTAGTTGACATGCACTGGAGATAGCTGCATGATTTGAATCTGGTTCAATTAAATCAGTGCCTCTGGTTCTATATTGGATATAGTACAGTTCATATCTTAACATTGTTAAGGTATGGGGAGTTGTCCGGCTTATGATTAAAACCAGACTCTGGATAACTCAAGGCACGTTTCTGTAATGGCTGTTTATGGGTTGACCCAGGCTATGACGAGGGTTGACTTTCTACCATAAGAAATATCAATAGTGATATTGGTCTTGACTCGCCACAGTTTTAATAAAAATGGATTTTTTCAAAAACAGTAGTGGGAGTATGGTAGAACTGGAAGTGATTCTAGAACCGCAAACGATTACTGAAGATATGATAAGGAACCTAAAGATTCAATCTGATTTGACATTCCATTGGCCACTCCGCAGATAAGGTGGGTAACTTCAGGCACCCGAGAGGTACTCCGGTAGCCTCAAGGACGGTGACAGGGAAGTTCTTGTTTACCCACACTTGCCATTGTTGTTGTTCCAGGCTACGAGACCCGGCAGGAGGATGAGTATAGCGTCATTCTAAACTAGCTTTAGAAGTGCACATCTATATGACTCTGCCAGAGGGTTGTCGTAGTCAGTGGGAGCAGCGGAAGTATTGGTGGACATCAGGCTTATGTCTATTTATAGACTAAAGCAGATATAGCGGAGATAGATCATCTATTTCTGATGTGACAGTCATAGGTTTGACGTCATCAGAATAGGGGATGGATCTGTTGAGAAGGTAGTAGGGTGTGATATCCTGGTATTTGGATGACATACACAGAGTAGGAAGTGATATTCCTATACTACGATCGGTTATACTTTGGTCGTCACACAGTGTTTTCTCCACATGGAACTTGGACATTATATCCGACATACTGGTTACTAGATCTATGGTTTTAGATCTAGATTTGGGTGGTTTCCCAATCAGGGTATTTTGACAGCATTCTAAGAGTATTTAGAATGGACGACTCTTGGCATGGTAGTGTACCTGCAGGTGATGGAGTCACCCTCTCTAAAGGTGTCTTATAGACTAAAGTAGAGAGGGATGTGCATGATTGGCAGATCACTTGCTTAAGCAATTGAGTCAATCATGAGATGTCAAGTGCCACACCAGATGTTGTTCTTGCACTAGATGCAATAAGTTGACATTGTTCCAATCCTGGAGAAACAGTCGGAAGCAGTTTTAGAACATAAGTGGATGTTCTAGGGATATGATAACGACAGCCTCATTTGGGAGACAGTTATCATTCCAGGCTTCCAAGGTGACATGGACGACAAGGAGGTTGTCAGAGTTATAGTTTTTCCTTCTGACGAGGGGCAGTGTTTTGGACAGGTGGTCCAAGGCAATACTGAGGGTGGCATGGCGCAGGATACTGATTAAGTTCAGTTGACGATACACTCGAAGAAGTTTGGATTTGGAGTTCATTTATGAACTGGGTCCCATCAGACATCCAGACATTCTAAGACAGGTATTGCTCATTTCGGGAGATGGCTTTCTCCGCGAACTTGAGATATAGAGAGACATAGAAAGAAACATCCAGGCGGATCCACTCACTGAGGCTATTCCTCGATCGCAAGAGTTTCGCAAACAGGCTTTGTGAGACTGACTAGTAGAGGAGTTGGGTGTTCGGTATCACACGGGCTGTGAGTATGCGACATCGCAATAATTAGCCTTGAGTGCAAGTGGGAGATTGTTGGAGATAGTGCCCTCAGAGTCGATTATTGGATCACAGGCACGTGATTGCAATGATTGAGGGAGGACCAATCCCGGTAGGACAGTCTTACTCGAGATGATAGTATGCTATCTGGTTTACCTTTATCATCGTGTACTGCTTTAGGTGACCTGACAGGTCACTATTGCACGTTGATAGAGCCCCTAGGATTCTTGCTTGACCACCAGCAGTATGAGGGCGATCATATAAGTGGGAGCTGGGGTCTATAAGCACATCCTTAAAAGGTCCCTAGTCGTGGGAGTTTCGAGACAGGGCATCGATTCTCCAGAGTATACTAGTGTATACTGTCGAGACCCCGACGAGGGGTGGTGGCCGGTCTCACAAGCCACTGGTGTCAGTTGGATCACCTAAGATGTATACAGGTGCTCATTGGGTTATGAGTACACCGGACAGGACTCGCCGGGAACATGCTAGTTGGTCTTATACCTGACGTCAGATAGCAGTTCCCTGGTGACATGTGTACAGGTTAGTTCATCGACCTGGGGATCGTCATTTGTCTCGTGTGAGTTCCCACTGTACTTTGATTACTACCCTACCACGGCTCAAAGGAGTCGTGCAAACAGGTTTTAGTTGGGTACAGTCCCGAGCCACATGGAGGCAGTGAGCGGATCTTCGGGGGTTCGTCTCTCCCGGTATTGGGGGTGAGGTTGCACTGTGTCTAGGAGAGCCATTACACGAAGTCCTTGGCCAAGGCAGGAGATTTACTGGTTGGTATTCCAGTAGTATCTCAGGGTGTTCTGGGCTACACTCCGACACGACTTGTACCGCTTTTGGGGGTCTGACTTTTACCAACCCTCTAGGCCCGCCTTGCGATGCTCGTAGACGAACGGACCGGACTGTACGGATATTGTCACTGACAGGCTCAGTAGGGTGTCAGGATGAGTTCGCTCATCGACGTCCCTTTTAGTCAATAGCTGGTGGCCCGTTACGTATTGGCTTATACCTCTGACGTGCTAGTGGTTAAATCCACAGCCATAGTATTGACGAGTCTTTAGAGTCCACCACACTTTCAGTTATTCAAGCTTTCGGGCGAAACGCTGTAGAGACCGTATGGAGATATGGCAGGGTCCGATCAGATACGTGCGGTAATGCACGGATCAGGATCGGACGGTTTGTACTAGAGGCCGTATAGATATATGGCAGGGTTCGATCAAATACATGCGGTATTGCACGGATCAGGATCGGACGGATATTACTAGCTGGCTTTGGTTTAAGCCGGATCCTAGTTTAGTACAGTGTAGATTTTGTCTCTTTGCATTTGTATCCGGGCGGAATACAGATGCGGGTGTGTATGCACAGTATCGGGGTTTTCCTGTAATTTATTACGGGACCAGTTTTCTGGAGTTGCCAGTTTGCATTCCGTTCCGGCCGGTTTTCCTTTGTTCTTTCCCGGCCGGACTTTTCCGATGGAGGGGGTTATTTGCAATTGTGCAAATAACATTTGTGGAGGGGGTTTCTTGCAAATATATTCATTATGATAAGTTTAGCATCTTTCATCCATGATGGTGCATTAAATGAGATTAGAAAGGGTATGGAGTGATAAGTATGGTTGATGTTTCTTTGCTTTATGATATGGTCACCAATTCTATCTCCTACACTCACCTCCCTCTTGTGATATACTTTGTCTCCACCACCATTTGAATGAGAATGAGGCCGGCCACAATTTTGAGGGGAGGAAAAATGAGAGGGGATCATTTCATTTGTATGAAGGAAAAATTTGTTCATCTCATTTTTCATACTACACACATTCTAGCTCCACTAGAAAATTCCATTCCTCCATCAAGGCAACTACAAACCCCAATTGAGACTAGCATGATCTACACCACATTCTATAGCACATCTTGGGCATGTCGACTTGCCAGCTTCATGCCCGAGTTGCCTCGGTATAGAGGCGGGAGCCCGTAAAAGATACAGACGATGTGGTGCCCTTCCGGCAAGGAGGCGACGGCCGGAGTTTCCGCGGGAGATCGGGACGATGACGAGAAGACCGGAGGACTCGGATCACTCGGTATATCTCTAACCCGTCTTGTTGTTATCTAGATCTAGTTTAATGGCCCGATCCGGGGTTTAGTGCGCGGTGGTGCCGTTTTGCTAAGTTCGCAAAATTAAAGTTTATCACCGCTTCCGCATTTGGCCGTCGGATTGACGACCGGGGCGCCGCCGTGCACTTACAGCGAGGATCGAGCGGGAGGATACACCTACCCCTCAGGGTCATACTGATCCGCCTTATCCAGACCGTATTGCCAGATTAGAGGTCGGCATGCAAGAGTTGCGACAGATGATGGGATCTTTAGTTGAGTCCAGCCGGGCACAGAGATCCGAGGACGTTCCTTCCACCGCACAGACCACGATCGTACCTGCTGCACAGATGGTCACTCCTGCTACTACTACGGAGACTATCCCTGTTTCACTACAGGAGTTCATGAGATTGAGACCTCCAGCTTTTACCGGTACAGATGCGACAGAGGACCCACGGGCATTTCTTGATAGGATGGCTCGGATTTGTCGTTCGTTGAGGTGTTCTGATGATAGATTGGTGGAGTTTGCGAGTTTTCGTCTGGAGGGTCTTGCCCAGACATGGTACGACTCAGTAGAGAGAGGCCGAGCTGCAGGTCTGCCTTCTATGACCTGGGATGAGTTTACATCTGCATTTCTTGCCCGTTTTCTTCCGGAGAGTGTCCGAGATGCTCGAGCCCGTAGTTTTGAGTCTTTGCGCAAGACTCCTGGGATGACAGTGTCGGAGTATGATATACAGTTTACCCAGTTGTCTCGATATGCTCCGTACCTAGTCGACACAGAAGAGAAGAGAATAAAGAGGTTTGTACGAGGACTTGATACACAGCTATTCCTTGCCATCGGCACCCAGCACTTTGATACATACGCAGCCGCGATGGATGCAGCCTTACTTTTGGAGGAGCGTATTTCTGAGAATCCGGTCATTTCTGGGCCGAAGAGGATCCGTACTGATACGCCAGCTCAGTGGCAGATGGGTAGACGCCGCGATAGATTGTTTCCGGGAGATGGTGGAGGCAGAGGATTGAGACGAGGTCAGTTATTTGGTTCATATCCACAGACCCAACAGTCATCTCCAGGATGTTTTCGGTGTGGGAGTCAGTACCACCGTGTCAGAGACTGTACCATGGGACGCCAGGACACGGCGACAGTCCCGCATGTGACTTTACCACCCTCACCACCTTCTCAGAGAGCTTTACTTCCTACTCCTGACGATGCTCCACGTCAGTCAGATGCTTCTAGAGGCCGTGGGCGTGGCGGTCCAGTTCCGAGAGGACGAGGCGACAGAGGCAGAGGCAGAGGCCGAGGTAGAGGCAGAGGACAGCCAGCTATTAGTGGTGGACAGGCCTGAGTGTTCGCATTGACTCCTCAGGATGCACAGGCATCCAATGCCGTCGTGACAGGTACTCTGCCAGTATGTTCTTTTGATGCACGGGTATTATTTGATCCAGGCTCCACACATTCCTATGTATCCACGTATTTTGCACCGAGGTTGGGCCAAGAGTCTTCTCCGTTAGATCAACCGCTTGTCGTTATTACACCGGTAGACGAGTCTTTTGTTGCCCGTTTTGTGTACCGATCTTGTTCCGTTCGTATCGGGGGGAGAGATTCTTCAGTAGATTTGATTCTCCTCGATATGCTAGACTTTGACGTTCTTCTTGGTATGGACTGGCTAGCCACCTGTTATGCATCTGTGGACTGCCGTGAGAAAGCAGTCAGATTCAGTTTTCCTGGTGAGCCGGTTCTTGTTATTCAGGGAGATCGTAGCGCTACCCTTCCCAGCTTGATTTCTTCTCTTCGCGCTGGTCAGCTCTTAAGGAAAGGGTGTCAGGGATTCTTAGCCTATATTTGTGATACTAGCTCCACAGAGGTCCCGTTGGACCAGGTCCCTGTTGTGAGAGAGTTTCCTGATGTATTCCCTGACGAGCTGCCTGGTCTGCCACCAGAGCATGAGATTGAGTTCTGTATTGACTTGATCCCTGGCACGGGGCCTATTTCTATACCTCCTTATCGGATGGCCCCGGCGGAGCTGAGAGAGCTAAAGGATCAGTTACAGGACTTGCTGGACAAAGGGCTTATCAGACCGAGTGTGTCACCTTGGGGTGCTCCCGTCTTGTTTGTTAAGAAGAAGGACGGAAGTATGCGTTTATGCATTGATTATCGCCAGCTGAACCGAGTTACTGTGCGGAACAGGTATCCCCTACCCCGCATTGATGACTTATTCGATCAGCTCCAGGATGCAGGGTTCTTCTCGAAGGTTGATTTACGGTCAGGTTATCACCAGTTGCGGGTTCGGAAGGAGGATATTCCGAAGACCGCTTTCCGTACTCGTTATGGTCATTATGAGTTCTTGGTGATGTCGTTCGGGCTCACCAATGCCCCGGCAGCATTTATGGATTTGATGAACCGCGTATTCAGGCCGTATCTCGACCAGTTCATCATTGTGTTCATTGACGACATCTTGGTTTATTCTCGGAGCCGGGAGGAACATGAGCAGCACTTACGTATCACATTGCAGACTTTGAGGGAGCATCAGCTGTTCGCCAAATTCTCCAAGTGCGCATTTTGGCTAGACAGTGTCGATTTCTTGGGTCATGTGGTGACGAGAGATGGTATTTGTGTGGACCCGAAGAAGATCGAGGCAGTTCAGCGTTGGCCTAGACCGGTATCAGTTACAGAGGTTCGCAGCTTTCTAGGTCTGGCCGGCTATTATCGACGTTTCGTCCAGGATTTCTCCCGCATTGCTGCACCATTGACCGGGTTGACCCGGAAGGGGGTTCCTTTTGATTGGACCCAGGCATGTGAGGACAGCTTCCAGCAGTTGAAGACTCGTCTGACTACTGCGCCAGTGTTAGCTTTGCCTTCAGGATCAGGCGGGTTCGTGGTATATTGTGATGCTTCTAGAGTGGGGCTGGGATGTGTGTTGATGCAGCACGACAGAGTTATCGCGTATGCTTCTCGGCAGCTGAGGAAACACGAACAGAACAACCCCACCCATGATTTAGAGATGGCTGCAGTGGTATTTGCACTTAAGATCTGGAGACATTACCTATACGGTGAGTCGTGCCAGATATTTACTGACCACAAGAGTTTGAAGTATATCTTCCAGCAGCGAGACCTGAACCTGAGACAGCGCCGATGGATGGAGTTGGTGAAGGATTATGACTGCGAGATTTTATACCATCCGGGCAAGGCGAATGTGGTGGCAGATGCTGTTGGAGATAGTGCCCTCAGAGTCAATTATTAGGTCACAGGTACGTGATTGCAATGATTGATGGAGGACCTATCCCGGTAGGACAGTCTTACTCGAGATGATAGTATGCTATCTGGTTTACCTTTATCATCGTGTACTGTTTTAGGTGACCTGACAAGTTGCTATTACACGTTGATAGAGCCCCTAGGATTCTTGCTTGACCACCAGCAGTATGAGGGCGATCATATACGTGGGAGCTGGCAGTCTATAAGCATATCCTTAAATGGTCCCTAGTCGTGAGAGTTTCGAGACAGGGCATCGATACTCCAGAGTAGACTAGTGTTTACAGTCGAGACCCCGACGAGGGGCGGTGGCCGGTCTCACAAGCCACTGGTGTTAGTTGGATCACCTAAAATGTATACAGGTGCTCATTGGGTTATGAGTACACCGGACAGGACTCGCCGGGAACATGCTAGTTGGTCATATACCAGACGTCAGATGGCAGTTCCCTGGTGACATATGTACAGGTTAGTTCATCGACCTGGGGATCGTCATTTGTCTCGTGTGAGTTCCCACTGTACTTTGATTACTACCCTACCACGGCTCAAAGGAGTCGTGCAAACAGGTTTTAGTTGGGTACAGTCCCGAGCCACATGAAGGCAGTGAGCGTATCTTCAGGGGTTCGTCTCTCCCGGTATTGGGGGTGAGGTCGCGCTGTGTCTAGGAGAGCCATTACACGAAGCCCTCGGCCGAGGCAAGGAGATTTACTAGTAGGTATTCCAGTAGTATCTCAGGGTGTTCTGGGCTACACTCCGACACGACTTGTACCGCTTTTGGGGGTCTGACTTTTACCAACCCCCTAGGCCCGCCATGCGATGCTCATAGACGAACGGACCGGACTATACGGATATTGTCACTGACAGGCTCAGTAGGGTTGTCAGGCTGAGTTCGCTCACAGACGTCCCTTTTAGTCAATACCTGGTAGCCCGTTATGTATTGGCTTATACCTCTGACGTGCTAGTGGTTAAATCCACAACCAAGGTGTTGACGAGTCTTTAGAGTCCCCCACATTCAGTTACTCAGCTTTCGGGCGAAAGGTTGCAGAGGCCGTATGGAGATATGGCAAGGTCCGATCAGATACGTGCGGTATTGCACGGATCAGGATCGGACAGTTTGTACTATAGGCCGTATGGATATATGGCAGGGTTCGATCAGATACGTGCGGTATTGCACGGATCAGGATCGAACGGATATTACTAGCCGGCTTTGGTTTAAGCCGGATCCTAGTATAGTACAGTGTAGATTTTGTCTCATTGCATTTGTATTTCGGTCGGAATACAAATGCGGGTGTGTATGCACAGTATCGGGGTTTTCCTGTAATTTATTACGGGACCAGTTTTCTGGAGTTGCCAGTTTGCTTTTCGTTTCGGCCAATTTCCTTTGTATCGTTCATTGGCCGAAGTTTGGTGGAGGAGGGCTTATTTGCATTGTTGCAAATAAGTGGTTGTGGAGGGGGTCTTTGCCTTTTTGTTGCATCATGATTATAGCACCATACCTTGACTTTCCTTTTTCATGATAGCTTGACTTTTAGTGGTCATGATGGTTGTTGATGGTTGGAGTTGTGTGTGGTTTTGCTTATGATCATATTCTTTCATGATTTGTTTTTGATGCCTTGCATTATTGTTCAAGCCACTCACTCCCTCTTGGTATTCTATCTCATTCTCTCCCTCCCTCACTTGAGATGGCCGGCCATGTATAGGAGGAGGCTGCCCATTTTGTTGGTGTGGGATTTTGTTGTTCCTTTGATGCTTCAAAAAATCCCACAAGTCCTTCCACATTGTTCTCATATCATTTCCTCCACTAAAAGGCAATTCCTACAACCCCAAAATGAGACTTGCTCACTAGACATTCTACAGCAAATCTTGGGCACGTCGACTAGCCAGCTTCATGCCCGAGTTGCCTCGGCATTGAGGTGGGAGCCCGTAAAAGAAGTAGGCGATGTGGTGCCCTTCCGGCAAGGTGGCGACGACCGGAGATTCCGCAGAAGATCGGGACGATGATGAGAAGACCGGAGGATTTGGATCGTCGGTATATCTTTATTCCCCTTCTTGTAGATAGCTAGGACTAATTAATGGTTCGATCCGGGTATTAGTGCGCGGCGGTTTTCCAGTTCAAGTAAAATTAAAGTTTATCACCGCTTCCACATTTGGCCGTCGGATTGACGGTCGGGGCGCCGCCGTGCACTTACATTGGTATCAGAGCCTCGCCATTAACTTAGTCTAGCTTGGTTTAATGTGTTTTGCATTTCCGATCGACCAAAATTCCAAAATCTACATTTTTGCTAGCATCAGTTTTCTGTTGAAATTTTTTGGTCTCGAAAAATTTTTCAGGTTGTAAAATAGTGATGCACTGGATGTTATAAGCATACTGTAGAAATTCGACACAGTAAGTCGACCAACAGAGCGCGGAACCGCGGCAACCCCCCCTTGGGCCGCGGTTCCGCCGCCGAACAGTGTCCTTGCTGTGTCAAATTTCTTCAGTGGCTTTCTGGGGTTAAAATTGGGTTTTTGGAATATTAATATTGGGCCCAGAATTTCCTGATCTGCTACAGTATTGCTTGGGGGCCCACTTGTTAAATTTTGATCGATCGGATATTTTAAACACATTATTTCACAGTATTTACATTATATCTGCGACCGTGAATGTCACTCGATCGATAAATCCGGTCTAACTGCTATAGCCCGGTTAGACGGATTTGCGAACGTGACTTTCACGTTGATGTTCTGTTTTTGCTGTGATGTTGCGGATCGGTCGTGGGGGATAGCCTGGATGCAATGCTAGTACAGTTCTGTTGTATTATGTACATTTGATATTGCGGGGCGAGCGTCCGACATGTGGACTGCCGTCACTGCCTGTTTGTATTATTATTTTGGGGCACGACCTGGTTGCGGTCGATGTACCCGTTGTATGTATATTTTACTTTCTGTACTAGGATTATCCCGCGGAGGGGTGCACGGATAGCCGGATTCTAGAGGGCAACAAGCCCGCATCTCATGGCATTGAGACGGAGGGGGCTTTACTCTAGGATTGACGGGCTATTCGCCGCACTCGTAGGGGGTACAGGGGGACCCAGGAGGGGTGCCCAAGTTACCGGATTCCGTGAAGTGCCGGGTGGTCCATTCACGTCGCTGAAGGGGGCTGCCTCGCTTCAGGTTTTGGCGGGTGACTTGCTGCGCCCGTAGGGGTCTAGGTTTTAATTGTACAGGCTATCCACACGACCAGGGGAACGTCGGGTTTCAGCGGCTCTGTGAAACCCGGGGATCCCAGATATCTGTATTGTTTCTGTGATGCTGTACATTTCTGTGATGTTGCATTTCTTTCACGCCTTGAGCGAAATATAATATATTGGTATATATATTAGTAGATGTTGTATATGTTTTGCATCCGCGCTAGTCCAGTCCCCGCTCTGTCGTTAGTTAGCTAACCTAACGGGTAATGACGGGACCCAGTGGCGAATGCGGATGGCATATACGTACATCAGTATATTTTCGTTCTTTGTGGTGTGATCAATTGATGGGACTGCATTGATTCGGATCAATGCAAGTTAAAAACAAACCTAATCTGATGTTGTTGGAACACTTTTCAAAAAGCTGTTATTGCAAGGACGTTCACTTTTGTTTTGCATCGTGGTATTCAGTTGGAATATCCTGCTCCTCAGTCGACGAGGCAAGGGCCGAGATCCCTTCACCGGGAGTGACCCCTTGGACAAAAAGTTTGCGTCAGGGCATTAACTTAACTATAGCCGATTACTTTGGCTTTGCACCGTGGTATTCAGTTGGAATATCCTGCACCCCATTCTACGGGGAAAGAGCCGAGATCCCTTCACCGGGAGTGACCTCTTTAGCAACGGTTTTCGTCACTATATTTTTAAAAGCTATCAGTTCCTTCAACGATATCAAGTTCTTTACGTTAAAGGTTTTCGCCAGAAACCATTCGTAGCCCTCCGTCGTTTCATATGGGTAGTCAATAGTATTCAAGCTGTGTTTGTTGGCCAAAGTCAAGGCACAGTGTTTGGTAGCTGTTGGTTATTCATATGCAGCATAGATAGATGCGTTGGTTTGGAACAGTCGTATAGCCTTGTTGGCCAAAGTCAAGGGCTTGTGCGGGTGGATTCGAATCAACTTGGAGAATGACGGGTAGAACTTGACATGTGACTTTTGATTTGTTGGCCAAAGTCAAGGTCATAAGAGCATGGGGCAGAAATCACATCGGGAGTTTCAAAAGAACTGAAACTTGCCAGATATGCGCATACCTTCTGGAGTGTGATACCGTGAGCGGATTCCGTCACGTTGTCATGCGATGATAGTTGGATCCCGATTCCCACTGATGAGTTAGTTTACTCCTCGGGTAACCCCGACTAATTCTTCTTTCAGGTTTGGAGGAGAATTTGAGGTACAGTGGGAGGTTTCCTGATTAGTTAAATTGGTAACCATTCTGATCTAGGTTAGAGTGCACGCTGAGTGTTTCTTTTCTCTCTCTCTCTCTTCGGCAGCGACCATTGACCCGACCCTAAGACTATGACTCAGTGACCAAATTAACCGAACCTTCTTGACACCGGCTTTTGGATTGTCAGAGTTGCAAACCTCATTGCCACTCCTACTTTTACCCTTTTCTCCAGGACACCCCGTATTACTACGAACGTCCACTTCCATTGGACAAAACCATCGTATGGTTAGATACGAACTCGAAAGAATTTATTCGAGGATGGTTTCCGGTTCTGCAGAAAACGGATAGGATTATTCAGTTGTCTTTTCCTTTTACCTTCTCTCAAGTTGCGAGTACTCCTTGGTTTAGGGGTAGTACACCTATTACGCAAATTGTATTGTCTTCTTCCAAACCTTAGGCTGGTGCCGACCGGTAGGGAATGAAGAAAACCAATTAGCCTAACGATGGTGTACAGAAGGTATTAAGTTAAGACAAAGCAAGGGATTAGTAAGAGGGCAAAGTAAATTGCAACATATATTCATGACCAAACCAAGTATTCCTTCGTCAATCCTAAATCACCTTTGTATTTCTCCAGGACACTCCGTATCACTACGAAGATCCACAGTTTATTTGGATACTCCATCGTATGGTTATATACGAACTCGAAAGGAACTTGTTCCAGTTCGGGGATGGATTCTGGTTCAGGAGAAATAGGAATTAAGTTCATTCGGTTGTCTTTTATCCTCACCTTCTCTCGCATTGCGAGTGTTCCTAGGATTAGGACAGTACACCCATTATGCTTATTGGATAGTCTTCTTCCAAACCATAGGCTGGTGCCGAACGGTAGGGAAGGAAGAAAACCATTTGGCCTAAAGGGGTGTGCAGAAGGTAAAGACTAAAGACATATGAAGGGATTTGGAGAGGTGGCAAAGAATTATACGGTTACAGTCGTGAATCTGGAAGAGGCATTACTAGGAATACCGGGATACCCCATCGAAACATTTTAATGTTTCAGTTTCACTGTGTACTGTTAAAGGAAAACTGATTTCCCAATTAGTCCTTACTCCAGGGTATGTATTTACCAGGTACGATTCTCACATCTGTATGGTTTTACAGATGATGAGTGGGAATAAGTTATTGGGAATTGGGTGATCATCCTCATTATATCGGGATTCGTTGTAATCGGTGATATTTGAGGAAATCACCTGGGCTGTTTGCCGGTCGGCAAATATTTGGTTTTGAATATCCGCTGTCATGCACCAATTTCAAATTGATATATCTGTACGTCTATTTTCATAGAGTGAGATATACCTTTTTGAAATTATGTCTACGACATTTACCTATATCAGTGGATGGTTAGGTAAGGAGCATTAAACAGCGGTGTAATTCTTCTTAACCATAAGTACAGTTTTCAACCTACGACACACAGTGAGTGAGTTATCAGACTCAAGGGACTTGTACAGAGTATTGTATGATGTCCAGGGTCCATCAGGACAGAGGGGTTGGTCCTCGTACTATATTCGGTTTACTTATGACTTCTCTAGTTTTTAGACAGGTGTTTCGTGGAAACACAGGGTCCGAATTTGGAGAAGTTATAGGTATTTGAATAGAGTAGAGAACCAGGTGTAGCAAGTATCGGGATTCTTCAAAGTGATCGAAGATGTAGATACTTGTATATGGTATTCAGTTGATAGTAGTGATTAAGAGAAATTGCTTCTTTTTCAGGTTACTCATAATTGAAAGCATTCCTAAGTTGAGTAACGCTGATCGGCCTCCTTCCATTTAGTTGACATGCACTGGAGACAGCTGCATGATTTGAATCTGGTTCAATTAAATCAGTGCCTCTGGTTCTATATTGGATATAGAACAGTTCATATCTTAATGATGTTAAGGTACGGGGAGTTGTCCGGTTTATGATTAAAACCAGACACTGGACAACTCAAGGTACGTTTCTGTAATGGCTGTTTGTGGGTTGACCCAGGCTATGACGAGGGTTGATTTTCTACCATCTGGATGAACAATAGCAATATTGTTCTAGACTCGCCACAGTTTTATTAAAAATGGATTTTTTCAGAAAACAGTAGTGGGAGTATGGTAGAACTGGAAGTGATTCCAGAACCACAAACGATTACTGAAGATTTGACAAGGAACCTAAAAGATTCAATCTGGATTGAGATTCCATTGGCCACTCCGCAGATATGGTGGGTAACCTCAGGCACCCGAGAGGTACTACGGTAGCCTCAAGGACGGTGACAGGGAGGTTCTTGTTTACCCACATTTGCCATTGCTGTTGTTCCAGACTGTGAGACCCGGCAGGAGGATGAGTATAGCGTCGTTCTGAACTGGTTTCAGAAGTGTACGTCTATATGACTCTGCCAGAGGGTTGTCGTAGTCAGTGGGAGCAGCGGAAGCATTGGTGGACAGGTAGCTTATGTCTATTTATAGACTAAAGCAGATATAGCGGAGATAGATCATCAATTTCTGATATGACAGTCATAGGTTTGACTTCATCAGAATAAGGGATGGATCTGTTGAGAAGGTAGTAAGGTGTGATGTCCTGGTATTTGGATGACATACACAGAGTAGGAAGTGAAATTCCTATACTACGGTCGGTTATATTTTGGTCGTCACACAGTGTTTTCTCCACATGGGACTTGGACATTATATCAGACATACTGGTTACTAGATCTATGGTTTTAGATCTAGATTTGGGTGGTTTCCCAATCAGGGTACTTTGACAGCATTCTATGAGTATTTAGAATGGTTGACACCTGGCACGATAGTATACCTGCAGGTAATGGAGTCACCCTCTCTAAAGGTGTCTTACAGACTAAAGGGGAGAGGGATGTGCATGATTGGCAGATCACTTGCTCAGGCAATTGAGTCAATCATGAGATGTCAAGTACCACACCAGACATTGTTCTTGCACTAGATGCAATAAGCTGACATTAATCCAATCCTGGAGAAACGGTCGGAAGCAGTTTTAGAACATAAGTGGATGTTCTAGGGATATGATAACGACAGCCTCATTCGGGAAACAGTTATCATTCCAGGCTTCCAAGGTGACATGGACGACAAGGAGGTTGTCAGAGCTATAATTTTCCTTCTGATGAGGGGCAGTATTTTGGACAGGTGGTCCAAGGCAATACTGAGGGTGGCATGGCGCAGGATACTGATTAAGTTCAGTTGACGATACAGTCTAAGAAGTTTGGATTTGGAGTTCATTTATGAGCTATGTCCCATCAGACATCCAGACACATTCTAAGACAGGTATTGCTCATTTCGGGAGATGGGTTTTCTCCGCGAACTTGAGATTTAGAGAGACATAGAAAGAAACATCAAGGCGGATCCACTCACTGAGGCTATTCCTCGAACGCAATAGTTTCGCAAACGAGCTTTGTGAGACTGACTAGTAGAGGAGTTGGGTGTTCGGTATCACACGGGCTGTGAGTATGCGACATCGCAATAATTAGCCTTGAGTGCAAGTGGGAGATTGTTGGAGATAGTGCCCTCAGAGTCAATTATTAGGTCACAGGTACGTGATTGCAATGATTGATGGAGGACCTATCCCGGTAGGACAGTCTTACTCGAGATGATAGTATGCTATCTGGTTTACCTTTATCATCGTGTACTGTTTTAGGTGACCTGACAAGTTGCTATTACACGTTGATAGAGCCCCTAGGATTCTTGCTTGACCACCAGCAGTATGAGGGCGATCATATACGTGGGAGCTGGCAGTCTATAAGCATATCCTTAAATGGTCCCTAGTCGTGAGAGTTTCGAGACAGGGCATCGATACTCCAGAGTAGACTAGTGTATACAGTCGAGACCCCGACGAGGGGCGGTGGCCGGTCTCACAAGCCACTGGTGTTAGTTGGATCACCTAAGATGTATACAGGTGCTCATTGGGTTATGAGTACACCGGACAAGACTCGCCGGGAACATGCTAGTTGGTCATATACCCGACGTCAGATGGCAGTTCCCTGGTGACATGTGTACAGGTTAGTTCATCGACCTGGGGATCGTCATTTGTCTCGTGTGAGTTCCCACTGTACTTTGATTACTACCCTACCACGGCTCAAAGGAGTCGTGCAAACAGGTTTTAGTTGGGTACAGTCCTGAGCCACATGGAGGCAGTGAGCGTATCTTCAGGGGTTCGTCTCTCCCGGTATTGGGGGTGAGGTCGCGCTGTGTCTAGGAGAGCCATTACACGAAGCCCTCGGCCGAAGCAAGGAGATTTACTGGTAGGTATTCCAGTAGTATCTCAGGGTGTTCTGGGCTACACTCCGACACGACTTGTACCGCTTTTAGGGGTCTGACTTTTACCAACCCCCTAGGCCCGCCATGCGATGCTCATAGACGAACGGACCGGACTGTACGGATATTGTCACTGACAGGCTCAGTAGGGTTGTCAGGCTGAGTTCGCTCACAGACGTCCTTTTTAGTCAATACCTGGTAGCCCGTTATGTATTGGCTTATACCTCTGACGTGCTAGTGGTTAAATCCACAACCAAGGTGTTGACGAGTCTTTAGAGTCCCCCACATTCAGTTACTCAGCTTTCGGGCGAAAGGTTGCAGAGGCCGTATGGAGATATGGCAAGGTCCGATCAGATACGTACGGTATTGCACGGATCAGGATCGGACAGTTTGTACTATAGGCCGTATGGATATATGGCAGGGTTCAATCAGATACGTGCGGTATTGCACGGATCAGGATCGAACGGATATTACTAGCCGGCTTTGGTTTAAGCCGGATCCTAGTATAGTACAGTGTAGATTTTGTCTCATTGCATTTGTATTTCGGTCGGAATACAAATGCGGGTGTGTATGCACAGTATCGGGGTTTTCCTATAATTTATTACGGGACCTGTTTTCTGGAGTTGCCAGTTTGCTTTTCGTTTCGGCCAATTTCCTTTGTATCGTTCATTGGCCGAAGTTTGGTGGAGGAGGGCTTATTTGCATTGTTGCAAATAAGTGGTTGTGGAGGGGGTCTTTGCCTTTTTGTTGCATCATGATTATAGCACCATACCTTGACTTTCCTTTTTCATGATAGCTTGACTTTTAGTGGTCATGATGGTTGTTGATGGTTGGAGTTGTGTGTGGTTTTGCTTATGATCATATTCTTTCATGATTTGTTTTTGATGCCTTGCATTATTGTTCAAGCCACTCACTCCCTCTTGGTATTCTATCTCATTCTCTCCCTCCCTCACTTGAGATGGCCGGCCATGTATAGGAGGAGGCTGCCCATTTTGTTGGTGTGGGATTTTGTTGTTCCTTTGATGCTTCAAAAAATCCCACAAGTCCTTCCACATTGTTCTCATATCATTTCCTCCACTAAAAGGCAATTCATACAACCCCAAAATGAGACTTGCTCACTAGACATTCTACAGCAAATCTTGGGCACGTCGACTAGCCAGCTTCGTGCCCGAGTTGCCTCGGCATTGAGGTGGGAGCCCGTAAAAGAAGTAGGCGATGTGGTGCCCTTCCGGCAAGGTGGCGACGACCGGAGATTCCGCAGGAGATCGGGACGATGATGAGAAGACCAGAGGATTTGGATCGTCGGTATATCTCTATTCCCCTTCTTGTAGATAGCTAGGACTAATTAATGGTTCGATCCGGGTATTAGTGCGCGGCGGTTTGCCAGTTCAAGTAAAATTAAAGTTTATCACCGCTTCCGCATTTGGCCGTCGGATTGACGGCCGGGGCGCCGCCGTGCACTTACAGATGCTTTGAGTAGGAGGCCCGGAGGTAGCTTATCTTGTTTGAGCGCAGTACAGATGCAGTCGACGGCGGATTGGCAGGTTTTATGTGATAGCAGAGTGCAGTTCGAGTTTACTCCTACAGGGGGACAGCTGGCCCATTTCAGAGCACGCCCACAGTTACTTGACCGTATCCGCGAGGCACAGTCCGGCGATGCCCGTACATTAGAGATTATTGAGCAGATTCGGCAGGGCAGAGTTTCTGAGTTCGTGATTGATGATCAGGGATTACTTCGATTTGGGACTCGACTGTGCGTGCCAGATTCAGAGGGACTGAGGCGTGATATTCTCGAGGAGGCACATAGATCAGTATACAGTGTTCACTCAGGTTCCACCAAGATGTACCATGATTTGAGAGAGGTTTACTGGTGGGACGGGATGAAGAAGGATGTTACAGACTTTGTGTCCAGATGCCTGACTTGTCAGCAAGTCAAGGACGAGCACCAGAGGCCAGCCGGCGAGTTACAGCCTTTGCCCATCCCTGAGTGGAAGTGGGAGCAGGTCTCCATGGACTTCATTGTCGGTCTACCCAGGACTAGTCGAGGGTATGACTCTATATGGGTGATTGTTGATCGACTGACGAAAGCGGCTCACTTCCTGCCAGTGAAGACCACTTTTGGATTTTCTCAGTACGCCCAGGTTTATATTGATGAGATAGTGCGACTGCATGGTGTTCCGACTTGCATCGTGTCCGACCGTGGCATCCAGTTTACCAGCCGATTGTGGCAGAAACTCCAGGAAGCTTTGGGCACCCGATTGAGTTTTAGCACAGCCTTTCATCCTCAGACTGACGGTCAGTCGGAGCGTACTATTCAGACTCTTGAGGACATGCTCAGAGCTTGCGTTTTAGATTTCGGTGGTAGCTGGGATCGTCATTTGCCTTTGATCGAGTTTTCCTACAATAATAGCTTCCAGGAGACGATTCAGATGGCACCTTTTGAGGCTTTATATGGGAGGAGATGTCGATCGCCTGTATGTTGGACAGAGCTTAGGGAGAGCAGTATTTTGGGGCCGCAGATCGTACAGGAGACGACCGAGAAGATACAGCTGATTCGGGACAGGATGAGAGCGGCACAGAGCAGGCAGAAATCATATGCTGACAGGCGCCGTCGCCGACTCGAGTTCGCTGTTGGCGATCATGTTTTCCTGAAGGTCTCTCCGATGAAGGGTGTGATGAGATTTGGGCGGAAAGGGAAACTGAGTCGTAGATATGTTGATCCCTTCGAGATCCTAGAGCGTGTTGGTCCAGTCGCTTATCGGTTAGCTCTTCCGCCCAGCTTCCCCGATGTTCACCCCGTATTCCATGTCTCGATGCTCCGCAAGTACCTTCATGATCCTTCCCAGGTGATTCAGCACCAGACGATCCAGTTAGAGCGTGATCTTTCATTCACCGAGCAGCCGGTGGTCATTTTGGATCGGCAGGGGAAGAAATTGAGGTCGAAGGTCATACCGTCCGTCAAGGTCCTTTGGCGTGGCCCGAACAGCGAGGAGGTCACCTGGGAGACCGAGGTCGAGATGAGGAAGAGATATCCCCATCTTTTTGAAGGTACGCGTAGTTAAATTCTAAATTCGGGGACCGAATTTCTTTAAGGGGGGGAAGATTGTAACCCTTCGAAAATCGTTTAGGCAGTTTTTCGGTAATCGGCTAATTTTTCGGCTTTTTCCGTAAAAAGTCAAAATAGGTATTTTTCATTGTAGACCTAATTATACAAAATTTAGATAAGATATTACTATAATTTTGTCACTAAAATGTCACTTATAATTATCTAGTTAAATAAAAAAAAAATTCGTAATTAATTATTTTTTTATATTATTTTAAGCCTTTTTAAATACATTAAATTAGGGATAAATACAAATTTAATTAGGTAAATTTCATAATTAGAAATCTTTATAAGCTAAAATATGGTGTTAATAAAATTATATCATGTCTTGCAAACTTTTGGTTTTAGGGTTGGAAATTTAATGGAAAAATGATGTAAAATGAGGTTTTTTTTTGTAAATTGTTGATGTGAAAGCATTAAATGATAACATTTGATGTTTATTGACCTAGAAACTTCTCCAAATTTCTCCACAACTCCCTCCCTCACCTGCTGGCCGAGCTCACTGCAGAAAATCCCCTCTCTTCTCACTTCATTTTGCTTCATTTTTCATGTCAAAATTCATACAAAATTCACAAATTTCCATCTCCATTCAACACTAAACCCTAATCCACTCTCTCTTCAACCCAAATTAGTTCAAAAACTTGATGAAAGGAGGCTTCTTGGTGACTTGATCAAGCTAGGGTTCAAACTTGTGAGGTGAAGATTCTAATCTTTTTGTTAACTTGTAGTTTAAATATGCTAGAATTCAAATTTGAAGTATTAGTTTAGTAGTAAATGTTTGTTTAGGAAAAATCAAGAGATGGATTTGATTTTAAAATTAGGGTTTGTAGCAAGATGGTTGGATTAAGTTAGGGTTTGGTTATCTAATTGATTAGAGTGTTTAATGGTGTAATGATACGCTCGCTAAATCGATAGATTTCGATGTTTGCATCGAAATCGGTATTGAATTTGCTTACTAGATTTTTACGAAAAATAGAACGCGATCAAATTGCGTTATTTTAGCGATATAATTAGCTTCGTATAGGACTATTATAGTGCGCGAACGTGGGGTTTCGTCTAGTCGGGTTGTAGTTTTGTCGATTTCCCCGAAATGACGATTCTAGTTAAAGGTTAGCGATTTTCGTGCGTTTTTCCGCGCACCGAGTGCATGCTATGATTAATTCGAGAGCGTTGATAATTATATTTTGTGACTTGCATCGTCTTAGGTTTTTTAATCTTATGCTTGGTGTTGTGCAAATATAGGATCGGTCGGGGAAATATCGGACACGGCGCGAAAAGGCAAGGCGGTGGTCGGATCGGTTTAGCGGGGATTTCAGGTGAGTAGATGTATTCATCTATGGGGGAATCGTCTGGATGGCGCGATGCGCCCCCTAGTTAGGATTTCCTTATCTCTTGTAAGATTCATGTTGTTAGTTAGCTTACCCCCTTCATTGACATTGCATACCCGTATAATTAATAGTATGCTACATTGCATGGATATTCATATGCACATATGCGATAACACTTCGTAGGACACGAACACCATTACCATTGGCATCTGTTGCACGCGCACTATTCATGTGACACACACGCCTTTGGTAATTGCCATGCCACGTGCACTATAGAACCTGTGTATCATAATATCGCCACTTGCATTCATACTTGATATATGAAATTGCATAGCATACGTATACCTCGCATCATCATCATAATTATATAGATTTCTAGCAAAATTCACATCGTATGCATTGATATCATAGACATTTATCGTATATAACATGTGGACATTATGATTTTCTTGAGGATTTCAGTATTGCTGCGATTTCTGGATTTTTGGGGAAAACCGCAAGAATTTAACAAAACCTTATATTTATCATTTTCAAAACAAAGTTGCGGTTTTCTTGTGATGTATGTGTCGTCCACCATGAGTTTTCATGTTTTCTGTTGGATTTCGAGACCCGATTCGAGGAGTGGATGAACCGTCTCGGGTACATGGTGGGCCCGGTATGGTATCCCAGGGCAAGAAGATCGAGTTGTAGACGATGAGCCTGGCAGGGGAAGACTACCTACCGGTGATGTCTGGCGCGGCGGATATCCGGAGGATACCGACCGTTGTCGTGAGATTTATGATATGGGCCGATCCGGACCGACGGAGCCCGATATTGAGACAGATATGATTCCTTTTTGGTGTCGATGTTTGACACGGGTTTTCAGATGATTCTTGATGGTATTTAGCTATTATACGGATATTCATGTTCTAAAGTTAAGAATTCAATACCCTTAGCATTTAAAACACTTAAAGACTTAATAATGACATTGCATACCTGTGCATGCATACTAGAGATATTATACCACATATGGACATGCATGTTGTGGTGCATTGCGTGCATTCTTACGATTGCCTTATTAGATGTTATATTTACTCACGAGCTGGCAACTCACCCCCGTTGTGCCACAGTATCTTGCAGGTCGGACCCATCAGTCTTGTAGCGACGGGCTATCTTATCATCAGTTCCTTTTGCTCAGACTCGCGACATCGCCTGTAGGTGGGTTGCGAGCACACTTTATTTCTTTTGCTTTATCATTGTATCTAGTATTCTCCATCTACCACTTTATATTGTATATGCGACCTAGTGATGAGACTGAGAGATTTGTATATTTGTGGTTTCTTTTGGGTCGAGCTCACTTGAGCCGGCGTTGTGTTTTCTGAAATTTTGCGTTTCTTTTATGCTCTTTTCTTGATATTGCTATTATATTGCATGTGGTTGTGATCCGCCTTGGGCGAAGAGCTAGCTCTCGCTTGGGGATGCCATTTTATGATTACAGGTTTATTATCTTGTTGTACCCATTTGGGGGATAGAAAATACAGGGGAGACTCTGCCGAAATTTTCAGAAATTTATGATGTTTTTGAAAAAAAGGGATTCTTTGCAACTTAATTGATTTGAAAATCGTTTTCATTAAAGGTTTCCTTCACTCTCTTTTGATTTTGGTTTAGATTCTTTTGGGCTTTGGCTGACTTAGGTTACGGTACGCCTTTAGACGTCTCGTAATCTAAGTGCCAGTCGCGTTCCGTACTTTCGGGTCGTGACAGTATTATACACGAACTTTCGTTTCATAGGTTGACCTTGATTGATGGAGTAGGTAGCTTGAGTAGAGTGACATACCGTACGTATGTTCCGCGGCATATTTACGATACGATACTCCACTTAAGAAACCTTAGGATGTTATATCTTGAGATCTGTGATACTATTCGTTCCTTTGATCATATATCCATTTGGGATATGATGATTTCTTTCTTTCATGTTATTTATCTTCATCGATACTTGCTTGAGGTTCCCGTCACCATAGTTTGAGCGCAGATTGAGCTGCTGCTAGTGTTTCGGTCAGGGCGAGCTCGTCACGGACAAAGACTGACCATGATGTTGTTTTCTGGAGACATAGGGACGTGTAGTTATAGTGTTGTGTTGTGATCTCTCGTTTGAGGCGAGTGTTCGGTTTTGCACCGGGTGATAGGGCCATTGATAGAGTCTGCCGGATTGAGAGGACGGTTGATGTACAGCCTACCTCAGAGATCGTGATGTTGTCTACCGTGCAGACAGATGACCCAGCTGTTGCTGAGATTGATGGGATGTCGATTCCAGAGTTTATGAGCTGAGACCGCTGGAGCTTTCAGACAGAGATGTGACAGTAGATAGCTAGTCTATCTCGAGTGGAGCGATGGATATGATTCGCCAGATTTGATGTGCCGATGTAGGCTCAGTTGAGTCGAAGAATTCCAGTTGAAGGATCTTACTTGGATCTAGAGTAGATCGATCAATAGAGGACGTTGTTTGTTGGATGCTCCGATGTCAGATCGGTAAGTTGACCAGTTTTGGATAGACGGACCTCACCAGATGTGTTGTGAGTTGATCGAGAACGGACGAATAAAATATATTCCTCCGATGATTTGGACGAGATCCCGACGATGTGTGCAGCTAGATATCTTCTACAGAGTGATGAAGGTACCGAGTTCATAATTCCGAGTCTGTGTGAGAGACTCCAGACTGACCGTAGCCGAGAATGAATTACAATATGCAGACAGCAAGGGATGACGTCGATGTGGACGATAATAGAAATGAGTGGAACAAGAGGTTCGTGCGAGATGTTAACGAGCGGTCGTTACTCTCCGTTGATGCCAGAGGATTGATATGTGTGCAGAGGCATTAGATACAGCCAAATTTCATAAGAAAGCCGTGCTGAGGGGGCAGTTGTCCGGTTATGAGAAAAGAGTTACGCAAGAGTGCTAACCTTCGTACAGTTCGGCATAGGTGAGATCGGAAGAAGCCATGAGCAGGTTATTTTCAGGACACCACAGCGATAGAGATTTGCACCCAGGGTCAGTTATAGCGTGCGTATTCAGAGGGCCAGATGCCACCGTCAGTAATGTGCCGTTTGAGAGTGGTCATGTTGATTGGCCAGACGGTGATAAGAGGAGTTCCAGAGCAGGGATCATTCCGTTAGTACACCTGACCAGTCCGACGAGCAGAAGGATCGTGAGATTGGTAATCCACAGAGAAAACGGGAACCCAGAGACTGGAGATGCCAAACCATGAGCAGAAAGCAAGTAGATGATCTTGCTCTGCCAGTTTGGGCACACCGGCATATTTTTCGACATTATAGGAGGTGTACCTCAATGTCAGTTATTGCGATTTGCATTTTGTGATCACACTTTTATCGCTTGGACTTGATTTTCGATGATTGGATTTCGTGATTATGTTTTTGTGCACCATGGCTGCACCTATTGGGGATTTATATTTTGTGCACAGTTATTGCACTTGATTTAAGTTATATACACCGCTACATTGGTTTATGATTTGTGCATATCTATTGCACTAGGTATCGATTTATGCCTTCGTTGCACGTATTTATGGTTTCGTGGATTCGATACTGTCTATTTCGATTTCGTGCATATTATATGCACTTGCCTTTACTTATGCACTCGGTATAGTGTATATGTGCTTGCAGTGCATTGATTCATGCTTTGTGCACACAGTTGCACGCGTTTATGGTTCTATACACCTTGGTATACTCGGTGTTGTTTTTGTGAGCATTTTAGATATTGATGTGTTTCGTGCATTGATTGCACCAGATTTGTGTTTTGTGCATTTGTTGCACCAGATTTATGTTTTCGTGAGCGTCTGCACTTGGTGTTCATTATCGTGCATGCTACAGCACTGGATGTTTTATACAGACCAGACGCACTTGATTTGGATTTCGCGCATGTTGGACGCATGATATGAGATTTTGTGCACACCAGGTGCACTCGATTAAGATTTTTATTCGAGCATGTTGGATGCACTTGATTGGGATTTTCATTCGTGCATGTTATTTGCACTGGGTTGAGATTTTCGTGCACATCCGTTGCACTGGATAAATGTTTTCGTGCACTATAGATACATTTGATTTTGTTGTCGTGCACATCCGTTTCACTGGACAGATGATTTCGTGCACACCCGTTGCACTTAGTTTGCTTTTGTGTATATTCGTGGCACTTGTATTGGATTTGATTTCAGTGCACACCAGATGCATGTGATGTTGGATACGCCTTTTGAGGCTGATTTTATTTATTAGTATTGCGTTTATAAGGCTACGGCAGTGCCCCAGCCGTCAATCTGAGGCCAAATGCGGAATAAAAACATTTCAAGATGGCGCTAACGTAAGCCTAAACCCGGATCATGCCATTAACCGTTTACTAGCTAATCTATAAAGTGTTTAGAGATTATACCGATCGATCCGTGTCCTTCGGTCTTCAATCTCTTTCCAAGCTCCTCGCCGGCTGGCCCGAACAAGTTCGCTCTCCGGTCTCCCTCGTCGAAGACGATCCACCTCGAGGATTCTTAATACGGGCTCCCGCTTCAAACCGAAGCAACTCGAACAACTAGTTTGCTAGCCTAGGTGTTCAAGGTGAAGTAGAGATAGTGTGTGATTACATTGTCTCAATACACTCTAGGATCCTCAACACATGAGAGGGATAGAGTGGAGGTTGAAGAAGAAGCCATTGATGGAAATTGTGAGCTCAAGAAAAAGCTAGTGAAGAAAAAGAGCTTTCTTATTGTGTGAGATAAAAATGTGAGAGCTCTCATAATAATCTCAAGACCAAACCCTTGCCTCAAGTGGCAGCCTTCTCTCTCTCCACATATCAATCCCATACAATAATCAATTAGGATAATAGACATGGCACAAGAAAACACACCATGAGTCATCAAAAATGGACATGCCACATTTAATGCTCTTGATCAAGACTTGCGCTCACAATTTCCACTTAATAAACATTAATCCAAATGTTTAAAACAATAAATATAATGGTATCTTTTAAAGTAAACTCGTGACGGATCACAAGAATACCCCTCACCTGTATATGCATACCTGCATCCGCATTCCGACTGAATAGGAATACAACGAGACGAAAATAATCCAACAAATCTAATACTAGGATCCGGCTTAAACCAAAGCCTACTAGTATGATCTGTCCGATCATGATCCGTGCACAAGTGCACATATATGATCGAACCCTGCCATAAAACCATACGGCCTCTACAACGTTTCGCCCGAACTAGGGAAACCCTCTGTGTGGGACTCTAAAGACTCGTCAATACGCTGGCAGTGGGTTTAACTACAAGCACGTCAGTGGCACTATCTGTACGTAACAGCTACCCAGGTATTGAGCGAAAGGGAGGCCGACGAACGAACTCATCCTGAAACCCTACTGAGCCTATCTGTGACACAATCTTCGTACAGTCCGGTCTGTTCGTCTATGAGTATTGCATATCAGGCCTAGGGGGATGGTAAACGTCAGACCTCCAATAGCGGTATAAGTCGTGTCAGAGTGTAGCCCAGATCACCTTGAGAAACTACTGTAATACCTACCAGTAAATCTCACTTGCCTTGGCCAAGGACATTGTGTAATGGCTCTCCTAAACACAGCGCGATATCAACCTCCAATACCGGGAGAGACGAATCTTATCCAACCGCCACTGCCTCCAAGTGCTTCGGGACTGCACCCAACTACTACCTATTTGCACGACTCCTTTGAGCCATGGTAGGGTAGCAATCAAAGAACAGTGGAAACACACTTGAGGCAAATTAGAAGTGTCAAGTCAACGGACTAAGCTGTACTCATGTCACCTGGGAACTGCTCCTGACGATAGGTATAGTACCAATCAGCAGTGCCCCTGCGAGTCCGTCCTGTGTACTCATAACCCAATGAGCACCTTTATACTATCTTAGGTGAACCAACTGACACCAATGGCCTGTGAGACCGGACATCGCCCTTCGTCGGGGTCTCGATCCATATACACTAGTCTACTATCGGAGTATCAATGCCCAGTCTCGAAACTCCCACGACTAGGGACACTTTAAGGATATGTTTATAGATTACCCAACTCTCACATATATGATCGCCATCATACTGCTGGTAGTCAAGCAAGAATCCTATGGGCTCTATCAACGAGTAATAGTGATCTGTAATGTCACATGAAGCATGTACACGATGATAAAGAAAAACCAAATAGCATACTATTATCTCGAGTAAGATTGTCCTACCGGTATAGGTCATCCCTCAATCATTGCAATCACATGCCTGCGATCCAATAATTGACTTTGAGGGCACTATAGCCAACAGCGTTTTGATGATGGATACTATATTATATAGTAGCCGAGCAGGACCGGTCTGAGCACAGTACCTGAGTACTTTTGCATGCATAAAAACTTACCAAGAGGTTTTCACAAAGGAGCTATAGTCTCAATATTTCGTACATGTCCGTGAGTGACACGAAATTTTATAAAAAGAACCTTCTAAGATATTTCAAAAAGGCAGGACGTATAAATTGAGCAAACCATATATAAGTGTATATTTACTACTTTACAAATGATCGTCCTCCACTTGTGCCGTGAGCTACGCATAGCACGACGATTTGGAAAAAGATTTGGCATGAGTTATTCAGCTTTTAAAATGCTTTTACAAAGATGCGTATTATATACGTATTATGATTTGACTATAGTGCATTTGAATTCCACTAGTGGAATTCGAGATTCGTATTTCCATTTTTAACTCCGATGATTGCGTGATGCTTGACGGAGTTTGATTTTGAGTTTCGCACTCGTTTTCAGGCGCCCATGATGCGTTGTGGTATTTCTGTATCTTCCGTGATTTCGGAACCCCATTGATTTGAGCTGATTATTGAAATGTTTTAATATTTGGGGAGTTAAATTTTAAATTCGGGGACCGAATTTCTTTAAGTGGGGAAGACTGTAACATTTCAGAAAATATAAAATATTATTTTTGGAAATTTAATATTAAAATAATATATTTCGCAAAAACTATTCAATTTGCGAATAGAGATTTTTCGTAAAATGGTACAAGTATATACTAATATTTGGAAATTGATCGGAGATTAAAATGATTTATTTATTTTAATGATATTTATCGGATTTGTGGCCAAATCCGTATTTTTATATTTTTCCATGACTTGTGCACTATGTCATGTGCATGTTGTTTTGTGTTTGTGACTTATGAGTTTGTGAGTGGTGTGAATGAGAAAAGAAAAGAGTTGTGAAAAGAAAAGGAAAACAAAGAAAGAAAAGAATAAGGGAAAAGGAGTTATAAGAGTAAAAAAAGATTTGAGTAGAAACAAAATTGATATTTTGTGAGAGAGTGGGTGTAGGGGGAGATATTAGTGTGTGAGAGTGAGCTTAAGGGATTGACTTGGCTGCCCTTTCCCTCCTTCTCCATTATTTTCTTCAACCCAATTGCTTCATGCTTCATTCCCACTACCTCTTTGCATCACCTCCAATCCATTATCAAAACCTCATGCCCCTTTCTTTAAAAACATGCACAAAGCTATCCTAAACCCTTAGAACCATTAAAGTTTGGATTTTGAAGACTTTGGGCAACTCAAGAATTTTCCCAAGTTGCTAATGAGGTAATCCATACACTTTAAATTAGTGTTTTTGTTAAATATGCTAGTTTAGTTTAGAATATTATGTAAATAGGATATGTGTTCTTAGAAAACTCTAAGTTGTTGTTAAGTGGTTAATTGAGGTTTAGTGAGTGTTTTCAAAACCTTAGAGATTGATTTAGAGGCCTGGAAATCAGTTTAGAACCTGATACACGAAGTTAGAATTGTTCCGTGTCGGTTTTATGGAGTTGTTAGCCTATAGGGTATCTGGAGAAATATGGGATATTTTTAAGAAAATCAAACAAGTCTATTAACCTAGATAGACCACTAGAAGACCACCACCAGAAAACGAGCCCATTTCATCCTAGTTTGACCGGCGAGGCCGGATTTTACCATGATGTCGCCGGACTTCCTGTGGGCATTGGTGTTGTGATTTTTCCTGTAGCTCACTTACCCTATAACCTATCCCATGTACTTGCCTGTTTAGTCCCTATTTACCTAAGCCAAAATCTGGGAAGTACTTGAGAGTGTATTGGCTATGTTTTCCGATATGTGAATACTTGGTTTTTATATTTGGAATGCGTGGTTTTGTATTTGAGTTTGGATTCCGTCGTTGGATGTTTGTACATCAACGGACGAGGGTTATTTGGTTGATTTTGCATGCGAAGCTATAGGTTCTAACCTATAAGCAATCCGTGTGCTGTAACGGTTTTCGGATATTGGTTTTAATAGAATTTCGATTGTGTATTGATTGTAGGTACCTTCGCGTGGACTTCCGAGACGACGAGGCACATCGACTTCAGCTAAGCGAGGAGTTTAGCAGATGAGTAGATTTATATCCACGGGGGAAGTCGGATGGATGGCGTATAGCACCCCCACAACCATTGATATGGAAGATTGTGTTTTAAATTATATTTGATAACGGATATACTATGAACTTAGGATAAACTTATTATAGGATTTAGTAATAGGATTTAGTAAGATTTAGTAAAGAGATGATATGATAAAGTTGACACTAATGAATATATATTGGCTTGAGAATAGGATATAGGTATATAAGATAATATGAAATGAGAAGTGAAAGATGACAAGTATGGTTTGATAATGATAGGATATGAGATCGAGATCGATAAACATGACACGAGATTGAGATAGAGGTGTTGTGAAATTAATAAGATATGAAGTTTATAAAAATGTAATTTGAGATATATGTGTATATATACTTATGAGTAATATGCCGTACGAGACTTTAGATCTGTTCCTTCATTATTGTATAAGTCGATAGATTCCCTATTCTCTTTGATGACCACGTACGATGGATTACCGTACGTGATGAGATGTACCGGATGATTGATCCGCGCTAGTGATTTGAGGATAATGATCAATGATTATTGTCATATCGGATATTATGAGGCGGAATCGCCGATATAAATATTGCTACCTAAACCATACCTATTTTCAAAATGACGATGTGTATCATATAAGAAGTGACTGTATGATTCTTGTGTTGATAGATATACCCATTTATTGTTCATGTTGTGTAGGATATTACCCCACGTGATGTACATACCACATGTCGGTATTTAATGCGATATGATATCAATTGCTAGTACACATGCACAACTACCGTTGATGCGCATGTTACACAAACACATATTTGCCGGCTCACACATATTTTTCATCGGTAATTTCCATGTCACTTATACATGAGAATTGCCATGTCTCTTATACAGTAGAATTATCGTGCTATTTACACAAGAGGACTGCCCTATCATGATATTAATCTTAAAAGTAAAAGTACATTCATTATTCAGTACTATCATTTGACATGCTTGCATGATATACCCGATATGCTCATATCACTACTCTATGTTCCATACATCGTACTTTATTGGTATATGCATTGAGATGTTGTTTTTATGAGATCTCTAGATTTGAGAACCGCAGTTTAATTTCAAAGGAAATTGTGTATTATTTTAAAAATGCGGTTTCTCTTGATATAATATTTCAAGGTGTCCACCACGAGTTTTCTCAGTTCTGAGCTTGTTTTCGAGACCCGATTCGAGGAGTTGGCATATGCCGTTTGCGGGTACATGGTGGACCCGGTATGGTACCACGGGGCAAGAAATGATTTTTGTTGTGTAGACAATGAGCCTGGCAGTGGGCACACTACCTACCGGTGATTGTATAGAACTCGGCGGATATCCAGAGGATACCGTTTTGAAGTTATGATATGAGATGGATATGAAGACCGATCTATGGATGCGGCGCCTGAGATATGAGGATTTATGTGTCGATGCTGGACACGAGTTTCATGATATTTCGAGTGTCGGTGTTGGACACTCAGGTTCCATGATTTTGATGTGTCGTTGATGGATACGTGGTTGATATCCTCATATATATATATATATATATATATATATATATATATATATGTATATACAGGCTTATGTTTTCATGATGTTCGAGTGTCAGTGTGGGAAACTCAGGTTCCATGATATTATTTGTGTCGTTGATGGACACGTGGATGATATCCATAGGCATATAGGCATATGATATTAGATGTTTATTTATATATATCATTGCATTGACTTGATAGTTGACATATATGCTTACTTGGTCACCCTAGATATCATAGTATTACCTTCAGGATATAGTGATATCATAGTTTTACCTTCAGGATATAGTGACCTAGGAAATCGTTGTTATATTCGATTTCTACTTGCTGATGTTTTCTACTCACGAGTTGACAACTCACCCCCGTTGTGCCACAGTTCTTGCAGGTTTGACCGCTTGGGATCAGTTGCGGTATTGCTGGCACACAGCTTCATCCAGGGTGCTTTGCTTTGTTAGGTGGGACACATGTTGGATCGTGCCCACTCTCGTACTGTTAAATTCTATTGTATCTAGATAAACTCCATCACATCAAATCAAAGACTATAATTGTATATTTGTAGACTTAGTCAGACTTGGGTATTGTGCAAGACTTAGAAAGATGGGTTTTTGATCACTTTCTTAAAGTTTTGAGGTCATGCTTCTTTATTAGTTCTTTCTGGGTCGATTCTTAGCCGTTGGGCGTCTTATATATGTTGTTGCGTGGTTGTGATTCCACCAGTTGGCGAAGAGCTAGCTCCCGCTTGGGAATGCCTATATATATTGTTGTATATATGATTTTGGATCAAAATATACAGGGGAAGTGCTGCCCAAATTTTTAAAAGACAAAACAGGATTCATTATACCTTTATTTCAAAACCGCACCCCCACTATTTTCCGCAAAAAGGTTTAGATTTTCTTGGTTCAGCTTACTTGATTTACGTTACGCCTTTAGACGTTGCGTAATTTAAGTGCCGGTCACATGCTAAATTACGGGTCGTGACAGTTTGAGACAGTCGTACTACTATTTTGGCCTTCGTCAAGGGTATGTACGGGTGGGTTCAAATTAACCTAGACAATGACGAGTAGAACTTGACATGTGACTTCTGATATGTTGGCCTTCATCAAGGTCATAAGAGCATGGGGTAGAAATCACATCGGGAGTTTCAAACATACAGGAAACTTGCCAGGCATGCGCATATCTTCTGGAGTGTGATAACTTGAGTGGATTCCATCTGGTTATCATGCGATGATAGTTGGATCCTGATTCCCACTGATGAGTCGGTTTACTCCTCGGGTGATTATAGATGATCCCGACTAATTCTTCTTTCAGGTTTGGAGGAGAATTTGAGGAAACAGTGGGAGACATCCTGATTAGATAAAGTGATTAACCATTCTGATCTAGGTTAGAGTGCATGTTGAGTGCTTCTTTTCTCTCTCTCTTTGGCAGCGACCATGACCCGACCCTAGATTAGAACTCATAAACCAAATTAACCGAACGTTCTTAGAATATTGACTTTTGGATTGTCAAAGTTGCATACTTCATTGCCACTCCTACATTTACCCTTTGCTTTTCTTCGGAACATTCTGTATCACTACGAAGATCCACATTTATTGGATATGACCATCGTATAGTTACATACGAACTCAAAGAAACTTGTTTCAGATTCGATGATGGCTTCCGGTTCTGGAGAAATTGAATAGGACTTTTCAGTTGTCTTTTCCTTTTACCTTCTCTCAGGTTATGAGGGCTCCTAGGATTAGGAGAAGGTACACCTATTGCGCTTTTTGGATAGTCTTCTTCCAAACCACAGGCAGGTGCCGAAGGTGGGGAAGGAAGAAAACCAATTAGCCTAAGTGTGGTTTACAGAAGGTAATAAGTAAAGAAAAATAAATGGATTAGAAATAGGGCAAAGTAAAATGTGACCGCTATCATTCACGACCAAACCGCATAGCTCATCGCCATTCCTGCTTCACCTTCGCATTTCTCCGGTTCAGGAGAAATTGAATAAGATTATTCAGGTTGTCTTTTATCATTACATTCTCTGTCACGACCCAGGGTTTGTCCCGTGACCGGCACTTAACAACGTAACGTCTACAGACGTAACGCGGCTAAGTAAGCCGAAAACCCAGAAATCAAACCAATAAAAGTATAGAGTGTTTAAAGCTTTAAATGGAAGCATTAACTAAAATGTTAAGAATTCTTAAGTGAACAATCACCAAGATAACAATATACGACGCCGTAGCGAAGAAAACGAGCAACAAGTGGGAAACATCACAGATAGAATAAACTGCATAAATAAAGTCGGCTCACAACGAGCTCGACACCAGAATACAAAATAATATACATCATCCTCACAACTGGTCTCTATGTCAATACATAAGTGGTAGATGGAGAGTACTAGATACAACAATGTACATAACTGAAAGATAAACAGATACCGCATAAAACCCACCTATCAGCAAAAGAGCTAGTACACCAACTGTAGGGGTATCTGTGTCAAAAAATGCAAGAACGCAGCCTGCCGCGACTACTCCGAAGGTCAACCTGCAAACACTGTGGCACAACGGGGGTGAGTTGCCAACTCGTGAATAGAAGATAACATATAAAGGTAATCGCGAGTATGCACGTGCTGCGATACTCTAACCTATGCCAACAGATAACATCTATATAATGAACTGGATGCTCAAATCATGCAACAAGTGCGATCCAATAACATCTCCATGTGATGAGCAAGATATGTGATAATCAGGTATAGCAATGCAATCTAACAACCCTATATAAAATGAACAGGGTATGCAATGATCGTGCAAGCATGTGTACTACAATAGATACAGGATGAGATATCAATTTACTACATATTGAGCATGGGAAATATAACATATACACGGAATGTCATTGTGGAAAGTATAATCGGTACCCATCCATGCACCCAAATCCCATTACTACCCAGGCGCCATCATCCTCATCGGTCCTCAAATCCTGTAAATCTCATAACATCGTGAGTGCCCAACATCGGCACCCAAAATATCAACAAATACTCGTGTCTAGCATCGACACGCAAATCCTCACATATCGGGCACCCGTCAGTCCGGGTCAGCCCACGGGCTCTGTCTGCGGTATCGGCCCTCGGCCCCGGCAGTACGAGTCATCCCGTATCCATCAATCGACTCTGGTCAGTATCCTCCGGATAACCGCCAGGTCCAACCAATCACCGGTAGATAGTAGTCCCTCTACCAGGCTCACCGTCCACTACACAGCGAAACCGTTCTCGCCCTGGGGTACCATACCGGGTCCACCATGTGCCCGAAATAGGCCTCATCCAACTCCTCGATTCGAGTTCACATATATCACTCTAGCACCGAGAAAACACATGGTGGACGCACCGAAATATCATATCAAGGAAAACCGGGTTTTTAAATAATTAACTATTCTCTTTTGAAATATCCACGGTTCCCCAAATCCAGAATTAACATGGAAACAACATATCTCAATGCGTAATCTAAGCAAGTATGAAGATATCAATGTATGTGTGCACTGGTATGAATATACAGTGTGCATGTGCGCAGGTATGAAGATATCAATATATGTGTGCACTGGTATGAATATACAGTGTGCATGTGCGCAGGTATGAAGATATCAATATATGTGTGCACTGGTATGAATATACAGTATGCATGTGCGCAGGTATGAAGATATCAATATATGTGTGCACTGGTATGAATATATAGTGTGCATGTGCGCAGGTATGAAGATATCAATATATGTGTGCACTGGTATGAATATACAGTGTATATGTGCCCAAATATAAATATATGATGTATGTGGTACAAGTATGGGTATGTGATGTATATGGCAAATCATGACAACTTCAATAAAGCGGAATCAATATGATATTTGATTTATAGCAATCCTATAATGTGAGTGTCATGGCAATCACTAACGGTGTGAGTGTAGCATATCAATCGTGCTCGTGCAACTTGAACCGTTAGTGACAGTGCAGTGTCCTATGCTATCATTTCTATATGCAACAAAAAGGTATGCTACTACAGTCCATATGAACATCTATACTAAATATCCTAACACGCCCTGACTTAACGCCATACGGGCGATTTCCCCGTAGATGTTAAATCTTCTCACCTGGTCGTGCGCTACTCGTAGCCGACCACCTGCTTCCCTTTCTTAGCTTCGTCCAACGTACCCGCCTGCGAACCTGGAATTTACACAAGAGTTCATATAAGCAACCACCTCGCAAGATGCGATATCTAAGCCAAACGATACGCTCGCGTCGCGAACTAAACGCGCGTGTGTACGATATGCTAAAACGTGTGTACGCGTCTAAAACTAACCCGACACGTCACGATGTGCTGGATCACAGAACCCACACGCGTATCGCGCGAACCAAACATACTAGAAATACGATATAACGTTCCAGATTTTCCTACAGAGAGAAACTAACAAAATTGCACATACCACTGGCCCTAAAATAACAGCAGACTCCTACCCAAGCAAACTACACCCAAAAATTCCCACATCTGGCCGCAATTGCGGCTAGAAAGATTAAACCGGCGGCCTCACTGTAGAATGGGGGCTTCGTGTTCAGGTGGTTTGGTTTATACCTTGTATACAAGCTCCAGTTAACTCAATTTTAACCCGAACAACTCGTGCCTATAGCAGATCACTGAAAGGTGAAATTTCACTTAAAAACACTAAATTCTGCACAATTTGAAACCCTATGGTATTTTGGTGTAATCTGGGGTCTAACTAGGTTTACATGGTCTTAATAACACCTAATTAGGCTAGGCTAACCAACACTAATATCACTTAACCAAAAGTCTACACAAATCACCATTTCAAGCCCAAAATCTCACTTTTTAACACTAATGAAGCTTAACAATCACTAGTTTAGCAAGCAAGGAAGTTAGGCTCAGATCATACCTCACTTAAAGATCTTAGAGTGCAAGAAGGAAAGGAAGGAGAAGGTCTGGAGCTGCTACAGAGGCTGCTGGACCTGTTATTGCTCCTGTTACTGCTCCTGGTACTGATGCTGCTGCTTGCTGCTGCTGATGCTGCTGCTTGCTGCTGCTGGTGCTTCTTCTTCTGCTGCTCCTTGTTGTGAGGGTGTGAGTGTGTGTGTTGAGAGTGAGAGGAGTGAGAAGTGAGAGTGAGAGTGAGAGTGAGAGAACACAAGTCAAACACCCCCCCTCTCCCCCTCTCTCTTCATTTAATGAGCATGGCTCATGCCATTTGCCCATACTCCCTCTCTCTCACTAAGTCAACAAAGAAAACATTTCAAAAAATTTTAAAAAAAAAAAGAAAATCAACACAACAACCATAATTAAAACCCAAAATAATTTAATACAATACTTAAAATGGCTTAAGGGAATGGTTAGTCTACCATGCTTGTTAATCATGGTTTAACCCTATCTCTTAACCCTAGTTTACATGCACAAGTGTGTGTGTGCCTAGTAAAATTCTAATAAAATATTCATTAATTAGGATAAAATATTTGGAACTTAATTTGGTAAACTTTTTATTAAAACTATATATCAAAATATAATTAACCCCTAAACACAACCTAAGGTGTTACAATCTTCCCACCTTAAAGAAAATTCGTCCCCGAATTTTAAAATACAAAGCTACGCATACCTTCAGAGAGATGAGGGAACTTCTTCCGCATCTCGCCCTCAGCCTCCCAAGTGATCTTTTCACTGTTTGGGATGCGCCAAAATACCTTCACTGATGGAAAGACCTTCGATCGAAGTTTCTTCACCTGCCGGTTCAATATTATGACTGGCTGTTTGGTGAGCGAAGGATTACGCTCGAACTAAATGGTCTGGCGCTGAATCCAATGAGAAAGGTCATGAAGGTAATTGCAAAGTATCGACATAGGGAATACGGGGTGAATACTTAATAATCTGGGTGGAAGTGCCAAATTAAAGGCAACGAACCAACTCGCCTTAAAGATCCTAGAAAAAGACTTACAATCCTGGAAAGCTTCCCTAAACTCAACATGTCATTTATCGGAATTTTCCGTGGGAATACATGATCTGCCATTGCGAACTCGAATCTACGACCATCTTGGTCAGCATCTGATCTCTATCCAAAATGGACAATTCTCATCCTGACCTAAAACAACTGGATCATTTCCGAAGTTTCTAAACTAGCTGAGGTCGAATAATCCTATAACACGGAGTTAGGAAAACAGACTGGTGATCGACACGACCTAACCTCTAAGACTAAAAGTTACCAATTGGAGTGTCTCCTGATAACTGCTATCAAAGGAGAACCCTATCGATGGCAAACGACGATCCCCAACTGTCGACAACAATTTCTACAAACACACAACTTAACAAGAACAATGGAGCAACTGAGTATCACCAGATGATAAGCATCCGAATGGAGTCATATCCTGACAAATCCTGTGTAGACACCATAACGAATTTTTTTTGGGAGACGTGCTCTCGTTCCCTCTTCGGAATGGTTAATGGTTGCAGCCCTCCAGCCGGTCTCAGTTGCTCAACCTTAGCACACAACAAGACATACACATTGAAATGAATCCCGAGACTTCTCTTTCTGTCCCTGCCTATCCGTAACTACCTCACAAGTCACGTTTGCAGTTGGTGGGGCTTGAATGAGTACAGAGAGTTGACCGATGTGCCTGCCCTAGGATTCCACGTCTCTACCCCATAATATCAGGTACACAAGCGTCTCTCTAACCTAGCACACCCTTGCCACAAGTCAAGGATTCCAAATCATTACCCAGCCGAGTAGGCTCCAATATCTCTGACGAACGAGCATCGGCGGGCAGTGTCTCGTGAAAGCGATTTAAGAAAAGTGGTCGGGCGCGGACATGAGCAAGCTGTCTCCTCAGTAGAGACGAACTTAAGCTGTACTGAACGATCTCACAAGAACTGTGAATCTGCGGAGGACTATCACAACAATCAAACCCGCTGCAGGAAGATATACATTTTAACTCTGGTGGTCCATGAAAATCTGACACGACTCTCAAACGAGTGGTGTCTCTAAATCTCCAACGCAAAACCATCGCGGCCATCTCCAGATCATGAGTGGGATATCCTTCTCGTACTTCCTCCAAATGTAGGGAAGCAAAAGCGATAACTCCATTGTGTCACCTCAGTACACATTCGAGCCCTACTCACGAAACATCACAGTTAAACCACAAAGTCGCCCGAACCAAAAAGCAAAAAAGGAACTGATGCAGTTGTTTACCGAATCTTCAATTCCCGAAACTCCATACACAAGCCTCAGTCTAAAGAAAAGAAACCTCCATTCCGGTCAATTTAGTCAATGGTGCAGCATTACGCTAGCAACCCTGCAAGAAACGGTGGTAAAAACCTGCTAAGCTCAAAAATCTGCGGACCTCCGTCCTGCTCACATGTTTGGGCCTAAGCTGTACGGCCACAATCCTCCTCGGAACCATACAAAATCGTCTCCGTAACTATAAGACCTAGGAGTCAACACAACCAAGCCTGAAGGGACACTCCGAGAATCTAGCAAACCGCTGGGGCTCTCCCAGTATCCATAAAACAGATCCTCGAGTGCTACTCCTATCCCTCAAGACACACAAAAACTGGTCGAAGAACGGCCCGAAGAAAACCAGTTCATCACACCTACGAAGGCTACTAGAGCATTGGTGAGTCCAGTGACACCCCCAAAACACACAAAGCCCGTAGCACGCACAAGGCAGTCTTCGGAATGTCATCACTCCGAACCCGCAATAATGATGACCTGATCCCAAACAAACTTAGACAAAGTCTCGCACTCTGACGCTGATTGAAGAAATCGTCAATGCGAGGTACAGGATACCTATCCGCACCGTAAGCCGGTTCAATTGACAATCCATTAATACACAACCTCAATCTGTCGTCTTTCTCCTTGACGAACAGAAATAGGAGCTTCCTAATGCGAAACACTCAGACGCACAAACTCCCTCAACAACAACTTTGCAGCAGATCCTTAAGCTCCATAAGCTTCGACGGCTCATCTGGAACAACGTCGGAAAACTCTCACACTAAAGAAAACCGGCCCAACACACCAACTGTGGCTACGGTATTGCGAATAACGCCAAGAATCCATGACATCTCCTCAAAAGCCGACTAGCGAACAAGACCGAATTCAAGCTGTAAGAGGCGGCACCACTATCCATCTGCACCACAAGACTGACTCGCCCGGGAAAACAAAACCTAACTGTTCCTCATGGTAGTCCACAACGCCCAGCACATAGCTAACCATTCCGTGCCCAGGAGAACGCCAAATCCCACATCTCTAGGAGGATCAAAACAACAGACGAATCTCTATCTCCTATCCGATTGGCACACAACCGAATGACGTGTCGCGCAACAAAGGAATCGCTGACAGAAGTTAACATAACAAACGGCTGATCTACCTAGCATGACTCTCGTCCTAAACTTGGCACGAAGTGTGTAAACATACGAGTGCATGAACCCAGATCAAATAATACGCGTGCAACAAAAGGACATACTGGAAGAGTACCTGAAACCACAGCAATGGACGCCCGAGCATCCCGATGAGTCGAAGCGAAAACTTGTGTCTGCCCTTCATCTGCGACTGACCGAACTCCTCCTCTACTAGTCTAACCCCTCTGCGCGAACCCTCCGCGTCCACGACATCTCAGAATACGACCCTGACGTGGTGTGAAGGAACACTGCCTGATGAGGTGTTGAAGGATTCCGCATCGTAAACATCTACGCGCTGACTGCTGTCCTGTCTGGGGATGAGAGCCAAACGACTGTCCTCGTCCTAAGCTTCTGCCCTGGGCTGGTACACCAGTATGATTCCTCAACTGTTCCGGAACTCTCGCGGTCTCAGGAAGACGTGTCTCGTAAACAGGGGCTGCCTCCACCGGTGCTATGTAGGGGACGGAATACTGCATGATGATAGCAAAGAACAACTGGGTAACAGGGGTGACAACCACCTATCGCTGCGCTCGAACGACCTCCACCAATGAGCTCATCGTCTGGCGCAGGCCCTGCATCTCTGCTACTAGTCTAGCGATCTGATCTGTCGTAGGGGGAACAATCTGTCCTGGTACAACAGGGGTACTACTCGGATCAGTCCTCGTCTCAGATGAATCAACTTGAACCTCGGCTCTCACGAACGCTCTCTGCGCCCTCGTAGTCCTTGGCGGCATAATGGCCGAAAAGAAGGTAGGATTCGATGAGGATACGAAAATCGACTCACAAGAATGTATACAATCATGAGGGAATTTCAATCAATAAGTCCTAAGGTCGCTTAGGCGGAGTACCGTGTCGTGAGTATGCCGCGAAACATACACACACTACGCCACTCTGCTGCAGCTACCTACTCTATCATACCAGGGTCATCCTACACTCCGAAGGTAAAACCTACGCTCTGATACCAGCTTTGTCACGACCCAGGGTTTGTCCCGTGACCGGCACTTAACCACGTAACGTCTATAGGCGTAACGCGGTTAAGTAAGCCGAAAACCCAGAAATCAAACCAATAAAAGTATAGAGTGTTTAAAGTTTTAAATGGAAGCATTAACTAAAATATTAAGAATTCTTAAGTGAACAATCACCAAGATAACAATATACGATACCGTAGCGAAGAAAACGAGCAACAAGTGGGAAACATCACAGATAGAATAAACTGCATAAATAAAGTCGGCTCACAACGAGCTCGACACCAGAATACAAAATAATATACATCGTCCACACAACTGGTCTCTAAGTCAATACATAAGTGGTAGATGGAGAGTACTAGATACAATAATGTACATCACTGAAAGATAAACAGATACCGCACAAAACCCACCTATCAGCAAAAGAGCTAGTACACCAACTCTAGGGGTATCTGTGTCAAAAGATGCAAGAACGCAGCCTGCCGCGACAATTCCGAAGGGCAACCAGCAAACACTGTGGCACAACGAGGGTGAGTTGCCAACTCATGAATAGAAGATAACATATAAAGGTAATCGCGAGTATGCACGTGCTGCGATACTCTAACCTATGCCAACAGATAACATCTATATGATGAACTGGATGCTCAAATCATGCAACAAGTGCGATCCAATAACATCTCCATGTGATGAGCAAGATATGTGATAATTAGGTATAGCAATGCAATCTAACAACCCTATATAAAATGAATAGGGTATGCAATGATCGTGCTAGCATATGTACTATATCAGGTACAATAGATACAGGATGAGATATCAGTTTACTACATACTGAGCATGGGAAATATAACATATACACGGAATGTCATCGTGGAAAGTATAATCGGCAACCATCCATGCACCCAAATCCCAATACTACCCAGGCGCCGTCATCCTCATCGGTCCTCAAATCCTGTAAATCTCATAACATCGTGAGTGTCCAATATCGGCACCCAAAATATCAACTAATACTCGTGTCCAGCATCGACACGCAAATCCTCACATATCGGGCACCCGTCAGTCCGGGTCAGCCCACGGGCTCTGTCTGCGGTATCGGCCCTCGGCCCCGGCAGTACGAGTCGTCCCGTATCCATCAATCGACTCTGGTCAGTATCCTCCGGATAACCGCCAGGTCCAACCAATCACCGTTAGGTAGTAGTCCATCTGCCAGGCTCACCGTCTACTACACAGCGAAACCGTTCTCGCCCCGGGATACCATACCGGGTCCACCATGTACCCGTAATCGGCCTCATCCAACTCCTCAGTTCGGGTTCACATATATCACTCTAGCACCGAGAAAACACATGGTGGACGCACCGAAATATCATATCAAGGGAAACCGGGTTTTTAAATAATTAACTATTCTCTTTTGAAATATCCACGGTTCCCCAAATCCAGAATTAACATGGAAACAACATATCTCAATGCGTAATCTAAGCAAGTATGAAGATATCAATGTATGTGTGCACTGGTATGAATATACAGTGTGCATGTGCGCAGGTATGAAGATATCAATATATGTGTGCACTGGTATGAATATACAGTGTGCATGTGCGCAGGTATGAAGATATCATTATATGTGTGCACTGGTATGAATATACAGTGTGCATGTGCGCAGGTATGAAGATATCAATATATGTGTGCACTGGTATGAATATACAGTGTGCATGTGCGCAGGTATGAAGATATCAATATATGTGTGTACTGGTATGAATATACAGTGTATATGTGCCCAAATATAAATATATGATGTATGTGGTACAAGTATGGGTATGTGATGTATATGGCAAATCATGACAACTTCAATAAAGCGGAATCAATATGATATTTGATTTATAGCAATCTTATAATGTGAGTTTCATGGCAATCACTAACGGTGTGAGTGTAGCATATCAATCATGCTCATGCAACTAGAACCTTTAGTGACAGTGCAGTGTCCTATGCTATCATTTCTATATGAAACAAAAAGGTATGCTACTAAAGTCCATATGAACATCTATACTAAATATCCTAACACGCCCTGACGCTTAACGCCATACGGGCGATTTCCCCGTAGATGTTAAATCTACTCACCTGGTCGTGCGCTACTCGTAGCCGACCACCTGCTTCCCTTTCTTAGCTTCGTCCGACGTACCTGCCTGCGAACCTGGAATTTACACAAGAGTTCATATAAGCAACCACCTCGCAAGATGCGATATCTAAGCCAAACAATATGCTCGCGTCGTGAACTAAACGCGTGTGTGTACGATATGCTAAAACGTGTGTACGCGTCTAAAACTAACCCGACACGTCGCGACACGCTGGATCACAGAACCCACACGCGTATCGCGCGTATCGCGCGAACCAAACGTACTAGAAATACGATATAACGTCCCAGATTTTTCTACAGAGAGAAACTAACAAAATTGCACATACCACTGGCCCTAAAATAACAGCAGACTCCTACCGATGCAAACTACACCCAAAAATTCCCACATCTGGCCTCAAATTGTGGCCAGAAAGATTAAACCGGCGGCCTCACTGTAGAATGGGGGCTTCATGTTCAGGTAGTGTGGTCTATGTAGGGTTTCTAGGCACGCGCACAAGGGTCTATGAGGCATCAACCATGCCCGATTAAAATTTTAGCCGTGCCGAACAACCCGAAGCCGGATCTTTAAACTAGGGTTTAGGAGAAAACTAACATGTTAAACACATTAACACTAAGTGAAAGGGATTACAACCTTTGTAGATCCGGTCCTTCACTTCATTAGCTCCGTGTAGATGTCCCCATCGCTGCGATTGTGAACTCCGGACTCTAGAGAAGCTCCACGAGAAGAACGAACGTGCTTGCTACGATGACTTCGAGGCCGAAGATGATCTACGTCGGGGAGACACTAACTCAAGCTATTCCTTCACTAGGTCATGAACTTTGTGAAGAGAACACACTCTACTACATGGAAAATGGTAGAGGATGAAGAAGTAGTAAGTGGGCTCACTTTAGAATTGTTTTTCTCACACTTTTTCTCATGGCACCATTGGAGCTAGTAAGCTTTTCATGGAGCTTGATGAAGAAGAAGAAGAAGAAGAAGAAAGAATAATCTCATCATATGAATTATCCTCTCAATAATGTAACCATGGGTGAGTTAAGCTATCATGCTTAACTCATGTAGAGAATTAACCAAAGCATGAGGTTAAGGGTTGGGTTAACTAAATATCCATAAGAATGACAAAAGAGTTGACTTTGTCAATGTTTCCACAAGCTTCATGAAAGCTTGAGAACTTTGACAAAGTCTTTCTCTTTTATTATTCTTAAGATATAAACAAAACCCTAATCTTATCCTAATCTTGGTATAAGTCTCATACACCCATCTTTAATGTATCATCGAGCATGATACAATCATATGTACACAAATATATATCACATATACACTTATGCACAATTTAGTGAGAAAAATAAATCATAAGTGAGCTAATACTAGTTAATGTAATGTAATAAATCAAATATATAATTATACATTAAATTATTAAATCAACCCTTGATTTAATAATCCGGCAATAACCGACTAATATCATGTGTAACAACTTATCGAATCAACACTTGATCCGATAACCCGGCTATATCGCATACAACCGATCAATGTTACAAATCGCGAGAATAGAATACGGTATCTCATATCGTATTAATCTCGGTCCCGCACATATCACATATGTGGTCCTACTCCGTTTCGCTTGAGCCAGGAAACCCCTGTGTAGGACTCTAAATACTCGTCAATACGCCGGTAGTAGGTGATAATCATATCAAACACCCACAAGCCGCAAGCGGTCTGCTAAACGTAACGGCTACCTGGGTATTGAGCGATCAGAAGATCAACAAGCAAGCCCTCTAGTTCTCCTGCGAATCCAATCAGTAACACTCCCGTACAGTCCGGTCTCGTCGTCTGATATGTCGCATATCTCGCCTAGGGGTGGTAAACGTCAGACCCCAGTAGCTCGATAAGTCGTGTCGATATGATATCTATAACAGTTCGAGAAACTACTGGTAACACTTACCAGTAAATCTCAGCAACCCTGGCCAGGGATTTCCGGTTATAGCCAATCGAACACAGCACAACATCAACTCCTTATACGAGGAGAGACGAATCCCCTCCTATCGCTCATTGCCTCCATGTGATTCGGGACTGTACCCAAAAGCCACCTTTTTGAACGCCCTCTTGGACTTGGTATGATGGAAATCAAAGCACAGTGGGAATCACACTAGACTCTATGACGATCTCGGGTCAACAGACTAAGCTGTACCAGTGTCACCATAGAACTGCCATCTGACGTAAGGTATAATACCATCTGGGATTTCTCAGCGAGTCCATCCAGTGTACCCAGTCTCCACTGAGCACCCGTACACCATCCTTGATGTCAAACACTGATGGATATGGGATCATCCATTGCCCATCATATGGGTCAAGATGCGTATACGCTAGTCTACTCTGGTGTATCGATGCCCTGTCTCGATACACCCACGACTAGGGACCTTGAAGGATGTACTTATGGACTACCATGTCCCCACTAGTATGATCCGCATCATAGTCCAGGCAGTCAAGTACACATCCTAAGGGCTTTACCAACATGTAACAGAGAGACAATCAGTGTACACGTTAAGGTAAAGAGTAACCAGATAGCATACTATCATGTCGAGCAAGAAAGTCCTCCCTATATATGTCCAAGCATCCACTATTATATACATCTCAAGTATAGTAATGGCCTCTAGGGCATACATATAACTAACAATCTCCCACTTGCACTAGGGCCATCTGATAACAGTGGTTGTAGTATCTCATACTCAACCATCCCATAATAGTCTCTCTCTGGGAAAAAGCCTTTGTGAGTGGATCCGCCGTGTTGTCCTCTGAATCTACTCTCTTAACCTCGATCTCCCTGGAGATCAACCATCTCCATGATCAGGTGATACTGCCTAAGAATTATATCTGGATTTCTGATGGGATGGGGGTTCCTTGGCATTAGCCACAACTCCATTGTCACACAATGGTAGGAACGAAGTTCATCTCATGAACTTATATATATCCAGACTGCCTCTTTGGTAGCATCTTTAGTAACGATGTATCTTGCCTTTAATCGTCTAGTATGTCACGGTATCTAGCTTGGAACTCTTCTAACATATCGTCCCTCCACTGAGGGTAAAGACAATGCCTACGACTGACATTCAGTCGTCCTTACCACCCTTGAACCTTTCCAGTGATTCTCCCCAGGATCGATTGACACCATCTCACTACAACTAGTGAGAATCCTAACATCCAATTAGATCTATTTCATAGATCCAAAACCCAGGATTTAGGAGGTATCACTTTGATCCTATATGAAGAATCCATGTGATAAGCGGAGATTGACCGAGCGTAGCATAGGAAACTCCTTCCATATCAAGAGTATGTCATCCATGTACTATACGAGGATCACCACCATACTCCTTACTACCTTTTTGTATATACTAGGTTCATCTACCATTTTGATGAAGTCAAACTCTTTGACTACCACATCAAAATAGACGTTCCAACTCCGTGATGCCTGCTTTATCACATAAAACATCTTGCACACGTTTCCGCTGCTCCCACTGTCTACGAAGCTTTCTGGCTGTGTACTTATAGACGCCCTCTTCCAAATCATCATTTAGAAAAGCAGTCATGACACCCAACCACCAGATATCGTAGTCATGGTATGTTGCCGTGGCAAGTAGGATCTGGATGGACTTAAGCATAGTTTTGAAAGTCTCAACTTTTCCATGTACACCAAGTAATCTTCTCAAGATATACTTGCTCCTGATGGGGATTTAACCCTTCAGATAGAGCAACCAAAGTCCATACTTTGTTGGTGTATAAGGATTCCATCTCAGATCGCTAAGCATCCATCCATTCTTACAGAGTCCCACTCCTGATGGCCAGCTCGAAACTAGTTGGGTCATCATCTCATGATGCAATCCTCGCTCCTACTGTCACAGAGAAACCGAAGTATCTCTCAGGTGGGTGAGGAACCCTACTAGATCGGCGGAGAGGCTGAGGTTCGTTGGTAACTATTGAATCCTTTGGTTCTACTAAATCATCAGCTGCAGTTTGTATAGCTGGAACCCTTCCAGTTCTACATAACAGACCTTGCCTCGAGCTTGTCCGGATTTTGGTTTTAGACATAGACCGGACAACCCCAAATCTTAACAAACTTAAGATATGGGCTCTTCCCTTTCCATATCACATATGAAGTGGTAGGCTACTGATTTGATTTGAACCTTATTCAATAGGTATGCAGCTTCTCAAGTGCATAACTCCCAAAAGGAAATAGGCAACTCAGTAATACTCATCATAGAGCACACCATATCACATAGGGTGTGATTGGTCTACCCCGATACACCGACGTGCTGTGGTGTATGCGGAGGAATAATGCTGAGAGAGAATCTCATTCTCCTTTAGAATAGTCCAGGAATCCCGTGCTCAAGTATTATCCTCCTTGATCTCATCAAAGGACATAATACTTTTACCCGTATTTTGGTTCTCAACTTCTAACTTATATTCTGTGAATATCTCAAAAGGTTCAGACTTTTGTTTCAACAGGAACATATATCCGAATCTTGAGAGATCATCAGAGGATGTAATGAATTACAAAGAACTAGTCTTGGCATGTGTAAACAGGGGACTTTTATACATCAGCATGTATCAATCCCAAGAGTTCACTAACCCTTTCTCTGTTTCCAATAAACGGAGCTGTGGTCACCGTATCTTTGTGACATGACCTGCAAGTTTCACAAGATGTAAATTCAAACTAATTTAAATATGCATCTATATGTAACTTAGCTAGTCGGGTCGCATTGATATGACATAGTCTACAATGCCTCAAGAAGGATTCGTTCATTTCTGAACTCTTCCTCTTGTGTGTGTTCTGTACGTTAAGAACTGTAGTTTGATTTAGAACGTCAATGCTTTTAGATAACGTGCCTGAACCGATCAACACTTGATATAGGAAATGTTCAAAACATTATCCAAAAATACAAAATTATATCCTTTCTTTACTAATAAAGAGAATGATATGATGTTGTATATCAGGTTCGGTATCTAATAACATTTGTTCAGAATCAATGTATTCTGGTAATACAGGGTGACAGTAACCAACAGACTTGGCTGCAACACTTGCACGGTTTTCTGTCTCATGAAACTTATCACCCGTTCTCAGTTCTCTACCTTTCTGTAGCCCATGTAACAGATTACATATGCGGGGTCCTGATCCGGTGTCTCATACCCAGGACGTAAAGGATACGGAGAAACAGTTCTCTGTAATGAACACACCCGAATATGATGCATCAGCATGCACTTTCTTCGTTTGGGCGGCACGGGAAATCTGGTATTCCCTAATTTCCTGCTCTGTCTTATAACAATTATAAGTTGGAGCGGGACCAACGTTCCCCAGCTCAGTATAACAAGCGGGTTCGGTCAATATATCCGTATTATTATCTTGATTAAGGCGTGATATGGTCGCTACCTGGAGAGAGAGAGAAGAAAACACTCAGCGTATGCTCTTGCAAGATTAGATTGGTTATCTAATATATCTAATCAGGATGTCTCCCACTGTTTTAATCAAATCTTCCTTCAAACCCTAAAAGGAAAGACTAGCCGGGATTAATTACACGCTACAAGTTCGCCAATCTTTCAGCCAGGCCAGTGTCGGTACTTTGAGAGGTTCCCCGTGCTTTCGCACGGACCTAATTAAATTAAACCTCGTTTTCCCAGAGGCGTAACCCCGTTAACACCTTTCTAGACACCTACTTGATCGGCTAATTGTAATGTGTAAAACTCTCGCAGGAGTAACTCTTACTCGCAGCGAGTATCGGGATCCAACTATCTCATAGAAGGTATGCAATCTCATTGCAAATTTCAACACTTGAAATTCCCAATAATATTTTGCCCCTAGCGTCCCATGACCTTGACGCAGGCCAACAAACCATAGTGTGCTAGTCAAGTTCAACCCGTCATTTCTTGATTGAATTAAACCCACCCGTACGACCCTTGACGCAGGCCAACAAAGTCGCACGACTACCCTAATCCAATCTGCATCATATGCATAAACAGATAAATACTAGTTAGCTACCGCACACTACGCCTTGACGCAGGCCAACAAACGTAGCACGAATACTAAGTAGGACTTATCTGAAATGACGGAGGGCTACGACGGGTTTTTATGAAAACCCTTTGTGTAATGAACTTGATATCGTTGTAGAATCGAGTGATTTTAAATGGAGTGTTTTTGAGGCTTTTCTAGTTTTGCTAAAGGGGTCACTCCCGGTGAAGGGATCGTCGGCCCATTCCTCATCGAATAAGGTGCAGGATATTTCACAAATATCACTATGCAAAGCAAGAACTATAGAAGCAATCAAAAGACAAACCGAGGGGTGTAGCATCTGCCAGTCATTGCTAAAGGGGTCACTCCTGGTGAAGGGATCTCGGCCCTTTCCTTATCGAAAAGGTGCAGGATGTTCTACAAGGAACACCACGATGCAAAGCAAGAACTAGAGCTACCAGTTTTTAAACAAGTTTCTACAACATCTTTAGGTTTCTTTTATTTCATTAATCTCATTAATGAAGTCCCATCATTTAAGTCACCTAAACATCACAGATAAATACGACGTACACTTATGCCATCCGCATTCGCCTCGATGTCCCCTCGTACACCGTTAGGTTAGGTAACTAACGGCAGAGCAGGGCAGGGCTAGCGCGGGTGTAAAACATAAGTAACGTCTATATAATATATCGTATATACTATATACAGTATCTATCACAACATATCAAATGATCACATCACAGATATCGCAGCAGAAGAAACATATATGAAATATTGGATATACTAGGACGTCCGTGTTTTCAATACGAGCCTGTATAAAACACGGATTCCACGGTCGCGATGAATAGCCAAACCCACATCCTTAGACCCCTTCGAGAGCGGCGAGCAACACTGCCAATTCTAGGGTTAGGAGACCCGGTCTCGACTCCTCGAGATGGTCTCCCACTGGACCCTAGAACCCAGTTACTTGTGCTCCCCGCCTTGGGTCTACCTAATGCGGAAAAGTAAATAATATACAACAGTGACATCATCCTCAGCCCAGAAGTGCCCCAATAAAAGAATATTACATACAAATAAATTTTACATGAATGAAAAAGAAAAACTCTCATCTCACATAAAACCCCCGGCTATTCAGAACGCGACGATCCAATATAACATATCACAGCAACACATAATATCTCATATCATCAACGTAAGCAAGTATGCGTATCCCGATTTTCGTTGATGTATAGCAACGAAGCCGGCGATACACCACATACTACGCTTACGGTCACAGAAAAGAAAGTGTAAAACTACAGCAGTTGGAATCCGCAACCTCCTTAGACATCGCATGCCTAACCATCTGAATTCCTTAGACATCACATGCCTAACAATTATAAACCCCGCATTTTAGTCTCATTATCGAAAACTCTTTTCAATATCAAGTCGGGGAATTCAACAAGATTCCCGACATCCTGATCGAATGCTCGTCGCAAACTTTAGTAGACGGCCGCACCCCCGGATGCCGTCGACGAAGTGCACTAAGGCGGAACACCGCTGCCGCGAGCACCCGAACGGATGCTTTTGGCGATGAGGTTCTCCTTCAGTCACTTGGTCGGGGCTATGGGGCGTGGCTGTCTATTAAGTTTACCCGGCGAGTATCCGCATACGCTACGTGATTGCGACGGACTTTTGATCACATTAAAATCCCGTGGCAACCGATCATCTGAGACTAAACTGCTATGTTTATAACATTCAAATTAGTTATCTCATAACTACTTGTGGATTCCAAATATTGTATCACATTCCAGATAAATAGACAATGTTAAACTTTCCGATCGAATGATCAAACACCCAAGATTTCCCAATAGCTCAACACTTGAGCGAAGTTCAAAAATATCCATCACATACCACAGTACCAATGGTCCAGCCGTAGAAAGGTCAAGCCAACGCCTCACATGTGGCACGCCGTACTGCCCCAAACCCTAAGGTTCAAAAGGCAGTTCAAAACGGTCATATAATCGAGTTAAGGTTTGTTGCCTTCTAGAGGGTCCACCGCGTTACTTGCACGACTTAGAATGTTCTTAAACTCTAGAAAAAATCCAACTTTTGAAAAAATTTCCGACAGGGGAAAAAGTGAGTTATTGATATACGTTCGAACTTTTTAACCGTTTCTAAAAATATCTGGAACAAACTAAACAAAGTTAAATTAAAATCCAACTTTTGAAAAAATTTCCTACAGGGGAAAAAGTGAGTTATTGATATCCGTTCGAACTTTTTAACAGTTTCTAAAAATATCCGGAACAAACTAAACAAAGTTAAATTATCCGATCGAATCAACGAGTCCCCAATACAACCCTAGAAAACTCAACACTTGAGTGGAATAAAAAAATTCCCAGAAAAAAATGATAAGAAAGGACCTAAGAATAAATATATGAAATATGAGGGACTAAGTCCAAATTTTGGCCGCGGAACCGCCGCCAAACCATTGGTTTGGCCGCAGTTCCGCAGTCATTTCAGGGACTTAGTGGACCGTACTTCACAGTAATTCTTAGTTTTTCCTGCTTGTTTTTCTGAGCATTTTTAATCATAAAAAATCACATTTTCAAAATAATGTACAGAGAAGGGTTTACATCGGGGTTTTCGGGTTCGATCGAACTTTAATTTTCGTCTAGACTTCGCCTAAAGCTCTAGCTTGGCTCTGATACCACTGTAGGGTTGCTAGGCATGCGCACAAGGGTCTACGAGGCATCAACCATGCCCGATTAAAATTTTAGCGGTGCCGAACAACCCGAAGCCGGATCTTTAAACTAGGGTTTAGGCGAAAACTAACATGTTAAACACTTTAACACTAAGTAAAAGGGATTACAACCTTTGTAGATCCGGTCCTTCACTTCATTAGCTCCGTGTAGATGTCCCCATCGCTGCGATCGTGAACTCCGGACTCTAGAGAAGCTCCACGAGAAGAACGAACGTGCTTGCTACGATGACTTCGAGGCCGAAGATGATCTACGTCGGGGAGACACTAACTCAAGCTATTCCTTCACTAGGTCATGAACTTTGTGAAGAGATCACACTCTACTACATGGAAAGTGGTAGAGGATGAAGAAGTAGGAAGTGGGCTCACTTTAGAATTGTTTTTCTCACACTTTTTCTCATGGCACCATTAGAGCTAGTAAGCTTTTCATGGAGCTTGATGAAGAAGAAGAAGAAGAAAGAATAATCTCATCATATGAATTATCCTCTCAATAATGTAACCATGGGTGAGTTAAGCTATCATGCTTAACTCATGTAGAGAATTAACCAAAGCATGAGGTTAAGGGTTGGGTTAACTAAATATCCATAAGAATGACAAAAGAGTTGACTTTGTCAATGTTTCCACAAGCTTCATGAAAGCTTGAGAACTTTGACAAAGTCTTTCTCTTTTGTTATTCTTAAGATATAAACAAAACCCTAATCTTTATCCTAATCTTGGTATAAGTCTCATACACCCATCTTTGATGTATCATCAAGCATGATACAATCATATGTACACAAATATATATCACATATACACTTATGCACAATTTAGTGAGAAAAATAAATCATAAGTGAGCTAATACCAGTTAATGTAATGTAATAAATCAAATATATAATTATACATTAAATTATTAAATCAACTCTTGATTTAATAATCCGGCAATAACCGACTAATATCATGTGTAACAACTTATTGAATCAACACTTGATCCGATAACCCGGCTATATCGCATACAACCGATCAATGTTACAAATCGCGAGAATAGAATACGGTATCTCATATCGTATTAATCTCGGTCCCGCACATATCACATATGTGGTCCTACTCCGTTTCGCTTGAGCCAGGAAACCCCTGTGTAGGACTCTAAAGACTCGTAAATACGCCGGTAGTAGGTGATGATCATATCAAACACCCACAAGCCGCAAGCGGTCTGCTAAACGTAACGGCTACCTGGGTATTGAGCGATCAGAAGATCAACAAGCAAGCCCACTAGTTCTCCTGCGAATCCAATCAGTAACACTCCCGTACAGTCCGATCTCGTCGTCTGATATGTCGTATATCTCGCCTAGGGGTGGTAAACGTCAGACCCCAGTAGCTCGATAAGTCGTGTCGATATGAGGTCTATAATAGTTCGAGAAACTACTGGTAACACTTACCAGTAAATCTCAGCAACCCTGGCCAGGGATTTCCGGTTATAGCCAATCGAACACAGCACAACATCAACTCCCTATACCGGGAGAGACGAATCCCCTCCTACCGCTCATTGCCTCCATGCGATTCAGGACTGTACCCAAAAGCCACCTTTTTGCACGCCCTCTTGGACGTGGTATGATGGAAATCAAAGCACAGTGGGAATCACACAAGACTCTATGATGATCTCGGGTCAACAAACTAAGCTGTACCCGTGTCACCAGAGAACTGCCATCTGACGTAAGGTATAATACCATCTAGGAGTTCTCGGCGAGTCCGTCCAGTGTACCCAGTCTCCACTGAGCACCCGTACACCATCCTTGATGTCAAACACTGATGGATATGGGATCATCCATTGCCCATCATATTGGTCAAGATGCGTATACGCTAGTCTACTCTGGTGCATCAATGCCCTGTCTCGATACACCCACGACTAGGGACCTTGAAGGATGTACTTATTGACTACCATGTCCCCACTAGTATGATCCGCATCATAGTCCAGGCAGTCAAGTACACATCCTAAGGGCTTTACCAACATGTAACAGAGAGACAATCAGTGTACACGTTAAGGTAAAGAGTAACCAGATAGCATACTATCATGTCGAGCAAGAAAGTCCTCCCTATATATGTCAAAGCATCCACTACAATATACATCTCATGTATAGTAATGGCCTCTAGGGCATATACATATAACTAACAGTCTATACCTTGTATACAAGCTCCAGTTAACTCAATTTTAACCCGAACTACTCGGGACTATAGCAGATCACTGAAAGGTGAAATTTCACTTAGAAACACTAAATTCTGCACAATTTGAAACCCTATGGTATTTTGGTCTAATCTGGGGTCTAACTAGGTTTACATGGTCTTAATTACACCTAATTAGGCTAGGCTAACCAACACTAACAGCACTTAACCAAAAGTCTACACAAATCACCATTTCAAGCCCAAAATCTCACTTTTTAACACTAATTAAGCTTAACAATCACTAGTTTAGCAAGCAAGGAAGTTAGGCTCAGATCATACCTCACTTAAAGATCTTAGAGTGCAGGAAGGAGAGGAAGGAGAAGGTCTGGAGGTGCAACAGAGGCTGCTGCTGCTGCTCCATGCTGTTGCTGCTGCTGCTCCATGCTGTTGCTGCTGCTGCTGCTGCTGCTAGGTGCTACTGCTGGTGCTTCTTCTACTGCTGCTGCTTGTTGTGAGGGTTTGAGTGTGTGTGTTGAGAGTGAGAGGAGTGAGAAGTGAGAGTGAGAGTGAGAGAACACAAGTCAAACACCCCCCCTCTCTCCCTCTCTTTTCATTTAATGAGCATGGCTCATGCCATTTGCCCATACTCCCTCTCTCTCTCACTAAGTCAACAAAAAAAGAAAATCAACATAACAACCATAATTAAAACCCAAAATAATTTACTACAAAACTTAAAATAGCTTAAGGGAATGGTTAGTCTACCATGCTTGTTAATCATGGTTTAACCCCATCTCTTAACCCTAATTTACATGCACAAGTGTGTGTGTGCCTAGTAAAATTCTAATAAAATATTCATTAATTAGGATAAAATATTTGGAACTTAATTTGGTAAACTTTTTATTAAAACTATATATCAAAATATAGTTACCCCTAAACACAACCTAAGGTGTTACATTCTCTCAGGTTGCGAGGGCTCCTTGGATTAGGAGAGTACATCTATTACGCTTATTAGATAGTCTTCTTCCAAATCATAGGCTAGTGCCGAACGGTAGGGAAGAAATAAAATCAATTAGCCTAAGGATGGTGTACATAAGGTAATGAGTAAAGACAAATAAAGAGATTTGGAGAGATGGCAAGGAAATATACGGTTACAGTTATGAATCTGGATAATGTAAGTGGCATTACTAGGAATTCCCGGATACCCGTTCGAAACATTTTAATGTTGCAGTTTCACTATGCGTTGTTAATTGAAAACTGATTTCCCAATTAGATCTTTACTCCAGGGTATGTATTTACCAGACTTGATTCTCACATCTATATAGTTTTACAGATGATGAGTGGAAGTAAGTTATTGGGAATCGGGTGATTATATTCTAATTATATCGGAATTCGTTGTAATTGGTGATATTTGAGGAAATCGCCTGGCATTTGCCTGATGGCAGATATTTGGTTTTGAATATCCGTTGTTATGCATCAATTTCAAACTGATATATATGTACGTTTAATTTATAAAGTGAGATATAACTTTTTGAAATTATGTCCATGACATTTACCTGTATCAGTTGATGATTGGGTAAGGAACATTAAACAGCGGTTTAATTCTTCTTAACCATAGTACAGTTTTCAACATACGACGCACAGGGTTTGAGTTATTAAATATAGGGGACTTATACAAAGTATTGTATGTTGTTTAGTGTCCATTAGGACAGAGGCGTTGGTCCTCGTACTATATTCTTATTACTTGTAACTTCACCAGTTTTAGACAAGTATTTCGTAGAAATACAAGGTCCAAATTTTGAGAAGTTATAGGTATATGAATAAAATAGAGAACCATGTGTTTCAAGTATCAGGATTCTTCAAGGTGATCAAAGATGTAGATACTTATGTTTGGTATTCAGTTGATAGTAATGGTTTTGAGAACTTGCTTCTCTTTCAGGTTACTCATATCTGGATGCACTCCTAAGTTGAGTAATGCTGATTGGCCTCCTTCCATTTAGTTAACATGCACTGGAGACAGCTGCATGATTTGAATCTGGTTCCAATTAAATCAGTGCCTATGTTTCTATATTGTATATAGAATGGTTCATATCTTAACGATGTTAAGGTATATGGAGTTGTCCGGATTATGCTTAAAACCAAATTCTGGATAACTCAAGGCACGTTTCTGTAATGGCAGTTTGTGGGTTGTCCCGGGCTATGACGAGAGTTAACTTTCTACCGTATGGAAGATCAATAGTGATATTGTTCTTGACTCGCCACTTTTTTAGTAAAATGGACTTTTTCAGAAAACAGAAGTGGGAGTATGGTAGAACTGGAAGTGATTCCAGAACCACAAAAGATTACTAAAAATTTAATAGAACCTAAAGATTCAATCAGGTTTGACATTCCATTAACCACTCCGCAGATATGGTAGGTAACCTTAGGCGCCCGAGAGGTACTTCAGTATTCTCAAAGACGGTGACAGGGAGGTTCTTGTTTACTCAGACTTTCCATTACTGCTATTCTAGACTATGAGACCTGACATGAGGATGGGTATAGCGTTGTTCTAAACTAGCTTTAGAAGTGCACGTGTATATGACTCTACAAGAGGGTTGTTGTAGTCAGTGGGAGCAACGTAAGTATAGTGAACAAGTAGCTTGTGTCAATTTATAGACTAAAACAGATATAGCGGAGATAGATCATATATTTTTGATGTGACAGTCATAGGCTTTGACTTCATCAGAATAGAAGATGGATTTGTTAAGAAGGTAGTAGGGTGTGACGTCCTGGTATTTGGATGATATACACTTTGTAGGAAGTGAAATTCCTATACTACAATCGGTTATACTGTAGTTGTCACACAGTGGTTTCTCCACATAGGATATGGATATTATATCAGGCATTCTGGTTACTAGATCTATGGTTTTAGATCTAGATTTGGGTAATTTTCCAATCTGGGTACTTTGACACTATTCTAAAGGTGTTTTAGAATGGACGACTACTGGTATGGTGGTGTACCTGCAGGTGATGGAGTCGCCCTCTCTAAAGGTGTCTTACAGACTAAAGGGGAGAGGGATGTGCATGATTGGCATATCACTTGCTTAGGCAATTGAGTCAATCATGAGATGTCAAGTATCAAACCAGATGTTGTTTTTGCACTAGTTGCAATAAGTTGATATATTAATCCAATCCTGGAGAAACGTTCGGAAGCAGTTTATGAACATAAGTGGATGTTCTAGGAGTTTGATAATGGCATCCTCCTTCGGGAGATGGTTATCATTACATGCTTCCAAGGTGACCTGGATGACAGAGTGACTGTCAGAGTTATAGTTTTCCCTCTTAACGAGGGGCAGTTATTTGGACAGGTGGTCCAAGTGGATACTGAGGGAGGCATGGCGCAGGATACTGATTAAATTCAGTTGACGATACAGTCTAAGAAATTTACTGGATTTGGAGTTCAATTGTGAACTGGGTACCATCAGATATCCAGATATATTCTAAGACCGGTATTGCTCATTTCGGGAGATGGCTTTCTCCGCGAACATGAGAAAAGGGAGACATAGAAAGAAACATTAGAGCGGATCCACTCACTGAGACTATTTCTCGAACGTAATAGTTTTACAAAGGAGTTTTGTGAAACTGATTAGTAGAGAAGTTGGGTGCTCGGTATCATACGGGCTGTGAGTATGCGACACCGCAATAATTTGCCTTAAGTGCAAGTGGGGGATTGTTGACTATAGTGCCCTCAAGTCAATTATTGGATCACAGGCACGTGATTGCAATGATTGAGGGAGGACCTATACCGGTTGAACAGTCTTACTCGAGATGATAGTATGTTATCTGGTTTGTCTTTATCATCATGTACATGCTTCAGGTGACATTACAGATCATTCTTACATGTTGATAGAGCCCATAGGATTCTTTCTTGACTACCAGCAGTATGATGGCGATCACATACGTGAGAGTTGGGTGGTCTATAAGCACATCCTTAAAGTGTCCTTAGTCGTGGGAGTTTTGAGACTGGGCATCGATACTCCAAGAGTAGACTAGTGTATACGGATCGAGACCCCGACAAGGGGCGGTGGCCGGTCTCACAAGCCATTGGTGTAAGTTGGTTCACTTAAGATGTATACAGGTGCTCATTGGGTTATGAGTACACCGGAAGGACTCGCTGGGAACATACTGGTTGGTCTTATACCTATTGTCAGATAGCAGTTCCCTGGTGACATATGTATAGATTAGTCTATCGACCTGAGATCGTCCTTTGTCTCTTGTGATTTCCCACTGTGCTTTGATTACTATCCTACCACGGCTCAAAGGAGTCGTGCAAACAGGTTTTAGTTGGGTACAGTCCAGAGCCATATAGAGGCTGTGAGCGGATCATCGGGGGATTTGTCTCTCCCGGTATATATGGTTGATATCGCGGAGTGCACGGGTGTCCATCACCAGAAATCCTCGGCCGGGGTAGACGAGAATTACTAATTCGGATCAGTAGTTTCTCAGTTGGTGACAGGCTTCATACCGACACTAAATGACAAGTTATTAGGGGTCTGACTTTATCCACCCCCTAGACTCGATATGCGATACTCATAGACGAACAGACCGGACTGTACGGAGATTGTCACTGTCAAGCTTAGTAGGATTTCAGGATGAGTTTGCTCGTCAGCCTCCCTTTCGCTCAATACCTGGGTAGCCGTTACGTACAGCTAGTGCCATTGACGTGTTTGTGGTTAAACCCATTGCCAGCGTATTGACGAGTCTTTAGAGTCCCACACAGAGGCTTTCCCTGGTTCGGATGAAACGTTGTAGAGGTCGTATGGTTTTATGCCAGGGTTCGATCATACTAATGCACTTGTGCACGGATCATGATCGGACGGATAATACTAGTGGGCTTTGGTTTAAGCCGGATCCTATTATTATATTGTTGGATTATTTTCGTCTTGTTGTATTCGTATTCAGTCGGAATACGGATGCAGGTATGTATATACGGTTGAGGGGTATTCTTGTCATTCGTTACGAGTTTACTTTAGAAGTTGACATTCTCTTTTTTACTAAACATTTAGGGTTTAATGTTTATTTGTGTGGAAAAATTGTGACTCATTGTTTGAATTCATCGTGACATGAAGGGTTTTGTTTGGTGTGAGATATTTGTGAGATATTATTGTAGAGGCAGATCTTTTTTCTTGGCTTGTGATTTTCTTTAGTTGCTAAGAAATATCTCACATCAAACACAACACTCAACACAACTAAAGAAAAGAGCAGGAACTTTTCCTCACTTGCTTTTTCTCTTGAGCTCACAATTTCTTCACTTGGCTTCTTCTTCACCTCCATCCATACCCTCTCATAAGTTGAGAATCCATGGATGTTTTGAGACAAAATATTCACACACACTCTCTACTTCATCTTGGGTATCTAGGCTAGCAAACTGGATGCCCGAGTTGCTTCGGTTTTTTGAAGCGAGAGCCCGTATTTCCAATCCTCGACGTGGATCGTCTTCGACGAGGGAGACCGGAGAACGAACTTGATCGAGGCAGACGCGACGAGCTAAGGACAGAGATTGAAGACCGAAGGACACGGATCGATCGGTATAATCTCTTAAACTCCTTTTTAGTAGACTAGTATAGGGTTAGTGGTACGATCCGTCGATTAGGATTCCGTTAGCGCCGAGTTTTTAAAGTTTTTGTTCCGCGTTTGGCCACGGATTGATGGCCGGGGCGCTGCCGTAACCCTACAATACTTTGAATTTCATGCCTTACCAATATGAATTTCTTAGAAATCACATGTATAACAATTATAAACCCCGTATTTTAGTCTCGATATTGAAAACGCTTTTCAATAACCAGTCAGGTAATTCAACAAGATTCCCGACAAGCTGATCGAATGCTCATCGGAAACATTAGTAGACGGCCGCACCCACGATGCCGTCGACGAAGTGCACTTAGGCAGAACACCGCGGCCGTGAGCACCCAAACAGATGCTTTTGGCAACGGGGTTCTCCTACAGTCACTTGGTCGGGGTTATGGGGCGTGGCTATCTAGTAAGGTTACCCGGCGAGTATCCACGTACACTACGTAATTGCGACGGACTTTTGATCCACATCAAAATCTCGTGGCAACCGATCAAATGAGACTAACTTGCTAGATTTATAAAATTCAAATCAGTTTTCACAAAACCGATTATGTGGATTCCAAATATTGTATCACAATCACAGATAGCTAGACGATGTTAAACTTTTCGATCGAATCAACAAACACCCAAAATTTTCCAAAGAGCTCAACACTTGAGCGGAGTTTAAAAAGTACCCAGAACATACCACAGCACCTACGGACCAACCGTAGAAGGGTCAACCCTTGCCTCACCTATGGCGCCGTGGAACTACCACAAACCCTAGGGTTTAGCGGCGGTTCCGACGGTCACAGAATCGAGTTAGGGTTTCGTTCTTCTAGAGTGTCCATAGAAAACACCTGCATGAGTTTATGAAGATTTTAAACTTGGAAAAATCCAACTCTTGAAAAATTTCCAGCGAGGGAAAAATTGGGTTATTGATATCCGTTTGAACTTTTTAACATCGTCTAAAATAACCCGAAATGATGTCAGAATTACGACTACGAAACACTCCGAATTGCCATTACAAAAATATAACATCACATGCAATATCAGTAAAAACAAGCAACACCTGAAACACCAAAACCCAGAGACTGGAACACCAGAAAAATTCGAAGCCCAGACACTTGAACAGGGCCGGCCAGGCCGGATTTTAAGGTGATGTCGCCGGCCAAAATCCGGCGAGGGGGGTCAAATTTTTGTGGTTTTCATGTTACATCTCATATAACATTCTGTAATTGCTTAAAAAAAATTGACACTCTAATAAATTCGACAGAAACTGGGCTTATGTTTCGAGTGTTTCGGAGTTGTTTCGGTTTCGTAATACTACAATATCGTCTAATTCTCTAGCATGGATCTGATACCACTGCAGGGTTCCCTAGGTCACCGCTGGGCATTGACCATGCCATTTTAATAAAAATAGCATGCTAAAGAACCCTAACTTAGAATCTTAACTAGAGAATTAGACGAAACAATAATGTAAACAAGTTTACATCTAAGTGAACAAGAAATACTACCTTTATAGACCGGTCCTTCACTTCAATAGCTCTGTGTAGTAGTCCTTTCGCTCCAAGTAGTAAACTCCCGGACTCTAGAAAGGCTCCACAAGATGAAAGGAATAAGCTTGCTTGAAGTCTTCAAGGCCGAAGATGATCAACGTCGAGGAGACACTAACTCATGCTACCTCTTCACTAAGTGATGAAGTAGTAAAGAAAAAACCCAATCTAAATGGCTAGAAGAGAAGAGGTTGAGGAAGTAGGAATTTTGCTCACTTTAGAAATTATTTTCTCACTATTTTTCTTCACCTCTCATGAAGCTAGAAAGCTTGAAGAAGGAGATGAAGAAAACAACCATGGAATGAAGCAAGTGAAGAGTGAATCAAGTGGTGAGAATAGCAACCATGGGTGAGTTATGATTGTTAGCGATTCTGCGTGTTCAAGTTTAGTTAATTACCGCAATCAAGACGGTTTCGCTTGTAGCTAGCCGGTTGAGTACGGGTCGTCCGCAGGGAGATGGGAATCTTTTTCTATGTGCTTTAACGAGTTAAGTCCAGTTTTTCAGATTTTGTTGTGATTAATTAAGTGGTAAAATGATATGTAAAGAGAGCTTGTTAGGGTTAGGATTAGGTTAGTTTGAGTTAGGAGTCTCCACATCTTTCGTTGCCCCTCTTAATCGCGGTGTTACGGTAATCGGCAACAACGGGGATTAGCACGACTAGGAAGGAACTTGCGAGTATAAGCTAGGCTTTCCAACGCATAAGTTCTTCCTTTTGGTGCTTGTCCATCCGTTCTTGGCCCTTAGCCATAACCTCCGGTTAATTCAACCACAACCGGTCTCTCTACGGAATCACCGCTATCATGTAGGATAGGGTGCCGTAAGGAGCGGATTTTGGTTCAATTAACGGGAGTCGAATTAAGCTGTTGGGCAAGGAAAGAGTGAGAGAGATTTCCTTCTCTCAAACTTCCCTTATCCTACCCTAACAAGTATGAAACTACTCACACATCATGATACGGAAAAATAAAACAAAACAAAAGAGGAAGATAGAAAGAAAGAGATTAGAAGATAACAACTAGCTATTTGCGACCTCACCTTGGCAAGGATCAAGCGTAAGCATCATGGTTGTTTTAAGGATAAAGAAAAAGAGAAAAGAAAGAAACAACAAGAAATAACAACAACTAAGTTAACAAATTAAAATTACAATAATTAACAAGAGAACAAGACAAGCATAATAATAAACGGTTCTTCTTTATTCATCATTCTTCATTCAAAAGCTCACTACAAGTTTTAATGGAGAAGAGATGAGAAGAGGAAGAAGAACATGTATTCTAAAACCTAGAGAAAAAATACAACATTATGCACCCTTTCCTTCACAAAGTTCTGGGCTATTTATAGGCTGAAAAATGAAAACCTAGGGCAACCACCAGAACACAAATAAAAAGACCAAAACACCCCCAAAAAGTCTTCAAGCACGGCGCCAGTATGGCCGCGGTTCCGCGGCCTAATGGAGGAGTTGACTCCTCGAATTTTGTGGGCCCCCCTGGTCTGATGTTGTCTGTGGTTTGGCATATGTGTTTTCTGAAAATACTTCCACATTTCTTCAAGAATTTCTGTTGAGGGAAAGGTGTTTTGATGTGGACTTTTTATCATGATTTCCTCGAGCTCCGCGTAGATTTCTTGGATCTTGTGCTGCCATTGAGCCTTGTGCATGAAGGTGACAATCGATTTGCCATTTTGTCTCCTAAACTGGTGTGTAGCAACAGACGGATAAAGAGCGGAGATCCGTGTTTTATCTGTGGTTGGCAGGAACCCGGATTTTGTCGTGTTTTCCATGAATTTCACCGTTTTAGAACCGAGAACCTGTATCCTGCAATTGACTAGCAAACACGGCTCAAGAGTATCTACCGATATGTAATGTGATAAAAATTGGGCGGTATGAAAATGCAAAAATCTGATATAAACAAATACCCCCAAACTTATCATTTGCTCGTCCCGAGCAAAGCCAATTTATTCACAAAAAAAAAAATTCCTAACCTCACTTTCGCAGGAAACGCGATTGCACTGAGCATGTGCAACAAGCCGTTAAACCTCTAGGTGTCCCTAGTAGGAGGAGTGTTGTCTCCTGAGGGTTTTCAGCGGATACTACCCACAAAATCAGGTCAAGTTGGTTTTGTAAAATAACTAAGATTCAAATCCTAAAGTTTTGTTTCAGAAAATAACAGTTCTATTATCCTAAGTCTAGACTATCGAACCTTTATTTTTCACACCTCACTTCTTATTTAACTACAGCTTTTATATGTCTTTACGTGCAGTGCAAATAGTGTCGTTAAGTTCCAGAAGGGTCGAATAAAGTCATCATGTCACACAATAAAGCCCTGATAACAATTTTAAAAGGATCACACAAGTTTTATAAAGAGTTAAGCATTTTTCAAGTTTCGTTTTCCAGTAAAGTTTCAACTTCAGAATTTCTATTTTCCTTAACAAGAAACTAGGTCTTATTTTTCACTCCACCTTTTTCTTGTTTTCATTTCATACACACCTCTGTGAACGTGCAATAGTCTTTATCATAGAATAAAACCTTCATATCTCCGCTAAAATTTTTATAAAAGCCTGTCTTTTATCAAGATTACTCTCACACAAAGAACCGTTAGGAATTTTAACTCGGAGAGAAAACTTGCTTGACTTTGTTTTTATCTGGACTTTCTAGGCTTCTTAACGAGCTTTTGGCCAATGCACCCAAACCAGTTGGTTTTAGGGCATTAGGTGTAGAAACACCCCAGCGGACTTAATTACTCAAGTTACCTAGGTCCAAAAACAAAAGACAGTTTGGCGTGAAAATCAGATGATTTAATACGAACGGAGATATAACCGGCAGTTCAGTTATTTAAGACGTGTTTAGTGTTAGTTGTATGTATGCCCTAGAGGCCAGTATTGTAAAAATGATGTATATTATATTGGATGCTTGGACATATATAGAGATGACTTTCTTGCTCGATATGATAGTATGCTATCTGGTTACACTTTATCTTAACATGTACACTTGTCTCTTTAAACTGTCTTATAGTTACATGTTGGTAAAGCCCTTAGGATGTGTACTTGACTGCCTGGACTATGATGCAGATCATACTAGTGGGGACATGATAGTCCATAAGTACATCCTTCAAGGTCCCTAGTCGTGGGTGTATCGAGACGGGGCATCGATATACCAGTGTAGACTAGCGTATACGCTTCTCGACCCATGAGATGGGCGATGGATGATCCCATATCCATTGGTGTTTGACATCAGAGATGGTGTACGGGTGCTCAGTGGAGACTGGGTACACTGGACGGACTCGCCGAGAACTCCCAGATGGTATTATACCTCACGTCAGATGGCAGTTCTCAGGTGACACTTGTACAGGTTAGTCTGTAGACCCGAGATCGTCATAGAGTCTTGTGTGATTCCCACTGTGCTTTGATCTCCACCTTACCACGTCCATGAGGGCGTGCAAAACGGTGGTCTTTGGGTACAGTCCCGAGTCACATGGAGGCAATGAGCGATAGGAAGGGTTTCGTCTCTCCCGGTATTGGGGGTTGATGTTGCGCTGTGCTCGATTGGCCGTAACAGGGAAGTCCCTGGCCAGGTCTGATCAGAGATTTGCTGGTAAGTGTTACCAGTAGTTTCTCGACCCGTTATGAGCCTCCCATCGGCACGACTTATCAGTTATTGGGGTCTGACGTTTACCACCCCTAGACTTTATATGCGATGTATCAGACGAACAGACCGGACTGTACGGTAAGTGTTACTGGTTGGATTCATAAGAGTGTGAGCGGGCTAGCTCATCGATCTTCTGATCGCTCAATACCCGGATGGCCGTTACGTTTAGCAGACCGCTTGCGGCTTGTGGGTGCTTGATATGATCATCATATGCTACCGGCGTATTGACGAGTCTTTAGAGTCCTACACAGAGGTTTCCTGGCTCAAGCGAAACGAAATAGGAGCGCATATGAGATATGTGCGAGAACGAGAATAATGCGTGTATGTGATACCGCATTTCATTCTCGCGATAAATGTTTCGATTGGTTATATTCGATATGACCTATTTATCGAATCATTGATTCGATAAATCGATACATTGAATACTAGTCGGTTGTGTGCGACATGACCGGATCATTGAATCAAATGTTGATTTAATGATTTAATGTATAATTATATATTTGATATATTACTTTGCATTAACTAGTATTGGTTTACTTTATATGGATTTTCTCACTTGATGTGCAAGAAGTATATGTGATATACTTTTGTGCACACATTTGTATCATGATTGATGATACTTGATCATTTTGTTAAGTGCAAAGAACTAAACCATGGTTATGATGATGGTTAGGGTTTTGTATTATTCATCTATTTATTTATCCTTTCTATATTTATTTAATTAGATAAAAGATTAGAAAATGGTTTCTTTTTGTCATGAAGCTTGATGAAGCTTCATGAAGCTTTGACTAAAGAGACCATTTGTCTTCTTGCTTAACCCTAACCATTCCCATTTACCATGGTTTATTCTGTACACTTAACCTAGGTTAGAACATGATAAGTATTTTGATTTTATTATTCTTTTTCACAATACTTATCATATTCTATCTACTTCTTCTTCTTCATCTTCAAGAAAGAAACTTTGATGCCATCAATGGCAACTTGAGATCCAAAGTGAGAAATCCAATTCTAAAGTGAACCCATCTCCTATTTCTTCACCCTCTACCTCTTGCCAAGTTGTTTTGGGTGTTTTCTTCACAAGTTTCACAACTTGGTGAAGTTGGAGCTTGAACTTGTGCAACCTCGACGTAGATCATCTTCGGCACGAAGCCGACGACCTATTCCGCTCGTTTTCCCGATGAAGCCGACAAATGAGTCTAGGATTCGAAAAGGACAGCGAGAGGATGACTACGTGGAGCTAAGGAAGTGGATATCCGGATCTACAAAGGTTGTAGCATCTAACTTTTAGTTAAGTAGTTAACTAGTTTATCTTTTCGCCTAAACTTCTAGTCTAAGATCCGTATTAGGGTCTCTCGGCACCCATAAATTTTTATATTGGCATGTTCGATGCCTTGTGAGACCTCTATAGGGTGCCTAGGAACCTTTCACTGGTATCAGAGCCAAGCTAGAGCCTTAGGCGAAGTCTGGACGCAATTTGAAGCCCGAACGAACCCGAAACCCTAAACCAAACATGCTCTCTGTACTTTTTCTAAAATCTGGGATTTTTCAATATTAAAAATACTTAAAAAATTCAGCAGGGAATTCTAAGAATTACGGTGCAATTTTTATTCAATGAACAGTGAACTGCGCGGCGGAAGCGCGGCCTAAGCCAGCTTAGGCGGCGGTTCCGCGGCGGCTTGATGACGCCATCCCTATCTTTTTGCACAGTAATTCTTATTTAACAGTGCTGAGTTCTCTGGGTGTTTTTAATATATTTTCAAGAGTTGAATTTTCTGGGTTGTTTTGGGGATTCGGTATTTCGATCGGATTATCAAATTTCGTCTTTTGTGTATTTCCGGATAATTTTTAGAATATGTTAAAAAGTTAGACCGGATATAAATACCCAACTTTTCCCCTGCCGGGAAATTTCCAAGTGTTGGATTTTTCCGTAGTTTAAAGACGTTCTAAGTAGTGCAAGTAACGCGATGGACCCTCTAGAAGACAACAAACCTTAACTCGATTATGTGACCGTCTTGAACTGCCCTTTGAACCTTCGGGTTTGGGGCAGTACGGCGTGCCACATATGAGGCGTTGGCTTGACCCTTCTACGGCTGGACCGTTGGTACTGAGGCACGAACTGAATGTTGTTAGACTTATTTCATGTGTTGAGCTGTATCGGGAAAACTTGGGTATTCGACTGTTCGATCGGAAAGTTTAACATTTTCTGTTTATCTGGAATGTGATACAATAATTGGAATTCACAAACAGTTATGAGATAACTGAATGAATGTTATAAATCTAGCAGTTTAGTCCCACATGATATTGAAAAGAGTTTTCGATAATGAGACTAAAATGCGGGATTTATATCTGTTAGGCATGTGATGTCTAAGTATTTCATTGGATTAAGCATGTGATGTCTAAAGAGGTTGCGGATTCCAACTGTTGTAGTTTTACACTTTCTTTTCTGTGACCGTAAGTGTAGTATGTTCATATCGCCGGTTTCGTTGCTATACGTCAACGACAATTGGGGTATGCATACTTACTTACGTTGATGACATGTGATGTTATGTGTTGCTGGATATGTTATATTGGATCGTCGTGTTTGAATAGCCGGGGGTTTTTTATGTGAGATGAGTGTTTTTCATTTTCATTCATGTAAAAACTTGTATGTAATATTCTTTTATTTGGGGCACTTCCAGGTAGCGGAAGATGTCACCCTTTGTATATTATTTACTTTTCGGCATTAGGATAGACCCAAGGAGGGGAGCACAAGTAACCGGGTTCTGGGGTCCAGTGGGAGACCAACTCGAGGAGTCGAGTCCGGGTCTCCTAACTCTAGAATTGGCAGGGTTGCTTGCCGCTCTCGTAGGGGTCTAAGGGTGTGGGATTGGCTATTCATCACGACCGTGGAATCCTTGTTTTATACTGGCTCGTATTGAAAACACGGACGTCCTAGAATATCCAATATTTCATATGTTTCTTCTGCTGCGATATCTGTGATGTGATTCTGTGATGGATATAGTATATAGTATATATGATATATTATATAGACGTTACTTATGTTTTACACCCACGCTAGCCCTGCCCTGCTCTGTCGTTAGTTACCTAACCTAACGGTGCACGAGGGGACATCGAGGCGAATGCGGATGGCATAAGTGTACGTCATATCTATCTGTGATGTTTAGGTACTTAAATGATGGGACTTCATTAATGTGATTAATGAAAGAAAAGAAACCTAAGATGTTGTAGAATCAAAATTTTAAATAAAAAGGGTAGCTACAGTTCTTGCTTTGCACAGCGATATCTATGATATATCCAGCACCTTATTCGATGAGGACAGGACCGAGATCCCTTCAACGGGAGTGACTCCTTTAGCAATAACTGGCAGATGCTACACACTCGGTTTGTTTTTGATTGCTTTTAAGAGTTTTTGCTTTGCACAGCGATATATATGATATATCCCGCACCTCATTCGACGAGGAAAGGACCGAGATCCCTTCACCGGGAGTGACTCCTTTAGCAAAACTACAAAAGCCTCAAAATCACTCCATTTCAAAACTTCATTTGATTCTACAACGATATCAAGTTCATTACGCAATAGGTTTTCAGAAAAACCTGCGTAGCCCTCCGTCATTTCAGATAAGTTACATATAGTATTCGTGCTGCATTTGTTGGCTTTCGTCAAGGTGTAGTGTGCGGTAGCTATGTGCTGTTTATCTGCTGCATATGATGCGACTGGATTAGGGTAGTCGTACGGCTTTGTTGGCTTTCGTCAAGGGTCATGCGGGTGGGTTTAATTCAGTCAAGAAATGTACGGGTTGAACTTGACTAGCGGGCTGTGGTTTGTTGGCTTTCGTCAAGGTCATAGCACGCTAGGGGCAAAAGTATTATCGGGAATTTCAAGTGTTGAAATTTGCAATGAGATTGCATACCTTCTATGAGATAGTTGGATCCCGATACCCACTGCGAGTAAGAGTTACTCCTGGGAGAGTTTTACACATTGCAATTAGCTGATCAAGTAGGTGTCTAGAAACGTGTCAACGGGGTTACGCCTCTGGGAAAACGAGGTTTACATTAATTAGGTTCGTGGGAAAGCACGGGGGACCTCTCTCAAAGTACCGACACTGGCCTGGCTGAAAGATTGGCGAACTTGTAGTGTGTGATTAATCCCGGCTAGTCTTTCCTTTTAGGGTTTGAAGGAAGATTTGATAAAAAGCAGTGGGAGCCATCCTGATTAGATAAGATAATAACCAATCTGATCTTGCACGAGCATACGCTAAAGTGTTTTCTTCTCTCTCTCTCCAGGTAGCGACCATTTCATGCCCTAATGAAGATAATAATATGGATGTGTTGACCGAACCCGCATGTTATACTGTGCTGGGGAACGTTGGTTCCGTTCTTTCTTATTAGAGTTATAGGAATGAACAGGATATAGGGGAATACCAGGATTTCCATGCCACCCGATTGAAGAAAGTACATGTTGATGCATTTTCTTCGGGTGTGTTCGTTACTGAGAACTGTTTCTCCATTTGCTCTACGTCCTGGGTATTAGATACCGGGTCAGGATCCCATATATGTAATCAGTTACATGGGCTCAAGAAAGGTAGAGAACTTGGAGAAGGTGATAAAGACATTAGAGTTGGAAATGGTGCAATTGTTGCAGCTAAGACTGTCGGGGAATATCACCTTGTATTACCAACTGGTAATACATTGGTTCTGAACGAATGCTATTACATGTCGAACCTGATATGCAACATTATATCGATTTCTTTATTGAGCAAAGAGGGATATAATTTTGTATTACAGGATAATGTTATGAACATTTTCCGTAACCAAAAGTTGGTTGGATCAGGCACGTTGTGCAATGGCATTTATGTTCTAAATCAATCAACAGTTCTGAGCATAACAAGCACACACAAAAGGAAGAATTCAGAACTGAATGAATCCTTCTTGTGGCATTGTAGACTGGGTCACATCAATGCGACACGACTGGCTAAGTTGCATAAGGATGGATATTTGAAACCATTCGAATTTTCATCTTATGACACTTGCCAGTCATGTCTCAAAGGCAAGATGACCAAAACTCCGTTTACGGGACACGGAGAAAGAGTTACCGAACTCTTGGGACTAATACATAGTGATGTATGTGGTCCCATGTCTACACATGCTAGGGATGGTTCTTCGTACTTCATTACATTCACTGACGATCTCTCAAGATACGGACATGTGTACTTGATAAGACACAAGTCTGAAGCTTTTGAGAAATTTAGAGAATATAAACAAGAAGTCGAAAACCAAACCGGAAAAAGTATTAAAATCCTTCGATCTGATCGAGGAGGTGAATACTTGAGCAATGAATTCCTGGACTTCCTAAAAGAGAATGGGATTCTCTCTCAGCTGACTCCTCCATATACACCACAGCACAACGGTGTATCAGAACGGAAGAACCGCACCCTATTAGATATGGTGCGCTCTATGATGAGCACAGCTGAGTTACCTATTTCCTTCTGGGGGTATGCGCTTGAGACAGCCATACATCTATTGAATATGGTCCCCACCAAATCTGTGCCTACCACTCCATATGAGATATGGAAAGGGAAGAGACCATGTCTTAACTATGTTAAGATATGGGGTTGTCCAGCCTATGTCAAACGACAAAATCCGGACAAACTCGAGGCACGGTCTGTTCTATGCAAATTTGTAGGATATCCCAAGAATTCTCAAGGGTATATCTTCTACCACCCTGAGGAACAAAGAGTGTTTGTTTCTCGGCATGTCACCTTTTTAGAAAAGGAATTTCTTGAAAAAGAGATTAGTGATCACAAGGTAGAACTGGAAGAAGTTCCAGCTGCAGAAGCTACAACAGAAGATCTTGTGGAACCAGAGGATTCCGTAGTTCCCGATGAACCCCAGCCACTCCGCCGATCTAGTAGGGTTCCTCGCCAACCTGAGAGATACTACGGTTTTCTCATGGAAGGTGGGAGCGAGGATTGCATCATGGAGGATGATGACCCAACTAGCTTCGAGCAGGCCATCATGAGTGGGGACTCAGTGAAATGGCTGGATGCTATGCGGTCCGAGATGGAATCCATGTACACCAACAAAGTATGGACTTTGGACGTTGCTCCTGAAGGGGTAAAACCCATTGGGAGCAAGTGGATCTTCAAGAAGAAACTTGGTGTAGATGGGAAAGTAGAGACTTTCAAAGCTAGACTTGTAGCAAAGGGTTTTCGTCAAAGACCAGGTGTGGACTATGACGAGACCTTTTCTCCAGTGGGTATGCTTAAATCCATCCGGATCATGCTTGCCATCACTGCATATCATGATTACGAAATCTGGCAAATGGATGTTAAGACCGCCTTTCTAAACGGTGATTTAGAAGAGTGCGTGTACATGACTCAGCCAGAGGGCTTCGTAGACAGTGGGAGCAGCGGAAAGGTGTGCAAGCTGCTTAAATCCATTTATGGATTAAAGCAAGCATCGCGGAGTTGGAACATCTGCTTTGACGTCGTTATCAAAGAGTTTGATTTCGTCAAAAATCCAGATGAACCTTGTATCTATAAGAAGGTGGCAGAGAGTAAGGTTGTCTTCCTTATATTGTACGTGGACGACATACTCTTGATAGGAAATGATATTCCTATGCTACAATCGGTCAAGCTCTTCTTATCACAAAGATTCTCAAAGAAAGATCTTGGTGATGCCTCCTGCATATTGGGGATTAGGATCTATAGAGATAGATCCAAACGGATTTTGGGATTGTCCCAATCCAGGTACATTGACACCATACTAAAGAGGTTTAGTATGGAAGAGTCCAAGCGTGGGAACTTGCCCACGATCTCTGGAGTCACTCTCTCCAAAGAGATGTCTCCCAAGACTGATTTGGAGAGAACTCGCATGCAAGGGATACCCTATGCTTCGGCAGTAGGCTCTATCATGTATGCGATGCTGTATACCAGACCCGATGTAGCATACTCACTAAGTGTAGTGAGCAGGTATCAAGATGATCCTGGAGAGAGTCACTGGACAGCTGTGAAGAGCATTCTCAAGTACTTGCGAAGGACTAGAGATATGTTCTTGGTGTATGGTAACGGAGAACTCCAAGTGGAGTCCTTTACCGATTCGAGCTTCCAGAGTGATAAGGACGACTCTAAGTCGCAGTCGGGCTTTGTCTTTACCCTTTACGGAGGGGCGGTTAGCTGGAAGAGTTCCAAGAAGGAAACCGTGGCAGACTCGACGATGGAGGCTGAATACATCGCTGCCAACGATGCTGCCAAAGAGGCTGTCTGGATCAAGAAGTTCATTACTGAACTTGGAGCGGTTCCATCCATTGAGCAGCCAATACCTTTGTATTGCGATAACAATGGAGCGGTGGCTTTGGCCAAGGAACCTAGGTCCCATCAGCGATCCAGGCATATTCTGAGGCGGTATCACCTGATCCGGGAGATAGTTGATCGCCGGGAGATCGAGGTCAGGAGGGTTGACACGAAGAACAACACGGCGGATCCACTCACGAAGGCCATTCCCCAGACACAGTTTGAGAGACTCTTCGGGATGCTCGGTATGCGATACTACAGCAACTGGCCCTAGTGCAAGTGGGAGATTGTTAGTTGTATGTATGCCCTAGAGGCCAGTATTGTACAAATGATGTATATTATATTGGATGCTTAGACATATATAGAGATGACTTTCTTTCTCGATATGATAGTATGCTATCTGGTTACACTTTATCTTAACATGTACACTTGTCTCTTTAAACTGTCTTATAGTTACATGTTGGTAAAGCCCTTAGGATGTGTACTTGACTGCCTGGACTATGATGCAGATCATACTAGTGGGGACATGATAGTCCATAAGTACATCCTTCAAGATCCCTAGTCGTGGGTGTATCGAGACGGGGCATCGATATACCAGTGTAGACTAGCGTATACGCTTCTCGACCCATGAGATGGGCGATGGATGATCCCATATCCATTGGTGTTTGACATCAGAGATGGTGTACGGGTGCTCAGTGGAGACTGGGTACACTGGACGGACTCGCCGAGAACTCCCAGATGGTATTATACCTCACGTCAGATGGCAGTTCTCAGGTGACACTTGTACAGGTTAGTCTGTAGACCCGAGATCGTCATAGAGTCTTATGTGATTCCCACTGTGCTTTGATCTCCACCTTACCACGTCCATGAGGGCGTGCAAAACGGTGGTCTTTGGGTACAGTCCCGAGTCACATGGAGGCAATGAGCGATAGGAGGGGTTTCGTCTCTCCCGGTATTGGGGGTTGATGTTGCGCTGTGCTCGATTGGCCGTAACAGGGAAGTCCCTGGCCAGGGCTGATCAGAGATTTGCTGGTAAGTGTTACCAGTAGTTTCTCGACCCGTTATGAGCCTCCCATCGGCACGACTTATCGGTTATTGGGGTCTGACGTTTACCACCCCTAGACTTGATATGCGACGTATCAGACGAACAGACCGGACTGTACGGTAAGTGTTACTGGTTGGATTCACAGGAGTGTGAGCGGGCTAGCTCGTCGATCTTCTGATCGCTCAATACCCGGATGGCCGTTACGTTTAGCAGACCGCTTGCGGCTTGTGGGTGCTTGATATGATCATCATCTACTACCGGCGTATTGACGAGTCTTTAGAGTCCTACACAGAGGTTTCCTGGCTCAAACGAAACGAAATAGGAGCGCATATGAGATATGTACGAGAGCGAGAATAATGCGTGTATGTGATACCGCATTTCATTCTCGCGATAAATGTTTCGATTGGTTATATTCGATATGACCTAGTTATCGAATCATTGATTCGATAAATCGATACATTGAATACTAGTCGGTTGTGTGCGACATGACCGGATCATTGAATCAAATGTTGATTTAATGATTTAATGTATAATTATATATTTGATATATTACTTTGCATTAACTAGTATTGGTTTACTTTATATGGATTTTCTCACTTGATGTGTAAGAAGTATATGTGATATACTTTTGTGCACACATTTGTATCATGATTGATGATACTTGATCATTTTGTTAAGTGCAAAGAACTAAACCATGGTTATGATGATGGTTAGGGTTTTGTATTACTCATCTATTTATTTATCCTTTCTATATTTATTTAATTAGATAAAAGATTAGAAAATGGTTTCTTTTTGTCATGAAGCTTGATGAAGCTTTATGAAGCTTTGACTAAAGAGACCATTTGTCTTCTTGCTTAACCCTAACCATTCCCATTTACCATGGTTTATTCTCTACACTTAACCTAGGTTAGAACATGATAAGTATTTTGATTTTATTATTCTTTTTCACAATACTTATTCTATCTACTTCTTCTTCTTCATCTTCAAGAAAGAAACTTTGATGTCATCAATGGCAACTTGAGATCCAAAGTGAGAAATCCAATTCTAAAGTGAACCCATCTCCTATTTCTTCACCCTCTACCTCTTGCCAAGTTGTTTTGGGTGTTTTCTTCACAAGTTTCACAACTTGGTGAAGTTGGAGCTTGAACTTGTGCAACCTCGACGTAGATCATCTTCGGCACGAAGCCGACGACCTATTCCGCTCGTTTTCCCGATGAAGCCGACAAATGAGTCTAGGATTCGAAAAGGACAGCGAGAGGACGACTACGTGGAGCTAAGGAAGTGGATATCCGGATCTACAAAGGTTGTAGCATCTAACTTTTAGTTAAGTAGTTAACTAGTTTATCTTTTCGCCTAAACTTCTAGTCTAAGATCCGTATTAGGGTCTCTCGGCACCCATAAATTTTTATATTGGCATGTTCGATGCCTTGTGAGACCTCTATAGGGTGCCTAGGAACCTTTCATTTAGTGGGTTTTGGTGTGTAATCATTCCAATCAAGTTCCAGATGGGTTATTTTTCAGACTTAGTTCCAATTAAGGCATCAATAACATTCCTTCATATTCACTCACTTCATAAACTATTCTTGATATTACTTATTTTCGAACAAACTTATTTGATCCTCAGAAAATCATTTATGCGTTTAAAAGTTTTTAGACATAAAAAAACTTGTCATCTAATTTCCAAAAACTCACGACACGTGTAGTGTGATGTAAAGATGTATATCAGCTATAGTTAACTTTAAAGGAGGGTTATCTTTCAGGTTTTCAAAATCTAAACATAAGATTTAGTTATTCTTATTTTATCAAACAAAACCGTCGAAATGTTGAATCAGAGTCCTCCCACTAGTTAACTTGACAGAAAAGTTTTTATGTTTTAAGAAAATTTTCAGATTTTTATGGATTTTATGGATTTAAATATGCAGATGCAAAATATACATATGAATGCGAAGGTAAGAAATGCGTACCGAGCGTACCCCCAAACTTAAACTGGACAGTGTCCTCACTGTCATTACATGAAGAGATCATTTGAAGGGTCAAAATTGCCGGTTAGCGATACACAATTTTTATTTGTTTTTGTTTTTAAAGAAAAGAAAAAGAATATACACAAATATATACAAAATGGTTTGTACATACCCCCAAACTTATTTGGAACAGTGTCCACTGTTCTTGGCTGGATAACCGAAGTTTGGAGGTAGGCAGAGAAAGATTATGCAGGGTAAACCGGCTCCTGTAAGAATAGGAGCTCCTCTGTTGGTTCGGCGCTAAGGTACGGTTTTAGTCGGTGTCCGTTCACTTTGAAAAATGAACCGTCCTTTGGATTTTCCAAATCCACAGCGCCCTGCGGATATACATTCCGCACAAAATACGGCCCTTTCCAGCGAGATCTGAGCTTTCCAGGGTGGAAGTGAAGTCGGGTGTCGTAAAGCAGTACCTGCTGACCAGGTACGAAGGTTTTGCGCAAAAGGTGTTTATCGTGAAACACCTTCGTTCGATTCTTAACGACTACCGCGTAATCGTAAGCCTCATCCCTAAGCTCGCTCAGTTCGTTCAACTGCAGCTTCCGATGGCTGCCCGCATCTTCGAGAGACAGATTCAGCTCCTTTATCGCCCAAAATGCGCGATGCTCTATTTCGACAGGTAGGTGGCAGGCTTTTCCGTACACAAGCCGATAGGGAGACATGCCAAGGTCGGTCTTATAAGCGGTTCGAAATGCCCAAAGGGCATCAGTGAGTTTCAGCGACCAATCCTTACGGTTCTTGGAAACCGTCTTCTCCAGTATCTGCTTGATTTGCCGATTTGAAACTTCGGCCTGCCCGCAGGTTTGGGGGTGGTAGGGCATGGATAGCTTATGATTAATGGAGTATTTCCGCATCAAGGCCTCGAAAGTCTTGTTGCAGAAATGACTTCCATTGTCACTAATGATCGCTCGGGGGTGCCCAAACCGGGAGAAGATGTTTTCTTTAAGAAACCTAACAACAACCTTGTTGTCGTTAGTCCGGCTGGGCACAGCCTCGACCCATTTAGAGACGTAATCAACAGCGAGAAGGATGTACAAGTTCCCAAAAGAGCTGGGAAACGGCCCCATGAAATCGATCCCCCAAACATCGAAAATCTCCACAACCAAGATCGGTTGGAGCGGCATCTCGTTCCTCCGGGATATCCGGCCCATGTGTTGGCACCGGGAGCAAGTCTTGCAATAGTCATGAGCGTCTTTGAAGAGTTGTGGCCAGTAGAAACCACATTGCAAGATCTTCTCAGCTGTCTTTCTGGGGCCAAAATGCCCGCCACATGCTTGATCGTGGCAAAATGACAGCACCCTCTTGAATTCCTCGTCAGGGACACATCGATGAATAATCTGGTCGGGACAGTACTTGAACAGATAGGGTTCGTCCCAGTAAAAGTGTTTTACTTGGGATAAGAAGCGAAGTCTGTCCTGACTTGACCATTCAGTCGGTAGTAATCCCGTGGCCAAATAGTTTACAATATCTGCGAACCAGGGTTCACAAGATACCGTCAAGAGCTGTTCATCCGGGAAAATGTCGTTGATCGGAATTGGAAGCGAAGGCAAAGAAGGAAGTCGTGAGAGATGGTCGGCAACTACGTTTTCACATCCTCGTTTGTCCTTAATGACAAGGTCAAACTCTTGAAGCAAGAGGATCCAACGTATTAACCAAGATTTTGCATCTTTCTTCGCAAAAAGATGGCGCAGAGCAGAATGGTCGGTGTAGACAATGACTGGAGAGCCGATGAGGTAGGGCCTGAACTTTTCTAAAGCAAATACAACAGCCAAGAATTTTTTCTCAGTTGTTGTATAATTGAGTTGGGCGTCGTTCAGGGTTCGGCTCGCATAATAGATTACGTGCGGCATCTTGTTGATGTGTTGTCCAAGGACAGCACCAATGGCAAAGTCGGATGCATCGCACATAATCTCAAATGGGTGCGTCCAGTCTGGCGAAGAGAGAACGGGAGCAGAAGTGAGTGAGCGTTTCAATGACTCAAATGCAGTCACACAGCTCGAGTTGAAGTCGAATGGCGTATCCTTGGCCAGCAAAAGAGTCAAGGGCCTAGCAATCTTGCTAAAGTCCTTGATGAACCGTCTATAGAAACCGGCATAGCCAAGGAAGGCTCGGATATCTCTGACGCAACGGGGAGGAGGTAGATTGGAAATGACCTCAATCTTTGCTTTGTCAACCTCTATGCCATTTTGCGAGATGATATGTCCTAAGACAATACCTTCGCGCACCATGAAGTGGCACTTCTCCCAATTCAAAGTGAGATTCTTGTCCTTACATCGGGTAAGGACAGCGTCAAGATGCAGCAAACACTCGTTGAAGGAATCGCCGAAGATGGAGAAGTCATCCATGAAAATCTCCAGAAATTTTTCCACCATGTCTGAGAAAATTCCCATCATACACCGCTGGAAGGTAGCGGGAGCATTGCATAACCCAAAGGACATGCGACGATATGCAAACGTGCCGAAAGGACAAGTGAAAGTGGTCTTGTCCTGGTCTTTTTCGGCGATGGGAATTTGATTATAGCCGGAGTAGCCATCAAGAAAGCAGTAGTACTCGTGTCCGGCCAATCGTTCAAGCATCTGGTCAATGAAAGGTAGCGGAAAGTGGTCTTTCCGCGTTGCGGCGTTGAGTTTTCTGTAATCAATGCACACTCGCCACCCAGTTTGGGTATGAGTAGGGATTAACTCGTTTGCCTCGTTAGTGATGACCGTGATGCCCGACTTCTTGGGGACAACATGAATGGGGCTAACCCACTGGCTATCAGAGATAGGGTAAATGATACCACTATCTAGACATTTTACGATCTCCTTCTTCACAGCCTCTTTCATGACTGGATTGAGACGTCTTTGTGGATCCCGGGCTGGTTTGGCATCATCCATCAGATGAATGTGATGCTCAACGATCAGGGGACTAATCCCCTTGATGTCCGCCATGGACCAGCCAAAAGCTTGCTTGTTGCTGTGCAAGACCGCGAGAAGGGCTTTCTCTTGCTCTGGAGCTAGAGAAGCCGAGATGATGACAGGAAGGGTCTCGTTCTCACCCAAGTAAGCGTACTTAAGGTGAGACGGCAAAGGCTTGAGTTCGAGCATGGGAGGAGAAACGATTGAAGGCAAGATTGGTGCAGAGGTCTCGAACTCAAAGGACTCCAGCAAAGGTTCAAAACGAGTGTAAGCGACCGAGTCGGATGGTTCAGGTAACTCATCCGAAAATTCGAAGGATTCAAACTCGGGTGGTGAGCGGCTAAGATCGTTGGAGAACGTGAAACACTCGTAGTCGTTGTCGGGCGCAGAAACAGCAGCAGGTTCGAGGAGGAACGCACTAGTGGCGTCAAGATTATCGTGATCAAACAGAAACTCCTCGAATTCACATTCTTCTGGGGTGATCTCCTGGATCGAGCAGACGTCCAGTATATGAGCATTAGGTTCGGCGGGCTGATTCCCCAACCTAAAAATGTTGAGTTCAATCGTCATGTTTCCAAAAGAGAGGTTCATCGAACCATTGCGACAATTGATCACAGCATTTGAGGTTGCAAGGAATGGGCGACCGAGTATCACCGGAATTTGATTCCGGGGGTTAGCTACAGGCTGTGTGTCTAATACAATGAAGTCAACGGGGAATATGAAGTCCCCGACTTTGATTAACACATCCTCTAGCTCACCCCTAGGATGGGTGATCGATCGGTCGGCCATTTGGAGAGTGCAGTGTGTGGGTTTCAGCTCTCCGACGCCTAATTGCTCGTATACTGAGTACGGAAGCAGGTTAACACTGGCACCAAGATCTAATAGTGCGCGGTTGATGTTCTTATCCCCAATAGTAATAGAAATTGTAGGACAGCCAGGGTCCTTCCGTTTTTGTGGTAAAAATTGGGTAAGGGCATCACTCACAGCACTAGCCAAGAAAACTTTCTTGGGTACCTGAGACTTCCACTTTTTCGTGCACAAGTCCTTTAAGATTTTCGCGTAGGACGGGACTTGTTGGACAGCATCTAAAAGAGGAATGTTAATGTTAACCTGCTTAAATAACTCCAGAATCTTCTCCATTTGAGGATTTTGTTTATTAGACCTCAACCGGTTTGGAAATGGGACATTTTTAAAATTGGTTGAGTCTAATGCTTGTGGAGGAGATTATGGAGTTGGAACGGATCCCAGAACAGGTGTTTTCGTGGAGTGAGAAGTGGGTCCGTTCAGAGCAGAAGAAGAGGAAGGAGAGCCTTGTGAAGAACGGAGAATAGGCTCAGAAGACGAGGAAGAAGAAGAAGAAGAAGAAGAAGAAGTAGCGGCCGGGGTGTCATCGTTGATCCGTTTGCCAATGTTGTTTTGCAGCATCCTTCCCGATCTCAATGTGGTCACGGCACTCACATTATGATTCTGTTGTTCAAGAGCAACATGTACATTCTGTGGGTGACCGGGATTTGGGAGTGGTTGGGATGGGAGCTTCCCCTTCTCTCGCTCGCTTAAGGCCGCGTTCCGTTGTGCAATCTGGGCCTCGATGGTCTTGATGCTTTGCCCGTGTGCGGCAGTGTGTTGCACTAACGATTGAATGGAAGACTGGATGTTTGCGGTGGATTGAGTCGATTGTTTAACGAAGCGACCGGGGTGTCATCGTTGATCCGTTTGCCAATGTTGTTTTGCAGCATCCTTCCCGATCTCAATGTGGTCACGGCACTCACATTATGATTCTGTTGTTCAAGAGCAACATGTACATTCTGTGGGTGACCGGGATTTGGGAGTGGTTGGGATGGGAGCTTCCCCTTCTCTCGCTCGCTTAAGGCCGCGTTCAGCTGTGCAATCTGGGCCTCGATGGTCTTGATGCTTTGCCCGTGTGCGGCAGTGTGTTGCACTAAGGATTGAATGGAAGACTGGATGTTTGCGGTGGATTGAGTCGATTGTTTAACGAACGCCTCCAGACTTCGTTCGAGCGAGGAAACCTTATCGTTGTTTGACGGAACAAAGTTGTTCGGTGGAAAAGAATTGTTCGGTGCAAAGTTGTTCGTCTGATTTTGGAAAGGTTGGGGTTGGAAGGGCTGCTGAAACTGAGTTTGTTGTTGCGCTTGTTGTTGCGGCGGAGGGGCCCTTTGGAAATTGTTGCCTTGGAATTGATTCTGATTCTGATTCCAGGCGAAATTGGGGTGGTTCCTCCAACCGGGATTGTAGGTGGAAGAGTATGGATCATTCCTTGGTCTTTGCTGAAATGCAGCATTAACCTGATCCTGTCCTTGCGATGGTGGATTGTAAGGACACTCTTCGGTCAAGTGAGAAGGATCGGAACAACAAGCGCAGATGGTACGAAGGGGAAGAACAGGGGTAGGAGCAGGAGAAGAGAATTTGCTCTCTATCGCTTCAAGCTTTCTCGTTATTGCAGCCATTTCAGCTTTCATTGCAATAGAGACGTCAAGTTGGTGAATTCCTACCCTAGACTGACCGGTAGAAGTGGAGGTAGAAGAAGAAGAAGTCGGTCTGGTGCTCTCCCATTGTAGCGTTTGCTCCGCAAGGTCGTCAAAGAACTGCCACGCTTCCTCGTCAGATTTCGATAGGAAGTGGCCCTGACAGATGGTTTCCAACAACTGCTTCGTTGCTGGGTTCAGGCCCTCGTATAAGGTTTGGCAAAGTTGCCATTTTTCTATACCGTGGTGAGGACACTGAACAAGAAGGTCTTTGTACCGGTCAAAGCACTTCCAGAAGGGTTCAGAAGGAAGCTGAGAGAATTGGTTGATTTCATTTCGAATCCTTGAGGTTTTATGATTCGGATAGAACTTTTTGAGAAGCGCTTTTACAAACTCGTCCCAACTGGTTATGGAATGGGAAGCGGTGCTATACAGCCATTTTTCAGCAAGATCACATAAAGTGAACGGAATGACCCGTAGACGTATAGCATCGTCCGACAGCTGGGTGGTTTTCATCATGGCACAGACGTTTTGAAATTTGTTGATGAAGATATAGGCATCTTCAGATTCAAGCCCATGAAATCGTGGAAGCATGTTGATGAAGTGGGGCTTAATTTCAAAATTATCCCCATTGGCCGGTGGAAGAGAAAGGCAGGTGGGAAGTGCAGAACGGGTGGGATAGAAACGGTCCTGGAGCGCGATTCGCTGCAGCGCTACAACAGGCGGTGGTGGTGGGTTATTGGTCTCCGTAGGAGGTGGAGCCAATCCAGGGGTAGTCAAAGAGATGTTCGGATTAAATCCTGACATCGCGGAAGAAGAGGTTGGTGAAGGTGAAGGTGAAGATGTATGAACAGAATTCCGGTCAACGTCGGAGTTGGCCGGCAAAGGAAGGGGTGAAAGAGGAGTGGACGGAGTATCGACGTCTGAGTCGATCGCGTAGTCGGTAGCGACTAACGTAACGCGGACTAGACGGGCGCTAGTGTCCCGAGTCCAAGCGGACATACACTAAACGAGTTTAGTATAGTCAAAGCGGAGTAGGTGAGGGTAAGAAAACGTCAATGGAGAAAGGCGATGGGTGGTGGGTGAAAAATGGATTTTGGCGACAAAGGGCAAGTTTTTATAAAAGTTTTTGATTTTTTTTTTGATTTTTTTAATTTTTAGAAAGAGCTTTACAGAAATATGTACGGATATACGGCTTAAGTAATCACAAACAAGATATGCACAATCACACCTAGATCTAGGGTCACCTAGGTCTGCTAGACCTGCTCCAGAACTTGATTGTCGAAGTAAAACTGTGTCGAGAAACGGGCTTAAAAATACACTGATCACGAGGCCAGGTAAGTGCAGAGATAAGGGGAGCTTTTCCAACGCTTTCGCGAAGTTCCTTAATTAAATAACCATTTCTCTTTTGGTGGTTGCGCCGTTAACACTTTCCAAGACACCCCGTAAACAATATACCGTTAAGCGAGGTTCTAAACACGGTTTAACTTCTCCTAATGAGCGCGAAGTCCTTAGGGCTGCAGTCTAGTATTTTTTAATTACAATGGACAATGCATATGCTTTTGTGATTTTTGGGGTCCTGGGAAGGGTGATGAAATCCTCACCCAATCTGAATTGGTTTCAAGCCCCTTAAGTCCGTATTAAAGAATGCAAAGCGGTAACAAATCAACTGCAAACAATTTTATTTTTAGCGCGGCGCAAAAAATCCTGCACAAGAATAGTTTATTGGAAGGGGGAAGAGAGTTTGCGCAAAGAAATCTGCAGAAAACACAGTTTATTGGAGTCCAGAGGAGTGGGAGAGAGAAGAGAAAAATTCACAGAGATTTTGGCACCCTAAAGGCTCCAGATGGCCGCGGTTCCGCGGCCAGACACCTGCTTAGGCCGCGGTTCCGCGGCAAGAAAGAGGGATTGGACTTTCAGTTTTTTTGTGTGTGCTGTTGTGGTTGTCCTCTGCTGTTTTTAAGACCCTGAATCTGGATTTGCTCACTGGAACTGCTCCAGAATCTTAAAGTAGACCGTTTGCTTCGTTTTGATCCCTTGCGGTGTAGCCGCGAAATGTGGGTCTATCTTCCCACGTCTTTGGCACTGAACTTGAACTCCGTATATTTTACGTCTTGGCCACTGAACTTGAACTTCGTATTTTCCTGCACACTTGCACAAAAACTAATCAAAAATAACAAGATGATTTTTTTTTACAACGTATATTTTTTTTTGTTTTGGTTATATTTATATTCACAAGTTAACCCAAAATTACACAAAGAAATAAACTACCGTCTCCCCGGCAACGGCGCCATTTGATTGTTAGCGATTCTGCGTGTTCAAGTTTAGTTAATTACCGCAATCAAGACGGTTTCGCTTGTAGCTAGCCGGTTGAGTACGGGTCGTCCGCAGGGAGATGGGAATCTTTTTCTATGTGCTTTAACGAGTTAAGTCCAGTTTTTCAGATTTTGTTGTGATTAATTAAGTGGTAAAATGATATGTAAAGAGAGCTTGTTAGGGTTAGGATTAGGTTAGTTTGAGTTAGGAGTCTCCCACATCTTTCGTTGCCCCTCTTAATCGCGGTGTTACGGTAATCGGCAACAACGGGGATTAGCACGACTAGGAAGGAACTTGCGAGTATAAGCTAGGCATTCCAACGTATAAGTTCTTCCTTTTGGTGTTTGTCCGTCCGTTCTTGGCTCTTAGCCATAACCTCCGGTTAATTCAACCACAACCGGTCTCTCTACGGAATCACCGCTATCATGTAGGATAGGGTGCCGTAAGGAGCGGATTGTGATTCAATTAACGGGAGTCGAATTAAGCTGTTGGGCAAAGAAAGAGTGAGAGAGATTTCCTTCTCTCAAACTTCCCTTATCCTACCCTAACAAGTATGAAACTACTCACACATCATGATACGGAAAAATAAAACAAAACAAAAGAGGAAGATAGAAAGAAAGAGATTAGAAGATAACAACTAGCTATTTGCGACCTCACCTTGGCAAGGATCAAGCGTAAGCATCATGGTTGTTTTAAGGATAAAGAAAAAGAGAAAAGAAAGAAACAACAAGAAATAACAACAACTAAGTTAACAAATTAAAATTACAATAATTAACAAGAGAACAAGACAAGCATAATAATAAACGGTTCTTCTTTATTCATCATTCTTCACTCAAAATCTCACTACAAGTTTTAATGGAGAAGAGATGAGAAGAGGAAGAAGAACATGTATTCTAAAACCTAGAGAAAAAATACAAGATTATGCACCCTTTCCTTCACAAAGTTCTGGGCTATTTATAGGCTGAAAAATGAAAACCTAGGGCAACCACCAGAACACAAATAAAAAGACCAAAACACCCCCAAAAAGTCTTCAAGCGCGGCGCCAGTACGGCCGCGGTTCCGCGGCCTAAGCATGCTTAGGCCGCGGTTCCGCGGCCTAATGGAGGAGTTGACTCCTCGAATTTTGTGGGCCCCCCTGGTCTGATGTTGTCTGTGGTTTGGCATATGTGTTTTCTGAAAATACTTCCACATTTCTTCCAGAATTTCTGTTGAGGGAAAGGTGTTTTGATGTGGACTTTTTGTCATGATTTTCTCGAGCTCCGCGTAGATTTCTTGGATCTTGTGCTGCCATTGAGCCTTGTGCATGAAGGTGACAATCGATTTGCCATTTTGTCTCCTAAACTGGTGTGTGGCAACAGACGGATAAAGAGCGGAGATCCGTGTTTTATCTGTGGTTGGCAGGAACCCGGATTTTGTCGTGTTTTCCATGAATTTCACCGTTTTAGAACCGAGAACCTGTATCCTGCAATTGACTAGCAAACACGGCTCAAGAGTATCTACCGATATGCAATGTGATAAAAATTGGGCGGTATGAAAATGCAAAAATCTGATATGAACAAGTTAATATCATATACTAACTCATGTAGAGACTAAACCATGGCTAAACAATAATGGTTGGGTCAATAAATATTTTCAAGTAAAACAAAATTAGTGGACTTGGTCAATGGTTCCACAAGCATCTACAAGCTTCAACCATGTTACATTTTCCAACTAATTTGATTTACTTTAAATAAACAAAACCTTACATTATTATAAGCATGGTGTGAGTCTCATACACCCATGTAGCATGTGGCATCAAGCATGATACAAAAGATGTACATTAATATATATCACATATATACTAAGTGTACACTAGTGGGTAAAGAATAATTAAGTGAGCTAATATTAGTTAATGTAAGACAATATATAAAATATATAATTATACATTAAATTATTAAATCAACACTTGACTTAATAATCCGGCTATATCACATACAACCGACTAATATCAAATGTATAAACTTGTCGAATCAACACTTGATTCGACGACCCGGTTATATCACATATAACCGACCGATATCGCATATCGCGAGAATAGAATACGGTATCACATACACGTATTAATCTCGGTCCCGCACATATCACATCTGTGCTCCTACTTCGTTTCGCTTGAACCAGGAAACCTCTGTGTAGGACTCTAAAGACTCGTCAATACGCCGACAGTATGCGGTGATCATATCATTCACCCACAAGCCGAAGCGGTCTGCTAAACGTAACGGCCACCCGGGTATTGAGCGATCAGAAGATCAATAAGAAAGCCTGCTCATACTCCTGCGAATCCAATCAGTAACACTACAGTACGGTCCGGTCTTTTCGTCATATATGTCACATATCTCAGCCTGGGGCTGGTAAACGTCAGACCCCAATAGCCCTGATAAGTCATGCCGATGTGAGGCCCATAACGGTTCGAGAAACTACTGATAACACTTACCAGTAGATCTCAGCAACCCTGGCCAGGGATTTCCTGTTATGGCCAATCAAGCATAGCGCAACATCTACCCCTAATACCGGGAGAGACGAAATCCCCTCCTATCGCTCATTGCCTCCATGTGACTCAGGACTGTACCCAAAAACCACCGTTTTGCACGATCTCTTAAACATGGTAAAGTAGAAATCAAAGCACAGTAGGAATCATACAAGACTTTATGATGATCTCGGGTCGACGGACTAACCTGTACCAGTGTGACCAGGGAACTGCTATCTGACGATAGGTATAATACCATCTAGGAATTCTCGGCGAGTCCGTCTAGTGTACCCAGTCTCCACTGAGCACCCGTATACCTTTTCTGATGTCAAACACCAATGGATGTGGGATCATCCATCGCCCATCATATGGGTCAAGAAGCGTATATGCTAGTCTACTCTGGAATATCGATGCCCCAACTCGATACTCCCACGACTAGGAACATTTGAAGGATGTACTTACCGACTACCTCTGCCCCAGTAGTATGATCTGCATCATAATCCTGGTAGTCAAGTACTCATCCTAAGGGCTTTATCAACATGTAATAGAGAGACAATAAGTGTACATGTTAAGATAAAGTGCAACCAGATATCATACTATCATGTCGAGCAAGAAAGTCCTCCCCATATATGTCCAAGCATCCACTACAATATACATCGTATGTACAGTAATGGCCTCTAGGGCATATATATAACTAACAGTGGTGGCATTGAGCATGGTTGAAGACATGTAGAGAGGAATAGGCCTTCATTTGTTTATTGGAAAAAGATTGTGATATTTTATTTGTATGGTTAGAAAAATTATGAAACCATTCTTTTCTACATTCTATTCTTCATTCATTCGTGCTAGCACTTAGCTCATTCTTGTTATGTCTACCACCTTCCTCCTCCTCCTCCTTCATCTTGTATGCTCTCTTGAGCTTCAAAATAGAGAGAAAATTATAGTGAACAATTCCTACATCCCCACTCTCCATTCTTAGCGAGTTTGGAGCGTCGGTTGCTTCACTGGGTGAAACTGGAGCTTGGAACGGTTCTCTTGGGTGGATCTTCTTCGGCAAGGACGGTCGCCATTCAAGCTTGTTCCCGACGGTCTACGAGGAGTTTGGAGAGGTCTTCCATGATTTGGTGGACATGCATCAAAAGTTGTATTTATCAAGTGAGTAAAGTAGTCTTCTAGTTAGTTGCTAGTTTAGTTTTATGGTTTGATTCTTAGGGAATATTTGTTTTGTGCTTACTTAAAAAAATCATTGTTTTCGCTTCTGCCTTGGCAGCAGCTTCCGCGGCGTGAGCACAACACACTTTCACTTCTCTCAACGAATTACAAGATAAAATCAAATTCTTTTTTTTGATTTTCAAAGATTTATTAAAACAAACCAATTCCTTTTTCTTCATTTCTAACAATAAAATTTGGTTTTCAAGGAAGCTATTTCGAGACATTGCCATATTGAGTTCATCATGAAAACTAGAAGAAGTATCACTAAGTTTATCATGTGTACCATCAAATGAAGAATTACAGTCCTTAAAATCAAAATTTTCTTCTTGTAGAAACAAACACCCATCATCGTCACTTTTTTGCTCTTTAGATATTTCAAATAAAGCGTTGACTTCAAGAGGTTGGTCATTCAGCTTACGAGGTTAACTACCTAAGTTAAAAATATTTAATTAAACTTTCATGTTTCCAAAAGAATATTGCATTGATCCATTTCTACAATTAATTAAAGTATTAAACATGGCTAGAAAAGGTCGACCTGGAATTACAGGAATTTGATTCCTTGGATTTGATACTGATTGTGTCTCTAAAACTATAAAATCAACAAGGAATATAAATTCCCCTATCTTAATGAACACATCCAGTATCTCACCCTTAGGCATATTGATAGATCGGCCGGCCAATTGCAAAGTTACTTTAATGGGTTTAAGGTCACCCAATCCCAACTGCTCATAGACCGTATAAGAAAGAAGGTTTACACTAACACCTAAGTTAAGTAAAGCCCTATTGATGGTATTTTCTCCTATAATGCATGAGATAGTAGAACAACCAGGGTCCTTATAATTTATGGGTATAGCATTACGCAAGACATCACTAATATTGCTGGCTAAAAAAAACTTTCTTAGGCACGTTTCTTTGCCTCTTTTTCGTGCATAGGTCTTTAAGAAACTTTGTGTAGGTAGGAACTTGGTCAATAACATCGAGAAGATGTATGTTTACTTAAACTTACTTAAACATCTCCATCATATTCTCCACTTTTGCATCATACTTCTTGGTTTTTAAACGATTAGGATAAGGTGCACGTAGCGTATTATCAATTGAAGGAGACTGGGATATAGAAGCAAGAATAGGTTTAGATGATGGATGTGCAGGTGAATGTGAAGGTAGTTTCTCATCATCATCGGTATCTACAGGCATTCGTACCTGATTATCAACCTGTTTTCCCGATCTCAAGGTTGTTATAGCATGTATTTGTGCGGGATTTGTCTTTGGATCCTTAGGATTTAGAATAGGTAGACTAGGTAGAGTGCACATCTCTCGCTCTGCGGTTATCTGGTCAGTTTTCGTTTCAAATCTCACAATTGTTGGTTGATTAGTAGATATAGCTTGACCAAATATTTGTATAAAAGCGGATAAATGTTTCTCTAAATTAGGCAAAGATTGAGCAGATGTTTGCATAAAAGCAGCCAATTGCTTTTCTATGTTCGTGGACGCATGACCTTGAAGACCGCAATAAAGAGGAGATTCTTCAAAAAGATGAAAGGAGTCTTGACAATTTAAACAGGGAAAAGGTTTATTGACTTGTTAAATAGGGGAAGGAGTAGTTGTTAGCTTTCCTATTGTTCACCGAATAGCAGCTAATTCTTCTTTCATACCAATAGAAGACTCCATGTCATGTATCCTTCCCTTAGATGTGGGTGTCGTCCTTGTTCGCCGCCGAAAGACGCGACCGGGACGTTGGGACGTCTGGCCTGAATTTTGGGGGCATCTGCTATTTGGATTTATCCATCCACCTCACCGAAGATGCCAAGTTGATTTAAGACACCGTGTATCGGAGGTTTAGACGGATGCGGTCGATGTAGCAGACTTCGTCAGATTCCCCCTCGTTTGAAGGGTTTTTGATTGTGGGGACGCTCTTCCCTAGAGGCGCAAGCCCCTGCAGTTAATTACGCTACCACGTCGTGGTAACCACTTTCTCCTTCTCCAGATGGTCACTTCGTGTCGTGTCTGTTTGTTTTGTTCTTGGTTGCCCATGGATTGTATACGGAGACTAATTTATGTTGTCGCCCGTAGGGCGTGGATTAGTCCAAATCCGTATTTTCTTAGATTTGGGTTTTTTGATTGGGTTTAAAGATCGTTAATCTCCTTTGAGACTAAGATCAACTTAAATGTTTGTTAAGAATACGTTAGTCTAATTTTAGACTAAGATCATGTTAGTTATATGTATACCCTAGAGGTCATTACTGTACATATGATGTATATTGTAGTGGATGCTTGGACATATATAGGAAGGACTTTCTTGCTCGACATGATAGTACGTTATCTGGTTGCTCTTTATCTTAACATGTACTCTGATTGTCTCTATGTTACATGTTGATAAAGCCATTAGGATGAGTACTTGACTACCAGGACTATGATGCGGATCATACTAGTGAGGACAGTGTAGTCGCCAAGTACATCCTTCAAATGTTCCTAGTTGTGGGAGTACCGAGACAGGGCATCGATACTCCAGAGTAGACTAGCGTATGCGCTTCTTGACCCATATGATGGGCGATGGATGATCTCATATCCATTGGTGTTTTACATCAGAGAAGGTATACGGGTGCTCAGTGGAGACTGGGTACACTGGACGGACTCGCCGAGAACTCCCAGATGGTATTATACCTCACGTCAGATAGTAGTTCTCTGGTGACACTGGTACAGAGTAGTCTGTAGACCACAGATCGTCATAGAGTCTTGTGTGATTCCCACTGTGCTTTGATTTCCATCATACCACGTCCAAGAGAGCGTGCAAAAGGGTGGCTTTTGGGTACAGTCCCGAATCACATGGAGGCAATGAGCGATAGGAGGGGATTCGTCTCTCCTGGTATAAGGAGTTGATGTTGCGCTTTGTTCGATTGACTATAACTGGAAATCCCTGGCCAGGATTGCTAAGATTTACTGGTAAGTGTTATCAGTAGTTTCTCGAACTGTTATAGACCTCATATCGACACGACTTATCAAGCTACTGGGGTCTGACGTATACCACCCCTAGGCGAGATATGCGACATATTAAACGAAGAGACCGAACTGTACGGGAGTGTTACTGATAGGATTCGCGGAAGAAAGTACAGGCTTGCTTGTTGATCTTCTGATCGCTCAATACCTGGGTGGCCGTTACGTTTAGCTGACCGCTTGCAGCTTGTGGGTGTTTGACATGATCATCACCTACTGCCGGTGTATTGACGATTCTTTAGAGTCCTACACAGAGGTTTCTTGACTCAGGCAAAACGGAGTAGGAGCACATATATGATATGTACGGGACCGAGAACAATACGTGTATGTGATACCGTATTAGATTCTCGCGATATGAGATATCGGACGGGTATATGTGATATAGCCGGGTCATCGGATCAAGTGTTGATTCAATGAACTGATACAGATTATATTAGTCGGTTATTTATGAAATAGCCGGATTATCGGATCAAGTGTTGATTTGATAATTTAATGTATAATTATATATTTGATATATTAAATTACATTAACTAATATAAGCTCACTTATTGATTCATTTTCTCACTCGGGTAATACATTGATATATATGCGATATATGTTAACTGTATTATTATTTTCTTTTGTTACAAAATATATTATATATGTGATATATAATATTGTAACATGTTATAATTACTAATGCAACATGATTAGTGGAGATGAAACAAGGTTAGGGTTTGATTTGGGTTAGCTCATTCTTGAAGCTTCTAGAAGCTTTTCTTTTTGTCATGAGCTAAGATATTTTGTTGATATTTTAGTGACTCATTCTTTAACCCAACCCAAACTCTTAACCCTAGTTAACTCTCTACAATGGTTAGCCTTCTCATTATCAACCATGGTTGCATTTGTAATTATCACTTGACTTTCATTATTCATCACAAAAGAATAGATCTTCTTCTTCCTTCTTCTTCTTTCATGGAAAAGCTTTCTAGCTTTTTCAAAGGTGATGAAAATGAGTGAGAAATAGAAAACAAATGAGAGCTAAAATCCTACTTCATCATCCTAATCTATCCTAGCCATTTAGATTAGGGTGTTCACATCATTTGTGAGTGAGAGCTTGTGTTAAAGAAACTTTAAGGTTGATCATCTTTGTTATCGAAGATCGGAAGCGAGTTTGCATCATTCTCTTCGTGGAACCTCTCTAGTGTCCGGATACATGATGATCGCAGTGAAGGGACATCAACACGGAGCTTATGAAGTGAAGGACCGGACTACAAAGATTGTAATCCCAAACTCTTAGATGTAAAGATGTTTACATGCTTTGTTTTCGCCTAATCTCTAGTTTAAAGATCTTGGTTAGGATTGTTCGGCACGTCTAAATTTTAAATCGGGCATGGTTGATTCCTTATAGACCCTTGTGAGAGTGCTTAGTAACCCTACAGTGGTATAAGAGCCAAGCTAGAGCTTTAGGCGAAGTCTAGACGAAGTTTAAAGTCCGATCGAACTCCGAATACCCGTAAAACCCTAGTTTCTAGAAATTTTTTCAAACGTTTATATTTTTCATATTAAAAATACTCAAAAAAATCAGCAGGGTATTTTAGGAATTACTGTGAAAAACGAGCATTTAATACCATTAAACAGCCACGGAACCGCGGCAATGACATGGCTTGCGCGGCGGTTCCGCGGCCGTACAGTGGGCTTATTGTTTTATTTTTGCACAGTTAAATTTGTATCTACTTCCTGATTCTTCTGGGAATTTTTTATTTATACTCAAGTGTTGAGTTTTCTGGGTTATATTGGGAGCTCGTTGATTCGATCGGAAAGTATAACTTCGTTTAGTTTGTCCGGGTAATTTTTAGAACGTTTTAAAAATTTCGAACGGATATCAATAACTCACTTTTTCCCCTGCCGGAAAATTTCCAAGTGTTGGATTTTTCCGTAGTTTAAGAACGTTCTAAGTCGTGCAAGTAACGTAGTGGACTCTCTAGAAGAACACAAACCTTAACTCGATTATGTGACCGTCTTGAACTGCCTCTAAACCGTAGGGTTTGGGGCAGTACGGCGTTGCCACATGTGAGGCGTTGGCTTGACCCTTCTACGGCAGGACCATTGGTAATGTGGCATGTGATGGATGTTTTTAAACTAATTTCAAGTGTTGAGAACTATTTGGGAAATATTGGGTGTTTGTTTATTCGATCGGAAAGTTTAACATTGTCTATTTATCTGGAATGTGATACAATATTTGGAATCCACAAGTAGTTATGAGATAACTAATTTGAATATTATAAATCTAGCAGTTTAGTCTCATTTGATCGGTTTCCACGGGATTTTGATGTGATCAAAAGTCCGTTGCAATCACGTAGTATACACGGATACTCGATTAAGGTTCTACAAGGCATCAACCATGCCCGATTAAAATTCTAGCCGTGCCGAATAACCCTAAATAAGATCTTTGCTAGATAATTAGGGTTTCACATGCAAGTAAAATATCATTTACGACTAAGTGAATACGAAATACAACCTTTGTAGATCGGTCCTTCACTTCTAAAGCTCCTTGTCGTAGTCCCTTCGCTGCGATCATGGTTGTCCCGGGCTCTTGCATGGCTTCACGAGTCGAAAGAAGCGTCCTTACTTGAAGTCTTCGAGGCCGAAGATGATCTATGTCGAGGGAATACCAACTCAAGCTACTACTTCACTAACCTAGAGAATTAGTGAAGCAAACACCCTAAACTAAAGTGCTAGTCTAGTAGAGGATGGAGAAATAGGAAGTAGGTTCTCTTTAGAATTTGATTTCTCACAATCTTTCACTCTCCTTTTAAAACCCTAGCAAGCTTTTCTTTTGCTCAAAGAAGAAGAAGAAGATGAACAAAAGAAAAGATTAGAATAATGATCAAGTCAAGTGAGCTAACCATGGGTGAGTGAATATCATATACTAACTCATGTAGAGACATAACCATGGCTAATCCAAAATGGTTAGGTTAATAAAAATCTAAAGTAAAACAAAGTTAGTGGACTTTGTCAAAGCATCCACAAGCTTCCACAAGCTTCATGCTTGTGACAAAAGCTCCACTAATTTGTAATTACCTTAAATAATTATAAACCACCATTTAAAATAGAATGGTGTATGTCTTGCACACCCATGCATGATGTATCAACAACCATGATACAAAATGAAAACACATTTTAATTTATATCACATATATATTAAAGTTGTGCACATGTGAGAAAAATCCTTAAGTGAACAAATGTTAGTTAATGTAAATTAGTATATCAATTATACAATTATACACTAAATTATTAAATCAACACTTGACTTAATAATCCGGTTATATCTCATATAACCGACTAACATTCAATGTATCGACTTATCGAATCAACCCTTGATTCGATAACCCGGCTATATCTCATATAACCGACCGATACAAAAAGTCGCGAGAATAGAATACGGTATCATATACACGCATTATTCTCGGTCCCGCACATATCACATATGCGCTCCTATTTCGTTTTTCCTGAGCCAGTAAAACCTCTATGTAGGACTCTAAAGACTCGTCAATACGCAGGCAGGAGGTGATGATCACATCAAGCACCCACAAGCCGTCAGCGGTACTAGCTGGATGTAACGGCTACCCGGGTATTGAGCGATCAGAAGATCAGCAAGCAAGCCCGCTCCAACTCCTGTAAAAGCCTAACGGTAATACTTTCCGTACAGTCCGGTCTCCTCGTCTGATATGTCGCATATCAAGTCTAGGGGTGGTAAACGTTAGACCCCAATAACCGATAAGTTGTGTCAATATGAGGCTCACAATGGGTCGAGAAACTACTGGTAACACTTACCAGTAAATCTCTAATCAGCCCTGGCCAGGGACTTCCCTGTTATGGCCAATCGAGCACAGCGCAACATCAACCCCCAATACCGGGAGAGACGAAACCCCTCCTATCGCTCAATGCCTCCATGTGACTCGGGACTGTACCAAAAAACCACCGTTTTGCACGCCCTCTTGGACGTGGTAAGGTGGAAATCAAAGCACGGTGGGAATCACACAAGACTCTATGACGATCTCGGGTCTACAGACTAACCTGCACAAGTGTCACTAGAGAACTGCCCTCTGACGTGAGGTATAATACCATCTGGGAGTTCTCGGAGAGTCCGTCCAGTGTACCCAGTCTCCACTGAGCACCCGTATACCATCTATGATGTCAAACACCAATGGATATGGGATCATCCATTGCCCATCTCATGGGTCGAGAAGCGTATACGCTAGTCTACTCTGGTATATCGATGCCCTGTCTCGATACACCTACGACTAGGAACATTAAAGGATGTACTTATGGACTACCATGGCCCCACTAGTATGATCTGCATCATAGTCCTGGTAGTCAAGTACACATCCTAAGGGCTTTACCAACATGTAACTATAAGACAGTATCAAGAGACAAGTATACATGTTAAGATAAAGGGCAACCAGATAGCATATTATCATATCGAGCAAGAAAGTCCTCTCTATATATGTCCAAGCATCCAATATAATATACATCATCTGTACAATACTGGCCTCTAGGGCATACATACAACTAACAATCTCCCACTTGCACTAGGGCCAGCTGCTGTAGTATCGCATACCAAGCATCCCGAAGAGTCTCTCAAACTGTATCTGGAGAATGGCCTTCGTGAGTGGATCCGCAGTGTTGTTCTTCGTATCAACCCTCCTGACCTCGATCTCCCGGCGATCAACTATCTCCCGGATCAGGTGATACCGCCTCAGAATATGCCTGGATCGCTGATGGGACCTGGGTTCCTTGGCGAAAGCCACCGCTCCATTGTTATCACAATACAAAGGTATTGGATGCTCAATGGATGGAACCACTCCAAGTTCAGTAATGAACTTCTTGATCCAGACAGCCTCTTTGGCAGCGAAGTATTCAGCCACCATCGTCGAGTCTGCCACGGTTTCCTGCTTGGAACTCTTCCAGCTAACCGTCCCTCCGTAAAGGGTAAAGACAAATCCCGAGTGCGACTTAGAGTCGTCCTTATCACTCTGGAAGCTCGAATCGGTAAAGGACTCTACTTGGAGTTCTCCGTTACCATACACCAAAAGCATCTCTTTAGTCCTTCGTAAGTACTTGACAATGCTCTTCACAGCTGTCCAGTGACTCTCTCCAAGATCAGCTTGATACCTCCTCACTACACTTAGTGAGTGTGCTACATCAGGTCTGGTACATAGCATCGCGTACATGATAGAGCCTACAGCCGAAGAATAGGGTATCCCTTGCATGCGAGCTCTCTCCAAATCAGTCTTGGGAGACATTTCTTTGGAGTGAGTGAGTCCAGAGATCGTGGGTAAGTTCCTACGCTTGGATCCTTCCATACTAAACCTTTTTAGTATGGTGTCAATGTACCTGGATTGGGACAATCCCAATATCCTTTTAGATCTATCTCTATAGATCATAATTCCCAGTATGCAGGAGGCATCACCTAGATCTTTCATTGAGAATCTTTGTGATAAGAAGAGCTTGACCGATTGCAGCATAGGAATGTCATTTCCTATCAGGAGTATGTCGTCCACGTACAATACGAGGAAGACAACCTTACTCTCTGCCACCTTCTTGTAGATACAAGGTTCATCTACGTTTTTGATGAAATCAAACTCTTTGATAACGACGTCAAAGCAGATGTTTCAACTCCGCGATGCTTGCTTTAATCCATAAATGGATTTAAGCAGCTTGCACACCTTCCCGCTGCTCCCACTAGCTACAAAGCTCTCTGGCTGAGTCATGTACACGCTCTCTTCTAAATCTCCGTTTAGAAAGGCGGTCTTAACATCCATTTGCCAGATTTTGTAGTCATGATATGCAGCGATGGCAAGCATGATCCGGATGGATTTAAGCATAGCCACTGGAGAAAAGGTTTCATCATAGTCCACACCTGGTCTTTGATGAAAACCTTTTGCAACAAGTCTAGCTTTGAAAGTCTCCACTTTCCCATCTACACCAAGTTTTTTCTTGAAGATCCACTTGCTCCCAATGGGTTTTACCCCTTCAAGAGCATTTTCCAAAGTCCATACTTTGTTGGTGTACATGGATTCCATCTCGGACCGCATTGCATCCAGCCATTTCACTGAGTCCCCACTCGTGATGGCCTGCTCGAAGCTAGTTGGGTCATCATCAACCATGATGCAATCCTCGCTCCCACCATCCATGAGAAAACCGTAGTATCTCTCAGGTGGGTGAGGAACCCTACTAGATCGGTGGAGTGGCTGGGGTTCATCGGGTACTACCGAATCCTCTGGTTCCACTAAATCTTCAGTTTGAGTTTGTGTAGCCGGAATTTCTTCCAGTTCTACCTCGTTGCCACTAATTTCTTTTGTAAGAAATTCCTTTTCTAAAAAGGTGGCATGTCGAGAAACTAACACCTTATGTTCCTCGCTATGGTAAAAAAGATATCCATGTGAATGTTTGGGATATCCCACAAACTTGCATAGAACTGACCGTGCCTCGAGTTTGTCCAGATTTTGCCTTTTGACATAGGCCGGACAACCCCATATCTTAACTCGTTTAAGACATGGTCTCTTCCCACTCCATATCTCATATGGTGTGGTAGGTACAGATTTAGATGGAACTTGATTCAATAGGTATGTTGATGTCTCCAGCGCATACCCCCAGAAGGAAATAGGTAACTAAGTTATGCTCATCGTAGAGCGCACCATATCTAATAGGGTGTGATTCCTCCGTTCTGATACACCATTGTGCTGTGGTGTATATGGAGGAGTCAGTTGAGAGAGAATCCCATTCTCTTTTAGGAAGTCCAGGAATTCATTGCTCAAGTATTCACCTCTTCGATCAGATCAAAGGATTTTAATACTTTTCCCGATTTGGTTCTCGACTTCTTGTTTATATTCTCTAAATTTCTCAAAAGCTTCAGACTTGTGTTTTATCAAGAACACATGTCCGTATCTTGAGAGATCGTCAGTGAATGTAATGAAGTACAAAGAACCATCCCTGGCATGTGTAGACATAGGACCGCATACATCGCAATGTATCAGTCCCAAGAGTTCAGTAACTCTTTCTCCGTGTCCCGTAAACGGAGTTTTGGTCATCTTGCCTTAGAGACATGACTGGCAAGTATCATAAGATGAAAATTCAAAGGGATTCAAATATCCATCCTTATGCAACTTAGCTAGCCGTGTCATATTGATGTGACCTAGTCTACAATGCCACAAGAAGGATTCGTTCATTTCTGAACTCTTCCTCTTTTGTGTGTTTTGTATATTAAGGACTGTAGTTTGATTGAGAACGTATATGCCATTAAATAATGAACCTAATCCAATCAACTTTTGATTCAGGAATATGTTCATAACATCATCCTGTACTACAAAATTATATCCTTCTTTGCTCAATAAAGAAACTGATATAAGATTGCATATCAGGGTCGGAATGTAATAGCATTCGTTCAGAACCAATGTATTACCATTTGGTAACACAAGGTAATATTCGCCAACTTCTTTGGCTGCAACATTTGCACCATTCCCTACTCTTACGGAATGATCACCCTCTCCCAGTTCCCTACCTTTACGTAGCCCATGTAACATATTACATATATGGGATCCCGATCCGGTATCTATACGTGGGAGCTGGGGTCTATAAGCACATCCTTAAAAGGTCCCTAGTCGTGGGAGTTTCGAGACAGGGCATCGATACTCCAGAGTAGACTAGTGTATACAGTCGAGACCCCGACGAGGGGCGGTGGCCGGTTTCACAAGCCACTGGTGTCAGTTGGTTCACCTAAGATGTATACAGGTGCTCATTGGGTTATGAGTACACCGGACAGGACTCGCCGGGAACCTGCTAGTTGGGATTATACCAGACGTCAGATAGCAGTTCCCTGGTGACATGTGTACAGGTTAGTTCATCGACCTGAGATCGTCAATTGTCTCGTGTGAGTTCCCACTGTGCTTTGATTACTACCCTACCATGCTCAAAGGAGACGTGCAAACAGGTTTTAGTTGGGTACAGTCCCGAGCCACATGGAGGCAGTGAGCGGATCTGCAGGGGTTTGTCTCTCCCGGTATTGGGGGTGAGGTTGCGCTGTGTCTAGGAGATCCATTACAAAAAGCCCTCGGCCGAGGCAGGAGATTTACTGGTAGGTATTCCAGTAGTATCTCAGGATGTTCTGGACTACACTCCGACACGACTTGTACCGCTTTTGGGGGTCTGACTTTTACCAACCCCCTAGGCCCGCCATGCGATGCTCATAGACGAACGGACCGGACTGTACGGATATTGTCACTGACAGGCTCAGTAGGGTGTCAGGATGAGTTCGCTCATCGACGTCCCTTTTGGTTAATACCCGGTAGCCCGTTACGTATTGGCTAATACCTCTGACGTGCTTGTGGTTAAATCCACAACCAAAGTATTGACGAGTCTTTAGAGTCCCCCACAGACCGTTTTCACAAGTTTCGGGCGAAACGCTGTAGAGGCCGTATGGAGATATAGCAGGGTTCGATCAGATACGTGCGGTATTGTACGGATCGTGATCGGACGGATTTTACTAGCGGGCTTTGGTTTAAGCCGGATCCTAGTATTGTATAGTATAGATTTTGTCTCTTTGCATTTGTATTCAGTGGGAATACAAATGCGGGCATGTATATGAAGTCGCGGGGTTTCCCTGTAATTTATTACGGGATATGTTTTCTGAAGTTGCCAGTTTTTATTCCTTTTCAGCCAGTTTTTCTTTCTTCCATTCTTTGGCTGAATTTCCGTTGGAGGGGTTTTTTTTTTTGCAAGTATGCAAATTATCTTTTGTGGAGGTATTATTTGTGTTTTGTGGCTTCATGATAGATATTGAATCATGAGATTCTTTTTCCATCAATTCTCATGCATTAAATGAGAAAGGATTTGGAAAGGATGTGAGGTTGATATTATTGTGATCTTTATTCATGTTTATCAATTCTTTTTTTCTCCACTTGTTTTTGGATCCACCATTTTTGAGAGTGAGAGGGGCCGGCCACATTTAAGGGGAGAGGGTGGTTCATTTGTGTGAGGGAGAAATTCATTCATCTCATTTTTGGGCTTACTACATTTTTCCTCACCTCTCTCCAAAGTTCTTGATTCTTCTCCACATCCATACAAGACAACTTCAACCCCAAAGTGACAATATATTCTACACTAGCCTACAGCACTTCTTGGGCACGTCGGCTCGCCAACTTCGTGCCCGAGTTGCGTCGGTCCAGAGGTGAGAGCCCGTAAAAGAACCCGGCGATGTGGTGCCCATTTCGACGAGGAGGTGACGACCGGAGATTCCTCGAGGAGATCGGAGTGGAGGCGAAGACCAAAGGACACGGATCGCCTTGTATAGCTTCTCTACTCCTTATTCTAGTTTGCTAGAGTTGGGTTAATGGCCCGATCTGGGATTTTAGTGCGCGGTGGTGTCGGTTTTCTAGTTTGAAAAGTTTTTCGTTTCCGCATTCCGGCATCGGATTGACGGCCGGGGCACCGCCGTGCACTTACACTGGTATCAGAGCCACGCCATTAACCATTACTAGCTTGCTCTAATGTGTTTAGAACTTCGATCGAACGAAAATTCCGAAAACCTGCATTTTCTGGTCTAGTTTCTGTCGAATTTTTCCAGTGCCCTAAAAATAATTTGGTACATTGTAAAAATACGAGCAGGGTTTTATTAGAACACTGTAAAAATTTGGCACCATGATCCTATAGTTGAGCCGCGGAACAGCGGCCATAACCCCATTTTGGCCGCGGTTCCGCCCCCGAAATATAGCTTCTCTGCACCAAATTTGTACAAGTGGGTTTCTGACTTGAAATTAGGGTTTTTGGTATATACTGTTTGGGCCCAGATTTTCTTTGAGTGCTACAGTTGTGCTTGGGGCCCACTTTGGTAAATTTGATCGATCGAAAAATTTTAAACATGTTAGTTCACAGTATTTACGTTATATCTGTGACCGTGAATGTCATTTGATCGGTAAATCCTGTCTAACTGTTATAGCCCTTTTAGACGGATTTGCGAACGTGACATTCACGTTGATGTTCTGTGTTGTGCTGTGATGTTGCGGATTGGTCGTGGGGGATAGCCTGGATGCAATGGTAGTACAGTTTCATTTTATATGTACATTTGATATTACGGGGCGAGCGTCCGACATGTGGACTGCCGTCACTGCATGTTTGTATATTATTCTTTTGGGGCACGATCGGGCTGAGGTCGATGTATCCGTTGTATGTATATTTTACTTTCTGTACTAAGATTACCCCGCGGTGGGGTGCACGGATAGCCGGGTTCTAGAGGGCAACGGGCCCGCATCTCATGGCTTTGAGACGAAGGGGGGCTTCACTCTAGAATTGGCGGGCTATTCGCCGCACTCGTAGGGGTACAGGTTGACCCAAGGAGGGGTGCCCAAGTTACCGGATTCCGTCAAGTGCTGGGTGGTCCATTCACATTGCTGAAGGGGGCTGCCTCGCTTCAGGTTTTGGCGGGTAACTTGCCGCGCCCGTAGGGGTCTAGGATTTCATTGCACAGGTTATCCACACGACCAGGGGAACGTCGAGTTTCAGTAGCAGCTCTATGAAACCCGGGGATCCCAGATATCTGTATTGTTCTGTGTTACTTATTACATTTCTGTGATGTTGCATTTTATCACGCCTTGAGCAAATATTATATATTGATATATATACTAGTAGATGTTGTATATGTTTTGCATCCGCGCTAGTCCAGTCCCCGCTCTGTCGTTAGTTAAGTAACCTAACGGGTGATGACGGGACCCAGTGGCGAATGCGGGTGGCATATACGTACATCGTATTTTCGTTCTTTATTGGTGTGATCAATTGATGGGACTGCGTTGATTCGGATCAATGCAAGCTAAACAAACCTATTCTGATGTTGTTGGAATATTTTTCAAAAAGCGGTTATTGCAAGGGCTTTCTCTTTTATTTTGCATCGTGGTATTCAGTTGGAATATCTTGCTCCTCAATCGACGAGGCAAGGGCCGAGATCCCTTCACCGGGAGTGACCCCTTAGACAAAAGTTTGCGTCAGGGCAATAACTTCACTATAGTCGTTTGCTTTTGCATTGCATCGTGGTATTCAGTTGGAATATCCTGCACCTCATTCTACGGGGAAAGAGCCGAGATCCCTTCACCGGGAGTGACCTCTTTAGCAAAGGTTTTCGTCACTATATTTTTAAAAGCTATCCGGTTCCTTCAACGATATCAAGTTCATTACGTTAAAGGTTTTCGCCAGAAACCATTCGTAGCCCTCCGTCGTTTCATATGAATAGTCAATAAGTATTCAAGCTGTGTATATTGGCCAAAGTCAAGGCACAGTGATTGGTAGCTATTGGGTATTCATATGCAGCATAGATAGATGCGTTAGTTTGGGACAGTCGTACTACTATTTTGGCCAAAGTTAAGGGTAGGTACGGGTGGGTTCAAATTAACCTAGAGAATGACGGGTAGAACTTGACATGTGACTTATGATATGTTGGCCAAAGTCAAGGTCATAAGAGCATGAGGCAAAAATCACATCGGGAGTTTCTAAAGAAACTGAAACTTGCCAGATATGCGCATACCTTCTGGAGTGTGATTGTAGGGTTACTAGGTACACTATGGAGGCTCCACAAGGCATCGACCATGCCGGATTAAAAATTTTAGGTGCTTAACAACCCTAAGCAAGATCGTTAACTAGACATTAGGCGAAACATAAAGCTAGTAGATAACAATTATCACTAAGGGAAGGGACTACTACCTTTGTAGATCCGGTCCTCCACTTCTTTAGCTCCATGATGACGTCCCTTCGCTGCGATCACCAGGATCCCGGACTCTAGCGATGGTTTCGTCGGAGAAATGAGCGGGCTAGGTCGTTGACTTCGATGCCCAAGATGATCTACGTCGAGGCAACTCTAACTCAAGCTCCATCTTCACTTGGTCATGAAACTTGTGAAGAAAACACCCTATACAACATGGCAAGTGGTAGAGGATGAAGAAATAGGAAGTGGGTTCACTTTGGATTTGGATTTCTCACTTGGATTCATCACTTGGAATTTTTATAGCAAGCTTTTCTTTTCTTCATGAAGAAGAAGAAGAAAAGAATGGAAAAAGAATTATAGTAAAAAGAAAATTCAAGTGAAGTCTATCATCTAGCAACCATGGGTGAAGGTAACTAATGTAAAGAATAAACTAGGGTTTAGGTAAATGGTTAGGGTTAAGGAATAAAACAAAATGATAAGACTTTTTCAAAGATGCATGAAGCATCATGAAGCTTCTTGCATAAAACAAAGAAAGCCACTACCATTTTATTTTTGCCAAAAATGAATAAAGTAAATAAATAAGTAAATCAAACCCTAACCATTAACCTAATCATAGTTTAAAGCATACACACACCCAAGTTTGCATGTATCATCAAACATGATACAAACAAGTGCACAAAAATATATCATATATACAATGTGCACAAACTAGTGAGAAAATAATCTTAAATGAACCAATACTAGTTAATATAAAGTAATATATCAAATATATAATTATACATTAAATCATTAAATCAGCACTTGATTTAATGATCCGGTCATATTGCATATAACCGACTAATATCAAGTGTATCAATGTATCGAATCAACACTTGATTCGGTAACCCGGCTATATCTCATATAACCGTCCAATGATACAAATCGTGAGAATAGAATACAGTACCACATACTGGTATTATTCTCAGTCCCGTACATATCTCATATGAGCTCCTATTTCGTTTCGCTTGACCCAGGAAACCTCTGTGTAGGACTCTAAACACTCGTCAATACGCCGGCAGTAGGTGATGATCATATCAAACACCCACAAGCCGCAAGCGGTCTTCTAAACATAACGGCCACTCGGGTTTTGAGCGATCAGAAGATCAACGAGCAAGCCCGCTCACACTCCTGTGAATCCAACCAGTAAAACTTACCGTACAGTCCGGTCTGTTCGTCTGATATGTCGCATATCAAGCCTAGGGGTGGTAAACGTCAGACCCCAATAGCTCGATAAGTCGTGTCGATATGAGGTCTATAACAGTTCGAGAAACTATTGGTAACACTTACCAGTAAATCTCAGCAACCCTGGCCAGGGATTTACGGTTATAGCCAATCATACACAGCGCAACATCAACTCCCTATACCGGGAGAGACGAATCCCCTCCTATCGCTCATTGCCTCCATGTGATTCGGGACTGTACCCAAAAACCACCGTTTTGCACGCCCTCTTGGACGTGGTAAGGTGGAAACCAAAGCACAGTGGGAATCACACAAGACTCTATGACGATCTCGTGTCTACAGACTAACCTGTACCAGTGTCACCAGAGAACTGCCATCTGACGTAAGGTATAATACCAACTTGGAGTTCTCGGCGAGTCCGTCCAGTGTACTCAGTCTCTACTGAGCACCCGTATATCATCTCTGATGTCAAACACCAATGGATATGGGATCATCCATCGCCCATCTGTATGGGTCGAGAAGGTATACGCTAGCCTACTCTGGTATATCGATGCCCCGTCTCGATACACTCACGACTAGGGACCTTGAAGGAAGTACTTATGGACTACCATGTCCCCACTAGTATGATCTGCATCATAGTCCAGGTAGTCAAGTACACATCCTAAGGGCTTTACCAACATGTAACAGAAAGACAATCAGTGTACACGTTAAGATAAAGAGCAACCAGATAGCATACTATCATGTCGAGCAAGAAAGTCCTCCCTATATATGTCCCAGCATCCACTACAATATACATCCAATGTACAGTAATGGCCTCTAGGGCATACATATAACTAACAATCTCCCACTTGCACTAGGGCCATCTGTAGCAGTGGTTGCAGTATCTCATACTCAACCATCCCATAAAAGTCTCTCTCTGGGAAAAGGCCTTTGTGAGTGGATCCGCCGTGTTGTCCTCTGAGTCTACTCTCCTAACCTTGATCCCCTGGAGATCAACCATCTCCTTGATCAGGTGATACTGCCTTAGAATATGTCTGGATCACTGATGGGACGGGCGTTCCTTGGCATAAGCCACAACTCCATTGTCACACAATGGAAGGAACTAAGTTCATCTCATGAACTAATATACACCCAGACTGCCTCTTTGGTAGCATCTTAAGTAGCGATGTATCCAGCCTTTATCGTCTAGTATGCCACGGTATCTAGCTTGGAACTCTTCCAACAAACCGTCCCTTTACTGAGGGTAAAGACAATGCCTGTGACTGACATTCAGTCGTCCTTATCACCCTGGAACCCTTCCAGAGATTCTCCCCAGGATCGATTGATACCATCTCACTACAACTAGTGAGTATCCTAACATCCAATTAGATCTATCTCATAGATCCAAAACCCAGGATTTAGTAGGTATCATTTTGATCCTATATGGAGAATCATTGTGATAAGCGGAGATTGACCGAGCGTAGTATAGGAAACTACTTCCCTATCAAGAGTATGTCATCCACGTACTCTATGAGGATCATCACCATACTCCCTACTACCTTTTTGTATGTACAAGGTTCATCTACCATTTTGATGAAGTCAAACTCTTTGACTACCGCATCAAAACAGACGTTCCCACTCCGTGATGCCTGCTTTATCCTATAAAACATCTTGTACACGTTTCCGCTGCTCCCACTGTCTACGAAGCCCTCTGGCTGTGTACTTATAGACGCTCTCTTCTAAAACATCATTTAGAAAAGCTGTCATGACACCCAACCACCAGATATCGTAGTCATGGTATGTTGCCGTGGCAAGTAGGATCTGGATGGACTTAAGCATAGCTACTTAGAAAAGGTTTCAATATAATCCATACTTGGTTAATGATGCAAACCTTTAACAAGTCTAGCTTTGAAAGTCTCAACTTTTCCATGTACACCAAGTAATCTTCTCAAGATATACTTGCTCCTGATAGGGATTTAACCCTTCAGATAAAGCAACCAAAGTCCATACTTTGTTGGTGTATAAGGATTCCATCTCAGATCACTAAGCATCCAGCCATTCTTACAGAGTCCTACTCCTGATGGCCAGCTCGAAACTAGTTGGGTCATCATCTCATGATGCAATCCTCACTCCCACTGTCATAGAGAAACCGAAGTATCTCTCAGGTGGGTGAGGAACCCTACTAGATCGGCGGAGAGGCTAAGGTTCGTTGGAATCTACTGAATCCTTTGGTTCTACCAAATCATCTGCTGTAATTTGTATAGCTGGAACCTTTTCAAGTTCTGCCTCATGACCACTAATTTCTTCTCAAGAAATTCCCTTTCACAAAGGTGGCATGTTGAGAAACAAAACATTTTTGTTCCTTAGTTTGGTAGAAGATATTCCCTTGCTAATTCTTGGGATATCCAACAAACTTTCACAGATCTTACTTTGCCTCGAGCTTGTCCGGATTATGCTTTTAAACATAGGCTGGACAACCCCAAATCTTAACTGACTTAAGATATGGGCACTTCTCATTCCATATCACATATGAAGTGGTAGGCATCAGATTTGATTTGAACCCTATTCAATAGGTATGCAACTTCATAAGTGCATAACTCCCAAAAGGAAATAGGAAACTCAGTAGTACTCATTATAGAGCACACCATATCATATAGGGTGTTATTGCTCCACCCCGATATACCATCGTGCTATGGTGTATACGGAGGAGTAATGCTGAGAGAGAATCTCATTCTCCTTTAGAATAGTCCAGGAATTCTGTGCTCAAGTATTCTCTTCCTTTATCACATCAAAGGACATAATACTTATACCCGTTTTGGTTCTCTACTTCTAACTTATATTTCGTGAATATCTCAAAAGGTTCGGACTTGTGTTTCAACAGGAACATATGTCTGAATCCTGAGAGATCATCAGAGAATGTAATGGCGTACAAATAACCGGTCTTGGCATGTGTAGACAGGGGACCTTTCATACATCAGCATGTATCAATCCCAAAAGTTCACTAACTCTTTCTTTGTTTCCAATAAACAGAGCTGGTGTCATTATATCTTTGTGACATGACTGGCAAGTTTCACAAGATGTAAATTAAAACTGATTTAAATATGCATCTATATGTAACTTCAGCTAGTTGGGACGCATTGATATGACCTAGTCTACAATGCCTTAAGAAGGATCCGTTCATTTCTGAACTCTTCATCTTGTGTGTGTTCTGTATACTAAGAACTGTAGTTTGATTTAGAACGTCAATGCTTTTAGATAACGTACCTGAACCGATCAACTTTTGATATAGGAAATGTTCAAAACATTATCCAACAATACAAAATTATATCCTTTCTTTACTGATAAAGAGACTGATATGATTTTGTATATCAGGTTCGGTATCTAATAACATTTGTTCAGAATCAATGTATTCTGGTAATACAGGGTGATAGTGACCAACAGACTTGGCTGCAACACTTGCACCGTTTTCTGTCTCATGAAACTTATCACATGTTCTCAGTTCTCTACCTTTCTGTAGCCCATGTAATGGAATACATTTGCGGGATCCTTATCCGGTATCATATACCCAGGACGTAAAGGATACTGAGAAACAGTTCTCGGTAATGAATACACCCGAAGATGATGCATCAGAATGCACTTTCTTCGTTAGGGTGGCACGGGAATTTTGGTAATCCCCTAAATCCTGCTCTGTCTTATAACATTTATAAGTTGGAGCGGGACCAACGTTCCCCAGCTCAGAATAACAAGAGGGTTCGGTCAATACATCCGTATTATTATCTTGATTAAGGCATGATATGGTCGCTACCTGGAGAGAGAGAGAAGAAAACACTCAGCGTATGCTCTTGCAAAATCAGATTGGTTATTATTTTATCTAATCAGGATGGCTCCCACTGTTTTTATCAAATCTTCCTTCAAACCCTAAAAGGAAAGACTAGCCGGGATTAATTACACGCTACAAGTTCGCCAATATTTCAGCCAGGCCAGTGTCAGTACTTTGAGGGAGGTCCCCCGTGCTTTCGCACGAACCTAATAAATGTAAAACCTCATTTTCCCAGAGGCGTAACCCCGTTGACACCTATTTAGACACCTACTTGATCGGCTAATTGTAATGTGTAAAACTCTCCCAGGAGTAACTCTTACTCGCAGTGGGTATCGGGATCCAACTATCTCATAGAAGGTATGCAATCTCATTGCAAATTTCAACACTTGAAATTCCCGATAATTTTGCCCCAAACGATCTATGACCTTGACAAAGTCAACAAACCATAGACCGTAAGTCAAGTTCAACCCGTCATTTCTTGATTGAATTAAACCCACCCGCACGACCCTTGACAAGATCAACAAGGCCGTACGACTACCCTAACCCAATCTGCATCATATGCATAAACAGATAAATACTGGTCAGCTACCGCACACTCCGCCTTGACAAGGTCAACAAACGCAGCACGAATACTAAGCAGGACTTATCTGAAATGACGGAGGGCTACGACAGGTTTTTCTGAAAACCTATTGCGTAATGAACTTGATATCATTGTAGAATCAAATGATTTTAAAATGGAGTGCTTTTGAGGCTTTTCTAGTTATGCTAAAGGGGTCACTCCCGGTGAAGGGATCGTCGGCCCTTTCCTCATCGAATAAGGTGCAGGATATATCATATATACCACTGTGCAAAGCAAGAACTATAGGAGAAATCAAAAGACAAACCGAGGGGTGTAGCATCTTCCAGTCATTGCTAAAGGGGTCACTCCCAGTGAAGGGATCTCGGCCCTTTCCTTATCGAATAAGGTGCAGGATGTTCTACAAGGAACACCGCGATGCAAAGCAAGAACTGTAGCTACCTGTTTTTGAAAATTCGATTCCACAACATCTTTTAGGTTTCTTTTCTTTCATTAATCATATTAATGAAGTCCCATCATTTAATTCACCTAAACATCACAGATAAATACGACGTATACGTATGCCATCCGTGTTCGCCTCGATGTCTCCACATGCACCGTTAGGTTAGGTGACTAACGGCAGAGCGGGGCAGGGCTAGCGCGGGTGTAAAACATAAGTAACGTCTATATAATATATCATATATACTATATACAGTATCCATCACAGCATATCAAATGATCACATCACAGATATCGCAGCAGAAGAAACATATGAAACATTGGATATACTAGGACGTCCGTGTTTTCAATACGAGCCAGTATAAAACACGGATTCCACGGTCGTGATGAATAGCCAAACCCACACCCGTAGACACCTACGAGAGCTGCAAGCAACCCTACCAATTCTAGAGTTAGGAGACCCGGACTCGACTCCTCGAGTTGGTCTCCCACTGGACTCTAGAACCCGGATACTTGTGCTCCCCTCCTTGGGTCTATCCTAGTGCGGAAAAGTAAATAATATACAAAAGGTGACATCTTCCGCAACCTGGAAGTGCCCCAATAAAAGAATATTACATACAAGTTTTTACATGAATGAAAATGAAAAACACTCATCTCACATAAAATCCCCCGGCTATTCAAACACGACGATCCAATATAACATATCCAGCAACACATAACATCACATGTCATCAACGTAAGTATATGTGCGCATCCCAATGCCGTTGACATATAGCAACGAAACCGGCGATATCACATATTACACTTACGGTCACAGAAAAGAAAGTGTAAAACTACAACAGTTGGAATCCGCAACCTCTTTAGACATCGCATGCCTAACCAAATGAATTCCTTAGACATCGCATGCCTAACAATTATAAACCCCGCATTTTAGTCTCATTATCGAAAACTCTTTTCAATATCAAGTCGGGCAATTCAACAAGATTCCCGACATCCTAAACGAATGCTTGTCGCAAACTTTAGTAGACGGCCGCACCCCCGGATGCCATCGACGAAGTGCACTAAGGCGGAACACCGCTGCCGCGAGCACCCGAACGGATGCTTTCGACGACAGGGTTCTCCTACAGTCACTTGGTCGGGGCTATGGGGTGTGGCTGTCTATTAAGTTTACCGGCGAGTATCCGCGTACGCTACGCGATTGCGACGTACTTTTGATCACATCAAAATCCCGTGGCAACCGATCAAGTGAGACTAAACTGCTAGATTCATAACATTCATTCAGTTATCTCATAACTTACTTGTGGATTCCAAATATTGTATCACATACCAGATAAATAGAAAATGTTAAACTTTCCGATCGAATAGTGAAACACCCAAGTTTTCCTGAAACAGCTCAACACATGAAATAAGTTTAAAAACATTCACTTCATGCCACAGTACCAACGGTCCAGCAGTAGAAGGGTCAAGCCAACGCCTCACATGTGGCAAGCCGTACTGTCCCAAACCCTAAGGTTCAAAGGGCAGTTCAAGACGGTCACATAATCGAGTTAAGGTTTGTTGTCTTCTAGAGGGTCCATCGCGTTACTTGCACTACTTAGAACATTCTTAAACTACGAAAAAATCCAACACTTGGAAATTTCCCTGAAGGGGAAAAAGTGGGTATTTATATCCGGTCGAACTTTTTAACATGTTCTAAAATTATCCGGAAAAACAAATAGACGCAGTTAAAGTTCGCGATCGAATCATCGAATCCCCAATACAACCCAGAAAATTCAACTGTTGAATATAAGTTAAAAATTCCCATAAAACACAGCACATACAGATAGATATTACTGTGCAAACCACGTGTCAAAATTTACTAATATGGCCACAGAACCGTCGCGCAAGCCAGGGTGGGGACGCGGTTCCGCGGCGCTTTAGTCGAGTTAGGGTCAAGTGCTGCACAGTAACTCCTATAAAACCCTGCTGAATTTTTTGACAATTTTTAATTTGGAAAAATCCACATTTTCAGAAAATGTACAGAGAAGGGTTTGAGTTAGGGTTTCGGGGTTCGATCGGATTTCTAACATCGTCTACACTTCGCCTAAGGCTCTAGCTAGGCTCTGATACCACTGTAGGGTTAATAGACACACTAAGGAGGCTCCACAAGGTATCAACCATGCCGGATTAAAATTTTTAGGTGCTTAACAACCCTAAGCAAGATCGTTAACTAGACATTAGGCGAAACATAAAGCTAGTAGATAACAATTATCACTAAGGGAAGGGACTACAACCTTTGTAGATCCGGTCCTCCACTTCTTTAGCTCCGTGATGACGTCCCTTCGCTGCGATCACCGGGATCCCGGACTCTAGCGATGGTTTCGTCGGAGAAATGAGCGGGCTAGGTCATTGACTTCGATGCCGAAGATGATCTACGTCGAGGCAACTCTAACTCAAGCTCCATCTTCACTTGGTCATGAAACTTGTGAAGAAAACACCCTATACAATATGGCAAGTGGTAGAGGATGAAGAAATAGGAAGTGGGTTCACTTTGGATTTGGATTTCTCACTTGGATTCATCACTTGGAATTTTTCTAGCAAGCTTTTCTTTTCTTCATGAAGAAGAAGAAGAAAAGAATGGAAAAAGAATTATATTAAAAAGAAAATTTAAGTGAAGTCTATCATCTAGCAACCATGGGTGAAGGTAACTAATGTAGAGAATAAACTAGGGTTTAGGTAAATGGTTAGGGTTAAGGAATAAAACAAAATGGTAAGACTTTTTCAAAGATGCATGAAGCATCATGAAGCTTCTTGTATAAAACAAAGAAAGCCACTACCATTTTATTTTTGCCAAAAATGAATAAAGTAAATAAATAAGTAAATCAAACCCTAACCATTAACCGAATCATAGTTTAAAGCATACACACACCCAAGTTTGCATGTATCATCAAACATGATACAAACAAGTGCACAAAAATATATCATATATACAATGTGCACAAACTAGTTAGAAAATAATCTTAAGTGAACCAATACTAGTTAATGTAAAGTAATATATCAAATATATAATTATACATTAAATCATTAAATCAACACTTGATTTAATGATCCGGTCATATTGCATATAACCGACTAATATCAAGTATATCAATGTATCGAATCAACACTTGATTCGGTAACCCGACTATATCTCATATAACCGTCCAATGATACAAATCACGAGAATAGAATACAGTATCACATACTGGTATTATTCTCGGTCCCGCACATATCTCATATACGCTCCTATTTCATTTCGCTTGAGCCAGGAAATCTCTGTGTAGGACTCTAAAGACTCGTCAATACGCCGGCAGTAGGTGATGATCATATCAAACACCCACAAGCCGCAAGCGGTCTGCTAAACGTAACGGCCACCCGGGTATTGAGCGATCAGAAGATCAACGACCAAGCCCGCTCACACTCCTGTGAATCCAACCAGTAACACTTACCGTACAGTCCGGTCTGTTCGTCTGATATGTCGCATATCTCGCCTAGGGATGGTAAACATCAGACCCCAATAGCTCGATAAGTCGTGTCGATATGAGGTCTATAACAGTTCGAGAAACTACTGGTAACACTTACCAGAAAATCTCAGCAACCCTGGCCAGGGATTTCCGGTTATAGCCAATCATACACAGCGCAACATCAACTCCCTATACCGGGAGAGACGAATCCCCTCCTATCGCTCATTGCCTCCATGTGATTCGGGACTGTACCCAAAAACCACCGTTTTGCACGCCCTCTTGGACGTGGTAAGGTGGAAATCAAAGCACAGTGGGAATCACACAAGACTCTATGATGATCTCAGGTCTACAGACTAACCTGTACCAGTGTCATCAGAGAACTGCCATCTGACATAAGGTATAATACCAACTGGGAGTTCTCGGCGAGTCCGTCTAGTGTACTCAGTCTCTACTGAGCACCCGTATATCATCTCTGATGTCAAACACCAATGGATATGGGATCATCCCTCGCCCATCTGTGTGGGTCGAGAAGGTATACGCTAGTTTACTCTGGTATATCGATGCCCCGTCTCGATACACTCCCGACTAGGGACCTTGAAGGATGTACTTATGGACTACCATGTCCCCACTAGTATGATCCGCATCATAGTCCAGGTAGTCAAGTACACATCCTAAGGGCTTTACCAACATGTACCAAAGAGACAATCAGTATACACGTTAAGATAAAGAGCAACCAGATAGCATGCTATCATGTCGAGCAAGAAAGTCCTCCCTATATATGTCCCTGCATCCACTACAATATACATCCAATGTACAGTAATGGCCTCTAGGGCATACATATAACTAACAGTGATAACGTGAGCGGATTCCGTCACGTTATCATGCGATGATAGTTGGATCCCGATTCCCAATGATGAGTTGGTTTACTCCTCGGGTGATCCCGACAAATTTTTCTTTAAGGTTTGGAGGAGAATTTTACGATACAGTGGGAGGTTTCCTGATTAGATAAAGTGATAACCATTCTGATCTAGGTTAGAGTGCACGCTGAGTGTTTCTTTTCTGTCTCTCTTTGGCAACGACCTTGACCCAACCCTAGACTATGACTCAGTGACCAAAATTAACCGAACCTTCTTAAACACTGGCTTTTGGATTGTCAGAGTTGCAAACCTCTTTGCCACTCCTACTCTTACCCTTTTCTCCAGGACACCCCGTATTACTACGAACGTCCACTTCCATTGGACAAAACCATCGTATAGTTATATACGAACTCGAAGGAATTTATTCGAGGATGGTTTCCGGTTCTGGAGAAAACGAATAGGACTATTCAGTTGTCTTTCCCTTTTACCTTCTCTCAGGTTGCGAGTACTCCTTGGTTTAGGAGATAGTACACCTATTACGCAAATTGGATTGTCTTCTTCCAAACCTTAGGCTGGTGCCGAACGGTGGGGAATGAAGAAAACCAATTAGCATAACGATGGTGTACAGAAGGTATTAAGTAAAGACATAGCAAGGGATTAGTAAGAGGGCAAAGTAAATTGCGACTGCTATTCACGACCGAACCAAGTATTTCTTCGCCAATCCTAAATCACCTTTGTATTTCTCCAGGACACTCCGTATCCACAGTTTATTGGATACTCCATCGTATGGTTATATACGAACTCGAAAGGAACTTGTTCCAGTTCGGGGATGGATTCTGGTTCAGGAGAAATAGGAATAAGGTTTATTCAGTTGTCTTTTATCTTTACCTTCTCTCGTGTTGCGAGTGCTCCTAGGATTAGGACAGTACACCCATTATGCTTATTGGATAGTCTTCTTCCAAACCATAGGCTGGTGCCGAACGGTAGGGAAGGAAGAAAACCATTTGGCCTAAAGGGGTGTACAGAAGGTAATGACTAAAGACATATAAAGGGATTTGGAGAGATGGCAAAGAATTATACGGTTACAGTTGTGAATCTAGATAATGGAAGAGGCATTACTAGGAATACCGGGATACCCCATCGAAATATTTCAATGTTTCAGTTTCACGGTGTACTGTTAAAAGAAAACTGATTTCCCAATTAGTCCTTACTCCAGGGTATGTATTTACATGGTATGATTCTCACATCTGTATGGTTTTACAGATGATGAGTAGGAGTAAGTTATTAGGAATTAGGTGATCATCCTCATTATATCGAAGTTCGTTGTAATTGGTGATATTTGAGGAAATCACCTGGGTAGTTTGCCGGACGGCAAATATTTGGTTTTGAATATCCATTGTTATGCACCAATTTCAAATTGATATATCTGTACGTCTATTTTTATAGAGTGAGATATACCTTTTTGAAACTATGTCCATGACATTTACCTATATCAGTGGATGGTTAGGTAAGGAGCATTAAACAGCGGTGTAATTCTTCTTAACCATAGTACAGTTTTCAACCTACGGCACATAGGGAATGAGTTATTAGACTCAGAGGACTTATACAGAGTATTGTATGTTGTCCAGTGTCCATTAGGACAGAGGGGTTGGTCCTCGCACTATATTCTGTTTGCTTGTGACTTCTCTAGTTCTTAGACATGTGTTTCGTGGAAACACAAGGTCTGAGTTTTGAGAAGTTATATGTATAAGAGTAAAGTAGAGAACCAGGTATTGCAAGTATCGGGATTCTTCAAGGTGATCGAAGAATTCCTAAGTTGAGTAATGATTAGTAATGATTAAGAGAACTTGCTTCTCTTTCAGGTTACTCATAATTGGAAGTATTCCTAAGTTGAGTAACGCTGATCGGTCTCCTTCCATTTAGTTGACATGCACTGGAGACAGCTGCATGATTTGAATCTGGTTCAATTAAATCAGTGCCTCTGTTTCTGTATTGGATATAGAACAGTTTATATCTTGACATTGTTAAGGTACGGGGAGTTGTCCAGCTTATGCTTAAAACCAGACTCTGGATAACTCAAGGCACGTTTCCGTAATGGCTGTTTGTGGGTTGACCCAGGCTATGACGAGGGTTGACTTTCTACCATCTGAAAGATCAATAGTGATATTGTTCTTGACTCGCCACAGTTTTAACAAAAATGGATTTTTTCAGAAAACAGCAGTGGGAGTATGGTAGAACTGGAAGTGATTCCAGAACCGGTGACGATTACTGAAAATTTGATAGGAACCTAAAGATTCAATTTGGTTTGACATTCAATTGGCCACTCCGCAGATATAGTGGGTAACCTCAGGCGCTCGAGAGGTACTTCGGTATGCTCAAGGACGATGGCAAGGAGGTTCTTGTTTACCCAGACTTGCCATTGCTGCTGTTCCAGACTGTGAGACCCGGCAGGAGGATGAGTATAGCGTCATTCTAAACTAGCTTTAGAAGTGCACGTGTATATGACTCTGCCAGAGTGTTGTCGTAGTCAGTGGGAGCAGCAGAAGCATAGTGGACAAGTGGCTTATGTCTATTTATAGACTAAAGCAGATATAGCGGAGATAGATCATCTATTTCTGATATGACAGTCATAGGTTTGACTTCATCAAAATACGGGATGGATCTGTTGAGAAGGTAGTAGGGTATGATGTCCTGGTGTTTGGATGACATACACAGAGTAGGAAGTGAAATTCCTATACTACGGTCGGTTATACTTTGGTTGTCACACAGTGGTTTCTCCACATAGGATATTAATCCAATCCTAGAGAAACGATCGGAATCAGTTTTAGAACATAAGTTGATGTTCTAGGGATATGATAACGGCAACCTCCTTTAGGAGACAGTTATCATTCAAGGCTTCCAAGGTGACCTGGAGGACAGAGTGACTGTCAGAGTTATAGTTCTCCCTCTGAAGAGGGGCAGTATTTTAGACAGGTGGTCCAGACGGATACTGAGGGAGGCATGGCGCAGGATACTGATTAAGTTCAGTTTACGATACAGTCTAAGAAGTTTGGATTTGGAGTTCACTTATGAACTAGGTCCCAGCAGACATCCAATCATATTCTAAGACAGGTATTGCTCATTTCGGGAGATGGGTTTCTCCGTGAACTTGAGATAAAGAGAGACATAGAAAGAAACATCACAGCGGATCCACTCACTGAAGCTATTCCTCGAACGCAATAGTTTCGCAAACGAGCTTTGTGAGACTGACTAGTAAAGGAGTTGGGTGTTCGGTATCACACGGACTGTGAGTATGCGACATCGCAATAATTAGCCTTGAGTGCAAGTGGGAGATTGTTGGAGATAGTGCCCTCAGAGTCAATTATTGGATCACAGGCACGTGATTGCAATGATTGAGAGAGGACCTGTCCCAGTAGGACAGTCTTACTCAAGATGATAATATGCTATCCGGTTTATCTTTATCATCGTGTACTGCTTTAGACGACCTTATGAGTCACTATTACACGTTGATAGAGCCCCTAGGATTCTTGCTTGATTGCCAGCAGTATGAGGGCGATCAAATACGTGGGAGCTGGGGTCTATAAGCACATCCTTAAAAGGTCCCTAGTCGTGGGAGTTTCGAGACAGGGCATCGATACTCCAGAGTAGACTAGTGTATACAGTCGAGACCCCGACGAGGAGAGGTGGCCGGTCTCACAAGCCACTGGTGTCAGTTGGTTCACCTAAGATGTATACAGGTGCTCATTAGGTTATGAGTACACCGGACAGGACTCGCCGGGAACCTGCTAGTTGGGATTATACCAGACGTCAGATAGCAGTTCCCTGGTGACATGTGTAGAGGTTAGTTCATCGACCTGAGATCGTCATTTGTCTCTTGTGAGTTCCCACTGTGCTTTGATTACTACCCTACCATGCTCAAAGGAGACGTGCAAACAGGTTTTAGTTGGGTACAGTCCCGAGCCACATGGAGGCAGTGAGCGGATCTGCAGGGGTTCGTCTCTCCCGGTATTGGGGGTGAGGTCGCGCTGTGTCTAGGAAAGCCATTACACAAAGCCCTCGGCCGAGGCAGGAGATTTACTGGTAGGTATTCCAGTAGTATCTCAGGGTGTTCTGGACTACACTCCGACACGACTTGTACCGCTTTTTGGGGTCTGGCTTTTACCAACCCCCTTAACCCGCCATGCGATGCTCATAGACGAACCAACCGGACTGTACGGATATTGTCACTGACAGGCTCAGTAGGGTGTCAGGATGAGTTCGCTCATCGACGTCCCTTTTGGTCAATACCTGGTAGCCCGTTACGTATTGGCTAATACCTCTGACGTGCTTGTGGTTAAATCCACAACCAAAGTATTGACAAGTCTTTAGAGTCCCCCACAGACCGTTTTCTCAAGTTTCGGGCGAAACGCTGTCGAGGCCGTATGGAGATATGGCAGGGTTTGATCAGATACGTGCGGTATTGCACGGATCGTGATCGGACGGATTTTACTAGCGGGCTTTGGTTTAAGCCGGATCCTAGTATTGTACAGTGTAGATTTTGTCTCTTTGCATTTGTATTCAGTGGGAATACAAATGCGGGCATGTATATGCAGTCGCGGGGTTTTCCTGTAATTTATTACGGGATCAGTTTTCTGAAGTTGCCAGTTTGTATTCCGTTTCAGCCAGTTTTTCTTTCTTCCATTCTTTGGCTGAATTTCTGTTGGAGGGGTTTTTTTTTTTTGCAAGTATGCAAATTATCTTTTGTGGAGGTGTTATTTGTGTTTTGTGGCTTCATGATAGATATTGAATCATGAGATTCTTTTTCCATCAATTCTCATGCATTAAATGAGAAAGGATTTGGAAAGGATGTGAGGTTGATATTGTTGTGATCTTTATTCATGTTTATCAATTCTTTTTTTCTCCACTTGTTTTTGGCTCCACCATTTTTGAGAGTGAGAGGGGCCGGCCACATTTAAGGGGAGAGGGTGGTTCATTTGTGTGAGGGAGAAATTCATTCATCTCATTTTTGGGCTTACTACATTTTTCCTCACCTTTCTCCAAAGTTCTTGATTCTCCTCCACATCCATACAAGGCAACTTCAACCCCAAATAGACAATATGTTCTACACTAGCCTACAGCACTTCTTGGGCACGTCGGCTCGCCAACTTCGTGCCCGAGTTGCTTCGGTCCAGAGGTGGGAGCCCGTAAAAGAACCCGGCGATGTGGTTCCCGTTTTGACGAGGAGGTGACGACCGGAGATTCCGCGAGGAGATCAGAATGGAGGCGAAGACCGAAGGACACGGATCGCTTGGTATAGCATCTCTACTCCTTATTCTAGTTTTCGAGAGTTAGGTTAATGGCCCGATCCAGGATTTTAGTGCGCGGTGGTGTCGGTTTTCTAGTTTGAAAAGTTTTTCGTTTCCGTATTCCGGCGTCGGATTGACGGCCGGGGCGCCGCCGTGCACATACACATGGTTGTCCCGTGCTCTTGCATGGCTTCACGAGGCGAAAGAAGCGTCCTTGCTTGAAGTCTTCGAGGCCGAAAATGATCTACGTTGAGGGAATACCAACTCAAGCTACTACTTCACTCACCTAGAGAATTAGTGAAGCAAACACCCTAAACTAAAGTGCTAGTCTAGTAGAGGATGTAGAAATAGGAAGTGGGTTCTCATTAGAATTTGATTTCTCACAATCTTTCACTCTCCTTTTAAAACCCTAGCAAGCTTTTCTTTTGCTCAAAGAAGAAGAAGAAGATGAACAAAAGAAAAGATGAGGATAATGATCAAGTCAAGTGAGCTAACCATGGGTGAGTGAGTATCATATACTAACTCATGTAGAGACATAACCATGGCTAATCCAAAATGGTTAGGTTAATAAAAATCTAAAGTAAAACAAAGTTAGTGGACTTTGTCAAACCATCCACAAGCTTCCACAAGCTTCATGCTTGTGACAAAAGCTCCACTAATTTGTAATTACCTTAAATAATTATAAACCACCATTTAAAATAGAATGGTGTATGTCTTGCACGCCCATGCATGATGTATCAACAACCATGATACAAAATGAAAACACATTTTAATATATATCACATATATATTAAAATTGTGCACATGTGAGAAAAATTCTTAAGTGAACAAATGTTAGTTAATGTAAATTAGTATATCAAATATACAATTATACACTAAATTATTAAATCAACAATTGACTTAATAATCCGGTTATATCTCATATAACCGACTAACATTCAATGTATCGACTATCGAATCAACCCTTGATTCGATAACCCGGCTATATCTCATATAACCGACCGATACAAAAAGTCGCGAGAATAGAATACGGTATCATATACACGCGTTATTCTCGGTCCCACACATATCACATATGCGCTCCTATTTCGTTTTGCCTGAGCCAGTAAATCCTCTATGTAGGACTCTAAAGACTCGTCAATACGCCGGCAGTAGGTGATGATCACATCAAGCACGCACAAGACTTCAGCGGTACTAGCTGGACGTAAAGGCTACCCGGGTATTGAGCGATCAGAAGATCACCAAGCAAGCCCGCTCCAACTCCTGTAAAAGCCTAACGGCAACACTTCCCGTACAGTCCGGTCTCCTCGTCTGATATATCACATATCAAGTCTAGGGGTGGTAAACGTCAGACCCCAATAACCGATAAGTCGTGTCGATATGAGGCTCATAACGGGTCGAGAAACTACTGGTAACACTTACCAGTAAATCTCTAATCAGCCCTGGCCAGGGACTTCCCTGTTATGGCCAATCGAGCACAGCGCAACATCAACCCCCAATACCGGGAGAGACGAAACCCCTCCTATCGTTCATTGCCTCCATATGACTCGGGACTGTACCTAAAAACCACCGTTTTGCACGCCCTCTTGGACGTGGTAAGGTGGAAATCAAAGCACGGTGGGAATCACACAAGACTCTATGACGATCTCGGGTCTACAGACTAACCTGCATAAGTGTCACCAGAGAACTGCCATCTGACGTGAGGTATAATACCATCTGGGAGTTCTAGGCGAGTCCGTCCAGTGTACCCAGTCTCCACTAAGCACCCGTATACCATCTCTGATGTCAAACACCAATGGATATGGGATCATCCATCGCCCATCTCATGGGTCGAGAAGCGTATACGCTAGTCTACTCTGGTATATCGATGCCCTGTCTCGATACACCTACGACTAGGAACATTAAAGGATGTACTTATGGACTACCATGGTCCCACTAGTATGATCAGCATCATAGTCCTGGTAGTCAAGTACACATCCTAAGGGCTTTACCAACATGTAACTATAAGACAGTATCAAGAGACAAGTATACATGTTAAGATAAAGAGCAACCAGATAGTATACTATCATATCGAGCAAGAAAGTCCTCTTTATATATGTCCAAGCATCCAATATAATATACATCATCTGTACAATACTGGCCTCTAGGGCATACATACAACTAACAGGTTACGCCCCTGGGAAAACGAGGTTTATTTTAATTAGGTCCGTGCGAAAGAACGGGGAACCTCCCTCAAAGTACCGGCACTGGCCTGGCTGAAAGATTGGCAAACTTGTAGAGTGTAATTAATCCCGGCTAGTCTTTCCTTTTAGGGTTTGAAGGAAGATTTGACTAAAACAGTTGGAGCCATCCTGATTAGATAAATTGATAACCACTCTAATCTTGTAAAAGCGCACACTGAGTGTTTTCTTCTCTCTCTCCTGGTTGCGACTATGTCACGCCTTAATCAAGATAATAATACGCATGTATTGACCGAACCCGCTTGTTATACTGCGCTAAGAAACGTTGGTCCTGCTCCAACTTATAATTGTTATAAGATCGAGCAGGAAATTGGGGATTTCCAGAATTCCCGTGCCGCCCAAACGAAGAAAGTGCATGCTGATGCATCATCTTCGGGTGTGTTCATTACCGAGAACTGTTTCTCAGTATCCTTTACGTCCTGGGTATGAGATACCGGATCAGGATCCCAAAAAATGTAATTTGTTACATGGGCTACAGATAGATAGAGAATTGAGAATGGGTGATAAGTTTCAAGAGTTGGAAATGATGCAAGTGTTGCAGCCAAGACAGTTGGCAGTTATCAACCTGTATTATCAGAATACATTGATTCTGAACGAATGTTATTAGATACCGAACCTGATATACAACATCATATCAGTCTCTTTATTAGTAAAGAAAGGATATAATTTTGTATTGTTGGATTATGTTTTGAACATTTCCTATATCAAGAGTTGATCAGTTCAGGCACGTTATCTAAAAGCATAGACGTTCTAAATCAAACCACAGTTCTTAATGTACAGAACACACACAAGAGGAAAAGTTCATAAATGAACGAATCCTTCTTGAGGCATTATAGACTGGGTCTTATCAATGCGACCCGACTAGCTGAAGTTACATAAAGATGCATATTTCAATTAGTTTGGATTTACATCTCGTAAAACTTGCCAGTCATGTCACAAAGATAAGATGACCACAGCTCCGTTTATTGGAAACAGAGAAAGAGTTAGTGAACTCTTGGGATTGATACATTATGATGTATGTAAGGTCCCCTGTCTATACATGCCAAGACCGGTTCTTTATACTTCATTATATTCACTGATGATCTCTCAAGATTCAGACATATGTTCCTGATGAAACACAAGTCCGAAACTTTTGAGATATTCACAGAATATAGGTTAGAAGTAGAGAACCAAAAATGGGTATAAGTATTATGTCCTTTGATGAGATCAAGGAGGAGAATACTTGAGCACGGAATTCCTGGACTTTTCTAAAGGAGAATGAGATTCTCTCTCAGCATTACTCCTCCGTATACACCACAGCACGTCGTTGTATCGGGGCGGAGCAAATACACCCTATTTAATATGGTGCGCTCTATGATGAGTACTACTGAGTTTCCTATTTCCTTTTGGGAGTTATGCACTTGAGAAGCTGCATACCTATTGAATAGGGTTCAAATCAAATCAGTTCCCTACCACTTCATATGTGATATGGAATGGGAAGAGCCCATATCTTAAGTAAGTTAAGATTTGGGGTTGTCCGGCCTGTGTCTAAAAACAAAATCCGGACAAGCTCGAGGCAAAGTCAGTTCTGTAGAAGTTTGTTGGATATCCCAAGCATTCGCAAGGGAATATCTTCTGCCAAACCGAGGAACAAAAGATGTTTTGTTTCTCAGCATACCACCTTTGTGAAAGGGAATTTCTTGTGAAGAAATTAGTGGTCATGAGGTAGAACTGGAAGGAGTTCCAGCTATACAAACTGCAGCTGATGATTTGGTGGAACCAGAGCATTCAATAGTTTCCAATGAACCTCAGCCTCTCCGCCGATCTAGTAGGGTTCCTCACCCACCTGAGAGATACTTCGGTTTTCTCTATGACAGTGGGAGCGAGGATTGCATCATGAGATGATGACCCAACTAGTTTCGAGCTGGCCATCAGGAGTGGGACTCTGTGAGAATGGCTGGATGCTTAGCGATCTGAGATGGAATCCTTATACATCAACAAAGTATGGACTTTGGTTGCTTTATCTAAAGGGTTAAATCCCCATCAGGAGCAAGTATATCTTGAGAAGATTACTTGGTGTACATGGAAAAGTTGAGACTTTCAAAGCTATGCTTAAGTCCATCCAGATCCTACTTGCCACGGCTACATACCATGACTACGATATCTGGCGGTTGGATGTCATGACTGCTTTTCTAAATGATGATTTAGAAGAGTGCGTCTATTAGTACACAGCCAGAGGGCTTCGTAGACAGTAGGAGCAGCGGAAACGTGAGCAAGATATTTTATGTGATAAATCAGGCATCGCGGAATTGGAATGTCTGTTTTGATGTGGCAGTCAAAGAGTTTGACTTCATCAAAATGGTAGATGAACCTTGTATATACAAAAATATAGTAGAGAGTATGGTGGTGATCCTCGTAGAGTACGTGGATGACATACTCTTGATAGGGAAGGAGTTTCCTATGCTACGCTCGGTCAATCTCCTCTTATAACAATGATTCTCCATATAGGATCAAGGTGATACCTCCTAAATCCTGGGTTATGGATCTATGGGATAGATCTAATTGGATGTTAGGAATCTCACTAGTTGTAGTGAGATGGTATCAAACGATCCTGGGGAGAATCACTGGAAAGGTTCGAGGGTGATAAGGATGATTGAATGTCAGTCGCAGGCATTGTTTTTACCCTCGGTGGAGGGACGGTATGTTGGAAAAGTTCCAAGCTAGATACCGTGACTTACTAGACGATTAAAGGCAAGATACATCGTTACCAAAGATGCTACCAAAGAGGCAGTCTGGATATATATGAGTTCATGAGATGAACTTCGTTCCTACCATTGTGTGACAATGGAGTTCTGGCTTTTTCCAAGGAACCCCCGTCCCATCAGAAATCCGGATATAATTCTTAGGCAGTATCACCTGATCATGGAGATGGTTGATCTCCAGGGAGAACAAGGTTAGGAGAGTAGACACAGAGGACAACAGCGCGGATCCACTCACAAAGGCCTTTTTCCCAGTAGAGACTTTTATGGGAAGGTTGAGTATGAGATACTTCAACCACAGCTAATTGTTAGGTAACAAATACCACAACAGATGGCCCTAGTGCAAGTGGGAGATTGTTAGTTATATGTATGACCTAGAGGCCATTACTGTACATACGATGTATATTGTAGTGGATGCTTAGACATATATAGGGAGGACTTTCTTGCTCGTCATGATAGTACGAAATCTGGTTGCTCTTTATCCTAACATGTACTCTGATTGTCTCTATATTACATGTTGATAAAGTCCTTAGGATGAGTACTTGACTACTAGGACTATGATGCGGATCATACTAGTGAGGACAGTGTAGTCGCCAAGTACATCCTTCAAATGTTCCTAGTCGTGGGAGTACCGAGACAGGGCATCGATACTCCAGAGTAGACTAGCGTATGCGCTTCTTGACCCATATGATGGGCGATGGATGATCTCATATCCATTGGTGTTTGACATCAGAGAAGGTATACAGGTGCTCAGTGGAGACTGGGTACACTGGACGGACTCGCCGAGAACTCCCAGATGGTATTATACCTCACGTTAGATGGAAGTTCTCTGGTGACACAGGTACAGAGTAGTCTGTAGACCCAAGATCGTCATGGAGTCTTGTGTGATTCCCACTGTGCTTTGATTTCCATCATACCACGTCCAAGAGGGCATGCAAAAAGGTGGCTTTTGGGTACAGTCCCGAATCACATGGAGGCAATAAGCGATAGGAGGGGATTCGTCTCTCCCGGTATAGGGAGTTGATGTTGCGCTGTATTCGATTGGCTATAACTGGAAATCTCTGACCAGGGTTGCTGAGATTTACTGGTAAGTGTTATCAGTAGTTTCTCGAACTGTTATAGACCTCATATCGACATGACTTATCAAGCTACTGGGGTCTGACGTATACCACCCCTAGGCAAGATATGCGACATATCAGACGAAGAGACCGGACTGTACGGGAGTGTTACTGATTGAATTCGCGGGAGAAAGTACAGGCTTGCTTGTTGATCTTCTGATCGCTCAATACCTGGGTGGCTGTTACGTTTAGCTGACCGCTTGCAGCTTGTGGGTGTTTGATATGATCATCACCTACTGCCGGCGTATTGACGATTCTTTATAGTCCTACACAGAGGTTTCTTGACTCAGGCAAAACGGAGTAGGAGCACATATATGATATGTGCGGGACCGAGAACAATACGTGTATGTGATACAGTATTAGATTCTCGCGATTTGAGATATCGACCGGGTATATGTGATATAGCCGGGTCATCGGATCAAGTGTTGATTCGATGAACTGATACAGATTATATTAGTCGGTTATTTATGAAATAGCCGGATTATCGGATCAAGTGTTGATTTGATAATTTAATGTATAATTGTATATTTGATATATTAAATTACATTAACTAATATAACCTCACTTATTGATTCATTTTCTCACTCGGGTAATACATTGATATATATGCGATATATGTTAACTGTATTATTTTCTTTTGTTACAAAATATATTATATATGTGATATATAATATTGTAACATGTTATAATTACTAATGCAACATGATTAGTGGAGATTAAACAAGGTTAGGGTTTGATTTGGGTTAGCTCATTCTTGAAGCTTCTAGAATCTTTTCTTTTTGTCATGAGCTAAAATATTTTGTTGATATTTTAGTGACTCATTCTTTAACCCAACCTAAACCCTTAACCCTAGTTAACTCTCTACAATGGTTAGCCTTCTCATTATCAACCATGGTTGCATTTGTAATTATCACTTGACTTTCATTATTCATCACAAAAGAATAGATCTTCTTCTTCCTTCTTCTTCTTTTGTGGAAAAGAGTTCTAGCTTTTTCAAAGGTGATGAAAATGAGTGAGAAATAGAAAACAAATGAGAGCTAAAATCCTACTTCATCAGCCTAATCTATCCTAGCCATTTAGATTAGGGTGTTCACTTCATTTGTGAGTGAGAGCTTGTGTTAAAGAAACTTTAAGGTAGATCATCTTTGTTATCGAAGATCGGAAGCAAGTTTGCATCATTCTCTTCGTAGAGCCTCTCTAGAGTCCGGGTACATAATGATCGCAGCGAAGGGACCTCAACACGGAGCTCATGAAGTGAAGGACCGGACTACAAAGGTTGTAATCCCAAACTCTTAAATGTAAAGATGTTTACATGCTTTGTTTTCGCCTAATCTCTAGTTTAAAGATCTTGGTTAGGGTTGTTCGGCACGTCTATTTTTTAAATCGAGCATGGTTGATGCCTTATAGACCCTTGTGAGAGTGCTTAGTAACCCTGCAGATCAACTTAACGTTTGTTAAGAATACGTTAGTCTAATTTTAGACTAAGATCTACTTAACATGATCATTTAGATCCAACAAAAGAGCATTTGGGCTCTATTGTTTTAGTTTAGGGACTTTGCGGTCCAGTTTAAAGACGTCATAGTCTGTAAAGTTTAAGGACATCATAGTCCATGAGTTTAAGGACCCCACAGTCCGTAGTAGTTTAGAGACATCATAGTCTGTAAAGTTTAAGGACATCATAGTCCATGAGTTTAAGGACCCTACAGTCCGTGGTTTGTCTGGTTGTCTGGACCCGTCAACTCTCTGAAGACGTTAAAGGATTACAACGACAAATATCATAGGAGTGAAAAGATATACCCTTGAACCAATATTGGTTGGAAGATCTGTAGTCCAATTTAGGACTAAGATCAAAGATTTGTAAGCACATGGGCTCAATTGATCTGAATTAGGGATCTGTGGCCACTTTGGGCTCGGCCCATTTAATTAAGATGTTGAACATTTAACAATGCTAAGCATTGGTTTGGGCCCTGACAATATCTTTGTCTTTTATTGAGTGCTGGGCACTCATTATAGCTCTGGGGCCTTTTTTTTTATAGAACAATTTATGTTCTCTTAGCGCACACGTGAGAAGCACATGGTGCGCTTGGCGCTGAGCGCCAGATTATGAGCGCCGAGCGCTTCTGTTAAGTAGCGCACACGTGAGGATCGCGTGGTGCGCTTGGCGCTGTGCGCCAAACATTGGGGCGCTGGGGCGCTTCTGTTAAATAGCGCACACGTGAGGAGCACGTGGTACGCTTGGCGCTGTGCGCCAGACTTGAGCGATAGGGCGCTTCTGTTAAGTAGCGCACACGTAAGGAGCATGTGGCGCGCTTGGCGCTGTGCGTCAGACTTTGGAGCGATGGGGCGCTTCTGTGAAATAGCGCACACGTGAAGAGCACGTGGCGCGGTTGGCACTGTGTGCCAGTCTATGAGCGCAAAGCGCTTCTGTTAAGTAGCGCACACGTGAGGAGCACGTGGCGCGCTTGGCGCTGTGCGCCAGACAAATGAGCGCGGAGCGCTTTTTTTAAATTTGGAGTGCTAAGGCTCTGCAGCGCTCTGTGCTAGATTTGAAGCGCTGAGGCGCTTCTTTTAATTAGAGCGCTAAGGCTCTTTTTAGGTAGATTTGCGCTCTAAGAATTAAGTTCTCTCTTATAAGAGATTTTGTCTCATAGATCTAAGAACAGAGTTCTTATTTTATAGGGGATATTTCAATCTCTTATGTTTTTAATGAAAGGCTTTGCCTTTATGGATCTGTGATCCTAAGAAAATTTAATTGTTCTCCCCCCCTTTTATAATGAGATGTTATGATCTCTTTTTGTGAAAGACGATTTGCCTTGAAGATCTATGATCTAACATAAGAACTAAGTTCTTTTTCTGATGAGATGTTTTGATCTCTCTGTTTTTACCTTGAAGAAAATTTCTTCTTCTCAGAGCTTGCTCTTTTCTTTGAAATTTCTCAAAGCTTATGGGGGGTTCCTCTCTATGAGACATGAAGTCTTGGGGCCTTTATATAGGCCAAGATGATTTGTTGAATCAGTTGAAGAGATCTTTTCTCTATTTGATTTGGGGATTTTTCCCCCGTTGGATCTTTGATCCTAGGGCTTCTGTTTTATAGAAGGCAATCTTCTTGTTTTTAACAAGATTGAGAAATCTTTTCTCATGCAGAATTTATTCTGCACCATTATGATTTTTAATCACCATTAGATCTTGATCCGACGGTGCTCTGATTTACAATGCAAAATCTTTTTGTTTGGAAAGATTCTGAAGAATGTTTTCTTAACTGAATTTTTATTCTGGCAACTTGATGATTTATCATCTTTTGTTGGATCTTTGATCCAACGGTGGGGAACATTTAGTTCTAGTGCTAGCGCACCCGAGCTTTGCACGTGAGCGCTGCTTTAGAGCGCTGGCGCTCCAGCACACCCGTGCTTTGCATGTGAGCACTACTTCAGAGCGTTAGCGCTCTTAGCGCCAGCGCACCCATGTTTTGCACGTGAGCGCTGCTTGCTGGTGCTTTTATGAAGCGTTGCTTCATTTCAAATTTTGAAAATTTGAACAGAGTTTTGCTCTGATTGGGGAAAATAAATTCCTCCCCCCATCGTTGCGCTCACGTGGCTTACACGTGAGTGCAGCGGTGGCAGCATCTGTGCCCTTAGATCAACTTAGAAGTTGAAACGGCTCTCAATGCCTATAAATAGGACCTTTGGCCCTTTGAGATGATCTATGTTCATCTTTTTACTTTTTTTCTAAGAATTATTTCTCCTTCAGAGCATAGCTCTTCGTCTTAAGAATTTTCTTAGGGACAGAACTCTGTCAAAAATTTAGGTAAAGATTAAATCTTTCTAGGGTTTCACCCATTAACAGAGCTTTGCTCTTTTCAAATCATATAGATTTTTAGAGTTTCTTAATAGAGCTTTGCTCTTCATAGATCTAAAGAGATCTTTCTTAGGGTTTCTTAACCCATTAACAGAGCTTTGCTCTTTTCAAATCATATAGATTTGTTAATCTTTCATGAAAACTCTTAGAGTTTGTTCATAGATCTTGAAGATCTCAGAATTTTTGATTCATTAAAAAGCTTTGCTTTAAGCTTTAGCCTTTGAGGATTTCCTCATTTAATGACAGTCCCATCAAATGATGAGACTATTTTATTAATGATGAACTGTCATCTAGATTGAGTGGGTCCCCTTTAGTCTCTTTTCACTGCATTGCAGTGCAGTACGAAATTAAAGTACCAAGTGCCAGGTCTTGAGCTATAGCATTGACAGCTAATCTTTTGCACTTTTTCACGCAGGTACCATGTCTTTCGATACATCGTTTCCTTTTGTCCGTTCAGAAAGCGGGTTCCCTGCAGCGCCAGTAGACCGAGAAGTTTTCGCACTGATCAAGGATCACGACCCAGAGCGAAAGAATCCCTATTTATGGGGAACATGGTACAACCAGATCATCATGGGTCGGCGCAGCTTCTCTTGCGCAACACCTTCAAAGCCCATTTCGGCGATTCATTATGCTGACGTACCCCAGGTGAACTATGTCGTGGAGGTAGTTAATTGGACTTCAGAGGGTTGCCTTCAGCCCTCTATGGCTGCAATACCTGTACAACCGCTAATGGCTTTGGACATTCTAGGACGGCGGATATGCCAGGGTTAGTCGCGCCCTTGGGGACAACCATACAACATAGGCTTGACTCCCCGTCACTCAGTTGGATATCTGCAGTGGTCCCGAAACATCTTATTGGCAAAGAAGTCAGAGCTGCTGAGGCTCAGGTTGTACCCCGGGATCTATGCTTCTCTGTTCCAGTATTCCACACCTCCAGCATGGTGGGTCAAAGCCTTTTTGGAACAATGGAACGTTCCAACTCACACCATCCTTATGCTAGATCGGGAAGTTTCCATCTCTTTAGAGGAGTTTGCGGATATCTCCGGCTTGCCTGTCAGAGGGGAGCATTATGAGGAGATCTTGCCCCTTGACGAGTATATTTTCGCTACCCGACTGGTGATGACGGGTCTAACCCCAGAGAATGCCATTCAACACCGATTCCCCAGCTTGATCAAGGTGCTAAACATTTACGAAGGCCTATTTCTTGAATCTGGAAGCCATAGGGTTAGCTTTGTGGACTTCATCGCCCGTTTTCTCTGCCCAGAAGCTTTATCGCAACAAGGTGAAAGGTTTGCCAAACTTGATGATCCTTTCGATTTTGGCTTGGATAGCCGGCCAATAACGGAAGCCGATCAAAAGAGCTTCTTCCTTCCAAACGTCGCGGTCGTCCCCTTTTCAGAAATCACCGCTCAGGACATTGATGAAGAAGTGTTATTTCTAGGGTTCCTTGGTTTGTGGTTAAGCTGTTTCGCGCTTCATATGCACCCTCGCTACATGAGGCCGTCTGTCTTCTACCCAACTCATCGGATGGTTGAAGGGAGACAGGTCGCTATTGGGATTGCCGGGCTGGCTCATTTGTATCACGGCCTTAGCTTGGAGGCCGACACTACTCAACCGGGGGTGCAGCCCATGAACTTCCCGATGCATTATTTTACTTCATTGCTCGAGTTGCATGTGCTTGGTGCTTTTGGAATGCAAAAGCAGCCCCATTTCTATGAAATTTGCAATTTTCCACGGATCATGCAGCCGGTCGATGCTTTCACTGTGGAGCCAAGTCAGCGAGATGCTCGGGGTGTGATTCTTCACCCGCATACAGTCGGGGACGGCATGACCATTGTTGATAAGGTCATGACCATCGGTAAGAAATCCGCTAAGACGGTGCGGCCGCTGCGGGACACCTTTAAGGACGGAGCTTCTACCTTGAAAGCTCGTGAGATTCTCCATTTGTACTCGATCAGGCCGGGCTACTTTGTGTTCAGGCAGAACGACTCGTCTTTGTTCATGAGATATAACCCCCACCATTTTTCCCAGCAATTAAGTTTTAATCAGGGCGTCCCGCTCGAGGCATTCTTGGCAGAACCGGTTAATACTAAAGAGGGCATCCGGAGCGCTTTGCACCACTTCATGCGCCTAAACACAGGGTCCAATTTCTTCATCAGTGAGCCGAGTTGTGTTCCGAAAGCCCTGAATGTATACGTGGCATGGGATCAACACGCGATGGGTGCTTTTATCAAGGAGGAGAAGCGACTGTTACTTGATCGCAATGGTGCAGCCCCGGCTGGTAATCCGATAGTTCCCCTAAAGCAGCGGACCATCGTTCATCCTCCCTTGAGAGAGGCTGCTGCGATTGTGGTCCCGCGCGTCATATCTGAGCTTCCCCTTCCTCGTGCTCCCATGAAACCGGTGGCAGTGGCATCTCCCGAGTCCGGCTTGGGTGTGGAGATCGGGACTCATCGCCCAAAGGTGCCCACCAAGCGTAAACTTGTGCTAGCGGCTACCGGCACTCGCTCACAGAAGAGAAAGAAGTCAATACTCTCTGCAGACGTTGCATTCGTCCAGGAGCCTCATGCTCCTTACAGCGAGGGTATAAGTGAATACGGGACCAACGAAGGCTTATTCATGGCGCTGGATGATACTGATCTAGAGGCTGCTATTGCAGCTTCTGAGCGATTAGCTAGCCACAAAGCAGGACCGGTCACCCTTGGACAGTCAGGTAGACTTCAGTTGTATCTTTCCGCTGTTACATTTTTATTATCATGCTTTGACTGACACTTCTTCTTCAACAGGCATCTCCACTGAAGAAGCTCTCGCGGCTTCTCTCAAGACTTTTGAAGAGGAGGAAAGGCTTCGTGCTTCCTTGGGCATTTGTACATTTCGGCTCACTGTGCCTCCATTCCCATTTTTATGGGTAAACTAACTATTTTTTCCATCTTATTACAGGGACTACCTTGACTCAGGTTATCCCAAGTGCAGTGCCGATCGCGAGTGGTGACGCGGCGACGCTCCCAAGGCCGGCTGCCGAAGTCCCAGCTCCCCTAGTATTGCCGAAAGAAGCTTCGCTCAAACAGCCGATGACGGACGCCGTAGAGGCTCCAGAGGCATTACTTGGTTCGGATGATGACATCTCCTTGACGGAGGCTTTGAGGAGGTCACTTCTCTCTGCCATGGCCGACAAGAAGTGTAGAAAGTGCGCAACTAAGGAACATGATGCCGCTTTGGCTATAGGTGCAGGCTCAAGCGCTATTCCATTCGTCACTATTTCTTCCGAAGATACTCCGCCGCCTTGTCTACCATTCGTAGACAATTTTACGCGCGGCTCGGGAGGCAATCGAAAAGCCGCCTCAAGGTAACGTAACACTGGGTCCTTTTATTAGAGTTCGATCTTCAAATCCTCATATATCGTATCCTGCAGGGCTAAGTCTTGGCGATGAGGCAGCAGGTGAGATAACGGCAACCGCTGAGCCTGAAATAGCTACTCTTTCCCAGGAGTCCGGGACTGCTTCAATTGTCGCCCTTTCCCCTTGTGGTTCCCTGCCATCGCCCGGCATTGCGAGTGTCACGACGGCTCTCGTAGAATCGGGGGATGAAGCCACTGGTGCCGAAACTGTCCCCCCAAATGAGACCGAAGAAGTCGCGACGCTTGGTGACGCTTCCGTCGCAATTTTGGCTGATGACCAGTTTGGTAGGTCTTAGATCGCTGCATACTTTTCGTTTTGCAATCCCTTTGGGTCCCTTCTAATGAAATTTTTTTCCTTTCGAGTATAGGTGTGGTGAGCGCTAAGGTTTTTCCATCTGAAGAAGCATTACCAGCTGCCACTCTGACGGTCGCAGTCCCTTCGTCTCCTCTTATATCCTCTCAAATGCTGGAAGGTATGGGTTTGCGATTAATTTGAATAGGGGACAGCATCTTTCGTTTACTGACCATGTATCATCGTAATCTTGCAGGAGTTCTCTTTGATCATCTGTATCAAGTGCTGAACCCGCACTTCTCCTTCCAGTCGGAAGTCGCTTTGCCTACTGGTGCCGGTGAGTATAGTTTTTTTTAACGACGTCTTTTCCATTCTTCGACGGGCCGACATGTCATTGCTAATTCTTCTTTGTATTACTTGTAGCTTTACAAATTGAAGGAGGGGACGAGGGTGTCGTCGCGCCACCAGTACTCCCAGCTCTGCCCCCTGTTGCAGCCGGTATAGTAGACTCTATTGTTCGTGTGTTCTCTTTATTTCTTGAGCCGACATCTGACTATGATTTATTTTACAGCGGTCGCACCGACTCCAGCTCCCTTCGAGTCTCGAATTCCAATGCCGGTAGAGCCCTTTGTTAAACGCCCATCTTCCAGGGGTGTCCCGAACAGCCTGTGAATGTTAAGTGAGTTCGTCGAGGATCTTGACGCCGAGGCTTTCGCATTTGCTGTGGATTTTGCTGCTGGGGTTAATCTCATGCTGGCGATGCTCGCGAACTTCCACAGCGAGGGTTTCGTCGAGTCTTGGGTTAATCACTGTAGGTAGATTGAGGCCTGTCTTTATAAGATTGAGCTCAGGCGTCCTGCTCCGGAAATATTGCCTTTGAACTCCCAGCGGGATGCATGGGTTGAGCAGAGCGTGCCCTTCCTCCGCCATTTTGAACAAGAAGCGACTTTGAGGTGGAGGGAATGCGAGGAGGCTTCAGGTGAAACTGCCCGGCTGCACGCCCAAGTTGAAGCGAATGCCGCGCAACTGAGAGTTGTCTTTGACAATTTGCAGCGATGTATTTCGGACGGGCTGGCATTGAGGTGGAAGCTCGACTTTATCGAGTGGGTTACGCAGAGTCGTGAAGCGGCCCAATGGGAAATCAATGAGAAGGTTTCATCGTGTTTGCAGTATCGGGCTCGAGTCGAAGCGGAGTTGGACGCAGCGGCTGACCATGAAAAGGAGTTGAAAAGAGCACGCGACTAACTTGCTGACTTATTGAAAACGCCTCCTTCTCAGTAGCTACCTCTGTATCATTTGTAATTTTTGGAATAACATGTATCCATTTTTTATTCTTTTATATGATTCATCTTGTACTCAATTGAATTCATGAATAAAAGATACACACATTTTTTATCTCCCACTATTGCTTTCTTCTCTTTGCTGTGTTGTTGACATGTGATTTTAGCAAGTGTGGCATGTAGATAGTATGTAGCTGTCCATCTTGGACTTTATGCAAGGTGGTGATGGCTTAGGAAACAGGGTTAGAATCTGCCACCTAGGACTTTTCAACTTTACGAGCCGTGAGGGTCTCATAAAGATTTTCTCCCTACGAGTCGAGAGGATCTCGTAGGTGTATTTTCTCCTTAAGAATCGTGAGGATTCCTAAATGTGTTTTTCACTTAAGAGTCGTAAGGATCTCCGAAGAGAATTCCCGCTTACAAGTCGAGAGGACTCGTAAGTGGTTGTTTCCCTCCTTGTCGATGTTCGGCTTTGGAGAGTGTAGCCCGTGAATAGTATGCAATAGTCTATCTTAGACTGCCTTGCAGGGCCCCAGTGCTTAGGAAACAGGTCCTTATCCGCATTGCCTAAGGCTTTACCCTACGAGTCGAGACGAATCGAGAAGTTATCGCAAGAACACTGATTTCCTCACGGGTCGAGCCGAATCGAGAAGTTCTCGCAAGGGTTTCCTAACGTCACAGTTAACTTGATCAGTCGAAAATAGTGCATTTTTAATACGACAATTTCCCTATCATTTGCACTCATCTAGAAGTGTTCGGTATTTATATTGCACATATTAGCAAAACATCTCTGAAATACCAGATTGCATGTGTTAGACTTTAAAACCGGCACTTTTAGGGAAATTGTGTGTTTATCACGGCATCGCATCATTCTTGTATAGCGCAACTCTTGTCTTGGAGTCTATGCAGGAAATTCCAGAAGCAAAGCTCAAAATTGAGAAAACAGTGCAGATAAAATACGCCAACTCAAAGGCTAAAGATCTGGAAGTGATTAAAGGCTAATTACAAGATTCAACATATCATAAAATGGCCCAAATATCAGCCCAAGAACCACCAGAAGAGCCCAAGCCGTGAAGCTTCAACAGAGCCGCGGATCCGCGGCAGGAGCCGGCTTGAACCGCGGATCCGCGGCGGCTTGATGGCGCCAACTCTCCAGATTTCTTCCATGTGTTACCTCTAACGGCCAAAGCTTCCAGAAGACCCCAGAAACGCCACGTGGCGCATCTAGAAGGCTCGGCATAACAAACTATTTCTAGAAGGCTCTCTTAACAAACTTTTGGAGGGAAAATTCAAATTTGAAATCCTAGATCTAGGGTTTGGAGTTCTATAAAAAGGAGCCTAGATCTAGGGTTGAGGTTGTTCAAGAATCACCCATCATCTTCTACCCACAAGTTGAGTGACACAACTTGTGCCTCAAACCCTAACCCTAATTCCAATTCAAAATCAAGATCAAGATCCCGAGTACCATTCAAGCAAGAGAGCCTTCAACCTTTAGAAGCGACGCCGGATTTCAACGGAGCAAGAGATCCAAGACGATCCGCGACTCAAGGAGCCGAGCGAAGCCGAAATCGACGATCTAGTTCCTTCCTTTTGTAAATTCAAGAGAGTAGTAACGAAATTTGTCGATAAATAAAGGTGAAATTTCTATATCTTGCTTATCTTTTAATTCAAGTATTATGATTCGATCTCATTTTGTGATTGTGTTTGTTATCATGATGTTTGAGTAAATCTCCGCTCGTATAGGAGTTGTGACGATCGATAGATGATGATGATTTAGACACTTTTACAATTCTTAAATTCTATAATGTTTGTAAATTTTAGTGAATCAAATGATTAATGACCTAGTTTCGAGATGATACTTTCTTGATTTTGTTCACTCGAAACTAGGGAACAACTATTGATCATTTGATTAACTAGAAGCTAGAATTTGAATGAGATTCATCGAAAGGACAAAGGATGAGTTGCGGGATCCTTAAATTCTCCGCAAGATCCTTAACCTTCGGTAAATTCTCATCGATCTAGTATCAATTCGTTAATGGATAAGAATGAGTAATCATTAGATATCATCACATCTATAGATCTGATCTACTCCTACGAGCCATACTTCTAATCTTGATTGTTGGTTGGAAATTATCACACATCTCACTTCTTGATTTTAATGCTTTCTTTTTTATCTAGATTTTTCTAATTTTTGAAATTCAATTACAAATCATGAATTGTTTTCTTTTCTTTTCCTTAAATTTTCAACTCATCAAATTCGGAAATTGAACGGATCTCACATTCCCTGTGGACGATCCGCACTTACTAACGCACTACAATTCGACATCGTTATTGATTGCGGTCAAAAAAAATTTTGGTTATGATTTCTACATAATTTTCTAAAAACCAACACAACGAGAAATGCATTCAATCAAATGGTGCCGTTGCCGGGGATCGTGTGCTAATTTGTTCATTTTTTGAAATTTGAGTAGAAAGGTTTATTCCATCTAAAATTTTTAGATCAAAACTCGCGCAAAACACTAAACGAGTTGTTGTGGTTAATTGCAAGGAAATCTGGAGCTTGTTGTGCAATTGGAAAAATATTTGGAGATTTCCAGAGAGCTGGGGAAGGTGACAGAAGCCTTCTGTTAAAATTTTGTTCAGTGATCTGTTAACCCTACCGCGTTTCCGCGGCATTTCGTGGCTCCTGTGGCGTTTCCGCTGCACTTAAAGAAGATCTCTGTACTATTTTTCTCAAGTAACCTCTATCTTTCTTATCTCCTTCCTCTGTCTGTTCCAATTAATAATTTGTTGCAAGCTTCTTTGCAAAAATCACAGCGCCGCAAAAAGCAAAATAAACTGTGCCTGCTTTTGATTTTGTGGTTGTTTGCATAATTAATACGGACATTAAGGGGCACGGCCAAATCCAGATTAGGTGGGGAGTTCATTACCCTTCCTAAGCCCCAAAAATCACAAACTTGCATCCGCATTACCCTCATTAACTAAAAAATATCTAGAGATGACTCTAAGGACCGTCGCGCTCACTTAGGACAGAAGAAGGCCGTGGGTAATCCATTGTTTATCCGCGTTTCTTTTGTGGTGTCTAAGGCAAGTGTGTCGAAAGCTAGTGGTTACTTAATTAGGCCCACTACTTACGTAGTAGAGAACCTCCCACTTACCTGGCACTTATCTGGCCACAGGAGAGACAAAGAGGCAGTGGAGGATTGATCCTGCGACTTGTCTTTTGGCAGTTAGGATCGGTCTAGAGCTTTGACCTAGGTGACCATAGATTTTAGGGTTGCTTGTTGCATTTTTTCTGATCGCATCATATTTTCAAAAATCCGTATCATTTTTTAAAACAAACACCGCATTCATTCATTCCCCTAATTATAATTCACGCTGCCACATGTACTAACCCTTTTTAGTGCAAGATAGGCTGGACACGGGATTCTAGTGCCCGACTTGTCCGCGTCCCCTCGATCGACCCCGAAGTCGGTATTTCTCCATTTACCTCTCTTTTACCCACCACCACACCCACACCGATGGATCCGTCTCCATCGAACCTCTTTACCGCTGCTCTACCGCCGTCCGTTGGTGCGCAGAATCCACCCCGCATCTCCCTCCAAGAGAGGTGCTATCCTTTGCAAGGTCCTCTCTCGACCTGCTTATCCATTCCACCAGCCAACGGGGATAACTTTGAGATTAAACCCCAGTACATCAACCTTCTACCCAAATTCCACGGTCTCGAGACTGAAGACGCATACGTCTTTATCACCAAATTTGAAAATGTATGCGCGATGATGGGTACGTCACAACTTTCCGTGGATGCCATGCGTCTATGTCTTCTTCCATTTACCTTGTGCGATATAGCCGAGAAGTGGCTATATAACACCACCGCACATTCCATTATGAATTGGGAAGAATTCATTGCGGCATTCCTTAAGAAATTCTACCCTATGCAAAAGACAGCTCGAATCCGTAGCGAACTATATCAATTCACCCAGCTTCCAGCTGAACCATTCTCGAAATGCTTTGAACGATTCAAGGATCTTTTGGTTCAATGCCCACATCACGGCATCCCGAGATGGGATCTTTGCCGAATCATATATGAGGGCATTAACCCTACCACTAAACAAAACCTTGAAAACATGTGTCAAGGCACCTTTATGACCAAGGATGATGGGGAAGCTTGGAAATTTTTAGAAGAGTTCGCTGAAAAGTCCTTACAGTGGGAGAGTGGAACCCAGCCATCGTCTAGAGGTGGCGTACACCAAATTGACGTGTCCATAGGTGTTCGAGCTGAGATGGCAGCAATGCAAAAGAAGCTCGAATCTATGGAACACAAATTTTTAGCAGCCTCCCTAAACCCGATGTCGCTCCCCAAAACTGTATGTGGGTGCTGTTCTGATCCTTCTCACTTAATGGAAGAATGTCCATTAAACTCTCCGTTTCAAGGTCACGAGCATACCAATGCCGCATTTCAAAGACCTAGGAACGATCCATATTCTTCCACGTACAATCAGGGTTGGAGGAATCACCCGAATTTTGCTTGGAACCAATCCCAAAACACGGTTCCAAACCCAAATCATTTCCAAAGGGTCCCTCCACCACAACAGCAACCACTTCAACTCACCCAGCACCCCTACCAGTCACAAAATTTCCAAAACCAGGTCAACACTCCTGCACCGTGAAATCATATGCAGTCGACCTGTTCTGACGAGTTCTCTCAATTCACTCAAACCATGAAATCACTCTTGTCAAATTTCATGGAAGTGTCGGCCGAAGTTAGGTCTTCCGTCAGTGATATAAAGAAAAACTCAGCGTCCCAAGCTGAGAGTATCAGAACGATGGAAGCTGAAATTGCACGACTTAAAGCCGAAATGAGTGCGAGAGAAAAAGGGAAACTTCCGTCTCAACCCCTACCGAATCCTGGGTGTTACAATGTAAATGTCGTCACAACGTTGAGATCAGGAAGAGTGCTGAAAAACCATGTTGGGGAAGAAGTTGATGATATTGAAAATCCTATCAACACCCCGGCTGAGACCTTCCCTCACACGCACTTCTACTTCTGATTCTTGTTCTTCTACCCCACCGCCTTCTCGCGAGCCTATTCTCCATTTCCCACTAGGCTCGACACCTCAGCAACCCTCGTCTAGTTCTCCACAGACGATCCCCACTCCTCTTTCGGGATCACGTCTACCCCCACTTCCTTATCCTATGATTGACCCAGCGCTCATTGCTAAAGCTCCTTACCCGAATCGGTTAAGGGCTAACAAATCGAGTCCACATATGGAGAAAATTATGGAAATGTTCAAACAGGTTAACATCAACATCCCTCTCCTAGATGCGATTCAACAAGTCCCCGCTTATACGAAAATTCGTAAGGACTTGTGCACTAGGAAGAGGAAGACTCAAGTGCTGAAGAAGGTCTTCATGTCTAATAACATTAGCACTACTTTTATCCCACAGCTACCAAAGAAACGTAAGGACCCAGGATGTCCTACGATATCGATTTCTATTGGGGGTAAAAACATCAACCGTGCTCTTTTAGACCTTGGCGCAAGTGTTAACCTACTTTCATACTCTGTCTATGAGCAGCTAGGGATTGGAGAGTTGAAACCAGCTCACTGCACTCTCCAAATGGCAGACCGTTCGATCACCAAACCTAGGGGTGAACTAGGGGATGTGTTGATAAAGGTCGGGGAATTTGTATTCCTTGTAGACTTCATTGTTCTCGATACACAACCTGTAGCGAACCCCCGGAGCCAAATTCCGGTGATTTTGGGTCGACCATTCCTTGCCACTTCCAATGTTGTCATTAACTGTAGAAATGGTTCAATGAACTTATCATTTGGAAATATGACCATTGAACTAAACATCTACAAAATTGGAAGTCAGCCATCAGAACCCTCTGCTCATATCCTTGATGTGTGCTCTGTCCACGAGATTACTCCCGAAAGTTGCGGAGTTGAGAAACTTTGCTTTACAGATCTCGACGACACTACCACATCACTGTTTGACCTGACACATGATCTTAGTGAGGACACCATTTCCACGCTTGAGTCTGACACTCCTGACTCATCACCATCCGAGTCTGTATCTTTTACAGGCTGTGAGCTACTTTGTAACTCCGAAAATCACTTGATGATCCCACCTTCTATTATTTCTCCGCCAGCATTAGATCTCAAAATCTTACCTTCTCATCTTAAATATGCATATTTAGGTGAGAATGAGTCTTTACCGGTTATCATATCCGCTTCTCTAGCATCAGAGCAAGAGAATGCACTTTTATCGGTATTGAGATCTAATAGGGAGGCGTTTGGTTGGACCATGGCGGACATCAAAGGGATTAGTCCCTTGATTGTCGAACATCATATACACTTGATGGATGATGCCTGACCAACCCGAGAACCACAGAGAGTGTTGAACCCCGTCATGAAGGAAGCGGTGATGATAGAGATCGTCAAATGCCTTGATAGTGGTATCATATACCCAATCTCCGATAGCCAATAGGTGAGTCCAATACATGTCGTCCCTAAGAAATCTGGCATCACTGTTATTACCAATGAGGCAAATGAGTTGATTCAGACACGCGCCCAAACTGGGTGGCGTGTATGTATTGATTACAGAAAACTCAATGCCACCACGAGAAAAGACCACTTTCCTCTACCTTTCATTGATCAGATGCTGGAACGCTTAGCTGGACGTGCGTATTATTGCTTTATGGACGGATACTCTGGCTATAATCAGGTCCCCATAGCCAAAAAGGATCAAGATAAAACCACTTTTACTTGTCCTTTTGGCACATTTGCTTATAGACGCATGCCTTTTGGGTTATGCAATGCTCCCGCTACCTTTCAGCGGTGTATGATGGAGATATTCTCTGATATGGTAGAGAATTTTCTGGAGATCTTTATGGACGATTTCTCGATTTTCGGAGACTCTTTTTCTGACTGCCTAACGAATCTTGACGCAGTTCTTACTCGTTGCAGAGAGGAGAACTTAACCTTGAATTGGGAAAAATGCCATTTCATGGTCCAAGAGGGAATTGTGCTTGGACATGTTATTTCACAGAAAGGCATTGAGGTTGACAGAGCTAAAATAGATATCATTCAAAACCTTCCTCATCCCAAAAGCGTCAAGGATATCCGATCATTTCTTGGCCATGCGGGCTTTTATAGGAGATTCATTAAGGATTTTAGCAAAATTGCTAGACCCTTAACTCTTCTCTTGGCCAAGGATACGACCTTCCACTTTGACTCGGATTGTGAGGCAGCTTTCGACTCACTCAAACACTCCCTCACTACAGCCCACGTTCTATCGTCTCCAAATTGGGACTACCCCTTTGAGCTGATGTGTGATGCATCTGACTTTGCAGTAGGTGCAGTCTTAGGACAGCACATTGAAAAGATGCCACGCGTGATCTATTATGCGAGTAAGACCCTGAATGATGCTCAAATCAACTATACAACTACCGAAAAAGAGCTTTTGGCGGATGTATTTGCATTAGAAAAATTCAGGCCTTACTTGATTGGCTCACCTATAGTTGTGTACACTGACCATTCCGCTTTGAAACATCTTCTGGCGAAGAAAGATGCAAAAGGTAGGCTTATACGTTGGATCCTTCTATTACAAGAATTTGATCTTGTTATCAAAGATAAGAAAGGATGTGAAAACGTGGTAGCCGACCATCTTTCACACATCTCATCTTCCCCTATGACCCTGCCGATCAATGATTCGTTTCCAGACGAACAACTCTTGAGCGTATCCAATGAACCTTGGTTCAGGGATATTGTGAACTATCTCGTCACGGGACTGATACCCAGCGATTGGTCAAAACAGGACAAATACCGTTTTCTATCCCAAGTAAAACACTTTTACTGGGATGAACCATATATGTTTAAGTATAGTCCTGATCAGATCATTCGCCGGTGTGTTCCGAATGAGGAGTTTAAGAGTGTTCTTTCTTTTTGTCATGATCAGGCCTGTGGGGGTCACTTCGGTCCTAAAAAGACGGCGGAGAAGGTTTTGCAATGCGGATTTTATTGGCCGACCTTGTTCAGGGACGCATTTGACTATTGCAAAACCTGTACACAATGTCAGTACACGGGTAGAATTTCCCGGAGAAATGAGATGCCCCAGCAACCCATCCTAGTGGTTGAAATTTTTGATGTTTGGGGCATTGACTTTATAGGTCCTTTTCCCAACTCCTTTGGGAATTTGTACATACTGCTTGCGGTTGATTATGTCTCGAAGTGGGTTGAAGCCATTCTATGTCGCACTAATGACAAGAAGGTTGTCATTAAGTTCTTAAAAGAAAACATCTTTTCGCGATTTGGACACCCACGCGCTATCATTAGCGACAACGGGACACATTTCTGCAACAGGTCTTTCGAGACTTCGATGCAGAAATACGGAATCAACCACAGACTTTCTACACCCTATCATCCCCAAACGAGCGGGCAGGCTGAGATTTCGAATAGACAGATCAAACAAATCCTGGAGAAAACTGTTGCGAAAAATAGAAAAGATTGGTCGACCAAACTGACGGATGCTCTTTGGGCATTCCGAACTGCATTTAAAACCGATCTAGGGATGTCTCCATATAGGATAGTGTTTGGGAAGGCATGTCACTTACCTGTCGAGATTGAGCATAAAGCATTGTAGGCTATTAAGGAAATTAACTTTGACCTAAACCAAGCCTGCACCTTTCGGAAGCTGCAATTGAATGAGCTATGCGAACTCCGTGATGAAGCTTATGATAACGCTGTAATCGTAAAGAACAAGACTAAGGTTTTTCACGATAAAAACATTTTGAGGAAAACATTTTCACCTGGTCAGCAAGTCCTTCTTTATGATTCACGACTATACCTTCACGCGGGTAAGTTTCGATCTCGGTGGAAGGGACCTTATGTTGTGCGGTCTGTATACCCGCACGGGGCAGTAGAGGTAGAAAATGTTAAAAACGGCACATTTTTCAAAGTGAATGGACATAGACTAAAGCCGTATTTTTCCACTGACCCCACGGAGGAGCTCCTGTTCTTACAGGAGCCATTTTATCTTGATTAAAATTCCTCCGTCTCACCTCCAGGTCCTGTATATTACTGCATCATCTTTTTGAATGGAGGTGAGTGAAAAGAATAAGTTTGGGGGAGGATCTTCACTTATATATTTTGCCCCCACTAATAAATTCCTCCCAGGCTTACAGGTTTTGTAGATATAGCGGTTGGCAACAGTGAGGACACTGTTGAAAACAAGTTTGGGGGAGCTTTGTGCTTAGTTTTGCATCATGTGCATATCATTTGCATAAGCACAAAACATTTCTTTAAGAAAAAACATAAAAATTTAAAAAAATTTAAAAACCTATAAAAATTTAAAATTTTTCAAAAACCATAAAAAAATTTTAAAAAATTCAAAATATAAAAATATTTAATATTCAACATTTTTGTATATAAATAAGATAATAAAAGATTAGATAGTAAAAAATTGCATCCATGAGATTAGAAAAATTTAAGAAAACTAAGAAAATTAGAAGTTTTCTTATACGAACTAGTAATAAGTAGTTATGAGCCGTTATCCTAAGGGTTAGTAAGATGAAGGAAGTCACTAATCTGAGGATAAAAATAAGTCTGAAAAATAGTTTCTATTCTGGAAAGCCAAACATTTAGAAAGTCGATACCCTGCTATTCGCACTTACACACGTCTTGAAGCCCGGGATAGTAGAGGATACCTTGAAATGCTCTTGTCTTAAAGCCGATGTATGAAGGAAATAAAAAAAATGAATGAAGAAAATATAAAGTGGTGAGAAAAATGGACACTGGTTTTGTTATCACCAAGGGCAATAAAAAATATATAGCGAGGGTGCCTCTTCACCTAGTGCCCTAAGGCCAACTGGTCTGGGAGTCACTGCTATACCTGAGGTGGTGCAAGACGAGGAAAATACACCAAATAAGCAAGCACATGAGTAATCGGTCGGTTAGTACCTCAAGAAGTATTAACGGTCGCATGAAAATGTGTGAGCACATCTAAATATTCATTAATCAAAAAGTACTGAGGCTGATGGGCAAGAGTATGATAGCTTGAATTGAATTCTCCGGGTGTAAGGATGTCCTTTACACACACGCAGGGTGATATGATCGATGTTTGGAAGAAAGATAGGAAAGAAGAATAAGACGATGTTTTATTGAGGGAGGACGTGATTTCTGATATCTTTTCATGACCATTAAGATAGGGCTCATGACAACCGAAAAGCTAGCTTAGTTGGAAACCCTAATTTTCAAGGCTTTTCTTTTACAATTCTTTTCCTTAAATGTAATATTCATGATCTTCCTTTTATTATTGGATTTTGTGGGTGCAATCCGCTGAAAACCCTCAGTAGACAACACTACTCCTACTAGGGACACCTAGAGGTTTAAAGGCTTGTTGCACGTGCTCAGTGCAATCGTGTTGCCTACGAAAGTGTGCTAGTTAGTTTTTCTCTTTCTTTATTTTCTCTTTCTTTATTTTCTCCTTCTCTTTTTAATAAAACAGTTCGATCGAGACGATCGAAAATAAGTTTGGGGGAATTTGATCAGTCGAAAATACTGCATTTTTAACACGGCAATTTCCCTATCATTTGCACTCATCTAGAAGTGTTCGGTATTTATATTGCACATATTAGCAAAACATCTCTGAAATACCAGATTGCATGTGTTAGACTTTAAAACCGGCACTTTTAAGGAAATTGTGTGTTTATCACGGCATCGCATCATTCTTGTATAGCGCAACTCTTGTCTTGGAGTCTATGCAGGAAACTCCAGAAGCAAAGCTCAAAATTGAGAAAACAGTGCAGATAAAATACGCCAACTCAAAGGCTAATGATCTGGAAGTGATTAAAGGCTAATTACAAGATTCAACATATCATAAAATAGCCCAAATATCAGCCCAAGAACCACCAGAAGAGCCCAAGCCCTGAAGCTTCAACAGAGCCGCGGATCCGCGGCAGGAGCCGGCTTGAGCCGCGGATCCGCAGTGGCTTGATGGCGCCAACTCTCCAGATTTCGTCTACGTGTTACCTCTAACGGCCAAAGCTTCTAGAAGACCCCAGAAACTCCACGTGGCGCATCTAGAAGGCTCGGCTTAACAAACTATTTCTAGAAGGCTCTCTTAACAAACTTTTGGAGGGAAAATTCAAATTTGAAATCCTAGATCTAGGGTTTGGAGTTCTATAAAAAGGAGCCTAGATCTAGGTTTGAGGTTGTTCAAGAATCACCCATTATCTTCTACCCACAAGTTGAGTGACACAACTTGTGCCTCAAACCCTAACCCTAATTCCAATTCAAAATCAAGATCAAGATCCCGAGTACCATTCAAGCAAGAGAGCCTTCAACCTTTAGAAGCGACGCCGGATTTCAACGGAGCAAGAGATCCAAGACGATCCGCGACTCAAGGAGCCGAGCGAAGCCGAAATCGACGATCTAGTTCCTTCCTTTTGTAAATTCAAGAGAGTTGTAACGAAATTTGTCGATAAATAAATGTGAAATTTCTATATCTTGCTTATCTTTTAATTCAAGTATTATGATTCGATCTCAATTTGTGATTGTGTTTGTTATCATGATGTTTGAGTAAATTCCGCTCATATAGGAGTTGTGACGATCGATAGATGATGATGATTTAGACACTTTTACAATTCTTAAATCCTATAATGTTTGTAAATTTTAGTGAATCAAATGATTAATGACCTAGTTTCGAGATGATGCTTTCTTGATTTTTTTTCACTCGAAACTAGCGAACAACTATTGATCATTTGATTAACTAGAAGCTAGAATTTGAATGAGATTCATCGAAAGGACAAAGGATGAGTTGCGGGATCCTTAAATTCTCCGCAAGATCCTTAACCCTCGGTAAATTCTCATCGATCTAGTATCAATTCGTTAATGGATAAGAATGAGTAATCATTAGATCTCATCACATCTATAGATCCGATCTACTCCTACGAGCCATACTTCTAATCTTGATTGTTGGTTGGAAATTATCACACATCTCACTTCTTGATTTTAATGCTTTCTTTTAGATCTAGATTTTTCTAATTTTTGAAATTCAATTACAAATCATGAATTGTTTTTTTTTCTTTTCCTTAAATTTTCAACTCATCTAATTCGGAAATTGAACGGATCTCACTTTCCCTGTGGACGATCCGCACTTACTAACGCGCTACAATTCGACACCGTTATTGATTGCGGTCAAAAATATTTTTGGTTGTGATTTCTACATAATTTTCTAAAAACCAACACAACGAGAAATGCATTCAATCATAACTCCTGCTAATAGAAGTCCATTAGGGTCTGTGGTACTAGGGTTTTCTACCCGTCACACCGTCGCGTTGGCTGGTGTATTCCTCGATGCCTAATCTTGCTGTTCGAGTAGCCCCGCGACTGTCGTGTCTCTGATCCCTTCAGGAGCTGGACAAGACATCTTCAAGCAATCTTCCAGGTAATATTACCGTCAGAAGAGCAAGCATTAGGGATATTCCATGTCGCTTTTTACTTAAGATTAGGCTCAGTTTGGGAGCCCCGATGAGTCATAACCACTCCGCGCTGGAGTGGGATGATCTCCGATAGTCTTTCAGGTTTTATATGAGTTGCCATCAAGACCCTGAAGCTAGGAATATTGCCTTTGCTTCGTTTGCTGGCATTGCGTCTGCTGTATCGAGACGAACGTCGTGGTTGTCTCTAGGTTGTTGGTGAACCGTCGAGGCTTGGAACTAGGGACTTTGTCATGGCTCCGCTGTTGGTGTCGCGTCTGCATCCTGTTGGAGGAAGAACACTGGGGTGACATCGCGTCTGTTGTATCGAGACGAACGTCGAGGTGGTCTCTAGGTTGTTGGTGAACCATCGGGACCTGGAACTAGGGACTTTGTCGTGGCTCCGTTTGGTGATGTCGTATATTCCTGCAAAGACACTGACTTCTCTGCGGGTCGACACGAATCAAGATGCTCTCGTCAAGGACGCTGATTTCCCTGAATCGAGATATTTGCCAAGGACACAGATTTCCTCGGAGTTGAAACGAATCGAGGTACTCCTGCAAAGACACTGATTTCTCTGCGGTTCGACGCGAATCGAGATGCTCTCGTCAAAGATGCTGATTTCCCTGAATCGAGGTATTTGCCAAGGACACCGATTTTTTCAGAGTTGAGACGAGTCGAGGTATTCCTGCAAAGACACAGATTTCCTTACGGGTCGACGCGAATCGAGATGCTCTAATCAAGGACGCTGATTTCCCTGAATCGAGGTATTTACCAAGGACGCTGATTTCCTCAGAGTTGAGATGAATCGAGGTATTCCTGCAAAGACACTGATTTCTCTGCGGGTCGACACGAATCGAGGTGCTCTCGTCAAGGACTCTAATTTCCCTGAATCGAAGTATTTGCCAAAGACACTGATTTCCTCAGAGTTGAGACGAATCGAGATACTCCTGCAAAGACACTGATTTCTCTGTGGCTCGACGCGAATCGAGATGCTCTCATCAAAGATGCTGATTCCCTGAATCGAGGTTTTTGCCAAGGATACTGATTTCCTCGGAGTTGAGATGAATCGAGAGATTCCTGCAAAGACACTGATTTCCTTGCGGGTCGACACGAATCGAGATGCTCTCGTCAAGGACGTTGATTTCCCTGAATCGAGGTATTTTGCCAAGGACACTGATTTCCCTGGGGTTGGTTGACTTGTTTCCGAGATGGACGTTGATCCGGCGGAGAGGTCATTGGTTGACTCTAGGTTGTCTATGGACCGTAGAGTCTTGGAACTAGGGATTCTGCCGTGGCTCCGTTTGGTGATATTGCATCCGAATCCTGTTGGAATGAGGAGGATCACTGTAACATTTCAAAAAAATAAAATATTATTTTTGGGAATTTTTATAATTAAATAATAAAATATTGAATAATTTAATAAGGCGGTATAATTGAATACCGATAAATTGGGGAAAATTTTGGAAATTACTAAAATGAGGGTGCTTTATTGGATTTATGCAAACTCTGAAGTTTTACAATTTATTTGACACTAATTTAGTGCTAATCGCGATTAAAAATTGCTAATCGTGTATTAAAGCGGATTTGTGCACATGACATGCACCATGTCATTTTTACACTTGTTAAATTTTTATCATGGCTTTTCTTCATGTTTTATATCATGCTTGTTGATTTATTTGAGAGGGGAAAAGAAAAGAAAAGAAAAAGATAAAGGATTAGAATATTAGGTATAGGCAAGAGAGAGAGAGGGTGAGGGGTCAAACCTTGGACCATGGATCTTTTCCCTTCACTTTTTCCTCATCATTTTTTCCCTCTCCCTCTAAGCTCAGCTGCTGCTACTGCCCTCCACGTCCTCCCTCCTCAAACACCCCACTTCATCATCAAAACAACACCAAAATATCATCTCCTCTTCACAAAAATTGTGCACGAGCTCACAAACTACACCTTGGACCTGGAAAGTTCGCATTTTGGCACTGTAGGGGTTTCTTGGGTGCCAAATAAGATGATCCCTTCACACTTAGTGTAGTTTTTGCTTCACTTTAAACCATATATGTGTTTATTTGTGATTTGGTGCGATTTGGTGAACTTTGGACATTACTGTTAGTGTATATGCCCTAGGGGCCATTATTGTATCATACTAGTTTGTATATTACTTAATAGATGTTGCGCCACGGCAGCGCCCCGGCCGTCTTACTCGAGGCCAACATGCGGAATCAAAATTTTTCCTTGCTCGGAAACCGGCGCTACCGCGGACAAAGAAAACCCGGATCGTTTACCATTAACCTAACTAGCAAACAAGAGATGGGATAAGAAGTATACCAAGTGATCCGAGTCCTCCGTCTTCTCTTCATCATCCCGATCTCCCGCGGAAAGTCTTGGCTCCACATCGTCGCCTCCTCGCCGGAAAGGACACCACATCGCCTTCGTCTTTTACGGGCTCCCGCCTCAATACCGAGGCAACTCGAGCATGAAGCCGGCAACTCGACATGCTCAAGATTTGCTGTAGAATGTGTAGTGTAGAATCATAGTCTCACTTTGGGGTTTGTTGCCTTTGGATGGAGGAATGAGGACAAGGAAAATATGGTGCTTTCATTTTTCCTTGCATGAAAGCAAGAACAAGAAGGAAACTCTCAAGAATGAAGCTCTCTTTCTTCTTCTCTCTTCTTCTCACTTTTCTCATGGAAACTTATCATCTTTTTGTGAGAATGAGAAGGGTGGAGGAAAGAAAAACATAATGCAAAGGGAGGTGAGTGTAGGAGCTAAAGAAAGGTGACCACATCCTAGACAAGAAAACATTCAACCATGCTTCTTCTCCTATTCACTCCATAACCCTTCAAATCACAATAAAGCAAGCATGGTTGAAAGATAAGAAAGCTATCATAATCAATCATAATGCAAGAAAACCCCTCCACAAATGTAATTTGCAAAACTGCAAATTACCCCCTCCATCGGAAAAGTCCGGCCGGGAAAGAACAAAGGAAAACCGGCCGGAACGGAATGCAAACCGGCAACTCCAGAAAACTGGTCCCGTAATAAATTACAGGAAAACCCCTATACCGTGCATACACACCCGCATCTGTATTCCGTCCGGATACAAATGCAATGAGACAAAATCTACACTGTACTAGACTAGGACCGGCTTAAGCCAAAGCCGGCTAGTAAAATCCGTTCGATCCTGATCCGTGCAATATCGCACGTATCTGATCGAACCCTGCCATCTAACTATACGGCCACTAGTACAAACCGTCCGATCCTGATCCGTGCAATACCGCACGTATCTGATTGGACCCTGCCATATCTCCATACGGCCTCTACAGCGTTTCGCCCGAAAGCTGAGTAACTGAAAGTGTGGTGGACTCTAAAGACTCGTCAATACTATGGTTGTGGATTTAACCACTAGCACGTCAGAGGTATAAGCCAATACGTGACGGGCCACCAGCTATTGACCAAAATGGACGTCGATGAGGAAGCTCACCCCGACACCCAACTGAGCCTGTCAGTGACAATATCCGTACAGTCCGGTCCGTTCGTCTATGAGTATCGCATGGCGGGCCTAGGGGGTTGGTGAAAGTCAGACCCCCAAAAGCGGTACAAGTCGTGTCAGAGCGTAGCCCAGAACGCCCTGAGATACTACTGGAATACCTACCAGTAAATCTCCTGCCTCGGCCGAGGGCTTTGCGTAATGGCTCTCCTAGACACAGCGCGACCTCACCCCCAATACCGGGAGAGACGAACCCCTGAAGATCCGCTCACTGCCTCCATGTGGCTCGGGACTGTACCCAACTAAAACCTGTTTGCACGACTCCTTTGAGCCGTGGTAGGGTAGTAATCAAAGCACAGTGGGAACTCACACGAGACAAATGACGATCCTCAGGTCGATGAACTAACCTGTACACATGTCACCAGGGAACTGCTATCTGACGTCTGGTATAAGACCAACTAGCAGGTTCCCGGCGAGTCCTGTCCGGTGTACTCATAACCCAATGAGCACCTGTATACATCTTAGGTGAACCAACTGACACCAGTGGCTTGTGAGACCGGCCACCGCCCCTCGTCGGGGTCTCGACTGTATACACTAGTCTACTAATGGAGTATCGATACCCTGTCTCGAAACTCCTACGACTAGGGACCTTTTAAGGATGTGCTTATAGACCCCAGCTCCCACGTATATGATCGCCATCATACTGCTGGTCGTCAAGCAAGAATCCTAGGGGCTCTATCAACGTGTAATAGCGACATGTCAAGTCACCTAAAGCAGTACACGATGATAAAGATAAACCAGATAGCATACTATCATCTCGAGCAAGACTGTCCTACCGGGATAGGTCCTCCCTCAATCATTGCAATCACGTGCCTGTGATCCAATAATTGACTCTGAGGGCACTATCTCCAACAATCTCCCACTTGCACTCAAGGCTAATTATTGCGATGTCGCATACTCACAGCCCGTGTGATACCGAACACCCAACTCCTCTACTAGTCTGTCTCACAAAGCTCGTTTGTGAAACTATTGCGTTCGAGGAATAGCCTCAGTGAGTGGATCCGCTGTGATGTTTCTTTCTATGTCTCTCTATATCTCAAGTTCGAAGAGAAAGCCATCTCCCGAAATGAGCAATACCTGTCTTAGAATGTCTGGATGTCTGATGGGACCTAGCTCATAAATGAACTCCAAATCCAAACTTCTTAGACTGTATCATCAACTGAACTTAATAAGTATCATGCGCCATGCCTCCCTCAGTATTGCCTTGGACTACCTGTCCAAAATACTGTCCCTCGTCAGAGGGAGAACAACAACTCTGACAACCTCCTTGTCGTCCATGTCACCTTGGAAGCCTGGAGTGATAACCGTCTCCTAAAGGAGGCAGCCGTTATCATATCCCTAGAACATTCACTTATGTTCTAAAACTGCTTCCGACTGTTCCTCCAGGATTGGATCAATATCAACTTATTGCATCTAGTGCAAGAACAACATCTGGTGTGGTACTTGACATCTCATGATTGACTCAATTGCCTAAGCAAGTGATCTGCCAATCATGAGTATCCCTCTCCACATTAGTCTATAAGACACCTTTAGAGAGGGTGAATCCATCAACTGCAGGTGTACTACCGTGTCAGGAGTCGTCCATTCTAAATACTCATAGAATGCTGTCAAGATACCCAGATTGGGAAACCACCCAAATCTAGATCTAAAACCATAGATCTAGTAACCAGTATGTCTGATATAATATCCAAGTCCCTTGTGGAGAAACCACTGTGTGACGACCAAAGTATAACCGATCGTAGTATAGGAATGTCACTTCCTACTACCTTTTCAACAGATCCATCCCCTATTCTGATGACGTCAAACCTATGACTGTCACATCAGAAATAGATGATCTATCTCCGCTACATCTGCTTTAGTCTATAAATAGACATAAGCCTGATGTCCACCAATGCTTCCGCTGCTCCCACTGACTACGACAACCCTCTGGCAGAGTCATATAGACGTGCACTTCTAAAGCTAGTTTAGAACGACGCTATACTCATCCTCCTGCCGGGTCTCGCAGCCTGGAACAACAACAATGGCAAGTGTGGGTAAACAAGAACTTCCCTGTCACCGTCCTTGAGGCTACCGGAGTACCTCTCGGGTGCCTGAAGTTACCCACCTTATCTGCGGAGTGGCCAATGGAATGTCAAATCAGATTGAATCTTTAGGTTCCTTATTAAATCTTCAGTAATCGTTTGCGGTTCTGGAATTACTTCCAGTTCTACCATACTTCCACTACTGTTTTTTTTTTTTGAAAAAATCCATTTTTAATAAAACTGTGGCGAGTCTAGAACAATATTTCTACTGTTCATCCAGATGGTAGAAAATCAACCCTCGTCATAGCCTGGGTCAACCCACAAACAGCCATTACAGAAACGTGCCTTGAGTTATCCGGAGTCTGGTTTTAAGCATAAGCCGGACAACTCCCCGTACCTTAACATCGTTAAGATATGAACTGTTCTATATCCAATATAGAACCAGAGGCACTGATTTAATTGAACCAGATTCAAATCATGCAGCTGTCTCCAGTGCATGTCAACTAAATGGAAGGAGGCCGATCAGCGTTACTCAACTTAGGAATGCTTCCAATTATGAGTAACCTGAAAGAGAAGCAATCTGTCTTCATCATTACTATCAACTGAATACCATACACAAGTATCTACATCTTCAATCTCTTTGAAGAATCCCGATACTTGCTACACCTGGTACTCTACTTTATTCAAATACCTATAACTCCTCAAAACTTAGACCCTGTGTTTCCACGAAACAGCTGTCTAAAATCTAGAAAAGTCATAAGTAAACCGAATATAGTACGAGGACCAACCCCTCTGTCCTAATGGACACTGGACAACATACAATACTCTGTATAAGTCCGCTGAGTCTAACAACTCTTTCACTGTGCGTCGTAGGTTGAAAACTGTACTTATGGTTAAGAAGAATTACACCGCTGTTTAATGCTCCTTACCTAACCATCCACTGATATAGGTAAATGTCATCGACATAATATCAAAAGGTATATCTCACTCTATGAAAATAGACGTACAGATATATCAATTTGAAATTGGTGCACAACAGCGGATATTCATAACCAAATATTTGCCGACCGGCAAACAACCCAGGTGACTTCCTCAAATATCACCGATTACAACGAATCCCGATATAATGAGGACGATCACCCAATTCCCAATAACTTACTCCCACTCATCATCTGTGAAACCATACAGATGTGAGAATCCAACCTGGTAAATACATACCCTGGAGTAAGTGTCTAATCGGGAAATCAGTTTTCTTTTAACATTACACAGTGAAACTGAAACATTGAAATGTTTCGATGGGGTATCCTGGTATTCCTAGTAATGCCTCTACCATTATCCAGATTCACAACTGTAACCGTATATCTCTTTGCCATCTTTCTAAATCCCTTTCTGTGTCTTTAGTCATTACCTTCTGTACACCCCTTTAAGCCAAATGGTTTTCTTCCTTCCCTACCGTTCGGCACCAGCCTATGGTTTGGAAGAAGACTATCCAAAAGGCATAAAGGGTGTACTGTCCTAATCCTAGGAACACTCGCAATGCGAGAGAAGGTGAAGATAAAAGACACCTGAATGTACTTTATTCCTATTTCTCCTGAACCAGAATCCATCCCCGAACTGGAACAAGTTCCTTTCGAGTTCGTATATAACCATACGATGGAGTATCCAATAAACTGTGGATCTTCGTAGTGATACGGAGTGTCCTGGAGAGATACAAAGGTGATTTAGGATTGGCGAAGAAATACTTGGTTTGGTCGTGAATATCAGTCGCAATTTACTTTGCCCTCCTACTAATCCCTTGCTTTGTCTTAACTTAATACCTTCTGCACACCATCGTTATGCTAATTGGTTTTCTTCATTCCCTACCGGTCGGCACCAGCCTAAGGTTTGGAAGAAGACTATCCAATTTGCGTAATAGGTGTACTACTCCTAAGCCAAGGAGTACTCGCAACCTGAGAGAAGGTGAAAAGAAAAGACAACTGAATAGTCCTATCCGTTTTCTCCAGAACCAGAAACCATCCTCGAAGTCCTTCGAGTTCGTATCTAACCATACGATGGTTTTGTCCAATGGAAGTGGACGTTCGTAGTAATACGGGGTGTCCTGGAGAAAAGGGTAAAAGTAGGAGTGGCAATGAGGTCTGCAACTCTGACAATCCAAAAGCCAGTGTTAAGAGGGTTCGGTCAACTTGGTCACTGAGTCATAGTCCAGGGTCGGGTCAATGGTCGCTGCCAAAGAGAGAGAGAGAAAAGAAACACTCAGCGTGCACTCTAACCTAGATCAGAATGGTTACCAATTTATCTAATCAGGAAACCTCCCACTGTACCTCAAATTCTCCTCCAAACCTGAAAGAAGAATTAGTCGGGATCACCCGAGGAGTAAACTAACTCATCAGTGGGAATCGGGATCCAACTATCATCGCATGATAACTTGACGGAATCCACTCAAGTTACCACACTCCAGAAGGTATGCGCATGCCTGGCAAGTTTCAGTTCTTTTGAAACTCCCGATGTGATTTTTACCCCTAGGACCCAAGTGACCTTGACGAATAATCAACAAATCAAAAGGTCCTAGTCAAGTTCAACCCGTCATTATCTTGATTGCGTTAAACCCACCCGCACGACCCTTGACGAATAATCAACAAAGTCGCACGACTGTCCTAACCAATCCACATATCCATGCGACAGAAAGCATTACAGAGCTACCGCACACTACGCCTCGGCGAATAGCAACGACAAACGTAGCGCGAATACTAAGCAATACTAATCCGAAATGACGGAGGGCTACGAATGGTTTCTGGCGAAAACCTTTAACGTAATGAACTTGATATCGTTGAAGGAACTGGATAACTTTTATAAAAATATAGTGACGAAAACTTTTACTAAAGAGGTCACTCCCGGTGAAGGGATCTCGGCTCTTTCCCCGTAGAATGAGGTGCAGGATATTCCAACTGAATACCACGATGCAAAGCAAAAGTAATCGGCTATAGTGAAGCTATTGCCCTGACGCAAACTTCTGTCCAAGGGGTCACTCCCGGTGAAGGGATCTCGGCCCTTGCCTCGTCGACTGAGGAGCAGGATATTCCAAATGAATACCACGATGCAAAACAAAAGTGAACGTCCTTGCAATAACAGCCTTTTGAAAAATGTTCCAACAACATCAGAATAGGTTTGTTTAAACTTGCAATGATCCGAATCAATGCAGTCCCATCAATTGATCACACCACAAAGAACGAAAATATACTGACGTACGTATATGCCATCCGCATTCGCTACTGGGTCCCGTCATCACCCGTTAGGTTAGCTAACTAACGGCAGAGCGGGGACTGGACTAGCGCGGATGTAAAACATATACAACATCTACTAATATATATACCAATATATAGTATTTCGCTCAAGGCGTGAATAAAATGCAACATCACAGAAATGTACAGCATCACAGAACAATACAGATATCTGGAAACCCCGGGTTTCACAGAGCCGCTGCTGAAACCCGACGTTCCCCTGGTCGTGTGGATAGCCTGTGCAATGAAATCCTAGACCCCTACGGGCGCGGCAAGTCACCCGCCAAAACCTGAAGCGAGGCAGCCCCCTTCAGTACCGTGAATGGACCACCCAGCACTTCACGGAATCCGGTAACTTGGGCACCCCTCCTGGGTCAACCTATACCCCCTACGAGTGCGGCGAATAGCCCGCCAATCCTGGACTGAAGCCCCCTCCGTCTCAATGCCCTGAGATGCGGGCCCGTTGCCCTCCAGAACCCGGCTATCCGTGCACCCCACCGCGGGGCAACCTAGTACAGAAAGTAAAATATACATACACCGGGTACATCGACCGCAACCAGGTCGTGCCCCAAAAGAATAATACAAACAGGCAGTGACGGCAGTCCACATGTCGGACGCTCGCCCCGCAATATCAAATGTACATAATACAACAAAACAGTACTAGCATTGCATCCAGGCTATCCCCCACGACCGATCCGCAACAACACAGCATAAACATAGAACATCAACGTGAAAGTCACGTTCGCAAATCCGTCTAACCGGGCTATAGCAGTTAGACCGGATTTACCGATCGAGTGACATTCACGGTCGCAGATATAATGTAAATACTGTGAAATAATGTGTTTAAAATATCCGATCGATCAAACAATTAACAAGCGGGCCCCAAACCAATACTGTAGCAGTCACAGAAAACCTGGGCCCTAAATTTATATTCCAAAACCCACAAAATTAGCCCAAAAGCCCACTGTAAAATTTTCACAGTGTAAGCACAGTAGACTGCGGCGGAAGCGCGGCCCAAAGTGGGGTTTGGCCGCGCTTCCGCGCTCCACTGTACGACTGACACTGTCGACCTTTTACAGTGGTCTTAGAATTTCGTGCACATTATTTTTCTGTAACCTGAAAAATTTTTAGACACCAAAAAATTCCAACAGAAAACTGATGTGAACAAAATACGGTTTTTTTGAGATTTTGGTCGATCGGATAAGTAAAACGCATTAGAACAAGCTAGGTAAGGTTAATGGCTAGGCTCTGATACCATGTTGCGCCACGGCAGCGCCCCGGCCGTCTTACTCGAGGCCAACATGCGGAATCAAAATTTTTCCTTGCTCGGAAACCGGCGCTACCGCGGACAAAGAAAACCCGGATCGTTTACCATTAACCTAACTAGCAAACAAGAGATGGGATAAGAAGTATACCAAGTGATCCGAGTCCTCCGTCTTCTCTTCATCATCCCGATCTCCCGCGGAAAGTCTTGGCTCCACATCGTCGCCTCCTCGCCGGAAAGGACACCACATCGCCTTCGTCTTTTACGGGCTCCCGCCTCAATACCGAGGCAACTCGAGCATGAAGCCGGCAACTCGACATGCTCAAGATTTGCTGTAGAATGTGTAGTGTAGAATCATAGTCTCACTTTGGGGTTTGTTGCCTTTGGATGGAGGAATGAGGACAAGGAAAATATGGTGCTTTCATTTTTCCTTGCATGAAAGCAAGAACAAGAAGGAAACTCTCAAGAATGAAGCTCTCTTTCTTCTTCTCTCTTCTTCTCACTTTTCTCATGGAAACTTATCATATTTTTGTGAGAATGAGAAGGGTGGAGGAAAGAAAAACATAATGCAAAGGGAGGTGAGTGTAGGAGCTAAAGAAAGGTGACCACATCCTAGACAAGAAAACATTCAACCATGCTTCTTCTCCTATTCACTCCATAACCCTTCAAATCACAATAAAGCAAGCATGGTTGAAAGATAAGAAAGCTATCATAATCAATCATAATGCAAGAAAACCCCTCCACAAATGTAATTTGCAAAACTGCAAATTACCCCCTCCATCGGAAAAGTCCGGCCGGGAAAGAACAAAGGAAAACCGGCCGGAACGGAATGCAAACCGGCAACTCCAGAAAACTGGTCCCGTAATAAATTACAGGAAAACCCCTATACCGTGCATACACACCCGCATCTGTATTCCGTCCGGATACAAATGCAATGAGACAAAATCTACACTGTACTAGACTAGGACCGGCTTAAGCCAAAGCCGGCTAGTAAAATCCGTTCGATCCTGATCCGTGCAATACCGCACGTATCTGATCGAACCCTGCCATCTAACTATACGGCCACTAGTACAAACCGTCCGATCCTGATCCGTGCAATACCGCACGTATCTGATTGGACCCTGCCATATCTCCATACGGCCTCTACAGCGTTTCGCCCGAAAGCTGAGTAACTGAAAGTGTGGTGGACTCTAAAGACTCGTCAATACTATGGTTGTGGATTTAACCACTAGCACTTCAGAGGTATAAGCCAATACGTGACGGGCCACCAACTATTGACCAAAATGGACGTCGATGAGGAAGCTCACCCCGACACCCAACTGAGCCTGTCAGTGACAATATCCGTACAGTCCGGTCCGTTCGTCTATGAGTATCGCATGGCGGGCCTAGGGGGTTGGTGAAAGTCAGACCCCCAAAAGCGGTACAAGTCGTGTCGGAGCGTAGCCCAGAACGCCCTGAGATACTACTGGAATACCTACCAGTAAATCTCCTGCCTCGGCCGAGGGCTTTGCGTAATGGCTCTCCTAGACACAGCGCGACCTCACCCCCAATACCGGGAGAGACGAACCCCTGAAGATCCGCTCACTGCCTCCATGTGGCTCGGGACTGTACCCAACTAAAACCTGTTTGCACGACTCCTTTGAGCCGTGGTAGGGTAGTAATCAAAGCACAGTGGGAACTCACACGAGACAAATGACGATCCTCAGGTCGATGAACTAACCTGTACACATGTCACCAGGGAACTGCTATCTGACGTCTGGTATAAGACCAACTAGCAGGTTCCCGGCGAGTCCTGTCCGGTGTACTCATAACCCAATGAGCACCTGTATACATCTTAGGTGAACCAACTGACACCAGTGGCTTGTGAGACCGGCCACCGCCCCTCGTCGGGGTCTCGACTGTATACACTAGTCTACTAATGGAGTATCGATACCCTGTCTCGAAACTCCTACGACTAGGGACCTTTTAAGGATGTGCTTATAGACCCCAGCTCCCACGTATATGATCGCCATCATACTGCTGGTCGTCAAGCAAGAATCCTAGGGGCTCTATCAACGTGTAATAGCGACATGTCAAGTCACCTAAAGCAGTACACGATGATAAAGATAAACCAGATAGCATACTATCATCTCGAGCAAGACTGTCCTACCGGGATAGGTCCTCCCTCAATCATTGCAATCACGTGCCTGTGATCCAATAATTGACTCTGAGGGCACTATCTCCAACAATAGAAGCTTGGGATATTCACATGTATATAACAACTTTGCTAAACATGGTAGTATGCTACTTGGTTTTTCTATCTTAATATGTGAGTATACGTATTGATAGAGCTCTTAGGATCTTGCTTGACTACCAGCGTTGTGATGGCAGTCATACTAGTGGGGGCTGGGTAGTCTACAAGCACATCCTTATTCAGGTCCCTAGTCGTAGGATTATCGAGACAGGGCATCGATACTCTGGAGTAGACTAGTGTGTACGCTTCTCATCCCAGTTGGGGAGATGGTCTGTCCCACAGCCATCAGTACGTCGTACTGGAGATAGTATGCAGGTGCTCGTTAGGTTACGGGTACACCGGACAGGACTCACAGGGAACTGTTGGTTGGTTTTATACCAGTCGTCAGTTAACAGTTCCCAGGTGACATGAGTACAGCATAGTCCGCAGACTTGACACTGCTACTTCGCCTCGAGTGTGTCCCACTGTTCTTAGATTGCTACCCTACCACGACTCAAAGGAGTCATGCAAACAGGTAGCAGTTGGGTGCAGTCCCGAGCACTTGGAGGCAGTGGAGATTTCACAGGATTCGTCTCTCCCGGTATTGGGGGTTGATATCGCGCTGTGTCAGAGAGCCATTACGGAAAGTTCCTGGCCAGGGCAAGCGAGATTTGCTGGTAGGTTCCAGTAGTTTCTCATGGTGTAATGGGCTACGCTCCGACACGACTTATACCGCTATTAGGGGACTGACGCTTGCCTCCCCCTAGGCCCGATATGCGATAGTCTTAGACGAACGGACCGGACTGTACGGAGATTGTCACATCAGACTCAGTAGGAGTTCGGATGGGTTTTCTCATCGGTCTTCTTATCGGCATCTACCTGGGGACCGTTACGTACAGCTAGTGTCGCTTGCGGTCTGTGGTTAAACCCACTGCCAGCGTAGTAGTCGAGTCTCTAGAGTCCCACACAGAGAGTTTCCCTACTCCAGGCGAAACGATATAGAGGTCGTATGGTTTTACGACAAGGGTTCGGACGCATACGTGTGTTTACGCACGTACGACATCCAGACAGTTTTTACTAGTCGGTTTTGGTTTAAGCCAGTTTCTAGTATCCGGTTATTGGATTTATACAGTCTAAAGTTTTTCCGTGTTTTCACGGATAGGAGGGGCGTTCTCGTAATTGCGCGAGAAGCTTCTAGAAGATGGTGACTTGGGGGTTAAGGTGGCATATGTATTAAATGAGATTAGTGAGTCATTTGAGTGATTCATCCAAGTCATTAATGCATCATAAATGCTTAATGACTCATGGAGATGAATCACCCTCTTATATTTATTAAGCATGATGATTAATCATTCATTTTCTTTTGTTGGATAAATCATAATGCTTGATATATATTATGATAGCTCATTTTCTCATCTCATTCTTTTTGCTCACTTTCTCTCTCCTCAAGCTCTCCCTCTTCAAACCCTAATCCTCCCCTCTCATGTGTTGAGTACAAGGATTAGATTAGACTACTTAATCCTTAACCATTCTCTATATCACCTAGGTTGCTTAGATTAGCGATTTAAGAAACCTAGTTACCTCTAGTTTGAGGTGAAGCTTGTAGTAAAGCTCTCGGGTGAATCTTCTACTACTTAGAGAAGGCCGGAGAGGACATGGAGAACGACCAGACGAAGGACTCCGTTCTACAGGTATAATCACTTTTCATAGTAGTTGTTAACTCCTATGTTTGTTGTTTGTTATTGTTTATGCAAAGATTCTCGGTTAAACGGTGTATACGCTTTAAACAAGATCGTTTTTCATTATTCCGCCTCCCCGCAAGTCGTGGGGTGTTGTACATCGACTTAAAATTACTAGTTAGGGTTAGCGTTGAATTGGTTTGAGATAGTGTAATTGAGGCTTAATATTGACCTTAAACCCCTGTGGTGATTGATTGGATACCTAAACCAGAGACTAGAACGCCAATTAGCGAACTTAGAAATTCCCGACATCGTATTTTGTGAATTCTGTGACGGTATTTTGATATCTACTATCACCCGGAGCCACTAAAAATTATTTAGCATATACAGAGATACCAACAGGCACCTAGGAAGCACCACCCAAAACCCCAGCTCTTTCACCTTGGCCGCAAATAAAACCCTTCTGGCCGCAATTTGCGGCCAGAGCATGAAGTTTGGGCTTCGTCCTTCTCATGTAGCTCCTATATCTGTAATCTAGACCCTTGGCATGTGCAAAATTGGATAATTTGACCAAAGGTAAAATCTGGGACCTTTTTCAAGAGTTGCTGTTTTGATTCGGGGTTTAGTTTCTCGTATTTTGAATTCTGGATTTTTGTATCTATGTTTTACCTCGATCACTTGATGTTTGTACGACGATATCGAGGGTTGTTTGGTGGTTTTGAAAGCATGGTCCATAGGTCCTAACCTATAGGCCTTAGCGTGTCGTTTTGGTTTTCCGATGTGATCTTAATGCGCATTGCGCTTGTGTTATATATGTAGGTACCACCATGATGATTCGAGACGATGAAGAAGATGATGGTGACATAGACATCGGCAAGCAGGATCAATGTGAGTAGATTATATCTACGGGGGAAGTCAGGTGGATGGCGTATAGCACCCCCGCAGTTCGATGTATAGTATGCTATATATATACTATATATATATGATATCTTTTATGTGTGACCTGGATATTCAAGATATGATTAGGTGTTCAATGGTTAGATTAGGGTTGTTAGAAGTGAACTAGTATAGCTTCTTAGTTGCGAACCCTAGAATAGGTTTACATGCACACACATGCTTACTTTTTATACTTGGGCGTATATAGGGATACGTATATATATACACACACTTAGGAATGGGACAACGTATATATATACACGTATACCTACACTTGGATGATGAGGATAGTGGATGATATTTGGAGATGAGTCGATGAGTTTGGGCATGGTGCCATGAGATCAGTGATATGATGTGATTCGTATTATGAGATACGACATGAGTTATAGCGGGCCTTTAGGCGTATGTTTTACACACGCATATATATATATATATATATTGATGGTATCAGTTTGTACTAGACTTAGATCAGTACCCTAGTTCATGAGATATGATGATAAGGATACCAGATAAATGATGAGATGAATGTGAGATTCGACCCGTACCCAGATTTGGGATGCAGTACGACGGATTTTCGTACGAGCAATATATTGATGATAGATCGGCACTCTTGACTCGAGGATGTCATATTGTATATTCTATCGTACATGATACAATTGAGGCGGGATCACCAACTATTATATTTATATGTATATCGACTCAGATTTAGGTGGTTTCCCTTACCCTTTCGGTTAGACTGTTCGTTTAGTTCTGTAGTACTTAGTAGATGTTAGACAAGACCCGAGTCATACTTGTTTCAAAACTAACGAGCCGTGAGTATTTTAAAAGACAGGCCAAGAGATTCGACGGATATTTTCAAAAGACGCATCTTTTCTTAAAAACACCATAGCCCTTATTTTTCTAAACAACACGATTCGTCTTATCTCAAATGGATAAACTGTATGACATTTACATATTGATGTAGATTCTTCACTGTCGCGTTTATTATTCGATTCCCGCATATTCTTGCTATTCGCATTGCATTGAATGTGTAAACGTGTTTATTGTTATATTAAACCCATGATGTTAGGACACCAGCACCATTATCGATGATGCGTATGTTCCACGTACACCTACTTGCCGGCTTACACACTTCATCATCGATAATTGCCATGTCACTATACAGTAGGATTGTTGCATCGGGATATGACTACTTGTACATCCTTATTGGCGCACATACTTATTGTACACTCATACTTGCGTACACACATATTGTACACCCATACTTGCATACATACGTATTTGCACATACATATATGATTCTGGCTTTATTTTGGAGATTTGGGAACCACAAGATATATTTTAAAACTAGATTCATTTTAAAAGAGCGGATTCCCTCGATATGTGCATATTACTGTTCCATGTTGCGTGATATGCTAATATGCTTACATTTCTGTTATATGTGGCATACATCATGCTTTATGATTTTACGCATTAAGATATGCGGTTTTCATGAGATTTCTGGATTTGAGAACCGTGGTCATTTCAAAAGAAAGTATGCATTGTTTAAAACCCCAGTTTCTCTTGATATGATATTTCAGTGCGTCCACCATGAGTTTTATCGGTTCTTACCCCATGCGAGGAGGAGTCGTGAATCATATGCAGGTGGGGCCCGGTATGGTACCCCAGGGCAAGAAAGGGATGCTGTGTATACAGACGGTGAGCCTGGCAGAGGGACTACTACCTACCGGTGATTGTATTTGAGCTCAGCGGATATCCGGAGGATACCGACCGGAGTTGAAAGATGATACGGGCCGATCCTGACTGACGAAGCTCGTGGGCCGATCCGGACTGATGGAGCCCTATATATATATATATATATATATATATATATATATATATATATATATATATATGAGGATTTAAGTGCCGATGCTGGGCACAAGTTTCATGATGTTTTCGAGTGTCGATGCTGGACACTCAGGTTCCATGATTTTGATGTGTCACGAGGGACACACGTTGATTTATATCCTCATACTTTCATGCATATGCTTTTATGACTTTTACATGCAGGATGTTGTTATGTCATTGGTTGACACGTGGACGAGATCCACATGTATATAGACATTGATTACATAGTTGGATGATATCCACATACTCATAGACTTCATGATATAGTTGACACTAATTACTTTGATCATACCTCATATTTATGATATGTTGCTACCTGAGGCACTGACACGAGCACTTGGTACTACACTTATGTATAGATGTTTATCCTTGCCACCTTATCATGCTTCAGACATATTCATATTGAGGATATATTATTACTGATCGTTTGACCTAGTATTGAGTCATACATACAATTTCTGCTCTGTGATATTTTCTACTCACGAGTTGGCAACTCACCCCCGTTGTGCCACAGTTCTTGCAGGTTTTGCCGTACAGGTTTCATTGCGGCTTTCTGGCACACTGCTTCCTTTCTGGGTGATTGCTTTGGTAGGTGGGTTCACTCGCATCGTGACCACCCTTGTATTTATTTTAATCAGTTGTATCTAGTAATTCCATCAACCAGACTTGTATATTTATTTCAAACATAGAAAATCAGTTGTGTATTATTTCGACCTTAGAGTCGCGCGTTGTAGTATTATGGTTTTCATGATAATTTTGAGTTTCCTTTTGAGTTTTGATCCTCTCCCTTCGGCGTTGTATATTATATTGCTTGCATGGTTGTGACCGTCGATTGACGAAGAGTTAGCTCCCGCTTAGGGATGCCTTTTATCATTATGCATATATTATTCTTGTTGTACCCAGTTTGGGGCCAGTATTTACAAAGGAAACTCTGCCAAAATTTTCAGAAAAAAACTTGAGGATTTAAAAATGCATATTCGGCTTACTTATTTAAAAACCTTGTTTTTAAATCATGTTTTCTTCACTTCTTTAAAACTAGTTTTCCTTCATTTATTATTTAAAATGGTTTTAGATTTCTGGGTTTTTGGCTTACTTGAATTAGATGAGGTCCTATAGACTTCATATGATTCAAGGGCCAGTCACGTGCTATTTCAGATCGTGACAAAGTTAGTATCAGAGCACTAGGTTAACCTTGGTTCGAGTCTAAGTTTGACTATGCGGAGCCTAGAGCGTTTGTATATATTCGGAACTTAGGCTTGACCTTACGAAACTTAGACTTAGTCGAGGGGGTATTAGACCCGAACTTTCGTCGAATAGGTTGACCTTGGTTGACGGAGTAGGTGACATCAGTAGAGTGATGTACCGTGTGTATGTTCCGCGGCATACTTACGATACGCCACTCCGCTTAAAGAGCCTTAGGATGTATATTTCCTTGCACAGTATTATATTCATTCCTATCTATCCTCATCGATACTGGTTATGATTTTGCTGTCAAGATTACACAGGCAGAGAGTGCTACGGTTAGAGTTGCAGTCAGCACGAGCTCGTCACGGGCGAGGACTGACCAGGGCATGATTCCAGGGACATACGATTTCATAGAAGCGTCGTCTTATTTTGTTTTCGCGCCATGAGAGTTTGATGGATCGCTTTTACGAGATTTCTCGGACGTGCAGATCTGCACCAGAGGATTGAACCACTGATAGAGGCCAGCCAGAATGTAATGACCATTGATGTATCGCTTATTCATGATGATTGAGGCACTGTTCAGCGTGCAGATGAATGAGCCAGTTGTTGCTGTGAACGACGAGATATCGCCCCAGATGTTGGAGCTATTACAGTACGAGTTGTACTTAAAGATATGATAGAAGGTCGCTAGTCACCCGAGGATAAATGATTAGGACATGTGGTTCGTTCGCTTACCCCAATGTGAGGTCATCAGATAGATGGATTCCAGCTAGAGACGACTTCACGCAGGTACGTTGGGAGTCGATAGAGGCGATCGAATGTCAGAAATCCATATTCCAAGTTTAAAGTATTCGGAAAGACATGCAAGCAATTCTATGGACCCTCTAGAAGAATGAAATCCTAACTCGATATAATGACCGTGTGAAAGCCTTTCAACCTTAGGGTTTGCGGCAGTTCCGCGGTGCCATTAGTGAGGCTTGGGTTTGACCTTCTACGGCTGGTCCACCGATGCTATGGTATGTACTCAATATTATTAAATTGTACCCAAGATGTTGAGCTCTTCGGGGATTATGAGGTTTTGACGATTCGATCGAATGGTTCGACTTCATTCGGATGCTATGTGGTGAGATGCATTGCTTGGGAGACTCCAGATACGAGTATAGCCGTTGGAGCATAGTCCATGCAGCCACGATGAGACGAGTCCGAAGCAGTCGACAGTAGAGAAAGATGGAGTAAGAGGTTCGTACGAGATCTTGATGAGATGACGTTCCACTCCGCCGACATCAGAAATGTGATATGCATGTAGAGGCGTTGTATATGGATATATCTTCCAGAAGGAGTCGCGATGAGTGTGCAGCCGTTTCAGAACAAGAAACAGATTTAGTGAAGGGTGATAACTTCCGGACAGTTCGGCAGGGACGAGATTTGGGAGAGACCTCGACAGGACCTTTCTAGAATAAATTACGAGAAGACTTGGACTCAGGAGTGGTCATTTTACGCACACCCAGCAGGCCAGAGTTCGGCATCGTCGACGAGACATGTTATGAGTGACCACGACAGTTGGCCAGAGATTTTTAGAGGATGTGCTTGAGCGGGACTATTCCTCCATACTTGATTTCGGTATTTGGGTGATCTATTCTCATGATTGAGTTTTGATGATTGAGTTTCATGATATTTGTTTCATGCACCATGGTTGCACCTACTGAGTATTTACGATTTGTGTACAGTTATTGCACTTGATATCGTTTTCGTGCCCTGGTTGCACATGTTTATGATTTCATGGATTTCATACAGTTGAGTTGATTTTGAGCATATGTACGCACACGATTTGGTTTTTGCACTCGGTATAGTTCACATATGCTTGCAGTGCATTGATACATATTTGTGCACCGCAGTTGCACTGGACTATGATTTGATATCTTTTGAGATATGGATTTGGATTGTGATACACGATATTTGTTTTGTGCACCTTGTGCACCTGATTGGATTCTTGCGCATATTTGACGCGCTTGGATTGGATTTTGCGCATGTTCGGCGCTTGATATTAGATTTCGTGATTTCAAGCATGTTGGATGCACATGATTTAGATTTTTATTTGTGCATGATGGATGCACCTGATTTGGATTTTCACGCACGTTGGGCGCATGTTATGGGATACGATTTAGGTGCACGCCAGATGCACTAAATCGAGATTCTTCGTGCATGTCAGATGCACCTGATTTTGCTGTCAGGCACACACGTTGCCTCTGAAAGGTGTTTCGTGCACACCCGTTGCACTTAGATGTTGTTTCTGTGCACATGTATGGCACATATATGGATTTTGATTTCCGTGTGCACCAGACGCACGTAGCATTCATATGCACATTTTGGGGTTGATTTCTTATGGAGCAGTACGTTTTTATGGTATTTACTATTGTTTTCGTACTGAGCAGGACTAGTCAGAGGATAGTACCTGGATGTATTTTGCATGCAATGATAGTTATCGAAGGGATTTCCAAAAGAGAGCTATAGTCTCAGTATTTACCTACGTGTCTGAGATGACACGAAACGTTTAAAATAAGGGAACCCTTCTAAATTGTTTTCAAAAACGGCGGGACGTGTATATTAAACAAAAGATATATATATAGAGAGAGAGTTATTTTCTTACTAGAAACGTCCGCCACTGTGCCGTGTTATGCGTATCGCACAGCGACTTGATACAGTTTGGCATGCATTTCCTTCAGGTGTTTATATGTATAGTGTTGATGAATATCATATTGGTTTTTGTATTGGATTTAAACATTGATGTCTTCCCCATGACTCCGATGATTGCGAGATGCTTGACGGAGTTTTGTTTTTGAGTTATCCGCTCATTGTTCATGCGCATGCATTGCGCTATGATGCGTTTTATGTATTGATGATTTCGGAGCCCCGACGACTTGGACTTTTTACTGAAATGTTTTAGTATTGAGGGGTTTAAATTTAAATTCGGGGACCAAATTTCTTTAAAGGGGGAACATTGTAACATTTCAAAAATTAAAATATTATTTTTGGGAATTTTTATAATTAAATAATAAAATATTGAATATTTTAATAAGGCGGTATAATTAAATACCGATAAATTGGGGAAAATTTTGAAAATTTTGGAAATTACTAAAATGAGGCTACTTTATTGGATTTATGCAAACTATGAAGTTTTATGATTTATTTGACACTAATTTAGTGCTAATCGCGATTAAAAATCGTTAATCGTGTATTAAACCGAATTTGTGCACATGACATGCACCATGTCATTTTTACACTTGTTAAATTTTTATCATGGCTTTTCTTCATGTTTTATATCATGGTTGTTGTTTTATTTGAGAGAGGAAAAGAAAAGAAAAGAAAAAGATAAAGGATTAGAATATTAGGTATGGGCAAGAGAGAGAGAGAGGGTGAAGAGTTAAACCTTGGACCATGAATCTTTTCCCTTCACTTTTTCCTCATCATTTTTTCCCTCTCCCTCTAAGCTCAGCTGCTGCTGCTGCCCTCCACCTCCTCCCTCCTCAAACACCCCACTTCATCATCAAAACAACACCAAAAGATCATCTCCTCTTCACAAAAATTGTGCACGAGCTCACAAGCTACACCATGGACCAAGAAAGTTCACATTTTGGTGCTATAGGGGTTTCTTGAGTGCTAAATGAGGTGATCCCTTCACACTTAGTGTAGTTTTTCCTTCATTTTAAACCATATATGTGTTTATTTGTGATTTGGTGCGATTTGGTGAACTTTGGACATTACTAGTTAGGGTTAGGGTTGAATTGGTTTGAGATAGTGTAATTGAGGCTTAATATTGACCTTAAACCCCTGTGGTGATTAATTGGAGACCTAAACCAGAGACTAGAACCCCAATTAGTGAACTTAGAAATCCCCGACATCGTATTTTGTGAATTCTGTGGGGTATTTTGATATCTGCTATCAGCCGGAGCCTCTGAAAATTATTTAGCATATACTGAGATACCAACAGGAACCTAGGAAGCACCACCTAAGACCCCAGCCCCTACCCTATCACCTGGGCCGTAAATAAAACCATTATGGCCATAATTTGCGGCCAGAGCATGAAGTTTGGGCTTCATTCTTCTCCTGTAGCTCCTATATCTGTAATCTAGACCCTTGGCATGTGCAAAATTGGATAATTTGACCTAGGGTAAAATCTGGGACCTTTTTCAAGAGTTGCTGTTTTGATTCGGGGTTTAGTGTCTCGTATTTTGAATTCTGGATTTTTGTATCTGTGTTTTACCTCGATCACTTGACGTTTGTACGACGATATCGAGGGTTGTTTGTTGGTTTTGAAAGTATGGTCCATACGTCCTAACCTATAGGCCTTAACGTGTCGTTTTGGTTTTCCGATGTGATCTTAATGCGCATTACGCTTATGTTATATGTGTAGGTACCCCCACGATGATTTGATACGATGAAGAAGATGATAGCGACATCTACATCGGCAAGCAAGATCAATGTGAGTAGATTATATCTATGGGGGAAGTCGGGTGGATGGCGTATAGCACCTTCGCAGTTCGATGTATAGTATGCTATATATATACTATATATTGTAGGTTTCCTAGGCACTCTTATGAAGGTTCATAAAGCATCAAACATGCCCGAATAAAATTTTAGATGTGCCAAACAACCCAAAGACGGGATCTTTGCAAGATTATTAGGGTTTAACATGCAAGATAACATCTTTGAACCTAAGTGTGAGGGATTACAACCTTTGTAGTCCGCTCCTTCGCTTCACAAGCTCCGAGTAGAAGTCCCTTCGCCGCGATCCATGATCTCCCGGACTCAAGAGAGGCTCCATGACTCGAACGATCCATGAAAGCTTGTCGTATTCCTTTTCTCCGATGATCTACGTCAAAGTTGCAATAGCTCAAGCTCTCTCACTCTAATGAGGTGAACACCATAATCTAATGGGCTACATTAGATGAGGATGATGGAGTAGTGTTTATGCTTTCTTTTTATATCATTTTCTCACAAGAATTCATCACAAGTGAGCTCTCTCTCAAACTCAAGAAAGAAGAAGATGAAGAATAATGAGAATAATCCTTTTGTGATGAATAGTAGATAAGAGTATATGATTGACTATTGAACCATGGTCAAGGATGAGAGGCTAAACCTTTGTAGAGAATAAACTAGAGCTAGGGTTTGGTTAGGTTAAGTATGAGTCAAGGATAAGTATCAACCATAATATCTTAACCAAGACAAAAGAGAATCCTTCTAGAATAATCAAGAAAGAGCTAACCCTAATCAAACCCTAATCCCTTTTTATCATCCTTAAACATGTTTCATAATAAATCATATCATGTCACAATAATATATATCACATATATATTATATATTTACAACAAAAGAAAATAATACAATTAACATATATCGCATATATATCAATGTATTAATCCGGTGAGAAAATGAAATAATAAAGCGAGCCAATATTAGATAATGTAATACAATATATCATATATATCATTATACATTAAATCATCGAATCAACACTTGATCCGACGATCCGGCTATATCGAATATAACCGACTAATATATCATGTACCGATTCATCGAATCAACACTTGATCCGATGTCTCGGTTCATATCTAAATATCGCGAGAATATAATACGGTATCTCATATCGCATTATCCTCGGTCCTGCACATATCACATATGTGCCTCTACTCCGTTTTGCCTGAGCCAAGAAACCTCTGTGTAGGACTCTAAAGAATCGTCGATACGCCGGTAGCAGGTGATGATCATATCAAACGCCCACAAGCTGCAAGCGGTCAGCTAAACATAACAGCCACCTAGGTATTGAGCGATTAGAAGATCAACAAGCTAGCATGTCCGTTCTCCTGTGAATCCAATCAGTAACACTCCCGTACAGTCCGGTCTGTTCGTCTGATATGTCGTATATCAAGTCTAGGGGTGGTATACGTCAGACCCCAGTAACAGATAAGTCGTGTCGATGTGAGGCTCATAACAGGTCGAGAAACTACTGGTAACACTTACCAGTATATCTCTATATCAACCCTGGCCAGGGACTTCCAGTTATAGCCAATCGAACACAACACAACATCAACTCCCTATACCAAGAGAGACTAATCCCCTCCTATCGCTCATTGCCTCCATGTGATTCGGGACTGTACCCAAAAGCCACCTTTTGCACGCCCTCTTGGACGTGGTATGATGGAAATCAAAGCACAGTGGGAATCACACAAGACTCTATGACGATCTCGGGTCTACAGACTACCTTGTACCAGTGTCACCGGAGAACTGCCATCTGACGTGTGGTATATCACCATCTGGGCGAGTCCGTCCAGTGTACCCAGTCTCCACTGAGCACCCGTATACCATCCTTGATGTCAAACACCGATGGATATGGGATCATCCATCGCCCATCATATGGGTCAAGATGCGTATACGCTAGTCTACTCCGGTGTATCGATGCCCCGTCTCGATATACCCTCGACTAGGAACATTTATAGGATGTACTCATCGACTACCGTGGCCCCACTAGTATGATCTTATCATAATCCCAGTAGTCGAGTATAGATCCTAAGGGCTTTATCAACATGTGAGAGAAAGACAGTAAACCAATACGAGTCAACATGTTAAGATAAAGTGAAACCAAATAGCATACTATCATGACGAGCAAGAAAGTCCTCTCTGTATATATCCAAGCATCCATCATAATATACATCATATGTACAACAATAGCCTCTAGGGCATATACATAACTAACATATATATGATATCTTTTATGTGTGACATGGATATTCAAGATATGATTAGGTGCTCAATGGTTAGATTAGGGTTGTTAGAAGTGAACTAGTATAGCTTCTTAGTTGTGAACCCTAGAATAGGTTTACACCCACACGCACACACATGCTTACTTTTTATACTTGTGCGTGTACGTATATATATATATATATACATACATACTTAGGTATGGGACAACGTATATATATATATATATATACATACATACTTAGGTATGGGACAACGTATATATATACACGTATACCTACACTTGGATGATGAGGATAGTGGATTATATTTGGAGATGAGTCGATGAGTTTGGGCATGGTGCCATGAGATCAATGATATGATGCGGTTCGTATTATGAGATACGACATGAGTTATTGCGGGCCTTTAGGCGTGTGTTTTACACACGCATATATATATTGATGGTATCAGTTTGTACTAGACATAGATCAGTACCCCAGTTCATGAGATATGATAATAAGGATACCAGATAAATGATGAGATGAATGTGAGATTCGACCCGTACCCAGATTTGGGATGTCGTAAGACAGATTTACGTACGAGCTATATATTGATGATAGATCCGCACTCTTGACTCGAGGATGTCATATTGTATATTCTATTATATGTGATACTATTGAGGCAGGATCATCGACTATTATATTTATATGTATATCGACTCAGATTTAGGTGGTTTCCCTTACCCTTTCGGTTAGACTGTTCGTTTAGTTCTGTAGTACTTAGTAGATGTTAGACTAGACCCGAGTCATACCTATTTCAAAACTAACGAGTCGTGAGTATTTTAAAAGACAGGCCAAGGGATTCTACGGATATTTTCAAAAGACGCGTCTTTTCTTAAAAACACCGTAGCCCTTATTTTTCTAAACACCACGATTCGTCTTATCTCAAATGGCAAAACTGTATAACATTTACATATTGATGTAGATTCTTCACTGTCGCGTTTATTATTCGATTCCCGCATATTCTTGCTATTCGCATCGCATTGCATGTGTAAACGTGTTTATTGTTATATTAAACACATGCTGTCAGGACACCAGCACCATTATCGATGGTGCGTATGTTCCACGTACACCTACTTGCCGGCTCACAGACTTCATCATCGATAATTTCCATGTCACTACACAGTAGGATTGTTGCATCAGGATATGACTATTTGTACATCCATATTGGCGCACATACATATTGTACACTCATACTTGCGTACACATATTGTACACCCATACTTGCATACATACGTATTTGCACATACATAGATGATTCTGGCTTTATTTTGGAGATTTGGGAACCGCAAGATATATTTTAAAACTGGATTCGTTTTAAAAGAGTGGTTTCCCTCGATATGTGCATATTACTGTTCCATGTTGCATGATATACGGATATGCTTACATTTCTGTTATATGTGGCATACATCATGCTTTATGATTTTACGCATTGAGATATGCCGTTTTCATGAGATTTCTGGATTTGAGAACCGTGGTCATTTCAAAAGAAAGTATGCATTGTTTAAAAACCCAGTTTCTCTTGATATGATATTTCAGTGCGCCCACCATGAGTTTTATCGGTTCTGATATGTATATACCCCATGCGAGGAGGAGTTATGAGCCTTGTGCGGGTAAATGGTGGGGCCCGGTATGGTACCCCGGGGCAAGAAAGGGATGCTGTGTATACAGACGGTGAGCCTGGCAGAGGGACTGCTACCTACCGGTGATTGTATTTGAGCTCGACGGATATCCGGAGGATACCGACCGGAGTTGAGAGATGATACGGGCCGATCCGGACTGACGGAGCCCGTGGGCCGATCCGAACTGACGGAGCCCTATATATATATATATATATATATATGAGGATTTAAGTGCCGATGCTGGGCACATGTTTCATGAAGTTTTCGAGTGTCGATGCTGGACACTCAGGTTCCATGATTTTGATGTGTCACGAGGGACACACGTTGATTTATATCCTCATACTTTCATGCATATGCTTTTATGACTTTTACATGCAGGATGTTGTTATATCATTGGTTGACACGTGGACGAGATCCGCATGCATACAGACATTGATTACATAGTTGGATGATATCCACATACTCATAGACTTCATGATATAGTTGACACTGATTACATTGATCATACCTCATATTTATGATATGTTGCTACCTGAGGCACTGACACGAGCACTTGGTACTACACTTATGTATAGATGTTTACCCTTGCCACCTTATCATGCTTCAGACTTATTCATATTGAGGATATATTATTACTGATCGTTTAACCTAGGATTGAGTCATACATTCGATTTCTGCTCTGTGATGTTTTCTACTCACGAGTTGGCAACTCACCCACGTTGTGCCACAGTTCTTGTAGGTTTTGCCGTACAGGTTTCATTGCGACTTTCTGGTACACTGCTTCCTTTCTGGGTGATTGCTTTGGTAGGTGGGTTCACTCGCATCGTGACCACCCTTGTATTTATTTTAATCAGTTGTATCTAGTAATTCCATCAACCGGACTTGTATATTTATTTCAGACTTAGAAAACCAGTTGTGTATTATTTCGACCTTAGAGTCGCGCGTTGTAGTACTATGGTTTTCATGATAATTTTGAGTTTCCTTTTGAGTTTTGATCCTCGCCCTTCGGCGTTGTATATTATATTGCTTGCATGGTTATGACCGTTGATTGACGAAGAGCTAGCTCCCGCTTGGGGATGCCTTTTATCATTATGCATATATTATTCTTGTTGTACCCCGTTTGGGGCCAGTATTTACAAAGGAAACTCTGCCGAAATTTTCAGAAAAAAACTTGAGGATTTAAAAATGCATATTCGGCTTACTTATTTAAAAACCTTGTTTTTAAAACATGTTTTCTTCACTTCTTTAAAACTAGTTTTCCTTCATTTATTATTAAAAATGGTTTTAGATTTCTGGGCTTTTGGCTTACTTGAATTAGATGAGGTCCTGTAGACTTTATATGATTCAAGGGCCAGTCACGTACTATTTCGGGTCGTGACAATCACCGTTGCTTATTTTTAGGCCGTAGATGTTGCCATTAAGATTTGGAACTAGGGACTTTGCCATGACTCCGTTTCGTTGTGTTGCTTCCGTGCCCTGCTGGCATAAGAAGGAACGCCGTTGTTGATCTTCTGGGATGCAGATGTTACTGTTGAGATCTGACTTTCCCATTTGATAGGATCTGGTGGGGGACATGTGGTTCCTTTTTCGTTTATGCCCATGGATTGTATACAGGGGTCAGTATGGACTGCCTGTAGGGAAATAGTTTCATTCTTTCATAATTTCTTTTATTTCTTTCCGCGATGCTCTATCATTTCAGCTTTTTATATCACGAAAGTCGCGATTGCCCAATCATTTCGGCTATTTTTCGCAGTGCCCAATCATTTCAGCTATTTTTGTTTTTTACTCGCTGCTTTTTATTGCGAGTTGCCCAATCATTTCGGCTATTTTTGTATGCATATATATTTTTACTTGCTGATTTTTTTGCAAGTTGCCCCACATTTCGGCTATTTCATATGCATTTTTGGCTCGCTGATTTTTATCGCGGGTGTGGAACTTGGAATCTGGTGCCAATCTTAGCATCAGCATCGCTGCGACTGGAATATTTCCAGGAGCGAATCATCATTTGCCATGAAAAGACTTGGAATTTGATTCCGATTCAGTCATCTGCATCGCTACAACTAGGACATTGCCAGGAGCGAATCATCATTTGCCTTGAAAGGACTTAGAGCTTGATACCGATATAGGCATCAGCATTGCTACCACTGGGATATTGCCAGGAGCGAATCATCATTTGCCTCTGTCGATTCGAACAAAGGTGGCTTAGCAAACAGGGTTAGGATCCTGTCGACTAAGGCTTTTGACTTCATGAGCCGTAAGGGTCTCATAAAGATATTTCTTCCTACGAGTCGTGAGGATCTCGTATGTGTCTTTTCTCCTCAGGAATCGTGAGGATCCCTAAGTCTATGTTCTCTTATAAGTTGTAAAGATCTTACAAGAGTGTTTTCTCCTTATAAGTCGAAAGGACTTACAAGGGTTGTCCATCGTGTGAGCATATCCCTAGTCGCTGGTGGGACTTTGTTAGGGAAATATTTATTCATGCCCATGGATTGTATACAAGGGTCAATATTGAACCGCTTGTAGGGCATCTCGGAAATGTGATGGCTTAAGAACAGGTTCAGATCCCTGTAGCTTAAGGCTTTTGAATCCTATGAGCCGTGAGGGTCTCAAAGGGGAATTCTCCCTATGAGTCGTGAGGATCTCGTAAGGGTGTTTTCTCCTAAGGAATCATGGAGATCCCTAAGTGTGTTGCTCCCTTGTGAGTCGTAAGGATCTCACGCAGGTATTTTCTCCTTACAAGGTCGAGAGGACCTTGCAAGTGTCTTTTAACGAGATTGCGCCCTTTCGGGTTTTCACAAACTCGCCGGTAGCCCTGTTGTTTTTACTCACGGAGCCCTTTCGGGTTTTCATCTGTGCCCATTTTGCTTGTGGACATACCTTTTTTTTATTTACGAGTTTTCACCCTTTCGGGTTTTCACAAACATCGCTGGAAGTCCCACTGTTTTTACTCACGGCGCCCTTTCGGGTTTTCATCCGTGCTCATTTTGCTTGTGGACATACCGTTTTTTTTTGTCAGCCTTGGGATGCTGCGGTCCGTAGTAGTTTATAGACGTCTCGGTCAGTTGTTCGTAGGTCCGGGATTTTTCCCGCGCAACATACGATTACGCAGATAGATGCCCTCGCAAGTCTGCGCATCTTTTGTGTCGGAGGTGGATTCCTTGAAGAAAGGGTTGAGAGCTATTTCTTCGTCAGAGTCGCTTCCAAAGGTAATAGCTTGTGATCCCTTGGTGTCAACCATGTGACAGTTGCTGGCAGTTCTTTTGCGCTCATCTATCGTGCTTCTTTGTTCCCGACGAGCCTTACGCTTCACTCGCTGGACGTGTTGTCGGTGGGCAACATATCCCTGCCACCATTTTTTAAAGGCCATGCACTCTTCGGTAGGGTGCGTGATCCTCCGATGGTATAAGCAGCAATTTGGATGTGCATCTGCTTCGTCAAGATGTAAGCTGCCAGGAGTATTTCCTTTAAAAGGCGGCAGCTTCATTCCCGTTGACAGGGCCTTAGCGAATCGTTTCCTTGCTTTAAGTATGCTTTTGTTGGCGACAGGGATGCTTCGATCCGGTTGGGGTATTCTATGGCTTCTCATTACCGGAGCTTCTTTAACTTGACGCTGACGCTTGGCCCTTTCGTATATAGCTGTTTCCCGCTCTCTGTCAGCTTTGCTTTTCTGAAGAGCTTCGTTCAACAGTCTGTCAATCAATTCGTCCGATGGCTCCAAGAATTTTGATTCCGGTTCTGGATCTGCCCCCAGTTTCTCTGCATCAGGGCTTCTTTATCATCTATTGACGAGTGAGAGATCATGTGACAACCTGCTACGTAATCTTCGGGTTCTTTTGACGCGTCGTCTCCCTCATCATTGTCATCAGTTTCATTCTCAAGAACATGCTTAAATAATTCATCCAATGTGATTGGGGTCCGTGCCTTCTGGTTATATTCCTCCAGCGCGTCAATATTCTTTCGCAGATCCGTGCGCTTGTCATCAAGCTTCACGGGTTTTTTGGTCTTCTTAGTTTTCTTTGAAGATTTTGGCAGCTGGGCATGGGCGTTTTGCCCATTGCTACTAACTCCTGATGTTGGGAGTGGTTTCAGCATCCCATCAATGATCTCCGGCTCTTGCGGGCTTTTTTACCTGATCGCCGGACATGTTTGAAGATCTTCCAGCATCCTTTTAGTTTTTGCCGAAAGAACAACTTCCCATGGAGCTTCCTCTATGAATGAGCACGATGCCCCCGGCATGTCCATCTTTTTCGGAGCATGTGGTTGTGGCGGGTTCACCTTCCAGTTTTCAAACAACACGAATTTGCCTTGCTGGTAATGGTCTTCAACCCAGTTTTTGAAGACGCAGCAATCATCGATTGGATGACCCATTACTCGATGGTAGGGGCAGTAGTTAGGATCGTTGGCATCGTTCGGTTGTAGTGGGTGTCTTGGCTCCGGTAGAGTGATGAGCCCATTGCGCACTGCTAGTTCGAACAGTCTCCTTGTTTTATCCCGGAGAAACGAGTAAGGACGTCTCAACTTCTCATTGAGGGATTGCCGATTGTTGCTTTGGCAAACCACCGGTTTCGGACTACTCGGTTGTTATTGAACGTTAGCGACGAAGGTTGCTTTCCCTTTCCCCTTTTCATTTCGGAGCTCCGTTTTTTAAGAGGACAGCCTGTGGCCCATCTGTTCCATCTGGGCCAGCTTGTCTATCAGGGCCTGGAAGGTGGTCGGCTTAAAGAAGATCATGAACTGGGATATGGTCGCTAGCGGATCAAGAGTACCTACGAACATGCCTACCGCAGGAGCTTTCTCGATGCGTTATTCGCACTTCAACCATAAATTTTGCCACCGTATCGTGTACTGCACCCATGTTTCGCCTGGCTTCACTCTGGCATTAATTAATCCGGTGATCGGGGTGCGTTCGCTAGCGCTTGCGAAACGTTGGGTGAACAGCAATTCCATCTCCGTAAAATTTTTGACGGAGTCGTTGGGCAGCTCTGAATACCACTCAAAGGCTATTTCCACCAAGCTGCCGACGAACTAATGAAGTAACAATTTGTCGTCGCCTCCGGTATTGCCGTAGAGAGCCCTGAACTGAGCGACATATTGATGGGGATTGCCTGTCTCCTTGTATACGTGGAACTTAGGAATTTTGTATCCTAACGGATACTTGATCTGATCGTACCATCCTGGATATGGTCGCCCAGTTCTGACAACTTGGTTGTTTGCTTCATTCGCTTGATAAGCTCGTATTTGTTGAGCTATATAATCATCGAGTGTGGCTTTGGAGATGGTCTCCTCCTTGGCTGCTGATAGAGCCGGCAGAGGATTTGATATCTCTCCTCTATCATCTTCAATTATTACTGGAGGATCTTCGACTGGAAGGTCCGGCTGGATCATCAGGCCCACCATATCTTGGAATAAAAGGGCCATTTGTTTTGTGTTGGCCGCTTGTTCCGCAGCCTCTTTGTCATCCTTCTCAAGCATTCTCCGAAGGAATTCGGCATCCGTTTCCTACTCATGACGCTACTCCGAAGATGTCTCCGGGCCTGCTTTTGGTCCAGTGAGTGCGGCCATCTGTGTTAACATTTCCTGGAGCTTCCGTTGTTGCTCCTGGGCCTTTGTCACTGATCTGGTGAGCGGTCGATGTCCCGTAAAAATATGGCTATCCTCTTTTCCGGATGCCATATAAACAGTGTGCACCACCATGCCCCCAGACTTGGGAAATTTAGATTCAGTGTTCTTAAGATTCGTCGTGGACATGGAGACTTTCTCCGGCCTCCTTCTTTTGTGGGCTGTCGAATTTGAAGGAACCGTTGCAATGGGCACCCAAATAGATGACATCTCCTGTAGTATAACAGTGTGGTCCTTCTCTTGCCGAACTTTCATCTTTTTCGATCGGCGGGACTAGTCTTGGTTGATCACCGAGTTTTGGACCTGTCGCCAGACCTTGTGAATATTATAGGACAGCCGCTGAGGCGGCTGCTCTGGCTTCACCTTTGTAGCGTTTTCCATAGATGGAGGAAATCTTTTCAGCACGGCAGTCGGAGAGTTCTTGTGTACCCTCCTAAGTGGTTCAAAATTGTTCCCAGTTGGAACAGCAGCATCAATTTCCACTATCGGAGCTGGTAGAGTCAGTCTAGAAGGAGAGATGCCTCCAGCCTTCCTCACTCGGCGCTAGTGGCGGCGTCGAGCGTGTCGAACAGACGGGATTGGCTCAACTATGGGGGTGGCTTCTTCATACCCCCTACTCTGATAAGGGGTTGTTGTCGTCGTTAGCCTCTCTAAAACCGACGTCCGCTAAGAGTGAATGGCCAACCTGTCGAAGGCAGACTTTCGGACAGGGGTAGCAGCCTTGGCGGTTTCGCCCGGAACGGGAGTTGGAGCAACCAGTCTCTCAAAGACTGATCTTTTAGCGGGAGAAGCCACTTTAACGACTTCTTTCACTGGAGCAGGGATGGCTATCCGTTTCGGGATAACCCTTTCAGGTATCGCAGGTTTCTTTGTGGGCCCATCAGAGTTTTGGCCCAATCTGTTGAAAACTGAGACGTTGGATTTGGGCGACCAGTTAAGAGGGGCCGCAGTAGTTGCAAGCCAATCAAAGACTGACTTATTCGGAGCCTCTTGCAACGGTATTAGGGCATTGAAACTCATTGGTGGGAGCATGGTCCCAAAGAATAGCCCAGTGGTGGCTTGCGTCACCTGTTCCACTGGCATCTTGAAAACGGAGGCCTCCTGAGGCCCGTAAGTCACTCCTCCAGCGATGACAGAGTGAGAGTTGTTGCAGCTATTGCAGTTGGAAGTCATTTTCTCTGTATGGGAGCAAGACACCAAACCTTAGTACATCGAATCCAGGGGCAACCACATTAAATCGCGATTCATTCGTGAACACGACACACGAAGTATGGAGTGGAAAGAGGAAAAGGTCCCACCGGGCGTGCCAGAATCTGTTCGCCGCCGAAAAACACGACCGGGACGTTGGGACGTCTGGCCTGAATTTTGGGGGCAGATGCTATTTGGATTTATCTGCCCACCTCTCTAAAGATGCCAAGTTGATTTATGGCACCATGTATCGGAGGTTTAGACGGATGCGGCCGATGTAGCAGACTTCATCAGATCCCCCCTCGTTTGAAGGGTTTTTGATTGTGAGGACGCTCTTCCTTGCAAGCGCAAGCCCCTGCAGTTAATTACGCTACCGCATCGCGGTAACCACTTTCTCCTTCTCCAGATGGTCACTTCATGTCGTGTGTGTTTGTTTTGTTCTTGGTTGCCCATGGATTGTATACGGAGACTGATTTATGTTGTCGCTCGTAGGGCGTGAATTAGTCCAAATCTGTATTTTCTTAGATTTGGGTTTTTTGTTTGGGTTTAAGGATCGTTAATCTCCTTTGAGACTAAGATCAACTTAAACATTTGTTAAGGATACGTTAGTCTAATTTTAGACTAAGATCAACTTAACGTTTGTTAAGGATACGTTAGTCTAATTTTAGACTAAGATCTACTTAACAGGATCATTTAGATCCAACAAAAGAGCATTTGGGCTCTATTGTTTTAGTTTAGGGACATTGCGGTCCAGTTTAAAAACATCATAGTCTGTAAAATTTAAGGACATCATAGTCCATGAGTTTAAGGACCCCACAGTCCGTAGTAGTTTAGAGACATCATACTCTGTAAAGTTTAAGGACATCATAGTCCATGAGTTTAAGGACCCCACAGTCCGTGGTTTGTCTGGTTGTCGGGACCCGTCACCTCTCTGAAGACGTTGAAGGATTACAACGACAAATATCAGAGGAGTTAAGAGATGTACCCTTGAACCAATATTGGTTGGAAGATCTGTAGTCCAATTTGGGACTAAGATCAAAGATTTGTGAGCACATAGGCTCAATTGATCTGAATTAGGGATCTGTGGCCACTTTGGCCTCGGCCTATTTAATTAAGATGTTGAACATTTAACAATGCTGAGCATTAGTTTGGGCTCTGATAATATTTTTGTCTTTTATTGAGTGTTGGGCACTCATTATAGCTCTGGAGCCCTTTTTTATAGAACAGTTTATGTTCTCTTAGCGCACACGTGAGAAGCACATGGTGCGCTTGGCGCTTATAGAACAGATCATGAGCGCCGAGCGCCAGATCATGAGCGCCGAGCGCTTCTGTTAAGTAGCAAACATGTGAGGAGCACGTGGTGCGCTTGGCGCTGTGCGCAAAACTTTGGAGCGCTGGGGCGCTTCTGTTAAATAGCGCACATGTGAGGAGCACGAGATGCGCTTGGCGTTGTGCGCCAGACTTGAGTGCTGGGGCGCTTCTGTTAAGTAGCGCACACGTGAGGAGCACGTGGCGCGCTTGGCGCTTTGCGCCAGACTTTGGAGCACTGGGGCATTTATGTGAAATAGCGCACACGTGAGGAGCACGTGACGCGCTTGGCGCTGTGTGCCAGTCCATGAGCGCAAAGCACTTCTATTAAGTAGCGCACACGTGAGGAGCACGTGGCTCGCTTGGTGCTGTGCGCCAGACAAATGAGCGCGGAGCACTTCTTTTAAATTTAGAGCGCTAAGGCTCTGCAGCGCTGTGCGCTAGATTTGAAGCGCTGAGGCGCTTCTTTTAATTATAGCGCTAAGGCTCTTTTTAGGTAGATTTGCACTCTAAGAATTAAGTTCTCTCTTATAAGAGACTTTGTCTCATAGATCTAAGAACAGAGTTCTTATTTTATAGGAGATATTTCAATCTTTTATGTTTTTAATGAAAGGCTTTGCCTTTATGGATCTGTGATCCTAAGAGAATTGAATTGTTCTCCCCCCTTTTTATAATGAGATGTTATGATCTCTTTTTGTGAAAGATGATTTTCCTTGAAGATCTATGATCTAACATAAGAACTAAGTTCTTCTTCTGATGAGATGTTTTGATCTCTCTATTTTTACCTTGAAGAAAAGTTCTTCTTCTCAGAGCTTGCTTTTTTCTTTGAAATTTCTCAAAGCTTATTGGGGGGTTCCTCTCTATGAGACTTGAAGTCTTGGGGTCTTCATATAGGGCAAGCTGATTTGTTGAATCGGTTGAAGAGATCTTTTCTCTAATTGCTTTGGGCATTTTTCCCCCGTTGGATCTTTGATCCTAGGGCTTCTATTTACAGAAGGCAATCTTCTTGTTTTTAACAAGATTAAGAAATCTTTTCTCATGCAGAATTTATTCTGCACCATTGTGATTTTTAATCACCATTGGATCATTGATCCGACGGTGCTCTGATTTACAGAGCAAAATCTTTTTGTTTGGAAAGATTCTGAAAAATATTTTCTTAACAGAATTTTTATTCTGGCAACTTGATGATTTATCATCTTCGTTGGATCTTTGATCCAACGGTGGGGAACATTTAGTTCTAGCGCTAGCGCACCCATGCTCTGCACGTGAGCGCTGCTTCTTAGCGCTGGCGCTCTTCGCGCTAGCGCACCCGTGCTCTGCACATGAGCGCTGCTTGCTGGCGCTTTTATGAAGCACTGCTTTATTTCAAATTTTGAAAATTTGAAGAGAGTTTTGCTCTGATTGGGGAAAACAGTCCTCTCACTTGTTCTCTTCCATTGCATAGTTTTATCAGCTAATTTTTCTAAGAAGTTCCATGCATCATCCTCTTACTTCATCATAAAAAAATTTGGGCATATAGATTCGAGCATCAACTTAGACTCTAAACGATCATACACTATCTGGAAAAGCTCCACTTTGCTATTTCATGGTATGGACACTTAATTAAGAGGTCTTTAAATCGTTCAAAATACTCCCAAAAAGATCTACCCCCTATTTGACGAAAAGATCCAATTTCATTTCTAAATTTAACCGTTTTAAAATGAGTGTAGAATTTTTTTAGAAAAGTTTTAGTAAATTCCACCCAACCGTGAATAGTGTTTGCGGGTGCGTTGTAAAGCCAATGTTTCGCTTTATCAGTTAGGGCAAAGGGAATGAGTCTAAGTTTAACTGCATCGGTGTTTAATTGCTTTAATTTAAATAGTTGAAACAAATATTCAAATTCCATAATAAAGATGTAAGCGTCTTCTGATTTGAGATCGTGGAATTTGGAAAGTGAACTAATGAAAGGAAGTTTAATTTCATAATCACCAGTAGTAAGCGGTAGGATTATGCAAGATGGTAAAGAAGTATGCACATGATAGTATCTATCTTGTAGTGTAGGTGCAACAGGGATAACATTGCCCATCGTGTCAATTGAGTCTAGACGAATTAATCGGTGATTTTTGTCTCGACTCCAACCATGCATACAGCACAAAAGAAAGAATATAAAATTAATTCTTTTTTATATTAAAATGCAAAAAAGTAAATGCGGAAATAAAAACTACAATTAAACAAAAACTAAAACAGGAAAAAGTAATACTAAAACTAGAAACGAGCACTGGTTCTGAACATAGGGAAAAAATTGAACATCTACAGAATAAATCTGGGCTCCAGAATCGGCCCAAAACCGGCCATTTTTCGGATATGGCCGAAAAGTTGCAGGTTCTGGCCGAAAATCTTGTGTTGTTATGCTCTGTGTACTCCCAAGTTCTCGAGTCCGCTCCTGTTTTCCTGAAATTAAAAACAGAAATTTGTAGAATAAAATAGAACAAAAGGTAAAGATATTAACTTGAATTAAAATTCTAAAATTTTTACCGCCTCCCCAGCAACGGCGCTAAAAACTTGATGGAGAATTTTATCGTTCCCTATATTTTAACCGTAAGTGCACAATTATATCATTGTAATACTTACGGATTGTACCAAAGGGTGGCATTGAGATTTTAATTAATTCTAAAACAAGTAAAGAAATAGTTGATTTAAAACTAAGAATTAAATTACAAAAAAGAATTTAAAAGTGCAAGTTAAATTAAAGTAAGAAATTTTTTTTATAAGAAAGTGATCGTAGGATGTCGAATTGCTTTAACTATTATGGTTGGTTTATATGATTCTACTTCTTTTCTATTTCGTTGTTTTAATTAGTGATCTATTAATTATATCAAAGCATAGGATAAAATAATATAGCAATAAAATATCAAAGAAACAAGTAAGCGTACTTCATACAATTAGATCTACCTTATCAATTATATAAAATCATGTAGAAACCAATTAAAATCAAATATTTTTAATTAATTATAAATAACCTAGTTTTACCCTTCTATTAAATAACTTGTAGGCGATCAATCTACAAACTATCATATTATCCGCGTAACTTAGATTATCCCAATTAACTAGGTTGAATTTCCTTAATAAAAATATCATCTTTACCTTACCTAATTAGATTTCTAGTTCGTCACGCTATCATTAACCTAACTACTTTTTTGGTGTTATCACATTTTCCTAAGCATATTCAAGTACGTCAAACTATAATCATAAGATTTAGTTTATGAGAGTAATAACAAGAAGTTAAAACTTTTAATCAAGAGAAATTCATATTGAAAAACAAAGAAAAGAAGTAGATAGTTTAATTCACCCAACCATAATAGAAAAACAATTCTAACTCTAGAAAAAGTATTTAGCTGTGCATAATCAAAGCAAACAATTTCAAATAAAATTTCTGCATTAAAAATAAATAACTTACAAAAGTTTTGATCTCTCCCAATTAAAAACCCTAACAAAAGCAAATGAAGAAATGAAACCCTAATGAATTATATAGAGGTATTTATAAAGGCTATGAAAAATCCAAGATGAGTTACATAAGATAAGAGAGAATATAATTTTGCCTAAAAATCTAGAATCCTAACTCCTTAAAATTTAGGCCACTTTTTGGTAATTTTCGGCCATGGCCGGTTTTTAGTGGGGTCAGGGCTTCAACTTTCTGGTGTCTCTTCATATTGACTTTGGCAATCGTGTTCCACTCATGGTTTTTGATAACTTGCATCCTGATTCTATTTAAAGCACTATAAATTCCACATCCAACGCACATAGTCCGTATTTTGCACACTTTCCCTTTTATCCCTGCAATATGTATTTATTGACAAAAAATATTCAGAACAACATAAAATAGGCAAAATTAAGAAAAATTTAGCTATATAAATATGCATTAAAATGCACCAATCAAATATGATGATTAATATCACCATTGCCTAATACCATCTTCAAGAAAACATCAATCCGACGTAAGATTTGTGAATTCAACTGGTTGATTTGTGGATTGGGCAATCTGATTCCTTAGAAAGCGGCATCTCGATCCAAACCCATCACGACACCTAATATTATCTTCGAGAAAGGAATTTTTATACACTAGTATAAAGATGGCTTGTCCTTACGGGTGAGAAAAGACATAGGGGCAATTTTAGGCTGCCCCTATGATGGTAACTTTATGGGCAAGTTTACAGAAAAAATTAACTTTTTTGGTTGCCGATACAATACCGGAAGAGAAACCCCTACTGTGGAAACTGTTGGGATTCGGCGTCTGCGCCGTGGAGGTTGCGGGAAAGACGGAAGCGGAAACAAAAAATTTTTGCGGGTACCGGACGCGCAAACCCAAGAATCGATCCAAACACCCTAAACTAGAAATCTAAAATATACAAGGTTTGAGAAATACAACCTTTATCGTGTGTCCACCCAATTATAGAAGACCCCTCCAAGCTCGTAGCCACCGGAATCATGCTTAAGAATTGACCACCCTTGCCGAAGACGATCCATCCGAGGGAACACGGAGGAGGCTCAAACCGACGACCCAAAATTGCTAGGTTTGGATGGTCGGTGATGTAGGAATACTCCACTAAATTTTTCTCTCTAGAATCTTGCTTTAAAATAGGAGCAAGAAGAAGAAGGAAAAGGAGAAGATGAAGCATGAACCATGGAGCTCAAGTGAGGAAGTCAAGAAAAAACATCAAGTGTTGAAGTGAGGATGGCTTGCACTTTTTCAACCATACATGAATAGTGCATACAAATGATTTAATCAATTTTAAAAGAAAACCATGCATCTCTACAATGGTGTAGCCATACTTCATTGTCTCTAACTTTACACCTCATTTCCCATTTAATTTTCTAAATAGAAAATTAAATATGAGGTGTCATTCTTCTAGAAGCATTGTCGTACAAATATGGAATACTTCACCTAGTATATGTATCACTACATATACGCGTATCCGTATAAAAATACGGATAGCACCAAAGAGAGAAAATAAATAGTGAATAATAATACTAAAATATATATATCAAAATACATATATAAATGATTAAATCAAAACCTGATTTACTAATCCGTCTTAATTCTAAGCCGGCTAGTATTATCAATCGTCCTATTAAAGTCTGTGTATCGCGCACACGTATTTAATCGAACCCCCTACACGTACCACCGTACAGATCCTACATTTGTCGCATAAACCAGGAAAAACCCTCTGTTTGGGACTCTAAAAACTCGAAAATTCGCTGGCAGTGGCTTTAACCACAAGCACGTCAGCGGCACTAGCTGTATGTAACGGCTACCCAGGTAGTTGTCGAAAAAGGGGGTCGACAATCAAGTGCGTCCTTACCCTATTGAGCCTGAATATGACAATCTCCGTAAAGTCCGGTCTCTTCGTCAAAGAGTATCGCATATCGGGTCTAGGGGGTGGATAACATCAGACCCCTACTAACCCGATAAGTCATGTCTAAGTCTAGCTCATCACCAACTGAGATACTACTGATTAACTATCAGTAAATCTCCCGTATTGTGGCCACGGATTTCTGATGATAGACAAATGAACACGGCACGACATTGACTCCTAATACCAGGAGAGACGAATCCCTGACAGTCGACCACTGCCTCCATATGGCTCGGGACTGTACCTAACTAAAACATGTTTGCACGACTCTTTTGAGCCATGGTAGGGTAGTAATCAAAGTACAGTAGGAACTCACACGAGACAAATGACGACTTCAGGTCAAAGGACTAACCTGTACTCATGCCACCTGAGAACTTCTATCTGACAATAGGAATAATACCATCTAGAAGTTCTCAGCCAGTCCGTCCAGTGTACTCACATCCAGTGAGCACCTGTATACTATCTTAGGTGACATAAAACCAATGGCTTATGAGACCAGCCACCACCTCTCGTCGGGGTCTCGAAACATATACACTAGTCTACTCTGGAATATCGATGCCCAGTCTCAATACTCCAACGACTAGGGACATTTAAGGATGTGCTTATAGACCGCCCAGCTCTCACGTATATGATCGCCATCATAATGCTGGTAATCAAGCAAGAATCCTATGGGATTCATCATTATATATTAGCGACACGTAATAACAAGTAAAACGTGTACACATCAATGATAAAGACAAACCGGATATCATACTATCATTTCGAGTAAGATTGCTCTACCTGTATAGGTCCTCCCTCAATTATCATAATCACGTGCCTGCAATTACAATAATTACCTTGATGGCACTATATCCAACAATCTCCCACTTGCACTTAAGGCTAATTATTGCGGTATCGTGTACCCACGACTCATGCGCTACCGAATACCCAACTTCTCTACTAATCAGTTTCCCAAACTACGTTTGTGAAACATAACGTGTTCGAGAAATAGCCTCATTGGTGGACTAGCTACAATGTTCCAACTTCTTCTTTTTATATCTTAACTTTGCGGAGATTAACAATCTCCCAATATGAGCGATACCCCGCCTCAAGAATTTGTCTGGATACCTGATAGGACCAAGTTCATCAATGAACAACTCTTATCCAACAAACTTCTTGGGCTGTATTCTCTGTTGAGTTATAACCAGCATCATGCACCATGATTACCTCAGTATCTCTATTGGAACACTATCCAATATACTAATCCTCAGAAGAGACTAAACTCAAAACTTGACAGCATCTCTGTCATCTCGGTCACCTTTGAAGACATAACCGATAACCGCCTCCCATAGGAGACTGTCGTTATCTTATACCAAGAACATCCTCTTATGTTCTTTACAGCTTCGCTTTGTTTCTCAAGAATTGGATTAATATATGCTTATTGCAACTAGTGCAAAAGCAATATCCGTTGTTGTACAAGACATTGCATGATTGACTCTACTGTCTAAGCAAATGATATGTCATTCATGCCAGTCTCTCTCCTCATCAGCCCAAAAAGACATCCTTTTAGAGAAGGTGACTCTATCACCTGCGGGTACACTACCACGCCAGGAGTTTTCCATTCTAAAATACTTTTAGAATGCTGTCCAAGTACCTGATTGGGGAACTTTCTAAATCTAGATCTAATCACCAGAACTCCTGATATAATATCCATATCCAACGTGGAGAAAACACTGTGTGACAACCAAACTCTGACCGATTGTAGTATAGGAACATCACTTCCTATCTGGAGTATGTTATCTAAAACATGGACAATACTCCTTATATCATTCTTACTAATTTCACCTTTGTTTTGACGAAGTCAATCACCTTGACTGTCACATCAATAACAGATGATCCGTCTCCGCTATCCTTACTTTAGTCTACGAATAGACATAAGCAACTTGCACACCATCCGCTGCTCCCACTGATTACGATAACTCTCTGGCAGAGTCATATACACGTGCACTTCCAAAATTCCATTTGGAAAAACGTTATAGTCATTTACCTGCCAGATATCATAGCCATGAACTGCATCAGCGCCAAAACATATCCATATGGATTTCAGCATAGACACTGAAGTAAAAGTCACATCACAATCCACAATGGATATTTGATGAAAACACTTTACAACAATTCTAACCTTATTAGATTAGTACATTTCCACCTGCACAGATCTCGAAAGAGCTTCTTGCTCCTAATGGGATTTACCCTGTTCAGGAGCACCCAGTAAAATCCATAATTTGCTGAAGTGCGTGGAGTCCATCTTGGATATGAAGAATCTGGTCACCTGGAAGTTACCACTTCCTATGACCTACTGATAACTAGTAGATTCATCATCACCATGATGCTAACCTCCCTATCACCGTCTATGAGAAAACCGAAGTGTCTCTCGGGTGTCTAAGGTCACCTACTAAAATCTGCGGAGTGGCTAACGGTTTATCAATTCCAATTGAATTCTTAAGTTCTATTAAATTTTCGCTAACCATTTTTGGTTCTGGAATTACTTCCAATTCTACCATACTCCCACTAGTTTCTTTTGCAAAAAGGTCCTTTTATAAAATGGTGGCAAGTCAAGAACAATATAACCATTGACCTTGAAAATGGAAGAAACAAAATCCTAGCAAATGCTTGGGATAATCCACAAACCGTCATTACCAAAGCGTGCCTCGAGTTTGTCTGGATTCTGCTTTTAGACAGAAACCAGATAACTCCATATCTTAACAACCTGAAGATATGTAACCATTCTATATCCATATAGAATCAAGGCACTAATTTAGATGGAACCAGATTCAATAGTCATGCAGCTGTTTCCAGTGCATATTACCTAATAGAAAAAGACCAATGCATCATTACTTATCATGGAGCGCGTCGACGAATGAGTAACTTGTAAGAGAATCAAGTTCTCGATATTACTATGATGGAATACCTAACATAAGTATCTACATCTTCGATCGCCTCGAAGAATCCCGATACTACCAACGTATGGTTCTCTATTTTATTCTTATACCTACAAACTTCTCAAAATCTTTGGACCTTGAATTATTACGAATGTGTGTCTAAAAACAGAGAATCCACAGTTAATCCTGAATGAAGTAAGAGTACCAACCCCTTTGTCCTAAAGGACACTGGACAACATACATTTTCATATATAAGTCCTAAGAATATACCAACTTAAATTCTGTGTTTTGTAAACAGAAAACTGTAACTTGGTTAAGAATATCTTACACCGTTATTCAATGCACCTTACCCTATCCTCAACTGATAATGGTAAATATTTACAAAACAATTTTCAAAATGTATATCTCACTTTATAAAAATATAGGTACAGATATTTCATTTCAAAATCTGGTGCATAACAACAGTTATTCAAAACTAAATGTTTGCTGTCAGGAAAAAGCCAGACAATTTAATCCAATATCACCAATTGCAACGAATTTCGATATTAAGGATCAAATCGCCCATTTCCCAATATTCTACTCCACTCATCATCTGTAACACCGTACAGATGTGAGATCCAAATCTGGTAAACACTGACCCTGGAGTCAGAATTAATTGGGAAATGGTTCTCTTTTACATGTACACAGAAAAACTGAAACATGAAAATGTTTCATAAGGGATGGTCAGGTATTCCTAGTAATGCATTTTCCATTATCCAGATTCATGACGGTAGTCGCAATTTCCTTTGCCCTCACTTCAGTCCCTTTATATTGAAAGTGTGTCTTGGCACCTCTACTAGGTTTCCACATGCATCAAGTATGCAATTTTAACAATTCTAGAGGTCTAAGCTACACTAACCTAGAATCGAACTAGAGAATTTCTAGGCATGTAAACAAGTTTTACACTAAGTGAATAGAGAATACAACCTTTGTAGACCGGTCCTTCACTTCTAAAGCTCCAAGAAGTAGTCCCTTAGCTCCAAATAGTGGTCCCTAGAACTCTTCTTGGCTCAACTTGGTGAAAGGAACAATCTTGCTTCATCGTTTTCGAGGCCGAAGATAATCCACCTTGAAGTTTCTCTAAATCAAATTCACTCTTCACTAATCAAAATATTAGTGAAGCAAACAACCTAAACTAACGGGCTAGTGAAGTGTAGGTTGATGAAGTAGGAATTTTGCTCACTTTAGAAATCCTTTTCTCTTTTTCTTTTCCAACTCAAGAAAAAACTAGAGAGCTCAAGAGAAGGAAAAAGATGAACTTGGGTGAAGAAATATCTTAAGTGATAAGTAGAGAGAGTTAACCATGGGCTAAAAATAATGGTTGGGTTATAAAATATCTAGAGTAAAATAAAATTAATGAGATGAGTCATGACTTCTACATGCTTCTACAGGCATCTTAAGCCATGCTCATTTTCACTCCTTTTGTTTTACTCTTAATAAATAATTACCATAATTATCTTTAGCTTTGGTGTGAGTCTCATACACCCATGTTCTATGTATCATCCACCATGACACAATAGTATCTTATATATATAAATATATATATATATCATATGTATATATATCATTATAAATAACATGAGAATAAAATCTTTAGTGAGCTAATATTAGTTAATATATATTTATATATCAAATTATTAAATCAACACTAGATTCAGTAATCCGGTTATATCATATATAACCGACTAATATCATTTATATGTATATCAAATTATCAAATCAACACTTGATTCGATAATTCGGTTATATCACATATAACCGACAATTTTCAATATTCAATATCAAATCAACACTTGATTCAATAATCCGGTCATATCATATATAACCAGCCAATATCAAATATATATACATATAACATATCATTGAATCAACACTTAATTCAACAATCCGGTTATATCATATATAACATAACCGATATCAAATATTGCGAGATTAGAATACGGTATCACATACTCGTATTTAATCAAGCTCCCGCGCATATCACCATATGTGCCCTACTTCGTTTTGCTTGAGCTAGGAATCCTCTGTGTGGGACTCTAAAGACTCGTCAATACGCCAGCAGTAGGTAATGATCACATCAGTCACCCACAAGCCGTCAGCGGTACTAGCTGGACGTAACGGCTACCCAGGTATTGAACGAATATAAGATCAACAAGAAAGCTTGTCCAAACTCCCGCAAAGCTTATAAGCAACACTTACCATATAGTCCAGTCTCTTTGTCTGATATATCGCATATCGAGTTTAGGGGTGGAATCGTCAAAACCCGGTAACTTAATAAGTCATGCCGATGTATGGCCTATAACCGTTCGAGAAACTACTGGTAACACTTACCAGTAAATCTCATGAGCCCTGTCTAGGGAATTGCTGTTATAGCTAATCGAGCATAGCGCAACATCAACTCCCTATACCGGGAGAGACGAAACCCCTCCTATCGCTCATTGCCTCCATATGACTCGGGACTGTACCCAAAATCCACCTGTTTGCACGCCTCCTTTGAGCCGTGGTAGAGAGGAAATCAAAGCACAGTGGGAACCACACAAGACTCTATGACGATCTCGGGTCTACAGACTAACATGTACAAGTGTCACCAGAGAACTGCTATCTGATGATAGGTATGGTACCAACTAGGAGTTCTCGGCGAGTCATGTTCGGTGTAACCATTATCTAATGAGCACCTGTATACAATCTTTGATGTCAAACACCAATGGTTGTGGGATCAACCATCGCCCCATACAGGGTCAAGAAACGTACACACTAGTCTACTCTGGAATATCGATGCCCTGTCTCGATATCCTCTCGACTAGGAACTGTTAAAGGATGTGCTTGTGGACTACACAAGCCCCACTAGTACGATTTGCATCATAGTCCTGGTAGTCAAGCCAACATCCTAAGGGTTTTATCAACATGTATCAGAGAGACAATATAATAATACAAGTGTACATGTTAAGAGAAAGAGCAACAAGATAGCATACTATCATGTCGAGCAAGAAAGTCCTCTATATATATGTCCAAGCATCCACTATATCATACAATAATGGCATTTAGGGCATACATATTCGTAACATATATGTCTCTACGTCTTACCTTCTGCAAACCATTCCTGCGCTAATTGGTTTTCTTCTTTCCCTACCTTTCGGCGCCAGCCTAAGGTTTGGAAGAAGACTATCCAATAAGCGTAACAGGTGTACTCTCCTAATCAAGAAGCTCTCGCAACCTGAAAGAATGTAAAGGGAAGAGACAACCAAATAATCCTATTCAATTTCTTCAGAACATGTGGCCATCCTTGACTGAAGTAACTTCTTCGAGTTCGTATGTAACTATACGATGGTCGTTCCAAGAAATATGGATCATCGTGGTGATACAACGTATTCTGAAGAAATGGAAAAGGTAGGGTAGGAGTGGCAGGGATATATGCGACTTTGTCGCGAATCAAGACAAGCCAAAACCAAAGGGTGTAAGAAGGTTCGGTCAAATTGGTTCATGAGTTTTTAAGGTAAGTCATGGGTTGCTATACCAGAGAGAGAGAAAAGAAACACTCTGCGTGCACTCTATCAAGATCAGATTTGTTATCACTTTATCTGATCAGGATAGCTCCTACTGTTTCCTCGAATTCTCCTTCAAATCCTAAAAGGAGAACTAGTCAGGATCATTTAAGTGAAAAATCTCCCGAGGAGTAATACGTACTCATCAGTGGGAATCGGGACCCAACTATCATCATGTGATAACCTAACGGAATCCACTCAAGTCACCACACTCCAGAAGGTATGCACATGCCTGGCAAGTTTCTCGTATGTTTGAAACTCCCGATATGGTTTTTGCCCCTAACAATTTATGACCTTGACTAAGTCAACAAACCATAAACCGCTAGTCAATTTCAACCCATCATTTTCTTGATTGCATTAAACTCACCCGCACGTGCCCTTGACTAGGTCAATAAGGCCGCACGACTGTCCTAACCAATCGCATTACAATACACAGAAAAGCACCACTTAGCTACCGTTCACTACGCCTTGACTAGGTCAACAAACGCAGCACGAATAATAAATAATACTAATCTGAAATGACGGAGGGCTGCAGCTAGTTCTTGGCGAAAAACCTTTAACGTAATGAACTTGATATCGTTGAAGGAACTCTAGTGGCTTTGAAATGGAGTGATTTAAGCTTCGCATTTTAAAACTAGTAACATAAACTTTTGCTTATGAGTGAAGTCCCAGTGAAAGGATCAAAGCTCTTCCCTCATAGATTTAGGTGCTGGATATTCCTAACCGAATACCTCTATGCAAAGCAAAAGAATATGACCATGAGTTTTGAAGAAAACCGAGTAGTTTTAAAATTGGTTCCAACAACGTCATTTAGGTTTATTTTTCCTTGCATTATTTCGATAATGCGCTCCCATAATTTTATGTTTCCAAGTCACAAAAGAAACAACCAAAATAACATGCTTTTTATTTGCCATCTACATTCGCCGCGGGGCCCGTCATGCACCGTTAGGTTACTTAACTAATGGCAGAGCGGGGGCAGGACTAGCGCGGATGCAAAACATATAGAAGAATCTACTAAATATAATATATATATATATATATATTAACATCGCAGGCAGATAATAGTCATCACAACAGATAAAAAAATCATCACAAGCATGCGAACAACAATATGGAATAGCGGATAATCTAGGAGCCCCGTGTTTCATTTGAGCCATAAATGAGACACGACGTGCCCCGGTCGTATGGATAGCCATTGTAATGATGATCCTAGACCCGTACGAGTGCAGCAAGTTACCTGCCAATTCCCGAAGTGAGGCAACCCCAATCAACAAAGTGAGTGGGCCACCCAGCACTTAACGGAATCCGGTAAATTGAGCACCCCTCCGTGGGTCAACCTATACCCCCTACGAGTGCGGAGAATAGCCCGCCAATTCTAGAGTAAGGCCCCCTGGTCTCAACGCCATGAGATGCGGGCCCGTTGCCCTATAGAACCCGGCTATTCGAGCACTCCTCCACGGGGTAATCCTAGAATAGAAAAGAAAATATATATACAATGGCGACATCGACCTCAACCCGGTCGTGCCCCAATAAAAGAATATACAAACTGGCAGTGACAGCAGTCCACATGTCGGACGCTCGTCCTACAATAATGAATATACAAATGAATCTGAATTGTACATCTAACATTGCACGCAAGGGTATCCATCACGACAATCCGCACAAACCATAACCAGATATATATACATAACCGCAGAAGCAAGCAACACCAGAATGTGTGCAACCCCGTCTAAATGAACATATAGCAATTAGACGACGTTCAGCAACACATATATCACATATACCAACGATGCAAAAGTTTTGAGTTTTTAAAACTCCCGAGTTGTCCCAAAAGCTAAGATGACACAAATAGAAATCTGGGACAAATCAAACAACACCAAAAATACCAATTTACAAAACCCAGCACACAACATGAAAACGAGCTCCAAATGTGAACAGTAAAAAGGTGAGGCCAGCCAAATCACCATTCTCGCCGGCCTAAACATGATGAAATCCACTCGTTTTCATTGTGTGTCACTATCTAGTCTAGAGTAAGCTTCTGCACTTGTTTAAAAAAATATTAGAGACCAAAAATATTTCGAACAGAAACTGGGTTTTTAAAATGGAGTTTTCGGTTTTGAAACTTGAAGCATCGTCAAACACTAGTTTATGGTGTTTGGCAGCTTTGATACCATGTTGGGTCAGTCAGCGCAGCAGAAAATGGCCGTGGCGCCCATAGGTCTCTCAGACGCTACTTTTTACATAATTCTCTCGCGACAGACTACAACACGCCAGACCATATAACCGCTGGGGGTAAGAGCCTGTGCTTCGCCACTACTGTCACCACAGTGAGAACCGCCTATGGGTCGGCATCCCTGCCTAGTAGCTCTGATACCATTTTAGGATCCGTCGCCCTTGCCGCGGAGGCCGCGGGCGAGGCGAAAGCGAAAAAAAAAACTTTTTGCGGACACCGGACGCGCAAACCAAAGAATCGATCCAAACACCCTAAACTAGAAATCTAAAACATGCAAAGTTTGAGAAATACAACCTTTGTCACATATCCACCCAATTGTGGAAGACCCCTCAAAGCTCGTAGCCGCCAGAATCGCGCTTGAGAATTGACCACACTTGCCGAATACTGTCACGACCCAAAGTTTGGATGTGACCGGCATTTAGATTGTATAATATCTAAAGATATGCACACATTCCAAGTAAGCCGAAAACCAAGATCAAAATCCTTTTTGCGGAATTCTTTAGAAGGAAATTTAGTTTTAACTAAAAATCACAGTTTATGAAGTTAAAATATTAAACAAGTATAAAGTGTTAAGTTTGGTTGCATCCCTAGTTGGGATCAACAATATCAATAGTGGAGACAAAAAAATCCAGGAGTATAAGACATTAAAAAGAATTTCCAATAAGTAAGAAAATTACTAAAATATAAAACTAAACCGTCCCATCTGTCAAGTAATATACATATAATCATCTCTCACTCTAAGTCATATACAAGTCTGATGGAGATTTTCTAGATACAAAATACAATACCAAAAGAGAAGGTTACTACATATGTAACCCACCTATCAAAAGATGCGATACAAGCTGCGAAAAGTAGATCTGCCCGGCCGCTAACTGCCCCCTCTACCCTGCAAGGAATTATGGCACAACGGGGGTGAGTTGCCAACTCAGTGAATAAACTGACATATAACGGCTAATAATGTAAATATGACGATCATACTAACTAAAATGTGAACAAGTAAAATATATGATGGTATGTGGAAAGCATGAACCTGTACTATAAATATCATAACCAAAATGAAATCTCATCATTTATTATCGACAAATTTCATCTTTCCGTGTCCATCATCGACACAAAACTTTCATTTCTCTCAGGAATCATTCCTCGAACGATCCTGTAATCAACTAAGTCCACCATGTATCCAACTGTATCCCCACCGACTCAGTCTGGATAAAACTGTAAATCCGTAACCGTATACCCACCGACTCGGTTCGGAATAAAACTATAAATCCATAACCGTATACCCACAGGCTAATAAACTCAGTTCAAAATCCTCAATAACACAAAGCTCCATATACCAACATAAAATACTCAAATACTAGACATGATGTAAATGATGCAATTTACTACTGTTATTGGCGTTTAAGATATGATATGAATCATTTTTAACCAGAAATTTACTAAGTGTAAAAGTGACATGGTAATATCCACGAGGTGTGTGTAACATATAATGTTAGTGTTTATGGCCTAGAGGCCATTACTGTATCATACTAGTTTGTATATTACTTAATGGAAGCTTGGGATATTCACAGTTGTATTGACAGTCTTGCTAAAAATGGTAGTATGCTACTTGGTTTGTGTCTACTTTAATATGTGCATATGTTTCTTGTAACGTATATCTTATACATATTAGTAGAGCCCTTAGGATCTTTGCTTGATTACCAGCGTTGTGATGGCAGTCACACTAGTGGGGGCTGGGTAGTCTATAAGCAACATCCTATACAGGTCCCTGGTCGCTGGATTATTGAGACAGGGCATCGATATTCCGGAGTAGACTAAGTGTGTACGCTTCTCATCCCAGTTGGGGAAATGGTCCGTCCCACAGCCATCAGTGCATCGTACTGGAGATAGTATACATGTGCTCGTTAGGTTACGGGTACACCGAACAGGACTCGCAGGGAACTGTTGGTTGGTATCATACCCGTCGTCAGTTAACAGTTCCCAGGTGACATGAGTACAGCATAGTCCACAGACTTGACACTGCTACTTCGCCTCGAGGGTGTCCCACTGTTCTTAGATTGCTACCCTACCACGGCTCAAAGGAGTCGTGCAAACAGGTAGCAGTTGGGTCCAGTCCCGAGCACTTGGAGGCAGTAGTGGTTAGACAGGATTCATCTCTCCCGGTATTGGGAGTTGATATCGCGCTGTGTCAGAGAGCAATTATGCAAAGTCCCTGGCCAGGGCAAGCGAGATTTACAGGTAGGTTCCAGTAGTTTCTCAAGGTGTAAAGGGCTACGCTCCGACACGACTTATACCGCTATTAGGGGACTGACGCTTGCCGTCCCCTAGGCCCGATATGCAATACTCTTAGACGAACAGACCGGACTGTACGGAGATTGTCACATCAGGCTCAGTAGGAGTTCGGATGGGTTTCCTCATCGGCCTTCTTATCGACATCTACCTGGGGACCGTTGCGTACAGCTAGTGCCGCTTGCGGTCTGTGGTTAAACCCACCGCCAGCGTAGTGTCGAGTCTTTAGAGTCCCACACAGAGAGTTTCCCTGCTCCAGGCGAAACGATATAGAGGTCGTATGGATTTACGACAAGGGTTCGGACGCTTACGTGTTTAAACGCACGTACTACGTTCGGACAGTTTTTACTAGTCGGCTTTGGTTTAAGCCAGATTCTAGTATCGGGTTATTGGATTTATACAGTCTAAAGTTTTTCCGTGTTTTCACGGATAGGAGGGGCGTTCTCGTAATTTTGCGGGAAGCTTCTAGAAGGGTGATGACTAGAGGGTTAAGGTGGCATAAGCATTTAATGATCTAATGACTCATTTGTGTGATTCATGCATATCATTTAATGTTGTATTAAATGGTTAATGACTCATGTAATGAATCACACAATGAATAAATGAAGCATGATGATAAATCATTTAATTTATTTATTTGATAAATGATTATGCTTCATATATTCAAGAGGGATTCATTTTTTCATGATGATGATTATCCTCACCTTCTCTCTCCTCAAGCTCTCTCACTCTTCAAACCCTAATCCTCTCCTCTCATGTGTTGAGATCAAGGATTAGATAGACTAATTAATCCATAACCTCACTCTATATCACCTAGGTGACTTTGATTAGCAACTAGAGAAACCTAGTTATCTCAAGTTAAAGATCAAGCTCGAAGTAGAAGCTCTCAGGTGGATCGTCTTTGACTCGAGGAGGCCGTTGAGGTGCCGACGTTCCAAAGATCCTACGAGGAGTGGAGGACAGTGATGAAGACCCGAAGGACAAGTAACGTGAGGTATAACTTCGAATCCGAGTAGTTAAACCTCTCGTAGTTTGCTAGTAATGGTTTAGATACGATCCGTGTGCTCAAGTCCGTGTTACGAAGCTTTGATAATCGTTTTTCATATATTCCGCCTCCCCGTAAGCTCGTGGGGTGCGTGACATGGACTTACAGTGGTATCAGAGCCAACTAAACCTTTACTAGCTTGTTAGCAATTAATTAGAACTTCGATCGTCAGAAAAAAACGCGAAAACTTAACCCGGACCCCTATCAGTTTCTGTTAATTTTAAACGTGTCGAAAAAATTATTTGATATGCCTTAAAATTCACAGCAGGGGAATATAAGAATACTGGGAAAATACGAGCACTCAACTCAACAAGACGGCCGCGGATCCGCGGCCAAATGGTGCTTTTGGCCGCGGATCCGCCGCGGAGTCAGTCCTGAGTTGACTCGGATTTGCTCTGTAATTCATAATGTTTGGTGTTTTTTTTTTCAGTATATTCTGTTTCTGCCCAGGTTACTTCCATGAAGGCTTGCTTTTGGGGTAGACACGGAACAAGGTAGTCGATCGATGTTCTAAGTTATTTGCTATTCGGGTTTTTATCTGTAATGTTTAATTTGTTCGTAAACCTCCCCTAACTGCTAGTATGTCGGTTTGCAGGGGGTTGCACATTTCTGTAATGATTCTACTGTTTGTGTATATGAACTGTATTGGATTGTTGTGATGATTAGCCGGGGTTTGAGATGGGTTATTGTATTCATTCATTCGATGTAATTGTAATATGTTGTAATATTATTTTGCGGGGCACATCCAGGTTGCGGTTGTAGCCACCGTTGTATTATTTCATTTTACTGTTTTTGCTCCTAGGATAGACCCAAGGTGGGGTACACAAACTACCGGGTACGTCGAAGTGTTTAGTGGCCTACTCACGTTGTTGAGGGAGACCACTTCACTTCGGGTACTTGGCGGGTAGTTTGTCGTACCCGTAGGGGTCTAGGGTGGGGTAATGGCTATTCATCACAACTATGTAATCCGTATTTTGTTGCAGGCTCAAAGCAAACGCGGATTGCTTGCATATCCAATAAAGTTCATCAGTGATCTGGAATGCCTATTATTGCGTCTGATGAATGTACAATATCTATATATGATAGCTATTTAAACATCACTTATGTTTTACACCCACGCTAGCCCAGCCCCCGCTCTATCGTTAGTTAAGTAACCTACCGGGTGATGACGGGACCCAGTGGCGAATGCGGATGGCATAAGAGGACGTTGTATTTTCGTTGTTTTCTGCAATGATAGGATAAAAGATGGGACACATTATTATAATGCAAAGAAAATAAACCAAAGTTAAGTCGTTGGAACAAATTTAAAAGAAACCACTCGGTTATTTTAAAAGAGAAGAATTTTTAAATTGCGGAGCTTTAACCACTCTTTTTTTTAAAAAAGTATCAGGTTCCTTCGATTATATCAAAGTTCACTACGTTCACAGTTTTGCCAAAACCAGTCGTAGCCCTCCGTCATTTCATATGGATAGTCAATAGTATTCAAGCTGTGTTTGTTGGCTAAAGTCAAGGCACAGTGTTTGGTAGCTATTGGATATTTATATGTAGCATAGATAGATGCGTTGGTTTGGGACAGTCTGTAACACCTTAGAATGTGTTTTGTAGCTAATTATATTTTAATGTATGGTTTTTAATAAAAAGTTTACCAAATTAAGTTTTAAATATTTTATCCTATTTATTGTGTATTTTATTAGAATTTTGTTAGGCACACACACACTTGTGCATGATAACTAGGGTTAGAGATGGGTTAGACCGTGTTTAGCTAGCATGATGGATTAACCCATTCTCTTTAGGTTTTTTTGTTTTGTTTAAGTGTTATGGTTGATTTTATTTAAAATGAATTTGTAATGGAGTTTTTATTTAATTGTTTGACTTCTTGTTGACTTTGGAGAGAGAGTGAGCATGGGCATCATGGCTTTGCCCATGCCTCATTATGAGAGAGAGAGTGAGAAGGGGGCCTTTGGTGAGTGCCCATTTCTCCATTTCATTTTCTTTCTCTCATTTCCCTCACACTCTCTCACACACACACACTCACCTGAGAGAACAGAAGCAGCAGCAGCAGCTGGGAGCAACAACAACAACAACAACAACAACAACACAACAACAACAACAGCAACAATAGCAGCAACTACAGCAGCAGCAAGCAGCAGTGACAGCAGCAGCAACACTAGAAGGAGCTCAGCACTTGCAGAAGCTCTCACCCCCTCCATACACCTTGTCACCAGCCTCTAGGATCCCATAGGGTATAATTTCTGAACCCTATTGCTTGTTTGTGTAGCTTGTGTGTTAATTGCTTCGATTAGTGCTAAATTGCTAGTTTTATGCTTAATTGTGGTGTTTAAGTGGAATTTTGGTAAATTGATGATTGTGTTAGCTAACCTAGTATATTTAAGTGTTAACAAGGCCACTTCAACTGAGGAATAGCCAGATTACACTAAAATACCATAGGTTTTCCTTATTGTGCTAAATAGGTGTTTTAAAGTGATATTAGTGACTTTTGGAATCTGCTATGGACCCGGACCCTACAGAACAAAATTGAGAATACTGGGACATGATACCTAGGTCTAGACACCACCACCAGAGCACGACCCCCTGAATCCCAACCCAGGCCGCCAATTTCCTCATTTTGGCCGCAATTTGCGGCCCAGAAGGGGGATGGGGTGTTGGGGTTTTGTGTATGGTTCCCTGCTGTGTTTTCTAGGTCTTTGACATGTCTAGTTTTGTAAGATTTGGCCTGTAGGAAAATCTGGGACTATATGTCGTTTTGCATGTCCGTTGTGTTTGCGCGATACGCGCGATACGTGAGTGGGTTCTGTGATCCAGCGTATCGCGGCGTGTCGCGATGGTTTTAGACGCGTACACACACGATTCAGCGTATCGTGCACACGCGCGTTTAGTTCGCGACGCGAGTTTCTCGTTTTGGTTCGATATCGCGTTTCGCGGAATATTTTGGCTTATATGTGATTTTCATGTCGTATTTACAGGTTTGCAGGCAGGAGCTACGGACACTACTACAGGGGGAGCAGATGGTAGGATTCACCTAGCGTGGAGTATAGGTGAGTAGATATAACATCTACAGGGGAATCGCCCGCATGGCGTTATGCGTCTGGGCTAGGATTCAATTTCCTGTCGCACATTCTACGTCATTGTAGAATTGCGCATTTACTGCATTCTTTGATATAGTTATATACTGTGACTAGCAGCCGTAGGACACTGCACACATTATTGACGGTTCATGTTGCACGAGCACGGATTGCATGCTACACACACGCCGTCAATAATTGCCATGTCACACACTACCCCTTATAGCTACCATTGCTTGTCACACTTGACACCTAGCTTATCGGTATACCTATAGTGTATCATACCTTTAGTGATAGGTATATTTTCACTTTGCGATACAGCTACAGGTATACCTCCTACATATTTTACCTACACCGGGAGGGATTTCCTACATATGTTACTTATACCCAGGGGGGTATACGACATCAGTTCCTATAGGTAGATACATATACTTTGCTACACCTGTATGTTAGATACATATTCAGTTGTTGTTGCATATTCACATTTACTGATATTACTTAGCTGTACCTTATCATGATTTCGCATACATCTGGTTCAGCTATATACTTGTGTTTACCTGCTCGCATTCAGATATATCGCATACATTTATTCCTGGATTTATGCATTGTTTATCTGGATTTTATATGATGTTTTCGGGATTTGGGAACCGCGGGAGTTCATGAAATTATGCATACATGTAACAACCCGGTTTCCTTGATATGATATTTGAGCGTCCCCCATGAGTTTTATCGGTGCTGATTATCTACTCTATACGAGGTGTGGTTGCCGTATGAGAGTACATGGTGGGGCCCGGTATGGTTCCCCTCGGCAAGAAGATCGATGGGTTTGCCGATTGAGCCTGGAGGCGGGCGAGTACCTACCGGTGATTGTTTGGACCTGGCAGTTGTCCGGAGGCTACTGGCCAGAGTCGAGAGATGGATGCGGGAGGATCTGTACTGGCGGGGCCGAGGGCCGATACCGCAGACGGACCCCGTGGGCTGATCCGGACTGACGGAGCCCGATATACGAGGATTTCTGTGTCGATGCTTGGCACACGGTTTCATGATATTTCTTTAACCCCTTTTTGTATATATAACAGGGGATTTAGCCGTTGTTATATATACCCTTACACCAATATTAGTGGAATGGGACGCTAATATATGTGTATTGCCCCCATCATATTTATTCTGTACATATATATATACCTTTAGGATGTTAGATTCTTACTTGAGATTGGACTTGGGATACTAGGTGATTCATTGGGACTTGGACATTGGATATACCTATGTGATTGGTGATTTGTACATTCGGGATATAGGTGATTACTCGATATTGTACATTGAGGAGATGTGAGACTTATATGATGTGAGTGCCCTATGTGGGGGCTGGTTTGAGGATTTGGGATTGGAGTATCTTGTTGGATTGTGATCCTGCCACGACGTCAGGTTTCCGTGGGAAATGACATATTCCACCTCATACCTCACTTTTACCTACTTTATGCACAGATTCATATATTGGTAGTACTTGTAGTGTACCCTTATGATGGTTGCATATTGCTTTCTCATATCTCTATTGCATAGTCATTGCACACTATTATCATGCCATCATTACTTCATATATTGATTGTACCTGCTAGCGTACTCTCCTTATTTCAGCATTGCATGACATATTATTATTGTAATCGCATATCTTAGATTCATGCTGTACGTGCATTCCTGCGATTACCTGCATATGTTTTATACTATTCACGAGTTGGCAACTCACCCCCGTTGTGCCACAGGTGTTTCAGGTTTTTCCCCAGAGTAGTCGAGGCAGGCTATTCCCCCATTCAGCTATCCAGCTATCATCTTTTGCTACAGATACCGCATCAGCTCACAGTACCATTTTGCTTAGGTGGGTTAGATGGATATCTGTATTTCATATTGTATATTCGTTGTATTTGTACTCTCCATCTACTAGTGTATTGTGGACATAGAGACTTGGTGAGGACGTTATGTATATTATTGTGGATTGATGTCTTTTATATACAGCTTTTTCTCTACTGTCATTATTTTTGTGTTGCATTCATCTTGACTTGTCTTTACAAAAAGGGGGTGTTGCTAAAACTTTAAAGAAAGAAAGTAAGACTTTTAAAGAATTTGGGTTGCGATTTCAATTGTTTCAAAACTTATATTATCTTTTCCGTATTTTTCATGGTTTAGATTTCTGGGTTTGGCTTTCTTTTACTACGTTGCGTCTTTAGGCGTTGCGTAGTATTAGGGCCGTCACGGGCCAATTTTGGGTCGTGACAAAGTTGGTATCAGAGCGTTAGGTTTTACCTTTCGGAGTGTAGGATGACCTCAGTATGATGGAGTTGGTAGCTTAAGCAGAGTAACGTAGTGTGTGTATGTCTGCAGCATACCCACAGCGCGGTACCTTGCATTAAGTGACCTAAGTACAATTTGCTTGACATTCCTTCCTTGATGATTCCTATCCTTGAGATTCGATTTCCTCATTCTTATCGAATCTCATCTTATATCTTTTATAGCCTTGCCGCCGATGACTATGGGGACTCAGAGCGATGCAGCGAGGGCCGAGGTCAGAGTTGGCTCGGGTGAGTCGAGTACTGACCAGGATGGCACTCTAGTTGCACAGGTGCAGACAGATCAGCCTACGACCTATACCATGGATAGACTTTTGGTAGAGATGCAGGAGTTCCGCCAGACGATGAGTTCTTTAGTTGACGTCATTCGGGAGCTACGACAGGAGGTTGTCACCCCTGTTACTCAGCTGTCCCTTACGATCAGCATGCAGCAGTCCGTCACCTACATAGCACCAGTGGTTGCAGCTCCAGTTGACGAGACACATATTCCAGGACAGTGGAGGACTCGTACCAGCATACCAGCCCAGAGGCAGAGGTTTGGTCGTCGAGACAGATTTCGTGGCCGTCGCGGGAGTAGCAGAGGCCTAGGACGAGGGCAGTCGTTCAGCTCTCATCCCCAGGATGGTCAGCAGTCAGCACGTGGATGTTTTCGATGCGGGAGCCTTCAGCACTTCGTCAGGGATTGTTCCTTAGCACCTCGTCATGATCGTTTTCAAAGAGGCCGTGGACGTGGAAGATTCGCTCAGAGGGCTCAGTCTACCAGAGGAGTTCATCCAGCTGTGAGTAGAGGGCAGACACAGGAGTTTGCTTCTACTCATCGGGACGCGCAGACGTCCAATGTGGAGTTTTCAGGTACCCTTGAGTTATATGTTCTCTTGGTATATTTGTTTGTTATTCATGCTTGTACTGTGGTTGGGTAGATTAGTCGTGGTTGTTTTAACTTCTGTCAGCGATCCTTTTGTTGCGCGACACGTATTTCAGTTTTGTGCCAAGCGGATAGGAGATAGAGATTCGTCCGTCGTTTTGATCCTTCTAGAGATGTTGGATTTGACGTTTTCCTGGGCACGGACTGGTTAACTACGTGTTAGGCGTCTGGGGACTACCGTGAGGGAACAAGTTAGGTTTGTTTTCCCCGGCAAGTCAGTTCTTGTTGTGCAGGTGGATAGTTGTGCCGCCTCTCACAGCTTGAATTCAGCCTTTTTCGCCAGTCGGCTACTGAGGAGATGTCGTGGATTCTTGGCGTTCATTCGTGATACCGGAGCCACAGTGGGATTGTTGGACCGGGCTCTTTTCGTGCGAGAGTTTTTCCGACGTTGTTCCGGATGAGCCGGCGAAGCTGAGGGAGCTTAAGGATCAGCTGCAGAGTTTTGGTTCGGGGAGTTTTGTGCGTCTGAGTGTGTTTGGGATCAGGTCATCCTTATTGCGGATTCGGATGATGGCATTCCGAAGACTGCCTTGTGCGTGCTACGGGCTTTGTGTGTTTTGGTGAGTCGTTGGATTCACTGTCGCCCTAGCAGCATTCGTAGATGTGATGAACCAGATTTTTGCAGGCCGTTCCTCGACCAGTTTCTGTTGTGTTACTTACGACACCCTGGTCTACTTAATGTGTCTTGAGGGACAGGAGTAGCGCTTGAAGATTTGTTATGCAGATGCTGGGAGAGCACCAGCAGTTGCTAAACTCTCGGAGTGTTTCTTCAGGCTTGTTTGTGTTGACTCCTAGGTCTTGTAGTCGCGGGAGACGGTTTCGTATGGTTCCGAGGGAGATCGTGGCCGTACAGCTTAGGCCCAGACTTGTGTGCAGGACGGAGATCCGCAGATGGTTGGTCTTAGCAGGTTTTTACCGCCGTTTCATGCAGGATTGCTAGAGTAGTGCTGCACCGTCGACTGAATTGACCAGTAAGGAGGTTTCTTTTCTTTGGACTGAGGCATGTGTACGGAGTTTTCAGCAGTTGAAGATTCAGTTAACAACTACATCAGTCTTTCTTTGCCTTTGGTTCGGGCGACTTTGTTGTTTAACTGTAATGTTTCTTGAGTGGGCTCGAGGGTATACTGATGTGACCCTACAGAGTTATCACTTTTGCTTCCCTACGTTTGGAGGAAGTACGAGAAGGATATTCCACTCATGATCTGGAGATGGCCGCGGTGGTTTTGCGTTGGAGATTTGGAGACACTACTTGCTTGAGAGTCGTGTCAGATTTTTCTACGGACCACTAGAGCTTAATGTACATCTTCCTGCAGCAGATTTGGATTGTTGTGATGGTCTTCTGCAGATTTACAGTTCTTGTGTGATCGTCGAGTGTAGCTTAGTTTGTCTCTACGGAGGGGACAGCTTGCTCATGTCCGCGCCCGACCATTTCCCTTGAATCGTTTTCGCGAGACACCGCCCGTCGAAGCTCGTACGTCAGAGGTACTTGAGCATACTCGGCTGGGTAACGATTCGGAGACCTTGATTTGTGACAATGATGTGCTAAGTTAAGGACGCGTTTGTGTACCTGGTTTCATCGGGCAGAGACGTGTAATCCTAGAACATGCACATCTGTCAACTCTCTATATGCACTCGAGTTCCACCAGTTTTGGCGTGACTTGTGAGATAGTTACGAGTGGACAGGGATGTAAAGAGAAGTTCAGGTTTCGTTTCAAGGTGTCAGTCTTGTTGTGTGCTTAAGTCGAGCATCTGAGGCCGGCTGGAGAATTGCAATCTGTTTACCGTTCCGAAGTAGGAATGGGAGCAGACCTCCACAAATTTCGTTATGGTTTCTACCCAGTTAGTTAGGGTGTGACTCCATTCGGATTCTTGTCATCCGGTTATACTCGGTTTGCTCAGTTGTTTTGTTTAGTTGTGTATTTGTTTTGTTTGGTCGTCAGCAGCTTGGGATCGTCACTTGCCATCGTTAGGGTTCTCCTTCGATAGCTATTATCAGGAGACACTCCAATTGGCCACCCTTAGGCTTAGGGGTTAGGTCGTGTCGATCGCCAGCCTGTTGTTTTCTGACTCTGCGTAAGTAGGATTTTGGACCCCAGCTAGTCTAGAGCTTCGGAGATAGTCCAGTTGTGTTAGGTCAGGATGAGGATTGTCCATTGCAAACGGATGTCTTATGCGACTGTGCTGGTCGCAGGCTTGAGTGCGCAGTGGCAGATCATGTATTCCTATGGATTTTCCGATGAATGACGTGTTGGATTTTGGGATGTTTGTCCCAAGATTTAGGTCCTTCTGAGATCCTATAAGTGAGTTAGTTTTGTTGCCTTCAATTTGGCACTTCCGCCCAGATTATTGGATTTTCACCCCGTATTCCTTGTGATGATACTTTACAATTACCTTCATGACCTTCTCACATGATTTGGCATCAGACCATTGAGCTGGACGCGATCTTTCGTTCACCAGCAGCCATGTGTGTTAATGGCTCGGCAGGTGGAGGAACATCGGTCAAGGGTCTTGCCATCTGTGAAGGGTTTCCTTGGACGTAGCCGTATAGTGAGTTAGTCACTTGGGAGGCTGCGAGCGAGATTTGAGGATTTTTAATCTTCCCTTTGAAGGTACGCGTATCAGTATATTTTTAAATTCGGGGACGAATTTCTTTTAAGGGGGGGAGATTGTAACACCTTAGAATGTGTTTTGTAGCTAATTATATTTTAATGTATGGTTTTTAATAAAAAGTTTACCAAATTAAGTTTTAAATATTTTATCCTATTTATTGTGTATTTTATTAGAATTTTTTTAGGCACACACACACTTGTGCATGATAACTAGGGTTAGAGATGGGTTAGACCATGTTTAGCTAGCATGATGGATTAACCCATTCTCTTTAGGTTTTTTTGTTTTGTTTAAGTGTTATGGTTGATTTTATTTAAAATGAATTTGTAATGGAGTTTTTATTTAATTGTTTGACTTCTTGTTGACTTTGGAGAGAGAGTGAGCATGGGCATCATGGCTTTGCCCATGCCTCATTATGAGAGAGAGAGTGAGAAGGGGGCCTTTGGTGAGTGCCCATTTCTCCATTTCATTTTCTTTCTCTCATTTCCCTCACACTCTCTCACACACACACACTCACCTGAGAGAACAGAAGCAGCAGCAGCAGCTGGGAGCAACAACAACAACAACAACACAACAACAACAGCAGCAACAATAGCAGCAACTACAGCAGCAGCAAGCAGCAGTGACAGCAGCAGCAACACTAGAAGGAGCTCAGCACTTGCAGAAGCTCTCACCCCCTCCATACACCTTGTCACCAGCCTCTAGGATCCCATAGGGTATAATTTCTGAACCCTATTGCTTGTTTGTGTAGCTTGTGTGTTAATTGCTTCGATTAGTGCTAAATTGCTAGTTTTATGCTTAATTGTGGTGTTTAAGTGGAATTTTGGTAAATTGATGATTGTGTTAGCTAACCTAGTATATTTAAGTGTTAACAAGGCCACTTCAACTGAGGAATAGCCAGATTACACTAAAATACCATAGGTTTTCCTTATTGTGCTAAATAGGTGTTTTAAAGTGATATTAGTGACTTTTGGAATCTGCTATGGACCCGGACCCTACAGAACAAAATTGAGAATACTGGGACATGATACCTAGGTCTAGACACCACCACCAGAGCACGACCCCCTGAATCCCAACCCAGGCCGCCAATTTCCTCATTTTGGCCGCAATTTGCGGCCCAGAAGGGGGATGGGGTGTTGGGGTTTTGTGTATGGTTCCCTGCTGTGTTTTCTAGGTCTTTGACATGTCTAGTTTTGTAAGATTTGGCCTGTAGGAAAATCTGGGACTATATGTCGTTTTGCATGTCCGTTGTGTTTGCGCGATACGCGCGATACGTGAGTGGGTTCTGTGATCCAGCGTATCGCGGCGTGTCGCGATGGTTTTAGACGCGTACACACACGATTCAGCGTATCGTGCACACGCGCGTTTAGTTCGCGACGCGAGTTTCTCGTTTTGGTTCGATATCGCGTTTCGCGGAATATTTTGGCTTATATGTGATTTTCATGTCGTATTTACAGGTTTGCAGGCAGGAGCTACGGACACTACTACAGGGGGAGCAGATGGTAGGATTCACCTAGCGTGGAGTATAGGTGAGTAGATATAACATCTACAGGGGAATCGCCCGCATGGAGTTATGCGTCGGGGCTAGGATTCAATTTCCTGTCGCACATTCTACGTCATTGTAGAATTGCGCATTTACTGCATTCTTTGATATAGTTATATACTGTGACTAGCAGCCGTAGGACACTGCACACATTATTGACGGTTCATGTTGCACGAGCACGGATTGCATGCTACACACACGCCGTCAATAATTGCCATGTCACACACTACCCCTTATAGCTACCATTGCTTGTCACACTTGACACCTAGCTTATCGGTATACCTATAGTGTATCATACCTTTAGTGATAGGTATATTTTCACTTTGCGATACAGCTACAGGTATACCTCCTACATATTTTACCTACACCGGGAGGGATTTCCTACATATGTTACTTATACCCAGGGGGGTATACGACATCAGTTCATATAGGTAGATACCTATACTTTGCTACACCTGTATGTTAGATACATATTCAGTTGTTGTTGCATATTCACATTTACTGATGTTACTTAGCTGTACCTTATCATGATTTCGCATACATCTGGTTCAGCTATATACTTGTGTTTACCTGCTCGCATTCAGATATATCGCATACATTTATTCCTGGATTTATGCATTGTTTATCTGGATTTTATATGATGTTTTCGGGATTTGGGAACCGCGGGAGTTCATGAAATTATGCATACATGTAACAACCCGGTTTCCTTGATATGATATTTGAGCGTCCCCCATGAGTTTTATCGGTGCTGATTATCTACTCTATACGAGGTGTGGTTGCCGTATGAGAGTACATGGTGGGGCCCGGTATGGTTCCCCTCGGCAAGAAGATCGATGGGTTTGCCGATTGAGCCAGGAGGCGGGCGAGTACCTACCGGTGATTGTTTGGACCTGGCAGTTGTCCGGAGGCTACTGGCCAGAGTCGAGAGATGGATGCGGGAGGATCTGTACTGGCGGGGCCGAGGGCCGATACCGCAGACGGACCCTGTGGGCTGATCCGGACTGACGGAGCCCGATATACGAGGATTTCTGTGTCGATGCTTGGCACACTGTTTCATGATATTTCTTTAACCCCTTTTTGTATATATAACAGGGGATTTAGCCGTTGTTATATATACCCTTACACAATTATTAGTGGAATGGGACGCTAATATATGTGTATTGCCCCCATCATAATTATTCTGTACATATATATATACCTTTAGGATGTTAGATTCTTACTTGAGATTGGACTTGGGATACTAGGTGATTCATTGGGACTTGGACATTGGATATACCTATGTGATTGGTGATTTGTACATTCGGGATATAGGTGATTACTCGATATTGTACATTGAGGAGATGTGAGACTTATATGATGTGAGTGCCCTATGTGGGGGCTGGTTTGAGGATTTGGGATTGGAGTATCTTGTTGGATTGTGATCCTGCCACGACGTCAGGTTTCCGTGGGAAATGACATATTCCACCTCATACCTCACTTTTACCTACTTTATGCACAGATTCATATATTGGTAGTACTTGTAGTGTACCCTTATGATGGTTGCATATTGCTTTCTCATATCTCTATTGCATAGTCATTGCACACTATTATCATGCCATCATTACTTCATATATTGATTGTACCTGCTAGCGTACTCTCCTTATTTCAGCATTGCATGACATATTATTATTGTAATCGCATATCTTAGATTCATGCTGTACGTGCATTCCTGCGATTACCTGCATATGTTTTATACTATTCACGAGTTGGCAACTCACCCCCGTTGTGCCACAGGTGTTTCAGGTTTTTCCCCAGAGTAGTCGAGGCAGGCTATTCCCCCATTCAGCTATCCAGCTACCATCTTTTGCTACAGATACCGCATCAGCTCACAGTACCATTTTGCTTAGGTGGGTTAGATGGATATCTGTATTTCATATTGTATATTCGTTGTATTTGTACTCTCCATCTACTAGTGTATTGTGGACATAGAGACTTGGTGAGGACGTTATGTATATTATTGTGGATTGATGTCTTTTATATACAGCTTTTTCTCTACTGTCATTATTTTTGTGTTGCATTCATCTTGACTTGTCTTTACAAAAAGGGGTGTTGCTAAAACTTTAAAGAAAGAAAGTAAGACTTTTAAAGAATTTGGGTTGCGATTTCAATTGTTTCAAAACTTATATTATCTTTTCCGTATTTTTCATGGTTTAGATTTCTGGGTTTGGCTTTCTTTTACTACGTTGCGTCTTTAGGCGTTGCGTAGTATTAGGGCCGTCACGGGCCAATTTTGGGTCGTGACACAGTCGTACTGCCTTATTGGCTAAAGTCAAGGGTATGTACGGGTGGGTTCAAATTAACCTGGAAAATGACGGGAAGAACTTGACATGTGACTTATGATTTGTTGACTAAAGTCAAGGTCATAAGAGCATGGGGCAAAAATCCACATCGGGAGTTTCTAAAGAAACTGAAACTTGCTAGTATTGCATACCATTTGGAGTTTGATGAATGTTGGTAGGATTCCTTCAGCATTATCATACGATGATATTTGAACCCCGATCCTACTGTGAGTACAAGCTAATTATCAGGAGATTCGTCACTTAACGATCAATGCTATAAACCAAGTAGGTGTCAAGAAAGGTGTCAGCGGGGCTACGCCCCCAGAGAAAAGAGGTTATTTAATTAAGGAATTTCGCAAAAGCGTTGGAAAACCTCCCTCGAAGTATCGACACTGGCCTGGCTGAACGGTTAAGCAAGTATTGTACGGTGAGAATAGTCCTGGCTAATTCTTCTTTTATGGTTTGAGGAAGGATTCGAGAAACAGTGGGAGCCATCCAGTTTAGATAAACTAAAATCCAATATAAACATGCAAGAGCACCATGCTAAAATGTTTTCTTCTCTTTCTCTCATTGCAGCGACCTTGTGACCACGACTAGGTTACATCTAGATAACAAATTGACTAAATCTAACTTATATGACTGGCAAAGGTCTGTCCAGATGTCCATTGCCTATGACAAGCTGGACCACCCTATTACTACTCAAGATCCCGCCGTCCCAGGTCCAGTTTCCATCGTCACGGATATGGATATCCGTCAGACAAGGGAAAAGGATAAAGCGAAAGCCAAGTGCCTCGTATTGGCTTCAGTTGATGGTATATACCAGAAGCAGCACGAGAAGATGGACTCAATTTTCATCTTTCTCCATAACAAAGATTTATATGGAGAGCAATCTCGTATCGCGTGATATGAGACCTCGAACGAATTATTTCAAGCGAGGTTGGCTGTCGGGTCATATGTAAGAGACAACGTCCTTACAATGACTAGCTATATTGATGAGCTCCAGGACCTGGAGACTACATTGGGAAACAGGTCATATGTTGACTTATTTCCACAGTCCCTACCCTCTACTTACATCAGTAAAATAGGAGGAAAGGGAAGATCAAAAGTTTCGGGACTTGGTGTAGCTAAAGAGGGATGTTCCTATTTTTATGAGATTGGGCATTGGCAGAAAGATTGCAGGGCTTTGGAAGCCAGTAGCCAGGATACGAAGCATGTTGTGGTTTCGGCCTCAAGTGTGTTTGTTATTAAGAACTGTTCTTCAATTAACTCTACTTCCTGGGTACTAGATACCAGAGCAGGATATCATATCTGTAATTCATTACATGCTTTGAGAAACCGTAGAGTTATAAAGGTAGGTGATTTGTCTCTCAGAGTTGCAAACGGAATGAGCGTGGACGCTGAATCCGTGGGAGAATATCGCCTAGGTTTGATAAGTGGGCAGATATTGATTCTACGTAACTGTTTGTATGTACCTAGTTTGACTTATACTATCATATCAGTGTCCTCACTTTCGAGAGAGGGATATGATTTTACATTCGTAAGCGATGTAGTTCACATCCACCTAAATCAAGTTCTGATTGGGTCCGGTACATTAGATGACGGTATATACGTAATGAGTCAAGCTCAGGTTTTCAATGTCCAGAACACACTTAAAAGAAAGTCTCCAGAAATAAATCAGGCTTTCTTATGGCATTGTAGACTAGGTCACATCAATGAAACACGATTAACTATGTTACATAGAGAAGGATATTTGAATCCGTTCGAATATCAATCTTATGCTACTTGTGAATCTTGTCTCATGGGAAAGATGACAAAGACTCCGTTTACTGGACACGGAGTAAGGGCGAGCGAGCTCTTGGGACTCATACACAGTGACGTGTGCGGTCCAATGTCTACACATGCGAGAGGTGGTTTTTCCTATTTCATTACTTTTACGGATGATTACTCTAGGTACGGATTCGTTTTCTTAATGAAACATAAATCCGAGGCTTTTGAGAAATTCCAAGAGTATAAGAATGAAATAGAAAACCAAACCGGCAAAAGTATCAAGACACTGAGATCTGATCGAGATGGTGAATACTTAAATGCTGAGTTCCTAGGTTACCTAAAAGAGAAAGGAATTCTCTCTCGGCTTAATCCTCCGTACACTCCACAGCATAACGGTGTATCGGAGAGACGGAATCGAACCCTATTGGATATGGTACGTTCCATAATGAGTAACGCTGAGTTGCCTCGATCATTCTGGGGATATGCACTAGAATCAGCCGCATACCTTTTGAACCAAGTTCCAACCAAGACTGTGCCTACCACACCATATCAGATGTGGAGTGGGAAGAAACCCTATCTTAAGTATCTTAAGACATGAGGATGTCCAGCTTTTGTAAAGAAGCAGCATGCGGACAAACTCGAGGCACGCTCAGTACAGTGTAAGTTTGTGGGATATCCAAAGAACTCCATGGGGTATCTTTTCTATTACGTAGAGGAGCAAAAGGTCTTTGTTTCTCATCATGCCCGCTTCTTGGAAACAGAGTTTTTAGAAAATCAGATTAGTGGAAGCGCAATAGAACTGGAAGAAATTCCAGAACCACAAACTACAACTGAAAGTTTGGTAGAACCAGTAGTTCAAGAAGAACAGGACATTCCCACACCCCTCCGCAGGAGTAGTAGGCCGTCTCATCCGCCTGAGAAATACTACGGTTTTCTCATAGATGGGGATAGAGAGGATTGCGTCATTGATGATGATGACCCTACTAGCTTCCAGCAAGCCATTCAGAGCGGCGACTCGGTAAAATGGCTGGATGCAATGCGGACCGAAATGGAGTCTATGTACACTAACAAAGTATGGACTTTGGACATTGCTTCAGATGGGGTAAAACCTGTAGGATGCAAATGGATCTTCAAAAAGAAGATTGGTGTAGATAGACAGGTTGAAACCTATAAGGCTAGACTTGTTGCAAAGGGTTTCCGTCAAAGACCTGGTTTGGAGTATGACGAAACCTTTTCTCCAGTGGCTATGCTCAAATCCATTCGGGTCCTGCTTGCTATTGCTTCCTTCCACGATTATGAGATCTGGCAGATGGACGTAAAGACGGCCTTTCTAAATGGTAATTTGGAAGAGTGCGTCTATATGGATCAGCTAGAGGGATTCATTCAGAGTGGGAGCAGCGGTAAAGTATGCAAGTTGCTTAAGTCCATTTATGGACTAAAGCAGGCATCGCGGAGTTGGAACATCTGTTTTGATGATGCTGTCAAAGAATTCGACTTTATCAAAAATCCAGATGAACCATGCATATACAGTAAGATTGTAGGGATAGCTGTAGTATTCCTCGTCTTTTACATGGATGACATTCTCCTAATAGGAAATGATATTCCTATATTACAGTCAGTCAAAAGATTCTTGTCACAGAAATTCTCTATGAAGGACCTGGGTGATGCCACCTACATTCTGGGAATCCGGATCTATCGTGATAGATCAAAGAGGATGTTGGGATTTTCACAGTTCAGGTACATTGACACCATATCGAAGAGATTTAGTATGGAATATTCTAAGTGCGGTAACCTACCGGCATGTCACGGAATCACCTTCTCCAAACAGATGTCTCCCAAGACTGATTTGGAAAGGGATCGCATGTCAATTATACCCTACGGTTCTGCAGTAGGCTCTATAATGTATACGATGTTATGTACCAGACCAGATGTAGCATACGCATTAAGCGTTGTAAGCCGGTATCAGGCAAACACAGGGGAGAAGCACTGGATAGCAGTAAAGAACATTCTCAAGTACTTGAGGAGGACTAAGGTAATGTTCTTGGTGTATGGCGGAAAAGACCTCCAAATCGAGGCCTTTGCCGACTCCAGCTTCCAGAATGACAAGAATGACTCCAAGTCCATGTCGGGTTATGTCTTTACCCACAATGGAGGGGCGGTCTGTTGGAAGAGTTCCAAGCAGGAGACCGTTGCTGACTCAACGATGGAAGCGGAGTACATAGCTGCTTGCGATGCCGCAAAAGAAGCTGTCTGGATGAAGAAGTTCCTCACAGAACTTCAGGTGGTTCCTACCAGTGTTGGTCCAATACCTCTGTATTGCGACAACAACGGCGCTATAGCTTTAGCGAAGGAACCCAGGTCTCATCAGAAGTCCAGACAAATCTTAAGGCGGTATCACCTGATCAGGGAGATCCCAGATCGCCGGGAGATCGAGGTAAAGAGAGTAGATACAGAGAATAACACTGCTGATCCATTCACAAAGGCCATTCCTCAGACGCAGTTCGAGAGGCTATTCGAGATGATAGGTCTGCGATATGCCAGTACATGGCCCTAGTGCAAGTGGGAGATTGTTAGTGTTTATGCCCTAGAGGCCATTACTGTATCATACTAGTTTGTATATTACTTAATGGAAGCTTGGGATATTCACAGTTGTATTGACAGTCTTGCTAAAAATGGAAGTATGCTACTTGGTTTGTGTCTACTTTAATATGTGCATATGTTTCTTGTAACGTATAGCTTATACATATTAGTAGAGCTCTTGGATCTTTGCTTGATTACCAGCGTTGTGATGGCAGTCGCACTAGTGGGGGCTGGGTAGTCTATAAGCAACATCCTATACAGGTCTCTGGTCGCTGGATTATCGAGACAGTGCATCGATATTCCGGAGTAGACTAAGTGTATACGCTTCTCATCCTAGTTGGGGAGATGGTCCGTCCCACAGCCATCAGTGCATCGTACTGGAGATAGTATACATGTGCTCGTTAGGTTACGGGTACACCGGACAGGACTCGCAGGGAACTGTTGGTTGGTATTATACCCGTCGTCAGTTAACAGTTCCCAGGTGACATGAGTACAGCATAGTCCGCAGACTTGACACTGCTACTTCGCCTAGAGTGTGTCCCACTGTTCTTAGATTGCTACCCTACCACGGCTCAAAGGAGTCATGCAAACAGGTAGCAGTTGGGTCCAGTCCCGAGCACTTGGAGGCAGTAGTGGTTAGACAGGATTCATCTCTCCCGGTATTGGGAGTTGATATCGCGCTGTGTCAGAGAGCCATTACGCAAAGTCCCTGGCCAGGGCAAGCAAGATTTACTAGTAGGTTCCAGTAGTTTCTCAAGGTGTAATGGGCTACGCTCCGACACGACTTATACCGCTATTAGGGGACTGACGCTTGCCGCCCCCTAGGCCCGATATGCGATAGTCATAGACGAACAAACCGGACTGTACGGAGATTGTCACATCAGGCTCAGTAGGAGTTCGGATGGGTTTCCTCATCGGCCTTCTTATCGACATCTACCTGGGGACCGTTACGTACAGCTAGTGCCGCTTGCGGTCTGTAGTTAAACCCACCGCCAGCGTAGTGTCGAGTCTTTAGAGTCCCACACAGAGAGTTTCCCTGCTCCAGGCGAAACGATATAGAGGTCGTATGGATTTACGATAAGGGTTCGGACGCTTACGTGTTTAAACGCACGTACTACGTTCGGACAGTTTTTACTAGTCGGCTTTGGTTTAAACCGGATTCTAGTATCGGGTTATTGGATTTATACAGTCTAAAGTTTTTCCGTGTTTTCACGGATAGGAGGGGCGTTCTCGTAATTTTGCGGGAGGCTTCTAGAAGGGTGATGACTTGAGGGTTAAGGTGGCATAAGCATTTAATGATCTAATGACTCATTTGTGTGATTCATTCATATCATTTAATGTTGCATTAAATGGTTAATGACTCATGTAATGAATCACACAATGAATAAATGAAGCATGATGATAAATCATTTAATTTATTTATTTGATACATGATTATGCTTCATATATTCAAGAGGGATTCATTTTTTCATGATGATGATTATCCTCACCTTCTCTCTCCTCAAGCTCTCTCACTCTTCAAACCCTAATCCTCCCCTCTCATGTGTTGAGATCAAGGATTAGATAGACTAATTAATCCATAACCTCACTCTATATCACCTAGGTGACTTTGATTAGCAACTAGAGAAACCTAGTTATCTCAAGTTAAAGATCAAGCTTGAAGTAGAAGCTCTCGGGTGGATCATCTTTGACTCGAGGAGGCCGTTGAGGTGCCGACGTTCCAAAGATCCTACGAGGAGTGGAGGACAGCGATGAAGACCCGAAGGACAAGTAACGTGAGATATAACTTCGAATCCGAGTAGTTAAACCTCTCGTAGTTTGCTAGTAATTTTTTAGATACGCTCCGTGTGCTCAAGTCCGTGTTACGAAGCTTTGATAATCGTTTTTCATATATTTCGCCTCCCCGCAAGCTCGTGGGGTGCGTGACATGGACTTACATATAAGATGTGTACGTGGCATAATTCGTCGATACTTGTGCAGTGTCCTAGCAACTGAGCAAAATATATGTGAATTATGAATGCATATTATCAATTTAGTATACCAAAGTAAAGCATTTATTTAAATAAAACTACGGGCGTAACACGCCATCTTTACAAAATTCCCCGGTAGATGTTTAGTCCACTCACCGGAAAACGTCGTATCTACTCAGGAATTGCCAATCTTTTTCCTTTCCTCGCTGTCTCCGAAAATCCCGTATTTGAATCTAACATCACAATTTAACTTATATAAGGAAACGACTACTCCGACATGACGGAAATGAAAAACACTCGTTCCCACGTACTAGTTATATTGTATACGACTATATCAAGCTATTTAACACTTAACCTTACTGGATTTTAACCCTACTCTGCATCGCGACAGAAAACAATTTGCTATACGCTTTAACCATGTCGTATTTTGGTTTCTTAGATATCTTTTCCGATAAAAGCTTCCAGATTTCAAATACAGCTGAAATAATTTATTTAAATAACACCAAAATTGCCATAATTATCCACAGAACCCTACCCAATAAGCCAAAATACCCTAGCTTCCTACAAAACCGGCGACGCCGAATTTTCCCCTCTTGTCGCCGGCCTAATTCCGAGCCCTCTGGTTCGTACACCTATGGTTTGCTTTAGGTGCTACATACAACATCTAGGTCTTATTTAGTTGAATTACTATTTCACCAAATTAAAGAAGATTTAAGCAGAACCTAGATGTATCTAAAATACGATATTATTGATTTGTGATTTCAAACTTAATCTAATTCCAGAACTAATTCTCTACTGTGAGTAAGGATTTTACCTATAATAACTTGTAGGAATAACACTCTTCAAGATGTACAAGCTCCTTGCCCTAACTTGATAATGAGAAAACCTTAGATTTAGCTCATTCCTTCTTCTTTCTCTTGTTCTTCTTTGTTTTCTTTAGTTTTGTTTTTCTTTCAGAAATTTTTCAGATTTTAAAATTAAGTGAATGATCTGAACATGAGGTATATATGTCAACAAGAAGGGATAAGGTGAAGGAGGAGGTGTTATCAAGCAAGATGTGGGAGTTTCATGCAAGGAGGAGGTGTGGGGTGTGTGTTGTGCATGAAAATAGAAGGTGTCAACACATTATCTCATCCAATTTGATTAAATTTGTAATTAACTTCTGAACTAAAAACATTTTCTACCCATTTTCCACTTACACCCTCACAAAACCAAATTTGCATAATTTTCCTAAATTTCATATTAAAACCCCCTCACAACCTATGTTATTATAAAACACTCATTTTATTAAAATGAAGTTAAAATTCACATTAAAACCTTATAACTTATTTATGTTGCATACTAAAAAATTTATTTAATTTGTTTTACATAGAACTTAAGGAATTATCTTATTTGCTTTTTAATAACATTTTGATTTATTATTTTATTATTTAATTAATTAATTTTATTTATTTCAAATTTTCAAAATGTTACAATATTCTCCCCTTAAGAAAATTCTGTCCCCGAAATTTAAAAAAAAAATTTACCAGACATACCTTCGAACAGATGTGGAAATTTCTTCCGCATCGCTTTCTCGGTCTCCCAAATAATCTCCTCGCGATTCTTTCCTTGCCAAAGAACCTTTACAGATGGAAGTACCCTCGATCTTAGTTTCTTTGCTTGCCTATCAAGAATAGCGATTGGCTGCACTGTATAGGATAAATCCGATTCGAGCTGTAAGGTCTGATGCTGGATCGCGTGAGAAGGATCGTGAAGATACTTGCGAAGCATCGAAACGTGAAACACTGGATGCACGTCGGGAAAACTCGGTGGAAGTGCTAAACGATAAACTACAGCACCTACTCTCTCCAGAATCTCGTAAGGTCCGACATACCTGGGGCTGAGCTTCCCCTTTTTCCCGAAACGCATCACACCTTTCATCGGAGACACTCAAAGGAACACATGATCTCCCACCTGAAACTCGAGTCTACGACGTCGTCGATCTGCATAGGATTTTTGTCTGCACTGGGCCGCCCTCATTCTGTCCCGTATCAATTGAATCTTCTCTGTAGTTTCCTGTACTATCTGCGGTCCCAAAATGCTACTATCGCTCAGTTCCGTCCAGCAAACGGGTGATCGACATTTCCTCCCATATAAAGCTTCAAAGAGTGCCATTTGGATCGTCTCCTGAAAACTGTTGTTGTACGAGAATTCTATCAAAGGTAGGTGACGGTCCCAACTACCACCAAAATCAAGACTACAAGCGCGAAGCATATCCTCTAAAGTCTGAATGGTCCGCTCGGACTGACCATCAGTCTGTGGGTAGAAAGCTGTACTAAAACTCAATCGCGTACCAAGAGCTTCATGGAGTTTCTGCTATAATCTTCTAGTAAACTGGGTACCCCGATCTGATACTACGCATGTCGGACTCCATGTAATCGTAAAATCTCATCGATATAAATCTGAGCATACTGTGCAAACCCATACATCGTCTTTACTGGAAGAAAATGAGCTGCCTTTGTCAATATATCTACAATCACCCAAATGGAATCATACCCTCTGCTAGTCCTGGGTAGACCCACTACGAAATCCATGGAAATCTGTTCCCATTTCCACTCTGGAATGGGTAAGGGTTGCAACTCTCCGGCTGGCCTCTGGTGTTCTGCCTTGACTTGCTGACAAGTCAAGCATCTCGAAACATATTCCGCAACATCCCTCTTCATTCCTTCCCACCAATAAACATCCTTCAGATCATGATACATCTTGGTGGAACCAGGATGAATACTGTATGCTGATCTATGGGCCTCCTCTAAAATCCCACGTCTCAATCCGTCAGAATCCGGTACACAGAGACGAGTCCTAAAGCGTAATACTCTATGATCGTCAATCACAAACTCCATCTCCCTGCCCTGCCTAACCTGATCCATAAGCTCCAATATACGAGCATCTACAGGTTGTGTCTCTCGAATACGATCCAATAATTGAGGTCGGGTGCGAACATGTGCTAGCTGTCCTCCTGTCGGGGTGAACTCAAACTGTATACGACTATCACATAAAATCTGCCAGTCTGTAGAAGACTGTCTCTGCAAGGTGCGCAAATGAGATAAGCTACCTCCAGGTCTTCGACTCAAAGCATCTGCTACAACATTTGCCTTGCCTGGATGATACAAGATCTCACAATCGTAATCTTTCACCAGTTCCATCCATCTACGCTGCCTTAGGTTCAAATCCCTCTGCTGAAAAATATACTTTAAGCTCTTATGATCTGTGAAGATTTGGCACGACTCTCCATATAAGTAATGTCTCCAAATCTTCAATGCGAATACCACAGCATCCATCTCTAGATCATGAGTGGGGTAGTTCTGTTCGTTCCTCTTCAATTGTCGAGAATCAAAAGCTACAACCCTACCGTGCTGCATCAACACATAGCCTAACCCCACTCGAGATGCATCACAATACACAACAAAGCCACCTGACCCAGATGGTAACGATAATACTGGTGCAGTCGTCAAGCGAGTCTTCAACTGCTGGAAACTCTGCTCACATGCATCTGTCCACCGAAATGGAACCTCCTTCCTAGTCAATCCAGTCAACGGTGCAGCTATCCGAGAAAAATCCTGCACAAAGCATCGGTAATAACCTGCCAGACCTAAGAAACTGCGAATCTTTGTAACTGACACAGGTTTGGGCCAGTGCTGCACTGCTTCGAACTTTTTTGAGTCCACACGTATACCCTCTCTCGTGACCACGTGACCTAAGAACTCCACACTGTCTAGCCAAAAAGCACACTTGGAAAATTTTGCAAACAGTTGATGCTCCTTCAAGGTCTGCAACGTGATACACAAATGCTGCTCGTGCTCCTCTCGGCTCCAGGATAAAACGAGAATATCATCTATGAATACAATGATAAACTGATCAAGGAAAGGCCTGAAAATGCGGTTCATCATATCCATAAATGCTGCTGGGGCATTGGTAAGTCCGAACGACATCACCAGAAATTCATAGTGCCCATATCGGGTACGAAAAGCAGTCTTCGGAATGTCATCCTTCCGAACTCTCAACTGGTGGTACCCTGATCGCAGATCAATCTTCGAGAAGTAGCCAGCTCCCTGCAACTGATCGAAAAAGTCATCGATACGAGGTAAGGGATACCTATTTCGCACAGTGACGCGATTCAACTGTCGGTAGTCGATGCGCAGTCTCATACTACCGTCCTTCTTCTTTACAAATAAGACAGGAGCTCCCCACGGCGATACACTAGGACGCATAAGTCCTCTATCTAACAACTCTTGCAACTGACTTTTGAGTTCCTTCAACTCCGTCGGTGCCATACGATAGGGTGGTATAGAAATAGGCCCCGCACCCAGAATCAAGTCAATGCAAATTCAATGTCGCGATCAGGCGGTAATCCTGGTAACTCAGCAGGAAACACCTCCGGAAATTCTCGTGCGACCGGAACCTGGTCCAATGGAATCTCAGCGACTCCTAAGTCCTGAATAAATGCCAAGAATCCATGACAGCCCTTTTTCAAGAGTCGTCCCGCACAAAGAGTAGAAATCATATTGGCAGGAGTTATATTACAATCCCCCTGCACAACAAACATTGGTTCACCTGGAAAACAAAATCTAACCGCTTTCCTACGACAATCTACATAGGCATGATAAGCAGCCAACCAATCCATACCGAGAAGTATATCAAAATCTAGCATATCTAGGAGAATCAGATCAACTAGCGAATCTCTATCACCAATACGTACAGAACATGATCTGAATACGTGTCGAGCTATAAAAGAATCTCCCACCGGAGTAATCACTACCAACGGTAAATCTAACAACGACGGCTCTTTCCCCAAGGAAAGTGCAAAGCATGAAGAGACATAAGAATGTGTAGAACCGGGATCAAATAAAATATGTGCATCTAACGAACATACTGCAAGAGTACCTGTCACAACTGCATTTGATGCCTGAGCATCCTATGGAGTCAGCGCAAAAACCCATGCATGGCCCCTGCCCGCATCCTGTCGTCCTCTACCTCTATCTCCTCGACCTCTCTAAGATCGTCCTGCAAAACCTCGACCTCGTGGTGCAACCGCCTAGCGTGTAGGGCCAACTGGGGGAGGAAGTAAAGCCATCGGCATAGAAGGTGGAGGGGGTAAAGCAACCTGTGGAGTAACAGTCCCGCTATACCGTGTACACCCTCTAGCCGTATGCCCTGGGAGTCCGCAATTATAACATATAAGTGGGGTCCCCTGATCATCGGGATATGAACTGATCATCTGGCCCTGGGTCCAACCTCGTCCGAAACTGCGGCCTGGAGTATATCTGCCTCTACCTCCGCCAAACTGTCTAGTCATTGGCCCGATCGGTCTACTCCTCTTTGGCTCCGAAGCAACCACTGCCTCGCTCAAACGCTCTTCCACTCGTATCGCTGCATCCATAGCCTGTGCAGACGTATCAAAATGCTGGGAGCCTATAGCCAGATACAACTGCGTGTCCAGACTCCTTAGGAACCTCTTCACCCGAAGTTCCTCCGTAGGTACCAAGTATGGAGCATAGCGCGACAACTGGGTGAATCGTAAATCATAATCTGCCACTGACATACTTGCCGATTTCCGCAACGATTCGAAACTGCTAGCTCTAGCGTTCCTCACACTCTGGGGAAGAAATCTGGCAAGAAAGACCTCAGAAAACTCGGTCCACAACATCGGAGAAAGACCCGTAGCTCGTCCTCTCTCCATCGAATCACACCACTCCTGTGCAAGTCCCTCTAAACGAAAGCTAGTCAGCTCAACTGACCTCGCATCAGAACATCACAATGATCTACCGATTCTCGCCATCCTATCAAGAAAGGATTGAGGATCCTCCGCTACATCAGTCCCTGTAAATACCGGAGGTCTCAACCTCATGAACTCAGCAAGCGATACCTCCATCACTCTCGTATCTACAAGCGCCACCATCTACGCGGGCTGTACCTCGGACTCTGCCACGGTAGGTGCCGGATCCTGTCTCAGTACTCGAGCGGCCTCAGCCAACTGTCCCACCACTCGCTGCAATCCCAACATGCCCTCCTCTATCCTAGTCATGCGATCTGGAGGAGGAGAATCAACATGTTCATGCACCGCCGGAACGTCCGGTGTACAAGTCGTCGTCATAGGCGGATTCGCCCTAGCTGCATCTCTGGCTGCGGCTCGCTTAGCTCGCGTAGCCATATCAACTGGAACAAGAAACGAGAGTTGATAAGGCTTATGAATAGGAACAATCAATAACGGAGAATCAAAGGAAGAATAGATCAAGATATACATCCTAAGGTTAATTTGGCTGAGTATGGTAATGTAAATATGCTGCGGAACATACTTACGGTACTGCACTCATCCTAATTCACCTACTCCATCAAACCAAAGGTCATCCTAATTCACGGACTCATGTCAATTTATCTTAATTCACTACTCGATTCCGTAAGGTTAATCCTAGGCTCTGATACCAACTTTGTCATGACCCAAAATTTGGATGTGACCGGCACATAGATTGTATAATATCTAAAGATATGCACACATTCCAAGTAAGCCGAAAACCAAGATCAAAATCCTTTTTGCGGAATTCTTTATATGGCAATTTATTTTTAAGTAAAAATCACAGTTTATGAAGTTAAAATATTAAACAAGTATAAAGTGTTAAGTTTGGTCGCATCCCTAGTTGGGATCAACAATATCAATAGTGGAGACAAAAAAATCCAGGAGTATAAGACATTAACAAGAATTTCCAATAAGTAAGAAAATTACTAAAATATAGAACTAAACCGTCCCATCTGTCAAGTAATATACATATAATCATCTCTCACTCTAAGTCATATACAAGTCTAATGGAGATTTTCTAGATACAAAATACAATACCAAAAGAGAAGGTTACTACATATGTAACCCATCTATCAAAAGATGCGATATAAGCTGTGAAAAATAGATCTCCCCGGCCGCTAACTGCCCCTTCTACCCCTGCAAGGAACTGTGGCACAACGGGGGTGAGTTGCCAACTCAGTGAATAAACTGACATATAACGGCTAATAATGTAAATATGACGGTCATACTAACTAAAATGTGAACAAGTAAAATATATGATGGTATGTGGAAAGCATGAACCTGTACTATAAATATCATAACCAAAATGAAATCTCATCATTTATTATCGCCAAATTTCATCTTTCCGTGTCCATCATCGACACAAAACTTTCATTTATCTCAGGCATCATTCCTCGAACAATCCTGTAATCAACTAAGTCCACCATGTATCCAACTGTATCCCCACCGACTCAGTCTGGATAAAACTGTAAATCCGTAACCGTATACCCACCGACTCGGTTCAGAATAAAACTATAAATCCATAACCGTATACCCACCGACTCGGTTCGGAATAAACTCAATTCAAAATCCTCAATAACATAAAGCTCCATATACCAATATAAAATACTCAAATACTAGACATGATGTAAATGATGCAATTTACTACTGTTATTGGCGTTTAAGATATGATATGAATCATTTTTAACCAGAAATTTACTAAGTGTAAAAGTGACATGGTAATATCGACGAGGTGTGTGTAACATATAAGATGTGCACGTGGCATAATTCGTCGATACTTGTGCAGTGTCCTAGCAACTAAGCAAAATATATGTGAATTATGAATGCATATTATCAATTTAGTATACCAAAGTAAAGCATTTATTTAAATAAAACTACGGGCGTAACAAGCCATCTTTACAAAATTCCCCGGTAGATGTTTAGTCCACTCACCGGAAAACGTCGTATCTACTCAGGAATTGCCAATCCTTTTCCTTTCCTCGCTGCCTCCGAAAATCTCGTATTTGAATCTAACATCACAATTTAACTTATATAAGGAAACGGCTACTCCGACATGACGGCAATGAAAAACACCCGTTCCCATGTACTAGTTATATTGTATACGACTATATCAAGCTATTTAACAGTTAACCTTACTGGATTTTAACCCTACTCTGCATCGCGATAGAAAACAATTTGCGATACGTTTAACCATGTCGTATTTTGGTTTCTTAGATATCTTTTCCAATATAAGCTTCCAGATTTCATATACAGCTGAAATAATTTATTTAAATAACACCAAAATTGCCACAATTATCCACAGAACCCTACCCAATAAGCCAAAATACCCTAGCTTCCTACAAAACCGGCGATGCCGAATTTTTCCCTCTTGTCGCCGGCCCAATTCCGAGCCATCTGGTTCGTACTCCTATGGTTTGCTTTAGGTGCTACATACAACATCTAGGTCTTGTTTAGTTGAATTACTATTTCACCAAATTAAAGCAGATTTAAGCAGAACCTAGTTGTATCTAAAATACGATATTATTGATTTGTGATTTCAAACTTAATCTAATTCCAGAACTAATTCTCTACTGTGAGTAAGGATTTTACCTATAATAACTTGTAGGAATAACACTCTCCAAGATGTACAAGCTCCTTGCCCTAGCTTGATAATGAGAAAACCTTAGATTTAGCTCCTTCCTTTTTTTTCTCTTGTTCTTCTTTGTTTTCTTTAGTTTTGTTTTTCTTTCAGAAATTTTTCAGATTTTAAAATTAAGTGAATGATCTGAACATGAGTTATATATGTCAATAAGAAGGGATAAGGTGAAGGAGGAGGTGTCATCAAGCAAGATGTGGGGGTTTCATGCAAGGAGGAGGTGTGGGGTGTGTATTGTGCATGAAAATAGAAGGTGTCAACACATTATCTTATCCAATTTGATTAAATTTGTAATTAACTTCTGAACTAAAAACATTTTCTACCCATTTTCCACTTACACCATCACAAAACCAAATTTGCATAATTTTCCTAAATTTCATATTAAAACCCCTCACAACCTATGTTATTATAAAACACTCATTTTATTAAAATGAAGTTAAAATTCACATTAAAAACCTTATAACTTATTTATGTTGCATACTAAAATTTTTATTTAATTTGTTTTATATAGAACATAAGGAATTGTCTTATTTGCTTTTTAATAACTTTTTGATTTATTATTTTATTATTTAATTAATTAATTTTATTTATTTAAAATTTTCAAAATGTTAAAAGATCCACTCGAGGGAACGCAGAAGAGGCTCAAACCGACAACCCAAAATTGCTAGGTTTGGATGGTCGGTGATGTAGGAATACTCCACTAAATTTTTCTCTCTAGAATCTTGCTCAAATATGGGAGCAAGAAGAAGAAGGAGAAGAAGAACATGAAGCAGGAACCATGGAGCTCAAGTGAGGAAGTCAAGAAAAAACATCAAGTGTTGAAGTGAGAATGGCTTACATTTTTTCAACCATACATGAATAGTGCACCAAATGATTTAATCATTTTTAAAAGAGAACCATGCCTCTCTACAATGTTGTAGCCATGCTTCATTGTCTCTAACTTTACACCTCATTTCCCATTTAGTTTTCCAAATAGAATATTAAATATGAGGTGTCTTTCTTCTAGAAGTATTGCCGTACAAATACGGAATACTTCGCCTGGTATATGTATCGCTACATATACGTGTATCCGTATAAAAATACGGATAGCACCAAAGAGAGAAAATAAATAGTGAATAATAATACTAAAATACATATATCAAAATACATATATAAATTATTAAATCAAAACCTGATTTAATAATCCGGCTTAATCCTAAGCCAACTAGTATTATCAATCGTCCGATTAAATTCCGTGTATCGCGCATACGTATTTAATTGGAACCCCTGCATGTATCATCGTACGGCTCCTACATCTGTCACCTGAACTGGGAAAAACCCTCTGTGTGGGACTGTAAACACTCGACAATATGTTGGCAGTGGGTTTAACCACAAGCACGCCAGCGGCACTAGCTGTACGTAACGGCTACCCAGGTAGTTGTCAAAAAGGGGGGTCGACAATCAAGTGCGTCCTTATCCTACTGAGCCTGAATATGACAATCTCCGTACAGTCCGATCTCTTCGTCAAAGAGTATCACATATCGGGTCTAGGGATGGATAACGTCAGACCCCTACTAACCCGATAAGTCGTGTATGAGTCTAGCTCATCACCAACTGAAATACTACTGATCAACTATCAGTAAATCTCCCGTACCGTGGCCACGGATTTCTGGTGATAACCAACTGAACACGGCATGACATCGACTCTTAACACCAGGAGAGACGAATCCCTAACAGTCGACCACTGCCTCCATGTGGCCCGGGACTGTACCCAACTAAAACCTGTTTGCACGACTCCTTTGAGCCGTGGTAGGGTAGTAATCAAAGTACAGTGGGAACTCACATGAGACAAATGACGACTTCAAGTCAAAGGACTAGCATGTACTCATGCCACTTGAGAACTTCCATCTGACGATAGGTATAATACCATGTAGAAGTTCTCGGCGAGTCCGTCCAGTGTACTCACCTCTAGTGAGCACTTGTATACTATCTTAGGTAACATAACACCAATGGCTTATGAGACCGGCCACCGCCTCTCGTCGGGGTCTCGAAACGTATACACTAGTCTACTCCGGAATATCGATGCCCAGTCTCGATACTCCCACGACTAGGGACATTTAAGGATGTGCTTATAGACCACTCAACTCTCACGTATACGATCGCCATCATAATGCTGGTAGTCAAGCAAGAATCCTACGGGCTTCATCATTATGTATTAGTGAAACGTAATAACAAGTAAAACGTGTACACATCAATGATAAAGACAAACCAGATAGCATACTATCATTTCGAGTAAGATTTTTCTTCCTGTATAAGTCTTCCCTTAATTATCATAATCGCGTGCCTGCAATTACAATAATTGCCTTGAGGGCACTATATCCAACAATTATCATTCACTATTTAGAAACCATAGGGGCAATGTCAAGTTTTTTTTTAAAAATAAAACAGAAATTCCCATTTCCTCACATCATTTCCATCTCCTCTGTCTTTCTCGATCAGATCCAAAAAAAACCCTAACACTCGTTCGTCGCTGTTCGATCCTCCGCGGCCTCCTCCTCCAAGCTAAAGCCTATGCCTCCTCCTCCTCCTCCATGCTAAAATAGAAATTGCTTCTCAACATTTCCTCTCACTCTTTCTCTCCTCTCTCTCTCACAATCATCGATCGATCATCCTCCAGCGCTATCTCCATCGCCGCCGCCGCCTCCATGCTCCACCGCCGCCTCCATCCTCCATCATCATTACCACCGCCCTCACCATTGCAGTCGCCGCCTACAAATCGAGCCTACGAGGGCTCGAGCCTCCTCGCCGAGCCCCTCCTCTGCAACAGCGCCAACCCCCTTCCTCCACTGGCGAGCTCGTGAGGTCCCTCCTTCATTGCTGAGCCCCCTCCTGATCGATCTCCAACTTCTTCCTCCAGATCCGATTCTCTAGTGATCCTATTCCACAACGCCGAGGCCCCACCTCCTCTACACAGCCGATTGAGTCACTACATCTCATCGACTGCGTCGATTCCCAATTGGGACTCAACCTCCTCACCATATGAAGTTAAAGTTTTTACACAAATTTTCAGAAATAATTGTTAATTTGTTGATGATGGAGATGATGATTTATGTTGGTTTCTAAATTTAATTTGTTGATGATGGGAATAATAAGTTAATTATTTTAGTTTCTCAAATATGTTGATGTTCTTGAGATTGGAAGGTATGTGGTAGGGTTAATGTTTGTAAATGGTGGAGATGATGAAGATGATGATTTAAGGGCATGTTTAGAAATGGAGTTAATGTTAGTTATATGTATGCCCTAGAGGCCATTACTGTACATAGGATGTATATTGTAGTGGATGCTGGGACGTATATAGGGAGGACTTTCTTGCTCGACATGATAGTATGCTATCTGGTTGAACTTTACCTTAACGTGTATACTGATTGTCTCTCTGTTACATGTTGGTAAAGCCCTTAGGATGTGTGCTTGACTACCTGGACTATGATGCGGATCATACTAGTGGGGACATAGTAGTCCATAAGTACATCCTTCAAAGTCCCTAGTCGAGGGTGTATCGAGACGGGGCATCGATATACCAGAGTAGACTAGCGTATACCTTCTCGACCCATACAGATGGGCGATGGATGATCCCATATCCATTGGTGTTTGACATCAGAGATGATATACGGGTGCTCAGTAGAGACTGGGTACACTGGACGGACTCGCCGAGAACTCCCAGATGGTATTATACCTCACGTCAGATGGTAGTTCTCTGGTGACACTGGTACAGAGTAGTCTGTTGACCCGAGATCGTCATAGAGTCTTGTGTGGTTCCCACTGTGCTTTGATTTCCATCTTACCACGTCCAAGAGGGCGTGCAAAACGGTGGTTTTTGGGTACAGTCCCGAGTCACATGGAGGCAATGAGCGATAAGAGGGGATTCGTCTCTCCCGGTATAGGGGGTTGATGTTGCGCTGTGTTCGATTGGCTATAACAGGAAATCCCTGGCCAGGGTTGCTGAGATTTACTGGTAAGTGTTACCAGTAGTTTCTCGAACAGTTATAGACCTCATATCGACACGACTTATTGAGCTATTGGGGTCTGACGTTTACCACCCCTAGGCGAGATATGCGACATATCAGACGATCAGACCGGACTGTACGGTAGTGTTACTGGTCGGATTCACTGGAGTGTGAGCGGGCTTGCTCGTCGATCTTCAGATCGCTCAATACCCGGGTGGCCGTTACGTTTAGCAGACCGCTTGCGGCTTGTGGGTGTATGATATGATCATCGCCTGCTGCCGGCGTATTGACGAGTCTTTAGAGTCCTACACAGAGGTTTCCTGGCTCAAGCGAAACGAAATAGGAGCGCATATGAGATATGTGCGGAACCGAGAATAATACGTGTATGTGATACCGTATTCCATTCTCGCGATGAATGTATCGAATGGTTGTATGCGATATAACCTAGTTATCAATTCAAGCGTTGATTCGATAAGCCGATACATTGTATACTAGTCGGTTGTGTGCGACATGACCGGATCATTGAATCAAGTGTTGATTTAATGATTTAATGTATAATTATATATTTGATATATTACTTTGCATTAACTAGTATTGGTTCACTTTAAATGGATTTTCTCACTCGGATGTGCGCATTATATATGCGATATATTTTTGTGCATTTGATTGTATCATGTTTGATGATACATGATTACTTGGTTAAGTGCAAAGAATTAAACCATGGTTAAAAGAATGGTTAGGGTTTCATTTCCTTTATTTATTCATTTATTTATTTGTTTATTCATTTTGGAAAAGAGGAGAAAAGAATGGTGGCTTATTTTGGAGTTTAGTTGAAGCTTCATGAATCTTTGATCAAGTCAACCATTCTTATCTCATCCTTAACCCTAACCATTCCCACTAACCATGATTCATTCTCTACACTTAACTCTAGTTAAAATTATGATAAGAATTCATTTTCTTTTCTTTTTCAATTAACTTATCATAACTATTTTTCCTTCTTCTTCTTCATTCTTCAAGTGAAGAAAGCTTGCCCCATCAATGGCAAGTGATGGAAATGAGTGAGAAATCCGATTCTAAAGTCTACCCACTTCCTATTTCTTCATCCTCTACCTCTTGCCAAGTAGTAGAGTGTGTTTACTTCACAAGTTTCATGACTTGGTGAAGTTCTGAGCTTGATCTAGCGATGCCTCGACGTAGATCATCTTCGGCATGGACATCGACGACCTAGCTTGCCCATTCTCCGACGAAGCCGACTCTAGAGCCTGGATTTGATTTGGACAGCGGAGACGACCTCGTTGCGGAGCCGTGGAGGTGGAGGACCGGATCTACAAAGGTTGTATTTCCGTTAAACTTTTAGTTAAGTGTTAACTAGTTAGTTTTTCGCCTAGACATCTAGCCGACGATCCGTAGTTTAGGGTTTGTAGGCACCGTAGAATTTGAAATTGGCATGGTTGATGCCTTGTGAGACCTCTCTTGTGTGCCTAGGAACCCTACAGTGGTATCAGAGCCTAGCTAGAGCCTTAGGCGAAGTCTAGACGGAATTTGAAGTCCGAACGAACCCGAAACCCCGATTCAAACATGCTCTCTGTCCAATTTTTAAAATCTGGTCTTTTTCCACATTAAAAATGTTCAGAAAAATAAGCAGAGAATCCTAAGAATAACTGTGCAGCACGAGTTCCTAAATCCATCATTCAGCCGCGGTTCCGCGGCACGAGCTTGGCTCGTGCGGCGGATCCGCGGCATATTTGTCGTTTTGTGTGTATTATTCTGCACAGTAATTCTTAGTTTTGTATGCTGGTGTTTCTGGGAATTTTTAATATTTTTTCCAGAGTTGATTTTTCTGAGTTGTTTTGGGGATTCGAATGTTCGATCGGATTATCAAATTTTGTCTGTGTGGCTTTCCGGATAAATCTTAGAATATGTTAAAAAGTTCGACCGGATATAAATACCCAACTTTTCCCCTGTCGGGAAATTTCCAAGTGTTGGATTTTTCCGTAGTTTAACGACGTTCTAAGTAGTGCAAGTAACGCGATAGACCCTCTAGAAGACAACAAACCTTAACTCGATTATGTGACCGTCTTGAACTGCCCTTTGAACCTTCGGGTTTGGGGCAGTACGGCGTGCCACATGTGAGGCGTTGGCTTGACCCTTCTACGGCTGGACCGTCGGTACTGAGGTACGAACTGAATGTTGTTAGACTTATTTCATGTGTTGATCTGTATCGGGAAAACTTGGGTGTTCGATTGTTCGATCGGAAAGTTTAACATTTTCTATTTATCTGGAATGTGATACAATAATTGGAATTCACAAACAGTTATGTGATAACTAAATGAATGTTGTAAATCTAGCAATTTAGTCTCACTTGATCGGTTGCCACGGAATTTTGATGTGATCAAAAGTCCGTCGCAATCACGTAGCGTACGCGGATACTCGCCGGGTAAACTTAATGGACAGCCTCACTCCATAGCCCCGACCAAGTGACTGTAGGAGAACCCCGTCGCCGAAAGCATCCGTTCGGGTGCTCGCGGTAGCGGTGTTCCGCCTTGGTTCACTTCGTCGACGGTATCGGGGGTGCGGCCGTCTACTGAAGTTTGCGACGAGCATTCGATCAGGATGTCGGGAATCTTGTTGAATTGCCCGACTTGATATTGAAAAGAGTTTTCGATTTTGAGACTAAAATGCGGGGTTTATAATTGTTAGGCATGCGATGTCTAAAGAATTCATTTGGTCAGGCATGCGATGTCTGAAGAGATTGCGGATTCCAACTGTTGTAGTTTTACACTTTCTATTCTGTGACCGTAAGTGTAATATGTGATATCGCCGGTTTCGTTGCTATATGTCAACGACAATTGGGATGGACATATTTACTTACGTTGATGACATGTGATGTTATGTGTTGCTGGATATGTTATATTGGATCGTCGTGTTTGAATAGCCGGGGGTTTTTATGTGAGATGAGTATTTTTCATTTTCATTCATGTAAAAACTTGTATGTAATATTCTTTTATTGGGGCGCTTCCAGGTTGCGGAAGTTGTCACCGTTTGTATATTATTTACTTTTCCGCACTAGGATAGACCCAAGGAGGGGAGCACAAGTAACCGGGTTCTGGAGTCCAGTGGGAGACCAACTCGAGGAGTCGAGTCCGGGTCTCCTAACTCTAGAATTGGTAGGGTTGCTTGCCGCTCTCGTAGGGGTCTAGGGGTGTGGGTTTGGCTATTCATCACGACCGTGGAATCCGTGTTTTATACTGGCTCGTATTGAAAACACGGACGTCCTAGTATATCCAATATTTCATATGATTCTTCTGCTGCGATATCTGTGATGTGATCATGTGATGTTCTGTGATAGATACAGTATATAGTATATATGATATATTATATAGACGTTACTTATGTTTTACACCCGCGCTAGCCCTGCCCCGCTCTGTCGTTAGTTACCTAACCTAACGGTGCACGAGGGGACATCGAGGCGAATGCGGATGGCATAAGTGTACGTCGTATTTATCTGTGATGTTTAGGTACTTAAATGATGGGACTTCATTAATGTGATTAATGAAATAAAAGAAACCTAAGATGTTGTAGAATCGAATTTCAAAATAAAACAGGTAGCTACAGTTCTTGCTTTGCACAGCGGTATATGTGATATATCCTGCACCTCATCCGACGAGGAAAGGACCGAGATCCCTTCACCGGGAGTGACTCCTTTAGCAAAAACTGGCAGATGCTACACACTCGGTTTTTCTTTTGATTGCTTTTAAGAGTTTTTACTTTGCACAGCGATATATGTGATATATCCCGCACCTCATTCGACGAGGAAAGGACCGACGATCCCTTCACCGGGAGTGACTCCTTTAGCAAAACTGGAAAAGCCTCAAAAGCACTCCATTTTAAAACCATTCGATCCTACAACGATATCAAGTTCATTACGCAATAGGTTTTCAGAAAAACCTGTCGTAGCCCTCCGTCATTTCAGATAAGTACTAGTTAGTATTCGTGCTGCGGTTGTTTGGCATGCGTCAAGGCGTAGTGTACGGTAGCTGACTAGTGCTTATCTGCTAGCATATGATGCGATTGGATTAGGGTATTCGTACGGCGTTGTTTGGCATGCGTCAAGGGTCGTGCGGGTGGGTTTAATTCAATCAGGAAATGACGGGTTGAACTTGACTAGCAGACTATGGGTTGTTTGGCATGCGTCAAGGTCATAGCGAGCTAGGGGCAAAATATTATCGGGAATTTCAAGTGTTGAATTTTGCAATGAGATTGCATACCTTCTATGAGATAGTTGGATCCCGATACCCGCTGCGAGTAAGAGTTACTCCTAGGAGAGTTTTATACATTACAATTAGCCGATCAAGTAGGTGTCTAGAAAGGTGTCAATGGGGTTACGCCTCTGGGAAAACGAGGTTTACATTAATTAGGTTCGTGCGAAAGCACGGGGGACCTCCCTCAAAGTACCGACACTGGCCTGGCTGAAAGATTGGCGAACTTGTAGTGTGTAATTAATCCCGGCTAGTCTTTCCTTTTAGGGTTTGAAGGAAGATTTGATAAAAAGCAGTGGGAGCCATCCTGATTAGATAAAATAAAAACCAATCTATTCTTGACAGAGCGCACGCTGAGTGTTTTCTTCTCTCTCTCCAGGTAGCGACCATATCACGCCTTAATCAAGATAATAATACGGAATATTGACCGAACCCGCTTGTTATACTGAGCTGGGGAACGTTGGTCCCGCTCCAACTTATAAATGTTATAAGACAGAGCGGGAAATTGGGGAATACCAGATTTCCCGTGCCGCCCAAACGAAGAGAGTGCATGTTGATGCATCATCTTCGGGTTTGTTCATTATACAGAACTGTTTCTCAGTATCCTTTACGTCCTGGGTATATGATACCGGATCAGGATCCCAGATATGTAATCTGTTACATAGGGCTACAGATAGGTAAAGAACTGAGAACGGGTGATAAGTTTCATGAGGCAGAAAACGGGGCAAGAGTTGCAGCCAAGTCTGTTGGTCACTGTCACCCTGTATTACAATACATTGATTCTGAACGAATGTTATTAGATACCGAACCTGATATACAAAATCATATCAGTCTCTTTATTAGTAAAGAACTGATAAAATTTTGTATAGTTGGATAATGTTTTGAACATTTCCTATATCAAAGGTTGATCGGTTCAGGCACGTTATCTAAAAGCATTGATGTTCTAAATCAAACTACAGTTCTTAGTATATGGAACACACACAAGAGGAAGAGTTCAGAAATGAACGAATTCTTCTTAAGGCATTGTAGACTAGGTCAGATCAATGTGACCCGACTAGCTAGAGTTACATATAGATGCATATTTAAATCTGTTTGAATTTACATCTTGTGAAACTCGCCAGTCATGTCACAAAGATAAGATGACCACAGCTCCGTTTACTGGAAACAGAGAAAGAGTTAGTGAACTCTTGGGATGATACATGTTGATGTATGTAGATCCCCAGTCTATATATGCCAAGACCGGTTCTTTGTACTTCATTACATTCTCTGATAATCTCTCGAGATTCAGACATATGTTCCTGTTGAAAAACAAGTCCGAACCTTTTGAGATATTCACAGAATATAAGTTAGAAGTAGAGAACCAGAATACAGGTAAAAGTATTATGTCCTTTGATGAGATCAAGGAGGAGAATACTTGAGCACGAAAATCCTGGACTATTCTAAAGGAGAATGAGATTCTCTCTCAGCATTACTCCTCTATATACACCATAGCACGATGGTATATCGGGGCGGAGCAGATACACCCTATTTGATATGGTGTGCTCTATGATGAGTACTACTGAGTTACCTTTTTCCTTTTGGGAGTTATGCACTTACGAAGTTGCATACCTATTGAATAGGGTTCGAATCAAATCAATGCCTACCACTTCATATGTGATATGGAAAGGGAAGAGCCCATGTCTTAAGTCAGTTAAGATTTGGGGTTGTCCGGCCTATGTCTAAAAGCAAAATCCGGACAAGCTCAAGGCAAGGATTGTTATGTAGAACTGGAAGTGTTTCAGCTATACGAACTACAGCAGATGATTTGATAGAACCAAGGGATTCAGTAGATACCAACGAACCTCAGCCTCTCCGCCGATCTAGTAGGGTTCCTCACCCACCTGAGAGATGCTTTGATTTCTCTATGATAGTGGGAGCGAGGATTGCATCATGAGATGATGACCCAACTTGTTTCGAGCTGGCCATCAGGAGTGGGACTCTGTAAGAATGGCTGGATGCTTAGTGATCTGAGATGGAATCCTTATACACCAACAAAGTATGGACTTTAGTTGCTATATCTGAAGGGTTAAATCCCCATCAGGAGCAAGTATATCTTGAGAAGATTACTTGGTGTACATGGAAAAGTTGAGACTTTCAAAGCTAGACTTGTTAAAGGTCTACATCATTGACCAGGTATGGATGATGATGAAACCTTTTCTAAGTAGCTATGCTTAAGTCCATCCAGATCCTACTTGCCACGGCTACATACCATGACTACGATATCTGGCTGTTGGGTGCCATGACTGCTTTTCTAAATATTGATTTAGAAGAGAGTGTCTATAAGTACACAGCCAGAGGGCTTCGTAGACAGTGGGAGCAGCGGAAACGTGTGCAAGATGCTTTATAGGATAAAGCAGGCATCGCGGAGTTGGAACATCTGTTTTGATGGATTAGTCAAAGAAGTTGACATCATCAATATGGTAGATGAACCTTGTATAAACAAAAAGGGTAGTAGGGAGTATGGTGACGATCCTCGTAGAGTACGTGGATGACATACTCTTGATAGGGAAGGAGTTTCCTATGCTACGCTCGAGCAATCTCCGCTTATCACTATGATTCTCCATATAGGATCAAAATGATACCTCCTAAATCCTGAGTTTTGGATCTATGAGATAGATTTAAATGGATGTTAGGATTCTCACTAGTTGTAGTGAGATGGTATCAATCGATCCTGGGAAGAATCGCTGGATGGGTTCCAGGGTGATAAAGACGACTGAGTGTCAGTCACAGGCATTGTCTTAATCCTCAGTAAAGGGACGGTATGTTGGAAGAGTTCCAAGCTAGATACCGTGACATACTAGACGATAAAGGCTGGATACATCGCTACTTAAGATGCTACCAAAGAGGCAGTCTGGGTGTATATTGGTTCATAAGATGAACTATGTTCCTCCCATTGTGTGACAATGGAGTTGTGGCTTATGCCAAGGAACGTCCGTCCCATCAGTGATCCAGACATATTCTAAGGCAGTATCACTTGATCATGGAGATGGTTGATCTCCAGGGTGATCGAGGTTTGGAGAGTAGACTCAGAGGACAACACAGCGGATCCACTCACAAAGGCCTTTTCCCAGAGAGAGACTTTTATGGGATGGTTGAGTATGAGATACTACAACCACTGCTACAGATGGCCCTAGTGCAAGTGGGAGATTGTTAGTTATATGTATGCCCTAGAGGCCATTACTGTACATAGGATGTATATTGTAGTGGATGCTGGGACGTATATAGGGAGGACTTTCTTGCTCGACATGATAGTATGCTATCTGGTTGAACTTTACCTTAACGTGTATACTGATTGTCTCTCTGTTACATGTTGGTAAAGCCCTTAGGATGTGTGCTTGACTACCTGGACTATGATGCGGATCATACTAGTGGGCACATGGTAGTCCATAAGTACATCCTTCAAAGTCCCTAGTCGAGGGTGTATCGAGACGGGGCATCGATATACCAGAGTAGACTAGCGTATACCTTCTCGACCCATACAGATGGGCGATGGATGATCCCATATCCATTGGTGTTTGACATCAGAGATGATATACGGGTGCTCAGTAGAGACTGGGTACACTGGACGGACTCGCCGAGAACTCCCAGATGGTATTATACCTCACGTCAGATGGCAGTTCTCTGGTGACACTGGTACAGAGTAGTCTGTTGACCCGAGATCGTCATAGAGTCTTGTGTGGTTCCCACTGTGCTTTGATTTCCATCTTACCACGTCCAAGAGGGCGTGCAAAACGGTGGTTTTTGGGTACAGTCCCGAGTCACATGGAGGCAATGAGCGATAGGAGGGGATTCGTCTCTCCCGGTATAGGGGGTTGATGTTGCGCTGTGTTCGATTGGCTATAACAGGAAATCCCTGGCCAGGGTTGCTGAGATTTACTGGTAAGTGTTACCAGTAGTTTCTCGAACAGTTATAGACCTCATATCGACACGACTTATTGAGCTATTGGGGTCTGACGTTTACCACCCCTAGGCGAGATATGCGACATATCAGACGATCAGACCGGACTGTACGGTAGTGTTACTGGTCGGATTCATTGGAGTGTGAGCGGGATTGCTCGTCGATCTTCAGATCGCTCAATACCCGGGTGGCCGTTACGTTTAGCAGACCGCTTGCGGCTTGTGGGTGTATGATATGATCATCGCCTGCTGCCGGCGTATTGACGAGTCTTTAGAGTCCTACACAGAGGTTTCCTGGCTCAAGCGAAACGAAATAGGAGCGCATATGAGATATGTGCGGGACCGAGAATAATACGTGTATGTGATACCGTATTCCATTCTCGCGATGAATGTATCGAATGGTTGTATGCGATATAACCTAGTTATCAATTCAAGCGTTGATTCGATAAGCCGATACATTGTATACTAGTCGGTTGTGTGCGACATGACCGGATCATTGAATCAAGTGTTGATTTAATGATTTAATGTATAATTATATATTTGATATATTACTTTGCATTAACTAGTATTGGTTCACTTTAAATGGATTTTCTCACTCGGATGTGCGCATTATATATGCGATATATTTTTGTGCATTTGATTGTATCATGTTTGATGATACATGATTACTTGGTTAAGTGCAAAGAATTAAACCATGGTTAAAAGAATGGTTAGGGTTTCATTTCCTTTATTTATTCATTTATTTATTTGTTTATTCATTTTGGAAAAGAGGAGAAAAGAATGGTGGCTTATTTTGGAGTTTAGTTGAAGCTTCATGAATCTTTGATCAAGTCAACCATTCTTATCTCATCCTTAACCCTAACCATTCCCACTAACCATGATTCATTCTCTACACTTAACTCTAGTTAAAATTATGATAAGAATTCATTTTCTTTTCTTTTTCAATTAACTTATCATAACTATTTTTCCTTCTTCTTCTTCATTCTTCAAGTGAAGAAAGCTTGCCCCATCAATGGCAAGTGATGGAAATGAGTGAGAAATCCGATTCTAAAGTCTACCCACTTCCTATTTCTTCATCCTCTACCTCTTGCCAAGTAGTAGAGTGTGTTTACTTCACAAGTTTCATGACTTGGTGAAGTTCTGAGCTTGATCTAGCGATGCCTCGACGTAGATCATCTTCGGCATGGACATCGACGACCTAGCTTGCCCATTCTCCGACGAAGCCGACTCTAGAGCCTGGATTTGATTTAGACAGCGGAGACGACCTCGTTGCGGAGCCGTGGAGGTGGAGGACCGGATCTACAAAGGTTGTATTTCCGTTAAACTTTTAGTTAAGTGTTAACTAGTTAGTTTTTCGCCTAGACATCTAGCCGACGATCCGTAGTTTAGGGTTTGTAGGCACCGTAGAATTTGAAATTGGCATGGTTGATGCCTTGTGAGACCTCTCTTGTGTGCCTAGGAACCCTACAGTTAAGGTTTGTAAATTGTGGTTTCATAAAGTTAGCAAATGTTAAATGTGGTTTTAATGGAGCTGTGCTCATGCTTTAGCGCATCGAAGGCACGGCAAGAAGCGGAGCGTCTCGAATCGCAAGAATCCCGCTCTCGAGCCGCCGAGGCCACTTAAAAGAGGTGCCAGCATTTTCCCTAAATTCAAAAACCCTGATTTCTTAAAATGTTACATTTTCCCTTGGATTTTGATCGAGGAAATGATCACAGACAAGAGAAGTTCGAGAAGTCAGACCGTAGATGAAGATGGTGGAATCTGTTATAATTAGGATTTTTTGGAGAGATTTTTTTAAAGGTAGTTGTATTAGGTTTTCTGCGATAATTGCAAATATCGATTGAAAAGGAGATAACCTAGTGGTCTTCTCTTCTTCGAAAGGGTTTTTTTTTCTGATGTGCTTTAAGATCAGGCCAAATAAATTCTAATCGTTTTAGCACCATTCATGAATTCCCTTCACCAAATAGATATACATTTCGTTACATGTCTAACTGTGGTTTGGAAATAATGTCAAATGCCTTTCACTGAGGAAAAAGAACTAGAGTATGCTAAATCCTGACAAAATACATATACATGTATGTAACTTTAGGTATGATATTAAATGTATATTGTTTTCTTCATGCGCTTTCTTGGAACTGAGATACTGTTATCTTCTTTTTACAATATTTTTTTAATTAAAGCCTTAAAATATTGTCGCAATATATGCTTCAGTTGGATGAGTCTTTTATAAACTTGAAATATATCTTTTTCCACTGTAAGTGAAGTTCTCAATACTGCCTCATACCCCCCCCCCCCAACAAGTTATTCTGAATGAATATTCAAATGACAATCTTTTAATAAAACATGTAGACATGAATCCACAGTATCAGAGCACATTGAGTATACCAAGAATATATGCGAGCTGCATATATTACCAACTTAGGAACTCTTAGATAAGGATTAGTCATTATTCACAATATATTCAGTTGCTACATGTTGTAGTTTGCATCAAAGTACGTATACAAAATTAATTCTAGATTCAAGCCTCATCATTCTCACACTCTATTTTTCAAAAACAGGTTATTTTTGAATCTTTTTCTTATTTTCTGAACAGGTATAGAAGCGTCCGCATTGGCTTCACGTCATGTCCTTAGCAATCTATTCTCCTAACACAATATCAGGCCAACCACTCCTCGCTGCCTATTAATATCTTTATGATAAATAACCATTTATGAAACTATCACGCAAATTTTAAACTGGTTTCAAACTATAGACATTGGCCTTTCTTTATTTGACTAAGATATCAATCTTACTTCCTAAAAACATTGTCAGGCTGGAATAACCAAGGTCTTAATGCAAAGAACAAAAGGACTTTTCGGCTATGTTTATTTTAGGATGCAACGAAAGCGAACAAGATGCTGAATTTTGAGATGCGAATTACCTTATGCTCTTAAGGTCGCCTTTATGAATAGCATTCCGGACATTCACAACACTCATCGCTAAAGATGAAAAGGTAATTATATACCATTTTCATATACTTATCTTTTTATCTATATACATATCAAGGCATGGTATCGAGTGCACCTGATAATTGAACATATGCCAAATTAACTTAACATGCTATTGATACACAAGCGTCTTGTTTAAATAAAGTTTATAGATTAAAATACTAATGACTGTATCATGTTCATGGTTTTAAATTTAAATAATAATATATGTTCTGGAGTAATTGAGGCGCATGGGCGACAACGCAGACCAGCATTTAGATGTGCCAGATACTTGGAGATGGAGCACCAGGATCGAGCCAGCAGTAATTTTTTTTTGTTATATTTTTGAGATTTTTGTAGAATGTACGTATTATATTTGCGACATATTATATATTTTGGATATCGGTTATTGTATATAATGATTATGATCATAATTTTAGAGTGATTTTGTATTGTGTTTGTTTATTTTGTGTTTTTACATTTCTGTATTTCGTTATATATTATGCGTGGGATGTTATTGACATATACTTTTATATTTGGGTATATAATATTGTGTGTGATATATTATTGTGTAAAGGGCAAACAAAAAACAGTGTACTGTATTTTTAAAAAAATTAAAATTTGTACCTACGGTTCAAACCGTAGGGACAACATATTCCCCTACGGTTTCTACCGTAGGGGATAAGCTTTCCCCATATTAATTTTTTTTTAAATGTATAAAATAATGTCCCTATGTTAAGACCCGTAGGGGCAATAATTTGCACCCACGGTTCATACCGTAGGGATAAAATATTATAATATTTTTTTTAAAAAAATACTTGCCTTTATGTTGAAAACCGTAGGTACAGTGGCTCCTACTGGTTTCACCATAGGGGAAAATTTACAAGTGTAGGGGTGTCTATCTGTCCCTACGGATTTTGCCCCTATGCATCAAAATTTTGTCCTTACAGTTGGAACCGTAGGGTCAGTGTTTTGCCCTTACGGTTCCAATCATAGGGGAAATCCATAATCGTAGTAGTGTATGATTGATCCCGGTCCTTTTGTAATATTTCAGAAAATATAAAATATTATTTTTGAATTTAATATTAAAATAATATATTTCGCGAAAACTACCCGATTTGCGAAATTGGGGTTTTCATAAAATGGTATAAATATATACCAATAATTGTGAAATAATTGAAAATTAAAATGATTTATTCATTTAAAAATATATTTATTGGATTTGGGATTTTTATAATTAATTATATGCAAGTTTAAAATTAAACCCGATTAGTGCACTACTAATCGCGATTAGGCCAAATCCGTGTTTCTACATTTTTCATGGTTAGTGTGTCATGACATGTTGCATTTGGTTGCATCTTGTTTCATAGGTATTTGTTGATATTTGGTTTTAAGAAAAGAAAAGAAAACGAGAAGTTGGGGTATTTTGTGTCTAGGTTTGGTCTGTAGCTCACATACCTCCTATACAACCCCATTGTACTGCTGGTTTGGTCTGATTTTACCTGAGACTAAATCTGGGACCACTTTCCTAGGTGGCTGAATATGGAAATTGTGATTTATCAATTCGTGTTTTGGTATTTGATATTGTATTGGGTCGTTTGATGTTTGTACGTCAACGACGAAGGTTGCTTGGTAGTTTTTGCATGCGTAGGCGATAGGTTCTAACCTATGAGCGCACCGTGTGCCGTATTGGTTTTCCGGAGTTGTTTTTAATAGCATTGCGACTGTGTATTTATTATAGGTACCCTCGCGTGGATTTCGATACGATGAAGCACATCGACTACTGCTGAATAAGGAGTTCCGCAGGTGAGTAGATTTATATCTACGGGGGAAGTCGGGTGGATGGCGTATAGCACCCCGCAAATTTTGATGGAAACCGATATGTAGGATATGGTTAAGAAAACCTATATTAGGAAATTATGGATATAGTTAAAAGGATAGTTAGAAGTGATATGATATAATTAATACGTGATGACGAGATTTGAGATATCAATATGATGAGATAAGATGATACGAGCGGATACGATTGATATAAGATTTATAGTGGCATGTTGTGAGAACGTTATATACAATAAGATATGACATTTATGCAAAATAACAGGATATGAGATTTGATACGGATGTGGCTTGAGATATATCCATATTTATGAGAATAATGAGTGGTATGTCGTACGAGACTTGAGATCCGTACCCTCATTGTCGTATAGGTCGATAGATCCCTATTTTTGTTAAATGTCACCGTACGATGGATTACCGTACGCGATATGAGTTACTGGATGGATGATCCGCGCTCGTGATTTGAGGATGATATTCGATGATATTGCTGTATCGAATACTATAAGACTGGATAGCCAACGTAAATGTGTCATCCGAACTATACCTATTTCTAAACTAAAGGATCGTATGCATCTTTTAAATAGAACCTTGAGAGACGTTATGGATTTTCAAATGATGTCTTTTACTTAAAAACATTGTAGCCCCTATTTTCAAAACTACGATTCGCATCTTTTAAAAACCAATCGTATGGTTCATGTGTGGATGTTAGATTATATACGTATGTTTATAGCATTTCGCCTACGATGTCCCTTATGTTACGTTCATGACATTCTCATTACATTACATGTACCTGTGCTAGTATACTTACACCATTATCGATGATGCGTATGTTACACTTACACAGATTGGCCGGCTCACACACTTCATCATCGCTAATTGCTATGTCACTTACACAGTAGAACAGCCACATCATTATTCTATATTACATGATATACTTGCTATGCTCACATCATTATGATATATCGCATGATATACCGATATTGTCACATCACTGTTCCATACTGCATGATATACGGATATGCTCACATTTCTGTTATATGTTTGCATACATCATGCTTTACGATTATATGCATTGAGATGTTGTATTCATGAGATTTCTGGATTTGAGAATCGTGGTTATTTCAAAGGAAAGTATGTATTGTTTTAAAAACCCGGTTTCTCTTGATATGATATTCGAGACGTCCGCCATGTGTTTTCTCGGTTTTGAGATTGACATGTGAAACCGGTTTCGAGGAGCGGTAGGCACCGTCTGCGGGTATATGGTGGACCCGGTGAGGTACCCCAGGGCAAGAAGACTCGTATTGTTAGGCGGTGAGCCTGGCAGGGGAGCACTACCTACCGGTGATAGTATTTGGACTCGGCGATTATCCAGAGGATACCGACCGGAGTCATGAGATGGATATGAGGGCTGACCAGAGTATGCGGCGCCTAAGGGCCGATTTGAGGATGCGGCGCCTGAGATATGAGGATTTACGTGTCGTTGCTGGACACGGGTTTCATGATGATTCGAGTGTTGATGCTGGACACTCAGGTTCCATGATTTTGATGTGTCATTGATGGACATACATTAGTTGATATCCTCATATTTACATGCATATGCTTTCATGATATTTACATGCATGATGTTGTCGTGTCATTGATGGACACGTAGATATTATCCACATGTTGATATGCATTGATTATATTGTTGGCACATATGCAGATACGGTCACCCTAGATATCATAGTATTACCTTTATGATATAGTTGACCTAGGAATCGTTGTTTTATTCGATTTCTACCTGATGATGTTTTCTACTCACGAGTTGGCAACTCACCCCCATTGTGCCACAGTTCTTGCAGGTTGACCGCATGGATCAGTAGTGGCATCGCTGGTACACAGCTTGCATTCGGGTGATTTTCTTTGGTAGGTGGTACATGTTGGATCGTACCCCTCTTCTATTTACTATTCCGTTGTATCTAGTTAATTCCATCAATCAGAAACTAGTATTTGTATATGTAGTAAGACTTAGCAAGACTTGTAGTTGTGAGACTTAGAGCGATGGGTTATTATTCGCTTGGTAGGTTAATATCTTGCTTACATTATTCTTTGTGTTGATCTTCGCCTTTGGGCATCGTATACATATATTCTGTCTTGCGTGGTTGTGATTCCGCCAATTGGCGAAGAGCTAGCTCCCGCTTGGGGATGCCTTTTATATTATCATGTATATGTGGTTTTGGATCAAAATATACAAGGGAGGTGCTGCCCAAATTTTTAAAAGACGAAACATATTTTTCAACTAGTAAAATCCACTTGCACTTTTCATGTTCTATAAATTATGCATTTAAGAAAACGTTTGATTTCATCATACCTATATTTCAAAACATCACCTCTTTTATTTTCTTAGAAAGGTTTAGATTGCTGAGCTTCGGCTTACTTAATTTACGTTGCGCCTTTATACGTTGCGTGATTTAAGTGCCAGTCACGAACTAAATTTCAGCTCGTGACAAAGTTGGTATCAGAGCGCTAGGTTTAACCTTGGTTCAAGTCTAGGTTTGACTATGTGGAGTCTGGGCGTAATTTATTTCGGAACCTAGGCTTGACCTTACGGAACTTAGACTTGAACTGGGGGGTATTAGACCCAAACTTTCGTTTCATAGGCTGACCCTGATTGATGGAGTAGGTAGCTTGAGTAGAGTGACGTATCGTACGTATGTTCCACGGCATATTTACGATATGATACTCCACTTAAGAAACCTTAGGATGTACATATTTTGAGATCTGTGATTCTCTTCATCCCCATGATTATACATCCATTTGAGATACTTGATTTTATTCGTTTCCATGATCATACTCTCATTGATTCCGTTCCTCATGTATCCATTTTGGGATCTATTGATTCTTCTTCATTCCTTTGATCTACTTTCATCGATACTTGATTGAGGTTCCTGTCATCATGGTTTGAGCGCAGATTGAGCTGCTGCTAGTGATGCGGTCAGAGCGAGCTCGTCATGGACAAGGACTAGCCATCGTGTTTTCTGTTGATATGGGAACGTATCGATTTAGTATTTATGTTGTGGCCTATTGTTTGAGGCGAGTGTTCGGTTTTACACCGGATGATCGGGCCATTGTTAGAGGCTGCTTGTTGTGAAAGGACTGTTGATGTACAGCCTACCTCAGAGATCGTGATGTCGTCTACCTTGCAGATAGATGACCCAGCTGTTGTTGAGATTGATGGGATGTCGCTTTCATAGCTTACGAGCTAAGATCGCTGGAGCTTTCAGGCAGAGATGCGACTGTAGATAGCTAGTCTGTCTTGAGTTGAGTTGAGCTACTGAGATGATTCGTCTGATTGATGCGCCGACGCAGGCCCAGTTGAGTTGAAGATTTCCGGTGTGGAGGATCTTGCTCAGATCTAGAGTAGATCAATCCAGAGATGACGTTGTTCATTGGATGATCCGATAGGAGATCAGTAACTGGACCAGCTTCAGATAGAGAACCTCACCCAGATGCATTGTGAGTTGATCGAGAACGGACGAGAGTATTGAGTATTCCTCCGATGGTTAGGACGAGTTCCCGAGGACGTGTTCGGCTAGATATCTTCTACGAAGTGATGAAGATACCGAGTTCGTAATTTCGAGTCCGTGTGAGAGACTCCGGATTGACTGTAGCCTAGAACAATTGCAGTACGCAAATAGCATGACGTGACGTCGAAGTGGACGATAAAAAGGACGAGTGGAACAAGAGGTTCGTGTGAGATGTTAACGAGCGGTTGCTACTCCCAGTTGAGATTAGAGATCTGATATGTATACAGAGGAAATGTTGTGCTGATAACACAGATGTCCAGAAATCGAGAAAAGATTATGTAAGAGTACCAGCCTCCGTACAGTTCGGCATAGGCGAGATCAGAAGAGACCTTGAGCAGGTTCCTTCCAGAACACTGCTGCGATAAGATTTGCACCCAGGATCAGTTGTGCCACGGGTATTCAGAGGGCTAGAGGCCGACACCAGTGACATGCCGCTTTACGAGTGGTCATGCTAATTGGCCGAGATTTGACCAGAGTAGTGTCAGAGCGGAGTCATTTCCATTAGTACACCTGACCGGGCCGAAGAGCCGATGGATTATGAGATTTGGTAATCCACAAAGAAATGAGGACCCAGAGACAGAGGATGTCAGACCGTGAGCAGGAGGCAAGCGGATGTTCTTGCTCTGCCCGTTTTTGGCGCACCGACATTTTTCGACATTGTAGGAGGTGTACCTCAATATCATTTGTTGCGATTTGCGTTTGTGATCCGAGTATCATGCTTATATCGCTTGGATTTGAGTTTTGATGATTGAATTTCACGATGTTGATTTCGTGCACCATGGCTGCACCTACTGGGTATTTACATTTTGTGCATAGTTATTGCACTTGATATATGCTTTATACACCATTGTGTTGGTTTATGATTTGTGCATATCTATTGCACTTGATGTTGATTTTATGCCTTGGCTGCACGTGTTTATGATTTCGTGGATTTCATAGGGTTGGTTTGATTTTGTGCATGTGGTACGCACTCGATTTGGTTTTTGCACTCGGTATAGCTTACATATGCTTGCAGTGCATTGATACGTGTTTTGTGCACATAGTTGCACACATTTTTGGATTTTATACACCTTGGTACACTCGGTGTTGCTTTGATACGCATTTGAGTTATTGATGAGTTTCCGTAATTTGCTGCACGAGATTGGTATTTCGTGCACTGGATGCACTGGATGCACCGGATTTGTATTTCGTGCACTTGATGCACCGGAATTGTATTTCGTGCACTGGATGCACCAGATTGATATTTCGTGCATTAGTTGCACTAAATTAAACTCCGTACATTAGTTGCACCCGATTTATGAATTTGAGCATTTGTTTCACCAGATATATGTTTTTGTGCGCGTTTGCACTTGACATTCATTTTCGTGCATGCTACTGCACCAGATGCTTTATACGGACCCGATGCGTTTGGGTTGGATTTTTGCGCATGTTAGGCGCTTGGTATTGGATTTCATGCATGTTGGATGCACTTGATTTAGATTTCATTCGTGCATGACGGATGCACTTGATTGGATTTTCGTGCATGTTGGGCGTATGATATGAGATATGATTTTGTGAACAACGGATTCACTCGGTTGTGATTTTCATTCGTGCATATTAGTTTCACTGGGTTGATATTTTCGTGCACTATAGATGCACTTGATATTATTGTCGTGCACACCCGTTGCACTGGACAGATGCTTCGTGTACACCCGTTGCACTTAGTTTTGCTTTGTGCATATTGTGGCACTTGTATTTGTATTTGATTTCCGTGCGCACCAGACGCACGTGATTGTTGGATACGCCTTTTGAGGCTGATTTTGCTCTTGAGCACTTTATTTCATGATGGTGCTATATTATGTAGTAGCCGAACAGGACTGATCTGAGGACGGTACCTGAGTATTTTTCATGCATAAAAAGTTTAACAAGAGATTTTCAAAACGGAGCTATATTCTCGCTATTTCTTACGCGTCCGTGAGCGACACGAACGTTACAAAGGAAAACCTTTTGGAATATTTTAAAAGGGCGGAACGTATAGCTGAGCAAAACATATATAAATATATATTTATTACTTTAAAAATGAGCGTCCGTCACTTGTGCCGTGAGTTACGCATCACACGGCGATTCAGAAAAGATTTTGCATGTATTTTATTCGGTTTTTGAAAGTTTTTCCAAGGATGCGTACTATACACGTATTATAGTATTTGACTAGTTCATATTGGATTTCAGTAGTGGATTTCGATATCTGTATCTCCATTGTAACTCCGAGGATATGCATGCAAATCCAATGATTTGCGTGACGCTTGACGGAGTTCGATTTTTAGTTTCGTACTCGTTTTCAGGCGCACGCGATGCGCTGTAGTATTTCTATATCTTCCGTGATTTCGAAGCCCCGTTGATTTGAGTTGATTATTGAAATGTTTTAACATTTGGGGGTTTAAATTTAAATTCGGAGACCGAATTTATTTAAGGGGGGAACATTGTAACATTTCAGAAAATATAAAATATTATTTTTGGAATTTAATATTAAAATAATATATTTCGCGAAAACTATCCGATTTGCGAAATTGGGGTTTTCGTAAAATGGTATAAATATATACCAATAATTATGAAATAATTGGAGATTAAAATGATTTATTCATTTAAAAATATATTTATTGGATTTGGCATTTTTATAATTAATTATATGCAAGTTTAAAATTAAACCCGATTAGTGCACTACTAATCGCAATTATGCCAAATCCGTGTTTCTACATTTTTCATGGTTAGTGCACCATGACATGTTGCATTTTGTTGCATATTGTTTCATAGGTATTTGTTGATATTTAGTTTTAAGAAAAGAAAAGAAAAAGAGAAAAGGAAAAAAGGAGACAATTATTGAAGAGAGAGAGAGTGTGAGAAATGAGTTGAGAGAGGGTGAGAATATGAGATAGAGAGAGAGAGAGGGCAGCCATTCATTTCCTCCCCTTTTTGATTGCTTCATCTTCTTCCTCCTCATCTCCCTCCACCTCCATCTCCAAGAATCATCTCCATTTCTTCACCAAAACCCTACACCCTCTTCATTAAAGTTGATCCCCACTTCATCCTCAACACATTGGACCAATCAAAGTTGGATTTTGAAAACTTTAAGCAACTCAAGAATTTTCTTGAGTTGCCAAATGAGGTATAATTCTAGACCCTAATTTAGTTTTTAAGTTTAATAGCTTCCTAGTTTAGTTTAGAGTCAAACAAGTGTGAATTGTGATCTTGGATTCTTCCAAGTTGCTGTTGAGGGATAAGTAGAGGTGTAGTGAGTGTTTTAAGACCTTAGGGATTGATTTCAAGACCTGGAAATGAGAATAGAAACCCAAAATACGAACTTATATATAGTCCCACGTCGGTTTTGTGAGGTATTGTGTGCCTACAGGGAATCTGGGATGACCTGGGAAGTTTCTGAGAAAAACTAGCAACTCTAGAGACCTAGTTAGACCCATAGGAGACCACCCTGAGGAGACGAACCCCAACAGAGCAGGTTTGGCCAAGCAGGCCGGTTTTTTGGGGAGTGTGGCCGGCCAAGTTAGGGTATTTTGTGTCTAGGTTTGGTCTGTAGCTCACATACCCCCTATACAACCCCACTGTACTGCTAGTTTGGTCTGATTTTACCTGAGACTAAATCTGGGACCATTTTCGTAGGTGGCTGAATATGGAAATTGTGATTTATGAATTCGTGTTTTGGTATTTGATATTGTATTGGGTCGTTTGATATTTGTACGTCAACGACGAGGGTTTCTTGGTGGCTTTTGCATGCGTAGGCTATAGGTTCTAACCTATGAGCGCACCGTGTGCCGTATTGGTTTTCCGGAGTTATTTTTAATAGCATTGCGACTGTGTATTTATTGAAGGTACCCTCACATGGATTTCGAGACGACGAAGCACATCGACTACGGCTGAACAAGAAGTTCCGTAGGTGAGTAGATTTATATCTACGGGGGAAGTCGGGCGGATGGCGTATAGCACCCCCACAAAATTTGATGGAAACCGATTGTAGGGTGTTTTTCGTCACCCATTGAGATGGGAATGCACGCGCGCTTGTCAGGCGCATTAAAGATTCCCCCTACCTAGGGTAGGCTGGGGTTTATTGATTGTGGGGATCCGAATCTCCGGCAGCCGCGGACTAAGCTGTCGTTAATTATCCTTCGCCTTTGGAGCGAGAGAACCTCCGATTAACGGGTCAAACAGGTCATGCGAACTCGATGTGCAGTGTACGTATGTTGCGTTTTGAAAGGGGTTTTGGATATATCGGGGGGCCCGTAGAGTTTTTACGGGGGTCCCGCTACCCGGATAGCGGGCTGGGAGTCAAGGGGGCTAGCAGCCCCCTTGCGGGGGCGGGGCAGCGCCCCGTTAGATATTTTTTCTAACGGGGGACATGTTGGAGATAGTGCTCTCAGAGTCAATTATTGGATCACAGGCACGTGATTGCAATGATTGAGAGAGGACCTATACCGTTAGAAGAGTCTTACTCAAGATGATAGTATGCTATCTGGTTTATCTTTATCATCATGTACTGTTTCAGATGACCTTATAGGTCACTATTGCACAATGATAGAGCCCTTAGGATTCTTGCTTGATGGCGATCATATACGTGGGAGCTGGGGTCTATAAGCACATCCTTAAAAGTTCCCTAGTCGTAGGAGTTTTCGAGACAGGGCATCGATACTCCAGAGTAGACTAGTGTATACAGTCGAGACCCCGACGAGGGGCGGTAGTCGGTCTCACAAGCCACTGGTGTCAGTTGGTTCACCTAAGATGTATACAGGTGCTCATTGGGTTATGAGTACACCGGACAGGACTCGCCGGGAACCTGCTAGTTGGTCTTATACCAGACGTCAGATAGCAGTTTCCTGGTGACATGTGTACAGGTTAGTTCATCGACCTGAGATCGTTATTTGTCTCGTGTGAGTTCCCACTGTTCTTTGATTACTACCCTACCACGGCTCACAGGAGTCGTGCAAACAGGTTTTAGTTGGGTACAGTCCCGAGCCATATGGAGGCAGTGAGCGGATCTGCAGGGGTTCGTCTCTCACGGTATTGGGGGTGAGGTCGCGCTGTGTCTAGGAGAGCCATTACATGAAGTTCTTGGCCAAGGCAGGAGATTTACTGGTAGGTATTCCAGTAGTGTCTCAGGGTGTTCTGGGCTACACTCCGACACGACTTGTACCGTTTTTGAGGGTCTGACTTTTACCAACCCCTTAGGCCCGCCATGCGATGCTCATAGACGAACGGACCGGACTGTATGGATATTGTCACTGACAGGCTCAGTAGGGTGTCAGGATGAGTTCGCTCATCGACGTCCCTTTTGGTCAATACCTGGTAGCCCGTTACGTATGGCCAATACCTCTGACGTGCTAGTGGTTAAATCCACAGCCAAAGTATTGACGAGTCTTTAGAGACCCCCACAGACAGTTTCTTAAGTTTCGGGCGAAACGCTGTAGAGGCCGTATAGAGATATGGCACGGTTCGATCTTATACGTGCGGTATTGCACGGATCATGATCGGACGGATAATGCTAGCGGGCTTTAGTTTAATCTGGATCCTAGTATTGTATTGTGTAGATTTTGTCTCGTTGCATTTGTATTCAGTGGGAATACAAATGCGGGTATGTATATACAGTCGCGGGGTTTTCCTGTAATTTATTAAGGGATCAGTATTTTGAAGTTGCCAGTTTGCATTCCGTTTCGGCCAGTTTTCCTTTGTTCCTTCACGGCCGGATTTTTCTGTGGGAGGGGCTAATTTGCAAGTGTGCAAATTATCAAATGTGGAGGGTTCTTTGTGGCATTTGGTTTATATGATGGTTCTAGCATCATTAGATTCTTTTTGCATCTTTTCCTTTGCATTAAATGAGATGGGATTTGGATAGGAAATGAGGGTGACATATTTTTCTCTTTATCACACATTTGCATATGCCTTTTTCTCTCTCTCCTCCTCATTCTTGATCCAAGGCCGGCCACATTCTTGTAGAGATGGGAGAGGTTCATTTTGTGAGTGGAAAAATTTCTTCATCTCATATTTTTCTTGCTACAAAATTCCCAAGTTCACTCCAAAGTTCATTCCACCTCCATCATATATGGCAACTTCATACCCGCTAGAGACAAACCATCCTACACTTCGCCTACAGTATTCTTGGACACGTCGACTCGCCAACTTCGTGCCCGAGTTTCCTCGGTCCAGAGGTGGGAGCCCGTAAAAGAACCCGGCGATGTGGTGCCCGTTCCGACGAGAAGATGAAGACCGGAGATTCCGCGAGGAGATCGGAGTGGAGGCCGAAGACCGAAGGACACGGATCACTCGGTATAGCTTTCTACCCATCTTCTAGTTTGCTAGCGTTAGGTTAATGGCCCGATCCAGGTTTATAGTGCACGGCAGCGCCGGTTTACAAGTTCTTGTAAAAGTTTCATTTCCGCATTCCGGCGTCGGAATGACGGCCGGGGCGCTGCCGTGCACTTACATTGGTATCAGAGCCACGCCATTAACCTAGTCTAGCTTGCTCTAACGTGTTTACAAGTTCGATCGAACGGATTTTCCAAAAACCGCATTTCCATGTCGCACTTTCTGTCGAATTTTTCCTTGCTCTAAAAGTTATTTTGTAAATTGGAAAAATACGTGCAGGGTTTTTTGAGAATTCTATGAAAATTTGGTCGGCTGATATTACTGTAGCGCGGCGGATCAGCGGCCAAAACCATGTTTTGGCCGCGGATCCGCCGCCTTTTTGTGGCCAAACTACACCAAATTCTACGGTGGCTCTATGACATGGAAATAGGGTTTCTAGTATATTCTTTTTGGGCCCAGATGTTTTTGAGTGCTACAGTTGTGCTTGGGGCCCACTTCGGGAAATTTAGTCGATCGAAAATTTTAAACATGTTAGTTCACAGTATTTACATTATATCTGCGACCGTGAATGTCACTTGATCGGTAAATCCTGTCTAACTGCTATAGCCCTTTTAGACGGATTTGCGAACGTGACATTCACGTTGATGTTTTGTGTTGTGCTGTGATGTTGCGGATTTGTCGTGGTGGATAGCCTGGATGAAATGTTAGTACAGTTTGGTTGTATATGTACATTTGATATTGCGGGGCGAGCGTCCGACATGTGGACTGCCGTCACTGCCTGTTTGTATATTATTCTTTTGGGGCACGACCGGGCTGAGGTCGATGCACCCGTTGTATGTATATTTTACTTTCTGTACTTGGATTACCCTAAGGAGGGGTGCACGGATAGCCGGGTTCTAGAGGGAAACAAGCCCGCATCTCATGGAGTTGAGACGGAGGGGGCTTCACTCTAGAATTAGCGGGCTATTCGCCGCACTCGTAGGGGGTACAGGTTGACCCAAAGAGGGGTGCTCAAGTTAGCGGATTCCGTGAAGTGCTGGGTGGTCCATTCACGTTGCTGAAGGGGGCTGCCTCGCTTCAGGTTTTGGCGGGTAACTTGCCGCGCCCGTAGGGGTCTAGGATTTCATTGCACAGGCTATTCACACGACCAGGGGAATGTCAGGTTTCAGTAGCGGCTCTATGAAACTCGGGGATCCCAGATATCTGTATTGTTCTGTGATGCTTATTACATTTCTATGATGTTGCATTTTATCACGCCTTGAGCGAATATTATATATTGATATATATACTAGTAGATGTTGTATATGTTTTGCATCCGCACTAGTCCAGTCCTCGCTCTGTCGTTAGTTAAGTAACCTAACGGTGATGACGGGACCCAGTGGCGAATGCGGATGGCATATACGTACATCATTATTTTCGTTCTTTATTGGTATGATCAATTGATGGGACTGCATTGATTTGGATCAATGCAAGCAAAACAAACCTATTCTGATGTTGTTGGAACAATTTTTCAAAAAAGCTGTTATTGCAAGGACGTTCTCTTTTGTTTTGCACAGTGGTATTCGGTTATGAATATCCAGCACCTCAGTCGACGAGGCAAGGGCCGAGATCCCTTCACCGGGAGTGACCCCTTGGACAGAAGTTTGCGTCAGGATAATAACTTTACTATAGTCGATTACTTTTGCTTCGCATCGTGGTATTCAGTTGGAATATCCTGCACCTCATTCTACGGGGAAAGAGCCGAGATCCCTTCACCGGGAGTGACCTCTTTAGCAAAGGTTTTCGTCACTATATTTTTATAAAAAGCTATCCGGTTCCTTCAACGATATCAAGTTCATTACGTTAAAGGTTTTTCGCCAAAAACCATTCGTAGCCCTCCGTCATTTCAGACGGGTAGCACGTAGTATTCATGCTATGTTTGTTGACCTTCGTCAAGGCATAGTGAATGGTAGCTGCTTGTTACCTTTCTGCTGCATTGATAGATGCGTTGGTTTGGGACAGTCGTATAGCCTTGTTGACCTTCGTCAAGGGATTGTACGAGTGGGTTCAAATTAACCTGGACAATGATGGGTAGAACTTGACATGTGACTTATGATTTGTTGACCTTCGTCAAGGTCATAAGAGCATGGGGCAAAAATCACATCGGGAGTTTCTAAAGAAACTGAAACTTGCAAGATATGCGCATACCTTCTGGAGTGTGATAACATGAGTGGATTCCATCATGTTATCATGCGATGATAGTTGGATCCCGATTCCCACTGATGAGTTGGTTTACTCCTCGGGTGATCCCGACTAATTCTTCTTTCAGGTTTGGAGGAGAATTTGAGGTTACAGTGGGAGGTTTCCTGATTGGATAAAGTGATAACCATTCTGATCTAGGTTAGAGTGCACGCTGAGTGTTTCTTTTCTCTCTCTCTTTGGCAGCGACCATGGCCCGACCCTAGACTATGACTCAGTGACCAAGATTAACCGAACCTTCTTAAACACTGGCTTTTGGATTGTCAGAGTTGCATACCTCATTGCCACTTCTACTTTTACCCTTTTCTCCAGAACACCCCGTATTACTACGAACATCCATTTCCATTGGATAAAACCATCGTATGGTTATATACGAACTCGAAGGAATTATTCGAGGATGGTTTCCGGTTCTGGAGAAAAAGAATAGGACTATTCAGTTGTCTTTTCTTTTACCTTCTCTCAGGTTGCGAGTGTTCCTTGTATTAGGACGGTACACCTATTACGCTAATTGGATAGTCTTCTTCCAAACCATAGGAAGGTGCCGAACGGTAGGGAATGAAGAAGACCATTTATCCTAAAAGGTGTACAGAAGGTATTAAGTAAAGACAAATAAAGGGATTAGTAAGAGGGCAAAGTAAACTGTGACTGCTATTCATGACCAAACCAAGTATTTCTTCGCCAATCCTACATCACCTTTGTATTTCTCCATAACACTCCGTATCACTACGAAGATCCACAGTTTATTTGGATGTTCCATCGTATGGTTATATACGAACTCGAAAGGAACTTGTTCCAGTTCGGGGATGGATTCTGGTTCAGGAGAAATAGGAATAAGGTTTATTCGGTTGTCTTTTATCTTCACCTTCTCTCGCATTGCAAGTGCTCCTGAGATTAGGACAGTACACCCATTATGCTTATTAGATAGTCTTCTTCCAAACCATAGGCTGGTGCCGAACGGTAGGGAAGGAAGAAAACCATTTAGCCTAAAGGGGTGTACAGAAGATAATGACTAAAGACATATGAAAGGATGTGGAGATGTGGCATAGAAATATACGGTTACAGTTGTGAATCTGGATAATGGTAGAGGCATTACTAGGAATACCCGGATACCCCTACGAAACATTTCTATATTTCAGTTTCACTATGTACTGTTAAAGGAAAACTGATTTCCCAATTAGCCCTTGCTCCAGGGTATGTATTTACCAGGTATGATTCTCACATCTGTATGGTTTTACAGATGATGAGTGGGAATAAGTTATTGAGAATTAGGTGATCATCCTCATTATATCGGAATTCATTGTAATTGGTGATATTTGAGGAAATCACCTGGGTAGTTTGCCGGACGGCAAATATTTGGTTTTGAATATCCGTTGTTATGCACCAATTTCAAATTGACATATCTGTACGTCTATTTTTATAGAGTGAGATATAACTTTTTGAAATTATGTCTATGACATTTACCTATATCAGTGGATGGTTAGGTAAGGAGTATTAAACAGCGATGTAATTCTTCTTAACCATAAGTACAGTTTTCAACCTACGACACACAGGGAATGAGTTATTAGACTCAGGGGACTTATACAGAGTATTGTATGTTTTCCAGTGTCCATTAGGACAGAGGGATTGGTACTCGTACTAGATTCTGTTTACTTGTGACTTCTCTGGGTCTTAGACATGTGTTTCATAGAAACACAAGGTCCAAGTTTTAAGAAGTTATAGGTATATGAATAAAGTAGAGAACCAGGTATTACAAGTATCAGGATTCTTCAAGGTGATCGAAGATGTGGATACTTGTGTATGGTATTCAGTTGATAGTAATGATTTTGAGAAACTTGCTTCTCTTTCAGGTTACTCATAATTGGAAGTCTTCCTAAGTTGAGTAATGCTGATCGGCCTCTCTCCATTTAGTTGACATGCACTGGAGACAGCTGCATGATTTGAATCTGGTTCTAATTAAATCAGTGCCTCTATTTCTATATTGGATATAGAATAGTTCATATCTTAACGATGTTAAGATACGGGGAGTTGTCCGGCTTATGCTTAAAACCAGACTCTGGATAACCCAAGGCACGTTTCTGTAATGGCTGTTTGTGGGTTGACCCGGGCTATGACGTGGGTTGACTTTCTACCATCTGGAAGATCAATAGTGATATTGTTCTAGACTCGCCACAGTTTTTGTAGGGTTACTAGGCACTCTAATAAGGTTCTACAATGCATCAACCATGCCCGTTTAAAATTTTAGCCGTGCCGAATAACCCTAAACAAGATCGTTGCTAGAAAATTAGGGTTTCACATGCTAGTAAAGGACATTTACTACTAAGGGAATACGAAATACAACCTTTGTAGATCGGTCCTTCACTTCTAAAGCTCCTTGTCGTAGTCCCTTCGCTGCGATCATGGTTTTTCCGGGCCCTTGCATGGCTTCACGAGGCGAAAGATGCGTCCTTGCTTGAAGTCTTCGAGGCCGAAGATGATCTACGTCGAGTGAATAACGACTCAAGCTACTACTTCACTAACTAGAGAATTAGTGAAGCAAACACCCTAAACTAAAGTGCTAGTCTAGTAGAGGATGGAGAAATAGGAAGTGGGTTCTCTTTAGAATTTTATTTCTCACAATCTTTCTCACTTTGGATCAAACCCTAGCAAGCTTTTCTTTTGAACAAATGAAGAAGAAGATGAACAAAAAAAAGAGATGAAGATAATGATCAAGTGAGTGAGCTAACCATGGTGAGTGAGTATCATATACTAACTCATGTAGAGACATTACCATAGCTAAGTGTGATGGTTAGGTTAAAAATCCAAAGTAAAAACAAATTTAGTGGACTTTAGTCAATGCATCCATAAGCTTCCACAAGCTTCATGCATTTTTTATTTTTCCACTAATTTTGCAATTACTTTAAATATATTAATCCCAACATAACAAATAGCATGGTGTAAGTCTCATACACCCATGAATGTTGTATCATCAACCATGATCCAAAAAGAAAACACATTTTAATATATATCACATATATATTAAAGTTGTGTACATGTGAAAAAAAACATAAAGTGAACAAGTGTTAGTTAATGTAAACTAGTATATCAAATATACAATTATACAATAAATTATTAAATCAACACTATACTTAATAATCCGGTCATATCACATATAACCGACTAACATCCAATGTATCGACTTATCGAATCAACACTTGATTCGATAACCCGGCTATATCATATATAAAACCGGACCGATACAAAAAGTCGTGAGAATAGAATACGGTATCACATACACGCATTATTCTCGGTCCCGCACATATCACATACGTGCTCCTATTTACTTTTTCCTGAGCCAGTAAAACCTCTATGTAGGACTCTAAAGACTCGTCAATACGCCGGCAGTAGGTGATGATCACATCAAACACCCACAAGCCGTCAGCGGTACTAGCTGGACATAACGGCTACCCGGGTATTGAACGATCAGAAGATCAGCAAGCAAGCCCGCTCTAACTCCTGTAGAAGCCTGCCGGTAACACTTCCCATACAGTCCGGTCTCCTCGTCTGATATGTCGCATATCAAGTCTAGGGGTGGTAATCGTCAGACCCCAATAACCGATAAGTCGTGCCGATGTGAGGCTCATAACGGGTCGAGAAACTACTGGTAACACTTACCAGTAAATCTCTAAATCATCCCTGGCCAGGGACTTCCCTGTTACGGCCAATCGATCAAAGCGCAACATCAACCCCCAATACCGGGAGAGACGAAACCCCTCCTATCGCTCATTGCCTCCATGTGACTCGAGACTGTACCCAAAAACCACCGTTTTGCACGCCCTCTTGGACGTGGTAAGGTGGAAATCAAAGCACAGTGGGAATCACACAAGACTCTATGACGATCTCGGGTCTACAGACTAACCTACACAAGTGTCACCAGAGAACTGCCATCTGACGTGAGGTATAATACCATCTGGGAGTTCTCGGCGAGTCCGTCCAGTGTACCCAGTCTCCACTGAGCACCCGTATACCGTCTCTGATGTCAAACACCAATGGATATGGGATCATCCATCGCCCATCTCATGGGTAGAGAAGCGTATACGCTAGTCTACTCTGGTATATCGATGCCCTGTCTCGATACACCCACGACTAGGAACATTAAAGGATGTACTTATGGACTACCATAGCCCCACTAGTATGATCTGCATTATAGTCCAGGTAGTCAAGTACACATCCTAAGGGCTTTACCAACATGTAACCATAAGACAGTATCAAGAGACAAGTATACATGTTAAGATAAAGAACAACCAGATAGCATACTATCATATCGAGCAAGAAAGTCCTCTCTATATATGTCCAAGCATCCAATATAATATACATCATCTGTACAATACTGGCCTCTAGGGCATACATACAACTAACAGTTTTAATAAAAATGGATTTTTTCAGAAAACAGTAGTGGGAGTATGGTAGAACTGGAAGTGATTCCAGAACCACAAACGATTACTGAAAATTTGATAAGAACCTAAAGATTCAATCTGGATTGACATTCCATTAGCCACTCCGCAGATATGGTGGATAACCTCAGGAACTCGAGAGGTACTTCGGTATGCTCAAGGACGGTGACAGGGAGGTTTTTGTTTACCCAGACTTGCCATTGCTATTGTTCCAGACTGTGAAACCCGGCAGGAGGATGAGTATAGCGTCGTTCTAAACTAGCTTTAGAAGTGCACGTGTATATGACTCGGCCAGAAGGTTGTCGTAATCAGTGGGAGCAGCGGAAGTATAGTGGACAAGTAGCTTATGTCTATTTATAGACTAAAGCAGATATAGCGGAGATAGATCATCTATTTCTGATGTCACAGTCATAGGTTTGACTTCATCAGAATGGGGGATGGATCTGTTAAGAAAGTAGTAGGGTGTTATGTCCTGGTATTTGGATGACATACACAGAGTAGGAAGTGAAATTCCTATACTACGGTCGGTTATACTGTGGTTATCACACAGTGGTTTCTCCACATAGGAGTTGGACATTATCAGACATTCCGGTTACTAGATTTATGTTTTTAAATCTAGATTTGGGTAGTTTCCTAATCTGAGTACTTAGACGGCATTCTAAAGGTGTTTTAGAATGGACGACTCCTGGCACGGTAGTATACCTGCAGGTGATGGAGTCACCCTCTCTAAAGGTGTCTTGTAGACTAAAGGGGAGAGAGATGTGCATGATTGGCAGATCACTTGCTTAGGCAATTGAGTCAATCATGAGATGTCAAGTACCACACCAGATGTTGTTTTTGCATTAGATGCAATAAGTAGATATTGATCCAATCCTGGAGAAACATTCGAAAGCAGTTTTAGAACATAAGTGCATGTTCTAGGGATATGATAACGACAGCCTCTTTTGGGAGACGGTTATCATTCCAGGCTTCCAAGGTGACCTGGATGACAGAGTGACTGTTAGAGTTATAGTTTTCCCTCTAACGAGGGGCAGTATTCTGGACAGGTGGTCCAAGAGGATACTGAGGGAGGCATGGCGCAGGATGCTGATTGATTTCAGTTGACAATACAGTCTAAGAAGTTTGGATTTGGAGTTCATTTATGAGCTAGGTCCCATCAGATATCCAGACATATTCTAAGACAGGTATTGCCCATTTCGGGAGATGGCTTTCTCCGCGAACTTGAGATAAAGAAAGAAACATTAGAGCGGATCCACTCACTGAGGCTATTTCTCGAACGCATTAGTTTCGCAAGCGGGTTTTGTGAGACTGATTAGTAGAGGAGTTGGGTGTTCGGTATCACACGGGCTGTGAGTATGCGGCATCGCAATAATTAGCCTTGAGTGCAAGTGGGAGATTGTTGGAGATAGTGCCCTCAGAGTCAATTATTGGATCACAGGCACGTGATTGAAATGATTGAGAGAGGACCTATACCGTTAGAACAGTCTTACTCAAGATGATAGTATGCTATCTGGTTTATCTTTATCATCGTGTACTGTTTCAGGTGACCTTACAGGTCACTATTGCACGCTGATAGAGCCCTTAGGATTCTTTCTTGACGGCCAGCAGCATGATGGCGATCATATACGTGGGAGCTGGGGTCTATAAGCATATCCTTAAAAGGTCCCTAGTCGTGGGAGTTTTCGAGACAGGGCATCGATACTCCAGAGTAGACTAGTGTATACAGTCGAGACCCCGACGAGGGGCGGTGGCCGGTCTCACAAGCCACTGGTGTCAGTTGGTTCACCTAAGATGTATACAGGTGCTCATTGGGTTATGAGTACACCGGACAGGACTCGCCGGGAACCTGCTAGTTGGTCTTATACCAGACGTCAGATAGCAGTTCCCTGGTGACATGTGTACAGGTTAGTTCATCGACCTGAGATCGTCATTTGTCTCGTGTAAGTTCCCACTGTGCTTTGATTACTACCCTACCACGGCTCAAAGGAGTCATGCAAACAGGTTTTAGTTGGGTACAGTCCCGAGCCACATGGAGGCAGTGAGCGGATCTGCAGGGGTTCGTCTCTCCCGGTATTGGGGGTGAGGCCGCGCTGTGTCTAGGAGAGCCATTACACGAAGTCCTTGGCCAAGGCAGGAGATTTACTGGTAGGTATTCCAGTAGTATCTCAGGGTGTTCTGGGCTACACTCCGACACGACCTGTACCGCTTTTGGGGGTCTGACTTTTACCAACCCCCTAGGCCTGCCATGCAATGCTCATAGACGAACGGACCGGACTGTACGGATATTATCACTGACAGGCTCAGTAGGGTGTCAGGATGAGTTCGCTCATCGACGTCCCTTTTGGTCAATACCTGGTAGCCCGTTACGTATGGCTAATACCTCTGACGTGCTAGTGGTTAAATCCACAGCCAAAGTATTGACGAGTCTTTAGAGAGCCCCACAAACAGTTTCTCAAGTTTCGGGTGAAACGCTGTAGAGGCCGTATGGAGATATGGCACGGTTCGATCTTATACGTGCGGTATTGCACGGATCATGATCAGACGGATAATCCTAGCGGGCTTTGGTTTAAGCCGGATCCTAGTATTGTATTGTGTAGATTTTGTCTCTTTGCATTTGTATTCAGTGGGAATACAAAAGCGGGTATATATATACAGTCGCGGGGTTTTCCTGTAATTTATTAAGGGATCAGTTTTTTGAAGTTGCCAGTTTGCATTCCGTTTCGGCCAGTTTTCCTTTGTTCCTTCACGGCCGGATTTTTCTGTGGGAGGGACTAATTTGCAAGTGTGCAAATTATCAAATGTGGAGGGTTCTTTGTGGCATTTGGTTTATATGATGGTTCTAGCATCATTAGATTCTTTTTGCATCTTTTCCTTTGCATTAAATGAGATGGGATTTGGATAGGAAATGAGGGTGACATATTTTTCTCTTTATCACACATTTGCATATGCCTTTTTCTCTCTCTCCTCCTCATTCTTGATCCAAGGCCGGCCACATTCTTGTAGAGATGGGAGAGGTTCATTTGGTGAGTGGAAAAATTTCTTCATCTCATATTTTGCTTGCTACAAAATTCCCAAGTTCACTCCAAAGTTCATTCCACCTCCATCATATATGGCAACTTCATACCCGCTAGAGACAAACCATCCTACACTTCGCCTACAGTATTCTTGGACACGTCGACTCGCCAACTTCGTGCCCGAGTTGCCTCGGTCCAGAGGTGGGAGCCCGTAAAAGAACCCGGCGACATGGTACCCGTTCCGACGAGGAGATGAAGACCGGAGATTCCGTGAGGAGATCGGAGTGGGGGCCGAAGACCGAAGGACATGGATCGCTCGGTATAGCTTTCTACCCATCTTCTAGTTTGCTAGCGTTAGGTTAATGGCCCGATCCGGATTTATAGTGCGCGGCAGCGCCGGTTTACAAGTTTTTGTAAAAGTTTCGTTTCCGCATTCCGGCGTCGGAATGACGGTCGGGGTGCTGCCGTGCACTTACAGGACAATGTTGTAGAGTATGTGTGTGTGTGTGTGTATATGTATATATATACATATATATATATATGTATGTATATGTATATAAGGAAAAGGGCATCCAAAGGATCCGTGGGAGAAAGCGCCAGCGCCTCACGTGCACGGCACGCGGGAGCTTGGGCGCTCGGGCGCTGGCGCTATTGCCTTGGGTGCTAGCGCCAGGGCGCGAGCGCTTTGGGCACTAGCGCCTCACGTGCCAGGCATGTAGGCACTCGGGCGATAGCGCTAGCGCCACATGTGCCAGGCACGTGGGCGCTCGGGCGCTAGCGCTTTGGGCGCTCGGACGCTCGCGCTTTGGGCGCCAAAAGGGACTTGTTCCCTGCACTGGGAGTTGTACTCCCAGAAAGAAACACTTATTATTTTGTGTGTGTCTGTGTGTGTGTGTGAGAGAGAAAGAGAGAGAGGAGTTAAACTCCTAGGATATTTTTGAGGCTGATGAAGGGGCTTCTCCCCTTGAGCCCGGATCTTCCCCAAAGTGGGGTCTTTGGAGATGGGTCTCCTTCCTCCTCCTCTGTTGGCCGGCTCTTAGATAACAAGAGGGGTGACATTTTGAAAATCTCTCCTTTTTAAGATCTGATGGAAGATCTAAGCTCTCCTTTGTGGGTTTTATGGTGAAAAACTATTTAGTGTTGGAAAAGGAAGAGTAAAACTCTTGATTTAATTTAAAAGAAAGAAGAAGGTTTTAGAACCTTGAGGAAGGAGAAAGGGAACAGATCTTGATTTTTTTTTTTTTTGGAGAGAGAAAAAGTTGTTGGTGATATTTTCATTATTTTTGCCTTTATAGGCTATACACTTTACACATAGCCCCTTGGGCTTTACAAAAATGGCATTTTTCCCATCCCGTGCCTCGTGTGCTATTTCTTTATGCAAATAAGCCATGGGCTTTACAAAAATTTGGCTTTATACCCATTTTTCTTACATTTATTCATAAAATAAAATAAAAGAAATACACCAAAATTATTCGTTACAAAATTTTTATTTTGGCATGGGGGAGGCCGGCCGCTTCATGTTCGGGCTCGGCCCGGGCATTGGCCCACTTGACCTGGGCTTGGGCCCACTTAGCTTAGGGTTGACTTTGGTTTTGACTTGGTCAACCAGGGTGTAAATTTTTACCCCAACAAATTGCCCCCATCAATAAATGCACACTACATATGTGGGTTGTGTGCATGAAGTTGATGGATCTTCTTTCGCGTGGAGGCTGATTTAATTTGGTTCCCGTTTTGACGATGTGGAGGTCATTTCAGCCATTTTAGCGATGTAGACGGTCGTTTCTGCCCTTTTTGCGTCTTGGACGGTCGGTGCTGCCCTTTTTGTGACTTGGACGGTCAGTTTTGCCCTTTTAGCGATGTGGACGGTCGGTGCTGCCATTTTCACGACTTGGACGGTCGATTCTTCCATTTTAGCGACGTGGACGGTCGATTTGATCTGGTTCCCGTTTTAACGACGTGGAGGTCGATGCTGCCATTTTAGCGACTTGGACGGTCGGTGCTGCCCTTTTTGCGACTTGGATGGTCGGTGCTGCCATTTTTGCGACTTGGACGGTCGATTCTGCCATTTTAGCTACATGGACGGTCGGTGCTGCCCTTTTAGCGACGTGGACAGTCGATTCTGCCCTTTTTGCGACTTGGACGATCAGTGCTGCCTTTTTTGCGACTTGGACGGTCGGTGCTGCCCTTTTAGCGACGTGGATGGTCGGCTTGATCTGGTTCCCGTTTTAACGACGTGGAGGTCGATGCTGCCATTTTAGCGACTTGGATGGTCGGTGCTGCCCTTTTTGCGACTTGGACAGTCGGTGCTGCCATTTTTGCGACTTGGACGGTCGATTCTTTCATTTTAGCGACGTGGACGGTCGGTGCTGCCCTTTTAGCGACTTGGATGGTCGGTGCTGCCCTTTTAGCGACGTGGACGGTCGATTCTGCCCTTTTTGCGACTTGGACGGTCGGTGCTTCCCTTTTAGCGACTTGGACGGTCGGCTTGATCTGGTTCCCGTTTTAACGACGTGGAGGTCGATGCTGCCATTTTAGCGACTTGGATGGTCGGTGCTGCCCTTTTTGCGACTTGGACGGTCGGTGCTGCCATTTTTGCGACTTGGACGGTCGGTGCTGCCCTTTTAGCGACATGGACGGTCGGTGCTTGATTTGACTTGCTCCGCTTCTTGCGGTTTCAGGGTTGAAGTTGACTTGCTGATTTGATGTGATTTGGGTTGACATCAGCATCGCTACACTAGAATATTGTACCAGGAGCGAATCATCATTTTCCATGAGAGGATTTGGTGATTTGGGGATTTTGGTTTTGGTTTAGCATCAGCACCGCTGCACTGGAATATGGTACCAGGAGTGAATCATCATTTGTTGTAAGGGGATTTCCCTCGTTCCTAGTTTAACAACTTAGGGGTCATATGTTCCCAGTTTAATGACTTAGAGGTCATATGTTCCCAGTTCAGAGACTTAGGGGTCTATTGGATTGGAGTTGGGAATTTTGGGGTTAGGGTAGGCATCAGCGTTGCTAACACTGAAGCATTTGTGCCAGGAGCAATTCATCATTTGCCTTTTCCTGTTGGGGAGTGATGGCTTAGGAGACAGGTTTAGGTCCCTATCACCTAAGGCTTTTCAATTTTATGAGCCGTAAGGGTCTCATAAAAGCATTTTCTTCCTACGAGTCAAGAGGATCTCGCAGGTGTATGTTCTCCTTAGGAATCGTGGGGACTCCTAAGTATGTTTTTCCTTTGTGAGTCGTAAGGATCCCATGAAGGTGTTTTCTTACGAGTCGTGAGGATCCCGTAAGTTTGTTCTCCTCGTGTATCGTGAGGACACATGAGTGGGTCTTCCCAAATAGAGCATAATCCCAAGGGCGGAGACCAGCCGCGTAACTGGTGATTGCAGTGGGGCATTGGTATGCTGAGAATTATTTGAGCCCGTGGATTGTATACGGTAGTCAACATGGGGACCAACCGTAGGGTCGGGAGAATTTCGGGACTTTTTTGGCGTCTGCATCGCTACATTGGAATATGGTACCAGGAGCGACTCATCATCCGCCATTGGGGTATGGGATTTGAAATTTTGTTGGCGTCTGCATCGCTGTACTGGAATATGGTACCAGGAGAGACTCATCATTCGCCATCAGGAATTTGAGTTTTGGTTGGCGTCTGCATCGCTGCACTGGGATATGGTACCAGGAGCGACTCATCATTCACCGTGAATAGATCTCCCTCGTTTCCATTTTAACGCCTTAGGGGTCATCTGATTCCAGTTTAACGACTTAGAGGTCATCTGTTTCCAGTTTAACAACTTAGAGGTCTGTCTGTTCCCAGTTTAAAGACTTATGGGTCTATTGGATCGGAAACTTGGAATTTTGGGGCAGGGGTCGGCATCAGCGTTGCTAACATTGAAGCACAGGCGCCAGGAGCAATTCATCATTTGCCTTTCCCTGTTGGGGAGCGATGGCTTAGGAGACAGGTTTAGGTCCCTATCACCCAAAACTTTTCAATTTTATGGGTCGTAAGGGTCCCATAAAAGCATTTTCTCCCTACAAGTCGAAAGGATCTTGTAAGTATACTTTCTCCTTAGGAGTCGTGGGGAATACCCCCAAACTTATCTTTGATCGTCCCGAGCAAACTAGTTATTCAAGATAAAGAGAAAAAGAAAAAGAAAAAGGAAAACCTAAATAGCACACTTTCGTAGGCAAACACGATTGCACTGAGCACGTGCAACAAGCCGTTAAACCTCTAGGTGTCCCTAGTAGGAGGAGTGTTGTCTCCTGAGGGTTTTCAGCGGATTACACCCACAAAATCCTATAATAAAATAGAGATGGTGAAATTTACATATAAAGATAAGAACCATAAAAGAAATACTTTGAAAATTTAGAGTTTCCAACTACACTAGCTTTTCAGTTGTCATGAGCCCTATCTTAATAGTCATGAAAAAATGTTAGAAATCACATCATCCCTCAATAAAACATCGTCTTTATTCTTCATTCCTACCTTTTATCCAAACATCGATCATATACCCCTACGTGTGTGAATAGAACATCCCTACACTCGGAGAATTCAATTCAAGCTATCATACTCTTGTCCATCTGCCGGAGTAGTTTTTAATTTGATGAATATTTAGATTTGCTCACACATTTTCATGCGACCGTTAATACTTCTTGAGGTACTAACCGACCGATTACTTATGTGCTTGCTGATTAGGTGATAGTATTTTCCTCGTCTTGCACAACCTAAGGCTTAGCAGTGACTCATAGACCAGTTGGCCTTAGGGCACTAGGTGAAGAGGCACCCTCGCTATATTTTTTTATTGCTGCCTTGGCGATAGCAAAACCAGTGTTCATTTTTCTCTTTTCACCATTTTATATTTTCTTTATTTTTTTCTTCATTTCCTTCATACTTTGGCTTTTAGACAAGAGCATTTCAAGGTATCATCTACTATCCCGAGTTTCAAGACGTGTGCAAGTGTATATAGTAGGGTATCAACATTCAAATGTTTGGCTTCCAGAATAGAAACTATTTTTCAGACTTATTTTTATCCTCAGATTAGTGATTTCCTTCATCTTACTAACCCTTGGGACAACAGCTCATAACTACTTATTACCAGTTCGTTTAAGAAAACTTCTAATTTTCTTGGTTTTCTTAAACTATTCCTATCTTTTGGATGTAATTTTTCACTTTCTACTCTTTTGTTATAAAAAAAATTATTTTTGAAAATATTGTGCTTATGTAAAATATGATGCAAATTGATGTGTAAATAAGCACAAACCTTCCCCAAACCTGTTTACAGCAGTGTCCTCACTGATGTCATCCGTTAAGCTCAAAAACCTGTAGACTTGGGAGGAAATTATTAATGGGGGCAAGAATATATGGAAGTGAAAATCCTCCCCCAAACCTATTTTAGGCTCACAATTTGTAAAAATCATTTTCTTTCAAGAGCCAAAATATACCACCCCCCCAAACTTGAGTTAAACAATTTTAATCTTTTAAAATCACACCAGGGGGTCAAGGTTATTAGTCAATGCCAAGCTTTGCAAAGACCGAAGGTCAACACCAACCATTCAAAAATTTTATCGATGAAGCACCAAGTTTGGTGGAAGAACATGTCACCTTTCGACGTGAAGAAGTGGGGAGGTGATAAGAGGTGTGATGGAAAAGGATTGCGTCTCAATTTGGAGAGACGACACAGTGATAGTGATGATGGATTACTCGCATTATCATGATTGTCCAAAAGAAGGGGTGGAGGTCCAATTTCTTCATCTTGGAGTTGATTCATCTCAACACCCTTGTCTTGTAAAAATGCGAGTTCATCAGCGAAAATTTCCTCAAAGCTTTCATCGATACCCCGAAAAATAATGTCATCGGAAAAAATGGGGTGATCGTCAGACTCTATAAACAGTTCCTTATCAGCGTTAGATGTTGAACCGGACAACTCGGTGGAAGAGTCTGTGTCAAGCAACAACATATGAAAAGAGTCAGAATTATGAGGTTGATCAAATTCGCTGCTTCGACATCCATTAATTCGACAGAACACACATGAGCATAGGGTTCGAAGGGTTCACTTCCCAACTTGAAAATGTTAAGCTCAATTGACTTCTTTCCAAAGGATAGGGTCATAGAGCCGTTTCTACAATTGATTACTGCATTGGAAGTGGCCAAAAAGGGTCGACCGAGTATCACCAGGATTTGATTATGTGGGTTCGCTACAGGTTGTGTATCTATAACGATAAAGTCCACAGGGAATATGAATTCCCCGACTTTGATTAACACATCCTCTAGCTCACCCCTAGGTTGGGTGATAGATCGATCGGCCATCTGAAGAGTGCAATGCGCGGGTTTTAACTCTCCAATCCCTAATTGCTCATAAACAGAATACGGAAGCAAGTTAACACTAGCACCTAAATCGAGTAGAGCGCGATTGATATTTTTACCCCCAATAGAAATTGAAATTGTAGGACTTCCGGGGTCCTTTCGTTTCTTGGGTAGTTGTTGTGTAAAAGCTGTGCTCACATTACTCGCAAGGAAAACTTTTTTAGGTACTTGAACTTTTCTCTTCCTAGTGCACAAGTCCTTTAGGATTTTTGCATATGACGGAACTTGTTGAATAGCATCTAGGAGAGGAATGTTTATGTTAACTTGCTTAAAAATTTCCACAATCTTCTCCATTTGTAGACTTGGTCTGTTGCCCCTTAACCTGTTTGGATAAGGTGCTTTATCAATAAGGGTTTGGTCCAACATTGGAGAGGATTGTGTGGACGGATTCGATCCCAAAACTGGAGTGGGAATCAACTTAGATAGATTTGGCGAAATGGGCGAAGGGTTCGAGCCTTGGGGAAAACGGAGAATAGGCTCGGTTGAAGGTGGGAGACTAGACGAATTAGGGGAAGAAGAAGAAGCTGGGGTATCATTGGTGTCACTATCATCACATTGCTCACTCACTCGGTTATTCAGCACTTTTCCCGATCTCAACGTGGTAACAGCACTCACATTATAACTTTATGAGTGGCCAGGATTCGGTAGGGGTTGAGATGGGAGTTTCCCTTTCTCTCTCGCACTCATTGCGGCGTTTAACTGTGCGATTTGGTTTTCTAATGATTTAATACTCTCACCATGGGAGGCGGAGTTTTTCGTTATGGTATTAATAGAAGACCTCATCTCAGCCGAAATTTGCATGGATTGTTTCATGAACATATCCAAAGTTTGTGCAAGTGAGTTGTCAGTACCGGCCACTTATGGTGTAGAAATGTTGGCCGGATTTTGGAAATTCTGTGACTGAAAGGGGGGCTGATTATGTGGTTGTAGTTGCTGTGGAGGAGGTCTTTGATAATTGCTTTGTTGGTTTTGGTTCCAAGCAAAGCTAGGATGATTCCTCCATCCTTGATTGTACGTGGAAGAATAAGGGTCGTTTCTAGGTCGCTGCTTAAAAGCAACATTAGCTTGAAACGATGCATTCATAGGACATTCTTCCGTTAAGTTTGAAGGATCCGAACGGCAACCACAGACGGTATTAGGAAGCGTGACCTGATTTAGGGAGAATGATGAAAATTTGCTCTCAATAGCGTCGAGTTTCTTCTGTATCGCTGCCATTTCGTCTTTTACTGCGATAGAAATATCGAGGTGGTGAACACCTCCCTTAGTTGAAGGTGGTCTTACGCCTTCCTACTGCAAAGTGCTTTCTGCGAGATCTTCCAGATATTTCCATGCTTCACCGTCATCTTTAGACATGAAATTGCATTGACACATTGTTTCAAGCATCTGCTTTGTCGCTGGATTAATGCCCTCATATATAATCCGACATAAATCCCATCGTTGTATTCCGTGATGGGGGCATTGGACAAGCAGATCTTTGAAACGTTCAAAGCACTTCCAAAATGGTTCATTGGGAAGCTGGGTGAACTGGTTGATCTCGCTCCTAATGTGGGCAGTCTTATGATTTGGGTAAAACTTCTTAAGAAATGCTATTACGAATTCATCCCAACTAGTGATAGAGTGTGCGGCAGTATTATAAAGCCATTTTTCTGCCAAGTCGCACAGTGTGAATGGGAGAAGACGCAAGCGCATAGCATCTAAAGTCAATTGTGAAGTACCCATCATTACGCATACGTTTTCGAATTTGGTGATGAACACATACGCGTCTTCCGACTCAAGCCCGTGAAATTTAGGCAGCAGATTGATGAAGTGGGGTTTAATTTCGAAATTATCCCCGTTAGGTGGTGGAAGAGATAGACAAGTACGAAGGGGACCACAAATAGGATAGCATCTCTCTTGGAGAGAGATGCACGGTGGATTCTGCTCACCTACGGGCGGTGGCAGCGTGGTGTTATAATTAGATGGAGTGCCGTCCATCACGGTCGATGTGGTGTGTGGTGGGGGAAAAAAAGATGAAGAAGTACCGACTTCGGCGTCGATAGCAGGAACGCGGACAAGACGGGCACTAGGATCCCGTGTCTATCCGAGCATGCACTAAGCGGGTTTAGTGCAAGTGGCAGCGTGTGTGTGATTTAAAAATTGGTTTATTTTTAAAAATGTGGGACTCAAGACAAATCACCCTAAGATGCACAAGCAACCCTAGAACTAAGGTCGCCTAGGTCCAGTCTCTAGACTGCTCCTAGACTTCCAAAGGACAAGCCGCAGGATAAATCCTCTACCGCATCCGTACTACCCTTGTAGCCAGGTAAGTGCCAGGTAAGTGGGAAGGAACCATGTCGTGGGCCTAATTAAAAACCACTAGCCTTAGTCACACTTGCCTAGGTACTACAAAAGTAATGCGGATAAACGATAAATTACCCACGACCTTCCTCTGTCCTTATTGAGCGCGACAGTCCTTAGAGTCTAGTCTAGATATTTTTTAAATTAATGAAGGGTTGATCTATATGCTCAGTTTGTGATTTGTGGGGCTTAGGAAGGGTGATGAAATCCCCACCTAATCTTGATTTGGTCTTTGCCCCTTAAAGTCCGTATTAAAATATGCAAAACAAAACCAATCACAAAACTTTTGCAAAAAGATTTTTGAGCGGCGCTATTTTGCAAAGAATCCTGCAGAAAATAGATTTTATTGGATTTTAGGGGAGAGAGAAGAAGTTAAGAAAGATACCAGAGAGTTTTGTAACCCTAATCCCTCTAACCTGCCGCGATTCCGCCGCCGGAAGCACCTTTATGCCGCGGTTCCGCCGCGTGGCAGAAGGAACAGTTGATGAAAATTTTTCTGTGGCCCTCTGTACTCCTCTGGATCTCGATGAATGTCTTTGTCTTCTGCTTTCCTCAATTCTGTGACTCCAGATTTCCTCGAATTCACGCACAAATCGTTAAATATGCAATTTGCAGTTTTGTGTTAATAATGATATGAATCGTCTAAGAATTCAACACAAATAGTAAGAATAAAAAAATTACGCACGTATCCCCGGCGACGGCGCCATTTGATTGGTACGAAAAAGTGTTTGTTTGTAGTTAACCGCAATCAATAACGGTGTCGCACGTAGCTAGACCGAGATGAGTACGGGTCGTCCTCTGGAAAACGTTGAATCTTTTACTCTTACTTTAGACGTGTTGAAAAAGAGAGGAGGAATAAAGAATTTTGTGAATGGTTTCTAGATCTACGTTAAGCAAAAATGCAAAATATAGATCTAGATTATTTTAGGGATGTAGTTAATATAATAAGGGGGCTTATAGGGTTCGTTAGGATTTAGTAGTTATGGATGATTAATTAAAAGTTACCCTTTTATCATTTAATAGATTTAAAACTAGAACGACGGTGATGCGTGTAGATTAGGGTTTCTGGAGGGAAAAGGAATCCCACTCTTAACCCTTATCTCGACACGGAACTCCGTTCATATCTAGCCTTTACCAAAACAATCATTAATCTAATCTCTAATCGCGGTCGGAACTAACAAAGAATTGTTAGCGCGCCCGATTAGGATGTTAATGATTCTTTTGATAAAGTTCATAAACTTTATAGGATTTAAAAAGGGTTTAGGGATGTTCATCATCTATTAGCCTACCCTAATCCTACGAACCCTAACAAGCGGAGAATTACTCGCGTATGTTGGGAAAAGAAGATGAAAAGACAGAGAGGGAAAACATAATGTAAAATGCAAAAGAATTAAATAAAACAACTACCTTTATTAATCAACTTGAACAATCTACACTTTATTCCTTAGAAAATGATTACAAAAACTTGGTTTGCTTCTCGAACTCTTCCGAAGGAGGTAGATGAACAGTTGATGATCAGCCTGGATGCGTGAGCCGTCTTGGACTTCGTGATCTCTTCGGCTTGATGCCTTCTAACTTTAGCCCTTGGTCCTTTATATAGCCCTCAAAGAAGAAAAACTAGTTACCATACATGGTGACTTCCTAATATGGTGACTTTCCATGCCTGGATTCTGAGTCCCTGTCAGTATTGATTTTATGATTTTGGCAGATTTTTGATCCTGACATCTTGAACATCTTGATCTCTTGACCTGAGCTAAATCTTGCACAATATCTCTATGAATAATGTTAGTTTATTTATTAAATTAGAGAGAGTATCTTAATCACTATAGATGGTAATAAATCTTTAAGAAACTTGATTAAGAATATTTAATATGCTATGCACTTTATATGGTAATAAATCTTTAAGAAACATGATTAAGAATATTTGATATGCTATGCATCTTTTAATTACTAAAACATTATGCATATATTTTGAAATATTATTCTAACCATTTGTATGATATAATATCTTTTAAGAATTATGATTAGAATATTTGATATGATATGCATATTTTCAATTACCAAAATATTATATAAATATAAAATGCCTATATTTTCCTTCATAATATTAATTATAATATATAAACATATGGCAAATAGTATTTTGCACATAAATCCAAATATGTTTAATATTTATAATAAACACCTTTTATTATTTAAGAAATGTAAGGAAAATAGTTATACAAAAATGCAATATTTTCAACTGAACAACTCCCAAGCGTGTTTTTCCTTCGTAAGTCATAAGGATCCCACGAAGGTGTTTTCTTACGAGTCGAGAGGATCTCGTAAGTTCCGTTCTCCTCATGTATCGTGAGGACACATGAGTGGGTCTTCCCAATGGAGCATAATTCTAAGGGCGGAGACCGGCCGCTGGACTGGTGATTGCGGTGGGGCATGGGTATGATGAGAATTATTTGAGCCCATGGATTGTATACGGTAGTCAACTTGGGGACTAACCGTAGGGCTGGGAGAATTTTGGGAAATTGGATTTTGGTTGGCGTCTGCATCGCTGCACTAGAATATGGTACCAGGAGCGACTCATCATTCGCCGTTTTTTTTGTTTTTTTGTTTTTGTATTTTTTTTGTTTTACTGCAATTGCTCTATCATTTCAGCTTTTCTTATTACGAAGGTCGTGATTGCCCTATCGTTTCGGCTTTTATTCGCGGGTGCCCTATCATTTCGGCTTTTCTTCTTCTTCTTCTTTTTACACTTTTTTTATTTACACATTTTTTTTATATTCCCAGTTTAACGACTGATTGGTTCGAAAAAGTGTGTTTGTAATTAACCGCAATCAGAACGGTGTCGCGCGTAGCTAGACCGAGGTGAGTACGGGTCGTCCTCTGGGAAACGTGGAACCTTTTACTTTTACTTTAGATGTGTTGAGAAAGAGAGGAGGAATAAAGAATTTTGTGAAAAGATTCTAGATCTACTTTAAACAAGAATGTAAAATATAGATCTAGATTATTTTAGAGATTTAATTAATATTATAATAGGGCTTGTAGGGTTCGTTAGGATTTAGTAGTTATGGACGATTAATTAAAGTTACCCTTTTTATCCATTAATAGATTTAGAACTAGAACGACGGTGATGCGTGTAGATTAGGGTTTCTGGAGGAAAAAGGAATCCCACTCTTAACCCTTATCTCGACACGGAACTCCGTTCATTTCTAGCCTTTACCAAAACAATCATTAATCTAATCTCTAATCGCGGTCGGAACTAGCAAGGAATTGCTAGTGCGCCCGATTAGGATGTTAATGATTATTTTAATAAAGTTCCTAAACTTTATAGGACTTAAAAAGGGTTTAATTATTTTCATCGCCCATTAGCCTACCCTAATCCTACGAACCCTAACAAGCGGAGAATTACTCGCGCATGTTGGGAGAAGAAGATGAAAAGAAAGAGAGGAAAAACATAATGTAAAAAAAACAAACAATTAAATAAAAACTACCTTTATTAATCAACTCCTTCAAGCTACACTTTTAATCCATAGAAAATGATTACAAAACTTGATTTGCTTCTCGATCTTTCCTAATGAGGTAGTCGAACAGTCGATGATCAGCCTGGATGCGTGAGCGTCGGGAGCTTCGTGATCTCTTCGGCTTGATGCCTTTTCCAAGAGGCTCTCGGTGCCTTTTTATAGTGCAAACCCAGAATCTTATTGTTGAGAAGTTGGTAAAATTCAGCAGTTGTCAATCTCCCAAAATATTGCCTTCCAACTCATCATTATTGCGGCGGATCCGCGGCCCCAAGGTGGGTTTGGCCGCGGATCCGCGCTCAAGGGTTGGGATCTTTTGATGATTTTTCTTGTGCTTTCATCGGTGACATTTGGCAATCCTAGGCATCTTCATATTTCAGAAATCTTCTCTCGGTTGCTTCCAGACTTGGTCTCCAAGTTTGCTTCTTAATTTGGCAAGATTTCTTCAACAAATTGATTTGTTTGTTAAATCCTGCATAACAACTTGGAAAATTCTGCACCATAATCTCAAATAATATTTAGTAGACTTAGTTCTACTAGGATTTGGTCAATAGATTTATTTGCATACATTTTCCTACCAAATGATCATTAAAATATATTAACACATGGAAAATAATGTTTTTACACATAAACCCTCATATGTATAATATATTATAATAGAGTCCTTTTTTAATATAAAAATGGTAGGAAAAATGTAATACAAATGTGCAGTTTTATCAACTGAACAAATACCCCCAAACTTATCTTTGATCGTCCCGAGCAAACTAGTTTATTCAAGAGGAGAAAAAGAAAGGAGAAAACTAAGCACACTTTCGTAGGCAGACACGATTGCACTGAGTACGTGCAACAAGCCGTTAAACCTTTAGGTGTCCCTAGTAGGAGGAGTGTTGTCTCCTGAGGGTTTTCAGCGGATTACACCCACAAAATCCTATAACAAAAGAAAGATGGTGAAATTTACATATAAAGACAAGAACCATAAAAGAAAGACTTTGAAAAGAAGAGTTTCCAACTATGCTAGCTTTTCAGTTGTCATGAGCCCTATCTTAATAGTCATGAAAAAAATGTTAGAAATCACATCATCCCTTAATAAAACATCGTCTTTATTCTTCATTCCTACCTTTCTTCCAAACATTGATCATATAACCCCACGTGTGTGAAATGGACATCCCTACACTCGGAGAATTCAATTCAAGCTATCATACTCTTGTCCATCTACCTTAGTACTTTTTAATTTAATGAATATTAACGATTTGCTCACACATTTTCATGCGACCGTTAATACTTCTTGAGGTACTAACCAACCGATTACTCATGTGCTTGCTAATTAGGTGATAATATTTTCCTCGTCTTGCACCACCTAAGGCTTAGCAGTGACTCCCAGACCAGTTGGCCTTAGGGCACTAGGTGAAGAGGCACCCTCGCTATATTTTTTTATTGCTGCCTTGGCGATAACAAAACCAGTGTTCATTTTTTTTTTCTTTTCACCATTTTTATATTTTCTTCATTTTTTTTTATTTATTTCCTTCATACTTAGGCTTTTAGACAAGAGCATTTCAAGGTATCCTCTACTATCCCGAGTTTCAAGATGTGTGTAAGTGCATATAGTAGGGTATCAACATTCAAATGTTTGGCTTCCAGAATAGAAACTATTTTTCAGACTTATTTTTATCCTCAGATTAGTGACTTCCTTCATCTTACTAACCCTTGGGACAACAGCTCATAACTACTTATTACTAGTTCGTATAAGAAAACTTCTAATTTTCTTGGTTTTCTTAAACTATTCCTATCTTTTGGATGTAATGTTTCACTTTCTATTCATTTGTTATAAAAAAAAAACATTAATGCCCGGTGTCAAAGATAATTCAGTGAATACAAACCTCCCCCCCAAACCTGTTTTCAGCAGTGTCCTCACTGATGTAGCCTTTTGAGAACATGGACCTGTATACTAAGGGAGAGATACAAGGGGTAAAATAATAGTGAAATGAAAAATTCCCCCAAACTTATTCTTTGACACGCACAGATATTCAATCAAATCATTTTTTTACTCACCTCCATTCTTAAAATGTGAAAAAGTTATCAAAACATGGAGGTGAGGCGGAGGAATTTTAGTTTTGATAAAGCGGCTCCTGTAAAAACAGGAGTTCCTCCGCGGGGTCAGCAGAAAAATACGGTTTTAATCTATGCCCATTCACTTTAAAAATCGAACCGTTTTTCAAATTTTCGACTTCAACTGCTCCATGCGGGTGTACATACCGCACCACAAAAGGTCATTTCCAACGAGATTTAAGCTTACCCGGATAAAGATGGAGACGGGAATCGTAAAGAAGGACTTGTTGCCCCGATGTGAAGGTTTTTCTAGAAATATTTTTATCATGGAACACTTTAGTCCTGTTCTTTACTATCACCGCATTATCGTAAGCTTCATCGCGGAGTTCGCTTAGCTCATTCAATTGCAGCTTCCGATAGCTGCCTGCATGCTCAAGATCAAAATTAAGCTCTTTAATAGCCCACATTGCCTTATGTTCAATCTCGACAGAGAGGTGGCATGCCTTCCCAAACACAAGACGGTATGGAGACATACCAAGATCGGTCTTATAAGCGGTGCGGAATGCCCAAAGAGCATCCGTCAATTTGGTTGACCAATCCTTACGGTTTTTGGAAACCGTCTTCTCCAATATCTGTTTGATCTGCCTATTTGAGATCTCAGCCTGCCCGCTTGTTTGGGGGTGATAGGGCGTAGAAAGCTTGTGAGTGATTGAATATTTCCGCATCAAGGCCTCGAAAGACCTATTGCAGAAATGTGTCCCGTTGTCGCTAATGATAGCACGAGGGTGTCCGAATCGCGAGAAGATGTTTTCTTTAAGGAACTTAATGACAACTTTGTTGTCATTAGTGCGACACGGTATAGCTTCCACCCATTTCGAGACATAATCAACCGCTAACAAGATATATAGATTCCCAAAGGAGTTGGGAAAAGGGCCCATAAAATCAATACCCCAAACGTCAAATATTTCCACAACCAAAATAGGTTGGAGCGGCATCTCATTCCTTCGTGAAATCCGACCCAAATGCTGACATCGCGGACAAGTTTTGCAATGTTCAAATGCATCTTTAAATAATGTTGGCCAATAAAAGCCACATTGCAAAACTTTCTCCGCCGTTTTTCGAGGTCCAAAGTGACCGCCGCATGCCTGATCATGACAAAATGTTAACACGCTCTTGAATTCATTGTTAGGGACACACCTACGAATGATTTGATCGGAACAATACTTGAATAGATATGGTTCATCCCAGTAAAAATATTTTACTTGTGATAAAAATCGAAGTTTGTCTTGTTTCGACCAATCGCTAGGTATAAGTCCCGTAGCAAGATAGTTCACGATATCCACGAACCAAGGTTTGTAGGATACATTCAAGAGCTGTTCGTCAGGAAATGAGTCATTTATTGGCACGGTCACAGTTGGCGAAGAAGTGATGCGTGAAAGATGGTCGGCTACTACGTTTTCACATCCACTCTTGTCTTTGATAACAAGATCAAATTCTTGTAACAATAGGATCCAACGTATTAGCCTGGCCTTTGCATCCTTCTTCGTTAAAAGATGTCGTAGGGCGGAGTGATCTGTGTAAACCACAATAGGCGAGCCAATCAAGTAGGGCCTGAACTTCTCTAATGCAAATACAACTGCCAAGAGTTCTTTCTCGGTAGTTGTGTAATTTATTTGTGCATCATTCAAGGTCCTACTTGCATAGTAAATTACATGTGGCATCTTATCAATATGCTGTCCTAAGACAGCACCAATAGCAAAATCTGATGCATCACACATAAGCTCGAACGGGTGGTTCCAATCCGGAGATGATAGAACGGGGGCTGTAGTGAGTGATTCTTTAAGCAATTCAAAAGCAGCCTCACAATCCGAATCGAAGTGAAAAGTAGTGTCCTTGGCCAATAGAAGGATTAAGGGTCTAGCAATTTTGCTAAAGTCCTTAATAAATCTCCTATAAAATCCTGCATGACCAAGGAAGGATCGTATATCTTTGACGCAATTGGGACGAGGGAGGTTTTGAATGACATCTATTTTAGCTCTATCAACCTCAATGCCTTTATGTGAAATTATATGTCCAAGTACAATACCTTCTTGGACCATAAAATGGCATTTTTCCCAATTCAAAGTCAAGTTCTTATCCTTACAGCGGGTAAGAAGAACGTCAAGATTACGAAGGCAGTCCTCAAAGGAGTCCCCAAAAATGGAGAAATCATCCATAAAAATTTCTAGAAAATTTTATGCCATATCTGAAAATATCCCCATCATGCACCGCTGAAATGTAGCGGGAGCGTTGCATAACCCAAAGGGCATGCGTCTATAAGCAAAAGTTCCGAAAGGACAAGTAAAAGTGGTTTTATCTTGATCCTTTTCGGCGATGGGGACCTGGTTGTAACCAGAGTATCCGTCCAAGAAACAGTAGTATTCGTGTCCCGCTAATCGTTCCAACATCTGGTCAATGAAAGGTAGAGGGAAGTGATCTTTCTTCGTCGCGGTATTGAGTTTCCTGTAATCGATACATACGCGCCACCCAGTTTGGGTGCGTGTTTGGATTAACTCATTAGCCTCGTTAGTGATGACCGTGATGCCAGACTTTTTAGGGACCACATGAATTGGACTTACCCATTAGCTATCAGATATGGGGTAAATTATTCTACTATCAAGGCACTTGACGATTTCTTTCTTTACCGCCTTCTTCATAACGGGATTTAACCGTCTTTGTGGGTCTCGGGTTGGTTTGGCTTCATCCATCAGATGTATGTAATGTTCAACAATTAAGGGACTGATCGCTTTGATGTCAGCCATAGTCCAACCAAATGCTTCCCGATTCGATCTCAACACTGCCAAAAGTGCATTCTCTTGCTCTAAGGCTAGAGAAGCGGAAATAATCACTGGCAAAGTCTCATTCTCTCCTAAATATGCATATTTAAGATGAGAAGGTAGCTGTTTGAGATCAAGAATTGGCGGAGAGACAATAGAAGGTGGGGTAAGCGAATGATATTCGGACTCCCGAAGAGGTTCAAAACTTGCATAAGATATTGACTCGGAAAGTGCTGCTGACTTTTGCAACGAGTCAACGGGTTCAATTTCAAGGTCGGACTCATTGAACATATCCTCACTGTAAAGTGGTGCCAGATCAAACGATGTCTCATTAGTGTTGTCGAGAACATCAAAGCAAAGCTCCTCATCCATGCAGCTTTCGGAAGCTATCTCGTGGATGGAACAAACATCCAGCAATTGAGCAGAAGGTTCTGATGGCTGACTTCCTAGCTTGTAAATATTAAGCTCAATTGTCATTTTCCCGAAGGATAAGTTCATAGAACCGTTACGACAATTAATTACAGCGTTAGAAGTTGCTAGGAAGGGTCGACCAAGCATCACCGGGATTTGATTGCGTGGGTTTGCCACAGGTTGTGTATCTAAAACAATAAAGTCCACGGGAAATATGAATTCCCCGACTTTAATTAACACATCCTCTAGTTCGCCCCGAGGTTTGGTGATAGATCGGTCTGCCATTTGGAGAGTACAATGGGCGGGTTTTAACTCTCCAATTCCTAACTGCTCGTATATTGAATAAGGAAGCAAGTTGACGCTAGCGCCTAGATCGAGTAAAGCATGATTTATATTTTTACCCCCAATAGAAATAGAGATTGTAGGACAGCCGGGGTCCTTACGTTTCTTTGGTATTTGTTGGGTAAAAGCTGTGCTAACATTACTCGTCATGAAAACCTTTTTAGGCACTTGAGTTTTTCTCTTCCTAGTGCACAAGTCTTTAAGGATTCTTGCATAAGATGGGACTTGTTGAATAGCATCTAGGAGAGGAATATTCACGCTAACTTGCTTAAACATTTCCACAATCTTCTCCATTTGCGGGTTAGGTCGGTTGGCCCTTAATCGGTTTGGAAATGGAGCTCGATCAATAAGTTTTGGGTCCAACGTTTGTGGAGAAGACTGTGGCGACGGATTCGATCCCAAAATTGGAGTGGGAATCGACTTAGATAGATTTGGTGAAATGTTTGAGCCTTGGGGAAAACGGAGAATAGGCTCGGATGAAGGTAGGAGACTAGACGAGTTAGGGGAAGAAGAAGAAGAAGGGGTATCAAATGTGTCACTATCATCAACTTGCTCACCCACTTGGTTGTTCAGCACTCTCCCCGATCTCAACGTAGTGACGGCATTCACATTATGACTTTGTGAATGGCCAGGATTCGCTAGGGGTTGAGATGGGAGTTTCCCTTTCTCTCTCGCACTCATTGCGGCGTTTAACTGTGCGATTTGGTTTTCTATTGATTTAATACTCTCACCATGGGAGGAGGAGTTTTTCGTTAGGGTATCAATAGAAGACCTTATCTCAGCCGAATTTTGCATGGATTGTTTCATGAACATATCCAAAGTTTGTGCAAGTGAGTTGTCAATACCGGCCACTTGTGGTGTAGAAATGTTGGCCGGATTTTGGAAATTCTGTGACTGAAAGGGGGGCTGATTCTGTGGTTGTGGTTGCTATGGAGGAGGTCTTTGATAATTACTTTGTTGGTTTTGATTCCAAGCAAAGTTAGGATGATTCCTCCATCCTTGATTGTATGTGGAAGAATAAGGGTCGTTTCTAGGTCGCTGCTGAAAAGCAGCATTAGCTTGAAACGATGCGTTCATAGGGCATTCTTCCGTTAAGTGTGAAGGATCCGAACAGCAAGCACAGACAGTCTTAGGAAGCGTGACCTGATTTAGGGAGAATGATGAAAATTTGTTCTCAATAGCATCGAGTTTCTTCTGTATCGCTGCCATTTCGGCTTTTACTGCGATAGAAACATCGAGCTGGTGAATACCTCCCTTAGTTGAAGGTGGTCTTACGCTTTCCCACTGCAACGTGTGTTCAGCGAGATCTTCTAGATATTTCCATGCTTCACCGTCATCTTTAGACATGAAATTGCATTGACACATTGTTTCAAGCATCTGCTTTGTCGCTGGATTAATGCCCTCATATATAATCCGACATAAATCCCATCTTTGTATTCCGTGATGGGGGCATTGGACAAGCAGATCTTTGAAACGTTCAAAGCACTTCCAAAATGGTTCATTGGGAAGCTGGGTGAACTGGTTGATCTCGCTCCTAATATGTGCAGTCTTATGATTTGGGTAAAACTTCTTAAGAAATGCTACGACGAATTCATCCCAATTAGCGATAGAGTGTGCGGCAGTATTATAAAGCCATTTTTCTGCCAAGTCGCACAGTGTGAATGGGAGAAGACGTAAGCGCATAGCATCTAAAGTCAATTGTGAAGTACCCATCATTGCGCATACGTTTTCGAATTTGGTGATGAAAACGTACGCGTCTTCCGACTCAAGCCCGTGAAATTTGGGCAGCAGAGTGATGTAGTGGGGTTTAATTTCGAAATTATCCCCGTTAGGTGGTGGAAGAGATAAACAAGTAGGAAGGGGACCACGAATAGGATAGCATCTCTCTTGGAGAGAGATGCGCGGTGGATTCTGCGCACCTGCGGGCGGTGGCAGCGTGGTGTTATAATTAGATGGAGTGTCGTCCATCACGATCGATGTGGTGTGTGGTGGGGGAAAAGAAGATGAAGAAGTACCGACTTCGGTGTCGATAGAAGGAACGCGGACAAGACGGGCACTAGGATCCCGTGTCCAGCCGAGCATGCACTAAGCGGGTTTAGTGCAAGTGGCAGCATGTGTGTGATTTAAAATTGGCTTGTTTTGAAAAATGTGGGACTCACGACAAATCTCCCTAAGATGCACAAGCAACCCTAGAACTAAGGTCACCTAGGTCCAGTCTCTAGACCGCTCCTAGACTTCCAAAGGACAAGCCGCAGGATAAATCCTCTACCGCCTCCATACTACCCTTGTAGCGAGGTAAGTGCCAGGTAAGTGGGAAGGAACCACCACAACAGTGGGCCTAATTAAAAACCACTAGCCTTTGTCACACTTGCCTAGGCACTACAAAAGTAATGCGGATAAACGATAGATTACCCACGACCTTCCTCTGTCCTTATTGAGCGCGACAGTCCTTAGAGTCTGGTCTAGATATTTTTTAAATTAATGAAGGGTTGATCTATATGCTCGGTTTGTGATTTGTGGGGCTTAGGAAGGGTGATGAAATCCCCACCTAATCTTGATTTGGTCTTTGCCCCTTAAAGTCCGTATTAAATATGCAAAACAAAACCAATCACAAAACTTTTGCAAAAAGATTTTTGAGCGGCGCAATTTTGCAAAGAATCCTGCAGAAAATAGATTTTATTGGATTTGAGGAGAGAGAGAAGGAGTTGAGAATCTTACCAGAGAGTTCTGTAGCCCTAATCCCTCCAAGAAGCCGCGTTTCCGCCGCAGGAAGCACCTTCGTGCCGCGGTTCCGCCGCGAGGTGGATGGATCGCTTACTGAAAATTTTTCTGTGATCTCCTTTGCTCCTCTGGATCTCTAAAAATGTCTCTGTTTCCTGTTTTCCTCAATTATGTGACTCCAGATCTCCTTGCAAAAATCCACGCACAAATCGTTAAATATGCAATTTGCAGTTTTGTTTTAATAATGATATGGCTCGTCTAAGAATTCAACACAAATAGTAAAAAATAAAAAATTACGCACGTATCCCCGGCAACGGCGCCATTTGATTGGTTCGAAAAAGTGTGTTTGTAGTTAACCGCAATCAGAACGGTGTCGCGCGTAGCTAGACCGAGGTGAGTACGGGTCGTCCTCTGGGAAACGTGGAACCTTTTACTTTTACTTTAGATGTGTTGAGAAAGAGAGGAGGAATAAAGAATTTTGTGAAAAGATTCTAGATCTACTTTAAACAAGAATGTAAAATATAGATCTAGATTATTTTAGAGATTTAAATAATATTATAATAGGGCTTGTAGGGTTCGTTAGGATTTAGTAGTTATGGACGATTAATTAAAGTTACCCTTTTTATCCATTAATAGATTTAGAACTAGAACGACGGTGATGCGTGTAGATTAGGGTTTCTGGAGGGAAAAGGAATCCCACTCTTAACCCTTATCTCGACACGGAACTCCGTTCATTTCTAGCCTTTACCAAAACAATCATTAATCTAATCTCTAATCGCGGTCGGAACTAGCAAGGAATTGCTAGTGCGCCCGATTAGGATGTTAATGATTATTTTAATAAAGTTCCTAAACTTTATAGGACTTAAAAAGGGTTTAATTATTTTCATCGCCCATTAGCCTACCCTAATCCTACGAACCCTAACAAGCGGAGAATTACTCGCGCATGTTGGGAGAAGAAGATGAAAAGAAAGAGAGGAAAAACATAATGTAAAAAAAACAAACAATTAAATAAAAACTACCTTTATTAATCAACTCCTTCAAGCTACACTTTTAATCCATAGAAAATGATTACAAAACTTGATTTGCTTCTCGATCTTTCCTAATGAGGTAGTCGAACAGTCGATGATCAGCCTGGATGCGTGAGCGTCGGGAGCTTCGTGATCTCTTCGGCTTGATGCCTTTTCCAAGAGGCTCTCGGTGCCTTTTTATAGTGCAAACCCAGAATCTTATTGTTGAGAAGTTGGTAAAATTCAGCAGTTGTCAATCTCCCAAAATATTGCCTTCCAACTCATCATTATTGCGGCGGATCCGCGGCCCCAAGGTGGGTTTGGCCGCGGATCCGCGCTCAAGGGTTGGGATCTTTTGATGATTTTTCTTGTGCTTTCATCTGGTGACATTTGGCAATCCTAGGCATCTTCATATTTCAGAAATCTTCTCTCGGTTGCTTCCAGACTTGGTCTCCAAGTTTGCTTCTTAATTTGGCAAGATTTCTTCAACAAATTTGATTTGTTTGTTAAATCCTGCATAACAACTTGGAAAATTCTGCACCATAATCTCAAATAATATTTAGTAGACTTAGTTCTACTAGGATTTGGTCAATAGATTTATTTGCATACATTTTCCTACCAAATGATCATTAAAATATATTAACACATGGAAAATAATGTTTTTACACATAAACCCTCATATGTATAATATATTATAATAGAGTCCTTTTTTAATATGAAAATGGTAGGAAAAATGTAATACAAATGTGCAGTTTTATCAACTGAACAAATACCCCCAAACTTATCTTTGATCGTCCCGAGCAAACTAGTTTATTCAAGAGGAGAAAAAGAAAGGAGAAAACTAAGCACACTTTCGTAGGCAGACACGATTGCACTGAGTACGTGCAACAAGCCGTTAAACCTCTAGGTGTCCCTAGTAGGAGGAGTGTTGTCTCCTGAGGGTTTTCAGCGGATTACACCCACAAAATCCTATAACAAAAGAAAGATGGTGAAATTTACATATAAAGACAAGAACCATAAAAGAAAGACTTTGAAAAGAAGAGTTTCCAACTATGCTAGCTTTTCAGTTGTCATGAGCCCTATCTTAATAGTCATGAAAAAAATGTTAGAAATCACATCATCCCTCAATAAAACATCGTCTTTATTCTTCATTCCTACCTTTCTTCCAAACATTGATCATATAACCCCACGTGTGTGAAATGGACATCCCTACACTCGGAGAATTCAATTCAAGCTATCATACTCTTGTCCATCTACCTTAGTACTTTTTAATTTAATGAATATTAACGATTTGCTCACACATTTTCATGCGACCGTTAATACTTCTTGAGGTACTAACCAACCGATTACTCATGTGCTTGCTAATTAGGTGATAATATTTTCCTCGTCTTGCACCACCTAAGGCTTAGCAGTGACTCCCAGACCAGTTGGCCTTAGGGCACTAGGTGAAGAGGCACCCTCGCTATATTTTTTTATTGCTGCCTTGGCGATAACAAAACCAGTGTTCATTTTTTTTTTCTTTTCACCATTTTTATATTTTCTTCATTTTTTTTTTATTTATTTCCTTCATACTTAGGCTTTTAGACAAGAGCATTTCAAGGTATCCTCTACTATCCCGAGTTTCAAGATGTGTGTAAGTGCATATAGTAGGGTATCAACATTCAAATGTTTGGCTTCCAGAATAGAAACTATTTTTCAGACTTATTTTTATCCTCAGATTAGTGACTTCCTTCATCTTACTAACCCTTGGGACAACAGCTCATAACTACTTATTACTAGTTCGTATAAGAAAACTTCTAATTTTCTTGGTTTTCTTAAACTATTCCTATCTTTTGGATGTAATGTTTCACTTTCTATTCATTTGTTATAAAAAAAACATTAATGCCCGGTGTCAAAGATAATTCAGTGAATACAAACCTCCCCCCCAAACCTGTTTTCAGCAGTGTCCTCACTGATGTAGCCTTTTGAGAACATGGACCTGTATACTAAGGGAGAGATACAAGGGGTAAAATAATAGTGAAATGAAAAATTCCCCCAAACTTATTCTTTGACACGCACAGATATTCAATCAAATCATTTTTTTACTCACCTCCATTCTTAAAATGTGAAAAAGTTATCAAAACATGGAGGTGAGGCGGAGGAATTTTAGTTTTGATAAAGCGGCTCCTGTAAAAACAGGAGTTCCTCCGCGGGGTCAGCAGAAAAATACGGTTTTAATCTATGCCCATTCACTTTAAAAATCGAACCGTTTTTCAAATTTTCGACTTCAACTACTCCATGCGGGTGTACATACCGCACCACAAAAGGTCATTTCCAACGAGATTTAAGCTTACCCGGATGAAGATGGAGACGGGAATCGTAAAGAAGGACTTGTTGCCCCGATGTGAAGGTTTTTCTAGAAATATTTTTATCATGGAACACTTTAGTCCTGTTCTTTACTATCACCGCATTATCGTAAGCTTCATCGCGGAGTTCGCTTAGCTCATTCAATTGCAGCTTCCGATAGCTGCCTGCATGCTCAAGATCAAAATTAAGCTCTTTAATAGCCCACATTGCCTTATGTTCAATCTCGACAGAGAGGTGGCATGCCTTCCCAAACACAAGACGGTATGGAGACATACCAAGATCGGTCTTATAAGCGGTGCGGAATGCCCAAAGAGCATCCGTCAATTTGGTTGACCAATCCTTACGGTTTTTGGAAACCGTCTTCTCCAATATCTGTTTGATCTGCCTATTTGAGATCTCAGCCTGCCCGCTTGTTTGGGGGTGATAGGGCGTAGAAAGCTTGTGAGTGATTGAATATTTCCGCATCAAGGCCTCGAAAGACCTATTGCAGAAATGTGTCCCGTTGTCGCTAATGATAGCACGAGGGTGTCCGAATCGCGAGAAGATGTTTTCTTTAAGGAACTTAATGACAACTTTGTTGTCATTAGTGCGACACGGTATAGCTTCCACCCATTTCGAGACATAATCAACCGCTAACAAGATATATAGATTCCCAAAGGAGTTGGGAAAAGGGCCCATAAAATCAATACCCCAAACGTCAAATATTTCCACAACCAAAATAGGTTGGAGCGGCATCTCATTCCTTCGTGAAATCCGACCCAAATGCTGACATCGCGGACAAGTTTTGCAATGTTCAAATGCATCTTTAAATAATGTTGGCCAATAAAAGCCACATTGCAAAACTTTCTCCGCCGTTTTTCGAGGTCCAAAGTGACCGCCGCATGCCTGATCATGACAAAATGTTAACACGCTCTTGAATTCATTGTTAGGGACACACCTACGAATGATTTGATCGGAACAATACTTGAATAGATATGGTTCATCCCAGTAAAAATATTTTACTTGGGATAAAAATCGAAGTTTGTCTTGTTTCGACCAATCGCTAGGTATAAGTCCCGTAGCAAGATAGTTCACGATATCCACGAACCAAGGTTTGTAGGATACATTCAAGAGCTGTTCGTCGGGAAATGAGTCATTTATTGGCACGGTCACAGTTGGCGAAGAAGTGATGCGTGAAAGATGGTCGGCTACTACGTTTTCACATCCACTCTTGTCTTTGATAACAAGATCAAATTCTTGTAACAATAGGATCCAACGTATTAGCCTGGCCTTTGCATCCTTCTTCGTTAAAAGATGTCGTAGGGCGGAGTGATCTGTGTAAACCACAATAGGCGAGCCAATCAAGTAGGGCCTGAACTTCTCTAATGCAAATACAACTGCCAAGAGTTCTTTCTCGGTAGTTGTGTAATTTATTTGTGCATCATTCAAGGTCCTACTTGCATAGTAAATTACATGTGGCATCTTATCAATATGCTGTCCTAAGACAGCACCAATAGCAAAATCTGATGCATCACACATAAGCTCGAACGGGTGGTTCCAATCCGGAGATGATAGAACGGGGGCTGTAGTGAGTGATTCTTTAAGCAATTCAAAAGCAGCCTCACAATCCGAATCGAAGTGAAAAGTAGTGTCCTTGGCCAATAGAAGGATTAAGGGTCTAGCAATTTTGCTAAAGTCCTTAATAAATCTCCTATAAAATCCTGCATGACCAAGGAAGGATCGTATATCTTTGACGCAATTGGGACGAGGGAGGTTTTGAATGACATCTATTTTAGCTCTATCAACCTCAATGCCTTTATGTGAAATTATATGTCCAAGTACAATACCTTCTTGGACCATAAAATGGCATTTTTCCCAATTCAAAGTCAAGTTCTTATCCTTACAGCGGGTAAGAACAACGTCAAGATTACGAAGGCAGTCCTCAAAGGAGTCCCCAAAAATGGAGAAATCATCCATAAAAATTTCTAGAAAATTTTATGCCATATCTGAAAATATCCCCATCATGCACCGCTGAAATGTAGCGGGAGCGTTGCATAACCCAAAGGGCATGCGTCTATAAGCAAAAGTTCCGAAAGGACAAGTAAAAGTGGTTTTATCTTGATCCTTTTCGGCGATGGGGACCTGGTTGTAACCAGAGTATCCGTCCAAGAAACAGTAGTATTCGTGTCCCGCTAATCGTTCCAACATCTGGTCAATGAAAGGTAGAGGGAAGTGATCTTTCTTCGTCGCGGTATTGAGTTTCCTGTAATCGATACATACACGCCACCCAGTTTGGGTGCGTGTTTGGATTAACTCATTAGCCTCGTTAGTGATGACCGTGATGCCAGACTTTTTAGGGACCACATGAATTGGACTTACCCATTAGCTATCAGATATGGGGTAAATTATTCTACTATCAAGGCACTTGACGATTTCTTTCTTTACCGCCTCCTTCATAACGGGATTTAACCGTCTTTGTGGGTCTCGGGTTGGTTTGGCTTCATCCATCAGATGTATGTAATGTTCAACAATTAAGGGACTGATCGCTTTGATGTCAGCCATAGTCCAACCAAATGCTTCCCGATTCGATCTCAACACTGCCAAAAGTGCATTCTCTTGCTCTAAGGCTAGAGAAGCGGAAATAATCACTGGCAAAGTCTCATTCTCTCCTAAATATGCATATTTAAGATGAGAAGGTAGCTGTTTGAGATCAAGAATTGGCGGAGAGACAATAGAAGGTGGGGTAAGCGAATGATATTCGGACTCCCGAAGAGGTTCAAAACTTGCATAAGATATTGACTCGGAAAGTGCTGCTGACTTTTGCAACGAGTCAACGGGTTCAATTTCAAGGTCGGACTCATTGAACATATCCTCACTGTAAAGTGGTGCAAGATCAAACGATGTCTCATTAGTGTTGTCGAGAACATCAAAGCAAAGCTCCTCATCCATGCAGCTTTCGGAAGCTATCTCGTGGATGGAACAAACATCCAGCAATTGAGCAGAAGGTTCTGATGGCTGACTTCCTAGCTTGTAAATATTAAGCTCAATTGTCATTTTCCCGAAGGATAAGTTCATAGAACCGTTACGACAATTAATTACAGCGTTAGAAGTTGCTAGGAAGGGTCGACCAAGCATCACCGGGATTTGATTGCGTGGGTTTGCCACAGGTTGTGTATCTAAAACAATAAAGTCCACGGGAAATATGAATTCCCCGACTTTAATTAACACATCCTCTAGTTCGCCCCGAGGTTTGGTGATAGATCGGTCTGCCATTTGGAGAGTACAATGGGCGGGTTTTAACTCTCCAATTCCTAACTGCTCGTATATTGAATAAGGAAGCAAGTTGACGCTAGCGCCTAGATCGAGTAAAGCACGATTTATATTTTTACCCCCAATAGAAATAGAGATTGTAGGACAGCCGGGGTCCTTACGTTTCTTTGGTATTTGTTGGGTAAAAGCTGTGCTAACATTACTCGTCATGAAAACCTTTTTAGGCACTTGAGTTTTTCTCTTCCTAGTGCACAAGTCTTTAAGGATTCTTGCATAAGATGGGACTTGTTGAATAGCATCTAGGAGAGGAATATTCACGCTAACTTGCTTAAACATTTCCACAATCTTCTCCATTTGCGGGTTAGGTCGGTTGGCCCTTAATCGGTTTGGAAATGGAGCTCGATCAATAAGTTTTGGGTCCAACGTTTGTGGAGAAGACTGTGGCGACGGATTCGATCCCAAAATTGGAGTGGGAATCGACTTAGATAGATTTGGTGAAATGTTTGAGCCTTGGGGAAAACGGAGAATAGGCTCGGATGAAGGTGGGAGACTAGACGAGTTAGGGGAAGAAGAAGAAGAAGGGGTATCAAATGTGTCACTATCATCAACTTGCTCACCCACTTGGTTGTTCAGCACTCTCCCCGATCTCAACGTAGTGACGGCATTCACATTATGACTTTGTGAATGGCCAGGATTCGCTAGGGGTTGAGATGGGAGTTTCCCTTTCTCTCTCGCACTCATTGCGGCGTTTAACTGTGCGATTTGGTTTTCTATTGATTTAATACTCTCACCATGGGAGGAGGAGTTTTTCGTTAGGGTATCAATAGAAGACCTTATCTCAGCCGAATTTTGCATGGATTGTTTCATGAACATATCCAAAGTTTGTGCAAGTGAGTTGTCAATACCGGCCACTTGTGGTGTAGAAATGTTGGCCGGATTTTGGAAATTCTGTGACTGAAAGGGGGGCTGATTCTGTGGTTGTGGTTGCTATGGAGGAGGTCTTTGATAATTACTTTGTTGGTTTTGATTCCAAGCAAAGTTAGGATGATTCCTCCATCCTTGATTGTATGTGGAAGAATAAGGGTCGTTTCTAGGTCGCTGCTGAAAAGCAGCATTAGCTTGAAACGATGCGTTCATAGGGCATTCTTCCGTTAAGTGTGAAGGATCCGAACAGCAACCACAGACAGTCTTAGGAAGCGTGACCTGATTTAGGGAGAATGATGAAAATTTGTTCTCAATAGCATCGAGTTTCTTCTGTATCGCTGCCATTTCGGCTTTTACTGCGATAGAAACATCGAGCTGGTGAATACCTCCCTTAGTTGAAGGTGGTCTTACGCTTTCCCACTGCAACGTGTGTTCAGCGAGATCTTCTAGATATTTCCATGCTTCACCGTCATCTTTAGACATGAAATTGCATTGACACATTGTTTCAAGCATCTGCTTTGTCGCTGGATTAATGCCCTCATATATAATCCGACATAAATCCCATCTTTGTATTCCGTGATGGGGGCATTGGACAAGCAGATCTTTGAAACGTTCAAAGCACTTCCAAAATGGTTCATTGGGAAGCTGGGTGAACTGGTTGATCTCGCTCCTAATATGTGCAGTCTTATGATTTGGGTAAAACTTCTTAAGAAATGCTACGACGAATTCATCCCAATTAGCGATAGAGTGTGCGGCAGTATTATAAAGCCATTTTTCTGCCAAGTCGCACAGTGTGAATGGGAGAAGACGTAAGCGCATAGCATCTAAAGTCAATTGTGAAGTACCCATCATTGCGCATACGTTTTCGAATTTGGTGATGAAAACGTACGCGTCTTCCGACTCAAGCCCGTGAAATTTGGGCAGCAGAGTGATGTAGTGGGGTTTAATTTCGAAATTATCCCCGTTAGGTGGTGGAAGAGATAAACAAGTAGGAAGGGGACCACGAATAGGATAGCATCTCTCTTGGAGAGAGATGCGCGGTGGATTCTGCGCACCTGCGGGCGGTGGCAGCGTGGTGTTATAATTAGATGGAGTGTCGTCCATCACGATCGATGTGGTGTGTGGTGGGGGAAAAGAAGATGAAGAAGTACCGACTTCGGTGTCGATAGAAGGAACGCGGACAAGACGGGCACTAGGATCCCGTGTCCAGCCGAGCATGCACTAAGCGGGTTTAGTGCAAGTGGCAGCGTGTGTGTGATTTAAAATTGGCTTGTTTTGAAAAATGTGGGACTCACGACAAATCTCCCTAAGATGCACAAGCAACCCTAGAACTAAGGTCACCTAGGTCCAGTCTCTAGACCGCTCCTAGACTTCCAAAGGACAAGCCGCAGGATAAATCCTCTACCGCCTCCGTACTACCCTTGTAGCGAGGTAAGTGCCAGGTAAGTGGGAAGGAACCACCACAACAGTGGGCCTAATTAAAAACCACTAGCCTTTGTCACACTTGCCTAGGCACTACAAAAGTAATGCGGATAAACGATAGATTACCCACGACCTTCCTCTGTCCTTATTGAGCGCGACAGTCCTTAGAGTCTGGTCTAGATATTTTTTAAATTAATGAAGGGTTGATCTATATGCTCGGTTTGTGATTTGTGGGGCTTAGGAAGGGTGATGAAATCCCCACCTAATCTTGATTTGGTCTTTGCCCCTTAAAGTCCGTATTAAATATGCAAAACAAAACCAATCACAAAACTTTTGCAAAAAGATTTTTGAGCGGCGCAATTTTGCAAAGAATCCTGCAGAAAATAGATTTTATTGGATTTGAGGAGAGAGAGAAGGAGTTGAGAATCTTACCAGAGAGTTCTGTAGCCCTAATCCCTCCAAGAAGCCGCGTTTCCGCCGCAGGAAGCACCTTCGTGCCGCGGTTCCGCCGCGAGGTGGATGGATCGCTTACTGAAAATTTTTCTGTGATCTCCTTTGCTCCTCTGGATCTCTAAAAATGTCTCTGTTTCCTGTTTTCCTCAATTATGTGACTCCAGATCTCCTTGCAAAAATCCACGCACAAATCGTTAAATATGCAATTTGCAGTTTTGTTTTAATAATGATATGGCTCGTCTAAGAATTCAACACAAATAGTAAAAAATAAAAAATTACGCACGTATCCCCGGCAACGGCGCCATTTGATTGGTTCGAAAAAGTGTGTTTGTAGTTAACCGCAATCAGAACGGTGTCGCGCGTAGCTAGACCGAGGTGAGTACGGGTCGTCCTCTGGGAAACGTGGAACCTTTTACTTTTACTTTAGATGTGTTGAGAAAGAGAGGAGGAATAAAGAATTTTGTGAAAAGATTCTGGATCTACTTTAAACAAGAATGTAAAATATAGATCTAGATTATTTTAGAGATTTAAATAATATTATAATAGGGCTTGTAGGGTTCGTTAGGATTTAGTAGTTATGGACGATTAATTAAAGTTACCCTTTTTATCCATTAATAGATTTAGAACTAGAACGACGGTGATGCGTGTAGATTAGGGTTTCTGGAGGGAAAAGGAATCTCACTCTTAACCCTTATCTCGACACGGAACTCCGTTCATTTCTAGCCTTTACCAAAACAATCATTAATCTAATCTCTAATCGCGGTCGGAACTAGCAAGGAATTGCTAGTGCGCCCGATTAGGATGTTAATGATTATTTTAATAAAGTTCCTAAACTTTATAGGACTTAAAAAGGGTTTAATTATTTTCATCGCCCATTAGCCTACCCTAATCCTACGAACCCTAATAAGCGGAGAATTACTCGCGCATGTTGGGAGAAGAAGATGAAAAGAAAAAGAGGAAAAACATAATGTAAAAAAAACAAACAATTAAATAAAAACTACCTTTATTAATCAACTCCTTCAAGCTACACTTTTAATCCATAGAAAATGATTACAAAACTTGATTTGCTTCTCGATCTTTCCTAATGAGGTAGTCGAACAGTCGATGATCAGCCTGGATGCGTGAGCGTCGGGAGCTTCGTGATCTCTTCGGCTTGATGCCTTTTCCAAGAGGCTCTCGGTGCCTTTTTATAGTGCAAACCCAGAATCTTATTGTTGAGAAGTTGGTAAAATTCAGCAGTTGTCAATCTCCCAAAATATTGCCTTCCAACTCATCATTATTGCGGCGGATCCGCGGCCCCAAGGTGGGTTTGGCCGCGGATCCGCGCTCAAGGGTTGGGATCTTTTGATGATTTTTCTTGTGCTTTCATCTGGTGACATTTGGCAATCCTAGGCATCTTCATATTTCAGAAATCTTCTCTCGGTTGCTTCCAGACTTGGTCTCCAAGTTTGCTTCTTAATTTGGCAAGATTTCTTCAACAAATTGATTTGTTTGTTAAATCCTGCATAACAACTTGGAAAATTCTACACCATAATCTCAAATAATATTTAGTAGACTTAGTTCTACTAGGATTTGGTCAATATATTTATTTGCATACATTTTCCTACCAAATGATCATTAAAATATATTAACACATGGAAAATAATGTTTTTACACATAAACCCTCATATGTATAATATATTATAATAGAGTCCTTTTTTAATATGAAAATGGTAGGAAAAATGTAATACAAATGTGCAGTTTTATCAACTGAACAACGACTTAGAGGTCGATGGTTCCCAGTTTAAAGACTTAGCGGTCTATTGTTTTCAAAGAAAGTCAGATGTCTGAGAGAACCAATTTCACAAAGAACTTCGGTCTCCGTTTGTATGAAATTGGTGGTCGCAGCTGGACTGTTTATTAACACGCCTTTAGACAGTTCTATCTCTCCTGCCATTTATTGCTTTTCTACCCAATCTTTAAAGACGAAGCAGTCCTCAATGGCATGACCTATCACTCTGTGATAGGGACAGTATTTGGGTCGTCGGTCATATTCGCTTCCTGCGGTCTTTTTGACTCTGGCAGTTGTAGACCGTTCCTCAGGGCGTCTTTGAATATTTTACGGATTTTGTCTCTTCTGAAGGAATAAAACTTATCCAGCTTCTCTTTCAGTGGAGATTCTCCTCCCTCTCCAAACACTGGCTTCCGAGGCTGGTTGGCATTAGGCCCGCTCATCCCTTGCTTATTTCGATTAGCCGAAGTGTTAAAAGATTCAGAATCGTCGGAATTTCCGCCTTTGCGATTATCGTCCTTTCGGTTTCTCCAGGAGCTATTGTTATTTTGGGAATCCGAGGAGGACTCCTTCTTTGAACGCTCTAGCATCTGAACTTTCCTGGTCAGCTCTTGGAATTTTTTGAGACCCGCGGTGCATAGAAACGGGGCCATCCAATTGTTGAGATTTCCGACGAGGAGACTAACAGTTTGGTCCTACTTTATCGGCGGTTCACATTTGACGGAGAGATTGTGCCATCGGGTTATAAAATCTGTGCTGCTTCGTTGTTCTTTGGCTTGGTCCTTATGAGGTCGGCAATGGTGATCTTATCACTGACGCTCATATACCTCTGCCGAAACAGAGATTCCATTTGGACGAAAGTTGTGACGGAGCCGTCCGGTATGCTCGCGTACCAGTCGAAAGAAATATCGGTCAAGCTATTAACGAACTGGTGGAGGAGAAGCGCATAATTGCCCCCAGTATTCCCGCATGAGGCTTTAAAGTGGGCGGTGTGCTGATTTGCATTTCCCGTCCCATCGAATCTTCCGAATTTAGGGATGACATAGCCGCTAGGAAATTCTACCAGATCATACTGAGCAGGATATGGTCTCCTACTGCTGCTGATATCTTTTTGTGCTTCGGCTTCGGCTACCAATGTTTTGACTTTGTTAGCAACCAAATCCATGATTTGATTTTGAGTTAGCGGGCTGCTGTCATCGGTAGCCAAGATATTTCCCGAGACAGGATGCGACTGACTCTCATGCAGTCCCCCCGCCATTGGATTTGAGGGAATAGGCGTCGGCTGTCTCGGGACACCGTTTCCTGGTTCATGAGTAGAACCATGTGCTTGATTGGACGGCTGAGAGGCAACTTGGGCCATGAGCTGCATCACGACATTCATCAAGTCGTCAATTTTAAAGTAAAGCTTGGCCATCTCCTTGTCTTTACTTCTGAGCTGTTTTCGGAGCTCTTGTAGAAGTTGCTGCTCTGCGTTCTTGGGACGGAAGATTGGCTCCTCTTCACTTTCCGAGCCCGACTCCTCATGAACCGAGAGATCTCTCCACTTATCAGCTTCACTGGGAGGATTTTCATTATCTTCCAGAGGATGCTGATCTTCGGAAGTGATAGCCACATTCACACCAGATTGGATTTGAGATGTAGTGGCACCATCCTTACTCTTGCTGTGCGTGCCCACCATGTAGACAATGTGGACCACATATCCAGCCATTTCCTCATCTTTGGCAGGGTAACCCTGTTCTTCGAACCTCATGAAGTTCAGCCTAGCATGAGCCCTAGCCCTTTTGTTGGCTCTATATCTGAGCTTTTTCTGCCTTAGCTTCTCAATTTTAAGGGCTTGGCGGGCATCCGTCATCTAGGAAGCCATCGTGAGCCGATTAGAGTGGAGCTTAGAGAAGATACCCAATTGAGCAGTTGTCAGGGGCGCCGCTGGAGCTTGCCCGAGATACCTTATTGCTTTGTTGGTGTTGATGGGCTTGCCCCCAGCTAGGTCCAAGGAAAGTCGTTCAAACACCGACTTGCGTTTGGGTAGTGGTGCCCTTAAGATCACCACATTTGGCCTCTTGCCTTTCGAGACTGGTTTGTCTGTTAGCGGAGCTTGAGGAGCTGGGATGGCATTAGCTGACATGAACAGAATAGAGCCAAATGGTAGCGGCGGCTCCTCCCATTGTCGCCCGAGACTGGCCGGGAGGACCGTCCTGGCGTCCATCTTCATCGTGTAGGAGATGGGAGCTGTGTCGAGAGCTGAGTTGATCCTTGGAGACATGGTTGAGGCTTGATCGCTTGAAGTCCTGCATGAAAGAGCATTATTTTAGTATAAATATCGATATGTATATAGATTGAGTTCGCATGACCGTTTAACCCGAAATATGGGAGGAGAGATTAGTCCCACCTGGCGTGCCAGAATCTGTAGGGTGTTTTTCGTCACCCCATTGAGATGGGAATGCGTGCGCACTTGTCAGGCGCATTACAGATTCCCCCTGCTTAGGGTAGGCTGGGGTTTATTGATTGTGGGGATCCGAATCTCCGGCAGCCGCGGACTAAGCTGCCGTTAATTACCCCTCTCCTTTGGAGCGAGAGAACCTACGATTAATGGATCAAACAGGTCATGAGAACTCGATATGCAGTGTACGTGTGTTATGTTTTGAAAGGGGTTTTGGATATATCGGGAGCGCCGCAGAGTTTTTACGGGGGTCCCGCTACCCGGATAGCGGGCTGGGGGTCAAGGGGGCTAGCAGCCCCTTGCGGGGTGCGGGACAGCGCCCCATTAGAAATTTTTTCTAACGGGAGACAGTGTTGTAGAGTATGTGTGTGTGTGTATGTATACATACATACATATATATGTATATGTATATGTATATGTATATATATATATATGTATATGTATATATATATATATATATGTATATGTATGTATGTATGTGTATATATATATATAAAAGGGAAAAAGCATCCAAAGGATGCGTGGGAGAAAGCGCCAGCGACTCACGTGCGCGGCACGCGGGCGCTTAGACGCTTGGGCGCTGGCGCTATCGCCTTGGGCGCCAGGGCGCTAGCGCCTCACGTGTCAGGCACGTGGGCGCTCGGGCGCTCACGCTTTAGGCCCTCGGACGCGAGCGCTTTGGGCGCTAGCGCCACACGTGCTAGGCACGTGGGCGCTCGGGCGCTAGCGCTTTGGGTGCTAGAGCCTCACGTGCCAGGCGCTCGCGCTTTGGGCGTCAAAAGGGACTTGGTCCCTGCACTGGGAGTTGTACTCCCAGAAAGAAACACTTATTATTTGTGTGTGTTTGTGTGTGTCTGTGTGTGTTTATGAGGAGTTAAACTCCTAAGATATTTTTGAGGATGATGAAGGGGCTTCTCCCCTTAAGCCCTGGATCTTCCCTAAAATAGGGTATTTGGAGATGGGTCTCCTTCCTCCTCCTCTGTTGGCCGGCTCTTGGATAACATGAGGGGTGAGATTTTGAAAAATCTCTCCTTTTTAAGATCTGATGGAAGATCCAAGCTCCCCTTTGTGGGTTTTGTGGTGAAAAACTATTTAGTTTTGGAAAATTAAGAGTAAAACTCTTGATTTAATTCAAAAGAAAGAAGAGGGTTTTAGAATCTTGAGGAAGGAGAAAGGGCACAGATCTTGATTTTTTTTGGGGGAGAGCAAAAGTTGTTGGTGATATTTTCATTATCTTTGCCTTTATAGGCTATATACTTTACACATAGCCCCTTGGGCTTTACAAAAATGGCATTTTGCCCATCCCATGCCTCATGTGCTATTTCTTTTTGCACATAAGCCATGGCCTTTACAAAAATTTGGTTTTATGCCCATTTTTCTTACATTTATTCATAAAATAAAATAAAATAAATACACCAAAATTATTCATTACAAAATTTTTATTTTGGCATGGGGGACGCCGGCCGCATCATGTTCGGGCTCGGCTCGGGCATTGGCCCACTTGATATGGGCTTGGGCCCACTTGGATTGGGGTTGACTTTGATTTTGACTTGGTCAACTGGGATGTAAATTTTTACCCCAACACCGATATATAGGATATGGTTAAGGAAACATATATTAGGAAACTAGGGATATGGTTAAAAGGATAGTTAGAAGTGATATGATATGATTAATACGTGATGACGAGATTTGAGATATCAATATAATGAGATAAGATGATACAAGTGGATACGATTGATATAAGATTTATAGTGGTATGTTGTGAGAACGTTATATACAATAAGATATGACATTTATACAAAATAACAGGATATGAGATTTGATACGGATGTGGCTTAAGATATATCCATATTTATGAGAATAATGAGTGATATGCCGTACGAGACTTGAGATCCGTACCCTCATTGTCGTATAGGTCGATAGATCCTTGTTTTTGTTAAATTTCACCGTACGAAGGATTACCGTACGCGATATGAGTTACCGGATGGATGATCCGCGCTCGTGATTTGAGAATGATGTTCGATGATATTGCCATATCGGATACTATAAGACTGGATAACCGACGTAAATGTGTCATCCGAACCATACCTATTTCCAAACTGAAAAATCGTATGCATCTTTTAAATAGATACCTTGAGGGACGTTACGGATTTTCAAATGATGTCTTTTCCTTAAAAACACCGTAGCCCCTATTTTCAAAACTACGATTCGCATCTTTTAAAAACCGATCGTATAGTTCATGTGTGGATGTTAGATTAGATACGTATGCTTATCGCATTTCGCCTACGATGTACCTTATGTTACGTTCATGACATTCTCATTACATTACATGTACATGTGCTAGTACACTTATACCATTATCGATGATGTGTATGTTACACTTACACAGATTGGCCGGCTCACGCACTTCATCATCGCTAATTGCTATGTCACTTACACAGTAGAACCGCCACATCATTATTCTATGTTTCATGATATACTTGCTATGCTCACATCATTATGATATTCGTATGATATACTGATATTGTCACATCACTGTTCCATGTTGCATGATATACAGATATGCTCACATTTCTGTTATATATTTGCATACATCATGCTTTACGATTATATGCATTGAGATGTTGTTTTCATGAGATTTCTGGATTTGAGAACTGTGGTTATTTCAAAGGAAAGTATGTATTATTTTAAAAACCCGGTTTCTCTTGATATGATATTCGAGATGTCCCCCATGTGTTTTCTCGGTTCCGAGATTAGCATGTGAAACCCGATTCGAGAAGCGGTAGGCACCGTCTGCGGGTGCATGGTGGACCCGGTGAGATACCCCGGGGAAAGAAGACTCGTATTGTTAGGCGATGAGTCTGGCAGGGGAGCACTACCTACCGGTGATAGTATTTAGACTCGACGGTTATCCGGAGGATACCGACCGGAGTCATGAGATGGATATGAGGGCCGACCAGAGTATGCGGCGCCTGAGAGCCGATCTGAGAATGCGGCGCCTGATATGAGGATTTACGTGTCGATGCTGGACACGGGTTTCATGATGATTCGAGTGTTGATGCTGGACACTCAGGTTCCATGATTTTGATGTGTCATTAATGGACACACGTTAGTTGATATTCTCATATTTACATGCATATGTTTTCATGATATTTACATCCGTGATGTCGTCGTGTCATTGATGGACACGTAGATATTATCCATATGCTGATAGGCATTGATTATATTGTTGGCACATATGAAGATACGGTCACCCTAAATATCATAGTATTACCTTTATAATATAGTTGACCTAGGAATCGTTGTTTTATTCGATTTCTACCTGATGATATTTTCTACTCACGAGTTGACAACTCACCCCCGTTGTACCACGGTTATTACAGGTTGACCGCATGGATCAGTAGCGGTATCGCTGGCACACAGCTTGCATTCGGGTGATTTGCTTTGGTAGGTGGTACATGTTGGATCGTACCCCTCTTGTATTTACTATTCCGTTGTATCTAGTTAATTCTATCAATCATAAACTAGTATTTGTATATGTAGTAAGACTTAGCAAGACTTGTAGTTGCGAGACTCAGAGCGATGAGTTATATATTCGCTTGGTGGGTTGATATCTTGCTTACATTATTCTTTGTGTTGATCTTCGCCGTTGGGTGTCGTATACATATATTCTGTTTTGCGTGGTTGTGATTCCGCCGATTGGCGAAGAGCTAGCTCCCGCTTGAGGATGCTTTTTATATTATCATGTATATGTGATTTTGGATCAAAATATACAAGGAAGGTGCTGTCCAAATTTTTAAAAGACGAAACATGTTTTTCAACTAGTAAAATCCACTTGCACTTTTCATGTTCTATAAATTATGCATTTAAGAAAATGTTTGATTTCATCATACCTTTATTTCAAAACTTTACCTCTTTTATTTTCTTAAAAAGGTTTAGATTGCTGAGCTTCGCCTTACATAATTTACGTTGCGGTTTTAGACGCTGCGTGATTTAAGTGCCGGTCACGAACTAAATTTCGGGTCGTGACACCTTTTTATAGTCAACTCATGACCAATTTTGAGTTCCACGACGATGGGACCTACAATACTTTAAAATTATATATATATAGTTACGTTCTTATGACGCTGTCAAACTCTTTCAAGCAGGTTGATCGATAGAAACTTTTCCCTCCTTCTTAAAAAAAAGGCATTTTATAACCCAATATTTGTCTAATATATGTAAGATTATCAAAATAATATATTTTTATATTTGCATCATTCTTTTCACATATGCTACATTTTATTAGGGAATATGATATTTTATTTTTAAAAAATTATTTATCATCTTCCAATAGAAAGTCTTTTGCAATAAATGGTGCATTAACTTTATTTCATATATACCATCAAAACAATTATTTTGTAATCTTTAATGTAATATAAACTATAATATTAAGCCATATATCCATTCAATAATATTTCGTAACTTACTGAACAACACCCACAAATTAAGTTGTATTTTCGTTTTCATTATTAATATTAATTATAAACAAAAAGAAAATGATCTATGCACATTTAATTATCAAAAATTATTCTTTAGTTTGAATGTCTATCTAATTAGAGGCATAATTGAAAAATATAAGATATAGTTAAACTCTAGAAAAATTTAAGTACACAAAATATGAAAGAAGTTAAGCCCGCGCTTTATCTAATTACTATATTACAATTTTATGCATCAAATCCCTTGAAAAAGTTCTATTTTAGTGATGCAAAAGTAACGTCAGAGGACCCCACCAACTTTTCGACTTTAACGGTAAGATTCCACCGACCGAACTACTACAGCCAACATTTCGGGTCAGTTTGTTCTCAGTCAAGCCAAGCAATTTTAACTATTATATAAACCTTTTTCTATTCGTAAATATATACAAGGTAACTGAAGAGAACTTATTCGGTGTGCTGGGCGTAATACATACGGACAGGGGACAAGGATGAGAGAAGGAGAGGATTTTCTGGCAACCTTGAACAGTGTGTGGGCCCCGCGCTCTTATTTCTTCTCTTTCTTGTCTTTGTGTATGCAGCCGGCACATGGAATAATTTTTCGTAACAGAGGCTTACAGGGTCCATTGTACAGACGATCGAATTTACATGACATGTTTTTATGCAATTAAGCTTCCATAAAAACATGTTATGCCAGCATCTCAACATCTCGATTGCCCGTAAGTAAATATGCTGTAGGCCGTCTTTACCCATATATATAACTTAAAACATGTTTTTTTAACCTATTAATAAATCTAAAACCCATCTACCAAAAGAAAAAAAACTCTCATGAGTCATAGTCATCGGAAATATCTAACATCTTATAGATATCAGCTGGCATATCTTGACATGATATGCTGAGAGATAAATTAATGACAACACCGAAACCAAATATAGAGGTCCCTCTTTTATTTTCCACACACAACTTCTGCAACGCACCAGTTAATTTTACATAGGACAATATCACATTAGAGTATTCACGACAACCATTCATACGATGAGAAAAAGAGGTATGAGCCGACGGCCACTTTTAAAAATGAGTCATCGTCCGAAAATATACATACCTTCATGTATTTAACTGATCCAAACTGGCCATTTTCATCTATGTATCATGAAATCCATATGTACAAAAAATCTCGGGATTTTAAGACTTCTAACGTGTTTGTCAAGTAGATAAAAAAATCAACGGTTTATCGGTATCTCTTGATGAATGCGTCGCAGGTTATTAAATCCCGGGGTTTTTTACTTAAAAGTTTCATTATATGTAGATTAAGATGGCATGTTTAGATCGGTGAAATACATGGGGGTATGCGTGTTTTGGGACGAGAGCTTGTTTTTAAGAAAGGGCCGCCGACCCATACCGATTTTCCTCATACAATAATATATAAATATAAAAATATACTAAAATTCCAAAGCTCTACGGTTAAACTTTTCATATCTAAGCGAGATCGTTTTGCCGAATTTGACAAAAAAAATAATTTAGATATTTATAAAGTGTGTCAGTTATCAATTTTTACCTTTCTGGTGGCTGTATCTGCAAAAAAGCCCTTGAGTAGGTCAGGTGACGTCAAAAGGCCATATATGTGGGGCCATGCAACAGTTGCGGCGGTGAGCCTGTCTTGCGGTGACCTGCACGCTGCCACTCCTCTCCCTTTGTATTTTGTATAGGAATATAGGATCGGATAGCTGGCGGTGACCATATAGCACATGGCAGCGGCACCTTGACTTCATTCATTTTTTTGAAGGAAAATAAATTCATGCAGAGTGATGGAATAGATGTGAAGATTAAACGAGATTGTTCATTTTCAATTAGTGGAGTATAAATTAATTTATCTTAAATAAAGATGCGAAATTAATTTTTTTTCATTATTCTCATTTAAGAAAGTAATATTTTTTTAGCCTTTCATGTTAACTAAGGATATATCGAATCGGAGTTTTTGTGGAGTATTTTCAGGTTGCATATTAATATATGGAGATTCAAAGTATGTAAATATATGTTAGATTAGAAGGAGCTTGTGATGTTTTCTCAATGTATATTAATATATGAATTAAGATTCAGATTGTATGTATATATATGAATGATTAATTGATTAGAATATAAACAAATTCTTTCTCTCCTTTCAATCAGATGATTTCATCTTGTGTACCTGCATTAAGCCTAAACTTGTAACCCGCCATTTAAGTGGGTTTTCCGAGAGATATATTGTATACTTGCATTAAGCCTAAACTTGTAACCCGCCATTTAAGTGGGTTTTCCGAGAGATATATTGTATATATACCTGCATTAAGCCTAAACTTGTAACCCGCCATTTAAGTGGGTCTTCCGAGATATATATATATATATGAGAACAATGGAGGAAAAATGCGATAGGAGGGAATTTACTCCTATGGCGTCGAAGAAATACACCCTCCCTCATTTTTACCGACGATCGGCACCCACCATCTTCATCGTTATCATCTAAGATATGGGTACACCAAATTTCATGTGATTCTACAACCTTTTCACCGTTGAATTAGTGGGTTCAAAATTAACGGTTTACCGACAATAGAACTTTTTACATTGCTAAATCAACGGTGAGAAAGATGCCATAGGTGGGAATTTCCTCCTACGGCGTCGAAAAAATACCTCCTCCATCATTTTTTTCGATGATCGGCACCCATTATCTTCATCGTTATCATCTAAGTTGTGGGTATAACAAATTTCATGTGATTCTACAACTTTTCACTATTGATTTAGCAATGTAAAAAGTTCTATTATCGGTAAACCGTTAATTTTGAACCCGCTAATTCAACTGTGAAAAAGTTGTAGAATCACATGAAATTTGGTGTATCCACATCTTAGATGATAACGATGAAGATGATGGGTTCCGATCATCGGAAAACACGATGGATGTTGTATTTTTTCGACGTCATAGGAGTAAATTCCCTCCTATGGTATTTTTCCTCCATTATTCTCATATATATATATATCAATTTTCACGTTTTTTTGCAATTGATACCATGAACCAATTTAATTACAAACGAATACCATGAGCTATCTCCCCCAATTGCAACTAGATACCATCAACTATTCTTCCATCTGCAAACGTTACATTTAACTGCCACGTCATAAATATTTGACTTGTTTTCCCATTTTCTCTACATGTTCTCTGTCAACCCTTAAAATTTTGATGGGTATAATGGTGCATTAAGGCACAAATGTTAACATCGTATAGTGGTTATGTCAAAAAAATAGTATATGATACTTATCTATAATTATTAAAATTCATGGTATCAATAAAAAAAACGTGAAAATTGATGGATACATTTTTGCAATTTAGCGCGCACGCGTGTCTCTCTCTCTATATATATATATAATGAAGGAAATGTTTCATAAGAAGGAATTTCCTTCAATGGCGTTGAAAAAATATATCCTTCATGAATTTTTTCGACGATCGACATCCATCATCATCATCGTTATCATATAAAATATGAATACCCCAAATTAAATGTGATTCTATCACCTTTTCACCGCTGATTTAGTGGGTGCAAAATTAACGGTTTACCGACAATAAAAAAATTTACATTGATAATTCAACGGTGAAAAAATGGTGTAATCACATGAAATTTGGAGTATCCGCATCTTACAGGATAAACATCTTGATGATGGGTGCCGATTATCGAAAAAAATCATGGAGGGTGTATTATTTCAACGCCATAAGAGGAAGTTCCCTCCTATGTCCCATATAATGGTGGAAAGATGCCATAGGAGGGAATTTCCTCCTGTGGCGTCGGAAAAATGCACCCTCCAACATTTTTTTCGACGATCGGAATCCATCACGTCCATCTTTATATCTAAGAAGTGGATGCACTAAATTTCATGTGATTATACCATTTTTTCACCGTTGATTTAGTTGGTGCAAAATTAATGGTTTACCGACAATAGAACTTTTTACATTGCTAATTCAACGGTGAAAAAGTGGTGGAATCACATGAAATTTGGTGTATGCACATCTTAGATGATAACGATAATGATGATGGATATCGATCGTCGAAAAAAATGGTGGAGGTTGTATTTTTTTCGACGTCATAGAAGGAAATCCCCCCCTATGGCCTCTTTCTTCAATTATTCTCTCTCTCTCTCTCTATATATATATATATATGTATGAGTGGTCTATTGCAAACCGGTCCGCATTATTTAAAAACGGGAACTCCCAATCTATGACATAGTTTAACGATCCGATCCGTTTAAGTTGATCATCTCATCCTCAAATATATGTGCATGAAAAATTAAGATATTTAAAGATCTCTAATTTATACATCAATGTGTGCAAAAATAAACGTCTTTCAATAATGCAATATAAACGTCATCCGATGCCTAAGATAAAGGTGTTCAAATTTTTTGATTTTTCATACACATATTTGAGGATAGGTTATCAATATGATCGTTAAAATATTTTGTAGATCGAGAGTTCCCATTTTTAATAAACGCGGACCAGTTTGCCATATACATATATATATATATATATATATATATATATATATATATACACATACATACATACATACATACATATATATATATAAAGAAAAGAGGTCCTAATAGTCATTTTCGTTAGGTGGCATTAAATATCAACACCATCCATAATTTTTTTGTCGATCCGCACCCATCATCTTCATCTTTGCTATGTAAGATATATATATAACAAGTTTCATGTGATTACACGATTTTTTCACGGTTGAATTATCAATGTAAAATTTATATTGTCGGTAAACCGTTAATTTTGCACCCACTAAATCAAAGATGAAAATGTGATGGAATCACATGAAATTTGGTGTGTCCACTTACATGATAAAAATGATGACGATGGATGCAGATCGTCGAGAAAATCCATGGAGGGTGTATTTTTTCGACGCCATAAGAGGAAATTTCCTCTTATAGGAAATTCTCTCTCTCTCTCTCTCTCTCTCTCTCTCTCTCTCTATATATATATATATATAGGGAGGGGGAGCAGCCTTAGGAGTGAATTTTCTTATATGGCGTCGAAAAAATATATCCTCCACCAATTTTTTTGACGATAAGCACCCATCATCTTCATCCTTATTATCTAAGATGTGGATATAACAAATTTCATGTGATTCTACCACTTTTTCACCGTTGATTTCGTGGGTGCAAAATTATCGGTTTACTAACAGTAGGCTTTTTACATTGCTGATTCAACTGTGAAAATGTGGTAGAATCACATGAAATTTGGTATATCCACATCTTAGATGATAAGCTTGAAGATGATGGGTGCCGATATTCGGATAAAATCATGAAGGGTGTATTTTTTCGATACCTTAGGAGGAAATTCCATCCCACGACACATTTTCTTGCTCCCTCTTTGTATATATATTGGAAGGCAAATACGAGAAACTTTTTTTCTATAATGGATTAATTAATAGTGAACATGAAAATCAAGAGAAAATTTTTATAAACAATTTCTTAACTATATGAAACAATATGAAACAAAGAATATCCAAATATAAAAAATATTACCTAATATACACTAGTGGAATTATGAAATTTCATATAAATAGGTTTTGTCTAGGGGATTATATATATAACGAATTAACAAATGGAATTCTAAAGGAGAGTGGAGGGAAACTATTGGAACTTTGTATATTGACGTTGGAAACTTGAATTACTATTATTTTATCCAGCAGAAGACTTAATGTGATGATTAGGTAGTCTCTGTAGTATGAGCATCATTTTATAATTAGATAATGTATTTAATATACATGAGTGTATATATATATGAATAGAATCTTGAAATATTTAGCTAAGGTATGCAAGGATTCTTGAAATCTCTGATCATGATTTCAGAATGACACATGGGAACCCAGATCATGCGGAGGGATGACAGCAAACAAGTGTCACTCAAGTTTCGTTAGGGTCTTGTATACACATGGAGAGTACCTAAAGACCCGGATACTAAACAATGAGCTGGCTCCTTATGTATATTTAGATCAACAATAATTATTTAAGTGTGAATGATCTAACAAAATGTTATGATCTGTATAAGAGAATTACGTTCCTTGCAATAGTTTTCCCCATAAACTCCGAGTTGTTCTTGCCAATTGGAAAATTTCCCTAGGAATAACCTATCGTCACTCACATCTAGATTTCTGGCAAATCCAGGAGGCATACCAAAAAAGTGTTGGGACGTCCTAAAGAATATCAGCCCTGGATCTCCTTTATGATAACAAATGAGGTACCGCATAAATTACAACCCGTTTCGATCGAAAGAATCGCTAATATATAGACCTTTCCATCGGTTTTTGCCAAACAGCGGTATGATGGCACTTGGATATGGCGACATAGGAGCCACATAGCTGTCGTTAATTTGTCATTTGACAACCGTGCGCCCACATGAACCATTCCATTAGTTTCGAGACACCTAGCTTGGCCTACAAAGAATCTACCGGAACTGCTAAATACCCTCTTTGTTACAAACGATTTCTATAATCTACAGATACCAAGTAGGCTGTCTCCCACAAGGCCTAGCAGTCATGTCCGGCTCGTTAGCCACTAAATTGCGTTTGATCTCCATGCATGCAAATTTAGGAATCCCCGCAAGTTTAGCCATATCCTATGCTCCATTCGATACAAAATCGACAATTTTCATAGTGTTTGTGTATGCACCATTTGGTACCAACAGATACATTGCTAAGGGATTGTCCTGAATCCACTAGTCCAACTAGAATCAAATCTTCTTCCAATCACCCACCTACCACCTATTCGCGATATGTAATCGTTCAAATTATGAAATAATGGTAAGCAAAGTTACCATGGATCTGCCAGATGCCCAACATCCCATCAATACTGTAGTACTTGGCAGTTACCAGCCTTAGTCCAAATCGATTGATTTATCAAGCATAATTGTGCCGCTTGTTTAGGAAGAAACAGGCTATTTGATTTCGAGGCCGATCATAATCCAAAGCCTCCAAATTCCATACGTGAACATTCTCTATTGCATGGTACGTGCCACGCAGTTCGCCCGCCTCCCCATAGAAAATTTTGACTATCAATCTTGTATAATACAGTGTGTAACATTTTGAAATATTTTAGATAATTAATTAAATTATGTAGTTAAATAGATAATGTTATTTAATATTTATTATAGTAAAGAGGGCTTTTTAAATTAAAATGGAAATAAATTAGTAAAGAAAATAGTGTTTATATAATAACATGTATAATGAGGGGTTTATGTGAGAAGGTTAGTTTTCTTATGATAATTAGAGTTGTATGAGGGTTTTTATGCAAATAGGGTTAGAGAATGGTTAAGGTTAAGAAATACCTCGTAAACACCACACCTTAGGTTAACCTAATGGCCACACCTGCTCCTTGCATGAAACCACCACCGTCTTGTATGGTGACACCACCTACTACCTTATCTCTTCGTATCCTTTAATTTTAACAATTAGTTCAGTTGATACATATTAAGTTAGGGAAAATAAACTGGTTTAGAAAAAAAAAAAGAGACACCTTAGCACACAACAAAGAAGAGAAAAGAAAAGAAAGAAGAGAAGAATGAACTAGGTGCTAAGGATTTCACCACCACCATCAAACTAGGATCTTTGAGTTGTGCATCTTGGAGGAATCCTTTTCAGTAATCTTCTGTAGGTATAATCTCTAAACTCTATAGAATTCTAGTTCTGAAAAGTTTAAATGTAGAAATCGGATATCGGAAATATCGTATTGTGGTAATTATAAGTTCCGTGTTAAATCTGCTATAGTTTAGATGATAATAAAAATAATCAAACCGTACCTTAATCTTATAAATTGGACTTAGAATAACCCATAGGAAGACGACCCTATTGTAAGTCCATGATGCACACCCCACGTGTCGCGGGGTGGCGGAATACTTTAAAAAACGGTTTTCTCGCACCAAAAGAAACTTGTTTTAGCTTTGCATCATGAACTTGTTCCACTATTGGATCTTGTTTAAAGCTTAGCTAACAAAAATAAACTACTAGAGAATGTTAACTACTAGGTTGAGAAGTTATACCCTCGTGTCTAATCCTTCGGTTCTTCAAGTGGCTCCTTGCTCCTTGGTTCAACCTTCTTGTTGATCTCCTTTCTTGTGCTTCTTCTAGGTCATTGAAGAGTTCGTTTTCCAGTCTCCTTTGCGTCAAAAATGGATCCACCCGAGGGTTATGGTCAAGCTCCAACCTCAAAGAAATACCTTAGTGATCTAACTTGGTAAGAGAGAAGACTAAGTTGATGTAGAGTGAGTGTATTGGATTAATTGATCTCAAAACTCATTGTTTTGCAACACATGCAAGTGTATAAGCTTGAGGAAGAAGGAGAGAAGAAAACCTAGGAGAGAGAATGCATTTTTAGAATGAGTAGAGAATGAGTTGTGAGAATGGCTAAGTATTTTTCTAATAATTCAACCATGGAATTATTTAATCTCACAAATTACAACCTTACTTGAATAGTAACTCTAAAGTGAATAAACAAATGCTTAGCCATGCTTTCAACCCCTGCCTCATTTATCTCCTCATTTCCACCTCATTAATCCTTTATGAAAAAAGAATAAAACAATAATGAGGTGTCCCCTTCTAGAAGCTCATTCTTGTGAAATTATAAGAATACCCTTTTTCCGTATTTTCATATCCGTATCCGTATTCCAAAAAATACGGATACACTGAGATCAGTATAATCCAATATTACAATACTAGTATCCGGCTTAAACCAAAGCCACTAGTATTATCCGTCCGATCGTCATTCGAGTAGCCAGTACACGAATGCGATCGAAACCCTGCCGTAAGACCATACGGCGTCTACATCGTCTCGTCTGATCCAGGGAAACCCTCTGTGTGGGACTCTAAAGACTCGACAGCACGCTGGCAGTGGATTTAACCACAAGTCCTTCGGTGGCACTAGCTGTATGTAACGGCAACTCAGGTACATGTCGAAAAGGAGGCCGACGAGCGAACTCGTCCGTAACCCCTACTGAGCCTGTCCGTGACAATATCCGCGCAGTCCGGTCTGTTCGTCTGAGAGTGCCACATGTATGGTCTAGGGAGGTGGTGAACGTCAGACCCCTAACAACCGTACAAGTCGTGCCGGTGTGGCTCAAGACCATCTGAGAATCTACTGGTCAGTCCACCAGTAATTCTCAATCAGCCCTGGCCAGGGACTTATGGTAATGACCAACCAATCACAGTGCGATATCGACTCCCTATACCGGGAGAGACGAATCCCTAACAGTCGCTCACTACCTCCATGTGGCTCGGGACTGTACCCAATTAAAACCTGTTTGCACGACTCCTTTGAGCCGTGGTAGGGTAGTAATCAAAGCACAGTGGGAACTCACATGAGACAAATGACGACCTTAAGTCGACAGACTATCTGCACACATGTCACCTGAGAACTGCTATCTGACGCTAGGTATAATACCATCTAGTTAGTTCTCGGTGAGTCCTGCCCGGTGTACTTACACCCAGTGAGCATCTGTATACAATCTTAGGTGCACATCAGCAATGGCTGCGGGACCAATCCATCGCCCCTCGTTAGGGTCTAGATATGTATACACTAGTTTACTCTAGAGCATCGATGCCCAGTCTCGATACTCCTGCGACTAGGGACATTTAAGGATGTGCCTATTGACCATCCAGCTCCCACAAGTATGACTGCCATCACAATGCTGGTAGTCAGGCACACACCCTTCGGGCTTTATCAACATGTATACAAAGTAAAATATATCACATGTTAAGATAAAGACAAACCAAATAGCGTACTATCATATCAAGCAAGATTTTCATATACATACATATCCCTGGCATCCTATACAATGAAGGCCTCTAGAGCATATATATCCAACAATCTCCCACTTGCACTAAGGCATGTAATTGGCGCAATGAGTACCCACTGTCTGCACTAGATCTAGTTGCTGGCGTACCGCATGCCCAACATTTCAAACATCCTCTCGATCTGGACTTGAGGGATGGCCTTGGTGAATGGATCTGCCGTGTTGTCTTTTGTGTCCACTCTCCGTACCTCGATCTCCCGGCGATCCACGATCTCCCTGATCAGGTGATACCGCCTCAAGATATGCCTGGATTACTGATGGGACCTTGGTTCCTTTGCTAATGTTACAGCCCCATTGTTATCACAATACAAAGGTATTGGATTGACAATGGACGGAACCACCTGTAGTTCAGAAATGAACTTCTTCATCCAGACAGCCTCTTTTGCGGCATCGTTAGCAGCTATATACTCGGCCTCCATAGTTGAATCTGCGACGGTATCCTGTTTGGAACTCCTCCAACATACCGCCCCTCCATTGAGGGTAAACACAAAACCCAAAACGGATTTAGAGTCATCTTTATCACTTTGGAAGCTGGAGTCGGTAAAAGCCTCGACCTGGAGGTCCCCATTACCGTAAACCAAGAACATCTCCTTAGTCCTTCTTAGGTACTTGAGAATGTTCTTTACCGCTATCCAATACTTCTCACCTGGGTCAGACTGATACCTGCTTACCACACTAAGTGCGTAAGCTACATCTGGTCTGGTACATAATATCGCATACATTATGGATCCTACTGCCGAAGCGTAGGGTATAATGCCCATGCGAGCCCTCTCTTCATCAGTCTTTGGAGACATCTCTTTGGAGAGGGTGATCCCGTGACAAGCGGGTAGATTACCGCGCTTGGAATCTTCCATATTAAATCTCTTTAGTATAGTGTCAATATACCGGGACTGTGAAAGTCCCAACATCCTTTTGGATCTATCACGATAGATCTTAATGCCCAGAATGTAGGATGCATCTCCCAAGTCTTTCATGGAGAATTTCTGTAACAAGAAGAGCTTTACTGATTGTAGCATAGGGATATCATTCCCTATCAGTAGTATGTCGTCGACGTACAAAACGAGGAAGACTACTGCTCCTTCTACAATCTTCCTATAAATGTATGGTTCATCTACATTTTTGATAAAGTCAAATTCTTTGACCGTCTCATCAAAGCAGATGTTCCAACTCCGCGATACTTGCTTTAATCCATAAATGGATTTAAGCAACTTTCACACCTTTCCGCTGCTCCCACTATCTAAGAAACCTTCTGGTTGATCCATGTAAACATTTTCTTCTAAATGTCCATTTAGAAAAGCTGTTTTTATGTCCATCTGCCAGATTTCATAGCCATGGAAGGCAGCAATGGCAAGCAGGATCCGAATGGATTTAAGCATAGCTACTGGGGAAAAGGTTTCATCATAGTCCAATCCTGGTCTTTGATGAAAAACTTTTGCTACGAGTTTAGCTCTGTAGGTTTCCACTTGTCCAAATGCACCAATCTTCTTTTTGAAGATCCATTTGCATCCAACTGGTTTCACCCCAGGAGGAGCAACATCTAAAGTCCATACTTTATTGGTGTACATGGATTCTATTTCGGATCTCATAGCATCCAGTCACTTCACCGAGTCTTTACTCGTGATAGCCTGCTGAAAATTAGTAGGCTCGTCATCATCGATGATGCAATCCTCTCGATCGCCATCTACAAGAAAACCATAGTATCTTTCAAGAGGACAAGAAAGCCTACTAGATCTGCGGAGCGGCGTTGGTTCGTCGGGCTCTATTGAAACATGAGGTTCTACTAAGTCCTCGGCAGTAGTTTGAGGTTCTGGAATTTCTTCCAGCTCTACCGTGCTCCCACTAATTTCTTTTGCAAGAAATTCGCTCTCTAAGAAGACAATGTGGCGAGCGACAAACACCTTTTGTTCTTTAGTGTGGTAGACAATATATCCCCTTGAATGCTTGGGGTATCCCACAAACTTGCATAAAACCGATCGTGCCTCGAGCTTGTCCGGATTATGTTTCTTAACAAATGCCAGACACCTCCATATCTTGAAATACTTGAGACATGGCCTCTTCCCGCTCCACATTTCATATGGAGTGGTAGGCACAGACTTAGTCGGAACTCTATTCAATAGGTATGCAGTTGATTCTAGCGCAAAACCCCAGAAGGAAAGTGGCAACTCAACACTACTCATCATTGAACGCACCATGTCCAGTAGCGTGTGATTCCTCCTTTCTGATACACCATTATGCTGAGGTGTATATGGTGGAGTAAGCTGAGAGAGAATTCCATTCTCTTTTAAGTATTCAAGGAAACTGGTACTTAAGTATTCTCCACCTCGATCAGATCGAAGTGTCTTGATGCTTTTACCAGTCTGTTTCTCCACTTCATTTTTATACTCCTTAAACTTATCAAAGGCCTCGGATTTATGCTTCATTAAAAACACATGTCCATACCTCGAGAAATCATCGGTAAAAGTGATGAAGTAGGAGTGACCGCTCCGTGCATGTGTAGACATCGGATCACATACATCGCTATGTACAAGTCCCAAGAGTTCCATGGCTCTTTCTCCGTGTCCGGTGAACGGAGATTTGATCATCCTTCCTTTGATACATGATTGACAAGTTGCATATGATGAATATTCAAACGGATCTAAATATCCATCTTTATGTAACTTAGTCAACCTTGTTTCATTTATATGACCAAGTCTACAATGCCATAGGAAGGCTTGGTTTGAATCTGGAGCCTTCCTTTTAAGCATGTTTTGAATATTGAAAACTGGAGGTTGATTAAGTATGTATATGCCATTTTCCAGTGTGCCAAACCCAATCATTTCTTGATTTAGGAGAATGTTCATGACATTTCTTTCAAGTGCAAAATTATATCCTTCATTAGATAACAAAGATACTGATATAATATTACACAACATACTGGGAATACAAAAACAGCTGTACAACACCAAAATGTGCCCACTAGTCAACCCCAGGTGATATTCCCCCATTGCATCAGCATCTACGTGCATTCCATTGCCCATCCGGAGGGTCATATCACCAGTCTTCGGTGCTCTATGGTTTCTCAGAGCCTGCAAAGAATTACAGATGTGAGAACCAGAACCGGTATCAAGTACCCATGATGTAGAGTTTACTGAAAGACAATTTTCGATTACAAACACACCTGAAGCAGAAGCAGCAGCTTGCTTCGTGTCCTTGGCTTTGAAATCCATGCAATCCTTCTTCCAGTGCCCTTGCTTGTGACAATAGTAGCATTCATTCTTATCCGCCTTTACCCTTCCTGCCTTGTTCGTTCCCTGCACCTTCTTGACCCCGCCTTTCGGTTTGGTGGCTTTCATCTTCTTCTTCCCCTTAGCTTTTGCTTTGGATTTAGAAGAGGATGATTGGCCAACATACAGAACGGGGGTCTTCTCCTTTTTCAAGGAGGTCTCTGCTACCCTCAACATGTTGAGGAGCTTTAGAAGATCAGCTTCCATTTTGTGCATGTTGAAGTTCAGCACGAACTGAGAGATGGTGTGGGGAAGGGACTGCAAAATCAAGTCGATATATAACTCATTCTCTAGCATGCATCCCTGGTTTGCGAGTTCCTCAATGAGGTTGATCATTTTCAGGACGTTCTCTCTCACAGGTGATCTTGGAGCTAACCTCATCTGGAATAGTTTCCTTGAGGTCTCGTACCTCGCGATACGGGAGTGCTCTCGATACAGTTCCTTGCAATGGAGAAAGATGGATATAATATCCATACTCTCGTGTTGTTTCTGGAGTTCATTGTTCATGGACGCCAGCACGATACACTTAGCTCTTTCGCAGTCTAGATCCCAAGTTTTGCGAACCTCCATGTCCGCAACTGAGAAATCCGGTCCTGGGATAGGGGAAGGAACAGCGGTGGTAACATATGCAACTTTATCATAAGTCAGTGCAATATTGACGTTCCTTAGCTAATCTTTATAGTTTGGCCCAGTCAATGTATTCTTTTCAAGTAATAGTTTTAGTCCTGTCATGGTAGATGCCAGAGAGAGAGAAAAGAAACACTCAGCATATGCTCTTACAAGTTTAGATTGGTTTATTAGTTTATCTAAACAGGATGGCTCCCACCGTTTCCTCAAATCCTTCTTCAAACCCTAAAAGAAGAATTAGTCAGGATTGATCGCACTTCACAATACTTGCTTAACCTTTCAGCCAGGCCAGTGTTGGTACTTCGAGGGAGGTTTTCCAACACTTTCGCGAAGTTCCTTAATTATATAACCTCTTTTCCCTGGAGGCGTAGCCCCACTAACACCTTTCTAGACACCTACTTGGTTTATAGCATTGATTGTTAAGTGAGAAAATCTCCCGAGAGTAATCCTACTCATCGGTGGGATCGGGATCCAACTATCATCGCATGATGCCCTAGATGGAAGCCACTCTAGTCACCACACTCCAGAAGGTATGCTAAATCTGTAGGTTTCCTTTATGTTTGAAACTCCCGATGTGATTTTTACCCCAAGCTCTTATGACCTTGACGTAGGCCAACAAATTATAAGACGCAAGTCAAGTTCTACCCATCGTTGTCCTGATTAATTTAGATCCATCCGTACTCGCCCTTGACGTAGGCCAACAAGGTTGTACGACTGTCCTAAACTAATGCATTTATCTCTGCAACAAATAAGCAACACATCGCTACCATACACTATGCCTTGACGTAGGCCAACAAACATAGCATGAATATGATGTGCTGTTTATTTGAAACGACGGAGGGTTACGGCTGGTTTTTGGCGAAACCGTTAACGTAGTGAACTTGATATGATCGAAGGAACCATGATAGCTTTTTAAAAGGAGTGGTTTAAGCTCCGCTTTTAAAATTTGCATTTTGAAGAAAACCGAGTGGTTTTGAAATTGTTCCAACGATTTAGTTTAGGTTTATTTTCTTTGCATTAATGAATTAATGCTGTCCCATCATTTAATCCTACCATTGCAGAAAAAAATGAAAATACAACGTACGCTTATGCCTTCCGCATTCGCCACTGGGCCCCGTCATCACCTGTTAGGTTACTTAACTAACGACAGAGTGGGGGCTGGACTAGCGCGGGTGTAAAACATAAGCAACGCCTAATAAATATCATATATAGATATATACATTCGTCGCACGCAATAATAGACATTCCAGATCACAGATGAACATGTTGGATATATAAGGAATTCCGTACTTCGTTTAAGCCCATAACGAAGGACGGGTTCCACGGTCGTGATGAATAGCCAAAACCCCACCATAGACCCCTGCGGGTGTGGCAAACTACCCGCCAAGTACCAGAAGTGAAGCAGTCTCTCTCAACAACGTGAGTAGGCCACTTAGCACTTCAAAGTACCCGGTAGTTTGTGCACCCCACCTTGGGTCTATCGTAGGAGGAAAAACAGTAAAAGAAATAATACAACGGTGGCTACAACCTCAACCCAGATGTGCCCCGCAAAAAAATAATATTACATCAATTTTACAAATTACATTGAATGAAAGAAAAGAAAATACTCGTCTCACACCCCCCGGCTATTCATCATCGACGATCCAATAAAATTCATATACACAAACCAATCAACACAGATATGTGCAACCCCCACTAATCGTCGTATAGCGATTAGCAGACGTTTCAAAACACATATAACATTACAGAAGAACCGATTAGCTAAAGCAATTAGAATTTCGATCGATTAAGCAAATTTGAATCTACCCCAAGTTCCATATAGTACACAAAATATCTGGGCAGAAGCAAAATATCCCAAAAATCACAAATCCAGAAAATAAGAAAATCAGAAAAAATTTGGACCGAATCGGAGTCAGCTCGGCCGCGGATCGGCGGCAGAACGCTAGATTCTGCCGCGGTTCTGTGGTGATTTGATCGATTCATGAGCCCAAATTTCTTCTTTGTTATTAAAAAAAGCCTGCATGTATTTTTAAGCCTTCTGAAAAAAAATTTAGACCAGATTTCAAAATCGACAGAAACATGCATTTTCGGATGTGATTTCGGGATTTTTCCGGCGATCAAATTTCTAACACTTTGCTAACAAGTTAGTTAAGGTTTAACATGTCTCTGATACCAGTGTAAGTCCATGATGCACACCCCACATGTCGCGGGGAGGCGGAATACTTTAAAAACGGTTTTCTCGCACCAAAAGAAACTTGTTTTTGCTTTGCATCATGAACTTGTTCCACTATTGGATCTTGTTTAAACCTTAGCTAACAAAACTAAACTACTAGAGAGTGTTAACTACTAGGTTGAGAAGTTATACCCTCGTGTCTAGTCCTTCGGTTCTTCAAGTGGCTCCTTACTCCTTGGTTCAACCTTCTTGTTGATCTCCTTTCTTATGTTTCTTCTAGGTCATTGAAGAGTTCGCTTGCCGGTCTCCTTTGCGTCAAAGATGGATCCACCCGAGGGCTATGGTCAAGCTCCAACCTCAAAGAGATACCTTAGTGATCTAACTTGCTAAGAGAGAAGACTAAGTTGATGTAGAGTGAGTGTATTGGATTAATTGATCTCAAAACTCATTGCTTTGCAACACATGCAAGTGTATGAGCTTGAGGAAGAAGGAGAGAAGGAAATCTAGGAGAGAGAATGCATTTTTAGAATGAGTAGAGAATGAGTTGTGAGAATGGCTAAGTATTTTTCTAATAATTCAACCATGGAATTATTTAATCTCACAAATTACAACCTTACTTGAATAGTAACTCTAAAGTGAATAAAAAAATGCTTAGCCATGCTTTCAACCCATGCCTCATTTATCTCCTCATTTCCACCTCATTAATCCTTTATGAAAAAAAATAAAACAATAATGAGGTGTCCCCTTCTAGAAGCTCATTCTTGTGAAATTACAAGAATGCCCTTTTTCCGTATTTTCATACCCGTATCCGTATTCCGAAAAATACGGATACACTGAGATCAGTATAATCCAATACTACAATACTAGTATCCGGTTAAACCAAATCCACTAGTATTATCCGTCCGATCGTCATTCGAGTAGCCAGTACACGGATGCGATCGAAACCCTGTCGTAAGACCATACGGCGTCTACATCGTCTCGTCTGATCCAGGGAAACCCTCTGTGTGGGACTCTAAAGACTCGACAGTACGCTGGTAGTGGGTTTAACCACAAGTCCGTCAGTGGCACTAGCTGTACATAACGGCAACCCAGGAACATGTCGAAAAGGAGGCCGACGAGCGAACTCGTCCGTAACCCCTACTGAGCCTGTCCATGACAATATCCGCGCAGTCCGGTCTGTTCGTCTGAGAGTACGGCATGTATGGTCTAGGAAGGTGGTGAACGTCAGACCCCTAACAACCGTACAAGTCGTGTCGGTGTGGCTCAAGACCATTCGAGAATATACTGGTCAGTCCACCAGTAATTCTCAATCAGCCCTGGCCAGGGACTTATGGTAATGACCAACCGATCATAGTGCGATATCGACTCCCTATATCGGGAGAGACGAATCCCTAACAGTCGCTCACTGCCTCCATATGGCTCGGGACTGTACCCAACTAAAACCTGTTTGCACGACTCCTTTGAGCCGTGGTAGGGTAATAATCAAAGTACAGTGGGAACTCACACGAGACAAATGATGACTTTAAGTCGACAGACTATCTGCACACATGTCACCTAAGAACTGCTATCTGACGCTAGGTAGAATACCATCTAGTCAGTTCTCGGCGAGTCCTGTCTGGTGTACTCACACCCAGTGAGCATCTGTATACAATCTTAGGTGCACATCACCAATGGCTGCGGGACCAATCCATCGCCCCTCGTCAGGGTTTAGATATGTATACACTAGTCTACTCTGGAGCATCGATGCCCTGTCTCGATACTCCTGCGACTAGGGACATTTAAGGATGTGCCTATTGACCATCCAGCTCTCACAAGTATGACTGCCATCACAACGCTGGTAGTCAGGCACACACCCTACGGGCTTTATCAACATGTATACAAAGTAAAATATATCACATGTTAAGATAAAGACAGACCAAATAGCGTACTATCATATCAAGCAAGATTGTCATGTACATACATATCCCTAGCATCCTATACAATGAAGGCCTCTAGGGCATATATATCCAACACCCATTCCCTCGGATTTTGGCCGGAGACAATTGCCGAAATTCCGAGCTCGCCGAATTTTTATGGGAGTTAGGTGTTGGGATTTTTAGAGTAGCTCTTTGTATATATATTAGGATGTTTGGTATTGCTAGTTTAACTTAGTTTTGTTGGATATATATGCCCTAGAGGCCTTCATTGTATAGGATGCTAGGGATATGTATGTACATGATAGTCTTGCTTGATATGATAGTACGCTATTTGGTTTGTCTTTATCTTAACGTATGATATATTTTCCTTGGTATTTATATATACATGTTGATAAAGCCCATAGGGTGTTTGCCTGACTACCGGCGTTGTGATGGCTGTCATACTTGTGGGAGCTGGATAGTCAATAGGCACATCCTTAGATGTCCCTGGTCGCAGGAGTATCGAGACTGGGATCGATACTCCGGAGTAGACTAGTGTATACATATCTAGACCCTGAGGAGGGGCGATGGACTGGTCCCGCAGCCATTGGTGGAGTGCACCTAAGATTGTATACAGATGCTCACTGGGTGTGAGTACACCGGACAGGACTCGCCGAGAACTGACTGGATGGTATTATACCTAACGTCAGATAGCAGTTCTCAGGTGACATGTGTGCAGATAGTCCGTTGACTTAAGGTCGTCATTTGTCTCGTGTGAGTTCCCACTGTGCTTTGATTACTGCCCTACCATGATTCAAAGGAGTCGTGCAAATAGGTTTTAGTTGGGCACAGTCCCGAGCCACGTGGAGGCAGTGAGCGACTGTTAGGGATTCGTCTCTCCCGGTATAGGGAGTTGATATCGCACGGTGATCGGTTGGTCATTACCATAAGTCCCTGACCAGGGCTGATTCAGAATTGTTGATGGACTGATCAGTAGATTCTCGGATAGTCTTGAGCCATGCCGACACGACTTGTACGGTTATTAGGGGTCTGACGTCCACCACTTCCCTAGACCATACATGCGATACTCTTAGACGAACAGACCGGACTGCGCGGATATTGTCACGGACAGGCTCAGTAGGATTTCGGATGGGTTTCCTCATCGGCTTTCTTATCGACAACTACCTGGGGACCGTTACGTACAGCTAGTGCCGCTTGCGGTCTGTGGTTAAACCCACTTCCAGCGTAGTAGTCGAGTCTTTAGAGTCCCACACAGAGATTTCCCAACTCCAGGCGAAATGATATAGAGGTCGTACGGTTTTACGACAAAGGGTTCAGACGCATACGTGTTTAAACGCACGTACGACATTCGGACGGTTTTTACTAGCCGGCTTTGGTTTATGCCAGATTCTAGTATCGGGTTATTGGATTTATACAGTCTAAAGTTTTTCCGTGTTTTCACGGATGCGAGGGGCGTTCTCGTAATTTTCCGGGAAGCTTCTAGAAGGATGGTGACTAAGGGGGTTAAGGTGGCATTTTCATTAAATGCAAATTGTGACTCATTTGTGTGATTCACTATGTCATTAATGCATCATTTATTTCTTATTGACTCACATAGTGAATCACTCATATTGAATTAATGAAGCATGGTGAATAATCATTTATATTCATTTATTTGATAATTCATTATGTTTCATATATTCAAGTGAGAAGCTTTTTCATTCTCATTATCATCTTCACCTTCTCTCTCCTCAAGCTCACTCTCTTCTTCAAACCCTAATCCTACCACTCATGAGTTGAGTACAATGATTAGGATAGACTAAACACTCCATAACCTAACTCTATATCATCTTAGTTACTTTGATTAGCAACTAGAGAAACTAAGTAACCTCAAGTTTAGAGGTTATAGCTTGGATTAGGGTTCTTGGGTGGATCATCTATCACGGATAGGAGGCCGAGGAGGACTTAGAGATCATAAAGACGAAGGACTAGAATCATTTGGTATAATCTCTTTACATAGTAGCTTAGAACTCTATGCTTCTTGTTAATTATCGTTTAGAAAAGATCTTCGGTTAGTCGATGTTTACATACAAAACAAGATCGTTTTTCATATTTCCGCCTCCCTGCAACTCGTGGGGTGTTGTACATTGAGTTACAGTGGTATCAGAGCCTCACTAAACAATAATTAACTCACTTGCAAAGTCGTATGCATTTCGAACGCAAAACGAACCGGAAAATACCCCGATGTCACATACTTTCTGTCGATTTTAAAATGAGGTCCAAATTTTTTTCAGGTGACTGCAGACTGACCAACATGAAAATATAAGAACACAGAAGAAAAATGGGCTCCTGAATCGGCCACTGAGCCGCGGAACCGCGGCCGATTCCACCGATCGGCCGCGGATCCGCGGCCGAGTTCAGGCCGATTCAGCCCAGTTTTCTTCTGTGCATCTATTGTGATATTTTGTATTTTCTGGTATTGTTTATTTTCTGCTCAGGTTTCAAATTTACAGAGAAGATTTGGAGTAGAATTTAATGTGTTTAATCAATCGAAATTATACGATGTTTGCTTGTTTGATTATATATGTGAACTGTATTATGTGTTCGTAAATCTCCCATAACTGCTAGTATGTCGGTTGGCAGGGGGTTGCACATATCTGTAATGTTTTTTAACGGTTTGTGGATATGAACTGTATTGGACTATTGTGATGATTAGCCGGATTATGTGATGGGTTATTGTATTAATTCATTCGATGTAAATGTAATAAGTTGTAATATTATTTTGCGGGGCACATCCAGGTTGCGGTTGTAGCCACCGTAGTATTATTTCTTTTTACTGTTTTTGCTCCTAGGATTGACCCAAGGTGGGGTGCACAAACTATCGGGTACTTTAAAGTGTTGAGGCAGACCGCTTCACTTCTGGTACATGACGGGTAGTTTGCCGTACCCGTAGGGGTCTGGGGTGGGGTAAATGGCTATTCATCACAACTGTGTAATCCGTCTTTCGTTGCAGGATCAAAAGAAACGCAGATTGTTTACATATCCAATAAAGTTTATCTGTGATCTGGAATGCCTATTATTGCGTCTGACGAATGTACAATATCTATATATGATAGCTATTTAGATGTCACTTATGTTTTACACCCGCGCTAGCCCAGCCCCCGCTCTGTCGTTAGTTAAGTAACCTAACGGGTGATGACGGGACCCAGTGGAGAATGCGGATGGCATAAGAGGACGTTGTATTTTCGTTGTTATCTGTAATGATAGGTTAATGATAGGGCGTATTATTATTAATGCAAAGAAAATAAAACCTAAACTGAATCGTTGGAACAATTTCTAAAACCACTCGGTTTTCTTGAAAAAGCAAATTTTAAATGCGGAGCTTAAACCAATCCTTTTAAATAAAAGCTATCTTTGTTCCTTCGATCATATCAAGTTCATTACGTTAAAGGTTTTTTGCCAAAAACCAGCCGTAACCTTCCGTCGTTTCAGATAGACAGCACATCGTATTCATGCTATGCTTGTTGGCCTACGTCAAGGCATAGTGTATGGTAGCAGTGTGTGTGCCTATTTGTTGCATAGATAGATGCATTAGTTTAAGACAGACGTACACCTTGTTGGTCTACGTCAAGGACATGTACTATGTACTTAAATTGATCAGCACAACGATGGGTAGAACTTGACTTGCGTCTTATGATTTGTTGGCCTACGTCAAGGTCATAAGAGCTTGGGGTAAAAAAAATCACATCGAGAGTTTCAAATATAAAGGAAACTTGCAGATTTAGCATACCTTATGGAGTGTGGTGACTAGAGTGGCTTCCATCTAGGGCATCATGCAATGATAGTTGGATCCCAATCCCACTGATGAGTAGGATTACTCTCGGGAATTTTTCTCACTTAACAATCAATGCTATAAACCAAGTAGGTGACTAGAAAGGTGTTAGAGGGGCTACGCCTCCAGGGAAAAGAGGTTATTTAATTAAGGAACTTCGCGAAAGCGTTGGAAAACCTCCCTCGAAGTACCAACACTAGCCTGGCTGAAAGGTTAAGCAAGTATTGTGACGTGTGATTAAATCCTGACTAGTTTTTCTTTTAGGTTTTGAAGAAGAATTTGAGGAAACAGTGGGAACCATCCTGTTTAGATAAATTAATAAACCAATCTAAACTTGCAAGAGCATATGCTGAGTGTTTTCTTTTCTCTCTCTCTGGCAGCTACAATGACTGGACTAAAACTATTACTTGAAAAAAATATACTGACCGGGTAGAACTATAAAAATTGGCTAAGGAACGTCAATATTGCACTGACTTATGACAAAGTAGCATATGTTACCACCGTTGTTCCTCCCCTTATCCCAGGACCAGATTCCTCAATTGTGGACAAGGTAGTTCGCAAAACTTGGGATCTAGACTGTGAGAGAGCTAAGTGTATCGTACTGGCGTCCATGAACAATGAACACCAGAAACAGCACGAAAGTATGGATGTTATATCCATCTTTCTCCATTGCAAGGATTTGTATGGGGATCACTCCCGTATCGCGAGGTACGAAACCTCAAGGAAACTCTTCCAGATAAGGTTAGCTCCAGGATCGCCTATAGGAGAGCACGTCTTCAAAATGATCAGCCTCATTGAGGAACTCGCAAACCTGGGATGCGTGCTAGAGAACGATTTGTATATCGACTTGATTTTGCAATCCCTTCCCCACACCTTCTCTCAGTTCGTGCTGAACTTCAACATGCACGAAATAGAAGTTGATCTTCCAAAGCTCCTCAATATGTTGAGGGTAGCAGAGACCTCCTTGAAAAAGGAGAAGACCCCCGTTCTGTATGTTGGCCAATCATCTTCTTCTAAATCTAAAGCGAAAACTAAAGGGAAGAAGAAGATGAAAGCCACCAAACCGAAAGGTGGGGTCAAGAAGGTGCAGGGAACGAACAAGGCAGGAAGGGTGAAGACAAAAAAGAACGAGTGCTTCTATTGTCACAAGCAAGGGCACTGGAAGAAGGATTGTCAGGCCTTCAAAGCCAAGGACATGAAGCAAGTAGTTGCTTCTACTTCAGGTGTGTTTGTAATCGAAAATTGTCTTTCAGTTAACTCTACATCATGGGTACTTGTTACCGGTTTTGGTTCTCACATCTGTAATTCATTACAGAATCTGAGAAATAGTAGAGCACTGGGGACAGGTGATATGACTCTCCCGATGGGCAATGGAATGCATGTAGATGCAATTGCAATAGGGGAATATCACCTAGGGTTGACTAGTGGGCACATTTTAGTGTTGTACAGCTGTTTTTGTATTCCCAGTATGCTGTGTAATATTATATCAGTATCTTTGTTATCGAATGAAGGATATAGTTTTGCGCTTGAAAGAAATGTTATGAACATTCACCTAAATCAAGAACTGATTGGGTTTGGCACACTGGAAAACGGCATATACATACTTAATCAACCTCAAATTTTCAATATTCAAAACACGCGTAAAAGAAAGGCTCCAGATTCAAATCAAGCCTTCCTATGGCATTGTAGACTCGGTCATATAAATGAAACAAGGTTGACTAAGTTACATAAAGATAGATATTTAGATCCGTTTGAATATTCATCATATGCAACTTGTCAATCATGTATCAAAGGAAAAATGACCAAATCTCTGTTCACCGGACACGGAGAAAGAGCCACTGAACTCTTGGGACTAGTACACAGTGATGTATGTGGTCCGATGTCTACGCATGCACGAAGTGATTACTCCTACTTCATCACTTTTACTGATGACCTCTCTAGGTATGGACATGTGTTCTTAATGAAGCATAAATCCGAAGCTTTTGAGAAGTTTAAGGAGTATAAAAATGATGTAGAGAAACAAACTGGTAAAAGCATCAAGACACTTCGATCTGATCGAGGTGGAGAATACTTAAGTACCAGTTTCCTTGAATGCTTAAAAGAGAATGGAATTCTCTCTCAGCTTACTCCGCCTTATACACCTCAGCATAATGGTGTATCAGAAAGGAGGAATCACACGCTATTAGATATGGTGCGTTCAATGATGAGTAGTGCTGAGTTGCCATTTCCTTCTAGGGATTTGCTCTAGAATCAGCCGCATACCTATTGAATAGAGTTCCAACTAAGTCTGTACCTACCACTCCATATGAAATGTGGAGCGGGAAGAGACCATATCTCAAGTATATTAAGATATGGGGGTGTCCGGCATATGTTAAAAAGCATAATCCGGACAAGCTCGAGGCACGATCGGTTTTATGCAAGTTTGTAGGATACCCCAAGCATTCAAGGGGGTATATGGTCTACCACACTGAAGAACAAAAGGTGTTTGTCGCTCGCCACATTGTCTTCTTAGAAAGCGAATTTCTTGCAAAAGAAATTAGTGGGAGCGCGGTAGAGTTGGAAGAAATTCCAGAACCTCAAACTGCTACCGAGGACTTAGTAGAACCTCAGATTTCAACAGAACATGAAGAACCAACGCCACTCCGCAGATCTAGTAGGCTTTCTCATCCTCCTGAAAGATACTATGGTTTTCTTCTAGATGAGGATCGAGAGGATTGCATCATCGATGATGATGATCCTACTAGTTTTCAGCAGGCTATCACGAGTAGTGATTCGATGAAATGGCTAGATGCTATGAGATCCGAAATGGAATCCATGTATACCAATAAAGTATGGACTTTAGAAGTTGCTCCTCCTGGAGTAAAACCAGTTGGATGCAAATGGATCTTCAAAAAGAAGATTGGTGCATTTGGACAGGTGGAAACCTACAAAGCTAGACTCGTAGCAAAAGGTTTTCGTCAAAGACCAGGATTGGACTATGATGAAACCTTTTCACTTGTAGCTATGCTTAAATCCATTCGGATCCTGCTTGCGATTGCTGCCTTCCATGACTATGAAATCTGGCAGATGGACGTAAAAACAGCTTTTCTAAATGGACATTTAGAAGAGAGTGTTTACATGGATCAACCAGAAGGTTTCTTAGACAGTGGGAGCAGCGGAAGAGTCTGCAAGTTGCTTAAATCGATTTATGGATTAAAGCAAGCATCGCGGAGTTGGAATATCTGCTTTGATGAGACAGTCAAAGAATTTGACTTTATCAAAAATGTAGATGAACCATGTATTTATAGGAAGATTGTAGAAAGAGCAGTAGTCTTTCTCGTTTTGTACGTCGACGACATACTACTGATAGGGAATGATATCCCTATGCTACAATCAGTAAAGCTCTTCTTGTCACAGAAATTCTCTATGAAAGACTTGGGAGATGCATCATACATTCTGAGCATTAAGATCCATCGTGATAGATCTAATAGAATGTTGGGACTTTCACAGTCCAGGTATATTGACACTATACTAAAGAGATTTAGTATGGAAGATTCCAAGCGCGGTAATATGCCCGCTTGTCACGGAATCACCCTCTCCAAAGAGATGTCTCCAAAGACTGATGAAGAGAGGGCTCGCATGGGCATTATACCTTACGCTTCGGCTGTAGGATCTATATTGTATGCGATGTTATGTACCAGACCGGATGTAGCTTACGCACTTAGTGTGGTAAGCAGGTATCAGTCTGACCCAGATGAGAAACATTGGATAGCGGTGAAGAATATTCTCAAGTACCTGAGAAGGACTAAGGAGATGTTCTTAGTTTACGGTAATAGGGACCTCCAGGTAGAGGCTTTTACCGACTCCGGCTTCCAAAGTGACAAAGATGATTCTAAATCCATTTCGGGTTTTGTGTTTACCCTCAATGGAGGGGCGGTATGTTGGAGGAGTTCCAAACAGGATACCGTCGCAGACTCAACTATGGAGGCTGAGTATATAGCTGCTAGTGAAGCCGCAAAAGAGACTGTCTGGACGAGAAAGTTCATTTCTGAACTTCAGGTGGTTCCGTCGATTGCCAATCCAATACCTTTGTATTGTGATAACAATGGGGCTGTAGCATTAGCGAAGGAACCAAGGTCCCATCAGAAATCCAGGCATATCTTAAGGCGGTTTCACCTGATCAGGGAGATCATGGATCGTCGGGAGATCGAGATACGGAGAGTGAACACAAAAGACAACACGGAAGATCTATTCACCAAGGCCATCCCTCAAGTGCAGTTCGAGAGGCTGTTTGAGATGTTGGGCATGCGGTACACCAGCAACTGGATCTGGTAGAGACAGTGGGTACTCATTGCGCCAATTATAGGCCTTAGTGCAAGTGGGAGATTGTTGGATATATATGCCCTAGAGGCCTTCATTGTATAGGATGCTAGGGATATGTATGTACATGATAGTCTTGCTTGATATGATAGTACGCTATTTGGTTTGTCTTTATCTTAACGTATGATATATTTTCCTTGGTATTTATATATACATGTTGATAAAGCCCATAGGGTGTTTGCCTGACTACCGGCATTGTGATGGCTGTCATACTTGTGGGAGCTGGATAGTCAATAGGCACATTCTTAGATGTCTCTGGTCGCAGGAGTATCGAGACTGGGCATCGATACTCCGGAGTAGACTAGTGTATACATATCTAGACCCTGAGGAGGGGCGATGGACTGGTCCCGCAACCATTGGTAGAGTGCACCTAAGATTGTATACAGATGCTCACTGGGTGTGAGTACACCGGACAGGACTCGCCGAGAACTGACTGGATGATATTATACCTAACGTCAGATAGCAGTTCTCAGGTGACATGTGTGCAGATAGTCCGTTGACTTAAGGTCGTCATTTGTCTCGTGTGAGTTCCCACTGTGCTTTGATTACTGCCCTACCATGATTCAAAGGAGTCGTGCAAACAGGTTTTAGTTGGGCACAGTCCCGAGCCACGTGGAGGCAGTGAGCGACTGTTAGGGATTCGTCTCTCTCGGTATAGGGAGTTGATATCGCACGGTGATCGGTTGGTCATTACCATAAGTCCCTGACCAGGGCTGATTGAGAATTGCTGATGGACTGATCAGTAGATTCTCGGATGGTCTTGAGCCATGCCGACACGACTTGTACGGTTATTAGGGGTCTGACGTCCACCACCTCCCTAGACCATACATGCGATACTCTTAGACGAACAGACCGGACTGCGCAGATTTTGTCACGGATAGGCTCAGTAGGATTTCGGATGGGTTTCCTCATCGGCTTTCTTATCGACAACTACCTGGGGACCGTTACGTACAGCTAGTGCCGCTTGCGGTCTGTGGTTAAACCCATTGCCAGCGTAGTAGTCGAGTCTTTAGAGTCCCACAAGAGATTTCCCAACTCCAGGCGAAATGATATAGAGGTCGTACGGTTTTACGACAAAGGGTTCGGACGCATACGTGTTTAAACGCACGTACGACATTCGGACGGTTTTTACTAGCCGGCTTTGGTTTAAGCTAGATTCTAGTATCGGGTTATTAGATTTATATAGTCTAAAGTTTTTCCGTGTTTTCACGGATTCGAGGGGCGTTCTCGTAATTTTCCGGGAAGCTTCTAGAAGGATGGTGACTAAGGGGGTTAAGGTGGCATTTTCATTAAATGCAAATTGTGACTCATTTGTGTGATTCACTATGTCATTAATGCATCATTTATTGCTTATTGACTCACATAGTGAATCACTCATATTGAATTAATGAAGCATGGTGAATAATCATTTATATTCATTTATTTGATAATTCATTATGTTTCATATATTCAAGTGAGAAGCTTTTTCATTCTCATTATCATCTTCACCTTCTCTCTCCTCAAGCTCACTCTCTTCTTCAAACCCTAATCCTACCACTCATGAGTTGAGTACAAGGATTAGGATAGACTAAACACTCCATAACCTAACTCTATATCATCTTAGTTACTTTGATTAGCAACTAGAGAAACTAAGTAACCTCAAGTTTAGAGGTTATAGCTTGGATTAGGGTTCTCGGGTGGATCATCTATCACGGATAGGAGGCCGAGGAGGACTTAGAGATCATAAAGACGAAGGACTAGAATCATTTGGTATAATCTCTTTACATAGTAGCTAAGAACTCTATGCTTAATGTTAATTATCGTTTAGAAAAGATCTTCGGTTAGTCGATGTTTACATACAAAACAAGATCGTTTTTCATATTTCCGCCTCCCCGCTGTAGGGTTCCTGGGCACGCTAATGAGGTCTCACAAGGCATCAACCATGCCAAATTCAAATTTTACATGTGCCGAGAAACCCTAATACGGATCGTTAACTAGAATTTAGGCGAAACATGTAACTAGTTAACAACTTAACTAAGGGAACGGAAATACAACCTTTGTAGATCCGGTCCTCCACCTCCATAGCTCCATGATGAAGTCTTCTTCCTGTCCAAATCGAATCCCGGGCTCTAACGTCGGCTTCATCGGAGAAATGGGCGGGCTTGGTCGTCAGCTTCGATGCCGAAGAAGATCTACGTCGAGGCAACACAAGATCAAGCTTCAACTTCACCAAGTCATGAAATTTGTGAAGAAAACACCCTATACTACTTGGCAAGAGGTAGAGGATGAAGAAATAGGAAGTGGGTTCACTTTAGAATTGGATTTCTCACTCTTTTTCTCAAGTTGCCATTGTTGGTAGCAATCTTCTTCATTTTCAAGAAGAAGAAGAAGAAGATAATATCATCTATGATCAGTGTTTTTAAAATAGAAAATAAATGGAATACTTATCATACTCCAACCATGATCAAGTGTAGAGAGTAAACTGGGGTTAGGTGAATGGTTAGGGTTAAGCATGAAGACAAAAATGGTGACTTAGTCAAAGCTTCATGAAGCTTCAATATCAAACAAAGAAAGCCACCATTTTCTCTTTAGCTTTTCCATAATAAATAAATAAATAAATAGATATGAAAATCAAAACCCTAACCATTTAAATAACCATGGTTTAATCTTTACACAAACTCAAGTAAGCATGTATCATCAAACATGATACAATCAAGTGCACACAAAAATATATCACATATACAATGTGCACATCAAGTGAGAAAATCCATTTAAAGTGAACCAATACTAGTTAATGCAAAGTAATATATCAAATATATAATTATACATTAAATCATTAAATCAACACTTGATTTAACGATCCGGTCATATCGCATATAACCGACTAATATCCAATGTATCGGTTTATCGAATCAATCCTTGATTCGATAACTAGGTTATATCGCATACAACCATTCGATACATTCATCGCGAGAATGAAATACGGTATCACATACACGCATTATTCTCGGTCCCGCACATATCTCATATGCGCTCCTATTTCGTTTCGCTTGAGCCAGGAAACCTCTGTGTAGGACTCTAAAGACTCGTCAATACGCCGGCAGCAGGTGATGATCATATCAAACACCCACAAGCCGCAAGCGGTCTGCTAAACGTAACGGCCACCCGGGTATTGAGCGATCAGAAGATCGACGAGCAAGCCCGCTCACACTCCTGTGAATCCAACCAGTAACACTTACCGTACAGTCCGGTCTCGTCGTCTGATATGTCGCATATCTCGCCTTGGGGTGGTAAACGTCAGACCCCAATAGCTCGATAAGTCGTGTCGATATGAGGTCTATAACGATTCGAGAAACTACAGGTAACACTTACCAGTAAATCTCAGCAACCCTGGCCAGAGATTTCCGGTTATAGCCAATCGAACACAGCGCAACATCAACTCCCTATACCGGGAGAGACGAATCCCCTCCTATCGCTCATTGCCTCCATGTGATTCGGGACTGTACCCAAAAGCCACCGTTTTGCATGCCCTCTTGGATGTGGTAGGGTGGAAATCAAAGCACAGTGGGAACCGCACAAGACTCTCTGACGATCTAGGGTCAACAGACTAACCTGTACCAGTGTCACCAGAGAACTGCCATCTGACGTAAGGTATAATACCATCTGGGAGTTCTCGGCGAGTCCGTCCAATGTACCCAGTCTCCACTGAGCACCCGTATATCATCTCTGATGTCAAACACCAATGGATATGGGATCATCCATCGCCCATCTGTATGGGACGAGAAGGAATACGCTAGTCTACTCTAGTATATCGATGCCCCGTCTCGATACACCCACGACTAGGGACCTTGAAGGATGTACTTATGGACTACCATGTCCCCACTAGTATGATCTGCATCATAATCCAGGTAGTCAAGTACACATCCTAAGGGCTTTACCAACATGTAACAGAGAGACAATCAATGTACACGTTAAGGTAAAGAGTAACCAGATAGCATACTATCATGTCGAGCAAGAAAGTCCTCCCTATATATATCCCAGCATCCACTGCAATATACATGCAATGTACAGTAATGGCCTCTAGGGCATACATATAACTAACAATCTCCCACTTGCACTAGGGCCATCTGATAGCAGTGGTTGTAGTATCTCATACTCAACCATCCCATAAAAGTCTCTCTCTGGGAAAAAGGCCTTTGTGAGTGGATCCGCCGTGTTGTCCTCTGAGTCTATTCTCCTAACCTTGATCCCTTGGAGATCAACCATCTCCATGATCAGGTGACACTGCCTTAGAATATGTTTGGATCACTGATGGGACCGGCGTTCCTTGGCATAAGCCACAACTCCATTGTCTCACAATGGTTGGAACGTAGTTCATCTCATGAACCAATATACACCCAAACATCCTCTTTGGTAGCATCTTAAGTAGCAATGTATCGTGCCTTTATCGTCTAGTTAGCTACGGTATCTAGCTTGGAACTCTTCCAACATACCGTCCCTTTACTGAGGGTAAAGACAATGCCTGTGACTGACTTTCAGTCGTCCTTATCACTCTGGAACCCTTCCAGTGATTCTCCCCAGGATCGATTGATACCATCTCACTGCAACTAGTGAGAATCCTAACATCCAATTAGATCTATCTCATAGATCCAAAAACCCAGGATTTAGGAGGTATCACTTTGATCCTATATGGAGAATTATTGTGATAAGCGGAGATTGACCAAGCGTAGCATAGGAAACTCCTTCCCTATCAAGAGCATGTCATCCACGAACTCTACGAGGATCATCACCATACTCCCTATTACCTTTTTGTATATACAAGGTTCATCTACCATTTTGATGATGTCAAACTGTTTGACTATTACATCAAAATAGATGTTCCAACTCCGCGATACCCGCTTTATCCTATAAAGCATCTTGTACACGTTTCCGCTGCTCCCACTGTCTACGAAGTCTTCTGGCTGTGTACTTATAGACGCTCTCTTCTAAAACATCATTTTAGAAAAGCTGTCATGACACCCAACCACCAGATATCGTAGTCATGGTATGTAGCCGTGGCAAGTAGGATCTGGATAGACTTAAGCATAGCTCCTTAGAAAAGGTTTCATCATGATCCATATCTGGTCTATAATGCAAACCTTTAACAAGTCTACCTTTGAAAGTCTCAACTTTTCATGTACACCAAGTAATCTTCTCAAGATATACTTGCTCCTGATGGGGATTTAACCCTTCAGATAAAGCAACTAAAGTCCATACTTTGTTGGTGTATAAGGATTCCATCTCAGATCACTAAGCATCCAGCCATTCTTACAGATTCCCACTCCTGATGGCCTGCTCGAAACTAGTTGGGTCATCATCTCATGATGCAATCCTCGCTCCCACTGTCATAGAGTAACCGAAGTATCTCTCAGGCGGGTGAGGAACCTTACTAGATCGGCGGAGAGGCTGAGGTTCGTTGGTAACTATTGAATCCTTTGGTTCTTTCATATCATCAGCTGCAGTTTGTATAGCTGGAACATTTCCAGTTCTACATAACTGACCTTGCCTCGAGCTTGTCCGGATTTTGCTTTTAGACACAGCCCGGACAACCCCAAATCTTAACCAACTTAAGATATGGGCTCTTCCCTTTCCATATCACATATGAAGCGGTAGGCAACTGATTTGATTGGAACCCAATTCAATTGGTATGCAGCTTCTCAAGTGCATAACTCCCACAAGGAAATAGGAAACACAGTAGTACTCATCATAGAGCACACCATATCACATAGGGTGCTATTGCTCCGCCCCGATATACCATCGTGCTATGGTGTATACGGAGGAGTAATGCTGAGAGAGAATCTCATTCTCCTTTAGAATAATCCAGGATTTCCGTGCTCAAGTATTCTCCTCCTTGATCACATCAAAAGACATAATACTTATACCCGTTTTGGTTCTCTACTTCTAACTTATATTCTGTGAATATCTCAAAAGGTTCGGACTTGTGTTTCAACAGGAACATATGTCTGAATCTAAAGAGATCATCAGAGAATGTAATGAAGTACAAAGAACCGGTCTTGGCATGTGTAGACAGGGGACCTTTATACATCAACATGTATCATCCCAAGAGTTCACTAACTCTTTCTCTGTTTCCAGTAAACGGAGCTATGGTCATCTTATCTCTGTGACATGACTGGCAAGTTTTACAAGATGTAAATTCAAACTGATTTAAATATGCATCTAAAATGTAACTTCAGCCAGTCGAATCGCATTGATATGACCTAGTCTACAATGCCTCAAGAAGGATTCGTTCATTTCTGAACTCTTCCTCTTGTGTGTGTTCCGTATACTAAGAACTGTAGTTTGATTTAGAACATCAATGCTTTTAGATAACGTGCCTGAACCGATCAACTTTTGATATAGGAAATGTTCAAAACATTATCCGACGATACAAAATTTTATCGTTTCTTTACTAATAAAGAGACAGATATGATTTTGCATATCAGGTTCGGTATCTAATAGCATTTGTTCAGAATCAATGTATTTGTAATACAAGGTGACAGTGACCAACAGACTTGGCTGCAACACTTGCCCCGTTTTCTGCCTCATGAAACTTATCACCCGTTCTCAGTTCTTTACCTTTCTGTAGCCCTATGTAACAGATTACATATCTGGGATCCTGATCTGGTATCACATACCCAGGACGTAAAGGATACTGAGAAACAGTTCTCTGTAATGAACACACCCGAAGATGATACATCATATGCACTTTCTTCGTTTGGGCGGCATAGGAATTCTGGTATTCCCCAATTTTCTGCTCTGTCTTATAACAATTATAAGTTGGAGCGGGACCAACGTTCCCCAGCTCAGTATAACAAGCGGGTTCGGTCAATACATCCGTATTATTATCTTGATTAAGGCGTGATATGGTCGCTACCCGGAGAGAGAGAAAAGAAAACACTCAGCGTGCGCTCTTGCAAGAATAGATTGGTTATTACTTTATCTAATCAGGATGGCTCCCACTGCTTTTTATCAAATCTTCCTTCAAACCCTAAAAGGAAAGACTAGCCGGGATTAATTACACGCTACAAGTTCGTCAATCTTTTAGCCAGGCCAGTGTCGGTACTTTGAGGGAGGTCCCCCATGCTTTCGCACGAACCTAATTAGTGTAAACCTCGTTTTCCCAGAGGCGTAATCTCGTTGACACTTTTCTAGACACCTACTTGATCGGCTAATTGTAATGTGTAAAACTCTCCCACGAGTAACTCTTACTCGCAGCGGGTATCGGGATCCAACTATCTCATAGAAGGTATGCAATCTCATTGCAAATTTCAACACTTGAAATTCCCGATAATTTTGCCCCTAGCGTCCTATGACCTTGACGCAGGCCAACAAACCATAGTGCGCTAGTCAAGTTCAACCCGTCATTTCCTGATTGAATTAAACCCACCCGCACGACCCTTGACGCAGGCCAACAAAGTCGCACGACTACCCTAATCCAATCTGCATCATATGCATAAGCAGATAAATACTAGTTAGCTACCGCACACTACGCCTTGACGCAGGCCAACAAACGTAGCACGAATACTAACTACCACTTATCTGAAATGACGGAGGGCTACGACAGGTTTTTCTGAAAACCTATTGCGTAATGAACTTGATATCGTTGTAGAATCAAATGATTTTAAAATGGAGTGCTTTTGAGGCCTTTCTAGTTTTGCTAAAGGGGTCACTCCCGGTGAAGGGATCGTCGGCCCTTTCCTCGTCGAATGAGGTGCGGGATATATCATATATATCACTGTGCAAAGCAAAAACTCTTAAAAGCAATCAAAAGACAAACCGAGTGTGTAGCATCTGCCAGTTATTGCTAAAGGAGTCACTCCCGGTGAAGGGATCTCGGTCCTTTCCTCATCGAATAAGGTGCAGGATATATCACATATACCTCTGTGCAAAGCAAGAACTGTAGCTACCCCTTTTTTTTATTTTGAAATTCGATTCTACAACATCTTAGGTTTCTTTTATTTCATTAATCTCATTAATGAAGTCCCATCATTTAAGTACCTAAACATCACAGATAAATATGAGGTACACTTATGCCATCCGCATTCGCCTCGATGTCCCCTCGTGCACCGTTAGGTTAGGTAACTAACGGCAGAGCGGGGCAGGGCTAGCGCAGGTGTAAAACATAAGTAACGTCTATATAATATATCATATATACTATATACAGTATCTATCACAGAATATCACATGATCACATCACAGATATCGCAGCAGAAGAATCATTTGAAATATTGGATATACTAGGACGTCCGTGTTTTCAATACGAGCCAGTATAAAACACGGATTCCACGGTCGCGATGAATAGCCAAACCCACACCCCTAGACCCCTACGAGAGCGGCAAGCAACCCCACCAATTCTAGAGTTAGGAGACCCGGACTCGACTCCTCGAGTTGGTCTCCTACTGGACTCCAGAACCCGGTTACTTGTGCTCCCCTCCTTGGGTCTATCCTAGTGCGGAAAAGTAAATAATATACAGAGGGTGACATCTTCCGCAACCTGGAAGTGCCCCAATAAAAGAATATTACATACAAGTTTTTACATGAATGAAAATGAAAAACACCCATCTCACATAAAAAACCCCGGCTATTCAAACACGACGATCCAATATAACATATTCAGCAACACATAACATCACATGTCATCAACGTAAGTAAACATGCGTATCCCAATTGTCGTTGGCATATAGCAACGAAACCGGCGATATCACATATTACACTTACGGTCACAGAAAAGAAAGTGTAAAACTACAACAGTTGGAATCCGCAATCTGTTTAGACATCGCATGCCTAATCAAATGAAATACTTAGACATCACATGCCTAACAATTATAAACCCCGCATTTTAGTCCCATTATCGAAAACTCTTTTCAATATCAAGTGAGACTAAACTGCTATATTTATAACATTCATTCAGCTATCTCATAACTGTTTGTGAATTCCAATTATTGTATCCAATTCCGGATAAATAGAAAATATTAAACTTTCCGATCGAACATTCGAACACCCAAGTTTTCCCGAAACCGTTCAACTCATGAAATAAGTTCAAAGACGTTCACTTCATGCCTCTGTACCAACGGTCCAGCCGTAGAAGGGTCAAGCCAACGCCTCACATGTGGCACGCCGTACTGCCCCAAACCCTAAGGTTCAAAAGGCAGTTCAAGACGGTCACATAATCGAGTTAAGGTTTGTTGTCTTCTAGAGGGACCATCGCGTTACTTGCACTACTTAGAACGTCTTTAAACCTCGGAAAAATCCAACACTTGGAAATTTTCCGGCAGGGGAAAAGTTGGGTATTTATATCCGGTCGAACTTTTTAACATATTCTAAAATTTACCCAGAAAAACACATAGACAAAGTTTGATAATCCGATCGAATATACGAACCCCTAATACAACCCAGAAAACTCAACTCTTGAGTAAAAATTAAAAATTCCCAGAAAATACAGCACCCAAATATAGGAATTACTGTGCAAAGACCAACTGAAGAAAAGACAAAATGGCCGCGGAACCGCCGCATTAGCCATGCTAATGCCGCGATTCCGCCGCGCTTTAAGGGAATCATGGGTACGGGCTTCACAGTAATTCTTACAATTCCCTGCTGAATTTTCTGCATATTTTTAATGTGGAAAAAACCCAGTTTTTGAAAAAAGTCCAGAGAGCAATTTGTGTTTAGGGTTTCGATTCGATTCGGATTTCAAACGCCGTCTACACTTCGCCTAAGGCTCTAGCTAGGCTCTGATACCACTGTAGGATTCCTGGGCACGCTAATGAGGTCTCACAAGGCATCAACCATGCCAAATTCAAATTTTACATGTGCCGAGAAACCCTAATACGGATCGTTAACTAGAATTTAGGCGAAACATGTAACTAGTTAACAACTTAACTAAGGGAACGGAAATACAATCTTTGTAGATCCGGTCCTCCACCTCCATAGCTCCATGATGAAGTCTCCTTGCTATCCAAATCGAATCCCGGGCTCTAGCATCGGCTTCATCGGAGAAATGGGTGGGCTTGGTCGTCGGCTTCGATGCCGAAGAAGATCTACGTCGAGGCAACACAAGATCAAGCTTCAACTTCACCAAGTCATGAAACTTGTGAAGAAAACACCCTATACTACTTGGCAAGAGGTAGAGGATGAAGAAATAGGAAGTGGGTTCACTTTAGAATTGGATTTCTCACTCTTTTTCTCAAGTTGCCATTGTTGGTAGCAATCTTCTTCATTTTCAAGAAGAAGAAGAAGAAGATAATATCATCTATGATCAGTGTTTTTAAAATAGAAAATAAATGGAATACTTATCATACTCCAACCATGGTCAAGTGTAGAGAGTAAACTGGGGTTAGGTGAATGGTTAGGGTTAAGCATGAAGACAAAAATGGTGACTTAGTCAAAGCTTCATGAAGCTTCAATATCAAACAAAGAAAGCCACCATTTTCTCTTTAGCTTTTCCATAATAAATAAATAAATAAATAGATATGAAAATCAAAATCCTAACCATTTAAATAACCATGATTTAATCTTTACACAAACTCAAGTAAGCATGTATCATCAAACATGATACAATCAAGTGCACACAAAAATATATCACATATACAATGTGCACATCAAGTGAGAAAATCCATTTAAAGTGAACCAATACTAGTTAATGCAAAGTAATATATCAAATATATAATTATACATTAAATCATTAAATCAACACTTGATTTAACGATCCGGTCATATCGCATATAACCGACTAATATCCAATGTATCGGCTTATCGAATCAATCCTTGATTCGATAACTAGGTTATATCGCATACAACCATTCGATACATTCATCGCGAGAATGAAATACGGTATCACATACACGCATTATTCTCGGTCCCGCACATATCTCATATGCGCTCCTATTTCGTTTCGCTTGAGCCAGGAAACCTCTGTGTAGGACTCTAAAGACTTGTCAATACGCCGGCAGCAGGTGATGATCATATCAAACACCCAAAAGCCGCAAGCGGTCTGCTAAACGTAACGGCCACCCGGGTATTGAGCGATCAGAAGATCGACGAGCAAGCCCGCTCACACTCCTGTGAATCCAACCAGTAACACTTACCGTACAGTCCGGTCTCGTCGTCTGATATGTCGCATATCTCGCCTACGGGTGGTAAACGTCAGACCCCAATAGCTCAATAAGTCGTGTCGATATGAGGTCTATAACGATTCGAGAAACTATAGGTAACACTTACCAGTAAATCTCAGCAACCCTGGCCAGGGATTTCCGGTTATAGCCAATCGAACACAGCGCAACATCAACTCCCTATACCGGGAGAGACGAATCCCCTCCTATCGCTCATTGCCTCCATGTGATTCGGGACTGTACCCAAAAGCCACCGTTTTGCACGCCCTCTTGGAGGTGGTAAGGTGGAAATCAAAGCACAGTGGGAACCACACAAGACTCTATGACGATCTCGGGTCAACAGACTAACCTGTACCAGTGTCACCAGAGAACTGCCATCTGACGTAAGGTATAATACCATCTGGGAGTTCTCGACGAGTCCGTCCAGTGTACCCTGTCTCCACTGAGCACCCGTATATCATCTCTCATGTCAAACACCAATGGATATGGGATCATCCATCGCCCATCTGTATGGGTCGAGAAGGTATACGCTAGTCTACTCTGGTATATCGATGCCCCGTCTCGATACACCCACGACTAGGGACCTTGAAGGATGTACTTATGGACTACCATGTCCCTACTAGTATGATCTGCATCATAATCCAGGTAGTCAAGTACACATCCTAAGGGCTTTACCAACATGTAACAGAGAGACAATCAATGTACACGTTAAGGTAAAGAGTGACCAGATAGTATACTATCATGTCGAGCAAGAAAGTCCTCCCTATATATGTCCCAGCATCCACTGCAATATACATCCAATGTACAGTAATGGCCTCTAGGGCATACATATAACTAACACCCGCAACTCGTGGGGTGTTGTACATCGACTTACAAGTTTATCAGTATATGAAATCTGGAAGCTAATATCTGTAAAGGGGTTAAAATTCTAAAATACAACACGGATGTTTCGTAACACGTTTCTGTTTTCTGTTATGAGCAGCGAATGTTTAAAATCCAGTTAGCAGAAGTATTAGATAGTTTACAATAGTCATACGTAGTATAGTTAATACGTACAACTTGTATTTTCATGTTTTCGCCGTATCGGAGTTTAGCCATTTCTTATACGAGTTAATGTCGATGTTAGATTCGGTAGGGAAACTTTGCAGGCCGCAACTAAAGGAAAGGGATTGATGATATCTTAGTAGATTCGGCGTATTCCGGTGAGTAGACTAAATATCTACCGGGGGATTTTGTATGGATGACGTTAAAACGCCCGTAAATTTTAGTTGGATAATAATTTCCTTTATATTGAGTACATGTTTAGAATTAAGAAACTTCATCATATGCATTCATATCTATAAAATAACACTTGCTAGAATACTGCACGAACTATCGGTGAGTCATGTTGCATGCGCACATACCTATATGTTACACTACACCTCATCGATATTGACATGTCATGTATCACTTAGAACTTAACATATTTTATATGAATCCTTTCATACCATATGTATCATTATTAGTGATTATGTGCATCGTTGTTATTGATTGATACCTATCATGGCTTACTTTTAATTAGTCGTAAATTGTATCACCAGGTGTGTTGGATTTAAAGATTTCTGGTTTCGAGTTTTATATATTATTAAGTTATATTCATTGATTCTTCCTGAATGATGTGATACGTCCACCATGAGATGTCGTTTTTATGATTTGGATTTATTCCAAACCGAGTGGGGGGCTATACGGTTGCGGATTTATACGTTATCCAGACTGAGTAGGGGGATATACAGTTGGATACATGGTGGACCCGGTCGAGACCGAGAGGCAGAAAAGCCGCATTTGAGGTGGGGAGTCTAGCGAGGATACTCAATACCGGAGACAGTTGTGAAACACGGCGGATATATAGGTGTTACCGGCCGATGTTATTGGATGACAGGATCGTTCGGGGAGCGATGCCTGACGGAAATAGAAGATTTGTGTCGATGTTGGAAACGGAAAAATGAACCTTATTTGGAAATAATTGATGAGATTTCAGTTTTGGTTTATATACTTAGTAGTACATGTTCATGTTGCACACTATTATCATGCATTATATTCATCCTTGTTGATATTAGCTCTAGTTCGTCATACTTACATTATCAGCCGATATATGTTAGTTTTATTCACTGAGTTGGCAACTCACCCCCGTTATGTCATAGTTCCTTGCAGGAGTCGTGTGGACGCGTAGCAGCAGTGCGGATCCAATTATCAGCTTCTATCGCTCTTTTTGCTAGGTGGGTTACCTACTTAGTAACCTCCTATTTTGGTTTTGTATATTGGATCTAGTTTTATTCCATCAGACCCTGTATAATTGACTTAGAACGAGATGTGGTTTTATATATCTTATTTCTACTGATGAGATCGTTTAGTGGTGTTAAATTATATTTCTTTTACTTATGCATGAGATTCTTCATTTTGAGTGTCGTATTATTATTGTGTATTGATTTCCGATGTTTGGCATCGTTTTACTCCCAACTAGGGATGCAACTTATTCACACACCCTATAACTACTTTATTAATAATTAAAAGGGAGTACTGTAGAAATTTTAAAACCAGTTGTTGAAACTTCAATTATTAAAAACCATTCGGCTTGCTACTTCATTCTTTTACTTAAAAACTAAAGTGTTCTAAATTCCGCAAAAAGCATTTTGATCTTGGTTTTTGGCTTACTCAGATTGTGTCGATATCTTTAGATACCATACAATCTAAGTGCCGGTCACATCCAAACTTTAGGTCGTGACAAAGTTGGTATCAGAGCTTAAGATTAACCTTACGGAACCAAGTAGTGACTTGGAGTTAGTAGACTTAAGTTTCGTTATGTAGGATGACCTTTGGTTTGATGGACTAGGTGATTTAGGATGAGTAGAGTACCGTACATATGTTCCGCTGCATATTTACGCTACGATACTCAGCCTAAGTAACCTTAGGATGTATATCTTGCTTAATCCTTCCTTTGACTTCCTATTATTACTGCTCCTATTCGTATACCTTATCAACTCTCGTTTCTTGTTCCAGTTGCTATGGCTATACGAGCTAGGCGAGCCGTAGTCAGGGATGCAGCTAGGGCGAATCCGCCTGTGATGGCGAATGACGCACCGGACATTCCGGCGGAACCTGAGCATGTTGATCCTCCTCCTCCAGATAGACTGACTAGGATAAAGGAGGGCATGTTGGGCCTACAGCAAATGGTGGGACAATTGACTGAGGCCACCCGTGTTCAGAGGCATGATCAGGTACTGACGATGGTAGAACCAGATGAATAGCCTATGTAGACTGTCGCACTGGTAGGACCAAGAGTGATGGAGGTATCTCTTCCAGAGTTCATGAGGTTGAGGCCTCCGGTGTTTACAGGGACCGATGCAGCAGAGGATCCTCAGTCCTTTCTTGATAGGATGGCCAGGATTGGTAGGTCATTGCGATGTTCTGATGCGAGGTCAGTGGAGCTGACCAGCTTTCGATTAGAGGGACTTGCACAGACATGGTGTGAGTCGATGGAGAGAGGGCGAGCTGCAGGTCTTCCTCCGATGTCATGGATAGAGTTTTCTGATATCTTCCTTGCTAGATTTCTTCCACAGAGCGTGACGGATGCTAGAGCCAACAGTTTTGAAGCGTTGCGGAAAACTGTGAGTGTGTCAGTGTCAGAGTATGATTTACAGTTCACCCAGTTGTCGCGCTATACTTCGTACTTAGTTCCCACAGAGGAGCAACGGGTGAAGAGATTTGTGAGGAGCCTGGATACCCAGCTATTTCTTGCTATAGGCTCCCAGCATTTCGATACTTATGAGCAGGCCATAGACGCAGCTATGCGAGTGGAAGAGCATCTGAGCGAGGCAGTGATTGTTCCGGAGCCAAAGGGAACCAGACCTATTGAGTCTGTTACCAGGAAGTTTGGTAAAGGACGAGGCAAACACACTCCAGGCCGCGATTTTGGTCGAGGTTGGACTCAGGGCCAGGTGTTCAGTTCGTACCCCGTAGAGCAGAGGCCTCCATTTACATGTTATAGTTGCGGACTTCCAGAGCATTTGGCTAGGGAGTGTAGACGCCATGAAGGGACAGTTGTTCTGCAGACTGCTTTACCCCCTCCTCCTTCTACTTCAATGGCCTTACTTCCTCCCCCAGTTGGCACTATGCGCCAGGCTGTTGCACCATGAGGTCGGGGCTTTGCAGGACGCTTTCAGAGAGGCCGAGGAGACCGAGGGAGAGGACGACAAGATGCGGGTAGGGGCCAGGCATGAGTTTTTGCACTGACTCCACAGGATGCCCAGGCATCCAATGCAGTTGTGACAGGTACTCTTGCAGTATGTTCTTTAGATGCACATATTTTATTTAATCCCGGTTCTACGCATTCTTACGTATCTGCACACTTTGCACTTTCTTTGGGGAGAGAGTCGTCGTTGTTAGAGTTACCGCTAGTTGTGATTACTCCTGTAGGAGATTCTTTTGTCGCTCGACACGTATTCAGGTCTTGTTCAGTACGTATTGGTGATAGGGATTCATTAGTTGATTTGATTCTCCTGGATATGCTAGATTTTGATATACTTCTTGGTATGGATTGGTTGGCCGCTTGTCATGCTTTTGTAGATTGTCGGGGGAAAGCGGTCAGATTCTGTTTTCCAGGAGAACCGATTTTTGTTGTGCAGGGAGACTATAGTATAACTCCTGCTAACATGATTTCTGCTCTTTGTGTGGGACGGCTCTTAAGAAGGGTTGTCGTGGGTTTTTAGTGTTCGTTCAGGACGTAGGAGCCGCTGAAGTCCCGTTGGACCAGGTTCCGATCGTGCGAGAATTTCCGGATGTGTTTCCTGCTAAATTACCAGGATTACCGCCTGATCGCGATATCAAATTTTGCATTGACTTGATTCCGGGTGCGGGGCCTATTTCTATACCACCTTATCGGATGGCCCCGACGGAATTGAAGGAACTCAAAGGTCAGTTGCATGAGTTGTTGGATAGAGGACTTGTTCGTCCGAGTGTCTAGCCGTGGGGAGCTCATGTCTTGTTCGTTAAAAAGAAGGACGGTAGCATGAGACTGTGCATTGACTACAGGCAGTTGAATCGAGTTACTGTGCGAAATAGGTATCCACTACCTCGTATCGATGACTTATTCAATCAGCTGTAGGGAGCTGGCTATTTCTCGAAGATTGATTTGCGGTCAAGGTATCACCAGTTGAGAGTTCGGAAGGATGACATTCCGAAGACTGCTTTTCGCACACGATATGGGCATTATGAGTTTCTGGTGATGTCGTTCGGGCTCACCAACGCCCCAGTAGCTTTCATGGGTATGATGAACCGTATTTTTAGGCCATTCCTCGATCAGTATATTATTGTATTCATTGATGATATTCTTGTTTATTCCCAGAGCCGGGAAGAGCACGAGCAACATTTGCGTATCACATTGCAGACTTTGAAGGAGCATCAGCTGTTCGCTAAATTCTCCAAGTGTGCTTTCTGGCTGGATAGTATGGATTTCTTGGGTCACGTAGTTACGAGAGATGGTATATGTGTGGACCCAAAGAAGATCGAAGTAGTACAGCACTGGCCCAGACCTGTATCAGTTACAGAGGTTCGCAGCTTCTTGGGTCTGGCTGGTTACTACCGACGTTTTATGCAGGATTTTTCTCGGATCACTGCACCGCTGACCGGGTTGACCAGGAAGGAGGTTCCATTTCTTTGGACAGAGACGTGTGAGCAGAGTTTCCAGCAATTGAAGACTCGCTTGACGACTACACCAGTTTTATCTTTACCTTCTGGGTCAGGTGGGTTTGTTGTTTATTGTGACGCCTCTCGAGTGGGTTTAGGCTGTGTGTTGATGCAGCACGGCAGGGTCGTCGCTTATGCCTCTCGGCAGCTGAAGAGGCACGAGCAGAACTATCCCACTCATGACTTAGAGATGGATGCTGTGGTATTTGCACTGAAGATTTGGAGGCATTACTTATACAGTGAGTCGTGCCAGATATTCACAGATCACAAGAGTTTGAAATATATTTTTCAGCAGCGGGATCTGAATCTGAGGTAGTGACGATGGATGGAACTCGTGAATGATTACGATTGCGAGATTCTTTATCATCCGGGCAAAGCGACTGTTGTAGCAGATGCATTGAGTCAGAGGCCTGGAGGTATCTTATCTCATTTGTGCACCATGCAGAGACAGTCTTCTGCAGACTGGCAGATTCTGTGTGATAGCCGTATACAGTTTGAGTTCATATCGACAGGAGGACAGTTAGCTCATGTTTGCACCCGTCCTCAGTTATTGGATCGTATCCGAGAGACACAGCCCATGGATGCTCTCTTGTCGGAGATCATGGATCAGGTTAGACAGGGTAGAGAGTCTGAGTTCGTGATAGATGACCGTGGAGCATTACGTTTTGGGACTCTTCTTTGTGTGCCGGATTCGGAGGGACTGAGATGTGAGATCTTAGAGGAGGCCCATCGGTCAGCATATAGTATTCATCCTGGTTCCACCAAGATGTATCATGACTTGAAAGAGGTCTATTGGTGGGAAGTCATGAAGAGAGATGTCGCGGAGTTTGTTTCGATATGCTTGACTTGTCAGCAAGTCAAGGCCGAGCACTAGAGGCCGGCAGGGGAGTTGCAGCCCTTGCCTATTCCGGAGTGGAAATGGGAGAAGATCTCTATGGATTTCATTGTAAGTCTACCCAGGACTAGAAGAGGGTATGATTCCATCTGGGTGATTGTAGATAGATTGACAAAGACAGCACACTTTCTTCCGGTGAAGACAACGTTTGGATATGCGCAGTTTGCCCAGATCTATATTGATGAGATTGTGTGATTGCATGGAGTTCCGACATGCATAGTGTTCGATAGGGGTACACAGTTCACCAGCCGACTATGGCAGAAACTTCAAGAGGCTCAGGTACCTGATTGAGTTTTAGTACAGCTTTTCACCCGCGGACAGATAGTCAGTCGGAGCGGACCATACAGACTCTAGAGGATATGCTTCGAGCCTGCAGTCTTGATTTCGGTGGTAGTTGGGATCGACTCTTACCTTTGATAGAATTCTCTTACAACAACAGTTTTCAGGAGACGATCCAGATGGCACCCTTCGAAGCTTTGTATGGGAGAAAGTGTCGATCACCCGTTTGCTAGACAGAACTCAACGAGAGTAGTATTTTGGGACCGCAGATAGTACAGGAGACTACAGAAAAGATCCAGTTGATACGGGACAGAATGAGAGCGGCTCGGTGCAGAATGAAATCATATGCCGATCGACGCCGTCGTAGACTCGAGTTTGATGTGGGAGACCATGTGTTCCTTCGTGTATCCCCGATGAAGGGTGTGATGCGTTTCGGGAAAAAGGGGAAGCTCAGCCCCAGGTATGTCGGACCCTATGAGATTCTGGAGAGGGTGGGTGCTGTAGCTTATCGTTTAGCACTTCCACCGAGTTTTCCCGATGTGCATCCGGTGTTCCACGTGTCTATGCTTCGCAAGTATCTTCACGATCTCTCTCACGCGATCCAGCATCAGACCTTACAGGTTGAGCAGGATTTATCCTACACAGTGTAGCCAGTAGCTATCTTAGACCGACAGGCAAAGAAACTAAGATCAATGGTACTTCCGTCTGTAAAGGTTCTTTGGCGAGGAACGAATCACGAGGAGGTAACTTGGGAGGCCGAGGATGCGATGCGGAAGAAATTTCCATATCTTTTTGAAGGTACGTGTAGTTAAGTTTTAAATTCGGGGACCGAATTTTCTTAAGGGGGGATATTGTAACATTTTGAAATATTTTAGATAATTAATTAAATTATGTAGTTAAATAGATAATGTTATTTAATTTTTATTATAGTAAAGAGGGCTTTTTAAATTAAAATGGAAATAAATTAGTAAAGAAAATAGTGTTTATATAATAACATGTGTAATGAGGGGTTTATGTGAGAAGGTTAGTTTCCTTATGATAATTAGAGTTGTATGAGGGTTTTTATGCAAATAGGGTTAGAGAATGGTTATGGTTAAGAAATACCTCCTAGACACCACACCCTAGGTTAATCTAATGGCCACACCTCCTCCTTGCATGAAACCACCACCTTCTTGTATGGTAACACCACCTACTACCTTATCTCTTCTTATCCTTTAATTTTAACAATTAGTTCAGTTGATATATATTAAGTTAGGGAAAATAAACTGGTTTAGAGAAGAAAAAAAAGAGACACCTTAGCACACAACAAAGAAGAGAAAAGAAAAGAGAGAAGAGAAGAATGAACTAGGTGCTAAGGATTTCACCACCACCATCAAGCTAGGATCTTTGAGTTGTGCATCTTGGAGAAATCCTTTTCAGTAATCTTCTGTAGGTATAATCTCTAAACTCTATAGAATTCTAGTTCTGAAAAGTTTAAATGTAGAAATCGGATATCGGAAATATCGTATTGTGGTAATTATAGGCTCTGTGTTAAATCTGCTATAATTTAGATGATAATAAAAATAATCAAACAGTGCCATAATCTTATAAATTGGATTTAGAATAATCCATAGGAAGACGACCCCATTCCCTCGGATTTTGGCCGGCGACAATTGCCAAAAATCCCAGCTCGCCAGATTTTTATGGGAGTTGGGTGTTGGGATTTTTAGGGTAGCTCTATGTATATGTATTAGGATGTTTAGTATTGCTAGTTTAACTTAGTTTATCAGTATATAAAATCTGGAAGCTAATATCTGTAAAGAGGTTAAAATTCTAAAATACAACACGGATGTTTCTTAACACGTTTCTGTTTTCTGTTATGAGCTGCGAATGGTTAAAATCCAGTTAGCAGAAGTATTAGATAGTTTACAATAGTCGTACGTAGTATAGTTAATACAACTTGTATTTTCATGTTTTCGCCGTATTGGAGTTTAGCCGTTTCTTATACGAGTTAATGTCGATGTTAGATTCGAGTACGGAAATTTCGGAGGCTGCAAGGAAAGGAAAGGGATTCGTGATATATGAGTAGATTCGGCGTATTCCGGTGAGTGGACTAAACATCTACTGGGGGATTTTGTATGGATGGCATTAAAACGCCCGTAAATTTTAGTTGGATAATAATTTCCTTTATATTTAGTGCATGTTTAAAATTAAGAAACTTCGTCATATGCATTCATATCTATAAAATAACACTTGCTAGAACACTGCACAAACTATCGATGAGTCATGTTGCACGCGCACATACCTATATGTTACACTACACCTCATCGATATTGACATATCACGTATTACTTAGAACTTGCCATATCCTATATGATTTCTTTCATACTATATGTATCATTATTAATGATTATGTGCATCGTTGTTATTGATTGATACCTATCATGGCTTACTTTTAATTAGTCGTAAATTGTATCATCAGGTGTGTTGGATTTAAGGATTTCTGGTTTTGAGTTTTATATATTATTAAGTTATATTCATTGATTCTTCCTGAATGATGTGATACGTTCATCATGAGATGTCGTTTTTATGATTTGGATTTATTCCGAACCGAGTGGGGGGGATATACAGTTGCGGATTTATACGTTATCCAGACTGAGTGGGGAGGGATATACAGTTGGATACATGGTGGACCCGGTCGAGACCGAGGGGCAGGAAAGCCGCATTTGAGACGGGGAGCCTAGCGAGGATACTCGATACCGGAGAAAGTTATGAAACACGACGGATATCTAGGTGATACCGACCGGTGTTATTGGATGACAGGATCGTTTGGGGAACGATGCCTGACGGAAATAGAAGATTTGTGTTGATGTTGGACACGGAAAAATGAACCTTATTTGGAAATAATTGATGAGATTTTAGTTTTGGTTTATATACTTAGTAGTACATGTTCATGCTGCACACTATTATCATGCATTATATTCATCCTTGTTGATATTAGCTCTAGTTCGTCATACTTACATTATCAGCCGATATATGTTAGTTTTATTCACTGAGTTGGCAACTCACTCTCGTTGTGTCATAGTTCCTTGCAGGAGTTGTGTGGACGCGTAGCAGCAGTGCGGATCCACTTATCAGTTTCTATCGCTCTTTTTGCTAAGTGGGTTACCTACGCAGTAACCTCCTATTTTGGTTTTGTATATTGGATCTAGTATTACTCCATCAGGCTCTGTATAATTGACTTAGAACGAGATGTGGTTGTATGTATCTTATTTCGACTGATGAGATCGTTTAGTGGTGTTAAATTATATTTCTTTTACTTATGCATGAGATTCTTCATTTTGAGTGTCGTATTATTATTGTGTATTGATTTCCACTGTTTGGCATCGTTTTGCTCCCAACTAGGGATGCAACTTATTCACACACCCTATAACTGCTTTATTAATAATTAAAAGGGAGTACTGTCGAAATTTTAAAACCAGTTGTTGAAACTTCAATTATTAAAAACCATTCAGCATGCTACTTCATTCTTTTATTTAAAAACTAAAGTGTTCTAAATTCCGCAAAAAGGGTTTTGATCTTGGTTTTTGGCTTACTCAGATTGTGTCGATATCTTTAGATACCATACAATCTAAGTGCTTGTCACATCCAAATTTTGGGTCGTGACACAGTGTTAGGGAACTTGGGCACACTAGCAGGCTAATTTTGCAAAATGGCAACATGGATTTCAAAAAATTTCTAGTTTGCTAAAATTCCCAAACCAAGAATCGAATTAAAGAGCTAGAACTTGCTAATAAAAAACCTAGTGAGCCATGCTAGTCTACTATGTTAGCAATACGCACATCCTCAAGATTTCTTCAAGTGCTCCGGATCGCGTTTGCAAGCCGGTCCTTACTCGCCGAAGATGATCCATCTGAGAGAAACGATCCAAGCTCCAGATTCGCCTAGCGAAGCAACCGACACTCCAAGATCACTAGGAATGGAGAGTGGGGATGTAAGAATTTTTCACTATCTTTTTCTCTCATTTCTAAAGCTCAAGTGAGCAATCAAAGAAAAAGGAGGAGGTGAAGAAGTGGCCATGAGCAACTCAAGAAAAACCAGAGAGCATGAATGAAATGAAGTGTAGTATGTAGAATAGAATTACTTCCTCATTTTTCAACCATACAAAAAAAATATCATAACTCATTTTATAATAAACAAATAAAACTCATTCCTCTCTACATACCTTCAACCATGCTCATGCCACCCTACCCTCCACCTCATATGCAAATGATTTTCTAAAAAGAAAATCATACAATGAGGTGCCCATCCTCTAGAAGATATTCCGTATAAATACGGAATACAACCCCGTATACATATCGAAATACATATACGCGTATCTGTATAAAAACACGAATAGACAAGAGAGAAAATGAATAGTGAACAATAATACTATAATACATATATATAAATTATTAAATCAAAACTTGATTTAATAATACAGCTTAATTCTAAGCCTCTAGTATTATCAACCGTCCGATTAAATTCCATGTAGTACGCATATTTAATCGGACACCTGTATGAACCAATATACGTCATCAACATCATATCGCCTGAACTGGAAAAACCTTCTGTGTAGGACTCTAAACACTCGTCAATACGCTTGCAGTGGGTTTAACCACAATCACGTCACCGGTACTAGCTGTAAGTAACGGCTACCCATGTATTGAGCGAAAGGAAAGCCGATGAGCAAACTCATCCATACCCCTACTGAGCTTGTCTGTGACAATCTCCGTACAGTCCGGTCTTTTCGTCTAAGATAATCGCATACCGGGTCTAGGGGGTGATAACGCCATACCCCTACTAATCCGATAAGTCATGCCGGTCTGAAGCTCATCACCCACAGAGAAACTACTAATATCATATCAGTAAATCTCATTCACCTTGGCCAAAAATTTTTGGTGATGGCTGACCCAACACAGCGTGGCATCGACTCCCAATACCAAGAGAGATGAATTCCTGACGATTGTTCACTGCCTCTATGTGGCTTAGAACTGTACCTAACTAAAACCTGTTTGCACGACTCTCTTGAGCCGTGGTAGGGTAGTAATCTAAGTACAGTGGGAACTCATACGAGACAAATAAAAATCTCAGGTTAAGGACTGATCTGTACCCATGCCACGAGTAATCTAGTATAGTAGGAACTCATATTTGGATACCTCTTTCATTAAAGAGTTATCTAGTACTAAAAATTAAGATTTAGAAAGCGATTCAAACCATTGAGATCGAATCTAGACTCAATGAAAATAAAAAGTCTTGAATATGTCAATTGTTTAATTTCTTCGATATTTTCTTTGAACTTACAATTTGATCTTCAAATTCTTTCGATATTACTGTTGAGATGCTAGTTGCAGTATTGATTGTTCTGTTTCTTAACTAAATTTATTGTTTTAGCACTTTAACTTATCTGGCATGCTTAGTAACATATGATATCTTTAAAATATAGTTTTTTTATAAAATAATCAAAACTAAAGGAAATGAGACTCATAGGTCAACATCCACGACCACGTCGAGAACTCATATCCTGAAAAATATCTAATGCTATATACATATACAATAACAATTTCAAGAAACAGTTAAGCAAAATTACATATTTCTAGCTGAAATTAAATTTATCATTGTCAGGATATTCAATACTTAATTTAAATTCTGCATATCTAAAAGCTGCATGTATATAAAGGAGACGAAAAAGAAAATTGCGATAAACTAAAGTGTTTAATTGTTTACAAAATTATGAATAGTACAGACAGGTAAAATTTAGTAATCATCATCCTCTGTAGCGCTACTCTCATTCGCAGAATTTTGGTTGGAGTCATCGATGAATTGGTCAGGTTCACGCGTTGTTCGTTTTCGTCTACGGGCAGTGAATCTTGATGATCCGTATCATCTACAACAATCTCCGGAGTAGACAAACAAAAATAATTAACATTTTGGCGCCGCGGTGGCAACTTAATAGGCTTTATTTCGTCAGATAATAGCCGACGGAATAAACCCTCCGACAAAATAGGGCATTTTTTCTTGTAGTGGAAATATTACCACATGATCAAATTTTTTTACCACATTATCAACATTTTTTTCAATATAATCACAAATTCCATAAACCTAACATTTAATTTTTTCCACATAAACAACGATAAGTTTCGGAATTTTTCCACATTTTCAATTTTTCTATAAACCTAATATTCAATTTATTCCACATTTTCAATGTTTCCACACACACACACACACACACACAGAGAGAGTGCTTACCACGAGTAGAGGAGGCTGATGGTGGTGGCGATTGTGGAGGCGGTCAACACTATGTGGACAATCACGACTGCGAGAGAGAGAAAGACACACACACACACACAATGAGTGTGTGTGAGAGAGAGAGAGACATAGAGAGAGGGGGCTTACCATGATTAGTGGAGGCTGATAGTGGTGGTGATGGTGGAAGCCGGTGATACTATGTGGATGACCACGGCAGCTAGGGTTTTAGGGAGGCGTTGGTGGAGACAGTGGAGAAATTTGAGGAGACAGTAGATTCAATGGTGATGGCAATGGTGAAGAGGATGGTGGAGGTGGTGAATCTGATGGTGGAGGCGATGATGTCGATAGTGAAGTCGTGGTGGCGGTGATGGAGATGGTGAAGTCGATGTTGGAGGTGAGGCGTTGGTGAAGGCGGCGGCGGCGAGGGTCCTAGCGGTGGTGGTCGCGATGGATAGGCTTAGAGTACTTCAAAATTATAGATGGGGGAATGACTTTGATTTAGGGATTGGGGGATAGGGGGATTGTTTTTTCATCGGCCAAAAACCAATTCCGCGACAGGGCCACCCTTTAATTTAAAATTGGTCTATCCCGTAGGATTATAGTCGACGGAATAAGTTGCCTCATGAAATAGCCCGTATTTTCTTATAGTGCTGAGTACACAAAGTACAATCTTTAGAGAAGTAGCTGTGATCAAGATTGATGCTTGCGTATAGATTTTCTGTAGAGTCGCTAACTTTTTACTGTTGCAAGTGACAGTAACGAGCAAGCTCGGTACCATGGTGATGGAGGTCCTTTTCGGGTCTCCGTCAGATGTTGTATTCCGTCGATCTCCCAGTGGATCTTGAAGGTGATCTCCTGTTGCGTGTGGGTCTCAATGGGTTTTGAGGAGATTGGTGGTTTTGAGGAGTTTACGCTGAGTACCTGCAAAGAAGTCCCGGGGTAGTTTGGTACCACCGAGGACCCTCCAGTGATCAAGTTAGTACTAGATCCGAGCAGAGTAACGGCTAAGTGGAGTAAAAATGGCTTACTTGACCCCTCTGTGATGGGGGTTTATATAGCGGCGGTAGCACGCAACAGCTGTAGGGTTCCTAGGCACACTAATGAAGTCTCACAAGTGATCAAACATGCCCAATTGAAATTTTACATGTGCCGAGAAAACCTAATACGGATCGTTAACTAGATATATAGGCTATGCGATGCAAGTAAAAGAGTTTATCTAAAAGGAAAGGGGCTACAACCTTTGTAGATCCGGTCCACCACATCCTAAGCTCCGCGATGATGGGCCTCCGCTGTCCAAATCGGATTCCGGACTCTAGCATCGGCTTCATTGAGGAAATGGGCGGGCTTGGTTGTCGGCTTCGATGCCGAAGATGATCTACGTCGAGGCATCACTAGATCAAGCTCCCACTTCACCAAGTCATGAAACTTGTGAAGAAAACACCCTATACTACTTGGCAAGAGGTAGAGGATGAAGAAATAGGAAGTGGGTTCACTTTAGAATTGGATTTCTCACTCTTATTCTCAAGTTGCCATTGATGGTGGCATTGTTTTCTTCTTGTTCAAGATGAAGAAGAAGATGAAGATGAATATGATAAGTTAATAAAAATAGAAAAGAAATATAATACTTATCATATACTAACCCTTGGTTAAGTGTAGAGAATGAACTAGGGTTAGTATAAATGGTTAGGGTTAAGCATGAGACAAGAATGGTGACTTAGTCAATGCTTCATGAATCTTCAACTAAAAACAAACATAGCCACCATTCATTTATCTTTATCATTTTCTTTTGCCAAAATAAACAAAAATAATAAATAAATGAATAAGTAAATAAAATGAAACCCTAACCATTCATATAACCATGGTCAATTCTTTACACAAACCCAAGCATGCATGTATCATCAAACATGATACAATCATGTGCACAAAAAACATATCACATATACAATATGCACATCAAGTGAGAAAATCCAATTTAAGTGAACCTATACTAGTTAATGCAAAGTAATATATCAAATATATAATTATGCATTAAATCATTAAATCAACACTTGATTTAACGATCCGGTCATATCGCATATAACCGACTAATATCAATAGTAACAACTTATCGAATCAACACTTGATCCGATAACCCGGCTATATCGCATATAACCGATCAATGTTACAAATCGCGAGAATCAAATACAGTATCATATACTGGTATTATTCTCGGTCCCGCACATATCTCATATGCGCTCCTATTTCGTTTCGCTTGAGCTAGGAAACCTCTGTGTAAGACTCTAAAGACTCGTCAATACGCCGGCAGCAGATAATGATCATATCAAACACCCACAAGCCGCAAGCGGTCTGCTAAACGTAACGGCCACCCGGGTATTGAGCGATCAGAAGATCGACGAGCAAGCCCGCTCACACTCCTGTGAATCCAACCAGTAACACTTACCGTACAGTCCGGTCTGTTCGTCTGATATGTCGCATATCTCGCCTAGGGGTGGTAAACGTCAGACCCCAGTAGCTCGATAAGTCATGCCGACGTGAAGTCCATGACATGTATGAAACTACTGATAACACTTACCAGTAGGTCACTGCAACCCTGTCCAGGGATTTCCTGTTATGGCCAGTCGAGCATAGCGCAACATCAACCCCCAATACCGGGAGAGACGAATCCCCTCCTATCGCTCATTGCCTCCATGTGAATCGGGACTGTACCCAAAAACCACCTGTTTGCACGACTCAGTAGAGCCGTGGTAGGGTGGAAATCAAAGCACAGTGGGAGACACACAAGACTCTATGACGATCTCGGGTCAACAGACTAAGCTGTACCAGTGTCACCAGAGAACTGCCATCTGACGTGAGGTATAATACCATCTGGGAGTTCTCGGCGAGTCCGTTCAGTGTACCCAGTCTCCACTGAGCACCTGCATACCATCTCCGATGTCAAACACCAATGGATATGGGATCATCTATCGCCCATCACATGGGTCGAGAAGATATACGCTAGTCTACTCTGGAATATCGATGCCCCGTCTCGATATTCCCACGACTAGGAACAATGAAGGATGTACTCATTGACTACCCAGGCCCCACTAGTATGATCTTCATCATAGTCCTGGAAGTCGAGTACACATCCTAAGGGCTTTATCAACATGTAATCAGAGAGACATAAAGTATACATGTTAAGATAAAGAGCAACCAGATAGCGTACTATCATGTCGAGCAAGAAAGTCCTACCTATATATGTCCCAGCATCCACTACAATATACATCCAATGTACAGTAATGGCCTCTAGGGCATACATATAACTAACAACAGCAGGCGTGAGGATCTCGCCGGCAGTTACGCTCCCGATGTCGCTCCCGCGTAAAGAGCGGATCACCCATTAATGGGGATCGTGATGGCGTGGAACGTGGGATGTTGCTGGCGGAGAATCTGCGTATGGCGAGATTGTTGGATATAGTGCCCTCAAGGCAATTATCATAGTCGCGGACAGATGATTATGATGATTGAGGCAGGACCTATACCGATAAAACAGTCTTACTCAAGATGATAGTATGCTATCTGGTTTGTCTTTATCATCATATATGTGTTGATAGAGCCCATAGAATTCTTGCTTGACTGCCAGCATTATGATGGCGATCATATATGTGGGAGCTGGGGTTTATAAGCACATCCTTAAATGTCCCTAGTCGTAGGAGTATCGAAACCGGGCATCGATACTCCAGTGTAGACTAGTGTGTACTGATCGAGACCCCGACGAGGGGCGGTGGCCAGGTCTCACAAGGCATTGGTGTTAGTTTGTTCACCTAAGATAGTATACATGTGCTCATTGGGTTATGAGTACACTGGACGGACTCGCCGGGAACCTGCTAATTGGTATTATACCTATTGTCAGATAGCAGTTCTCAGGTGACATGTGTACAGGTTAGTCTGTCGACCTGAGATCGTCATTTGTCTCGTGTGAGTTCCCACTGTGCTTTGATTACTACCCTACCACGGCTCAAAGGAGTCGTGCAAATAGGTTTTAGTTGGGTACAGTCCCGAGCCACATGGTGGCAGTGATCGGATCGTCGGGGATTCGTCTCTCCCGGTATTGGGGGTTGATGTCGTGTTGTGTACGGATGGCCATCAACATAAATCCGTGGCCACGGTGGATGAGAACTACCGATCCAGGATCGATAGTTTCTCAGGTGGTGATGGGTTTCATGCCTGTTAGTGTATATGCCCTAGAGGCCATTACTGTATCATACTAGTTTGTATATTACTTAATGGAAGCTTGGGATATTCACCTTGTATATACAATCTTGCTCAAAATAGTAGTATGCTACTTGGTTTGTTTCTACTTCAATGTGTACTTGTGTTTATTTTAGTATATCACCTATACACATTAGTGGAGCCCTTAGGATCTTTGCTTGATTACCAGCGTTGTGATGGCAGTCACACTAGTGGGGGCTGGGTAATCTTTAAGCACATCCTTATGCAGGTCCCTTGTCGCAGGACTATCGAGACAGGGCATTGATACTCCGGAGTAGACTAGCGCATGCGCTTCTCATCCCAGTGTGGGAGACGGTCTGTCCCACAGCCGTTAGTACGTCGTACTGGAGATAGTATGCGGGTGCTCGTTAGGTTACGAGTACACTGGACAGGACTCGTCGGGAACTGACCGGTTGGTATTATACCTATCGTCAGTTATCAGTTCCCAGGTGACATGAGTACAGCTTAGTCCGCTGACTTGACACTGTCACTTCTCCTCGAGTGTGTTCCCACTGTACTTTGATTACTACCCTACCACGGCTCAAAGGAGTCGTGCAAACAGGTAGTAGTTGGGTGCAGTCCCGAAGCACTTGGAGGCAGTGACGGTTAGACAGGATTCATCTCTCCCGGTATTGGGGGTTGACATCGCGCTGTGTCTAGGAGAGCCATTACACGAGTAGTCCTTGGCCAGGGCAAGCGAGATATACTGGTAGGCTTCCAGTGTTATCTCAGGGTGTATTGGGCTTCACTCCGACACGACTTGTACCGCTATTAGGGGACTGACGTTTACCGCCCCCTAGGCCCACCATGCGATGTATCAGACGAACAGACCGGACTGTACGGAGACTGTCACAGTCAGACTCAGTAGGAGTTCAGATGGGTTTCACCTCGTCAGTCTTCTTGTCGGCATCTACCTAGGGACCGTTACGCACAGCTAGTGCCGCTTGCGGTCTGTGGTTAAACCCACTGCCAGCGTAGTGTCGAGTCTTTAGATTCCCACACAGAAAGCTATTCGCCTTTAGGCAAAAGAGTAGAGGTCGCATGGTTTTGCGACAGGTCGCATGGTTTTGCGACAGGGTTCGGTCACATCCGTGCTCTTGTTCATGTACAGTGTCCGGACAGTTAACACTAGCGGGATTTGTTTTAAGCCAGATCCTAGTGTACGTTTTGGGATTGGTTTTATCTCGTTTGTATTCGTGTTCCTCGGAACGCGGATGCGGGTGTGTATGCACAGTTGACAGAGAGACAGAGGTAGAGTATTCTCATTGGGGTTGTTGACAGTTGACTGTTGACCATTGACTTTTTCTTAACCCTAATGAGAATAAGATATATGATTAACATTAATATTAATTAAGTATTATAGTGACATGGTTGTTGAGGGGTTGACTTTGTTGACTTGTTGACTTTGTTGACCGGTTGACTAGGTTGGACTAGTTGACCATCATCATGACAATGGCTATAATTCCATGGCAAAGACTTTTGCTTGTTTATTTATTTATGCAAAATGAGTGCATGAAATGATATAGCCATTTTGACTTAAACCATTTACACAATACTTGATTACTATTTTTGTTATGATGGCTTTTGGATTATGAGAGGTGAGAATGAGAAGAGTATGGTTCATTCTATCATTTTGCTTTCTCTCTCTTGAGCTCTCTCATTCTCAAGCTCTCCCCCTTGCTCTTGCTCTCTCTACCTCAAGGCAAACCATTCTCATGTATTGAGACTCATTGCCTTAGAGATAAAAAGACACCAAAACATTCCTCTACTCACTCTAGTTCACAAGGTTTAGCAAACCGAGTGAACTAGTTTCTTCAAAGTTCGAAGAAGAAGCCAAAGGTAGAAGCTTTCAGGTGGATCGATCTTCGGCGCAAGGAGACGACGGGGTGAATCCGATCCGGACAACCATCGAGGCTTGAAGACGAAGGAGTTCAAGAAAGAAAGGTATAACCCCCTAACCGAGTAGTTAACAACTCCTAGTTAGGTTGTTAGTTAGATGTTTAACAAAGATCCGGTTTTGAGTCCATGTTACCGCCTCTAGAAAATTGTTTTTCATCAAATTCCGCATGCCCGAAAGTACCGGGAGAGGTAGCATAGACTTACAGTGGTATCAGAGCCTAGTTAAACTCTATCTAATATGTTAGCGAAGTAACTAGAAGATCGATCAAAGAAAAAGTCACGAAATACACCAAAAATTCATGCTTGCTGTCGATTTTCAAAGTACTGTAAAAGTAATAAATCATGCTTCAAAAATCGACTCAGGGTTTTTAGAGTATACTGTAGAAAGACGGTCCTCTGATCTCATCAAAGCGCCGCGGAAACGCGGCAATAGCTTGCTATTGCCGCGGTTCCGCGGCCGTATTGGCTCCTCTCTGGATCTTCTTTGCTACAGTATATTCAGTGGGGTATTTTGGGATTTTTGAAATATGTCTTTTCAGCCCAGATTTTCCAGAACGAAAATTTTGTGTTTCGGGCCTAAAAATCCGTATTTTTTATCGAACTTCTAAAGACTTAAGCTGACGGGTTTTTATCTGTGATGTGATATTTGTATTGAACGTCTGCTAATCGCTATATGTCGATTAGTGGGGGTTATACAAATATGTGATCTGTAATGTTGCTGGAATGTGTATATGAATTCATTGGATTGTCGCGGGTGAATAGCCGAGGGTTGTGAGACGAGAGTTTTCTTTTCTTTCAATTCATGTAAATTTGTAAATTGATGTAATAATTATTTGTATGGCCGCACAACCGGGTCGGGGTTGTAGCCGTCATTGTATAATTTCTTTTTACTGTTTTTGCTCCTAGGATAGACCCATGGAGGGGGTGCACAAACTACCGGGTATGCCGAAGTGCCGAGTGGCCTACTCACGGAGTTGAGGGAGGTTGCTTCGCTTCGGGTACTTGGCGGGTAGTTTGCCGCACCCGTAGGGGTCTTGGGTGGGGTATTGGCTATTCACCGCGACCGTGTAATCTGCTTTTCGTTACAGGCTCGTACGAATTGCGGGTTCCTAGTATATCCAATGTGTTCATCTGTGATCTGAAATGGCTATCATTGCAATATATCTATATATGATATTATTTAGGCGTTGCTTATGTTTTACAGCTGCGCTAGCCCAGCCCCCGCTCTGTCGTTAGTTAAGTAACCTAACGGGTAATGACGGGGCCCCGTGGCGAATGCGAATGGCATAAGCGTACGTCATATTTTGGTTGTTTTCTGCAATGGTAGGATAAATGATGGGACGCATTAAAAGAACTAATGCAAGAATATCACGCATTAAAAGAACTAATGCAAGAAAAATAAACCAAGTAAAAGTCGTTGGAACACTTTCGAAAAACCACTCGATTCTTTTCAAAACCAACTTTTAAATGCGGAGCTTGAGCCACTCCTTTTAAAAGCTATCTCGTTCCATCGATTATATCAAGTTCACTACGTTCACGGTTTAGCCAAAACCATTCGTAGCCCTCCGTCGTTTCACATGAATAGTCAATAGTATTCAAGCTATGTTTGTTGGCCAAAGTCAAGGCATAGTGATTGGTAGCTATTGGGTATTCATATGCTGCATAGATAGATGCGTTGGTTTGGAACAGTCGTACTGCCTTGTTGGCCAAAGTCAAGGGTAGGTGCGGGTGGATCCAAATTAACCTGGAGAACGACGGGTAGAACTTGACATGTGACTTATGATTTGTTGGCCAAAGTCAAGGTCATAAGAGCATGGGGCAAAAATCCACATCGGGAGTTTCAAAAGAACTGAAACTTGCTAGTGTTGCATACCATTTGGAGTGTGATGATTCTGGTAGGATTCCTTCAGTTTCGTCACGCGATGATATTTGGATCCCGATCCTACTGTGAGTATATGCTACTCCTCGGGAAATTTCTCACTTAACGATCAATGCTATAAACCAAGTAGGTGTCTAGAAAGGTGTTAGCGGGGCTACGCCCATAGGGAAAAGAGGTTATTTAATTAAGGAACTTCGTGAAAGCGTTGGAAAACCTCCCTCGAAGTACCGACACTGGCCTGGCTGAACGGTTAAGCAAGAATTGTACGGTGAGATTGATCCTGACTAATTCTTCCTTTTTGGTTTGAGGAGGGATTCGAGAAACAGTGGGAGCCATCCTGTTTAGACAAACTAAAAACCATTCTAAACTTGCAAGAGCATCATGCTGAGTGTTTCTTCTCTCTCCTAATTGCAGCGACCAATCGACATGACTGGACTTAAGTTACTCCTAGATAAAAACATACTGACAGGGCCAAACTACAAAGCTGGCTCAGGAATGTCAAGATGGCAATCACTTACGACATGCTGGGGTATCTTCTTACCACCAAAGCTCCCCCTGTCCCAGGTCCCAAAACCAGCGTCGCGGATAAGGAAATCCGTAAGACCTGGGAAGTCGATTGCGCGAAGACCAAGTGCCTCGTGCTTTCCTCTATGGACAACGAACATCAGAGGAGGCACGAGAATATGGACCTCGAATCCATATTTCTCCATACAAAAGAACTGTATGGAGAGCAGTCTCGTATCGCAAGATACGAAGTGTCGAAGAAGTTATTTTCGGCAAGGTTGGCCGTCGGATCATCGGTAGCGGAACACGTGCTTATGATGATTGGCTACATAGAAGAGCTCGCGGACCTTGGGACCACGTTGGAGAATGAGCTCTATACGGACTTGTTTCTCCAGTCCCTTCCTTCCACTTACGCCCAGTTTATCCTGAACTTCAACTTATAAGAAAAGGAAGTTGAACTTTCAGAACTCCTCAACATGCTGAGGAGCGCAGAGGGCACCCTACAGAAAGGTAGGGAAACATCCACTTTGTTTGTAGGAGGATCTTCCTCTTCTAGGTCCAAGGCGAAAGCTAAGGGAAAGAAGAAGAAAGCCCCCGCCAAACCAAGGGGCGGTGTTAGTAAAGTGGATACGAAGGGAAAGGCAAAAGCAACAAAGAAAGTGGGAAAGCTTGTGCATAAAGAAGAATGGTTCTATTGTCATAAGAAGGGACACTGGAAAAATGATTGCAGGGCTTGGAAGGCCAGAACACAGGATCTGAAGCAGGTTGCGGCTTCAGCTTCAGGTGTGTATTTTATTGAAAACTGTCTTTCAATAAACTCTAATTCCTGGGTATTGGATACCGGATCAGGATCTCATATATGTAATTCTTTGCAGGCGTTGAGAAACCGTAGGGTTTTGAAGGCAGGTGACATGACCCTCAAAGTTGCAAACGGAGCTAGCATGGATGCTAAGGCCGTGGGGGACTATCACCTGGGGTTGTCAGATGGACACGTTTTGGTTTTGCGTAATTGCTATTTTGTACCCAACGCAACTTGTAATATCATTTCTGTATCTTTGACTTCTAAAGAAGGTTATGAATTTGCGTTTGTAAGTAATGTTGTAAATATTCACCTTAATCAAGTTCTGATTGGGTCAGGTACATTAAGCAATGGTATATACGTATTAAACCAACCGCAGATTTTCAATGTCCAGAATACACACAAAAGAAAGTCTCCGGAAATCAATCAGACTTTCTTATGGCATTGTAGACTGGGTCACATCAATGAGAGAAGGTTGACGAAGTTACATACAGAAGGATATTTGAATCCGTTCGAATATCAATCGTATGCCACTTGTCAATCCTGTCTCAAAGGAAAGATGACAAAGACTCCGTTCACTGGACACGGAGTAAGGGCGAGCGAGCTCTTGGGACTCGTACACAGCGACGTGTGCGGTCCAATGTCTACACATGCGCGAAACGGTTATTCTTACTTCATTACTTTTACGGATGACTTTTCAAGGTACGGTTATGTCTTCTTAATGAAACATAAGTCCGAAGCCTTTGGAAAATTCCAGGAATATAAGAATGAAGTAGAAAAACAAACCGGCAAAAGTATCAAGATTCTAAGATCGGATCGAGGTGGTGAATACTTGAGTGCCGAGTTCCTGGACTATTTAAAAGAGAACGGAATTCTCTCTCAGCTTACTCCTCCATACACTCCGCAACATAACGGTGTATCGGAGAGACGGAACCGGACCCTATTGGATATGGTACGGTCCATGATGAGTAACGCTGAGTTGCCGCGATCATTCTGGGGGTATACGCTAGAATCAGCTGCATACCTTTTGAACCGAGTTCCCACTAAGACTGTGCCTACCACACCATATGAGATGTGGTGTGGGAAGAAACCCTATCTTAAGCACATTAAGACATGGGGATGTCCGGCTTTTGTTAAAAAGCAGCATGCGGACAAGCTCGAGGCATGCTCAGTACAGTACAAGTTCGTGGGATATCCAAAGAACTCCAAGGGATATTTCTTCTACTGCAAAGAGGAACAAAAGGTTTTTGTTTCTCGTCATGCCTACTTCTTGGAAACTGAGTTTTTGGAAACCCAGATAAGTGGGAGCATAGTAGAACTGGAAGAAATTCCAGAACCACGAGCTATTACTGAAAGCTTAGTGGAACCAGAGGGTTCAAAAGAACAGGACATTCCTACGCCGCTCCGCAGGAGTAGTAGGCAGTCTCATCCGCCCGAGAGATACTACGGTTTTCTCATAGACGGGGATATAGAGGATTGCATCATAGATTATGATGAGCCTACTAGCTTCCAGCAGGCCGTTCAGAGCGTTGACTCGGTAAAATGGCTGGATGCAATGCGGACCGAAATGGAGTCCATGTACACCAACAAAGTATGGACGTTGGACATTGCTCCAGATGGGGTAAAACCCGTAGGATGCAAGTGGATCTTCAAAAGGAAGATTGGTGTAGATGGACAGGTTGAGACCTATAAAGCTAGACTTGTTGCAAAGGGTTTCCGTCAAAGACCTGGCTTGGACTATGACGAAACCTTTTCTCCAATGGCTATGCTGAAATCCATTCGGATCCTTCTTTCCATTGCTGCCTTCCACGATTATGAGATCTGGCAGATGGACGTAAAGACCGCTTTTCTAAATGGAAATTTAGAGGAGTGTGTCTATATGGACCAGCCAGAGGGTTTCATTCAAAGTGGGAGCAGCGGAAAGGTGTGCAAGTTGCTTAAGTCCATCTATGGACTAAAGCAGGCATCGCGGAGTTGGAACATCTGTTTTGATGAGACGGTCAAGGAATTTGGCTTTATCAAAAATCCAGATGAACCATGCATCTATAGTAGATTTGTAGCGAGAACTGTAGTATTCCTCGTTTTATAAGTGGATGACATTCTCTTAATAAAAAATGACATTCCTATGCTACAATCTGTCAAGGGGTTCTTGTCACACAGGTTCTCCATGAAAGACCTTGGTGATGCCTCATACATCCTGGGGATCCGGATCCATCGTGATAGATCCATGAGGATATTAGGACTTTCACAGTCCAGGTACATCGACACCATACTGAAAAGATTCAGTATGGAAGATTCCAAGCGCGGTAACCTACCGGCTTGTCACGGGATCACCCTCTCTAAAGAGATGTCTCCCAAGACTGATTTGGAGAGGGATCGCATGTCTATTATACCCTACGCTTCTGCGGTAGGCTCTATAATGTATGCGATGTTGTGTACCAGACTGGATGTAGCTTATGCACTGAGTGTGGTAAGCCGGTATCAGTCAAACCCTGGGGAGAAACACTGGATAGCGGTAAAGAACATTCTCAAGTACCTGAGAAGGACTAAGGAGATGTTCTTGGTGTGTAGCGGAAAAGACCTCCAGATCGAGGCCTTTGCTGACTCCAGCTTCCAGAGTGACAAGGATGATTCCAAGTCCATGTCGGGTTTTGTCTTTACCCTCAATGGAGGGGCGGTGTGTTGGAAGAGTTCCAAACAGGAAACCGTTGCTGACTCGACTATGGAAGCGGAATACATCACTGCATCTGATGCCGCAAAAGAAGCCATCTGGATGAGGAAGTTCTTGAAAGAACTTCAGGTGGTTCCGTCCATTGTTGATCCAATACCTCTGTATTGCGACAACAACGGGGCTATAGCTTTAGCGAAAGAACCCAGGTCCCATCAGAGATCCAGACACATCTTGAGGCGGTATCACCTGATCAAGGAGATCGTGGATCGCCAGGAGATCGAGGTTCGGAGGGTTGCTTCAGAAGATAACACTGCAGATCCATTCACCAAGGCCTTGCCCCAGACTCAGTTCGAGCGGCTGATCGAGATGATAGGTCTTCGATACGCCAGTACATGGCCTTAGTACAAGTGGGAGATTGTTAGTGTATATGCCCTAGAGGCCATTACTGTATCATACTAGTTTGTATATTACTTAATGGAAGCTTGGGATATTCATCTTGTATATACAATCTTGCTCAAAATAGTAGTATGCTACTTGGTTTGTTTCTACTTCAATGTGTACTTGTGTTTATTTTAGTATATCACCTATACACATTAGTAGAGCCCTTAGGATCTTTGCTTGATTACCAGCGTTGTGATGGCAGTCACACTAGTGGGGGCTGGGTAATCTTTAAGCACATCCATATGCAGGTCCCTTGTCGCAGGACTATCGAGACAAGCCATCGATACTCCAGAGTAGACTAGCGCATGCGCTTCTCATCCCAGTGTGGGAGACGGTCTGTCCCACAGCCGTTAGTACGTCGTACTGGAGATAGTATGCGGGTGCTCGTTAGGTTACGAGTACACTGGACAGGACTCGTCGGGAACTGACCGGTTGGTATTATACCTATCGTCAGTTATCAGTTCCCAGGTGACATGAGTACAGCTTAGTCCGCTGACTTGACACTGTCACTTCGCCTCGAGTGTGTTCCCACTGTACTTTGATTACTACCCTACCACGGCTCAAAGGAGTCGTGCAAACAGGTAGTAGTTGGGTGCAGTCCCGAAGCACTTGGAGGCAGTGACGGTTAGACAGGATTCGTCTCTCCCGGTATTGGGGGTTGACATCGCGCTGTGTCTAGGAGAGCCATTACACGAGTAGTCCCTGGCCAGGGCAAGCGAGATATACTGGTAGTCTTCCAGTGTTATCTCAGGGTGTATTGGGCTTCACTCCGACACGACTTGTACCGCTATTAGGGGACTGACGTTTACCGCCCCCTAGGCCCGCCATGCGATGTATCAGACGAACAGACCGGACTGTACGGAGACTGTCACAGTCAGACTCAGTAGGAGTTCAGATGGGTTTCACCTCGTCAGTCTTCTTGTCGGCATCTACCTAGGGACCGTTACGCACAGCTAGTGCCGCTTGCGGTCTGTGGTTAAACCCACTGCCAGCGTAGTGTCGAGTGTTTAGAGTCCCACACAGAAAGCTATTCGCCTTTAGGCAAAAGAGTAGAGGTCGCATGGTTTTGCGACAGGTCGCATGGTTTTGCGACAGGGTTCGGTCACATCCGTGCACTTGTGCACGTACAGTGTCCGGACAGTTAACACTAGCGGGCTTTGGTTTAAGCCAGATCCTAGTGTACGTTTTGGGATTGGTTTTATCTCGTTTGTATTCATGTTTCTCGGAACGCGGATGCTGGTGTGTATGCACAGTTGACAGAGAGACAGAGGCAGAGTATTCTCATTGGGGTTGTTGACAGTTGACTGTTGACCATTGACTTTTGCTTAACCCTAATGAGAATAAGATATATGATTAACATTAATATTAATTAAGTATTATAGTGACATGGTTGTTGAGGGGTTGACTTTGTTGACTTGTTGACTTTGTTGACCGGTTGACTAGGTTGGACTAGTTGACTATCATCATGACAATGGCTATCATTCCTTGGCAAAGAATTTTGCTTGCTTGTTTATTTATGCAAAATGAGTGCATGAAATGATATAGCCATTTTGACTTAAACCATTTACACAATACTTGATTACTATTTTTGTTATGATGGCTTTTGGATTATGAGAGGTGAGAATGAGAAGAGTATGGTTCATTCTATCATTTTGCTTTCTCTCTCTTGAGCTCTCTCATTTTCAAGCTCTCCCTCTTGCTCTTGCTCTCTCTACCTCAAGGCAAACCATTCTCATGTGTTGAGACTCATTGCCTTGGAGATAAAAAGACACCAAAACATTCCTCTACTCACTCTAGTTCACAAGGTTTAGCAAACCGAGTGAACTAGTTTCTTCAAAGTTCGAAGAAGAAGCCAAAGGTAGAAGCTTTCAGGTGGATCGATCTTCGGCGCAAGGAGACGACGGGGTGAATCCGATCCGGACAACCATCGAGGCTTGAAGACGAAGGAGTTCAAGAAAGAAAGGTATAACCCCCTAACCGAGTAGTTAACAACTCCTAGTTAGGTTGTTAGTTAGATGTTTAACAAAGATCCGGTTTTGAGTCCATGTTACCGCCTCTAGAAAATTGTTTTTCATCAAATTCCGCATGCCCGAAAGTACCGGGAGAGGTAGCATGGACTTACAATGCCGACACTAAATATCGTATTGTTGGGGTCTGACTTTATCTACCCCCTAAACTCGATATGCGATACTCTTAGACGAACAGACTGGATTGTACGGATATTGTCACTATCAGGCTCAGTAGGGGTTCTGGATGAGTTTGCTCGTCGGCCTCCCTTTCGCTCAATACCTGGGTAGCCGTTACGTACAGCTAGTGCCGCTGACGTGCTTGTGGTTAAACCCACTGTCAGCGTATTGACGAGTCTTTAGAGTCCCACACAGAGCGTTTTCATGGTTCAGGCAATATGGTGTACATGAGGTATGTTGGTACATACGGGTGTCCGATTAAATATGTGCACTTGCTGCGCAGACTTTAATCGGACGGTTGATAATACTTGCGGCTTAGGATTAAGCCGGATTATTAAATCGGGTTTTTATTTAATAATTTTATATATGTATTTGTATATACGTATTCTAGTATTATTATTCTCTATTCGTTTTCTCTTTTGGCTATTCGTAATTTTGTACGAATATGCGTATATGTATTTCGATACATGTACCGGGAAGTATTCCGTATTTTATACGGAATAGATTCTAGAAGAAGATGCCACCTCATTTATATGATTTTCCTTTTTGGAAAATCATTTGTTTTATAAATGAGGTGGAAAGGGATGATGTAGCATAAGCATGGGTCAAAGCATGTTACAAAGCATAGCTTTGATTTGTTTATTGAAATTGGCATGAGATTTTTTTTCATTACATTTTTGTGTAGAGGAGAGAGGAGGGGCCGTCCAATTCCTTGATGGGGGTTCATTTTCATTTGATTGAGAATTTTTTCCGCATTGGAAGCTCCTCACTCTCTCATTCATACAAAAAGAGTTAGCCATTTTTAGTTCTTCAAGCCAAAAGCTTCATCACCTCCATTCATCTTCTATGGTTGCTCTCATGAGCACTTGAGTTGAGAGAAAATTATAGTGACATATTCATACACTCCCACTCTCCATCGCTAGCGACTTTGGAGCGTCGGTTGCCTCGTTCGACGAGGTTGGAGCTTGCGCCGTTTCCCTCGGGTGGATCATCGGAGATAGAGGAAGACCGGCAACCAAACATCATCAAAGGATCACGAGGAGCTTGGAATGAAGACCGAAGGACACGGATCAAATCGGTATAACGATTCTAACTCTTAGTTAGTTTGCTAGTTTAGGGTTTAAGGTCGATCCGGGATTCGGGTAGCGGTAGCGCCGGTTTCAGAAATTTTTGTTCCGCATTTTGGTCGCGTTTCGACGGCCGGGGCGCTGCCGCAACCCAACATGGTATCAGAGCCACCTTTTAAACCCCTTACTAGCTTGTTTAGACGTGTTTAAAAGATCGATCGACCAAACTTTCCGAAATCACGATTTCATTTTTCATGTTTCTGCCAATTTTCAAATATGGTCTAAAAATATTTTCCAGAGGCTTAAAAATCCGTGCAGTCTTTTTTATGGGTACACAAAAATTTTGGGCTCATGATTCCTCTAAAGCGCTGCGGAACCGCCGCACTTAGGCCCTATTGGCGGCGGTTCCGCAGCTATTTAGTTGTAACGGGCGTCCAAATTTTTTCTGTAGCTCATTTACTTGGAATTGTTATTTTTGTGATATTCTGTTTTGGCCCAGTTTTCTATGCAGTGTTGTTATTGCTATTGGGGACAATTTGGAATTTTGTCAATCGATATTTTAAGTGTTCGTTTGAAAGTGCATACATTTCTATCTGCGACCGTGAATGTCATTTGATCGGTAAACCCGTCTAACTGCTACATGTTCTTTTAGACGGGTTTGCGAACGTGACATTCACGTTGATGTTCTGTGATGTGCTGTGATGTTGGTTGGATCGTCGTGGTGGATAGCCTGAGTGCAATGTTAGTACATTTTAATTTCATTTGTACATTTGATATTGCGGGGCGAGCGTCCGACATGTGGACTGCCGTCACTGCCAGTTTGTATATTATTCTTTTGGGGCACGACCGGGATGAGGTCGATGTCACCCTTGTATATTATTTTCTTTTCTGTATTAGGATTACTCCGCGGTGGAGTGCATGAATAGCCGGGTTCTAGAGGGCAACGTGTCCGCATCTCATGGCGTTGAGACGGAGGGGACCTTACTCTAGAATTGGCGGGCTATTCGCCGCACTCGTAGGGGGTATAGGTTGACTCAGGAGAAGTGCTCAAGTTACCGGATTCCGTGAAGTGCCGGGTGGCCCATTCACTTTGCTGAAGGGGGTTGCCTCACTTCTGGTTTTGGCGGGTAGCTTGCCGCGCTCGTAGGGGTCTAGGTTTTCATTGCATAGGCTATCCACACGACAGGGAACGTCGGGTCTCACTTGCGGCTCAAATGAAACCCGGGGCTCCAGATTATCCACCATTCTGTGTTATTTCTGTGATGTTTCTGTGATGTTGCTTTATATCATGCCTGGGACGATTGTTATATATTTATATATACTAGTAGATGTTGTATATGTTTTGCACCCGCACTAGCCCAGTCCCCGCTCTGTCGTTAGTTAAGTAACCTAACGGGTGATGACGGGACCCAGTGGCGAATGCGGATGGCATATACGTATATTTTATTTTCATTCTTTTCTGGTGTGATTAATTGATGGGACTGCGTTGATTCTGATCAATGCAAGGATAAAACAAACCTATATTTGATGTTGTTGGAACCAAGTTTTTAAAAAAACTAACATTACAGACGTTCTCTTTTGCTTTGCATCGTGGTATTCAGTTTGGAATATCCTGCACCTCATTCGACGAGGCAAGGGCCGAGATCCCTTCATCGGGAATGACCCCTTGAGTAAAAGTTTGCGTCAACGTAATAACTTCACTATAGTCGATTCTTTTGCTTTGCATCGTGGTATTCAGTTTAGAATATCCTGCACCTCATTCTACGAGGAAAGAGTCGAGATCCCTTCACCGGGAGTGACCTCTTTAGCAAAAGTTTTCGCCACTATATATTTATAAAACCACTTGGATTCCTTCAACGAGATCAAGTTCATTACGTTAAGGGTTTTTCGCCAAAAACCAGCCGTAGCCCTCCGTCATTTCTTATAAGTACTATTTAGTATTCGTTCTATGTTTGTTGGCAAGCGTTAAGGCATAGTGTACGGTAGCTGAATAATACTTATTTGTAGCATGCATATGCGATTGATCGGGACAGTCGTACAGCTTTGTTGGCAAGCGTCAAGGGTTTGTACGGATGGGTTCGAGTTAATCCAAGACAATGATGGGTTGAACTTGACTAGTGGCCTATAACTTGTTGGCAAGCGTTAAGGTTATAGGTCGTTAGGGGTAAAAATCATATCGGGAGTTTCAAGCATACAGGAAACTTGCCAGGCTTGCGCATACCTTATGGAGTGTGGTGACTTGAGTGGCTTCCATCAAGTTATCATGTGATGATAGTTGGATCCCGATTCCCACTGATGAGTAGGATTACTCCTCGGGTGATTCCGACTAATTCTCCTTTTGGGTTTGGAGGAGAATTCGAGGAAATGGTGGGAGCCATCCAGATTAGATAAAATGATTAACCATTCTGATCTAGGTTAGAGTGTACGCTGAGTGTTTCTTCTCTCTCTCTTTCTGGCTGCGACTATGACCCGACCTTTGACTAAAACTTATGAAACCAAGTTGACCGAACCTTCTTAAAACACTTTGGCTTTTGGAATGTCACGGTGTCGCATACATCATTGCCACTTCTATATCACCTTTACTTTTCTCCAGAACACCTCGTATCACTCCGAACATCCACTTCAATTGGATAAATCCATCCTATAGTTACATACGAACTCGAAGGAACTTTTTCGAGGTTGGATTCTGGTTCAGGAGAGAATGAATAGGATTATTCGGTTGTCTTTTCTCTTTACATTCTCTCAGGTTGTGAGGGCTCCTAGGATTAAGAGAGGGTACACCTATTGAGCTTATTGGATAGTCTTCTTCCAAACCATAGGCAGGTGCTGAACGGTAGGGAAGGAAAAAAACCAATTAGGCTTAACTGTGGTGTACAGAAGGTAATAAGTAAAGACATATAAAGGGATTGGAATAACGGCAAAGAAAATTGCGACCACCATCATTCACGACAAAGACCGTGTATACCCCTGCCACTCCTACATCCACTTTGCATTTCTCTAGAACACTCTGTATCACTACGGATATCCACTTCCATTGGATAAATCCATCATATAGTTACATACGAACTCGAAGGAACTTTTTCGAGGATGGATTCTGGTTCTTGAGAGATTGAATAGGATTATTCAGACGTCTCTTCCCATTACCTTCTCTCAGGTTGTGAGGGCTCCTAAGACAAGGAGAGTACACCTATTACGCTTATTGGATAGTCTTCTTCCAAATCTTAGGCTGGTGCCGAAAGGTAGGGAAAGAAGAAAACCAATTAGCCTAAAGAAGATGTACAGAAGGTAATAAGTAAAGACATAATAAAGGGATTGAAGTGAGGGCAGGTAAGTATATAGTTACTGTCATGAATCCGGATAATGGAAGAGGCATTACTAGGAATACCAGTTAACCCTTTTGAAACATTTTCATGTTTCAGTTTTACTGTGTGATGTTAATTGAAAACTGTTTTCCCAATTGGAATCTAACTCCAGGGTATGTATTTACCAGATCAGTTCTCACATCTGTATGTTATTACGGATGGTGAGTGGGAGTAAGATATTGGGAATTGGGTAATTAGATCCTCATTATATCGGAATTCATTGTAATTGGTTATATTTGAGGAAATCATCTGGTTTTTGCCGGACGACAAATATTTGGTTTTGAATATCCGTTGTTATGCATCAATTTCAAACTGATATATCTGTACGTTTATTTTATAAAGTGAGATGTAACTTTTTGAAATTATATCTATGACATATACCTCTATCAGTTGGTGATTAGGTAAGGTGCATTCAATAGCGGTGTAATTCTTCTTAATCATTGTACAGTTTTCAACCTACGACGCACAGAGTTTGAGTTGTTGAACTCAGGAGACTTATACAAAGTATTGTATGTTGTCCAGTGTCCATTAGGACAATGGGGTTGGTACTTGTACTATATTCTGTTTACTCATAACTTCTCTAAGTTCTAGACATGTATTTCGTTGAAATGCAAGGTCTAGATATTGAGAAGTTATAGGTATAAGAATAAAGTACAAAAACGATTTTTTGGAAGTATCAGGATTCTTCGATGAAGTCGAAGATGTAGATACTTGTGTTTGGTATTCCGTTGATAGTAATGGTTTTGAGAACTTGCTTCTCTTTCAGGTCACTCATATATGGATGCACTCCTAGGTGAGTAATGTTAGTTATATGTATGCCCTAGAGGCCATTACTGTACATTGGAAACTTATTGTAGTGGATGCTGGGACATATATAGGGAGGACTTTCTTGCTCGACATGATAGTATGCTATCTGGTTGCTCTTTACCTTAACATGTATACTGATTGTCTCTCTGTTACATGTTGGTAAAGCCCTTAGGATGTGTACTTGACTACCTGGACTATGATGCGGATCATACTAGTGGGGACATGGTAGTCCATAAGTACATCCTTCAATGTCCCTAGTCGTGGGTGTATCGAGACGGGGCATCGATATACCAGAGTAGACTAGCGTATACCTTCTCGACCCATACAGATGGGCGATGGATGATCCTATATCCATTGGTGTTTGACATCAGAGATGATATACGGGTGCTCAGTAGAGACTGGGTACACTGGACGGACTCGCCGAGAACTCCCAGATGGTATTATACCTCACGTCAGATGGCAGTTCTCTGGTGACACTGGTACAGGTTAGTCTGTTGACCCGAGATCGTCATAGAGTCTTGTGTGGTTCCCACTGTGCTTTGATTTCCATCTTACCACGTCCAAGAGGGCGTGCAAAACGGTGATTTTTGGGTACAGTCCCGAGTCACATGGAGGCAATGAGCGATAGGAGGGGATTCGTCTCTCCCGGTATAGGGAGTTGATGTTGTGCTGTGTTCGATTGGCTATAACAGGAAATCCCTGGCCAGGGTTGCTGAGATTTACTGGTAAGTGTTACCAGTAGTTTCTCGAATTGTTATAGACCTCATATCGACACGACTTATCGAGCTATTGGGGTCTGACGTTTACCACCCCTAGGCGGGATATGCGACATATCAGACGATCAGACCGGACTGTACGGTAGTGTTACTGGATGGATTCACTGGAGTGTGAGCGGGCTTGCTCGTCGATCTTCAGATCGCTCAATACCCGGGTGGCCGTTACGTTTAGCAGACCGCTTGCGGCTTGTGGATGCTTGATATGATCATCATCTGCTGCCGGCGTATTGACGAGTCTTTAGAGTCCTACACAGAGGTTTCCTGGCTCAAGCGAAACGAAATAGGAGCGCATATGAGATATGTGCGGGACCGAGAATGATACCAGTATGTGATACTGTATTTGATTCTCGCGATGTGACATTGATCGGTTATATGCGATATAGCCGGGTTATCGGATCAAGTGTTGATTCGATAAGTTGTTACTAATGATGCTAGTCGGTTATATGCGATATGACCGGATCGTTAAATCAAGTGTTGATTTAATGATTTAATGCATAGTTATATATTTGATATATTACTTTGCATTAACTAGTATCGGTTCACTTTAAATGGATTTTCTCACTCGGATGTGCGCATTGTATATGCGATATATTTTTGTGCACTTGTTTGTATCATATTTGATGATACATGTTTACTTGGTTAAGTGTAAAGAATTAAACCATGGTTAAACTTATGAGTAGGGTTTTATTTCCTTTTCTCTTTTCCTTTATCTATTTATTCATTTTGGAAATAGATGGAAAAAGGAGAAAAAGAATGGTGGCTTTTTTTGTTGTTTAGTGGAAGCTTCATGATACCTTGACCCTAACCATTCATTTAACCTAAGTTAATTCTCTACACTTTACCATGGTTACTACTATGATAAGGATTGTTTTTCTTTTCTTTTCTAATTAATCTTATCATAATATTCTTCTTCTTCTTCCTTGAACTCAAGAAGAAACCTTCACTTCATCAATGGTGGATTGATGAAATGAGTGAGAAATCCAAAACTAAAGTCTACCCACTTCCTATTTCTTCATCCTCTACCTCTTGCCAAGTAGTAGAGTGTGTTTCCTTCACAAGTTTTCAAGACTTGGTGAAGGTGGAGCTCGATCTAGCGATGCCTCGACGTAGATCATCTTCGGCATGGACATCGACGACCTAGCTTGCCCATTCTCCGACGAAGCCGACGCTAGAGCCCGGATTTGATTTGGACAGCGGAGAGGACCTCATCTCGGAGCCGTGGAGGTGGAGGACCGGATCTACAAAGGTTGTATTTCCGTATCTCTTAGTTAAGTGTTAACTAGTTGCTTTTTCGCCTAGTTTTCTAGCAAACGATCCGTAGTCGGGTCTCTCGGCACCTAGAATTTTTGAAATTGGCATGTTCGATGCCTTGTGAGACCTCACTAGGGTGCCTAGGGACCCTACAGTGGTATCAGAGCTTAGCTAGAGCCTTAGGCGAAGTCTAGACGGAATTTGAAGTCCGAACGAACCCGAAACCCGATCACAATATTGCTCTCTGTCCTTTTTTCAAAAAAATGGGATTTTTCCGAATTAAAAATTGCTAAAAAATTCAGCAGGGAAAAATAAGAATTACGATGCAAACATATTTCGGTGAACAGTAATTAGTGCGGCGGAACCGCGGCAGAAGCCTAGCTTCTGCGGCGGTTCCGCGGCTCTCTGGTGACGTCAGCCCTATATTTTTGCACAGTAATTCCTGATGAATTCTTCTGAGTTTTCTGGGAATTTTTAAAATTTATTCAAGAGTTGAATAATCTGGGATTGTTTTGGGGATTCGGTGTTTCGATCGGAGTATCAAATTTTGTCTATGTGGCTTTCCGGATAAATTTTAAAATATGTTAAAAAGTTCGACCGGATATAAATACCCGATTTTTCCCCTGTCGGGAAATTTCCAAGTGTTGGATTTTTCCGTAGTTTAACGACGTTCTAAGTAGTGCAAGTAACGCGATGGACCCTCTAGAAGACAACAAACCTTAACTCGATTATGTGACCGTCTTGAACTGCCCTTTGAACCTTAGGGTTTGGGGCAGTACGGCGTGCCACATGTGAGGCGTTGGCTTGACCCTTCTACGGCTGGACCGTTGATACTGAGGCACGAACGGAATGTTGTTAGACTTGTTTCATGTGTTGATCTGTATCGGGAAAACTTGGGTGTTCGAATGTTCAATCGGAAAGTTTAACATTTTCTAATTATCTGGAATGGGATACGATAATTGGAATTCATAAATAGTTATGAGATAACTGAATGAATGTTATAAACATAGCACTTTAGTCTCGCTTGATCGGTTGCCACGGAATTTTGATGCGATCAAAAGTCCGTCGCAATCACGTAGCGTACGCGAATACTCACCGGGTAAACTTAACAGATAGCCTCACTCCATGGCCCCGACCAAGTGACTGTAGGAGAACCCCGTCGCCGAAAGCATCCGTCCGGGTGCTCGCGGTAGCGGTGTTCCGCCTTGGTGCACTTCGTCAACGGTATCGGGGGTGCGGCCGCCTACTGAAGTTTGCGACGAGTATTCGATCAGCATGTCGGGAATCTTGTTGAATTGCCTGACTTGATATTGAAAAGTGTTTTCGATAATGAGACTAAAATGCGGGGTTTATAATTGTTAGGCATGCGATGTCTAAGGAATTCATTTGGTCAGGCATGCGATGTCTGAGATGGTTGCGGATTCCAACTGTTGTAGTTTTACACTTTCTTTTCTGTGACCGTAAGTGTAATATGTGATATCGCCGGTTTCGTTGCTATATGTCAACGACAATTGGGATGCGCATATTTACTTACGTTGATGACATGTGATGTTATGTGTTGCTGGATATGTTATATTGGATCGTCGTGTTTGAATAGCCGGGGGTTTTTATGTGAGATGAGTGTTTTTCATTTTCATTCATGTAAAAACTTGTATGTAATATTCTTTTATTGGGACACTTCCAGGTTGCGGAAGATGTCACCGAATGTATATTATTTACTTTTCAGCACTAGGATAGACCCAAGGAGGAGGGCACAAGTAACCGGGTTCTGGAGTCCAGTGGGAGACCAACTCGAGGAGTCGAGTCCGGGTCTCCTAACTCCAGAATTGGTAGGGTTGCTTGCCGCTCTCGTAGGGGTCTAGGGGTGTGGGTTTGGCTATTCATCGCGACCGTGGAATCCGTGTTTTATACTGGCTCGTATTGAAAACACGGACGTCCTAGTATATCCAATATTTCATATGATTCTTCTGCTGCGATATCTGTGATGTGATCATGTGATGTTCTGTGATAGATACAGTATATAGTATATATGTTATATTATATAGACGTTACTTATGTTTTACACCCGTGCTAGCCCTGCCCTGCTCTGCCGTTAGTTACCTAACCTAACGGTGCACGAGGAGACATCGAGGCGAATGCGGATGGCATAAGTGTACGTCGTATTTATCTGTGATGTTTAGGTACTTAAATGATGGGACTTCATTAATGTGATTAATGAAATAAAAGAAACCTAAGATGTTGTAGAATCGAATTGCAAAATAAAACAGGTAGCTACAGTTCTTGCTTTGCACGGAGGTATATATGATATATCCTGCACCTTATTCGATGAGGAAAGGACCGAGATCCCTTCACCGGGAGTGACTCCTTTAGCAATAACTGGTTGATGCTACACACTCGGTTTGTCTTTTGATAGCTTTTAAGAGTTTTTGCTTTGCACAGTGATATATATGATATATCCCGCACCTCATTCGACGAGGAAAGGACCGACGATCCCTTCACCGGGAATGACTCCTTTAGCAAAACTAGAAAAGCCTCAAAAGCACTTCATTTTAAAATTATTTGATTCTACAACGATATCAAGTTCATTACGCAATAGGTTTTCAGAAAAACCTGTCGTAGCCCTCCGTCATTTCAGATAAGTACTAGTTAGTATTCGTGCTACGTTTGTTGACTATGTTAAGGCGTAGTGTACGGTAGCTAATTAGTGCTTATCTGCATAAGCATATGATGTGATTGGATTAGGGTAGTCGTGCGACTTTGTTGACTATGTTAAGGGTCGTGCGGGTGGGTTTAATTCAATCGGGAAATGACGGGTTGAACTTGACTAGCACTTATGATTTGTTGACTATGTTAAGGTCATATAGCTGCTAGGGGCAAAATATTATCGGGAATTTCAAGTGTTGAAATTTGCAATGAGATTGCATACCTTCTATGTGATAGTTGGATCCCGATACCCGCTGCGAGTAAGAGTTACTCCTGGGAGAGTTTTATACATTACAATTAGCCGATCAAGTAGGTGTCTAGAAAGGTGTTAACGAGGTTACGCCTCTGGGAAAACGAGGTTTATATTAATTAGGTTCGTGCGAAAGCACGGGGGACCTCCCTCAAAGTACCGACACTGGCCTGGCTGAAAGATTGGCGAACTTGTAGTGTGTAATTAATCTCGGCTAGTCTTTCCTTTTAGGGTTTGAAGGAAGATTTGATAAAAAGCAGTGGGAGCCATCCTGATTAGATAAAATAATAACCAATCTATTCTTGCAAGAGCGCACGCTGAGTGTTTTCTTCTCTCTCTCTCCAGGTAGCGACCATATCACGCCTTAATCAAGATAATAAAACGGAATATTGACTGAATCCGCTTGTTATACTGAGCTGGGGAACGTTGGTCCCGCTCCAACTTATAATTGTTATAAGACAGAGCAGGAAATTGGGGATTACCAGAATTCCCGTGCCGCCCAAACGAAGAGAGTGCATGCTGATGCATCATCTTCGGGTGTGTTCATTACAGAGAACTGTTTCTCAGTGTCCTTTACGTCCTGGGTATGTGATACCAGATCAGGATTTCAGATATGTAATAAGTTACATAGGGCTACAGAAAGGTAGAGAACTGAGAACGGGTGATAAGTTTCATGAGACAGAAAACGGGGCATGTGTTGCAGCCAAGTCTGTTGGTCACTGTCACCCTGTATTCAAAATACATTGATTCTGAACGAATGTTATTAGATACCGAACCTGATATACAAAATCATATCTATCTCTTTATTAGTAAAGAAATGATAAAATTTTGTATAGTTGGATAATGTTTTGAACATTTCCTATATCAAAAGTTGATCGGATCAGGCACGTTATCTAAAAGCATTAATGTTCTAAATCAAACTATAGTTCTTTAGTATACAGAACACACACAAGAGGAAGAGTTCAGAAATGAACGAATCCTTCTTGAGGTATTGTAGACTAGGTCATATCAATGCGACCCGACTGGCTGAGTTACATTTAGATGCATATTTAAATCAGTTTGAATTTACATCTTGTGAAGCTCGCCAGTCATGTCACAAAGATAAGATGACCACAGCTCCGTTTACTGGAAACAGAGAAAGAGTTAGTGAACTCTTGGGATGATACATGTTGATGTATGTAGGTCCCCTGTCTACACATGCCAAGACCGGTTCTTAGTACTTCATTACATTCTCTGATAATCTCTCAAGATTCAGACATATATTCCTGTTGAAACACAAGTCCGAACCTTTTGAGATATTCACAGAATATAAGCGAGAAGTAGAGAACCAGAATACGGGTATAAGTACTATGTCCTTTGATGAGATCAAGGAGGAGAATACTTGTGCACGGAATTCCTGGACTATTCTAAAGGAGAATGAGATTCTCTCTCAGCATTACTCCTCCGTATACACCATAGCACGATGGTATATCGGGGCGGAGCAATCACACCCTATATGATAAGGTGCGCTCTATGATGAGTACTACTGAGTTACCTGTTTCCTTTTAGGAAGTTATGCACTTGAGAAGCTGCATACCTATTGAATAGGGTTCAAATCAAATCAGTTGTCTACCATTTCATATGTGATATGATAAGGGAAGAGCCCATATCTTAAGTTAGTTAAGATTTGGTGTTGTCCGGCCTATGTCTAAAAGCAAAATCCGGACAAGCTCGAGGCAAGATCTGTTATGTAGAACTGGAAATGTTCCAGCTATACAAACTGCAGCTGATGATTTGATACAACCAAAGGATTCAATAGTTACCAACGAACCTCAGTCTCTCCGTCGATCTAGTAGGGTTCCTCACCCACCTGAGAGATACTTCAGTTTCTCTATGACAGTGGGAGCGAGAATTGCATCATGAGATGATGACCCAACTAGTTTCGAGCTGGCCAACAGGAGTGGGACTCTGTAAGAATGGCTGGATGCTTAATGATCTGAGATGGAATCCCTATACACCAACAAAGTATGGACTTTGGTTGCTATATCTGAAGGGTTAAATCCCCATCAGGAGCAAGTATATCTTGAGAAGATTACTTGGTGTAGATGGAAAAGTTGAGACTTTCAAAGCAAGACTTGTTAAAGGTTTTCGTCATCAACCAGGCGTGGATAATGATGAAACCTTTTCCAGTACCTATGCTTAAGTCCATCCAGATCCTACTTACCACGGCTACATACCATGACTACGATATCTGGTGGTTGGGTGTCATGGCTGCTTTTCTAAATGATATTTTGAAAGAAAGCGTCTATAAGTACACAGCCAGAGGGCTTCGTAGACAGTGGGAGCAGCGGAAACGTGTGCAAGATGCTTTATAAGATAAAGCAGGTATCGCAGAGTTGGAACATCTGTTTTGATGAAGCAGTCAAAGAAGTTGACATTATCAAAATGGTAGATGAACCTTGTATAAACAAAAAGGTAGTAGGGAGTATGGTGACGATCCTCGTAGAGTACGTGGATGACATACTCTTGATAGGGAAGGAGTTTCCTATGCTACGCACGGTCAATCTCCGCTTATCACAATGATTCTCCATACAGGATCAAAGTGATACCTCCTAAATCCTGGGTTTTGGATCTATGGGATAGATCTAATTGGATGTTAGGATTCTCACTAGTTGTAGTGAGATGGTATCAGTTGATCCTAGGGAAAATCACTGGAAGTGTTCCAGAGTGATAAAGATGACTGAATGTCAGTCACAGGCATTGTCTTTACCCTAAGCAAAGGGACGGTATGTTGGAAGAGTTCCAAGCTAGATACCATGACATACTAGACGATAAAGGCAGGATACATCGCTACTTAAGATGCTACCAAAGAGGCTGTTTGGGTGTATGTTGGTTCATGAGATGAACTATGTTCCTCCCATTGTGTGACAATGGAGTTGTGGCTTATGCCAAGGAACGTCCGTCCCATCAGTGATCCAGACATATTCTAAGGCAGTATTACCTGATCATGGAGATGGTTGATCTCCAGGGGATCGAGGACAGGAGAGTAGACTCAGAGGACAACACAGCGGATCCACTCACAAAGGCCTGTTCCCAGAGAGAGATTTTTATGGGATGGTTGAGTATGAGATACTACAACCACTGCTACAGATGGTCCTAGTGCAAGTGGGAGATTGTTAGTTATATGTATGCCCTAGAGGCCATTACTGTACATTGGAAACTTATTGTAGTGGATGCTGGGACATATATAGGGAGGACTTTCTTGCTCGACATGATAGTATGCTATCTGGTTGCTCTTTACCTTAACGTGTATACTGATTGTCTCTCTGTTACATGTTGGTAAAGCCCTTAGGATGTGTACTTGACTACCTGGACTATGATCCGGATCATACTAGTGGGGACATGGTAGTCCATAAGTACATCCTTCAATGTCCCTAGTCGTGGGTGTATCGAGACGGGGCATCGATATACCAGAGTAGACTAGCGTATACCTTCTCGACCCATACAGATGGGCGATGGATGATCCCATATCCATTGGTGTTTGACATCAGAGATGATATACGGGTGCTCAGTAGAGACTGGGTACACTGGACGGACTCGCCGAGAACTCCCAGATGGTATTATACCTCACGTCAGATGGCAGTTCTCTGGTGACACTGGTACAGGTTAGTCTGTTGACCCGAGATCGTCATAGAGTCTTGTGTGGTTCCCACTGTGCTTTGATTTCCATCTTACCACGTCCAAGAGGGCGTGCAAAACGGTGGTTTTTGGGTACAGTCCCGAGTCACATGGAGGCAATGAGCGATAGGAGGGGATTCGTCTCTCCCGGTATAGGGAGTTGATGTTGTGCTGTGTTCGATTGGCTATAACAGGAAATCCTTGGCCAGGGTTGCTGAGATTTACTGGTAAGTGTTACCAGTAGTTTCTCGAATTGTTATAGACCTCATATCGACACGACTTATCGAGCTATTGGGGTCTGACGTTTACCACCCCTAGGCGGGATATGCGACATATCAGACGATCAGACCGGACTGTACGGTAGTGTTACTGGATGGATTCACTGGAGTGTGAGCGGGCTTGCTCGTCGATCTTCAGATCGCTCAATACCCGGGTGGCCGTTACGTTTAGCAGACCGCTTGCGGCTTGTGGATGCTTGATATGATCATCATCTGCTGCCGGCGTATTGACGAGTCTTTAGAGTCCTACACAGAGGTTTCCTTGCTCAAGCAAAACGAAATAGGAGCGCATATGAGATATGTGCGGGACCGAGAATGATACCAGTATGTGATACTGTATTTGATTCTCGCGATGTGACATTGATCGGTTATATGCGATATAGCCGGGTTATCGGATCAAGTGTTGATTCGATAAGTTGTTACTAATGATGCTAGTCGGTTATATGCGATATGACCGGATCGTTAAATCAAGTGTTGATTTAATGATTTAATGCATAGTTATATATTTGATATATTACTTTGCATTAACTAGTATCGGTTCACTTTAAATGGATTTTCTCACTCGGATGTGCGCATTGTATATGCGATATATTTTTGTGCACTTGTTTGTATCATGTTTGATGATACATGTTTACTTGGTTAAGTGTAAAGAATTAAACCATGGTTAAACTTATGATTAGGGTTTTATTTCCTTTTCTCTTTTCCTTTATCTATTTATTCATTTTGGAAATAGATGGAAAAAGGAGAAAAAGAATGGTGGCTTTTTTTGTTGTTTAGTGGAAGCTTCATGATACCTTGACCCTAACCATTCATTTAACCTAAGTTAATTCTCTACACTTTACCATGGTTACTATTATGATAAGGATTGTTTTTCTTTTCTTTTCTAATTAATCTTATCATAATATTCTTCTTCTTCTTCCTTGAACTCAAGAAGAAACCTTCACTTCATCAATGGTGGATTGATGAAATGAGTGAGAAATCCAAAACTAAAGTCTACCCACTTCCTATTTCTTCATCCTCTACCTCTTGCCAAGTAGTAGAGTGTGTTTCCTTCACAAGTTTTCAAGACTTGGTGAAGGTGGAGCTCGATCTAGCGATGCCTCGACGTAGATCATCTTCGGCATGGACATCGACGACCTAGCTTGCCCATTCTCCGACGAAGCCGACGCTAGAGCCCGGATTTGATTTGGACAGCGGAGAGGACCTCATCTCGGAGCCGTGGAGGTGGAGGACCGGATCTACAAAGGTTGTATTTCCGTATCTCTTAGTTAAGTGTTAACTAGTTGCTTTTTCGCCTGGTTTTCTAGCAAACGATCCGTAGTCGGGTCTCTCGGCACCTAGAATTTTTGAAATTGGCATGTTCGATGCCTTGTGAGACCTCACTAGGGTGCCTAGGGACCCTACAAGTAATACTGATCGGCCTCTTTCCATTTGGATGATATGCACTGGAGACAGCTGCAAGATTTTGAATCTGGTTTAAATTAGATTAGTGCTTTTGTTTCTATATCAGATTTATATAGAATCAATTTATATCTTAACAATGTTAAGGTATAGGGAGTTGTCCGGCTGATGCTTAAAACCAGAATCCGGATAAACTCGAGGCACGTTTCAGTAATGGAAGTTTGTGGGTTATCCCGGGCTTTGACGAGAGTTAACATTCTACCATCAGGAAGATCAGTATTTATATTGTTCTTGACTCTCCACAGTTTTAGTAAAATGGATTTTTTCAGAAAAACAAAAGTGGGAGTATGGTAGAACTGGAAGTTATTCCAGAACCACAAACGATTACTGGAAATTTAATAGAACCTAAGGATTCAATTGGATTTGATGTTCCATTAGCCACTCCGCAAGATTTGGTGGGTAACCTCAGGCACCCGAGAGGTACTTCGGTCTTATCAGTAATGGTGACAGGGAGGTTCTTGTTTACCCAGACTTACCATTGTTGCTATTCTAGACTATAAGACCCGGCAGGAGGATGAGTATAGCGTCGTTCTAAACTAGCTTTGGAAATGCACGTGTATATGACTCTGCCAGAGGATTAGTGTAGTCAGTGGGAGCAGCGGAAGCATAGTTGGCAAATAGCTTATGTCTATTTATAGACTAAAGCAGGTATAGCGGAAATAGATCGTCTATTTTTGATGTGACAGTCATAGGTTTTGACTTCATCAGAATAGGAGATGGATCTGGTAAGAAGGTAGTAGAGAGTGATGTCCAGGTATTGAGAGGACATGCACTTGATAGGAAGAAATATTCCTATACTACGATCGGTTATACTATGGTTGTCACAAAGTTGTTTCTCCACATAGGATATGGATATAATATCCGCATTTCTGGTTACTAGATCTATGATTTTAGATCTAGATTTGGGAAGTATCCCAATCTGGGTACCTTGATATTATTCTAAAGGGATTTTAGAATGGACGACTCCTGGCATGGTAGTCTACCTGCAGGTGATGGAGTCAACCTCTCTAAAGGTGTCTTATAGACTAAAGGGGAGAGAGATCTACATGATTAGCATATCACTTGTTTAGGCAATTGAGTTAATCATAAAATGTCAAGTACCACACCAGATATTGTTTTTGCACTAGCTGCAATAAACATATTTTAATCCAATCCTGGAAAAACATTGGGAAGAAGTTATTGAACATAAATGGATGTTCTTGGGAAATGATTACGGCAGCCTCCTTCGGGAGACGGTTATCATTTCAGGCTTCCAAGATGACCTGGATGACAGAGTGACTGTCATAGTTATAGTTTTCCCTCTTTTGAGGGACAATATATTGGACAGGAGGTCCAAGCGGATACTGAGGAAAGGCATGGCGCAGGATACTGATTAAATTCAGTGGACGATATAGTCTAAGTAGTTTGCTGGATTTGGAGTTCATTTGTGAACTGGGTCCCATCAGATATCCAGACAAATTCTAAGACAAGTATTGCTCATTTCGGGAGGTAGCTTTCTCCGCGAAGTTGAGATATAGAGAGATACAGAAAGAAACATTGGAGCGGATCCACTCACTGAGGCTATTTCTCGAACGCAATCATTTTCGCAAACGGGCTTTGCGAAACTGATTAGTAGAGAAGTTGGGTGTTCGGTATCATACAGGCTGTGAGTATGCGACATCGCAATAATTATCCTTAAGTGCAAGTGGGAGATTATTGGATATAATGCCCTCAAGGCAATTATCATAGTCGCGGACAGATGATTATGATAATTGAGGAAAGACCTATACCGATAAAACAGTCTTACTCAAGATGATAGTATGCTATCTGGTTTGTCTTTATCATCATATATATGTTGATAGAGCCCATACGATTCTTGCTTGACTGCTAGCATTATGATGGCGATCATATATGTGGGAGTTGAGGTCTATAAGCACATCCTTAAATGTCCCTAGTCGTAGGAGTATCGAAACCGGGCATCGATACTCTAGTGTAGACTAGTATGTTCTGATCGAGACCCTGACGAGGGGCGATGGCCAGGTCTCACAAGGCATTGGTGTTAGTTTGTTCACCTAAGATAGTTTACAGGTGTTCATTGGGTTATGAGTACACTGGACGGACTCGCCGGGAACCTGCTAATTGGTATTAGACCTATTGTCAGATAGCAGTTCCCAGGTGACATGTGTACAGGTTAGTATGTCAACCTGAGATCGTCATTTGTCTCGTGTGAGTTCCCACTATGCTTTGATTACTATCTTACCACAGCTCAAAGGAGTTGTGCAAACAGGTTTTAGTTGGGTACAGTCCCGAGCCACATGGAGGCAGTGATCGGATCGCCAGGGATTCGTCTCTCCCGGTATTGGGGGTTGATGCCGCGTTGTGTACGGATGGCCATCACCATAAATCCGTGGCCACGGTGGACGAGAACTACCGATCCAAGATCGATAGTTTCTCAGGTGGTGATGGGTTTCATGCCGACACTAAATATCGCGTTGTTGGGGGTCTGACTTTATCCACCCCCTAGACTCGATATGCGATACTCTTAGACGAACAGACTAGACTGTACGGATATTGTCACTGTCAGGCTCAGTAGGGGTTCTGGATGAGTTTGCTCGTTGGCCTCCCTTTCGCTCTATACCTGGGTAGCCGTTATGTACAGCTAGTGCCGCTGACGTGCTTGTGGTTAAACCCACTGCCAGCGTATTGACGAGTCTTTAGAGCCCCACACAGAGGGTTTTCACGGTTCAGGCGATATGGTGCACATGAGGTATGTTGGTACATACGGGTGTCCGATTAAATATGTGCACTTGCTGCGCAGACTTTAATCGGACGGTTGATAATACTAGCGACTTAGGATTAAGCCGGATTATTAAATCGGGTTTTGATTTAATAATTTTATATATGTATTTGTATATACGTATTCTAATATTATTGTTCACTATTCGTTTTCTCTCTTGGCTATTCGTATTTTTGTACGAATTCGCGTATATGTATTTCGATACATGTACCAGAATGTATTCCGTATTTTGTACGGAATAGCTTCTAGAAGAAGATGCCGCCCCATTTATATGATTTTCCTTTTTGGAAAATCATTTGTTTTATAAATGAGGTGGAAAGGGATGATGTGGCATAAGCATGGGTCAAAGCATGTTTTAAAGCATGGCTTTGATTTGTTTATTGAAATTGGCATGAGATTTTTTTTCATTACATTTTTGTGTGGAGGAGAGAGGAGGGGCCGGCCACTTCCTTGATGGGGGTTCATTTTCATTTGATTGAGAATTTTTTCCACATTGGAAGCTGCTTACTCTCTCATTAATACAAAAAGAGTTAGCCATTTTTAGTTCTTCATGCCAAAAGCTTCATCACCTCCATGCATCTTCTATGGTTGCTCTCATGTGCACTTGAGTTGAAAGAAAATTATACTGACATATCCATACACCCTCACTCTCCATCGCTAGCGACTTTGGAGCTTCAGTTGTCCCGTTCGACGAGATTGGAGCTTGCGCCGTTTCCCTCGGGTAGATCATCGGAGATGGAGGAAGACCGACAACCAAACATCATCAAAGAATCACGAGGAGCTTGGAATGAAGACCGAAGGACACGGATCAACTCGGTATAACGATTCTAACTCTTAGTTAGTTTGCTAGTTTAGGGTTTAAGGTCGATCCGGGATTCAGGTAGCGGTAGCGCCGGTTTTAGAAATTTTTGTTCTGCATTTTGGCCGCGTTTCGACGGCCGGGGCGCTGCCGCAACCCAATAGAGATTTGCGGGGCGGCAGTTACGCCTGTGAGAGGTCGAGTTGGTCGGTCGGAGGGACCAATGAAGATGGCCTTGGCGGGAGAGCTCGGGAACGAGCGGGAGGGCCGAGGCATCTTGGTCTTGTGGTAGCTCGGGTGAGGTGAGAGGCCGAGGAGGTCAATTTGCTGGGGGTCCTGAGGAGGGTTGGCTTGTGCTCGCAGTTCAGGTGCAAGGGTGGCGTGGTCGGCCCCTGCGGGCCTTTTCTTCTGAGTTCTAGGACACGTCATCTGCCACGTGTCCTGATCTTGGAGATCCCCAATATCGAGCATCATCACATGGGATTTTAGACTTTTCAGGAATTTGTATTGGGATTTATCAAATAATGGTTTGGCAATATCACCACCCTTAAGCAAATATGACCGAGCTTAGCTTACACACACACTCGTCCATAGTTAGATTAGAAATACAAAAAATTATCCAACATTTCCTTGCATGCAATTCATCCCAGGGGAACTAGCTCAAACTCTCATTGGACAACGGACTCAGGACCTACGGCGGAACAAAAATAAATATGTAATTAATTCTGAACCAAAACGATATGAGCTGAAGCCTAGCTAAAATTGAAAGTCTTCCCTTAAACTTGGAGGAAGAGACAGCTATAATTATCCTATCTCAACAAAAGGCATTCAGGTGGCAACTGATGTGGATATAATGGCTCCCTGCTAGTGATTGAAAATAAAACCAAGGCACTTAATTAGCTCTAATATGACATGATATAATTTGAATAGTGCAAAATCCAATGGTTTTGAACACCAAGTAACAAAAGGGACCATGCTTTGCATTAAAGTGAGCATTTTGGGTAGAAATTAAGAGCATTTTTAGTCAATTTAGTCTCACTTAAATATAATATTCATTTGATTCATCATTCCTCACTATAATTGTTAAAGCGAGAGTCATACCTCGCTATTATTGTTACACTTCAAAGTTGATAAGGTTTTTTAACCCACTCTATAAACACTTTGTGTAGAAACCACAAAGGATAAGTCACTTTGAAGACTCTTGGTGTCCCTTTATATTAATTTATCCCTAAATACAAATTAAGTGTTTAACGACATTTTTAATTAGGATTTGCTCTCTAGTCCCAATCCAAGGCTAATGCTTGGCACGTTTGAGACATTTTTTTCTTCCTGAAAACGGCGCTTTGAACACGAAAATTTTGTATTTATTATTGACCATATATATGATGAAGACTTGTGGCTAATGGTTTGAGATTCAAGTGCTAGCAATATCGAATATAACAATGTTCTAGGCTTAACAGTTTGTGCATGTAGCTCGATTTGAGCTCGTCACGTGTACTTTTACTTGGTCAATTATGCAAAAACTATAAGAAAAATTAAGTCCCTAATTGATGTAGACAGAATCAGAGGGTTTCTTGTATGTGCAGATGTGCACAGGTGTGTGTACAGGGTCGACCCAACTGGGTATGACATTGATAACATCTTGATATCCTTTGTACTCCAATAAAATCTCTGTGTGCGCCGAAGTAAGTTGTTCTTTCAAATTACTTGTCATTTTATTATCTTTTCTCTGTATTGCGGCGTGATATTTTAATTTCATGCTACCTAGTGCGCGTTTCTCGTCTATTCAATTTAACGGTTATCTTATATTCCAAAATTTGCATCTGGCACGCCCAAGGCCGCAGTTGAGTTTGCTTATTTTTGAGTTCAGGGTCTCCTTGAAATTTATGGGAAAAGAACATATACGAGTCATTTTCTTTAGAAAGTTACTGGGAGGCAAAGTAACAAGTAATGTAACGTCCAAAGATGTAATGTGTAAAGAAAGAGAATATTATGTCTATGTCATCATTTTAGAGATTTTGTAATCCTGTGAATATGAAAATTTTATGTCATTTGAACCCTTATATTATTTCTCTTTTGTAACAAGCTCTTGTCTATGAAAAGAGCCCAACATGTACATTTGCGCCATTCTAAAAAAACTGCTGCCATCTTCTCTTGCATTTGCTCTCTGTCACTCTTTTACTCTTTGTTACACTGTTATATTGTCTTTTTATATCCTTTTCCGCACAAATGTTTTGTATCTGGAATCGGACCTTTAATTCTTTATATCGTAAAGAGGGGGGGGGGGGGGGGGGGGGGGAGGGGGGGGGGAATCAGTTACTCTAACCAAAGTCATATTTAAATTGAGAATAAGTGCATTACCACGATTTCGGTATGCAACTAGTGATATGATTATATCCTTATAAGACAACCTATTCCTTTTCAGAGAGTCAATGGACATGCCGACCATCATAGACTACGGCAATAGCAAATGGATTTTAGATTCATATATAGTTGAGTATACAACTTTATTTTAGCTATCACTAAAGGTCCTTGTTTGGTATAGAAATAAGTTGCGCTACATGATTCATCTGAAAACAGAGTACATAGCTTAGTCCTTTTACAATGGCTGCCTAAATTATTAGAACAAAAGCCCTTTTTCAAAGGCATAACATGACTCAACTATATAGCAAAAAGAATGGCATGTTGAATAATTAATTCCTAGAGGTCATACCTGCATTAGAGCTTTCATTCTCATGTATACAACTTATTCTAAAATAAAAATTAGATGTCATTGTTCTAATGACTGAAACAATGTCATGTTCACATTATATTGGTATACAGCCAAGAAAATATTTAGATGTGATGTAATCCAGACAATATTTGCTTCATAAATTAATTAAGCGTAGTTTTTATTGGAGCATTGCATTATAATCGACAGTAGGTGGTCATAAGACGCATAGTTTTTATTAAAGCTAGGCGTCCGGCACATCCGGCAATTTTTCGTTCTCTAGCGAGGAAAATTATCCTCCCCCTCCAGGAATTTAAGGATATTTTCATTCAGTACCCGCTCGGTCAGGGCCTAATTCGTGGAAAATTATTCTCCGCCCCTTCGATTTTCAAGATATTTGCATTGGGTTCCCTGCGCTTGGGCAGGACCACCTACCAGTAATTTATACTAAAGATACAATTACTAGGGTGCGGTTAAGATGAAAGCCACATTTGACCATCCAGATCAAATACGGAAATTTATCACACATATTCAATCTATGTGATGGAGGTCCTTTTCGGGTCTCCCTCAGATTTTGTCTTCCGTCGATCTCCCGGTGGATTTTGGAGGTGATCTCCTGTTGCATGTGGGTCTCAACGGAAATTTATCACACATATTCAATCTATGTAATGGGGATCGTAATGACATGGAACGTGGGACGTTGCTGGCGGTGAATCTGTGCATGGCGAGATTTGCGGAGCGGCGGTTACTCCTGTGAGTGGTGGAGTTGGTCGGTCGGAGGGACCGAGGAATATGGCCTCGGCTGGAGAGCTCGGAGACGAGCAAGAGGACTGAGGAGTCTTGGTCCTGTGGCAGCTCGGGGCGAGCTGAGGAGCCGAGGAGGCCAATTTTCAAGGGGCTCCGAGGAGGGCCAGCTTGTGCTTGCAGGTCGGGTACAGTGTGGCATGGTCGGCCCCTGTGGGTCCTTTCTTCTGAGTTTTGAGACACGTCATCTGCCACGTGTCCTGATCTTGGGGATCGCCAATATCGATCATCATCACTAGCCCCCCACTCTTGTCCCGACCAGCTAGCGGGTCGGGTCAGGAGTGGATTGCCGGGCCGCCCGGGGTAAGCTCCCTCCTAAGATTTCGTCGGGACGTATCCCCGGACTGTCAGCTGTCTTTTCTGCCAGCAAATCAGGGCGAGATCTCTGCATTTAAGGAAGGTGCGCCGGTTCGTGAATCCTGCCACTGAAGCGACGGTCCGCGTGTCAAGCGTCGGTTGGCCGACGCGACGTGTGCAGACCTGCGGCGTCTGATGGAGTGCGGTTCAGTGCGGGAACGACAAGTGGAGCAATCGGAGCCGTTGGACGCGAGGAGGCGTTTCGGCGGGAGATGAAGGGCGCCGTTGGATGAGGTCGTTAGCGGCGATAAGTAGAGGTGGGGCCCACTCCAGGTCTCCTACTCTTTCATATTTCCTTTCTTCTAAATCTTGGCTGCTCGGCGCTCGTCTTCTTTCTTCCACTTTCGTTTCCGGAGGATCCCTCTTCTTCAGGCTAGATGTCTTCTCTCGTAGAATCTGCAGATGTCGTAAGAGTAGGTTCTAGGGACCCTCTAGTTGAGCCTGAGTCTTCCCGGGGAGCAGGGGTCGGATCCTCTTCCCGGGATCGTGCGGCGGGGGCAGCCCCCAGGGAGGAGGCGGTAGACGCTGCCCCCGGCGCACCGTGTTGGGTGAGGCTTGAGGACGATCTCGCCAATGCTCGGGTTCGCTTCCACATCCCCCCGCGATATACGCTTCATCTGGCCAAGGAGGGGGAGAGGGCAGACCAAGTACGGGGTAGGAAGATCGCCCTGTACTTGGAAGCTTTTGGGGGCGGAATGCACCTGCCCTTCTCTCCCGAGATCGTCGGAGCGCTGAACTTCTTCGGATTAGCCCCTGGCCAGTTAGTGCTGAACTCAAGGAGGATTCTCCTCGGATTCCTGATCCGCCTGAAGTTACAGACGGTTCCCTTCAGCCTCTCCCTCTTTGATTCTTCCCTTATTTTCAAAAATCATCCTGGGGGCCGAGTGGGCGACCCGAGGTGGGTCTACCTCTCTTTTAGAAAGCGATAGAGGGGCGCCGCCGGGACAGGGGTTGTGGCCCTGCCTTCTTCCATTCACGACTGGAAGAGGAAGTTCTTCTTCGTTTCCCCTCCCGAGGGCGAGGACTGCCCGTGCCTACCGAGTGGTTGAGGGAAAAATGCTTGCCGGAGAACCAGTCCAATGACCCCGCCGTAGTGAGAGTGGCGTCGTTGGAGCCCATCCCCCGATTCGACGTGCTGTTGTCTGAGAGGGTCCTGAGTTGGGCCGGGCTCAGCCCCGCTGAGTTCGTCAGTAAGTTAGGCTTGCTTTTTGGCTAGTATATTGCTTGTGTTGCTGACTTCTTTGCATTTGGTTTTGTGCAGGACCCATGGATATGGACGAGCTCCGATCTTCCATGCGCTAGCCGAAGAAGATCACGAAGGCTGGGGGCACCAGCTCTTCTCGCGTGAAGCTTGTCCCGGCTCCCTCTCCTCCGGTGGTCGTGTCCCGTGTTCGGGGGCGGATCCCACCCCGGGTCCTAGCAGAGCGTCGGGTCAGAAGCGGGTTCGGATTCTGGAAGACCCGGCCTCGGAGGAGGAGATCGACTCTCCATCGGAGCCACTCAAGAGGGGTTCCCGGAGGTCTTCCCGGGGCCTGCCCTCGCCGATCATGGTGGAGGAGGGGGCCCTCCAGTTCGCGGTGCCCTCGGGGCTATCAGTCGCGGATAGCCTGCTGCACGACATAGAGAAGTCAGCATGGGGTAGGGTCCCCGGGGGGACCTTCAGGGCTCAGATGGCGTCCATCGCCCAGGAGTCCGTGCAGGTTAGTGCTCGGTTGTTCGTGAAATTCGGTGCCTCCTTTGTCTTCCTGACCTCTTTCCCATTTTTCAGGTTCTCCAGCACGTCGCCCTTGCCCTGCGCATGGAGACCGAGGTGATAGCCCTGGCGATGAAGGCCGCAGACCAGCTTGCCTTGCTGGAAGAGAGCTCCAAGCGGGAGCTAGAGACGGTGATGGCAAGGGTTTCCGCCCTGGAGGGCGAGGTGGAGACCGGGAAACGGGAGGTTGCCCGGTACCGCGAGGCCGCCGAGGCCAAGCTTGAGAACTCTCAGGTGCTCACCGGCAACCTGAAGAAGTCGGTGAAGACCCTCCGGAAGGAGCTGGGGGCGGCGGCTGAGGCGGCGAAGTCGGCTGACCTGAGAGCGGCAAAGTTGACCGACCTCTCAGCGGCGAAGGCGGTGGAGGGCTACAAGAAGTCGAAGGACTTCTATAATGACTTGGTCGTGGCCACAACACTCATTTGGCACGAGGCCCTCGACGTCGTTAAGGCCCGGATGCCGGAGTTCGCCGACGAAGAGATTCGAGCCGAATATCCCCTCGTGGACGCTGATGAGCAGGGGGAAGAGATTCCTGACAAGGAGGTCGCCGAGGACCCTGCTCGTCCCGTGGTGGATGTCGAGGACCCCGAGGTCGCGCCCGGACCCGAGGCCTAAAGCCCCTGTCTTCCTCTTTTTATTTTGTTGCTTCTGGAATTTTTGTAAGCCTCTGGGAAGTTTGTAAGGATGGGGAGCCCAAAATACCCTTTGTAAAGACTTTGCCTTTAGTAATAAAACTTTTTTCTTTGGTTTCATCGGTTTGCACTTTATTTTCTGTTTGTGAAGAATGCTCGTAAAATATCTCTGCTTGCACTGTTGGGCTTCCATGTCAGGTCGGCTATCTGTCACTTGCCAAGCGCGCCAAGCGCTGCTGAGAAGGAGGCGTCCCCATGGCCCCGAAGTCGAGGGGGGATCGCCCAGACTTAGATAGACCTGATGTCCCTTGTTGGGGCCTCGGATCCTCTGCATGTGATGGGCAGAGGGCCGTCCGTCGTATTTGTGCCGAGCATGAATGGGAAGCTGCTCGGTTACCCCTTGGCAAGGGCTTTTGACTTCTGGCATTGCGAGCAATGACCACTAGCTGGGGATGGTCGAGCGAAGGTCGGGCTCGACTGCCTCTGGGAGGACTTTGGATCATTAGCGTTGGAGGGGCTGTAAGAAGCCCACTAAGGATGGCCGGGCTGTGAAGCTGCGCGGTTGCCTCTTGGTGAGGGCTTTGATCTCTGGCGTCGTGGATAGGCAACTACCAGCCTGGGATGACCGAGCGGAGTAGCCGCTCGGATGCCTCTTGCGAGGGCTTCGATCCCTGGCGTCATGGGTAGGGAGCTACCAGCCGAAGATGACCGAGCAGGGTAGCTGCTCGGTTGCCTCTTGCGAGGGCTTTGATCCTTCAAGATAGGGACCGAGCAGGGTTACTGCCCAGTGCCTCTTGGCGAGGACTTTGATCCCTGTCGGTTGTGGTAGGAAGCTACCAGCCGGGGATAGCCGAGCAAGGACTCGACTGCCTCTGGGAGGACTTTGGTCCTTAGCGCGGGAGAGGCTGTAAAAAGACTACCAAGGACCCTTGGCCGGGCAGGATTACTGCCTGGTGCCTCTTGGCGAGGGCTTTTGTCCTGAACGATAGCCGAGCGAGGGATCCTCGGGCTCGACTGCCTCTGGGAGGGCTTTCTGATCCATGGCGTTGCGGTAGGGAAGCTACCCGCCACGGATAGCCGAGCGAGGGTCAGGCTCGACTGTCTCTAGGAGGACTTTCTGATCCCTGGCGTTGCAATAGGGAAGCTACCCGCCAGGGATAGCCGAGCGAGGGTCGGGCTCGACTGCCTCTGGGAAGATTTTCTGATCCCTAGCGTTGCGGTAGGGAAGCTACCCGCCAGGGATAACTGAGCAGGGTAGCTGCTGGGTTGCCTCTTGGCGAGGGCTTTGATCCCTGGCGTTGCGAGTAGGGAAGCTACCGGCCAGGGATAGCCAAGCAGAGAAGCTGCTCGGCTGCCTCTACGGAGGACTTTGATCCTTAGCGTTGGAGGGGCCTTAGGAGGCCTGCTAAGGATAACCGGGCAGTGAAGCTGTGTGGTTGCCTCTAGGCGAGGGCTTTGTTCCTTGGCGTTGCGAGTGGGGAAGCTACCGACCAGGGATAACCGAACAGGGTGGCTGCTCGGCTGATTCTTCATGAGGTTTCGCTCGACCATCCAGTTGAAGGTATGGGGAACAGGAACGGTCGCGGTGAACGTGCGCGTAGCACGCGCATCGATTGTGCGGGGAAGCGAAGCGCCAGAGTCGCGTCGTTTCGATTCCGCCAGAGGAGGCTCAATGATCGCCCAGCGGACGAGTATCGGCCCGTGAGATCTATGGCCATGGGACGTAGCCTGCAGGTGGTCAGCCGTGCCAACGAGGGCAGAGTCTTCTAGAGGCAGAGGAGCGGCGATGTGGGGCCCTGGCCTGGCCGTTTGGACTTTAGTCGGTCTATTCGGCCGGCGAGGGCGTTGATGACGGTCGCCGGAGGAGGTTCATCCGCGCCTCTGATGAGGGGGAGGCGGCGGCTGGTACCTGGATCTTCAGGGTGATCGCGCGCCATGTGGATGAAGATCGGAAGGCCAACTTTTGTTTTTGTAGAGTTTTGTTTTCCCACAGACGGCGCCAACTGATGGAGGTCCTTTTCGGGTCTCCCTCAGATGTTGTCTTTCGTCGATCTCCCGGTGGATTTTGGAGGTGATCTCCTATTGCGTGTGGGTCTCAATGGGTTTTGAGGAGATTGGTAATTTGAGGAGTTTAGCGCCGAGTACCTGTAAACAAGTCTCGGGGCGGTTTGGTACCACTGAGGACCCTCCGACGATCAAGTTAGCACAAGATCCGAGCAGAGTAACGGCCAAGTGGAGTAAAAAAAATGGCCTACTTGACCCCTCTGTGATGGGGTTTATTTAGTGGCGGCAGTACGCAGCAGCAGGCGCGAGAATCTCGCCGGCAGTTACGCTCTCGACGTCACGCCCGCGTGAAGAGCGGATCGCCCATTAATGAGGATTGTGATGGCGTGGAACGTGGGATGTTGCTGGCGGTGAATCTGCGCATGGCGTGATTTGCGGAGCGGCGGTTATGCCTGTGAGTGGTGGAGTTGGTCGGTCGGAGGGACCGAGGAAGATGGCCTCGGCTGGAGAGCTCGGAGACGAGCAAGAGGGCCGAGGAGTCTTGTTCCTGTGGCAACTCGGGGCGAGCTTGTTGGATATAGTGTCCTCAAAGTCAATTATTGGATCGCAGGTACGTGATTGCAATGATTGAGGGAGGACCTATACCGATATGACAGTCTTGCTCGAGATGATAGTATGCTATCTGGTTTGTCTTTATCATCGTATACATGCTTTAGTTCGCTATTGCATGATTGATAGAGCCCATAGGATTCTTGCTTGACTGCCAGCAGTATGATGGCAATCATATACGTGGGAGCTGGGGGTCTGTAAGCACATCCTTAAAGTGTCCCTAGTTGTGGGAGTTTCGAGACAGGGCATCGATACTCCAGAGTAGACTAGTGTATACAGTCGAGACCCCGACGAGGGACGGTGGCCGGTCTCACAAGTCATTGGTGTCAGTTTGTTCACCTAAGATGTATACAGGTGCTCATTGGGTTATGAGTACACCGGACAGGACTCGCCGGGAATATGCTAGTTGGTATTATACATATCGTCAGATAGAAGTTCCCTGGTGACATGTGTACAGGTTAGTTCATCGACCTGAGGTCGTCATTTGTCTCATGTGAGTTCCCACTGTGCTTTGATTTCTACCCTACTACGACTCAAAGGAGTCATGCAAACAGGTCTTTTTTGGGTACAGTCCCGAGCCACATGGAGGCAAGTGAGCGGATCGGCAGGGGATTCATCTCTCTCGGTATTGGGGGTGAAATCGCGCTGTGTCTAGGAGAGCCATTACACAAAGCCCTCGGCCGAGGCAGGAGATTTACTGGTAGGTACTCCACTAGTATCTCAGGGTGTTCTGGGCTACTCTCTGACACGACTTATACCGCTAATGGGGGTCTGACGTTACTAGCCCCTAGGCAGATATGCGATACTCATAGACGAACGGACCGGACTGTATGTATATTGTCACTGTTAGGCTCAGTCGAGTTTCTGGATGAGTTCGCTCGTCAGCTTCCCTTCCAATCAATATATAGGCAACCGTTACATACAGCCAGTACCTCTGACGTGCTAGTGGTTATACCCAGTGCCAGTGTGTTGATGAGTCATTAGAGTCCCCCATAGACATTTCCCAAGTTTGGGCGAAACATTGTAGAGGCCGTATGGTTTTATGGAAAGGTTCGGAAAATGCACGTACGTTTTTGCACGTGTCATATTTCGGGCAGATAATACTGGTCGGCTTTGGTTTAAACCGGATCCGAGTATTATGCTGATATAATATCTTTGTCTCAGTTGCATTTGTATTCGGTCGTAATACAAATGCGGGTATGTTTATACCATTACGGGGTTATCCTGAAATTCGTTTCAGGATCGCTTTTGGAAGTTGCCAGTTTCCAGTTTTCTATCGCCCGTATTTAACATTCGGTTAAATGCGGATTTATCTTTTCTTGAGATGGGTGTGGAAGCTTCTAGGAGGTGACTAGGATGGTGAGGTGTTAAGTGACTCATTAGTGCATTTAATGATTCATTTAATGCAAGGGTGACTAGGTTTATGATTCATCATTTGCTTTTAATGTGTTCATACTAGGTGTCATTAGTGAGTCATATTTCTTTAAGTGTGTTATGATAAGCTTCATTGTTAAGGTCACCTCCCCCTTTCTCCTACACTCACCCCCCCCACTATATATTGGCCGGCCATATCATTTGGATGCTAAGAAAGTTTTGGAAAAAAGATTATGATAGCTTTTGGTGCATATAAATTAGAAGTGATCAATTTCCAATTTACCCGATTCCAAAAGGCAACTTCATTAACCGTTCGTCCATAGCTTTGGATGTAACGAGACAAAGTGTTCTACTCATTCTCTACATCATCTTGCTCGTCTCTTTTGGCAAACTTGACGACCAAGTTGCCTCGGTTCAGAGGCGGGAGCCCGTTTAAAGATCCGTCGACGTGGTGCCACCTGGACGAGAAGACTGGAGATTCAGGAGATCGGAGCAGCCGCAACAAAGTGTGGGATGATGGTTGAAGACCGAAGGACTCGGATCGTTCGGTATAACATTTCTACCTACTTTGTAGTTTGTTAGTTTAGCTTTAATGGCAGATCCGGGTTATAGTACGCGATAGCGCCAGTTGTAAAAGTTTTTGTTCCGCATTTGGCGTCTGTTAGACGGCCGGGGCGCTACCTTGGACTTACAGTGGTATCAGAGCCTCACCATTAAGCTTTACTAACTTGTGCTAACACGTTTAAAAGATCGATCGAACGGAATTTCTGAAACTACAATTTTCTGTACCAAACTTTCTGTCGATTTTTAATCAGGCCCTAAAATTATTTTGTGCACAACAGAAAATTCAACAGGCTTTTTGAAGAATACTGGTGAAATTTGGTGGCCCAAATCAACAGTACTGCCGTGGATCCGCGGCCCAAGCCAAGGTTTGGCCGCGGATCCGCCGCCAGTTTGTAGGATTGGAACACCAATTTTCTACAGTAGGTTCTTCACAGTAAATTGTGGTTTCTGGAATGTTTCTTTTGGGCCCATATTTTATTACTGTACAACAGATGTTTGTGGGGCCCATTTTGGGAAATTTTGTCGATCGAAATTTAAACGTGTTAGTTTACAGTACTTACTTTATATCTCCGACAGGGAATGTCATTCGAGCGGTAAACCACGTCTAATTGCTATAGTTCTTTTAGAGGGTTTGCGAACGTGACATTCGTGTTGATGTTCTGTATTGTGCTGTGATGTTGCGGATATGTCGTGGTGGATAGCAGTGTGCAATGGTAGTACAGTTTGCATTTATTTGTACATTTGATATTGCGGGGCGAGCGTCCAAAATGTGGACTGCCGTCACTGCCTGTTTGTATAATATTCTTTTAGGGCACGACCGGACAGAGGTCGATGTACCCGTTGTACATATTTTTATTTCTGTACTAGGTTTATCCCGCGAAGGAGTGCACGGATAGCCGGGTTCTGGAGGGCAACGGGTCCGTATCTCATGGCTTTGAGAGGCAAAGGGACCTCACTCTAGAATTGGCAGACTATTCACCGCACTCGTAGGGGGTACAGGTTGACCCAAGGATGGGTGCTCAAGTTACCGGATTCCATGAAGTGCCGGATAGTCCATTCATTATGCTGTAGGGGGCTGCCTCGCTTCAGCTTTTTGCGGGTAACTTGCCGCACCCGTAGGGGTCTAGGTTTCATTGCACAGGCTATCCACACGACCAGGGAAACGTCGGGTTTCAGTAGCGGCTCTGTGAAACCCGGGGATCCCAGATTATCTGTATTGTTCTGTGATACTTATCACCTTTCTGTAATGTTGCATATTATCACGCCTGGAGCGATTATTGTATATTGGTGTATATACTGTTAGATGTTGTATATGTTTTACACCCGCGCTAGTCCATCCCCCGCTCTGTCGTTAGTTAAGTAACCTAACGGGTGATGACGGGACCCAGTGACGAATGCGGATGGCATATACGTACATTATATTTTCGTTCTTTTCTGGTGTGATTGATTGATGGGACTGCATTGATTCTTATCAATGCAAGGATAAAACAAACCTATATTTGATGTTGTTGGAACAAATTTTAAAAAGTGTTATTACAAAGATGTTTCCTTTTGTTTTGCATCGCGGTATTGAGTTAGAATATTCTGCACCTCATTCGACGAGGCAAGGGCCGAGATCCCTTCACCGGGAGTGACCCCTTGGGCAGAAGTTTACGTCAGGGTAATAACTTCATTATAGTCGATTACAAGTTGTTTTGCATAGCGGTATTCAGTTGGAATATCCTGCACCTCATTCCACGAGGAAAGAGCCGAGATCCCTTCACCGGGAATGACCTCTTTAGCAAAAGGTTTTCGCCACTATATCTTTATAAAAAGCTATCAGGTTTTTTCAACGAAATCAAGTTCATTACGTTAAAGGTTTTTCGCCAAAAACCAGCCGTAGCCCTCCGTCATTTCTTATGGATAGTCAGTAGTATTCAAGCTATGTTTGTTGGCCCTTAGTCAAGGCATGGTGTTTGGTAGCTGCTGGGTATTCATTTGTTGCATAGATAGATGCGTTGGTTTGGGACAATCGTATTACTTTGTTGGCCCTTAGTCAAGAGTATGTACGGGTGGGTTCAAATCAACCTGGACAATGACGGAAAGAACTTGACATGTGACTTATGATTTGTTGGCCCTTAGTCAAGGTCATAAGAGCATGAGGTAAAAATTATATCGGGAGTTTCAAACAAACATCAAACTTGCCAGGTATGCGCATACCTTCTGGAGTGTGATAACTTGAGTGGCTTCCATCAAGTTATCATGCGATGATAGTTGGATCACGATTCTCACTGATGAGTTGGTTTACTCTTCGGATGATCCTGTCACGACCCGAAAGTACGGAACGTGACCGGCACTTAGATTACGAAACGTCTAGGGGCGCAACGTAACCTAAGTAAGCCGAAGCCCAGAAATCTAAACCATGAAAAAGAAGAAGAAGCAGTAAAAGAAAACATGAAGGAACAAGTTTAAAATATCAGCAAATTTTCTCAAAAATTTCGACAGAATCTCTTCTATAAAAACTGGCCCCCAAACGGGTACAACAAGTATAATATACATAAACAATAAAAAGCATCCCCAATGAGAGCTAGCTCAACGCCAACAGGCGGAAAGAACCACAATAAGCACAATAATATACAACGCCAAAGGGTGAGGCTCAAAACTCAAAGAAAACAAAACCACCATATCAGAATAATACATGTGCGACTCAAAAGTCGAAATAAATAAAAAAAAATACCGGTCCAATAAACTTATCAAGTAATACAAGTATGGTTGATGGAGCTTACTAGATACAAATGAAAGAATAAAAATACAATGGTGGTTCAGATACAAGTGAACCAACCTACCGTGCAAATCACTCTGAAGAAAAGATGTGCCAGCAAGCTGCCAGGGAAACCTGTGCATTGAACCTGTAATAAAATTTGGCACAACGGGTGTGAGTTGCCAACTCGTGAGTAGAAGACATCTACGAAAAGAAATCGAATGCACGACGCTATCCTAGGTCATAATAATACACTACTATATCCCAATCATCTAGTAATAGCAGGGTAATACTACGTGTAAGTGCAGATACTCCGTGCTCGGGTCAGTGTCTCATATAATACTATGTCATATGAAATGAAATGCATGCACCATGAATGTAAAGTAACAAATCCTGAAATCCAGATATATCTGTATAAGAAATCTTTAGCTGTTATCATAGTAAAATGTGTATAAGAATCTGAAATCTCAACAATGAAATCCATGGAAATCCGTGTCAAGCATCGACACAACGCATATAATCTCAAGTCTCAATATCTCGGGCTCCGTCAGTCCGGATCGGCCCATATCATCAAATCTCACGACAACGGTCGGTATCCTCCGGATATCCGCCGTGCCAGACATCACTGGTAGGTAGCCTTCCCCTGCCAGGCTCATCGTCTACAACTCGATCTTCTTGCCCCGGGGTACCATACCGGGCCCACAATGTACCCGAGACGGTTCGTCCACTCCTCGAATCGGGTCTCGAAATCCATCAGAAAACATGAAATCTCATGGTGGACGACACATACATCACGAGAAAACCGCATCTTATGTTTTAAAAAGAGAGGAGGAGAGAGAGAGAAGTTTTTATATATTCTTGCGGTTTTCCCCAAAAATCCAGAAATCACATAGAAACCCAAATCTCAAAATCACGAGTAAGTATATGATAAGTGTCGGCATATGCCCATAATACTGCATGATAACATGAAAATATGAATGCATGAATGTCTAAGTAATAAATATCATGTCTATATTAACATCAGAGAGTAATCACAATATTATATCGGTCAAGTTGTTAACTGATTCTATCAATAAAAGATAATATAATCTAAAGTGTACGTGACATAGCAATTACCGATGATGATGTGTGTGAGCCAGCAAATAAGTGTGCGTGGAATATGCGCATCATCGGTAATGGTGCTGGTGTCCTAACAGGTAAAGTTTATACTGATTATAGCAGCATATGTAAGAACATGCATCATTATGATTCCAATGTGAAAGTAAAGACGGATGTGTGTTATCCACTCATTTGATATACCATTACCACTACCACCATATGACTCGAACCTAACCTAGTGACCATCTAACCTCCTAAGGAACAAAACCTAAGAAACTAGTCAATAAGAAACAAGAGTCTACCTAAGGTCTGAATCAATATCTCGAATAGTCGGCAATCCGGCCTCAATAGCGTCACGTACGTAGTACGGCTTCCTCGAATCAAGAGTGCGGATCAATCATCATATTTATACCTCGTACGGTAAAATCCATCGTATGGCATCCCAATATCGGGGTACGGGTCAAGTATCTCTTAGGTGTCTCATCATTCGTATAATGTCATCACCAACACATCTCATGATCAAGGTGCTAAACTGTAATCGCCTACATCAATCATATATCATTGCACTCATAATATGCATCATTAGTTTATCCTCAGAAATATCATGTCATATGTATCATATTGTGATTAAGTCATACTGATATCATATCGTCATCAAGTCACACCTATATGATATCGACATCAGGTCACACCTATATGATATCGACATCAGGTCACACCTATATGATGTCGTGATCAAGTCATACGTATCCCATATCGTGATCAGTCACAAGCTACAGTCCAGGTACTATTTTAGAGCCTCATGTATCTCAATATCATCACCACCCATTATAATTTATGTATCCATGTTCGTTATCTCATTCTCTAATGATCCGCTAACACTTTAATACGACTATATAGTCAAGAATCACGGCATCAAGCCCAGTTATACTGTTTCATCACACCTCAGATATCATATCACATCAATGAATCCCATATACGTGTTGTATATATATATATATAACTATACCTAGTCCTATATATACATACACATATACGTAAACACCATGTCGAGTTTCAGTGTGTGCGTGTGTGTTTCTATCTGAAACCTACGAATCTCTTCCAAGGACCTCATCCTCTGATATGGTTTTCCTAAATCAGTCTAGTCCAGCCTAGGGTCATTATTAGGGTCCTACTCATTAAGAATCTAGGGTCACATCTTGTTTCCTAATGTCAATAAGTACTATTCTTATTCTACGTTGCGGGGGTGCTAAACGCCATCCACCCGACTTCCCCCCGTAGATATGCATCTACTCACACGGTCCATGTCTGCCGAAGACGGTGTCGCCATCCTCCTCTTCATCGCCCGCAGTCCACGTGAGGGGTACCTAAATGCAAACATACAAATAGCATCATAAACTGAATCACATACAAAAGTCAAAACGACGCAAGAAACAAGCATAGGTTAAAACCTATGTCCCGTCCACGCAAAAGCACCAAATATCGCTCGATATCGGCGTACAAACGCCGATGGATCGAGATAACATCAACAAATAACTCATAGTTTTAAAACTCGTTACTTATAATATATAACATGATTAAATCCATCGAAACCCTAAAAATCGATCAAACCGTCCAATTTCGTAAAACCAGAAAATGCCAATTTACCGTTTTTCATCAAAACTTGACATTTAAATGAAACCAATGGTCATAAAACTCATTAAATAGCATAACTAGACTATACAACTCATTACTATATTTTTATTACACAAATTTGTATAAATTTAAAATTTCTAGTTTGCAACTTTTAACAATTTTCAACATTTTTCAAGCAAAATACCACAATTCCACCACAAAACGTGATTTTGCATGAATTAATGTATTAAACCACAATTCATGATGATAATGATTTGATGAAACCATAAATTATATTTTTAATCTCATTTATTTAGGTATTTCTAAAATCTAGTTTACAAAATAGCAATTTTTATCACAATTTATCAATTATCAATAGAACTAGCAATCAATTTAAGTTTCCATTCCACCAACAAGTTAATAGCCTTATTAAGACCACAATCTAGTGTTACAGATATTAATTGAAATTTTATTTCACCAAAAATTATGTTTTATAGAAACCTAGTTAGCAAAATTCCTAATTTAAACAATTTTAAATGAAAAATTTACAATTCAACAACCATGCAAGATTTTCCAATTCTAAAAGTGTTAAACTAACTATTATAACCCTAATTAATTAATAAAAATCATAACTTGAATTTACAAACCCTAACTTGAATTTTAAAAATTGAATATAGAATTAATTCATTAAATCTAAACATGCTTAAAAGAAACATCTAATAACAAATAAACAAAAGAAGGAAATTTATACCTACAAAATATGAAATCCAAACAAGAAAATGAGCCTCCAAAATGCATGCTTTCCATCTCCAAATTCCATATAAAAATGAGCAAGGAATAAAGGGTATGAAATAAATAGGATTTTGTGGATTTTTATTGAATTTTTTGATGTATTTTTGATGAATTTTTGTAATAAAAATGGAGTGGGAAATGGGGGGGCTGCCATGAGGGTGTGGCCGGCCAAACAAGGGAGAGATGGAAAAAGAGAAAAGAGTTTCATGAGTTGTGTATGATTCACTAGAAAACGAACTCGTTGATCACCTGAGAAACTTCATCAAATAATATCTCACTTAATGTCTTTTCATGAATTTCTTCATTTTCTTTCATTTCTTTACTAAAACAACCAAGAAAGCTCTAGAAAAATGGAAAAATTTGCAAATAAATTTTGCATCATACAGACTAAATTCTAATATGCCATGGTTCATTTTTACAAATTAAAACCATTCAAATTTGTAATTTACACTAATTTAGTGTAAAAATAAAGCTTATGTTAATATTTAAAATAATTAATTTAGGAAAAATATTTAATTAAACTAAAAATTTATAAGTGGTTAAATAAACACCATTTACTAGTAATTACATAATTAAAATAGGTATTTTTGAAATTATAATGAAAAACAATCACGGTTTGGTTTTACGAAAAATACATTTTACTTTACCGAAAATCATAAAATTCACTTAAACAATTTTATTCATTTAATTATTTATTTAATTATTCTTAAAACGTTACAATCTTCCCCCCTTTAAGAAATTCGGTCCCCGAATTTAAATTAAAACTCCCCCTCCAAATACTAAAACATTTAGCAAAACACTCAAATTGTCGGGGCTCCGAAATCATCAATACATAACAAAAATCAACTCCATCAAGCATAACGCAATCAACGGAGTTATGGTGAAGATAAAATATCAAAACCCAATATGAAAACCATCATAATATACATCAATCTATAACTTATATATAGTGCGCATCATAGTGAAGCCGTCCAAATATCTGGATAAGGAAATATACAAAAAACCCTTTTGAAAATTTCCGTGTGATGCACGTGTCACGGCATAAGTGGCGGACATTTATATAAAAAAATAGCTATATATATATATTATTTAGCATACACGTCCCGCCTGGTTACTAAATCAAATAGTAATGATTATGAAAACATACTGCTCAAACTGAAATCAATCCCAATCACATCAATAGAATATCATGTGCGTCCGGTGCGCACTGAAATCGAAACCAAATACAGATACCACGACTACACCCAAAAACAAAATAAGTGCAACAGGTGTGCACCAAAACATCTGTCAAGTGCAACGGGTGTGCACGACTCAATATCAGGTGCATCTAATCTGCACAAAACCCCGATTTAGTGCATCTGGTGTGCACAAAATCGCATCAAGTGCGCCAAGTGTGCGCAAGAATCTCAATCAGGTGTACATGGTGCACGAAAACATACGCCGAATATCAGAATCAAAATCACAGTACGAAAATGGATAAAAACTAGGTCGAAGCATATATCAAAATCATGTGTAACCCATATGCACGAAATCAAATCAAAAATCTCAAAATATATAAAACCAAATCAAGTGTACTGGGTGTATACTAAGCAACATCAATATAACTGATATATGAAACACAGATAGAATGTAATGAAGGTACACATAAGAAATACCAATCGTAGAACAAAATCCTCAAAATACCAAAATCCAATAACAGAAATATGAAATTCAAATCACCAAGTCACATCGTAATCACTATCGTCAATGTGCGCCTCTTTCTTCTGATGTCTGCTGCTTCAAACTTGTCTCTTCATAAGTGTGCTGACTGCGCTACCAACGGCAATACTCATATCTAGAGTCTCCCACGTAGTCGATCCCTTCACCTGATATCCGGACTACATTAAACTTTTCGATCGATCCATCAAAATCTCATAATTCCCCGAGAGCTCAACACTCAAGTACAGCTTAAAAATATCCGGTACATACCCCAGCATCGATGATCCAGCCGTAGAAGGGCAAACCCAAGCCTCACTAATGGCACCGCGGAACTGCCGTAAACCCTAAGGTTCAAAGGCGTTCTCGTGGTCATTATGTCGAGTTAGGGTTTCATTCTTCTAGAGGATCCATCGAAATACTTGCATGTTCTTCCGAATACTTTAAACTTGGGGAAATGGTTTTCTGATAATCGTTCGAACCCTTTAATTTCATCCGGACGGCATGCGAATACCCTTCGTCCGCACGCTAAGCAATGCTTCAATCCTCAAGAATAACCAATACTCTAATGATTATCGTATTCGAGCCGCAGCTCCCTCTGCCAGTGTGCCCGTGGTAACAGAACCACCCTCTAACATTGACGAAGATAGATCAAAAGAACGAATGGAATACGGTGCAAACAATTGTACATCCTAAGGCTCCTTAAGCAGACTAGCGTATCGTAAGTATGCCGCGGACCATACCCACGGTACGTTACTCTACCTAAATCGCCTACTCCATCAACCAAGGGTCACCTAAACTTATACAAGGTTAAACCTAGCGCTCTGATACCAATTTTGTCACGACCCGAAAGTACGAAACGTGACCGACACTTAGATTACGAAACGTCTAGGGGCGCAACGTAACCTAAGTAAGCCGAAGCCCAGAAATCTAAACCATGAAAAAGAAGAAGAAGCAGTAAAAGTAAACATGAAGGAACAAGTTTAAAACATCAGCAAATTTTCTCAAAAATTTCGTCAGTCTCTTCTATAAAAACTGGCCCCCAAACGGGTACAACAAGTATAATATACATAAACAATAAAAAGCATCCCCAACGGGAGCTAGCTCAACGCCAACAGGCGGAAACAACCACAATAAGCACAATAATATACAACGCCAAAGGGCGAGGCTCAAAACTCAAAGAAAACAAAACCACCATATCAGAATAATACATGCGCGACTCTAAAGTCGAAATAAATAAAAAAAAATACTGGTCCAATAAACTTATCAAGTAATACAAGTATGGTTGATGGAGCTTACTAGATACAAATGAAAGAATAAAAATACAATGGTGGTTCAGATACAAGTGAACCAATTTACCGTGCAAATCACTCTGAAGAAAAGATATGCCAGCAAGCTGCCAGGGAAACCTGTACATCGAACCTGTAATAAAATTTGGCACAACGGGGGTGAGTTGCCAACTCGTGAGTAGAAGACATCTGCGAAAAGAAATCGAATGCACGACGCTATCCTAGGTCATAATAATACACTACTATATCCCAATCATCTAGTAATAGCAGGGTAATACTACGTGTAAGTGCAGATACTCCGTGCTCGGGTCAGTGTCTCATATAATACTATATCATATGAAATGAAATGCATGCACCATGAATGTAAAGTAACAAATCCTGAAATCCAGATATATCTGTATAAGAAATCTTTAGCTGTTATCATAGTAAAATGTGTATAAGAATCTGAAATCTCAACAATGAAATCCATGAAAATCCGTGTCAAGCATCGACACAACGCATGTAATCTCAAGTCTCAATATCTCGGGCTCCATCAGTCCGGATCGGCCCATATCATCAAATCTCACGACAACGGCCGGTATCCTTCGGATATCCGCCGCGCCAGACATCACCGGTAGGTAGCCTTCCCCTGCCAGGCTCATCCTCTACAACTCGATCTTCTTGCCCCGGGGTACCATACCGGGCCCACCATGTACCCGAGACGGTTCATCCACTCCTCGAATCGGGTCTCGAAATCCATCAGAAAACATGAAATCTCATGGTGGACGACACATACATCACGAGAAAACCGCATCTTATGTTTTAAAAAGAGAGGAGGAGAGAGAGAGAAGTTTTTATATATTCTTGCGGTTTTCCCCAAAAATCCAGAAATCTCATAGAAACCCAAATCTCAAAATCATGAGTAAGTATATGATAAGTGTCGGCATATGCCCATAATACTGCATGATAACATGAAAATATGAATGCATGAATGTCTAAGTAATAAATATCATGTCTATACTAACATCAGAGAGTAATCACAATATTATATCGGTCAAGTTGTTAACTGATTCTATCAATAAAAGATAATATAATCTAAAGTGTACGTGACATAGCAATTACCGATGATGTGTGTGTGAGCCGGCAAATAAGTGTGCGTGGAATATGCGCATCATCGGTAATGGTGCTGGTGTCCTAACAGGTAAAGTTTATACTGATTATAGCAGCATATGTAAGAACATGCATCATTATGATTCCAGTGTGAAACTAAAGACGGATGTGTGTTATCCACTCATTTGATATACCATTATCACTACCACCATATGACTCGAAGCTAACCTAGTGACCATCTAACCTCCTAAGGAACAAAACCTAAGAAACTAGTCAATAAGAAACAAGAGTCTACCTAAGATCTGAATCAATATCTCGAATAGTCGGCAATCCGGCCTCAATAGCGTCACGTACGTAGTACGGCTTCCTCGAATCAAGAGTGCGGATCAATCATCATATTTATGCCTCGTACGGTAAAATCCATCGTACGGCATCCCAATATCGGGGTACGGGTCAAGTATCTCCTACGTGTCTCATCATTCGTATAATGTCATCACCAACACATCTCATGATCAAGGTGCTAAACTGTAATCGCCTACATCAATCATATATCATTGCCCTCATAATATGCATCATTAGTTTATCCTCAGAAATATCATGTCATATGTATCATATTGTGATTAAGTCATACTGATATCATATCGTCATCAAGTCACACATATATGATATCGACATCAGGTCACACCTATATGATATCGACATCAGGTCTCACCTATATGATATCGTGATCAAGTCATACGTATCCCATATCGTGATCAGTCACAAGCTACAGTCCAGTCCAGGTACTATTTTAGAGTCCCATGTATCTCAATATCATCACCACCCATTATAATTTATGTATCCATGTTCGTTATCTCATTCTCTAATGATCCGCTAACACTTTAATACGACTATATAGTCAAGAATCACGGCATCAAGCCCAGTTATACTGTTTCATCACACCTCAGATATCATATCACATCAATGAATCTCATATACGTGTTGTATATATATATATATAACTATACCTAGTCCTATATATACATACACATATACGTATACACCATGTCGAGTTTCAGTGTGTGCGTGTGTGTTTCTATCTGAAACCTACGAACCTCTTCCAAGGACCTCATCCTCTGATATGGTTTTCCTAAATCAGTCTAGTCCAGTCTAGAGTCATTACTAGGGTCCTACTCATTAAGAATCTAGGGTCACATCTTGTTTCCTAATGTCAATAAGTACTATTCCTATTCTACGTTGCGGGGGTGCTAAACGCCATCCACCCGACTTCTCCCCGTAGATATGCATCTACTCACCTGGTCCATGTCTGCCGAAGACGGTGTCGCCATCCTCCTCTTCATCGCCCGCAGTCCACGTGAGGGGTACCTAAACGCAAACATACAAATAGCATCGTAAACTGAATCACATACAAAAGTCAAAACGACACAAGGAACAAGCATAGGTTAAAACCTATGTCCCGTCCACGCAAAAGCACCAAATATCGCTCGATATCGGCGTACAAACGCCGATGGATCGAGATAACATCAACAAATAACTCATAGTTTTAAAACTCGTTACTTATAATATATAAAATGATTAAATCCATCGAAACCCTAAAAATCGATCAAACCGTCCAATTTCGTAAAACCAGAAAATGCCAATTTACCGTTTTTCATCAAAACTTGACATTTAAATGAAACCAATGGTTATAAAACTCATTAAATAGCATAACTAGACTATACAACTCATTACTATATTTTTATTACACAAATTTGTATAAATTTGAAATTTCTAGTTTGCAACCTTTAACAATTTCAACATTTTTCAAGCAAAATACCACAATTCCACCACAAAACGTGATTTTGCATGAATTAATGTATTAAACCACAATTCATGATGATAATGATTTGATAAAACCATAAATTATATTTTTAATCTCATTTATTTAGGAATTTCTAAAATCTAGTTTACAAAATAGCAATTTTTATCACAATTTATCAATTATCAATAGAACTAGCAATCAATTTAAGTTTCCATTCCACCAACAAGTTAATACCCTTATAAAGACCACAATCTAGTGTTACAAATATTAATTGAAATTTTATTTCACCAAAACTTATGTTTTATAGAAACCTAGTTAGCAAAATTCCTAATTTAAACAATTTTAAATGAAAAATTTACAATTCAACAACCATGCAAGATTTTCCAATTCTAAAAGTGTTAAACTAACTATTATAACCCTAATTAATTAATAAAAATCATAACTTGAATTTACAAACCCTAACTTGAATTTTAAAAATTGAACATAGAATTAATTCATTAAATCTAAACATGCTTAAAAGAAACATCTAATAACAAATAAACAAAAAAAGGAAATTTATACCTACAAAATATGAAATCCAAACAAGAAAATGAGCCTCCAAAATGCATGCTTTCCATCTCCAAATTCCATATAAAAATGAGCAAGGAATAAAGGGTATGAAATAAATAGGATTTTGTGGATTTTTATTGAATTTTTTGATGTATTTTTGATGAATTTTTGTAATAAAAATGGAGTGGGAAATGGGGGGCTGCCATGAGGGTGTAGCCGGCCAAGCAAGGGAGAGAGGGAGAAAGAGAAAAGAGTTTCATGAGTTGTGTAGAAACTTCATCAAATAATATCTCACTTAATGTCTTTTCATGAATTTCTTCATTTTCTTTCATTTCTTTACTAAAACAACCAAGAAAACTCTAGAAAAATGGGAAAATTTGCAAATAAATTTTGCATGATACACACTAAATTCTAATATGCCATGGTTCATTTTTACAAATTAAAACCATTCAAATTTGTAATTTACACTAATTTAGTGTAAAAATAAAGCTTATGTTAATATTTAAAATAATTAATTTAGGAAAAATATTTAATTAAACTAAAAATTTATAAGTGGCTAAATAAACACCATTTACTAGTAATTACATAATTAAAATAGGTATTTTTGAAGTTATAATGAAAAACAATCACGGTTTGGTTTTACGAAAAATACATTTTACTTTACCGAAAATCATAAAATTCACTTAAACAATTTTATTCATTTAATTATTTATTTAATTATTTTTAAAACGTTACAGATCCCGACTAATTCTTCTTTCAGGTTTGGAGGAGAATTTGAGATAACAGTGGGAGGTTTCCTGATTAGATAAAGTGATAACCATTCTGATCTAGGTTAGAGTGCACGCTGAGTGTTTCTTTTTTCTCTCTCTCTTTGGCTACCTTTGACCGACCCTAGACTATGACTCAGTGACCAAGTTGACCCAACATTCTTATAATACTGGCTTTTGGATTGTCCGAGTTGCATAAGTCATTACCACTCCTTCTTTTACCCTTTGTATTTCTCAGAACACCCCGTATTACTACGAACATCCACTTCCATTGGATAGATCCATCGTATGGTTATATACAAACTCGAAGGGACTTCTTCGAGGATGGATCCAGGTTCAGGAGAAATAGAATTAGTTTATTCAGCTGTCTTTTATTATCACCTTCTCTTAGGTTGCGAGGGCTCCTTAGTTTAGGAGAGTATACCTATTACGCTTATTGGATAGTCTTATTCCAAACCATAGGCTGGTGTCGAAAGGTAGGGAATGAAGAAAACCAATTAGCCTAAGTAGGGTGTATAGAAGGTAATAACTAAAGACAAAATAAAGGAATTAGAAAGATGGCAAAGTAAATTGCGACTGTTATCATTCACGACAAAACCGCGTACTTTATCGCCACTCCTATTTCACCTTTACTTTTTCCCCAGTTCGGGAGAAATAGAATAAGGTATTATTCAGTTGTCTTTTATCATCACCTTCTCTCAAGTTGTGAGTACTTCTTGATTTAGGAGAGTACACCTATTATGCTTACTGGATAGTCTTCTTCCAAACCATAGGCTGGTGCTGAACGGTAGGAAAGGAAGAAAACCATTTAGCCTAACGAAGATGTACAGAAGGTAACGACTAAAGACAAATAAAGGGATTTGGAGAGATGGCAAAGAAATATACGGTTACAGTCATGAATAGGATTATGGAAGAGGCATTACTATGAATACCAAGATACCCCTACGAAACATTTTCATGTTTCAGTGTATTGTTAAAGGAAAACTGATTTCCCGATTAGATACTTACTCCAGGGTATGTATTTACCAAGTATGATTCTCACATCTGTATGGTTTTACAGATAATGAGAGAAAGTAAGTTATTAGGAATTAGGTGATCATCCTCATTATATCGGAATTCGTTGTAATTGGTGATATTTGAGGAAATCGCCTGGGTACAGTTTTCAACCTACGATGCACAGGTTTAGAGTTATTCAACTCAGCGGACTTATACAGAGTATTGTATGTTGTGTAAGTCCATGCTACCCTTCGCCGGTTCTTACGGGGTTGCGGAAGTGGTGAAAAACGATTTTCAAGAGGGTGGTAACATGGACTACCAATACGGATCTTTGTTAAACGACTAACTAACAACCTAACAAGAGTCTACCTACTCGGTTAGGGGGCTATACCTTTCTTGAACTCCTTCGTCTTTAACTCTTTCCGGTGTACGGATCGGCCTCACCTCATTGTCTCCTTGCGCCGAAGATGGATCCACCCGAAAACTTCTACCTTTGGCTTCTTCTTCGAACTTTGAAGAAACTAGATCACTTGGCTTGCTAGGCCTTGTGAACTAGAATGAGTAGAGGAATGTTTTGGTGTCTTTTTATCTCTAAGGCAATGAGTCTCAACACATGAGAATGGTTTGCCTTGAGCTAGAGAGAGCAAGAGGAAGAGGGAGAGCTTGAGCAAGTGATGGCAAGAGAGAGAAAAAAATAAGAGAATGAGAAAACCTTTTGCCAACCTCTCTCCCATAATAAAAAAATAATAATAATAATAATAATAATAATAATAATAATAATAATTGAGTATTATGTGATGGTTCAAATCATATCATGTGGCATTATCATTTCATGCACTCATATTGCAAAGCAAAACAAGCAAGTAAAACTCTTTGCCATGAAATGATAGCCAATGCAATGATGATGGTCAACTAGTCCAACCTAGTCAACCGGTCAACAAAGTCAACCCCTTATCTCAACCATGACACAATAATACTTAATTAATATTATCATTAATCATATTTCTTATTCTCATTAGGGTTTAGCCAAAAGTCAACAGTCAACAACCCCAATGAGAATCCTCTGCCTCTGTCTCTCTCTGTCAACTGTGCATACACACCCGCATCCGCGTTCCGAGGAACACGAATACAAACGAGATAAAACCAATCCCAAAACGTACACTAGGATCTGGTTTAAACCAAAGCCCGCTAGTGTTAACTGTCCGGACACTGTACGTGCACGAGTGCACGGATGTGACCGAACCCTGTCGCAAAACCATGCGACCTGTCACAAAACCATGCGACCTCTACTCTTTTACCCAAAGGCGAATAGCTTTCTGTGTGGGACTCTAAAGACTCGACACTACACTGGCAGTGGGTTTAACCACAGACCGCAAGCGGCACTAGCTGTGCGTAACGGTCCCCAGGTAGATGCCGACAAGAAGACTGACGAGGTGAAACCCATCTGAACTCCTACTGAGCCTGAATGTGACAATCTCCATACAGTCCGGTCTGTTCGTCTGATATATCGCATGGCGGGCCTAGGGGGCGGTAAACGTCAGTCCCCTAATAGCGGTACAAGTCGTGTCGGAGTGAAGCCCAGAACACCCTGAGATAACACTGGAAACCTACCAGTATATCTCGCTTGCCCTGGCCAGGGACTACTCGTGTAATGGCTCTCCTAGACACAGCGCGATGTCAACCCCCAATACCGGGAGAGACGAATCCTGTCTAACTGTCACTGCCTCCAAGTGCTTCGGGACTGCACCCAAAAACTACATGTTTGCACGACTCCTTTGAGCCGTGGTAGGGTAGTAATCAAAGTACAGTGGGAACACACTCGAGGCGAAGTGACAGTGTCAAGTCAGCGGACTAAGCTGTACTCATGTCACCTGGGAACTGATAACTGATGATAGGTATAGTACCAACCAGCAGTTCCCGACGAGTCCTGTCCAGTGTACTCGTAACCCAACGAGCACCCGCATACTATCTCAAGTACGACGTACTGACGGCTGTGGGACAGACCGTCTCCCACACTGGGATGAGAAGCGCATACGCTAGTCTACTCCGGAGTATCGATGTCCCGTCTCGATAGTCCTATGACTAGGGACCTGCATAAGGATGTGCTTATAGATTACCCAGCCCCCACGAGTGTGACTACCATCACAACGCTGGTAATCAAGCAAAGATCCTAAGGGCTCCACTAATGTGTATAGGTGATATACTAAAATAAACACATGTACACATTGAAGTAGAAACAAACCAAGTAGCATACTACTATATTGAGCAAGATTGTCAATACAAGGTGAATATCCCAAGCTTCCATTAAGTAATATACATACTAGTATGATACAGTAATGGCCTCCAGGGCATATACACTAACATGTTGTCCAGTGTCCGTCAGGACAATGGGGTAGGTCCTCGTACTATGTTCTGTTTACTTATGACTTCTCTAGTTATTCGACAAGTGTTTCGTAGAAATACAATGTCTAAGTTTTGAGAAGTTGTGGGGTATAAGAATAAAGTAGAGAACCAGGTATCGCAAGTATCAGGATTCTTCAAAGAGATCGAAGATGTAGATACTTGTGATTGGTATTCAGTTGATAGTAATGGTTTTGAGAAACTTGTTTCTCTTTCAGATTACTCATAATTGGATATATTCCTAAATTGAGTAATGCTGATTAGTCTCTCTTCATTAATTTGATATGCACTGGAGACAGCTGCATGATTAGAATTTGGTTCCAATTAAATATGTGCCAATGTTTCTATATTGGATATAGAATGGATAATATCTTAACGATGTTAAGGTACGGTGAGTTGTCCAGCATATGCTTAAAACCAGACACTGGATAACTCAAGGCATGTTTCTGTAATGGCAGTTTGTGGGTTGACCCTGGCTTTGACGAGGGTTGATTTTCTACAATCTGGAAGATCAATAGTGATATTGTTCTTGACTAGCCATAGTTTTAGTAAAATGGATTTTTTCAGAAAACAGCAGTAGGAGTATGGTAGAACTGGAATTAATTCCAGAACCGCAAACGATTACAGAAAATTTAATAGGACCTTTATATTCAATCAGGTTTGACATTCCAATAGCCACTCCGCAGATATAGTGGGTTAACCTCAGACACCCGAGAGGTACTGCGGTAGCCTCAAGGACGGTGACAGGGAGGTTCTTGTTTACCCAGACTTGACACTACTATTGTTCCAGACTATGAGACTCGGCAGGAGGATAAGTATAGCGTCATTCTAAACTAGTTTTAGAATTGTACGTATATATTATTCTGCCGGAGAGTTGTTGTGGTCAGTGGGAGCAGCGGAAGCATAGTGGGAAAGTTGCTTATATCTATTTATAGACTTGAGCAGATATAGCAGAGATAGATCATCTAGTTTTTGATGTGACAGTCATAAATTTGACTTCATCAGAATAGGGGATGGATCTGTTAAGAAGGTAGTAGGGTGTGATGTCCTGGTATTTGGATGACATACACAGCATAGGAAGTAAAATTCCTATACTACGATCGGTTGTACTGTGGTTGCCACACAGTTGTTTCTCCGCAGAGGATATGGATATAATTTCAGACATTCTGGTTACTAGATATATGGTTTTAGATCTAGAATTGGGTAGTTTCCCAATTTGGGTACTTTGACAGTATTCTAATGGTATTTTAGAATAGATGACTCCAGGCATGGTGGTGTACCTACAGGTGATGGAGTCACTCTCTCTAAAGGTGTCTTACAGACTAAAGGAGAGAGAGATGTGCATGATTGGCAGATCACTTGCTTAGGCAATTGAGTCAATTATGAGATATCAAGTACCACACCAGATGTTGTTTTTGCACTAGTTGTGATAAGTTTATATTAATCCAATCCTGAAGAAACATAGGGAAGCAATTTTAGAACATAAGTGCATGTTCTACGGATTTGATGACGGCAGCCTCCTTCGGGAGACGGTTATCATTCCAGGCTTCAAAGGTGATATGGATGACAGAGTGATTGTCAGAGTTATAGTTTTCCCTCTGACGAGGGACAGTATTATGGACAGGTGGTCCAAGAGGATACTGTGGGAGACATGGTGCTGGATACTGATTAGGTTCAGTTATCAATACAGTCTAAGAAGTTTGGATTTGGAGTTCATTTATGAACTAAGTCCCATCAGATATCCAGACATATTCTAAGACAGGTATTACTCGATTTGGGAGATGGTTTTCTCCGCGAACTTGAGATTTAGAGAGATATAGAAAGAAACATCAGGGCGGATCCACTCACTGAGGCTGTTTCTCGAACACAATAGTTTTACAAACGGGTTTTGTGAAACTGATTAGTAGAGGAGTTGGGTGTTCGGTATCACACGGGCTGTGAGTATGCGACATCGCAATAATTAGCCTTAAGTGCAAGTGGGAGATTGTTGAATATAGTGCCCTCAAAGTCAATTATTGGATCGCAGGTACGTGATTGCAATGATTGAGGGAGGACCTATACCGATATGACAGTCTTACTCGAAATGATAGTATGCTATCTGGTTTGTCTTTATCATCGTATACATGCTTTAGTTCGCTATTGCATGATTGATAGAGCCCATAGGATTCTTGCTTGACTGCCAGCAGTATGATGGCGATCATATACGTGGGAGCTGGGGGTCTGTAAGCACATCCTTAAAGTGTCCCTAGTTGTGGGAGTTTCGAGACAGGGCATCGATACTCCAGAGTAGACTAGTGTATACAGTCGAGATCCCGACGAGGGGCGGTGACCAGTCTCACAAGCCATTGATATCAGTTTGTTCACCTAAGATGTATACATGTGCTCCTTGGGTTATGAGTACACCGGACAGGACTCGCCGGGAATATGCTAGTTGGTATTATACATATCGTCAGATAGCAGTTCCCTGGTGACATGTGTACAGGTTAGTTCATCGACCTGAGGTCGTCATTTGTCTCATGTGAGTTCCCACTGTGCTTTGATTTCTACACTACCACGGCTCAAAGGAGTCGTGCAAACAGGTCTTTTTTGGGTACAGTTCCGAGCCACATGGAGGCAAGTGAGCGGATCGGCAGGGGATTCATCTCTCCCGGTATTGGGGGTGAGATCGCGCTGTGTCTAGGAGAGCCATTACACAAAGCTCTCGGCCGAGGCAGGAGATTTACTGGTAGGTACTCCAGTAGTATCTCAGGGTGTTCTGGGCTACTCTCTGACACGACTTATACCGCTAATGGGGGTCTGACGTTACCAGCCCCCTAGGCAGATATGCGATACTCATAGACGAACGGACCGGACTGTATGTATATTGTCACTGTTAGGCTCAGTAGGGTTTCTGGATGAGTTCGGTCGTCAGCTTCCCTTCCAATCAATACATAGGCAACCGTTACGTACAGCCAGTACCTCTGACGTGCTAGTGGTTATACCCAGTGCCAGTGTGTTGATGAGTTATTAGAGTCCCCCACAGACCATTTCCCAAGTTCGGGCGAAACGTTGTAGAGGCCATATGGTTTTATGGAAAGGTTCGGAAAATGCACGTGCGTTTTCGCACGTGTCATATTTCGGGCAGATAATACTGGTCGGCTTTGGTTTAAGCCGAATCCCAGTATTATGCTGTGTAGATATAATATCTTTGTCTCAGTTGCATTTGTATTCGGTCGTAATACAAATGAGGGTATGTTTATACCATTACGGGGTTATCCTGAAATTCGTTTCAGGATCACTTTTGGAAGTTGCCAGTTTCCAGTTTTCTATCGCCCGTATTTAATATTCGGTTAAATGCGGATTTATCTTTTCTTGAGATGAGTATGGAAGCTTCTAGAAGGTGACTAGGATGGTGAGGTGTTAAGTGACTCATTAGTGCATTTAATGATTCATTTAATGCAAGGGTGATTAGGTTTATGATTCATCCTTTGCTTTTAATGTGTTTATACTAGGTGTCATTAGTGAGTCATGTTCTTTAAGTGTGTTATGATAAGCTTCATTGTTAAGGTCACCTCCCCCTCTCTCCTACACTCACCCCCCCACTATATATTGGCCGGCCATATCATTTAGAGGCTAAGAAAGTTTTGGAAAAAAGATTATGATAGCTTTTGGTGCATATAAATTAGAAGTGATCAATTTCCAATCTATCCGATTCCAAAAGGCAACTTCATTAACCGTTCGTCCATAATTTTGGACGTAACGAGACAAAGTGTTCTACTCATTCTCTACATCATCTTGGCCGTCTCTTTTGGCAAACTTGACGACCGAGTTGCCTCGGTTCAGAGACGGGAGCCCGTTTAAAGATCCGTCGACGTGGTTCCATCTGGACGAGAAGACTGGAGATTCAGGAGATCGGAGCAGCCGCAACAAAGTGTGGGATGATGGTTGAAAACCGAAGGATTCGGATCGTTCGGTATAACATTTCTACCCACTTTGTACTTTGTTAGTTTAGTTTTAATGGCAGATCCGGGTTATAGTACGCGATAGCGCCAGTTGTAAAAGTTTTTATTCCGCATTTGGCGTCTGTTAGACGGCCGGGGCGCTACCGTGGACTTACAGAGCTGAGGGGCCGAGGAGGCCAATTTGCAAGGGGCAACGAGAAGAGCCATCTTGTGCTTGCAAGTCGGGTACAGAGGTGGCCTGGTCGGCTCCTGTGGGCCCTTTCTTCTGAGTTCTGAGACACGTCATCTGCCACGTGTCATAATCTCGGGGATCGCCAATATCGAGCATCATCAGAGCATCATCACTATGGAAGGTTACCATTAGTTTACTCCAAATGCAATCCTCCTAGGGATTTAGTTCAAATTTGGTTTCAATAGAATTAGAATACTACAAATATTAATAATGGTTAGGAATTAATTTGAGCAAGTCAGGAAGTATAACTATATAAAGAAAGATAATTTAATTAGGTGAAAGATTTTTTTAAAAATTAAATATTTATGTTGTAATTTTTATACCCGTGATTCTCAAAAGAATCACAAAGCATATCAAGAGTCGTAATAGAATATCTATCAAGAACGTGAGATTCCAATTTACTTGAAAAAGAATTACCGAACAACTACCAAATTACACCAAGTTATCAAAAGCACACAACAAACAAAAAACACAAGATTTACCTAGGTTCGATACAGCTGCACCTAATTTTGCAAACCGATGATATAAGCTTCCACTATCAAGAAAGAATTACACGAGAACTGTACTCTGTCCAGTAGAATGAAATCTCTCTCTACAACACCCCTCCCCCTCTCTCTTCTACTCTCTTTTTGCCGCACATAGTACAAAGAATTGGCTACGTGGATTAATTCCCTTTAATTAATCTAATATACGGTTATGATTCATTGCATCAAAAAAGTTTTTTTTTAAATTGCAAAAATGATGGTGACATGTTTTCGCAGATTTAAAAATAGTTGGGTTTTATTTTTTAAATATGAATGAAGCATGTCTCTTCCAATAAGGACAATGGACAAAACACAAGAGGCGTTTAATGTTCTCTTATTTTTATGTCATGTGTATGCATGCTCTTTCTTAAATTTTTTTATTAAACTAAATGAAATTATCATTCTTTATTTCATATATTAAACTAAGTGAAATTTGTTAACTAAGGAGTAAAACATTTTTCTTTTACAAGTGGTATTTTTATATTTCGAAGTGAACTTTAAAATTTTAAGAATGAACATGCATACACATGACAAGAAAGAAAAGAGTATCAAATGTCTCTTTTTCTTATGCATTGTCCTTTTTAAAAGAGACGTGTGTCGCGTCCCGATTAATCCAATTCGTGATAAAACAAATCTCCAACTTAAAAATTTCATAACTTTCACATACGGTGTCAGAATAAACTCAAACTTAGTACATTGGATTCGTATTGAAATTCTTTTTCAAATGAGCACCAATTTGACATATTTTGGACTCGGTCCACATCAAAAACTCCTATTTAGAAAGTCTAATTTATTCAACAGAACGTCCCACTTAATAAACAAAAAGTCCCACTTCGAAGAAAAAATAGTATCACCTGGAGAAATTCTCAGTCAAAATTCATTTTATATTGGTAAATCATTAGTTCCACTAGGTAGATTAGTAGTTCCACTTACAACATTTATAGTTTCACTTAAGAACATTTTAGTCTCACTCGAAAATGTTAGAGCGATTAAGCCTTACGGATATATTTTACAATATATAAAATGCTATAATACACATTAATTTAAACACTTGATATATTAACATTTTACAATATATAAAATGCTATAATACGCATTAATTTAAACACTTGATATATTAACATCGTAGAACGCATCCTTACGGTTGTAATTTCATTTTTGTTCGTAAATTTTTTGAAATAATTATTTGAATTTTATAATTATAACGGTTAAATTCTCAAAATCCGATTGCAAAAATTCAATTTCAACCATACGGATATGTTTTACAAAACATAAATAGGCTGCGTAACAAAAATTACCTGATTTGAAGGACATTTGTCCCTTGATCATAAACTCACAAAATTAATGCACAAATAAAAGATAATCTTAAGAGCTTGTCATCGAAGCCCAGATATACTTCAAAAAATTTGATTTTTTATTTAGGCTATTTTATCACCATATATCAAATCGGTATAATTGGATTTAAAAGGAAAAATTCATATTTATGACTCAAAGTTCAACCTTGATTGGTTATAGAACATGTAAAACTATTAAACCTACTACACACTAGTTAAGGTTGAACTTTGAGTGCTATATAGGTATTTTTTTAAAAATCCAACTGTACCGATTTGATATATGGTGATAAAAAAGCCTTAAAAAAATTCAATTTTTTTGAAGTTTAACTTGGTCTAGATTTTTAAGATTAATTTTTCTTTATGCATTAATTTTATGAGTTTATGATCAAGAGGCAAATTACCTTTAAATTATTTGGTTTTTTGTGTAAGCTATCTTAACACCGTAGATCGCATCTGTACGGTTGTAATTTCGATTTTATGCGTAAATTTTTTGCATAATTATTTGAATTTAATAATTATAACGACTAAATTCTCAATACCCGATTGCAAAAATTCAATTTCAACGTTACAGATATATTTTAAAATACATAAATCAACTACGTACCAAAAATTAGCTGATTTTAAGACCATTTATTTATTGATCATAAACTCAATAAATTAATGCACAAAGAAAAAATAATTTTAAAAACTTATGATCGAGGCACAGCTGAACTTCAAACAAATTGAATTTTTTTATTTAGGCTATTTTATCACCATATATCAAATTGGTACGGTTGGATTTAAAAAGAAAAATACATATTTATGACTTAGAGTTCAACTTTGATTGGTTAAATAACATGTAAAACTATTAAGATTGCTAACCACCAATTAAGATTGAATTTTGAGTTCTATATAGGTATTTTTTTTAAAAATTCAACCGAACCGATTTGATATATGATAATAAAATAGCCTAAATAAAAAAAATCATTTTTTGTAGATCTGGTCATCGATTTTAAAATTATTTTTTCTTTGTTTATTAATTTTGCGATTTTATGATTAAGAGACAAATGATCTTCAAATTATTTGGTTTTTTGTGTAAGCTATCTTAACATCGCAGATCGCATCCGTACGGTTGTAATTTCGTTTTTGTTCGTAAATTTTTTGAAATAATTATAACGGTTAAATTCTCAAAATCCAATTGCAAAAATTCAATTTCAATCTCACGGATATATTTTACAATACGTAAATAGGCTACGTATAAAAAATTACATGATTTGAAGTTCCTTTGTTTCTTAATCATAAACTCACAAAATTAGTACACAAAGAAAAAAAATCTTAAAAGCTTATTATCGAGTCCCAGATTACCTTAAAAAAAATTGAATTTTTTTATTTCGGCTATTTTATCACCATATATTAAATTGGTACGGCTGGATTTAAAAGGAAAAATACATATTTATGACTCAAAATCCAACCTTAATTAGTTAGATAACATGTAAAACTATTAAGGCTGCTACACACCAGTTAAGATTGAACTTTGAGTCCTATATATGTATTTTAAAAAAAAATTCTAACTTTACCAATTTGATATATGGTGATAAAATAGCCTAAATAAAAACATTCAAATTTTTTGAAGTTCATGTGAGTCTCGATCATAAGCTTTTAAGATTATTTTTTTTGCATTAATTTTGTGAGCTTATGATCAATAGACAAATGATCTTCATATTATTTAATTTTTTGGTGTAAGCTATCTTAATATCGTAGATCGTATTCTTACGGTTGTAATTTCGTTTTTGTTCGTAAATTTTTTGATATAATTATTTGAATTTAATAATTATAACGACTAAATTCTCAAGACCCGATAGCAAAAATTCAATTTCAATCTTACGGATATGTTTTAAAATGCATAAATAAGCCACGTACAAAAAATTACCTGATTTGAAGTCCATTTGTGTAACTAACTAGTTAAGATTGAACTGTGAGTTCTATATAAGTATTTTTTTTTAAAACTCTAACCGTACCGATTTGTTATATGGTGACAAGACAGCCAAATAAAAATTCAATTTTTTTGAAGTTTATTTGGGCCTTAATAATAAGCGTTTAAAATTATTTTTTCTTTATGCATTAATTTTATGATTTTATGATCAAGTTAAGGAACTGTGAGTCTATATATGTATTGTTTAAAAAAATCCAACAGTACCGATTTGATATATTGTGATAAAATAGTCTAAATAAAAAAATTAATTTTTTTGAAATTCATCTAGGTCTCGATCATAAGCTTTTAAGATTATTTTTTCTTTGTGCATTAATTTTGTGATATTATGATTATTTGATTTGAAGGTCATTTGTGTAACTAACTAGTTAAGGTCGAACTGTGAGTATTATATAAGTATTTTTTTAAAAATCCAACTGTACTTATTTGATATATAGTGATAAAACATCCTAAATAAAAAAATTCAATTTTTTTAAAGTTCAACTGGACCTTAATCATAAGTTTTTCGGATTATTTTTCCTGAATTAATTTTGTGATTTTATGATCCAGTTAAGGTTGAACTGTGAGTCCTATATAGGTAATTTTTTTTAAAAAATCCAACCGTACCGATTTGATATATGGTGATAAAACAGGCTAAATAAAAAAATTCAATTTTTTTGCAGTTCATCTGGGCCTCGATCATAAACTTTTCAGATTATTTTTTGTTTGTGCATTAATTTTGTGATTTTATGATCAAGAAATAAATGACCTTCAAATTAGGTAATTTTTGGTATATGGCCTATTTATGTATTTTAAAACATCTCCATAAGATTGAAATAGAATTTTTGCAATCGGGTCTTGAGAATTTAACGGTTATAATTATTAAATTCAAATAATTATATCAAAAAATTTACGAACAAAAACGAAATTACAGCCGTAAGGATGTGATCTACGATGTTAAGATAGCTTACACAAAAAAAATCAAATAATTTGAAGGTCAGTTGTCCCTTGATCATAAGCTCACAAAATTAATGAACAAAAAAAAATAATCTTAAAAGTTTATTGTCGAGATTCAGACGAACTTCAAAAAAATTGAATGTTTTTATTTAGGCTATGTTATCACCGTACATCAAATCGGTACGATTGGATTTTTAAAAAAAAATACCTACATAGAACTCTCGGTTTAACCTTAATTAGTGCGTAGCAGTTTTGATAGTTTTACATGTTATCTAACCAATTAAAGTTGAACATTGTATCATAAATATGTATTTTTCTTTTTAAATCCAACCGTACCGATTTGATATATGGTGATAAAAGGGTCTAAATAAAAAAATTCAAATTTTCACTAAGGATTTTTCTAGGTGGTACTATTTGTTCTTCTAAATGGAAAATTTTGTTTACTAAGCGGGATTTACTAAATGAGACTTTCTAAATGGAAGTTTTTGAAATGGACTGAATCCAAAATATGTTAAATTGGTGCTCATTTGAAAGAGAATTTCAATACGAATTCAATGAACCAAACTTGAGTTAATTTTAATACCGTATGTGAAGGTTATAAAATTTTTAAGTTGAAGATTTGTTTTACAACGAATTGGACCAATTGAAACGCGACACATGTCTCTTTCAACAAGTACAATTGATAAAGTAAAAGAGGCATTTAATTCTCTCTTCTTTTACTCATGTGTATACATATTTATTCTTAAAATTTTAAAGTTCCATTTGGAAATATAAAAATACCACTTGGAAACATAAAAGTAACACATGGAAAGAAAAATGTTCCACTTATCAAATAACAATACGAAATATGTCAAATTGGTACTCATTTAAAAGAGAATTTCAATACGAATCCAATGAGCCAAGTTGGAGTTAATTATGACACAGTATATGAAAGTTATGAAAATTTTAAGTTGGAGAAGAGGACACTTAATTTTTTTGGCATGCACACGTGTCTCCGTGCAAAATTTCAGTTTTACGTCCCGGTCATTCAACTTTACATCAGGTCATTGTGATCTTTTAATCTGGTTCGTCGGATTCAAAATGGACGGATCGTATTTTTTATAATTTTCTCTTTTATATAATTTTGGTGCATGGAATCATAAAACATTAATCTAATATATAGTGAAGAGGGAATATTAGGAGATAAGCTTAGGATTTAATTAGTTAGATTAACTCAAATCTTAAACAAAACCGACCCCAACTTCAAAACCCGTAGCCGTTCCTCACCACTAGCCAACGAACTACCGACACATGGCAACTATCTCTGCGCTAACCAATTCACGTGAGCATGAGAATTGATCATCCGTGCAGGGCACATGCTCAACTGATGTGCTTCTTCTGGGCCTTTAAAGTGGGCTTTATATCCGGGGCTTTAAACTTTGAATATATGATCAATTTCGACAAACTCTATCTTGATCCAAATCGGTCACAAACAGGACAGTTTCTTGAACACCAAGGACTGAGAACTCTATAGAAGAACAAATCAACTATTATGTCCGGGAGCAACCGTGCCTCCCTTCTGTAGCACCATCCTAGCCAACAACCAAAAAAGTCAATCAATGCTTGTGCTTCCCCTTGTTATTTGCGGAGATTCCGATATCAACATAACACATCGGAGAATCAGTGTCGCAGAAAGCAATGGTAGGGATATTTCCAATAGCAGCCTCTTTGATTGGCTGATGGTCAGTTCTGGGGTCGGTGAAGATGAGAAGACACGGCTCGCTGAAGGAAGTTTGCAACTGATTTGTGAAGGTTCCATGTGTGTGCCTCCCTGCAATGTGATGAGCACTGGTGTATTGTGCGGATTTCATGACGGCTCTCTAACCATATGGCCTTGCTGCATTTCTTGCCTGCAACTCATTGTAGTTCGAACTAGCTCTATGTCTGATCCAAGAACGGGAGTAAAAAGTATTTTGAAACAAAACTACACAAGTAATTAACCGGTTAGCCAAAATAATTTGAGATAATCTAAGCCAAACTATCTTGTTTCGGACTCTCAAAAAACGCATGAGCCCCACTAAATGGTTCATAGCCTTCTCTTACATGGAGGAACACAGTACATCGTGCTATCGCGAAAGCCAGTGTGGATATAATATGGTCCCTCCGGGCGAATTTGATTTGTATTATCGGCTGAATATAAAACTCTTAAAACTAAGACAATTTGGTAGTTCTTATCTGACATGTCATGCTTTGTTTAATCCAAAATCCTACTGAGTTTTGTGATATGCTTAAAACACTCCATAGTTCATATAAGTAATACTAAAGGGGCCATACTTTGGCAAAAAAAGTTGCCATTTTGGATTATATTATCTCATTTGACACATCAAACATCACTGTTGTTACAACACTTTAACCTCTATTTCACCCTGCCCAAGTTGATAAGGTTTTGCTAATCTTGAGGTTATTTAACCTACTCTCTAACCTGTGAGTGTAGAAACTACAAAGGATATCTCACTTAGAATTAATAATTTAAGTCTCTATCAACATAGTTCATTAGCATTTGTTCTCTAGTTTGAATCTGAGGCTAATGTTTGGCACGTTCGAGACCTTTTCCTGAGAACGACACTTTGAACACCGACTCTCAAATGTTTCTTATCTATTTTTGACAATATATATGATGTAGTAGATGTGGCTAATGGTTTGAAATACAAGTGTTGGCAAAATCCATACAACACCTTTTGTGCTATAAACAGTTTGTGTATGTGGCAAAATTTGAGCTTGCGGCCTGTACTTTGACTAGTCAATAGTACGAAATCTCTCCGAAAAAAGAATATACATGTTTTGATGATGCTAACACATGATCGAAGTCTCTAATTAATGTCGATAGAACCAGAACAGGCTTTATTTGGCTTATAGATAAGTGTTTCTTCTATATGCAAGCATCACAAGTGTGTGTACAGGGTTAACCCATCTGGGCATGATAGTGATACCATTATAGTGATACCATTTTGACATATTTCCTACTCAAATATTGAAGTCTATATGTACTAAGTGTATGTTCTTATATTTCTATTTTCTTTTTCCGAATTGCGGCGCCACGTTTTGCATTCCCGTTATTTTGTGTGTTTCTTTTGGATTCCTGATTAGATATGTTTTTTTGTTCCAAAATTTTTCTTTTGTTGCAAGTCGGCTCAATCAGGCAACTGAGTTGGCGAAGTTTTGACCTTCCACTTCCCAGTTTCCTGAATGAAACAATAATGCAGGACTCATTTGATTGAAAAATTAGAACGACATGAAGTAATGGTGCTATAAGTGTTCTTTTTGTAAATTTTTGCCTGCTCACTGATTAAGTCTTCATCATGCATCTATCTCTTTCATTAGTACTGCAAGTTTGAATTAGAGAAAGGAAAAGTCCTTTTTCCGCTAACCATAGTCATCTTCATATTGAGAAATTAGAGCATTACGTTAGCATGCTACTTTTTGGCTATTATAAACTACAGTAATTACAATTGGAATTCAGATTTATAGTTGAGTGTGCGACTTTATTTTAGCTATACCTGGAGGTTTCTATACTGTATAGAGATAAGTTGATATAAGTGATTTATCTGAAACAATGTGCATAGCTTAGTCCATGAAACAGGCTGCCTAAACTATTAGAACAAAAAATGACTTTTCAGAGTCATAACAAGACTCAACTACATTATTGTACAAAACCATGGGATATTCAATGATTTTTCTATAACAGTTCCTAGAGTTGATACCTGCACCAAAGTTTTCACGATCATGATACCCGCATAGTTTTCATCGGTGCATAACTTCAGCAAACAGTCGGTGGTCATAACAACGGTTTAAGTGCTTAGACATCGTTCATCACCATGGTGGATTTAATTTGTGTATCCAATTTGTACCTTAGCGTCTGCTGGTTCGCTTATTTTGTGTCGAATGAAGGAACTAAGTGATCTATTTTATGTAGAAATTTAAGTAAAGCAATGGACCAGGACTGTAAATTCGTAGAAGCCGAAATCTGATAAAAATTTAAAAGAGTAGCCCAACCACTCCACAAAATAAATTCCAAAATCATTCTTCTTTCTCTTGTTATAGTGTAGATTCAAATTAAAGTTATCGCTACAATGTGTGTCTGTCTGTGTGTGTATACATGCACACACGCACTCAGACACACTTATAGGGGAAAAGAGGCATGTGACCCTTAGGCCTGCGATTCCATTGCGAACCAGGGGCTGATAGGGGCCCCGTACACCTCAGCGGGTCTCAGGCCCCCTGCTTTAGCCCCCACTCACTGGGGTATTCACTGGCATGTTTCGCAGGACCGCCAACCTCATGTATCTTGTTCCTAGGTGGTTTACAAGAAAAACAAAAATAAATATATTAAATTTAATAATACACGAACGAGAGAGGCTGTTATATATTTATATATGAGAGGCACACACGGGCTTTCAGAGCTAGGTTGATAATATTGGTGGATTTGTACTTTAATAATACCTCTGAAGAGAGAGAGAGCCATTTACATTTCCTTGATAGACTAACTTCCTTGCGTCGTTGTTGCATTTTTGGGAGAGCCGTCTACTTATCTCTGAGAGACTAGCCTCTAAATATGCCCATAAGATCCACGTGAAAAACAAGTTGCATGTTAGGGGGAGTGTTGAGATATGTTACGTCCCGCTTCCCAAAAATGAGGAGCGAGAGTTGACAAGTCCGCGATGTATTCACACCGAGAAACACTTCTTCCTGATATGAATACGTTAAGCGTATGCACAAGTGGTAATAAGAAAATAATAGAAGAATTTAAAGCATAACAAAAAGGAATATTGAACAACTAAATCCAACAATAAATATTACAAAGTTAGTCTAATCGGAAACAAGTGTTCAAACATAAAGAGATGACATGAAAGCTGTAAGACCGTGGAATGAAGCATACTGAAAAGAAATCAAGGAGTTGTTATGAAGTTAGCTGAACGAACTCCTCCTCACCTAACTCGGTCATGTACTGAGCTTTATTATCTGTACCTTCTGACAGACATCTCCAGGAAGAAAGAAAACAAGAAAAAAGAATGCCTATCAGCGAACTTACTGTAAGTCGATGTCGCGCATCCCACGTGCTCGCGAGGAGGCGGAAATTACAAAAAATGATTTTACGGGCTTCACAACACCGACTAAAAGTAAGGATCGTCCATAAACCCTAGTTAGCAAACTACATGAGATTTAACTACTCGAAAAGAATGTTATACCTCATAATACAAGTCTTTCGGGTCTTCTCCGCTGTTCTCCTCGTCATTGTAGGCTCTAAGGATCGATCCGGATCGTAGCTTCCTCGTCGGCTTTCTCGAGTCAAAGACGATCCACCCGAGAGTCTATAGTCCGAGCTCCAACCTCAAATCCGAGGTAACTAGGGCAACTAGCTTGCTAAACTAGATAGCCTAGGTGATGTAGAGAATAAAGATAGATTTATTTGTCTCTTGGAACCCTAGTTTACTCAACTCATGAGACCTTAAGGGTTTTTGATGTGAGGAAGAAGAAGACAGCTAGCTTGAGAAAAGAGAAATGGTTTTTGATAATGATAATGATAAAAAATGAGATGGCTCCCTTGACTTGATTACAAGCATGACAAGAAAATATCTCATCCAAATATCTAGTGCCACAAAATATCTCACAAGAAATATCTAGTCAAAGTGTCAAACCAAGTCAAGTGGTCAAACCAAGTCAAATGGTCAAACCAAATCAAGTAGTCAAAACAAGTAACCATCCCTCAATTATCATTTACCAAAATAACAAGTACTTTCCTCCACCTCATAATTATTTTAATCAAGTCAATGGTCAAAACCCTAATGAGGTGTCTCCTTCTATGCCTCTCTCATCCGTATATACATACCCGCATTCGTGTTCTGAGAAACACGAATACAAAGAGACGAAACTGATCCATCAATATAATACTAGGATCCGGCTTAAACCAAAGCCCACTAGTATTATCCGCCCGAACATCATACGCGCACAAGTACACGTAAGTGATCGAAGCCCTGCTGTAAAACCATACGATCTCTATATCTTTTTCCCGATGCAGGGAAACTCTCTGTGTGGGACTCTAAAGACTCGACACTATACTGGCAGTGGGTTTAACCACAGGCCGCAAGCGGTACTAGCTGCACGTAACGGTCCCCAGGTAGATGTCGATAAGAAAGCCGATGAGGAAACCCATCCGAACTCCTACTGAGCCTGAATGTGACAATCTCTGTACAGTCCGGTCTGTTCGTCTAAGAGTATCGCATATCGGGCCTAAGGGACGGTAATCGTCAGACCCCTAATAGTGCAATAATTCATGTCGGAGAGTAGCCTAATACACCCTGAGAAACTACTGGAATACCTACCAGTAAATCTCGCTTGCCTTGGCCAAAAACTTTGTATAATGGCCTTCCGAACACAGCGCGATATCAAACCCCAATACCGGGAGAGACGAATCCTATCTAACCGCCACTGCCTCCAAGTGCTTCGGGACTGCACCCAACTACTACCTGTTTGCACGACTCCTTTGAGCCGTGGTAGGATAGTAATCAAAGTACAGCGAGAACACACTTGAGGCGAAGCAACAGTGTCAAGTCGACGGACTAAGCTGTACTCATGTCACCTGGGAACTGCTACTCGACGACAGGTATAATACCCACCAACAGTTCCTGACGAGTCCTGTCCAGTGTACTCATAACCTAATGAGCACCTGTATACTATCTCCATTACGACGTACTGATGGCTGTGGGACAGACCATCTCCCCTGCTGGGATGAGAAGCGTATACACTAGTCTACTGAGGTAGAAACAAACCAGGTAGCATACTACCATTTCGAGCAAGACTGTTACTATATCCGTGTATATCCCAAGCTCCCATTAAGTAATATACAATCCAGTATGATAAAACAATGGCCTCTAGGGCATATATCACTAACAATCTCCCACTTGCACTAAGACCATATACTAGCATATCGCAGACCGAAGATCTCGAATAACCTCTCAAACATTGTCTGAGGGATGGCCTCTGTGAGTGGATCTGCAGTGTTGTTCTCCATATTGTAGGGTTTCTAGGCACGCTAAGGAGGTCTCACAAGGTATCAAACACGCCAATATAAAATTTTACGGTGCCGAGAAACCCTAAACTACGGATCGCTGGCTAGATGTCTAGGTGAAACAATGAACTAGTTAACACTTAACTAAGAGATACGGAAATACAACCTTTGTAGATCCGGTTCTCCACCTCCATAGCTCCGCAATGAAGTCTCCTCACTGTCCATAACAAGTCCCGGGCTCTAGTGTCGGCTTCATCGGAGAATGGATGGGCTAGGTCATCGATGTCCATGCCGAAGATGATCTACGTCGAGGCATCGCTAAATCAAGCTCCGACTTCACCAAGTCAAGAAACTTGTGAAGAAAACACCCAAAACAACTTGGCAAGAGGTAGAGGGTGAAGAAATAGGAGGTGGGTTCACTTTAGAATTGGTTTTCTCACATTAGAAATCAAGTTGCCATTAATGGCATCAAGGTTTCTCTTTTAAGAAGAAGAGGAAGATGAAGATAGAATATGATAAGTCTTTTATTAAAAATGAGAATAATATCATTACTTATCATATACTAACCATGGTGAAGTGTAGAGAGCAAACTAGGGTTAAGTGGATGGTTAGGTTAAGAGAAGAAAACAAAAATGGTCAATTATTCAACTCTTCATGAAGCTTCATGAAAGAAACAAATTATGCCACCATTTTTCTTTTCTTTTCCTTAAATGAATAATGAATATAAATAAATGAATAAGTATATAAAACCCTAACCATTCATATAACCATGGTTTAATCTTTACACAAGCACAAGTCAACATGTATCATCAAACATGATACAAATATATGCACAAAAGTATATCACATATACAACTTGCACATCGAGTGAGAAAATCCATATAAAGTGAACCAATACTAGCTAATGCAAAGTAATATATCAAATATATAATTATGCATTAAATCATTAAATCAACACTTGATTTAATGATCCGGTCATATCGCATATAACCGACTAGTATCCAATGTATCGGCTTATCGAATCAATCCTCGATTCGATAACTAGGTTATATCGTATACAACCATTCGACACATTCATCGCGAGAATGAAATACGGTATCACATACACGCATTATTCTTGGTCCCGCACATATCTCATATGCGCTCCTATTTCGTTTCGCTTGAGCCAGGAAACCTCTGTGTAGGACTCTAAAGACTCGTCAATACGCCGGCAGCAGATGATGATCATATCAAGCACCCACAAGCCGCAAGCGGTCTGCTAAACGTAACGGCCACCCGGGTATTGAGCGATCTGAAGATCAACGAGCAAGCCTGCTCACACTCCAGTGAATCCAACCAGTAACACTACCGTACAGTCCGGTCTGATCGTCTGATATGTCGCATATCTCGCCTAGGGGTGGTAAACGTCAGACCCCAATAGCTCGATAAGTCGTGTCGATATGAGGTCTATAACAATTCGAGAAACTACTGGTAACACTTACCAGTAAATCTCAGCAACCCTGGCCAGGGATTTCCTGTTATAGCCAATCGAACACAGCACAACATCAACTCCCTATACCGGGAGAGACGAATCCCCTCATATCGCTCATTGCCTCTATGTGACTCGGGACTGTACCCAAAAACCACCGTTTTGCATGCCCTCTTGGACGTGGTAAGATGGAAATCAAAGCACAGTGGGAACCACACAAGACTCTATGACGATCTCGGGTCAACAGACTACTCTGTACCAGTGTCACCAGAGAACTGCCATCTGACGTGAGGTATAATACCATCTGGGAGTTCTCGGCGAGTCCGTCCAGTGTACCCAGTCTCCACTGAGCACCCGTATATCATCTCTGATGTCAAACACCAATGGATATGGGATCATCCATCGCCCATCTGTATGGGTCGAGAAGGTACACGCTAGTCTACTCTGGTATATCGATGCCCCGTCTCGATACACCCACGACTAGGGACTTTGAAGGATGTACTTATGGACTACCATGTCCCCACTAGTATGATCCGCATCATAGTCCAGGTAGTCAAGCACACATCCTAAGGGCTTTACCAACATGTAACAGAGAGACAATCAGTGTACACGTTAAGGTAAAGTTCAATCAGATTGCATACTATCATGTCGAGCAAGAAAGTCCTCCCTATATATGTCCCAGCATCCACTACAATATACATCCTATGTACAATAATGGCCTCTAGGGCATACATATAACTAACAATCTCCCACTTGCACTAGGGCCATCTGATAGCAGTGGTTGTAGTATCTCATACTCAACCATCCCATAAAAATCTCTCTCTGGGAACAGGCCTTTGTGAGTGGATCCGCTGTGTTGTCCTCTGAGTCAACTCTCCAAACCTCGATCCCCTGGAGATCAACCATCTCCATGATCAGGTAATACTGCCTTAGAATATGTCTGGATCACTGATGGGACCGGCGTTCCTCGGCATAAGCCACAACTCCATTGTCTCACAATGGTAGGAACGTAGTTCATCTCATGAACCAATATACACCCAAACAGCCTCTTCGGTAGCATCTTAAGTAGCGATGTATCCTGCCTTTATCGTCTAGTATGCCACGGTATCTAGCTTGGAACTCTTCCAACATACCGTCCCTTTACTGAGGGTATAGACAATGCCTGTGACTGACACTCAGTCGACATTATCACCCTAGAACACTTCCAGTGATTCTTCCCAGGATCAACTGATACCATCTCACTACAATTAGTGCGTAGCCTAACATCCATTTAGATCTATCTCATAGATCCAAAATCCAGGATTTAGTAGGTATCACTTTGATCCTTTGCGGAGAGTCATTGTGATAAGCGGAGATTGATCGAGCGTAGCATAGGAAACTCCTTCCCTATCAAGAGTATGTCATCCACGTACTCTATGAGGATCATCACCATACTCCCTACTACCCTTTTTGTATATACAAGGTTCATCTACCATTTTTATGATGTCAAACTTTTTGACTAATTCATCAAAACCGACGTTCCAACTCCGCGATGCCTGCTTTATCTTATAAAGCATCTTGTACACGTTTCCGCTGCTCCCACTGTCTACGAAGCCCTCTGGCTGTGTACTTACAGACGCACTCTTTTAAATCAATATTTATAAAAGCAGTCATGACACCCAACCACCAGATATCGTAGTTATGGTATGTAGCCGTGACAAGTAGGATCTGGATGGACTTAAGCATAGGTACTAGAAAAGGTTTCATCATTATCCACGCCTGGTCGATGACGAAAACTTTTAACAAGTCTAGCTTTGAAAGTCTCAACCTTTCCATGTACCCCAAGTAATCTTCTCAAGATATACTTGCTCCTGATGGGGATTTAACCCTTCAGATATAGCAACCAAAGTCCATACTTTGTTGGTGTATAAGGATTCCATCTCAGATCACTAAGCATCCAGCCATTCTTACAGAGTCCCACTCTTGATGGCCAGCTCGAACTTAGTTGGGTCATCATCTCATGATGCAATCCTCTCTCCCACTGTCATCGAGAAACCGATGTATCTCTCAGGTGGGTGAGAAAACCCTACTAGATCGGCGGAGAGGCTGAGGTTCGTTGGTATCTATTGAATCCTTTGGTTCTACCAAATCATCTGTTGTAGTTTGTATAGCTGGAACATTTCCAGTTTTACTTAACAGATCTTGCCTCGAGCTTGTCCGGATTTTGTTTTTAGACATAGGCCGGACAACCCCAAATCTTAACTAACTTAAGACATGGGTTCTTCCCATTCCATATCACATATGAAGCGGTAGGCAACTGATTTGATTCGAACCCTATTCAATAGGTATGCAGCTTCTCAAGTGCATAACTTCCATAAGGAAATAGGTAACTCAGTAGTACTCATCATAGAGCACACCTTATCATATAGGGTGTGATTGCTCCACCCCGATATACCATCGTGCTATGGTGTATTCGGAGGAGTAATGCCGAGAGAGAATCTCATTCTCTTTTAGAATAGTCCAGGAATTCCGTGCTCAAGTATTCTCCTCCTCGATCTCATCAAAGGACATAATACTTATACCCGTATTTGGTTCTCTACTTCTAACTTATATTCTGTGAATATCTCAAAAGGTTCGGACTTGTGTTTCAACAGGAACATAGGTCTGAATCTTGAAAGATCATCAGAGAATGTAATGAAGTACAAAGAACCGGTCTTGGCATGTATAGACAGGGGACATTACATACATCAACATGTATCATCCCAAGAGTTTACTAACTCTTTCTCTATTTCCAATAAACAGGGCTATGGTCATCTTATCTCTGTGACCTGACTGGCAAGTTTCACAAGATGTAGATTCAAACTGATTTAAATATGCATCTACATGTAACTTCAGCTAGTCGGGTCACATTGATCTGACCTAGTCTACAATACCTTAAGAAGGATCCGTTCATTTCTGAACTCTTCCTCTTATGTGTGTTCCATATACTAAGAACTGTAGTTTGATTTAGAACATTAATGCTTTTAGATAACGTGCCTGAACCGATCAACTTTTGATATAGGAAATGTTCAAAACATTATCCATCAATACAAAATTATATCCTTTCTTTTCTAACAAAGAGAGTGATATGATTTGGTATATCAGGTTCGGTATCTAATAACATTCGTTCAGAATCAATGTATTGGTAATACCGGGTGACAGTGACCGACAGACTTGGCTGCAACTCTTGCCCCGTTTTCTGTCTCATGAAACTTATCACCCGTTCTCAGTTCTCTACCTTTCTGTAGCCCTATGTAACATATTACATATCTGGGATCCTGATCTGGTATCACATACCCAGGATGTAAAGGATACTGAGAAACAGTTCTCTGTAATGAACACACCCGAAGATGATGCATCATCATGCACTCTCTTCGTTTGGGCGGCACGGGAATTCTGGTAATCCCCAATTTCCTGCTCTGTCTTATAACAATTATAAGTTGGAGCGGGACCAACGTTCCCCAGCTCAGTATAACAAGCGGGTTCGGTCAATAATCCGTATTATTATCTTGATTAAGGCGTGATATGGTCGCTACCTGGAGAGAGAGAGAAGAAAACACTCAGCGTGCGCTCTGTCAAGAATAGATTGGTTATTATTTTATCTAATCAGGATGGCTCCCACTGCTTTTTATCAAATCTTCCTTCAAACCCTAAAAGGAAAGACGAGCCGGGATTAATTACATACTACAAGTTCGCCAATCTTTCAGCCAGGCCAGTGTCGGTACTTTGAGGGAGGTCCCCCGTGCTTTCGCACGAACCTAATTAATGTAAACCTCGTTTTCCCAGAGGCGTAACCCCGTTGACACCTTTCTAGACACCTACTTGATCGGCTAATTGTAATGTATAAAACTCTCCCAGGAGTAACTCTTACTCGCAGCGGGTATCGGGATCCAACTATCTCATAGAAGGTATGCAATCTCATTGCAAATTTCAACACTTGAAATTCCCGATAATATTTTGCCCCTAGCGTCCTATGACCTTGACGCAGGCCAACAAACCATAGTGCGCTAGTCAAGTTCAACCCGTCATTTCCTGATTGAATTAAACCCACCCGCACGACCCTTGACGCAGGCCAACAAAGTCGCACGACTACCCTAATCCAATCACATCATATGCTTATGCAGATAAGCACCAGTTAGCTACCGCACACTACGCCTTGACGCAGGCCAACAAACGTAGCACGAATACTAACTACTACTTATCTGAAATGACGGAGGGCTACGACAGGTTTTTCTGAAAACCTACTGCGTAATGAACTTGATATCGTTATAGAATCAAATGATTTTAAAAATGGAGTGCTTTTGAGGCTTTTCTAGTTTTGCTAAAGGAGTCACTCCCGGTGAAGGGATCGTCGGTCCTTTCCTCGTCGAATGAGGTGCGGGATATATCATATATATCACTGTGAAAAGCAAAAACACTTAAAAGCAATCAAAAGACAAACCGAGTGTGTAGCATCTGCCAGTTATTGCTAAAGGAGTCACTCCCGGTGAAGGGATCTCGGTCCTTTCCTCATCGAATAAGGTGCAGGATATATCACATATACCTCTGTGCAAAGCAAAAACTGTAGCTACCTGTTTTATTTTGAAATTCGATTCTACAACATCTTAGGTTTCTTTTCTTTCATTAATCATATTAATGAAGTCCCATCATATAAGTTACCTAAACATCACAGATAAATACGACGTACACTTATGCCATCCGCATTCGCCTCGATGTCCCCTCGTGCACCGTTAGGTTAGGTAACTAACGGCAGAGCGGGGCAGGGCTAGCGCGGGTGTAAAACATAAGTAACGCCTATATAATATATCATATATACTATATACAGTATCTATCACAGAACATCACATGATCACATCACAGATATCGCAGCAGAAGAAACATATGAAACATTGGATATACTAGGACGTCCGTGTTTTCAATACGAGCCAGTATAAAACACGGATTCCACGGTCGTGATGAATAGCCAAACCCACACCCCTAGACCCCTACGAGAGCGGCAAGCAACCCTACCAATTCTGGAGTTAGGAGACCCGGACCCGACTCCTCGAGTTGGTCTCCCACTGGACTCCAGAACCCGGTTACTTGTGCCCTCCTCCTTGGGTCTATCCTAATGCGGAAAAGTAAATAATATACAAAGGGTGACAACTTCCGCAACCTGAAAGTGCCCCAAATAAAAGAATATTACATACAAGTTTTTACATGAATGAAAATGAAAAACACTCATCTCACATAAAAACCCCCGGCTATTCAAACACGATGATCCAATATAACATATCCAGCAACACATAACATCACATTTCATCAACGTAAGTAAATATGCGCATCCCAATTGTCGTTGACATATAGCAACGAAACCGGCGATATCACATATTACACTTACGGTCACAGAAAAGAAAGTGTAAAACTACAACAGTTGGAATCCGCAACCACCTCAGACATCGCATGCCTGACCAAATGAATTCCTTAGACATCGCATGCCTAACAATTATAAACCCCGCATTTTTGTCTCAGAATCGAAAACACTTTTCAATATCAAGTCGGGCAATTCAACAAGATTCCCGACATCCTGATCGAATACTCGTCGCAAACTTCAGTAGGCGGCCGCACCCCAGATACCGTCGACGAAGTGCACCAAGGCGGAACACCGCTGCCGCGAGCACCCAAACGGATGCTTTCGGCGACGGGGTTCTCCTACAGTCACTTGGTCGGGGCTATGGAGCGAGGCTGTCTATTAAGTTTATCCGGCGAGTATCCGCGTACGCTACGTGATTGCGACAGACTTTTGATCACATAAAAATTCCATGGCAACCGATCAAGTGAGACTAAACTGCTATGTTTATAACATTCATTCAGTTATCTCATAACTCATTGTGAATTCCAATTATTGTATCCCATTCCAGATAAATAGAAAATGTTAAACTTTCCGATCGAACAATCGAACACCCAAGGTTTCCCAATACAGATCAACACATGAAATAAGTCTAACAACATTCAGTTCGTGCCTCAGTACCAACGGTCCAGCCGTAGAAGGGTCAAGCCAACGCCTCACATGTGGCACGCCGTACTGCCCCAAACCCGAAGGTTCAAAGGGCAGTTCAAGACGGTCACATAATCGAGTTAAGGTTTGTTGTCTTCTAGAGGGTCCATCGCGTTACTTGCACTACTTAGAACGTCGTTAAACTTCGGAAAAATCCAACACTTGGAAATTTCCCGACAGGGGAAAAATTGGGTATTTATATCCGGTCGAACTTTTTAACATATTCTAAAATTTATCCGGAAAGCCACACAGACAAAATTTGATAATCCGATCGAACATACGAATCCCCAAAACAACTCCATAAAATTCAACTCTTGAATAAATTTTAAAAATACCCAGAGAACTCAGCACCTGAAACAATGAATTACTGTGCAAACAGTTAGGGCTGACGTCATCAATCTGCCGCGGAACCGCCGCCTAAGGCAGCCTTCTGCCGCGGTTCCGCCGCAGCTTGCACTGTTCATGACCCCAATTTTGCGCCGTAATTCTTATATTTCCTTTCTGGGTTTTCTGCATATTTTTAATTTGGAAAAATCCCAGTTTTTGAAAAAAGGACAGAGAGCATGGAAATTTTTGTGGTTTCGGTTCGTTCGGACTTCAAATTCCGTCTAGACTTCGCCTAAGGCTCTAGCTAGGCTCTGATACTACTGTAGGGTTCCTAGGCACGCTAAGGAGGTCTCACAAGGCATCGAACATGCCAATATAAAATTTTACGGTGCCGAGAAACCCTAAACTACGGATCGTTGGCTAGATGTCTAGGCGAAACAATGAACTAGTTAACACTTAACTAAGAGATACGGAAATACAACCTTTGTAGATCCGGTTCTCCACCTCCATAGCTCCGCAATGAAGTCTCCTTGCTGTCCATAACAAGTCCCGGGCTCTAGCGTCGGCTTCATCGGAGAATGGATGGGCTAGGTCATCGATGTCCATGCCGAAGATGATCTACGTCGAGGCATCGCTAAATCAAGCTCCGACTTCACCAAGTCAAGAAACTTGTGAAGAAAACACCCAAAACAACTTGGCAAGAGGTAGAGGGTGAAGAAATAGGAGGTGGGTTCACTTTAGAATTGGTTTTCTCACTTTAGAAATCAAGTTGCCATTAATGACATCAAGGTTTCTCTTTTAAGAAGAAGAGGAAGATGAAGATAGAATATGATAAGTCTTTTATTAAAAATGAGAATAATATCATTACTTATCATATACTAACCATGGTGAAGTGTAGAGAGCAAACTAGGGTTAAGTGGATGGTTAGGTTAAGAGAAGAAAACAAAAATGGTCAATTATTCAACTCTTCATGAAGCTTCATGAAAGAAACAAATTATGCCACCATTTTTCTTTTCTTTTCCTTAAATGAATAATGAATATAAATAAATGAATAAGTATATAAAACCCTAACCATTCATATAACCATGGTTTAATCTTTACACAAGCACAAGTCAACATGTATCATCAAACATGATACAAATATATGCACAAAAGTATATCACATATACAACTTGCACATCGAGTGAGAAAATCCATATAAAGTGAACCAATACTAGCTAATGCAAAGTAATATATCAAATATATAATTATGCATTAAATCATTAAATCAACACTTGATTTAATGATCCGGTCATATCGCATATAACCGACTAGTATCCAATGTATCGGCTTATCGAATCAATCCTCGATTCGATAACTAGGTTATATCGTATACAACCATTCGACACATTCATCGCGAGAATGAAATACGGTATCACATACACGCATTATTCTCGGTCCCGCACATATCTCATATGCGCTCCTATTTCGTTTCGCTTGAGCCAGGAAACTTCTGTGTAGGACTCTAAAGACTCGTCAATACGCCGGCAGCAGATGATGATCATATCAAGCACCCACAAGCCGCAAGCGGTCTGCTAAACGTAACGGCCACCCGGGTATTGAGCGATCTGAAGATCAACGAGCAAGCCCGCTCACACTCCAGTGAATCTAACCAGTAACACTACCGTACAGTCCGGTCTGATCGTCTGATATGTCGCATATCTCGCCTAGGGGTGGTAAACGTCAGACCCCAATAGCTCGATAAGTCGTGTCGATATGAGGTCTATAACAATTCGAGAAACTACTGGTAACACTTACCAGTAAATCTCAGCAACCCTGGCCAGGGATTTCCTGTTATAGCCAATCGAACACAGCACAACATCAACTTCCTATACCGGGAGAGACGAATCCCCTCCTATCGCTCATTGCCTCCATGTGACTCGGGACTGTACCCAAAAACCACCGTTTTGCACGCCCTCTTGGACGTGGTAAGATGGAAATCAAAGCACAGTGGGAACCACACAAGACTCTATGACGATCTCGGGTCAACAGACTACTCTGTACCAGTGTCACCAGAGAACTGCCATCTGACGTGAGGTATAATACCATCTGGGAGTTCTCGGCGAGTCCGTCCAGTGTACCTAGTCTCCACTGAGCACCCGTATATCATCTCTGATTTCAAACACCAATGGATATGGGATCATCCATCGCCCATCTGTATGGGTCGAGAAGGTACACGCTAGTCTACTCTGGTATATCGATGCCCCGTCTCGATACACCCACGACTAGGGACTTTGAAGGATGTACTTATGGACTACCATGTCCCCACTAGTATGATCCGCATCATAGTCCAGGTAGTCAAGCACACATCCTAAGGGCTTTACCAACATGTAACAGAGAGACAATCAGTGTACACGTTAAGGTAAAGTTCAACCAGATAGCATACTATCATGTCGAGCAAGAAAGTCCTCCCTATATATGTCCCAGCATCCACTACAATATACATCCTATGTACAGTAATGGCCTCTAGGGCATACATATAACTAACACATATCTACTCTCCTCACCTCGATCTCCTGGGGATCAACGATCTCCCTGATCAGGTGGTATCGCCTCAAGATATGTCTGGATCTCTGATAGGACCTGGGTTCCTTCCCTAAAGCTATAGCGCTGTATGTTGTCACAATACTAAAGTATTGGACCAACAAATGGAAGGAGCCACCTGAAGTTCAATTAAGAACTTCCATATCCAGACTGTCTCTTTTGCGACGTCTCATGTAGCGAACTACTCCGTTTTCATCGTCGAGTCTGCAACGGTGTCTTGCTTGGAGCTCTTCCAACAGACTGCCCCTCCACTGAGGGTAAAGGCATAACCTGACATGGACTTAGAGTTATTCTTATCACTCTGGAAGCTGGAGTTAGCAAAGGCTTCGATCTGGAGGTCTTTTTTCGCCATACACTAAGAACATCTCCCTTCTTCCTTCTCAGATACTTGAGAATGTTCTTTACTGCTTCCCAGTGGTTCTCCCCTGGGTTTGACTGATACCGGCTTACCACGCTCAGTGCATAATCTATATCTAGTCTGGTACACAACATCGCGTACATTATAGAGCCACCGCAGAAGCGTAGGGTATAATCGACATGCGAGCCCTTTCCAAATCAGTCTTGGAAGACATCTCTTTGGAGAGGGTGATTCCGTGACAAGCCGGTAGACTACCGCACTTCGAATCATCCATACTAAATATTTTAGTATGGTGTTGTTGTACCTTGACTATGAAAGTCCCACCATCCTCTTTGATCTATCACGACAGATTTAGATCTCTAGAATGTAGTTGGTATCACCCAGGTCTTTCATGGAGAACCTCTGTGATAAGAATCCTTTGACTGATTGTAGTATAGGAATGTCATTTCCTATCAAGAGAATGTCATCCACGTACTCAATGAGGAATTCCACAGTTCTTGCTACAATCTTATTATAAATGCATGGTTCATCTGGATTTTTGATAAAGTCGAATTCTTTAGACCGTCTCAATAAAAACAGATGTTCCAACTCCGCGATGCCTGCTTTAGTCCATAAATAGACTTAAGCAACTTGCACACTATCCCGCTGCTCCCACTCTGATTGAAAAACCCTCTGGCTGATCCATATAGACGCACTCTTCCAAGTTACCATTTAGAAAAGCCGTCTCTACGTCCATCTACAGGATCTCAAAATCTTGGAAGGAAGCAATGGCAAGAAGGATCCGAATGGATTTGAGCATAGACACTGGAGAAAATGTTTCATCATGGTCCAAACCAGGTCTTTGACGAAAACCTTTTGCAACAAATCTAGCCTTATAGGTTTCAAGCTATCCATCTACACCAATCTTCTTTCTGAAGATCCATTTGCAGCCTACAGATTTTACCCCTTCTGGAGCAATGTTCAAAGTGCATACTTTGTTGGTGTACATGGACTCCATTTCGTTCCAGATTGCATCCAGCCATTTTACCGAGTCGCCGCTCTGAATGGCTTACTAGAAGCTAGTTGGCTCATCATTGTTAATGATGCAATCCTCTCGATCCCCGTCTATGAGAAATCCATAGTATCTCTCAGGCGGATGAGGACTACTTACTAGTCCTGCGGATTGGTGTAGGGATGTCCGGTTCTTTTGAAACCTCTGGTTCTACCATACTTTCAGTAATAGTTTGTGTTTCTGGAATTTCTTCCAGTTCTATTGCGCTCCCACTATTTCCTTTTACAAAAAATTGATTTTCCAAAAAAAATGGGCATGACGAGGAACAAAAACCATTTGTTCCTCTGCATAATAGGAAAAATACCCCCTGGAGTTCTTTGGGTATCCCACAAACCTATACAGTACTGAGCGTGCCTCGAGCTTGTCTGTATACTTCTTTTCAACAAAAGCTGGACATACCTATATTTTCAGATACTAAAGATGGGGTTTCTTCCCACTCCACATCTGATATGGTGTGGTGGGTACAGTCTTGATAGGAACCTTATTCAATAGATATGCAGCTTATTCTAGTGCATAACTTCAGAAGGATCGCGGCAACTCAGCGTTACTCACCATGGAACGAACTATATCCAATAGGGTTCTGTTCCACCTTTCCTATACATCGTTGTGTTGTGGTTGTAGGGTTCCTAGGCACTCTCAAGAGGTCTCACAAGGCATCAACCATGCCAATTTGAAAATTTACGGTGCCGAGAAACTCTAAACTACGGATCGTTGGCTAGAAATCTAGGCGAAAAGGAAACTAGTTAACAACTTAACTAAAGTTTAAACGGAAATACAACCTTTGTAGATCCGGTGCTCCACCTCCATAGCTCCGCAACGAAGTCCCCTCGCTGTCCAAATGAATTCCAGGGCTCTAGCGTCGGCTTCGTCGGAGAAATGGCGAGCTAGGTCGTCGATGTCCATGCCGAAGATGATCTACGTCGAGGCATCGCTAGATCAAGCTCCAACTTCACCAAGTCTAGAAACTTGTGAAGAAAACACACTCTACTACTTGGCAAGAGGTAGAGGATGAAGAAATAGGAAGTGGGTAGACTTTAGAATTGGATTTCTCACTCATTTCATCAATCCACCATTGATGAAGTCAAGCTTCTTCAAGTGAAGAAGAAGAAGAAGATGATAGAATTATGATAAGTTTTTTAAAATGAAAAGTAAAAAGAATACTTATCATAATTGAACCATGGTTTAGTGTAGAGAATTAATTAGGGTTAAGTGGAATGGTTAGGGTTAAGCATGAGACAAAATGGTTACAAAGTCAAAGTGTTCATGAAACTTCATGAATAAAACAAAACATGCTACCATTTTCTCATTTGCTTTCCTTTTTCCAAAAGAATAAATAAATGAATAAAATGAATAAGGAAAAAGTAAACCCTAACCATTTCATTAACCAAGGTTTAATTCTTTACACTTAACCAAAAGGCATGTATCATCAAACATGATACAAGCAAGTGCACAAAATCATATCGCATATCCAATGCGCACATCTGAGTGAGAAAATCCATCTTAAAGTGAACCAATACTAGTTAATGCAAAGTAATATATCAAATATATAATTATGCATTAAATCATTAAATCAACACTTGATTTAACGATCCGGTCATATCGCATACAACCGACTAATATCCAATATATCGGTTTATCGAATCAATCCTTGATTCGATAACTAGGTTATATCGCATACAACCATTCGACACATTTATCGCGAGAATGGAATACGGTATCACATACACGTATTATTCTCGGTCCCGCACATATCTCATATGCGCTCCTATTTCGTTTCGCTTGAGCCAGGAAACCTCTGTGTAGGACTCTAAAGACTCGTCAATACGCCGGCAGCAGGTGATGATCATATCAAACACCCACAAGCCGCAAGCGGTCTGATAAACGTAACGGCCACCCAGGTATTGAGCGATCAGAAGATCGACGAGCAAACCCGCTCACACACCTGTGAATCCAACCAGTAACACTTACCGTACAGTCCGGTCTGATCGTCTGATATGTCGCATATCTCGCCTAGGGGTGGTAAACGTCAGACCCCAATAGCTCGATAAGTCGTGTCGATATGAGGTCTATAACAATTCGAGAAACTACTGGTAACACTTACCAGTAAATCTCAGCAACCCTGGCCAGGGATTTCCTGTTATAGCCAATCGAACACAGCGCAACATCAACTCCCTATACCGGGAGAGACGAATCCCCTCCTATCGCTCATTGCCTCCATGTGACTCGGGACTGTACCCAAAAACCACCGTTTTGCACGCCCTCTTGGACGTGGTAAGATGGAAATCAAAGCACAGTGGGAACCACACAAGACTCTATGACGATCTCGGGTCAACAGACTACTCTGTACCAGTGTCACCAGAGAACTGCCATCTGACTGAGGTATAATACCATCTGGGAGTTCTCGGCGAGTCCGTCCAGTGTACCCAGTCTTTACTGAGCACCCGTATATCATCTCTGATGTCAAACACCAATGGATATGGGATCATCCATCGCCCATCTGTATGGGTCGAGAAGGTATACGCTAGTCTACTCTGGTATATCGATGCCCCGTCTCGATACACCCACGACTAGGGACTTTGAAGGATGTACTTATAGACTACCATGTCCCCACTAGTATGATCCGCATCATAATCCAGGTAGTCAAGTACACATCCTAAGGGCTTTACCAACATGTAACAGAGAGACAATTAGTATACACGTTAAGGTAAAGAGTAACCAGATAGCATACTATCATGTCGAGCAAGAAAGTCTTCCCTATATATGTCCCAGCATCCACTACAATATACATCCAATGTACAGTAATGGCCTCTAGGGCATACATATAACTAACAATCTCCCACTTGCACTAGGGCCATCTGTAGCAGTGGTTGTAGTATCTCATACTCAACCATCCCATAAAGGTCTCTCTTTGGGAATAGGCCTTCGTGAGTGGATCCGCTGTATTTGTCCTCTGAGTCTACTCTCCAAACCTCGATCACCCTGGAGATCAACCATCTCCATGATCAGGTGACACTGCCTTAGAATAAGTCTGGATCACTGATGGGACCGGCGTTCCTCGGCATGAGCCACAACTCCATTGTCTCACAATGGTAGGAACGTAGTTCATCTCATGAACTAATACACACCCAAACATCCTCTTTGGTAGCATCTTAAGTAGCGATGTATCCTGCCTTTATCGTCTAGTATGCCACGGTATCTAGCTTGGAACTCTTCCAACATACCGTCCCTTTACTGAGGGTAAAGACAATGCCTGTGACTGACATTCAGTCGTCTTTATCACCCTGGAACACTTCCAGTGATTCTCCCCAGGATCGGTTGATACCATCTCACTACAACTAGTGAGAATCCTTACATCCATTTAGATCTATCTCATAGATCCAAAACCCAGGATTTAGGAGGTATCATTTTGATCCTATATGGAGAATCAGTGTGATAAGCGGAGATTGACCGGGCGTAGCATAGGAAACTCCTTTCTTATCAAGAGTATTGTAGGGTTCCTTAGCACTCACAAGAGGTCTCATGTGGCATCAACCATGCCAATTTCAAACTTTACGGGTGCCGAGAAAGCCTAATACGGATCGTTGGCTAGAAGTTTAGGCGACAAAGCAACTAGTTAACTACTTTAACTAAGAGTACGGAAATACAACCTTTGTAGATCCGGTCCTCCACCTCCATAGCTCCGCAATGAAGTCTCCTCGCTGTCCAAATCAAATCTCGGGCTCTAGCGTCGGCTTCATCGGAGAATGGGCGGGCTAGGTCATCGACGACGATGCCGAAGATGATCTACGTCGAGGCATCACTAGATCAAGCTCCAACTTCACCAAGTCAAGAAAACTTGTGAAGGAAACACCCTATACTACTTGGCAAGAGGTACAGAATGAAGAAATAGGAAGTGGGTTCACTTTAGAATTGGATTTCTCACTTGTTTTCTCAAGTTGCCATTGTAGTAGCAAGCTTCATATGATGAAGAAGAAGAAGAAGAAAGAAATGAATATGATAAGTTAATTTAAATCCAAAAGAAAATGAATACTTATCATATTCAAACCATGGTAATGTGTAGAGAGTTAATCATGGTTAAATGGAATGGTTAGGGTTAAGCATGAGACAAAATGGTCACTTGGTCAAAGTCTTCAAGAAGCTTCAATATGAAACAAAATTAGCCACCATTTTCTCTTTATGCCTTTTTATTTATTTCCAAAATGAATAAATAGATAAATAAATGAGAAAAGGAAATAAAACCCCAATCATAAGTTTAACCATGGTTTAATTCTTTACACTTAACCAAGCAAACATGTATCATCAAACATGATACAAACATTTGCACAAAAAGTATATCACATATACAACTTGTACATCCAAGTGAGAAAATCCATTTAAAATGAACCAATACTAGTTAATGCAAAGTAATATATCAAATATATAATTATGCATTAAATCATTAAATCGACACTTGATTTAACGATCCGGTCATATCGCATATAACCGACTAATATCCAATGTATCGATTTATCGAACCAATCCTTGATTCGATAACTAGGTTATATCGCATACAACCATTCGACACATTCATCGCGAGAATAGAATACGGTATCACATACACGCATTATTCTCGGTCCCGCACATATCTCATATGCGCTCCTATTTCGTTTCGCTTGAGCCAGGAAACCTCTGTGTAGGACTTTAAAGACTCGTCAATACGCCGGCAGCAGGTGATGATCATATCAAACACCCACAAGCCGCAAGCGGTCTGCTAAACGTAACGGCCACCCGGGTATTGAGCGATCAGAAGATCGACGAGCAAGCCCGCTCACACTCCTGTGAATCCAACCAGTAACACTTACCGTACAGTCCGGTCTGATCGTCTGATATGTCGCATATCTCGCCTAGGGGTGGTAAACGTCAGACCCCAATAGCTCGATAAGTCATGTCGATATGAGGTCTATAATAATTCGAGAAACTACTGGTAACACTTACCAGTAAATCTCAGCAACCCTGGCCAGGGATTTCCGGTTATAGCCAATCGAACACAGCGCAACATCAACTCCCTATACCGGGAGAGACGAATCCCCTCCTATCGCTCATTGCCTCCATGTGACTCGGGACTGTACCCAAAAACCACCGTTTTGCACGCCCTCTTGGACGTGGTAAGATGGAAATCAAAGCACAGTGGGAACCACACAAGACTCTATGACGATCTCGGGTCAACAGACTACTCTGTACCAGTGTCACCAGAGAACTGCCATCTGACGTAAGGTATAATACCATCTGGGAGTTCTCGGCGCGTCCGTCCAGTGTACCCAGTCTCCACTGAGCACCCGTATATCATCTCTGATGTCAAACACCAATGGATATGGGATCATCCATCGCCCATCTGTATGGGTCGAGAAGGTATGCGCTAGTCTACACTGGTATATCGATGCCCCGTCTCGATACACCCATGACTAGGGACTTTGAAGGATGTACTTATGGACTACCATGTCCCCACTAGTATGATCCGCATCATAGTCCAGGTAGTCAAGTACACATCCTAAGGGCTTTACCAACATGTAATAGAGAGACAATCTGTGTACACGTTAAGGTAAAGAGCAACCAGATAGCATACTATCATGTCGAGCAAGAAAGTCCTCCCTATATATGTCCCAGCATCCACTACAATATACATCCAATGTACAGTAATGGCCTCTAGGGCATACATATAACTAACAATCTCCCACTTGCACTAGGGCCATCTGTAGCCGTGGTTGTAGTATCTCATACTCAACCATCCTATAAAGGTCTCTCTTTGGGAATAGGCCTTCGTGAGTGGATCCGCTGTGTTTGTCCTCTGAGTCTACTCTCCAAACCTCGATCACCCTGGAGATCAACCATCTCCATGATCTGGTGACACTGCCTTAGAATATGTCTGGATCACTGATGGGACCTGCGTTCTTTGGCATAAGCCACAACTCCATTGTCTCACAATGGTAGGAACGTAGTTCATCTCATGAACCAATATACACCCAAACAGCCTCTTTGGTAGCATCTTAAGTAGCGATGTATCCAGCCTTTATCGTCTAGTATGCCACGGTATCTAGCTTGGAACTCTTCCAACATACCGTCCCTTTACTGAGGGTAAAGACAATGCCTGTGACTGACATTCAGTCATCTTTATCACCCTGGAACACTTCCAGTGATTCTCCCCAGGATCGGTTGATACCATCTCACTACAACTAGTGAGAATCCTTACATCCATTTAGATCTATCTCATAGATCCAAAACCCAGGATTTAGGAGGTATCATTTTGATCCTACATGGAGAATCTTTGTGATAAACGGAGATTGATCGAGCGTAGCATAAGAAACTCCTTTCTTATCAAGAGTATGTCATCCACGTACTCTACGAGGATCACCACCATACTCCCTACTACCTTTTTATTTATACAAGGTTCATCTACCATTTTGATGATGTCAAACTCTTTGACTAATCCATCAAAACAGATGTTCCAACTCCGCGATGCCTGCTTTAATCCTATAAAGCATCTTGCACACGTTTCCGCTGCTCCCACTGTCTACGAAGCCCTCTGGCTGTGTACTTATAGACGCACTCTTCTAAAACATCATTTAGAAAAGCAGTCATGACACCCAACCACCAGATATCATAGTCATGGTATGAAGCCGTAGCAAGTAGTATCTGGATGGACTTAAGCATAGGTACTGGAAAAGGTTTTATCATTATCTACGCCTGGTCGATGACGAAAACCTTTAACAAGTCTAGCTTTGAAAGTCTCAACTTTTCCATCTACACCAAGTAATCTTCTTAAGATATACTTGCTCCTGATGGGGATTTAACCCTTCAGATATAGCAACCAAAGTCCATACTTTGTCGGTGTACATGGATTCCATCTCAGATCACTAAGCATCCAGCCATTCTTACAGAGTCTTACTCCTGATGGCCAGCTCGAAACTAGTTGGGTCATCATCTCATGATGCAATCCTCACTCCCACTGTCATAGAGAAACCGAAATATCTCTCAGGTGGGTGAGGAACCCTACTAGATCGGCGGAGAGGCTGAGGTTCATTGGAATCTACTGAATCCTTTGGCTCTATCAAATCATCTGCTGTAGTTTGTATAGCTGGAACCTTTCCAGTTCTACATAACTGACCTTGCCTCGAGTTTGTCCGGATTTTGCTTTTAGACATAGGCCGGACAACCCCAAATCTTAACTAACTTAAGATATGGGCTCTTCCCTTTCCATATCACATATGAAGTGGTAGGCATTGATTTGATTCGAACCTAATGTAAGTGCACGGCGGCGCCCCGGCCGTCAATCCGACGGCCAAATGCGGAAGCGGTGATAAACTTAAATTTTCTTGAACTGGCAAACCGCCGCGTACTAATACCCGGATCGAACCACTAACTAGTCCTAGCTAACAACAAGAAAGGGAAGAGAGATATACCGACGATCCAAGTCCTCCGGTCTTCTCATCATCGTCCCGATCTCCTGCGGAATGTCCCGTCTCCTCCTCGTCGCCGGAAGTGCACCACATCGCCTACTTCTTTTACGGGCTCCCACCTCAATGCCGAGGCAACTCGGGCACGAAGCCGGCTACTCGACGTGCCCAAGGTTCGCTGTAGAATATGTAGTCCTCAAGTCTCACTTTGGGGTTCATGGAGATGCCATTTTAGGTGGAGGGATGATACAAGAACAATGTGGAGGAACTTGGGGATTTTTCTAACATCAAGAGAGCAAAAATCCCCACTACAAAAATGGGCAACCCCTCCTCCAAGCTTGGCCGGCCATAACTAGAGGGGGGGGAGAGAATGAGAGTGAAGATAGTGTATCAAAAGATAATCAACCTCATAATGCAAGAGAGAGAGGGAGAAAAACTATCATGCAAAAAACATGATAACAAACTAAAACCAACACTCCACAACCATATCATAACCCATCATCAAGCATGATGACTTCAAAAAGTCAAGCCATCATGAAGAAGTCAAGAAGTCAAGGTCAATGGATGGTGCACCATGAAAGCCATCATGATGCAACAAGATGCAAAGAACCCCCTCCACTAACGCCTATTTGCAACAATGCAAATAAACCCTCCTCCACCAATCTTCGGCCAATGAACGGAACAATGGAAATCGGCCGAAACGGAAAGCAAACTGGCAACTCCAGAAAACTGGTCCCGTAATAAATTACAGGAAAACCCCAATACTGTGCATACACACCCGCATTTGTATTTCGACTGAAATACAAATGCAATGAGACAAAATCTACACTGTACTATACTAGGATCCGGCTTATACCAAAGCCGGCTAGTAATATCCGTTCGATCCTGATCCGTGCAATACCGCACGTATCTGATCGAACCCTGCCATATATCCATACGGCCTATAGTACAAACTGTCCGATCCTGATCCGTGCAATACCGCACGTATCTGATCGGACCTTGCCATATCTCCATACGGCCTCTACAACCTTTCGCCCGAAAGCTGAGTAACAGAATGTGGGGGACTCTAAAGACTCATCAACACCTTGGTTGTGGATTTAACCACTAGCACGTTAGAGGTATAAGCCAATACGTAACGGGCTACCAGGTATTGACTAAAAGGGACGTCTGTGAGCGAACTCAGCCTGACAACCCTACTGAGCCTGTCAGTGACAATATCCGTACAGTCCGGTCCGTTCGTTTATGAGCATCGCATGGCGGGCCTAGGGGGTTGGTAAAAGTCAGACCCCCAAAAGCGGTACAAGTCGTGTCGGAGTGTAGCCCAGAACATCCTGAGATACTACTGGAATACCTACCAGTAAATCTCCTTGCCTCGGCCGAGGGCTTCGTGTAATGGCTCTCCTAGACACAGCACGACCTCACCCCCAATACCGGGAGAGACGAACCCCTGAAGATACGCTCACTGCCTCCATGTGGCTCGGGACTGTACCCAACTAAAACCTGTTTGCACGACTCCTTTGAGCCGTGGTAGGGTAGTAATCAAAGTACAGTGGGAACTCACACGAGACAAATGACGATCCCCAGGTCGATGAACTAACCTGTACACATGTCACCAGGGAACTGCCATCTGACGTCTGGTATATGACCAACTGGCATGTTCCCGGCGAGTCCTGTCCGGTGTACTCATAACCCAATGAGCACCTGTATACATCTTAGGTGATCCAACTGACACCAGTGGCTTGTGAGACCAGCCACCGCCCCTCGTCGGGGTCTCGACTGTATACACTAGTCTACTATGGAGAATCGATGCCCTGTCTCGAAACTCTCACGACTAGGGACCTTTTAAGGATATGCTTATAGACCCCCAGCTCCCACTTATATGATCGCCCTCATACTGCTGGTGGTCAAGCAAGAATCCTAGGGGCTCTATCAACGTGTAATAGCGACTTGTCAGGTCACATAAAGCAGTACACGATGGTAAAGGTAAACCAGATAGCATACTATCATCTCGAGTAAGACTGTCCTACCGGGATAGGTCCTCCATCAATCATTGCAATCACGTACCTATGACCTAATAATTGACTCTGAGGGCACTATCTCCAACAATCTCCCACTTGCACTCAAGGCTAATTATTGCGATGTCGCATACTCACAGCCCGTGTGATACCGAACACCCAACTCCTCTACTAGTCAGTCTCACAAAGCTTGTTTGCGAAACTATTGCGTTCGAGGAATAGCCTCAGTGAGTGGATCCGCTTTGTTGTCTCTTTCAATGTCTCTCTAAATCTCAAGTTCGCGGAGAAACCCATCTCCCGAAAAGAGCAATACCTGTCTTAGAATGTGTCTGGATGTCTGATGGGACATAGCTCATAAATGAACTCCAAATCCAAACTTCTTAGACTGTATCGTCAACTGAACTTAATCAGTATCCTGCGCCATGCCTCCCTCAGTATTGCCTTGGACTACCTGTCCAAAATACTGCCCTTCGTCAGAAGGAAAAACTATAACTCTGACAACCTCCCTGTCGTCCAGGTCACCTTGGAAGCCTGGAATGATAACTGTCTCCCGAATGAGGCTGTCGTTATCATATCCCTAGAACATCCACTTATGTTCTAAAACTGCTTCCGACTGTTTCTCCAGGATTGGATTAATGTCAACTTATTGCATATAGTGCAAGAACAACATCTGGTGTGGTACTTGACATCTCACGATTGACTCAATTGCCTGAGCAAGTGATCTGCCAATCATGCACGTCCCTCTCCCCTTTAGTCTGTAAGACACCTTTGGAGAGGGTGACTCCATCACCTGCAGGTACACTACCGTGCCAGGAGTTGTCCATTCTAAATACTCTTAGAATGCTGTCTAAGTACCCTGATTGGGAAACCACCCAAATCTAGATCTAAAACCATAGATCTAGTAACCAGTTTGTCTGATATAATGTCCAAGTCCCATATGGAGAAACTACTGTGTGACGACCAAAGTATAACCGATTGTAGTATAGGAGTTTCTTTTCCTACTCTGTGTATGTCATCCAAATACCAGGATATCACACCCTACTACCTTCTCAACAGATCCATCCGCTATTCTGATGAAGTCAAACCCATGACTGTCATGTCAGAAATAGATGATCTATCTCCGCTACTGGTGCTTCAGTCTGTAAATAGACATAAGCTACCTGTCCACCAATGCTTCCGCTGCGCCCACTGACTACGACAACCCTCTGGCAGAGTCATATACACGTACACTTCTAAAACTAGTTTAGAACGACGCTATACTCATCCTCCTGCCGGGTCTCGCAGCCTGGAACAACAGCAATGGTAATTGTGGGTAAACAAGAACTTCCCTGTCACCGTCCTTGAGGCTACCGGAGTACCTCTCGGGTGCCTGAAGTTACCCACCTTATCTGCGGAGTGGCCAATGGAATGTCAATCCAGATTGAATCTTTAGGTTCCTTATCAAATCTTCAGTAATCGTTTGTGGTTCTGGAATCACTTCCAGTTCTACCATACTCCCACTACTGTTTTCTGAAAAAATCCATTTTTATTAAAACTGTGGCGAGTCTAGAACAATATTGCTATTGTTCATCCAGATGGTAGAAAATCAACCCGCGTCATAGCCTGGGTCAACCCACAAACAGCCATTACAGAAACGTGCCTTGAGTTGTCCAGTGTCTGGTTTTAAGCATAAGCCGGACAACTCCCCGTACCTTAACATCGTTAAGATATGAACTGTTCTATATCCCATATAGGACCAGAGGCACTGAATTAATTGAACCAGATCCAAATCATGCAACTGTCTCCAGTGCATGTCAACTAAATGGAAGGAGGCCGATCAGCGTTACTCAACTTAGGAATGCTTCCAATTATGAGTAACCTGAAAGAGAACCAAGTTCTCTTAATCATTACTATCAACTGAATACCATATACAAGTATCTACATCTTCGATCCCTTTGAAGAATCCCGATACTTGCTACACCTGGTTCTCTACTCTATTCAAATACCTATAACTTCTCAAAATTCGGACCCTGTGTTTCCGCGAAACACTTGTCTAAAAACTAGAGAAGTCATAAGTAAACCGAATATAGTACGAGGACCAACCCCTCTGTCCTGATGGACCCTGGACAACATACAATACTCTGTATAAGTCCCTTGAGTCTGAAAACACATTCACTGTGTGTCGTAGGTTGAAAACTGTACTTATGGTTAAGAAGAATTACACCACTGTTTAATGCTCCTTACCTAACCATCCACTGATATAGGTAAATGTCGTAGACATAATTTCAGAAAGGTATATCTCACTCTATGAAAATAGACGTACAGATATATCGATTTGAAATTGGTGCATAACAGCGGATATTCAAAACCAAATATTTGCCGACCGGCAAACAATCCAGGTGACTTCCTCAAATATCACCGATTACAACGAATCCCGATATAATGAGGATGATCACCCAATTCCCAATAACCTACTCCCACTCATCATCTGTAAAACCATACAGATGTGAGAATCATACCTGGTAAATACATACCCTGGAGCAAGTGTCTAATCGGGAAATCAGTTTTCCTTTAACAGTACACAGTGAGACTGAAACATCGAAATGTTTCGATGGGGTATACTGGTATTCCTAGTAATGCCTCTTCCATATTCACGACTGCAACCGTATAATTCTTTGCCACCTCTCCAAATCCCTTCATATGTCTTTAGTCTTTACCTTCTGTACACCCCTATAGGCCAAATGGTTTTCTTCCTTCCCTACCGTTCGGCACCAGCCTATGGTTTGGAAGAAGACTATCCAATAAGCATAATGGGTGTACTGTCCCAATCCTAGGAACACCCGCAATGAGAGAGGGTGAAGATAAAAGACAACCGAATAAATCTTATTCCTATTTCTCCGGAACCAGAATCCATCCCCGAACTGGAACAAGTTCCTTTCGAGTTCGTATATAACCATACGATGGAGTATCCAATAAACTGTGGATCTTCGTAGTGATACGGAGTGTCCTGGAGAAATACAAAGGTGATTTTAGGATTGGCGAAGGAATACTTGGTTTGGTCGTGAATATCTGTTGCAATTTACTGTGCCCTCTTACTAATCCCTTGCTTTGTCTTAACTTAATACCTTCTGCACACCATCGTTATGCTAATTAGTTTCCTTCATTCCCTACCGGTCGGCACCAGCCTAAGGTTTGGAAGAAGACTATCCAATTTGCGTAATAGGTGTACTATCTCCTAAACCAAGGAGTACTCGCAACCTGAGAGAAGGTAAAAGGAAAAGACAACTGAATAGTCCTATTCGTTTCCTCCAGAACCTGAAACCATCCTCGAATAAATTCTTTCGAGTTCGTATCTAACCATACGATGGTTTTTTCCAATGGAAGTGGACGTTCGTAGTAATACGGGGTGTCCTGGAGAAAAGGGTAAAAGTAGGAGTGGCAATGAGGTTTGCAACTCTGACAATCCAAAAGCCAGTGATTAGAAGGTTCGGTCAACTTGGTCACTGAGTCATAGTCTTAGGGTCGGGTCAATGGTCGCTGCCAAAGAGAGAGAGAAAAGAAACACTCAGCGTGCACTCTAACCTAGATCAGAATGGTTACCAATTTATCTAATCTGGAAACCTCCCACTGTACCTCAAATTCTCCTCCAAACCTGAAAGAAGAATTAGTCGGGATCAACCGAGGAGTATACTAACTCATCAGTGGGAATCGGGATCCAACTATCATCGCATGATAACGTGACGGAATCCGCTCACATCATCATACTCCAGATGGTATGCGCATATCTGGCAAGTTTCAGTTCTTTTGAAACTCCCGATGTGATTTTTGCCCCATGCTCTTATGACCTTGACTAAGGCCAACAAATCATAAGTCACATGTCAAGTTCTACCCGTCATTATCCAGGTTGATTTGAACCCACCCGTACAAGCCCTTGACTAGGGCCAACAAGGCTATACGACTGTCCCAAACCAACGCATCTATCTATGCAGCATATGAACAACCAATAGCTACCAAACACTGTGCCTTGACTATGGCCAACAAACACAGCTTGAATACTATTGACTATCCACATGAAACGACGGAGGGCTACGAATGATTTCTGGCGAAAACCTTTAACGTAAAGAACTTGATATCGTTGAAGGAACGGATAGCTTTTAAAAATATAGTGACGAAAACCGTTGCTAAAGAGGTCACTCCCGGTGAAGGGATCTCGGCTCTTTCCCCGTAGAATGAGGTGCAGGATATTCCAACTGAATACCACGATGCAAAGCAAAAGTAATCGGCTATAGTGAAGTTATTGCCCTGACACAAACTTTTTGTCCAAGGGGTCACTCCCGGTGAAGGGATCTCGGCCCTTGCCTCGTCGACTGAGGAGCAGGATATTCCAACTGAATATCACGATACAAAACAAAAGTGAACGTCCTTGCAATAACAGCCTTTTTGAAAAGTGTTCCAACAACATCAGATTAGGTTTGTTTTTAACTCGCATTGATCCGAATCAATGCAGTCCCATCAATTGATCACACCAAAAAGAACGAAAATATACTGATGTACGTATATGCCATCCGCATTCGCCACTGGGTCCCGTCATTACCCGTTAGGTTAGCTAACTAACGACAGAGCGGGGACTGGACTAGCGCGGATGTAAAACATATACAACATCTACTAATATATATACCAATATATTATATTCGCTCAAGGCGTGAATAAAATGCAACATCACAGAAATGTACAGCATCACAGAAACAATACAGATATCTGGGATCCCCGGGTTTCACAGAGCCGCTGAAACCCGACGTTCCCCTGGTCGTGTGGATAGCCTGTGCAAAGAGAACCTAGAACCCTACGGGCGCGGCAAGTCACCCGCCAAAACCTGAAGCGAGGCAGCCCCCTTCAGCGCCGTGAATGGACCACCCAGCACTTCACGGAATCCGGTAACTTGGGCACCCCTCCTGGGTCAACCTGTACCCCCTACGAGTGCGGCGAATAGCCCGCCAATTCTAGAGCGAAGCCCCCTCCGTCCCAATGCCATGAGATGCGGGCTTGTTGCCCTCTAGAACCCGGCTATCCGTGCACCCCTCCGCGGGGCAATCCTAGTACAGAAAGTAAAATATACATACAACGGGTACATCGACCGCAACCTGGCCGTGCCCCAAAATAATAATACAAACAGGCAGTGACGGCAATCCACATGTCGGACGCTCGCCCCGCAATATCAAATGTACATAATACAACCACAACTGTACTAGCATTGCATCCAGGCTATCCCCACGACCGATCCGCAACATCACAGCAAAAACAGAACATCAACGTGAAAGTCACGTTCGTAAATCCGTCTAACCGGGCTATAGCAGTTAGACCGGATTTACCGATCAAGTGACATTCACGGTCGCAGATATAATGTAAATACTGTGAAATAATGTGTTTAAAATATCCGATCAATCAAAATTTTAACAAGTGGGCCCCAAGCACTACTGTAGCACATCAAGAAATTCTGGGCCCAATATTAATATTCCAAAACCCCAATTTAAAGCCCACAAGGACACTGTAGAAATTTCACACAGCAAGGACACTGTTAAGCGGCGGAACCGCGGCCCAAGTGGGGGTTTGGCCGCGGTTCCGCGCTCTGTTGGTCGACTGAATGTGTCGAATTTCTACAGTATTCTTATAACATCCAGTGCATCACTATTTTACAACCTGAAAAATTTTTCGATACCAAAAATTTTCAACAGAAACTGATGCGAACTAAAATGCAGTTTTGGAACTTTTTGATCGATCGGAAATGCAAACACATTAAACCGAGCTAGACTAAGTTAATGGCGAGGCTCTGATACCACTGTAAGTGCACGGCGGCGCCCCGGCCGTCAATCCGACGGCCAAATGCGGAAGCGGTGATAAACTTAAATTTTCTTGAACTGGCAAACCGCCGCGCACTAATACCCGGATCGAACCACTAACTAGTCCTAGTTAACAACAAGAAAGGGAAGAGAGATATACCGACGATCCAAGTCCTCCGGTCTTCTCATCATCGTCCCGATCTCCTGCGGAATGTCCCGTCTCCTCCTCGTCGCCGGAAGTGCACCACATCGCCTACTTCTTTTACGGGCTCCCACCTCAATGCCGAGGCAACTCGGGCACGAAGCCGGCTACTCGACGTGCCCAAGGTTCGCTGTAGAATATGTAGTCCTCAAGTCTCACTTTGGGGTTCATGGAGATGCCATTTTAGGTGGAGGGATGATACAAGAACAATGTGGAGGAACTTGGGGATTTTTCTAACATCAAGAGAGCAAAAATCCCCACTACAAAAATGGGCAACCCCTCCTCCAAGCTTGGCCGGCCATAACTAGAGGGGGAGGAGAGAATGAGAGTGAAGATAGTGTATCAAAAGATAATCAACCTCATAATGCAAGAGAGAGAGGGAGAAAAACTATCATGCAAAAAACATGATAACAAACTAAAACCAACACTCCACAACCATATCATAACCCATCATCAAGCATGATGACTTCAAAAAGTCAAGCCATCATGAAGAAGTCAAGAAGTCAAGGTCAATGGATGGTGCACCATGAAAGCCATCATGATGCAACAAGATGCAAAGAACCCTCTCCACTAACGCCTATTTGCAACAATGCAAATAAACCTCCTCCACCAATCTTCGGCCAATGAACGGAACAATGGAAATCGGCCGAAACGGAAAGCAAACTGGCAACTCCAGAAAACTGGTCCCGTAATAAATTACAGGAAAACCCCAATACTGTGCATACACACCCGCATTTGTATTTCGACTGAAATACAAATGCAATGAGACAAAATCTACACTGTACTATACTAGGATCCGGCTTATACCAAAGCCGGCTAGTAATATCCGTTCGATCCTGATCCGTGCAATACCGCACGTATCTGATCGAACCCTGCCATATATCCATACGACCTATAGTACAAACTGTCCGATCCTGATCCGTGCAATACCGCACGTATCTGATCGGACCTTACCATATCTCCATACGGCCTCTACAACCTTTCGCCCGAAAGCTGAGTAACAGAATGTGGGGGACTCTAAAGACTCATCAACACCTTGGTTGTGGATTTAACCACTAGCACGTTAGAGGTATAAGCCAATACGTAACGGGCTACCAGGTATTGACTAAAAGGGACGTCTGTGAGCGAACTCAGCCTGACAACCCTACTGAGCCTGTCAGTGACAATATCCGTACAGTCCGGTCCGTTCGTCTATGAGCATCGCATGGCGGGCCTAGGGGGTTGGTAAAAGTCAGACCCCCAAAAGCGGTACAAGTCGTGTCGGAGTGTAGCCCAGAACACCCTGAGATACTACTGGAATACCTACCAGTAAATCTCCTTGCCTCGGCCGAGGGCTTCGTGTAATGGCTCTCCTAGACACAGCACGACCTCACCCCCAATACCGGGAGAGACGAACCCCTGAAGATACGCTCACTGCCTCCATGTGGCTCGGGACTGTACCCAACTAAAACCTGTTTGCACGACTCCTTTGAGCCGTGGTAGGGTAGTAATCAAAGTACAGTGGGAACTCACACGAGACAAATGACGATCCCCAGGTCGATGAACTAACCTGTACACATGTCACCAGGGAACTGCCATCTGACGTCTGGTATATGACCAACTGGCATGTTCCCGGCGAGTCCTGTCCGGTGTACTCATAACCCAATGAGCACCTGTATACATCTTAGGTGATCCAACTGACACCAGTGGCTTGTGAGACCGGCCACCGCCCCTCGTCGGGGGTCTCGACTGTATACACTAGTCTACTATGGAGAATCGATGCCCTGTCTCGAAACTCTCACGACTAGGGACCTTTTAAGGATATGCTTATAGACCCCCAGCTCCCACTTATATGATCGCCCTCATACTGCTGGTGGTCAAGCAAGAATCCTAGGGGCTCTATCAACGTGTAATAGCGACTTGTCAGGTCACATAAAGCAGTACACGATGATAAAGGTAAACCAGATAGCATACTATCATCTCAAGTAAGACTGTCCTACCGGGATAGGTCCTCCATCAATCATTGCAATCACGTACCTGTGACCTAATAATTGACTCTGAGGGCACTATCTCCAACACCTAATTCAATAGGTATGCATCTTCTCAAGTGCATAACTCCCTAAAGAAAATAGGTAACTCAGTAGTACTCATCATAAAGCACACCTTATCATATAGGGTGTGTTTGCTCCGCCCCGATATACCATCGTGCTATGGTGTATTCGGAGGAGTAATGCTGAGAGAGAATCTCATTCTCCTTTAGAATAATCCAGGAATTCCGTGCTCAAGTATTCTTCTCCCTGATCTTATCATAAGACATAATACTTATACCCGTATTGGTTCTCTACTTCTAACTTATATTCTGTGAATATCTCAAAAGGTTCGGACTTGTGTTTCAACAGGAACATATGTCTGAATCAAAAAAGATCATCAGAGAATTTAATGAAGTACAAAGAACCGGTCTTGGCATATGTAGACAGGGGACCTTTATACATCAACATGTATCATCCCAAGAGTTCACTAACTCTTTCTCTGTTTCCAATAAACAGAGCCGGTGTCATTATATCTTTATGACATGACTGGCAAGTTTCACAAGATGTAAATTCAAACTGATTTAAATATGCATCTATGTGTAACTTCAGCTAGTCGGGTCACATTGATATGACCTAGTCTACAATGCCTCAAGAAGGATTCGTTCATTTCTGAACTCTTCCTCTTGTGTGTGTTCAGTATACTAAAGAACTGTAGTTTGATTTAGAACATCAATGCTTTTAGATAACGTGCCTGAACCTATCAACTTTTGATATAGGAAATGTTCAAAACATTATCCAATTATACAAAATTTTATCATTTCTTTACTAATAAAGAGATAGATATGATTTTGTATATCAGGTTCGGTATCTAATAACATTTGTTCAGAATCAATGTATTAGTAATACAGGGTGACAGTGACCAACAGACTTGGCTGCAACACTTGCCCCGTTTTCTGCCTCATGAAACTTATCACCCGTTCTCAGTTCTCTACCTATCTGTAGCCCTATGTAACAGATCACATATCTGAGATCCTGATCCGGTATCATATACCCAGGACGTAAAGGACACTGAGAAACAGTTCTTTATTATGAACACACCCGAAGGAGATGCATCATATGCACTTTCTTCGTTTGGGCGGCACGGGAATTCTGGTAATCCCCAATTTCCTGCTCTGTCTTATAACAATTATAAGTTGGAGCGGGACCAACGTTCCCCAGCTCAGTATAACAAGCGGGTTCGGTCAATATTCCGTATTATTATCTTGATTAAGGCGTGATATGGTCGCTACCAGGAGAGAGAGAGAAGAAAACACTCAGCGTGCGCTCTTGCAAGAATAGATTGGTTATTATTTTATCTAATCAGGATGGCTCCCACTGCTTTTTATCAAATCTTCCTTCAAACCCTAAAAGGAAAGACCAGCCGGGATTAATTACACACTACAAGTTCGCCAATCTTTCAGCCAGGCCGGTGTCGGTACTTTGAGGGAGGTCCCCCGTGCTTTCGCACGAACCTAATTAATGTAAACCTCGTTTTCCCAGAGGCGTAACCCCGTTGACACCTTTCTAGACACCTACTTGATCGGCTAATTGTAATGTGTAAAACTCTCCCAGGAGTAACAATTACTCGCAGCGGGTATCGGGATCCAACTATCTCATAGAAGGTATGCAATCTCATTGCAAATTTCAACACTTGAAATTCCCGATAATATTTTGCCCCTAGCGTCCTATGACCTTGACGCAGGCCAACAAACTATAGTGCGCTAGTCAAGTTCAACCCGTCATTTCCTGATTGAATTAAACCCACCCGCACGACCCTTGACGCAGGCCAACAAAGTCGCACGACTACCCTAATCCAATCTGCATCATATGCATAAGCAGATAAATACTAGTTAGCTACCGCACACTACGCCTTGACGCAGGCCAACAAACGTAGCACGAATACTAACTACTACTTATCTGAAATGACGGAGGGCTACGACAGGTTTATTTGAAAACCTATTGCGTAATGAACTTGATATCGTTGTAGAATCAAATGATTTTAAAAATGGAGTGCTTTTGAGGCTTTTCTAGTTTTGCTAAAAGAGTCACTCCCGGTGAAGGGATCGTCGGTCCTTTCCTCGTCGAATGAGGTGCGGGATATATCATATATATCACTGTGCAAAGCAAAAACTCTTAAAAGCAATCAAAAGACAAACCGAGGGTTGTAGCATCTGCCAATTATTGCCAAAGGAGTCACTCCCGGTGAAGGGATCTCGGTCCTTTCCTCATCGAATAAGGTGCAGGATATATCATATATACCGCTGTGCAAAGCAAGAACTGTAGCTACCTGTTTTATTTTGAAATTCGATTCTACAACATCTTAGGTTTCTTTTATTTCATTAATCTCATTAATGAAGTCCCATCATTTAAGTACCTAAACATCACAGATAAATACGACGTACACTTATGCCATCCGCATTCGCCTCGATGTCCCCTCGTGCACCGTTAGGTTAGGTAACTAACGGCAGAGCGGGGCAGGGCTAGCGCGGGTGTAAAACATAAGTAACGCCTATATAATATATCATATATACTATATACAGTATCTATCACAGAACATCACATGATCACATCACAGATATCGCAGCAGAAGAATCATATGAAATATTGGATATACTAGGACGTCCGTGTTTTCAATACGAGCCAGTATAAAACACGGATTCCACGGTCGTGATGAATAGCCAAACCCACACCCCTAGACCCCTACGAGAGCGGCAAGCAACCCTACCAATTCTAGAGTTAGGAGACCCGGACTCGACTCCTCGAGATGGTCTCCCACTGGACCCTAGAACCCGGTTACTTGTGCTCCCCTCCTTGGGTCTATCCTAGTGCGGAAAAGTAAATAATATACATCAACGGTGACAACTTCCGCAACCTGGAAGTGCCCCAATAAAAGAATATTACATATAAGTTTTTACATGAATGAAAATGAAAAACACTCATCTCACATAAAAAACCCCGGCTATTCAAACACGACGATCCAATATAACATATCCAGCAACACATAACATCACATGTCATCAACGTAAGTAAATATGCGCATCCCAATTGTCGTTGACATATAGCAACGAAACCGGCGATATCATATATTACACTTACGGTCACAGAAAAGAAAGTGTAAAACTACAATAGTTGGAATCCGCAACCTCTTTAGACATCGCATGCCTAATCAAATGAATTCCTTAGACATCACATGCCTAACAATTATAAACCCCGCATTTTAGTCTCAAGATCGAAAACTCTTTTCAATATCAAGTCGGGAAATTCAACAAGATTCCCGACATTTTGATCGAATGCTCGTCGCAAACTTTAGTAGACGGTCGCACCCCCGATACCGTCGACGAAGTGCACCAAGGTGGAACACCGCTACCGGGAGCACCCGAATGGATGCTTTCGGCGACGGGGTTCTCCTACAGTCACTTGGTCGGGGCTTTGGGGTGAGGCTGTCTATTAAGTTTACCCGGCGAGTATCCGCGTACGCTACGTGATTGCGACGGACTTTTGATCACATCAAAATTCCGTGGCAACCGATCAAGTGAGACTAAACTGCTATGTTTATAACATTCATTCCGTTATCTCATAACTACTTGTGAATTCCAATTATTGTATCACATTCCGGATAAATAGAAAATGTTAAACTTTCCGATCGAACAATCGAACACCCAAGTTTTCCCAAAACAGATCAACACATGAAATAAGTGTTAAAAAACATTCAGTTCGTGCCTCAGTACCAACGGTCCAGCCGTAGAAGGGTCAAGCCAACGCCTCACATGTGGCACGCCGTACTGCCCCAAACCCGAAGGTTCAAAGGGCAGTTCAAGACGGTCACATAATCGAGTTAAGGTTTGTTGTCTTCTAGAGGGTCCATCGCGTTACTTGCACTACTTAGAACGTCGTTAAACTACGGAAAAATCCAACACTTGGAAATTTCCCGACAGGGGAAAAGGTGGGTATTTATATCCGGTCGAACTTTTTAACATATTCAAAAAATTATCCGGAAAGCCACACAGACAAAATTTGATAATCCGATCGAACATTCGAATCCCCAAAACAACCCCAGAAAATTCAACTCTTGAATAAATATTAAAAATTCCCATAAAACTCAGCACTGTGAAAGAGGAATTACTGTGCAAAATAGGAAGGGTGACGTCATCAAACGGCCGCGGAACCGCCGCAGAAGCCAGGCTTCTGCCGCGGTTCCGCCGCACTTTTGACGAATTAGCCCCACGAATTTCACAGTAATTCTAATAGGACCCTGCTGAATTTTTTAGAAATTTTTAATCTGGAAAAATCCCAGTTTTTAGAAAAAGTCCAGAGAGCATGGATTGTGTTAGGGTTTCGGTTCGTTCGGATTTCAAACTTCGTCTACGCATCGCCTAAGGCTCTAGCTAGTCTCTGATACCACTGTAGGGTTCCTTGGCACTCACAAGAGGTCTCACGTGGCATCAACCATGCCAATTTCAAACTTTACGGGTGCCGAGAAAGACTAATACGGATCGTTGGCTAGAAGTTTAGGCGACAAAGCAACTAGTTAACTACTTTAACTAAGAGTACGGAAATACAACCTTTGTAGATCCGGTCCTCCACCTCCATAGCTCCATAATGAAGTCTCCTTGCTGTCCAAATCAAATCCCGGGCTCTAGCGTCGGCTTCATTGGAGAATGGGCGGGCTAGGTCATCGACGACGATGCCGAAGATGATCTACATCGAGGCATCACTAGATCAAGCTCCAACTTCACCAAGTCAAGAAAACTTGTGAAGGAAACACCCTATACTACTTGGCAAGAGGTAGAGGATGATGAAATAGGAAGTGGGTTCACTTTAGAATTGGATTTCTCACTTGTTTTCTCAAGTTGCCATTGTAGTAGCAAGCTTTCTTCATATGATGAAGAAGAAGAAGAAGAAAGAAATGAATATGATAAGTTAATTTAAATCCAAAAGAAAATGAATACTTATCATATTCAAACCATGGTAATGTGTAGAGAGTTAATCATGGTTAAATGGAATGGTTAGGGTTAAGCATGAGACAAAATGGTCACTTGGTCAAAGTCTTCAAGAAGCTTCAATATGAAACAAAATTAGCCACCATTTTCTCTTTATGCCTTTTTATTTATTTCCAAAATGAATAAATAGATAAATAAATGAGAAAAGGAAATAAAACCCCAATCATAAGTTTAACCATGGTTTAATTCGTTACACTTAACCAAGCAAACATGTATCATCAAACATGATACAAACATTTGCACAAAAAGTATATCACATATACAACTTGTACATCCAAGTGAGAAAATCCATTTAAAATGAACCAATACTAGTTAATGCAAAGTAATATATCAAATATATAATTATGCATTAAATCATTAAATCGACACTTGATTTAACGATCCGGTCATATCGCATATAACCGACTAATATCCAATGTATCGATTTATCGAACCAATCCTTGATTCGATAACTAGGTTATATCGCATACAACCATTCGACACATTCATCGCGAGAATAGAATACGGTATCACATACACGCATTATTCTCGGTCCCGCACATATCTCATATGCGCTCCTATTTCGTTTCGCTTGAGCCAGGAAACCTCTGTGTAGGACTCTAAAGACTCGTCAATACGCCGGCAGCAGGTGATGATCATATCAAACACCCACAAGCCGCAAGCGGTCTGCTAAACGTAACGACCACCCGGGTATTGAGCGATCAGAAGATCGACGAGCAAGCCCGCTCACACTCCTGTGAATCCAACCAGTAACACTTACCGTACAGTCCGATCTGATCGTCTGATATGTCGCATATCTCGCCTAGGGGTGGTAAACGTCAGACCCCAATAGCTCGATAAGTCGTGTCGATATGAGGTCTATAACAATTCGAGAAACTACTGGTAACACTTACTGAAAGGTTAGTATAGCACCCTATGAAGTGTTTTGAAGCATCACATGACCCAAAGTTATAATTTTTAAGGTGCTAAACTAACATGCAAAGGGATCGATCCTAGAAAATTAGGGTTATGAAACATTAAGCTAGAAAAGATTAGGGTTTGAAGGCTACAACCTTTGTAGCTCCCCTTTGCTAGACTCCTTGGTGTCTTGGGTGTTGAATCGAGGTCCTCTCGAAGTTCCCTTGCGTCCACGACGATCCACCATGGAGCACTCCGTCCAAGCTCGCTTCTTTGGAAAACCGAAGGAAACACTCTAATCAAGTCGGCTAGACTTGAGTAGAATGATGTTGTGGTTTGGAATCTCACTTCAAAAACCTATCTTTAAGTGGTATTTGCTCACTAGGAAAATCAAGAGAGCAAAGGAGCTAGAGGAAGAAGATGGTGGCAATTTTAACAAGAGATAAAATGTTAACCCTTGTGAAGAAAAAGAAATATATCCATATATATTTTATTCCTTCATGCTATGAACCATGGTTAAAGTGATGGAGACATTATTTAACTTTGGTTTGGAATGATAAAGAGAAGGACAACCTTAGGTTAGTGGTAGTTGAGCATGGTTAGGTCAAAGGAAGAATGTAGAAGCATGAAAGATTATCCTTTCCTTTTTCATTTTCTTTTAAATCCAAAATTAAATAATAATCCATTATATAATCCATGGTGTGAGTCTTATATTGCCACCATTTCCATATGCTAACAACCATGATGGATGAGTGTATGTATGTATGCATGTATGCACATCCACATGTGCATGAAACTAGCATGAAAGAAAGAAAGAAAAACACACATGCATGCACACATCCATCATCCAAGAAAAGGTTTTAAGTGAGAAAACTAATGGTTAAATGATAAATCAACACTTGATTTATCAATCCGGTCATATCTCATATGACCCCACCAAAAGTAGTTCACCCGATCAATGTTCGGTATCATATACGCGCATTTCAATCGGGTGCATGCGCATATCGCATATGCGCACCACAACGTTTCGCCTGGACTGGGTAACTCCTTTGTGGGACTCTAAGACTCGTCAATACGCCGGCAGAGGGTGATGATCATATCAGGTACCCTCAAACCGCAAGCGGTCAGCCAAACGTAACGGCCACCCGGGTATTGAGCGATCAGAAGACAACAAGCGAACCTGCTACAACTCCCGTCGAGCCATCCGGCAACACTACCGTACAGTCCGGTCTCTTCGTCAGATATGCTGCATATCGAGCCTAGGGATGGTCACGTCGACCCCAATAACTCAATAAGTCGTGCCGTTGAATGGTCTATAACAGATCGAGAAACTACTGATAACACTTATCAGCAAATCTCAGCAGCCCTGGCCAGGGACTTGCTGTTATAACCAGTCGGGCATAGCACAGCATCAACTCCCAATACCGGGAGAGACGAAACCCCTCCTATCGCTCATTGTCTTCGTGTGTCTCGGGACTGTACCCAACGGCCACCTGTTTGCACGACTCAGTAGAGCCGTGGTAGGGTGGCAATCAAAGTACAGTGGGAGAACACACAAGACTCCATGACGATCTCGGGTCTACAGACTAACCTATACCAGTGTCACCTGAGAACTGCTATCCGACGATAGATATAATTCCATATAGGAGTTCTCGGTGAGTCCGTCCAGTGTACCCAGTCACCACTGAGCACCCGTATATGATCTTGATGTCAAACATCGATGAATGTGGGAACATCCATCGCCCATCACATGGGTCTAGTATCATATACGCTAGTCTACTCTGGTATATCGATGCCCCGTCTCGATACACCTCCGACTAGGGACATTTCAGGATATGCTTATAGACTACAAATGTCCCACTAGTATGATCTCTATCATAATCAGAGTAGTCAAGCAGATATCCTTAGGGCTTTATCAGCATGTATGAATGAATAAAAGCATGATCAAATCAACATGTCAGATAAAGAATAACCAGATAGCATACTATCATGTCGAGCAAGAATGCAAACTGAATATATATACATGTATAGATACATCCACTATCACATAATGGCCTCTAGGGCATACATATATCCAACAATCTCCCACTTGCACTAAGGCCAGTTATTGGCGTATCTCATACCCAACATCTCAAAAAGTCGCTCATGCTGTGGCTGAGGGAGGGCCTTGGTGAGTGGATCCGCGACGTTGTTCTTTGTGTCTACTCTCTTAATCTCGATCTCGCGGCGATCTACAATCTCCCGGATCAAATGAAAGCGCCTCAGGATATGTCTGGACCGCTGATGGGATCTGGGCTCCTTGGCTAACGCCATCGCCCCATTATTGTCACAATACAAAGGTATTGGATCAATAATGGTTGGAACTACTCCTAGCTCCGAGACGAACTTCTTCATCCAGACGGCTTCCTTGGCGGCATCATTTGCAGCAATGTACTCAGCTTCCATCGTAGAGTCTGCAACGGTATCCTGTTTGGAACTCTTCCAACTTACCGCCCCTCCATTGAGGGTAAATACAAACCCTGAGATAGATTTGCTGTCATCCTTATCGCTCTGGAAGCTTGAATCGGTAAAGGCCTCCATTTGGAGATCTGTATTACCATACACCAAGAACAATTCTTTAGTCCTTCGTAAGTACTTAAGAATGTTCTTCACAGCTGTCCAGTGGTTCTCCTCTGGGTTGGATTGATACGTGCTTACAACACTAAGTGCATAAGCTACATCTGGGCGTGTACATAACATCGCATACATTATAGACCCTACTGCCGAAGCATAAGGTATAATGCTCATGCGAGCTCTCTCTTCATCGGTCTTTGGACAAGAATCCTTGGAGAGAGTGACTCCATAGCAAGCGGGTAAGGCACCCCGCTTGGAGTCTTCCATACTAAACCTCTTTAGGATGGTGTTGATGTACCTGGTTTGGGACAATCCCAATAACTTTTTGGATCTATCCCTATAGATCCTTATGCCCAGGATGTATGTGGCATCACCCAGGTCCTTCATGGAGAACCTTAGTGATAAGAATGATTTGACCGACTGTAGCATAGGAGTATCATTTCCTATCAGAAGAATGTCATCCACGTACAATACGAGGAATGTGACAGCTCTTCCTACAGCCTTCTTATAAACACAAGGTTCATCTGGATTTTTGATGAAATCAAACTCTTTGATAACATCATCGAAACAGATGTTCCAACTCCGAGATGCCTGCTTCAACCCATATATGGATTTAAGCAATCTACATGCTTTCTCGCTGCTCCCACTGTCAAATAAGCCCTCTGGCTGATCCATATAAACACATTCTTCTAAATTTCCATTTAGAAATGCTGTTTTAACGTCCATCTGCCAGATTTCATAGTCGTAGTGAGCAGCAATAGCAAGTAGGATCCGAATGGATTTAAGCATGGCTACGGGCGAAAAAGTTTCGTCATAGTCCAAACCTGGTCTTTGACGAAAACCTTTCGCCACAAGTCTTGCCTTATAGGTCTCTACCTGCCCATCCACACCAATCTTTCTTTTAAAGATCCATTTGCACCCTACAGGTTTTACCCCAGGGGGTACAACGTCCAAAGTCCATACTTTGTTGGTGTACATAGACTCCATTTCGGATCTCATGGCATCCAGCCACTTCACAGAGTCACCACTCGTGATAGCCTGCTGAAAACTGGTAGGATCATCATCATCCATGATGCAATCTTCTCCGTTACCATCAATGAGGAAACCGTAGTACCTCTCCGGTGGGCGAGAAGTCCTACCAGACCTACGGAGTGGCCGAGGTTCTTCAGTTTCTGTTGCAACAGCCGGTTCAACCAAATCGTCATTTGTAGTTTGTGTCTCCAGAACCTCTTCTAGATCTACCACCTTGCCATCATCTTTATCTGTGAAAAACTCTTTTTCCAAGAATGTGGCATACTGAGAAACAAACACTTTTTGTTCCTCTTTGTGGTAGAACAGATATCCATAAGAATTCTTTGGATATCCCACAAAGTTACACATGACTGACCGTGTCTCGAGTTTGTCCGGATTCTGTTATTTAACATAGGCCGGGCAACCCCAAATCTTAATTCTCTTAAGAGATGGTCTCTTCCCATTCCATATCTCATATGGCGTGGTAGACACGGCTTTGGTCGGAACCTTGTTTAGCAGAAACGCTGCAGTCTCCAATGCATGCCCCCAAAACGAGACTGGTAACTCAGCGTCACTCATCATGGACCGGACCATATCTAATAGGGTCCTATTCCGTCGTTCTGACACACCGTTGTGCTGTGGTGTGTAAGGAGGAGTGAGCTGAGAGAGAATCCCATTCTCTTTTAGGAAGTTTGCAAATTCTGTACTGAGATACTCTCCACCTCGATCTGATCGAAGCATCTTAATACTCAAGACGGTTTGTTTTTCTACTTCTTGTTTATATTCAACGAATTTCTCGAAAGCGTCGGACTTGTGCTTTAATAAAAATACATGACCGAATCTTGAGAAATCGTCGGTGAATGTAATGAAGTAAGAAAAACCGCCTCTAGCCTGTGTAGACATTGGCCCACATACATCACTATGTATGAGGCCAAGGAGCTGAGTAGCTCTTTCTCCTTGTCCGGTAAACGGAGTTTTGGTCATTTTACCCTTGATACAAGACTGGCAAGTCGCATAAGATTTATATTCAAAAGAGTTTAAATATCCATCTTTGTGTAACCTGTTTAGTCTTGTTTCGTTAATATGACCAAGTCTACAATGCCAAAGAAAAGCCTCAGTTAATTCTGAAAGTTTTCTTTTATTAGTGTGTTGTATACTGAAAACTGTGTGTTGATTTAGGACATATATTCCATTATTAAGCGTACCATACCCAACCAACATTTGATTCAGGTGAATGTTCATAACATTGTTCTGCAACACAAAATTATATCCTTCATTGTCCAACAAAGAAACGGATATTATATTACATAGCATACTTGGTACAAAATAACATGGATTCAAAATCAAAATACATCCAGATGGCAACCCCAAGTGATACTCTTCCACTGCGACTGTATGTACATTGGAACCATTTCCAACGCGGAGAGTATGGTCACCTGTCTTCAAAACCTTGCTATTTCTCAGCCCCTGCATAGAATTGCAAATGTGAGAACCTGAACCGGTATCTAATACCCAGGAAGCAGAGTTTATAGAAAAACAGTTTTCAGTCACAAACGCACCTGAAGCAGAAGCATCACCATGCTTCTTCTTGAGACTTAGGTACTCCGTGCAATTGCGCTTCCAATGTCCTGTCTTGTGGCAATGAAAACACTCGCCTTTCCCCGGGTCTACAGCCGTGGACTTTCCCTTTCCCTTCACCTTTTTGACTCCGCCCTTAGGATTAGTGGGTTTCTTCTTTTTCTTTCCCTTGGCCTTAGCTTTTGGGCGAGAAGAAGAAGACTGTCCAATGGTCATAACGGGAGTCTTTGCTGACTTCATAGTGCTCTCTGCACTCCTTAACATATTAAGGAGTTCAGGGAGGTCCTTCTCCATGCCATGCATGTTGAAGTTCACTATGAACTGAGCAAAGGTGGAGGGGAGGGACTGCAGAATAATATCTATATATTGTTCATTGTCTATTGTCCATCCAAGGTCCTCAAGCTCTTCTATAAGAGCTATCATCTTCAACACATGGTCTCCTACTGGTGTGCCAGGGGCCATTCGCATCTGAAACAGTTTCTTTGATGCTTCGTATCGTAATACGCGGGATTGCTCCCCATACAACTCCTTTGTATGGAGCAGTATCCCGTGAATGTCCATGTCCTCGTGCTGCTTTTGATGTGTGTTATCCATCGATGCAAGCGCGAGGCATGTGGCCGTGGCACAGTCAGCGTCCCATGTCTTGCGGACTTCAATGTCCGCAACTGAGGATTTTGGACCAGGGACGGGCGGGGCTGAAGCCGTGAGGACATATGATACTTTATCATAAGTCAAGGCGATTTTCAGATTCCTTAGCCAGTCTTTATAGTTGGTCCCATTCAGTTTGTTTTTATCTAGTAGAAGCTTAAGTCCAGTCATTGGTATCTGCCATTAAGAGAGAGAAAAGAATACACTCAGCGAAAGCTCTTGCACAGATTAGATTGGTTTATTATCTTGTCTAATCGATGTTTCCCACTGCGTTTTATCAAGTTTTTCTTTCAAACCTTAAAAAGAAAAACTAGCCAGGATTAATTACAGTCTACAACTTCGCTAACCGTTCAGCCAGGCCAGTGTCGGTACTTTGAGGGAGGTTCCCCGTGCTTTCGCACGGACCTAATTAGAGTAAACCTCGTTTTCCCAGAGGCGGAGCCCCGTTAACACCTTTCTAGACACCTAATGAGTTAGCTAATTGTAAACTGTAAAACTCTCCTAGGAGCAACTATTGCCCACAGTGGGATCGGGATCCAACCATCACATGGAAGGTATGCAATCTCATTGCAAATTTCAACACTTGAAATTCCCGATGTAATTTTTTACCCCTAGTACTTATGACCTTAACTATGGTCAACAAATCATAAGTACCAGTCAAGTTCTACCCGTCATTTCTTGATTAATTAGACCCACCCATATGACCCTTAACTATGGTCAACAAAGTCGCATGAATGTCCTAATTAATCTGCATCATATGCAGTGTAGGAAGACATCACTTAGCTACCGTACACTACGCCTTAACTAAAGTCAACAAACGTAGCACGAATACTAAGTACTCTACTTCCTAAAATGACGGGGGGTTGCGAATGATTTTTAAGAAAATCTTTAACGCTTTGAACTTGATATCGTTGTAGAATCAAACAGTTTTTCAAAAGGAGTGGCTTAAGCTCCGCAGTTTTGAAATGTAGCTTTTTCATAAATAGCCGAGTAGTTTTTAAATCCGATTCTACAACATCTTTTTAGGTTTATTTTCTTTACATTAATCACATTAATGTAATCCCATCATTTAAGTCCTTAAGCTAATCACAGAAAAGAAACGAAAATAACACGTACGCTTATGCCATCCGCATTCGCCGCAATGTTCCGTTATGCACCGTTAGGTTACTTAACTAACGGCATACCGGGACGGGACTAGCACGGGTGTAAAACATAAGCAACGTCTACTATATATCATATATATAATATGTCATTCGTCTCAGATATCACAGAACACAGGCAGCAGAAACATAGATATAACGTGGGATATCCTAGGATGTCCGTATTTAGTATTTAGCCAGAATAGAAAATACGGATTCCACAGTCGCGATGAATAGCCAAGCCCACACCCTGGACCTCTACGAGAGCGGCAAGTGACCCTACCAATCCTGGAGTTTAGGAGACCCGGTCTCGACTCCTCGAGATGGCCTCCCACTGAACCCCAGAACCCGGTCACCTGTGCTCCCCTCCTTGGGTCCATCCTAATGCGGAAAAGTAAATAATATACAACACTGGTGACACAACCGCAACCTGGAAGTGCCCCAAATAAAAGAATATTACATTACATTTACATGAATGAAAATATAAAACTCTCATCTCACAAAAACCCCCCGGCTATTCGATCGCGACAATCCTGCACATCATATCTCAGCAACACATAATATCACATATCATCAACGTAAGTAAGTATGCGTACCCCGATTGTCGTTGATGTATAGCAACGAAACCGGCGATATCTAACATACTACACTTACGGTCACAGAAAAGAAAGTGTAAAACTACAATATTTGGAATCCAGATTCTCTTTAGACATCATAAATGCGAAATATCACATATTTCGTATTTCATGCCTACACTATATGAATTCCACATATTGTATCACATTCCAGATAAACAGACAGTATTAAAGTTTTCGAACGAACGATCAAGCACCCAAGATTCACTAAAGCTCAACACTTGAGCAGGGTTCAAAAATCCGGAGTGTGACATAGTAGTAGCGGTCCAGCCGTAGAAGGGTCAAGCCAACGCCTCACATGTGGCACGCCGTACTGCCCCAAACCCTAAGGTTCAAAGGGCAGTTCGAGACGGTCACATAATCGAGTTAAGGTTTGTTGTCTTCTAGAGGGACCACCGCAAAAAGACTTGCACGTATCTCCAAAGTATTTAAACCCCGTGAATAGTGAGTAAATGATACTCGTTCAAACACTTCAATACTTTCTAATTTACCCGGAAAAGCTACGAAATGAAAATCCCGATCGAAATGACGAGTTCAAAACCATCTCCAGAATTTTTCAAAACCAAATACAGATTAAAAATATCCAAAAATTTATACAAGCAGATTCATGAATTACTGTACAAAACATAGTCATCAATACATATATACGGCCGCGGAACCGCGGCCTAAGCAAGCTTAGGCCGCGTTTCCGCGGCTAGAATCACTGTTCACTGAAAATATTTTGTACCGTAACTCTTATATTTTCCTGCTGTATTTTTTACATATTTTTAATTCTGCAAATTATCAAATTTTAGAAAATTTCCAGAGAGCACCCAAAAATACCGTATTTTTGTCCGATCGGGGTTTTCACTTCGTAAAAACGTCGCCTAATGTTCTAGGTCGGCTCTGATACCAATGAAAGGTTAGTATAGCACCCTATGAAGTGTTTTGAAGCATCACATGACCCAAAGTTATAATTTTTAAGGTGCTAAACTAACATGCAAAGGGATCGATCCTAGAAAATTAGGGTTATGAAACATTAAGCTAGAAAAGATTAGGGTTTGAAGGCTACAACCTTTGTAGCTCCCCTTTGCTAGACTCCTTGGTGTCTTGGGTGTTGAATCGAGGTCCTCTCGAAGTTCCCTTGCGTCCACGACGATCCACCACGGAGCACTCCGTCCAAGCTCGCTTCTTTGGAAAACCGAAGGAAACACTCTAATCAAGTCGGCTAGACTTGAGTAGAATGATGTTGTGGTTTGGAATCTCATTTCAAAAACCTATCTTTAAGTGGTATTTGCTCACTAGGAAAATCAAGAGAGCAAAGGAGCTAGAGGAAGAAGATGGTGGCAATTTTAACAAGAGATAAAATGTTAACCCTTGTGAAGAAAAAGAAATATATCCATATATATTTTATTCCTTCATGCTATGAACCATGGTTAAAGTGATGGAGACATTATTTAACTTTGGTTTGGAATGATAAAGAGAAGGACAACCTTAGGTTAGTGGTAGTTGAGCATGGTTAGGTCAAAGGAAGAATGTAGAAGCATGAAAGATTATCCTTTCCTTTTTCATTTTCTTTTAAATCCAAAATTAAATAATAATCCATTATATAATCCATGGTGTGAGTCTTATATTGCCACCATTTCCATATGCTAACAACCATGATGGATGAGTGTATGTATGTGTGCATGTATGCACATCCACATGTGCATGAAACTAGCATGAAAGAAAGAAAGAAAAACACACATGCATGCACACATCCATCATCCAAGAAAAGGTTTTAAGTGAGAAAACTAATGGTTAAATGATAAATCAACACTTGATTTATCAATCCGGTCATATCTCATATGACCCCACCAAAAGTAGTTCACCCGATCAATGTTCGGTATCATATACGCACATTTCAATCGGGTGCATGCGCATATCGCATATGCGCACCACAACGTTTCGCCTGGACTGGGTAACTCCTTTGTGGGACTTTAAGACTCGTCAATACGCCGGCAGAGGGTGATGATCATATCAGGTACCCTCAAGCCGCAAGCGGTCAGCCAAACGTAACGGCCACCCGGGTATTGAGCGATCAGAAGACAACAAGAGAACCTGCTACAACTCCCGTTGAGCCATCCGGCAACACTACCGTACAGTCCGGTCTCTTCGTCAGATATGCTGCATATCGAGCCTAGGGATGGTCACGTCGACCCCAATAACTCAATAAGTCGTGCCGTTGAATGGTCTATAACAGATCGAGAAACTACTGATAACACTTATCAGCAAATCTCAGCAGCCCTGGCCAGGGACTTGCTGTTATAACCAGTCGGGCACAGCACAGCATCAACTCCCAATACCGGGAGAGACGAAACCCCTCCTATCGCTCATCGTCTTCATGTGTCTCGGGACTGTACCCAACGGCCACCTGTTTGCACGACTCAGTAGAGCCGTGGTAGGGTGGCAATCAAAGTACAGTGGGAGAACACACAAGACTCCATGACGATCTCGGGTCTACAGACTAACCTGTACCAGTGTCACCTGAGAACTGCTATCCGACGATAGATATAATTCCATATAGGAGTTCTCGGTGAGTCCGTCCAGTGTACCCAGTCACCACTGAGCACCCGTATATGATCTTGATGTCAAACATCGATGAATGTGGGAACATCCATCGCCTATCACATGGGTCTAGTATCATATACGCTAGTCTACTCTGGTATATCGATGCCCCGTCTCGATACACCTCCGACTAGGGACATTTCAGGATATGCTTATAGACTACAAATGTCCCACTAGTATGATCTCTATCATAATCAGAGTAGTCAAGCAGATATCCTTAGGGCTTTATCAGCATGTATGAATGAATAAAAGCATGATCAAATCAACATGTCAGATAAAGAATAACCAGATAGCATACTATCATGTCGAGCAAGAATGCAAACTGAATATATATACATGTATAGATACATCCACTATCACATAATGGCCTCTAGGGCATACATATATCCAACAATCTCCCACTTGCACTAAGGCCAGTTATTGGCGTATCTCATACCCAACATCTCAAAAAGTCGCTCATGCTGTGGCTGAGGGAGGGCCTTGGTGAGTGGATCCGCGGCGTTGTTCTTTGTGTCTACTCTCTTAATCTCGATCTCGCGGCGATCTACAATCTCCCGGATCAAATGAAAGCGCCTCAGGATATGTCTGGACCGCTGATGGGATCTGGGCTCCTTGGCTAACGCCATCGCCCCATTATTGTCACAATACAAAGGTATTGGATCAATAATGGTTGGAACTACTCCTAGCTCCGAGACGAACTTCTTCATCCAGACGGCTTCCTTGGCGGCATCATTTGCAGCAATGTACTCAGCTTCCATCGTAGAGTCTGCAACGGTATCCTGTTTGGAACTCTTCCAACTTACCGCCCCTCCATTGAGGGTAAATACAAACCCTGAGATAGATTTGCTGTCATCCTTATCGCTCTGGAAGCTTGAATCGGTAAAGGCCTCCATTTGGAGATCTGTATTACCATACACCAAGAACAATTCTTTAGTCCTTCGTAAGTACTTAAGAATGTTCTTCACAGCTGTCCAGTGGTTCTCCCCTGGGTTGGATTGATACCTGCTTACAACACTAAGTGCATAAGCTACATCTGGGCGTGTACATAACATCGCATACATTATAGACCCTACTGCCGAAGCATAAGGTATAATGCTCATGCGAGCTCTCTCTTCATCGGTCTTTGGACAAGAATCCTTGGAGAGAGTGACTCCATGGCAAGCGGGTAAGGCACCCCGCTTGGAGTCTTCCATACTAAACCTCTTTAGGATGGTGTTGATGTACCTGGTTTGGGACAATCCCAATAACTTTTTGGATCTATCCCTATAGATCCTTATGCCATAGGGTGTAATTGCTCCACCCCGATATACCATCGTGCTATGGTGTATACGGAGGAGTAATGCTGAGAGAGAATCTCATTCTCCTTTAGAATAGTCCAGGATTTCCGTGCTCAAGTATTCTCCTCCTTGATCTCATCAAAGGACATAATACTTATAACCGTATTGGTTCTCTACTTCTAACTTATATTCTGTGAATATCTCAAAAGGTTCAGACTTGTGTTTCAACAAGAACATAGGTCTGAATCTCGAAAGATTATCAGAGAATGTAATGAAGTACAAAGAACCGGTCTTGGCATGTGTAGACAGGGGACCTTACATACATCAACATGTATCAATCCCAAGAGTTCACTAACTCTTTCTCTGTTTCCATTAAATAGAGCTCTGGTCATCTTATCTTTGTGACATGACTGGCAAGTTTCACAAGATGTAAATTCAAACTGATTTAAATATGCATCTGTATGTAACTTCAGCTAGTCGGGTCGCATTGATATGACCTAGTCTACAATGCCTCAAGAAGGATTCGTTCATTTCTGAACTCTTCCTCTTGTGTGTGTTCCATATACTAAGAACTGCAGTTTGATTTAGAACATCAATGCTTTTAGATAACGTGCCTGATCCGATCAACTTTTGATATAGGAAATGTTCAAAACATTATCCAACAATACAAAATTATATCCTTTCTTTACTAATAAAGAGACTGATATGATTTTGTATATCAGGTTCGGTATCTAATAGTATTTGTTCAGAATCAATGTATTGATAATACAGGGTGACAGTGACCAACAGACTTGGCTGCAACACTTGCCCCTTTTTCTGCCTCATGAAACTTATCACCCGTTCTCAGTTCTTTACCTATCTGTAGCCCATGTAACAAATTACATATGCGGGATCCTGATCTGGTATCACATACCCAGGACGTAAAGAATACTGAGAAACAGTTCTGTATAATGAACACACCCGAAGATGATGCATCAGCATGCACTCTCTTCGTTTGGGCGGCACGGGAATTCTGGTATTCCCCAATTTCCTGCTCTGTCTTATAACAATTATAAGTTGGAGCGGGACCAACGTTCCCCAGCTCAGTATAACAAGCGGGTTCGGTCAAAATTCCGTATTATTATCTTGATTAAGGCGTGATATGGTCGCTACCTGGAGAGAGAGAGAAGAAAACACTCAGCGTGCGCTCTTGCAAGAATAGATTGGTTATTATTTTATCTAATCAGGATGGCTCCCACTGCTTTTTATCAAATCTTCCTTCAAACCCTAAAAGGAAAGACTAGCCGGGATTAATTACACGCTACAAGTTCGCCAATCTTTCAGCCAGGCTAGTGTCGGTACTTTGAGGGAGGTCCCCCGTGCTTTCGCACGAACCTAATTAATGTAAACCTCGTTTTCCCAGAGGCGTAACCCCGTTGACACCTTTCTAGACACCTACTTGATCGGCTAATTGTAATGTGTAAAACTCTCCCAGGAGTAACTCTTACTCGCAGCGGGTATCGGGATCCAACTATCTCATAGAAGGTATGCAATCTCATTGCAAATTTCAACACTTGAAATTCCCGATAATATTTTGCCCCTAGCGTCCTATGACCTTGACGCAGGCCAACAAACCATAGAGCGCTAGTCAAGTTCAACCCGTCATTTCCTGATTGAATTAAACCCACCCGCACGACCCTTGACGCAGGCCAACAAAGTCGCACGACTACCCTAATCCAATCTGCATCATATGCATAAGCAGATAAATGCTAGTTAGCTACCGCACACTACGCCTTGACGCAGGCCAACAAACGTAGCACGAATACTAATTAGCACTTATCTGAAATGACGGAGGGCTACGACAGATTTTTCTGAAAACCTATTGCGTAATGAACTTGATATCGTTGTAGAATCAAATGATTTTGAAATGGAGTGTCTTTGAGGCTTTTCTAGTTTTGCTAAAGGAGTCACTCCCGGTGAAGGGATCGTCTGTCCTTTCCTCGTCGAATGAGGTGTGGGATATATCATATATATCACTGTGCAAAGCAAAAAAACACTTAAAAGCAATCAAAAGACAAACCGAGTGTATAGCATCAGCCAGTTATTGCTAAAGGAGTCACTCCCGATGAAGGGATCTCGGTCCTTTCCTCATCGAATAAGGTGCAGGATATATCATATATACCGCTGTGCAAAGCAAGAACTGTAGCTACCTGTTTTATTTTGAAATTCGATTCTACAACATCTTAGGTTTATTTTATTTCATTAATCTCATTAATGAAGTCCCATCATTTAGGTACCTAATCATCACAGATAAATACGACGTACGCTTATGCCATCCGCATTCGTCTCGATGTCCCCTCTGCACCGTTAGGTTAGGTAACTAACGGCAGAGCGGGGCAGGGCTAGCACGGGTGTAAAACATAAGCAACGTCTATATAATATATCATATATACTATATACTGTATCTATCACAGAACATCACATGATCACATCACAGATATCGCAGCAGAAGAAACATATGAAATATTGGATATACTAGGACGTCCGTGTTTTCAATACGAGCCAGTATAAAACACGGATTCCACGGTCGTGATGAATAGCCAAACCCACACCCCTAGACCCCTACGAGAGCGGCAAGCAACCCTACCAATTCTAGAGTTAGGAGACCCGGACTCGACTCCTCGAGTTGGTCTCCCACTGGACTCCAGAACCCGGTTACTTGTGCCCTCCTCCTTGGGTCTATCCTAGTGCAGAAAAGTAAATAATATACAAACGGTGACATCTTCCGCAACCTGGAAGTGTCCCAATAAAAGAATATTACATATAAGTTTTTACATGAATGAAAATGAAAAACACTCATCTTACATAAAAACCCCCGGCTATTCAAACACGACGATCCAATATAACATATCCAGCAACACATAACATCACATGTCATCAACGTAAGTAAATATGCGCATCCCAATTGTCGTTGACATATAGCAACGAAACCGGCGATATCACATATTACACTTACGGTCACAGAAAAGAAAGTGTAAAACTACAACAGTTGGAATCCGCAACCACCTCAGACATCGCATGCCTGACCAAATGAATTCCTTAGACATCACATGCCTAACAATTATAAACCCCGCATTTTAGTCTCATTATCGAAAACTCTTTTCAAAATCAAGTCGGGCAATTCAACAAGATTCCCGACATCCTGATCGAATGCTCGTCGCAAACTTTAGTAGACGGCCGCACCCCCGATACCGTCGACGAAGTGCACCAAGGCGGAACACCGCTGCCGCGAGCACCCGAACGGATGCTTTCGGCGACGGGGTTCTCCTACAGTCTCTTGGTCGGGGCTATGGAGTGAGGCTGTCTATTAAGTTTACCCGGCGAGTATCCGCGTACGCTACGTGATTGCGACGGACTTTCGATCACATCAAAATTCCATGGCAACCGATCAAGTGAGACTAAACTGCTATGTTTATAACATTCATTCAGTTATCTCATAACTTCTTGTGAATTCCAATTATTGTATCACATTCCGGATAAATAGAAAATGTTAAACTTTCCGATCGAACAATCGAACACCCAAGTTTTCCCAAAACAGATCAACACATGAAATAAGTGTTAAAAAACATTCAGTTCGTGCCTCAGTACCAACGGTCCAGCCGTAGAAGGGTCAAGCCAACGCCTCACATGTGGCACGCCGTACTGCCCCAAACCCGAAGGTTCAAAGGGCAGTTCAAGACGGTCACATAATCGAGTTAAGGTTTGTTGTCTTCTAGAGGGTCCATCGCGTTACTTGCACTACTTAGAACGTCGTTAAACTACGGAAAAATCCAACACTTGGAAATTTCCCGACAGGGGAAAAATTGGGTATTTATATCCGGTCGAACTTTTTAACATATTCTAATATTTATCCGGAAAGCCACATAGACAAAATTTGATACCCCGATCGAAACACCGAATCCCCAAAACAACCCAGAAAATTCAACTCTAGAAAAATTATTAAAAATTCCCAGGAAAATCACCACTGGAAACTAAGAATTACTGTGCAAAAAACTTTACATACTGTGGCCGTACGGCCGCGGAACCGCCACATGAGCCTTGCTCATGCCGCGGAACCGCGGTGATAAAGTGGAATTAGTCTGCCGAATTTCACAGTAACTCTTAGATATTCCTGATGTGTTTTCTGAATATTTTTAATCTGGAAAAATCCACGATTTTAGAAAATGTCCAGAGAACATGGAAATTTTGGGGTTTCGGTTCGTTCGGACTTCAAATTCCGTCTAGACTTCGCCTAAGGCTCTAGCTAGGCTCTGATACCACTGTAGGGTTCCTAGGCACTCTCAAGAGGTCTCACAAGGCATCAACCATGCCAATTTGAAAATTTACGGTGCCGAGAAACTCTAAACTACGGATCGTTGGCTAGAAATCTAGGCGAAAAGGAAACTAGTTAACAACTTAACTAAAGTTTAAACGGAAATACAACCTTTGTAGATCCGGTGCTCCACCTCCATAGCTCCGCAACGAAGTCCCCTCGCTGTCCAAATGAATTCCCGGGCTCTAGCGTCGGCTTCGTCGGAGAAATGGCGGGCTAGGTCGTCGATGTCCATGCCGAAGATGATCTACGTCGAGGCATCGCTAGATCAAGCTCCAACTTCACCAAGTCTAGAAACTTGTAAAGAAAACACACTCTACTACTTGGCAAGAGGTAGAGGATGAAGAAATAGGAAGTGGGTAGACTTTAGAATTGGATTTCTCACTCATTTCATCAATCCACTATTGATGAAGTCAAGCTTCTTCAAGTGAAGAAGAAGAAGAAGATGATAGAATTATGATAAGTTTTTTAAAATGAAAAGTAAAAAGAATACTTATCATAATTGAACCATGGTTTAGTGTAGAGAATTTATTAGGGTTAAGTGGAATGGTTAGGGTTAAGCATTAGACAAAATGGTTACAAAGTCAAAGTGTTCATGAAACTTCATGAATAAAACAAAACATGCCACCATTTTCTCATTTGCTTTCCTTTTTCCAAAAGAATAAATAAATGAATAAAATGAATAAGGAAAAAGTAAACCCTAACCATTTCATTAACCAAGGTTTAATTCTTTACACTTAACCAAAAGGCATGTATCATCAAACATGATACAAGCAAGTGCACAAAATCATATCGCATATGCAATGCGCACATCTGAGTGAGAAAATCCATCTTAAAGTGAACCAATACTAGTTAATGCAAAGTAATATATCAAATATATAATTATGCATTAAATCATTAAATCAACACTTGATTTAACGATCCGGTCATATCGCATACAACCGACTAATATCCAATGTATCGGTTTATCGAATCAATCCTTGATTCGATAACTAGGTTATATCGCATACAACCATTCGACACATTTATCGCGAGAATGGAATACGGTATCATATACACGTATTATTCTCGGTCCCGCACATATCTCATATGCGCTCCTATTTCGTTTCGCTTGAGCCAGGAAACTTCTGTGTAGGACTCTAAAGACTCGTCAATACGCCGGCAGCAGGTGATGATCATATCAAACACCCACAAGCCGCAAGCGGTCTGCTAAACGTAACGGCCACCCGGGTATTGAGCGATCAGAAGATCGACGAGCAAGCCCGCTCACACTCCTGTGAATCCAACCAGTAACACTTACCGTACAGTCCGGTCTGATCGTCTGATATGTCGCATATCTCGCCTAGGGGTGGTAAACGTCAGACCCCAATAGCTCGATAAGTCGTGTCGATATGAGGTCTATAACAATTCGAGATACTACTGGTAACACTTACCAGTAAATCTCAGCAACCCTGGCCAGGGATTTCCTGTTATAGCCAATCGAACACAGCGCAACATCAACTCCCTATACCGGGAGAGACGAATCCCCTCCTATCGCTCATTGCCTCCATGTGACTCGGGACTGTACCCAAAAACCACCGTTTTGCACACCCTCTTGGACGTGGTAAGATGGAAATCAAAGCACAGTGGGAACCACACAAGACTCTATGACGATCTCGGGTCAACAGACTACTCTGTACCAGTGTCACCAGAGAACTGCCTTCTGACGTGAGGTATAATACCATCTGGGAGTTCTCGGAGAGTTCGTCCAGTGTACCCAGTCTTTACTGAGCACCCGTATATCATCTCTGATGTCAAACACCAATGGATATGGGATCATCCATCGCCCATCTGTATGGGTCGAGAAGGTATACGCTAGTCTACTCTGGTATATCGATGCCCCGTCTCGATACACCCACGACTAGGGACTTTGAAGGATGTACTTATAGACTACCATGTCCCCACTAGTATGATCCGCATCATAATCCAGGTAGTCAAGTACACATCCTAAGTGCTTTACCAACATGTAACAGAGAGACAATTAGTATACACGTTAAGGTAAAGAGTAACCAGATAGCATACTATCATGTCGAGCAAGAAAGTCTTCCCTATATATGTCCCAGCATCCACTACAATATACATCCAATGTACAGTAATGGCCTCTAGGGCATACATATAACTAACAGTGGTGTGTATGGAGGAGTAAGCTGAGAGAGAATTCTATTCTCTTTTAAGTAATCCAGAAACTCGGCAATTTTAAGTATTCACCACGTCAATCAGATCTCAGTGTCTTGATACTTTTGCCTGTTTGTTTTTCCACTTCATTCTTATATTCCTGAGATTTTTTCAAAGGGTTCGGATTTATGCTTTCATAAAAAGACATGTCCTAACCAAGAGAAATTATCCGTAAAAGTAATGAAATAGGAATAACCACTTCGTGCATCTGTAGATATTAGAGTACACACGTCGCTGTGTATGAGTCCCAGGAGCTCGCTCGCTCTTACTCCGTGTCCAGTGTACGGAGTCTTTGTCATCTTTCCTATGAGACAAGATTGACAAGTTGCGTAAGACTGATATTCGAACAGATCCAAATATCCCTCTCTATGTAACTTTGATAACCGTGTTTCATTGATGTGAACCTGTCTACAATGCCATAAGAAAGTTTTATTTAATTCTGGACACTTTCTTTTAAGTGTGTTCTGGATGTCTGAAAACCTGAGCTTGATTCAATATATACTGTTCTCTAGTGTACCTGACCCAATCAAACTTTTATTTAGGAGGATGCGAACCACATCGCTTATAAACTGGACTTGGTACACACAAACAGTTACGTAGAATCAATATCTGCCCACATGTCAATTCTAGGTGATATACCCTACGGATACAGCATCCATGCTCATTCCGTTAGCAACCCTGAGAGTCATATCACCTGCCCTGATAACTCTATGGTTTCTCAAAGCCTGTAATGAATTACAGATATGAGATCCTGATCCGGTATCTAGTACCCAGGAAGTAGAGTTAATTGACAGACTGTTTTCAATCACAAACACACCCGAAGTCGAAGCCACAACATGCTTCGGATCCTGGATTCTGGCTTTCCAAGCCCTGCATCCCTTCTTCCAATGCCTTTTCCCATAACAATAGGAACATCCCTCCATCCCTACTGTTAACTCTGAAACTTTTGCCCTTCCCTTTTCTTCTACCTTACCGACACCGCCTATCGGCTTTGTGGAGGTCTTCTTCTTTTCACCCTTGGCATCTGCCTTAGATCCAGAAGAGGAAGATTCCCCAATAAGTAGAGTGGGTGTCTCTCTGGTTTCCTTCAGGGTGCCCTCAACTGGAAGTATAACTTTCTTCCCCTGGGCGTAAGTAGGAGGTAGGGACTGTAGAATCAAGTCAGCATATGACTCGTTCTCCAACGAGGTCTCCAGGTCCGTGAGCTTTTTAATATAGCTAATCATTGTAGGGACGTGGTCCCCTACAGATGATCCGACAGCCAACCTCGCTTGAAGCAATTCCTTCGAGGTATCATATCTTGCGATACGAGATTGCTCTCCGTATAAAACATTGTTATGGAGGAAGATGGAAACTAAGTCCATCTTCTCGTACTGCCTGCCTCTGGTATACACCATCAACTGAGGCCAACATGAGGCACTTGGCATTCGCACTGTCCTTTTCCCTTGTCTCACGGATATCAACATCCGCGACGGTGGAAACTGGACCTGGGACGGTGGGGGCTAAGAGTAGTAATGAGGTGGTCCAGCTTGTTATAGGTAATGGACATCTGGACAAACCTTTGCCAGTCAATATAGTATAACTCAGTCATTTTATTATCTATCTATAACCTAATCTGGTCATCTGGTCGCTGCAATTAGGAGAGAGAGAAGAATACACTCAGCATGATGCTCTTGCATGTTTAGATTAGTTTTTAATTTATCTAAACAGGATGGCTCCCACTGTTTCTCTAATCCTTCCTCAAACCATAAAAGAAGAATTAGTCAGGATTAATCTTACCGTACAATACTTGCTTAACCGTTCGGCCAGGCTAGTGTCGGTACTTCGAGAGAGGTTTTACGACGCTTTCGCGAAGTTTCTTAATTAAATAACCTCTTTTCCATGGGGCGTAGCCCCGCAAACACTGTTCTAGACACCTACTTGGTTTATTGTATTGATCGTTAAGTGAAGAATCTCCCGAGGAGTAGCGGATACTCACAGTAGGATCGAGACCCAAATATCATTGTGTGATAATGCTGAAGGAATCCTACCAACATTATCAAACTCCAAATGGTATGCAGCACTAGCAAGTTTCAGTTTCTTTAGAAACCCCCGATGTGGATTTTTGCCCCATGCTCTTATGACCCTGACGAAGGCCAACAAATCATAAGTCACATGTCAAGTTCTACCCATCATTGTCCAGGTTAATTTGAACCCACCCGTATATACCTTTGATGAAGGCCAACAAAGTAATACGACTGTCCCATACCAACGCATCTATCTATGCTGCATATGAACACCCGGCAACTACCAATCACTATGCCTTGACGAAGGCCAACAAACATAGCTTGAATACTACAGACTATTCATATGAAATGACGGAGGGCTACGATTGGTTTTGGTGAAACCGTGAACGTAGTGAACTTGATATAATCGAAGGAACCTAATAGCTTTGAAAGGAGGGTTAAGCTCCGCATTTAAAAGTCTGCTGTTTTAAAAGAACCGAGTGGTTTAAAAATTTGTTCCAACGATTCAGCTTTGGTTTGTTTGCTTTGCATTAATGTAATGCAGTCCCATTAATTAACCTACCATTGCAGAAAACAATGAAAATACAACGTACGCTTATGCCATCCACATTCGCCACGGGGCCTCGTCATCACCCGTTAGGTTACTTAACTAACAACAGAGCGGGGGCTGGACTAGCGTGGATGCAAAACATAAGCAACGTCTATTATATAATATACATAATAATATCCATTCGTCAGATGCAATGATAGGCATTCCATATCACAGATGAACACATTGGATATATTAGGAATTCCGCGTTTCGTTTGAGCCTGTAACGAAAGACGGATTCCACGATCCTGATGAATAGCCAAAACCCCACCCTAGACCCCTACGGGTGCGGCAAACTACCCGCCAAATACCCAAAGTGAATCAACCTCCCTCAATAAAGTGAGTAGGCCACTCGGCACTTCAAAGTACCTGGTAGTTTGTGCACCCCACCTTGGGTCTATCCTAGGAGCAAAAACAGTAAAAGAAATAATACAACGGTGGCTACAACCTCAACCCGGATGTGCCCCGCAAAAATAATATTACATTACTTTACAAATTTATATCGAATGAAAGAATGAAAACCCTCATCTCACATCCCCGGTTATTCATCCATGACGATCCAACAAGTTCATATACACAAACCATCATAATATCATCACAGATATGTGCAACCCCGACTAATCGACGTATAGCAATTAGTTGACGTTTCCTAACACATATATACAACACAAAGATTGTAAAGTAACCATGATATTAAAATTCTTCGCGCAATTAGCAAACTTAACCATTTTTCCAAGACATGAAAATCCAGTGAGCTAAACTTCCAAAACTGATCGTTTTGAGACAATTCGGAAGTCCGAATCAAAACGAAACGCGCCTGAACCTTCACAGGAAGTTAGAACATGAAATTAACTTAAATTCGGGGGGCCTATAGGGGGTACCCCACCCCCGAGGCCACTACGAGGTGGCCAGGGGGTGAAGCAAACCCGAAACTGCCCAAGGTGGGGCAGTTTCGGGTCCCCACCGCCAAGACCACCTTGTGGTGGTCTTGGGGAATGGGACCAGCCGTTCAGCCTCTCCGTAGGGTCTCTGGGGTGCGTACGCTCCACCCCGCGGCTTCTCAGTTCAAACCGTGAGCCCGCGGGGTGTGCAAACAACTCAAAACATCAATTTTGGAAACTGTTTTTTTCGGCAGTTTTTGCTCTACAAAAATGGCGGATTTATAACGTCGCTACAAGCTATCTAAGGTTTATGAGAGGCTATAATACCACTGTAAGTCAATGTCGCGCACCCCACGTGTTCGCAGGGAGGCAAAAATTGCAAAAAATGATTTTTACGGGCTTCGCAACACCGACTAGAACCAAGGATCGTCCATAAACCCTACCTAGCAAACTACATGAGATTTAACTACTCGGAAAGAATGTTATACCTCATGATACAAGTCCTTCGGGTCTTCTCCTCTGTCCTCCTCATCATCGTACGCTCCAAGGATCGATCCGGATCGTAGCTTTTGTAAGTGCACGGCGGCGCCCCGGCCGTCAAACCGACGGCCAAATGCGGAAACGGTGATAAACTTTAATTTTGCGAACTTAGAAAACCGGCACCACCGCGCATTAAACCCCGGATCGGGCCATTAAACTTGTCCTAGCTAACTAACAAGATAGGGAAGAGATATACCGAGTGATCCGAGTCCTCCGGTCTTCTCGTCGTCGTCCCGATCTCACGCGGAAAGTCCGGTCTCCATCTCCTCGCCGGAAGGGCACCACGTCGCCTGTTTCTTTTACGGGCTCCCGCCTCTATACCGAGGCAACTCGGGCATGAAGCTGGCAAGTCGACATGCCCAAGATTTGCTGTAGAATGTATAGGGTTGTGTCTCATTTGGGGTTTTGTTGCCTTTGTAGATGGAGGAATGAGGTTAAGAAAAATGGTGCTTTCATTTTTCATGCAAGGAAATTGAGATGAAGATAAAATGCCACAAGCTCACAAAATGAAACTCTCTCTCTCTCTACCTCAAAGAAGTGGCCGGCCTTATACAATTGAGAATGGTGGAGGGATAAACAAAACTCATGAAGGGAGGTGAGGGTATGAAAAGGTGGAGGGTGACCCCTTGCTAAAAGGAAAACCTCTCATCAATCTAAATCCTTTCTAATCTCATAAATGCACCATCATGGATGAAAAAGCATATCATAATGACACAAAAGCAAGAAACCCCCTCCACAAATGTTATTTGCACAATTGCAAATAACCCCCTCCATCGGAAAAGTCCGGCAGGGAAAGAACAAAGAAAAACCGGCCGGAACGGAAAGCAAACTGGAAACTCCAGAAAACTGGTCCCGTAATTAATTACAGGAAAACCCCGATACTGTGCATACACACCCGCATCTGTATTCCGACCGGATACAAATGCAATGGGACAAAATCTACACTGTACTATACTAGGATCCGGCTTAAACCAAAGCCGGCTAGTAATATCCGTCCGATCCTGATCCGTGTAATACCGCACGTATCTGATCGAACCCTGCCATATATCTATATGGCCTCTAGTACTAACCGTCCGATCCTGATCCGTGCAATACCGCACGTATCTGATCGGACCCTGCCATATCTCCATACGGCCTCTACAGCTTTTCGCCCGAAAGCTGAGTAACTGAAAGTGTGGTGGACTCTAAAGACTCGTCAATACTATGGCTGTGGATTTAACCACTAGCACGTCAGAGGTATAAGCCAATACGTAACGGGCCACCAGCTATTGACCAAAAGGGACGTCGATGAGCGAACTCATCCTGACACCCTACTGAGCCTGTCAGTGACAATATCCGTACAGTCCGGTCCGTTCGTCTATGAGCATCGCATGTCGGGCCTAGGGGGTTGGTAAAAGTTAGACCCCCAAAAGCGGTACAAGTCGTGTCGGAGTGTAGCCCAGAACACCCTGAGATACTACTGGAATACCTACCAGTAAATCTCCTGCCTTGGCCAAGGACTTCGTGTAATGGCTCTCCTAGACACAGCGCGACCTCACCCCCAATACCGGGAGAGACGAACCCCTGAAGATCCGCTCACTGCCTCCATGTGGCTTGGGACTGTACCCAACTAAAACCTGTTTGCACGTCTCCTTTGAGCGTGGTAGGGTAGTAATCAAAGCACAGTGGGAACTCATACGAGACAAATGACGATCCCCAGGTCGAAGAACTAACCTGTACACATGTCACCTGGGAACTGCTATCTGACGTCAGGTATAAGACCAACTAGCATGTTCCCGGCGAGTCCTGTCCGGTGTACTCATAACCCAATGAGCACCTGTATACATCTTAGGTGAACCAACTGACACCAGTGGCTTGTGAGACCGGCCACCGCCCCTCGTCGGGGTCTCGACTGTATACACTAGTCTACTCTGGAGAATCGATGCCCTGTCTCGAAACTCCTACGACTAGGGACCTTTTAAGGATTTGCTTATAGACTACCAGCTCCCACGTATATGATCGCCCTCATACTGCTGGCAGTCAAGCAAGAATCCTAGGGGCTCTATCAACGTGCAATAGTGACATGTCAGGTCACCTAAAGCAGTACACGATGATAAAGGTAAACCAGATAGCATACTATCATCTCGAGTAAGACTGTCGTACCGGGATAGGTCCTCCCTCAATCATTGCAATCACGTGCCTGTGATCCAATAATTGACTCTGAGGGCACTATCTCCAACAGCTTTCTCGTCGACTTCCTCGAGTCAAAGATGATCCAACCGAGAGTCTATAGTCCGAGCTCCAACCTCAAATTCGAGGTAACTAGGGCAACTAGCTTTCTAAACTAGATAGCCTAGGTGATGTAGAGAATGAAGATGGATTTATTTGTCTCTTGGAACCCTAGTTTACTCAACTCATGAGACCTTAAGGGTTTTTGATGTGAGGAAGAAGAAGAGAGCTAGTTTGAGGAAAGAGAAATGGTTTTTGATAATGATAATGATAAAAAATGAGATGGCTCCCTTGACTTGTCTACAAGCATGGCAAGAAAACATCTCACCCAAAATATCTAGTGCCACAAAATATCTCACAAGAAATATCTAGTCAAAGAGTCAAACCAAGTCAAGTGGTCAAACCAAGTCAAATAGTCAAACCAAGTCAAGTAGTCAAAATAAGTAGCTATGCCCCAATTATCATTTACAAAAATAACAAATACTTTCCTCCACCTCATAATTGTTTTAATCAAGTCAATGGTCAAAACCCTAATGAGGTATCTCCTTCTATGCCCCTCTCATCCGTATATACATACTGCATTCGTGTTCCAAGAAACACGAATACAAAGAGATGAAACTGATCCATCAATATAATATTAGGATCCGGCTTAAACCAAAGCCCACTAGTATTATCCACCCGAACATCATACGCGCACAAGTACACGTAAGTGATCGAAGCCCTGCCGTAAAACCATACGGTCTCTATACCTTTTGCCCGATGCAGGGAAACTCTCTGTGTGGTACTCTAAAGACTCGACACTACGCTGGCAGTGGGTTTAACCATAGGCCGCAAGCGGTTCTAGCTGCACGTAACGGTCCCCAGGTAGATGTCGATAAGAAGGTCGATAAGGAAACCCATCCGAACTCCTACTGAGCCTGAATGTGACAATCTCTGTACAGTCCGCTAAGAGTATCGCATATCGGGCTTAGGGGGCGGTAATCGTCAGACCCCTAATAGCGCAATAAGTCGTATCGGAGAGTAGCCCAATACACCCTGAGAAACTATTGGAATACTTACCAGTAAATCTCGCTTGCCTTGGCCAAGGACTTTGTGTAATGGCCTTCCGAACACAGCGCGATATCAACCCCCAATACCGGAAGAGACGAATCCTATCTAACCGCCACTGCCTCCAAGTGCTTCGAGACTGCACCTAACTACTACCTGTTTGCACGACTCCTTTGAGCTGTGGTAGGGTAGTAATCAAAGTACAGTGGGAACACACTTGAGGCGAAGCAGCAGTGTCAAATCGACGAACTAAGCTATACTCATGTCACCTGGGAACTGCTACTCGACGACAGGTATAATACCCACCAACAGTTCCCGATGAGTCCTGTCTAGTGTACTCATAACCTAATAAGCACCTGCATACTATCTCCAGTACGACGTACTGATGGCTGTGGGACAGACCATCTCCCCTGCTGGGATGAGAAGTGTATACACCAGTCTACTGTGGAGTATTGATGCCCCGTCTCGATAATCCTACGACTAGGGACCTGTATAGGATGTGTTTATAGACTACCCAGCCCCCACTAGTATGACTGCCATCACAACGCTGGTAATCAAGCAAAGATCCTAAGGGCTCTACCAATAAGTATACGCGATATGCTAAGAAAACACATGCACATATTGAGGTAGAAACAAACCAGGTAGCATACTACCATTTCGAGCAAGACTGTTACTATATCCGTGTATATCCCAAGCTCCCATTAAGTAATATACAATCCAGTATGATACAACAATGGCCTTTAGGACATATATCACTAACACTTGCGTCCAGTAAGTACCTCATTAAAACATTTATATTTGAAAAAAGACAATGTAAAATATTTAAGAAACGACAACTAATTACATGAAAATCAGAGACACATAAGTTTAATAACAGAAGACTTAAAAATACGCAACTCATATAAGAGGAAACAACATAAAAACTAAACAAATTACTAGGAACGCATGGCAGTGAAGAATAAAATATTAGCATAGGCAAGATAGTACATGTCCGGGATTTAACATATTATCAAGGAAAAGAAAGCAAATCATAACAAATAAACGGCTTGATGTCCAGCATGCGAGGGTGCATGTAAATAATGACAATAGATGTCCGGAAATTTATATACAAGTATGGAGTGAACATGTCAGGAATGCAGGAAGATGATATTATCATTAATGTATAGGTTTCCTGTTGTAACATTTCTGAATTTCGAAAGTTTATTTTAGAATTAATTTAAATAACGATATAATGAGTTTTAGTAAAATGATACCAACTATTAAATTGAGTTATCATAATTTGGTATATATACATATATCTATACAATTTGTAATAATAAAACTATTATTTATTTTTCTAATTATAATTATTATGGCATGGTAGGGTTAGGGTAAGCACAATCCAAGGTTAACATTTTCCTTATTCTTTTCTTTTTGTTTTAAATGAACTGTTGAGAGAGAGACATGGGTGAGGCATGGGCTCACCATGCCTTCTTCTCATTTGTTTCTTCTCCCCATTTCTTCATTCTCCTCATTTCTTTCTCTCCTCCAAAATATCATCATTCTCACTCTCACTCTCACAATCCCTCAAACCCAACTCCAAACAAAACCCTACACTTCTTCATCTTGTCACGTCCCGAAAATACGGAACAAGACCGGCACTTAGACTACGAACGTCTCGAGGCGTATGTAATCTAAGTAAACCGAAACCCAAGAAAACCAAACCAAGAAAAGTAGTAGAGTGAAGGAAAACCAATTCAAATCAAGTAGTTTTAATAGCATAAGCCGAATTATGCGGTTTTAAAAACATCAAGTATTTCCTGAAAATTTCGGCAGAGTCTCCTTTGTAAAACTGGCCCCCAAACGGGATACAACATGAATAATATACGAAATCAATAAAAAGGCATCCCCAAGAGGGAGCTAGCTCTTCGTCAATCGACGGTCACACCCACGCAAGCAATATAATATACAACGCCAAGGGCGAGAATCAAAACTCAAAAGGAAACTCAAAACAGCAAGAAATCCATAGAAGTACAACGCGCGACTCTAAGGTCGAAAGAATAACATCACTGGTCTCTATCTCAAAAATAAATACATGTTTGGTTGATGGAACTTCTAGATACAACAGAATAATGATATACAAGATATATAATGGGGGTACGATACAAGTAAACCCACCTACTAGCAAATCACCCGAAGGAAACTATGCCCGCAAAGCCGTAATGAAACCTGTACGGAAAACCTGCAAGAAACTGGGGCACAACGGGGGTGAGTTGCCAACTCGTGAATAGAAAAACATCTACGAAAAGAAATCGCATAAATAACGCAATCCTAGGTCAATGATCATAATATATCCTCAAATATATAACCAGCAACCCATAACAATGGTTAGGGCAAATATCTAACCCAAGTGTAATTCCATGTGCCCGTGTCAGTGCCTCAGGTAGCAATATATCATATGAATGAGGTATGAATGCATGGAACAGAATGCATGTACTGACGAAATCTGCTTTCATAAATCAGTGAGATTTCTGTATTTTAAAGGTGAGGTACCATAAATGAAATCAGCATAAAACAGTGCCCAGCATCGACACAAAACAAGTGTCCAAATATCTCGATATCTCTGTATCACAATCTCTGTACCTCAATATCTCAAAATCTCAATCACAATATCTAGGGCGCCGTCAATCCAGACCGGCCCCTACCATCCATCTCAAGACCACGACGGTATCCTCCGGATATCCGACGCGTCGGGTAATATCACCGGTCGGTAGTGCTCCCCTGCCGGGCTCAACGTCAACAACACATTCCTCTTGTCCGGGGGTACCGCACCGGGCCCACCATGTACCCGAAACGGTTCCTCCACTCCTCGAATCGGGTCTCGAAATCCATCAGCAAACTCATGGTGGACGACTCATACATCATGGGAAAACCGCACTTTTTATTTTAAAAGGGAGAAAAGGTTTATTTATGTTTTTGCGGGTTTCCTCCAAATCCATGAAATCCGAATCCAAGTCATCAATAGCATGTAAACAGTAAATATAGGCATGAGAATCTATGAATGCGACACAACAGTGAATAATAACATACATGAAGTAGTAGGCAATAACTACAATGTCTAACTAGCATATAAGGCAAATACACTAATATCATGTCTAAACTATTAGCTAACAACCTATGTCAAATGAAATAGTATTTTCTAAAGTGTTCGTGACATGTCAATTACCGATGAATATGTGTGTGAGCCGGCAAGTAAGTGTACGTGGTACATACGTGTCATCGGTAATGGTGCTGGTGTCCTAACAGCATGATATTAATAATGCAATAAGAAAGTATAATATAAGTATGCGATGCGGAGCGAACAGTAAAAATGAGCGGGAGCTGAATACTAGACGCAACTATAACTAATCTGCACTAATCTAATATAAGTCCTACAAATGGTGCCTTTTGAAATAACACGAATCATGGGGTTTTGAAAATAGGGGCTACGGTGTTTTTAAGAAAAGATACGTTTTTGAAATATCCGTAGAATCCCTTGACCTGTCTTTTAAAATACGCATGATTCGTAAGCTTTGAAATAGGTAAGAATCGAATCTAATCTAACAACTAAACTAAACTAAAGGGCTAAGCTAACAAGCTGGACTACAGGTAAGGAAACTGCCTAACGTCTGAGTCGATACATATACATACCTGTATATATATTAGTCGGTGATCCCGCCTCAATAATATCATATCCGATACCATATCTATAATCAGACATCCCAAGTCAAGAGTGCGGATCAATCATCAAGATATAGCTCGTACGTAAATCCGTCGTACGGCATCCCCCAATTCTGGGTACGGGTCAAAATCACATTCATCATACCATTCACCTGGTGTCCTCTTTATCAATATCATGATCTGGTACTGATCTACGTCTAGTACAATACTGATATCGCCTAAGTATGCATGCACGTGTGTAAAAACTACGTCAAGGACCCGCTACAACGTCATGTCGTATCTCAAATACGAACCCTGCTATATCACCGATCTCACGGCCTCAAATCAAATCTCATCGACTCATCATAAATCCCAAGTACTATCCTCAATTTCGTATGTGAACACACAGTCCCATACCTATGTGAACACATAACTATATATTCCCGAATAAGCACAAAAGAAAGAAGAAAGTATGCAAGTATGGGTGGGTGTGTGCAAGTGTGGTGCGGCCGCTACTCTAGGGTTTCGCGACACTCAATCATCCAAGAACACCAAATATCCATATTTATCATCAACAACTCAAACAATATATAAACAATATATATATGTGTGTATACGTGTCCGTATACATCACCACGAACTGCGGGGGTGCTATACGCCATCCACCCGACTTCTCCCCGTAGATATAAATCTACTCACCTGGTCCTTGCTCGCCGGTGCCGACGTCGCCATGCGCTTGCTTGCCGTCTCGAAGTCCACATGGGGGTACCTACATATCATAACGCACCGCATCGCATTAAAATCTGACTTATGACCAAAACGACACACGAATCCCACATAGGTCAAAACCTATTGTTTCTTCCACAAATCAACTCAAAAACCCCCGACATCGGCGTACAAACGCCAGACCATCGAGAAAAACCCAAATACACTCATTTGCACATTCACGAACACTAACTTTAATATAAAATAGGTTAAAACTCACAAAAACCCCAAATTCACTTTAAAAGCCGTTTTTCCGAAAAACTAGCAAGCAAAATTTCCCGTTTTAGTACAAAACTCGACGTTTAAACAATTCTAGCGGCCATAATACTTATTAAATAACTTAAATAAGTCATAAAAACCATTTCCATAATTTAATCTCATAAATTTGCATAATTTCCAAAATCCTAGTTTGCAAAAATATCAATTTTTAACACCTTTTAAAGCAAAATTCATAATTTTACAATTAAACTTGGTTTTGCATATATTAAATGGTTAAACCACTCATGGAAACCTTAATGATGTGCTAAAAATCCTAACTAGATTTTAATCCCACGTTTTTATTTAATTTCTAAAACCTAGTTAGTAATTTAGCATAATTATCACCATTTTTTAAACTAACAAATTAGCAACTAGTAACCAAATTAGATTTTGCATTCAATTACATGTTAATCCCCTCATTACAATCATAAGATAATGATAAAGAACCTAATTTAATTCAAACCCTAGCTTCAATTCAAAATCCCCACTTGAATTTCCAAACATTCAATTAAACCCACAATTTAACACCTAATTAGACTACATTGAAGTAATTAATCGAAAATTACATTATGGTTTAGGATTTATACCTCAACATGATTGAGATATAGCATGCTAACATAGCCTCCAAATTGGTTCACTAGCTCCAAGATCCATGCTTGAATGACAAAGGAATAATGGGTAAAGGTTGGATTTGGATTAGGTTTGATTTTGTATGGATTTTGAGGCAAAATTTGGGGATTTTTGATGAGAATGAGAGGAGAAGAAATGGGAGGGCTGATGCAGAATTTTTGGAAGGGGAGGCTCGGCCATTTAGTTAGGGGGGAGAGAGAGAGTGATTGTTTGTATTGGAACAAAACCACAAGTCAACAAAGCCCATTCTTCTTTCTTTTCTTTTCTTTTTGTATATTAAAAGTAGTGAAAAAATGAGGTGATTGGAGAGAGAAAGAGAGAGGGAGGGCTGTCAAAAAGAGGGCCGGCCATGTGAGTGGGTGAGAAGAGAGGGTGTGTGTGTGGAGCAATGAACACCAAACACCAATACAATATGCACCATAACCCTTTTATTTTCACAAAATAAGCCTTTTTCTTCAATATTTTCTAAACCGTTTTGGAAAACGATTTCATTTCAAAAACCACATGATAAAATTTTATTTAATGTTTTATGATGTACAAAATTTGTTTCAACTCATTCCAATTTGTAATTTTCCCTAATTAAATATATTAGTGATGGCTTAAAATAATATTAAAATAATTAATTTCGGAAAATTTTTCAGAAAATTTGAAATTTCACCAGTGGCTCAATAAACACCAAATACTAGCAATTACATATCTAGAATATATATATTTAATTTTATAATAAAGATATTTGCATTTTGACTTTTTACAGAAAACCCCCCTTATTTTACCGTTTTTCGAAATTTCACCGAAACGATTTTCAAAACGTTACAATATTCCCCCCTTAAAGAAATTCGGTCCCCGAATTTAAATTAAAACTCCCCCCAAATACTAAAACATCTAAGCCAAAACCATCAAGTCGTCGGGGTTCCGAAATCGTAAATACATAAAACAAATCGTAGCGCAGCGCGTGCGCATGAAAAATGAGCATATAACTCAAAATCAAAACTCCGTCAAGCATCCCGCAATCATCGGAGTCATGGTAAAGACACAAATGTCAAATCCAATACAAAACCAATATGACATAACTCGAAACTATACATGTAAAATATATTCAGGTACTGTCCTCTGACTAGTCCTGCTCAGTACGAAAACACATAGCAATATCATAAAAACGTACTGCTCTATAAGAAAAATAAATCCCAAAATACGCGTATGAATACTACGCGCGTCTTTTGCGCACGGAAATCAAAATCCAAATATGTGCCATACATATGCACAGAAACAACATCTAAGTGCATCGGGTGTGCACGAAACATCTGTCGTAGGCAACATGTGTGCCTGACAGCAAAATCAGGTGCATCTGATATGCACGAAAATCTCGATTTAGTGTATCTGGTGTGCACCAAAATCACACTTCAAAACATGCGCCCAACATGCGCGAAAACCCAAATGAGGTACATCCATCGTGCACGAAATCATGAAATCCAATATCAAGTGCCAAACATGCGCAAAATCAAATCAGGTGCACAAGGTGCACAAAACAAATATCGAACATCACCATCGAAATCAAAGTCCAATGCATCTAAGTGCACAAAAGGCGTATAACTGCACTGCAAGCATATATAAACTATACAGAGTGCAGGAACCAAATCGTGTGCGTCCATACGCACAAAATCAACTCAAATGTCTAAAATGGTAAAATCACAAACATGTGAAACCCAAGCGCGAAAACGATATCTAGCGCAACACTGTGTAAAGATCGTAAATCCTCAATCATCAAAATCAAATCATGCGAATAAATCCCCCAAAACATCGAAATCAATAATGGCGGAATAGTACCGCTCAAGCGCATCCTCTAAGAATCTCGGGCCAACTGTCGCGGTCACTAGTGGGACGTCTCGTCGATGATCATGAACTCTGGCCTGCTGTTGTGCGTAACAATGACCACTCCTGGGTCAAGGTCTTCACTGGGAATTGCCAATCTCTCGGTCCATCGGCCCATCAGCCTTGTCAGGTGTGCTAACAGGGATGATCCCGTTCTGGCACGTCTCTTGTCATCTCCCGGTCAATCATCGCGACCACTCGTAAGACAGCATATCACTGGCGTCGGCCTCTGGCTCTCTGAATGTATGTGACACATCTGATCCTGGGTGCAAGTATCCTTGCAGCAGTGTCCTGGAAGGAATCCTGTTCACGGTCTCTTCCATGTCTCGTCTCTGCCAACTGTCCGGAAGTATCGTCCTTTCCTATATCTGCATCTTGCTCCGGAACGACTGCATACTCATCGCGACTCCTTCTGGAAGGTAAATCCAAGTACCATGCCTCGGCATGCGCATCGCATCTCTGATGTCGGCGGAGTGGAACGTCATCTCATCTAGATCTGGTACGAACCTCTTACTTCACTTTTCTCTAATGTCGTCTGCTTTGGACTCGTCTCGTCTCGTCGCGGCTGCATGGACTGAGCTCCAACGGCTATCCTCGTATCGGGAGTCTCCCAAAAAATGCATCTCACCACCTAGCATCCGAATTAAGTCGAGCCATCCGATCGAGTCGTCAAAACTTCATAATCCCCCAAGGGCTCAACCTCTTGGGCACAGTTTAATAGTATCGAGTACATACCACGGCATCGGTGGTCCAGCGGTAGAAGGGCAAACCCAAGCCTCACTAATGGCGCCGCAGAAACTGCCGCAAACCATAAGGTTCAAAGGCTTTCACACGGTCATTAAGTCGAGTTAGGGTTTCATTCTTCTAGAGGGACCATAGAATTGCCTGCATGTCTTTCCGACTACTTTAAACTTGGAATAATAGGTTTCTGACATTCGATCGTCTCTGTCGACTCCCAACGTCTCCGCGTGAAGTCGTCTCTACCTGGAATCAATCTATCTGATGACCTCGCATCGGGGTAGGCGAACGATCCACATGTCCTAGTCATTCATCCTCGATGACTAGCGACCTTCTATCATTTCTTAGTACAACTCGTTCTGCACTAATTCCAGCATCTGGGGCAATACCTTGTCGTTCGAAGCAATAACTGGCTCGCTCGTCTGCACGCTGAACAGTGCCTCGATCATCATGAATAAGCAACACACCAACGGTCATCAAGATCTGGCTGGCCTCTATCATTGGCTCAATCCTCTAGTGTCGATCAGCACATCCGAGTAACCTCATAAAGGCGATCCGCCAAACGCTCGTGGCGCGGAAACGCAGTAAAAAGACACATCTCCGCAATCGTGTGTCGTCGGAATTTCGCCCTGGTCAGTCCTCGTTCGTGACGAGCTCGTGCTGACCGCAAGTCTAGCTGTAGCTCTCCCTGGCCGTAATCGTGGCAGCAAAACCATAACTGTTACCGATGAAGCTAGATCAGGAATGAATATAATACTGAACAAGGAAATGTACATCCTAAGGCTTCTTAAGTGGAGTAGCGTATCGTAAGTATGCCGCGGAACATACCCACGGTACGTCACTCTACTTTAGTCGCATATTCCATCAACCAAGGGTCATCCTACGCTCCGAAGGTAAAACCTAACGCTCTGATACCAACTTTGTCACGTCCCGAAAATACGGAACAAGACCGGCACTTAGACTACGAATGTCTCGAGGCGTATGTAATCTAAGTAAACCGAAACCCCAGAAAACCAAACCAAGAAAAGTAGTAGAGTGAAGGAAAACCAATTCAAATCAAGTAGTTTTAATAGCATAAGCCGAATTATGCGGTTTTAAAAACATCATGTATTTCCTGAAAATTTCGGCAGAGTCTCCTTTGTAAAACTGGCCCCCAAACGGGATACAACATGAATAGTATACGAAATCAATAAAAAGGCATCCCCAAGCGGGAGCTAGCTCTTCGTCAATCGACTGTCACACCCACGCAAGCAATATAATATACAACGCCAAGGGCGAGGATCAAAACTCAAAAGGAAACTCAAAACAGCAAGAAATCCATAGAAGTACAATGCGCGACTCTAAGGTCGAAAGAATAATATCACTGGTCTCTATCTTAAAAATAAATACATGTTTGGTTGATGGAACTTCTACATACACATAATAATGATATACAAGATATATAATGGGGGTACGATACAAGTAAACCCACCTACTAGCAAATCACCCGAAGGAAACTATGCCCGCAAAGCCGTAATGAAACCTGTACGGCAAACCTGCAAGAAACTGGGGCACAACGGGAGTGAGTTGCCAACTCGTGAATAGAAAAACATCTACGAAAAGAAATCGCATAAATAACGCAATCCTAGGTCAATGATCATAATATATTCTCAAATATATAACCAGCAACCCATAACAATGGTTAGGGCAAATATCTAACCCAAGTGTAATTCCATGTTCCCGTGTCAGTGCCTCAGGTAGCAATATATCATATGAATGAGGTATGAATGCATGGAACAGAATGCATGTACTGACGAAATCTGCTTTCATAAATCAGTGAGATTTCTGTATTTTAAAGGTGAGGTACCATAAATGAAATCAGCATAAAACAGTGCCCAGCATCGACACAAAACAAGTGTCCAAATATCTCGATATCTCTGTATCACAATCTCTGTACCTCAATATCTCAAAATCTCAATCACAATATCTAGGGCGCCGTCAATCCAGACCGGCCCCTACCATCCATCTCAAGACCACGACGGTATCCTCCGAATATCCGACGCGTCGGGTAATATCACCGGTCGGTAGTGCTCCCCTGCCGGGCTCAACGTCAACAACACATTCCTCTTGCCCCGGGGTACCGCACCGGGCCCACCATGTACCCGAAACGGTTCCTCCACTCCTCGAATCGGGTCTCGAAATCCATCAGCAAACTCATGGTGGACGACTCATACATCATGGGAAAACCGCACTTTTTATTTTAAAAGGGAGAAAAGGTTTATTTATGTTTTTGCGGGTTTCCTCCAAATCCATGAAATCCGAATCCAAGTCATCAATAGCATGTAAACAGTGAATATAGGCATGAGAATCCTTGAATGCGACACAACAGTGAATAATAACATGCATGAAGTAGTAGGCAATAACTACAATGTCTAACTAGCATATAAGGCAAGTACACTAATATCATGTCTAAACTATTAGCGAACAACCTATGTCAAATGAAATAGTATTTTCTAAAGTGTTCGTGACATGTCAATTACCGATGAAGATGTGTGTGAGCCGGCAAGTAAGTGTACGCGGTACATACGCGTCATCGGTAATGGTGCTGGTGTCCTAACAGCATGATATTAATAATGCAATAAGAAAGTATAATATAAGTATGCGATGCGGAGCGAACAGTAAAAATGAGCGGGAGCTGAATACTAGACGCAACTATAACTAATCTGCACTAATCTAATATAAGTCCTACAAATGGTGCCTTTTGAAATAACACGAATCATGGGGTTTTGAAAATAGGGGCTACGGTATTTTTAAGAAAAGATACATTTTTGAAATATCCGTAGAATCCCTTGACCTGTCTTTTAAAATACGCATGATTCGTAAGCTTTGAAATAGGTAAGAATTGAATCTAATCTAACAACTAAACTAAACTAAAGGGCTAAGCTAACAAGCTGGACTACAGGTAAGGAAACCGCCTAACGTCTGAGTCGATACATATACATACCTGTATATATATTAGTCGGTGATCCCGCCTCAATAATATCATATCCGATACCATATCTATAATCAGACATCCCAAGTCAAGAGTGCGGATCAATCATCAAGATATAGCTCGTACGTAAATCCGTCGTACGGCATCCCCCAATTCTGGGTACGGGTCAAAATCACATTCATCATATCATTCACCTGGTGTCCTCTTTATCAATATCATGATCTGGTACTGATCTACATCTAGTACAATACTGATATCGCCTAAGTATGCATGCACGTGTGTAAAAACTACGTCAAGGACCGCTACAACGTCATGTCGTATCTCAAATACGAACCCTGCTATATCACCGATCTCACGGCCTCAAATCAAATCTCATCGACTCATCATAAATCCCAAGTACTATCCTCAATTTCGTATGTGAACACACAGTCCCATACCTATGTGAACACATAACTATATATTCCCGAATAAGCACAAAAGAAAGAAGAAAGTATGCAAGTATGGGTGGGTGTGTGCAAGTGTGGTGCGGCCGCTACTCTAGGGTTTCGCGACACTCAATCATCCAAGAACACCAAATATCCATATTTATCATCAATAACTCAAAAAATATATAAACAATATATATATGTGTGTATACGTGTCCGTATACATCAACACGAACTGCGGGGGTGCTATACGCCATCCACCCGACTTCTCCCCGTAAATATAAATCTACTCACCTGGTCCTCACTCGCCGGTGCCGACGTCGCCATGCGCTTGCTTGCCGTCTCAAAGTCTACATGGGGGTACCTACATATCATAACGCACCGCATCGCATTAAAATCTGACTTATGACCAAAACGACACACGAATCCCACATAGGTCAAAACTTATTGTTTCTTCCAAAAATCAACTCAAAAACCCTCGACATCGGCGTACAAACGCCAGACCATCGAGAAAACCCAAATACACTCATTTGCACATTCACGAACACTAACTTTAATATAAAATAGGTTAAAACTCACAAAAACCCCAAATTCACTTTAAAAGCCGTTTTTCCGAAAAACTAGCAAGCAAAATTTCCCGTTTTAGTACAAAACTCGACGTTTAAACAATTCTAGCGGCCATAATACTTATTAAATAACTTAAATAAGTCATAAAAACCATTTCCATAATTTAATCTCATAAATTTGCATAATTTCCAAAATCCTAGTTTGCAAAAATATCAATTTTTAACACCTTTTAAAGCAAAATTCACAATTTTACAATTAAACTTGGTTTTGCATATATTAAATGGTTAAACCACTCATGGAAACCTTAATGATGTGCTAAAAATCCTAACTAGATTTTAATCCCACGTTTTTATTTAATTTCTAAAACCTAGTTAGCAATTTAGCATAATTATCACCATTTTTTAAACTAACAAATTAGCAACTAGTAACCAAATTAGATTTTGCATTCAATTACATGTTAATCCCCTCATTACAATCATAAGCTAATGATAAAGAACCTAATTTAATTCAAACCCTAGCTTCAATTCAAAATCCCCACTTGAATTTCCAAACATTCAATTAAACCCACAATTTAACACCTAATTAGACTACATTGAAGTAATTAATCGAAAATTACATTATGGTTTAGGATTTATACCTCAACATGATTGAGATCTAGCATGCTAACATAGCCTCCAAATTGGTTCACTAGCTCCAAGATCCATGCTTGAATGACAAAGGAATAATGGGTAAAGGTTGGATTTGGATTAGCTTTGATTTTGTATGGATTTTGAGGCAAAATTTGGGGATTTTTGATGAGAATGAGAGGAGAAGAAATGGGAGGGGCTGATGCAGAATTTTTGGAAGGGGAGGCTCGGCCATTTAGTTAGGGGGGGAGAGAGAGAGTGATTGTTTGTATTGGAACAAAACCACAAGTCAACAAAGCCCATTCTTCTTTCTTTTCTTTTCTTTTTCTATATTAAAAGTAGTGAAAAAATGAGGTGATTGGAGAGAGAAAGAGAGAGAGAGAGGGCTGTCAAAAAGAGGGCCGGCCATGTGAGTGGGTGAGAAGAGAGGGTGTGTGTGTGGAGCAATGAACACCAAACACCAATACAATATGCACCATAACCCTTTTATTTTCATAAAATAAGTCTTTTTCTTCAATATTTTCTAAACCGTTTTGGCAAACGATTTCATTTCAAAAACCATATGATAAAATTTTATTTAATGTTTTATGATGTACAAAATTTGTTTCAACTCATTCCAATTTGTAATTTTCCCTAATTAAATATATTAGTGATGGCTTAAAATAATATTAAAATAATTAATTTCGGAAAATTTTTCAGAAAATTTGAAATTTCACCAGTGGCTCAATAAACACCAAATACTAGCAATTACATATCTAGAATATGTATATTTAATTTTATAATAAAGATATTTGCATTTTAACTTTTTACAGAAAACCCTCCTTATTTTACCGTTTTTTTCGAAATTTCACCGAAACGATTTTCAAAACGTTACACATCTTCTCAAACACCAAACTCAAGACTTTAAGTAGAAGCCATCATCATGTTCATTCAAGCTTGGATCTCCTTTTGTTCCCATTTCAATAGGTAAAAATCCATCCTTTGACAACTTTTTAGTATTTTCCATGAAAACTACATCTTCTACTTACAAATAATGTTTTTAATGGTTTAAATCTTGTACAAATGGAGTTTTAAATGGTTACTTATAGTTGTAGTATGTTAGTACAAGTTTTCTTGTTGTTATAACTTGTTCGGGTTTGATTGAGTTAGAAATTTGTTAAGAGTTTTGGTTTTAAAATGTTTTGCAAATTCCAATAGTTCTGAGGCTTGAGCTTCAGACATCTGCGATGTCTCTGTTTGTATTTCAGGTTATTTGTCTGACGTCAGAGACTTATTTTCCGGACGTTTATTCCTTCTCAGGTTTTCCTCTGTGTCTTCTTCAGACGTCTACATGTTGTTCATCAGACATCTGTGATCTCTCTGTAACTATTTTATGTTGTTTTTCAGACGTCTGAGCTTTGAGCTTTTGACATCTGTCTCTTTTATGTCTCAATGAGACGTCTTCTGCAGACGTTTGAGCTTTGAGTTTCAGACGCCTGATACTTTTTTTATGGCCTAATTAACTTGAGTTTGCGTCATATTTAGTTACTTGAGTTTATACCGATATTGATGGGGTTTTCCTTGTATATTTGTGATTATTATTGGCGATATAATCGGGTGTGGGAGATCCCGAGGCGTTGAGGAGAGGCGCATCAGTTGTGAGATTCGACTAGCTAGTGCTACAGTCAGTGAGTAGATTTGTATCTATGAGTGAGAAATCGGGTGGATGGCGTATAACACCCTCATGAAATATATTTAAATTGATATTTTATGCAATTGATATGCTTATGATTTATACCATGTATATTGGCACTTGTCCGTTAATTAGTAAACTTCATGAGTTTCTCTTTAGCACGCTTATCATGAATATGCTAAGTTACCAATACGATGTTTCTTTTATTTTGGTATACTTTTGCGAATACAATTTTTAGGACACTTGCACAATTGCTAATGATTACCATGCGGTACCAACACAGACTCATATGCTACACGTACACATCATTAGTAACTGCCACATATACACTAGAACACTTGTACGTTTTCTACTAATTGCCATGTGGCACAATCACAAACTCGCATGTTAACATGTACACATTAATAGTAATTGCCATGTCACGAGTAGGACTTGTGTCATGCTTTATATATATTAGTATGATTAACTATATGTTCAACGTTATGTTTATGTATGCAATTAGAAGTCTGTACTGATTGTTGGGCGAATACGCGACTAGGGGAATGTACCAGTCACCGTGCGTGTATGTGATTAGATGTCCGTACCGATTGATGAGTGAGTGCATCGACAAGATGTCCACACCAGTCGCCGTGTGTGTACGTGACTAGATGTCCGTACTTGTTAGTGATATGTATGCCGTAGAGACCATTATTGTATGATATAGTGGATGCTTGGACATATATATGGAGGACTTTCTTGCTCGACATGATAGTATGCTATCTGGTTGCATTTACCTTAACATGTTCACTGGTATTATTATACCGTCTCTCATATACATGTTGATAAAGCCCTTAGAATGTTGGCTTGACTACCGGGACTATGGTGCGGATCATACTGCTGGGACCTTGGTAGTCCACAAGAATATCCTTCAATTGTTCATAGTCGAGGGAATATCGAGACAGGGCATCGATATTCCAGAGTAGACTAGTGTGCACGTTTCTTGACCCTGTATAGGGCGATGGATGGTCCTATATCCATTGGTGTTTGACATCAAAGATTGTACATATATGCTCATTAGAGAATGGGTACACCGAACAGGACTCCTCGAGAACTCCTAGATGGTACTATACCTATCGTCAGATAGCAGTTCTCTGGTGACACCGGTACAGGTTAGTCTGTAGACCCGATATCGTTATAGAGCCTTGTGTGGTTCCCACTGTGCTTTGATTTCATCCCTACCACGGCTCAAAGGAGTCGTGCAAACATGTAGATTTTGGGTACAGTTCCGAGTCACATAGAGGCAATGAGCGATAAGAGGGGTTTCGTCTCTCCCAGTATAGGGAGTTGATGTTGCGCTATACTCGATTGGCTATAATAGGAAGTCCCTGTTGGGTTCCTATCGACGGCAGCAAGGTTTCGGGAGGCATCATCCATGCCATTTTCAAAAATTTGCCGTTTCAAGGAACTCTAAACTAGAATCGTTAACTAGAATATTATACGGAAACTATAGTAAACCTTTTACAACTAAGTGAACTAGAAATACAACCTTTGTAGACCGGTCCTTCACTTCATAAGCTCGTTGTAGTAGTCCCTTCGTTGCATTAATGGAACTCCCGGACCCTTGCATGGCTTCATGTTCAGTTGATAAAACTGCAATTTTAATATGACATTTTTCCTACCATTTCTATATAAAAAATGTGTTTATTATAATATATGACACATATGAGGGTTTATCTGTAAAAATACTATTTTCATGTGTTTATATATTATAATTAACATTATGAAGGAAAAAGTAAGCATATAATATCCATGTAACATTTGGCCCATTTAATATGCTTACCTTATTAAATACCTTTGACCAATTCTCTTAAACCTAAAATATCATGACAAATGGTTAAAGATAATATCTTAATAAAAACAAATTCTACTAACATCATTTATTGAGATAATTGTGCAGGAATTATATTACGACTAAAATCAAGGAAATCCGAGTTGGCAAGATCAAATATGCCGAAAATATTCAAGTAAATTGAAGAAACTAATTCTGGCAGAAACGTAGAGAAGATTTTCAAAGTCTAGATACTCAAAAGATCACCAAGTATTACAGATATGAGGCTACAAAAATTAGTGGCCATGATCTCACTAAAAAGCGGCGGATCCACGGCCAAACCTATCCAATGGTCGCGGTTCCGCCACACTTCTAAGGATTTAGGGCTCGGGATTTTGCTGGTTGGGATCCTAACAACTAGTTTCCATATTAGGAAACTAGGGTTCTGGCTTTGTGACTATAAATAAGGACCGAGAGCCTCTTAGAAAATCATCAAGCTGAAGAGATCACGAAGTCCACGACAGGCTCACGCATCCAAGCTGATCATCAACTGTTCATCTACCTCCTTAGAAAAGATCGAGAAGCAAACTAGCATTTTGTAATCATTTTCTAAGGGAATAAAGTGTAAATGATTTTTGTTGATTAATAAAGATATTAGTTTTCTTATTCTATCACTTTGTAGTTTTTAATATGATTTCTCTCTCCATCTTTTCTTCTCCCAACATGCGCGAGTAATTCTTTGCTTGTTAGGGTTCATAGGATTATGGTAGATTAATGGATGATGAAGATCCTTAAACTCTTTTTAAGTCCTATAAAGTTTATAAACTTTATCAAAAGAATAGTTAACATCCTAATTGGGCACGCTATCAATTCATTGATAATCACGACCACGATTAGAGATTAGATTAACAATTGTTTTGGTAAAGGCTAGACATGAACGGGGATCCATGTCAAGATAGGGGTTAAGAGTGGGAACTATTTTTCCCTCCAGAAACCCTAATCTACATGCATCACCGTCGTTCTAGTTTTAAATCTATTAAAGGATAAAAAGAGTAGTCTTTAATTAATCATCCATAACTACTAAATCCCAATGAACCCTACAAGCCCCCTTTTAATATTAAATTTACATCCGCAGTTAATCTAGATCTATATTTTGCATCCGTGTTTAACGTAGATCTAGAAACTATTTTCACCATTCTTTATTCTTCCTCATTTCTTTCTCAACACGCCTAAAGTAAGATTAAAAGATTCAACGTTTCCCTGAGGACGACCCGTACTCACCTCGGTCTAGCTACGCGCAACACCGTTCTGATTGCGGTGTCGCGCGTAGCTAAACCGAGGTGAGTACGGGTCGTCCTCAAGGAAACATTGAATCTTTTAATCTTACTTTAGGCGTGTTGAGAAAGAAATGAGGAAGAATAAAGAATGGTGGAAATAGTTTCTAGATCTTCGTTAAACACGGATGCAAAATATAGATCTAGATTAACTACGGATGTAAGTTTAATATTAAAAGGGGGCTTGTAGGGTTCATTGGGATTTAGTAGTTATGGATGATTAATTAAAGATTACTCTTTTTATCCTTTAATAGATTTAAAACTAGAACGACAGTGATGCATGTAGATTAGGGTTTCTGGAGGGAAAAATGGTTCTCACTCTTAACCCCTATCTTGACATGGATCTCCGTTCATGTCTAGCCTTTACCAAAACAATTGTTAATCTAATCTCTAATCGTGGTCGTGATTATCAATGAATTGATAACGCGCCCAATTAGGATGTTAACTATTCTTTTGATAAAATTTATAAACTTTATAGGACTTAAAAAGAGTTTAAAGATCTTCATCATCCATTAATCTACGTTAATCCTGTGAACCCTAACAAGCAAAGAATTACTCGCGTATGTTGGGAGAAGAAAAGATGGAGAGAGAAATCATATTAAAAACTACAAAGAGATAGAATAAGAAAACTACTATCTTTATTAATCAACAAAAATCATTTACAATTTATTCCCCTAGAAAATGATTACAAAATGCTAGTTTGCTTCTCGATCTCTTCTAAGGAGGTAGATGAACAGTTGATGATTAGCCTGGATGCGTGAGCCTGTCGTGGACTTCGTGATCTCTTCAGCTTGATGATTTTCTAAGAGGCTCTCGGTCCTTATTTATAGTCACAAAGCCAGAACCCTAGTTTCATAATATGGAAACTAGTTGTTAGGATCCCAACCACCAAAATCCCGAGCCCTAAATCCTTAGAAGTGCGGCGGAACCGCGACAATTGGATAGGTTTGGCCGCGGATCCGCCGCTTTTTGGTGAGATCATGGCCACTAATTTTTGTAGCTTCATATCTGTAATACTTGGTGATCTTTTGAGTATCTAGACTTTGAAAATCTTCTCTACGTTTCTGCCAGAATTAGTTTCTTCAATTTACTTGAATATTTTTGGCATATTTGATCTTGCCAACTCGGATTTCCTTGATTTTAGTCGTAATATAATTCCTGCACAATTATCTCAATAAATGATGTTAGTAGAATTTATTTTTATTGAGATATAATCTTTAACCATTTGTCATGATATTTTAGTTTTAAGAGAATTGGTCAAAGATATTTAATAAAGTAAGCATATTAAATGGGCCAAATGTTACATGGATATTATATGCTTACTTTTTCCTTCATAATGTTAATTATAATATATAAACACATGAAAATAGTATTTTTACAGATAAACCCTCATATGTGTCATATATTATAATAAACACATTTTTTATATAGAAATAGTAGGAAAAATGTCATATTAAAAGTGCAGTTTTATCAACTGAACACTTCACAAGGCGAATGGAACGTTCTTGCTTGAAGTCTTTGAGGCCGAAGATGATTTACTGTTAGTTATATGTATGCCCTAGAGGCCATTACTGTACATTGGATGTATATTGTAGTGGATGCTGGGACATATATAGGGAGGACTTTCTTGCTCGACATGATAGTATGCTATCTGGTTGCTCTTTACCTTAACGTGTACACTGATTGTCTCTCGGTTACATGTTGGTAAAGCCCTTAGGATGTGTGCTTGACTACCTGGACTATGATGCGGATCATACTAGTGGGGACATGGTAGTCCATAAGTACATCCTTGAAAGTCCCTAGTCGTGGGTGTATCGAGATGGGGCATCGATATACCAGAGTAGACTAGCGTATACCTTCTCGACCCATACAGATGGGCGATGGATGATCCCATATCCATTGGTGTTTGACATCGGAGATGATATACGGGTGCTCAGTAGAGACTGGGTACACTGGACGGACTCGCCGAGAACTCCCAGATGGTATTATACCTCACGTCAGATGGCAGTTCTCTGGTGACACTGGTACAGAGTAGTCTGTTGACCCGAGATCGTCATAGAGTCTTGTGTGGTTCCTACTGTGCTTTGATTTCCATCTTACCACGTCCAAGAGGGCGTGCAAAACGGTGGTTTTTGGGTACAGTCCCGAGTCACATGGAGGCAATGAGCGATAGGAGGGGATTCGTCTCTCCCGGTATAGGGGGTTGATGTTGCGCTGTGTTCGATTGGCTATAACAGGAAATCCCTGGCCAGGGTTGCTGAGATTTACTGGTAAGTGTTACCAGTAGTTTCTCGAATAGTTATAGACCTCATATCGACACGAATTATCGAGCTATTGGGGTCTGACGTTTACCACCCCTAGGCGGGATATGCGACATATCAGACGATCAGACCGGACTGTACGGTAGTGTTACTGGTTGGATTCACTGGAGTGTGAGCGGGCTTGCTCGTCGATCTTCAGATCGCTCAATACCCGGGTGGCCGTTACGTTTAGCAGACCGCTTGCGGCTTGTGGGTGTTTGATATGATCATCGCCTGCTACCGGCGTATTGACGAGTCTTTAGAGTCCTACACAGAGGTTTCCTGGCTCAAGCGAAACGAAATAGGAGCGCATATGAGATATGTGCGGGACCGAGAATAATGCGTGTATGTGATACCGTATTCTATTCTCGCGATGAATGTATCGAATGGTTGTATGCGATATAACCTAGTTATCGAATCGAGGATTGATTCGATAGATCGATACATTGGATATTAGTCGGTTATATGCGATATGACCGGATCGTTAAATCAAGTGTTGATTTAATGATTTAATACATAATTATATATTTGATATATTACTTTGCATTAACTAGTATCGGTTCACTTTTAATGGATTTTCTCGCTCGGATGTGCACATTGTATATGTGATATACTTTTTGTGCACTTGATTGTATCATGATTGATGATACATGCTCACTAGGGTTTGTGTGAAGATTAAACCATGGTTGTATATTAGTTAGGGTTATGGTTTTCTTATTTATTTATTTATTTATTCTTATTGGAAAATATTATGCATAAAGAGGAAATGGTGGCTTTCTTTGTTTGTACATTGAAGCTTCATGAAGCTTTGACCTTGTGACCATTTTGTCTTGATGCTTAACCCTAACCCTTCATTCTAACCATGGTTTATTCTCTACACCAAACTATGGTTGCTAAATGATAAGGATTGATTTATTTTCCTTTTTTGGGATATACTTATTCTATTCTATCATCTTCTTCCTCGTCTTCTTCTTCATGAAGAAACCTTGCTACATCAATGGCAACTTGAGCAAATGAGTGAGAAATCCAATTCTAAAGTGAACCCACCTCCTATTTCTTCATCCTCTACCTCTTGCCAAGTAGTAGAGTGTGTTTCCTTCACAAGTTTTCTTGACTTGGTGAAGTTGGAGCTTGATCTAGCGATGCTTCGACGTAGATCATCTTCGGCATGGACATCGACGACCTAGCTCGCCTATTCTCCGATGAAGCCGACGCTAGAGCCCAGAATTTGTTTGGACAGCGAGAGGCCTTCATTGCGGAGCTATGGAGGTGGAGCACCGGATCTACAAAGGTTGTATTTCCGTATTCTCTTAGTAAAGTAGTTTACTAGTTGCTTTTTCGCCTAGACATCTAGCCAACGATCCGTAGTTTAGGGTTTCTCGGCACCATAAAATTTTAAATTGGCATGGTTGATGCCTTGTGAGACCTCTTGAGAGTGCCTAGGAACCCTACAGTGGTATCAGAGCCTAGCTAGAGCCTTAGGCGAAGTCTAGACGGAATTTGAAACCCGATCGAACCGAAACCCAACCCCAAAAATTGCTCTCTGTACTTTTTCTAAAATCGTGGATTTTTCCAAATTAAAAATATGCAGAAAAACCAGCAGGGATATCTAAGAGTTACGGTGAATTTTGATAAACTAATTCCATCATTAAGGCGCGGATCCGCGGCACGAGCATGGCTCGTGCGGCGGATCCGCGGCGGTTTTGTCGTATTGTTCATTGAAATTTGCACCATAATCAATAATAGTCAGTGCTGGTTTTTCTGGGAATTTTTAATATTTAATCCAGAGTATGATTTTTTCTGGGTTGTTTTGGGAATTCGAATGTTCGATCGGATTATCAAATTTTGTCTGTGTGGCTTTCCGGATATTTTTTTGAATATGTTAAAAATTTCGACCGGATATAAATACCCAATTTTTCCCCTGTCGGGAAATTTCCAAGTGTTGGATTTTTCCGTGGTTTAAAGACGTTCTAAGTAGTGCAAGTAACGCAATGGACTCTCTAGAAGACAACAAACCTTAACTCGATTATGTGACCGTCTTGAACTGCCCTTTGAACCTTCGGGTTTGGGGCAGTACGGCGTGCCACATGTGAGGCGTTGGCTTGACCCTTCTACGGCTGGACCGTTGGTACTGAGGCACGAACTGAATGTTTTTAGACTTGTTTCATGTGTTGATCTGTATCGGGAAAACTTGGGTGTTCGAATGTTCGATCGGAAAGTTTAACATTTTCTATTTATCTGGAATGGGATACAATAATTGGAATTCACAAGAAGTTATGAGATAACTGAATGAATGTTGTAAATCTAGCAATTTAGTCTCACTTGATCGGTTGCCACGGAGTTTTGATGTGATCAAAAGTCCGTCGCAATCACGTAGCGTACACGGATACTCGCCGGGTAAACTTAATAGACAGCCTCGCTCCATAGCCCCGACCAAGTGACTGTAGGAGAACCCCGTCGCCGAAAGCATCCGTCCGGGTGCTCGAGGTAGCGGTGTTCCGCCTTGGTGCACTTCGTCGACGGTATCGGGGGTGCGGCCGCCTACTAAAGTTTGCGACGAGCATTCAATCAGGATGTCGGGAATCTCGTTGAATTGCCCGACTTGATATTGAAAAGTGTTTTCGATTTTGAGACTAAAATGCGGGGTTTATAATTGTTAGGCATGCGATGTCTAAGTAATTCATTTGGTCAGGCACGCGATGTCTGAGGTGGTTGCGGATTCCAACTGTTGTAATTTTACACTTTCTTTTCTGTGACCGTAAGTGTAACATGTGATATCGCCGGTTTCGTTGCTATATGTCAACGACAATTGGGATGCGCATATTTACTTACGATGATGACATGTGATGTTATGTGTTGCTGGATATGTTATATTGGATCGTCGTGTTTGAATAGCCGGGGGTTTTTATGTAAGATGAGTGTTTTTCATTTTCATTCATGTAAAAACTTGTATGTAATAGTCTTTTATTGGGGCACTTCCAGGTTGCGGAAGATGTCACCCTTTGTATATTATTTACTTTTCCGCACTAGGATAGACCCAAGGAGGGGAGCACAAGTAACCGGGTTCTGGAGTCCAGTGGGAGACCAACTCGAGGAGTCGAGTCCGGGTCTCCTAACTCTAGAATTGGTAGGGTTGCTTGCCGCTCTCGTAGGGGTCTAGGGGTGTGGGTTTGGCTATTCATCACGACCGTGGAATCCGTGTTTTATACTGGCTCGTATTGAAAACACGGACGTCCTAGTATATCCAATATTTCATATGATTCTTCTGCTGCGATATCTGTGATGTGATCATGTGATGTTCTGTGATAGATACAGTATATAGTATATATGATATATTATATAGACGTTACTTATGTTTTACACCCGCGCTAGCCCTGCCCCGCTCTGCCGTTAGTTACCTAACTTAACGGTGCACGAGGGGATATCGAGGCGAATGCGGATGGCATAAGTGTACGTCGTATTTATCTGTGATGTTTAGGTATTTAAATGATGGGACTTCATTAATGTGATTAATGAAATAAAAGAAACCTAAGATGTTGTAGAATCGAATTTCAAAAATAAAACAGGTAGCTACAGTTCTTGCTTTGCACAGCGGTATATGTGATATATCCTGCACCTTATTCGATGAGGAAAGGACCGAGATCCCTTCACCGGGAGTGACTCCTTTAGCAATAACTGGCAGATGCTACACACTCGGTTTGTCTTTTGATTGCTTTTAAGAGTTTTTTCTTTGCACAGTGATATATATGATATATCCTGCACCTCATTCGACGAGGAAAGGACCGACGATCCCTTCACCGGGAGTGACTTCTTTAGCAAAACTAGAAAAGCCTCAAAAGCACTCCATTTTTAAAATCATTTGATTCTACAACGATATCAAGTTCATTACGCAATAGGTTTTCAGAAAAACCTGTCGTAGCCCTCCGTCATTTCAGATAAGTACTAGTTAGTATTCGTGCTACGTTTGTTGACTATGTTAAGGCGTAGTGTGCGGTAGCTAATTAGTGCTTATCTGCATAAGCATATGATGTGATTGGATTAGAGTAGTCGTGCGACTTTGTTGACTATATTAAGGGTCGTGCGGGTGGGTTTAATTCAATCGGGAAATGACGGGTTGAACTTGACTAGCACTTATGATTTGTTGACTATGTTAAGGTCATATAGCTGCTAGGGGCAAAATATTATCGGGAATTTCAAGTGTTGAAATTTGCAATGAGATTGCATACCTTCTATGAGATAGTTGGATCCCGATACCCGCTGCGAGTAAGAGTTACGCCTGGGAGAGTTTTACACATTGCAATTAGCCGATCAAGTAGGTGTCTAGAAAGGTGTTAACGAGGTTACGCCTCTGGGAAAACGAGGTTTACATTAATTAGGTTCGTGCGAAAGCACGGGGGACCTCCCTCAAAGTACCGACACTGGCCTGGCTGAAAGATTGGCGAACTTGTAGTGTGTAATTAATCCCGGCTAGTCTTTCCTTTTAGGGTTTGAAGGAAGATTTGATAAAAAGCAGTGGGAGCCATCCTGATTAGATAAAATAATAACCAATCTATTCTTGCAAGAGCGCACGCTGAGTGTTTTCTTCTTTCTCTCTCCAGGTAGCGACCATATCATGCCTTAATCAAGATAATAATACGGATTATTGACCGAACCCGCTTGTTATACTGAGCTGGGGAACGTTGGTCCCGCTCCAACTTATAAATGTTATAAGACAGATCAGGAAATTGGGGAATACCAGATTTCCCGTGCCGCCCAAACGAAGAGAGTGCATGTTGATGCATCATCTTCGGGTGTGTTCATTACAAAGAACTGTTTCTCCGTATCCTCTACGTCCTGGGTATGTGATACCAGATCAGGATCCCAGATATGTAATCTGTTACATAGGGCTACAGAAAGGTAGAGAACTGAGAACGGGTGATAAGTTTCATGAGGCAGAAAACGGGGCAAGAGTTGCAGCCATGTCTGTCGGTGATTGTCACCCTGTATTATAATACATTGATTCTGAACGAATGTTATTAGATACTGAACTTGATATACAAAATCATATCAGTCTCTTTAGAAGTAAAGAAATGATAAAATTTTGTATTGTTGGATAATGTTTTGAACATTTCCTATATTAAAAGTTGATCGGTTCAGGCACGTTATCTAAAAGCATTGACGTTCTAAATCAAACTACAGTTCTTAGTATACGGATCACACACAAGAGGAAGAGTTCAAAATTGAACGATTCCTTCTTGAGGTATTGTAGACTAGGTCATATCAATGCGACCTGACTGGCTAAAGTTACATATAGATGCATATTTAAATCAGTTTGAATTTACATCTTATGAAACTTGCCAGTCATGTCACAAAGATAAAATGACCATAGACCTGTTTATTGGAAACAGAGAAGGAGTTAGTAAACTCTTGGGATGATACATGTTGATGTATGTAGGTCCCCTGTCTACACATGCCAGGACTGGTTCTTTATACTTCATTACGTTCTCTGATAATCTCTCAAGATTCAGACATATGTTCCTGTTGAAACACAAGTCCGAACCTTTTGAGATATTCACAGAATATGATTTAGAAGTAGAGAACCAAAACGGGTATAAGTATTATGTCCTTTGATGAGATCAAGGAGGAGAATACTTGAGCACGGAATTCCTGGACTATTCTAAAGGAGAATGAGATTCTCTCTCAGCATTACTCCTCCGTATACACCATAGCACGATGGTATATCGGGGTGGAGCAATCACACCCTATATGATAAGGTGTGCTCTATGATGAGTACTACTGAGTTACCTATTTCCTTTTGGGAGTTATGCACTTGAGAAGCTGCATACCTATTGAATAGGGTTCCAATCAAATCAATTGCCTACCATTTCATATTTGATATGGAAAGGGAAGAGCCCATGTCTTAAGCTAGTTAAGATTTGGGGTTGTCCGGCTAATGTCTAAAAGCAAAATCCGGACAAGCTCGAGGCAAGGTCTGTAATGTAGAACTGGAAAGGTTCCAGCTATACAAAATACAGCAAAATAATTTGGTAGAACCAAAGGATTCAGTAGATTCCAACGAACCTCAGCCTCTCCGCCGATCTAGTAGGGTTCCTCACCCACCTGAGAGATACTTCAGTTGCTCTGTGACAGTGGGAGCGAGGATTGCATCATGAGATGATGACCCAACTAGCTTCGAGCTGGCCATCAGGAGTAAGACTCTGTAAGAATGGCTGGATGCTTAGCGATCTGAGATGGAATCCTTATACACCAACAAAGTATGGACTTTGGTTGCTATATCTGAAGGGTTAAATCCCCATCAGGAGCAAGTATATCTTGAGAAGATTACTTGGTGTAGATGGAAAAGTTGAGACTTTCAAAGCTAGACTTGTTAAAAGTTTGCATCATTGACCAGGTGTGGATAATGATGAAACCTTTTCAAGTAGCTATGCTTAAGTCCATCCAGATCCTACTTGTCACGGCTACATACCATGACTACGATATCTGGTGGTTGGGTGTCATGACTGCTTTTCTAAATGATGTTTTAGAAGAGTGCGTCTATAAGTACACAGCCAGAGGGCTTCGTAGACAGTAGGAGCAGCGGAAACGTGTGCAAGATGCTTTATAGGATAAAGCAGGCATCACGGAGTTGGAATATCTGTTTTGATGAATTAGTCAAAGAAGTTGACATCATCAAAATGGTAGATGAACCTTGTATAAACAAAAAGGTAGTAGGGAGTATGGTGACAATCCTCGTAGAGTACGTGGATGACATACTCTTGATAGGAAAGGAGTTTCCTATGCTACGCTCGATCAATCTCCGCTTATCACAATGATTCTCCACATAGGATCAAAGTGATACCTACTAAATCCTGGATTTTGGATCTATGAGATAGATCTAATTGGATGTTAGGATTCTTACTAGTTGTAGTGAGATGGTATCAGTTGATCCTGGGGAAATCACTGGAAGTGTTCCAGGGTGATAAAGACGACTGAATGTCAGTCACAGGCATTGTCTTTACCCTCAGTAAAGGGACGGTATGTTGGAAGAGTTCCAAGTTAGATACCGTGACATACTAGACGATAAAAGCAGGATACATCGCTACTTAAGATGCTACCAAAGTGGCTGTCTGGGTGTATATTGGTTCATGAGATGAACTTAGTTCCTCCCATTGTGTGACAATGGAGTTGTGGGTTATGCCATGGAACGTCCGTCCCATCAGTGATCCAGACATATTCTAAGGCAGTATCACCTGATCATGGAGATAGTTGATCTCCAGGGTGATCGAGGTTTGGAGAGTAGACTCAGAGGACAACACAGCGGATCCACTCACAAAGGCCTGTTCCCAGAGAGAGACTTTTATGGGATGGTTGAGTATGAGATACTACAACCACTGCTACAGATGGCCCTAGTGCAAGTGGGAGATTGTTAGTTATATGTATGCCCTAGAGGCCATTACTGTACATTGGATGTATATTGTAGTGGATGCTGGGAAATATATAGGGAGGACTTTCTTGCTCGACATGATAGTATGCTATCTGGTTGCTCTTTACCTTAACGTGTACACTGATTGTCTCTCAGTTACATGTTGGTAAAGCCCTTAGGATGTGTGCTTGACTACCTGGACTATGATGCGGATCATACTAGTGGGGACATGGTAGTCCATAAGTACATCCTTGAAAGTCCCTAGTCGTGGGTGTATCGAGATGGGGCATCGATATACCAGAGTAGACTAGCGTATACCTTCTCGACCCATACAGATGGGCGATGGATGATCCCATATCCATTGGTGTTTGACATCGGAGATGATATACGGGTGCTCAGTAGAGACTGGGTACACTGGACGGACTCGCCGAGAACTCCCAGATGGTATTATACCTCACGTCAGATGGCAGTTCTCTGGTGACACTGGTACAGAGTAGTCTGTTGACCCGAGATCGTCATAGAGTCTTGTGTGGTTCCCACTGTGCTTTGATTTCCATCTTACCACGTCCAAGAGGGCGTGCAAAACGGTGGTTTTTGGGTACAGTTCCGAGTCACATGGAGGCAATGAGCGATAGGAGGGGATTCGTCTCTCCCGGTATAGGGGGTTGATGTTGCGCTGTGTTCGATTGGCTATAACAGGAAATCCCTGGCCAGGGTTGCTGAGATTTACTGGTAAGTGTTACCAGTAGTTTCTCGAATAGTTATAGACCTCATATCGACACGACTTATCGAGCTATTGGGGTCTGACGTTTACCACCCCTAGGCGGGATATGCGACATATCAGACGATCAGACCGGACTGTACGGTAGTGTTACTGGTTGGATTCACTGGAGTGTGAGCGGGCTTGCTCGTCGATCTTCAGATCGCTCAATACCCGGGTGGCCGTTACGTTTAGCAGACCGCTTGCGGCTTGTGGGTGTTTGATATGATCATCGCCTGCTGCCGGCGTATTGACGAGTCTTTAGAGTCCTACACAGAGGTTTCCTGGCTCAAGCGAAACGAAATAGGAGCGCATATGAGATATGTGCGGGACCGAGAATAATGCGTGTATGTGATACCGTATTCTATTCTCGCGATGAATGTATCAAATGGTTGTATGCGATATAACCTAGTTATCGAATCGAGGATTGATTCGATAGATCGATACATTGGATATTAGTCGGTTATATGCGATATGACCGGATCGTTAAATCAAGTGTTGATTTAATGATTTAATACATAATTATATATTTGATATATTACTTTGCATTAACTAGTATCGGTTCACTTTTAATGGATTTTCTCGCTCGGATGTGCACATTGTATATGTGATATACTTTTTGTGCACTTGATTGTATCATGTTTGATGATACATGCTCACTAGGGTTTGTGTGAAGATTAAACCATGGTTGTATATTAGTTAGGGTTATGGTTTTCTTATTTATTTATTTATTTATTTATTCTTATTGGAAAATATTATGCATAAAGAGGAAATGGTGGCTTTCTTTGTTTGTACATTGAAGCTTCATGAAGCTTTGACCTTGTGACCATTTTGTCTTGATGCTTAACCCTAACCCTTCATTCTAACCATGGTTTATTCTCTACACCAAACTATGGTTGCTAAATGATAAGGATTGATTTATTTTCCTTTTTTGGGATATACTTATTCTATTCTATCATCTTCTTCCTCTTCTTCTTCTTCATGAAGAAACCTTGCTACATCAATGGAAAATTGAGCAAATGAGTGAGAAATCCAATTCTAAAGTGAACCCACCTCCTATTTCTTCATCCTCTACCTCTTGCCAAGTAGTAGAGTGTGTTTCCTTCACAAGTTTTCTTGACTTGGTGAAGTTGGAGCTTGATCTAGCGATGCTTCGACGTAGATCATCTTCGGCATGGACATCGACGACCTAGCTCGCCTATTCTTCGATGAAGCCGACGCTAGAGCCCGGAATTTGTTTGGACAGCGAGAGGCCTTCATTGCGGAGCTATGGAGGTGGAGCACCGGATCTACAAAGGTTGTATTTCCGTATTCTCTTAGTAAAGTAGTTTACTAGTTGCTTTTTCGCCTAGACATCTAGCCAACGATCCGTAGTTTAGGGTTTCTCGGCACCATAAAATTTTAAATTGGCATGGTTGATGCCTTGTGAGACCTCTTGAGAGTGCCTAGGAACCCTACATCTACGTCGAGGGAATACTAACTCAAGCTACTACTTCACCAATGAAGGATTAGTGAAGCAAACACCCAATACTAAAGTGCTAATCTAGTAGAGAATGATGAAATAGGAAGTGGGTTCACTTTAGAATTCTTTTTCTCACAATACTTTCTCACTTTTTTCAAACCCTAGAGAGCTTTTTCTTTTGGAGGAAAAAGATGAAGAAAGAAGAAGAGAATGAAAAATGATCAAGTGAGAGAGTGAACCATGGTGAGTGAGTATCATATACTAACTCATGTAGAGACATAACCATGGCTAATTAAAATGGTTAGATTAACATATATCTAAAATAAAACAAAGTTAGTGGACTTTGTCAAAGCATCCACAAACTTCTACAAGCTTCATGCACAAAACAAATAATCCATTAATTTTGATTTACTTTAAACATTAAAACCCCACCACTTTAATTAGTATGGTGTATGTCTCATACACCCATGTAGTGTGTATCAACAACCATGACACACACACACACACAAAATAAACAATGCACATCAATATATATCACATATATATTACATGTACACCCAAGTGAGAAAAGAATGCTTAAGTGAGCCAATGTTAGTTAATGTAAATTAGTATATCAAATATACAATTATACACTAAATTATCAAATCAACACTTGATTTAATAATCCGGCTATATCACATATAACCGACTAACACTAAATGTACCAACTTATCGAATCAACACTTGATTCGATAACCCGGCTATATCGCATATAATCGACCGATACAAAAGTCGCGAGAATAGAATACGGTATCACATACACGCATTATTCTCGGTCCCGCACATATCACATATGTGCACCTATTTCGTTTTGCCTGAGCCAGTAAAACCTCTATGTTGGACTCTAAAGACTCGTCAATACGCCGGCAGTAGGTGATGATCACATCAAGCACCCACAAGCTGTCAGCGGTACTAGATGGACGTAACGGCTACCCGGGTATTGAGCGATCAGAAGATCAGCAAGCAAGCCCGCTCCAACTCTTGCAAAAGCCTGACGGTAACACTTGCCATACAGTCCGGTCTCCTCGTCTGATATGTCGCATATCAAGTCTAGGGGTGGTAAACGTCAGACCCCAATAACCGATAAGTCATGCCGATGTGGCTCATAACGGGTCAAGAAACTACTGGTAAAACTTACCAGTAAATCTCTAAATCAGCCCTGGCCAGGGACTTCCCTGTAATGGCCAATCGAGCACAACGCAACATCAACTCCCAATACCGGGAGAGACGAAACCCCTCCTATCGTTCATTGCCTCCATGTAACTCGGGACTGTACCCCAAAACCACCGTTTTGCACGCCCTCTTGGACGTGGTAAGGTGGAAATCAAAGCACAGTGGGAATCACACAAGACTCTATGACGATCTCGGGTCTACAAACTAACCTGTACAAGTGTCACCAGAGAACTGCCATCTGACGTGAGGTTTAATACCATCTGGGAGTTCTCGGCGAGTCCGTCCAGTGTACCCAGTCTCCACTGAGCACCCGTATACCATCTCTGATGTCAAAAACCAATGGATATGGGATCATCCATCGCCCATCTCATGGGTCGAGAAGCGTACACGCTAGTCTACTCTGGTATATCGATGCCCCGTCTCGATACACCTACGACTAGGGACATTAAAGGATGAACTTATGGACTACCATAGCCCCACTAGTATGATCTGCATCATAGTCCTGGTAGTCAAGTACACATCCTAAGGGCTTTACCGACATGTAACCATAAGACAGTATCAAGAGACAAGTATACATGTTAAGATAAAGAGCAATCAGATAGCATACTATCATGTCGAGCAAGAAAGTCCTCTCTATATATGTCCAAGCATCCAATATAATATACATCATATGTACAATACTGGTCTCTAGGGCATACATACTGTAGGGTTCCTAGGCACACACTAGAGGTCTCACAAGGCATCAACCATGCCAATTTCAAATTTTAACGGTGCCGAGAAACCCTAATACGGATCGTTGGCTAGAAGTTTAGGCGAAAAGTAAACTTGTTAACACTTAACTACAAGAATACGGAAATACAACCTTTGTAGATCCGGTCCTCCACCTCCATAGCTCCGTGATGAAGTCCTCTCCGCTGTCCAAATCAAATCCCGGGCTCTAGCGTCGGCTTCATCGGAGAAAGAGCGGGCTAGGTTATCGACGACGTGCCGAAGATGATCTACGTCGAGGCATCGCTAGATCAAGCTCCATCTTCATCAAGCTTTAAAAACTTGTGAAGGAAACACACTCTACTACTTGGCAAGAGGTAGAGGATGAAGAAATAGGAAGTGGGTAGACTTTAGAATTGGATTTCTCACTTGTTTTCATCAATCACCATTGATGAAGTAAGCTTCTTCATGGAAGAAGAAGATGAAGATGAAGAAAGAATTATTATGATAAGTCAATTAAAAAGAAAAGAAAAAAGGATACTTATCATAATAATAACCATGATTAGGTGTAGAGAATAGACCATGGTTAATTGCAAGGGTTAGGGTTAAGCATGAGACAAAATGGTCACAAAGTCAAAGCTTCATGAAGCTTCAAAGAAAGAAACAAAACTTGCAACCATTTCATTTCTAATCTTTTCCAAATAAATAAATAAATAAATGATTAAGAAAAAGAAAACCCTAATCATCAATTTAACCATGGTTTAATCTTTATACTTAACCAAGTTAACATGTATCATCAAACATGATACAATCATTTGCACAAAAAGTATATCACATATACAACTTGTACAATCAAGTGAGAAAATCCATATAAAGTGAACCAATGCTAGTTAATGCAAAGTAATATATCAAATATATAATTATGCATTAAATCATTAAATCAACACTTGATTTAACGATCCGGTCATATCGCATATAACCGGCTAGTATCCTATGTATCGGCTTATCGAATCAATCTTCGATTCGATAACTAGGTTATATCGCATACAACCACTCGACACATTCATCGCGAGAATGAAATACGGTATCACATACATGCATTATTCTCGGTCCCGCACATATCTCATATGCGCTCCTATTTCGTTTCGCTTGAGCCAGGAAACCTCTGTGTAGGACTCTAAAGACTCGTCAATACGCCGGCAGCAGATGATGATCATATCAAACATCCACAAGCCGCAAGCGGTCTGCTAAACGTAACGGCCACCCGGGTATTGAGCGATCAGAAGATCGACGAGCAAGCCCGCTCACACTCCTGTGAATCCAACCAGTAACACTACCGTACAGTCCGGTCTGATCGTCTGATATGTCGCATATCTCGCCTAGGGGTGGTAAACGTCAGACCCCAATAGCTCGATAAGTCGTGTCGATATGAGGTCTATAACAGTTCGAGAAACTACTGGTAACACTTACCAGTAAATCTCAGCAACCCTGGCCAGGGATTTTCGGTTATAGCCAATCGAACACAGCGCAACATCAACTCCCTATACCGGGAGAGACGAATCCCCTCCTATCGCTCATTGCCTCCATGTGACTCGGGACTGTACCTAAAAACCACCGTTTTGCACGCCCTCTTGGACGTGGTAAGATGGAAATCAAAGCACAGTGGGAACCACACAAGACTCTTTGACGATCTCGGGTCAACAGACTACTCTATACCAGTGTCACCAGAGAACTGCCGTCTGACGTGAGGTATAATACCATCTGGGAGTTCTCGGCGAGTCCGTCCAGTGTACCCAGTCTCCACTGAGCACCCGTATATCATCTCTGATGTCAAACACCAATGGATATGGGATCATCCATCGCCCATCTATATAGGTCGAGAAGGTATACGCTAGTCTACTCTGGCATATCGATGCCCCGTCTCGATACACCCACGACTAGGGACCTTGAAGGATGTACTTATGGACCACCATGTCCCCACTAGTATGATCCGCATCATAGTCCAGGTAGTCAAGTACACATCCTAAGGGCTTTACCAACATGTAACAGAGAGACAATCAGCATACACGTTAAGGTAAAGAGTAACCAGATAGCATACTATCATGTCGAGCGAGAAAGTCCTCCCTATATATGTCCCAGCATCCACTACCATATACATCCTATGTACAGTAATGGCCTCTAGGGCATACATATAACTAACAATCTCCCATTTGCACTAGGGTCATCTGTAGTAGTGGTTGCAGTATCTCATACTCAACCATCCCATGAAAGTCTCTCTCTGGGAACAGGCCTTTGTGAGTGGATCCGCTGTGTTGTCCTCTGAATCTACTCTCCTAACCTCGATCTCCTTGGAGATCAACCATCTCCATGATCAGGTGATACTGCCTTAGAATATGTCTGGATCACTGATGGTACCGGCGTTCCTTGGCATAAGCCACAACTCTATTGTCTCACAATGGTTGGAACGTAGTTCATCTTATGAACCAATATACACCCAAACAGCCTCTTTGGTAGCATCTTTAGTAGCGATGTATCCTGTCTTTATCGTCTAGTATGTCACGGTATCTAGCTTGGAACTCTTCCAACATACCGTCCCTCCACTGAGGGTAAAGACAATGCCTGTGACTGACATTCAGTCGTCTTTATCACCCTGGAACCCTTCCAGTGATTCTCCTCAGGATCGATTGATACCATCTTACTACTACTAGTGAGATTCCTGACATCCAATTAGATCTATCTCATAGATCCAAAATCCAGGATTTAGGAGGTATCACTTTGATCCTATATGGAGAATTATTGTGATAAGCGGAGATTGACCGAGCGTAGTATACGAAACTCCTTTCTTATCAAGAGTATGTCATCCACGTACTCTACGAGGATCGTCACCATACTCCCTACTACCTTTTTGTTTATACAAGGTTCATCTACCATTTTGATGATGTCAACCTGTTTGACTAACACATCAAAACAGATGTTCCAACTCCGCGATACCTGCTTTATCCTATAAAGCATCTTGCACACGTTTCTGCTGCTCCCACTGTCTACGAAGCCCTCTGGCTGTGTACTTATAGACGCTCTCTTCTAAAACATCATTTAGAAAAGCAGTCATGACACCCAACCACCAGATATCGTAGTCATGGTATGTAGCCGTGGTAAGTAGGATCTGGATGGACTTAAGCATAGATACTTGAAAAGGTTTCATCATTATCCACGCCTGGTTGATGACGAAAACCTTTAACAAGTCTAGCTTTGAAAGTCTCAACTTTTACATCTACACCAAGTAATCTTCTCAAGATTTACTTGCTCCTGATGGGGATTTAACCCTTCAGATATAGCAACCAAAGTCCATACTTTGTTGGTGTATAAGGATTCCAACTCAGATCACTAAGCATCCAGCCATTCTTACAGAGTCTCACTCCTGATGGCCAGCTCGAAAATAGTCGGGTCATCATCCCATGATGCAATCCTCGCTCCCACTGTCACAGAGAAACAGAAGTATCTCTCAGGTGGGTGAGGAACCCTACTAGATCGGCGGAGAGGCTGAGGTTCATTGGTAACTATTGAATACTTTGGTTTTATCAAATCATCAGCTGCAGTTTGTATAGCTGGAACCTTTCTAGTTGTACATTACAGGCCTTGCCTCGAGCTTGTCCGGATTTTGCTTTTTGACATAGGCCGGACAACCCCAAATCTTAACTAACTTAAGATATGGGCTCTTCCCTTTCCATATCACATATGAAGTGGTAGGCAAGTGATTTGATTCGAACCCTATTCAATAGGTATGCAGCTTCTCAAGTGCATAACTCCCAAAAGGAAATAGGTAACTCAGTAGTACTCATCATAGAGCACACCTTATCATATAGGGTGTGATTGCTCCGCCCTGATATACCATCGTGCTATGGTGTATACGGAGGAGTAATGCTGAGAGAGAATCTCATTCTCCTTTTAGAATAATCCAGGATTTCCGTGCTCAAGTATTCTCCTCCTCGATCTCATCAAAGGACATAATACTTATACCCGTGTTTTGGTTTTCTACTTCTAAATCATATTCTGTGAATATTTCAAAAGGTTCGGACTTGCATTTCAACAGGAACATATGTCTGAATCTTGAGAGATTATCAGAGAATGTAACGAAGTACAAAAAACCAGTCCTAGCATGTGTAGACAGGGGACCTTACATACATCAACATGTATCATCCCAAGAGTTCACTAACTCTTTCTCTGTTTCCAATAAACAGAGCTGGTGTCATTATATCTTTGTGACATGACTGGCAAGTTTCACAAGATGTAAATTTAAACTGATTTAAATATGCATCTTTATGTAACTTAGCTAGTCGGGTCGCATTGATATGACCTAGTCTACAATGCCTCAAGAAGAATTCGTTCATTTCTGAACTCTTCCTCTTGTGTGTGTTCCATATACTAAGAACTGTAGTTTGATTTAGAACATCAATGCTTTTAGATAGCGTGCCTGATCCGATCAACTTTTGATATAGGAAATGTTCAAAACATTATCCAACTATACAAAATTTTATCATTTCTTTACTGATAAAGAGACTAATATGATTTTGTATATCAGGTTCGGTATCTAATAACATTCGTTCAGAATCAATGTATTTGTGATACAGGGTGACAGTGACCAACAGACTTGGCTGCAACACTTGCCCCGTTTCTGCCTCATGAAACTTATCACCCGTTCTCAGTTCTCTACCTATCTGTAGCCCTATGTAACAGATTACATATCTGGGATCCTGATCCGGTATCATATACCCAGGATGCGGAGGATACTGAGAAACAGTTCTTTATAACGAACACACCCGAAGATGATGCATCAGCACGCACTATCTTCGTTTGGGCGGCACGGGAATTTTGGTAATCCCCAATTTCCTGCTCTGTCTTATAACAATTATAAGTTGGAGCGGGACCAACGTTCCCCAGCTCAGTATAACAAGCGGGTTCGGTCAATAATCCGTATTATTATCTTGATTAAGGCGTGATATGGTCGCTACCTGGAGAGAGAGAGAAGAAAACACTCAGCGTGCGCTCTTGCAAGAATAGATTGGTTATTTATTTTATCTAAGCAGGATGGCTCCCACTGCTTTTTATCAAATCTTCCTTCAAACCTTAAAAGGAAAGACTAGCCGGGATTAATTACACACTACAAGTTCGCCAATCTTTCTGCCAGGCCAGTGTCGGTACTTTGAGGGAGGTCCCCCGTGCTTTCGCACGAACCTAATTAATGTAAACCTCGTTTTCCCAGAGGCGTAACCTCGTTAACACCTTTCTAGACACCTACTTGATTGGCTAATTGTAATGTGTAAAACTCTCCCAGGAGTAACTCTTACTCGCAGCGAGTATCGGGATCCAACTATCTCATAGAAGGTATGCAATCTCATTGCAAATTTCAACACTTGAAATTCCCGATAATATTTTGCCCCTAGTGTTCTATGACCTTGACGAATGCCAAACAACCCATAGTCCACTAGTCAAGTTCAACCCGTACATTTCTTGATCGAATTAAACCCACCCGCACGACCCTTGACGAATGCCAAACAACGCCGTACGAATACCCTAATCCAATCGCATCATATGCTCAAGCAGATAAATACTAGTTAGCTACCGTACACTACGCCTTGACGAATGCCAAACTACCGCAGCACGAATACTAACTAGTACATATCTGAAATGACGGAGGGCTACGACAGGTGTTTCTGAAAACCTATTGCGTAATGAACTTGATATCGTTGTAGGATCGAATGAATTTTGAAATGGAGTGTTTTTGAGGCTTTTCTAGTTTTGCTAAAGGAGTCACTCCCGGTGAAGGGATCGTCGGTCCTTTCCTCGTCGAATGAGGTGCGGGATATATCACATATATCACTGTGCAAAGCAAAAACTCTTAAAAGCAATCAAAAGACAAACCGAGTGTGTAGCATCTGCCAGTTATTGCTAAAGGAGTCACTCCCGGTGAAGGGATCTCGGTCCTTTCCTCATTGAATAAGGTGCAGGATATATCACATATACCGCTGTGCAAAGCAAGAACTGTAGCTACCTGTTTTATTTTGAAATTCGATTCTACAACATCTTAGGTTTCTTTTATTTTCATTAATCACATTAATGAAATCCCATCATTTAAGTACCTAAACAGCACAGATAAATACGACGTACACTTATGCCATCCGCATCCGCCTCGATGTCCCCTTGTGCACCGTTAGGTTAGGTAACTAACGGCAGAGCGGGGCTGGGCTAGCACGGGTGTAAAACATAAGTAACGTCTATATAATATATCATATATACTATATACAGTATCTATCACAGAACATCACATGATCACATCACAGATATCGCAGCCGAAGAATCATATGAAACATTGGATATTCTAGGACGTCCGTGTTTTCAATACGAGCCAGTATAAAACACGGATTCCACGGTCGTGATGAATAGCCAAACCCACACCCCTAGACCCCTATGAGAGCGGCAAGCAACCCTACCAATTCTAGAGTTAGGAGACCCGGACTCGACTCCTCGAGTTGGTCTCCCACTGGACTCCAGAACCCGGTTACTTGTGCCCTCCTCCTTGGGTCTATCCTAGTGCGGAAAAGTAAATAATATACAAACGGTGACAACTTCCGCAACCTGGAAGTGCCCCAATAAAAGAATATTACATACAAGTTTTTACATGAATGAAAATGAAAAACACTCATCTCACATAAAAACCCCCGGCTATTCAAACATGACGATCCAATATAACATATCCAGCAACACATAACATCACATGTCATCAACGTAAGTAAATATGTCCATCCCAATTGTCGTTGACATATAGCAACGAAACCGGCGATACCACATATTACACTTACGGTCACAGAAAAGAAAATGTAAAACTACAACAGTTGGAATCCGCAACCACCTCAGACATCGCATGCCTGACCAAATGAATTACTTAGACATCGCATGCCTAACATTTATAAACCCCGCATTTTAGTCTCAAAATCGAAAACACTTTTCAATATCAAGTCGGGCAATTCAACAAGATTCCCGACATATTGATCGAATGCTCGTCGCAAACTTTAGTAGGCGGCCGCACCCCTGATACCGTCGACGAAGTGCACCAAGGCGGAACACCGCTACCGCGAGCACCCGAACGGATGCTTTCGGCGACGGGGTTCTCCTACAGTCACTTGGTCGGGGCTATGGGGCGAGGCTGTCTATTAAGTTTACCCGGCGAGTATCCGCGTACGCTACGTGATTGCGACGGGCTTTTGATCACATCAAAATTCCGTGGCAACCGATCAAGTGAGACTAAACTGCTATGTTTATAACATTCATTCAGTTATCTCATAACTTTTGTGAATTCCAATTATTGTATCCCATTCCAGATAAACAGAAAATGTTAAACTTTCCGATCGAACATTCAAACACCCAAGTTTTCCCGATACAGATCAACTCATGAAATAAGTCTAACAACATTCAGTTCGTGCCTCAGTACCAACGGTCCAGCCGTAAAAGGGTCAAGCCAACGCCTCACATGTGGCACGCCGTACTGCCCCAAACCCGAAGGTTCAAAGGGCAGTTCAAGACGGTCACATAATCGAGTTAAGGTTTGTTGTCTTCTAGAGGGACCATCGCGTTACTTGCACTACTTAGAACGTCGTTAAACTACGGAAAAATCCAACACTTGGAAATTTCCCAACAGGGGAAAAATTGGGTATTTATATCCGGTCGAACTTTTTAACATATTCTAAAATTTATCCGGAAAGCCACATAGACAAAATCTGATACCCCGATCGAAACACCGAATCCCCAAAACAACCCTAGAAAATTCTGTAAGTCTACGTTAGCGCCCCGGCAGTCTACAGACGCCAAAATGCGGAACAAAACTTTTAAACTGGCGCTATCGTATACTTTAACCCGGATCTGCCATTATTGCTAAACTAACAAACAGTAAAGAGTGTAGAAAGGTTGTACCGAACGATCCGAGTCCTTCGTTCTTCAACCATCATCCCACGCTCCGTTGCGGCTGCTCCGATCTCTTCGAACTCCGATATCTTCGTCGAGGTGGCACCACATCGACGATTCTTTAAACGGGCTCCCGCCTCTAACTCGAGGCAACTCGATCGTCAAGTTTGCTAAAAGAGACGACCAAGAATGATGTAGACAATGAGTAGATGACTTTGTCTCACTTCGTCCAAGTCCGTGGACGATCGGTTAATGAAGTTGCCGAAGGAATTGGGCGATGGAATGAAATGAGGTAATGAAATTTCCATGCACCCAAATACTATCATATCTTTTCTACCAAATTAATCAAGCAAGCAAGTGAAATGGGGAGAGGAGGGGGCCGGCCAATATATAGCAAGGAGGGAGGTGATGGTAGGAGGAGGGAGGTGACCATATCACAAATATCATGAAGAAATATCTTAAGGAAAACAAAATAGCATTATGAACATGATGACTCATATTATGGAACCAATTAGAATAAACCTAGTCACCTTATCACAAATGACTCACCAAGCCTCATCATCACTTCTAGAAGCTTCTAGAATGATGACTCACCCCAACTGAAGAAAAGATAAATCCGTCTTTAACCGAATGTTAAAAGACGGCTGATAGAAAACTGGAAACTGGCAACTTCCAAAAGTGATCCTGAAACGAATTTCAGGACAACCCCGAAACTGTATAAATATACCCGCATTTATATTACGACCGAATACAAATGCAACTGAGACAAAGATATTATACCTACTCAATATAATACTCGGATCCGGCTTAAACCAAAGCCGACCAGTATTATCTGCCCGAAAAATCGACACGTGCGTAAACGCACGTGCATTTTCCGAACCCTGCCATAAAACCATACGGCCTCTACAACGTTTCGCCCGAACTTGGGAAACTGTCTGTGGGGGACTCTAATGACTCGTCAGCACCCTGGCAGTGGGTTTAACCACAAACCGTCAGCGGCACTAGCAATGCGTAACGGCTGCCCACGGACTGACCTCAAGGGTGGCCGAGGAGCGAACTCAAGGGAGACCGATGAGCGAACTCCTCCGAAAACCCTACTGAGCCTAACAGTGACAATGTATATACAGTCCGGTCCGTTCGTCAATGAGTATCGCATATCTGCCTAGGGGGCTAGTAACGTCAGACCCCCAATAGCAGTATAAGTCGTGTCGGAGTGAAGCCCAAATACACCCTGAGATACTACTGGAGTACCTACCAGTAAATCTCCTACCATGGCCATGGATTTGTGTAATGGCTCTCCTAGACACAGCACGATCTCGCCCCCAATACCGGGAGAGACGAATCCCCTGCCGATCCGCTCACGTGCCTCCATATGGCTCGGGACTGTACCCAAAAGCTACCTGTTTGCACGACTCCTTTGAGCCGTGGTAGGGTAGAAATCAAAGCACAGTGGGAACTCACACGAGACAAATGACGACCTCAGGTCGATGAACTAACCTGTACACATGTCACCAGGGAACTGCTATCTGACGGTAGATATAATACTAACTAGCAGATTCCCGGCGAGTCCTGTCCGGTGTACTCATAACCCAATGAGCACCTGTATACATCTTAGGTGATCCAACTGACACCAGTGGCTTGTGAGACCGGCCACCGTCCCTCGTCGGGGTCTCGACTGTATACACTAGTCTACTCCGGAGTATCGATGCCCTGTCTCGAAACTCCCACGACTAGGGACCACAATTAAGGATATGCATATAAACTACCCAACTCTCACGTATATGATCGCCATCATACTGTTGGTAGTAAAGCAAGATCCTAAGGGCTCTATCAAAGTGTAACATGCAATCAGTCACCTGAACATGTACACAACTTATAAAGGCAAACCAGATAGCATACTATCATCTCGAGTAAGACTGTGCTACCGGGATAGGTCCTCCGCAATCATTGCAATCACGTACCTGCGATCCAATAATTGACTATGAGGGCACTATCTCCAACAATCTCCAACTTGCACTCAAGGCTAATATTGCGATGTCGACTACTCACAGCCCGTGTGAAACCGAACATCCAACTCCTCTACTAATCAGTTTCACAAAGCCCGTTTGTAAAACTATTGTGTTCGAGAAATAGCCTCGGTGAGTGGATCCGCCTAGAAGTTTCTTTCTGTATCTCTCATAATCTCAAGTTCGCGGAGAAAGCCATCTCCCGAATTGAGTAGTACCTGTCTTAGAATATGTCTGGAGATCTGATGGGACCTTAGTTCATAAATGAACTCCATATCCAAACTTCTTAGACTGAATTCGATCACTGAACCTAATTAGTATCGGGCACCTTGCTTCCCACAGTATCCTCTTGGACCACCTGTCCATAACACTGTCCCTCGTCAGCGGGAAAACTAAAACTCTGACAATCACTCTGTCATCCATGTCACCTTTGAAGCCTGGAATGATAACCGTCTCCCGAAAGAGGCTGCCGTTATCAAATCCGTAGAACATGTACTAATGTTCTAAAACTGCTTCCTTATGTTTCTCTAGGATTGGATTAATACAAACTTATTGCATCTAGTGCAAAAACAACATTTGGTGCGGTACTTGATATCTCATGATTGACTCAATTGCCTAAGCAAGTGATCTGCCAATCATGCACATCCCTCTCCCCTTTAGTCTATACGACACCTTTAGAGAGGGTGACTCCATCACCTGCAGGTACACTACCATGCTAGGAGTCAACTATTCTAAAAACCATTAGAATATCTGTCAAAGTACCCACATTGGGAAACCACCCAAATCTAGATCTAAAACCATAGATCCAGAAACCAGAATGTCTTATATTATATCCATGTCCTGTCTGGAGAAACAACTGTGTGACGACCATAGTACAACCGATCGTAGTATAGGAATTTTACTTCCCACTCTGTGTATGTCATCCATATACTATGACATCACACCCTACTACCTTCTTAACAGATCCATCCCCTATTCTGATTGAAGTCAAAACCATGACTGTCATATCAAAATTAGATGATCTATCTCCGCTATAACTGCTCTAGTCTATAAATAGACATAAGCTACTTGCCCACCATACTTCCGTTGCTCCCACTGACTACGACAACCCTCCTACCGGGTCTCATAACCTGGAACAACAGTAGTGTCAAGTCTGGGTAGATAAGAACCTCCCTGTCACCGTCCTTGAGGCTACCGGAGTACCTCTCGGGTGTCTGAGGTTACCCACCAAATCTGCGGAGTGGCTATTGGAATGTCAAACCTGATTGAATATATAGGTCCTATTAAATTTTCCGTAATCGTTCGCGGTTCTGGAATCACTTCCAGTTCTACCATACTCCCACTACTGTTTTCTGAAAAAGATCCATTTTTACTAAAACTGTGGCAAGTCAAGAACAATATCACTATTGATCTTCCAAATGGTAGAATATCAACCCTCGTCATAGCCAGGGTCAACCCACAAACAGCCATTACAGAACCGTGCCCTGAGTTATCCAGAGTCTGGTTTTAAGCATAAGCTGGACAACTCCCCATACCTTAATTTCTTTTAAGGTACGAACCATTCTATATCTAATATAGAAACTTTGGCACTAATTTAATTGGAACCATATTCAAATCATGCAGCTGTCTCCAGTGCATATCAACTTAATGGAAAGAGGCTAATCAGCATTACTCAACTTAGGAATCCATCCAATTATGAGTAACCTGAAAGAGAAAACTCGTTTCTCAAAACCATCACTATCATCTGAATACCAATCACAAGAATCTACATCTTCGATCTCTTTGAAGAATCCCGATACTTGTGATGCCTGGTTCTCTACTTTATTCTTATACCCACAACTTCTCAAAACTTAGACCTTGTATTTCTACGAAACACTTGTCTAAATACTAGAGAAGTTATAAGTAAACAGAACAAAGTACGAGGACCTACCCCTTTGTCCTGAAGGACACTTGGACAACATACAATACTCTGTATAAGTCCGCTGAGTTAAACAACTCAAAACCTGTGCGTCGTAGGTAGAAAACTGTACCCTGGCGATTTCCTCAAATATCACCAATTACAACGAATTCCGATATAATGAGGATGATCACCTAATTCCCAATATCTTACTCCCACTCATCATCTGTAAAACCATACAGATATGAAAATGAAACCTGGTAAATACATACACTTGGAGTAAGTGTCTAATCGGGAAAACAGTTTTTCTTTAACAATGCACTGAAACATGAAAATGTTTCGTAGGGATATCCTGGTATTCATAGCAATGCCTCTTCCATAATCCAATTCATGACTTCAACCGTATATTTTATTGCCGTCTCTCCAAATCCCTTTATTTGTCTTTAGTCATTACCTTCTGTACACCATCGTTAGGCTAAATGGTTTTCTTCCTTCCCTACCGTTCGGCACCAGCCTATGGTTTGGAAGAAGACTATCCAGTAAGCATAATAGGTGTACCCTCCTAAACCAAGGAGTACTCGCAACTGAGAGAAGGTGATGATAAAAGACAACTGAACAATACCTTATTCTTTTTAAAGGTGAAATAGGAGTGGCGATGAAGTACGCGGTTTTGGTCGTGAATGATATCAGTCGCAATTTACTTTGCCCTCTTTCTAATTCCTTTATTTTGTCTTTACATATTACCTTCTGCACACCCTACTTAGGCTAATTGGTTTTCTTCATTCCCTACCTTTCGGCACCAGCCTATGGTTTGGAATAAGACTATCCAATAAGCGTAATAGGTGTACTCTCCTAAACCAAGGAGCTCTCGCAACCTGAGAGAAGGTGATAATAAAAGACAACTGAATAAACCAATTTTATTTCTCCTGAACCTGGATCCATCCTCGAAGAAGTCCCTCCGAGTTCGTATATAACCATACGATGGATCTATCCAATGGAAGTGGATATCCGTAGCAATACGGGTGTTCTGAGAAATGCAAAGGGTAGAAGAAGGAGTGGCAATGACTTATGCAACACAGACAATCCAAAAGCCAGTATTTTAAGAAGGTTCGGTCAACCTGGTCACTGAGTCATAGTCTAGGGTCGGTCAAAGGTCGCTGCCAAAGAGAGAGAGAGAAAAGAAACACTCTGCGTGCACTCTAACCTAGATCAGAATGGTCATCATTTTATCTAATCCGGAAACCTCCCACTGTCCTGTCAAATTCTCCTCCAAACCTAAAGAAGAATCATTCGGGATCACCCGAAGAGTAAACCAACTCATCAGTGGGAATCGAGATCCAACTCTCATCGCATGATAACGTGATGGAATGTATCCACGTTACTCATACTCCAGAAGGTATGCGCATACTTGGCAAGTTTCAGTTTCTTTAGAAACTCCCGATATAGTTTTTGCCCCATGCTCTTATAACCTTGGCGTTAGGTCAAAATGTCATAAGTCACATGCCAAGTTCTACCCATCACTATCTTGTTAATTTGAACCCACCCGCACATGCCCTTGGCGTTAGGTCAAAATGGCAGAACGGCTGTCCCAAACCAACTCATCTATCTATGCAACAATTGAATACCCAGCAGCACCAAACACTATGCCTTGGCGTTAGGTCAAAATACATAGCTTGAATACTACTGAATACCCAAAAGAAGTGACGGAGGGCTAGGCTGGTTTTTGGCGAAAAACCTTTAGCGTAGTGAACTTGATATCGCTGAAGGAACCTGATAGCTTTTTAAAATATAGTGGCGAAAACCTTTTGCTAAAGAGGTCACTCCCGGTAAAGGGATCTCGGCTCTTTCCTCGTGGAATGAGGTGCAGGATATTCCACTGAATACCGCTATGCAAAGCAACTTGTAATCGACTATAGTAAAGTTATTACCCTGACGCAAACTTCTGTCCAAGGGGTCTTTCCCGGTGAAGGGATATCAGCCCTTGCCTCGTCGAATGAGGTGCTGGATATTCACACCGAATACAGCTATGCATAACAAAAGAAAATGTCTTTGCAATAACACTTTTTTAAAATTGTTCCAACAACTCAAACAGGTTTGTTTTACTTTGCGTTGATCAAAATCAACACAGTCCCATCATTCAATCACACCAGAAAAGAACGAAAATAAAATGTACGTATATGCCATCCGCATTCGTCACTGGGTCCCGTCATCACCCGTTAGGTTACTTAACTAACGACAGAGCGGGGACTGGACTAGCGCGGGTGTAAAACATTTACAACATCTAATAGTATATAAACCAATATACATAATCGCTCCAGGCGTGATAATATGCAACATTACAGAAAAGTAATAAGCATCACAGAACAATACAGATAATCTGGGATCCCCGAGTTTCACAGAGCCACTGCTGAAACTCGACGTTCCCCTGTCGTGTGGATAGCCTGTGCAATGAAACCTAGACCCCTACGGGTGCGGCAAGTTACCCGCCAAAACCTGAAGCGAGGCAGTCCCCCACAGCATAGTGAATGGAACACCCGGCACTTCACGGAATCCGGTAAATTGAGCACCCCTCCTTGGGTCAACCTGTACCCCCTACGAGTGCGGCGAATAGTCTGCCAATTTTAGAGTGGGGCCCCTCTGCCTCCCAAAGCCATGAGATGCGGACCCGTTGCCCTCCAGAACCCGGCTATCCGTGCACTCCGTCTCGGGGTAAAACCTAGTACAGTAATGAAAAATAGTACAATAGGTACATCGACCGCAACCTGGTCGTGCCCCAAAAGAATATTATACAACAGGCAGTGACGGCTGTCCACAAGTTGGACGCTCGCCCCGCAATATCAAATGTACATATAAACTCAAACTGTACTACCATTGCACACTGCTATCCACCACGACAAATCCGCAACATCACAGCACAACACAGAACATCAACGCGAATGTCACGTTCGCAAACCCGTCTAAAAGAACTATAGCAATCGGACGCGGTTTACCGATCAAATGATATTCCCGGTCGGAGATATAATGTAAGCACTGTAAACTAACGTGTTTAAATTTCGATCGACCAAAGACCAAATATCAAAAAGTGGGCCCCACTGCTTACTGGTGAACAGTAACAAAACCTGGGCCAAAACGATATTTACCAAAAATCACAAAATCCAACACTGAACCCACTGACAAAATTTGGGAGCACGTGCTCACCACGTGGCCGCGGATGCGCGGCCAAACCATGGGTTTGGCCGCGGATCCGCGCCTCCATGGAGAGATCACGTGCCCAAATTTTGTACGTGTGCTTAAAAATCCCTGCACAGATTTTAGAGACATACATAATTCAATTTTGAGACCATTTGAAATCAACAGAAACTGTCAAGTGAAGAAATTGTGATTTTTGATTTCCGGTTCGATCGATATTTTAAACGCGTTAGAACAAGTTAGTATAGCAAAATGGTGAGGCTCTGATACCACTGTAAGTCTACGTTAGCGCCCCGGCAGTCTACAGACGCCAAAATGCGGAACAAAACTTTTAAACTGGCGCTATCGTATACTTTAACCCGGATCTGCCATTATTGCTAAACTAACAAACAGTAAAGAGTGTAGAAAGGTTGTACCGAACGATCCGAGTCCTTCGTTCTTCAACCATCATCCCACGCTCCGTTGCGGCTTCTCCGATCTCTTCGAACTCCGATATCTTCGTCGAGGTGGCACCACATCGACGATTCTTTAAACGGGCTCCCGCCTCTAACTCGAGGCAACTCGATCGTCAAGTTTGCTAAAAGAGACGACCAAGAATGATGTAGAGAATGAGTAGATGACTTTGTCTCACTTCGTCCAAGTCCGTGGACGATCGGTTAATGAAGTTGCCGAAGGAATTGGGCGATGGAATGAAATGAGGTAATGAAATTTCCATGCACCCAAATACTATCATATCTTTTCTACCAAATTAATCAAGCAAGCAAGTGAAATGGGGAGAGGAGGGGGCCGACCAATATATAGCAAGGAGGGAGGTGATGGTAGGAGGAGGGAGGTGACCATATCACAAATATCATGAAGAAATATCCTAAGGAAAACAAAATAGCATTATGAACATGATGACTCATATTATGGAACCAATTAGAATAAACCTAGTCACCTTATCACAAATGACTCACCAAGCCTCATCATCACTTCTAGAAGCTTCTAGAATGATGACTCACCCCAACTGAAGAAAAGATAAATCCGTCTTTAACCGAATGTTAAAAGACGGCTGATAGAAAACTGGAAACTGGCAACTTCCAAAAGTGATCCTGAAACGAATTTCAGGACAACCCCGAAACTGTATAAATATACCCGCATTTATATTACGACCGAATACAAATGCAACTGAGACAAAAATATTATACCTACTCAATATAATACTCGGATCCGGCTTAAACCAAAGCCGACCAGTATTATCTGCCCGAAAAATCGACACGTGCGTAAATGCACGTGCATTTTCCGAACCCTGCCATAAAACCATACGGCCTCTACAACGTTTCGCCCGAACTTGGGAAACTGTCTGTGGGGGACTCTAATGACTCGTCAGCACCCTGGCAGTGGGTTTAACCACAAACCGTCAGCGGCACTAGCAATGCGTAACGGCTGCCCACGGACTGACCTCAAGGGTGGCCGAGGAGCGAACTCAAGGGAGACCGATGAGCGAACTCCTCCGAAAACCCTACTGAGCCTAACAGTGACAATGTATATACAGTCCGGTCCATTCGTCAATGAGTATCGCATATCTGCCTAGGGGGCTAGTAACGTCAGACCCCCAATAGCAGTATAAGTCGTGTCGGAGTGAAGCCCAAATACACCCTGAGATACTACTGGAGTACCTACCAGTAAATCTCCTACCATGGCCATGGATTTGTGTAATGGCTCTCCTAGACACAGCACGATCTCGCCCCTAATACCGGGAGAGACGAATCCCCTGCCGATCCGCTCACGTGCCTCCATATGGCTCGGGACTGTACCCAAAAGCTACATGTTTGCACGACTCCTTTGAGCCGTAGTAGGGTAGAAATCAAAGCACAGTGGGAACTCACACGAGACAAATGACGACCTCAGGTCGATGAACTAACCTGTACACATGTCACCAGGGAACTGCTATCTGACGGTAGATATAATACTAACTAGCAGATTCCCGGCGAGTCCTGTCCGGTGTACTCATAACCCAATGAGCACCTGTATACATCTTAGGTGATCCAACTGACACCAGTGGCTTGTGAGACCGGCCACCGCCCCTCGTCGGGGTCTCGACTGTATACACTAGTCTACTCCGGAGTATCGATGCCCTGTCTCGAAACTCCCACGACTAGGGACCACAATTAAGGATATGCATATAAACTACCCAACTCTCACGTATATGATCGCCATCATACTGTTGGTAGTAAAGCAAGATCCTAAGGGCTCTATCAAAGTGTAACATGCAATCAGTCACCTGAACATGTACACAACTGATAAAGGCAAACCAGATAGCATACTATCATCTCGAGTAAGACTGTGCTACCGGGATAGGTCCTCCGCAATCATTGCAATCACGTACCTGCGATCCAATAATTGACTATGAGGGCACTATCTCCAACAAATTCAACTCTGGAAAAAATATTAAAAATTCCCAGGAAAACCAGCACTGAATATTATTAATTATGGTGCAAAATTCGATGAGCAATACGACAAAACGGCCGCGGATCCGCCGCTCGAGCCAAGCTCGTGCCGCGGAACCGCGGTGGAATGATGGAATTATGGACTCGAATTTCACAGTAACCCATAATATCACCTGCTGATTTTTCTGCATATTTTTAATTTACAAAAATCCACAAATTCAGAAAATGTCCAGAGAGCATGGAAATTTTGGACTTTCGGGTTCGATCGGACTTCAAACTCCGTCTAGACTTCGCCTAAGGCTCTAGCTAGGCTCTGATACCACTGTAGAGTTCCTAGGCACACACTAGAGGTCTCACAAGGCATCAACCATGCCAATTTCAAATTTTAACGGTGCCGAGAAACCCTAATACGGATCGTTGGCTAGAAGTTTAGGCGAAAAGTAAACTAGTTAACACTTAACTACAAGAATACGGAAATACAACCTTTGTAGATCCGGTCCTCCACCTCCATAGCTCCGTGATGAAGTCCTCTCCGCTGTCCAAATCAAATCCCGGGCTCTAGCGTCGGCTTCATCGGAGAAAGAGCGGGCTAGGTCATCGACGACGTGCCGAAGATGATCTACGTCGAGGCATCGCTAGATCAAGCTCCACCTTCATCAAGCTTTAAAAACTTGTGAAGGAAACACACTCTACTACTTGGCAAGAGGTAGAGGATGAAGAAATAGGAAGTGGTTAGACTTTAGAATTGGATTTCTCACTTGTTTTCATCAATCACCATTGATGAAGTACGCTTCTTCATGGAAGAAGAAGATGAAGATGAAGAAAGAATTATTATGATAAGTTAATTAAAAAGAAAAGAAAAAAGGATACTTATCATAATAATAATCATGATTAGGTGTAGAGAATAGACCATGGTTAATTGCAAGGGTTAGGGTTAAGCATGAGACAAAATGGTCACAAAGTCAAAGCTTCATGAAGCTTCAAAGAAAGAAACAAAACTTGCAACCATTTCATTTCTAATCTTTTCCAAATAAATAAATAAATAAATGATTAAGAAAAAGAAAACCCTAATCATCAATTTAACCATGGTTTAATCTTTACACTTAACCAAGTTAACATGTATCATCAAACATGATACAATCATTTGCACAAAAAGTATATCACATATACAACTTGTACAATCAAGTGAGAAAATCCATATAAAGTGAACCAATGCTAGTTAATGCAAAGTAATATATCAAATATATAATTATGCATTAAATCATTAAATCAACACTTGATTTAACGATCCGGTCATATCGCATATAACCGGCTAGTATCCTATGTATCGGCTTATCGAATCAATCTTCGATTCGATAACTAGGTTATATCGCATACAACCACTCGACACATTCATCGCGAGAATGAAATACGGTATCACATACATGCATTATTCTCGGTCCCGCACATATCTCATATGCGCTCCTATTTCGTTTCGCTTGAGCCAGGAAACCTCTGTGTAGGACTCTAAAGACTCGTCAATACGCCGGCAGCAGATGATGATCATATCAAACATCCACAAGCCGCAAGCGGTCTGCTAAACGTAACGGCCACCCGGGTATTGAGCGATCAGAAGATCGACGAGCAAGCCCGCTCACACTCCTGTGAATCCAACCAGTAACACTACCGTACAGTCCGGTCTGATCGTCTGATATGTCGCATATCTCGCCTAGGGGTGGTAAACGTCAGACCCCAATAGCTCGATAAGTCATGTCGATATGAGGTCTATAACAGTTCGAGAAACTACTGGTAACACTTACCAGTAAATCTCAGCAACCCTGGCCAGGGATTTCCGGTTATAGCCAATCGAACACAGCGCAACATCAACTCCCTATACCGGGAGAGACGAATCCCCTCCTATCGCTCATTGCCTCCATGTGACTCGGGACTGTACCTAAAAACCACCGTTTTGCACGCCCTCTTGGACGTGGTAAGATGGAAATCAAAGCACAGTGGGAACCACACAAGACTCTATGACGATCTCGGGTCAACAGACTACTCTGTACCAGTGTCACCAGAGAACTGCCATATGACGTGAGGTATAATACCATCTGGGAGTTCTCGGCGAGTCCGTCCAGTGTACCCAGTCTCCACTGAGCACCCGTATATCATCTCTGATGTCAAACACCAATGGATATGGGATCATCCATCGCCCATCTATATAGGTCGAGAAGGTATACGCTAGTCTACTCTGGCATATCGATGCCCCGTCTCGATACACCCACGACTAGGGACCTTGAAGGATGTACTTATGGGCCACCATGTCCCCACTAGTATGATCCGCATCATAGTCCAGGTAGTCAAGTACACATCCTAAGGGCTTTACCAACATGTAACAGAGAGACAATCAGCATACACGTTAAGGTAAAGAGTAACCAGATAGCATACTATCATGTCGAGCGAGAAAGTCCTCCCTATATATGTCCCAGCATCCACTACCATATACATCCTATGTACAGTAATGGCCTCTAGGGCATACATATAACTAACACATACAACTAACATTCTCCCACTTGCACTAGGGCCAGCTGCTGTAGTATCTCATACCGAGCATCCCGAAGTGTCTCTCGAACTGTATCTGGGGAATGGCCTTTGTGAGTGGATCCGCTGTGTTGTTCTTCGTGTCAACTCTCTTGACCTCGATCTCCCGGCGATCAACTATCTCCCGGATCAGGTGATACCACCTCAGAATATGCCTGGATCGCTGATGGGACCTGGGTTTCTTGGCCAAAGCCACCGCTCAATTATTATTACAATACAAAGGTATTGGATCCTTAATGGATGGAACCACTCCAAGTTCAGTTATGAACTTCTTGATCCAGACAGCCTCTTTGGCAGCATCGTTGGCAGCGATGTACTCAGCCTCCATCGTCGAGTCTGCCACGGTTTCCTACTTAGAACTCTTCCAGCATACCGCCCCACGTAGAGGGTAAAGACAAATCCCGAGTGCGACTTAGAGTCGTCCTTATCACTCTGGAAGCTCGAATCGGTAAAGGACTCCACTTGTAGTTCTCCATTACCTTACACCAAGAGCATCTCTTTAGTCCTTCATAAGTACTTGAGAATACTCTTCACAGCTGTCCAGTGACTCTCTCCAGGATCTGCTTGATACCTACTCACTACACTTAGTGAGTGTGCTACATCGGGTCTGGTACATAGCATCGTGTACATGATAGAGCCTACTGCCGAAGCATAGGGTATCCCTTGCATGCGAGCTCTCTCCAAATCAGTCTTGAGAGACATCTCTTTGAAGAGAGTGAGTCCAGAGATTGTGGGTAAAAACCCATGCTTGGATTCTTCCATACTAAACCTCTTCAGTATGGTGTCAATGTACCTTGATGGGGACAATCCCAGTATCCGTTTAGATCTATCTCTATAGATCTTAATCCCCAAGATGTAGGAGGCATCCCCTAGATCTTTCATTGAGAATCTTTGTGATAAGAAGAGCTTGACCGATTGCAGCATAGGAATGTCATTTCCTATCAAGAGTATGTCGTCCACGTACAATACAAGGAAGACAACCTTACTCTCTGCCACCTTCTTGTATATACAAGGTTCATCTACGTTTTTGACGAAATCAAAATCTTTGATAATGACATCAAAGCAGATGTTCCAACTCCGCGATACTTGCTTTAATCCATAAATGGATTTAAGCTGCTTGCACACCTTCCCGCTGCTCCCACTAGCTACAAAGCCCTCTGGCTGAGTCATGTACACGCTCTTTTCTAAATCACCATTTAGAAAGGCGGTCTTAACATCTATTTGCCAGATTTCGTAGTCATGATATACAGCGATGGCAAGCATGATCCGGATGGATTTAAGCATAGTTATTGGAGAAAAGGTTTCGTCATAATCGACACCTGGTCGTTGACGAAAACCCTTTGCAACAAGTCTAGTTTTGAAAGTCTCCACTTTTCCATCTACACCAAGTTTTTTCTTGAAGATCCACTTGCTCCCAATGGGTTTTACCCCTAAAGGAGCATCTTCCAAAGTCCATACTTTGTTGGTGTACATGGATTCCATCTCAGAACGCATTGCATCCAGCCATTTCACTGAGTCACCGCTCATGATGGCCCGCTCGAAACTAGTTGGGTCATTATCCTCCATGATGCAATCCTCGCTCCCACCATCCATGAGAAAATCATAGTATCTCTCAGGTGGGTGAGGAACCCTACTAGATCGGCGGAGTGGCTGGGGTTCATCGGGAACTACCGAATCCTCCGGTTCCACCAAATCTTCTGTCGTAGTCTTTATTGCTGGAACCTCTTCCAGTTCTACCTCCTTGCCACTAATCTCTTTTTCAAGAAATTCCTTTTCTAAAAAGGTGGCATGTCGATAAACAAACACCTTTTGTTTCTCGGTGTGGTAGAAGATACACCCACGCGAATGTTTAGGATATCCAATAAACTTACACAGAATAGACCTTTCCCCGAGCTTTTTCGGATTTTGTGTTTTCACATATGCCGGACAATCCCATATCTTAACATAATTAAGATATGGTCTCTTTCTTTTCCATATCTCATATGGAGTGGTTGGCATAGATTTGTTGGGAACCATATTCAATAGGTCTGCAGCTGTTTCCAGTGCATATCCCCAAAAGGAAATAGGCAACTCAGCAGTGCTCATCATAGAGCGCACCATATCTAATAGGGTGCGGTTCTTCCGTTCATATACACCATTGTGGTGTGGTGTATATGGAGGAGTTAGCTGAGAGAGAATCCCATTCTCTTTTAGGAAGTCCAGGAATTCATTGCTCAAGTATTCTCTTCCTCGATTAGATCGAAGGATTTTAATACTTTTCCCGGTCTGGTTCTCGACTTCTTGTTTATATTCTCTAAATTTCTCAAAAGCTTCTGATTTGTGTTTCATCAGGAACACATATCCGAATCTAGAGAGATTGTCAGTGAATGTAATGAAGTACGCAGAACCATTGCTGGCATGTGTAGATATGGGACCACATACATCACTATGTTCCAGTCCCAAGAGTTCCGTAACTCTTTCTCCGTGTCCCGTAAATGGAGTTTTGGTCATCTTGCCTTTGAGACATGACTGGCAAGTGTTATAAGATGAAAATTCGAAAGGATTCAAATATCCATCCTTATATAACTTAGCTAGCCGTGTCGCATTGATATGACCAAGTCTATAATGCCACAAGAAGGATTCGTTCATTTCTGAACTCTTCCTCTTGTGTGTGTTTGTTACGCTCAGAACTGTTGATTGATTTAGAACATAAATGCCATTGCACAACGTGCCTGATCCAACCAACTTTTTGTTCAGGAAGATGTTCATAACATTATCCTGTAACACAAAATTATATCCCTCTTTACTTAATAAAGAAACCGATATAATGTTGTATATCAGGTTCGGCATGTAATAGCATTCGTTCAGAATCAATGTATTACCAGTTGGTAATACAAGGTGATATTCCCCGACGGATTTAGCTGCAACAATTGCTCCATTTCCAACCCTTATGTCTTTATCACCTTCTCCAAGTTCTCTACCTTTTCTAAGCCCATGTAACAAATTACATATATGGGATCCTGACCCGATATCTAATACCCAGGACGTAGAGCAATTGGAGAAACAGTTCTCTGTAACGAACACACCCGAAGAAAATGCATCAATATGTTCTTTCTTCATTCGGGTGGTATGGAAATCCTGGTATTCCCCTATATCCTGTTCAGTCTTATAACTTTTACAAGAAAGAACGGAACCAACGTTTCCCAACACAGTATAACATGCGGGTTCGGTCAATACATCCATATTATTATCTTGATTAAGGCATGATATGGTCTCTACCTGGAGAGAGAGAGAAGAAAACACTTTAGTGTTGCAAGATCAGATTGGTTATTATTTTATCTAATCAGGATGGCTCCCACTGTTTTTATCAAATCTTCCTTCAAACCCTAAAAGGAAAGACTAGCCGGGATTAATTACACCCTACAATTTCGCCAATCTTTCAGTCAGGCCAGTGTCGGTACTTTGACGGAGGTTCTCCGTACTTTCGCACGGACCTAATTAAAATAAACCTCGTTTTCCTAGAGGCATAACCCTGTTGACACCTTTCTAGACACCTACTTGATCGGCTAATTGTCCTGTGTAAAACTCTCCCAGGAGTAACAATTACTCGCAGTGGTTATCGGGATCAAACTATCTCATATAAGGTATGCAATCTCATTGCAAATTTCAACATTTGAAATTCCCAATAATATTTTGTCCTTAGCGTCCCATGACCTTGAAGCAGGCCAACAAATCATAGTGCGCTAGTCAAGTTCAACCTGTCATTTCTTGATTGAATTAAACCCACCCGCACGACCCTTGACGCAGGCCAACAAAGTCGCACGACTACCCTAATCCAATCTGCATCATATGCATAAGCAGATAAATACTAGTTAGCTACCGCACACTACGCCTTGACGCAGGCCAACAAACGTAGCACGAATACTAAGTAGAACTTATCTGAAATGACGGAGGGCTACGGCAGGTTTTTCTGAAAACCTATTGCGTAATGAACTTGATATCGTTGTAGAAACAAGTGAATTTTGAAAAGGAGTGTTTTTGAGGCTTTCATTAGTTTTGTTAGAAAGATCATTCCCGGTGAAGGGATCTCGGCTCTTTCCTTATTGAATAAGGTGCGGGATATATCATATATATCACTATGCAAAGCAAAACTCCAAAAGCAATCAAAAGAAAAGCCGGGTGTTGTAGCATCTGCCAGTTTTGCTAAATAGGTCATTCCCGGTGAGGGGATCTCGGCTCTTTCCTCATCGAATAAGGTGCGGGATATATCATATATATCACTATGCAAAGCAAAAACTGTAGCTACCCTTTTTGAAAATTTGATTCTACAACATCTTTTAGGTTTCTTTTCTTTCATTAATCACATAAATGAAGTCCCATCATTTAAGTCACCTAAACATCACAGATAAATACAACGCACACTTATGCCATCCGCATTCGCCTCGATGACCCGTCATGCACCGTTAGGTTAGGTAACTAACGGCAGAGCGGGGCAGGGCTAGCACGGGTGTAAAACATAAGTAACGTCTATATAATATATGATATATACTATATGTTGGGTCGCGAAAGCGTCCCGGCCATCAAAACGCGGCCAAAATGCGGAACAAAAATTTCTGAAACCGGCGCTACCGCTACCCGAATCTCGGATCGACCTTAAACCCTAAACTAGAAAACTAACTAAGAGTTAGAATCTTTATACCGAGTTGATCCGTGTCCTTCGGTCTTCATTCCAAGCTCCTAGCGGCTCCTTGATATGGTTTGCTTTCTGGTCTTCCTCCATCTCCGATGATCCACCTGAGGGAAACGGCGCAAGCTCCAGCCTCGACAAACGAGGCAACCGACGCTCCAAAGTCGCTAGCGATGGAGAGTGGGGGTGTATGAAAATGTCACTACAATTTTCTCTCTACATATGAGCTCAATGAGAAACTCAAGAAAGATGAAGAAGTGAGGAAGCATTGGCATGAGCAATAAAGAAAATACTAAGTGTTTTGGTGAGCATGAGAGAATGAGAGAGAGCAAGTGTGTAATGTCAATTAAAACCAAATGAAATGAGCCCCTCCTCCATCATAGTGGCCGGCCCCCCTTCTCTCATTCCCACTAAAAAATATCTCATCAAATAATACACTTAAACAATTTCAAACCATACCATACACTATGCATTGACTCATGCCCATACCATGAACTATGTTCATGCCACCTCACACATTCCACCTCATTTATAAAAAAAATGAATTTCTATAAATGGAAAATCATATAAATGAGGTGGCATCTTCTAGAAGCTATTCCGTATAAAATACGGAATACTTCTCGGTACATGTATCAAAATACATATACGCGTATTCGTACCAAAATATGAATAGCCTAGAGAGAAAATGAATAGTGAACAATAATACTAGAATACGTATATACAAATACATATATAAATTATTAAATCAAAACCCGATTTAATAATCCGGCTTAATCCTAAGCCGCTAGTATTATCAACCGTCCGATTAAAGTTTACGCAGCAAGTGCACATATTTAATCGGACACCCGTATGTACCAACATACGACATGTACACCATATCGCCTGAACCGTGAAAACCCTCTGTGTGGGATTCTAAAGACTCGTCAATACGCTGGCAGTGGGTTTAACCACAAGCACGTCAGCGGCACTAGCTGTACGTAACGGCTACCCGGGTATTGAGCGAAAGGGAGGCCGACAGGCAAACTCATCCTGAACCCCTACTGAACCTGACAGTGACAATATCCGTACAGTCCAGTCTGTTCATCTAAGAGTATCACATATCGAGTTTAGGGGGTGGATAAAGTCAGACCCCTAACAACGCGATATTTAGTGTCGGTATGTAACCCATCACCACCTGAGAAACTATCGATCCTGAATCGGTAATTCTCGTTCACCATGGCCATGGATTTCTGGTGATGGCCACCCGTACACAATGCGACATCAACCCCCAATACCGGAAGAGACAAATCCCCGACGATCCGATCACTGCCTCCATGTGGCTCGGCACTGTACCCAACTAAAACCTTTTTGCACAACTCCTTTGAGCCGTGGTAGGGTAGTAATCAAAGCACAGTGGGAACTCACACGAGACAAATGACGATCTCAGGTCGACAGACTAACCTGTACACATGTCACCTGGGAACAGCTATCTGACAATAGGTATAATACCAACTAGTAGGTTCCCGGCGAGTCCATCCAGTGTACTCATAACCCAATGAGCACCTGCATACTATCTTAGGTGAACAAACTAACACCTATGGCTTGTGAGACCTGGCCACTGCCCCTCGTCGGGGTCTCGATCAGTATACACTAGTCTACACTGGAGTATCGATGCCCGGTCTTGATACTCCTATGACTAGGGACATTTAAGGATGTGCTTATAGACCCCAGCTCCCACATATATGATCGCCATCATAATGCTGGCAGTCAAGCAAGAATCCTATAGGCTCTATCAACATGTACATGATGATAAAGAAAAACCAGATAGCATACTATCATCTTAAGTAAGACTGTTTTATCGGTATAGGTCCTGCCTCAATCATCATAATCATAAGTCCGCGACTATGATAATTGCCTTGAGGGCACTATAGCCAACAATCTCCCACTTGCACTTAAGGCCATTATTGCGATGTCGCATACTCACAGCCCGTGTGATACCGAACACTCAACTTCTCTACTAATCAGTTTCGCAAAGCCCGTTTGCGAAAATGATTGCGTTCGAGAAATAGCCTCAGTGAGTGGATCCGCTCCAATGTTTCTTTCCGTATCTCTCTATATCTCAACATCGCGGAGAAAGCTATCTTCCGAAATGAGAAATACCTGTCTTAGAATTTGTCTGGATATTTGATGGGACCCAGTTCACAAATGAACTCCAAATCCAGCAAGCTACTTAGACTGTATCGTCCACTGAATTTAATCAGTATCCTGCACCATGCCTTTCCTCAGTATCCGCTTGGACCACTTGTCCAATATACTGTCCCTCAAAAGAGGGAAAAACTATAACTCTGACAGTCACTCTGTCAACCAGGTCACCTTGGAAGCCTGAAATGATAACCGTCTCCTGAGGGAGGCTGTCGTAATCATTTCCCTAGAACATTCACTTATGTTCAATAACTGCTTCCCAATGTTTCTCCAGGATTGGATTAATATATCTGCATATTGCATCTAGTGCAAAAGCAATATCTGGTGTGGTACTTGACATTTCATGATTAACTCAATTTCCTAAGCAAGTGATATGCTAATCATGCAGATCCTTCTCCCCTTTAGTCTATAAGACACCTTTAGAGAGGGTGACTCCATCATCTGCAGGTACACCACCATGCCAGGAGTCGTCCATTCTAAAATATCTCTAGAATAATGTCAAATTACCCAAATTGGGATACTTCCCAAATCTAGATCTAAAACCATAGATCTAGTAACCAGAAAACCTGATATTACATATTCAATGGAGAGAAACAACTTTGTGACAACCACAGTATAACCGATCGTAGTATAGGAATATCTCTTCCTATCAAGTGCATGTCATCCTAGTACCTGGACATCACTCTCTACTACCTTCTTACCAGATCTATCTCCTATTCTGATGAAGTCAAAGACTATGACTGTCACATCAAAAATAGATGATCTATTTCCGCTATACCTGCTTTAGTCTATAAATAGACATAAACTACTTGCCCATTATGCTTCCGCTGCTCCCACTGACTACAACAACCCTCTGGCAGAGTTATATACACGTGCACTTCCAAAGCTAGTTTAGAACAATGCTATACTCATCCTCCTGCCGGGTCTTATAGTCTACAACAGCAGCAATGGTAAGTCTGGGTAAACAAGAACCTCCTGTCACCGTCTCTGAGAAGACCGAAGTACCTCTCGGGTGCCTGAGGTTACCCACCAAATCTGCGGAGTGGCTAATGGAACGTCAAAAACAATTGAATCCTTAGGTTCTATTAAATCTTCAGTAATCGTTTGTGGTTCTGGAATCACTTCCAGTTCTACCATACTCCCACTTTTGTTTTTCTGAAAAAGTCATTTTACTAAAACTGTGGCGAGTCAAGAACAATATAAATATTGATCTTCCTGATGGTAGAAAGTTAACCCTCGTTAAAGCCCGGGATAACCCATAAACAGCCATTACTAAAACGTGCCTTGAGTTTATCCGGATTCTGGTTTTAAGCATCATCCGGACAACTCCCTATACCTTAATATCGTTAAGATATAAATTGATTATATATATATCTAATATAGAAACAAAAGCACTAATTTAATTGGAACCAGATTCAAAATCATGCAGCTGTCTTCAGTGCATATCAACCAAAATGGAAGGAGGCCATTCAGCATTACTCATCTAGGAGTGCATCCATATATGAGTAACCTGAAAGAGAAGCAAGTTCTCAAAACCATTACTATCAACGAAATACCAAACACAAGTATCTATGTAACAACCGAGCCTAATGCTACTAGTTTCTGTTACCGTATGATCGGTGTATGGTGTTTACTTCATTGATCTTAATTGACTGTTGCTAGTTATAAATTTTACCCCGACAATTCAGTATTGCATATAACAATCTAAGGCATCTAAAATAAAATTAAAAATACTTGTCATGGCCTGCTTGACACCCCTAACCCTGTGGTAGCGTCCTTGCATCACGTTCTCGTCCCGTTCAGTGAAACAGACGTGTTTGGACGGCTACGCGCACGTACGTGCGTCCGTTTTTGGGGGTATGCCTTTTGATTGTAAAATCCTTCATTTTAATTTTTGGAACCCGCCAATAATTTTCTTATTTCAAATTCAAATTTTTGGACCCGACCCGGGCGCAATTTGGAAATATGTTGCATTTGCGCCAAATCCTTTTTCTAATATTTTTTTTAACAAACGAAAATAAAATATAACCCTCATAATCTATTTTCATTTTTCCTAAAATCTTTTACATTTCTTTTCCTATCCCCGGCCAATCATCTTCATGTTAACCCCCTGGCCCCACGCGCTTTCTCCCTCTCTCTCGCTAACGCCAAGATTCTCTCTCCTCTCCACTTCCTCTCTCCTCTCGATCTCTCACTTCCTCCCCGTCTCTCTCTCTCTCCCCATCCGTCTCTCTCTCCCCTATATATATTTCTCTCCTTCCTCAATTTCTTTCAACAGAACCCACCTTCGCGATAAAACCCTAGCCGTCTCATCTTCCACCGCCATAGCCCCAGCGCCGACGCCGTCATCACAGAACTCGTCGCCTCCTCGCCCTCGTCACATCCACATCCACTTCTTCTTCTTTCGTGCACCCTGCACCGTCAACCGCAGCCCCCCTGCACGTCTGCACCACCGGGAATCGCCGCCAGTAGCCTCGTCTCTGTACTCCGGCCGTCGTACAAACCCCGGTGAGCCTTGCCTGTGTCTTCTTCTTCTTCTTCTTCTTTTTCTTCTTTTCCTTTTTCTCCTTCTTTCTTTTCTTTCAGATCAAGTCTTAATCTGCCGTTCTCTGCAGGCCGTGCCCAGAACCGCGTCGACGCAGTCGACGACCGCAGCCCATCCACAGATCCTCGTGAGCACCCCTTCTCTATCCTCCTTCCCTTCTCTCTTCTTGATTCTTCTTTTATCATTGCATGCATTCTTGAATATTGTAGATTCACTGTTTTTGGTTTCGCCGAAATCCGGCCGTGCCGGCGGCGTGTCCCGACGATCTAGTGAGGTACTCCGACTTGTGTGGTTCCACTGGTTGTCGTTCGGACCTTTTCCGTGCACCGTGCGCGCGTCGCGACCTTTTCCCCGCCGACGCGCGACGTTCCGTATTCTGCTTCGCAACCCGTCGAGGCAAGTACACCTTGCTACATGCTAAATAATATATATACATATACATTGATAGCACCCCTAAACCTGTAGGTTAACTTTAGTACCATAAATTCCATTTTTCGTGTTCAATGTCGTGTTATATCATTTTAACTTCCAAGCTTGAACCTACCGTTTGCAATTACTTTAGTAAACCTAATAATCACATTTATATGTTTTAGTCACACTTTCACTATTGACATAGCCTATGGCATTCTCTCTATAGTTTTACTACATTCGGACACTCGTGTGCATTTAACCTGTATTAGCTGTGATTTCGTCCTTTGAACCTATATATGAATCATTGCATCCATAAAATTCTTAAAACTTGTTAACATGATTTAACGGCCAAAATTGTCATACTGTATTCTTACAATGTTGAAATCATCTCTGAAACACAACTGATAACTGATTGAATCTGCTTTATTGTTTAATTCATGGCTTAGATTATGTTGTTGATAACCATGCTTGATTATTTAACCCTAATTATGTAACTGATTATGAGTACACCCATGATATCGGTTACATCTTGACATGACTTGCTACATACATATTGATTGACCCGATATGGTACCGTATACTGCTTGAGTTGACCTGATGTACCATGACCTGACCCGTCACCTGATCTTTTGTTTAATGCCAACAAACCTGACATGTAGTCCTTATGGACCGTTCCTGTTGTCTATTCAGACAAACCTGCTTACCTGATCCTGTGTTGGCATTAATCCTTGATTACTGAATACCTGACTTGACATACACATATAACTTGGGGGTATGGGGAAATCAAAGGTGAAACCTGACTTGTAACTCAACAGTTCGCTACTTGTTCTGATCAGTTTTAGAGGCTTGGCCAGCCTTGGAATGATGCTGCTGACATCATTCATCTGTACACATTCCTGTTTAGTGCCTAGCGGCATGTCTCGGTTTCAGCCCGAGAATCTGGACCGTGGTCCCGGGTATGCACGGGATACTATTGAGTTACAACGATGATTCATCAATTTGATTTCAAAGACTTTAGAACAGAAAACTTGATAGAACAGTTTAGTTTACCATTTGCACACTACCCTGCACTGCCCTGATTTATATTATTGTTACCCTTGCTTATTTCATGTTTACATTCGCATTTTCCTGTTACACTGTTCATATTTTATTACTTGATGACACGACGCGCTGACGTCTGGGTTTTGCATGGCCCAGATTCTGTACCGCTGTTGCAGTCCGAGCAGGAGTACTTCAGCCAGCAGGCTGAGCTGTGAGGTGTCAGTATTAGTTAGTTCTTTATTTCCTGCATTTTATTCCTGATGTGAGCCCGCATTATGGGACATACATTCTAGTTATTGTATATTGGATCTTTTGCTTCCGCACTTTTATTATTCTTGACTCATGTTATCTTGGCTTATGGACATGTTTTAGTTAGTGTTATTTTGTTCTTGATATCTCTACAGCCGTAATGTGACTGTGGATGGATACTTCCTACCCACAGGTAGCATGGTTGGCTATGTCACGTGCTCATTTTAGCGTACTCTGGGAAGCGGGGCGTGACATGGTTCTTTTGGTATCAGAGCCATAGGATAGTTGGGTTGATTCTTTTGTAGTTGGGTATGGTACCCAATACACGAATTAGGAAACCCGTGTTTAGGAAACATGTCCTGCCACCTTGCCGTTTTACTGTTCTTGAATCAAATTCTTCCTGATTATATCTTTTACGATGTGCAAACTTCCTTTGCATATCGACTCGAAAACCTGATTCCTTGTTATCTCTAGGACTTAGGCGACTTGGGTGGAGTTATGTAATTATGGCTATGATACCGCGGCATAGTTACAATGCGGTACTCTATTTAAGTAACTTGGAGTTCTAGCCTTGATCTATATTTTGAATCTGTTATCATGCTAATATTGGGTGTTTTGATTTCAGGAATATGGCAGATAAGAATTTGAAGACGTACCAAAGGCGTGTGGACGAAGCCGCCATGCTTGGAGTGATAAGGGGAATGCTGGAGAATCAAAAGAGACAGACCGAACTGATCCAGTAGCAAGCGGAATCGTTTCAGAAAGGTTTGCAGACCGTTCAGCAGTCCGTAGACAAGGTTGAAGCTAAACCAATTGATCCAGTAGGGACCGTAGCAGATTTCAGGCGTTTGGGTCCGTCTGCATTTACTAGTTTGGAGGAGCCGTTGCCAGCAGAGCAGTGGCTAGTTGACACAGAGAACTTGCTTGTTGCGGCACAGATTCCAGATGAGAAGAGAGTTGATGTGGTATGCATTCAGTTAGTAGACTACGCCCGAGAATGGTGGCTTGTGGAGGAGACCCGCTTGCCCAAGCCGATCAGGTGGGCGGATTTTTTCGAAGAGTTTCCTAGAGAAGTTCTTCCCGTGGACCGCACGGGAGAAAATGGAAGAGAAATTCATCGGGCTAAGGCAGAATGGAGCACCCGTGGATGTGCATGCAGCAGAATGGACAAGACTCAGCAGATTCGCTGGACCTTTAGTTGCCAACGATGCAGACAGGGCACGGAGGTTCATGCGCAGCTTGGACGTGGACATCCAGAGGCAGATTGTCTTCCTGGGTTTGACCACTTTCTCACAAGTACTTGCGGCAGCTCGAGAGCAGCAGAGCTTATCTGGGATGAAGGGGAGTTTGCAGCAGACAACAGTTGCGGTAAGGAAGCCAGCATTTGTACCAAACCAAGCTCATGGTCGCAGAGGTATTCCAGTGGACCGTCGAGGCGTAGCACCAATGAAGAAGCATGTTGTGGTTGACCAGAGAAGGAACGTGACTTGTAACTACTGCAATTTACCTGGCCACGTGCAAAAGGATTGTCGAAGGAGGCTGGGACTCTGTTTAGTTTGTGGAGCGGCAGATCACGCTGTCAGCGCTTGTCCGTCGAAGCTTCGTACGAGGGATGATATTCAGAAGCCTCCGCATAGACCGTTTGTCACGTCCCGAAAGTACGGAACATGACCGACACTTAAACTACGAAACGTCTTGAGGCGTACGTAATCTAAGTAAGCCGAAAACCCAGAAATCCAAACCAAGAAAAGTAGTAGAGTGTAGAAAAACCAATTTAAATCAAGTAGTTTTAATAGCATAAGCCGAATTATGCGTTTTTAAAAACATCAAATATTTCCTGAAAATTTCGGCAGAGTCTCCTTTGTAAATACCGGCCCCCAAACGGGATACAACATGAATAGTATACGAAATCAATAAAAGGCATCCCCAATCGGGAGCTAGCTCTTCGTCAATCGACGGTCACAACCACACAAGCAATATAATATACAACGCCAAGGGCGAGGATCAAAACTCAAAAGGAACTCAAAACAACAAGAAATCCACAGAAAAATAACGCGCGACTCTAAGGTCGAAAGAATAACATCACTGTCTCTAGCACAAAAATAAATACATGTTTGGTTGATGGAACTTGTAGATACAACTGAATAATAATATACAATGTAAAATGATGGGTACGATACAAATAAACCCACCTACTAGCAAGTCACCCGAAAGAAGCAGTGCCAGCAGAGCCGTAATGAAACCTGTACGGCAAAACCTGTAAGGAACTGTGGCACAACGGGGTGAGTTGCCAACTCATGAGTAGAAAAACATCTACGAACAGAAACCGCATGAACAACGCAATCCTAGGTCAACGATCATAATATAACCTCAAATATATATAACATGCAGCCTAACAATGATTAGGGTAAATATCTAACCCGAGTGTAATCCCATGTGCCCGTGTCAGTGCCTCAGGTAGCGATATATCATATGGATGATGTATGAATGCATGAAACAGAATGCATGTACTGAATAAAACTGCTTTCATAAATCAGTGAGATTTCTGTATTTTAAAAATGAGGTACCATAAATGAAATCAGCATAAAACAGTGCCCAGCATCGACACAAAAAAAGTGTCCAAATACCTCGATATCTCTGTGTCACAATCTCTGTACCTCAAATCTCAAAATCTCAATGTCTCAATCACAATATCTATGGCGCCGTCAGTCCAGACCGGCCCCTACCATCCATCTCAAGACCACGACGGTATCCTCCGGATATCCGACGCGTCTCGTAAAATCACCGGTCGGTAGTGCTTCCCTGCCAGGCTCAACGTCAACAACACGATCCTCTTGCCCCGGGGTACCGCACCGGGCCCACCATGTACCCGAAACGGTTCCTCCACTCCTCGAATCGGGTCTCGAAATCTATCAGCAAACTCATGGTGGACGACTCATACATCATGGGAAAAACCGCACTTTTTATTTAAAAAGAGAGAAAGCAGTTTATATAAGTTTTGCGGTTTCCCCCCCAAATCCAGAAAATCTCATGGAAATCCGAATCCAAATCATCAATAGTATGTAAAACCATGAATATAGGCATAAGAATCCACGAATGCGGCATAACAATGAATAACAGTATGCATGAAGTGACAAGTAATAACTACAATGTTAAGCTGGCATATAAGGCAGGTACACTAATATCATGTCAAATTACTAACTAACAAGCTAAGTCAAGCAATAATATTTTCTAAGGTGTACGTGACATGGCAATTACCGATGAAGATGTGTGTGAGCCAGCAAGTAAGTGCACGTGGTACATACGCATCATCGGTAATGGTGCTGGTGTCCTAACAGTATGATATCAACAATGCAATAAGAAATTATAATATAAGTATGCGATACGGAGCGAATAGTAAAAATGAGCGGGAGATAAATACTAGACACAACGACAACTAATATGGGCTAACAGCTACACTAAACTATAGGGCTGAGCTATCAAGCTAAACTAAAGGTAAGGAAACCACCTAACACCTGAGTCGATACATATGTACATATATATTAGTCGGTGATCCCGCATCGATAATATCACATCCGATACCATATCTATAATCAAATATTCCCAAGTCAAGAGTGCGGATCAAACATCAATATATAGCTCGTACGTAAATCCGTCGTATGACATCCCAAATCTGGGTACGGGTCAATATCACATTCATCATACTATTCATCTGGTATCCTCTTTATCAAATATCATGATCTGGGTACTGATCTACGTCTAGTACAATACTGATATCGCCTAAGTATGCATGCACGTGTGTGAAACACTACGTCAAGGACCCGCTACAACGTCATGTCGTATCTCAAATACGAACCCTACCATATCACCGATCTCACGGCCTCAAATCAAATCTCATCGACTCATCTCAAATCCCAAGTACTATCCTCATCATCCATGCATGTGTATATTAATGTATATATGCATAGTCCCATACCCATGCGTATATACATATATACACATCCCCATCTACACACAAGAAAGTAATGTATGCAAGTCTGTGTGTGCGTATGCGGGTATAACAACTACTCTAGTGTTTTGCAACTAACCCAAAGCTAATCCATGAACACATAATCATATCATGAATAAACATTCTCGTATCATAAAATACCTATATAAACATATATATATGAACTATACTACGGACTGCGGGGGTGCTATACGCCATCCACCCGACTTCTCCCCGTAGATATAAATCTACTCACCTGGTCCTTGCTCGCCGGTGCCGATGTCGCCACGCGCTTGCTTGTCATCTCGAAGTCCACATGGGGTACTTACATATGATAACGCACCGTATTGCATTAAAATCCGACTCATGACCAAAACGACACACGAATCCCACATAGGTCAAAACCTATGGCTGCTTTCACAATTCAACCCAAAAACCCTCGACGTCGCCGTACAAACGCCAAACCATCGAGAAAAACCCAAACACACTCATTTGCACGATCACAAGCACTAATTATACTATAAAATAGGTTAAAATTCACAAAAACCCCAAACTCACTTTAAAAGCCATTTTTCCGAAAATCTAACAAGCAAATATTACCCGTTTTAGTACAAAACTCGACGTTTAAACAAATCTAGCGGCCATAATACTTATTAAACATCTTAAATAAGTCATAAAAACAATTTCCATAATTTAATCTCATTAAATTTCATTAACCCCAAAATTCTAGTTTACAATATACCCAATTTTAACAATTTTATAGAAAAAATGCACAAACAACAAGTTAGCTTGGATTTTCATGAACTAAAGTATTAAACTACATTTTATAATGTTAAAGAAGTCATGAAAAACCTAATTACATTTTAAAACCCAATTATTTAACCAATTTTAAAAACCTAGTTAGCAAATTAACGTAATTATCACAAATTTTAAACTAACAATTAACAACTAGCTACTAACTTTGTTTTAACATGCCATAAGAGCCTAAATACATTACACAACCATACATCAATTTCACAAAACCCTAACTTGCATTCAAACCCTTTCTTGAATTTTCAATCTTGAAATTGGAATCAATTAATTAACTAATTAAACTAATTTAAAGTAGCTTATAAAAAATTAAACACTTGGGTTAGGATTATACCTCCAAACCATGAGATCAAACTTAAGATCTAGCCTCCCAAAATGCTCTCTAGCTCCAAGATCCATACTAGAATAGGCCAAGGAGAAATGGGTAGAGATTGGATTTGGAGTTGGTGGAAATCTTGTGTTGATTTTTGAAGAAAAATGGAGAATTTTTGAGAGGAAAATGGATGAAGCATTTGGGGGAGGCTGCTGCTGCACATGGAGAAGGGATTCAGCCAAGTAGGAATGGGGTTGTAGGTGTGTGGGTAATTTACCAAGTCAAGAGAATAAAAAAAGAAATCCATATCTCATTACCTTTACACCATACCTCATTATCTATCATTATTCTATTAATTTGTATACTTTGAGGAGAAAAGAAGTGGTCAAGTGGGGAAGTGTGGGATGGCTGCAGATTTTTGGGCTGGCCATGAGGGAGAGGGGTGAGAGTGTGGGGTATGTGTATTAAATTTCCAAGAAAAACCCCTTCAAAACTCATATTTGCAACTTACAACAATTTCTATTTTAAATTTAGTTTTCCCTTAATTATAACCAATTAGAACTTGAAATAAATAGCTAAAAATTTATATTACTAACTATATTTTAGTTATCATGGTTCTATAGTGTGTAATTAGCCTATTCAAATTTGTATTTATCGCTAATTTAATGTATTTTTAACAGCTTAAAATAATATTAATAAAATTAATTTCGGAAAATTTTCAGAAAATTAGAAATTTTACCAGTGGCTCAATAAACACAAAATACTAGCAATTATATAGCTAGAATATGTATATTTAATTTTATAATAAAGATATTTGTATTTTGACTTTTTACAGAAAACCGCCTTATTTTACCGTTTTTCCGAAATTTCACCGAAACGATTTTCAAAACGTTACACCGTTCCAGGGACAGAAGCAGCTGACTCAAGGACCTAATCAGGCTCGAGCTTTTACCTTGACAGCTGAGGAAGCTAAGGCGTCAGGAGAAGTTGTTTCAGGTATTCTACTCGTTCATGGTTTTCCCGCATTAGCGTTGTTTGATTCTGGTGCATCCCATTGTTTTATGTCATCCAAGTTTATAACTACACACTCGATTACCTGCACGACCCTGTCTAGTTTCTGGGACATACACACTGGGAATGGGAAAATCATATCTAGTAGGGAATGTAAAGATTGTACAGTTGTGGTTTGCGGATGGGAGTTTTTTGTAGATTTCTTGGTGATTGATACGGGCAGCTACGAAGTCGTCTTGGGAATGGATTTTCTTGGCACTTTCTACGCTCACATTGATTGTAGGGCAAAGAAAGTAATTTTCCAGATTCCCGGACATCCCGAGTTTACCTTCACTGGAGGAAGCAGTTCTGTCGGGCCAGTCGAGTTTAGGGCTAGGCCGACAAATAATATTCTTGCATCAATGGAGGTTGATAAAAGTGAAGAGCCAGCTGTTGTTCGTGATTTTATGGACGTGTTTGAAGATATATCGGGATTACCGCCGAAGCGAGACGTGGAGTTCGCAATTGATCTCATTCCTGGTGCAGCGCCAGTTTCTAAAGCGTATTATCCAATGGCACCAGTGGAGTTGGAAGAAGTCAAGAAACAGGTTGCCGAATTGCTTGAAAAGGGTTGGATTCGAAGCAGTAACTCACCTTGGGGAGCTCCAGTTCTTCTAGTTAAGAAGAAAGATGGCACGAGAACGATGTGCATCGACTATCGGGAATTAAACCGGGTGACTATTAAGAACAAGTACCCGATCCCTCGCATTGGCGAACTATTTGAGCAGCTTAGTGGCGCGAGGGTATTCTCAAAGCTGGATTTGCGATCCGGATATCATCAGGTCCGAGTGAAAGCAGAAGATATTTGCAAGACGGCGTTCCGAACTCGGTATGGACATTACGAATACTTAGTGATGCCCTTCGGAGTAACGAATGCACCGGCGATATTCATGGACTTGATGAACCGAATCTTTTCACCTTTCTTGGACCAGTTTATTATGGTGTTCATTAACGATATTCTGGTTTACTCGAAGAGTTTTGAAGAGCATGCTGAGCATTTGAAGATCGCACTGCAGACGCTGAGACAAGAGAAGTTATATGCGAAGATGAGCAAGTGCGAGTTTTGGCTGGAGGAAGTAAAGTTTTTGGGGCATGTTGTGTCTGGCGATGGAATCGCCGTCGACCCAGAAAAGATTGTAGCAGTTCGACATTGGCCGATTCCAAAGAATGTTGCTGAGATAAGAAGTTTCCTTGGACTGGCCGGATACTACAGGAGATTTGTGGAGAACTTTGCTCGTCTGGCGGAGCCGTTGACCAAACTTACGCGCAAGGAGGTACCTTTTGTGTGGACGGATAGATGTGCGTCAGCTTTTGAGACGTTGAAGCAGAAATTGATAACCGCCCCTGTTCTGACCATGCCAGACAATTCCGGAGGATTGGTGATTCACAGCGACGCATCTGGGAAAGGATTGGGATGTGTTTTGATGCAGCATGGGAAGGTTGTAGCGTACGCATCGAGACAGTTGAAGACCCATGAGAAGAATTACCCAACTCATGACTTGGAGCTTGCGGCTGTGATTTTCGCTTTGAAGATTTGGAGACACTACCTTTTAGACGAAAGGGTCAAAGTTTTCACGGATCATAAGAGCTTGAAGGATGTGTTCACGCAGAAGGAGCTTAATATGAGGCAACATAGATGGTTGGAGTTGATGGCTGACTACGATCTTGATCTTAAGTACCACCCGGGGAAGGTTAATGTCGTGCCAGATGGGCTCAGTCGGTTACCAACAATTCAGATGTTGACTACGCAGAAGGAGCTCGTTGAAGATTTTCGAAGATTTGACTTGGAAGTTGTGCTACCGCATTCTTCGGGACAGTTGATGCAGCTGCAAGTACATTCGTCGTTGATCGAGAATATTAAAGCAGCGCAATCACAGGATCCTAGATTGCAAAAGTTTCGAGAACAGGTTGAAGCCGGACTACGAACAGATTTATTGATCCACGAAGATGGTTCGTTGAGGTATGGTAGCCGTTTGTGTGTGCCAAAGGGAGATATTCGTGAAGAGCTTATGAAGGAGGCACACAGTTCAGCTTATTTCGTACATCCAGGAGGCACGAAGATGTACCGAGACTTACGACAGCATTTCTGGTGGGAAGGCATGAAACGGGAGATTGCTCGCTTTGTGGCAAAGTGCTTGGTGTGTCAGCAAGTTAAGGCTGAACATCAAAGGTTTAATGGTTTATTGCAACCACTTCCGATTCCTCAGTGGAAGTGGGAACATATAACCATGGATTTCGTGACAGCTTTACCGCGGAGTCCAAAAGGCAACAATGCAGTATGGGTTGTTAGGTCCGTGTTGCCCACCCCGGTGCTTACGGGGAGGCGGAAAACATAATAAAAATTGGATTTTTATGGACTTAGGCAACATGGACCAAGCTTGTGAGGATCTTTGCTAAACATAAACTTGCTAACCCTAACTACAAAGTAGCTAAGTGATGGAAAGGTTATACCTTTGGTCTTTAGTCCTTCTCTCCTTGCTCCTAGGAATGGTAGAAAGAGGTCACCTTGCTTGTCTTCTCCCGTCAAAGAAGGATCCACCCGAAAGCCTCGACCTTTGGCTTCAACTCCAAGCTAGGAGTAACTAGAGTGCAAGAAATGCTAAGACTTGAACCCTAGAAGAGAGTAGAGAAGATCAAGTGAAGGTTTTTCTCAAGCTTTTTGTTTCTCAACACATGAGAGGGAGAGAGCTTGAGGGAGAGGATGAACAAGAGAGAGAAATGATATGAGAGAATGAGAAAATAATAGAGCCATTCTCACTAATATGTGTGAATTAATTTAATTGAATAATTAGCTAGATAATTATCATGGTAAATCATGACATGACCATTATCATATCAATTTGCAAAGATCAAAAAGCATCTTCCAAAAGAAATGATGATGGTCAAAGTGTCAACCTTGGTCAACAAGTCAAAGAAGTCAAATGGTCAACAACCATAACCATGGATAATTATTAAACTAATTACTAATTAACAATAACACACACATAAATATTAGGGTTAATAAAATGACAATAGCCATTAACCCTAATCAAGGTCCTCTCCCTCAATCTCAAGCAACTGTGCATACGCACCCGCATTCGTGATCCGAGGAACACGAACACAATGAGAGAAACCAATCTCAAATCATATACTAGGATCCGGCTTAAACCAAAGCCCGCTAGTATAAGCTGTCCGGACAGCAAACGTGCACAAGTGCGCGAATGTGAACGAACCCTGTCGCAAAACCATGCGACCTCTACTCATTTAGCCTAAAGGCGAATAGCTCTCTGTGTGGGACTCTAAAGACTCGACACTACGCTGGCAGTGGGTTTAACCACAGACCGCAAGCGGCACTAGCTGTACGTAACGGTCCCCAGGTAGATGTCGATAAGAAGACTGACGAGGTGAACCCCATCTGCACTCCTACTGAGCCTGTATGTGACAATCTCCGTACAGTCCGGTCTGTTCGTCTGATACATCGCATGGCGGGCCTAGGGGGGCGGTGAACGTCAGTCCCCTAATAGCGGTACAAGTCGTGTCGGAGTGTAGCCCAGAACACCCTGAGATAACACTGGAAACCTACCAGTATATCTCGCTTGCCCTGGCCAGGGACTACTCGTGTAATGGCTCTCCTGGACACAGCGCGATGTCAACCCCCAATACCGGGAGAGACGAATCCTGTCTAACCGTCACTGCCTCCAAGTGCTTCGGGACTGCTCCCAACTACTACCTGTTTGCACGACTCAGTAGAGCCGTGGTAGGGTAGCAATCAAAGAACAGTGGGAACACACTCCAGGCGAAGTGACAGTGTCAAGTCAGCGGACTAAGCTGTACTCATGTCACCTGGGAACTGATAACTGACGATAGGTATAATACCAACCATCAGTTCCCGACGAGTCCTGTCCAGTGTACTCGTAACCTAACGAGCACCCGCATACTATCTCAAGTACGACGTACTGACGGCTGTGGGACAGATCGTCTCCCGTGCTGGGATGAGAAGCGCATACGCTAGTCTACTCTGGAGTATCGATGCCCTATCTCGATACTCCCACGACTAGGGACGTGTATAAGGATGTGCTTGTAGATTACCCAGCCCCCACGAGTGTGATCGCCATCACAACGCCGGTAATCAAGCAAAGATCCTAAGGGCTCTACTAATGCGTATAGGTGATATAATAAATAAACACTCATGTACACATTAAAGCAGAGACAAACCAAGTAGCATACTACTATATTGAGCAAGATTGTCTGTACAACTGTGAATATCCCAAGCTTCCATCAAGTAATATATATACTAGTATGATACAGTAATGGCCTCTAGGGCATATACACCAACAATCTCCCACTTGCACTAAGGCCATATACTGGCGTATCGAAGACCTATCATCTCGATCAGCCGCTCGAACTGAGTCTGGGGTAAAGCCTTCGTGAATGGGTCCGCAGTGTTGTCCTTTGTGTCCACTCTCCGCACCTCGATCTCCTGTCGATCAATGATCTCCCTGATCAGGTGATACCGCCTTAAGATGTGCCTGGATTTCTGATGGGACCTTGGTTCCTTTGCTAAAGCTATAGCCCCATTGTTATCGCAATACAAAGGTATTGGGTCAACAATGGACGGAACCACCTGAAGTTCACTAATGAACTTCTTAATCCAGACCGCCTCTTTTGCGGCATCGCTTGCAGCAATGTATTCAGCCTCCATCGTTGAGTCTGCGACGGTATCCTGCTTGGAACTCCTCCAACATACCGCCCCTCCGTTGAGGGTAAACACAAAACCCGAGACGGACTTGCTGTCATCTTTGTCACTCTGGAAGCTTGAATCGGTAAAGGACTCGACCCTAAGGTCTCCATTACCGTAAACCAGGAACATCTCCTTAGTCCTTCTCAGGTACTTGAGAATGTTCTTCACTGCTGTCCAGTGGTCCTCCCCTGGGTCCGACTGATACCGGCTTACCGTGCTCAACGCGTAAGCTACATCTGGTCTTGTACATAGCATCGCATACATTATAGATCCTACCGCCGAAGCGTAGGGTATAGTGCTCATGCGAACCCTCTCCTCGTCAGTCTTAGGAGACATCTTCTTGGAGAGGGTAATTCCGTGCAATGCGGGTATGTTACCGCGCTTGGAATCCTCCATACTAAATCTCTTTAGTACGGTCTCTATGTACCTGGACTGCGAAAGTCCCAATAGTTTCTTGGATCTATCTCTATAGATCTTGATCCCCAGAATGTACGAGGCATCATCCAGGTCCTTCATGGAGAACCTTTGTGACAAAAACAGCTTGACCGATTGTAGCATAGGAATGTCATTTCCTATCAGAAGAATGTCGTCCACGTACAAGACTAGGAATACGACAGTTCATCCTACAATCTTCTTATAAACACAGGGTTCATCTTCGTTCTTGATGAAATCAAATTCCTTGATTGCCTCATCAAAACAGATGTTCCAGCTCCGCGATGCCTGGTTTAATCCATAAATGGATTTAAGCAACTTGCACACCTTTCCGCTGCTCCCACTGTCTACGAAACCTTCTGGTTGATCCATGTAAACGCACTCTTCCAAACAACCGTTTAGGAAAGCCGTTTTAACATCCATCTGCCAGATCTCATAGTCATGGAAGGCAGCAATGGCAAGTAGGATCCGAATGGATTTGAGCATAGCCACCGGAGAAAAAGTTTCGTCATAGTCCAAACCATGTCTTTGACGGAAACCTTTTGCAACGAGCCTAGCTTTATAGGTTTCCACCTGCCCATCTACACCAAGTTTCCTTTTGTAGATCCATTTGCATCCAACGGGTTTTACCCCAGCTGGAGCAATATCCAAGGTCCACACTTTATTGGCGTACATGGACTCCATTTCGGATTGCATTGCTTCCTGCCACTTATCAGAGTCCCTACTGATAATGGCCTGCCTGAAACTGGTAGGGTCATCTTCTTCCAAGATGCAATCCTCTCGATCCCCGTCTATGAGAAAACCGTAGTATCTCTCGGGCGGATGAGAAATCCTACCAGATCTGCGGAGTGGCTGAGGTTCGTCTGGGGTTATTGAATCTAGCGGTTCCTCCAAATTTTCAGTTACATTTTGTGGTCGCTGAATTTCTTCCAGTTCTACCGAACTCCCACTAGTTTCTTTTGCAAGAAACTCCCTTTCTAAGAAGGTAGCGTGGCGAGATACAAACACCTTCTGTTCCTCAGTGTGGTAGAACAGATATCCTAGTGAGTCTTTAGGATATCCCACAAATTTACAAAGAACTGACCGTGCCTCTAACTTGTCCGGTTTCTGTGTTTTCACATAGGCCGGACAACCCCATATCTTAATAAACTTAAGACATGGTTTCTTACTGCTCCATATCTCATACGGAGTTTTAGGCACTGATTTGGACGGAACTTGATTCAAAAGGTATGCCGCTGTCTGAAGCGCATGTCCCCAGAATGAAAGAGGCAACTCAGCACTACTCATCATGGACCGAACCATATCCAATAGGGTACGATTCCTCCGCTCCGAAACACCGTTGTGCTGTGGTGTATAAGGAGGAGTAAGCTGAGAGAGAATACCATTCTCTTTTAAGTAATCTAGGAATTCCGTGCTTAAGTACTCCCCTCCTCTATCAGACCGGAGGATCTTGATACTTTTGCCAATCTGGTTCTCTACTTCCTTTCTGAATTCCTTGAATTTCTCAAAAGCTTCAGATTTGTGTTTCATCAGATACACATATCCGAACCTAGAGAGATCGTCAGTGAATGTGATGAAGTACGAGAACCCACCCCTTGCATGTATAGACATCGGACCACACACATCACTGTGTATGAGTCCCAAGAGCTCTCTTGCTCTTTCTCCATGTCCGGTGAACGGAGATTTGGTCATCTTCCCTTTGAGACAAGACTGACAAGTTTCATAAGATGAAAACTCGAACGTATTCAAGAGTCCATCTTTATGCAACTTACTCAGTCTTTTCTCTCCGATATGACCAAGCCTACAATGCCACAAGTAGGATTCATTCGTATCTGAATTCTTCCTCTTGCGTGTGTTTTGTATATTGAGAACTGTATTCTGATTTAGAACGTAGATACCATTACACAGTGTACCCTCTGCAACCAGTACCTTATGAAGGTAAATGTTCATGATATTCTTTTCAAGAACAAAGTCATATCCATCTTTATCGAGTAAAGAAACTGATATGATGTTGCAAACCATGGAGGGTACATAGTAGCAATCGTTCAAAATCATAGTCTTGCCATTAGGCAATACTAGGTGATATTCACCGACGGCTGCCGCATTAACTTGTGCTCCGTTCGCTACTCTGAGCGACATATCACCCGGTGCAACTTTCCTACTTTTTCTCAGTCCCTGCAATAAATTACAGATATGAGATCCTGATCCGGTATCAAGTACCCAGGAGGTAGGGCTGACCGTAAAACAGTTCTCAATTACAAGAACACCTGAAGTAGATGCAAAACCATGCTTCTTCTTCAACTGGGTATCCTGGAAATCCATACTTTCCACTTTCCCATTCTCATACTCATGACTGTTGTCACAAGTTAGAGCTGAACCAACTTTCCCCAGTCCCGAATAAGAATTCGGATCGGTCAAGCGATACATTTTATTATCTTGATTAGGGCGTGAAAAGGTTGCTGCCTGGAGAGAGAGAAAAGAAACACTCAGCGTATGCTCTTGCAAGATTAGATTGGTTTATTAATTTATCTAACCAGGATGTCTCCCACTGTTTACTCAAATTCTTCTTAAAACCTTTTAAAAGAAGAACTAGCCGGGTTTTAATTCACGTCACAATACTTGCTTAACCTTTCAGCCAGGCTAGTGTCGGTACTTCGAGGGAGGTTTTCCAACGCTTTCGCGAAGTTCCTTAATTAAATAACCTCTTTTCCCTGGGGGCGTAACCCCGCTAACACCTTTCTAGACACCTACTAGGTTTATAGCATTGATCGTTAAGTGAAATAATCTCCCGAGAGTAGACCAACTCATCAGTGGGATCGGGATCCAACTGTCATTGTGTGATAACCTAGATGGAATCCACTCTAGTCACCACACTCCAGAAGGTATGCTAAATCTGCAAGTTTCAGTTCTTTTGAAACTCCCGATGTGGTTTTTGCCCCTAGGACCCAAGTGACCTTGACGAATAATCAACAAATCAAAAGGTCCTAGTCAAGTTCAACCCGTCGTTATCCAGGATTGCATTAGACCCGCCCGCATGATCCTTGACGAATAATCAACAAAATCATGCGACCGTCCTAACCAATCGCATCAATCAGTGCAACAGAGAATTATTACTTAGCTACCGTTCACTGTGTCTTGACGAATAATCAACAAACGCAGCACGAATACTAAGTATTAATTATCCGAAACGACGGAGGGCTACGGCTGGGTTTTTGGCGAAAAACCCGTTAACGTAATGAACTTGATATCGTTGAAGGAACCCGATTGCACCTTTTTGAAAAATACAGTGGCGAAAACTTTTGCTAAAGAGGTCACTCCCTGTGAAGGGATCTCGGCTCTTTCCTCGTCGAGTGAGGTGCTGGGCATTCGTAAGATGAATACCTCGATGCAAAGCAAGAATAATCGACTATAGTTAAGTTATTACCCTGACGCAAAGTTTTGTCCAAGGGGTCACTCCGGGTGAAGGGATCTCGGCCCTTGCCTCGTCGACTGAGGTGCTGGGCATTCATAACCGAATACCGCGATGCAAAACAAAAAGATGAACGTCCTTGTAATAACAGCTTTTTGAAAAACTTGTTCCAACAACGTCTTTTAGGTTTATTTTCTTGCATTAGTTCTTTTAATGCGTCCCATCATTTAAATCCTACCATTGCAGAAAACAACCAAAATATGACGTACGCTTATGCCATTCGCATTCGCCACGGGGCCCCGTCATCACCCGTTAGGTTACTTAACTAACGACAGAGCGGGGGCTGGGCTAGCGCGGCTGTAAAACATAAGCAACGCCTAAATAGTTATTATATATAGCAATATAGCAATGATAGCCAATCCAGATCACAGATGAACACTTTGGATATACTAGGAACCCGCAATTCGTTCGAGCCTGCAACGAAAAACGGATTACACGGTCGCGATGAATAGCCAAAACCCCACCCAAGACCCCTACGGGTGCGGCAAACTACCCGCCAAGTACCCGAAGCGAAGCAACCTCCCTCAATGCCATGAGTAGGCCACTCGGCACTTCGAGCTACCCGGTAGTTTGTGCACCCCTCCATGGGTCTATCCTAGGAGCAAAAACAGTAAAAAGAATTATACAATGACGGCTACAACCCCGACCCGGTTGTGCGGCCAAAAAAATAATATTACATCAATTTACAAATTTATTACATGAATGAAAGAAAAAGAAACTCTCATCTCACATCCACCCGGCTATTCATCCGCGACAATCCAACGAGTTCATATACACAAACCATCAACAACAATCACAGATCACAGATATGTATAACCCCGACTAATCGTCATATAGCGATTAGCCGACGTTTAATACATAAGAACATCACAGATATAACCAACATAGTCAAAGTATATTGAAGTTCGGAAAAATACGGATTTATAGGCCCCCAAAAACAAATTTCTATTCTGGAAAATCTGGGCACATATAATATATCTGAAAAATCCTAAAACCATGTCAGAAACATACTGCACCAAAATCGATGCAGTAACTCACAAAGTTGGCCGCGGTTCCGCGGCAAGAGCTTGATCTTGCCGCGGAAGGGCGGCGCTTTGGTTGAGTTGCTCCATCGTTTTTGGTGGTTTTCTTCTAAAAAGCCTGAGATGATTTTTGGGATATAACAAATTTTGTTTTGATCAGAAAAATTTTTAACAGAAACTCAGGTTTTTATAACTTGGTTTTTTCGATTTTTCCGTTTCGAACTTCGATACACTTTACTACCAAGCTAGTTTATGTTTAGTTAGGCTCTGATACCACTGTTAGGTCCGTGTTGCCCACCCCGGTGCTTACGGGGAGGCGGAAAACATAATAAAAATTGGATTTTTATGGACTTAGGCAACATGGACCAAGCTTGTGAGGATCTTTGCTAAACATAAACTTGCTAACCCTAACTACAAAGTAGCTAAGTGATGGAAAGGTTATACCTTTGGTCTTTAGTCCTTCTCTCCTTGCTCCTAGGAATGGTAGAAAGAGGTCACCTTGCTTGTCTTCTCCCGTCAAAGAAGGATCCATCCGAAAGCCTCGACCTTTGGCTTCAACTCCAAGCTAGGAGTAACTAGAGTGCAAGAAATGCTAAGACTTGAACCCTAGAAGAGAGTAGAGAAGATCAAGTGAAGGTTTTTCTCAAGCTTTTTGTTTCTCAACACATGAGAGGGAGAGAGCTTGAGGGAGAGGATGAACAAGAGAGAGAAATGATATGAGAGAATGAGAAAATAATAGAGCCATTCTCACTAATATGTGTGAATTAATTTAATTGAATAATTAGCTAGATAATTATCATGGTAAATCATGACATGACCATTATCATATCAATTTGCAAAGATCAAAAAGCATCTTCCAAAAGAAATGATGATGGTCAAAGTGTCAACCTTGGTCAACAAGTCAAAGAAGTCAAATGGTCAACAACCATAACCATGGATAATTATTAAACTAATTACTAATTAACAATAACACACACATAAATATTAGGGTTAATAAAATGACAATAGCCATTAACCCTAATCAAGGTCCTCTCCCTCAATCTCAAGCAACTGTGCATACGCACCCGCATTCGTGATCCGAGGAACACGAACACAATGAGAGAAACCAATCTCAAATCATATACTAGGATCCGGCTTAAACCAAAGCCCGCTAGTATAAGCTGTCCGGACAGCAAACGTGCACAAGTGCGCGAATGTGAACGAACCCTGTCGCAAAACCATGCGACCTCTACTCATTTAGCCTAAAGGCGAATAGCTCTCTGTGTGGGACTCTAAAGACTCGACACTACGCTGGCAGTGGGTTTAACCACAGACCGCAAGCGGCACTAGCTGTACGTAACGGTCCCCAGGTAGATGTCGATAAGAAGACTGACGAGGTGAACCCCATCTGCACTCCTACTGAGCCTGTATGTGACAATCTCCGTACAGTCCGGTCTGTTCGTCTGATACATTGCATGGCGGGCCTAGGGGGGCGGTGAACGTCAGTCCCCTAATAGCGGTACAAGTCGTGTCGGAGTGTAGCCCAGAACACCCTGAGATAACACTGGAAACCTACCAGTATATCTCGCTTGCCCTGGCCAGGGACTACTCGTGTAATGGCTCTCCTGGACACAGCGCGATGTCAACCCCCAATACCGGGAGAGACGAATCCTGTCTAACCGTCACTGCCTCCAAGTGCTTCGGGACTGCTCCCAACTACTACCTGTTTGCACGACTCAGTAGAGCCGTGGTAGGGTAGCAATCAAAGAACAGTGGGAACACACTCCAGGCGAAGTGACAGTGTCAAGTCAGCGGACTAAGCTGTACTCATGTCACCTGGGAACTGATAACTGACGATAGGTATAATACCAACCATCAGTTCCCGACGAGTCCTGTCCAGTGTACTCGTAACCTAACGAGCACCCGCATACTATCTCAAGTACGACGTACTGACGGCTGTGGGACAGATCGTCTCCCGTGCTGGGATGAGAAGCGCATACGCTAGTCTACTCTGGAGTATCGATGCCCTATCTCGATACTCCCACGACTAGGGACGTGTATAAGGATGTGCTTGTAGATTACCCAGCCCCCACGAGTGTGATCGCCATCACAACGCCGGTAATCAAGCAAAGATCCTAAGGGCTCTACTAATGCGTATAGGTGATATAATAAATAAACACTCATGTACACATTAAAGCAGAGACAAACCAAGTAGCATACTACTATATTGAGCAAGATTGTCTGTACAACTGTGAATATCCCAAGCTTCCATCAAGTAATATACATACTAGTATGATACAGTAATGGCCTCTAGGGCATATACACCAACATGGGTGATTATTGATCGATTGACCAAGGCAGCTCATTTTATTCCTTTTCGGGTTGGTCAATCAACAGAAACCTTGGCTGAGCGGTACATGCAGGAGATTGTAAGATTGCATGGAGTACCGGTAAGTATCGTGTCCGATCGTGACACTTGGTTCTTATCGCACTTTTGGCGGAGTTTACAGGAAAGTTTGGGGACTCGATTGAAGTTTAGCACAGCTTATCATGCTCAAACTGATGGTCAGTCGGAGAGAACGATCCAAACTCTTGAAGATATATTGAGAGCATGCATGTTGGTGTTAGTTATATATATACCCTAGAGGCCATTGCTATACATAGGATGTATATTGTAGTGGATGCTGGGACATATATAGGGAGGACTTTCTTGCTCGACATGATAGTATGCTATCTGGTTGCTCTTTACCTTAACGTGTATACTGATTGTCTCTCTGTTACATGTTGGTAAAGCCCTTAGGATGTGTACTTGACTACCTGGACTATGATGCAGATCATACTAGTGGGGACAGGTAGTCCACAAGTACATCCTTCAAAGTCCCTAGTCGTGGGTGTATCGAGACGGGGCATCGATATACCAGAGTAGACTAGCGTATACCTTCTCGACCCATACAGATGGGCGATGGATGATCCCATATCCATTGGTGTTTGACATCAGAGATGATATACGGGTGCTTAGTAGAGACTGGGTACACTGGACGGACTCGCCGAGAACTCCCAGATGGTATTATACCTCACGTTAGATGGCAGTTCTCTGGTGACACTGGTACAGAGTAGTCTGTTGACCCGAGATCGTCATAGAGTCTTGTGTGGTTCCCACTGTGCTTTGATTTCCATCTTACCATGTCCAAGAGGGCGTGCAAAACGGTGGTTTTTGGGTACAGTCCCGAGTCACATGGAGGCAATGAGCGATAGAAGGGTATTCGTCTCTCCCGGTATAGGGAGTTGATGTTGCGCTGTGTTCGATTGGCTATAACAGGAAATCCCTGGCCAGGGTTGCTGAGATTTACTGGTAAGTGTTATCAGTAGTTTCTCGAACAGTTATAGACCTCATATCGACACGACTTATCGAGCTATTGGGGTCTGACGTTTACCACCCCTAGGCGAGATATGCGACATATCAGACGATCAGACCGGACTGTACGGTAGTGTTACTGGTTGGATTCACTGGAGTGTGAGCGGGCTTGCTCGTCGATCTTCTGATCTCTCAATACCCGGGTGGCCGTTACGTTTAGCAGACCGCTTGCGGCTTGTGGATGCTTGATATGATCATCATCTGCTACCCGGCGTATTGATGAGTCTTTAGAGTCCTACACAGAGGTTTCCTGGCTCAAGCAAAACGAAATAGGATCGCATATGAGATATGTGCAGGACCGAGAATAATGCGTGTATGTGATACCGCATTTCATTCTCGCGATATATGTTTCGATTGGTTACATTCGATATGACCTAGTCATCGAATCATTGATTCGATAAATCGATACATTGGATTCTAGTCGGTTATGTGCGACATGACCGGATCATTGAATCAAATGTTGATTTAATGATTTAATGCATAATTATATATTTGATATATTGCATTGCATTAACTAGTATTGGTTCACTTTAAATGGATTTTCTCACTTGATGTGCAAGAAGTATATGTGATATACTTTTGTGCACATATTTATATCATGTTTGATGATACATGATCTTGTTTTTTAAGTATAAAGAATTAAACCATGGTTAAGTGTTGATTAGGGTTTTGCATTTTCATTCATTTATTTATTTATTTATTTGAAAAGTATTAAGATAAGAATGGTGGCCTTTTTTGTTTTAAGTTGAAGCTTCATGAAGCTTTGACTTGAGTAACCATTCTTGTCATCATGCTTAACCCTAACCCATCCAAGTGACCATGGTTTATTCTCTACACTTAACCTAGGTTTGTCACGACCCGAAAGTACGGAACATGACCGGCACTTAAACTACGAACGTCTCGAGGCGTACGTAATCTAAGTAAACCGAAAACCCAGAAATCCAAACCAAGAAAAGTAGTAGAGTGCAGGAAAAACCAACTTAAAGCAAGTAATTTCAATAGCATAAGCCGAATTATGCGGTTTTTTAAAAACATCAAAATTTTACTGAAAATTTCGGCAGAGTCTCCTTTGTAAAAACTGGCCCCCAAACGGGATACAACATGAATAGTATACGAAATCAAAAAAAAGGCATCCCCAAGCGGGAGCTAGCTCTTCGTCAAATGACGGCCACAACCACACAAGCAATATAATATACAACGCCAACGGCGAGGATCAAAACTCAAAAGGAACTCAAAACCACCAGAAATCCACAGAATATAAAACGCGCGACTCTAAGGTCGAAAGAATAAACAACACTGGTCTCTATCTCAATAAATACATGTTTGGTTGATGGAATTTACTAGATACAACGGAATAATATTATACAAGGTAATATGATGGGTACGATACAAGAAAAACCCACCTACTAGCAAGTCACCCGAATGAAACTGAGCCCGCAAAGCCGTAATAAAACCTGTACGGCAACCTGCAAGAAACTGGGGCACAACGGGGGTGAGTTGCCAACTCGTGAATAGAAAAACATCTACGCACAGAAATCGCATAAATAACGCAATCCTAGGTCAATGATCATAATATAGCCTCAAAAATGTATATACATGTAGCCTATAACAAGGCTAGGGTAAATATCTAACCCGAGTGTAATCTCATGTGCCCGTGTCTGTGCCTCAGGTAGCAATATATCATATGAATGAGGTATGAATGCATGAAAACAGAATACATGTAAATGAAGAAACTGTTTCATAAATTAGTGAGATTTCCTTCGTATTTTTAAACTGAGATATCATAAATGAAATCAGTATCAACAGTGTCTAGCATCGACACAAAACATAAATCTCACTGTCTCGAAATATCAATGTCTCAATCTCAATATCTAGGGCGCCGTCAGTCCAGACCGGCCCCTACCATCCATCTCAAGACCACGACGGTATCCTCCGGATATCCGACGCGTCGGGTAAAATCACCGGTAGGTAGTGCTCCCCTGCCAGGCTCACATCGTCATCATCACGCGCTTCTTGCCCGGGGTACCTTACCGGGTCCACCATGTACCCGAAACGGTTCATCCGTCTCCTCGAATCGGGTCTCGAAATCCATCAGCAAACTCATGGTGGACGACTCATACATCATGGGAAAACCGCACTTTTTATTTTAAAAGAGGAAAAAGGTTTATTTATGTTTTTGCGGTTTTCCTCCAAATCCAGAAAATCTCATGGAAATCCGAATCCAAAACCTCAATAACACGTAAAATGGTGAATATATGCATGAGAATCCATGAATGCGGCATAACAATGAATAACAGTATGCATGAAGTAGCAGGTAATAACTACAATGTCTAAACTAACAAATAAGGCAAGTACTCTAATATCATGTCTAACTATTAGCTAACAGGCAATGTCAAGCAATAATATTTTCTAAGGTGTACGTGACATGGCAATTACCGATGAAGATGTGTGTGAGCCGGCAAATAAGTGTACGTGGTACATACGCATCATCGGTAATGGTGCTGGTGTCCTAACAGCATGATATCAATAATGGAGTATGAAACAAAAAATAAGCATGCGATGCGAAGCGGACCACAAAAGAAGAGCGGGAGCTGAAAACTAGACGCAACTATAACTAATCTGCATTAATCTAATATAAGTCCTACAAATGGTGCCTTTTGAAATAACACGAATCATGGGGTTTTGAAAATAGGGGCTACGGTGTTTTTATGAAAAGATAAGTCTTTTGAAATATCCGTAGGATCCCTTGGGCTGTCTTTTAAAATACCCACGATTCGTTAGTTTTTGAAATAGGTAGGAGTCTAATCTAATCTAACAACTACACTAAACTATACGGCTGAACTAACAAGCTGAACTACAGGTAAGGAAACCGCCTATCATCTGAGTCGATACATATACCTACCTGTATATGTATAGTCGGTGATCCCGCCTCAATAATATCATATCCGTTACCATATCTATAATCAGACATCCCAAGTCAAGAGTACGGATCAATCATCAAAATATAGCTCGTACGTAAATCCGTCGTACGGCATCCCAAATCTGGGTACGGGTCAATATCACATTCATCATACTATTCACCTGGTATCCTCTTTATCAAATATCATGATCGCGGTACTGATCTACGTCTAGTACCATACTGATACCGCCTACGTATGCATGGACGTATGTGAAACACTACGTCAAGGACCCGCTACAACGTCATGTCGTATCTAAGATACGAAACCTGCTATATCACCGATCTCACGGCCTCAAATCAAATCTCATCGACTCAGCTCAATCCCAAGTATCATCCTCAAATCCGTATGTGAACACATAGTCCCATACCCATGTGAACCCATAACTATAAAGAATCCCATGAGCACATATCAATAGGAAAGTATGCAAGTATGTATGTGTGTATGTATGTGTGTATGTGTAGTGCAACACTACCCTAGGGTTCGCAACGCTAAATTAATCCAACACACCAATATCCATCCTAAGCATCGTTATTAATCCCAAATAACATATAATAATTGTTGGTGTGTATACGCATCCGTATACACCACCACGGACTGCGGGGTGCTATACACCATCCACCCGACTTCTCCCCGTAGATATAAATCTACTCACCTGGTCCTCGCTAGCCGGTGCCGACGTCGCCACGCGCTTGCTTGTCGTCTCGAAGTCCACATGGGGGTACCTACATATCATAACGCACCATATCGCATTAAAACTAAATTCGAAATCGAAACGGCATACGAAAATCAAATCGGCACGCGTATCACGCATAGGTCCAAACCTATCGCCTACGCATGCAAGAATAGTCAAACCAACCCTCGATGTCGATGTACAAACGTCAAACCATCGAGAAAAATCCAATCACACTCATTTGCACATTCACGAACACTAATTTTAATATAAACTAGGTTAAAACTCACAAAAACCCCAATTTTACTTAAAAAGTCATTTTTCCGAAAATCTAGCAAGCACAATTCGCCGTTTTTGTACAAAACAGGATATTTAAATGAATGTAGCGGCCAATATATTTATTAAATATCTTAAATAAGTCATATAAACAATTCCCGGAATTTAATCTCATTAAATTCCAAAACCCTAATATTCTAGTTTACAAAATACCTAAAATTTAACAATTTCAAAGCAAAAATGCACAAACTACAATCTAGCTTAGATTTACATGATCTAAAGTATTAAACCACACTTAATAAAGTTAATGAAGTCATGAAAAACCTAAACACATTTTTAATCCCAAGTATTTAACCAATTTCAAAAACCTAGTAAGCAAATTAGCAAATTAACACAATTTTTAAACTAACCATTAGCACAAGCTACTAATCTTGTATTAACATGACAAAAAGCCTAAATATAACACACAAACATACACCAATTTTATAAAACCCTAACTTGCATTCAAATTCATAACTTGAATTCCAAAACTTGCAACTTAAGCCTAATTAACACTTAAGTAGTTTAGCTTTAAGAAATTAGTAACAATAAAGCAAAAATGTTTTAGAATTATACCCAAAAACATTTGAAGATCCACAAGCATCCATGGCCTCCCAAAATTCTCTCTTTTCACAAAGATCCATGCTATACGGGCTAAGCTAAAATGGGTAGGAGTCGGATTTGGGTTTTGGGATTTTTTTTGATGGATTTGAGGCAATTTTTGATGAAGTTTGAAGAGAAAAGAGAAGGGAAATGGGGGTGGGGGCTGCTGCTGCTGTAGGAGGGGGGGCTGCTGGAATGGGAGTGGGAGAGGAGAGAGAGGGAGGTAGAGAAAGTGGGGGAAGAAGTCAAAGTCAATTCAAGGTCAAAGGTCCACCTCATTTCTCCATTTTCGTTTCTTTTCTTTCATTTCTTTCCTTTGAAATTCAAGTGGGGAAAATAAATGGGGGCTGCTGAATTCAGCCATGGGGATAAGTGAATGGGGGTGTGTGGGTGTGGGTACGGGTGTGGGGTGATGAAAAATGATAAATACAATACCCCAAACATCCATTTACGCTAAAAAAAGCCTTTTATTCTTCAATAATTTCTACACCGTTTTGGCAAATGATTTCGTTCCAAAAACCACATGATAAAATTTTATTTAATGTTTTATGATGCACAAAATTTGTTTCAACTCATTCCAATTTGTAATTTTCCCTAATTAAATGTATTAGTGACGGCTTAAAATAATAATAAAATAATATTTTTTTTCAGAAAATTTGAAATTTCACCAGCGGCTCAATAAACACCAAATAATAGCAATTACATAGCTAGAATATGTATATTTAATTTTTATAATAAGATATTTGTATTTTGACTTTTTACAGAAAACCCCCTTATTTTACCGATTTTTTTCGAAATTTCACCGAAACGATTTTCAAAACGTTACAATCTTCCCCCCTTAAAGAAATTCGGTCCCCGAATTTAAATTAAAACTTCCCCCAAATACTAAATCATCTAAACCAAAACCATTAAGTCGCCGGGGCTCCGAAATTGTAAATACATAAAACAAATAGTAGCGCAGCGCATGCGCATGAAAAATGAGCATATAACTCAAATCACAACTCCGTCAAGCATCCCGCAATCATCGGAGTCATGGGGAAAACATCAATGCCAAATCCAAAGCAAAACCAATATGATATAACTCGAAACTATACATGTAAATATCGAATCTATATATGTAAGTATCTGAAGGAAATGCATGCCAAATCTCTTTATGTCGCTGTGCACGCATATAACACTGCACAGTGGCGGACGTCTATCATAAGAAAATAACTATATACATATACACTTTTGTTTGAAATGTACGTTCCGCCGTTGTGGAAACAATTTAGAAGGGTCTCCTTGTTTTAAACATTTCGTGTCATATCAGACACGTAGGTAAATACTGAGGCTATAGCTCGCTTTTTGGAAATCCCTTCAATAACTATCAATGCATGCAAAATATATTCAGGTACTGTCCTCTGACTAGTCCTGCTCAGTACGACAACACATAGCAATATCATAAAAACGTACTGCTCTATAAGAAAAAAAATCAATCGCAAAATACGCGTATGAATACTACGTGCGTCTGGTGCGCACGGAAATCAAAATCCATGAATGTGCCGTACATGCGCACAGAAACAACATCTAAGTGCATCGGGTGTGCACGAAACATCTGTCGTAGGCAACGTATGTGCCTGACAGCAAAATCAGGTGCATCTGACATGCACGAAAAATCTCGAATTAGTGCATCTGGTGTGCACCAAATCGCATCTCGTAAAAGGATCCCAACAGGCGCTAAAAATCCAATCCGGTGCAAAAAATGCACAAAACAAATGTCGAGCATCACCCTCGAAATCGAAGTCCAGTGCATCTAAGTGCACAAAAGGCGTATCACTGCACTGCAAGCATATATAAACTATACCGAGTGCAGGAACGAAATCGTGTGCATGCATACGCACAAAACCAACTCAACTGTTTAAAATCGTAAAATCACAAACATGTGAAACTGAAGCACGAAAACGATATCAAGTGCAACACTGTGCAAAGATCGTAAATCCTCAATCATCAAAATCAAATCATACGAATAAATCACCCAAAACATCGTAATCAACAATGGCGGAATAGTACTGCTCAAGCGCATCCTCTAAGAATCTCGGCCAACTGTCGCGGTCACTAGTGGGACGTCTCGTCGATGATCATGAACTCTGTCCTGCTGATGTGCGTAACCATGACCACTCCTGGGTCAGGGTCTTCACTGTGAATTACCAATCCTTCGGTCCATCGGCTCATCGGCCCTGTCAGGTGTGCTAACGGGGACGATTCCGTTCTGGCACTTCTCTGGTCATCTCTTGGTCAATCATCGCGACCACTCGTAAGACAGCATATTACTGGCGTCGGCCTCTGGCTCTCTGAATGTACGTGACACATCTGATCCTGGGTGCAAGTATCATTGCAGCAGTGTCCTGGAAGGAATCCTGCTCACGGTCTCTTCCATGTCTCGTCTCTGCCAACTGTCCGGAAGTCATTGTCCTTTCCTATATCTGCATTTTGTTCTGGAACGACTGCATACTCATCGCGACTCCTTCTGGAAGGTAAGTCCAAGTACCATGCCTCGGCATGCGCATCGCATCTCTGATGTCGGCGGAGTGGAACATCATCTCATCTAGATCTGGTGCGAACCTCTTACTCCACTTTTCTCTAATGTCGTCTGCCTTGGACTCGTCTCGTCGCGGCTGTATGGACTGAGCTCCAACAGCTATCCTCGTATCGGGAGTCTCCCAAGAAATGCATCTCACCACCTAGCATCCGAATTAAGTCGAACCATCCAATCGATTGTCAAAACCTCATAATCCCCCAAGGGCTCAACATCTTGGGTACAGTTTAATAGTATCGAGTACATACCACAGCATCGGTGGTCCAGCCGTAGAAGGGCAAACCCAAGCCTCACTAATGGCGCCGTAGAACTGCCGCAAACCCGAAGGTTCAAAGGCTTTCACACGGTCATTAAGTCGAGTTAGGGTTTCATTCTTCTAGAGGGACCATATATTTGCCTGCATGTCTTTCCGACTACTTTAAACTTGGAATAATAGGTTTCCGACATTCGATCGTCTCTGTCGACCCTCACGTCTCTGCGTGAAGTCGTCTCTAGCTAGAATCAATCTATCTGATGACCTCGCATCGGGGTAAGCGAACGAACCACCTATCCTAGTCATTCATCATCGGGTGACTAGCGACCTTCTATCATCTATTCGTACAACTCGCCCCGCAATAGCTCCAACATATGGGGCGATATCTCGTCGCTCGCAGCAACAACTGGCTCGCTCGTCTGCATGCTGAACAGTGCCTCAATCGTCAGGAGTATGCAACACCCCAACGGTCATCAAAATCTGGCTAGCCTCTGCCAGTGGCCCAATCCTTTGATACTGATCGGCACGTCCGAGAAATCTCATAAAGGCGATCCATCAACGCTCGTGGCGCGAAAACACAATCAAAAGACACCTCTCTACAATCGGGTGTCGCCGGAATTTCGCCCTGGTCAGTCCTCGTCCGTGACGAGCTCGTGCTGACCGCAACTCTAGCCGTAGCTCTCCCTGCCCGAAATCGTGGCAGCAAAACCAAACTGGTAACGATGAGGCTAGATCAGGAAGGAATATAATACTGAACAAGGAAATGTACATCCTAAGGCTTCATAAGTGGAGTGGCGTGTCGTAAATATGCCGCGGAACATACCAACGGTACGTCACTCTACTTTAGTCACCTATTCCATCAACCAAGGGTCATCCTACGCTCCGAAGGTTAAAACCTAACGCTTTGATACCAACTTTGTCACGACCCGAAAGTACGGAACATGACCGGCACTTAAACTATGAACGTCTCGAGGCGTACGTAATCTAAGTAAACCGAAAACCCAGAAATCCAAACCAAGAAAAGTAGTAGAGTGCAGGAAAAACCAACTTAAAGCAAGTAATTTCAATAGCATAAGCCGAATTATGCGGTTTTTTAAAAACATCAAAATTTTACTGAAAATTTCGGCAGAGTCTCCTTTGTAAAAACTGGCCCCCAAACGGGATACAACATGAATAGTATACGAAATCAAAAAAAAGGCATCCCCAAGCGGGAGCTAGCTCTTCGTCAAACGACGGCCACAACCATACAAGCAATATAATATACAACGCCAACGGCGAGAATCAAAACTCAAAAGGAACTCAAAACCACCAGAAATCCACAGAATATAAAATGCGCGACTCTAAGGTCGAAAGAATAAACAACACTGGTCTCTATCTCAATAAATACATGTTTGGTTGATGGAATTTACTAGATACAACGGAATAATATTATACAAGGTAATATGATGGGTACGATACAAGAAAAACCCACCTACTAGCAAGTCACCCGAATGAAACTGAGCCCGCAAAGCCGTAATAAAACCTGTACGGCAACCTGCAAGAAACTGGGGCACAACGGGGGTGAGTTGCCAACTCGTGAATAGAAAAACATCTACGCACAGAAATCGCATAAATAACGCAATCCTAGGTCAATGATCATAATATAGCCTCAAAAATGTATATACATGTAGCCTATAACAAGGCTAGGGTAAATATCTAACCCGAGTGTAATCTCATGTGCCCGTGTCTGTGCCTCAGGTAGCAATATATCATATGAATGAGGTATGAATGCATGAAAACAGAATACATGTAAATTAAGAAACTGTTTCATAAATTAGTGAGATTTCCTTCGTATTTTTAAACTGAGATATCATAAATGAAATCAGTATCAACAGTGTCTAGCATCGACACAAAACATAAATCTCACTGTCTCGAAATATCAATGTCTCAATCTCAATATCTAGGGTGCCGTCAGTCCAGACCGGCCCCTACCATCCATCTCAAGACCACGACGGTATCCTCCGGATATCCGACGCGTCGGGTAAAATCACCGGTAGGTAGTGCTCCCCTGCCAGGCTCACATCGTCATCATCACGCGCTTCTTGCCCGGGGTACCTTACCGGGTCCACCATGTACCCGAAACGGTTCATCCGTCTCCTCGAATCGGGTCTCGAAATCCATCAGCAAACTCATGGTGGACGACTCATACATCATGGGAAAACCGCACTTTTTATTTTAAAAGAGGAAAAAGGTTTATTTATGTTTTTGCGGTTTTCCTCCAAATCCAGAAAATCTCATGGAAATCCGAATCCAAAACCTCAATAACACGTAAAATGGTGAATATATGCATGAGAATCCATGAATGCGGCATAACAATGAATAACAGTATGCATGAAGTAGCAGGTAATAACTACAATGTCTAAACTAACATATAAGGCAAGTACACTAATATCATGTCTAACTATTAGCTAACAGGCTATGTCAAGCAATAATATTTTCTAAGGTGTACGTGACATGGCAATTACCGATGAAGATGTGTGTGAGCCGGCAAATAAGTGTACGTGGTACATACGCATCATCGGTAATGGTGCTGGTGTCCTAACAGCATATCAATAATGGAGTATGAAACATAAAATAAGCATGCGATGCGAAGCGGACCACAAAAGAAGAGCGGGAGCTGAAAACTAGACGCAACTATAACTAATCTGCATTAATCTAATATAAGTCCTACAAATGGTGCCTTTTGAAATAACACGAATCATGGGGTTTTGAAAATAGGGGCTACGGTGTTTTTATGAAAAGATAAGTCTTTTGAAATATCCGTAGGATCCCTTGGGCTGTCTTTTAAAATACCCACGATTCGTTAGTTTTTGAAATAGGTAGGAGTCTAATCTAATCTAACAACTATACTAAACTATACGGCTGAACTAACAAGCTGAACTACAGGTAAGGAAACCGCCTATCATCTGAGTCGATACATATACCTACCTGTATATGTATAGTCGGTGATCCCGCCTCAATAATATCATATCCGTTACCATATCTATTATCAGACATCCAAAGTCAAGAGCGCGGATCAATCATCAAAATATAGCTCGTACGTAAATCCGTCGTACGGCATCCCAAATCTGGGTACGGGTCAATATCACATTCATCATACTATTCACCTGGTATCCTCTTTATCAAATATCATGATCGCGGTACTGATCTACGTCTAGTACCATACTGATACCGCCTACGTATGCATGGACGTGTGTGAAACACTACGTCAAGGACCCGCTACAACGTCATGTCGTATCTAAGATACGAACCCTGCTATATCACCGATCTCACGGCCTCAAATCAAATCTCATCGACTCAGCTCAATCCCAAGTATCATCCTCAAATCCGTATGTGAACACATAGTCCCATACCCATGTGAACCCATAACTATAAAGAATCCCATGAGCACATATCAATAGGAAAGTATGCAAGTATGTATGTGTGTATGTATGTGTGTATGTGTAGTGCAACACTACCCTAGGGTTCGCAACGCTAAATTAATCCAACACACCAATATCCATCCTAAGCATCGTTATTAATCCCAAATAACATATAATAATTGTTGGTGTGTATACGCATCCGTATACACCACCACGGACTGCGGGGGTGCTATACGCCATCCACCCGACTTCTCCCCGTAGATATAAATCTACTCACCTGGTCCTCGCTAGCCGGTGCCGACGTCTCCACGCGCTTGCTTGTCGTCTCGAAGTCCACATGGGGGTACTTACATATCATAACGCACCATATCGCATTAAAACTAAATTCGAAATCGAAACGGCATACGAAAATCAAATCGGCAAGCGTATCACGCATAGGTCCAAACCTATCGCCTACGCATGCAAGAATAGTCAAACCAACTCTCGATGTCGATGTACAAACGTCAAACCATCGAGAAAAATCCAATCACACTCATTTGCACATTCACGAACACTAATTTTAATATAAACTAGGTTAAAACTCACAAAAACCCCAATTTTACTTAAAAAGTCATTTTTCCGAAAATCTAGCAAGCACAATTCGCCGTTTTTGTACAAAACAGGATATTGAAATGAATGTAGCGGCCAATATATTTATTAAATATCTTAAATAAGTCATATAAACAATTCCCGGAATTTAATCTCATTAAATTCCAAAACCCTAATATTCTAGTTTACAAAATACCTAAAATTTAACAATTTCAAAGCAAAAATGCACAAACTACAATCTAGCTTAGATTTACATGATCTAAAGTATTAAACCACACTTAATAAAGTTAATGAAGTCATGAAAAACCTAAACACATTTTTAATCCCAAGTATTTAACCAATTTCAAAAACCTAGTAAGCAAATTAGCAAATTAACACAATTTTTAAACTAACCATTAGCACAAGCTACTAATCTTGTATTAACATGAAAAAAAGCCTAAATATAACACACAAACATACACCAATTTTATAAAACCCTAACTTGCATTCAAATTCATAACTTGAATTCCAAAACTTGCAACTTAAGCCTAATTAACACTTAAGTAGTTTAGCTTTAAGAAATTAGTAACAATTAAGCAAAAATGTTTTAGAATTATACCCAAAAACATTTGAAGATCCACAAGCATCTATGGCCTCCCAAAATGCTCTCTTTTCACAAAGATCCATGCTATACGGGCTAAGCTAAAATGGGTAGGAGTCGGATTTGAGTTTTGGGATTTTTTTTGATGGATTTGAGGCAATTTTTGATGAAGTTTGAAGAGAAAAGAGAAGGGAATTGGGGGGGGGGGATGCTGCTGCTGTAGGAGGGGGGGCTGCTGGAATGGGAGTGGGAGAGGAGAGAGAGGGAGGTAGAGAAAGTGGGGGAAGAAGTCAAAGTCAATTCAAGGTCAAAGGTCCACCTCATTTCTCCATTTTCTTTTCTTTTCTTTCATTTCTTTCCTTTGAAATTCAAGTGGGGAAAATAAATGGGGGCTGCTGAATTCAGCCATGGGGATAAGTGAATGGGGGTGTGTGGGTGTGGGTACGGGTGTGGGGTGATGAAAAATGATAAATACAATACCCCAAACATCCATTTACGCTAAAAAAAAGCCTTTTTTTCTTCAATAATTTCTACACCGTTTTGGCAATTGATTTCGTTCCAAAAACCACATGATAAAATTTTATTTAATGTTTTATGATGCAAAAAATTTGTTTCAACTCATTCCAATTTGTAATTTTCCCTAATTAAATGTATTAGTGACGGCTTAAAATAATAATAAAATAATATTTTTTTTCAGAAAATTTGAAATTTCACCAGCGGCTCAATAAACACCAAATAATAGCAATTACATAGCTAGAATATGTATATTTAATTTTTATAATAAGATATTTGTATTTTGACTTTTTACAGAAAACCCCCTTATTTTACCGATTTTTTTCGAAATTTCACCGAAACGATTTTCAAAACGTTACATTAGAACATGATAAGTATTTGATTTTATTATTCTTTTTAAGACTACTTATCATATTCTATCTATTTCTTCATCTTCTTCAAGTTGAAGAAAACCTTCACTTCATCAATGGTGATTGATGAATATGAGTGAGAAATCCAATTCTAAAGTCTACCCACTTCCTATTTCTTCATCCTCTACCTCTTGCCAAGTAGTAGAGTGTGTTTCCTTCACAAGTTTTCTTGACTTGGTGAAGTTGGAGCTTGATCTAGCGATGCTTCGACGTAGATCATCTTCGGCATGGACATCGACGACCTAGCTCGCCTATTCTCCGATGAAGCCGACGCTAGAGCCCGGAATTTGTTTTGGACAGCGAGAGCACTTCATTGCAGAGCTATGGAGGTGGAGCATCGGATCTACAAAGGTTGTATTTCCGTTATCTTATAGTTTAGTTGTAAACTAGCTCGTCTTTTCGCCTAGAATTCTAGCCAACGATCCGTACACTAGGGTTTCTCGGCACCGTATGTTTGAAATTGGCATGGTTGATGCCTTGTGAGACCTCCTTAGGATGCCTAGGAACCCTACAGTGGTATCAGAGCCTAGCTAGAGCCTTAGGCGAAGTCTAGACGGAATTTGAAACCCGAACGAACCCGAAACCCATTCCCAAAATAGCTCTCTGGACTTTTTCCAAATTCTGGGATTTTCCTAAATTAAAAATATGCAGAAAAATCAGCAGGCGATTATAAGGGTTACTGTAAAATTCGATGACATGATTCCTTAAAGTCACCGCGGATCCGCGGCATGAGCATGCTCATGCGGCGGATCCGCGGCTAGTTTGTCGTTTTGTGCATCTAATTTTGCACAGTAATTCCTCTTTTGAAATGCTGATTTTCCTGGGAATTTTTTATTGTTTTTCAAGAGTTGAATTTTCTGAGTTGTTTTGGGGATTCGAATGTTCGATCGGATTATCAAATTTTGTCTGTGTGGCTTTCCGGATAAATTTTAGAATATGTTAAAAAGTTCGACCGGATATAAATACCCAATTTTTCCCCTGTCGGGAAATTTCCAAGTGTTGGATTTTTCCGTAGTTTAACGACGTTCTAAGTAGTGCAAGTAACGCGATGGACCCTCTAGAAGACAACAAACCTTAACTCGATTATGTGACCGTCTTGAACTGCCCTTTGAACCTTCGGGTTTGGGGCAGTACGGCGTGCCACATGTGAGGCGTTGGCTTGACCCATCTACGGCTGGACCGTTGGTACTGAGGCACGAACTGAATGTTGTTAGACTTGTTTCATGTGTTGATCTGTATCGGGAAAACTTGGGTGTTCGATTGTTCGATCGAAAAGTTTAACATTTTCTATTTTATCTGGAATGTGATACAATACTTGGAATTCGCAAATTGTTATGAGATAACTGAATGAATGTTATAAATTTAGCAATTTAGTCTCACTTGATCGGTTGCCACGGAATTTTGATGTGATCAAAAGTCCGTCGCAATCACGTAGCGTACGCGGATACTCGCCGGGTAAACTTAATAGACAGCCTCACTCCATAGCCCCGACCAAGTGACTGTAGGAGAACCCCGTCGCCGAAATCATCCGTTCGGGTGCTCGCGGCAGCGGTGTTCCGCCTTGGTGCACTTCGTCGACGGCGTCGGGGGTGCGGCCGTCTACTAAAGTTTGCGACGAGTATTCGATCAGGATGTCGGGAATCTTGTTGAATTGCCCGACTTGATATTGAAAAGAGTTTTCGATTTTGAGACTAAAATGCGGGGTTTATAATTGTTAGGCATGTGATGTCTAAGAAATTCATTTGGTCAGGCATGCGATGTCTGAGCAGGTTGCGGATTCCAACTGTTGTAGTTTTATACTTTCTTTTCTGTGACCGTAAGTGTAATATGTGATATCGCCAGTTTCGTTGCTATATGTCAACGACAATTGGGATGGACATATTTACTTACGTTGATGACATGTGATGTTATGTGTTGCTGGATATGTTATATTGGATCGTCGTGTTTGAATAGCCGGGGGTTTTTATGTGAGATGAGTGTTTTTCATTTTCATTCATGTAAAAACTTGTATGTAATATTCTTTTATTGGGGCACTTCCAGGTTGCGGAAGATGTCACCGTTTGTATATTATTTACTTTTCCGCACTAGGATAGACCCAAAGAGGGGAGCACAAGTAACCGGGTTCTGGAGTCCAGAGGGAGACCAACTCGAGGAGTCGAGTCCGGGTCTCCTAACTCTAGAATTGGTAGGGTTGCTTGCCGCTCTCGTAGGGGTCTAGGGGTGTGGGTTTGGCTATTCATCACGACCGTGGAATCCGTGTTTTATACTGGCTCGTATTGAAAACACGGACGTCCTAGTATATCCAATATTTCATATGTTTCTTCTGCTGCGATATCTGTGATGTGATCATGTGATGTTCTGTGATAGATACTGTATATAGTATATATGATATATTATATAGGCGTTACTTATGTTTTACACCCGCGCTAGCCCTGCCCTGCTCTGCCGTTAGTTACCTAATCTAACGGTGCACGAGGGGACATCGAGGCGAATGCGGATGGCATAAGTGTACGTCGTATTTATCTGTGATGTTTAGGTATTTAAATGATGGGACTTCATTAATATGATTAATGAAATAAAAGAAACCTAAGATGTTGTAGAATCGAATTTCAAAATAAAACAGGTAGCTACAGTTCTTGCTTTGCACAGCGGTATATGTGATATATCCTGCACCTTATTCGATGAGGAAAGGACCGAGATCCCTTCACCGGGAGTGACTCCTTTAGCAATAACTGGCAGATGCTACACACTCGGTTTGTCTTTTGATTGCTTTTAAGAGTTTTTGCTTTGCACAGTGATATATATGATATATCCCGCACCTCATTCGACGAGGAAAGGACCGATGATCCCTTCACCGGGAGTGACTCCTTTAGCAAAACTAGAAAAGCCTCAAAAACACTCCATTTTAAAAATCATTTGATTCTACAACGATATCAAGTTTATTACGCAATAGGTTTTCAGAAAAACCTGTCGTAGCCCTCCGTCATTTCAGATAACTACTAGTTAGTATTCGTGCTGCGGTTGTTTGGCATGCGTCAAGGCGTAGTGTACGGTAGCTAACTAGTGCTTATCTGCTAGCATACGATGCGATTGGATTAGGGTATTCGCACGGCGTTGTTTGGCATGCGTCAAGGGTCGTGCGGGTGGGTTTAATTCAATCAAGAAATGTACGGGTTGAACTTGACTAGCAGACTATGGGTTGTTTGGCATGCGTCAAGGTCATAGCGAGCTAGGGGAAAAACATTATCGGGAATTTCAAGTGTTGAAATTTGCAATGAGATTGCATACCTTCTATGAGATAGTTGGATCCCGATACCTGCTGCGAGTAAGAGTTACTCCTGGGAGAGTTTTATACATTACAATTAGCCGATCAAGTAGGTGTCTAGAAAGGTGTTAACGAGGTTACGCCTCTGGGAAAACGAGGTTTACATTAATTAGGTTCGTGCGAAAGCACGGGGGACCTCCCTCAAAGTACCGACACTGGCCTGGCTGAAAGATTGGCGAACTTGTAGTGTGTAATTAATCCCGGCTAGTCTTTCCTTTTAGGGTTTGAAGGAAGATTTGATAAAAAACAATGGGAGCCATCCTGATTAGATAAAATAATAACCAATCTATTCTTGCAAGAGCGCACGCTGAGTGTTTTCTTCTCTCTCTCTCCAGGTAGCGACCATATCACGCCTTAATCAAGATAATAATACGGATTATTGACCGAACCCGCTTGTTATACTGAGCTGGGGAACGTTGGTCCCGCTCCAACTTATAATTGTTATAAGACAGAGCAGGAAATTGGGGATTACCAGAATTCCCGTGCCGCCCAAACGAAGAGAGTGCATGCTGATGCATCATCTTCGGGTGTGTTCATTACAAAGAACTGTTTCTCTGTATCCTCTACGTCCTGGGTATGTGATACCAGATCAGGATCCCAGATATGTAATCTGTTACATAGGGATACAGCTAGGTAGAGAACTGAGAACGGGTGATAAGTTTCATGAGGCAGAAAACGGGGCAAGAGTTGCAGCCAAGTCTGTTGGTCACTGTCACCCTGTATTCCAATACATTGATTCTGAACAAATGTTGTTAGATACCGAACCTGATATACAAAATCATATCAGTCTCTTTATTAGTAAAGAAACGATAAAATTTTGTATTGTTGGATAATGTTTTGAACATTTCCTATATCAAAAGTTGATCGGTTCAGGCACGTTATCTAAAAGTATTGATGTTCTAAATCAAACTACAGTTCTTAGTATATGGAACACACATAAGAGGAGGAGTTCAGAAATGAACGAATCCTTCTTGAGGCATTGTAGACTAGGTCATATCAATGCGACCCGACTAGCTGAAGTTACATGAAGATGCATATTTAAATTAGTTTAAATCTACATCTTATGAAACTTGCTAGTCATGTCACAAAGATATAATGACACCAGCTCTGTTTATTGGAAACAGAGAAAGAGTTAGTGAACTCTTGGGACTGATACATGTTGATGTATGTAAGGTCCCCTGTCTACACATGCCAAGACAGGTTCTTTTTACTTCATTATATTCTCTGATAATCTCTCAAGATTCAGTCATATGTTCCTGTTGAAGCATAAGTCTGAACCTTTTGAGATATTCACAGAATATAAGTTAGAAGTAGAGAACCAATATGGGTATAAGTATTATGTCCTATGATGAGATCAAGGAGGGGAATACTTGTGCACGGAAATCCTGGATTATTCTAAAGGAGAATGAGATTCTCTCTCAGCATTACTCCTCCGAATACACCATAGCACGATGGTATATCGGGGCAGAGCAGATACACCCTATTTGATATGGTGTGCTCTATGATGAGTACTGCTGAGTTACCTATTCCTTTTTGGGAGTTATGCGCTTGAGAAGATGCATACCTATTGAATACGGTTCAAATCAAATCAGATGCCTACCACTTCATATGTGATATGGAAAGGGAAGAGCCCATGTCTTAAGTTGGTTAAGATTTGGGGTTGTCCGGCCTATGTCTAAAAGCAAAATCCGGACAAGCTCGAGGCAAGGTCTGTAATGTAGAACTGGAAAGGTTCCAGCTATACAAACTACAGCAGATGATTTGATAGAACCAAAGGATTCAATAGTTACCAACGAACCTCAGCCTCTCCGCCGATCTAGTGAGGTTCCTCACCCGCCTGAGAGATACTTCGGTTACTCTATGACAGTGGGAGCGAGAATTGCATCATGAGATGATGACCCAACTAGTTTCGAACTGGCCATCAGGAGTGGGACTCTGTAAGAATGGCTGGATGCTTAGCGATCTGAGATGGAATCCTTATACACCAACAAAGTATGGACTTCAGTTGCTATATCTAAAGGGTTAAATCCCCATCAGGAGCAAGTATATCTTGAGAAGATTACTTGGTGTACATGGAAGAGTTGAGACTTTCAAAGCTAGACTTGTTAAAGGTCTACATCATTGACCAGGTATGGATGATGATGAAACCTTTTCTAAGTAGCTATGCTTAAGTCCATCCAGATCCTACTTACCACGGCTACATACCATGACTACGATATCTGGTGGTTGGGTGTCATGACTGGCTTTTCTAAATGATATTTTGGAAGAGAGCGTCTATTAGTACACAGCCAGAGGGCTTCGTAGACAGTGGGAGCAGCGAAAACGTGTGCAAGATGCTTTATAGGATAAAGCAGGCATCGCGGAGTTGGAACATCTGTTTTGATGGATTAGTCAAAGAAGTTGACATCATCAAAATGGTAGATGAACCTTGTATAAACAAGAAGGTAGTAGGGAGTATGGTGACGATCCTCGTAGAGTACGTGGATGACATACTCTTGATAGGGAAGGAGTTTCCTATGCTACGCTCGATCAATCTCCGCTTATCACAATGATTCTCCATATAGGATCAAAGTGATACCACCTAAATCCTGGGTTTTAGATCTATGAGATAGATCTAAATGGATGTTAGGATTCTCACTAGTTGTAGTGAGAAGGTATCAATTGACCCTGGGGAGAATCACTGGAATGGTTCCAGGGTGATAAAGACGACTGGATGTCAGTCACAGGCATTGTCTTTACCCTCAGTAAAGGGACGGTATGTTGGAAGAGTTCCAAGCTAGATACCGTGACATACTAGACGATAAAGGCAGGATACATCGCTACTTAAGATGCTACCAAAGAGGCAGTCTGGGTGTATATTGGTTCATGAGATGAACTACGTTCCTACCATTGTGAGACAATGGAGTTGTGGCTTATGCCAAGGAACGACGGTCCCATCAGTGATCCAGACATATTCTAAGGCAGTGTCACCTGATCATGGAGATTATTGATCTCCAGGGTGATCGAGGTTAGGAGAGTAGACTCAGAGGACAACACAGCGGATCCACTCACAAAGGCCTGTTCCTAGAGAGAGACTTTTACGGGATGGTTGAGTATGAGATACTACAACCACTGCTACAGATGGCCCTAGTGCAAGTGGGAGATTGTTAGTTATATGTATGCCCTAGAGGCCATTGCTATACATAGGATGTATATTGTAGTGGATGCTGGGACATATATAGGGAGGACTTTCTTGCTCGACATGATAGTATGCTATCTGGTTGCTCTTTACCTTAACGTGTATACTGATTGTCTCTCTGTTACATGTTGGTAAAGCCCTTAGGATGTGTACTTGACTACCTGGACTATGATGCAGATCATACTAGTGGGGACAGGTAGTCCATAAGTACATCCTTCAAAGTCCCTAGTCGTGGGTGTATCGAGACGGGGCATCGATATACCAGAGTAGACTAGCGTATACCTTCTCGACCCATACAGATGGGCGATGGATGATCCCATATCCATTGGTGTTTGACATCAGAGATGATATACGGGTGCTCAGTAGAGACTGGGTACACTGGACGGACTCGCCGAGAACTCCCAGATGGTATTATACCTCACGTTAGATGGCAGTTCTCTGGTGACACTGGTACAGAGTAGTCTGTTGACCCGAGATCGTCATAGAGTCTTGTGTGGTTCCCACTGTGCTTTGATTTCCATCTTACCACGTCCAAGAGGGCTTGCAAAACGGTGGTTTTTAGGTACAGTCCCGAGTCACATGGAGGCAATGAGCGATAGGAGGGGATTCGTCTCTCTCGGTATAGGGAGTTGATGTTGCGCTGTGTTCGATTGGCTATAACAGGAAATCCCTGGCCAGGGTTGCTGAGATTTACTGGTAAGTGTTATCAGTAGTTTCTCGAACAGTTATAGACCTCATATCGACACGACTTATCGAGCTATTGGGGTCTGACGTTTACCACCCCTAGGCGAGATATGCGACATATCAGACGATCAGACCGGACTGTACGGTAGTGTTACTGGTTGGATTCACTGGAGTGTGAGCGGGCTTGCTCGTCGATCTTCTGATCGCTCAATACCCGGGTGGCCGTTACGTTTAGCAGACCGCTTGCGGCTTGTGGATGCTTGATATGATCATCATCTGCTACCGGCGTATTGACGAGTCTTTAGAGTCCTACACAGAGGTTTCCTGGCTCAAGCGAAACGAAATAGGAGCGCATATGAGATATGTGCAGGACCGAGAATAATGCGTGTATGTGATACCGCATTTCATTCTCGCGATATATGTTTCGATTGGTTACATTCGATATGACCTAGTTATCGAATCATTGATTCGATAAATCGATACATTGGATTCTATTCGGTTATGTGCGACATGACCGGATCATTGAATCAAATGTTGATTTAATTATTTAATGCATAATTATATATTTGATATATTGCATTGCATTAACTAGTATTGGTTCACTTTAAATGGATTTTCTCACTTGATGTGCAATAAGTATATGTGATATACTTTTATGCACATATTTGTATCGTGTTTGATGATACATGATCTTGTTGTTAAGTATAAAGAATTAAACCATGGTTAAGTGTTGATTAGGGTTTTGCATTTTCATTTATTTATTTATTTGAAAAGGATTAAGATAAGAATGGTGGCCTTTTTTGTTTTAAGTTGAAGCTTCATGAAGCTTTGACTTTAGTAACCATTCTTGTCATCATGCTTAACCCTAACCCATCCAAGTGACCATGGTTTATTCTCTACACTTAACCTAGGTTAGAACATGATAAGTATTTGATTTTATTATTCTTTTTAAGACTACTTATCATATTCTATCTATTTCTTCATCTTCTTCAAGTTGAAGAAAACCTTCACTTCATCAATGGTGATTGATGAATGTGAGTGAGAAATCCAATTCTAAAGTCTACCCACTTCCTATTTCTTCATCCTCTACCTCTTGCCAAGTAGTAGAGTGTGTTTCCTTCACAAGTTTTCTTGACTTGGTGAAGTTGGAGCTTGATCTAGCGATGCTTCGACGTAGATCATCTTCTGCATGGACATCGACGACCTAGCTCGTCTATTCTCCGATGAAGCCGACGCTAGAGCCCGGAATTTGTTTTGGACAGAGAGAGCACTTCATTGCGGAGCTATGGAGGTGGAGCATCGGATCTACAAAGGTTGTATTTCCGTTATCTTATAGTTTAGTTGTAAACTAGCTCGTCTTTTCGTCTAGAATTCTAGCCAACGATCCGTACACTAGGGTTTCTCGGCACCGTATTTTTGAAATTGGCATGGTTGATGCCTTGTGAGACCTCCTTAGGGTGCCTAGGAACCCTACAGTTGGACTTCAAGGGTTCATGGGAGGATCATCTACATTTGGTGGAGTTTTCTTACAACAACAGTTTCCAGGCAACTATCCAGATGGCTCCATTTGAAGCGTTGTATGGTCGTAAATGCCGTTCACCTGTTTGCTGGGACGATGTCGGTGAACGAAGATTGTTGGGACCAGATTTGGTTGTGCAGGCAGTTGAGAAAGTTAACACTATCAGAAATCATATGAAGGCAGCTCAAGACAGACAGAAGAGTTGGGCAGATACATCGAGAAGACCTCTAGAGTTCGCCGTGGGTGATTTGGTATTCTTGAAGATATCACCGACTAGAGGGGTGATTCGCTTTGGAAATCGAGGAAAGCTCAGTCCTCGATTTGTTGGACCCTTTGAGATCTTGGAGCGTGTTGGTGTGGTAGCATATCGTTTGGCGTTACCGCAGTCTTTGGCGAATGTGCACGATGTGTTTCACGTATCTCAACTCCGTAAGTATGTTCATGATGAAACGCATGTATTGGATCATTCGGAGCTGACGGTACGAGAAGACTTGACTTTCGAGGAGCGACCGGTTGAAATTGTGGATCGAAGGGAAAAGGTTCATAAGAATAAGGTTATCCCTCTTGTACTTGTTTCTTGGGGTAATCGCTCGCATGGAGAGTCCACTTGGGAATGAGAAGATGAAATCCGGCAGAACTTTCCTCATCTTTTCTTGTAGTTGTTTGTCGTCTATCTTTGTATTCTTGGAATTTCGAGGACGAAATTCTTTTTGTAGTTGGGTATAATGTAACAACCAAGCCCAATGCTACTAGTTTCTGTTACCGTATGATCGGTGTATGGTGTTTACTTCATTGATCTTAATTGACTGTTGCTAGTTATAAATTTTACCCCGACAATTCAGTATTGCATATAACAATCTAAGGCATCTAAAATAAAATTAAAAATACTTGTCATGGCCTGCTTGACACCCCTAACCCTGTGGTAGCGTCCTTGCATCACGTTCTCATCCCGTTCAGTGAAACGGACGTGTTTGGACGGCTACGCGCACGTACGTGCGTCCGTTTTTGGGGGTATGCCTTTTGATTGTAAAATCCTTCATTTTAATTTTTGGAACCCGCCTATAATTTTCTTATTTCAAATTCAAATTTTTGGACCCGACCTGGGCGCAATTTGGAAATATGTTGCATTTGCGCTAAATCCTTTTTCTAATATTTTTTTAACAAACGAAAATAAAATATAACCCTCATAATCTATTTTCATTTTTCCTAAAATCTTTTACATTTCTTTTCCTATCCCCAGCCAATCATCTTTGTGTTAACCCCCTGGCCCCACGTGCTTTCTCTCTCTCTCTCGCTAACGCCAAGATTCTCTCTCCTCTCCATCTCTCACTTCCTCCCCGTCTCTCTCTCTCACTCTCTCCCCCCATCTCTCTCTCTCTCTCTCTCCCCTATATATATTTCTCTCCTTCCTCAATTTCTTTCAACAGAACCCACCTTCGCGATAAAACCCTAGCCGCCTCGTCTTCCACTGCCATAGCCCCAGCGCCGACGCCGTCATCACAGAACTCGTCGCCTCCTCGCCCTCGTCACATCCACATCCACTTCTTCTTCTTTCGTGCACCCTGCACCGGCAACCGCGGCCCCCCTGCACGTCTGCACCGCCGGGAATCGCCGCCAGTAGACTCGTCTCCGTACTTCGGCCGTCGTACAAACCCCGGTGAGCCTTGCCTGTGTCCTCTTCTTCTTCTTCTTTTTCTTCTTTTCCTTTTTCTCCTTCTTTCTTTTCTTTCAGATCAAGTCTTGATCTGCCGATGGTTTCTCTGCAGGCCGTGCCCAGAACCCCGTCGACGCAGTCGACGACCGCAGCCCATCCACAGATCCTTGTGAGCACCCCTTCTCTATCCTCCTTCCCTTCTCTCTTCTTGATTCTTCTTTTATCATTGCATGCATTCTTGAATATTGTAGATTCACTGCTTTTGGGTCCGCCGGAATCCGGCCGTACCGGCGGCGTGTCCCGACGATCCAGCGAGGTACTCCGACTTGTGTGGTTCCACTGGTTGTCGTTCGGACCTTTTCCGTGCACCGTGCGCGCGTCGCGACCTTTTCCCCGCCGACGCGCGACGTTCCGTATTCTGCTTCGCAACCCGTCGAGGCAAGTACACCTTGCTACATAATAAATAATATATATACATATACATTGATAGCACCCTAAACCTGTAGGTTAACTTTAGTACCATAAATTCCGTTTTTCGTGTTCAATGTCGTGTTATATCATTTTAACTTCCAAGCTTGAACCTACCGTTTGCAATTACTTTAGTAATCCGAATAATCACATTTATATGTTTTAGTCACACTTTCACTATTGACATAGCCTATGGCATTCTCTCTATAGTTTTACTACATTCGGACACTCGTATGCATTTAACCTGTATTAGCTGTGATTTCGTCCTTTGAACCTATATATGAATCATTGCATCCATAAAATTCTTAAAACTTGTTAACATGATTTAACGGTCAAAATTGTCATACTGTATTCTTACAATGTTGAAATCATCTCTGAAACACAACTGATAACTGATTGAATCTGCTTTATTGTTTAATTCATGGCTTAGATTATGTTGTTAATAACCATGCTTGATTATTTAACCCTAATTATGTAACTGATTATGAGTACACCCATGATATCGGTTACATCTTGACATGACTTGCTACATACATATTGATTGACCCGATATGGTACCGTATACTGCTTGAGTTGACCTGATGTACCATGACCTGACCCGTCACCTGATCTTGTGTTTAATGCCAACAAACCTGATATGTAGTCCTTATGGACGTTCCTGTTGTCTATTCAGACAAACCTGCTTATCTGATCCTGTGTTGCCATTAATCCTTGATTACTGAATACCTGACTTGACATACACATATAACTTGGGGGTATGGGGAAATCAAAGGTGAAACCTGACTTGTAACTCAACAGTTTGCTACTTGTTCTGATCAGTTTTAGAGGCTAGGACAGCCTTGGAATGATGCTGCTGACATCATTCATCTGTACACATTCCTGTTTAGTGCCTAGCGGCATGTCTCGGTTTCAGCCCGAGAATCTGGACCGTGGTCCCGGGTATGCACGGGATACTATTGAGTTACAACGATGATTCATCAATTTGATTTCAAAGACTTTAGAACAGAAAACTTGGTAGAACAGTTTAGTTTACCCACTGCACACTACCCTGCACTGCCCTGATTTATATTACTGTTACCCTTGCTTATTTCATGTTTACATTCGCATTTTCCTGTTACACTGTTCATATTTTATTACTTGATGACACGACGCGCTGACGTCTGGGTTTTGCATGGCCCAGATTCTGTACCGCTGTTGCAGTCCGAGCAGGAGTACTTCAGCCAGCAGGCTGAGCTGTGAGGTGTCAGTATTAGTTAGTTCTTTATTTCCTGCATTTTATTCCTGATGTGAGCCCGCATTATGGGACATACATTCCAGTTATTGTATATTGGATCTTTTGCTTCCGCACTTTTATTATTCTTGACTCATAATATCTTGGCTTATGGACATGTTTTAGTTAGTGTTATTTTGTTCTTGATATCTCTACAGCCGTAATGTGACTGTGGATGGATACTTCCTACCCACAGGTAGCATGGTTGGCTATGTCACGTGCTCATTTTAGCGTACTCTGGGAAGCGGGGCGTGACAATCTACATCTTCGACTTCCTCGAAGAATCCTGATACTTCCAATAAATGGTTCTCTACTTTATTCTTATACTTATAACTTCTCAGTATTTGGACTTTGCATTTCTACGAAATACTTGTCCAGAACTGGAGAAGTCACAAGTAAAAAGAATATAGTACGAGTACCAACCCCATTGTCCTAATGGACACTGGACAACATACAATACTTTGTACAAGTCCCCTGAGTTCAATAACTCAAACCCTATGCGTCGTAGGTTGAAAAACTGTACTATGGTTATGAAGAATTACACCGTTGTTAAATTCACTTTACCTAATCACCAACTGATATAGATAAATGTCACAGACATAATATCAAAAAGTTATATCTCACTTTAAAAAAAACGTACAGATATATCAGTTTGAAATTGGTGCATAACAACGGATATTCAAATCCATATATTTACCATCCGGCAAAATCCAGATGATTTCCTCAAATATCACCAATTACAATGAATTCCGATATAATGAGGATCTAATCACCCAATTCCCAATATCTTACTCCCACCCACCATCCGTAATAACATGCAGATGTGAGAAACTGATCTGGTAAATATATACCTTGGAGTTAGATTCCAACTGGGAAAACAGTTTTCAATGAACATCACACAGTCAAACTGAAACATGAAAATGTTTCAAAAGGGTTAACTGGTATTCCTAGTAACGCCTCTTCCACTATCCTGATTCATGACAGTAACCATATATTTTCCTGCCCTCACTTCAATCCCTTTATTATGTCTTTACTTATTACCTTCTGTACACCTTCTTTAGGCTAATTGGTTTTCTTCTTTCCCTAACCTTCGGCACCAGCCTAAGGTTTGGAAGAAGACTATCCAATAAGCGTAATAGGTGTACTCCCCTAATCCGAGGAGCCCTCGCAACCTGAGAGAAGGTAATGGGAAAAGATATCTGAATAATCCTATCCAATCTCTCTAGAACCAGAATCCATCCTCGAAAGAGTTCCTTCGAGTTCGTATATAACCATACGATGGATTTATCCAATGGAAGTGGATGTTCGTAGTGATACGAGGTGTTCTGGAGAAAAGCAAAGTGGATGTAGGAGTGGCAGGGGTTGTCACGACCCAAAATTGGCCCGTGACGGCCCTAATACTACGCAATGCCCTAAGACGTAATGTAGTAAAAGAAAGCCAAAACCCAGAAATCTAAACCATAAAAATACGGAAAAGATAATATAAGTTTTTGAAACATTTGAAATCGCAACCCAAATTCTTTAAAAGTCCTACTTTATTTCTTTAAACTTTTGGCAACACCCCCTTTTTGTAAAAACTAGCCAAGATGAATGCAACACAAAAATATGACGCTGTAGCGAAGAAATAAAGACAATAGAGAGAAAGCTGCATATAAAAGACAACAAATCCACAAATAATATACAGTAACGTCCTCACCACGTCTCTAAGTCAACAACATAATAGTAGATGGAGAGTACAAGATACAACGAATGTACAATACAAAATACAGATAACCACCAAAACCCACCTAAGCAAAATAGTACTGTGAGCTGATGCGGTATCTGTAGCAAAAGATGATAGCTGAATAGCGGAATAGCCTGCCTCGACTACTCTGGGGAACAACCTGAAACACCTGTGGCACAACTGGGGTGAGTTGCCAACTCGTGAATAGTAGATAACATATGCAGGTAATCGCAGGAATGTACGTACAGCATGAATCTAAGATATACGATTACAGTAATAACATGTCATGCAAATGCTGAATAAAGGAAAGTACACTAGCAGGTACAATCAATATGTGAAGCAATAGTAACATGACAATAATATGCAATAACCATGCAATAGGGATATGAGAATGTAAATATGCAACTATCATAAGGGTACACTAACAGGTACTACCAATATATGAAACTGTGCATAAAATAGATAAGTGTGAGGTATGGGGTGGAATATGTCATTTCCACGGAAACCTGACATCGTGGCAGGATCACAATCCATCAAGACACTCAAATCCCAAATCCTCAAATCAGCCCCCAAACTGGGCTCTCACATCATATAAGTCTCACATCACCTCAATGTACAATATCGAATAGCTCTCCCATATCTCGAATGTACAAATCAATAATCTCTTTCATATCCAATATCCAATCTCAATGAATCACCTATATCCCAAGTCGAATCTCAAGTAAGTTTCTAACATCCTAAATAAATATTTATGCAGAAATAAATATGATGGGGTCAATACACATATATTAGCGTCCCATTCCACTAATATTGGTGTAAGGGTATATATAACAATGGCTAATCCCCTGTAATATATACAAAGGTGTTTAAAAGAAATATCATGAAAATAATGTGCCAAGCATCGACACAGAAATCCTGATAGGTACGTATCATACGCTGTCCCGAAAGCACGAGTGCCTAGCTCTGACCCTCGCCTTTCGACGTATGCATACGTGCATGACTCCCAATGGTATCTCCATGATCCCCGCTGAGTCATTGGTACTGTCACCGGATGGAATGGTTCCCCTGCCGGGCTCATCGGCTCATAGCACATCAACATCCCTTTCTTGCCCCGGGGTACCTCCGGGCTCCACCATGTACCCTCTATGGCCTCGACGCCTCCTCGTAGGGGTATATATATAATCAGCACCGATAAAACCCATGGTGGATGCGCAAATATCATATCAAGGAAACCGGGTTTTTCAATGTATGAATAATTTCATGAACTCCGGCGGTTCCCAAATCCAGATAACATCATCTAAAATCCAAATAATAATGCGCAATCCGGGAATAAACATATATGTTATATCTGAAATGCGAGCATTTAAATGAGAATATGTAGCTGAAACCAGATGTATGCGAAATCAATAAGGTACAGCTAAGTAACATTAGTAAAGGTAAATATGTAACTGCAACTGAATATGTGTGTAACATACAGGTGTAGCAATGTATATATATCTACCTATAAGAACTGATGTCGTATACCCCCCTGGGTATAAGTAAAATATGTAGGATATCCCCCCGGTATAACTAAAATATATGCAAGGTATACCTGTAGCTGTATCGCAAGGTGTATATGTACCTATCACTAAAGGTATGATACACTATAGGTATACCGATAAGCGAGGTGTCATCTGTGATAAGCAATAGTATCTATAATGGTTAGTGTGTGACATGGCAATTATTGACGGTGTGTGTGTAGCATACAATCCGTGCTCGTGCAACATGAACCGTCAATAATATGTGCAGTGTCCTACGGCTACTAGTCACAGTACAACTATATCTAAGGAAATACAGTAAAGGCACAATTCTAACAATGACGTAGAATATGCGACAGGTATTTGAATCCTAGCCCAGACGCATAATGCCATGCGGGCGATTCCCCTGTAGATGTTAAATCTACTCACCTACGCTTCACGCTAGGTGAATCCTACCATCTGCCCCCTGTAGTAGTGTCCGTAGTCCCTGCCTGCAAACCTGCAAATAAGACACGGAAATCATATATAAGCCAAATATTCCGCGAAACGCGATATCGAACCAAAACGAGAAACTCGCGTCGCGAACTAAACGCGCGTGTGCACGATACGCTAAAACGTGTGTATACGCGTCTAAAACTACCACGACACGCCGCGATACGCTGGATCACAGAACCCACTCACGTATCGCGCGTATCACGCAAACAAACGGACATGCAAAAAGATATATAGTCCCAGATTTTCCTACAGGTCAAATCTTACAAAACTAGACATGCCAAAACACTACACTACACAGCAGACTACAGTACCCAAAACCCCAAGCCCCAACACCCCTTCCTGGCCGCAAATTGCGGCCAGATTGATTTAATTGGCGGCCTGGGTAGGGAGAGGGTGGCTCGTGTTCTGGTGGTGGTGTCTAGACCTAGGTAGCATGTTCCAGTTTCCTCAATTTTGTTCTGTAGGGTCCGGGTCAAAAGCAGTTCACAGAAAGCCAATATATCGCATAAAAACGACAATTTTCACTAAAAAGGAAACCCTATGGTATTTTAGTGTAATCTGGGTTAATTCTCAGTTGAAGTGGCCCTAATAACACTTAAATAGGTAGGGTTAACCAACATAATCACCACATAATCAAAGTTCCACACAAATCATCTTAATTAGCACTAAACTAGCTAATTTAACACTAATCGAAGCTAATTAACACACAAGCTAAGCAAACTAGGGAAATGGTTCAGAAATATACCCTAAAGAACCCTAGAGAGCAGGTGAAGAAGTGGAGAAGAGCTGCTGTAGTGGCTGGGGCTGCTGCTGCTACAGTTGCTGCTGCTGTTGCTTGCTTTCTGCAGCTGCTGTTGATGCTGTTGCTGTGAGCTGCTGAAGCTGCTTCTGGTGTTGCTGTTGCTGGCCTCTGGTGCTGCTACTGCTGCCTTCAGGTGAGTGTGTGTGTGAGAAAACAAGAGAAAAGAGAGGAAATGAGAGAAATGAGTGAGAGTGAGAGCAAACACAAAGATCCCTCCCATTCTCACTCTCTCTCTTCATTAAATGGGCATGGCACAAGCCATGTTGCCCCATGCCCATTTCTCTCTCAAGTCAACCATTCAACCAAATAAAATAAAACCCTTTAAAATTCATTTTCAATTTAAAACAACCATGCACACTATTAAACCCAAAAGCACCTAAACAATAATTAACTTAAAGAGAATGGGTTAATCCATCATGCTTGCTAATCATGGTCTAACCCCATCTCTAAACCCTAGTTATCATGCACAAGTGTGTGTGTGCCTAGAAAAATTCTAATAAAATACTCATAAAATAGGGTAAAATATTTAAAACTTAATTTGGTAAGCTTTTTATTAAAATCTATACATTAAAATATAATTAGCTACAAAACACATTCTAAGGTGTTACAATCTCCCCCTCTTAAAAGAAATTCGTCCCCGAATTTAAAAATATACTGTTACACGTACCTTCAAAGAGAAGATTACAACTCTCAAATCTCCCTCGCAGCCTCCCAAGTGATTACCTCACTATACGGCTACGCCCAAGAAAACCCTTCACAGATGGCAAGACCCTTGACCGATGTTCCTCCACCTGCTGAGCCATTACCACAATTGGCTGCTGGTGAACGAAAGATCGCGTCCAAGCCAAAAGGTCTGGTGCTAAATTATGTGAGAAAGGTCAAGAAGGTAATTGTAAAGTATCATCACAAGGAATACGGGGTGAAAATCCAACAATCTGGGCGGAAGTGCCAAATTAAAGGCAACGAAACTAACTCGCTTATAGGATCTCAGGAGGACCTAGATCCTGGGACAAGCTTCCCAAAATCCAACACGTCATTCATCGGAAAGTCCGTAGGAATACATGATCTGTCCCTGCGATCTTGAGTCTATGACCAACACAGTCGGCATAAGACCTCTATTTGCGCTGGGCTACTCTCATCCTGACCTGAACAACCGGATCATCTCCGAAGTCTCTAGACTAGCTGGGGTCCAAAATCCTACTTACGCAGAGTCAGAAAAACAACAGGCTGGTGATCGACACGACCTAACCCCTAAACCTAAAGGTGGCCAATTGGAGTGTCTTCTGATAACAGCTATCGAAGGAGAACCCGAACGATGGCGAGTGACGATCCCCAACTGCTGACAACAATCAAACAAACACACAACTTAACAAAGAACAACTGAGCAAACTGAGTATAACCAGACGACATGAATCTGAATGGAGTCACACCCTGACTAAACCTGGTTAGACACCATAACGAAATTCATGGAGATCTGCTCCCACTCCTACTTTGGAACAGTAAAAGGTTGCAACTCTCCAGCCGGCCTCAGATGCTCGACCCAAGCACACAACAAGACAGACACCTTGAAACGAAACCTGAAACTTCTCTTTACATCCCTGTCCACCCGTAACTATCTCACAAGTCACGCTAAATGTTGGTGGAACTTGAATGCATATAGAGAGTTGACAGATGTGCATGTTCTAGGATTACACGTCTCTACCCGATGATACCAGGTACACAAACGCGTCCCTAACTTAGCACACCATTGTCACAAATCAAGGACTCCGAATCATTACCCAGCCGAGTATGCTCAAGTATCTCTGACGAACGAGCATCGGCGGGCAGTGTCTCGCGAAAACAATTTAAGGAAAGTGGTCGGGCACGGACATGAGCAAGCTGTCCCCTCCGTAGATACGAACTTAAGCTGTACTCAACGATCACACAAGAACTGTAAATCTGTAGAAGACTATCACAACAATCAAAATCCGCTGCAGGAAGATGTACATTAAGCTCTGGTGGTCCATGAAAATCTGACACGACTCCCGAACGAGTAGTGTCTCTAAATCTTCAACGTAAAACCACCGCGGCCATCTCCAGATCATGAGTGGAATATCATTCTCGTACTTCCTCCAAATATAGGGAAGCAAAAGCGATAACTCTATAGTGTCACCTCAGTACACACTCGAGCCCACTCAAGAAACATTACAGTTAAACAACAAAGTCGCCTGAACCAAAGGCAAAGAAAGAACTGATGCAGTTGTTAACCGAATCTCCAACTGCCGAAAACTCCGTACACATGCCTCAGTCCACAGAAAAGAAACCTCCCTTCCGGTCCATTCAGTCGACGGTGCAGCACTACTCTAGCAATCCTGCATGAAACGGCGGTAAGAACCTGCTAAGCCAAAAAATCTGCGGATCTCCGTCCTGCACACATGTCTGGGCCTAAGCTGTACGGCCACGATCTCCCTCGGAACCATACGAAACCGTCTCCCGTGACTACAAGACCTAGGAGTCAAACAAAACAAGCCTGAAGAAACACTCCGAGAATCTAGCAAACTGCTGGTACTCTCCCAGTATCTGCACAACAAATCCTCAAGTGCTACTACTGTCCCTCAAGACACATTAGATAGACCAGAATGTCGTAAATAACACAACAAAAACTGGTCGAGGAACGGCCTGAAGAAATCTGGTTCATCACATCTACGAATGCTGCTAGGGCATCAGTGAATCCAATGACTCACAAAAACACACAAAGCCCGTCGCACGCATAAGGCAGTCTTCGGAATGCCATCACCCCGAATCCGCAATAATGATGACCTGATCCCAAACAAACTTGGAAAATGTCTTGCACTCTGGAGCTGATCGAAGAAATCGTCAATGCGAGGTAAGGGATACCTATCTGCACCGTAAGCCGGTTCAATTAACGATCCGTCGATACGCAACCCTAAACTGCCGTCTTTCTCCTTGACGAACAGAAATAGGAGCCTCCTAATGCGAAGCACTCAGACGCACAAAACTCCCCAAACCACAACTCTGCAGCTGATCCTTAAGCTCCCCAAGCTTCGCCGGCTTATCCGGAACAACGTCGGAAAAACTCTCGCACGATAGGAACCCGGTCCAACAATCCCACTGTGGCTCCGGTATCACGAATGAACGCCAAGAATCCACGACATCTCCTTAGTAGCCGACTAGCGAAAAAGGCTGAATTCAAGCTGTGAGAGGCGGCACAACTATCCACCTGCACAACAAGAACTGACTTGCCGGGGAAAACAAACCTGACGGTTTCCTCACGGTAGTCCACAGACGCGTAGCACGTAGTTAACCAGTCCGTGCCCAGGAGAACGTCAAACCCAACATCTCTAGAAGGATCGAGACGATGGACGAATCTCTATCTCCTATCCGATTGGCACACAACTGAAATACGTGTCGCGCAACAAAAGAATCGCTGACAGAAGTTAAAACAACTACTACTAATCTACCCGACCACGGTACAAGCATGAAAAACAAACGAATATAACAAGGAACATAAAAATTAAGGGTACCTAAAAACTCCACATTGGACGTCTGCGCGTCCCGATGAGTAGAAGCAAACTCCTGTGTCTGCCCTCTACTCGCAGCTGGATGAACTCCTCTGGTAGACTGAGCCCTCTGAGCAAATCTTCCATGTCCACGGCCTCTCTGAGTACGATCCTGACGCCGTGCTGAGGAACAATCCCTGACGAAGTGCTGAAGGCTTCCGCATCGAAAACATCTACGCGCTAACTGCTGACCATCCTGGGGATGAGAGCTGAACGACTGTCCTCGCCCTAAGCCTCTGCTACTCCTGCGACGGCCACGAAATCTGTCTCGATGACCAAACCTCTGTCTCTGGGCTGGTACACTGATACGAGTCCTCCACTGTCCTGGAACTCTCTGAGCCTCTGGAATATGCGCCTCAACAACTGGAGCTGCAACCACTGGTGCTATGTAGGTGACGGACTGCTGCATGCTGATCGCAAGTGACAACTAAGTAACAGGGGTGACAACCTCCTGTCGTAGCTCTCGAACGACATCAACCAATGAACTCATAGTCTGGCGGAAGTCCTGCATCTCTACCAAAAGTCTATCAACAGTATAGGTCGTAGGCTGATCCGTCTGCACCTGTGCAACTAGAGTGCCATCCTGGTCAGTACTCGTCTCACCCGAGCCAACTCTGACCTCGGCCCTCGCTGCATCACTCTGAGTCCCCATAGTCATCGGCGGCAAGGCTATAAATAGATATAAGATTCGATGAGAATAAGGAATCGAATCTCAAGGAGATGAATCATCAAGGAAGGAATTTCAAGCAAATTGTACATAGGTCACTTAAGGAGAAGTACCGCATCATGGGTATGCTGCAGACATACACACACTACGTTACTTTGCTTAAGCTACCTACCCCAACATACTAAGGTCATCCTACACTCCGAAAGGTATAACCTAACGCTCTGATACCAACTTTATCACGACCCAAAATTGGCCCGTGACGGCCCTAGTACTACGCAACGCCCTAAGACGTAACGTAGTAAAAGAAAGCCAAAACCCAGAAATCTAAACCATAAAAATACGGAAAAGATAATATAAGTTTTTGAAACATTTGAAATCGCAATCCAAATTCTTTAAAATTCCTACTTTATTTCTTTAAACTTTTGGCAACACCCCCTTTTTGTAAAAACTAGCCAAGATAAATGCAACACAAAAATATGACGCTGTAGCGAAGAAATAAAGACAATAGAGAGAAAGCTGCATATAAAAGACAACAACTCCATAAATAATATACAGTAACGTCCTCACCACGTCTCTAAGTCAACAACATAATAGTAGATGGAGAGTACAAGATACAACGAATGTACAATACAAAATACAGATAACCACCAAAACCCACCTAAGCAAAATAGTACTGTGAGCTGATGCGGTATCTGTAGCAAAAGATGATAGCTGAATAGCGGAATAGCCTGCCTCGACTACTCTGGGGAACAACCTGAAACACCTGTGGCACAATGGGGGTGAGTTGCCAACTCGTGAATAGTAGATAACATATGCAGGTAATCGCAGGAATGTACGTACAGCATGAATCTAAGATATGCGATTACAGTAATAACATGTCATGCAAATGCTGAATAAAGGAAAGCACACTAGTAGGTACAATCAATATGTGAAGCAATAGTAACATGACAATAAGATGCAATAACCATGCAATAGGGATATGAGAATGTAAATATGCAACTATCATAAGGGTACACTAACAGGTACTACCAATATATGAAACTGTGCATAAAATAGATAAGTGTGAGGTATGGGGTGGAATATGTCATTTCCACGGAAACCTGACATCGTGGCAGGATCACAATCCATCAAGACACTCAAATCCCAAATCCTCAAATCAGCCCCCAAACTGGGCTCTCATATCATATAAGTCTCACATCACCTCAATGTACAATATCGAATAGCTCTCCCATATCTCGAATGTACAAATCAACAATCTCTTTCATATCCAATATCCAATCTCAATGAATCACCTATATCCCAAGTCGAATCTCAAGTAAGTTTCTAACATTCTAAATAAATATATATGCAGAAATAAATATGATGGGGTCAATACACATATATTAGCGTCCCATTCCACTAATATTAGTGTAAGGGTATATATAACAACGGCTAATCCCCTGTTATATATACAAAGGTGTTTAAAAGAAATATCATGAAAACAATGTGCCAAGCATCGACACAGAAAACCTGATAGGTACGTATCATACGCTGTCCCGAAAGCACGAGTGCCTAGCTCTGACCCTCGCCTTTCGACGTATGCATACGTGCATGACTCCCAACGGTATCTCCATGATCCCCGCCGAGTCATTGGTACTGTCACCGGATGGTATGGTTCCCCTGCCGGGCTCATCGGCTCATAGCACATCGACATCCCTTTCTTGCCCCGGGGTACCTCCGGGCCTCACCATGTACCCTCTACGGCCTCGACGCCTCCTCGTAGGGGTATATATATAATCAGCATCGATAAAACCCATGGTGGATGCGCAAATATCATATCAAGGAAACCGGGTTTTTCAATGTATGCATAATTTCATGAACTCCCGCAGTTCCCAAATCCAGAAAACATCATGTAAAATCCAAATAATAATGCGCAATCCAGGAATAAACATATACGATATATCTGAAATGCGAGCATTTAAATGAGAATATGTAGCTAAAACCAGATGTATGCGAAATCAATAAGGTACAGCTAAGTAACATCAGTAAAGGTAAATATGTAACTGCAACTGAATATGTGTGTAATATACAGGTGTAGCAATGTATAGGTATCTATCTATAAGAACTGATGTCGTATACCCCCCTGGATATAAGTAAAATATGTAGGATATCCCCCCGGTATAACTAAAATATGTGCAAGGTATACCTGTAGCTGTATCACAAGGTGTATATGTACCTATCACTAAAGGTATGATACACTATAGGTATACCGATAAGCGAGGTGTCATATGTGATAAGCAATAGTATCTATAATGGTTAGTGTGTGACATGGCAATTATTGACGGTGTGTGTGTAGCATACAATCCGTGCTCGTGCAACATGAACCGTCAATAATATGTGCAGTGTCCTACGGCTACTAGTCACAGTACAACTATATCTAAGGAAATACAGTAAATGCGCAATTCTAACAATGACGTAGAATATACGACAGGTATTTGAATCCTAGCCCAGACGCATGACGCCATGCGGGCGATTCCCCTGTAGATGTTAAATCTACTCACCTACGCTCCACGCTAGGTGAATCCTACCATCTGCTCCCCCTGTAGTAGTGTCCGTAGTCCCTGCCTGCAAACCTGCAAATAAGACACGGAAATCATATATAAGCCAAATATTCCGCGAAACGCGATATCGAACCAAAACGAGAAACTCGCGTTGCGAACTAAACACGCGTGTGCACGATACGCTAAAACGTGTGTATACGCGTCTAAAACTACCGCGACACGCCGCGATACGCTGGACACAGAACCCACTCACGTATCGTGCGTATCACGCAAACAAACGGACATGCAAAACGATATATAGTCCCAGATTTTCCTACATGTCAAATCTTACAAAACTAGACATGCCAAAACACTACACTACACAGCAGACTACAGTACCCAAAACCCCAAGCCCCAACACCCCTTCCTGGCCGCAAATTGCGGCCAGATTGATTTAATTGGCGGCCTGGGTAGGGAGAGGGTGGCTCGTGTTCTGGTGGTGGTGTCTAGACCTAGGTAGCATGTTCCAGTTTCCTCAATTTTGTTCTGTAGGGTCCGGGTCAAAAGCAGATCATAGAAAGCCAATATATCGCATAAAAACGACAATTTTCACTAAAAAGGAAACCCTATGGTATTTTAGTGTAATCTGGGTTAATTCTCTGTTGAAGTGGCCCTAATAACACTTAAATAGGTAGGGTTAACCAACACAATCACCACATAATCAAAGTTTCACACAAATCACCTTAATTAGCACTAAACTAGCTAATTTAACACTAATCGAAGCTAATTAACACACAAGCTAAGAAAACTAGGGAAATGGTTCAGAAATATACCCTAAAGAACCCTAGAGAGCAGGTGAAGAAGTGGAGAAGAGCTGCTGTAGTGGCTGGGGCTGCTGCTGCTACAGTTGCTGCTGCTGTTGCTTGCTTTCTGCAGCTGCTGTTGATGCTGTTGCTGTGAGCTGCTGAAGCTGCTTCTGGTGTTGCTGTTGCTGGCCTCTGGTGCTGCTACTGCTGCCTTCAGGTGAGTGTGTGTGTGAGAAAACAAGAGAAAAGAGAGGAAATGAGAGAAATGAGTGAGAGTGATAGCAAACACAAAGGTCCCTCCCATTCTCACTCTCTCTCTTCATTAAATGGGCATGGCACAAGCCATGTTGCCCCATGCCCATTTCTCACTCAAGTCAATCATTCAACCAAATAAAATAAAACCCTTTTAAAATTCATTTTCAATTTAAAACAACCATGCACACTATTAAACCCAAAAGCACCTAAACAATAATTAACTTAAAGAGAATGGGTTAATCCATCATGCTTGCTAATCATGGTCTAACCCCATCTCTAAACCATAGTTATCTTGCACAAGTGTGTGTGTGCCTAGAAAAATTCTAATAAAATACTCATAAAATAGGGTAAAATATTTAAAACTTAATTTGGTAAGCTTTTTATTAAAATCCATACATTAAAATATAATTAGCTACAAAACACATTCTAAGGTGTTACAGGGGTATACATGGTCTTTGTCGTGAATGATGGTGATCACAATTTCCATTGCCATTATTCCAATCCCTTTATATGTCTTTACTTATCACCTTCTGTACACCACACTTAAGCTTAATTGGTTTTCTTCCTTCCCTACCGTTCGGCACCTGCCTATGGTTTGGAAGAAGACTATCCAATAAGCCCAATAGGTGTACCCTCTCCTAATCCTAGGAGCCCTCACAACATGAGAGAAGGTAAAGGGAAAAGACAACTGAATAATCCTATTCAATCTCTCCAGAACCAGAATCCATCCTCAAAAAAGTTCCTTCGAGTTCGTATATAACCATACGATGGATTTATCCAATGGAAGTGGATGTTCGTAGTGATACGAGGTGTTCTGGAGAAATGTAATGGTGATATAGAGGTGGCAATGATGTATGCGACACAGTGACATTCCAAAAGCCAAAGTGTTTTAAGAAGGTTCGGTCAACTGGGTTTATGAGTTTTAGTCAAAGGTCGGGTCATGTCACAGCCAGAGAGAGAGAGAGAAAAGAAACACTTAGCGTGCATTCTAACCTAGATCAGAATGGTTAATCATTTTATCTAATCTGGATGGCTCCCACTGTTTCCTCGAATCCTCCAAACCTAAAAGGAGAATTAGTCGGAATCACCCAAGGAGTAATCCTACTCATCAGTGGGAATCGGGATCCAACTCTCATCGCATGATAACTTGATGGAAGCCACTTAACTCACCACACTCCAGAAGGTATGCGCATGCCTGGTAAGTTTCCTGTATGCTTGAAACTCCCGATATGATTTTTACCCCAAGCGGTTTATGACCTTGACAAAGGCCAACAAATCATAAACCATAAGTCAAGTTCAACCCGTCATTATCCTGGATTACTCTATACCCACCCGTACAAACCCTTGACAAAGGCCAACAAGGTTATACGACTGTCCTAGATAATCGCAACTCAATGCAACAGACAAGCAATATCTAGCTACCGCACACTACGCATTGACAAAGGCCAACCAACGCAGCACGAATACTAGGTACCACCTGAAAGAAATGATGGAGGGCTATGACTGGTTTTTGGCGAAAAACCTTAAACGTAACGAACTTGATATCGTTGAAGGAACCGAGTGGTTTAATAAATATATAGTGGCGAAAACTTTTGCTAAAGAGGTCACTCTCGGTGAAGGGATCTCGGCTCTTTCCCCGTAGAATGAGGTGCAGTATATTCCAAACTGAATACCGCGATGCAAAGCAAAAGGAAATGACTATAGTGAAGTTATTATGTTGACGCAAACTTTTACTCAAGGGGTCACTCTCGATGAAGGGATCTCGTCCCTTGCCTCGTCGAATGAGGTGCAGGATATTCCAAATGAATACCACGATGCAAAGCAAAAGAAAACGTCTGTAATGTCAGTTTTTAAAACTTGGTTCCAACAACATCATATATAGGTTTGTTTTATCCTTGCATTGATAAGAATCAATGAAGTCCCATCAATTAATCACACCAGAAAAGTGTTACTGTATATGCCCTAGAGGCCATTACTGTATCATACTAGTTTGTATATTACTTAATGGAAGCTTGGGATATTCACAGTTGTATAGACAATCTTGCTCAAAATAGTAGTATGCTACTTGGTTTGTTTCTACTTTAATGTGTACATGTGTTTCTTTTAGTATATCACCTATACACATTAGTGGAGCCCTTAGGATCTTTGCTTGATTACCAGCGTTGTGATGGCAGTCACACTCGTGGGGGCTGGCTAATCCACAAGCATATCCTTATTCAGGTCCCTAGTCGTAGGACTATCGAGACAGGGCATCGATACTCCGGAGTAGACTAGCGTATGCGCTTCTCATCCCAGCAAGGGAGACGGTCTAACCCACAGCCGTCAGTACGTCGTACTTGAGATAGTATGCGGGTGCTCGTTAGGTTACGAGTACACTGGACATGACTCGTCGGGAACTGTTGGTTCGTACTATACTTATCGTCAGTTATCAGTTCCCAGGTGACATGAGTACAGCTTAGTCCGCTGACTTGACATTGTCACTTTGCCTCGAGTGTGTTCCCACTGCATTTTGATTACTACCCTACCATGGCTCAAAGGAGTCGTGCAAACAGGTAGTAGTTGGGTGCAGTCCCGAAGCACTTGGAGGCAGTGATGGTTAGACATGATTCGTCTCTCCCGGTATTTGGAGTTGATATTGCGCTGTGTCAAGGAGAGCCATTACATATAGTCGTCCCTGGCCAGGGCAAGCGAGATATACTGGTGGGTTTCCAGTGTTATCTCAGGGTGTTCTGGGCTACACTCCAACACGACTTATACCGCTATTAGGGGACTGACGTTTACCGCCCCCTAGGCCCGCCATGCGATATTCTCAGACGAACAGACCGGACTGTACGGAGACTGTCACATTCAGGCTCAGTAGGAGTTCAGATGGGTTTCACCTCGTCAGTCTTCTTATCGGCATCTACCTGGGGGCCGTTACGCACAGCTAGTGCCGCTTGCGGTCTGTGGTTAAACCCACTGCCAGCGTAGTGTCGAGTCTTTAGAGTCCCACACAGAGAGCTATTCGCCTTTAGGCAAAATAGAGTAGAGGTCGCATGGTTTTGCGACAGGGTTCGTTCACATCCGCGCACTTGTGCACGTTTGGTGTCCGGGCAGTTATTACTAGCGGGCTTTGGTTTAAGCCAGATCCTAGTATGCATTTTGGGATTGGTTTTATCTCGTTTGTATTCGTGTTCCTCGGAATGCGGATGTGGGTGTGTATGCACGGTTGACAGAGACAGAGGCAGAGGATTCTCATTAGGGTTGTTGACTGTTGACCTTTTCTAAACCCTAATGAGAATAAGAAATATGATTAATAATAATATTAATTAAGTATTAGTGTGCCATGGTTGGGTTGAAAGTTTGACTTTGTTGACTTGTTGACTTTGTTGACCGGTTGACTAGCTTGGACTTGTTGACCATCATCATTACAATGGCTATCATTTCATGGCTAAGACTTTTGCTAGCTTGTTATTCTTTACAAAATGAGTGCATGAAATGATAATGCCATTGACATGAACCATCACATAATACTCAATTATTATTATTATTATGATTATTTTGTATTATGAGAGAATGGTTGTAAAAAGTCTTCATTGATTCTATCATTTGCTCTCTCTCTCATCAAAGCTCTCCTCTTCCTCTTGCTCTCCCTCTTCCTCAAGCTCAAGGCAAAAATCTCTCATGTGTTGAGAACCATTTGCCTTGGAGATAAAACCCAAAACACTTCTCTACTCATCCTAGTGTACAAGGTCTAGCAAGCCAATTATTCTAGTTTCCTCTAGATTGAGGTTGGAGCCAAAGGTAGAAGCTTTCGGGTGGATTCATCTTCGGCACAAGGGGACGACGAGGTGAGGCCGATCCGACCACCACAAGGAGTCGAATAGAAGGAGTTCAAGATTAGGTATAACCCCTAACATAGTATCTAAACTCTTAGTTAGGTTGTTAGATAGTTTGTTTAGCAAAGATCCGGTTTTTGAGTCCATGTTACCTTTCATGAAAAATCGTTTTTCACCATTTCCGCAACCCCAAAGAACCGGGGACGGGGAATGTGGACTTACAGTGGTATCAGAGCCTAGCTAAACACTATCTAACATGTTAGCAAAGTGACTAGAAGTTCGATCGGAGAAAAAATCACAAAACATGCCCGAAATATCAACTTTCTGCCGATTTTTATTTCTGTTCAAAAAATAATAAATCATGTACTAAAAATCGGCTCAGGGTTTTTAAAGAATACAAAAGAAAAATGGTCCACTAACTCGGTCAACGCGCCGCGGAACCGCGGCAGGAGCGTGCTCGTGCCGCGGATCCGCGGCCGAGTTGACTCGGCTGTGGGTCAATTTTCCTGCAGTGTTCTTATAGGGGTATTTTGGGTTTTTTACAATATTTTTTTTCTGCCCAGATTTTCTAGAAAACAAATTTGTGTTTTGGGGTAGTTACAAATCCGTATTTTGATCGAACCTCTATAGACTTTAGCTAACGGGTTATATCTGTGATGTGATATATGTATTGAACGTTTGCTAATCGCTATACGTCGATTAGTGGGGGTTATATATATCTGTGATCTGTAATATTGCTGGTATGTGTATATGAATTCGTTGGATTGTCGCGGATGAATAGCTGGGGGGTTGTGAGATGAGAGTTTTCTTTTTCTTTCAATTCATGTAATTTGTAATTGATGTAATATTATTTATATGGCCGCACATCTGGGATGAGGTTGTAGCCGCCATTGTATAATTTCTTTTACTGTTTTTGCTCCTAGGATAGACCCAAGGTGGGGTGCACAAACTACCGGGTACCTCGAAGTGCCGAGTGGCCTACTCACGTTGTTGAGGGAGGTTGCTTCACTTTGGGTATTTGGCGGGTAGTTTGCCGCACCCGTAGGGGTCTAGGGTGGGGTATTGGCTATTCATCGCGACCGTGTAATCCTCTTTTCGTTACAGGCTTGAACGAATCGCGGATTCCTAGTATATCCAAAGTATTCATCTGTGATCTGGAATGGCTATCATTGCATGTGACGAATGTATATATCTATATATGATATTTATTTAGGCGTTGCTTATGTTTTGCATCCGCGCTAGTCCAGCCCCCGCTCTGTCGTTAGTTAAGTAACCTAACGGGTAATGACGGGGCTTCGTGGCGAATGCGGATGGCATAAGAGTACGTCATATTTTCGTTGTTTTCTGCAATGGTAGGATTAAATGATGGGACGCATTAAAATTAATGCAAGAAAATAAACCAAAGTTAAAGTCGTTGGAATAATTTCAAAACCACTCGGTTTCTTTTCAAAAACAACTTTTAAACGCGGAGCTTAAGCCACTCCTTTTAAAAGCTATCAAGGTTCCATCGATTATATCAAGTTCACTACGTTCACGGTTTCGCCAAAACCATTCGTAGCCCTCCATCATTTCAGTTAAATAATCGGTAGTATTCAAGCTATATATTTTGACCTACGCCAAGGCATAGTGATTGGTAGCTGCCGGATATTTATCTGTAGCATAGATAGATGCGTTTGTTTGGGACAGTCGTACTACTATTTTGGCCTACGTCAAGGGTATGTACGAGTGGGTTCAAATTAACCTGGATAATGATGGGTAGAACTTGACGTGTGACTTATGATATTTTAGCCTACGTCAAGGTCATAAGAGCATGGGGCAAAAATCCACATCGGGAGTTTCTAAAGAAACTGAAACTTGCTAGCGCTGCATACCTTTTGGAGTGTGATGATTCTGTTAGGATTCCTTCAGTTTTATCACGCGATGATATTTGGATCCCGATCCTACTGTGAGTATATGCTACTCCTCGGGAAATTTCTCGCTTAACGATCAATGCTTTAAACTAAGTAGGTGTCTAGAAAGGTGTTAGCGGGGCTACGCCCCCAGGAAAAAGAGGTTATTTAATTAAGGAACTTCGCGAAAGCGTTGGAAAACCTCCCTCGAAGTACCAACATTGGCCTGGCTGAACGGTTAAGTAAGTATTGTACGGTGAGATTGATCCCGACTAATTCTTTCTTTTTGGTTTGAAGAAGGATTCGAGAAACAGTGGGAGCCATCCTGTTTAGATAAATTAAAAACCAATCTAAACTTGCAAGAGCATCATGCTGAGTGTTTTCTTCTCTCTCTCTTAATTGCAGCGACCCAGTGACCACACATAGGTTACATCTAGATAATAAAATGACTGTTATGATTGGCAAAGGTCTGTCCAGATGTCCATTACCCATGACAAGCTGGGACACCTCTTAACTAATCAAACCCCTACCGTCTCAGGACCAGTTTCCCCTGTCGCGGATATTGACATCCGTAAGACATCGGAAAAGGACTGTGCGAAAGCCAAGTGCCTCGTGTTAGCCTCAGTTGATGGTGCATACCAGAAGCAGCACGAGAAGATGGACTTAGTTTCTATCTTCCTCCATAACAAGGATTTATATGGAGAGCAATCTCGTATCGCAAGATATGAGACCTCGAACGAATTGCTTCAAGCGAGGTTGGCTATCAGGTCATCTGTAGGGGGCAACGTCCTTATAGAGACCAGCTATTTTGAGCTCACGGACAGGAAGACCACGTTGAAGAACGGGTCAAATACTGACTTGATTCTACAGTCTCTGCCCTTTACCCTGAAGGAAACCACGGAGAAAGAAGGAAAGAGAAGGGCAAAAGTTTCGGGACTGGATATAGTAAAAGAGGGACTTTCTTATTGTTACGGGAATGAACATTGGCAGAAGGATTGCAGGGCTAGCAAAGCCAGCAGCCAGGATTCGAAGTATGTTGTGGCTTCGGCTTCGGGTGTGTTTGTAATAGAGAACTGTATGTCAGTTAACCCTACTTCCTGGGTATTGGATACCGGATCAGGATCTCACATCTGTAATTCATTACAGGCTCTGAGAAACCGTAGGGTTATCATGATAGGTGATATGACTCTCAGGGTTGCTAACGGAATGAGCATGAACGCTGAATCCGTAGGAGAATATCATCTTGGACTGACAACTGGGCAGATATTGATTTTGCGTAACTGTTTGTATGTACCAGGTGCGACTTGTAATATCATATCTGTATCCTTGCTTTCTAAGGAAGGATATGATTTTACTTTTGTAAGCGATGTGGTCCACATACACCTAAATCAAGTTTTGATTGGGTCAGGTGCATTAAATAACGGGATATACGTATTGAATCAAGCTCAGATTTTCAGTGTCCAGAACACACTTAAAAGAAAGTCTCCAGAATTAAATCAGGCTTTCTTATGGCATTGTAGACTGGGTCACATCAATGAGAGAAGGTTGACGAAGTTGCATACAGAAGGATATTTGGATCCGTTCGAATATCAATCATATGCAACTTGTCAATCCTGTCTCAAAAGAAAGATGACAAAGACTCCGTTTACTGGACACGGAGTAAGAGCGAGCGAGCTCTTGGGGCTCGTACACAGCGATGTGTGCGGACCAATGTCTACACATGCGCGAAGCGGTTATTCTTACTTCATTACTTTTACGGATGATTTTTCAAGGTTCGGGCATGTCTTCTTAATGAAGCACAAATCTGAAGCCTTTGAAAAATTCCAGGAATACAAGAATGAAATAGAAAAACAAACAGGCAAAAGTATTAAGACACTGAGATCTGATCAAGGTGGTGAATACTTGAGTGCCGAGTTCCTAGATTACCTAAAAGAGAATGGAATTCTCTCTCAGCTTACTCCTCCATACACTCCACAACATAACGGTGTATCGGAGAGACGGAACCGAACCCTATTTGATATGGTGCGTTCCATGATGAGTAACGCTGAGTTACCGCGATCATTCTGGGGATATGCACTAGAATCAGCTGCATATCTTTTGAACCGAGTTCCAACTAAGACTGTGCCTACCACACCATATCAGATATGGAGTGGGAAGAAAACCTATTTTCAATATCTGAAGATTTGGGGATGTCCAGCTTTTATCAAAAAGCAGCATGCGGAAACTCGAGGCACGCTCAGTACAGTGCAAGTTTGTGGGATACCCAAAGAACTCCAGGAGGTATCTTTTCTATTACGCAGAAGAACAAAAGGTCTTTGTCTCTCGTAATGCCCAATTTCTGGAACATCAGTTCTTAGAAAAAGAAATAAGTAGGAGTGCAATAGAACTGGAAGAAATTCCAGAACCACAAACTATTACTGAAAGCTTAGTAGAACTAGAGGGTTCGAAAGAACAGGACATTCCTACGCCGCTCCGCAGGAGTAGTAGGCAGTCTCATCTGCCCGAGAGATACTACGGTTTTCTCATAGACGGGGATAGAGAGGATTGCACCATGGATTATGATGAGCCTACTAGCTTCCAGCAAGCCATTCAGAGCGGTGACTCAGTAAAATGGCTGGATGCAATGCGGACGGAGATGGAGTCCATGTACACCAATAAAGTTTGGACTTTGGACTTTGCTCCAGAAGGGGTAAAACCCGTAGGCTGCAAATGGATCTTCAGAAAGAAGATTGGTGTAGATGGACAGGTTGAATCCTATAAAGCTAGACTTGTTGCAAAGGGTTTTCGTCAAAGACCTGGTTTGGACTATGACGAGACCTTTTCTCCAGTGGCTATGCTCAAATCCATTCGGATCCTTCTTGCCATTGCTGCCTTCCACGATTATGAGACCTGGCAGATGGACGTAAAGACGGCTTTCCTAAATGGAAATTTGGAAGAGTGCGTCTATATGGATCAGCCGGAGGGATTCATTCAGAGTGGGAGCAGCGGTAAGGTGTGCAAGTTGCTCAAGTCCATATATGGACTGAAACAGGCATCGCGGAGTTGGAACATCTGCTTTGATGATACTGTCAAAGAATTCGACTTTATCAAAAACCCAGATGAACCATGCATTTACAGTAAGATTGTAGGGAGAACTGTAGTATTCCTCGTCTTGTACGTGGATGACATTCTCCTAATAGGAAATGATATTCCTATGTTACAGTCAGTCAAAGGATTCTTGTCACAGAGGTTCTCCATGAAGGACCTGGGCGATGCCAACTACATTCTGGGGATCTAGATCTATCGTGATAGATCTAAGAGGATGTTGGGACTTTCACAGTCCAGGTACATAGACACCATACTGAAACGATTCAGTATGGAAGATTCCAAGCGCGGTAATCTACCGGCTTGTCACGGGATCACCCTCTCCAAATAGATGTCTCCCAAGACTGATTTGGAAAGGGCTCGCATGTCATCTATACCCTACGCTTCTGCGGTAGGCTCTATAATGTATGCGATGTTATGTACTAGACCAGATGTAGCATACGCATTGAGCGTTGTAAGCCGGTATCAGTCGGACCCAGGGGAGAAACACTGGATAGCAGTAAAGAACATTCTCAAGTACCTGAGAAGGACTAAGGAGATGTTCTTGGTGTATGGAGGAAAAGACCTCCAGATCGAGGCCTTTGCTGACTCCAGCTTCCAGAGTGACAAGGATGGCTCCAAGTCCATGTCGGGTTATGTCTTTACCCTCAATGGAGGGGCGGTTTGCTGGAAGAGTTCCAAGCAGGAGACCGTTGCTGACTCAACTATGGAAGCGTAGTACATAGCTGCTTGCGATGCCGCAAAGGAAGCTGTCTTGATGAAGAAGTTCCTCACGGAGCTTCAGGTGGTTCCTACCACTGTTGATCCAATACCGCTGTATTGTGACAACAACGGCGCTATAGCTTTAGCGAAGGAACCCAGGTCCCATCAGAAGTCTAGGCACATTTTGAGGCGGTACCACCTGATCAGGGAGATCGTAGATCGCCGGGAGATCGAGGTGAAGAGAGTAAATTCAGAAGATAACACTGCAGATCCACTCACGAAGGCCTTACCCCAGACTCAGTTCGAGCGGCTGATCGAGATGATAGGTCTCCGATACGCCAGTACATGGCCTTAGTGCAAGTGGGAGATTGTTAGTGTATATGCCCTAGAGGCCATTACTGTATCATAATAGTTTGTATATTACTTAATGGAACCTTGGGATATTCACAGTTGTATAGACAATCTTGCTCAAAATAGTAGTATGCTACTTGGTTTGTTTCTACTTTAATGTGTACATGTGTTTCTTTTAGTATATCACCTATACACATTAGTGGAGCCCTTAGGATCTTTGCATGATTACCAGCATTGTGATGGCAGTCACACTCGTGGGGGCTGGGTAATCCACAAGCACATCCTTATACAGGTCCCTAGTCGTAGGACTATCGAGACAGGGCATCGATACTCCGGAGTAGACTAGCGTATGCGATTCTCATCCCAGCAGGGGAGACGGTCTGTCCCACAGCCGTCAGTACGTCGTACTTGAGATAGTATGCGGGTGCTCGTTAAGTTACGAGTACACTGGACATGACTCATCGGGAACTGTTGGTTGGTACTATACCTATCGTCAGTTATCAGTTCCCAGGTGACATGAGTACAGCTTAGTCCGCTGACATGACACTGTCACTTCGCCTCGAGTGTGTTCCCACTGTACTTTGATTACTACCCTACCACGGCTCAATGGAGTCATGCAAACAGGTAGTAGTTGGGTGCAGTCCCGAAGCACTTGGAGGCAGTGACGGTTAGACATGATTCGTCTCTCCTGGTATTGGGAGTTGATATCGCGCTGTGTCAAGGAGAGCCATTACACATAGTCGTCCCTGGCCAGGGCAAGCGAGATATACTGGTGGGTTTCCAGTGTTATCTCAGGGTGTTATGGGCTACACTCCGACACGACTTGTACCACTATTAGAGGACTGACATTTACCGCCCCCCTAGGCCCGCCATGCGATATTCTCAGACGAACTGACCGGACTGTACGGAGACTGTCACATTCAGGCTCAGTAGGAGTTCAGATGGATTTCACCTCGTCAGTCTTCTTATCGGCATCTACCTGGGGGCCGTTACGCACAGCTAGTGCCGCTTGCAGTCTGTGGTTAAACCCACTGCCAGCGTAGTGTCGAGTCTTTAGAGTCCCACACAGAGAGCTATTCCTCTTTAGGCAAAACAGAGTAGAGGTCGCATGGTTTTGCGACAGGGTTCGTTCACATCCGCGCACTTGTGCACGTTTGGTGTCCGGGCAGTTATTACTAGCGGGCTTTGGTTTAAGCCAGATCCTAGTATGCGTTTTGGGATTGGTTTTATCTCGTTTGTATTCGTGTTCCTCGGAACGTGGATGCGGGTGTGTATGCACGGTTGACAGAGACAAAGGCAGAGGATTATCATTAGGGTTGTTGACTGTTGACCTTTTCTAAACCCTAATGAGAATAAGAAATATGATTAATAATAATATTAATTAAGTATTAGTGTGCCATGGTTGGGTTGAAAGTTTGACTTTGTTGACTTGTTGACTTTGTTGACCGATTGACTAGCTTGGACTTGTTGACCATCATCATTACAATGGCTATCATTTCATGGCTAAGACTTTTGCTTGCTTGTTATTCTTTACTAAATGAGTGCATGAAATGATAATGCCATTGACATGAACCATCACATAATACTCAATTATTATTATTATTATGATTATTTTGTATTATGAGAGAATGGTTGCAAAAAGTCTCCACTGATTCTATCATTTGCTCTCTCTCTCATCAAAGCTCTCCTCTTCCTCTTGCTCTCCCTCTTCCTCAAGCTCAAGGCAAAAATCTCTCATGTGTTGAGAACCATTTGCCTTAGAGATAAAACCCAAAACACTTCTCTACTCATCCTAGTGTACAAGGTCTAGCAAGCCAAGTATTCTAGTTTCTTCTAGATTGAGGTTGGAGCCAAAGGTAGAAGCTTTCGGGTGGATCCATCTTCGGCACAAGGAGACGACGAGGTGAGGCCGATCCGACCACCACAAGGAGTCGAAGAGAAGGAGTTCAAGATTAGGTATAACCCCTAACATAGTAGCTAAACTCTTAGTTAGGTTGTTAGATAGTTTGTTTAGCAAAGATCCGGTTTTTGAGTCCATGTTACCTTTCATGAAAAATCGTTTTTCACCATTTCCGCAACCCCAAAGAACCGGGGACGGGTAACGTGGACTTACCAAAAGAACGAAAATAAAATGTACGTATATGCCATCCGCATTCGCCACTGGGTCCCGTCATCACCCGTTAGGTTACTTAACTAACGAAAGAGCGGGGACTGGGCTAGCGCGGGTGCAAAACATATACAACATCTACTAGTATATATAAATATATATATAGCATTCGTCCCAGGCATGATATAAAGCAACATCACAGAAACAACACAGAATGGTGGATAATCTGGAGCCCCGGGTTTCACTTGAGCCGCAAATGAGACCCGACGTTCCCTGTCGTGTGGATAGCCTGTTCAATGAAACCTAGACCCCTACGAGCGCGGCAAGTTTCCCGCCAAAACCAGAAGCGAGGTAGCCCCTTTCAACAACGTGAATGGGCCACCCGGCACTTCACGGAATCCGGTAACTTGAGCAACCCTCCTGGGCCAACCTATACCCCCTACGAGTGCAGCGAATAGCCCGTCAATTCTAGAGTAAGGTCCCCTCCGTCTCAACGCCATGTGATGCGGACCAGTTGCCCTCTAGAACCCGGCTATTCGTGCACTCCACCGCGGGGTAATCCTAGTACAGAAAAGAAAATAATGTACAAGGGTGACATCGACCTCATCCCGGTCATGCCCGAAAAGAATAATATACAAACTGGCAGTGACGGCAGTCCACATGTCGGACGCTCGTCCCGCAATATCAAATGTACAAATAAAATTAAAACTGTACTATCATTGCACCACTGGCTATCCACCACGACGATCCAACCAACATCAACGTGAATGTCACGTTCTCAAACCCGTCTAAAGGAACATATAACAGTTAGACGGGTTTACCGATCAAATGACATTCACGGTCGCAGATAGAAATGTATGTACTGTTAAATGCCCACTTAAAATATCGATCGACCAAATTCCAAATTGTCCCTAATAGAAAAAACAACAATGCACAGAAAACTGGGCCAAAACAGAAAATCACAAAAATCACAATTCCAAGTCAGGGGGCTACAGGAGAAATTTCAGAGCCCGTCGCCACTAAATGGCCGCGGAACCGCCGCCAAGTGGGGGTAAGTGCGGCGGTTCCGCGGCGCCTTGATGGCATCAGGAGCCCAAATTTTTTCTGTACCCTAAAAAATGCCTGCACGGATTTTTAAGCCTCTCGAAATAATTTTTTGAACACTTTTGAAAATCGGCAGAAACTGTGAAAATGGAATCATGATTTCGGTAAATTCCGTCGATCGATCTTTTAAGCACGTTTAAACAAGCTAGTAAGGGGTTTAAAGGGTGGCTCTGATACCATGTTGGGTCGTGGAAGCGCCCCGGCCATCGAAACGCGGACAAAATGCGGAACAAAAATTTCTTAAACCGGCTCTACCGCTAGCCGAATCCCGGATCGACCTTAAACCCTAAACTAGCAAACTAACTAAGAGTTAGAATCGTTATACCGAGTTGATCCGTGTCCTTCGGTCTTCATTCCAACCTCCTAGCGGCTCCTTGATATGGTTTGGTTGTCGGTCTTCCTCCATCTCCGATGATCCACTGAGGGAAACGGCGCAAGCTCCAGCCTCGACAAACGAGGCAACCGACGCTCCAAAGTCGCTAGCAATGGAGAGTGGGGGTGTATAAAAATGTTACTACAATTTTCTTTCTACATATGAGCTCAATGAGAAACTCAAGAAAGATGAAGAAGTGAGGAAGCATTGGCATGAGCAATAAAGAAAATACTAAGTGTTTTGGTGAGCATGAGAGAATGAGAGAATGAGAGAGAGCAAGTGTGTAATGTCAATTAAAACCAAATGAAATGAGCCCCTCCTCCATCATAGTGGACGGCCCCCCTTCTTCCCACCAAAAAATATCTTATCAAATAATACACTTAAACAATTGCAAACCATACCATACACTATGCATTGACTCATGCCCATACCATGAACTATATTCATGCCACCTCATACATTCCACCTCATTTATAAAAAATAAATGAATTTCCATAAATGGAAAATCATATAAATGAGGTGGCATCTTCTAGAAGCTATTCCGTATAAAATACGGAATACTTCCCGGTACATGTATCAAAATACATACACGCGCATTCGTACCAAAATACGAAAAGCCTAGAGAGAAAAAGAATAGTGAACAATAATACTAGAATACGTATATACAAATACATATATAAATTATTAAATCAAAACCCGATTTAATAATCCAGCTTAATCCTAAGCCGCTAGTATTATCAACCGTCCGATTAAAGTCTGCACAGCAAGTGCACATATTTAATCGGACACCCGTATGTACCAACATACGACATGTACACCATATCGCCTGAATCGTGAAAACCCTCTGTGTGGGACTCTAAAGACTTGTCAATACGATGGCAGTGGGTTTAACTACAAGCACGTCAGCGGCACTAGCTGTACGTAACGGCTACCCAGGTATTGAGTGAAAGGGAGGCCGACGAGCAAACTCATCCTGAACCCCTACCGAGCCTGACGGTGACAATATCCGTACAGTCCGGTCTGTTCGTCTAAGAGTATCGCATATCGAGTCTAGGGGGTGGATAAAGTCAGACTCCTAACAACGCGATATTTAGTGTCGGCATGTAACCCATCACCACTTGAGAAACTATCGATCCTGGATTGGTAATTCTCGTTCACCATGGCCATGGATTTCTGGTGATGGCCACCCGTACACAATGCGACATCAACCCCCAATACCGGGACAGACGAATCCCCAACGATCCGATCACTGCCTCCATGTGGCTCGAGACTGTACCCAACTAAAACCTGTTTGCACGACTCCTTTGAGCCGTGGTAGGGTAGTAATCAAAGCACAGTGGGAACTCACACGAGACAAATGACGATCTCAGGTCGACAGACTAACCTGTACACATGGCACCTGGGAACTGCTATCTGACAATAGGTATAATACCAACTAGCAGGTTCCCGGCGAGTCCGTCCAGTGTACTCATAACTCAATTAGCACCTGCATACTATCTTAGGTGAACAAACTAACACCAATGGCTTATGAGACCTGGCCACCGCTCCTCGTCGGGGTCTCGATCAGTATACACTAGTCTACACTGGAGTATCGATGCCCGGTCTCGATACTCCTACGACTAGGGACATTTAAGGATGTGCTTATAGACCCCAGCTCCCACATATATGATCGCCATCATAATGCTGGCAGTCAAGCAAGAATCCTATGGGCTCTATCAATATGTACATGATGATAAAGACAAGCTAGATAGCATACTATCATCTTGAGTAAGACTGTTTTATCGGTATAGGTCCTGCCTCAATCATCATAATCACAAGTCCGCGACTATGATAATTGCCTTGAGGGCACTATAGCCAACACTATATATAGTATTCATCTCAACATATCAAATGATCAAATTACAGATATCACAGCAGAAGAAACATATGAAATAATGGATATACTAGGAGGTCCGTATTTTATTTTGAGCCTCTATAAAACACGGATTCCACGGTCGCGATGAATAGCCAAACCCACACCCCTAGACCCCTACGAGAGCGGCAAGCAACCCTACCAATTCTAGAGTTAGAAAACCCGGACTCGACTCCTCGAGTTGGTCTCCCTCTGGACTCTAGAACCCGGTTACTTGTGCTCTCCTCCTTGGGTCTATCCTAATGCGGAAAAGTAAATAATATACACCAATGGTGACATCAACCTCAACCTGGAAGTGCCCCAATAAAAGAATGTTACATACATTTAATTTTACATGAATGAAAATAAAAACTCTCATCTCACATAAAACCCCCGACTATTCAAAACGCGACGATCCAATATAACATATCCAGCATCACAGAACATCACATGTCATGACATCACAGAGAAAACTAGACGATGTTAAACATTCCAATCGAATCATTAAACACCCAAAATTACCCATAAAATCTCAACACTTGAGCGTAGTTTAAAGTTATTCAGTACACGCCAGAGTACTAATGGACCAGCCGTAGAAGGGCAAACCCAACCTCATTTGTGGCGCCACTTAATACGGTAAACCCTAAGGTTTAGTCGCAGTTCTGTAGTCACATCTCGAGTTAGGGTTTCATTCTTCTAGAGGGTCCATCGAATAACTTGCATGATCTTTGAAAGCTTTTTAACTACGGGAAAAAATCCAACACATGGAAATTTTCCTGGCAAGGGTTAAAGCGGGTATTTGACATCCGATTGAACTATTTAACGTCTAAAGTAACCCAAAAACAGTTAAAATTATGACTACGAAACACTCCGAGTTGCCTTTGCATTGAGTTAATCATCACATGAAAAAGTAGCAAAAATAAACAACACCTGAAACCCCAAATCCCAGAGCATGAAAAAAATTTGGGACCCAGAAGACTTCCCAGGGCCGGCCACCCTGGTTTTTCACCCCATGTGCGCGGTCCAAATCTGAGCACTGGGTCCCAACTTTCTTCCATGCCCTTATATTTTCTCAAAGATAATTCTGCACTTGTTTGAAAATTTTTTGGAGCTCTTTTTAAAATCGATAGAAACATGGATTTGGGATTTCAAGTTTTAGAGTTCGTTTCTTATTCGTAACCTAACATTATCCGTATAATTTTCTAGCTAGGCTCTGATATCACTGTTGGGTTCCTATCGACGGCAGCATGGTTTCGGGAGGAATCGTCCATGCCATTTTAAAAAATTTGCCATTTCATGGAAATCTAAACTAGAATATTTTACGGAAACTATAGTAAACCATTTACAACTAAGTGAACTAGAAATACAACCTTTGTAGATCGGTCCTTCACTTCATAAGCTCCTTGTAGTAGTCCCTTCGCTGCGTTGATGGAACTCCCGGACCCTTGCATGGCTTTACAAGGCGAATGGAACGTTCTTGTTAGAAGTCTTCGAGGCCGAAGATGATCTACGTCGAGAGAATACTAACTCAAGCTACTACTTCACTAATGAAGGATTAGTGAAGCAAACACCCAATACTAAAGTGCTAATCTAGTAGAGGATGATGAAATAGGAAGTGGTTCATTTTAGAATTCTTTTTCTCACAATACTTTCTCACTTTTTTCAAACCCTAGAGAGCTTTTTCTTTTGGAGGAAGAAGATGAAGAAAGAATAAGAGAATGAAAAATGATCAAGTGAGAGAGTGAACCATGGTGAGTGAGTATCATATACTAACTCATGTAGAGACATAACCATGGATAATTAAAATGGTTAGGTTAACAAATATCTAAAGTAAAACAAAGTGAGTGGACTTTGTCAAAGCATCCACAAGTTTTTACAAGCTTCATGCACAAAACAAATAATCCACTAATTTTGATTTACTTTAAACATTAAAACCCCACCACTTTAATTAGTATGGTGTATGTCTCATACACCCATGTAGTGTGTATCAACAACCATGACACACTGTAATTACCGTGTTTTCTAATACCTAATAAAATATATTTTATTTAAATTTCTACTATCAAATAATTATTTACGTGTTTCGTTGAGAGAAGAATATTTTTAAAGTAATGTTAATAATTTTCACAGGATTGAAATATAATTAAAGGAATTTTCTAAAAAATCTATTTATTGCTTTCCTAGGCTTAAAATGTTTTAAATTTTTTTTATAATGCCTTAAAATAATCTTCATATTTTTATTATCAATTAAAATAATTAATTCGTAATTAAAAATATTTTAAAGGATAAACTAGATTTTTAAATAATTATAATATCTAGCTAACAACATAGAAATGGATATATTATTTATTTTTAGATCAAAATTATTTTTATACTAAAGATAACAATAAAATATATTTTCTGAAATTTTTCCATAATTTTCCCGTATTTTAAACTATTTTTAACAATTATTTTAAAACCAAATTCAATTTTTAAAATATAAATCAGTTTAGTATTTATATAAAAAAAATAAAATAAAAAAAATTCCCTTTAACCTGGACCGTTGGATCACAAGATCCAACGGCCCAGACCCTCTGTCGGCGCCCACGTGGTGGGGACCACGCGAAAACGCATGATCCCCACACACGCGGGCACGTGGCGGCGGCGGCGACACTTGGCGGCGCGATCTCGCCCGTTGGATCATGATCCAACGGGTGAGATGAGAGGCGGCGGCGGCAGAATCATTGTAAATGATTGGGGGTGCGGATTTTGAGGATTTTTTTAACAGTTTTTGGATTTTATGGTTGGTAAAAAAGCCCTATAAATAGACACCTTCAAACAATGATTTCTCACACCTCAGAACTCCAAAAATTCCGAAAAAAATACCCACGCCTTCGTATCGACGACGCCGACGTTACGGTCCCACCCAAACATCAAGGAAAAATCAGAGCGCGGAGCTATTGAGGATTTAGTACGAGCCTACGCTTTCAACCCATCGGCATCCGACTCAAACAAAAGGTAGGATCCGCCTCTCGCCACTCCTCTGTTGCTTTCTTCTCATAATAATCTTGGTTTCAACTCCTAATCCCTAACCTATATTAAAATGATATTAAAAAAATATTCTTGCATGCCTATTCTTTTGTACCCTTTAATGATGATAATATTAACCCGTGTTTAAAATGGTTTCCTTAATCACTCCTATATGCCGAAAAATATTACACTCTCATACAACATGGAATGTGACATGCTTAATGTTATAACCCACGGGTATTAATTCACCCCTTACATACCCACACTTACCCATGCTACTTTTGTGATCTCGAAATAGGTTTCTTCCACAAAAATACCCTCGTTATGTTAAAAAGGTCATATTTGTTTAAAATATCCACATGAGATAAGATATTTGGAATAATTATTTTAGATACGATATATATATATATATATTTTACATACACTTTTTCACCAACTACTGTAATTTTGTGAAATCCCTTTTTCCCTTTGAAAGAGGATAATACTAAATCTAAATAACGACATATGGTTTTTCCAACTTAGCCCTTCCACTCGAAGGGATGTTTTTACATTAATTCCTCTTAGAATGTTAACTAGAATTTAACGAGTTACCCTAATAATAGGGTAATGGTTTATACGAGTACATCATGGTTGATAGGCAATCGTTCCTGAAAAGGACACAAATCCTGCCGTCCATGTGCAGCGGTTGCCAACACGAACGTATTTTCTAAAACGTTATCTCAAACTTAAAACACTATAATTTCATAAAATTATTATTTACAATAAAATACCTCAATCCATCCTAAAAAGATATAATTTCATTTAAATACCTTGACCTTTACTAAAAGGATATTTTCAATAAAGAACATAACCCTTATAAATGATATTTTCCAAAGGGATATCTAAAACTTTATTAAAAGATAATTTTCAAATAAATACCATAACCTTTTATTAAAAGGATATTTTCTCAGTAAAATATTTTGGGTTTCCAAAATGATAAATATTCCAAACATCATGGTTTTCTTAGAAACAATAAATATAATTAAACACTATTATCCTTTATTAACTAAGTGTCCTATAAGATGACACGAAGTATATTAAAAACTTTAAAAGATAACAAGACAAAACGAGCGGTTGTGGAAGGCCAAATTAAATGAGATCAACTTCTTGATTACAAGTCTATGACATATACAACACATGATACGGTTAGGGTTAGAATGCGCGGACCTAGGTATGGAATATTTATATATGAAGATCCCTGCAGGCAGGGTGACCAGTCCAATGTGTGGACGACCACTAACCCGATATTCGGGCGAATACTAACCCTATTTGAGGGCGAATGATCCAAAATGTGGATGACATACAATGTGGAAATTCCATGCCTAGAGGTATACGCACTAACTCTAATTCGTCAAAACCTTTATACTGAACCACGGGGATGGGTAGTTTGATTAGGCAAGGAGATTCGGAACTCGGATTCCCCTACTACTCGATCATGATCCCGGAAAGTGAAACGGTACATTTCACTTCCCCAGTTGTTGTTCCATGGCCACAACGGAATAATCGCGAGTATTCGGACCCTTATTTAACAAACTAAAACGTTTACAATACCTATTGATACTCAACACTAAACCCACATCATATGATATAACTACCTGTTATCTTATCTACCTTTCTTTGTGGGACACGAATTTTTCAGTATCTTGGATGTGGATATATTACCAGTTTAGACTTGTTGTTTATTATGGAACTGAAGGGTGGTAAAACATGTGCACTTGAGTGATATTCACGCTAGACAAAGCTCCATCATAGTTATGGGACACCTTTCAGGGATGTTCACGCCACCGCATTGATTGCCACCCCAGACACGAGCACCAGCTCATACTGCTTCCATCTAGTCATGGGATACCTCAAGGATACGAGTATGTTCACCAGTCAATTCCATCAATACACACCTGGTTTAACCTGATCTAACTCTTAGACTGAATATTTGTTTGACTTGATTTGAATCTTTACCAAACATATACCTCACACAGCCTACTCATATTCACATATCTAATTTGTATGTAACCTCATACCTTTGTACCCATGTACATCATATTCATTATATTTATATACACCTGTTCATTTCTGTACCTTTACTTCCTTATGAGGCAATCCTACCCGAGTATAACTCGCTGACGGACCTTCCTTTTCTTCCTCTATCTTTGGAATGTCCGTCAGATAAGAATGAGTATTATGGCGAGGATCAAGGTGTGAAGTCAACTTATGAAGATTATGCAGACTGGACGATGGAAGATTAGTTAGATTTAATTTTTGTTGTTGCCCACATGTTTAGGGCTTTTGTTTCTCCTTTGAAGTAATTAAACTACTTAGTTTATTTTACTCTTTCTTTTGGGATGTAATAAAGTTTGTTTAATGGAAATAAATGTCTTTCGCTTTTACTACTTTGATTTTGGTACACATCCTGCATGTTAGATATTCATACGCTTAACGTAACTGTATTGAATAGACCACCTTCAATACAGTTAGGTTGCGGACTTTGCCACGTCATCCTTCACCTTCTTTTGGAAAGCGGGGCGTGACAGGTTTTAGTGGTGGCCCATGCAGGTCTTCTTATGTACTAAAATGAAACCGTTAACCGACTTATTATATTTGTGAATCTCATCCATTTATACCGATTTCATAATTTTCCTATGTCCCTTGTCCCTTCCTTGACATTCTGTACCCTGACCATGACCTTCTCTTCAGGCCATGGCAAATCTTTCCGACGAAGATGACATGCCCAATATTACTTTTGAAGCTACATCTGGAGATTCAGACGATGAAGTTGTAGACTCTCAGGCGGTTATTTCCGAAAACGACTCGGAAGACGAAGAACTCGATGCTGCAACTTCGGAGCCTATGATGGCTAATGACTCCGAAGATGAAGAAGATCATATGGAAGAAGAGCAATACAGGAGTGGCCAGAAAAAGAGGCACCTGTGGCGGAAGAGAATCCTATAGAATATGATCCTGATGGGGAGGTTCCTGCAGAAGAAGAAGACCCTATAGAGGTGGAATCTGAGAACGAAGCTCCTGCCGAGAATGAGTCGAAGGACGAATCTTCGAGTGAGGAGGAACTCGAGGCCAAAGAAACTTAGACAGTTGTCCCCGTAAGACACCATGGGAAGGACCGTACCTTTCTTAGTGCGGGGGCATATCGCGACTTGTTGAACTCCCATAATCGAGATTAATAAGTCTTTTTCCTTTTCTTTGGCCAAATAAAACGATGTAGAATAGTAGGGGCATGTCCTTACTTTTCTGTTGTACTCTCCTTATTGAAGTTGGATGATAAAATCTTAGTTTTGAGCAAAAATCTTTCTTGTGTCTCTTGCTCTTTTTATTAGTCTCTCTCTTGCATTAATTGTTGTTCTTCCATGCAAGTTATTATCTTGTCTCATCCCTCAGCCTGTTTGTAACCTAACCTATTCTGATTCAGATCATCAATGGCTGGACGACAACATCACCGCAACCGAAGGGGAAATGGAGACAATGAAGCCACTACCCAACAAACAGCAATGCTACAAATGATGCAAGGACTACTGGAGCAACAGCAGCAGCAGACAACTGCCTTTCATTAGGAGCTACGAGAAAGTAGGCAGCAGCAAGCAAAGATTTTAAGTAAGGCACTAGCCCCAGTTCCTCAAGGTTCGGCAGGAGTGAAGCAGTTCAGATCACTCCACCCTAAGACTTTTTTGGGGAAGGAAACTCCCTTAGAAGCTGAGGAATGGCTCAAGGGAACAGTCAATGATCTCAGTGCCGCTCAAATTCCGAAGGACGCGTGGGTGAACATTGCCAAACTACAACTTACGGATAATGCCAGAATATGGTGGGAGGCAGAGGAAAGTAGATTGAAGGAACCCATCGACTGGGAAACGTTCAAACAACGTTTTGATACCCAGTACTTTCCAGCCGTGGCACACCTAGAGATGGAAATAGAGTTTATACAACTCCAACAAGGGTGCATGTGGGATAAGTCGGTGGACGAGTACGCTTCGGAGTTCGCAAGGTTAAGTCGGTTCGCGCATCATCTGGTGGCAACCCCATAACTTTATGCTAAGAGATTCAGGCAAGGATTGGACCTGAAGACGCAGTCCTCCATGTCTTCTGCTACTCTTTCGACTTATGATGAAATCTTAGAGGCGGCACGAAACTTTTAAGACCTTCAGAGACGCATGAGGAAGGATGACCGTTTGTCTAGCATTAAGCGACCAGCCAATCAAATTCTTGAGGGATCATCTTCCAGATTCAACGGGAGACAGCAACCCAAGAGACCAGCCGGACCAACTATCTTCGGAAAACCAACCGTTATATGCAACCATTGTGGTAGGACCGGACACTACAGGAGAGACTGTCGCATTTTGAACAAACTTTGCATAGTCTGTGGGTCTCCGGATCATGCCATTGGGGACTGTCCTCAGAGAGGGAGACAATCAGGCCCCGTCAATAAGCCGGCTAATTATGGTGCACGAACACAAGGAAACCGGCCACTTTCCGCCATTAAACCAACCGGTCAAGGGGCATCACCAAAGGGACCGCCCTTGCCATCACAGGAGCGTGTTTTTCAGCAAGCGCAGAGGAATGGACCCAAACGCCAGACTTTCACTATGATAGTCGAGAAGGCTGATACCACATGGCAAGATAGTAGAGGTACTCTTTTCTTTTTCAACTTTTCTTTTGATACCATGCTTACTTATCCTTCGATGTAAATCTTAGTTAAACTCACTATAATTCCTCTAGTTTTCGTAATTTCGTCTAGTTGGCTTTATGTTATATCTCGCAAGTTTTCCATCAATTAACAACCTCCCTTCAACTTCCAAACTTTTCTATCTGGAAGAAACTACTGATTTTACATTTTCCGATTCCTTTGTACCTAAACCCTTCAGAGACTTTCCATGCATCAAGTGATACATCAACTCGGGGGAGCGACTTGCAGCTAAAAGGGTTCCTGATAGCATTACTGATTTCCGTGCCTAGTAGTGGCTGCTCCTTTGAAAATTTTAAATATGAAATTATTCAAAAGAGGGTAGATCGTAACTATCACAACCATTCTTGCCATTCATAGCAAACCCAGAAGTTTTAAGCATCAACTACGATTTTCGGAGAGGGACTTAGTGATGCGATATATCCGCGCGGCGATATAGTTCCATATGCTTCAAGACAACTAAAGACTCGTGAACACAACATTCCTATCCAGATCTAGAACTGACAATGGTAATGTTCATCTTGAAGATATAAAAACACTACTCTAAGGAGAACGTAAGGACATGGATGGTTGAAACACCTGAAGCGGATGAGAGGGGTCAAGTTTTATATGGGAGAAGTGCCGATCGATTGGGACGACCCTGAAGATGGAGAATTTGTAAGATTGACATAATTGTAGAAAAAAAAGGGGGAGACGGTGATATAATGCAGTGAGCACAGAAAGCTTAGCCCACGACTCATCAGCCGTTTAATATCTTGGAAGGAGACGGTGGGTTTGTGTATAGCCTGGTTCTGCTATTTTCCTTGGAGGGCGTGCATAATGCTTTTATACCTCACAGTTAAGAGGGTATGCTGGCAACCCTAGCCATACTTTTGATCGTTCCGAGATTACGGAAAAATTGGCGTAACCTACGAGCAGCAACCGGTCGGGATACTAGAAGAATGAAACCTTGAGGGACAAGACAATCCAGCCGGCTAAAGTTGTGTGGAGAAAGAACTACTAGGAAGACATACACGGACGCGAGGAAACGGGACGAGAGAGCGAGACCCAAAATTTTTTAACCACAATAATCCCTTCTTAATGATTTTTTTTCTTGACCTACCTTCTGAAATTTCGAGGACGAAATTATTTTAAGGAGGGTAGATTGTAATGACCGTGTTTTCTAATACCTAATAAAATATATTTTATTTAAATTTCTACTATCAAATAATTATTTACGTGTTTCGTTGATAGAAGAATATTTTTAAAGTAATGTTAATAATTTTCACAGCATTGAAATATAATTAAAGGAATTTTCTAAAAAATCTATTTATTGCTTTCCTAGGCTTAAAATATTTTAAATTTTTTTTATAATGCCTTAAAATAATCTGCATATTTTTATTATCAATTAAAATAATTAATTCATAATTAAAAATATTTTAAAGGATAAACTAGATTTTTAAATAATTATAATAACTAGTTAACAACATAGAAATGGATATATTATTTATTTTTAGCCCAAAATTATTTTTATACTAAAGATAACAATAAAATATATTTTCTGAAATTTTTCCATAATTTCCCCGTATTTTTAACTATTTTTAACAATTATTTTAAAATCAAATTCAATTTTTAAAATATAAATCAGTTTAGTATTTATATAAAAGAAAATAAAAAAAAAATTCCCTTTAACCTGGACCGGTGGATCACAAGATCCAAAGGCCCAGACCTTCTATCGGCGCCCACGTGGTGGGGACCACGCGAAAACGCGTGATCCCACACACGCGGGCACGTGGCGACGGCGGCGGCTCTTGGCGGCACGATCTCGCCCGTTGGATCATGATTCAACGGGTGAGATGAGAGGCGGCGGCAGCAGAATCATTGTAAATGATTGGGGGCGCGGATTTTGAGGATTTTTTAAACAGTTTTTGGATTTTATGGTTGGTAAAAAAGCCCTATAAATAGACACCTTCAAACATTGATTTCTCACACCTCAGAACTCCAAAAATTCCGAAAAAATACCCACGCCTTCGTATCGACGACTCCGACGCTACGGTCCCACCCAACATCAAGGAAAAATCGGAGTGCGGGACTATTGAGGATTTAGTACGAGCCTACGTTTTCAACCCATCGGCATTCGACTCAAACAAAAGGTAGGATCCGCCTCTCTTCACTCCTCTGTCGCCTTCTTCTCATAATAGTCTTAGTTTAAACTCCTAATCCCTAACCCATATTAAAACGATATTAAAAAAATATTCTTGCATGCCTATTCTTTTGTACCCATTAATGATGATAATATTAACCCGTGTTTAAAATGGTTTCCTTAATCACTCCTATATGCCGGAAAATATTGCACTCTCATATAACATGGAATGTGACATGCTTAATGTTATAACCCACGGGTATTAATTCACCCCTTACTGTAACGTTTTGAAAATCGTTTCGGTGAAATTTCGGAAAATCGGTAAAATAAGTGGGTTTTCTGTAAAAAGTCAAAATACAAATATTTTTATGATAAAATTAAATATACATATTCTAGCTATGTAATTGCTAGTATTTGGTGTTTATTGAGCCACTGGTGAAATTTCAAATTTTCTGAAATTTTTTCCGAAATTAATTATTTTAATATTATTTTAAGCCGTCACTAATACATTTAATTAGGAAAAATTAAAAATTGGAATGGGTTGATACAAATTTTATAATTCTTGACACACTAAGCTGCCCTGTAAAATATTGTTTCTGAAGCGGTTTAGAAAATATCGAAGAAAATGGGCTTAATTAGTGAATGCTGTGTAAATGGGAATTGAGGTAATACATTTATCTTTTTCCCTAACCCACACATCCACACCTCACCCTCTCCCCCTCTCCCCATGTGGCCGGCCCCACCTTGACAGCCCCTCCTCTTTCTCCAATCACCTCTTGTTTGAAAAGAAAAGAAAAGAAAAGAAAGGAAAATGAAAGAAAGTCAAAGGGGTGTAAACTTTGTCTTTTCTCCCCACTTTTTTCACCTCACTCTCTCTTCTCTCCCCCTCAATTTCCTGGCCGAGAATTCCTCCCCCCTCAACAGCAGCAGCCCTCTCCCAAATCCCCTCCATTTTTGCACCAAAAAAATCCACAAAAATGCCTCAAAATCCCTACAAAATTAAGGCTAATTCTAAATCCAATCTCTACCCATTTCCCCATGACCTATTCTAAATTGGATCTTGGAGGAAAGTTGGTGTTTTGGAGGCTAATTTCTAAGCTAGATCTCTAAAATTGGGAGGTATAAAGCTTGACCCTATATAGAATTTGTTGTTTATATTGCTTAATCTAACATAATTAAGTGTTAATTTGGTTCTTGTTGCTAATTTTGAAAATTCAAGAATATGGTTTGAAGCTATTTTGGGTTTAACCATCACTATTTGGATAATCAAGTGTAGATTATCATCTTGTGGAATTGTAAAACCTAATCTAATTGCTAGTTTGCAAATTGTTAGGTTGATATTGTTATATTTAAGCTATTTTGCTAACTAGGGTTTTTGGAAAATTATTAAATGCTTTAGATTAAAATATAATTAAGGTTTCATGTCATTATTAATATTATAATGAGTGGTTTAATGCCTTTGGTTCATGCAAAACCAAGCTTAGTTGTTGTTTTGTGCATTTCTACTTGGAATTGTTAAAATTTGATAAAATTGCGAAACTAGAATTTTTAGTTTTATAAAAATTGATGAGATTAAAATGTGAAAATGGTTTATTTGACATAATTATGATATTTAGTGGATATTATGGCCATTAGTTTTGTTAAAACATCAAGTTTCGAATTAAAACGGTAAATTTTTGCTTGCTAGATTTTCGGAAAAATGGCTTTTAAAGTGAGTTTGGGGTTTTTGAGAATTTTAACCTATTTTATATTATAATTAGTGTTCGTGAATGCGCAAATGAGTGTGTTTGGGTTTTTCTCGATGGTGTTTGTACATCGACATCGAGGGTTGGTTTGGCTATTCTTGCATGCGTAGGCGATAGGTTTTGACCTATGCGTGATAAGCGTGCCGACTTGATTTTCGTATGCCGTTTCGATTTCGAATTTGATTTTAATGCGATACGGTGCGTTATGACATGTAGGTACCCCATGTGGACTTCGAGACGACAAGCAAGCGCGTGGCGACGTCGGCACCGGCGAGCAAGGACCGGGTGAGTAGATTTATATCTACGGGGAGAAGTCGGGTGGATGGCGTATAGCACCCCCGCAGTTCGTGGTGATGTATACGAATACGTATACACACATATATATTGATTATATTGTTGAGTTTATTGATGATAAGGATAGACTTTAGGTGTAATTGGATAGGTTTAGTGTTGCGAGACCCTAGAGTAGAGGTTGCATCACATTTACACACACACACCCATATTTGCATACATTCTTCTTTCATATGTGCTTATATGTGGTTATATTGTTATGTGTTCACATAGGTATGGGACTATGTGTTCACATACTGGATTTGAGGATAGTATTTGGGATTTGAGATGAGTCGATAAGATTTGATTGAGACCGTGAGAACGGTGATATGGCAGGATTCGTACTTAAGATACGTCCTGATGTTATAACGGATCTTTAGACGACGATACCATGTGAATAGTGATGTACATTGAATGGTTGACATGTGATTGTAATATGAGATAAGATATGTTAAGATAATTATAATGGGTCGCATTGAGCGATGTATCCTTCTTATTGATGATATGTGCTGATGATATCGGGTTGTACAAGATTGTCGATCAGTAGTCAGATCATGATTATATTGATTATGTTAGTGTTGTACTAGACGTAGGTCAGTACCCCAGATGATGATCTTGATAAAGAGGATACCAGATGAACAGTGTGATGAGTATATATTGACCCGTACCCAGATTTAGGGATGCCGTACGACGGATTTACGTATGAGCTATATATTGATAATTGATCCGCACTCTTGACTTGGGATGTCTGATTATAGATATGGTATCGGATATGATATTATTGAGGCAGGATCACCGACTAATATATATACAGGTATGTATATGTATCGACTCAGATGTTAGGCGGTTTCCTTACCTGTAGTTCAGCTTGTTAGCTTAGCCCTTTAGTTTAGTGTAGTTGTTAGATTAGATTCGACTCCTACCTATTTCAAAAGCTAACGAATCGTGGGTATTTTAAAAGACAGGTCAAGGGATTCTACGGATATTTCAAAAGACGTATCTTTTCTTACAAACACCGTAGCCCTTATTTTCAAAACACCGCGATTCGTGTTATTTCAAAAGGCACTATTGTAGGACTTATATTAGGGTAATGCAGATTAGTTATCGTTGTGTTTAGTATTTAGCTCCCGCTCATTATTGTTATTCGCTCCGCATCGCATGTTTATATTATGATTCATATTCTATTGTTGATATCATGCTGTTAGGACACCAGCACCATTACCGATGATGCGTATGTACCACGTACACTTACTTGCCGGCTTACACACATCTTCATCGGTAATTGCCATGTCACGTACACTTAGAGAATATTATTGCTTGATTTAGCTTGTTAGCTAGTAGTTTGACATGATATTAGTATACTTGCCTTATATGCCAGCTTAGATATGGTAGTTATTCCTTGTCACTTCATGCATACTGTTATTCATTGTTATGCCGCATTCATGGATTCTCATGCCTATTTTCACTGTTGTACGTGCTATTGATGATTTGGATTCGGATTTCATGAGATTTCTTGGATTTGGAGGAAAACCGCAAAAACATAAATAAACTTCTTCTCTCTCTTTTTAAATAAAAGGTGCAGTTTTCCAATGATGTATGAGTCGTCCACCATGAGTTTTGCTGATGGATTTTGAGACCCGAGTTCGAGGAGTGGAGGAACCGTTTCGGGTACATTGTGGACCCGGTGCGGTACCCCGGGGCAAGAGGATCGCAGATGATGGCGTTGAGCCTGGCAGGGGAGCACTACCGACCGGTGATTTTACCCGACGCGTCGGATATCCGGAGGATACCGTCGTGGTCTTGAGATGGATGGTAGGGGCCGGTCTGGACTGACGGTGCCTTAGATATTGAGACATTGAGATTTCGAGATATTGAGGTATTGAGATTTGATGATACAGGCCAGTCCGGATAGCCGGAGCCTGAGATTTTGAAACATTGAGATTTATGTTTTGTGTCGATGCTAGACACTGTTTATGCTGATTTCATTTATGATACCTCATTTTAAAAATACAAAGGAAATCTCACTAAATTATGAAAGCAGTTTCTTTGGTACATGTATTCTGTTTTCATGCATTCATACATCATCCATATGATATATTGCTACCTAAGGCACTGACACGGGCATATGGGATTACACTTGGGTTAGATACTTACCCTAGCCATTGTTATAGGCTGCTGGTTACATATTTGAGGATATATTATGATTATATGACCTAGGATTGCGTTGTTCATGCGGTTTCTGTTTGTAGATGTTTTTCTACTCACGAGTTGGCAACTCACCCCCGTTGTGCCCCAGTTTCTTGCAGGTTTTGCCGTACATGTTTCATTACGGCTTTGCTGGCACTGCTTCTTTCGGGTGACTTGCTAGTAGGTGGGTTTATTGGTATCGTACCCATCATATTACTTGTATATTATTACTCTGTTGTATCTAGAAGTTCCATCAACCAAACATGTATTTATTTTTGAGATAGAGACCAGTGATGTTATTCTTTCGACCTTAGAGTCGCGCATTATATTTCTGTGGATTTCTTGTTGTTCTGAGTTTCCTTTTGAGTTTGATCCTCGCCCTTGGCGTTGTATATTATATTGCTTGTGTGGTTGTGACCGTCGATTGACGGAGAGCTAGCTCCCGCTTGGGGATGCCTTTTACTGATTTCGTATACTATTCATGTTGTATCCCGTTTGGGGGCCAGTATTTACAAAGGAGACTCTGCCGAAATTTCCAGGAAATATTTGATTTTTTTAAAAAATGCATAATTCGGCTTATGCTATTAAAACTACTTGATTTAAATTGGTTTTCCTTCACTCTACTACTTTTCTTGGTTTGGATTTCTGGGTTTTCGGTTTACTTAGATTACGTGCGCCTCGAGACGTTTCGTAGTTTAAGTGCCGGTCATGTTCCGTACTTTCGGGACGTGACACTTACATACCCACACTCACCCATGCTACTTTTGTGATCTCGAAATAGGTTTCTTCCACAAAAATACCCTCGTTTTGTTAAAAAGGTCATATTTGTTTAAAATATCCACGTGAGATAAGATATTTGGAATAATTATTTTAGATACGATATATATATATATATATATATATATATATATATATATATATATATTACTTACACTTTTTCACCAACTACTGTAATTTTGTTAAATCCCTTTTTCCCTTTGAAAGGGGATAATACTAAATCTAAATAACGACATATGGTTTTTCCAACTTAGCCCTTCCACTCGAAGGGATGTTTTTACATTAATTCTTCTTAGAATGTTAACTAGAATTTAACGAGTTACCCTAATAACAGGGTAATGTTTTACGCGAGTACATCATGGTTGATAGGCAATCGTCTCTGAAAATGACACAAATCCTGCCGTCCATGTGCAGCGGTTGCCAACACGAACGTATTTTCTAAAACGTTACCTCAAAGTTAAAACACTATAATTTCATAAAATTATTATTTACAATAAAATACCTCAATCCATCCTAAAAAGAGATAATTTCATTTAAATACCTTGACCTTTACTAAAAGGCTATTTTCAATAAAGAACATAACCCTTATAAATGATATTTTCCAAAGGGATATCTAAAACTTTCTTAAAATATAATTTTCAGATAAATACCATAACCTTTTATTAAAAGGATATTTTCTCAGTAAAATATTTTGGGTTTCCAAAATGATAAATATTCCAAACATCATGGTTTTCTTAGAAACAATAAATATAATTAAACACTATTATCCTTTATTAACTAAGTGTCCTATAAGATGACACGAAGTACATTACAAACTTTAAAAGATAACAAGACAAAACGAGCGGTTGTGGAAGGCCAAATTAAATGAGATCAACTTCTTGATTACAAGTCTATGACATATACAACACATGATACGGTTAGGGTTAGAATGCGTGGACCTAGGTATGGAATACTTATATATGAAGATCCTTGCAGGCAGGGTGACCAGTCCAATGTGTGGACGACTACTAACCCGATATTCGGGCGAATACTAACCCTATTTGAGGGCGAATGATCCAAAATGTGGATGATATACAATGTGGAAATTCCATGCCTAGAGGTATACGTACTAATTCAAATTCGTCAAAACCTTTATACTGAACCACGGGGATGGGTAGTTTGATTAGGCAAGGAGATTCGGAACTCGGATTCCCCTACTACTCGACCATGATCCCGGGAAATGAAATGGTACATTTCACTTCCCCAGTTGTTGTTGCATGGCCACAACGGAATAATCGCGAGTATTCGGACCCTTGTTTAACAAACTAAAACATTTACAATACCTATTGATATTCAACACTAAACCCACATCATGTGATATACCTACCTGTTATCTTATCTACCTTTCTTTGTGGGACACGAATTATTCAGTATCTTGGATGTGGATATATTACCAGTTTAGACTTGTTGTTTATTAAGGAACTGAAGGGTGGTAATACATGTGTACTTGAGTGATATTCACGCTAGACAAAGCTCCATCGTAGTTATGGGACACCTTTCAGGGATGTTCACGCTACCGCATTGATTGCCATCCCAAGCACGGGCACCAGCTCATACTTCTTCCAGCTAGTCATGGGATACCTCAAGGATACGAGTATGTTCACCAGTCAATTCCATCAACACACACCTGGTTTAACCTGATCTAACTCTTAGACTGAATATTCGTTTGACTTGATTTGAACCTTTACCAAACATATACCTCACACAGCCTACTCATATTCACATATCTAATTTGTATATAACCTCATACCTTTGTACCCATGTACATCATATTTATTATATTTATATACACCTGTTCGTTTCTGTACCTTTACTTCCTTATGAGGCAATCCTACCCAAGTATAACTCGCTGACGGACCTTCCTTTTCTTCCTCAATCTTTGGAATGTCCGTCAGATAAGAATGAGTATTATGGCGAGGATCAAGGTGTGAAGCTAACTTATGAAGATTATGCAGACTGGACGATGGAAGATTAGTTAGATTTAATTTTTGTTGTTGCCCACATATTTAGGGCTTTTGTTTCTCCTTTGAAGTAATTAAACTACTTACTTTATTTTACTCTTTCTTTTGGGATGTAATAAAGTTTGGTTAATAGAAATAAACGTCTTTCTCTTTTATTACTTTGATTTTGGTACACATCCTGCATGTTAGATATTCATACGCTTAACGTAACTGTATTGAATAGACCACCTTCAATACAGTTAGGTTGCGGACTTTGCCACGTCATCCATCACCTTCTTTTGGGAAGCGGGACGTGACACACACACACAATAAACAATGCATATCAATATATATCACATATATATTACATGTACGCACAAGTGAGAAAAGAATGCTTAAATGAGCCAATGTTAGTTAATGCAAATTAGTATATCAAATATACAATTATACACTAAATTATCAAATCAACACTTGATTTAATAATCCGGCTATATCACATATAACCGACTAACACTAAATGTACCAACTTATCGAATCAACACTTGATTCGATAACCCGGCTATATCGCATATAACCGACCGATACAAAAGTCATGAGAATAGAATACGGTATCACATACACGTATTATTCTCGGTCCCGCACATATCACATATGTGCACCTATTTCGTTTTGCCTGAGCCAGTAAAACCTCTATGTAGGACTCTAAAGACTCGTCAATACGCCGGCAGTAGGTGATGATCACATCAAGCACCCACAATACGTCAGCGGTACTAGCTGGACGTAACGGCTACCTGGGTATTAAGCGATCAGAAGATCAGCAAGCAAGCCCGCTCCAACTCCTGCAAAAGCCTAACGGTAACACTTGCCTTATAGTTCGGTCTCCTCGTCTGATATGTCGCATATCAAGTCTAGGGGTGGTAAATGTCAGACCCTTGTTAGTTATATATTTGCCCTAGAGGCCATTACTGTATATAGGATGTATATTGTAGTGGATGCTGGGACATATATAGGTAGGACTTTCTTGCTCGATATGATAGTACGCTATCTGGTTACTCTTTATCTTAACATGTATATTTGCTGTCTCTCTATTACATGTTGATAAAGCCCTTAGGATATGTGCTCGACTTCCAGGACTGTGATGTAGATCATACTAGTGGGGCCTGGGTAGTCCATGAGTACATCCTTCAATGTTCCTAGTCGTGGGAATATCGAGACGGGGCATCGATATTCCAGAGTAGACTAGCGTAAATCTTCTCGACCCATATGATGGGCGATGGATGATCCCATATCCATTGGTGTTTGACATCAGAGATGGTATGCGGGTGCTCAGTGGAGACTGGGTACACTGAACGGACTCGCCGAGAACTCTCAGATGGTATTATACCTCACGTCAGATGGCAGTTCTCTGGTGACACTGGTACAACTTAGTCTGTTGACCCGAGATCGTCATAGAGTCTTGTGTGTCTCCCACTGTGCTTTGATTTCCACCCTACCACGGCTCTACTGAGTCGTGCAAACAGGTGGTTTTTGGGTACAGTCCCGATTCACATAGAGGCAATGAGCGATAGGAGGGGATTCGTCTCTCCCGGTATTGGGGGTTGATGTTGTGCTATGCTCGACTGGCCATAACTGGAAATCCCTGGCCAGGGTTGCAGTGATTTACTGGTAAGAGTTATCGGTAGTCTCACGCTTGTTGTGGACCTTACATCGGCATGACTTATCGAGCTACTGGGATCTGACGTTTACCACCCCTAGGCGAGATATGAGACATATCAGACGAACAGACCAGACTGTGTGGTAAGTGTTACTGGTTGGATTCGCAGGAGTGTGAGCGGGCTTGCTCGTTGATCTTCTGATCGCTGAATACCTGGGTGGCCGTTACGTTTAGCAGACAGCTTGCGGCTTGTGGGTGTTTGATATGATCATCACCTACTGCCGGCGTATTGATGAGTCTTTAGAGTCCTACACAGAGGTTTCCTGGCTCAAGTGAAACGAAATAGGAGCGTATATGAGATATGTGCGGGACCGAGAATAATACCAGTATGTGATACTGAATTCTATTCTCGCGATTCGTATCATCGGACGGTTATATGAGATATAGCCGGGTTACCGAATCAAATGTTGATTCGATATATTGATACACATGATATTAGTCGGTTATGAACGGATCGTTAAATCAAGTGTTGATTTAATGATTTAATGTATAATTATATATTTGATATATTACTTTACATTAACTAGTATTGGTTCACTTAAGATTATTTTTCTCACTAGATTGTGCACATTGTATATATGATATATGTTTGTGCACTAGTTTGTATCATGTTTGATGATACATGCAAACTTGGGTGTGCGTATGCTTTAAACCATGTTTAGGTTAATGGTTAGGGTTTTAACTTATTTATTTATGATATTTATTTATTTTTCTAAAACAAAATGGTGGCTTTCTTTAAGCTTCATGAAGCTTCTTAGTATCTTTGAAAAAGTCTAAACCATTTTGTTTTTTGCTTAAACCTAACCATTACCTAAACTATGGTTTGCTCTCTACATGAGTTAACTTCACCCATGGTTGCATTATGATAAGTCTTCACTTGATTTATTATTTTAAGATAATTCTTTTTCTATTCTTCTTCTTCATGAAGTGATGAAACCTTTCTTGAAAATTTTCAAGTGATGAAATCAAGTGAGAAATCCAAATCCAAAGTGAACCCACTTCCTATTTCTTCATCCTCTACCAATTGCCATGTTGTATAGGGTGTTTTCTTCACAAGTTTCAGGACCTAGTGAAGATGGAGCTTGAGTTAGAGTCGCCTCGACGTAGATCATCTTCGGCATCGAAGTCAACGACCTAGCCCGATCATTTCTCCGATGAAACCAACGCTAGAGTCCGGGATCCCGATGATCGCAGAGGAGGGACGTCATCACGGAGCTAGAGAAGTGGAGAACCGGATCTACAAAGGTTGTAATCCCTTTCACTTGTAGTTAAAGTAGTTAACTTGCTTACTTTCGCCTTACCTCTAGTAATCGATCTAGCATTAGGGTTCTTTGGCACATGGAAAATTTGATTTTGGTATGGTTGATGCCTCATGGAACCTGTTGAGTATGCCTAGGAACCCTACAGTGGTATCAGAGCCTAGCTAGAGCTTTAGGCGATTGGTAGACGAAGTTAGAAACCCGATCGAACCCCGAAACCCTAAACTTGACCCCTCTCTATACATTTTCTGGAACTGTGGATTTTTCCTAATTAAAAATGCTCAGAAAATAGAGCAGGAAATTCTAAGAACAACTGCAGAAAACGACCACCTGAATCTATTGTAGCGCCGCGGAACCGCGACCCTATCCTACTTCTGGCAGCGGTTCCGCGGCCGTATGTAATGATTAGATGCTCAATTTTCCACAGTTATCTCTGTAGGTGTTTCTTGTTTCTTCTGTGAATTTTTAATTGATACTCAACAGTTGAGTTTTCTGGGTTGTTTTGGGGACTCGATGATTCGATCGGATTGTTTGACTTTGTCTATGTGTTTTTCCGGGTAATTTTAGAACATGTTAAAAAGTTCGACCGGATATAAATACCCATTTTTTCTCCTGCCGGGAAATTTCCAAGTGTTGGATTTTTCCGTAGTTTAAGAACGTTCTAAGTAGTGCAAGTAACGCGATGGACCCTCTAGAAGACAACAAACCTTAACTCGATTATATGACCGTCTTGAACTGCCCTTTGAATCTTAGGGTTTGGGGCAGTACGGCGTGCCACATGTGAGGCGTTGGCTTGACCCTTCTACGGCTGGACCGTTGGTACTGTGGCATGAAATGGATGTTTCTAAACTTATTTCAAGTGTTGAGCTGTTTCGGGAAACATTGGGTGTTTGATTGTTCGATCGGAAAGTTTAACATTTTCTATTTATCTAGAATGTGATACAATATTTGGAATCAACAACATTTGAATGTTATAAATCTAGCAGTTTAGTCTCACTTGATCGGTTGCCACGGAATTTTGATGTGATCAAAAGTCCATCGCAATCGCGTAGCGTACGCGGATACTCGCCGGTAAACTTAATAGACAGCCACGCTCCATAGCCCCGACCAAGTGACTGTAGGAGAACCCCGTCGCCAAAAGCATCCGTTCAGGTGCTCGCGGCAGCGGTCTTCCGCCTTAGTGCATTTCGTCGACGGTATCGGGGGTGCGACCGTCTACTATAGTTTGCGACGAGCATTCGTTCTGCATGTTGGGAATCTTGTTGAATTGCCCGACTTGATATTGAAAAATGTTTTCGATAATGAGACAAAAATGCGGGGTTTATAATTGTTAGGCATGCGATGTCTAAGGAATTCATTTGGTTAGGCATGCGATGTCTATGCAGGTTGCGGATTCCAACTGTTGTAGTTTTACACTTTCTTTTCTGCGACCGTAAGTGTAATATGTGATATCGCCGGTTTCGTTGCTATATGTCAACGACAATTGGGATGGGCATATTTACTTACGTTGATGACATGTGATGTTATGTGTTGCTGGATATGTTATATTGGATCGTCGTGTTTGAATAGCTGGTTTTTTTTATGTGAGATGAGTGTTTTTCATTTTCATTCATGTAAAAACTTATATGTAATATTCTTTTATTGGGGCACTTCCAGGTTGCGGAAGATGTCACCGTTGATTTGTATTATTTACTTTTCCGCATTAGGATAGACCCAAGGAGGGGAGCACAAGTAACCGGGTTCTAGGGTCCAGTGAGAGACCATCTCGAGGAGTCGAGTTCGGGTCTCCTAACTCTAGAATTGGTAGGGTTGCTTGCCGCTCTCGTAGGGGTCTAGGGGTATGGGATTGGCTAGTCATCATGACCGTGGAATCCGTGTTTTATACAGGCTCAAAATAAAACACGGACATCCTAGTATATCCAATATTTCATATGATTTTTCTGCTGCGTTATCTGTGATGTGATCATGTGATTTGTTCAGATAGATATTGTATATAGTATATATGATATATTATATAGACGTTGCTTATGTTTTACACCCGCGCTAGCCCTGCCTCGCTCTGGCGTTAGTTACCTAACCTAACGGTGCAGACGGGACATCGAGGCGAATGCGGATGGCATAAGCGTACGTTATATTTATCTGTGATGTTTAGGTGGACTTAAATGATGGGACATTCATTAATGAGATTAATGAAAGAAAATAAACCTAAAAGATGTTGTGGAATCGAATTTCAAAATAAAATCAGGTAGCTCTAGTTGTTGCTTTGCATAGCGGTGTTCCTTATAGAGCATCCTGCACCTTATTCGATGAGGAAAGGGCCGACGATCCCTTCACCGGGAGTGACTTCTTTAGCAATAACTGGCAGATGCTACAACCCTCGGTTTGTCTTTTGATTGCTTTTATAGTTTTTTCTTTGCACAGCGGTATATATGATATATCCTGCATCTTATTCGATGAGGAAAGGGCCGACGATCCCTTCACCGGGAGTGACCCCTTTAGCAAAACTAAAAAAGCCTAAAAAACACTCCATTTAAAAACCATTTGATTCCGCAACGAGATCAAGTTCAAAGCGTTAAAGGTTTTCATAAAAACCATCCGCAACCCTCCGTCATTTTAGGAAGTAGAGTACTTAGTATTTGTGCTGTGTTTGTTGACCTTAGTTAAGGCACAGTGTACGGTAGCTAAGTGATGTCTTCCTACACAGCATATGATGCGATTAGTTAGGACAGTCACGTGACTTTGTTGACCTTAGTTAAGGGTCATGTGGGTGGGTCTAATTAATCATGAAATTACGGGTAGAACTTGACTAGTGCTTATGATTTGTTGACCATAGTTAAGGTTATAAGTGCTAGGGGTAAAAACCTTTATCGGGAGTTTCAAGTGTTGAAACTTACAATGAGATTGCATACCTTCTATATGATAGTTGGATCCCGATACCCACTATGAGTAATTGTTACTCCTGGGAGAGTTTTGCACTTTGCAATTAGCCGAGCAAGTAGGTGTCTAGAAAGGTGTCAACGGGGTTACGCCCCTGGGAAAACGAGCTTTACTTTAATTAGGTCCGTGCGAAAGCACGGGGAACCTCCCTCAAAGTACCGACACTGGTCTGGCTGAAAGATTGGCGAACTTGTAGAGTGTAATTAATCCCGGCTAGTCTTTCCTTTTATAGTTTGAAGGAAGATTTGATAAAAACAGTGGGAGCCATCCTGATTAGATAAAATAAATAACCAATCTAAATTTTGTAAGAGCGCACGCAGAGTGTTTTCTTCTCTCTCTCTCCAGGTAGCGACCATGTCACGCCTTAATCAAGATAATAATATGGATGTATTGACCGAACCCGCTTGTTATACTGAGCTGGGGAACGTTGGTCCCGTTCCAACTTATAACTGTTATAAGACAGAGCAGGAATTAGGGGAATACCAGATTTCCCGTGCCGCCCAAACAAAGAAAGTGCATGATGATGCATCTTCTTCGGGTGTGTTCATTACAAAGAACTGTTTCTCTGTATCCTCTACGTCCTGGGTATTAGATACCGGATCAGGATCCCGCATATGTAATCTGTTACATGGGCTAAAGAAAGGTAGAGAACTGAGAACGGGTGATAAGTTTCATGAGATAGAAAGCGATGCAAGTGTTGCAGCCAAGTCTGTTGGTCACTATCACCCTGTATTACCAAAATACACTGATTCTGAACGAATGTTATTAGATACCGAACCTGATATACAAAATCATATCAGTCTCTTTATTACTAAAGAAGGATATAATTTTGTATTGTTGGATAATGTTTTGCACATATCCTATATCAAGAGTTGATCGGTTCAGGCACGTTATCTAAAAGCATATACATTCTAAATCAGACTACAGTTCTTAGTATACAGAACACACACGAGAGGAAGAGTTCAGAAATGAACGAATTCTTCTTGAGGCATTGTAGACTAGGTCATATCAATGCGACCCGACTAGCTAAGTTACATTTAGATGCATATTTAAATCAGTTTGAAATTACATCTTGTAAAACTTGCCAGTCATGTCACAAAGATAAGATGACCATAGCTCCGTTTACTGGAAACAGAGAAAGAGTTAGTGAACTCTTGGGACTGATACATAGTAATGTATAAGGGTTCCCAGTCTACACATGCCAGAACCGGTTCTTTGTACTTCATTACATTCACTGATGATCTCTCTAAATTCAGACATATGTTCCTGTTGAAACACAAGTTCGAAACTTTTGAGATAATCACCGAATATAAGTCAGAAGTAGAGAACCAAAAACGGGTATAAGTATTATATCCTTTGATGTGATCGGGGAGGAGAATACTTGAGCACGGGATTCCTGGAATATTCTAAAGGAGAATGAGATTCTCTCTCAGCATTACTCCTCTGTATACACCACAGCACGTCGGTGTATAGGGGCGGAGCAATCACACCCTATATGATATGGTGCGCTCTATGATGAGTACTACTGAGTTACCTGTTTCCTTTTGGGGGTTATGCACTTAAGAAGCTGCATACCTATTAGGTTCGAATCAGATTACTGCCTACCACTCCATATGAGATATGGTATGGGAAGAGCCCATTTCTTAAGTAAATTAAGATTTGGGGTTGTCCGGCCTATGTCAAAAGCAAAATCCGGACAAGATCGAGGCAAGGTCAGTTCTGTAGAACTGGAAGGAGTTCCAGCTATACAAACTACAGCTGATGATTTGATAGAACCAAAAGGTTCAATAGTCTCCGACGAACCTCAGCCTCTCCGTCGATCTAGCAGGGTTCCTCATCCGCCTGAGAGATACTTCGGTTTCTAGATGATAGTGGGAGCGAGGATTGCATCATGAGATGATGACCCAACTAGTTTCGAGCAGGCCATCAAGAGTAGGGACTCTGTAAGAATGGCTGCATGCTTAATGATCTGAGATGGAATCCATGTACACCAACAAAGTATAGACTTTGGTTGCTATATCTGAAGGGTTAAATCCCCATCAGGAGCAAGTATATCTTGAGAAGATTACTTGGTGTACATGGAAAAGTTGAGACTTTCAAAGCTAGACTTGTTAAAGGTTTTCGTCATTGACCAGGCGTGGATAATGATGAAACCTTTTCCAGTGCCTATGCTTAAGTCCATCCGGATCCTACTTTCCATTGCTACATACCATAACTACGATATCTGGTGGTTGGGTGCCATGACTACTTTTCTAAATAATGATTTAGAAGAGAACGTCTATAAGAACACAGCCAGAGGGCTTCGTAGACAGTGGGAGCAGCGGAAACGTGTGTAAGTTGCTTTACAGATTAAAGCAGGTATCGCGGAGTTGGAACATCTGTTTTGATGTGGTAGTCAAAGAGTTTGACTTCATCAAAATGGTAGATGAACCTTGTATATACAAAAAGGTAGTAGAGAGTAAGGTGGTCATCCTCGTATTATACGTGAACAACATACTCTTGATAGGAAAAGAGTTTCCTATGCTACGCTCGGTCAATCTCCTCTTATCACATGGATTCTCCATATAGGATCAAAGTGATACCTCCTAAATCCTAGGTTTTTGGATCTATAAGATAGATCTAAATGGATGTTAGGATTCTCACTAGTTGTAGTGAGATGGTATCAATCGATCCTGGGGAGAATCACTGGAAAAGTTCCAGGGTGATAAGGATGACTGAATGTCAGTCGCAGGCATTGTCTTTACCCTCAGTGGAGGGATGGTATGTTGGAAAGGTTCCAAGCTATATACCGTGGCAAACTAGACGATAAAGGCTGGTGACATCGCTGTCAAATATACTACCAAAGAGGACGTTTGGGTGTATATTAGTTCATGAGATGAACTAGGTTCCTACCATTGTATGACAATGGAAGTGTGGCTTTGGCCAAGGAACCCTGGTCCCATCAGTGACCCAGACATATTCTGAGGCAGCATTACCTGATCATGGAGATAGTTGATCTCCAGTGTGATCAAGGTTAGGAGAGTAGACTCAGAGGACAACACGACGGATCTACTCACAAAGGCCTTTTCCCAGAGAGAGACTTATATAGGATGGTTGAGTATTAGATACTACAACCACTGCTACAGATGGCCCTAGTGCAAGTGGGAGATTGTTAGTTATATGTATGCCGTAGAGGCCATTAATGTACATAGGATGTATATTGTAGTGGATGCTGGGACATATATAGGTAGGACTTTCTTGCTCGACATGATAGTACGCTATCTGGTTACTCTTTATCTTAACATGTATATTTGCTGTCTCTCTATTACATGTTGATAAAGCCCTTAGGATATATGCTCGACTTCCAGGACTGTGATGTAGATCATACTAGTGGGGCCTGGGTAGTCCATGAGTACATCCTTCAATGTTCCTAGTCATGGGAATATCGAGACGGGGCATCGATATTCCAGAGTAGACTAGCGTATATCTTCTCGACCCATGTGATGGGCGATGGATAATCCCATATCCATTGGTGTTTGACATCAGAGATGGTATGCGGGTACTCAGTGGAGACTGGGTACACTGAACGGACTCGCCGAGAACCCTCAGATGGTATTATACCTCATGTCAGATGGCAGTTCTCTGGTGACACTGGTACAGCTTAGTCTGTTGACCCGAGATCGTCATAGAGTCTTATGTGTCTCCCACTGTGCTTTGATTTCCACCCTACCATGGCTCTACTGAGTCGTGCAAACAGGTGGTTTTTGGGTACAGTCCCGATTCACATGGAGGCAATGAGCGATAGGAGGGGATTCGTCTCTCCCGGTATTGGGGGTTGATGTTGCGCTATGCTCGACTGGCTATAACTGGAAATCCCTGGCCAGGGTTGCAGTGATTTACTGGTAAGAGTTATTGGTAGTCTCACGCTTGTTGTGGACCTTACATCGGCATGACTTATCGAGCTACTGGAGTCTGACGTTTACCACCCCTAGGCGAGATATGCGACATATCAGACGAACAGACCGGACTGTGCGGTAAGTGTTACTGGTTGGATTCGCAGGAGTGTGAGCGGGCTTGCTCGTTGATCTTCTGATCGCTCAATACCCGGGTGGCCGTTACGTTTAGCAGACCGCTTGTGGCTTGTGGGTGTTTGATATGATCATCACCTACTGCCGGCGTATTGACGAGTCTTTAGAGTCCTACACAGAGGTTTCCTGGCTCAAGCGAAACGAAATAGGAGCGCATATGAGATATGTGTGGGACCGAGAATAATACCAGTATGTGATACTGAATTCTATTCTCGCGATTCGTATAATCGGACGGTAATATGAGATATAGCCGGGTTACCGAATCAAATGTTGATTCGATATATTGATACACATGATATTAGTCGGTTATGACCGGATCATTAATCAAGTGTTGATTTAATGATTTAATGTATAATTATATATTTGATATATTACTTTACATTAACTAGTATTGGTTCACTTAAGATTATTTTTCTCACTAGATTGTGCACATTGTATATATGATATATGTTTGTGCACTAGTTTGTATCATGTTTAATGATACATGCAAACTTGGGTGTGCGTATGCTTTAAACCATGTTTAGGTTAATTGTCAGGGTTTTAGCCTATTTATTTATGATATTTATTTATTTTGCTAAAACAAAATGGTGGCTTTATTTAAGCTTCATGAAGCTTCTTAGTATCTTTGAAAAAGTCTAAACCATTTTGTTTTTTGCTTAAACCTAACCATTACCTAAACTATGGTTTGCTCTCTACATGAGTTAACTTCACCCATGGTTGCATTATGATAAGTCTTCACTTGATTTATTATTTTAAGATAATTCTTTTTCTATTCTTCTTCTTCTTCTTCTTCATGAAGTGAAGAAACCTTTCTTGAAAATTTTCAGGTGATGAAATCAAGTGAGAAATCCAAATCCAAAGTGAACCCACTTCCTATTTCTTCATCCTCTACCACTTGCCATGTTGTATAGGGTGTTTTCTTCACAAGTTTCATGACCTAGTGATGATGGAGCTTGAGTTAGAGTCGTCTCGACATAGATCATCTTCGGCATCGAAGTCAACGACCTAGCCCGATCATTTCTCCGATGAAACCAACGCTAGTGTCCGGGATCCCGATGATCGCAGCGGAGGGACGTCATCACGGAGCTAGAGAAGTGGAGGACCGGATCTACAAAGGTGGTAATCCCTTTCACTTGTAGTTAAAGTAGTTAACTTGCTTCCTTTGGCCTTACCACTAGTAATCGATCTAGCATTAGGGTTCTTTGGCACATGGAAAATTTGATTTTGGCATGGTTGATGCCTCATGGAACCTCTTGAGTGTGCCTAGGAACCCTACAACCCTAATAACCGATAAGTCATGCCGATGTGAGGCTCATAACGGGTCGAGAAACTACTGGCAACACTTACCAGCAAATCTCTAAATTAGCCCTGGCCAGGGACTTCCCTGTTATGGCCAATTGAGCACAGCGCAACATCAACTCCCAATACCGGGAGAGTCGAAACCCCTCCTATCGTTCATTGCCTCCATGTGAATCGGGACTGTACCAAAAAACCACCGTTTTGCACGCCCTCTTGGATGTGGTAAGGTGGAAATCAAAGCACAGTGGGAATCACATAAGACTCTATGACGATCTCGGGTCTACAGACTAACCTGTACAAATGTCACCAGAGAACTACCATCTGACGTGAGGTATAATACCATCTGGGAGTTCTCGGCGAGTCCGTCCAGTGTACCCAGTCTCCACTGAGCACCCATATACCATATCTGATGTCAAACCCCAATGGATATGGGATCATCCATCGCCCATCTCATGGGTCGAGAAGCGTACACGCTAGTCTACTCTGGTATATCGATGCCCCGTCTCGATACACCTACGACTAGGGATATTAAAGGATGAACTTATAGACTACCATGGCCCCACTAGTATGATCTGCATCATAGTCCTGGTAGTGAAGTACACATCCTAAGGGCTTTACCAACATGTAACCATAAGATAGTATCAAGAGACAAGTATACATGTTAAGTTAAAGAGCAACCAGATAGCATACTATCATGTCGAGCAAGAAAGTCCTCTCTATATATGTCCAAGCATCCAATATAATATACATCATATGTACAATATTGGTCTCTAGGGCATACATACAACTAACAGTCCCTAGCCAAGGCTATTGATGAGATTTACTGGTAAGTGTTATCAGTAGTTTCTCGAACCGTTATAGGCCACACATCGGCATGACTTATCAAGTTATTGGGGTTTGATGATTCCACCCCTAGACTCGATATGTGATATATCAGACGAAGAAACCGGACTGTACGGTAAGTGTTACCTATAGGCTTCATGGGAGTTTGGACAAGATTGCTTGTTGATCTTCTATTCGCTCAATACCTAGGTAGCTGTTACGTCCAGCTAGTACTGCTGACGGCTTGTGGGTGACTGATGTGATCATCACCTACTGCTGGCATAACGACGAGTCTTTAAAGTCCTACATAAAAGTTTCCTGGTTCAAGCGAAACGAAGTAGGCCACATATGCTGATATGTACGGGGGCCTAATTAAATACGAGTATGAGATACCGTATTCTAATCTGGCGGTTATTTGTTATCAGTCAGGTTATATGAGATATAGCCGGATTATCGGATCAAGTGTTGATTTGATAATATGGTATACAGATAAATGATATTAGTAGGTTATATGTGGTATAACCGGATTATTGAATCAAGTGTTGATTTAATAATATGATATATATTTATATTTGATATAATTATATATTAACTAATATTATTAGCTTACTAATTATTTTCTTCATAATATATATATCAATATATATATATATATGATATATAAATATATATCAATATATATATATTAAATGAAGCATGACATGGTTTTTCTACTTTTGGAAAATAGAAAATGAGGTGTAAATGGGGAGATATTTTGAGCATGGGTGAGGCATTGTTAGTGATGTATGCTTTAGAGGCCATTATTGTATCATACTGGTTTGTATATTACTTAATGGAAGCTTGGGATATTCACAGTTGTATTGATAGACTTGCTCAAAATGGTAGTATGCTACTTGGTTTGTTTCTACTTCAATACGTGCATGTGTTTCTTTTAGCATATCGTTTATACATATTAGTAGAGCCCTTAGGATCTTTGCTTAATTACCAGCGTTGTGATAGTAGTCACACTAGTGGGGGCTGGGTAATCTACAAGCACATCCTTATACAGGTCCTTAGTCGTAGGATTATCGAGACAGGGCACCGATACACCAGAGTAGACTAGTGTATACGCTTCTCATCCTAGCAGGAGAGATGGTCTATCCCACAGCCATTAGTACGTCGTACTGTAGATAATATGCAGGTGCTCATTAGGTTATGAGTACACTGGACAGGACTCATTGGGAACTGTTGGTGGGTATTATACCTATCGTCGGGTAGCAGTTCTCAGGTGACATGAGTACAGCTTAGTCCGTTGACTTGACACTGCTACTTCGCCTCGAGTGTGTTCCCACTGTACTTTGATTACTACCCTACCACGGCTGAAAGGAGTCATGCAAACAGGTAGTAGTTGGGTGCAGTCCCGAAGCACTTGGAGGCAGTGGCGGTTAGATAGGATTCGTCTCTCCCGGTATTGGGGGTGATATCGTGCTGTGTTCGGAGAGCCATTACACAAAGTCCCCATCCAGGGTAAGCGAGATTTACTGGTAGGTATTCCAGTAGTTTCTCAGGGTGTTTTGGGCTACACTCCGGCATGACTTATTGCACTATTAGGGGTCTGATGATTACCACCCCTAGGCCCGATATGCGATACTTTTAGACGAACATGCCGTATTGTACGGAGATTGTCACATTCAGGCTGAGTAGGAGTTCGGATGTGTTTCCTCATCGGCCTTCTTATCGACAGATACGTGGGCAGACGTTACGTGCAGCTAGTACCGCTTGTGGCTTGTGGTTAAACCTACTGCCAGCGTACTGTCGAGTCTTTAAAGTCCCACACAGAGAGTTTCCCTGCATCGGGTGAAAGATGTAGAGGCCGTATGGTTTTACGGTAGGGCTTCAATCACGTACGTGCACTTGTGCGCGTATGATGTTCGGGCAGATAATACTGGTGGGATTTGGTTTAAGCCGGATCCTAGTATTATACTGATGGATCAGTTTTGTCTCTTTGTATTCGTGTTTCTCGGAACACGGATGCGGGTATGTATATACGGATGAGAGGGGCATAGAAGGAGACACCTCATTAGGGTTTTGACCATTGACTTGATTAAAACAATTATGAAGTGGAGGAAAGTATTTGTTATTTTTTGTAAATAATAATTGTGGCATGGCTACTTGTTTTGACTACTTGACTTGGTTTGACCACTTGACTTGGTTTGACCACTTGACTTAGATATTTCTTGTGAGATATTTTTGTGGCACTAGATATTTTTGGATGAGATATTTTCTTGCCATGCTTGTAGTCATATCAACTGAGCCATCTCATTTTCAATTATCATTATCAAAAACCATTTCTCTTTCCTCAAGTTAACTCTCTTCTTCTTCCTCTCAACTTGCAACCCTTAAGGTCTCATAAGTTGAGTAAACTTGGGTTCTAAGAGACAAATAAATCCATCTTCATTCTCCACATCACCAAGGCCATCAAGTTTAGCAAGCTTGTTTCCCTAGTTATCTCGGATTTGAGGTTGGAGCTCGGACTATAGACTCTCAGGTGGATCTTCTTTGACTCGAGAAAGCCGACGAGGAAGTTACGACCCGGATCGATTCTCGGAGCCTACGATGATGAGGAGGACAGCGAAGAAGATCCAAAGGACTTGTATCATGAGGTATAACATTCTTTCCGAATAGTTAAATCTCATATAGTTTGCTAGCTAGGGTTTATGGTCGATCCTTGGTTCTAGTCGGTGTTGCGAAGCCCGTAAAAAATCATTTTTTGCAAATTCCGCCTCCTCGCGAACACGTGGGGTGCGCGACATCGACTTACAGTTGTATCAGAGCCTCTCATAAGCCTTAGATAGCTTGTAGCGATGTTAGAATTCCGCCGTTTTTGTCGCGTAAAAACTGCCAACAAAAACAGTTTTCAAAAATGAAGTTTTGAGTTGTTTGCACACCCCGCGGGCTCACGGTTTGAACTGAGAAGCCGCGGAGTGAACCGTGAGCACCTTAGGGACACCTTGGGGGGGACCAAAGGCCTGGACCACCCCCCAAGACCACCACAAGGTGTTCTTGGGGGCTGGTGACCCGAGAGCATCACAGTTTGGTGCTCTCGGGTCTGCCTCCCCTTCGGGGCCACCTCGTGGTGGCCCCCGGGGGTGGGTACCCCCTTGAGGCCCCCCATTCGACAGTTATTCTTGTGTCTTCACCTCTGTGAAGTGTAGGGTGTTTTTCGTCACCCCATTGAGATAGGAATACGCCCGCGCTTGTCAGGCGTACTACAGATTCCCTCTGCCTAGGGTAGGCCGGGGTTTAATGATTGTGGGGATCCGAATCTCCGGCAGCCGCGGACTAAGCTGCCGTTAATTACCCCTCGCCTTTGGAGCGAGGGAACCTCCGATTGACGGGTTAAACTGGTCATGCGAACTCAATGTGCAGTGTGCGTGTGATGTGTTTTGAAAGGGTTTTTTTTGGGTATATCGGGAGCCACGCAGAGTTTTCACGGGGGTCCCGCTACCCGGATAGCGGGCTGGGGGTCAAGGGGGCTAGCAGCCCCCTTGTGGGGGTGCGGGACAGCGCCCCGTTAGAAATTTTTTTCTAACAGGGACAGTGTCGTGGTGTATGTGTGTATGCACATATGTATGCATATGTGTGTATATATATATCTGTGTGTATATATGAATATATATATATATATATATATATATATATATATAAAAGAAAGAGGGGGGAAAGGCATCCAAAGGATGCATGGGGCCAGCGCCTTGGGCGCTGTGTGCCCAGGTGCTGTGCGCTCAAGCGCTAGCGTGCCACGTGTCGGCACGTGGGCACTCTGCGCTTGAGCGCAGGGCGCTGTAGCGCAAGCGTGCCACGTGTCGGCATGTTGGCGCTTTGCGCTTCAGCGCCTGACGCTCAAGCGCAAGTGCACCACGTGTCAGCACGGGGGCGACTTGCGCTTGAGCGCTGGGCGCTTGAGTGCAAGTGTGCCACGTGTCGGCACGGGGGCGACTTGCGCCAGAGCGCTGTGCGCTTGAACGCAAGCACACCACGTGTCAGCACTGGGGAGACATGCGCTCGAGCGCTTGCGCGTGAGCGCAAGCGCGCCACGTGTCGGCACTGGGGCGACTTGCGTTCGAGCGCTTGCGCGCCACGTGTCGGCACGTGGGCGCTTTGCGCTCGAGCGCAGGGCGCTGTTGTGCAAGCGCGCCACGTGTCGGCACATGGGCGCTTTGCGCTTGAGCGCTGAGCGCTTGAGCGCAAGAGCGCCACGTGTCGGCACGTGGGCGCTCTGCGCTTGAGCGCCGGCGAGGAAAAGAGGCTTTTTGCCTAAAAAGATTCTCGGAAGAGAAATCAGAGTGGAGTTGGACTCCTAAGTGTGTTTTTGGGTTAATGGAAGGGGGTTCTTCTTCTTCCTCCTCTGTTAGCTGGATCTTGAAGATCAAGAGATGTGAGATCTCAAAATCTCTCCTTTTTGGGATCTAAAGACAGATCCAAGTTCCCCTTTGTGGGTTTGGTGGTGAAAAACTATTTTGTTTTTGAAAAGGAAGAGTAAAACTCTTGATTTAATTCAGAAGAAAGAAGAAGGTTTGAGACCTTCAGAAAAGGGAAAGAAATACAAACCCTAGGTTTTTGAGAGAATAAAAGTTATTTTTTATTCATCATCATTTTGCCTTATATAGGCTTACATATTTACATATAGCCCCTTGGACTTCACAAAATGGCATTTTAGCCATCTCATGGCTCATGTGCCATTTCTTTTTGCACATAAGCCATGGGCTTACAAGAATTTGGCTTTATGCCCATTTTTTTTACATTCATGCATAAAAAATTACATAAAAATTATTTATGACATGATTTCGTTGTTGGCATGGGGAGGATGGCTGCGGGCTCGACTTGGGCATGGGCCCGCTTGACCTGGGCTTGGGCCCACCTAGCTTGGGGGTTGACCTTAACTTTGACTCGGTCAACCGGGGTGTAAATTTTTACCCCAACATGAAGATTCAGGTGGGTTTCGAATTCGTTTCGACTCCCGGATTGGCTCAAAACGATCAGTTTTGGAACTTTAGCTCACTGGATTTTCATGTCTTGGAAAATTGGTTAAGTTTGCTAATTACGTGCGGAATTATAATGCCGTAGTTACTTTACAAGCTTTGTGTTGTATATATGTGTTTGGAAATGTCGACTAATTGCTATACGTTAATTAGTCGGGGTTGCACATATCTGTGATGTTGTTATGATGGTTTGTGTATATGAACTTGTTGGATCGTCGTGGATGAATAGCCGGGGATGTGAGATGAGGGTTTTCATTCTTTCATTCGATATAAAAATTGTAAAGTGATGTAATATTATTTTGCGGGACACATCCGGGTTGAGCTTGTAGCCACTGTTGTATTATTTCTCTTACTGTTTTCTGCTCCTATGATAGACCCAAGGTGGGGTGCACAAACTACCAGATTCTTGAAGTGTCGAGTGGCCTACTCACTTTGTTGAGGGAGGTTGCTTCACTTCGGGAATTTGGCAGATAGTTTTCCGCACCCCTAGGGGTCTAGGGTGGGGTTTAGCTATTCATCACGACCGTGGAATCCGTATTTCGTTACAGGCTCAAACGAAACGCGGAATTCCTAGTATATCCAATATGTTCATCTGTGATCTGGAATGCCTATCATTGCGTTTGACGAATGGATATTATATATATATATATATATATATTATATAATAGATGTTTCTTATGTTTTGCATCCGTGCTAGTCCAGCCCCCACTCTGTCGTTAGTTAAGTAACCTAACGAGTGATGACGGGGCCCCGTGGCGAATGCGGATGGCATAAGCGTACGTTGTATTTTCGTTGTTTTCTGCAATGGTAGGTTAATTGATGGGACCACATTAAATTAATGCAAAGCAAAAAACCGAAGCTGAATCATTGGAACAAATTTTAAAAACCACTCGGTTATTTTAAAACAGGAGACTTTTAAATGCGGAGCTTAAACCACTCCTTTTAAAAGTTATCAGGTTCTTTCGATCATATCAAGTTTACTACGTTCACGGTTTTGCCAAAACCAGCCGTAGCCCTCCGTCATTTCATATGAATATTCAATAGTATTCAAGCTATGTTTATTGACCTTCGTCAAGGCATAATGATTGGTAGCTGCTGGGTGTTCATATGTAGCATAGATAGACGCGTTGGTTTGGGACAGTCGTATTACCTTGTTTACCTTCATCAAGGGTATGTACGGGTGGGTTCAAATTAACCTGGACAATGATGGGTAGAACTTGACATGTGACTTATGATTTGTTGACCTTCGTCAAGGTCATAAGAGCATGGGGAAAAAATCCACATCGGGAGTTTCTAAAGAAACTGAAACTTGCTAGTGCTGCATACCATTTAGAGTTTGATAATGTTGGTAGGCTTCCTTCAGCATTATCACACAATGATATTTTGGTTCCGATCCTACTGTGAGTATCCGCTACTCCTCGGGAGAATTTTCACTTAACGATCAATGCTATAAACCAAATAGGTGTCTAGAACAGTGTTAATGGGGATACGCCTCCAGGGAAAAGAGGTTATTTAATTAAGGAACTTCGCGAAAGCGTCGTAAAACCTCCCTCGAAGTACCGACACTAGCCTGGCTGAACGGTTAAGCAAGAATTGTACGGTGAGATCAATCCCGACTAATTCTTCTTTTATGGTTTGAGGAAGAATTCGAGAGACAGTAGGAGCCATACTGTTTAGATATATTAAAAACCAATCTAAACTTGCAAGAGCATCATGTTAAGTGTTTTCTTCTCTCTCTCTTAATTGCAGCGACCTATTGACCAAGACAAGGTTACATCTCGACAATAAAATGACTGAATCTGTTACGGCAGCGCCCCAGCTGTCAAACCGTGGCCAAACGCGGAACAAACTTTTTTTAAACAGACGCTACCATGACCAGATTCCCGGATCTACCCTAAACCTTATACTCGCAAGCAATATAAAGAGTTAGGATAGTTATACCGAGTTGATCCGTGTCCTTCGGTCTTCAACCATCTTCCCAAGCTCCTAGAGGCTCCTTGATCAAGCTTGGTCGCCGGTCTCCCTCCATCGAAGATGATCCACCCGAGGGATGTAGTTATAGCTCTAGCTTCACATAATGGATGCAAGTGAAGCAACTAAGGTTTCTAGGATTCTAATCTAGAAATCCTAGGATGTAGTGTGTGAACTAAGTGTAGGTCTATCTCATCTCATCTCCTTTCATGTTTCTCAACTCATGAGAGGGTTGATAGGAGGTGGAGAATGAAGGTGGAGGCAACCATGGAAAATCAAGAGAGGAGTGAAGCACAAAATGGTGAAGAGAACAAAGCATGCTCAAGAGAAAACCAACCATCAAAATTAATGAAGTTTTCATGAGAAAGAAAATCAAGCATGCTAGGTTTTGTAAAACAATATCTTCCATTTTAAAAAAAACACCCATACTTGAATAGTATGCACAAATGAATTAAAAATTCATTTGTGCACCCTATGCAACCATGGTCATCACCATACTCCCCATTTTCCAATTTCCACCTCATTTACCATTTTCTGAAAAATGGTCAAATCCAAAAATGAGGTGGCTACCTTCTAGAATGTTTTCCGGATAAAATACGGATTACATACTACTGTATATACATACCTGCATTCGCACCGAAATACGAATACCCAAAGAGATAAAAATAACACAAAGAACATAATACTAGAATATACGTATCGAAATACATATACGTAAATTATTAAATCAATACATGACTTAATAATCCGGCTCAAACCCGAGCCGTCTAGTATTATCAACTGTATGATCGAAAGTCCGGGTACAAAGTATATCAATCGATCGAAACCCTGCACGTATCCAATACGGCTACTATATCATTTCGCCAGAACCAGAGAAACCCTCTGTGTGGGACTTTAAAGACTCGTCAATACGCTGGCAGCGGGTTTAACCACAAGCACGTCAGCGGCACTAGCTGTACGTAACGGCAACCCAGGTATTGAGCGAAAAGGAGGCCGACGAGCAAACTCATCTAGAGCCCCTACTGAGCCTGACAGTGACAATATCCGTACAGCCCGGTCTGTTCGTCTAAGAGTATCGCATATCGAGTCTACGGGGGTGGGTGAAGTCAGACCCCTAATAACGCGAAAATTAGTGTCGGCATGAAACCCATCACCACCTGAGAAACTATCGATCCTGGATCAGTAATTCTCGTCTACCCCGGCTGAGGATTTCTGGTGATGGCCACCCGTGTACAACGCGACATCAACCCCCAATATCGAGAGAGACGAATCCCGACGATCCGCTCACTGCTTCCATATGGCTCGGGACTGTACCCAACTAAAACCTGTTTGCACGACTCCTTTGAGCCGTGGTAGGGTAGTAATCAAAGCACAGTGGGAACTCACACGAGACAAATGATGATCTCAGGTCGACAGACTGACCTGTACACATGTCACCTGGGAACTGCTATCTGACAATAGGTATAATACCAACCAGCAGGTTCCTGGCGAGTCTATCCAGTGTACTCATAACCTAATGAGCACCTGTATACTATCTTAGGTGAACAAACTAACACCAATGGCTTGTGAGATCTGGCCACCGCCCCTCGTCGGGGTCTCGAACAGTATACATTAGTCTACACTGGAGTATCGATGCCCAGTCTCGAAACTCCCACGACTAGGGACATTTAAGGATTTGCTTATAGACCCCCAGCTCCCACATATATGATCGCCATCATAACATTTGTAGTCAAGCAAGAATCCTATGGGCTCTATCAACATGTAATAGTGATGATAAAGACAAACCAGATAGCATACTATCAACTCGAGTAAGACTGTTCTACCGGTATAGGTCCTCCCTCAATCATCATAATCACCTGCCTGCGACTACGATAATTTTCTTGAGGGCACTATAGCCAACAATCTCCCACTTGCACTTAAGGCCAATTATTGCGGTGTCGCATACTCACAGCTCGTGTGATACCGAACACCCAACTTCTCTACTAAGCAGTTTCACAAAGCTCGTTTGTGAAACTATTGTGTTCAAGAAATAGCCTCAGTGAGTAGATCCGCTCCAGTGTTTCTATCTTTATCTCTCTCGATCTCAACTTCGCGGAGAATAACCATCTCCCGAAATGAGCAATACCTTGTCTTAGAATTTGTCTGGATATCTGATGGGACCCAGTTCACAAGTGAATTCTAAATCCAGCAAACTTCTTAGACTGTATCATCCACTGAATTTAATCAGTATCCTGCACCATGCATTCCTCAGTATCCGCTTGGACCACCTGTCCAACATACTGTCCCTCAAAAGAGGGAAAAACTATAACTCAGACAGCCACTCTGTCATCCATGTCACCTTGGAAGCCTGAATGATAACCGTCTCCAGAAGGAGGATGCCGTTACCATATCCCTAGAACATCCATTTATGTTCATAAACTGCTTCCCTACATTTCTCTAGGATTGGATTAATATATGTTTATTACTGCTAGTGCAAAAACAACTTCTGGTGTGGTACTTGACATTTCATGATTAACTCAATTGCCAAAGCAAGTGATATGCTAATCATGTAGATCCCTCTCCCCTTCTATCTGTAAGACACCTTTAGAGAGGGTGACTCCATCACCTGTAGGTACACCACCATGCCAGGAGTCGTCCATTCCAAAACACTTTAGAATAGTGTCAAGTACCCAAATTGGGACACTTCCCAAATCTAGATCTAAAACCATAGATCTAGTGACCAGAAAACCTGATATTTTATCCATATCCTGTGTGGAGAAAAACCTTGTGACAACCACTATATAACCGATCGTAGTATAGAAAGATCTCTTCCTATCAAGAGTATGTCATCCAAATACCAGGACATCACTCCATACTACCTTCTTACCAGATCCATCTTCTATTCTGATGAAGTCAAAACCTATGACTGTCACATCAAAAATAGATGATCTATTTCTGCTATACCTGCTTTAGTCTATAAATAGACATAAGCTACTCGCCCACTATGCTTCCGCTGTTCCCAATGACTGCAACAACCCTCTGGCAGAGTCATATATACGTGCACTTCTAAAGCTAGTTTAGAACGACGCTATACTCATCCTCCTGCCGGGTCTTATAGTCTAGAATAGCAGCAATGACAAGTCTGGGTAAACAAGAACCTCGCTATCACTATCTCTGAGAAGACCGAAGTACCTCTCGGGTGCCTGAGGTTACCCACCAAATCTGCGGAGTGGCTAATGGAATGTCAAATCCAATTGAATCCTCAGATTCTATTAAATCTTCAGTGATCGTTTGTGGTTATGGAATCACATCCAGTTCTACCATACTCCCACTTTTGTTTTCTGAAAAAATCCATTTTAGTAAAACTGTGGCGAGTCAATAACAATATCACTATTGATCTTCCTGATGGTAGGAAGTTAACCCTCGTCAAACCCCGGGATAACCCATAAACTGCCATTACTAAAACGTGCCTTGAGTTTATCCGGATTTTGGTTTTAAGCACCAGCCGGGCAACTCCCTATACTTTAACATCGTTAAGATATAAATTGATTCTATATACAATATTGAAACAATTGTTGGCTGTAGTGCCTACAAGTCAATTATTGGATCGCAGGCATGTGATTGCAATGATTGATGGATGACTTATACCGGTAGGACAGTCTTACTCGAGATGATAGTATGCTATTTGGTTTGTCTTTATCATCACTATTACATGTTGATAGAGCCCATATGATTCTTGCTTGACTACCACCATTATGATGGCGATCATATACGTGGGAGCTGGTGGTCTATAAGCGCATCCTTAAATGTCCTTAGTGATGGGAGTTTCAAGACTGGGCATCGATACTCCAGAGTAGACTAGTGTATACTAATCGAGACCCCGACGAGGGACGGTGGCCAGGTCTCACAAGCCATTGGTGTTAGTTTGTTCACCTAAGATAGTATACAGGTGCTCATTGGGTTATGATTACACTGGACGGACTCGCCGGGAACCTGCTAGTTGGTATTATACCTATTGTCAGATAGAAGTTCCTAGGTGACATGTGTACATGTTAGTCTGTCGACCTGAGATCGTCATTTGTCTCGTGTGAGTTCCCACTGTGCTTTGATTACTACCCTACCACGGCTCAAAGGAGTCGTGCAAACAGGTTTTAGTTGGGTACAGTCCCGAGCCACATGGAGGTAGTGAGCGGATCGTCAGGGATTCGTCTCTCCCGGTATTGGGGGTTGATGTCGCACAGTGCACGGGTGGCCATCACCAGAAAACCTTGGCTAATGTAGTCGAGAATTACCAATCTAGGATCGGTAATTTCTCTAGTGGTGATGAGCTTCATACCGACACGAATTATCGCGTTGTTAGGGGTCTGACTTTATCCACCCCTAGACCCGATATGCGATACTCTTAGACGAACAGACCGGACTGTACGGATATTGTCACTGACATGCTCAATAGGGTTTCAGGATGAGTTCGCTCGTCAGCTTCCTATTCGCTCAATACATAGGCAGCCGTTACGTACAGCTAGTACCACTGACATGCTTGTGGTTAAATCCACTGCCAGCGTATTGATGAGTCATTAAAGTCCCCCACAGACAGTTTCCCAAGTTCGGGCGAAATGTTGTAGAGGCCATATGGTTTTATGGCAGGGTTCGAACATACACGTGCACTTGTGCACGTGTCATGATTCGGACGGATAATACTAGTGGGCTTTGGGTTAAGCCGGATCCTAGTATTATATTGTGTAGGAATATTTTTGTCTCGTTGCATTCGTATTCAGTCGGAATACGGATGCGGGTATGTATATACAAACAAGGGGTATTCTTGTAATTCGTTACAAGATTACTTTTTGAAGTTGCCATTTCTTCTTCTTGGTTTTTGGCCAAATTCCTTGTGCTGGATATTTCTTGTTTTGGCTAATTTTCACAGGCTGCCAAAATTCGAAATTCATGTGTGTGTGTCATGGTGTGCTGGCAAGTGGCAGTGATGGGCTAATTCATGAGCCATGCTTTGCATTAATAAGGCATGGGCACTTGATTGGGTTGGTGGCTGCTTTCTTTGATTGGAGTGGGTTTTTTTCATGTGTTAATTAATCAGCACATATATCCTCATAACTTCTTCACATGATTCCCAGAGAACCATTCCTCCAAAGAGATTGGCCGAGCCCAATTTTTTTTGGGTGAGGAAATTTTTTCTTTTGCAAAATCCCTTTACTCACTTCATCACATCTCATCATGGCAACTTCATTTACCTTCATCCAATTCATTGGATGTCTTGAGACAAAATATTCTACACTCTCTCTACTTCAATCTTGGACATGTCGGCTAGCAAATTTCATGTCCGAGTTGCCTCGGTACAGAGGCGGGAGCCCGTATAAAGATTCGTTGACGTGGTGCCATTTCGACGAGGAGACCGGAGATCGAGTGAGATCGGAGATGACGCGAGGAGCGTGGGATGATGGCTAAAGACCGAAGGACACGGATCGATCGGTATAGCCATTCTAACTTCTTAGTACTTGCCAGTTAACGGTTAATGGAACGATCCGGGTATTTGGTTATGGTAGCGCCAAGTTTTGAAATGTTTTTGTTCCGCATTTAGCCTCGGAAAGACGGCCGGGGCACTGCTGTAACCTAACATAGTATCAGAGCCACGCCATTAACCCTTACTAGCTTGTTCTAACATGTTTAAAACATCTATCAAACGAAATTTCCAAAACCGCATTTCCATTCATGAAGTTTCTTTCGAATTTTTAAACTGGTCAAAAAATTATTTTCTGTGTGTCAGAAAATCGTGCAGCATTTTCTAAGACTCCTGAAAAAATTTGAAAGCATGATCCCATCATTACGACGCGGAACCGCGGCAGAACTGACTTGTTTGCCGCGGATCCGCGGTGGAAACGTAGGCTCAGAGCTTCATTTTTCTTCTGGATGTCTTTCATGTGGAATTGTGGTTTCTGGAATATTTAGTTTAGGCCCAGATTTATTTGAGTGCTAGATTTTCACTTGGGGCCCACTTCGGGAAATTTTGTCGATCGAAATTTTAAATACGTTAGTTCACAGTACTTACATTACTATCTGCGACCGTGAATGTCATTGGAGCGGTATAACTCGTCTAATTGCTATATGACATTTTAGACGAGTTTGCGAACGTGACATTCAAGTTGATGTTCTGTGTTGTGCTGTGATGTTGCGGATTTGTCATGGTGGATAGCTTGAGTGCAATGTTAGTGCAGTTTGGATTTATTTGTACATTTGATATTGCGGGGCGAGCGTCCGACATGTGGACTTCCGTCACTGCCTGTTTGTATATTATTCCTTTGGGGCACGACCGGGTTGAGATCGATGTCACAGTTGTACATATTTTCTTTTCTATACTAGGATTACCCCACGCTGGAGTGCACGGATAGCCGGGTTCTAGAGGGCAACGGGCCCGCATCTCATGGCTTTGAGACGGAGGGGGCTTCACTCTAGAATTGGCGGGCTATTCGCTGCACTCGTAGGGTGGTCCATTCACTTTGTTGAAGGGGGCTGCCTCGCTTCTGGTTTTGGTGGGTAACTTGCCACACTCGTAGGGGTCTAGGTTTTCATTGCACAGCCTATCCACACGACCAGGGGAACGTCGGGTTTCATTTGCGGCTCAAAGGAAACCCGGGGCTCCCATATTATCTGTATTGTTCTGTGATGCTTATTACTTTTCTGTAATGTTGCATTTATCACGCCTGGTGCGATTATTATATATTGATATATATACTAGTAGATGTTGTATATATTTTACAGCCGCGCTAGTCCAGTCCCCGCTCCGTCGTTAGTTAAGTAACCTAACGGGTGATGACGGGACCCAGTGGCGAATGCGGATGGCATATACGTACATCATATTTTCGTTCTTTTCTGGTGTGATTAATTGATGGGACTGCGTTGATTCAAATCAATGCAAGGAAAACAAACCTATTCGATGTTGTTGGAACATTTTTCAAAAAGCTGTTATTACAAGGACGTTCTTTTTTGTTTTGCACAGTGGTATTCGGTTATGAATATCCAACACCTCATTCGAAGAGGCAAGGGCCGAGATCCCTTCATCGGGAGTGATCCCTTGGACAGAAGTTTGCATCAGGGTAATAACTTCACTATAGTCGATTATTTTTTCTTTGCATCGCGGTATTCAGTTTGGAACATCCTGCACCTCATTCGACGAGGAAAGAGCCGAGATCCCTTTACCGGGAGTGACCTTTTTAGCGAAAGTTTTCGCCACTATATATTTATAAAACTACTCGGTTCCTTCAACGATATCAAGTTCATTACGTTAAAGGTTTTTAGCCAAAAACCAGCTGTAGCCTTCCGTCATTTCCTACGTGTAGTACTTAGTATTCGTGCTATGTTTGTTGACTCCGTCAAGGCGTAGTGTGCGGTAGCTGAGCGGTGCTTGTTTGTAGCATGGATATGCGATTAGTTAGGACAGTCGTGCGGCCTTGTTGACTCTGTCAAGGGCTCGTGCGGGTGGGTTTAATGCAATCTAAATAATGACGGGTTGAACTTGAATAGGACTCTTTGATTTGTTGACTCCGTCAAGGTCACTTGGGTCCTAGGGGTAAAAATCACATCGGGAGTTTCAAACATACAGGAAACTTGCCAAGCATGCGCATACCTTCTGGAGTGTGGTGACTTGAGTGGATTCCATCAAGTTATCATGCGATGATAGTTGGATCCCGATTCCCACTGATGAGTTGGTTTACTCCTCGGGTGATCTTGACTAATTCTTCTTTCAGGTTTGGAGGAGAATTTGAGGTTACAGTGGGAGACATCCTAATTAGATAAAGTGATCAATCATTCTGATCTAGGTTAAAGTGCACGCAGAGTGTTTCTTTTCTCTCTCTCTTTAGCTGCGACCATGGCCCGACCCTAGACTATGACTCAGTGACCAAGTTAACCGAACTTTCTTAAAACACTGGCTTTTGGATTGTCTGAGTTGCATACATCACTGCCACTCCTACTTTACCTTTGTATTTCTCTAGAACACCCCGTATCACTACGAACATCTACTTCCATTGGATAAATGCATCGTATGGTTATATACGAACTCGAAGGAACTTGTTTCAGATTCGAGGATGTATTCTGGTTCTGGAGAGATTGAATAGGACTATTCAGTTGTTTTTTCCTTTTACCTTCTCTCAGGTTGTGAGGGCTCCTAGGATTAGGAGAGGGTACACCTATTGCGCTTATTGGATAGTCTACTTCCAAACCATAGGCAGGTGCCGAAAGGTAGGGAATGAAGAAAACCAATTAGCCTAAGGTTGGTGTACAGAAGGTAATAAGTAAAGACAAATAAAGGGAGTAGAAAGAGGGCAAAGTAAATTGTGACTGCTATCATTCACGACTAAACCACATATTTCATCGCCACTTTTACTTCACCTTTGTATTTCTCCAGAACACCCTGTATCACTACGAACATCCACTTCCATTGGATAAATCCATCGGATAAATCCATCGTATGGTTATATACGAACTCGAAGGAACTTGTTCCAGTTCGGGGATGGATTCTGGTTCAGGAGAAATAGGAATAAGGTTTATTTAGTTGTATTTTATCTTTACCTTCTCTCAGGTTGCGAGTACTCCTAGGATTAGGAAAGTTCACCTATTACGCTTATTGGATAGTCTTCTTCTAAACCATAGGCTGGTGCCGAATGATAGGGAAGGAAGAAAACCAATTAGCCTAAGGGGGTGTACAGAAGGTAATGAGTAAAGACAAAATAAAGGGATTTGGAGAGATGGCAAAGAGATATACGGTTACAGTCATGAATCTGGATAATGGAAGAGGCATTACTAGGAATACCCGGATACCCCTTTTGAAATATTTTCATGTTTCAGTTTCAATGTGCGTTGTTAATATAAAACTGATTTCCCAATTAGACCCTTACTCCAGGGTATGTATTTACCAGGTATGCTTCTCACATCTGTATGGTTTTACAGATGATGAGTGGGAGTAAGTTATTGGGAATTAGGTGATCATACTCATTATATCGGGATTCGTTGTAATTGGTGATATTTGAGGAAATCGCCTGGGTTTTTGCCGGACGACAAATATTTTGTTTTCAATATCCGTTGTTATGCACCAATTTCAAACTGATATATATGTACGTTTATTTTATAAAGTGAGATATAACTTTTTGAAATTATGTCGATGACATTTACCTATATCAGTTGATGGTTAGGTAAGGAGCATTCAACAGCGGTGTAATTCTTCTTAACCATAGGACAGTTTTCAACCTACGACGCATAGGATTTGAGTTATTCAACTCAGGGGACTTATACAAAGTATTGTATATTGTCCAGTATCCATTAGGACAGAGGGGTTGGTCCTCGTACTATATTCTGTTTATTTATGACTTCTCTAGTTTTTAGACAAGTGTTTCGTAGAAATACAAGGTTTAAATTTTGAGAAGTTATAGGTACAAGAATAAAATAGAGAACCATGTGTTGCAAGTATCGGGATTCTTCAAGGGGATCGAAGATGTAGATACTTGTGTTTGGTATTCAGTTGATAGTAATAGTTTTGAGAACTTGCTTCACTTTCAGGTTACTCATATCATGATGGACTCCTAAGTTGAGTAATGCTGATCGGTCTCTTTCCATTTAGTTGACATGCACTGGAGACAGCTGCATGATTTGAATCTGGTTCCAATTAAATCAGCGCTTTTGTTTCTATATTAGATATATATAGAATCAATTTATATCTTAACGATGTTAAGGTATAGGGAGTTATCCGGCTGATGCTTAAAACCAGAATCCGGATAAAATCAAGGCACGTTTCTGTAATGGCAGTTTGTGGGTTAACCCAGGCTATGATGAGGGTCAACTTTCTACCATTTGGAAGATCAATAGTGATATTGTTCTTGACTCGCCACGGTTTTAGTAAAATGGATTTTTTCAGAAAACAGTAGTGGGAGTATGGTAGAACTGGAAGTGATTCCAGAACCGCAAACGATTACTGAAAATTTTTAATAGGACTAAAAGATTCAATCAGTTTTGACATTCTATTAGCCACTCCGCAGATATGGTGGGTGACCTCAGGCACCCGAGAGGTACTCCGGTAGCCTCAAGGACGGTGACAGGGAGGTTTTTGTTTACCCAGACTTGACACTACTGTTGTTCCAGACTATGAGACCCGACAAGAGGATGAGTATAGCGTCGTTCTAAACTAGCTTTAGATGTGCATGTGTATATGATTCTGCCAGAGGGTTGTCGTAGTCAGTGGGAGCAGCGGAAGGATAGTGGACAAGTAGCTTATGTCTATTTATAGACTAAAGCAAATATAGCGAAAATAGATCATCTAATTTTGATGTGACAGTCATGGGCTTTGACTTCATCAAAATAGGAGATGGATCTGTTAAGAAGGTAGTAGGGTGTGATGTCCTGGTATTTGGATGACATATACAGAGTAGGAAGTAAAATTCCTATACTACGATCGGTTATACTGTGGTTGTCACACAGTGGTTTCTCCATAAAGGATATGGATATTATGTCAGGCATTCTGGTTACTAGATCTATGGTTTTAGATCTAGATTTGGGAAGTGTCCCAATCTGGGTACTTGGACAGTATTCTAAAAGGTGTTTTAGAATGGACGACTCTGGCACGGTATCGTACCTGAAGGTGATGGAGTCACCCTCTCCAAAGGTGTCTTACAGACAAAAGGGGAGAGGAATGTGCATAATTGGCATATCACTTGCTTATGCAATTGAGTCAATCATGAGATGTCAAGTACCACACGAGATATTGTTTTTATACTAGATGTAGGGTTAGCTTAGTACCTTGTGAAGGTTTTGGCAAGCATCAATCATGCTTCTTTAAAATTTTTGGGGTGCTATACAAACCCTAACCAAGATCTTAACTAGAGAATTAGGGTAAACAAGCATGTAAACAACTTTACATCTAAGAGAGAGGGATTACAACCTTTGTGGTTCGTTCCTTCGCTTCATAAGCTCCGTGTTGAGGTCTCTTCGCTGTGATCATCAAGTACCCGGACTCTAGAGAGGCTCCATGAAGAGAAAGATGCAAACTTGCTTTCAATCTTCAAAACTAAGATGATCTACCTTGAAGAATCTCAAACCCAAGCTATTGCTTCACTAATCAAGTATTAGCAAAGCAAACACCCTAATCTAAGTGGCTAGAATAGATGAGGATGATGAAGTAGGAATTTAGCTCTCTTTTGTTTTCAATTTCTCACTTTATTTCATCACAACACAAAAAACTAGAAAGCTTTTTTTCAAGAGGAAGAAGAATAATAATTTCTTTTGTGTTGAATAATGAATTATTGTATGAGGTTAGAATTGCAACCATGGGTTAAAGATCACATCCTTAACCCTTGTAGAGAATAAACCATGGGTTGAGATTTGGGTTGGGTTAACAAATATCTTCACAAAATATCAAAGAATAAAGTCAAAGTCAAAGCTTCATGAAGCTTCATGGAAGCTTCATCTAAGCTTAACCCTAATCCAAACCCTAACCATGTTTAAACTCAACAAAACATGTTGCATTTGTAAGCCTAACTTGTTACAATATTATATATCACATATATAATATATTTTGTAACAAAAGAAAATAATACAATTAACATATATCGCATATATATCAATGTATTATCCCGTGAGAAAATGAATCAATAAAGAGAGCTTATATTAGTTAACGTAAAGTAATATATCTCATATATAATTATACGTTAAATTATCGAATCAACACTTGATCCGATAACCCGGTTATATATATATATAACCGACTGATATAACATGTACCAATTCATCGAATCAACACTTGATCCGATGAGCCGGTTATATCACATATACCCGGCCGATATCTCATATCGCGAGAATAGAATACGGTATCTCATATCGTATTCTCGGTCCCGCACATATCACATATGTGCTCCTACTCCGTTTTGCCTGAGCCAGGAAACCTCTGTGTAAGTCTCTAAAGAATCATCAATACGCCGGCAGTAGGTGATGATCATATCAAACACCCACAAGCTGCAAGCGGTTAGCTAAACGTAACATCTACCCAGGTATTGAGCAATAAGAAGATCAATAAGCTAGCTTGTACATTCTCATGCGAATCCAATCAGTAACACTCCCGTACAGTCCGGTCTCTTCGTCTGATATGTCGCATATCTAGTCTAGGGGTGGTAAACGTCAGACCCCAGAAACCGATAAGTCGTGTCGATATAAGCTCCATAACATTTCGAGAAACTACTGATAACTCTTACCAGTAAATCTCAGCAACCCTGGCCGGGGATTTCCAGTTATAGCCAATCGAACACAGCGCAACATCAACTCCCAATACCGGGAGAGACGAAACCCCTCCTATCTCTTATTGCCTCCATGTGATTCGGGACTGTACCCAAAAGCCATCGTTTTGCACGCCCTCTTGGACGTGGTAAGGTTGAAATCAAAGCACAGTGGGAATCACACAAGACTCTATGACGATCTCGGGTCTACAGACTAACCTGTACCAGTGTCACCAGAGAACTGCCATCTGACGTGAGGTATAATACCATCTGGGAGTTCTCGGCGAGTCCGTCCAGTGTACCCAGTCTCCTCCGAGCACCTGTATACTGTCTCTGATGTCAAACACCATTGTATATGAGATCATCCATCGCATATCTACATGGGTCAAGAAGCATACGCTAGTCTACTCTGGTATATCGATGCCCTGTCTCGATACACCTACGACTAGGAACAATTGAAGGATGTACTTAGCGACTACTCTGTCCCCACTAGTATGATCTGCATCATAGTCCTGGTAGTCAAGTACTCATCCTAAGTGCTTTATCAACATGTAACATAGAGACAATCAGAGTACATGTTAAGATAAAGAGCAACCAGATAGCGTACTATCATGTCGAGCAAGAAAGTCCTCCATATATATGTCCAAGCATCCACTACAATATACATCGTATGTACAACAATGGCCTCTAGGGCATACATTTCACTAACAATCTCCCACTTGCACTAGGGCCATCTGTTGTAGTATCTCATACCCAACAATCAGCTGTGGTTAAAGTATCTCATACTTAACCATCCCATAAAAGTCTCTACTGGGAAATAGGCCTTTGTGAGTGGATCCGCGCTGTTGTCCTCTGTATCTACTCTCCTATCCTCGATCTCCCTGGAGATTAACCAACTCCATGATCAGGTGGTACTGCCTAAGAATATGTCTGGATCTCTGATGGAATGGGGGTTCCTAGGCATAAGCCACAACTCTATTGTCACACAATGGTAGGAACGAAGTTCATCTCATGAACTTATATATATCCAGACTGCCTCTTTGGTAGCATCCTTGGTAACGATGTATCTTTCCTTTATCGTCTAGTTTGCAACGGTATCGCCTTGGAACTCTTCCAACATACCGTCCCTCCACTTAGGGTAAAGACAATGCCTGTGACTGACATTCAGTCATCCTTATCACCCTGAAACCTTTCCAGTGATTTTCCCCCGGATCTATTGATACCATCTTACTACACCTAGTGAGAATCCTAACATCCAATTAGATCTATCTCATAGATTCAAAACCCAAGATTTAGGAGTTATCTTCTTGATCCTATATGGAGAATCCATATTATAAGAAGAGATTGACCGAGCGTGGCATAGGAAACTCCTTCCCTATCAAGAGTATGTCATCCACGTACTATACGAGGATCACCACCATACTCCCTACTACCCTATTGTATATACAAGGTTTATCTTCCATTTTGATGAAGTCAAACTCTTTTGACTACTGTAACATTTCAAAAAAAATAAAATATTATTTTTGGGAATTTTCATAATTTAATATTAATTTGTAATGAATATTTTAATAGTCGGTATAATTAAATACCGATAAATGGGGAAAATTCTGGAGAAAATTTTGGAAATTTTAAAATAGGTTATTTTGTGGAAATATTCCATTTTACAGTTCTTATGATGAATTATATGCTATGTTGGTGTTAATCGCGATTAAAAATCGCTAATTGGATTTTTGGCTTTTTGTGCAAAAATGTTGCACATAACATTTTCCACACTTGTCTCATGTTATGGACTTATGGTGGCCTAGGGTTGAATCATGTTTAGAGGACCTTGGTGGGTTGAACCATTTGGTTAATTTAAGTGGGTTAGTTAAGGGTTAGCTTTGTTAAGAATTGGTTAAGATTAAGATTGACTTGTGTAGGGAGAAAGAGCTATGATGGCTTTGTATCTTGTGAGCATTGATTTGGAGAGAGAGAATGGTGGCTAAGGTAGTGTCATTTTAGCATTTGATATTGAGTAAGGGTGATAGGAGTTGACTCATCTCATTTCAAACTTTTGCTTGCCTCTCAAACACTCACATCTCTCTCACCCTCACACATCACACCCCTTAAGGAAAACCAGCAGCAGCAGCTGCTGAAACATTGCTTCAGCCCACACCTCAGCCACCCAATTGACATCAGCACACACACAAAAAATAAAACAAATTGCAGCAACAGCCCACATCAGCAGCCCTACATCAGCTGCTGATACACCATATCAGCCCCCATTCCCTCACATTAACAGCTACATCAGCCCCCAATAACTGCAGCCACCAGCCCTAACACCTTAGCCCACACCTACACACTCCCATCAACACTTTTCAGCCCCCAAAGCAGCACATTCAGCCCTGACCAACATCAATTTCAGCCAGAACAACACCAGCTCAGCACAACTTCAGCCCAATTTTCATCAGCATCAGCAACATCATCATCTGCTGCTACAGCAGCTGATGCATCAGCCCAATACCAACAGCCACAGCAACCCCATCATATACTACAACCCACACCCTTATCAGACCCAACAACAACAACCCTTCACAACACCAAAACCACAGCCACACACATGTACAACATCATACAAATCCACAGAAACAGCCATCTGAAGCTGCAACAGCAGCAAGAACAGCCTCCACACCATCATATACCACAACTTCATCAAAAAACAATCTCACCAACAAATTTCTAACACAAGCCCAACCAAAGCATCAGCCACTTCAGCAAAACTGCTGCTGAAAACAACACCAGCAACTGTTGCACCAGCAACCTCAGTAGCTACAGGAGCACCGCAGCCGCAACACAACCCTTCCTACATCTTGATCTTCCCTTCTCCTTCATTCTAGGACCTTTGAGGTATAATCTTGCAACCCAACTCCTTTATCATGGTCATCTAGTTTGAATTTAGTGTTATATTGAAGATTAGTGCTAATTTAGGAGAATTTGAGTGAGACTTGACCAAGTGTTGGTTTTGATTGTTAGTATAGCCTTACTAGGTGCTGTTAAGACCAGTTTAACCAAGATTTGTTCCAGATTTCACCAAAATACCAGATTTGTTATACTTGGCGTAATTTAGCAACTTTGTCGACTTAATGACCTTTCTGGAAACTGCTATAACCCGAGGTACCCTAAAATAATTTTGACTTGGCAGTAGGCTGTGCAGGCACCCTGGAACCACCACCCAAAGCCTTAGCCCCCATCTCAAAACCCCGGCCGCAGATAAATTCCCCCTGGCCGCAATTTGCGGCCAGAGCAGGGGAAACCCCCCTCGTTTAGCGTGCACAGCCCTATTTCATGTAAACTTGACCCCTGGTATGTCTAGTTTTGACTGATTCCAGTTAGGATAGAATCTGGGTTGATTTTCATGAGTTGGCGTATGATTTACGACTTGTTTAACATGGGTTTTTGGTATTCGATGATTCGTTTCTGTCGGGTGGCGTTTGGACGTCAACGGCAGTGGATATTGGCTGTGTTTGCACGTGAGGCCACAGGTTTTTACCTATGGGCGTAGCTTGCACCATTTTGGTTTCCGACATGGTTTTCATGTGTTTTAGAGTGTGACATCCTTGTAGGTACCCCACGTGGCGTCGGAGCGTTGGAGATGCAAATGGAGACATCGACACCGGCACGCTTAAAGAAAGGTGAGTAGATTTATATTTACGGGGAGAAGTCGGGTGGATGGCTTATAGCACCCCCACAGTCCGTGGTGATGTATACGGATGCGTATACACACCTACAATTATTATTTGTTGTTTAGGAAATTATCGATGTTTAGGATGGATAGTTGGTGGACTTGGATGATTTAGTGTTGCGAGAACCCTAGGTAGTGGGTGCACTACACATACAAATACATACATACATACATGCATACATCCTTATTTCATATGTGGTTATGGGATTCTATATAGATATGTGTTCACATGGGTATGGGACCACGTGTTCACATACGGATTTGAGGATGATACTTGGGAATTGAGATGAGTCGATGATAGTTGATCCGAGATTAGGATATTGGTGATATGATAAAATTTATATTTGAGATACGTCTCGATGCTTTAGCGGATTCTGGGATGATGATGCCATATGGATAGCGATTTTTAAATATAAAATGATCGACATGTGATTATGATATGATATGATATGATATGATATGTTATCCATGATAGGCCGCCTTGGGCGTTGTTTACTCCTTGAGATGATATGTGCTGATGATATCGTTTTTGCTAGACTGTCGATCAGTAGTCAGATCTTGATTATAGTGATGAGGTTAGCATTGTACTAGACATAGGTCAGTACCCAGATAATGATATTTGATAAAGAGAATACCAGATGAATGATATGACGAATGTGATATTGACCCGTACCCAGATTGGGGATGCCATACGACGGATTTACGTACGAGCTATACTTTGATGTTTGATCCGCACTCTTGATTTGGGAATAACTGATTATAGAGATATGTTATCGGATGTGGTATTATCGAGGCGGGATCACCGACTATATATATATATATATGTATATATGTATCGACTCAGAGGTTAGGCGGTTTCTCTTACCTAATGTTAGCTTTAGCTCTGCCTTATAGTGGTGTAGCTATAGGACTCTTTTGACATTAGATGCAGTTTAGCCATCTTTGTGTTTAGCATTCAGCTCCCGCATATTATCATTGTTGCTCTGCATCGCATACTGTTGTGATTCATATTTTATTATTGATATCCTGCTATTAGAACACCAGCACCATTACCGATGATGCGTATGTACCACGTACACTTATTTGCCGGCGCACACACATCTTCATCGGTAATTGCCATGTCACGCACACTTAGAAAATATTATTGCTTGATTTAGCTTGCTAGCTAGTAGTGACATGATATTAGTATGCTTGCCTTATATGCCAGCTTGACATTATAGTTATTACTTGTCACTTCATGCATGCTGTTATTCATTATATGCTGCATTCACGGATTCTCATGCTTATATTCATGATTTCACATGCTATTGATGATTTGGATTCGGGTTTCCATGAGATTTTCTGGATTTGGAGGAAAACCGCAAAACATACATATAAACTGCTTTCTCTTTTTAATAAAATGCGGTTTTCCCATGATGTATGAGTTGTCCACCATGAGTTTTGCTGATGGATTTCGAGACCTGATTCTAGGAGGCGGATGAACCGTTTCGGGTACATGGTGGGCCCGGTGCGGTACCCCGGGGCAAGAAGATCGCAGGAGATGGCGTTGAGCCTGGCAGGGGAGCACGACCGACCGGTGATATTACCCGACGCGTTGGATATCCGGAGGATACCGTCGTAGTCATTAGATGGATGGTAAGGGCCGATCTGGACTGACGGCGCCCTGGATTTATGATTGAGATATTGTGATTTGAGATATTGAGGTACAGAGATTGTGATTCAGAGATATCGAGATATTGAGATTATGTTTTGTGCCGATACTAGGCACTGTTTTATGCTGATTTCATTATGATACCTCATTTTAAAATACATAAATCTCACAAATTTATGAAAGCAGTTTTCTTCAGTACATGCATTCTGTTTCATGCATTCATACATCATGCATATGATATATTGCCACCTGATGCACTGACACAGGCACATGGGTTTACACTTGGGTTAGGTATTTACCCTAGTCTTGTTATAGATTACTGGTTATATATATTTGAGGATTATATATTTTGATTGTATGACCTAAGATTGTGTCATACATGCGATTTCTGTTCGTAGATCTTTTTCTACTCACGAGTTGGCAACTCACCCCCGTTGTGCCCCAGTTTCTTGCAGGTGTTGCCGTATGGGTTTCATTAAGGCTTTGCGGGCACAGCTTCTTTCAGGTGACTTGCTAGTAGGTGGGTTATTTGTATCATACCCATCATTATACATTGTATATTACGTTCAGTTGTATCTAGAAGTTCCATCAATCAAACATGTACTTATTTGAGATGGAGACCAGTGATGTTTATTCTTTCGACCTTAGAGTCGCGCGTTATATTTCTATGGATCCATGCTGTTGGAGTTTCCTTTCTGTTGTGATCCTCGCCTTTAGGCGTTGTATATTATGTTGTTAGCTGGTTGACTCATAATGGTTTTCCTACTCCCTACTACTTTTCTTGGTTTGGATTTCTGGGTTCGGCTTACTTAGAGTACGTACGTCTCGAGACGTTCATAGTCTAAGTGCCGGTCATGTTCCGTACTTTCGGGTCATGACAAAGTTGGTATCAGAGCGTTAGGTTTCACCTTCTGAGCATAGGATGACCCTTGGTTGATGGAATATGTGACTAAAGTAGAGTGACGTACCGTTGGTATGTTCCGCGGCATATTTACGACACGCCACTCCACTTAAGAAGCCTTAGGATGTACATTTCTTTGTTCAGTATCATATTCATTCCTGATCCAGCCTCATCGGTACCAGTATGATTTTGCTGCCATGATTACGGGCAGGGAGAGCTACGGCTAGAGTTGCGTTCAGCATGAGCTCATCACGAACGAGGACTGACCAGTGCGTGATTCCGGCGACACACGATTGTAGAGATGTGTCTTTTGATTGGGTTATGCACCGCGAGCGTTGGATGGATCGCTGTATGAGATTACTCGGACGTGCAGATCAGCACCAGAGGATTGAGACACTGACAGAGGCCAGTCAGATTTTGATGACCGTTGATGTGCGGCTCATTCATGATGATTGAAGCACCGTTCAGCGTGCAGGTGAGTGAGCCAGCTATTGCTGCAAACAATGAGATATCGCCCTAGATGTTGGAGCTATTGCAGTACGAGATTGTACTAAGAGATGATAGAAGGTCGCTAGTCACCAAGGATGAATGGCTAGGACGTGTGGTTTGTTCGCTACCCCGATGCAAGGTCACCAGATAGATTGATTTCAGCTAGAGACGACTTCACACGAAGACGTTGAGAGTCGACAGAGACGATCGAATGTCAGAAACCTATTATTCCAAGTTTAAAGTATTCAGAAAGACATGCAGGCAATTCGATGGTCCCTTTAGAAGAATGAAACCCTAACTCGACTTAATGACCGTATGAAAGCCTTTGAACCTTAGGGTTTGCGGCAGTTCTGCGGCGCCATTAGTGAGGCTTGGGTTTGCCCTACTACGGCTGGACCACCGATGCTGTGGTATGTACTCGATACTATTATACTGTACCCAAGATGTTGAGCTCTTGGGGGATTATGAGGTTTTGACAAATCGATCGGATGGCTCGACTTAATTCGGATGCTAGGTGGTGAGATGCACTTCTTGGAAGACTCCAGATAGGAGGATAGCCATTGGAGCTCAGTCCATGCAGCCACGATGAGACGAGTCCGAAGCAGTCGACATTAGAGAAAAGTGGAGTAAGAGGTTCGTACAAAATCTGGATATGATGACGTTCCACTCCGCCGACATCAGAGATGCGATGCGCATGCCGAGGCAGAGTACTGGATATACCTTCCAGAAGGAGTCGCGATGAGTATGCAGCCGTTTCGAAGCAAGAAGCAGATATGGTAAAGGACGATGACTTCCGGACAGTTGGCAGAGATGAGACTTGGAAGAGACCTGGAGCAGGATTCTTTCCAGGACACTGCTGCTATGATAATTGCACCCAGGATCAGATGTGTCACGTACATTCAGAGAGCCAGAGGCCTACGCCAGTGACATGCTGCTTTACAAGTGGTCGCGATGATTGATCGAGAGATGACCAGAGAAGTGCCAAAACGGAATCGTCCCCGTTAGCATGTCTGACAGGGCCGATGAGCCGATGGATCGTGAGATTGGTAATCCACAGAGAAGACTTGGACCCAGGAGTGGTCATGTTACGCACACCAGTAGGCCAGAGTTCAGGATCGTCGACGAGATATGCTATGAGTAATCACGACAGTTGGCCAGAGATTCTTGGAGGATGCGCTTGAGCAGAACTATTCCGCCATACTTGATTTCGGTATTTTGACGATTTATTCGCATGACTGATTTTGATGATTGGGTTTCATGACGTTTGTTTTCATGTGCTATTGAGTGTTTACGATTTTGCACAGCGTTGCATTTGATATTGTTTTCGTGCCTTGGTTTCACATGTTTGTGAATTTATGGGGTTTAGACATTGAGTTGATTTTGTGCGTATGTACGCACACGATTGGATTTTGCACTCGGTATAGTTCACATATGCTTGCAGTGCAGTGACATGTATTTTGTGCACTTGGATGCACTGGATTTCGATTCGATGGTGATTCTCGATATTTGTTTTGTGCACTTTATGCACCTGATTGGATTTTGCGCGTGTTCGGCACTTGATATTGGGTTTTCATGATTTCGTGCATGATGGATGCACCGGATTTGGACATTTAGCGCATGTTGGGCGCACGTTATGAGATGCGATTTGGTGCACACCAGATGCACTAAATTGAGATTTTTCGTGCATGTCAGATGCACCTGATTTTGCTGTCAGGCACGCACACTGCCTATGACCGATGTTGTGTGCACAACCGTTGCACCTTGATGTTGTTTCTGTGCACCTGCTTGGCACATGTATGGATTTTGATTTCCGTGCGCACCGGACGCACAGGGTTTTCATATGCACTTTTGAATTGGTTTCTATGGAGCAGTACGTTTTATGATATTTGCTATGTGTTTTCGTACCGAGCAGGACTAGTCAGAGGAGAGTGCCTGGATATATTTTGCATGCACTGATAGATTTCTAAGGGATTTCTAAAAGCGAGCTATAGTCTCATTATTTACATACGTGTCCGATACGACACGAAACGTTTAAAACGAGGAAACCCTTCTAAATTATTTTAAAAACGGCGGATCGTACATACTAAACAAAAGATATATACGTATATGGCTATTTTCTTATAGAGACGTCCTCTACTGTGCAGTGATATGCGCATTGCACCTCGATTTAAGGGATTTGGCATGCATTCCCTTCAAGATATTTACATGTACACATTTGGTATTTACCTGTATAGTTCCGATTTCTAGCCTATCGGTTTTGCCTTGGATTTGGCGTTCGTGTTTTCACCTTGACTCCGATGATTGCGAGATGCTTGACGGAGTTTTGTTTTCGAGTTATCTGCTCGTTACTCATGCGCATGTATTGCGCTACGACGCGTTCCATGGATTGATGATTTCGGAGCCCCGTTGACTTGGACATTTTATTGAAATGTTTTAGAATTTGGGGGTTTAAATTTAAATTCGGGGACCGAATTTCTTTAAGGGGGGAAGACTGTAACATTTCAAAAAAAATAAAATATTATTTTTGGGAATTTTCATAATTTAATATTAGTTTTTAATGAAAATTTTAATAGTCGGTATAATTAAATGCCGATAAATGGGGAAAATTCTGGAGAAAATTTTGGAAATTTTAAAATAGGTTATTTTGTGGAAATATACCATTTTACAGTTCTTATGATGAATTATATGCTATGTTGGTGTTAATCGCGATTAAAAATCGCTAATTAGATTTTTGGCTTTTTGTGCAAAAATGTTGCACATAACATTTTCCACACTAGTCTCATGTTATGGACTTATGGTGGCCTAGGGTTGAATCATGTTTAGAGGACCTTGGTGGGTTGAACCATTTGGTTAATTTAAGTGGGTTAGTTAAGGGTTAGCTTTGTTAAGAATTGGTTAAGATTAAGGTTGACTTGTGTAGGGAGAAAGAGCCATGATGGCTTTGTATCTTGTGAGCATTGATTTGGAGAGAGAGAATGGTGGGTAAGGTAGTGTCATTTTAGCATTTGATGTTGAGTAAGGGTGATGGGAGTTGACTCATCTGATTTCAAACTTTTGCTTGCCTCTCAAACACTCACATCTCTCTCACCCTCACACATCACACCCCTTAAGGAAAACCAGCAGCAGCAGCTGCTGAAACATTGCTTCAGCCCACACCTCAGCCACCCAATTGACATTAGCACACACACAAAAAATAAAACAAATTGCAGCAACGGCCCACATCAGTAGCCCTACATCAGCTGTTGATACACCATATCAGCCCCCATTCCCTCACATCAACGCTACATCAGCCCCCTATAACTGCAGCCACCAGCCCCTAACACCTTAGCCCACACCTACACACTCCCATCAACACTTTTCAGCCCCCAAGGCAGCACATTCAGCCCTGACCAACATCAGTTTCCGCCAGAACAACACCAGCTCAGCACAACTTCAGCCCAATTTTTATCAGCATTAGCAACATCATCATCTGCTGCAACAGCAGCTGATGCATCAGCCCAATACCAACAGCCACAGCAACCCCATCATATACTACAACCCACACCCTTATCAAACCCAACAACAACAACCCTTCACAACACCAAAACCACAGCCACACACATGTAGCAGCTGCTGCAATGCAGCAACAGTAAAATAAAACAACAGCAGCAGCTGTAGCCCAAACAACAGCAACAACATCATACAAATCCACAGAAACAGCCATCTGAAGCTGCAACAGCAGCAAGAATAGCCTCCACACCATCATATACCACAACTTCACCACAAAACAACCTCACCAACAAATTTCTAACACCAGCCCAACCAAAGCATCAGCCACTTCAGCAAAACTGCTGCTGAAAACAACACCAGCAACTGCTGCACCAGCAACCTTAGTAGCTACAGGAGCACCGCAGCCGCAACACAACCCTTCCTACATCTTGTTCTTCCCTTCTCCTTCATTCTAGGACCTTTGAGGTATAATCTTGCAACCCAACTCCTTTATCATGGTCATCTAGTTGGAATTTAGTGTTAGTGCTAGTTTAGGAGAATTTGAGTGAGACTTGACCAAGTGTTGGTTTTGATTGTTAGTATAGCTTTACTAGGTGCTGTTAAGACCAGTTTAACCAAGATTTGTTCCAGATTTCACCAAAATACCAGATTTGTTATACTTGGCGTAATTTAGCAACTTTGTCGACTTATTGACCTTTCTGGAAACTGCTATAACCCGAGGTACCCTAAAATAATTTTGACTTGGCAGTAGGCTGTGCAGGCACCCTGGAACCACCACCCAAAGCCCTAGCCCCCATCTCAAAACCCCGGCCGCAGATAAATTCCCCCTGTCCGCAATTTGCGGCCAGAGCAGGGGAAACCCCCCTCGTTTTGCGTGCACAGCCTTATTTCATATAAACTTGACCCCTCGTATGTCTAGTTTTGACTGATTCCAGTTAGGATAGAATCTGGGTTGATTTTCATGAGTTGGCGTATGATTTACGACTTGTTTAACATAGGTTTTTGGTATTCGATGATTCGTTTCTGTCGGGTGGAGTTTGGACGTCAACGGCAATGGATATTGGCTATGTTTACACGCGAGGCCACAGGTTTTTACCTATGGGAGTAGCATGCACCATTTTGGTTTCCGACATGGTTTTCATGTGTTTTAGAGTGTGATATCCTTGTAGGTACCCCACGTGGCGTCGGAGCGTTGGGGATGCAAATGGAGACATCGACACCGGCACGCTTAAAGAAAGGTGAGTAGATTTATATCTACGGGGAGAAGTCGGGTGGATGGCGTATAGCACCCCCGCAGTCCGTGGTGATGTATACAGATGCGTATACACACCTACAATTATTATTTGTTGTTTGGAAAATTATCGATGTTTAGGATGGATAATTGGTGGACTTGAATGATTTAGTGTCGCGAGAACCCTAGGTAGTGGGTGCACTACACATACATATACACACATACATACATGCATACATCCTTATTTCATATGCGGTTATGGGATTCTATATAGATATGTGTTCACATGGGTATGGGACCACATGTTCACATACGGATTTGAGGATGATACTTGAGAATTGAGATGAGTCGATGATAGTTGATCCGAGATTAGGATATTGGTGATATGATAAAATTTATATTTGAGATACGTCTCGATGCTTTAGCGGATTCTAGGATGATGATGCCATATGGACAGCGATTTTTAAATATAAAATGATCGACATGTGATTATGATATGATATGATAAGATATCCATGATAGGCCGCCTTGGGCGTTGTTTACTCCTTGAGATGATATGTGCTGATGATATCGTTTTTGCTAGACCGTCGATCAGTAGTCAGATCTTGATTATAGTGATGAGGTTAGCATTGTACTAGACATAGGTCAGTACCCAGATAATGATATTTGATAAAGAGAATACCAGATGAATGATATGACGAATGTGATATTGACCCGTACCCAGATTGGGGATGCCGTACGACGGATTTACGTACGAGCTATACTTTGATGTTTGATCTGCACTCTTGATTTGGAAATAACTGATTATAGAGATATGTTATCGGATGTGATATTATCGAGGCGGGATCACCGACTATATATATATATATATATGTATATATATGTATCGATTCAGAGGTTAGGCGGTTTCCCTTACCTACTGTTAGCTTTAGCTCAGCCTTATAGTGGTGTAGCTATAGGACTCTTATGACATTAGATGCAGTTTAGCCATCTTTGTGTTTAGCATTCAGCTCCCGCATATTATCATTGTTGCTCTGCATCGCATACTGTTGTGATTCATATTTTATTATTGATATCCTGCTGTTAGGACACCAGCACCATTACCGATGATGCGTATGTACCACGTACACTTATTTGCCGGCGCACACACATCTTCATCGGTAATTGCCATGTCACGCACACTTAGAAAATATTATTGCTTGATTTAGCTTGCTAGCTAGTAGTGACATGATATTAGTATGCTTGCCTTATATGCCAGCTTGACATTGTAGTTATTACTTGTCACTTCATGCATGCTGTTATTCATTATATGCTGCATTCATGGATTCTCATGCTTATATTCATGATTTCACATGCTATTGATGATTTGGATTCGGGTTTCCATGAGATTTTCTGGATTTGGAGGAAAACCGCAAAACATACATATAAACTGCTTTCTCTTTTTAATAAAATGCGGTTTTCCCATGATGTATGAGTCGTCCACCATGAGTTTTGCTGATGGATTTCGAGACCCGATTCTAGGAGGCGGATGAACCGTTTTGGGTACATGGTGGGCCCGGTGCGGTACCCCGGGGTAAGAAGATCGCAGGAGATGGCGTTGAGCCTGGCAGGGGAGCATGACCGACCGGTGATATTACTCGACGCGTCGGATATCCGGAGGATACCGTCGTAGTCATGAGATGGATGGTAAAGGCCGATCTGGACCGACGGCGCCCTGGATTTATGATTGAGATATTGAGATTTGAGATTTGAGATATTGAGGTACAGAGATTGTGATTCAGAGATATCGAGATATTGAGATTATGTTTTGTGCCGATGATAGGCACTGTTTTATGCTGATTTCATTATGATACCTCATTTTAAAATACAGAAATCTCACAAATTTATGAAAGCAGTTTTCTTCAGTACATGCATTCTGTTTCATGCATTCATACATCATGCATATGATATATTGCCACCTGATGCACTGACACAGGCACATGGGTTTACACTTGGGTTAGGTATTTACCCTAGTCTTGTTATAGATTACTGGTTATATATATTTGAGGATTATATATTTTGATTGTATGACCTAAGATTGCGTCATACATGCGATTTCTGTTCGTAGATCTTTTTCTACTCACGAGTTGGCAACTCACCCCCGTTGTGCCCCAGTTTCTTGCAGGTGTTGCCGTACGGGTTTCATTACGGCTTTGTGGGCACAGCTTCTTTCAGGTGACTTACTAGTAGGTGGGTTATTTGTATCATACCCATCATTATACATTGTATATTACATTTAGTTGTATCTAGAAGTTCCATCAACCAAACATGTACTTATTTGAGATGGAGACCAGTGATGTTTATTCTTTCGATCTTAGAGTCGCGCGTTATATTTCTATGGATCCATGCTGTTGGAGTTTCCTTTCTGTTGTGATCCTCGCCTTTAGGCGTTGTATATTATGTTGTTAGCTGGTTGACTCATAATGGTTTTTCTACTCCCTATTACTTTTCTTGGTTTGGATTTCTGGGTTCGGCTTACTTAGAGTACGTACGCCTCGAGACGTTCGTAGTCTAAGTGCCGGTCATGTTCTGTACTTTCGGGTCGTGACAACTACCATATCAAAACAGATGTTCCAACTTCGCGATGCCTGCTTTAACCTATAAAGCAACTTGCACACGTTTCCGCTGCTCCCACTGTCTACGAAGCCCTCTGGCCGGGTACTTATAGACGCTCTCTTCTAAATCACTATTTAGAAAAACAGTCATGACACCCAACCGCCAGATATCGTAGTCATGGTGTATAGCAGTGACAAGTAGGATCTGGATGGACTTAAGCATAGCTTTGAAAGTCTCAACTTTTCCATGTACACCTAGTAATCTTCTCAAGATATACTTGCTCCTGATGGGGATTTAACCCTTCAGATAAAGCAACTAAAGTCCATACTTTGTTGGTGTATATGGATTCCATCTCAGATCGCAAAGCATCCAGCCATTCTTACAGAGTCCCCACTCCTGATGGCCTGCTCGAAACTAGTTGGGTCATCATCTCATGATGCAATCCTCGCTTCCACTGTCATAGAGAAATCGAAGTATCTCTCAAGTGGGTGAGGAACTCTACCAGATCGGCGGAGAGGCTGAGTTTCTTCGGGAGCTATTGAATCCTCCGGTTCTACCAAATTATCAGTTGCAGTTTGTATAGCTGGAACTCCTTCCCGTTCTACCTCATGACTACTAATTTCTTCACAAGAAATTCCCTTTTTTTCTTAAAAAGGTGGCATGCCGAGTGATAAAGTCCTTTTGTTTCTCTGTTCGGTAGAAGATATTCCCTTGCGCATGCTTGGGATATCCATCAAACTTCCACAGAACTGACCTTGCCTCGAGCTTGTTCGGATCATGCTTTTAGACATAGGCTGGACAACCCCAAATCTTAACATCCTTAAGAGGTGGGCTCTTCCCATACCATATCACATATGGGGTGGTAGGCACCTGATTTGATTGGAACCCTATTCAATAGGTATGCATCTTCACAAGTGTATAACCCCCAAAAGGAAATAGACAACTCAATAGTACTCATCATAGAGCATACCATATCACATAGGGTGCAATTGCTCCGCCCCGATGCACCGACGTGCTGTGGTGTATATGGAGAAGTAATGCTGAGAGAGAATCTCATTCTCCTTTAGAATAGTCCAGGATCTCCGTGCTCAAGTATTCTCCTTCCTGATCTCATCAAAGGACATAATACTTATACCCATTATGGTTCTCTACATCTAACTTAAATTCATTGAATTTCTCAAAAGATTCAGACTTGTGTTTCAACAGGAACATATGTCCGAATCTTGAGAGATCATCAGTGAATGTAATGAAGTACAAAGAACCGGTCCTGGCATGTGTAGGCAGGGGACCTTACATACATCATCATGTATCAATCCCAAGAGTTCAATAACTCTTTCTCTGTTTCCAATAAATAGAGTTATGGTCATCTTATCTTTGTGACATGACTGACAAGTTTTATAAGATGTAAATTCAAATTGATTTAAATATGCATCTTGATGTAACTTCAGCTAGTCAGGTCACATTGACATGACCTAGTCTACAATACCTCAAGAAGGATTTTTTCATTTCTGAACTCTTCCTCTTGTGTGTGTTCTGTACATTAAGAACTGTAGTTTGATTTAGAACATCTATGCTTTTAGATAACGTGCCTGAACCGATCAACTCTTGATATAGGAAATGTTCAAAACATTATTCAACAATACAAAATTATATCCTTCTTTATTGAATAAAGAGACTGATATGATGTTGTATATCAGGTTCGGTATCTAATAACATTCGTTCAAAATCAATGTATTCTGTAATATAGGGTGATAACTGCCAACATACTTGGCTGCAACACTTGCACCATTTTTAATTCTTAAAACTTATCACCCTTTCTCAGTTCTCTACCTATCTGTAGCCCATGTAACATATTACATTTTTCGGGATCCTAATCCGGTATCTCATACCCAGGACGTAAAGGATACTGAGAAACAGTTCTCTGTAATGAACACACTCGATGAAGATGCATCATTATGCACTTTCTTCGTTTGGGCGGCACGGGAATTCTGGTAATCCCCAATTTCCTGCTCGATCTTATAACAATTATAAGTTAGAGCAGGACCAACGTTCCCTAGCGCAGTATAACAAGTGGGTTCGGTCAATACATCCGTATTATTATCTTGATTAAGGCGTGGCATGGTCACTACCTAGAGAGAGAGCGAGAAGAAAACACTCAGCGTATGCTCTTGCAAGATTAGATTGATTATTAATATATCTAATCAGGATGGCTCCCACTGTTTTAGTCAAATCTTCATTCAAACCCTAAAAGGAAAGACTAGCCGGGATTAATTACACCCTACAAGTTTGCCAATCTTTCAGCCAGGCCAGTGCCGGTACTTTGAGGGAGGTTCCCCGTGCTTTCGCACGGACCTAATTAAAATAAACCTCATTTTCCCAGGGGCATAACCCCGTTAACACCTTTCTAGACAACTACTCGATCGGCTAATTGTAATGTGTAAAACTCTCCCAGGAGTAACTCTTACTCGCAGTGGGTATCGAGATCCAACTATCTCGTAGGAGGCATGCAATCTCATTGCAAATTTCAACACTTGAAATTCCCAATACTATTTTGCCCCAAGCGATCTATGACCTTGACTAAGTCAACAAACCATAGACCGCAAGTAAAGTTCAACCCGTCATTTCCCGATTGAATTAAACCCACCCGCACGACCCTTGACTAAGTCAACAAGGCCGCACGACTACCCTAATCCAATCGCATCATATATTTTGCAGATAAGCACTAATCAGCTACTGCATACTACGCCTTGACTAAGTCAATAAACGCAGCACGAATACTAAATACTACTTATCTGAAATGACGGAGGGCTACGACAGGTTTTTAAGAAAACCATGAGCGTAATTAACTTGATATCGTTGTAGAATCGAGCGATTTTAAAAGGAGTGTTTTTGAGGCCTTTTCTAGTTTCGCTAAAGAGTTCACTCCCGGTGAAGGGATCGTCGGCTCTTTCCTTATGGAATAAGGTGCGGGATATATCATATATATCACTATGCAAAGTAAAAACTATAAAAAGCAATCAAAAGACAAACCGCGTTTGTAGCATCTGCAAGTTCCGCTAAAGAGGTCACTCCCGGTAAAGGGATCTCGGCTCTTTCCTTATCGAATAAGGTGCTGGATATTCTACAAGGAATACCACTAAGCAAAGCAAGAACTAGAGCTACCAGTTTTCGAAACAAGTTTCTACAACATCTTTAGGTTTCTTTTATTTCATTAATCTCATTAATGAAGTCCCATTTAATTATGCTTCACAAGCATCACATTTGAAACGAAATCAACAATATATAATATATATCTCATATATATAATATAAACATTCGTCTCAGGCAGTAATATGATCTCATCACAGAACATTGCAGCAGAAGAACATATATGAAATATTGGATATACTTGGAGGTCCGTGTTTTAATGCGAGCCAGTATAAAACACGGATTCCACGGTCGCGATGAATAGCCAATCCCACACCCCTAGACCCCTACGAGAGCTGCAAATAACCCTGCCAATTCTAGAGTTAGGAGACCCAGTCTCGACTCCTCGAGATAGTCTCCCACTGGACCCTAGAACCCGGTTACTTGTGCTCCCCACCTTGGGTCTATCCTAATGCGGAAAAGTAAATAATATACAATGGTGACATCATCCTCACCCCGGAAGTGCCCCAATAAAAGAATATTACATACAAGCTTTTACATGAATGAAAATGAAAAACTCTCATCTCACAAAAAAACCCCGGCTATTCAAAATGCGACAATCCAATATAACATATCACAGCAACACATAACATCACATATCATCAACGTAAGTAAATATGCGTATCCCAGTTGTCGTTGACATATAGCAACGAAACTGGCGATACACCACATATTACACTTACGGTCACAGAAAAGAAAGTGTAAAACTACAACATTTGGAATCCATAATCACCTTAGACATCTTAAATCCAAAATATCACATACTTCGCATTTCATGCCTAATTATATGAATTCCACGTATTGTATCACATTCCAGATAAATAGACAATGTTAAACTTTCCGATTGAATAAGCAAACACCCAAGATTTCTCAAATAGCTCAACACTTGAGCGGAGTTCAAAAAATCCCAGAACATGTCACAACCGCTATGAACCAGCCGTAGAAGGGTCAAACCAACGCCTCACATGTGGCAACGCTAAATTACCACAAACCATATGGTTCAGTGGCGGTTTTGACGGTCACATAATCGAGTTAAGGTTACGTTCTTCTAGAGGGTCCACATATTCGCCTGCATGATTTTCTGAAAGTTTTAAACTCGGGAAAAATCCAACACTTGAAAGTTTTCCGACAAGGGAAAAAGTGAGTTATTGATATCCGTTCGAACCTTTTAACACATTCTAAATTACCCGGAAAAACTTAAACGAAATTAAACATTCCGATCGAATCAACAAGTTCCCAATATTTCCCAGAAAGCTCAACACTTGAGTAAAATTAAAAATTCCCAGAAGCATGAAAAAGTACCCAAGAATAAACCCGTGAAATATTAGCCCCTAACTCCCAAAGGTGGCCGCGGAACCGCCGCCAAACATATGGTTTGGCCGCGGTTCCGCGGTCCCTTGAGTGAGTTATGGCTTCATACTTCACAGTAATTCTTAGAATTCCCTGTATGATTTTCTTAGTGTTTTTAATATGAAAAATTTCAACTTTAGAATTTTTTTCCAGAAAGTGGGATTTATCGGGGTTTCGGAGTTCGATCGGACTTTAAACTTCGCCTACTCAACGCCTATGCTCTAGCTTGGCTCTAATACCACTATAGGGTTAGCTTAGCACCTTGTGAAGGTTTCGGCAAGCATCAATCATGCTTCTTTAAAAATTTTGGGGTTCTAAACAAACCCTAACCAAGATCTTAACTAGAGAATTAAGGTAAAGAAGCATGTAAACAACTTTACATCTAAGAGAGAGAGAGATTACAACCTTTGTAGTCTGTTCCTTCGCTTCATAAGCTCCGTGTTGAGGTCCTTTCGCTGCGATTATCAAGTACTCGGACTCTAGAGAGGCTCCATGAAGAGACAGATGCAAACTTGCTTCCAATCTTCAAAACTAAGATGATCTACCTTGAAGAATCTCAAACCCAAGCTCTTGCTTCACTAATCAAGTATTAGCAAAGCAAACAACTTAATCTAAGTGGCTAGAATAGATGAGGATGATGAAGTAGGAATTTAGCTCTCTTTTGTATTCAATTTCTCACTTTATTTCATCACAACACAAAAAGCAAGAAAGCTTTTTTTCAAGAGGAAGAAGAAGAATAATTTCTTTTGTGTTGAATAATGAATTATTGTATGAGGTTAGAATTGCAACCATGGGTTAAAGATCACATCCTTAACCGTTGTAGAGAATAAACCATGTGTTGAGGTTTGGGTTCGGTTAACAAATATCTTCACAAAATATCAAAGAATAAAGTCAAAGTCAAAGCTTCATGAAGCTTCATGGAAGCTTCATCCAAGCTTAACCCTAATCCAAACCCGAACCATGTTTAAACTCCACAAAACATGTTGCATTTGTAACCCTAACTTGTTACAATATTATATATCACATATATAATATATTTTGCAACAAAAGAAAATAATACAATTAACATATATCGCATATATATCAATGTATTATCCCGTGAGAAAATGAATCAATAAAGCGAGCTTATATTAGTTAATGTAAAGTAATATATCTCATGTATAATTATACATTAAATTATCGAATCAACACTTGATCCGACAACCCGGTTATATATATATATAACCGACTGATATAACATGTACCAATTCATCGAATCAACACTTGATCCGATGAGCCGGTTATATCACATATACCCGGCCGATATCTCATATCGCGAGAATAGAATACGGTATCTCATATCGTATTATTCTCGGTCCCGCACATATCACTTATGTGCTCCTACTCCGTTTTGCCTGAGCCAGGAAACCTCTGTGTAGGACTCTAAAGAATCGTCAATACGCCGGCAGTAGGTGATGATCATATCAAACACCCACATGATGCAAGCGGTCAGCTAAACGTATCAGCTACCCAGGTATTGAGCAATTAGAAGATCAACAAGCTAGCCTGTACATTCTCCTGCGAATCCAATCAGTAACACTCCCGTACAGTCCGGTCTCTTCGTCTGATATGTCGCATATCTAGTCTAGGGGTGGTAAACGTCAGACCCCAGTAACCGATAAGTCGTGTCGATATAAGGTCCATAACAGTTCGAGAAACTACTGATAACTCTTACCAGTAAATCTCAGCAACCCTGGCCAGGGATTTCCAGTTATAGCCAATCGAACACAGTGCAACATCAACTCCCAATACCGGGAGAGACGAAACCCCTCCTATCGCTCATTGCCTCCATGTGATTCGGGACTGTACCCAAAAGCCACCATTTTGCACGCCCTCTTTGACGTGGTAAGGTGGAAATAAAAGCACAGTGGGAATCACACAAGACTTTATGATGATCTCGGGTCTACAGACTAACCTATACCAGTGTCACTAGAGAACTGCCATCTGATGTGAGGTATAATACCATCTGGGAGTTCTCGGCGTGTCCGTCCAGTGTACCCAGTCTCCTCCGAGCACCCGTATACTGTCTCTGATGTCAAACACCAAAGGATATGAGATCATCCATCGCCCATCTACATTGGTCAAGAAGCATACGGTAGTCTACTCTAGTATATCGATGCACTGTCTCGATACACCTATGACTAGGAACAATTGAAGGATGTACTTAGCGACTACTCTGTCCGTACTAGTATGATCTGTATCACAGTCCTGGTAGTCAAGTACTCATCCTAAGGGCTTTATCAACATGTAACATAGAGACAATCAGAGTACATGTTAAGATAAAGAGCAACCAGATAGCGTAATATCATGTCGAGCAAGAAAGTCCTCCATATATATGTCCAAGCATCCACTACAATATACATCGTATATACAGCAATGGCCTCTAGGGCATACATATCACTAACACTAGATGCAATAATTTGATATTAATCTAATCCTGGAGAAATGTTCGAAAGCATTTTTAGAACATAAATGGATGTTGTAGGGATTTGATAACGGCAGCCTCCTTCGTGAGACGGTTATCATTCCAGGCTTTCAAGGTGACCTGGTTGACAGAGTGACTGTCTGAGTTATAGTTGTCTCTCTGATGAGGGGCAGTATTTTGGACAGGTGGTCCAAGCGGATACTGAGGGAGGTGTGGCACAGGATACTGATTAAATTCAGTTGACGATACAGTCCAAGAAGTTTACTGGATTTGGAGTTCATTTATGAACTGGGTCCCATCAGATATCCAAACATATTCTAAGACTTGTATTGCTCATTTTGGGAGATGTCCTTCTCCGCAAACTTAAGATTAAGAGAGACATAGAAAGAAACATCAGGGTGGATCCACTCACTGAGGCTATTTCTCGAACGCAATAGTTTTACAAACGAGCTTTGTGAAACTGATTAGTAGAGGAGTTGGATGTTCGGTATCACACGACTATGAGTATGGACATAGAAATAATTATCCTTAAGTGCAAGTGGGAGATTGTTGGCTGTAGTGCCCTCAAGTCAATTATTGGATCACAGGCACGTGATTGCAATGATTGAGGGAGGACCTATACCGGTAGGACAGTCTTACTCGAGATGATAGTATGCTATCTGGTTTGTCTTTATCATCACTATTACATGTTGATAGAGCCCATAGGATTCTTGCTTGACTACCAGCATTATGATGGCGATCATATACGTGGGAGCTGGTGGTCTATAACCGCATCCTTAAATGTCCCTAGTCATGGGAGTTTCGAGACTAGGCATCGATACTCCAGAGTAGACTAGTGTATACTGATCGAGACCCCGATGAGGGGCGGTGGCCAGATCTCACAAGCCATTGGTGTTAGTTTGTTCACCTAAGATAGTATACATGTGCTCATTGGGTTATGAGTACACTGGACAGACTCCCCAGGAACCTGCTAGTTGGTATTATACCTATTGTCAGATAGCAGTTCCCAGGTGACATGCGTACAAGTTAGTCTGTTGACCTGAGATCGTCATTTGTCTCGTGTGAGTTCCCACTGTGCTTTGATTACTACCCTACCACGGCTCAAAGGAGTCATGCAAACAGCTTTTAGTTGGGTACAGTCCTGAGCCACATGGAGGCAGTGAGCGGATCGTCGGGGATTTGTCTCTCCCGGTATTGGGGGTTGATGTCGTACAGTGCACGGGTGCCCATCACCAGAAAACCTTGGCCAAGGTAGTTGATAATTACCGATCTAGGATCGGTAGTTTCTCTGGTGGTGATGGGCTTCATACTGACATGAATTATCGCGTTGTTAGGGGTCTGACTTTATCCACCCCCTAGACCCGATATACGATACTCTTAGATGAACAGACCGGACTGTACGGATATTGTCACTGACAGGCTCAGTAGGGTTTTAGGATGAGTTCGCTCGTCAGCTTCCCTTTTGCTCAATACATGGGCAGCAGTTACGTACAGCTAGTACTACTGACGTGTTTGTGGTTAAATCCACTGCCAGCGTATTGATGAGTCATTAGAGTCCCCCACAGACTGTTTCCCAAGTTCGGAAGAAACGTTGTAGAGGCCATATGGTTTTATGGCAGGGTTCGAACATACACGTGGACTTGTGCACTTGTGATGATTCGGACGGATAATACTAGTGGGCTTTGGTTTAAGCCGGATCCTAGTATTATATTGTGTATGAATATTTTTGTCTCATTGCATTCGTATTCAGTCGGAATACGGATGCGGGTATGTATATACAGACGAGGGGTATTCTTGTAATTCATTACAAGATTACTTTTTGAAGTTGCCATTTCTTCTTCTTGGTTTTTAGCCAAATTCCTTGTGCTGGATATTTCTTGTTTTGGCTAATTTTCACAGGCTGCCAAAATTCGATATTCATGTGTGTGTGTCACGGTGTGCCGGCAAGTGGCAGTGATGGGCTAATTCATGAGCCATGCTTTGCATTAATGAGGCATGGTCCCTTGATTGGGTTGGTGGCTGCTTCTTTGATTGGAGTGGGTTTTTTTCATGTGTTAATTAATCAACACATATATCCTCACAACTTCTTCACATGATTCCCAGAGAACCATTCCTCTAAAGAGATTGGCCGAGCCAGATTTTTTTTGGGTGAGGTAATTTTTTCTTTTGCAAAATCCCTTTGCTCACTTCATCACATCTCATCATGGCAACTTCATTTACCTTCACCCAATTCATTGGGTGTCTTGAGACAAAGTATTCTACACTCTCTCTACTTCAATCATGGACATGTCGGCTAGCAAACTTCATGTCCGAGTTGCCTCGGTACAGAGACGGGAGCCCGTATAAAGATTCGTTGAAGTGGTGCCACTTCGACGAGGAGACCGGAGATCGAGCGAGATCGGAGATGCCGCGAGGAGCGTGGGATGATGGCTAACGACCGAAGGACACGGATCGATCGGTATAGCCATTCTAATTTCTTAGTAGTTGCTAGTTAACGGTTAATGGAACTATCCGGGTATTTGGTTATGGTAGCATTAAGTTTTGAAAAGTTTTTGTTCCGAATTTGGCCTCGGAAAGACGGCCGGGGCTCTGCCATAACCCAACAACAAAAGCACTAATTTAATTGGAAGTAGATTCAAAATCATGCAGCTGTCTCTAGTGCATATCAACCAAATGGAAAAATCCCAATCGGCATTACTTATCTAAGAGCGCATCCATATATGAGTAACCTGAGAAGCAAGTTCTCAAAACCATTACTATCAACGGAATACCAAACACAAGTATGTACATCTTCGACTACCTCGAAGAATCCTGATACTTCTAAAAAATGGTTCTCATCTTTATTCTTATACCTATAAGTTTTCAAAATCTGGAACTTTTATTTCAACGAAATACCTGTCTAAAACTAGAGAAGTCATGAGTAAACAGAATATAGTACGAGTACCAACCCCATTGTCCTAATGGACACTGGACAACATACAATTCTTTGTACAAGTCCCCTGAGTTCAATAACTCAAACCTTGTGCATCGTAGGTTGAAAACTGTACTATGGTTAAGAAGAATTACACCGCTGTTGAATGCACCTTACCTAACCATCAATTGATATAGGTAAATGTCACAGACATAAGTTCAAAAAGTTATATCTCACTTTATAAAATAAACGTACAGATATATCAGTTTGAAATTGGTGCATAACAACGGATATTCAAAACCAAATATTTTCCGTCCGACAAAACCCAGGTGATTTCCTCAAATATCACCAATTACAACGATTTTCGATATAATGAGGATATAATCACCTAATTCACAATATCTTACTCCCACTCACCATCTGTAACACCATACAGATGTGAGAAACTGATCTGGTAAATACACACCCTAGAGTTAGATTCCAATTGGGAAAACAGTTTTCAATTAACATCGCACAGTCGGACTGAAACATGAAAATGTTTCGAATGGGTTAACTTGGTATTCCTAGTAACGCCTCTTCCACTATCTTGATTCATGACAGTAACCATATACTTACCTGCCCTCACTTCAATCCTTTTATTATGTCTTTACTTATTACCTTCTGTACACCTTCTTTAGGCTAATTGGTTTTCTTGCTTCCCAACCCTTCGGCACCAGCCTAAGGTTTGGAAGAAGACTATCCAATAAGCGTAATAGGTGTACACTCCTTATGCTAGGAGCCCTCGTAACCTGAGAGAAGGTAGTGGAAAAAGACATTTGAATAATTCTATTCTATTTCTCCTGAACCGGAAACCATCCTCGAATCTGGAACGAATTCCTTCAAGTTCGTATGTAACAATACGATGGCATGTCCAAGCATTATGGATGTTCGTAGTGATACGAAGTGTTCTGGAGAAATCCAAAGTGGATGTAGGAGTGGCAGTGGTATACGTGGTTTTGTCGTAAATGATAGCAATCACAATTTCCTTTGCCCTTATTCTAATCCCTTTATATGTCTTCACTTATTACCTTCTGTACACCACCTTTAGGCTAATTGGTTTTCTTCGTTCCCCACCTTTCGGCACCTGCCTATGGTCTGGAGGAAGACTATCCAATAAGCTCAATAGGTGTATCATCTCCTAATCCTAGGAGCCCTCGCAACCTGAGAGAAGGTAAAGAGAAAAGACAACCGAATAATCCTATTCAATCTCTCAAGAACCAGAATCCATCCTCGAATCTGGAACAAGTTCCTTCGTATTCGTATGTAACTATACGATGAATTTATCCAATAGGAGTGGATGTTCGTAGTGATACGGAGTGTTCTGGAGAAATGCAAAGGTGATATAAAAGTTGCAATGATATATGCGACACCGTGACATTCCAAAAGACAAATTTTTTTAAGAAGGTTCAGTTAACTCGGTTCATGAGTTTTAGTCAAGGGTCGGGCCATGGTCGCTGCCAAAGAAAGAGAGAGAAAAGAAACACTCAGAGTGCACTCTAACATAGATCAGAATGGTTAATCACTTTATCTAATCAGGATGGCTCCCACCGTTTCCTCAAATTCTCCTCCAAACACAAAGGAGAATTAGTCGGGATCATCTAAAATCACCCGAGGAGTAATCCTACTCATCAGTGGGAATCGGGATCCAACTATCATCGCATGATAACTTGATGGAATCCACTCAAGTTACCACACTCCAGAACGTATGCGTAAGCCTGGAAAGTTTCCTGTATGTTCGAAACTCCCGATGTGATTTTTTACCCTTAGGACCCAAGTGACCTTGACCGAGCCAACATATCAAAGGATCCTAGTCAAGTTCAACCGGTCATTATCTTGATTGCATTATACCCACCCGCACGAGTCTTTGATTGAGCCAAAATGACCGTACGACTGTCCTAACCAATCGCATATCCATGCAATAGAAAAGCACTACATAGCTACCGAACACTACGCCTCGGCTAAGCACGGCATACGTAGCACGAATACTAAGCAATACTAATCTGAAATGACGGAGGGCTATGACTGGTTTTTGGAGAAAAACCTTTAACGTAATGAGCTTGATCTCGTTGAAGGAATCCAAGTGGTTTTATAAATATATAGTGGCGAAAAATTTTGCTAAAGAGGTCACTCCCTGTGAAGGGATCTTGGCTCTTTCCTCATCGAATGAGGTGTAGGATATTCCAAACTGAATACCACGATGCAAAGAAAAAGGAACCGACTATAGTGAAGTTATTATGTTGATGCAAATTTCTGCCCAAGGGGTCACTCCCGATGAAGGGATCTCGGCCCTTGCTTCGTCGAATGAGGTGCAGGATATTCCAAATCGAATACCACTGTGCAAAGCAAAAGAGAACGTTTGTAATGTCAGTTTTTAAAAAACTTGGGTTCCAACAACATCATATATATGTTTGTTTTATCCTTGCATTGATCAAAATCAACGCATTCCCATCAATTAACATATCACACCAGAAAAGAACGAAAAATAAAATGTACGTATATGCCATCCGCATTCGCCACTGGGTCCTGTCATCACTCATTAGGTTACTTAACTAACGACAGAGTGGGGACTGGACTAGCGCGGGTGTAAAACATATACAACATCTACTAGTATATATATAAATATATATAACAATCGTACCAGGCAAGATATAAAGCAACATTTCAGAATCACAGCAAAGCAACACAGAGTGGTGGATAATCCTGGAGCCCCGGGTTTCACTTGAGCCGCAAATGAGACCCGACGTTCCCATATCGTGTGGATAGCCTGTGCAATAAAAACCTAGACCCCTAAGAGTGCGGCAAGTTACCCGCCAATCCCAGAAGCGAGGCAACCCCAATAACCAACGCGAGTGGGCCATCCAACACTTCACGAAATCCGGTAACTTGGGCACCCTTCCGTGGGTCAACCTATACCCCCTACAAGTAAGGTCCCCTCCATCTCAACGCCATGAGATGCAGACCCGTTGCCCTCTAGAACCCGGCTATTCGTGCACTCCACCGTGGGGTAATCCTAGTACAGAAAAGAAAATAATATGTACAAGAGTGACATTGACCTTAACCCGGTCATGCCCCAAACAAATAATATACAAACTGGTAGTGACGGCAGTCCACATGTCGGACGCTCGCCCCGCAATATCAAATGTACAAATGAAACTAAACTGTACTATCATTGCACCCAAGCTATCCACCACGACGATGAAACCACAATCACAGCACAACACAGAACATCAACGTGAATGTCACGTTCGCAAACCCGTCTAAAAAACATATAGCAATTAGACGAGTTGTACCGCTCTAATGACATTCACGGTCGCAGATAGTAATGCATGTACTATAAACATTTAAACAATATTAAATTATCGACTTCGAAACACCCCGAATTGCCCCTGACGAAAAGATAACATAATATCCAAAATGGGAAAAACAAGCAATACCACTGAACCAATATTCCAGAGACTAGACCACACCAAAAATTTCAAGCCCAAAATCCAAAATTGGACCGGCCTCACCCATTTTTTTATCAAATCTCGCCGGGTCAAATCCGGCGGTTTGGGCTCGTATTTGTGGTGTGTACTAGTGGTCACCCAAGTAGTCTTCTGCAGTTGCTAAAATTTTTTTTTGAAGACTTTGAAAAATCGACAGAAACTGAAATATTCAGTGCATTGTTTCGGGGTTGTTTCGGTTTCGATACTTTAACATCATCTAAACAAGCTAGCTAAGGGTTTAAGGGATGGCTCTGATACCATGTTGGGTTATGGCAGTGTCCCAACCATCAAACCGTGGCCAAATGCGGAACAAATTTTTTCTAAACTGGCGCTACCATGACCCGATTCCCGGATCTACCCTAAACCCTATACTAGCAAGCAATATAAAGAGTTATGATAGTTATACCGAGTTGATCCATGTCCTTCGGTCTTCAAACATCTTCCCAAGCTCCTAGAGGCTCCTTGATCAAGCTTGGTCGCCGGTCTCCCTCCATCGAAGATGATCCACCCGAGGGATGTAGTTATATCTCTAGCTTCACATAATGGATGCAAGTGAAGCAATTAAGGTTTCTAGGATGCTAATCTAGAAAACCTAGGATGTAGTGTGTGAACTATGTGTAGGTCTATCTCATCTCACCTCCTCTCATGTTTCTCAACTCATGAGAGGGTTGAGAGGAGGTGGAGAATGAAGGTGGAGCCAACCCTGGAAAATCAAGAGAGGAGTGAAGCACAAAATGGAGAAGAGAACAAAGCATACTCAAGAGAAAACCAACCATAAAAAATAATGAAGTTTTCATGAGGGAGAAAATCAAGCATGCTAGGTTTTGTAAAACAATATCTTCCATTTTAAAAAAAAACACCCATACTTGAATAGTATGCACAAATGAATTAAAAATTCATTTGTGCACACTATGCAAGCATGGTCATCACCATACTCCCCATTTTCCAATTTCCACCTCATTTACCATTTTCTAAAAAATGGTCAAATCCAAAAATGAGGTGGCCACCTTCTAGAATGTTTTCTGGATAAAATACGGATTACATTCTACTGTATATACATATCTGCATTTGTACCGAAATACGAATACCCAAAGAGATAGAATAACACAAAGAACATAATACTAGAATATACGTATCGAAATACATATACGTAAATTATTAAATCAATACCAGACTTAATAATCCGGCTCAAACCCGAGCCGGCTAGTATTATCAACTGTCCGATCGAAAGTCCGGGTACAAAGTACATTAATCGATCGGAACCCTGCACGTATCCAATACGGCTACTACATCTTTTCGCCAGAACCAGGGAAACCCACTGTGTGGGACTCTAAAGACTCGTCAATATGCTGGCAGTGGGTTTAACCACAAGCACGTCAGCAGCACTAGCTGTACGTAACGGCTACCTAGGTATTGAGCGAAAAGGAGGCCGATGAGCAAACACATCCAGATCCCCTACTGAGCCTGACAGGGACAATATCCATACAGCCTGGTCTGTTCGTCTAAGAGTATCGCATATCAAGTCTAGGGGGTGGATAAAGTCAGACCCCTAATAAAATAATAATTAGTGTCGGCATGAAACCCATCACCACCTGAGAAACTATCGATCCTGGATCGGTAATTCTCGTCTACCCCGGCCGAGGATTTCTGGTGATTGCTGCCCATGCACAACGTGACATCAACCCCCAATACCCGGAGAGACGAATCCCTGATGATCCGCTCACTGCCTCCATGTGGCTCGGGACTGTACCCAACTAAAACCTGTTTGCATGACTCCCTTGAGCCGTGGTAGGGTAGTAATCAAAGCACAGTGGGAACTCACACGAGACAAATGACGATCTCAGGTCGACAGACTAACCTGTACACATGTCACCTGGGAACTGCTATCTGACAATGGGTATAATACCAACTAGCAGGTTCCCGACGAGTCCGTCAAGTGTACTCATAACCCAATGAGCACCTGTATACTATCTTAGGTGAACAAACTAACACCAATGGCTTGTGAGACTTGGCCACCGCCCCTCATCGGGGACTCGATCAGTATACACTAGTCTACACTGGAGTATCGATGCCCAGTCTCGAAACTCCCACGACTAGGGACATTTAAGGATTTGCTTATAGACCCTTAGCTCCCACATATATTATCGCCATCATAATGCTGGTAGTCAAGCAAGATTCCTATGGGCTTTATCAACATGTAATAGTGATGATAAAGAAAAACCAGATAGCATACTATCATCTCGAGTAAGACTGTTCTACCGGTATAGGTCCTCCCTCAATCAACATAATCACCTGCCTGCGACTACGATAATTGCCTTGAGGGCATTATAGCCAACAGAATCTGACTATAATGGCTGGCAAAGGTCTGTCCAGATTTTTATTACCTATGACAAGCTGGGACACCTCTTTACTACTCAAAACCCCGCCGTCTCAGGTCCAGTTTCCACCGTCGCGGATATTGATATCCGTAAGACATCGAAAAAGGACAGTGCGAATGCCAAATGCCCCGTGTTGGCCTCAGTAGATGGTGTAAACCAGAGGCAGCACGAGAAGATGGACTTAGCTTCCATCTTCCTCCATAACAAAGATTTATATGGAGAGCAATCTCGTATCGCAAGAATGAGACCTCGAAGGAATTGCTTCAAGCGAGGTTGGCTGTCGGGTCATCTGTAGGGGACAACGTCCTTACGATGACTAGCTATATTAAAAAGCTCACGGACCTAGACACTACATTGGAGAATGAGTCATATGCTGACTTGATTCTACAGTCCCTACCTCCTACTCATGCCCAGGGGAAGAAAGTTATACTTCCAGTTGAGGGCACCTTGAAGGAAACCAGGAAGACACCCGCTTTGCTTATTGGGGAATCTTCCTCTTCTGGATCTAAAGAGGATGCTAAGGGTGAGAAGAAGAAGACCTTTACAAAGCTGGTATGCGGTGTCAGTAAGGTAGAAGGACAGGGAAGGGCAAAAGTTTCTGGGCTAACAGTAGGGAAGGAGGGATATTCCTATTGTTACGGGAAAAGAAATTGGCTGAGGGATTTCAGGGCTTTGAAAGCCAGAATCCAGGATCCGAACCATGTTGTGGCTTCGACTTCGGGTGTGTTTGTAATCGAAAACTGCATGTCAATTAACTCTACTTCCTGGGTACTAGATATCGGATCAGGATCTCATAAATGTAATTCTTTACAGGCTTTGAGAAACCGTAAAGTTATCAAGGTAGGAGATATGACTCTCAGGGGAATGAGCGTGGACACTGAATCCGTAGGGGAATATCACCTAGGATTGACAAGTGGGAAGATATTGATTCTACGTAACTGTTTGTATGTACCTAGTCTAGCTTGTAATATCATATCTGTATCCTTACTTTCTAAGGAAGGATATGATTTTACATTTGTAAGCGATGTAGTCTACATCCACCTAAATTAAGATCTGATTGGGTCAGGTACATTAGATTACGGTATATACGTATTAAATCAAGCTCAGGTTTTCAGTGTCTAGAACACACTTAAAAGAATGTCTCCGGAATTAAATCAGGCTTTCTTATGGCATTGTAGACTGGGTCACATCAATGAAACACGGTTGACGAAGCTACATAGAGAGGGATATTTGGATCCGTTCGAATATCAGTCTTATGCAACTTGTTAATCTTGTCTCATGGGAAAGATGACAAAGACTCCGTTCACTGGACATGGAGTAAGAGCGAGCGAGCTCTTGGGACTCATACACAGCGATGTGTGTGGTCTAATGTCTACACATGCACGAAGTAGTTATTCCTATTTCATTACTTTTACGGATGATTTCTCTAGGTATGGACATGTCTTCTTGATGAAGCATAAATCCGAGGCCTTTGAAAAATTCCGGTAATACATGAATGAAGTGGAAAAACAAACAGGCAAAAGTATTAAGACACTGAGATCTGATCGAGGTGGTGAATACTTAAGTGCCGAGTTCCTGGACTACTTAAAAGAGAATGGAATTCTCTCTCAGCTTACTCCTCCATACACACTACAACACAATGGTGTATCGGAAAGGCGGAATCAAACCCTATTGGATATGGTTTGTTCCATGATGAGTAGTGCTGAGTTACCGCGATCCTTCTGGGGTTATGCACTAGAATCAGCTGCATATCTTTTAAACAAGGTTCCTACTAAGTCGGTGCCTACCACACCATATCAGATATGGAGTGGGAAGAAACCCTGTCTTAAGTACCTTAAGACATGAGGATGTCCAACTTTTGTAAAAAAGCAGCATGCGGACAAGCTCGAGGCACGCTCTGTACTGTGTAAGTTTATGGGATACCCTAAGAACTCCAGGGGGTATCTTTTCTATTACGCAGAGAAACAAAAGGTTTTTGTTTCTCAACATCCCCACTTCTTGGAAGCTGAATTTTTAGAAAATCAGAAAAGTGGGAGCGCAATAGAACTGGAAGAAATTCCAAAACCACAAGCTATTACAAAAAGCTTTGTATAACCAGAGATTTCAGAAGAACCAGACACCCCCGCGCCGCTCCTCAGAAGTAATAGGGATTCTCATCCGCCCGAAAGATACTACGGTTTTCTTATAGACGGGGATCAAGAGGATTGCATCATTGACAATGATGAGCCTACTAGCTTCCAGCAAGCCATTCAGAGCGGCAACTCGGTAAAATGGCTGGATGCAATGTGGACCGAAATGGAGTCCATGTACACCAACAAAGTTTTGACTTTAGACATTGCTCCAGAAAGGGTAAAACCCGTAGGCTGCAAATGGATCTTCAGAAAGAAGATTGGTGTAGATGGACATGTTGAAACCTATAAGGCGAGACTTGTTGCAAAGGGTTTTAGTCAAAGAACTGGTTTGGACTATGATGAAACCTTTTCTCCAGTGGCTATGGTTAAATCCTTTGGATCCTTCTTGCCATTGCTGCCTTCCACGATTATGAGATCTGGCAGATGGACATAAAGACGGCTTTTCTAAATGGAAATTTGGAAGGGTGCGTCTATATGGATCAGCTAGAGCATTTCATTCAGAGTGGGAGCAGCGGGAAAGTGTGCAAGTTGCTTAAGTCCATTTATGGACTAAAGCAGGCATCGTGGAGTTGGAACATCTGTTTTGATGTTACTGTCAAAAAATTCGACTTTATCAAAAATCCAGATGAACCATGCATTTATAGTAAGATTGTAGGGAGTACTGTGGTATTCCTCGTCTTGTACGTGAATGACATTCTCTTGATAGGAAATGACATTCCTATGCTCGAATCAGTCAAAGGATTCTTGTCACAGAGGTTCTCCATAAAGGACCTGGGTGATGCCTCCTACATTCTGGGGATCCAGATCTATCGTGATAGATCTAAACGGATAGTGGGACTTTCACAGTCAAGGTACATCGACACAATACTGATAAGATTCAGTATGGAAGATTCAAAGCGCGGTAATCTACCGGCTTGTCACGGAATCACCCTCTCCAAAGATATGTCTCCAAAGACTGATTTGGAAAGGGATCGCATGTCAACTATACCCTATGCATCTGCGGTAGGCTCTATAATGTATGCGATGTTGTGTACCAGACCAGATGTAGCATACGTATTGAGCGTTGTAAGCTGGTATCAGTCAAACCCAGGGGAGAAGCACTGGATAGCAGTAAAGAACATTCTCAAGTACCTGAGAAGGACTAAGGAGATGTTTTTGGTGTATGGAGGAAAAGACCTCCAGATCGAGGCCTTTGCTGACTCCAGCTTCCAGAGTGACAAGGATGATTCCAAGTCCATGTCGGGTTATGTCTTTACCCTTAATGGAGGGGCGGTCTGTTGGAAGAGCTCTAAGTAGGACATTGTTGCTAACTCGACGATGGAAGCGGAATACATAGCTGCTTGCGATGCCGCAAAAGAAGCTGTCTGGATGAAGAAGTTCCTTACGGAACTTCAGGTGGTTCCGACCATTGTTGATCCAATACCTTTGTATTGTGACAACAACGGTGCTATAGCTTTAGCGAAGGAACCCAGGTCCCATCAGAAGTCCAGATACATTTTGAGGCGGTACCACCTGATCAGGAAGATCGTAGATCGCTGGGAGATCGAGGTGAGGAGAGTAGATATGGGGAATAACACTGCAGATGCACTCACGAAGGACATCCCTCAGACACAGTTCGAGAGGCTAATCGAGATGATAGGTCTGCGATACGCCAGTATATGGCCCTAGTGCAAGTGGGAGATTGTTATTGATGTATGCCCTAGAGGCCATTATTGTATCATACTAGTTTGTATATTACTTAATGGAAGCTTGGGATATTCACAGTTTTATTGACAGTCTTGCTCAAAATGGTAGTATGATACTTGGTTTGTTTCTACTTCAATATTTGCATGTGTTTCTTTTAGCATATCGCTTATACATATTAGTAGAGCCCTTAGGATCTTTGCTTAATTACCAGCGTTGTGATGGCAGTCACATTAGTGGGGGCTGGGTAATCTATAAGCACATCCTTATACAGGTCCCTAGTCATAGGATTATCGAGATGGGGCATCAATACTCTGGAGTAGACTAGTGTATATGCTTCTCATCCTAGCAGTGGAGATGGTCTATCCCACAGCCATTAGTACGTCGTACCGGAGATAGTATGCATGTGCTCATTAGGTTATGAGTACACTGGACATGACTCGTTGGGAACTGTTGGTGGGTATTATACCTATCGTTGGGTAGCAGTTCCCAGGTGACATGAGTACAACTTACTCCGTCGACTTGACACTGCTACTTCGCCTCGAGTGTGTTCCCACTGTACTTTGATTACTACCCTACCACGGCTCAAAGGAGTCATGCAAACAGGTAATAGTTGGGTGCAGTCCCGAAGCACTTGGAGGCAGTGGCGGTTAGATAGGATTCGTCTCTTCCGGTATTGGGGATTGATATCGTGCTGTGTTCGGAGAGCCATTACACAAAGTCCCTGGCCAGGGCAAGCGAGATTTACTGGTAGGTATTCCAGTAGTTTCTCAGGGTGTTTTGGGCTATACTCCGGCATGACTTATTGCGCTATTAGGGGTCTGACAATTACCGGCCCCTAGGCCCGGTATGCGATACTCTTAAACGAATAGACCAGACTGTACGGAGATTGTCACATTCAGGCTTAGTAGGAGTTCAGATGGTTTTCCTCATCGGAATTTTTATCGACAAATACCTAGGTAGCCGTTACGTGCAGCTAGTACCGCTTGCGGCTAAACCCACTGCCAGTGTACTGTCGAGTCTTTAGAGTCCCATACAGATATTTTCCCTGCATCGGGCGAAAGATGTAGAGGCCGTATGGTTTTACGGCAGGGCTTCGATCACGTACGTGCATTTGTGCGCGTATGATGTTCGGGCGGATAATACTAGTAGGCTTTGGTTTAAGCCGGATCCTAGTATTATATTGATGGATCAGTTTTGTCTCTTTGTATTCGTGTTTCTCGGAACACGGATGTAGGTATGTATATACGGATGATAGGGGTATAGAAGGAGACACCTCATTAGGGTTTTGACCATTGACTTGATTAAAACAATTAGGTGGTGGAAAGTGTTTGTTATTTTTTGTAAATGATAGTTGTGGTATGGCTACTTGTTTTGACCACTTGACTTGGTTTGACCACTTGACTTGGTTTGACCACTTGACTTAGATAATTTTTGTGAGATATTTTTGTGGCACTAGATATTTTTGGATGAGATATTTTCTTGCCATGCTTGTAGTCATATCAACTCAGCCATCTCATTTTCAATTATTATTATCAAAAACCATTTCTCTTTCTTCAAGTTAACTCTCTTCTTCTTCCTCTCAACTTTCAACCCTGAAGGTCTCATGAGTTGAGTAAACTAGGGTTCCAAGAGACATATAAATCCATCTTCATTGTTTACATCACCTAGGCCATCAAGTTTAGCAAGCTTGTTTCCCTAGTTACCTCGGATTTGAGGTTGGAGCTTGGACTATAGACTCTCGGGTGGATCGTCTTTGACTCGAGAAAGCCGATGAGGAAGCTACGATCCAGATCGATCCTCGGAGCCTACGATGACGAGTATGACAACGGAGAAGACCCAAAGGACTTGTATCATGAGGTATAACATTCTTTCCGAGTAGTTAAATCTCATGTAGTTTGCTAGCTAGGGTTTATGGTCGATCCTTGGTTCCAGTCGGTGTTGCGAAGCCCGTAAAAATCATTTTTTGCAAATTCCGCCTCCCCGCGAACACGTGGGGTGCGCGACATCGACTTATAGGCATGGCATTTTATCATTTATTTATTTGTCTTGACTCACTATTCAAGCATGGTTGCAATTTATTCCATGCTTGAATGAGTGAGGTCAAGAGAGTTGCCATTCCACACTCATTCACTCTACACTTGTGTGGTTTTTACTTAGCCATTTTTTCTTGAGTTGAGCTCATGTGATGTGTTCTTTTCTCTAGCTCTCTACATTTTCTTCACCTCCATCTCCACCTCCAAGCTCAATCCCTCACATGAGTTGTGAACCCTTGAGCTTGTGAGAACCCTAGTGAGCAAACAAAACTCCTACTTCACCATCCTACACTCGATTAGCAATTAAGTGTAGTGTGTTTCCTTCACTAAACAGTTTACTGAAGAGGTTGCTTGGATTAGCGGACTTCGAGTGGATAATTTTCGGCATGATGGTCATTGAAGCAAGTTCGTTCAACCTTCAAGTGGAGCCTAGTGGAGTCGCGTGGACTACTACATAGAGCTTTAGAAGAGAAGGACACGGTCTACAAAGGTTATAGCATTCTTCTCTTAGCTAGTATTTGTGATATCATCATAGTTAACCCTAATAATCTAGTTAGATTCTAGGATAGTCTAGCTTAGCACCCCAATTTTTTGAAAATAGCATGTTTGATGCCAGTTTAGACCTCATGGTGGTGCTAGGGTAGACTTTCATGGTATCAGAGCTACTAGGCATTCGATGTTGACCTATGGGGGGTTCTCACTGTATGACAGTGTGGCGAAGCATAGGCTCTTACCCCCAGGGTTTCCCAAGACCGGAAGGTGTTCCGGCGGGTTGTAGTCCTCGTGAGGGGGCATGCATAAAAAGTAGCTACTGAGGGACCTATAGGTGCCACGGCGACCCTATTAGATGTGGTGGCTGCTTGACTTACATGGTATCAGAGGAAAGCTAAAACATTAGGGAAGATCTTTACGGTGTTAAAGTGTTCGATCGATTTTTCGAAGCCCGGTTTTAACCAAGTTTCTGTTCTTTTTAAAAAGTTGGAATTTTCGAGATTAAAATAGTCAGAAAATTGTGCAGGGTATTTAATGGAGCCCCAAGAAATTCGATGCACTTACTCCTTTAAAGCGCCGCAGAACCGCGACCAAACCCTCTGTTTGGCCGCAGTTCCGCCGCATGTTTATTGTGTTATATGATGTATTTTCTTGTGCTGCTCCATTGAGATATTTAGCACTTTCTGAATGTTTTTAATGAGACTCAAGTTGTTGAGCTCTCTGGAATTTGTGGGTGTTTGAGAAATTGATCGAAATGTTTAGCGTCGTATAGATGATGATGATATGTGATACAATATTTGGAATCCACAATAATTAGTTTTGTGAAAACTAGTTAGTAAATTGTAAATCTAGCCGTTTAGTCTCGTTTGATCGATTGCCACAGAGTTTTGATTCAGATCAAAACTCCGTCGCAATCGCGTATAGTACGCGATCACTTAGTAAGGAATCTTGTTGAATTATCCGACAGCTTATTGAAAAGTGTTTTCAATTTGAGACTAAAAAGCAAGGTTTATAAGTTAGGCATAAAATTCGGAATATGAGATATTCCGAGTTTATAATGTCTAAGGTATTTGCGGATTTTAGATATTGTAGTTTTCATTTCTTTTCTGCGACTGTAAGTGTAATATGTGGGGTATCCCAAATCTCGTTGGTATATGTCAACGGAATTTGGGATACGTATATTTACTTACGTTGATGACATGTGATGTTATGTGTTGATGTGATATATTATATTGGATCGTCGTGAATGAATAGCCGGGGTTTTTTACGTGAGATGAGAATTTTTCCATTTTCATTCAAGTAAATACTGTATGTAATATTCTTTTATTGGGACACTTCTGGGTTGAGGATGATGTCACCATTGATATATATTATTTACTTTTCCGCATTAGGATAGACCCAAGGCGGGGAGCAAAAGTAACCGGGTTCTAAAGTACTGTAGGAGACCATCTCGAGGAGTCGAGACTGGGTCTCCTAACACTAGAATTGGCAGGGTTTCTTGCCGCTCTCGTAGGGGTCTAGGGATGTGGGTTTGGCTATTCATCATGACCGTGGAATCCGTGTTTTTCATTACTAGCTGAATTTAAAATACGGACCTTCTAGTATATCCAATATTTCATTTGTTGACTTCTGCTTCTTGGTTCTGTGATGTGATCATATAAATGCATGAGACGAATGCTATATTATATATATGATATATAATAAACGTTGCTTATGTTTTGCACCCGCGCTAGTCCAGCCCCCGCTCTGCCATTAGTTAACTAACCTAACGGTGCATGACGGGGCCCTGTGGCGAATGCAGATAGCATAAGCATACGTTCTATTTTTGTTTTTTTCTGTGATGTTAGAAACATTAAATGATAGGACTTTATTACTGAGATTAATGAAAAGAAAAGAAACCTAAAGATGTTGAATAATCAAAAGTTTTAAAAAAAAGGTAGCTCCTGTTCTTGCTTTGCATAGTGGTATTCCTTGATGAATATCCAACACTTCATTTGATGAGGAAAGAGCCGAGATCCCTTCACCGGGAATGACCTCTTTAGCAAAATTAGCAAATGCTACAACCTACTCGGTTTTGGTTTTATAACTTCTCTAGTTCTTGCTTTGTATAGTGGTATTCCTTGATGAATATCCACACCTCATTCGATGAGGAAAGAGCCGAGATCCCTTCACCCGGAATGACCTCTTTAGCGAAATTAGCAAAAGCTACAAAAAACACTCATTTTCAAATCACTAAATTCTAGAAGGATATCAAGTTTATTACGTTAAAAGTTTTCTTAAAATCCAACCGTAGCCCTCCGTCATTTCAGATAAGTACTATTTAGTATTCGTGTTACGTTTGTTGACCATAGCCAAGGCATAGTGTGCGGTAGATAATTAGTGCTTATCTGCTGCATGTGACGCGATTGGATTAGAGTAGTCGTATGGCTTTGTTGACCTTAGCCAAGGGTCGTACGGGTATGTATAATTCAATCAAGAAATGACGGGTTGAACTTGGCTAGCGCTTATGATTTGTTGACCATAGCCAAGGTTATAAGTTGCTAGGGGTAAAAACAATTATCGGGAATTTCAAGTGTTGAAATTTGCAATGAGATTGCATACCTTCTATATGTTAGTTAGATCCTGAAACTACTGCGAGTAAGAGTTACTCCTGGGAGAGTTTTCACTTTACAATTAGCCGATCAATTAGGTGTCTTAGAAAGGTGTTAATGGGGTGATACCCCTGCGGAAACTAGGTTATTTAATTAGTTCCATGCAAAAGCATAGGGAGACTCCCTCGGAGTACCAATACCTGCCTGGCTGACCGATTGGCGAACTTTTAGGGTATAATTAATCCCGGCTAATCTTACCTTTTAAGGTTTGAAGGAAGATTTGATAAAAACAGTGGGAGCCATCCTGATTTGATAAAATAATAACCAACCTAATCTTGTAAAGAGCGCACGCAAAAGTGATTATCCTTCTCTCTCTCCTGGTAGCGACTAATGACATGCCTTAATCAAGATAATAATTTGGATGTATTGACCGAACCTACTTATTATACTGGGCTAGGTTCCGCTCTATCTTATGATTGTCATAAGTCTGAGCAAGGAATAGGGGAATATCAGGATTCCAACGCTACCTAAATGAAGAATAAGCATGTTGATGCATCTTCTTCGGGTGTGTTCGTTACCGAGAACTGTTTCTTAGTTTGCTCTATGTCTTAGGTATTGGATACCGGATCAGGATCCAACGTATGTAATTTGTTACATTGGTTAAGTAGAGGCAGGGAACTAGGAAAAATGTGATATGTCCCTCAGAGAAGGGAATGGTGCAATTGTTGCAGCCAAACTAGTTGGCGAATATCACCTTGTATTACCAAGTGATAACACAATGATTCTGAGCGACTGTTATTTCGTACAAAAAATATTGTGGATGTTCTTCTAAATCAAGTGTTGATTGGGTATGGTACGTTGTATAATGGTATATACGTTCTAAATCACAAAACAGTTCTAAGTATACAAAACACACACAAGAGGAGCAGTTCAGAAATGAACGAACCCTTCTTGTGGTATTGTAGACTAGGTCATATCAATGCGACAAGACTAGCTAAAGTGTACAAAGATAGATATTTGAATCCATTTGAATTTACATCTTATAAAACTTGCGAGTCATGTCTCAAATGCAAGATGACCAAAAAACTCCGTTTACTGGACACAGAGAAAGAGCTACTGAACTCTTGGGACTGATTCATAGTGATGTATGCGGTCCTATGTCTACACATGCCAGGAATGATTCCTCGTACTTTATTACATTCATCGATGATCGCTTAAGATTCCGACATGTGAAACTGTTGACAGACAAATCTGAATCTTTTGAAAAATTCAAGGAATATAAGTACGAAGTTGAGAACCAGACGGGTAAAATATTAAAATCCTTCGATCTGATCGGAGAGGAGAATACTTGAGCACGGAATTCAGAGACTACTTAAAAGAGAATGGGATTCTCTCTCAGCTTACTCCTCCGGATACGCCACAGCACAATGGAGTATCAGAGCGGAGGAATCACACCCTATTAGATATGATGCGCTCTATGATGAGTGTTGCTGAGTTACCTATTTCCTTTTGGGGCTATGCACTTGAGATAGCTGCATACCTATTGAATAGAGTTCCGACCAAATCCGTTGCCTACCACTCTATATGAGATATGAAATGGGAAGAGACCATCTCTTAAACGAGTTAAGACATGGGGTTGTCTGGCCTATGTTAAAAAGAAAAATCCCGACAAGCTCAAGGCAAGGTCAGTTCTGTGCAAGTTTGTAGGATATCCTAAATATTCGCGAGGGTATATTTTCTACCACACCGAGGAAAAAAAAGGTGTCTGTTTCTCAACATGCCGCCTTTTTAGAAAAGGAATTTCTTATGAAAGAAATTAGTGGTAATGAGCTAGAACTGGAAGAAGTTCCATCTACACAAACTATAACTGACGATTTGGTGAAACCGGAGGATTCGATAGTCCCCGATGAACCTCAGCCACTCCGCAGATCTAGTAGGGTTCCTCATCCGCCTGAGAGATACTACGGTTTTCTCATAAACGGTAGGAGCGAGTATTGCATCATGGAAGATGATGACCCAACTAGTTTCGAGCAGGCCATCACAAGTGGAGACTCTGTGAAATGGCTGGATGCTATGTGATCTGAGATAGAATCCATATACACCAACAAAGTATGGACTTTGAAAGTTGCTCCTGAAGGGGTAAAACTCATCGGGAGCAAGTAGATCTTGAGAAGATAATTTGTGTAGATAGAATGGTTGAGACCTTCAAAGCTAGACTTGTAGCAAAAGGTTTTCGTCAACGACCAGGTGTCGACTATGATGAAACCTTTTCTCCAGTGGCTATGCTTAAGTCCATCAGGATCCTACTTGCCGTTACTGCATACCATGACTACGAAATCTGGCAGATGGACGTCAAGACCGCTTTTCTAAATGGTGATTTAGAAGAGAGCATGTACATGACACAGCCAGAGGGCTTCGTAGACAGTGGGAGCAGCAGAAGCGTGTGCAAGCTGCTTAAATCAATATACGGATTAAACTAGGCATCGCGAAGCTGAAACATCTGTTTTGATGAAGCTGTCAAAGAGTTTGACTTCATCAAAAATGTAGATGAACCATGTATATATAAGAAGGTAGTAGAGAGTATGGTTGTCTTCCTCGTATTGTACGTGGATAACATACTCTTGATAGGAAACGATGTTCCTATACTACACTCGGTCAAGCTCTTCTTATCGCACAAGTTCTCTATGATAGATCTAGGTGATGCCTCCTACATCTTGGGGATAAAGATCTATAGAGATAGATCTACACAGATGTTGGGATTGTCCCAATCTTGGTACATAGACACCATACTAAAGAGGTTTAGTATGGAAGATTCTAAGCATGGTAATTTACCCGCTTGTTCAGGAATCACTCTCTTCAAAGAGATGTCTCCCAAGACTGATTTGGATAGAGCTAGCATGCAAGGGATACCCTATGCTTCGGCAGTCGGTTCTATCATGTATGCGATATTATATATCAGACCGGATATAGCTTATTCACTAGGTGTAGTGAGTAGGTATTAATCAGATCCATGGGAGAAACACTAGATAGCTGTGAAGAACATTCTTAAGTACTTGAGAAGGACTAAAGAAATGTTCTTAGTGTATGGAAATAGTGAACTCTAGGTGGAGTCCTTTACCGATTCGAGCATCCAGAGTGATAAGAACGACAGTAAGTCGGTCTCGGGTTTTGTATTCACCATCAATGGAGGAGCGGTATGTTGGAAGAGTTCCAAGCAAGATATCGTAGCAGACTTGATGATGAAGGCTGAATACATCGCTACCAACGATGCTGCCAAGGAGGATTTCTGGATGAACAAGTTCATAGCTGAACTTGGTGTGGTTCAATCCATTGAGCATCCAATACCCGTGTATTGTGATAACAATGGATCTGTAGCTTTGGACAAGGAATCTCGGTCCCATCAGAGATCCAGACATATTCTTAGGCGGTATCACCTGATCATGAATATAGCAGATCGCCGGGAGATCAAGGTCAGGAGAGGTGTCGCGAAGGATAACACAACGGATCCACTTATGAAGGCCCCAGATGTAATTTGAAAGACTTTTTGAGATGTTGGGTATGAGATACTACAACAACTGGCCTTAGTGCAAGTGGGAGATTGTTAGTGATATGTATGCCCTAGAGGCTATTATTGTATGATATAGTGGATTCTTGGACATATATATGGAGAGCATTCTTGCTCGACATGATAGTATGCTATCTGGTTGCCTTTATCTTAACATGTTCACTGGTATTATTATATTGTCTCTCATATACATGTTGATAAAGCCCTTAGGATGTTGGCATAACTATCGTGGCTATGATGCAGATCATACTACTGGGACCTGGGTAGTCCACAAGCACATCCTTCAATTGTTCCTAGTCGAGGGAATATCGAGACAGGGCATCGATATTCCAGAGTAGACTAGTGTGTACGTTTCTTGACCCTGTATGGGGTGATGGTTGATCCCATATCCATTGGTGTTTGACATCAAAGATTGTATACAGATGCTCATTAGAGAATGGGTACACCGAATAGGACTCGCCGAGAACTCCTAGATGGTACTATACCTATCGTCAGATAGAAGTTCTCTGGTGACACCGGTACAAATTTGTCTATAGACCCGAGATTGTCATAGAGTCTTGTATGGTTCCCACTGTTCTTTGATTTCCTCCCTACCACGGCTCAAAGGAATCGTGCAAACAGGTTGATTTTGGGTACAGTCCCGAGTCACATGGAGGCAATGAGCGATAAGAAGGGTTTCGTCTTTTCTGGTATAGGGAGTTAATGTTGCGCTATGCTCGATTGGCTATAACAGGAAGTTCCTGTCCAGGGCTGTTGATGAGATTTACTGGTAAGTTTTATCATTAGTTTCTCAAACCGTTATAGTCCACACGTCGGCATGACTTATCAAATTATTTGGGTCTGACGATTCCACCCCTAGACTCGATTGCGACATATCAGACGAAGAGACCGGATTATACGGTAAGTGTTACCTATAGGCTTCATAGGATTTCGGACAAGCTTGCTTGTTGATCTTCTATTCGTTCAATACCTGGGTAGCCGTTACGTCCGGCTAGTACCGCTGACGGCTTGTGGGTGACTGATGTTATCATCACCTACTGCTGACGTATCGATGAGTCTTTAGAGTCCCACATAGAAGTTTCCTGGTTTAAGCGAAACGAAGTAGGGCACATATGCTGATATGTGCGGGGTCCTGATTAAATACGAGTATGAGATACCGTATTCTAATCTGGCGGTTATTTGTTATCGGTCTTATTATATGAGATATAACCGGATTATCGGATCAAGTGTTGATTTGATAATGTGATATACAGATAAATGATATTAGTAGGTTATATGTGATATAATTGGATTATTGAATCAAGTGTTGATTTAATAATATGATATATATTTATATTTGATATAATTATATATTAACTAATATTATTAGCTCACTAATTATTTTCTTCATAATATATATATATATATGAAGCATGACATGGATTTTCTATTTTTGGAAAATAGAAAATGAGGTGTAAATGGGGAGATATTTTGAGCATGGGTGAGGCATGACATTTTATCATTTATTTATTTGTCTTGACTCACTATTCAAGTATGGTTGCAATTTATTCCATGCTTGAATGAGTGAGGTCAAGAGAGTTTCCATTCCACACTCATTTATTCTATATTGTGTTGTTTTTACTTAGCCATTTTTTCTTGAGTTGAGCACATGTGATGAGTTCTCCTCTCTAGCTCTCTCCATCTTCTTCAACTCCACCTCCAAGCTCAATCCTTCACATGAGTTGTGAACCCTTGAGCTTATGAGAACCCTAGTGAACAAACAAAACCCCTACTTCACCATCCTACACATGATTAGCAATTAAGTGTAGTGTGTTTCCTTCACTAAAGATTTTAGTGAAGTGGTAGCTTGGATTATCAGAGTTCGGGTGGATCATCTTCGGCATGAAGGTCATTGAAGAAGGTTCGTTCAACCTTCAAGTGGAGCCTAGTGGAGTCACGTGGACTACTACACGGAGCTTTAGAAAAGAAGGTCACGGTATACAAAGGTTGTAGCATTCTTCTCTTAGATAGTATTTATGATATCATCATAGTTAACTCTAATAATCTAGTTAGATTCTAGATTAGTCTAGCTTAGCACCCCAATTTTTTGAAAATAGCATGCTTGATGCTGGTTTAGACCTCATGGTGGTGCTAGGGTAAACTTTCAGTACTAATTGCTATGTGTGTACATAGACTGGATGTCCGTATTATTTGAACTATATGTTTGCGTACGTGGACCAGATGTTCGTACTAATTTCTATGTGTACATATATTAGATGTCCGTACTATCTGAACTATGTGTTTGCGTACGTAGACTAGAGATCTGTACTTATTATCATTAAGCGCATTATGTTATTTATCATAACATTTGGAATATTGAAAATGAAGTTATGATTTTGATTCAATGGAATATTGGTTGTCATTGTACGAGGTAAGATTCCGTACTGGATGAGGTGATGATCGTTATCCGAATATGACATTTTTATTTTTGAATCGCCGAGTCTTACTATTTACCCCGATTGGGAGATTATGAAAATACAAAGGTTATACTTATTTCTACAACTAACGATTCATTTCATGTTTTAAAACTATAATACAAAGGATGCGCTGCTGGACTTCAAAAGGGATATCTATTTTTAAAACATCACGGTCTCCTTATTACCAAACAATGTTTCGTTCTATTTAAAACTTGTTCACTATGGAAAACTGCATTTCAATACCGCTCATTCATTATTATTTTTCTTATATATCGGTACTATTAACCCGTGTTTGCTCAATAAATACAGATTACATGTATTCGTGACAAAATACTGGAAACACACTCAAATGCACGGATACGACATTTGTGAGCTGACACTGCAACCGGAACAGGAAGCCGATCAATATTCAAAGAGTTTATTTTTGCAACATGCAAGTGTACACATTTTTATCAAGACAAATGCAACAATTCAAAGTGTGAATACATTATGATGCATGAACCTTGGTGGGCTGCCTAGCACAAGTGGGCACATATAAATCATGACTTGTGCAAGTTGAGAGACAAGTGGGCATGAGTCATGAGTGATTGAAAAGTTGTGATGTGATTTAAAGGCATATTTTCCCTCCAAAATCTACCGAGTAAAACCCAAACTTATATAAAGAAATCAAACAATACCAGTGAGACCATGGAGAGCACACAAGATCACCACATAAATACGAGCCCCAAATGTCAACACTTGGCCAGCGAGAATCTCCAAAAAACCGGCGCCGCCGACCCCACCATGAGAAAAATGCTCCATCTTTCTTCTGGTCACTCAATCTTGTCACATCATCCTTATTTTATTGTTTCTTTATTCTGATTTTGTGCCTATAAATACCAGAGCAGAGAGAGGAGAAAAGATATACTTTAGGCATTAGTTTAAGACTCCATTCTATTTTCATTTTGTTTAGTTCTTGTACATAGTAGTTAGTTACCTTGAGTTCCTTACCTTCTCCTGATCTTGCAACCTTTTCATTGAGCTTTCAAGTTTAGGTTTTGGTTATTGAACTCATGGTTTGTATCATCAATTTGAGATGAATGAAGCTTTCATTTGTGCACTTAGGTTCCTAGTATTTCTATTTCTTTCCTTACTTGCAATTTAATTTCATGCCATTTACTTACTTGCAATGTTGTGTTATTTCTTTCATTTCTTCTTTTTTTGCACTTTCTTTTGTTGTTGTGATGGTTTGTGAATAGTGATATTGTTAGGGAAAGAGAGTGGTTATGTAAGTTAAAGTTTTCCTTGCTCATTTTCTCTACCCGATATTTTCTAATTGAACTCCGTCCAAACCTCACGCAAGCACTCTGTTAGGCACCCTACCCTACAAAGGTATCGGTGATTCCTAGCCATGACCGGCGTTTTGTTTGGCCGGAGGCGAAAGTCAAGAGACAAGAACGGACGGACAAGGGTCAATAAGACGTATTTCACTAATACCATGTTTAAGCACCCTAATCCATGTTGTTGCCGATTACTCTAGCTTCAGTAGTGAAGTTCGGCACAAAGGAATGTGTATGGATTTCCTTAACTTATACTAACCCATCTCTATCCCTAACAATCTTATATTTTGCATATACAAACACTTAGGTTAGAATCGAACCGTTCCGACCTTCGGCTTAACTCATGAGAACAAGAACTTAAAACACACCATCTCCCTGCGGATGACCCGTACTCATCACGGCTAGCTACACTCGACGCCGTCTTGATTGCGGTTAACTTTAAAACTTAATACGACACGATAAATCCCTATCACTCAAATGGCGCCGTTGCCGGGAAGACGGTAACTTTTTTATTCTTGTAATTTCGGTTTAATCTCTGTATATCTTGTTTATAATACTAACTCTATTTTAAAAATGAAACTAAAAATCAAAATTTTTTCAAAAACCAAAACAAAAAATCTAATATTTCTAACCATTTTGCTCTCTGTTATTTGGACCTGCTGACACTCTGTGACTAATTAAAAAAGTTAAACTATAAAATTGTGATACTAGTAGAACACTAAGCACACAGAATAAAATTGGAGCCCCAATTCACTAATCCGACCGGCGGCTTCCTCTTAATTGTCGGCGCCGCCGGCCAAATCTTCTCCTTTTGCTCCAAAATTTTGTTCTGTACTCCATTGTTCTATTATTATCCCATTTTTATTATTTGATTTTCATAATTTTGAGTGTGCAGGAGTTTGGGCACTCATATTGTTTTTTCGCACTAAATATCTGTTTTTCTGACATTTGCAGATTTTAAGAAATTGCGAACTACGATTATGCGGAGCAAAGTATACATTCAAAGCTAAGGTGATAGTGAAGTACAGTGCCAAAGATCCGGGTAGTTTGACCCGTGCAAGCGAACTTTTCAAGCTAATCGGATTCAATTCAACGGGGGTTTCTTAACCCACAAACCTATCGATACGTATTTACTAAACATCTTCTTTCTCAAATCCGACGCGTCCACTATTCTATCTTCGCAGGATTCTTTGCAAGTTCGCTACCAAGAGCTAAAGTGACTAACTCGTATTTGTTGTAGTGCCACGTTTAAACTTAAAAAACGATTGTTTGATATTGTGAACAACTTTTTCATTGAATTGCGCATTGCATTCTTTAATACGAACTTAAGGGCAAGTGAACCCCACAACATACGGTAAAGGATTTCATCACCTTTTCCGTAGCCCACAAATCACGAAATTGAGTATAACGTTTACCCGCACATATTTTAAAAAGAAACTAGACTTTAAGCCATTAAGGACTTTGCGCTCATTAGGAGAAGTTGACTGTATTTAGAACACTGCTTAACGGTATATCGTTTACGGGGTGACTAGGCAAAGTGTTCACGATGAAACTGTTAGGTTTACCTAGCACCTCATGAAGGGTTTGGAAGCATCACATGTGCCAAAATCAAATTTTTAAGGTGCTAAGTGAACATACAAAGAATCATCACTAGAAATTTAGGGTTTCATTACATTGACATCATTACAAGTAGTAAAAGCTAGGGTTTTGAGAGTACAACCTTTGTAGCTCCCTAAACTAGACTCCTTGGCTACTTGAGAGTTAGAAAAAGGTTCGCTTGAGATCCTCTAGGTCCACGACGATCCACCCAAAGCTCCTTTGCCCAAAGCTACTTGCTTTACTTGATATGTGAATGAAGTAGAGCAAACACCCTACACAAATGGGCTAGATGTGTGTAGTATGATGATGTGGTTTGTATTCTATAATCAAAACTCTTTCTTTTTATCAACCTCACTCAAAGAAATTATCAAGAGAGGAAGAAGAAGATGGTGGCTAAGCTTTTTCTCAAAAGGAAATGTTATGAGAGTGAATAATTGAAATGAGAAAAGAATAATCTATATTAATCCTTCTCACTTCAACCATGGTTAGAACTATCTAGATGTTTATCAAATGAGTTAAAAGGCAAGAGGATAATTAACCCAAGGTTAAAAAGTGGTTGAAGCATGGTCAAAGATGATAAGCATTAACCATGTGTGAATTATCCTTTCCCTTTTTCAAAATGATAAATAAATAGATAATCACTACAATATAAGTCTTGCATTGCCACCAAATATGTATCAACAACCATGATACAATGTATGTATGTATGTATCCATGCACATCATCATGTCCATACATGCATACAAAAATAGAAAAAGAGTTTGATTAAAGAATTAATCTAAAAGTCATTTGTTAAATCAACACTTGATTTTGCAAACCGGTCATATCACATACGACCCGACCAATAGAAAATGCCCGATTAATATACGGTATCATACATCCGTATTTAATCGGGTCCCCGCGCATATCTCATATACACACCACATCTTTTTGTCTGAGCCAGGAAACTTCATTATGGGACTCTAAGACTCGTCAATACGCCAGCAGTAGGTAATGATCATATCAAATACATACAAGAAGCAAGCGGTCAGCTAAACGTAACGGCCACCCGGGTATTGAGCGATCAAAAGAAAACAAGCGAACCTGTCACAACTCCCGTCGAGCCAACTGGCAACACTGCCGTACAGTCCGGTCTCTTCGTCAGATATGCTGCATATCGAGTATATGGATGGTAACGTCGACCCCAATAACTTAATAAGTGGTGCCGATGAATGGCCTATAACAGATCGAGAAACGACTGATAGCACTTATCAGTAAATCTCAATAGCCCTGGCCAGGGACTTACTGATATAGCCAATCGAGCACAGCACAGCATCAACTCCCAATACAGGGAGAGACGAAACCCCTCCTATCGCTCATTACCTTCATGTGTCTCGGGACTGTACCCAACGACCACCTGTTTGCACGACTCAGTAGAGCCGTGATAGGGTGGTAATCAAAGTACAGTAGGAGAACACATAAGACTCTATGACGATCTCGGGTCTACAGACTAATCTGCACCAGTGTCACCTAAGAACTGCTATCCGACGATAGATATAATTCCATATAGGAGTTCTCGGTGAGTCCGTCCAGTGTACCCAGTCACCACTGAGCACCCGTATACGATCTCGATGTCAAACATCGATGAATGTGGGAACATCCATCGCCCATCGTATGGGTCTAGTATTATATACGCTAGTCTACTCTGGTATATCGATGCCCCGTCTCGATACACCTACGACTAGGGACATTCCAGGATATGCTTATAAACTACAGATGTCCCACTAGTATGATCTCTATCATAATCACAGTAGTCAAGCCAATATCCTCAGGACTTTATCAACATGTGTGAATGAATAAAAGCATGATCAAATCAACATGTCAGATAAAGAAGAACCAGATAGCATACTATCATGTCGAGCAAGAATGTACACTGAATATATATTTATACATGTATAAATACATCCACTATCATATAATGGCCTCTAGGGCATACATATATCCAACAATCTCCCATTTGCACTAAGGCCAGTTATTGGCGTATCTCGTACCCAACATCTCAAAAAGTCGCTCATGCTGCGGCTGAGGGAGGGCCTTGGTGAATGGATCCGCGGTGTTATTCTTTGTGTCTACTCTCCTAATCTCGATCTCGCGGCGATCTACAATCTCCCGGATTAAATGAAAACGCCTCAGGATGTGTCTGGACCGCTGATGGGACCTGGGCTCCTTGGCTAACGCCATACCCCATTATTATCACAATACAATGGTATTGGATCAATAATGGTTGGAACTACTCCTAGCACCGAGACGAACTTCTTCATCCAGACGGCTTCTTTGGCGGCATCATTCGCAACAATGTACTCAGCCTTCATCGTAGAGTCTGCAACGGTATCCTGTTTGGAACTCTTCCAACTTACCACCCCTCCATTGAGGGTAAATAAAAACCCAGAGATAGATTTGCTGTCGTCCTTATCGCTCTGGAAGCTCGAATCGGTAAAGGCCTCCATTTAGAGATCTCCATTACCATACACCAAGAACAATTCTTTAGTCCTTCGCAAGTACTTAAGAATGTTCTTCACAGCTATCCAATGATTCTCCCCTGGGTTGGATTGATACCTGCTTACAATACTAAGTGCATAAGCTACATGTGGGCTTGTATATAACATCGCATACAATATAGATCCTACTGCCGAAGCATAGGGTATAATGCTCATTCGAGCTCTCTCTTCATCGGTCTTTGGGCAAGAGTCCTTGGAGAGAGTGACCCCATGGCAAGTAGGTAAGGCACCCCGCTTGGAGTCTTCCATACTAAACCTTTTTAGGATGGTGTTGATGTACCTGGTTTGGTACAATCCCAATAACTTCTTGGATCTATCCCTATAGATCCTAATGCCCAGAATGTATGTGGCATCACCCAGGTCCTTGATGGAGAACCTTAGTGATAAGAAAGATTTGACCGACTGTAGCATAGGAATATCATTTCCTATCAGAAGAATGTCATCCACGTACAATACGAGGAATGTGACAGCTCTCCCTACAGCCTTCTTATAAACACAAGGTTCATCTAGATTTTTGATGAAATCAAACTCTTTGATAACATCATCGAAACAGATGTTCCAACTCCGTGATGCCCGCTTTAACCCATATATGGATTTAAGCAATTTAAATGCTTTCCCGCTGCTCCCACTGTCAATGAAGCCCTCTGGCTGATCCATATAAACGCATTCTTCCAAATTTCCATTTAGAAATGCCGTTTTAACGTCCATCTGCCAGATTTCATGGTCGTAGTGAGCAGCAATAGCAAGTAGAATCCGAATGGATTTAAGCATGGCTACGGGAGAAAAAGTCTCGTCATAGTCCAAACCTGGTCTTTTACGAAAACCCTTCGCCACAAGTCTTACCTTATAGGTCTCCACCTGCCCATCTACACCAATCTTTCTTCTAAAGATCCATTTGCACCCCACAGGTTTTACCCCAGGGGGTACAACGTCCAAAGTCCATACTTTGTTGGTGTACATAGACTCCATTTCGGATCTCATGGCATCCAGCCACTTCACAGAGTCACCACTCGTGATAGCTTGCTGAAAACTGGTAGGATCATCATCTTCTTTGTGTCAGTCTTCTCTGTCACCATCAATGAGGAAACCATAGTACCTCTCCGGTGGGCGAGAAGTCCTACCAGACCTATGGAGTGGTCGAGGTTCCTCAGTTTCTATTGCAACAGCCGGTTCAACCAAGTTGTTATTTGTAGTTTGTGTCTCTAGAACCTCTTCTAGATCTACCACATTGCCATCAGTCTCATTTGTGAAAAAATCTTTTTCCAAGAATGTGGCATGCTGAGAAACAAACACCTTTTGTTCCTCCTTATGGTAGAAAAGATATCCATAAGAATTCCTTGGATATCCCACAAAGTTACACATGACCGATCGTGTCTCGAGTTTGTCCGGATTCTGCTTTTTAACATAGGTCGGGCAACCCCAAATCTTAATTCTCTTAAGAGATGGTCTCTTCCCATGCCATATCTCATATGGCGTGGTAGACACGGTTTTAGTTGGGACCCTGTTCAGTAGAAATGCTGCAGTCTCCAATGCATGCCCCCAAAACGAGACGGGTAACTCAGCATCACTCATCATGGAACGGACCATATCTAATAGGGTCCGATTCCGTCGTTCTGACACACCGTTGTGCTGTGGTGTGTAAGGAGGAGTGAGCTGAGAGAGAATCCCATTCTCTTTTAGGAAGTTTGCAAATTCTGTACTGAGATACTCTCTACCTCGATCTGATCGAAGCATCTTGATACTCAAGCCGGTTTTTTTTCTACTTCTTGTTTATATTCAGTGAATTTCTCGAAAGCTTCGGATTTGTGCTTTAATAAAAATACATGACCGAATCTTGAGAAATCGTCAGTGAAAGTAATGAAGTATGAAAAACTGCCTCTAGCTGTGTAGACATTGGCCTACATATATTACTATGTATGAGGCCTAGGAGCTCAGTAGCTCTTTCTCCGTGTCCGGTAAACGGAGTTTTGGTCATTTTACCCTTGATACAAGACTGGCAAGTCGCATAAGATTTATATTCAAAAGGGTTTAAATATCCATTTTTGTGTAACTTGGTTAGTCTTGTTTCGTTAATATGACCAAGTCTACAGTGCCAAAGAAAAGCTTCATTTATTTCTGAAAGTTTTCTTTTATTCGTGTGTTCTATGCTGAAAACTGTGTGTTGATTTAGGACGTATATCCCGTTATTAAGTGTACCATACCCAACCAACATTTGATTCAGGTGAATGTTCATAACATTGTTCTGCAATACAAAATTATATCCTTCATTGTCTAACAAAGAAACAAATATTATATTACAAAGCATTCTTGGTACAAAATAACATGGGTTCAAAACCAATATACACCTAGACGGCAACCCCAAGTGATACTCTCCCACTGCGACTGTATATACATTGGAACCATTTCCAACGCGGAGAGTATGGTCATCTGTCTTCAAATCTTTGCTATTTCTCAGCCCCTGCATAGAATTGCAAATGTGAGAACCTGAACCGGTATCTAATACCCAGGAAGCAGAGTTTATTGAAAAACAGTTTTCTGTCACAAACACACCTGAAGCAGAAGCATCCCCATGCTTCTTCTTGAGATTTAAGTACTCGGTGCAGTTGCGCTTCCAATGTCCTGTTTTGTGGCAATGAAAACATTCCCCTTTCCCTGATTCTCCAGCTTTGGACTTATCCTTCCCCTTAACCTTTTTAACTCCACCCTTAGGCTTGGTGGGCTTCTTCTTGAGCTTTCCCTTGGCCTTAGCCTTTGGGCGAGATGAAGAAGATTGCCCAACACTCAAAACGGGAGTTTTCACTGATTTCAATGTGCTCTCAGCACTCCTTAACATATTAAGGAGTTCAGGTAGTTCCTTCTCCATGTTGTGCATGTTGAAGTTAACTATGAATTGAGCAAAGGTGGAGGGGAGGGACTGCAGAATAATATCCGTATATTGTTCATTGTCCATCGTCCATCCAAGGTCCTCAAGCTCTTCTATGAGAGCTATCATCTTCAGAACATGGTCTCCTACTGGTGTGCCAGGGGCCATTCGCATCTGAAACAATTTCTTTGATGCTTCGTATCGTAATACGCGGGATTGCTCTCCATACAACTCCTTTGTATGGAGGAATATGGCGTGAATGTCCATATTCTCGTGCTGCTTTTGATGTGTGTTATCCATCGATGCAAGCGCGAGGCATTTGGCCATGGCACAGTCAGCGTCCCATGGCTTGCAGACCTCAATATCCGCAACTGAGGATTTTGGACCTGGGACGGGCGGGGCTGGAGCCGTGAGGACATATGATACTTTATCATAAGTCAAAGCAATGTTCAGATTCCTCAGCCAGTCTTTATAATTGGTCCCATTCAGTTTATTTTTATCTAGTAGAAGCTTGAGTCCTGTCATTGGTATCTGCCATTAAGAGAGAGAAAAGAATACACTCAGCGAAAGCTCTTGCAAAGATCAGATTGGTTATTATCTTGTCTAATCGATGTCTCCCACTGCTTTAATCAAGTTTTTCTTTCAAACCTTAAAAAGAAAACTAGCCAGGATTAATTACAGTCTACAACTTCGCTAACCGTTCAGCCGGGACAGTGTCGGTACTTGAAGGAGGTTCCCCGTGCTTTCGCACGGACCAATTAAAGTAAACCTCGTTTTCCCAGAGGCGTAGCCCCGTTAACACCTTTCTAGACACCTAATGAGTTAGCTAATTGTAAACTGTAAAACTCTCCTGGGAGAAACTATTGCCTACAGTGGGATCGGGATATAACCATCATATGGAAGGTATGCAATCTCATTGCAAATTTCAACTATTGAAATTCCCGATGTGGATTTTACCCCTAGCACTCATGACCTTGGCTGTGGTCAACAAATCACAAGCACTAGTCAAGTTCAACCCGTCATTTCTTGATTAATCAAACCCGTTCACATGACCCTTGGCTAAGGTCAACAAAGTCACATGCCCATCCTAATTAATCTGCATCATATGCATTGTAGGAAGACATCACTTAACTAACGTACACTACGCCTTGGCTAAGGTCAACAAACGTAGCACGAATACTAAGTACTCTACTTCCTAAAATGACGGAGGGTTGCAGATGATTTTTAAGAAAATCTTTAACGCTTTGAACTTGATATCGTCGTAGAATCAAATGGTTTTCAAAAGGAGTGGCTTGAGCTCCGTAGTTTTGAAATGTAGCTTTTTCATAATGAGCCGAGTGGTTTTCAAATCCGATTCTACAATATCTTTTTAGATTTATTTTCTTTACATTAATCATATTAATATAGCCCTATCATTTAAGTCCTTAAGCCAATCACAGAAAAGAAATGAAAATACCACGTACGCTTATGCCATCCGCATTCGCCGCAATGTTCCGTTATGCACCGTTAGGTTACTTAACTAACGGCATACCGGGATGGGACTAGCGCGGGTGTAAAACATAAGCAACGTCTACTATATATCATATATATAATATATCATTCGTCTCAGATATCACATCACAGAATACAGGCAGCAGAAACACACAAATGATAATACAGGATATACTAGGACGTCCGTATTTAGTATTTAGCCAATCAATAGAAAATACGGATTCCACAGTCGCGATGAATAGCCAAGCCCACACCCCTAGACCCCTACGAGAGCGGAAAGCGACCCTACCAATTCTGGAGTTTAGGAGACCCGGTCTCGACTCCTCGAGATGGCCTCCCACTGAACCCTAGAACCCGGTCACTTGTGCTCCCCTCCTTGGGTCTATCCTAATGCGGAAAAGTAAATAATATACAACACTGGTGACATCAACCTCAACCCGGAAGTGCCCCAAATAAAAGAATATTACATTACATTTGAATTTTACATGAATGAAAAGAAAACTCTCATCTCACATAACCCCCCCCCGGCTATTCAATCGCGACAATCCTGCACATCATATCTCAGCAACACATAATATCATATATCTTCAACGTAAGTAAGTATGCGTACCCCGATTGTCGTTGATGTATAGCAACGAAACCGGCGATAAGCGACATACTACACTTACGGTCACAGAAAAGAAAGTGTAAAACTACAACATTTGGAATCCACATTTTCTTTAGACATCGTAAATCCGAAATATCACATACTTCGCATTTCATGCCTAACTATATGAATTCCACATATTGTATCACATTCCAGATAAATAGACAGTATTAAAGTTTTCGATCGAATAATCAAATACCCAAGATTTCCTTAATAGCTCAACACTTGAGCGGAGTTCAAAAATCCCGGAACATGTCACAGTAGCAGTGGTCCAGCCGTAGAAGGGTCAAGCCAACGCCTCACATGTGGCATGCCGTACTGCCCCAAACCCTAAGGTTTAGAGGCAGTTCAGACGGTCACATAATCGGGTTAAGGTTTGTGTTCTTCTAGAGGGTCCACCACAATACTTGCACGTATTTCCGAAAGATTTAAACTCGAGGGAAAAAAAATTCAACACTTGAAAGTTTTTCATGCCGGGAAAAAGTGAGTTAATGATATTCGTTCGAACTTTTTAATACTTTCTAAATTACCCGAAAATAGCACGAAATTAAATATTCCGATCGAATCAACGAATGCAAAATAATGCCCAGAACACTCAACAATTGAGTCAGATTAAAAATACCCAAAAATATGTACAAGCAGATAAGAATATTACTGTACAAAAACGAGGCAATATGTCATTTGTACGGCCGCGGATCCGCGGCCCAAGCAAGGTCTGGCCGCGGTTCCGCGGTGGCATGTACTGTTTATGGCTTCTTTTTTTACATAAATGCTTAGATTTTCCTGCTGAATTTTTTAAGTATTTTTAATTCAGAAAATAACACAGTTTCAAAAAATGTACAGAGAGGGGTTAAAAATGCGTATTTCGGGTTCGATCGGAGTTTTAACTTCGCCAAAGCGTCGCCTAAAGCTCTAGCTTGGTTTTGATACCATTGTTAGGTTTACCTAGCACCTCATGAAGGGTTTGGAAGCATCACATGTGCCAAAATCAAATTTTTAAGGTACTTAGTGAACATACAAAGAATCATCACTAGAAATTTAGGGTTTCATTACATTGACATCATTACAAGTAGTAAAAGCTAGGGTTTTGAGAGTACAACCTTTGTAGCTCCCTAAACTAGACTCCTTGGCTACTTGAGAGTTAGAAAAAGGTTCGCTTGAGATCCTCTAGGTCCACGACGATCCACCCAAAGCTCCTTTGCCCAAAGCTACTTGCTTTACTTGATATGTGAATGAAGTAGAGCAAACACCCTACACAAATGGGCTAGATGTGTGTAGTATGACGATGTGGTTTGTATTCTATAATCAAAACTCTTTCTTTTTATCAACCTCACTCAAAGAAATTATCAAGAGAGGAAGAAGAAGATGGTGGCTAAGCTTTTTCTCAAAAGGAAATGTTATGAGAGTGAATAATTGAAATGAGAAAAGAATAATCTATATTAATCCTTCTCACTTCAACCATGGTTAGAACTATCTAGATGTTTATCAAATGAGTTAAAAGGCAAGAGGATAATTAACCCAAGGTTAAAAAGTGGTTGAAGCATGGTCAAAGATGATAAGCATTAACCTTGTGTGAATTATCCTTTCCCTTTTTCAAAATGATAAATAAATAGATAATCACTACAATATAAGTCTTGCATTGCCACCAAATATGTATCAACAACCATGATACAATGTATGTATGTATGTATCCATGCACATCATCATGTGCATACATGCATGCATACAAAAATAGAAAAAGAGTTTGATTAAAGAATTAATCTAAAAGTCATTTGTTAAATCCGCACTTGATTTTTCAAACCGGTCATATCATATACGACCCGACCAATAGAAAATGCCCGATTAATATACGGTATCATATATCCGTATTTAATCGGGTCCCCGCGCATATCTCATATGCACACCACATCTTTTCGCCTGAGCCAGCAAACTTCATTGTGGGACTCTAAGACTCGTTAATACGCCGGCAGTAGGTAATGATCATATCAAATACCTACAAGCCGCAAGTGGTCAGCTAAACATAACGGCCACCCGGGTATTGAGCGATCAGAAGAAAACAAGCGAACCTGTCACAACTCCCATCGAGCCAACCTGCAACACTACCGTGCAGTCCGGTCTTTTCGTCTGATATGCTGCATATCGAGTATAGGGATGGTAACGTCGACCCCAATAACTCAATAAGTCGTGCCGATGAATGGTCTATAAGAGATCGAGAAACGACTGATAACACTTATCAGCAAATCTCAACAGCCCTGGCCAGGGACTTACTGATATAGCCAATCGAGCACAGCACAGCATCAACTCCCAATACCGGGAGAGACGAAACCCCTCCTATCGCTCATTGCCTTCGTGTGTCTCGGGACTGTACCCAACGGCCACCTGCTTGCACGACTCAGTAGAGCCATGGTAGGGTGGTAATCGAAGTACAGTGGGAGAACACACAAGACTCTATGACGATCTCGGGTCTACAGACTAACCTGCACCAGTGTCACCTGAGAACTGCTATCCGACGAAAGATATAATTCCATATAGGAGTTCTCGGTGAGTCCGTCCAGTGTACCCAGTCACCACTGAGCACCCGTATACGATCTCGATGTCAAACATCGATGAATGTGGGAACATCCATCGCCCATCGTATGGGTTTAGTATTATATACGCTAGTCTACTCTGGTACATCGATGCCCCGTCTCGATACACCTACGACTAGGGACATTCCAGGATACGCTTATAAACTACAGATGTCCCACTAGTATGATCTCTATCATAATCACAGTAGTCAAGCCAATATCCTCAGGGCTTTATCAACATGTATGAATGAATAAAAGCATGATCAAATGAACATGTCAGATAAAGAAGAACCAGATAGCATACTATCATGTCGAGCAAGAATGTACACTGAATATATATTTATACATGTATAAATACATCCACTATCATATAATGGCCTCTAGGGCATACATATATCCAACAGAAACCGCCAAAAGAAAAAGGGTTATTCTAATTAAGGAATTTAGAGAAAGCGTTGGAAAAGCTCCCCTTATCTCTGCACTTATCTGGCCTCGTGATCAGTATATTTTGAGCCCGTTTCTCGACACAGTTTTACTTCAACAATCAAGTTCTTGAGCTGGTCTAGTTGACCTAGGTGAGCCCTAGACCGATTAGGTGTGTGGTATTTGTGTCGTGATTATTTTTCTTTACCTTTTGTGTGTATATTTCATTCTTTTGTTAATAACTAACATATAAAAAAACCCTCTCACAACCTTACTCTTCTTCTCCCCTTTCATATCATGGGTACCCCACATCGACCAACTCTTGCCGAACTTTGGTACCCTCAGCCATATATTACTTCATATGGCTTTTATTTTAGTAGAACGTCAAATGATCTATCCATGCCAAAAATTTCTTTGAAAGATCGGATAGACACTTCTAGGAACACAACTTGGACACCACAATCCATGTCATATCAACCTTTTCAAACTTTCACCCCTCCTCAGGTTGATATCCCTTTTGAGTGTAACATGGCGACTCTTAAACCGATGTCCATTGCTGAACGTATTGCTCAATCCCGTAACAGATCTTTCATTCCTTTCACCACTCTGGATTCTTTAGGATAACAATTCCAACCACCTTCCTATCCAGATGTTGATCCTAATCCTACCAATTCTATTCAACCATTTGAATCCTATCAATCCTGCTCGACTTTTACACCCTCACCAGACATTGCCTCTGAACATCAATTTGGGATTTTCGTATATCCGAATGAATTTGAATCTTTTACTAAAACTCTTTCTCAACCCATTTCTAGTCTGGAACAATCATAAGAAGAATTTCGGTTAGATTCATGCCGAAAAATGGAGGAATTGAATTCATCCATGGCTGCCCTCATACAACCTTATGAACCAGCAGCTAGTTCCTAACTAGCTCAAAATTTTCACATGTATTATGTGGCAATAGAGCAATTTGATGATTTGAGTAGTGAAAGTGCGCAATCTACCCTTCAAAATCAAACCTACCCGTTCCAAATTGAATTCCACAACTCCGGTTTCGAAAGTCTATCAAGTATCCCAAATGAATCATCAATTGAAGATAGAATGTTTGATGAGTTGTACGACTTTGTAGTATTTGATTTACAAAATTGTGAAGGGTCTACTTCAAATGAAATCACACCCAATCCTGTTGATCTTTACACCTCCACTCTAGAACCGGAATTGATTGAAAACCATGCTTTTGATGAGGTGTCTGAGAAATTTGACTTTCACTTAATTGAGAATATCGACGCTGGGAATATTTTGGATGATGAACCCACATTTTTGGATGAGTTTTTCTCACCAATTCATCAAGTCTTTTCACTTCCGTGTGGGCATCATCTCGAACCAATAATTGCTTTTCCCGAACTCCATATGCGTCTGGAAATTGTTGGTGATGAATGCATGGATAAGCTGAATTTTGAGGAGAGTCTTGGGGATAGCATTGAGGATGAAACAGATTTACTTGATGAATCGGATTTTCCAATTCATCTTACCCCTTCTATTGACTGTGCACACCTTCCTGAATATTTACCCGATACCATTCCTTAATCACTTCCCTCCATCCTTTCCGTCGTTCCCATTTCGCAAGCCATCGTATCATCATCATTTCCTACATCTGGTTCACCAAGTTCGGTCGACACATGTTTTCTCATGAATCTTGATAGGTTTGACCCCATTTCTCGAAATGTTGATAGATTAGAACAATCCATTTTTTCACATCGATCATTATAAATTGTACTAATTTATTCACTACATGTCCACCCTCAAGTTCGTGTTCCATTTTCCCCCCTCCGCCGTTCATCTCTTCTACCGAGACCGTATCCCGCTTCCATCCACACACAGTCTCGTGTATTCTTCATTTCTTTCCTTTACGTATTCTTCCACCAACCCGGGCATTATCACGATATATTTTTTGAATGGTTGGTATTAACTTTTGGCCTATGTAAGGCTTTGTATAGATTAATGACGTTCTCTCCCCCTAACTCTGAACTTAACACTTAAACAGTGAAAACACTGTTTCACTTAAGTTGGAGGGACCATTTTGTGTATATATATTTTGTTTGCCTTTTCTTTTATATAAAAAAAACAGGGGAGCACCGACAATTTTGACCCTCGTTGTGTAGCATGATAGTGAGGGTACTGTCAAGTTTAAGTTTGGGGGTGTGCTCGGTAAGCATCTCTATCATTTGCATTCATTTGTATATTCTGCATTTGCATACATATTTGAAAACCCATAAAAATCAGAAAATTTTCCTAAAAACATAAAAACTTTGGCATCAAGTTAGCTAGTGGGAGAACTTAGATTCAAAATTCTGATAGTTTAGTTTGATAAGATAGGACCAACTAAATCCTATTTTTAGATTTTGAAAACCTGAAAGATAACCCTTCTTTGAGTTTAACCATAGCTAATATACGTCTTTGCATCACACTACACCTGTCGTGAGTTTTGAAAATTAGATGACAAGTCTGATATGTTTGAAAACTTTTTATTGATAAACTATTTTTTGAGGATCAAATAGGTTTTTTCTGAAATAAGTAATATCAAAAAGAGTTTATAAAGTAAAGTGGATATGAAGGGATATTATTGAAACCTTAATAGAAACTAATTCTGAAGAATAACCCATCTGGAACTTGATTGGAGTGATTACACACTTGATCCACACAAACACGTCGTTTATCCTGAAAAAGAATTGAACAACTAGTTATATCTCCATTCACATTGAATTGTTATGATTTTTACGCTAAAATGAGTCCTTTTGTTTTAGGGCCTAGGTAACTTGGGCAATTAAGTCCGCCGGGGTGTCTCTACACCTAATGCCCGAAAACCAACTGGTTTGGGTGCATTGGCCCAAAGCTCACTAAGAAGTCTAGAAAGTCCAAATTAAAACAAAGTCAAGCAAGTGTTATCTCCGAGTTAAAATTCCTGACGGTTCTTTATGTGAGAATAATCTTGACATAAGACAAGTTTTTATAAAAATATTTTTTACGGAGATATGAATGTTTTATCCTATGATAAAGACTATTGCACGTTCAGGAAGGTGTGTATGATACGAAAACAAGTAAAAGTGGAGTGAAGAATAAGTCCTAGTTTCATGTTAAGGAAGATAGAAATTCTGAATTTGAAACCTGGCTGAAAAACGAAACTTGAGAAAAACTTAACTCTTTATAAAACTTGCGTGATTCTTTTGAAGCTTATCCGGTCTTTATTTTGTGACGTGTTGACTCTAATCGAACTTTTTGAAACGTAACTGTTAGGAATATTTATGCCCCAGAGGCCATTATTATTCATTGATGTATATTATAGTGGATGCTTGGACATATATATAGAGGACTTTCTTGCTCGACATGATAGTATGCTATCTGGTTACTCTTTATCTTAACATGTACACTTAGTATTATTATACTGTCTCTTTCATACATGTTGATAAAGCCCTTAGGGTATTGGCTTGACTACCAGGACTATGATGCGGATCATACTATTGGGACCTGGGTAGTCCACAAGCACATCCTTTAATTGTTCCTAGTCAGGGGTATATCGAGACAGGACATCGATATTCCAGAGTAGACTAGTGTGTACGTTTCTTGACCCTGTATGGGGCGATGGTTGATCCCATAGCTATTGGTGTTTGACATCAAAGATTGTACACATGTGCTCATTAGAGAATGGGTATACCGAACATGACTCGCCGAGAACTCCTAGTTGGTACTATACTTATCGTCAGATAGCAGTTCTTTGGTGACACTGGTACAGGTTAGTTTGTAGACCCGAGATCATCATAGAGTCTTGTGTGGTTCCCACTGTGCTTTGATTTCCTCCCTACCACGGCTCAAAGGAGTCGTGCAAACAGATGGATTTTGGGTACAGTCCCGAGTCACATGGAGGCCATGAGCGATAGGAGGGGTCTTGTCTTTCCCGGTATAGGGAGTTGATGTTGCGCTATGCTCGATTGGTTATAACAAGAAGTCCCTAGCCAGGGCTGTTGATGAGATTTACTGGTAAGAGTTATCAATAGTTTCTCGTACCGTTATAGGCAACACATCGGCATGACTTATCAAGTTATTAGGGTCTGACGATTCCACCCCTAGATTCGATATGCGACATATCAGATGAAGAGACCGGACTGTACGGTAAGTGTTACCTATAGACTTCATATGAGTTTGGACAAGCTTGCTTATTGATCTTCTATTCACTTAATACTTGGGTAGCTGTTGCGTCCAGCTAGTACCGCTGACGGCTTGTGGGTGACTGATGTGATCATTACCTACTCTTGGCGTATCGACGAGTCTTTAGAGTCCCACATAGAAGTTTCCTGGTTCAAGCGAAATGAAGTAGGGTATATATGTTGATATGTGCGGGGGCCTAATTAAATACGAGTATGTGATACCGTATTCTAATATGGCGGTTATTTGATATCAGTTAGGTTATATGTGATATAACCGGATTATTGAATCAAGTGTTGATTTGATAATATGATATATAGATAAATGATATTAGTCGGTTATATGTGCTATAACCGGATTATTAAATCAAGTGTTGATTTAATAATTCGATGTGTATTTATATTTGATATAATTATACATTAACTAATATTATAGCTCACTAATTATTTTCTTATCTTAATATATGTGTGTGTGTGTGTGTGTGTGTGTGTGTTGGATATATGTATGCCCTAAAGGCCATTATATGTATAGTGGATGCTTGGACATATGTGTATATATGACTTTCTTTCTCGACATGATAGTATGCTATCTGGTTTATTTTATCTTGACATGTTCATTTGATCATGCATTTTATTCTTTTGGTACATGTTGATAAAGCCCATAGGATAATTGCTTGACTACTGCGATTATGATGCAGATCATACTTGTTCCCGCCAAAATTTTGGCTCAAAACTCGCTCCGTATAAAATAACAATAAATAACAATAAATAAATAAATAAATAATAATAATAAAGGAGAAAATCTCCCTAGCAGAGCAAAGCTCTGTTCAAATTCCTAGGCGGGAAATGAAGCAATGCTTCTGTTTCCCCCAATCAGAGCAAAGCTCTGTTTTAAAAGATAATAAAAATCAAATCTTAAAATAAAGAAGCAACGCTTCAGCTAACTTGCGCTCTGCGCTGCGCGACACGTGGCTGCGCGGTTGCGCTAGCGCGGTTGCGCTGCGCGGTTGCGCTGCGCGACACGTGGCAGCACAGGTGCGCTAGCGCAGCTGCGCTGCGCTCTGCGCTGATTGACACGTGCCACGCGCTGGGACGTTTGCGCCAAACAGAATTAAATTCTAGAAAGTTCCTTCTGTTCTTGTTAAAACAAGAAGATTGTCTTCTGTAAAACAGAAGCCCTTGGATCAAAGATCCAACGGTGGGGAAAATTCCCCAAATCACTCAGAGAAGGATCTCTTTAACAAACTTAACAAATCTATGGGCACTATATAAAGACCCGTAGACACTAATTCAAAGGATAATAAACATCATCATTGAGAACTCTGAAGAATTGGAGAGAATTCCTCAAGAACAAAAAAGGTAAAAACCTTTAGTAAAAAGAGAAAATTCTCTTATGAACAGATCATTGATCTTAGAACAAGATCAATGATCTTCAAAGGAAAAAAATAAATAATAATAGTGCCTTGCACTTTCTGATGAACCATTGGTTCTTTGAAAACAAGAAAAACTTGTTTTCTTTGATTTAAAATCGATCAAAAGATAAAACAGTGCTCTGCACTTGCAAAAAAAATTGCACTGATGCGCTCCTGTGTTGGCGCAAGCCACCAGGGAGCACCACGTGTTAGTAGCGCAACAGCGGAGCGCACTGACACAGCGCACTGCGCTGTTGCGCTTGCGCTCAGCAGAGCGTGACACGTGTCACCACCATATGAGTTTGCGCCTTGCGCTCCTCAATTGGCGCAAAGCGCCTGACAAGCCACGTGGGGGCATTGTCAGAACATTGACTGCAATGCATTATTGAAAGGGCAGAGCCTAATAAAAGGGTCTATCAGACCAAAATAAAATGCTATGCATTATTTAAAGGGCAGAGCCCAAATAAAAACAGATGCTCTGCATCATAAATAAAGGGACGGAGCCTAAATCAAAAAAGCCTAGCAGGCCAGAATAAAATGCAGTGCATTATTAAAAAGGGGCAAAGCCCTAGCACAGGCCTAATAGGCCAAAGGCAAATAAAAATGTTGAACATTTTTCTAACTGGACTTAGCCCAATCATGGCCGTAAGTCCTCAAATTAAATTGACTGAGCATGGCTGCTCTATTAAATCAATTCACACGTGGTTCAAGGGTACATCTCTGAGCTCCTCTGACACCTGTCGTTGTAATCCTTCAACGTCGTCAGAGAGGTGATGGGTCCCGACGACCATACATACAATGGACCACCACATCCCTAAACTGGAATATGGACCACCACGTCCCTAAACTGGAACATGGACCACCACGTCCCTAAACTGGAACACGGACCGCGATATCTTTAAACTACCAATGGACCCCCACGTCCTTAAACTAGAACATGGGGGTAAGTCCAATCATGGCCGTAATTCCTCAAATTAAATTGACTGAGCATGGCTGCTCTATTAAATCAATTCACACCTGGTTCAAGGGTACATCTCTGAACTCCTCTGACACCTGTCGTTGTAATCCTTCAACGTCGTCAGAGTGGTGATGGGTCCCGACGACCATACATACAATGGACCACCACGTCCCTAAACTGGAACATGGACCACCACGTCCCTAAACTGGAACATGGACCACCACGTCCCTAAACTGGCAGTGGACCACCACGTCCCTAAACTGGAATACGGACCGCGATGTCTTTAAACTACCAATGGACCCCCACGTCCTTAAACTGGAACATGGACCACTACGTCCCTAAACTGGAACAATAGAGCCCTCAAATGTTCTTTTGCCGGATCTAAATGATCCCGTTTAAGTTGATCTTAGCCTAAAGCCTGGCTAACGTATCCTTAAATATCCCCAATCAACTTTGGTTCAAGGGTACATCTCTGAACTCCTCTGACCCCTATCGTTGTAATCCTTCAACGACGTCAGAGAGGTGACGGGTCCCGACAACTACACATCGATATGGACTGCGGGGTCCTTAAACTCGTGGACCGAAAAGTCCTTAAACTAATGTTCGTCCCAAATGGGAATGTTGGACCACCACGTCCCTAAACTGGAACATGGACCACCATGTCCCTAAACTGGAAATTGACCGCAACGTCATTAAACTAAACAATAGAGCTAATTGCTCTTTTGTTGGATCTAAACGATCCCGTTAAATTGATCTTACTCTGGAGATTAGGCTAACGTATCCTTAACAAAAGTTTAAGTTGATCTTAGCCTTAAATAGGGCTAACGTATCCTTAAACTAAAACACCAAACCCAAATCTAAGTAAATACGGATTTGGACTAATCTACGTCCTACGGACGACGGCATCACCTAGTCTCCGTATACAATCCACGGGCAACCACAAACAAAACAAACACACACGACACGAAGTGAAATTCTGGAGAAGGAGAAAGTTGTTACCGCGACGCGGTAGCGTAATTAACTGCAGGTGCTTGCGCCTATAGGGAAGAGCGTCCCCACAATCAAAAACCCCTCAGGCGAGGGGGAATCTGACGAAGTCTGCTAAATCGGCCGCATCCGTTTAAACCTCCGATACACGGTGCCATAAATCAACTTGGCATCTTCGGAGAGGTAGACGGATAAAACCAAATAGCATCTGCCCCGAATCTCAGTGTCAGGACTTCGCAGTCCTGCGCGCCGTCTTTGGGAGGGGAACAGTTCTGGCACGCTCGGTAGGAACTTTTCCTCTTTCCACTCCACACTTTGTGTGTCGTGTTTTTCCCGCGATCAAATAATCGCGGTGTGTATGTTTTTGGTTTCCCTTAGGGGAGTGGATATTAAAGCCGGCATTTCGTCTCTATGAATAATGGCATTTGCTCCCACCCTAGCAACTCAGGCTTTGTCATACCCGGCGGAGTCAAGTATAGGTCACTTGCAGCCTCAAATCTCTGCAATCCGGCTTTTCAAGAAATTAACGGGCTTCTTTTTGGGTCGATGCTCCCACCTCCCACCCTCGGTGCCTCAACACCGACGGAGGAAGCCCAGAGGATGTCTGTCGCCCACAGGCAGGCTCCCCAAGCAGCAGCCTTGCCGACGGAATCGGTCCTCAAACAGCTGGCACATGCCAGAGACCAAGGTCGACGCAGGGGGCAGAATATTCAAGCTATTCAAGAAATCAATGGCTTCGAATTGCACTAACTGCAACAGCAACTCTCGCTCTGTCCCATCTGGAGGAGTAACCTACGGGCCCCAAGCGGCCTCCCTTTTCACTATGCCAGTGGAGCAGGTAACTCAAGCCACCACTGGGCTCTTTTTCGGGACCATGCTCCCGCCAACGAGCTTCAGCGCTCCTGTACCATCGCAAGAAGCTCCCAAGAAGTCGTTTTTCAGCGCTCCTGTGCTTATTTACGCTTTACTTTGCATTATACTGTATATAAGCACACACAAAAAAATGTGATAATAAAAGAGTAGAAAGTGAAAAATTATATTTAAAAGATAGGAATAGTTTAAGAAAAACAAGAAAGTTAGATGTTTTCTTAAATGAAACTAGTAATAAGTGGTTATAAGCTGTTGTCCCAAAGGTTAGTAAGATGAAGGAAATTACTAATCTGAGGATAAAAATAAGCCTGAAAAATAGTTCCTATTCTGGAAGCCAAACATTTAAACGTTGAAACCCTACTATACGTACGTACACACATTTTGAAACTCAGGATAGTAGAGGATACCTTGAAATGCTCTTGTCTAGAAGCCAAAGTATGAAGAAAATAAAAGTGGAGAATAAAAGATAAAATGGTGAAAAGATAAATGAACACTGGTTTTGTTATCACCGCGGCAGCAATAAAAAAAAATATAGCGAGGGTGCTTTATCACCTAGTGCCTTAGACCAACTGGTTTGGGAGCCATTGCTAAGCCTTAGGTGTTGCAAGACGAGGAAAAACACCTAATTAGCAAGCACGTGAGTAATCGATCGGTTAGTACCTCAGGAAGTATTAACGGTCGCATGAAGAATGTGTGAGAAAATTCCATCTAAATATCTATTAAAAAGTACTGAGGTAGATGGACAAGAGTATGATTGCTTGAATTGAATTCTCTAAGTGTAGGGATGTCCAGTTCACACACGTAGGGGTATACGATCAATGTTTGGAAGAAAGGTAGGAATGAAAACTAAAGGCGATGTTTTATTGAGGGATGATGTGATTTCTAACATCTTTTCATGACTATTAAGATAGGGCTCATAGCAACTGAAAAGCTGGTAGAGTTGAAAACTCTTATTTTCAAGTTCTTTCTTTTATAGTTCTTATCTTTATATAATTTTCACCATCTCTCTTTTATTATACGATTTTGTGAGTGTAATCCGCTGAAAATCCTCAGGAGACAACACCCCTCCTACTAGGGATATACCACTGGCGCTGAGTAAAGAAGACCGGGGGCAACTCTCCTTCTGGACTGACTCCGCCGACTCCAACGGCGGAAATTGATGCTGCTGTTCCAACTGGAAACAGCTTTGAACCGTTAAGGATGGTGTGTAGGAACTCTCCAACTGCTATGCCGAAAAGATCTCCTCCACCTGCGGAGAGGGTTACAGAAATAAAGCTGGAGCAGCCCCCTCAACGGCTGTCCTCCAAAATTTACAAGGTCTGGCGGAGGATCCAAGACTCCGTAATCGACCAAGATCACTTTCGCCAACAGAAAAAGGCAAAAGTGCAAGAAGAAAAGAACCGTCCGAACAAACAGCAAAGGACGACCACCGCCAGGGTGCCTACTGCAACGGCCCCCTCAACTTCAACGGCCCATAAGAGAAGGAGGCCAGAGAAAATTCCCACGCCCGCGGCAAATGCCAAAGGCAGTGAACCTAAACGCCCTAAGTCCGATGGCATACAATATACATGGCGTCGGGAAAAGAGGACAGCCGTGCATCTACAGGTCATAGTCCGCTTACACGGTCAGTGACCAAAGCTCAGGAGCAACAGCAAAAGCTCCAGGAAATGATGAACGCGATGGCTGCACTCACTGGGCCAAAAGAAAGTCCCGAAGCGTCCTCGGATGAACGCCAGGAGTAAGAAACTGATGCTGAATTCCTTCGCCGGATATTAGAGAAGAAGGATAAAGAGGCTGCTGAACAAGCAGCCAACATAAAGCGAATGGCCCTCTTGTTCCAGGACATGGTGGGAATGATGATCCAACAAGATCCTCCAGCTGAAGATCCCCTGATCGTCCTTGAAGACGATAAGGGAGAAACGTCAAATCCTTCACTGACTCTGTCAACAGCCAAGGAGGAGGCAATCTCCAAGGCTGACCTGGACGAATATATAGCTCAGCAAATCCGGGCTCATCAGGCGACTGAAGCAGCCGGTCAGGTCGTAAAAACGGGGCGACCGTACCCCGGCTGGTATGACCATATCAATTACCCGCCGGGATATACGATCCCTAAGTTCCACATATATAAAGGGACAAGGAATCCGCATCAGCATGTCGCTCAATTCAGGGCCTTATGCGGAAATACTGGCGGTGATGATAAATTGTTGCTTCGCCAGTTCGTTGGTAGCTTATCGGATACAGCATTCGAGTGGTACTCCGAGCTTCCGAACGACTCCGTCAAAACTTTCACTGAAATGGAGTTGTTGTTTACCCAGTGTTTTGCTAGCGCCAGCGAGCGTGCTCCCATAACAGCTTTGATCAATGCCAGAGTAAAGCCGAATGAGACGTGGGTTCAATATGCAATCCGATGGCGGAACTTATGGTCGAAGTGCGAACAACGCATAGAAGAAGCACCTGCGGTAGGCATGTTCGTGGGCACTCTTGATCCGCAAACGACCATCTCGCAAATCATGATGTTCTTCAAACCGACCACCTTCCAGGCCTTGATCGACAAATTAGCCCAAATGGACCAGATGGGCCATGGACCATCTCCTCCAAAACTCGACTCTCGAAATGAGAAGAAAGGAAAAGCGATCGTCATCGCCAATGCTCAACAACAGCCGAGCAACTCAGAGCCGGTCGTTCGCCAAAATGACGTGCGTCCACGCCCATCCCTCGAGGAGAGACTAGGACGTCCTTACTCGTTTCCTCAGAATAAGACAAGAAGACTGTTTGAGCTGGCAGTGTGCAACAGACTCATCAAACTTCCAAGTCCAAAACGTCTGTTGCAGCCAGGCGATCCCAATAATCCCAATTATTGCCCTTACCACCAAACGGTAAGTCTCCCGATCGAGAATTGTTTCGTCTTTAAGGGATGGATCGAAGATCAGTACCTACAAGGCAAGTTTGCCCTGTCTGAAAAGTAGAAGGTAAACCCACCACAGCCCCACACTCTAAGGAAGACGGACGCACCGGGGGCAACTTGTCATGTGATCTCTCACTCATTAGTGGATGATAAAGAGGCTCCTTGCGCTGAGAAACCGAGAGCTGGCCCTGAACCAGAAATTCCGCGTCCGTCAGACGAGTTGATCGATGCCTTCCTGAATGAGATTCGTCTGAAAGTTAAAGCCAATCAAGAGCATGAGATGGCCATACTGGAAGGAGCCAAACACCGCCAACTAGACCAAAGAGTCGAGGCACTTTCGTCAAATCAAAAGTCATCCGCTGCGGATAAAAATAAATTCAAGACGAGGAAAAGGTTTGCTAAAGCCCTATCTGTGGGAATGAAGCTACCACCCTCTGAAGAAAATACTCTCGGTGGAGTAGAGATACATCCTAATTTCTGCTTATATCATCAGAAGATCATACATCCTACCGAAGACTGCGACTCCTTTAAGTGTTGGTGGCAAGGATATGTCACTCAAAAGCAACACTTCAACAGGACAAAGCGTAAAGCTCCTAGACATCAGAAAAATGCGATAGATGAGTGCAAAAGAGCCGCCGCCGATTGTCATATAGCCGACTCCAAGGGTTCGAAAATTATTAACTTTGGAAGCGACTCTGACGAAGAAGCTGCCCTTAACCCTCTCCTCAAGGAATCCATTTCAAAAATGAATGAATTGAGGAGTTGCGAGGACGTTCAGCCGTGCAATCGCATGCTACTCGGAAAAAATTTCGGCCCCGCAAACAAAGGATCGAGCAAAAAGGATAAAGGGAAGGGAAAAACAGCCCTCGTAGCCAATACTCAACAGCAATCGAGTAGCCCTAGACCGGTTGTTTGCCAAAACAACAAGCGGCAACCCCTCCAGGAAAAGTTGAAACGTCCTTACTCGTTTCCGCGAGGTAAAACAAGGGGACTGTTCGAGCTGGCAGTACGCGATAGACTCATCAGTCTGCCGAGTCCAAAATGTCTGTTGCAGCCAGGCGATGTTAATAATCCTAATTATTGCCCTTACCACCAAACAGTGGGTCACCTGATCGAGAATTGCTACGTCTTCAAAAACTAGGTTGAAGACCAATACCAATAGGGCAAGTTCGCGCTGTCTGAAAACTGGAAGGTGAGCCCGCCACAACCGCATGCTCCGAGAAAGATGGATACGCCGGGGGCATCATGCTCAGTCATAGAAAAAGCCCAATTGACCGAAAAGTCAGTAAACTAGAGATTCGCCTCGAATATGGCGGTAACGGACTGCAACGTCCTTAAACTAACGGCGGACCGAAACGTACTTAAACTAATGGCGGACCGAAACGTCCTTAAACTAATGATGGACCGCAATGTCCTAAAACTTGCAAATGACCGAAATGTCTTTAAACTACTACCGCAGCATCCTTAGACTGACGAGATGATGATGATAAAAAAAACGGTACGTCCATAAGCAAAATGGGCACGGATGAAAACCCGAAAGGGCTCCGTGAGTAAAAACAGCAGGACTACCGGCGAGTGTTCGTGAAAACCTGAAAGGGCGCAACCTCGTAAAAAAAAAGGAGAAAAAAAAGAATAAAAAAGAAACGGTACGTCCATAAGCAAAATGGGCACGGATGAAAACCCGAAAGGGCTCTGTGAGTAAAAACTGCAGGACTACCAGCGAGTGTTTGTGAAAACCCAAAAGGGCGCAACCTCGTTAAAGGACACTTACAAGGTCCTCTCGACCTTGTAAGGAGAAATCACCCATGTGAGATCCTTACGACCCACAGGGAAGTAACACACTTAGGGATCTCACGATTCCTAAGGAGAAAATACGCTCGCGAGATCCTCACGACTCGTAAGGAGAACTCTCTTATGGGACCCTCACGGCTCATAAGATTTGAAAGTCTTAAGTTACAGAGGCCTAAACCTGTGCTTAAGCAAACCCCCCACAACCTTCAGTATTGCCCTACAAGTGGCTCAGCATTGACCCTTGTATACAATCCACGGGCGCGAATAAACATTTCCCTAACCAAGTCCCATCCGTGACTAGGGATATGTACATGTGGTGAACAACCCTTGTAAGTCCTCTCGACTTATAAGGAGAAAACCCTTTTGTAAGATCCTTACGACTTACAGGGGAACATACACTTAGGAATCCTCACGATACCTAAGGAGAAAACACACCTACGAGATCCTCACGACTTGTAGGGAGAAATACCTTCGTGGGACCCTTACGGCTCATGAAGTCAAAAGCCTTAGCCGACAGGACCTTAACCCTGTTCGCTAAGCCACCTTTGTTCGACATCGACGGAGGAAAATGATGATTTGCTCCTGGCAATATCCCAGTTGTAGCGGTGCTGATGCCGAAATCGGTGTCTAATTTCAGGTTTATGGTGAAAAGCCGGTAGGCCGCATATGCATACGAAGTAGCCGAAATGATGGGGCAACTTGCAAAAAAAAGCAGCAAGTAAAAACGTATGCATACAAAACAACCGAAATGATTGGGCAACTCGCAATAAAAAACAGCGAGTAAAAATAAAATAAATAGCCGAAATGATTAGGCACCGCGAAAAATAGCCGAAATGATTGGGCAATCGCGATCTTCGCGATATAAAAAGATGAAATGATAGAGCGTCGCGGAAAGAATAAAGAATAAAAAAAAATGAATGATGAAAGAATGAAAATTTTTCCCTACAGGTGAGATCACACCGATCCCTGTATACAATCCAGGGGCGCAAACAGAGAGGAAACCATCCCTTCCCAACAGGCTCCACCAGAAAGCGAAGCCAAGTCTCGACGGTTCATAGACAATCTAGAGACAACCTCGACATTTGTCGCAATATTGCAGGCACAATGTCAACAAATGAAGCAAAAGAAGATCACTAGCTTCAGGGTCTCGACGTCGATATCAACAACTTAGAGATCACCAACGGTGTTTCCCCTCACTCCAACCAGATGCAGACGTGATGTCAACAACCGACCTCAGAGTCGCAACGAAACGGAGCCATGGCAAAGTCCCTAGTTCCAAATCTCAAATGGCCATATCTACAGCCTGGAGACCAACAACGGCGTTCCTTCGCAGTCCAACAGGATATAGATGCAACGTTAATGAAAGACCTCACGGTTGAAACAAAGCGGAGTAACGGCAAAATCCCAACTCCACCTTAGCATTCATCTCGTTACAGCATACGCAATGTCAACAACAGACGCAATGTCGACAAAATCTCAGCTCCACCTCAGCATTCGTCTCGTTACAGCAGACGCAATGTCGACAACAGCGTCCTTCCTCCAATAGGATTCGGACATGACAAAACAAACGAAGCGAAGGCCAAATTCCTGGCTTCGAGGTCTTAACGGCAAATCATGTAAAGCCTGAAAGACAACTGGAGATCATCTCACACTAGCGCGAAATGGTTACCACTTCGACGTTCGTCTCAACACAGCAGACACAACACAATCAAACTAATGGAGCCACGGCAAAATCCCTAGTTCCAAATCTCGACGGTTAACCAGCAACCTAGAGACAACCGCGACGTTCGTCTCGATACAGCAGACGAGTTGTCACCCCAGCGTTCTTCCTCCAGCAGGGTTCAGACGCGATAATCAAACTAATGGAGTCACGGCAAAATACCTAGTTCCAAATCTCGACGGTTCACTAGCAACCTAGAGACAACCGTGACGTTCGTCTCGATACAGCAGATGAGTTGTCACCCCGGCGTTCTTCCTCCAGCAGGGTTCAGACGCGACAATCAAACAAATGGAGCCACGGAAAAATCCCTAGTTCCAAACCTCGACGGTTCACCAGCAACCTAGAGACAACCGCAACGTTCGTCTTGATACAGCAGACGAGTTGTCACCCCAGCGTTCTTCCTCCAGCAGGGTTTAGACGCGACAATCAAATAAACGGAGCCACGGCAAAACCCCTAGTTCCAAACCTCGACGGTTCACCAGCAACCTAGAGACAACCGCGACATTCGTCTAGATACAGCAGACGCGATGCCAGCAAATGAAGCAAAGGCCAAATTCCTAGCTTCAGGGTCTTGACGGCAACTCATATAAAACCTGAAAGACTATCGGAGATCATCCCACACCAACGCGGAGTGGTTATGACTCATCGGGGCTCTCCAAAATGAGCCTAACCTCAAGTAAAAAGCGGCATGGCAAAATACCTAACGCTTGCTCTTCCGACAGTCAAACTGCCAAGGAGGATTGCTTGAAGACGTCTTGTCCAGCCCACGAAGGGATCAGAGACACGGCAGTCGCAGGGCTACTCGAACAGCACGATTGCCTATCGAGGAATATATCAGCTTATGCGACGGTACAATGGCCAAAACCCTAAGTACCACAGACCCTAACGGACTTCTGTCGTAAAGAGCAGAGGTTAACTGTGACGTTAGGATATTCTTGCGAGAAATGCTCGATTCGTCTCGACTTGTGAAGAAATTGATGTCTTTGCGAGAACTTCTCGATGCGGTTCGACTCGTAAGATAAAGCCTTAGGCAGCAGGGATTAAAAAGAAAACCTGTTTCCTAAGCACTGGGACCCTGCAAGTTGGCCCAAAATGGTCTCTTGCGTACTATCCACGGGTCTCACTCTCCGAACTCGAATCTCAACAAGGAGGGAAACAACCGCTTACTGGTCCTCTCAACTCATAAGAGGGAAAATTCTCTTATAAGATCCTTACGACTTATATGAGAAAACACACTTAGGAGTCCTCACGACCCCTAAGGAGAAAATACACCTACGAGATCCTCACGATCCGTAGGGAGAAAAGTCTTTGTGAGACCCTCACGACTCATAAAGTTGAAAAGTCTTAGGCTACAAGGACCCTAAACTTGTCTCCTAAGCCCTCGATTCCATGGCTACTCCTAACTTTGCACTACTTCACCCACGTACATACTTACGTGGGCAAAGTAGTGGGGGGCATTTGTTCCCGCCAAAATTTTGGCTCAAAACTCGCTCCGTATAAAATAACAACAATAAAATAACAATAAATAACAATAAATAAATAATAATAATAATAAAGGAGAAAATCTCCCTGGCAGAGCAAAGCTCTGTTCAAATTCCAAGGCGGGAAATGAAGCAATGCTTCTGTTTCCCCCAATCAGAGCAAAGCTCTGTTTTAAAAGATAATAAAAATCAAATCTTAAAATAAAAAAGCAACGCTTCAGCTAACTTGCGCTCTGCGCTGCGCGACACGTGGCAGCGCAGTTACGCTAGCGCGGTTGCGCTGCGCGGTTGCGCTGCGCGGTTGCGCTGCGCGACACGTGGCTGCGCAGTTGCGCTGCGCTCTGCGCTGCGCGACACGTGGCAGCGCAGTTGCGCTAGCACAGTTGCACTGTGCTCTGCGCTGCGTGACACGTGTCACGCGCTGGGAAGTTTGCGCCAAACAGAATTAAATTTTAGAAAGATCCTTCTGTTCTTCTTAAAACAAGAAGATTGTCTTCTGTAAAACAGAAGCCCTTGGATCAAAGATCCAATGGTGGGGAAAATTCCCCAAATCACTCAGAGAAGAATCTCTTTAAGAAACTTAACAAATCTATGGGCACTATATAAAGACCCCTAGACACCAATTCAAAGGATCAAAAACATCATCATTGAGAACTCTGAAGAATTGGAGAGAATTCCTCAAGAACAAAAAAGGTAAAAACCTTTAGAAAAAAGAGAAAATTCTCTTATGAACAGATCATTGATCTGAGAACAAGATCAATGATCTTCAATGGAAAAAAATAAATAATAATAGTGCCTTGCACTTTCTTATGAACCATTGGTTCTTTGAAAACAAGAAAAAATCGTTTTCTTTGATTTAAAATCGATCAAAAGATAAAACAGTGCTCTGCACTTGCAAAAAAAATTGCACTGATGCGCTCCTGTGTTGGCGCAAGCCACCAGGGAGCGCCACGTGTCAGCAGCGCAACAGCGCAGCGCCCTGACACAGCGCACTGCGCTGTTGCGCTTGCGCTCATCAGAGCGTGACACGTGTCACCACCATATGGGATTGCGCCTTGCGCTCCTCAATTGGCGCAAAAGCCTGACAAGCCACGTGGGGGCATTGTCAGAAAATTGAATGCAATGCATTATTGAAAGGGCAGAGCCCAATAAAAGGGTCTATCAGACCAAAATAAAATGCTATGCATTATTTAAAGGGCAGAGCCCAAATAAAAACAGATGCTCTGCATCATAAATAAAGGGACGGAGCCTAAATCAAAAAAGCCTAGCAGGCCAGAATAAAATGTGGTGCATTATTAAAAAGGGGCAAAGCCCAAGCACAGGCCTAATAGGCCAAAGGAAAATAAAAATGTTGAACATTTTTCTAACCGGACTTAGTCCAATAATGGCCATAAGTCCTCAAATTAAATTGACTGAGTATGGCTGCTCTATTAAATCAATTCACACCTGGTTCAAGGGTACATCTCTGAACTCCTCTGACACCTGTCGTTGTAATCCTTCAATGTCGTCAGAGAGGTGATGGATCCCGACGACCATACATACAATGGACCACTACGTCCCTAAACTGGAACATGGACCACCACGTCCCTAAACAGGAACATGGACCACCACGTCTGGAACATGGACCACCATGTCCCTAAACTGGCAGTGGACCACCACGTCCCTAAACTGGAACATGGACGACCACGTCCCTAAACTGGAACACGGACCGCAATGTCTTTAAACTACCAATGGACCCCCACGTCCTTAAACTGGAACATGGACCACTACGTCCCTAAACTGGAACAAAAGAGCCCTCAAATGTTCTTTTGCCGGATCTAAACGATCCCGTTTAAGTTGATCTTAGCCTAAAGCCAGGCTAACGTATCCTTAAACATCCCCAATCAACTTTGGTTCAAGGGTACATCTCTGAACTCCTCTGACCCCTATCGTTGTAATCCTTCAACGACGTCAGAGAGGTGACGGGTCCCGACAACCACACATCGATATGGACTGCGGGGTCCTTAAACTCGTGGACCGAAATGTCCTTAAACTAATGTTCGTCCCAAATGGGAATGTTGGACCACCACGTCCCTAAACTGGAACATGGACCACCATGTCCCTAAACTGGAAATTGACCGCAACATCATTAAACTAAACAATAGAGCCAATTGCTCTTTTGTTGGATCTAAACGATCCCGTTAAGTTGATCTTAGTCTGGAGATTAGGCTAACGTATCCATAACAAAAGTTTAAGTTGAACTTAGCCTTAAATAGGGCTAATGTATCCTTAAACTAAAACACCAAACCCAAATCTAAGTAAATATGGATTTGTACTAATCCACATCCTATGGGCAACGGCATCACTTAGTCTCCGTATACAATCCACGGGCAACCACAAACAAAACAAACACATACGACACGAAGTGAAATTCTGGAGCAGGAGAAAGTTGTTACCGCGACGCGATAGCGTAATTAACTGCAGGGGCTTGCGCCTGCAGGGAAGAGCGTCCCCACAATCAAAAACCCCTCAGGCGAGGGGGAATCTGACGAAGTCTGCTAAATCGGCCGCATCCGTCTAAACCTCCGATACACGGTGCCATAAATCAACTTGGCATCTTCGGAGAGGTAGACGGATGAACCAAAATAGCATTTGCCCCGAATCTCAGTGTCAGGACTTCGCAGTCCTGCGCGCCGTCTTTCGGAGGGGAACAATACTACTGGGACACTTATAGTTTATAAGCATATCCTTTAACTGTTCCTAGTCGTGGGTGTATCGATACGGGGCATCGATATTCCAGAGTAGACTAGCGTATACCATTCTTGTCCCATATGATGGGCGATGGATGATCCCATATCCATCTGGTGTAATGACACCAAAGATTGTATGCGGGTGCTCAGTGGAGACTGGGTACACTGAACGGACTCGCCGAGAACTCCTATGTGGTATTATATCTATCGTCGGATAGCAGTTCTCAGGTGACACAGATACAGGTTAGTCTGTAGACCCAAGATCGTCATCGAGTCTTGTGTGTCCTCCTACTGTACTTTGATCTCCACCCTTCCACGGCTCTACAGAGTCATGCAAAGAGGTGGATTTTGGGTACGTTCCCGAGGCACATGGAGGGAATGAGCGATAGGAGGGGTTTCTTCTCTTCCGGTATTAGGGGTTGATGTTGTGCTATGCTCGATTGGCTATAACAGGAAGTCCCTGGCCAGGGCTGCTGAGATTTACTGATAAATGTTATCAGTAGTTTCTCGATCTGTTATAAACCATACACCAGCATGACTTATTGAGTTATTGGGGTCGACGATACCATCCCTAGACTCGATATGCAATATATCTGTTGAAGAGACCGGACTGTACGGTAAGTGTTGCCAGCTGGCTCGACGAGAGTTTTGACAGCTTCGCTGGTTTTCTTTTGATCGCTCAATACCCGGGTGGCCGTTACATTTAGCTAACCGCTTGCGGCTTGTAGGTATTTGATATGATCATCACCTACTGCCGGCGTATTGACCAGTCTTAGAGTCTCACAAAGGAGTTTCCTAGCCCAGGCGAAATGATGTGGTGTGCATATGAGATATGCATGGGGACCCGATTAAATACATGCATGTGATACCGTATATTAATCGGGCGTTTTACTATTGGTTGGGTCGTATGTGATATGACCGGTTTGTTAAATCAAGTGTTGGTTTAACATTAACTTTTAGCTCATTTCTTTTAAATCCATTTCTTTGTTGTATGCATGCATGTATGCATATGTTTATGTTGATGCACATGATGACGTGCATGCACACATACATGCATACATTCTTGTGTGTCATGGTTGTTGATACACAAGTGGCGGCAATACAAGACTCACATGGAAATAATTATATATATATCTATTTTTGAGCAAAACAAATAGAAAATAAACTCATGGTTGAAATTTGCTCATATCTCTTCACTTAACCTTTCCTTTAACCATGAGCTATTTTCCATGGTTGTTATTACTCCAAAAGAAATATCTAGATATTTATTAACCCATGGTCAAGTGTGAGAATGATTTAATATATAGATATTATTCATTCTCATTTTCTTTTATGCTTATCACTTTGAGCTCTTAAGTATTCCATCATCTTCTTCCTCATTCTCTTGCTCTCTTGATTTTTAAAAAGGAGTGAGTTAGAAAAAAAGATTGGGTTTTGAAGTAAGAAAACACACCACCTCATCATTCTACTCTAATCTAGCCAATTAGTTTAGAGTGTTAGCTTCATCTTCTTCTTTGATCAAGTGGAGCTAGGAGCTTGGATAAAGGGACTTCGGGTGGATCATCGTGGAATTGGAGGGCCTCTATCGATCCATTTCAAACTCTCATAGTGCCAAGGAGTCACCAAGGGAAGTCTACAAAGGTTGTATTCTTTTCACTTAGTGATAATATGTTCATAGTATGTGTTACTTTTGTTGTTACCCTAAACTTCTAGTTAAAGATCCATGCTTTGTTTGCTTAGCACCTCTATAAATTTTAAAGTGGCATGTGTGCTGCTTCCATATTGTACAGTAGGTGCTAGGCAAACCCAACAATGGTATCAGAGCCAAGATAGAATTTTAGACACGGTATTAAAACTATTACAAAAATGAAATCGACTCCGAAAACACGATATGTGAAACCCTAATTTTTGCTCTCTGGAAATTTTTTAAAAATTCGTTTAAAAAATTTTCAAACAACTGCAGAACACTATATGGGACAATATAAGAACACAGGTGAAATACGGAGGGTTGTGCTCGGAATTGGACCGAGCACAAGGCTTAGAATTCCGGCCTGGCCGACCCCCCTCCCCCATTCTGCTCTGTATTTCTCCAGTGCTCTGTTGTCTAGAATTTGGGGTTTCAGGTATTGTTTGCTTAGCCTAAATTTTCATGTGATGATTATTTTGATTAGGGGCTAATTCGTAGTGTTTCGTAGTCGTATAATCTAACACTGTATTGGTAACCTTGACAATGTTTAGCAGTTCGAACGAACTTCAAAACCCCACATCTTAACCCCGCTGAAATTTCCAAGTGTTGTAATTTTCCTAAGTTAACTTCATATTCAATAGTCATGCAAGTGTTCCCATGGACCCTCTAGAAGAATAGAATAAGATTAACACGATTCTATATCCACGGAACCGCGATCGAACCCTAGGGTTTGCCATAGTTCCGTGGTGCCATAGGTGAGGCATTGGTTAACCCCTTCTATGGCTGGTCCATAGACACTGTGGCCCGTTTTTGAGTATTTGTGACTTTGCTCAAGTGTTGAGCTTTCGGGGTAAATTGTGGGTGTATGTTGATTCGATCGAAACGTTAAACATCGTCTTGATATATGTGATTGTGATAATTGCAATTGTTGTTTTTCACTTTCTTTTCTGCGACCGTAAGTGTAGTATGTGGTGTATCGCCGGTTTCATTGCTATACATCAACGACAATCGGGATACGCATACTTGCTTACGTTGATGATATGAGATATTATGTGTTGCTGAGATATGATGTGCAGGATTGTCGCGATCGAATAGCCGGGGATTTTATGTGAGATGAGAGTCTTTATTTTCATTCATGTAAATATCAATTGTATGTAATATTCTTTTATTTGGGGCACTTTCGGGTTGAGGATGATGTCATCATTATTGTATATTATTTACTTTTCCGCATTAGGATAGACCCAAGGAGGGGAGCACAAGTGATCGGGTTCTAGGGTTCAGTGGGAGGCCATCTCTGTCGGGTTACTAGGCACTCTAATAAGGTTCTACAAGGCATCAACCATGCCCGATTCAAAATTTAGCCGTGCCGAACAACCCTAACCAAGATCTTTAAACTAAAGATTAGGCGAAACAAAGCATGTTAAACACTTTAACACTAAGAATTTGGGATTGCTATAGCGCCGTTGTTGTCACAATACAGCGGTATTGGATCAACAATGGTAGGAACCACTTGAAGCTCCATGAGGAACTTCTTCATCCAGACAGCTTCCTTTGCGGCATCGCAAGCAGCTATGTACTCCGCTTCCATAGTTGAGTCAGCAACGGTTTCCTGCTTGGAACTCTTCCAGCAAACCGCCCCTCCATTGAGGGTAAAGACATAACCCGACATGGACTTGGAGTCATCCTTGTCACTCTGGAAGTTAGAGTTAGCAAAGGCCTCGATCTGGTGGTCTTTTCCGCCGTACACCAAGAACATCTCCTTAGTCCTTCTCAGGTACTTGAGAATGTTCTTTACTGCTATCCAGTGTTTCTCCCCTGGGTCCGACTGATACCGGCTTACAACGCTCAATGCGTATGCTACATCTGGTCTGGTACACAACATTGCATACATTATAGAGCCTACCGCAGATGCGTAGGGTATAGATGACATGCGAGCCCTTTCCAAATCAGTCTTGGGAGACATCTCTTTGGAGAGGGTGATTCCGTGACAAGCCGGTAGATTACCGTGCTTGGAATCTTCCATACTGAATCGTTTCAGTATGGTGTCGATGTACCTGGACTGTGAAAGTCCTAACATCCTCTTAGATCTATCACGATAGATCTGGATCCCCAGAATGTAGTTGGCATCACCCAGGTCCTTCATGGAGAACCTCTGTGACAAGAATCCTTTGACTGACTGTAGCATAGGAATATCATTTCCTATTAGGAGAATGTCATCCACGTACAAGACGAGGAATACCACAGTTCTCCCTACAATCTTGCTGTAAATGCATGGTTCATCTAGGTTTTTGATAAAGTCAAATTCTTTGACAGTATCATCAAAGAAGATGTTCCAACTCTGCGATGCCTGCTTCAGTCCATAGATGGACTTGAGCAAGTTGCACACTTTACTGCTGCTCCCACTTTGAATGAATCCCTCCGGCTGATCCATATAGACGCACTCTTCTAAATTTCCATTTAGGAAAGCCGTCTTTACGTCCATCTGCTAGATCTCATAATCGTGGAAGGCAGCAATGGCAAGAAGGATCCGAATGGATTTGAGCATAGCCACTGGAGAAAAGGTCTCGTCATAGTCCAAACCAGGTCTTTGACGAAAGCCCTTTGCAACAAGTCTAGCTTTATAGGTTTCAACCTGCCCATCAACACCAATCTTCTTTCTAAAGATCCATTTGCAGCTTACGGGGTTTACCCCTTCTGGAGCAAAGTCCAAAGTCCAAACTTTGTTGGTGTACATGGACTCCATTTCGGTCCGCATTGCATCCAGCCATTTTACCGAGTCACCGCTCTGAATGGCTTGCTGGAAGCTAGTAGGCTCACCATAATCAATATTACAATCCTCTCTATCCCCGTCTATGAGAAATCCGTAGTATCTCTCGGGCGGATGAGACTGCCTGCTACTCCTGCGGAGTGGCGCTGGGATGTCCGGTTCTCCTGAAACTTCTGGTTCTTCCAAGCTTTCAGTAATAGCTTGTGGTTCTGGAATTTCTTCCAGTTCTACTACGCTCCCACTTGTTCCTTTTTCTAAAAACTGATGTTCCCGAAAGTGGGAATGACGAGAAACAAAAACCTTTTGTTCCTCTGCGTAATAGAAAAGATACCACCTAGAGTTCTTTGGGTATCCCACAAACTTACACAGTACTGAGCGTGCCTCGAGTTTGTCTGCATGCTGCTTTTTAACAAAAGCTGGACATCCCCATATCTTCAAATACTGAAGATGGGGTTTCTTCCAACACCACATCTGAAATGGTATGGTAGGCACAGTCTTGGAGGGAACCTTGTTCAAAAGATATGCAGCTGATTCTAGTGCATAACCCCAGAATGATCGCGGTAACTCAGCCTTACTCATCATGGAACGAACCATATCCAATAGGGTTCGATTCTGCCTTTCCGATACACCGTTGTGTTGTGGTGTGTATGGAGGAGTAAGCTGAATTCCATTCTCTTTTAAGTAGTCCAGAAACTCGGCACTCAAGTATTCACCACCTCGATCAGATCTCAGTGTCTTGATACTTTTGCATGTTTGTTTTTCAACTTCATTTTTGTATTCCCGAAATTTCTCAAAGGCCTCGGATTTTTACTTCATCAGGAAGACATGTCCATACCTAGAGAAATCATCTGTGAAAGTAATGAAGTATGAATAACCACCTCGCGCATGTGTAGACATTGGACCACACACGTCACTGTGTATGAGTCCCAAGAGCTCGCTCGCTCTTACTCCGTGTCCAGTGAACGGAGTCTTTGTCATCTTTCCCATGAGACAAGATTCACAAGTGGCATAAGACTGATACTCGAACGGATTCAAGTATCCCTCTTTATGTAACTTAGTTAACCGTGTCTCATTAATGTGACCCAGTCTACAATGCCATAAGAAAGCCTGATTTAATTCCGGAGACTTTCTTTTAAGTGTGTTCTGGACACTGAAAATCTGAGCTTGATTCAATACGTATATCCCATTTTCTAATGTACCTGACCCAATCAGAACTTGATTTAGGTGGATGTGGACCACATCGCTTACAAAAGTAAAATCATATCCTTCCTTAGAAAGTAAGGATACAGATATGATATTACAAGTCGCACCTGGTACATACAAACAGTTACGCAGAATCAATATCTGCCAAGTTGTCAGTCCAAGATGATAATCCCCTACGGATTCAGTGTTCATGCTCATTCCGTTAGCAACCCTGAGAGTCATATCACCTATCATGATAATCCTATGGTTTCTCAGAGCCTATAACGAATTACAGATGTGAGATCCTAATTCGGTATCCAATACCTAGGAAGTAGGGTTAACTGACATACAGTTCTCTATTACAAACACACCCGAAGCCGAAGCCACAACATGTTTCGAATCCTGGCTACTGGCTTTGCTAGCCCTGCAATCATTCTGCCAATGTTCATTCCCGTAATAATAGGAACGTCCCTATTTTACTACATCCAGTCCCGAAACTTTTGCCCTTCCCTTTCTTTCTACTTCCCTGGTTTCCTTCAGGGTAGAAGGCAGAGATTGTAGAATCAAGTCAGCATCTGACCCGTTCTTCAACGTGGTCTTCAGGTCCGTGAGCTCAAAATAGCTGGTCTCTGTAAGGACGTTGCCCCCTACAGATGACCCGATAGCCAACCACGCTTGAAGCAATTCGTTCGAGGTCTCATATCTTGCGATACGAGATTGCTCTCCATATAAATCTTGGTTATAGAGGAAGATAGAAACTAAGTCCATCTTCTCGTGCTGCCTCTGGTATGCACCATCAACTGAAGCTAACACGAAGCACTTAGATTTCGCACAGTCTTCTTCCGATGTCTTACGGATATCAATATCCGTGACAGGGGAAACTGGTCCTAGACGGCAGGGGTTTGATTAGTTAAGAGGTGTCCCAGCTTGTCATGGGTAATGGACATCTGGACAGACCTTTGCCAATCATAACAGTCAGATTCAGTAATTTTATTATCCAGATGTAACCTATGTCTGGTCACTGGGTCGCTGCAATTAAGAGAGAGAGAAGAAAACACTCAGCATGATACTCTTGCAAGTTTAGATTGGTTTTTAATTTATCTAAACAGGATGGCTCCCACTGTTTCTCGAATCCTTCCTCAAACCATAAAAGAAGAATTAGTCGGGATCAATCTCACCGTACAATACTTGCTTAACCGTTCAGCCAGGCCAGTGTTGGTACTTCGAGAGAGGTTTTCCAACGCTTTCGCGAAGTTCCTTAATTAAATAACCTCTTTTCCCTGTGGGCGTAGCCCCGCTAACACCTTTCTAGACACCTACTTGGTTTATAGCATTGATTGTTAAGTGAGAAAGTTCCCGAGGAGTAGCATATACTCACAGTAGGATCGGGATCCAAATATCATCGTGTGATAAAACTGAAGGAATCCTACCAGAATCATCACACTCCAAATGGTATGCAGCGCTAGCAAGTTTCAGTTTCTTTAGAAACTCCCGATGTGGATTTTTGCCCCATGCTCTTATGACCTTGACGAAGGCCAACATATCATAAGTCACATGTCAAGTTCTACTCGTCATTATCCAGGTTAATTTGAACTCACCCGTACATACCCTTGACGAAGGCCAAAATAGTAGTACGACTGTCCCGAACCAACGCATGTATCTATGCTACAGATAAATATTCAGCAGCTACCAATCACTATGCCTTGGCGAAGGTCAAAATACATAGCTTGAATACTACTGAATATTTAACTGAAATGACGGAGGGCTACGAATGGTTTTGGCGAAACCGTGAACATAGTGAACATGATATAATCGAAGGAACCTGATAGCTTTCAAAAGGAGTGGTTTAAGCTCCGCATTTTTAAAAGTTGGTTTTTGAAAAGAACCGAGTGGTTTTGAAATTGTTCCAACGAGTTTACTTTGGTTTATTTTCTTGCATTAATTTAATGTGTCCCATCATTTAATCCTACCATTGCAGAAAACAACGAAAATATGACGTAAGCTTATGCCATCCGCATTCGCCACGGGGCCCCGTCATCACCCATTATGTTACTTAACTAACGACAGAGCGTGGGCTGGACTAGCGCGGATCCAAAACATAAGCAACGCCCACTAGATATCATATGTAGATATATACATTCGTCAGATGCAATGATAGCCATTCCAGATCACAGATGAACACTTTTGATATACTAGGAATCCGCGTTTCGTTCGAGTCTGCAACGAAAGACGGATTACACGGTCACGATGCATAGCCAAACCCTACCTTAGACCCCTACGGGTGCGGCAAACTACCCGCCAAGTACCCGAAGTGAAGCAACCTCCCTCAACAACGTGAGTAGGCCACTCGGCACTTCGAGATCCCCGGTAGTTTGTGCACCCCACCTTGGGTCTATCCTAGGAGAAAAAACAGTAAAAGAAATAATATACAATGGCGGCTACAACCTCATCCCGGATGTGCGGCCATAAAAATAATATTACATCAATTACAAATTTTACATTGAATGAAAGAAAAAGAAATTCTCATCTCACAAACCCCGGCTATTCATCCGCGACAATCCAACAAGTTCATATACACAAACCATCAACATTACAGATCACAGATATGTATAACCCCCACTAATCGACGTATAGCGATTAGCAAACGTTCAATACATATATCACATCACAGATAAAATCAATTAGCCAAAGTTTACGGAATTTCGATCAAAAATACGGATTTGCAACTACCCCAAACACAACTTTGTTCTCTGGAAATTCTGGGCAGAAACAAAATATGCTAAAAATCCCAAAACAGAACACTGGAAACACTGCACCAAAAACGACCCACGGCCGAGTCAACTCGACCGCAGATCCGCGGCAAGAAGCATGTTCTTGCCGCGGTTCCGCAGCGCTTTGACCGAGTCACTGGATCGTTTTTACTGAGGTTTCTTAAAAAACCCTGAGCCGATTTTTAGTGTATGTGGAATTATTTTTTGAACAGGTTTAAAAATCGACAGAAACTTGAATTTTTGGACGTGTTTTGCGATTATTTCTCCGATCGAAATTCTAAATACTTTGCTAACATGCTAGTTTGTGTTTAGCCAGGCTCTGATACCACTGTAAGTCCACGTTGCTCACCCCGGTTCTTACGGGGAGGCTGAAACGGTAAAAAACGATTTTTGACACAAAGCAACATGGACTAAAAGGAGGATCTTTGCTAAACAAAAACCTAGCAAACTACATGAGGTTCTATCTACTATGTCATAGAGATTATACCTCACGAAACCGGTCCTTCGGGTCTTCTCTCCACTGTCCTGCTCGTCCATCCAAGCTCCGAGGATCGATCCGGATCTTGATCACCTCCGCGGCCTCCTTGAGTCGAAGACGATCCACCCGAGAGTTTGTGTTCCGAGCTCCACCTCGAGCTGAGGCAACAAGGGAAATAAGGTTGCTAGGCTTGATGTCCTAGGTTGTGTAGAAGAAGTAGATGGATGTTTTGTCAATTTACTTCCTTATTTTCTCAACACATGATATTAAAGGAAAATTCAAGAGGAGGAAGATGAAGGAGGAACCATGGAGCATTCTCTTATCAAGGGAGAGAATGAGAAAAGAATAATCAATAAAGAAAATGAACCATGGTTGTAATAATGAATAAACATCATGATTACTAATCTTTTCATGATAAAGTAGATGGCTACCCTTGACTTGACCATTTTCATCACAAAAAGAAAATGAAAACCAAAGAATACTCTAGACCTCTCATGAAGATCCTAGTCAACTTTGGTCAAACGGTCAACAAAGTCAAGTATGGTCAAATGGTCAAAGCAATTAGCCATAACATAATTATTACTAAAAAGATTAATAAATAATGTCCTCGGCTCATAATGGTTTTGACCGAACCAACTGCCAAAAGCCTAATGAGTCCGCCTCATAATGGTTTTGACCGAATCAACTGTCAAAACCCTAATGAGGCACCTCCTTCTTCTTCGCTCCTCACAACTGTGCATACACACCCGCATCCGCATTCCGTAGAATGCGAATGCACAAAAGAGAAAACAAATCCATCCATACAATACTAGGATCCGGCTTAAACCAAAGCCCACTAGTATTGTCTGCCCGAATAACATACGCACACAAGTGCACGTAAGTGATCGTAGCCCTGCCGTAAAACCATACGGCCTCTACACGTTTCGCTCAGTGCAGGGAAACTCTCTGTGTAGGACTCTAAAGACTCGACACTACGCTGGCAGTGGGTTTAACCACAGACCGCAAGCGGCACCAGCTGTACGTAACGGTCCCCAGGTAGATATCGATAAGAAGGACTATGAGGTAAACCCATCCGAACTCCTACTGAGCCTGAATGTGACAATCTCCGTACAGTCCGGTCTGTTCGTCTGAGAATATCGCATGGCGGGCCTAGGGGGTGGTGAACGTCAGTCCCCTAATAGCGGTACAAGTCATGTCGGAGTGTAGCCCAGAACACCCTGAGATAACACCGGAAACCCACCAGTATATCTCGCTTGCCCTGGCCAGGGACGACTATGTGTAATGGCTCTCCTAGATACAGCGCGATATCAACCCCCAATACCGGGAGAGTCGAATCCTGTCTAACCGTCACTGTCTCCAAGTACTTCGGGACTGCACCCAACTACTACCTGTTTGCACGACTCCTTTGAGCCATGGTAGGATAGTAATCAAAGAACAGTGAGAACACACTCGAGGCGAAGTGACAGTGTCATGTCAGCGGACTAAGCTGTACTCATGTCACCTGGGAACTGATAACTGACGATAGGTATAATACCAACCAACAGTTCCCGACGAGTCCTGTCCAGTATACTCGTAACCTAACGAGCACCCGCATACTATCTCAAGTACGACGTACTGACGGCTGTGGGACAGACCATCTCCCCTGCTGGGATGAGAAGCGCATACGCTAGTCTACTCCGGAGTACCGATGCCCCGTCTCGATAATCCAACGACTAGGGACATGTATAAGGATGTGCTTGTAGATTACCCAGCCCCCACAAGTGCGACTGCCATCACAACGCTGGTAATCAAGCAAAGATCCTAACGGCTCTACTAATATGTATAAGCGATATGCTAAAAGAAACACATACACATATTAAAGTAGAAACAAACCAAGCAGTATACTACCATTTTTAGCAAGATTGTCTATACAACTGTGAATATCCCAAGCTTCCATCAAGTAATATACAAACCAGTATGATACAGTAATGGCCTCTAGGGCATATACACTAACATAGCGCGGGTGCAAAACATATACAACATCTACTAGTATATATAAATATATATAACAATCGTCCCAGGCATGATAAATGCAACATCACAGAAAAGTAATAAGCATCACAGAACAATACAGATATCTGGAAGCCCCGGGTTTCCTTCGAGCCACAACTGAAAACCCGACGTTCCCCTGGTCGTGTGGATAGCCTATGCAATGAACTCCTAGACCCCTACGAGCACGGCAAGTTACCCGCCAAAACCAGAAGCGAGGCAGCCCCCTTCAGCAAAGTGAATGGACCACCCAGCACTTCACGGAATCCGGTAACTTGAGCACCCTTCCTTGGGTCAACCTGTACCCCCTACGAGTGCGGCGAATAGCCCGCCAATTCTAGAGTGAAGCCCCCTCCGTCTCAACGCCATGAGATGCGGGCCCGTTGCCCTCTAGAACCCGGCTATCCGTGCACCCCACCTTAGCGTAATCCTAGTACAGAAAAGAAAATAATATACAAGGGTGACATCGACCTCAGCCCGGTCGTGCCGCAAAAGAATAATATACAAACAGGCAGTGACGACAGTCCACATGTCGGACGCTCGCCCCGCAATATCAAATGTATAAATAAATTCAAACTGCACTACCATTGCACGCAAGCTATCCACCACGATAAATCCGCAACAACACAGCACAACATAGAACATCAACGTGAATGTCATATTCGCAAACCCGTCTAAAAGGACTATAGCGATTAGACAAGGTTTACCGATCAAATGACAATCACGGTCACAGATAGAAATGTAAAGTACTGAAAACACACAATTAAAATTTCGATCGACTAAACTTTCCCAAAATGGCCCCAAGTGCTAAACCAGTACTCAAATGAATCTGAGCTAAAACTATATATCACAAAAATCATTTTTCCACCAACTAGAGCTCCAGAAAAAATTTTGGTAACTGTAGCCCATAAAGGGCCGCGGAAGCGCCGCCAAATGTGACATTTCGCGGCGGTTCCACGGTGGAATTTTGGAGTTAGGTCACCAAATGTTTTCTGTAGCTTTAGTTCTGCATGCACGGAATTTTAAGCTATCCAGAAACATTTTTGGAGCACTTTCAGAAATCGACAGAAACTTGGCAAAATGGAAAAATGATTTGGAAATTTTGATCGATCGAGATTTTAATCATATGCAATCTAGCTAGTAGGGTTTAATGGGTGGCTCTGATACCATTGTTGGGTTATGGGAGCGTCCCGGCCATCGAACCGTGGCCAAATGCGGAACAAAAATTTCTTAAAACCTAGCGCTACCATTACCCGATTTCCAAGATCGAAACCATTAACCCTAAAACTAGCAAGCTAACAAAAGGAGATAGAATGGTTATACCTAATGAACCAAGTCCTTCGGGTCTTCAACCATTTCCAAGCTCCTAGTGATGCGGATCGACTTTGGTCGCCGGTCTTCCTTCGTCTCCGATGATCCACCCGAGGGAAACAGCACAAGCTCCAGGTTCGCCAAGCGGACCAACCGACTCTCCAGGATTGCTAGTAGTGGAGAGTGGGGGGTGAGGATAGTGTCACTATAATTCTCTCTCAAAATCTAATACTCATAGAGCACCCATGGAAGATGTGGAGGTGATCATCATAGGCATGAGAAAAATGGCTAAGTTTCTTTTGGGTGTAAGAAGGAATCAATGAAGATAGAGTAAGAGAGTGAGTGCCAAATGAGCAAAGCCCCATTTTCCCCTCTCAAAAATGGCCGGCCCCACTTTTTCCCTCCAAAAACAAAATGTACCCTCAAAAACTTATCCAATTAACAATAAACAAATACCCATACCAATCTCTACATAGCACAAAAGCCATGCTTTGACCAAAAGCCATGCCTTTCCATGTCACCAATTCCACCTCATTTATTAACATGTGATTTTATAAATAAAATCAATAATGAGGTGGCATCTTCAAGAATCCATTCCGTATAAATACGGAATACTTCCCGGTACATGTATCGAAATACACATACGCGTATTCGTGCGAAAATATGAATAGCCAAAGAGAGAAAAAGAATAGTGAGCAATAATACTAGAATACATATATATAAATACATATATAAATTATTAAATCAAAACTTGATTTAACAATCTGGCTTAATCCTAAGACGCTAGTATTATCAACCGCCTGATTAAAGTCTGTGCAGTCCGTGCACATATTTAATCGGACACATGTATGTATCAAAATATGTCACCTACACCATATCGCCTGAACCGTGAAAACCCTCTGTGTGGGACTCTAAAGAATCGTCAATACGCTGGCAGTGGGTTTAACCATAAGCACGTTAGCGGCACTAGCTGTACGTAACGGCTACCCAGATATTGAGCGAAAGGAAGGCCGACGAGCAAACTCATCCGAACCCCTATTGAGCCTGTCAGTGACAATATCCGTACAGTCCGGTCTGTTCGTCTAAGAGTATCGCATGTCGAGTCTAGGGGGGTGGATAAAGTCAGACCCCTAATAACGCGATAATTCGTGTCGGTATGAAACCTATCACTACCCGAGAAACTATCGATCCTGGATTGGTAATTCTCACATACCCCGGCCGAGGATTTCTAGTGATGGCCACCCGTGCACTGCGCGACATCAACCCTCAATACCGGGAGAGACGAATCCCCGACGATCCGCTCACTGCCTCCATGTGGCTCGGGACTGTACCCAACTAGAACCTGTTTGCACGACTCCTTTGAGCCGTGGTAGGGTAGTAATCAAAGCACAGTGGGAACTCACACGAGACAAATGATGATCTCAGGTCGACAGACTACCCTGTACACATCTCACCAGGGAACTGCTATCTGACTGTTGGTATAATACCAACTAGCAAGTTCCCGTCGAGTCCGTCCAGTGTACTCATAACCCAATGAGCACCTGTATACTATCTTAGGTGAACAACTAGCACCAATGGCTTGTGAGACCGGCCACCGCCCCTCGTCAGGGTCTAGATAAGTATACACCAGTCTACACTGGAGTATCGATGCCCAGTCTCGATATTCCCACGACCAGGGACATTTAAGGATGTGCTTATAGACCCCCAGCTCCCACGTATGTGATCGCCATCACAATGCTGGTAGTCAAGAAAGATCCTAAGGGCTTTATCAACATATACATGATGACAAAGACAAAACAGATAACATATTATCATCTCGAGTAAGACTGTTTTATCGGTATAGGTCCTCGCTCAATTATTATAATCACGTGCCTGCGACTACGATAATTGCCTTGAGGGCACTATAGCCAACAGTCATATCAATGCGACACGACTAGCTATGTTACATAAGGATGGATATTTGAATCCATTCGAATTTTCATCTTATGACACTTGCCAGTCATGTCTCAAAGGAAAGATGACCAAAACTCCGTTTAGTGGACACGGAGAAAGAGTTACGGAACTCTTGGGACTGATACATAGTGATGTATGTGGTCCCATGTCTACACATGCCAGGAATGGTGCCTCATACTTCATTACATTCACTGGCGATCTCTCAAGATACGGACATGTGTTCCTGTTGAAACACAAGTTTGAAGTTTTTGAGAAATTCAGAGAATATAAGAACGAAGTCGAGAACCAAACGGGTAAAAGTATTAAGATCCTTTGATCTGATCGAGGAGGAGAATACTTGAGCAATGAGTTACTAGACTAACTAAAAGTGAATGGGATTCTCTCTCAGCTTACTCCTCCCTATACACCACAGCACAACGGTGTATCGGAATGGAGGAATCGCACTGTATTAGATATGGTGCGCTCTATGATGAGCACTGCTGAGTTGCCTATTTCCTTTTAGGGTTATGCACTTGAGACAGCAGCATACCTATTGAACCAAGTTCCATCTAAATCTGTACCTACCACACCATATGAGATATGGAGTGGGAAGAGACCATATTTTAAACGAGTTAAGATATGGGGTTGTCCGGTGATTAGTCGAAAATATTGCATATTTTAGCCGGCAATTTCCTCATCATTTGCATCCATATAGAAGTGTTCGGCATTCATATTTTACATATTCGCAAAACTGTCGCAAAATATCAGATTGCATGTATTAGACTCTGAAACCGACACTATAAACGAAATTAACCACATTTCATGGCATCGCATCATCCCTACATTTGCGCAACACTTGTTTTGAGATCTGTGCAGGAAAATCCAGCAGAAAGGCTAAAACTTATAGGGTACAGCTAAAACGTTACGCCAACTCAATGATTTCAGTTCTGGTATCAATCCAAAGGGACAAACAAAAATCAACATATCAGATAAAGCCCCAAATGGCATCCCAAGACCACACCAGAAATACCAAGGCCCAAGCCCCACAGACAGCCGCGGATCCGTGGCAGGAGCCTGCTTACGCCGCGGATCCGCGGTGGGTTCAATGAATTAGCTCCTCATTTTTGGTGCACAACTCCTAGATCAGCTCCTACACTTCATAAAGACACTCCAAGTTCCAGAAGTCTCCAGAGAATTTTGCCAGATCAGCAAGCTTTGGGATCAACACTAAACTAGCCTATCATTCTAGAAACTTCTCCTTAAACCCTAGCTTAAACCCTAAGCTAAGCCTAACAAACTCCTTCTAGAAGTCTTTCAACAAACTTTTGGAGGTAACTCAAAGGCTTAGGGTTTGGGTGCTCTATAAATAAGACCCTAGGCTCACTTGTAAAGGATATAATTCATGAGCTTGGAAAAATCAATCCATTAGTTCATTTGAGAGCCATTCTATCTCTTTCTTCATCTTCTTCTTCCACAAGTCTAGTGAGAGGACTTGTGTGAAACCCCTACCCTAATTCCAATCAAAAGCCAAGATCTCGAGTACCCATCAAGCAAGAAGCCTTGCAATCTTTTATGAGCCGAGCCGATCTTCAACAGAGCAAGTGGTCCAAGCCGATCCGCGACTCACGGAGCCGAGCGACGCCAATTCGACAATTTAGTTCTTCCTCTTGTAGTTCTTGAGCGACTGTAATCAAATTGTTGATATAAATAAAAGGTGATATTCTTTTATCTTGTTTTCTTTAAATTCTCGCATCATGATATCTTTTCAATTCTTGAATAATTTCTGTGTGATGATGTTTGACTAATACTCCGCTCGTCGAGGAGTCGAGACGATCAATAGAATGATGATGTAATATATCTTAAGTCAATTCTTGAGTCCTACGACTTTTGTAAACCCTAGCAAGTTCAAGAATTAACGACCCAATTCGTTACGATGCTTTCTTGATTGATATCGCTCGAGATTGGGGAGTTACGATCATTTCTTGAAATTGTTAGAGGCTAGAATGCGAATGATATCAACGAAAGAACAAGGGTTAAAAGATGAAACCCTAGTTTCATCAAGAAAGCCCTAACTCTCGTCGATCATCATCAATCTAGTATCAATCCTTCGAAGGACAAGAACACGAAATCTTGAAATTACATCACGTCTATAGATCCGATCGATTCCTACGAGCCTTATTTAGATTCTTGACATTTTGGTTGGAAATATTATCGAAACCCAATTCTTGATTGTTTATCAGTTTCTTGATTCTTGATTAAACTCGTGACACCTGAATCAATTGATAAATTCATGAATCATGTTTCCTTTCCTTTTCGATTAACTTTTCGATTCAAACAAATTAAACATAGAAACGAATCGCACAATCCCTGTGGACGATCCGCACTTGCTAACGAAATCTACACGACACCGTTATTGATTGCGGTCAAATCTAATTCTTTGGTTGTGATTTCTTTATACAATTTTCTAAATACCGATACAAGATACTGTTATCAATCAAATGAAACCTTTATCGGGAAACAATTGATTCGATACTTGCTTTTACATTACACAATCGGAAGAAGATAAATTCAATCAAAATGGCGCCGTTGCCGGGGATCGCGCGCTAATTCGTTTTATATCAAAGTTTGAATTGAAAGATTTATTTCATTGTGATTTTTGAGATCAAAATTCGTGCAAACCCTAAACAATTTGTTGTGTTTCATTGCAAGGAGATCTGGAGCTTGCTGGGAATTTGGAAAATTTTTGGAAAATTCCAGAGAGCTAGAGTTATCAACAGGAAGCTTCTGAAGAATTTTGGTGCAGTGTTCCCACACTTCAACCGCGGAAGCGCGGCATAAGGGAGGAATTGCGGCGGAACCGCGGCCCCTTGGAGGGTTATCTGTACAATTTTTCTTCAGGTGATTTCTTACCTTCTCCTCTCTCCTCTTTTTAGCTCCAACTGACAATTTTCTGCAGGATTCTTTGCAAATAATCGCAGCGCCGCAAAAGCAAAATTAAATTTGTGCGTGATTTTGTTTCTTGGTTGTTTGCATTCTAAATACGGATATTAAGGGGCACGACCAAATCCAAATTAGGTGGGGATTTCATTACCCTTCCTAGGCCCCGAAAACCACAAAACTTGCATCCGCATTGACCCACATTAACTAAAAGAAATCTAGAGAAGACTCTAAGGACTGTCGCGCTCAATTAGGACAAGAGAAGGCCGTGGGTAATTCATTGCTTATCCGCGTTTTCTTGTGGTGCCTAAGGCGAGTGTGTCTAAGGCTAGTGGTTTTTAATTAGGCCCACTACTTATGTAGTGGAGTGCCTTCCCACTTACCGGGAACTTATCCGGCCACAGGGGGACAAAGAGGCAGTGGAGGATTCTATCCTGCGACTTGTCTTTTGGCAGTTAGGAGCGGTCTAGAGCCGGACCTAGGTGACCACTAGATTCTAGGGTTTGTGTGCTGCATTTGTTTTGTCGCATCATTTTTTTCAAAAATCCGTCCCTTTTTCAAAGCAAACACCGCATTCATTCTTTACCCCTAATTATAAGTCAACGCTGCCACTTGTACTAACCCTTTTTAGTGCAAGATAGGCTGGACACGGGATTCTAGTGCCCGTTTAGTCCGCGTACCCTTTATCGACTCCGAAGTCGATATTTCTCCATTTACCTTTTCTTTACCCACTATCACACCCACACCGATGGATCCGAATCCATCAAACTTCTTTAACCCTAATCTGCCGCCGTCCGTTGGTGCGCAGAATCCACCCCGCATCTCTCTCCAGGAGAGGTGCTAACCTATTCGAGGTCCTCTTTCGACCTGCTTATCCACACCACCAGCCAATGGGGATAACTTTGAGATTAAGCCCCAGTATATCAATCTTTTACCCAAATTCCACGGATTCGAGACTGAGGACGCTTACGTTTTCATTACCAAATTTGAAAACGTATGCGCAATGATGGGTACGTCACAACTTTCAGTGGATGCGATGCGTCTACGACTTCTTCCATTTACATTGTGCGATATAGCCGAGAAGTGGCTATATAACACTACCGCACACTCTATTACGAATTGGGAAGAATTCGTCACTGCATTCCTTAAGAAATTTTACCCAATACAAAAGACAGCTCGAATCCGTAGCGAACTGAATCAATTTGCCCAGCTCCCTACTGAACCATTCTCTAAATGCTTTGAACGTTTCAAGGATCTATTGGTTCAGTGTCCTCATCACGGCATCCCGAGATGGGAGCTTTGCCGAATCATTTATGAGGGCATTAACCCAAGCACTAAACAGAGCCTTGAAAACATGTGTCAAGGTACTTTTATGACCAAAGATGATGGGGAAGCTTGGAAGTATTTAGAAGAGTTCGCTGAAAAATCACTACAGTAAGAGAGTGGAACCCAACTATTGAATAGGGGTGGCGTACACCAAATAGATGTGTCCATAGGTGTTCGAGCTGAGATGGCAGCAATGCAAAAGAAGCTCGACGCTATGGAACACAAATTTGAAGCAGCCTCCCTAAACCCAGTGTCACTCCCCAAAACTGTTTGTGGGTGCTGTTCTGATCCGTTTCATTTAACGGAAGAATGTCCATTAAACTCTGCGTTTCAAGGTCACGAGCATTCTAATGCCGCATTTCAAAGACCTCAAAACGATCCATATTCTTCCATGTACAATCAGGGTTGGAGGAATCACCCGAATTTCGCTTGGAACCAAAACCAATCTCAAAACACAGTTCCAAACAGGAATAATTTTCAAAGGGCTCTTCCTCCACCACAACAGCAACCCCTTCAACTCACTCAGCACCCCTATCAGTCACAAAATTTCCAAAATCAGGTCAACACTCATGCACAGTCTAATCCTATGACCTGTTCTGACGAGTTCTCCCAATTCACTCAAACCATGAAATCACTTTTATCAAATTTCATAGAGGTTTCGACTGAGGTTAGATCTTCCATCGGTGAGATAAAGAAAAACCCAGCGTCCCAAGCTGAGAGTATCAGAACGATGGAAGCTGAAATCGCACGCCTAAAAGCCGAAATGAGTGCGAGAGAAAAAGGGAAACTTCCCTCTCAACCCCTACAGAATCCTGGGCATTACAATGTAAATGCCATCACAACGTTGAGATCGGGAAGAGTGCTGAACAATCATGTCGGGGAAGGTATTGATGATACTGAAAATCATATCAACACCCCGGCTGAGACCTTTTCACACACACACACTTCTCCTTCTGATCCTTCTTCTTCTACCACACCATCTTCTCGAGAGCCTATTCTCCATTTCCCATTAGGCTCGACACCTTCTCCCAACCCTTATAGTTCTCCACAGACGGTCCCCACACCTCTTTTGGGACCTTGTCTACCCCCTCTTCCTTCTCCTGTGATGGACCCTGCGCTTATTGCGAAAGCTCCTTACCCTAATCGGTTAAGGGGTAATAGAACAAGTCCTCATATGGAGAAAATTATAGAAATGTTCAAACAGGTTAACATCAATATCCCTCTCCTAGATGCGATTCAACAAGTCCCCGCTTATGCGAAAATTCTTAAGGACTTGTGCACTAGGAAGAGGAAGACTCAAGTGCCGAAGAAGGTCTTCATGTCTAATAATATCAGCACTGCTTTTATACCCCAGCTTCCAAAGAAACGAAAGGACCCAAGATGTCCTACAATATCGATTTCGATTGGGGGTAAAAACATAAATCGTGCTCTTTTAGACTTTGGCGTAAGTGTTAACCTGCTCCCTTATTCTGTCTATGAGCAATTAGGGATTGGAGAGCTGAAACCTGCTCACTGCACTCTCCAGATGGCAGACCGATCTATCACCAAACCAAGGGGTGAATTAGAGGATGTGTTGATAAAGGTCGGGGAATTTGTTTTCCCTGTAGACTTCATTGTGCTCGACACACATCCTGTAGCAAACCCCCGGGGCCAAATTCCGGTGATTCTGGGTCGTCCTTTCCTTGCCACTTCCAACGCTGTTATAAACTGTAGAAATGGTTCAATGAAATTATCATTTGGAAATATGACCATTGAACTAAATATCTACAAAGTTGGAAGTCAGCCATCAGAACCCTCTGCTCATATTTTAGATGTGTGCTCTGTCCATGAGATCGCTCCCGATAGCTGTGGAGCTGAGGAACTTTGCTTTACTGATCTCGACGACATTATCACATCTCTGTTTGATCTTACACATAATCTTAGTGAGGACACTTTCTCTACACTTGAGTCCTGCACTCCTGACTTTTCTCCACCTGAGTCTGTATCTTTCACAGGCTCTGAGCTTCTTTGTAAATCCAAAAATCGCTCAATGATCCCTCCTTCTATCATTTCTCCGCCTGAATTAGATCTCAAAATTTTACCTTCTCACCTTAAATATGCATATCTAGGTGAGAATGAGTCTTTACCCGTTATCATATCCGCTTCTCTTGCATCAGAGCAAGCGAATGCACTTTTATCGGTATAGAGATCTAACAAAGAGGCGTTTGGTTGGAGTATGGGGGACGTCAAAGGGATTAGTCCCTTGATAGTTGAACATCATATACATGTGATGGATGATGCCAGACCGACCCGAGAACCACAGAGATGGTTGAATCCCGTCATGAAGGAAGCTGTCATGAAAGTGATCGTCAAATGCTTAGATAATGGTATTATATACCCCATCTCCCATAGCCAATGGGTAAGTCCTATACATGTCGTTCCTAAGAAATCCGGCATCACTGTTATAGCCAATGAGGCAAATGAGTTGATTCAGACACGCGCCCAAACTGGGTGGCGTGTATGTATCGATTATAGAAAACTCAACGCTGCCACGAGGAAAGACCAATTTCCTCTACCATTCATTGATCAGATGCTGGAACGCTTAGCGGGACGAGAGTATTATTGTTTTATGGACGGATACTCAGGCTATAATCAGGTCCCCATCGCTAAAAAGGATCAAGATAAAACCACTTTTACTTTTCCTTTTGGTACCTTTGCTTACAGTCGCATGCCCTTTGGGTTATGCAATGCTCCCGCTACCTTTCAGCGGTGTATGATGGGGATATTCTCTGATATGGTAGAGAATTTTTTGGAGATCTTTATGGACGATTTCTCGATTTTTGGAGACTCTTTTTCTGATTGCCTAGCGAATCTTGACGCTGTTCTTACTCGTTGCAAAGAGAAGAACTTGACTTTGAACTGGAAAAAATGCCATTTTATTTTCTAAGAAGGAATAGTCCTTGGACATGTCATTTCACAGAAAGGCATTGAGGTTGACAGAGCTAAAATAGATGTCATTCAAAACCTCCCTCATCCCAAAAGCGTCAAAGATATTCGATCCTTCCTTGGCCATGCGGGCTTTTATAGGAGATTCATTAAGGACTTTAGCAAAATTGCTAGACCTTTAACTCTTCTCCTGGCCAAGGATACGACCTTCCATTTTGACTCGGACTGCGAGACAGCTTTCGACTCACTTAAACACTCACTCACTTCAGCCCCCGTTTTATCATCACCAAACTGGGACTACCCCTTTGAGCTGATGTATGACACATCTGATTTTGCAGTAGGTGCAGTCTTAGGACAGCACATCGAAAAGATGCCACACGTGATATACTATGCAAGTAAGACCCTGAATGATGCGCAAATCAATTATACAACCACAGAAAAAGAACTCTTAGCGGTTGTATTTGCATTAGAAAAATTCAGGCCTTACTTAATTGGCTCACCTATAGTTGTGTATGCTGACCATTCCGCTTTAAAACATCTTCTGGCGAAGAAAGATGCAAAAGGTCGACTAATACGTTGGATCCTTCTGTTACAAGGATTTGATCTTGTTATCAAAGATAAGAAATGATGTGAAAACATAGTAGCTGACCATCTTTCACGCATCATTTCTTCTCCTGTGACTCTGCCGATCAATGATTCATTCCCTGACGAACAACTTTTGAGCATATCCGCTGAACCATGGTTCAGGGATATTCTGAACTATCATGCCACGGGACTAATACTGAGCGATTGGTCAAAACTGCACAAATACCGTTTTCTATCCCAAGTAAAACACTTTTACCGGGACGAGCCCTATTTGTTTAAATATTGTCCTGATCAGATCATTCGCCGGTGTATCCCGAATGAAGAGTTAAAGAGTGTTCTTTCATTTTGTCATGATCAGGCCTGTGGGGGTCACTTTGGTCCTAGAAAGACAGCGGAGAAGGTTTTGCAATGTGGATTTTATTGGCCGACCTTATTCAAGGACGCATTTGAGTATTGCAAAACCTGTACACAATGTCAGTATACGGGTAGAATCTCCCAGAGGAATGAAATGCCTCAGCAACCGATCTTGGTTGTTGAAATATTTGATATTTGGGGCATTGATTTTATGGGTCCCTTTCCCAACTCCTTTGGGAATTTGTACATACTGCTGGCGGTTGATTATGTCTCAAAGTGGGTAGAAGCCATTCCATGTCGCACTAATGACAAGAAAGTTGTCATTAAGTTCTTGAAAGAGAATATCTTCTCGCGATTTGGACACCCACGCGCTATTATTAGCGATAATGGGACACATTTCTGCAACAGGTCTTTCGAGACTCTGATTCAAAAATACTCAATCAACCACCGACTTTCTACACCCTATCATCCCCAAACAAGCGGGCAGGCTGAAATCTCAAACAGACAAATCAAACTTATCCTGGAGAAAACTGTTGCTAAAAATAGAAAAGACTGGTCGACCAAACTGACGGATGCTCTTTGGGCATTCAGAACTGCATATAAAACCGACCTAGGAATGTCTCCATATAGGATAGTGTTTGGAAAAGCATGTCATTTACCCGTCGAGATAGAGCATAAAGCATTGTGGGCTATAAAAGAAATAAATTTTGATCTAAACCTTACTTGCAACTTTCGGAAGCTGCAACTTAATGAGCTAAAAGAACTCCGCGATGAAGCTTATGATAACGCTGTAATCACAAAGAATAGGAATAAGGTTTTTCACGATAAAAACATTTTAAGGAAAACATTTTCACCTGGTCAACAAGTCCTTCTTTATGATTCACGACTACACCTTCACGTGGGTAAGCTCTGATCTCGATGGAAGGGACCTTTTGTTGTGCGGTCTGTATACCCGCACGGGGCAGTAGAAGTAGAAAATGTTAAAAACGGCACCTTTTTCAAAGTAAATGGACATAGACTTAAGCCGTATTTTTCCACTGACCCCATGGAGGAGCTCTTGTTCTTACAAGAGCCAGTTTATTTGGATTAAAATTCCTCCGTCTCACCTTCATGTCCAGTATATCACTGCATCATCTTTTGAATGGAGGTGAGTGAAAAGAGTAAGTTTGGAGGAAGTTCTTCACTTATATATTTTGCCCACACTAATAATTCCCCCCAGGCTTACAGTTTTTGTAGGTATAGTGATTGGCAACAGTGAGGACACTGTTGAAAACAAGTTTGGGGGAGGTTTTTGCTTATTTTTGCATCATTTGCATATCATCTGCATAAGCACAAAACAATTCTTTAAAAATCTATAAAAATTTAAAAAAATTTCAAAACCCATAAAAATTTAAAAATTTTCAAGTATAAAAATAATTTTAATATTTACACTTTTTGTATATAAATAAGATAATGAAAGTTTAGATAATGAAAAATTACATCCATGAGATTAGAAAAATTTAAGAAAACTAAGAAAATTAGAAGTTTTCTTATACGAACTAGTAATAAGTAGTTATGAGCCGTCGTCCCAAAGGTTAGTAAGATGAAGGAAGTCACTAATCTGAGGATAAAAATAAGTCTGAAAAATAGTTTCTATTCTGGAAGCCAAACATTTTGAACGTTGCTACCCTGCTATTCGCACTTACACACGTCTTAAAGCCTGGGATAGTAGAGGATACCTTGAAATGCTCTTGTCTTAAAGCCGATGTATGAAGGAAATAAAAAGAAAAAAAAAGTGAATAAAGAAAATATAAAGGGGTGAGAAAAATGGACACTGGTTTTGTTATCACCAAGGGCAATAAAAATATATAGCGAGGGTGCTTCTTCACCTAGTGCCCTAAGACCAACTGGTCTGGGAGTCACTGCTATGCCTGAGGTGGTGCAAGACGAGGAAAATACACCAAATAAGCAAGCACAGGAGTAATCGGTCGGTTAGTACCTCAAGAAGTATTAACGGTCGCATGAAAGTGTGTGAGCAATCTCATCTAAATATTCATTAATTAAAAAGTACTGAGGCTGATGGGCAAGAGTATGATAGCTTGAATTGAATTCTCCGGGTGTAGGGATGTCTTTACACACACGCAGGGTGATATGATCGATGTTTGGAAGAAAGATAGGAATGAAGAATAAGACGATGTTTTATGGAAGGAGGACGTGATTTCTCACATCTTTTCATAACCATTAAGATAGGGCTCATGACAACCGAAAAGCTAGCTTAGTTGGAAACCCTAATTTTCAAAGCTTTTCTTTTACAATTTTTTTCTTTAAATGTAATATTCATGATCTTCCTTTTATTAATGGATTTTGTGGGTGCAATATGCTGAAAACCCTCAGGAGAGAACACTCCTCCTACTAGGGACACCTAGAAGTTTAAAGGCTTGTTGCACGTGCTCAGTGCAATCGTGTTGCCTACGAAAGTGTGCTAGATAGTTTTTCTCTTTCTTTATTTTCTCCTTCTCTTTTTAATAAAACAGTTCGCTCGAGACGATCGAAATTAAGTTTGGGGGAATTTGATTAGTCGAAAATATTGCATATTTTAGCCGGCAATTTCCTCATCATTTGCATCCATATAGAAGTGTTCGGCATTCATATTTTACATATTAGCAAAACTGTCGCAAAATATCAGATTGCATGTATTAGACTCTGAAACCGATACTATAAAGGAAATTAACCACATTTCATGGCATCGCATCATCCTTACATTTGCGCAACACTTGTTTTGAGATCTGTGCAGGAAAATCCAGCAGAAAGGCCAAAACTTACAGGGTACAGCTAAAACGTTACGCCAACTCAATGATTTCAGTTCTGGTATCAATCCAAAGGGACAAACAAAAATCAACATATCAGATAAAGCCCCAAATGGCATCCCAAGACCACACCAGAAATACCAAGGCCCAAGCCCCACAGACAGCCGCGGATCCGCGGCAGGAGCCTGCTTACGCCGCGGATCCGTGGTGGGTTCAAGGAATTAGCTCCTCATTTTTGGTGCACAACTCCTAGATCAGCTCCTACACTTCATAAAGACACTCCAAGTTCCAGAAGAATCCAGAGAATTCTGCCAGATCAGCAAGCTTTGGGATCAGCACTAAACTAGCCTATCATTCTAGAAACTTCTCCTTAAACCCTAGCTTAAACCCTAAGCTAAGCCTAACAAACTCTTTCTAGAAGTCTTTCAACAAACTTTTGGAGGGAACTCAAAGGCTTAGGGTTTGGGTGCTCTATAAATAAGACCCTAGGCTCACTTGTAAAGGATATAATTCATGAGCTTGGAAAAATCAATCCATTAGTTCATTTGAGAGCCATTCTATCTCTTTCTTCATCTTCTTCTTCCACAAGTCTAGTGAGAGGACTTGTATGAAAGCCTAACCCTAATTCTAATCAAAAGCCAAGATCCCGAGTACCCATCAAGCAAGAAACCTTGCAACCTTTTATGAGTCGAGCCGATCTTCAACAGAGCAAGTGGTCCAAGCCGATCCGCGACTCACGGAGCCGAGCGACGCCAATTCGACAATTTAGTTCTTCCTCTTATAGTTCTTGAGCGACTGTAATCAAATTGTTGATATAAATAAAAGGTGATATTCTTTTATCTTATTTTCTTTAAATTCTCGCATCATGATATCTTTTCAATTCTTGAATACTTTCTGTGTGATGATGTTTGAGTAATACTCCGCTCGTCGAGGAGTCGAGACGATCAATAGAATGATGATGTAATATATCTTAAGTCAATTCTTGAGTCCTACGAGTTTTGTAAACCCTAGCAAGTTCAAGAATTGAAGACCCAATTCGTTGCGATGCTTTCTTGATTGATATCGCTCGAGATTGGGGAGTTACGATCGTTTCTTGAAATTGTTAGAGGCTAGAATACGAATGATATCAACGAAAGAACAAGGGTTAAAAGATGAAACCCTAGTTTCATCAAGAAAGCCCTAACTCTCGTCGATCATCATCAATCTAGTATCAATCCTTCGAAGGACAAGAACACGAAATCTTGAAATTACATCACGTCTATAGATCCGATCGATTCCTACGAGCCTCATTTAGATTCTTGACATTTTGGTTGGAAATATTATCGAAACCCAATTCTTGATTGTTTATCAGTTTCTTGATTCTTGATTAAACTCGTGACTCCTGAATCAATTGATAAATTCTTGAATCATGTTTCCTTTCATTTTCGATTAACTTTTCGATTCAAACAAATTAAACATAGAAACGAATCGCACAATCCCTGTGGACGATCCGCACTTGCTAACGAAATCTACACGACACCGTTATTGATTGCGGTCAAATCTAATTCTTTGGTTGTGATTTCTTTATACAATTTTCTAAATACCGATACAAGATACTGTTATCAATCAAATGAAACCGTTATCGGGAAACAATTGATTCGATACTTGCTTTTACATTACACAATTGGAAGAAGATAAATTCAATCATCCGGCTTATGTCAAAAGGCAAAATCCGGACAAACTCGAGGCACGATCAGTTCTTTGCATGTTTGTGGGATATCCTAAGAATTCCCAAGGATATATTTTCTACCACGCTGAGGAGGAAAAAGTGTTTGTTTCTCAATACGCCACCTTTTTAGAAAATGAATTTCTTTCAAAAGAAATTAGTGGCGAAGAGGTAGAGCTGGAAGAAGTTCCAGCAGCACAGGATACAACTAATAATTTAGTGGAACCAGAGGATTCAGTAGTTCCCAACGAACCCCAGCCTCTCCGCCGATCTAGTAGAGTTCTTTATCCACCTGAGAGATACTACGGTTTTCTCATAGACGGTGAGAGCCAGGATTGCATCATGGAAGATGATGACCTGATTAGCTTCGAACAGGCCATTACGAGTGGGGACTCTGTGAAATGGCTGGATGCAATACGATCTGAGATGGAATCCATGTACACCAACTAAGTATGGACTTTGGAAGTTGCTCCTGAAGGGGTAAAACCCATTGGGAGCAAATGGATCTTTAAGAAGAAACTTGGTGTAGATGGAAAAGTTGAGACTTTCAAAGCTAGACTTGTTGCAAAGGGTTTTCGTCAACGACCAGGTATGGATTATGACGAAACCTTTTCTTCAGTGGCTATGCTTATGTCCATCCGGATCCTACTTGCCATTGCTGCATACCATGACTATGAAATCTGGTAAATGGATGTTAAGACCGCCTTTCTAAATGGTGATTTAGAGGAGTGCGTGTACATGACTCAGCCAGAGGGCTTCGTGGACAGTGGGAGCAGTGGAAAGGTGTGCAAGCTGCTTAAATCCATCTACGGGTTAAAGCAGGCATCGCGGAGTTGGAACATTTGTTTTGATGTTGTAGTCAAAGAGTTTGACTTCATCAAAAACGTAGATGAACCTTGTGTATACAAGAAGGTGGCAGAGAGTAAGGTTTTTTTCCTCGTATTGTACGTAGATGACATACTCTTGATAGGAAATGATGTTCCTATGCTGCACTCGGTCAAGCTCTTCTTATCACATATATTCTCAATGAAAGATCTAGGTGATGCCTCCTGCATTTTGGGGATTAGGATCTATAGAGATAGATCTAAGCGGATACTGGGATTGTCCCAATCCAGGTACATTGATACCATACTAAAGAGGTTTAGTATGGATGAATCAAAGCGTGGGTATTTACCCACGATCTCTGGACTCACTCTCTCCAAAGAGATGTCTCCTAAGACTGATTTAGAGAGAGCTCGCATGCAAAGGATACCCTATGCTTCGGCAGTAGGCTCTATCATGTATGTGATGCTATGTACCAGACCCGATGTAGCAAACTCACTAAGTGTAGAGAGTAAGTATCAAGCAGATCCTGGAGAGAATCACCGGACAGCTGTTAAGAACATTCTCAAGTACTTGAGAAGGACGAAAGATATGTTCTTTATGTATGGTAACGGAGAACTCCAGGTGGTGTACTTTACCGATTAGAGCTTCCAGAGTGATAAGGACGACTCTAAGTCGCACTCGGGATTTGTCTTTACCCTTAATGGAGGGTCGGTTTGCTGAAAGAGTTCCAAACAAGAAACCGTTGTAGACTCGATGATGGAGGCTGAATACATCGCTGCCAACGAAGCTGCCAAAGAGGCTGTCTGGATGAAGAAGAGTTGGATGTAGTGCCCTCAAAGTCAATTATTGGATCGCAGGTAAGTGATTGCAATGATTTAGGGAGGACCTATACCGGTAGGACAGTCTTACTCAAGATGATAGTATGCTATCTGGTTTGCCTTTAACAGTCCTGTACAGCTTTAGGTGACATGTTTACTATTACACGTTGATAGAACCCTTAGGATATTGCTTGACTACCAGCATTATGATGGAGATCATATACGTGAGAGTTAGGTAGTCCATAAGCACATCCTTAAAAGTGGCCCCTAGTCGTGGGAGTTTCGAGACAGGGCATCAATACTCCGGAGTACACTAGTGTATACAGTCGAGACCCCGACGAGGGGCGATGGCCAGTTTCACAAGCCATTGGTGTCAGTTGGATCACTTAAGATGTATACAGGTGCTCATTGGGTTATGAGTACACCAGACAGGACTTGCCGGGAACCTGCTAGTTGGTATTTATACCTAGCGTCAGATAGCAGTTCCCTGGTGACATGTGTACAGGTTAGTTCATCGACCTGAGGTCGTCATTTGTCTCGTGTGAGTTCCCACTGTGCTTTGATTACTACCCTACCACAGCTCAAAGGAGTCGTGCAAACAGGTTTTAGTTAGGTATAGTCCTGAGCCACATGGAGGCAAGTGAGCGGATCAGCAAGGGATTCGTCTCTCCCGGTATTGGGAGTGAGATCGCGCTGTGTCTAGGAGAGCCATTACAAAACCCTCAGCCGAGCCAGGAGAATTACTGGTAGGTACTCCAGTAGTATCTCAAGGTGTTCTGGGCTACACTTTGACACGACTCAAACCGCTATTGGTGGTCTGACGTTACCAGCCCCCTAGGCCGGATATGCGATACTCATAGATGAACGGTCCGGACTGTACGTATATTGTCACTGATAGGCTCAGTAGGGTTCCAGGATGAATTCACTCATCGGCTTCCCTTGAGGTCAGTACATGGGCAGCCGTTACGCACAGCTAGTGCCGCTGACATGCTTATGGTTAAACCCACTGCCATGGTACTAACGAGTCTTTAGAGTCCCCCACAGATAGTTTCCCAAGTTCGGGCAAAACGTGATAGAGGCCGTATGATTTTATGGCAGGGTTCAAAAATGCACGTGCACTTGTGCACGTGTCATATTTCGGACAGATAATACTGGTGGGCTTTGGTTTAAGCCGGATCCATGTATTATATTGAGTTGGGATATTTTAGTCTCTCGTATTCGTATTCGGTCGGAATACGGATACAGGTATGTATATACAAGTGAGGGGTATTTTCGTAATCTGTTACGAGAATATTTTAGAAGATGCATTTCTTTTGGTTAATCATTTTGGTTTAAATGATTAAATGGATTTTGGAAAGGGTAAATCATTTTGGATGACACATTTATTCTAGCATGTTCATTAGTGACTCATGCTAATGAGTCACTAAGTGAGTCATGAAGAATTAATGGTGTTTTGATTTGTAGATAGATATTTGAGGAGATATTTTTATAAGATATTTTCTCTTGGTTTTGAATATACAACCTCATATATCTATTCACAAGAGATAAGATGATAACACAAGTTTATGGGCTTGATTTTTCTTTTGCTCACTAGTGTTTCTTGAGATCACAATTTCCAAACCGTAGCATCTTCTTCAACCTCCACCCTAACCCTCTCATGTGATGAGAACCCTAGGGTATTTGAGACAAAGTATTCTACTCGTTCTCTACTTCATCTTGGTCATCTCTTTTAGCAGACTTGATGACCGAGTTGCCTCGGTATAGAGGCGGGAGCCCGTTTAAAGATCCGTTGACGTCGTGCCACCTCGATGAGGAGACAGGAGATCGGAGTTGCCGCAAAGGAGCGTTGGATGATGGCTAAAGACCGAAGGACTTGGATCGATCGGTATAGCCTTTCTACCTCTTTACAGTTTGTTAGTTTAGCGTTAATGGCAAGATCCGGGTTATAGTATGTGATAGCGCCAGATATAAAAGTTTTTGTTCCGCGTTTGGCGTCAGAATGACGGCCGGGGCGCTACCGTAAACTTACATGGTATCAGAGCCACGCCATTAACCTTTACTAACTTGTTCTAACGTGTTTAAAATATCGATCGAACGAAATTTCCGAAACCGCATTTTCTTGTGTAAAGTTTCTGTCGAATTTTATTTATGGTCTAAAAATTATTTTGGGCATCTCAGAAAATCAGGCAGGGTTTTTTAAGACTACAGTAGAAATTTAGGCCACTGATTCAACCATAGCGCCGCGGAACCGCCGCACAAGCCCAGGGTTGGCCGCGGTTCCGCCTCAGGCTTGGTGCTTCAGTGTACCATATTTCTTCTGGCTGTCTTTCACTAGGAATTGTGGTCTCTGGAATATTTTATTTGGGCCCAGATTTTGTTTGTGTACTGCAGTTGTACATGGGGCCCACTTCGGGAAGTTTTGTCGATCAGAATTTTAAACTTGTTAGTTTACAGTACTTACATTATATCTCTGACCGTGAATGTCATTCGAGCGGTAAATTGCGTCTAATTGCTATAGTTCTTTTAGACGGGTTTGCGAACGTGACATTCGTGTTGATGTTCTGTGTTGTTGCGGATTTGTCGTGCTGAATAGCTGTGTGCAATGGTAGTGCGGTTTGGATTTATTTGTACATTTGATGTTGCGGGGCGAGCGTCCAACATGTGGACTGCCGTCACTGCCTGTTTGTATAATATTCTTTTGGGGCACGACCGGGCTGAGGTCGATGTACCCGTTGTACATATTTTTCATTTCTGTATTAGGTTTACCCCGTGACGGAGTGCACGGATAGCTGGGTTCTGGAGGGCAACGGGTCCGCATCTCATGGCTTTGAGAGGAAGAGGAGCCTCACTCTAGAATTGGCAGACTATTCGCCGCACACAGGTTGACCCAAGGAGGGGTGCTCAAGATACCGGATTCCGTGAAGTGCAGGGTGGTCCATTCATTTTGCTGTAGGGGGCTGCCTCGCTTCAGGTTTTGGCGGGTAACTTGCCGCACCCGTAGGGGTCTAGGTTTCATTGCACAGGCTATCCACACAACCAGGGGAACGTCGGGTTTCAGCAGCGGCTCTGTGAAACCCGGGGATCCCAGATTATCTGTATTGTTCTGTAATGCTTATTACTTTTCTGTAATGTTGCATTTATCACGCCTGGAGCGATTATTGTATATTGGTATATATACTAGTAGATGTTGTATATGTTTTACACCCGCGCTAGTCCAGTCCCCGCTCTGTCGTTAGTTAAGTAACCTAACGGGTGATGACGGGACCCAGTGACGAACGCGGATGGCATATATGTACATTTTATTTTCGTTCTTTTCTGGTGTGATTAATTGATGGGACTGCGTTGATTCTGATCAATGCAAAGGAAAACAAACCTGTTTGGACGTTGTTGGAACAGTTTTAAAAAGTGTTATTACAAGGACGTTTTCTTTTGTTTTGCATAGTGGTATTCAGTTGGAATATCCTGCACCTCATTCGACGAGGCAAGGGCCGAGATCCCTTCACCGGGAGTGACCCCTTGGGCAGAAGTTTGCGTCAGGATAATAACTTCACTATAGTCGATTACTTGTTGCTTTGCATCGCGGTATTCAGTTAGAATATCCTGCACCTCATTCCACGAGGAAAGAGCCGAGATCCCTTCACCGGGAGTGACCACTTTCGCAAAGGTTTTCGCCACTATATTTTTATAAAAAGCTATCAGGTTCCTTCAGCGATAAAAAGTTCGTTACGTTAAAGGTTTTTCGCCAAAAACCAGCCGTAGCCCTCCGTCGTTTCAGATGGGTAGCACGTAGTATTCATGCTATGTTTGTTGGCCTTCGTCAAGGCATAGTGGATGGTAGCTTCTTGTTACTTTTCTGTTGCATAGATAGATGACTTGGTTTGGGACAGTCGTTCTGCCATTTGGCCAACGTCAGGGGCATGTACGGGTGGGTTCAAATTGACAAGATAATGACGGGTAGAACTTGACATGTGACTTATGATTTGTTGGCCTTCGTCAAGGTCATAAGAGCATGGGGTAAAAATCATATCGGGAGTTTCTAAAGAAACTGAAACTTGCCAGGCATGCGCATACCTTCTGGAGTGTGATAACTTGAGTGGATACCTTCACGTTATCATGCGATGAGAGTTGGATCCCGATTCCCACTGATGAGTTAGTTTACTCTTCGGGTGATCCCGATTGATTCTTCTTTCAGGTTTGGAGGAGAATTTGATAATACAGTGGGAGGTTTCTTGATTAGATAAAGTGATAACCATTCTGATCTAGGTTAGAGTGCACGCAGAGTGTTTCTTTTTCTCTCTCTCTTTGGCAGCGACCTTTGACCGACCCTAGACTATGACTCAGTGACCAAGTTGACCGAACCTTCTTAAAATACTGGCTTTTGGATTATCTGAGTTGCATAAGTCATTGTCGCTCCTTCTTTTAACCTTTGCATTTCTCAGAACACCTCGTATCACTACGAACATCTACTTCCATTGGATAGATCAATCGTATGGTTATATACGAACTCGAAGGGACTTCTTCGAGGATGGATCCAGGTTCAGGTGAAATTGAATTGGTTTATTCAGTTGTCTTTTATCATCACCTTCTCTCAGGTTGCGAGGGCTCCTTGGTTTAGGAGAGTACACCTATTACGCTTATTGGATAGTCTTCTTCAAAACCATAGGCAGGTGCCGAAAGGTAGGGAATGAAGAAAACCAATTAGCCTAAGTACGGTGTACAGAAGGTAATGAATAAAGACAAAATAAAGGGATTAGAAAGAGGGCAAAGTAAATTGCGAATGCTATCATCCACGACCAAACTGCGTACTTCATCGCCACTCCTATTTCACCTTTGCTTTTTTCCCCAGTTCGGGAGAAATAGAATAAGGTATTATTCAGTTGTCTTTTATCATCACCTTCTCTCAGGTTGCGAGTACTCCTTGGTTTAGGGGTATACACCTATTACGCTTACTGGATAGTCTTCTTCCAAACCATAGGCTTGTGCCGAACGGTAGGGAAGGAAGAAAACCACTTTGCCAAAAGGGGTGTACAGAAGGTAATGAATAAAGACAAATAAAGGGATTTGGAGAGATGACAAAGAAATATACGGTTATAGTCATGAATTGGATTATGGAAGAGGCATTACTAGGAATACCAGGATACCCCTACGAAACATTTTCATGTTTCAGTTTCACTTTGCATTATTAAAGGAAAACTGTTTTCCCGTTTAGACTTTTATTCCAGGGTATGTATTTACCAGGTATGATTCTCACATCTGCATGGTTTTACAGATGATGAGTGGGAGTAAGTTATTGGGAATTAGATGATCATCCTCATTATATCAGAATTCGTTGTAATTGGTGATATTTGAGGAAATCGCCTGGGTTTTTGCCGGACGGCATGTATTTGGTTTTGAGTATCCGTTGTTGTGCACCAATTTCAAAATGATTTATCTGTACGTTTATTTTTATAAATTGAGATATAACTTTTTGAAATTATGTCCGTGATATTTATCTATATCAGTTGACGATTGGGTAAGAAGCATTGAACAGCGGAGTAGTTCTTAACCATAAGTACAGTTTTCAACCTACGATGCACAGGTTTTGAGTTATTCGACTCAGGGAACTCATACAGAGTATTGTATGCTGTCCAGTGTCCATCAGGACAAAGGGGTTGGTCCCCGTACTATATTCTGTTTACTTGTGACTTCTCTAGTTTTTAGACAAGTGTTTCGTAGAAATACAATGTCTAAGTTTTGAGAAGTTACAGGTATAAGAATAAAGTAGAGAAACAGGTGTCGCAAGTATCGGGATTCTTCAAGGTGATCGAAGATGTTGATACTTGTTATTGGTATTCAGTTAATTGTTTTGAGAAACTTGTTTCTCTTTCAGGTTACTCATAATTGGATGTATTCCTAAGTTGAGTAATGCTGATTAGCCTCTCTCCATTAAGTTGATATGCACTGGAGACAGCTGCATGATTTGAATCTGGTTCCAATTAAATAAGTGCCCAAGTTTCTATAATGGATATAGAATGGTTCGTATCTTAACGATGTTAAGGTACGGGGAGTTGTCCGGCTTATGCTTAAAACCAGACTCTGGATAACTCAAGGCACGTTTCTGTAATGGCAGTTTGTGGGTTGGCCCAGGCAATGACGAGGCTTGACTTTCTACCATCTGGAAGATCAATGGTGATATTGTTCTTGACTCGCCACAGTTTTAGTAAAATGGGTTTTTTTCAGAAAACAGTAGTGGGAGTATGGTAGAACTGGAAGTGATTCCAGAACCGCAAACGATTATGGAAAATTTAATAGGACCTAAAGATTCAATCAGGTTTGACATTCCATTAGCCACTCCGCAGATATGGTGGGTAACCTCAGACACCCGAGAAGTACTCCGGTAGCCTCAAGGACGGTGACAGGGAGGTTCTTGTTTACCCAGACTTGGCACTACTGTTGTTCCAGGCTATGAAACCCGGCAGGAGGTTAAGTATAGCGTCGTTCTAAACTAGCTTTAGAAGTGCACGTATATATTATTCTGCCAGAGGGTTTTTGTGGTCAGTGGGAGCAGCGGAAGCATAGTGGGCAAGTTGCTTATGTCTATTTATAGACTAGAGCAGATATAGCGGAGATAGATCATCTAATTTTGATGTGACAGTCATGGCTTTGACTTCATCAGAATAGGGGATGGATCTGTTAAGAAGGTAGTAGGGTGTGATGTCCTTGTATTTGGATGACATACACAGAGTAGGAAGTAAAATTCCTATACTACGATCGGTTATACTGTGGTCGTCACACAGTTGTTTCTCCACAGAGGATATGGATATAATATCTGACATTCTGATTACTAGATATATGGTTTTAGATCTAGAATTGGGTAGTTTCCCAATCCGGGTACTTTGACTGTATTCTAATAGTATTTTAGAATAGATGACTCCTGACATGGTGGTGTACCTGCAGGTGATGGAGTCACCCTCTCTAAAGGTGTCTTACAGACTAAAGGGGAGAGGGATGTGCTTGATTGGCATATCACTTGCTTAGGCAATTGAGGCAATCATGAGATGTCAAGTACCACACCAGATGTTGTTTTTGCACTGGATGAAATAAGTTTATATTAATCCAATCCTGAAAAAACATACGGAAGCAGTTTTAGAACATAAGTGCATGTTCTAGGGAATTGATGACGGCAGCCTCCTTCGGGAGACGGTGATCATTCCAGGCTTCAAAGGTGACCTGGATGACAGAGTGATTGTCAGAGTTATAGTTTTCCCTCTGACGAGGGACAGTATTATTGACAGGTGGTCCAAGAAGATACCGTGGGAGGCATGGTGCTGGATACTGATTAGTTTCAGTTATCGATACAGTCTAAGAAGTTTGGATTTGGAGTTCATTTATGAACTAGGTCCCATCAGATATCCAGACATACTCTAAGAAAGGTCTTACTCAATTCGGGAGATGGCTTTCTCCGCGAACTTGAGATTAAGAGAGACATAGAAAGAAACATCAGGACGGATCCACTCATTGAGGCTATTTCTCGAACACAATAGTTTTACAAACGGGCTTTGTGAAACTGATCACTAGAAAGTTGGGTATTCGGTATCACACGGGCTGTGAGTATGCGACATCGCAATAATTAGCCTTAAGTGCAAGTGGGAGATTGTTGGATGTAGTGCCCTCAAAGTCAATTATTGGATCGCAGGTACGTGATTGCAATGATTGAGGGAGGACCTATACCGGTAGGACAGTCTTACTCAAGATGATAGTATGCTATCTGGTTTGCCTTTATCAGTCGTGTACAGCTTTAGGTGACATGTTTAATATTACACGTTGATAGAGCCCTTAGGATCTTGCTTGACTACCAGCATTATGATGGCGATCATATACGTGAGAGTTGGGCAGTCCATAAGTACATCCTTAAAAGTGGTCCCTAGTCGTGGGAGTTTCGAGACAGGGCATCGATACTCCGGAGTAGACTAGTGTATACAGTCGAGACTTCGACGAGGGGCGATGGCCGGTCTCACAAGCCATTGGTGTCAGTTGGATCACTTAAGATGTATACAGGTGCTCATTGGGTTATCAGTACACCGGACAGGACTCGCCGGGAACCTGCTAGTTGGTATTTATACCTAGCGTCAGATAGCAGTTCCGTGGTGACATGTGTACAGGTTAGTTCATCGACCTGAAGTCGTCATTTGTCTCGTGTGAGTTCCCACCGTGCTTTGATTACTACCCTACCACGGCTCAAAGGAGTCGTACAAACAGGTTTTAGTTGGGTACAGTCCCGAGCCACATAGAGGCAAGTGAGCGGATCGGCAGGGGATTCGTCTCTCCCGGTATTCGGGGTGAGATCGCGATGTGTCTAGGAGAGCCATTACACAAAGTCCTCGGCCGAGGCAGGAGATTTACTTGTAGGTTCTCCAGTAGTATCTCAAGGTGTTCTGGGCTACACTCTGACACGACTTATACCGCTATCGGGGGTCTGACGTTACCAGCCCCCTAGGCCCGATATGCGATACTCATAGATGAACGGACCGGACTGTACGTATATTGTCACTGATGGGCTCAGTAGGGTTCCAGGATGAGTTCACTAATCGGCTTCCCTTGAGGTCAGTACATGGACAGCCGTTGCGCACAGCTAGTGCCGCTGACGTGCTTGTGGTTAAACCCACTGCCAGGGTACTAACGAGTCTTTAGGGTCCACCACAGATAGTCTCCCAAGTTCGGGCGTAACGTTGTAGAGGCCGTATGATTTTATGGCAGGGTTCGAAAATGCACGTGCACTTGTGCACGTTTCATATTTCGGACAGATAATACTGGTGGGCTTTGGTTTTAGCCGGATCCATGTATTATATTGAGTTGGGATATTTTAGTCTCTCGTATTTGTATTCGGTCGGAATACGGATACAGGTATGTATATACAGGTGAGGGGTGTTTTTGTAATCCGTTACGAGAATACTTTAGAAGATGCATTTCTTTTGGTTAATCATTTTGGTTTAAATGATTAAATGGATTTTGGAAAGGATGACTCATTTTGGATGACACATTTATTCTAGCATGTTCATTAGTGACTCATGCTAATGAGTCACTAAGTGAGTCATGAGGAATTAATGGTGTTTTGTTTTGTGGATAGATATTTGAGGAGATATTTTTATAAGATATTTTCTTTTGGTTTTGAATATACAACCTCATATATCTATTCACAAGAGATAAGATGATAACACAAGTTTATGGGCTTGAATTTTCTTTTGCTCACTAGTGTTTCTTGAGATCACAATTTCCAAACCCTAGCATCTTTTTCAACCTCCACCCTAACCCTCTCATGTGATGAGAACCCTAGGGTGTTTGAGACAAAGTATTCTACTCGTTCTCTACTTCATCTTGGTCATCTCGTTTAGCAGACTTGATGACCGAGTTGCCTCGGTATAGAGGCGGGATCCCGTTTAAAGATCCGTTGATGTGGTGCCACCTTGATGAGGAGACAGGAGATTCGAGTTGCCGCAAAGGAGCATGGGATGATGGCTAATGACCGAAGGACTCGGATCGATCGGTATAGCCTCTCTGCCTCTTTACAGTTTGTTAGTTTAGCGTTAATGGAAAGATCCGGGTTATAGTATGCGATAGCGCCAGTTATAAAAGTTTTTATTCCGCGTTTGGCGTCAGAATGACTGCCGGGGCGCTACCGTAGACTTACAAGAAGTTCATAACTGAACTTGGAGTGGTTCCATCCATTGAGTATCCAATACTTTTGTATTGTGATAACAATGGAGCGGTGGCATTGGCCAAGGAACCCAGCTCCTATAAGCGATCCAGGCATATTCTGAGGCGGTATCACCTGATCCGGGAGCTAGTTGATCGCCGGGAGATTGTGGTCAGGAGAGTTGACACAAAGAACAACACTGCGGATCCACTCACGAAGGCCATTCCCCAGATACAGTTCGAGAGAGTCCTAGGGATGCTGGGTATGCGATACTACAACAGTTGGCCTTAGTGCAAGTGGGAGATTGTTAGTTATGTATATGCCCTAGAGGCCATTATTGTACATATGATGTATATTATAGTGGATGCTTAGATATATATAGACAGGACTTTCTTGCTCGACATGATAGTATGCCATCTGGTTGCACTTTGTCTTAACATGTTGACTTGTATTGGTATACTATCTTGCTCTCACATGTTGATAACGCCCTTAGGATGTGTACTCGACTTCTAAGACTATGATGGAGATCATACTAGTGGGGCCAGGGTAGTCCAAGAGTACATCCTATAACTGTTCCAAGTCGAGGGTGTATCGAGACAGGGCATCGATACTCCAGTGTAGACTACCGTATACGCATCTTGACCCATTTGATGGGCGGCGGATGATCCCATATCCATCTGGTGTGGTGAAACCAAAGATGGTGTATGGGTGCTCAGTGGAGACTGGGTACACTGAACGGACTCGCCGAGAACTCCTAGATGGTATTATACCTATCGTCATTTAGTAGTTCTCTGGTGACACTGGTACAGGTTAGTCTGTAGACCAGAGATCGTTATAGAGTCTTGTGTGATTCCCACTGTGCTTTGATTTCCACCTTACCACGTTCATGAGAATATGCAAAACGGTGGCTTTTGGGTACAGTCCCGAATCATATGGAGGCAATGAGCGATAGGAGGGGTTTCGTCTCTCCCGATATTGGGAGTTGATGTTGCGCTGTGTTCGATTGGCTATAACTGGAAGTCCCTGGCCAGGGCTGATATGGAGACCTACTGGTAAGTGTTATCAGTAGTTTCTCGACCCGTTATGAGCCTCACATCGACACGAATTATCGGTTACTGGGGTCTGACGTTTACCACCCCTAGACTGGATATGCGACATATCAGACGAAGAGACCAGACTGTACGGGAGTGTTACTGATTGGATTCATAGGAGTGTGTACAGGCTTGGTTGTTGATCTTTTGATCGCTCAATATCCGGGTGGCTGTTACGTTTAGTTGACCGCTTGCAGCTTGTAGGTGGTTGATATGATGATCGCCTACTGCCGGCGTATTGACGATTCTATAGAGTCCTACAAAGAGGTTTCCTGGCTCAGGCAAAACGGAGTAGGAGCATATATGTGATATGTGCGGAACCGAGAATAATACGTGTATGCGACACCGTATTCCATTCTCGCGATATGTGATATCGGCTGGGTATATGTTATATAAACGGGTCATCGGATCAAGTGTTGATTCGATGAACTGATAAAGATTATATTAGTTGGTTATTTGCAAAATAGCCGGATTATCGGATCAAGTGTTGATTCGATAAGTTAATTTATAATTATATATTTGATATATTACATTACATTAACTAATATAAGCTCACTTAAAGATTCTTTTTCTCACTTGATGATACATTGATATATATGCGATATATGTTAATTGTATTATTTTCTTTTGTTACAAAATATTGTATATGTGATATATAATATTGTAACATGTTAGGGTTACAAATGCAACTAGGGTTTTGAGATTAAACCTTGCTAGGGTTTGGATTAGGGTTAATGTTTTGCTTTGGGTAAATTCTAAATTGTGTAGATATTTATCCATGTTGACTTTGTCAACCCTCCTTGATATTTGTTAACCCAAACCCTAACCCCAGTACATGGTTAAGTCTCTACAAGGGTTAAGCATGACATGCTTAACCCTTGGATGCAATTCTAATCTCAACAATAATTCATTTTCATCACACTCTTTCTTCTTCATATTCTTCAAGCTCTTAAAAAACTTGCTTGATTTTTATTTGTGATAAAATAAAGTGAGATAAAGAAAACTAAAGAGAGCAAAATTCCTACTTCGTCATCCTCATCTATTCTAGCCACTTAGATTAGGGTGTTCACTTCACTAATACCTAATTAGTGAAAAGAGAGTTTGGGTTTGTGATCCCTCAAGGTAGATCATCTTGGTGTTGGGGTAAAAATTTACACATCGGTTGACCAAGTCAAAATCAAAGTCAACCCCAAGCCAAGTGGGCCCAAGCCCAGATCCAGTGGGCCCACGCCCGGGTCGAGCCCGAACATGAAGCGGCCGGCCTCCCACCACGCCAAGATAAAATTTTTGTAATAAACAATTTTGTTGTATTTCTTTTATTTTTATTTTATGGACAAATGTAAGAAAAATAGGCATAAAGCCAATTTTTTATAAAGCCCATGGCTTATGTGCAAAAAGAAATGGCACATGAGCCATGGGATAGGCAAAATGCCATTTTGTGAAGCCCAAGGGGCTATGTGCAAAGTGTATAGCCTATAAAGACAAAAGATAATGAAAATATCTCACAACTTTTTTCTCTCTCTAAAAATTTTCCAGATCTGAGATCTTTCCTTCTTCTTCAAGGTTCCAAAACCCTCTTCTTTCTCTTGAATTAAATCAAGAGTTTTACTCTTCTTTTTATAAAACAAATTAGTTTTTCACCACAAAACCCACAAAGGGGAGCTTGGATCTATCATTAGATCTCAAAAAGAAGAGATTTTTAGATTTCACATCTCTTGAGCCAGCCAACAGAGGAGGAAGAAGAAGAACCCATTTCCCCAACCAAAACATTCTTCTTTTTTCAGGAGTTTAACTCCACTAATTTCTCTTTCGAGAGATTTTGGGGCTAAAAGCCCTCTTTTCCTCTCCAGCGCACTGCGCCCGAGCGCAAAGCGCCCACGTGCCGACACGTAGCGCGCGCGCTTGCGCTCCAACGCACTGCGCCCGAGCGCAAAGCGCCCACGTGCCGACACGTGGCGCGCACTTGCGCTCCAGCGCTCAGCACTCATGCGCAAAGCGCCCACGTACCGACACGTGGCGCGCGCGCTTGCGCTCCAGCGCGCAGCGTTCATGCGCAAAGCGCCCACGTGCCGACACGTGGCGCGCGCGCCTGCGCTCCAGCGCGCAGCGCTCATGCGCAAAGCGCCCACGTGCCGACACGTGGCGCGCGCGCTCCAGCGCGCAGCGCTCATGCGCAAAGCGCCCACGTGCCGACACGTGGCGCGCGCGCTTGCGCTCCTGCGCGCAGCGCTCATGCGCAAAGCGCCCACGTGCCGACACGTGGCGCGCTTGCGCTTGAGCGCACAGCACCCAAGCGCACAGCGCCCAAGGTGCTCCCCCACGCATCCTTTGGATGCCTTTTCCTTTTTTTTATATATATAACATATGCATACACATGTATAGATACACACACACTCCACAATACTGTCCTCCCCAAAAATTTTTGGGCCGGGGCGCTGCCCTGCACCCCGTAAGGGGGCTGCTAGCCCCCTTGACCCCCAGCCCGCTATCCGGGTAGCGGGACCCCCGTAAAAACTCTGCGTGGCTCCCGATATATCCAAAACCCCCTTTCAAAACAAAACACATGTACGCTGCACATTGAGTTCGCATGACCAGTTTAACCCGTTAATCGGAAGTTCCCTCGCCCCAAAGGTGAGGGGTAATTAACGGCAGCTTAGTCCGCGGCTGCCGGAGATTTGGATCCCCACAATCATTAAACCCCAGCCTACCCTAGGCAGGGGGAATCTGTAGTACGCCTGAGACGCGTGCGCGTATTCCCATCTCAATGGGGTGACGAAAAACACCCTACAGATTCTGGCACGCCCGGTGGGACCAATCTCTCCTCCCATATTTCGGGTTAGACGTTCATGCGAACTTAATCAATATACATATCGATTGCCTATACTGAAATGATGTTCTTTTTTCCGTGCAGCAATCAACCTTCGACGACAATGTCTCCCCAGTCGAATTCAGCTTCCAACGTGACCCCGATTCCGTACGTGGTCAAGATCAACGCTCGTGTGGTTCTCCCTGCAAGCCTCAGTCGACAGTGGGAGGAACCGCCCTGCCAGTTTGGCTCCGTCATCATCTACCCTGCCGGAAGCGCTCATCTGGCGGAAATCCCGGCGGAACAGGTGGCCAAGCCGGTCCCAAGGGGCAAGAGGCCGAATGTTGTGATTGCTAAGGCACCACAACCGAAACTTAAGATGATGTCTGAACGACTCCCTGGCACTCCAGCTGGGGGCAAGACTTCCGGTGCGAAGGGCAACATCAAATGTCGCGGACGAGCTCAGGCGATGACTCTAACAAATGCACAATCGAGCGTATCTCCTAGGCCCTCCATTGCCCGGTCTGCGACGTCTTCCCAAAGAGTTGAAGTCTGCCAGGTGCTTAGAACAGAAAAGTTAAGGCAGAAGCGGCTCAGGTATCGAGCCAATAAGAGGGCCAAGGCTTCAGCCAAATGGAATCGTGTGAAGTTCCAAGTGCAGGGTTGCCCCGCGACGACGGCTGAGTCGGACGTGAGAATCAGCAATTCCTTCAAGCCTCTGAAGTGGGTTCAGAAAAATGCCATGGCCGCCAGAATCAAGAAGACAGCGGTCCGAACAATGCTACAAAGAGACGTGTCCCGGCCCCAACAGAAAAGGTATGACACTGTCTCTTCAAGAGTCTATCAAGCACTTTGTGCCGCATGAAAGCAGCGGGGCAAACCCAGAAAAGAAGCGCCAGCACCATTCAAGGACCTGGTTAGGCCAGCCGCCTTCAATCGACTACCAGCTACCGAAGCAAGGGGGTCAAGACAACGATCCGTGAAATCAGCCACCAATGATAGAAAGACGGCCGGATATATCATCCATACGGTTTATATGGCGGGCGGGCGCCCCAGCGACAACCTTCGCAGCAAAAGCAAGGATGGGGCCACCACATCCCAAGCCCAATCTAGCCTGAATGTGGTTGCCGCCGCCCAAGAACAGCCGCCCCCGCTAGATGAAGAAAACCCTCTCGATGAGGATGATAGGCAGAAAGACCCCTCGGTCCATGCAGAGTCAAGCTCGGACAGCGAGGAAGAGCCGACTTTCCGCCCCAGGACTGCGGAGCAAGAGCTGCTTCAAGAGCTTCGAAAACAACTCAGGAGCAAAGATAAAGAGATGGCCAAGCTCTATTCGAAGATTGACGACTTAACGAACGTGGTGATGCAGCTTACGGCTCAAATTGCTCGAGCGCCTCCTAATCAAGCGCAAGCCGCTACTAATCAGCCGGGTGAGGACAATCCGAGGCAGCCAATGCCTGTTCCTTCGGGTCCAAGACTGGTCGAGCCACATGAAAGCCGGCCACACTCCGCTTCTGGGGACGCCTTAGCCCCAGATAGCACTATCCCGCTAACACAGGATCGGATAATGGATTTGGTCACCAGCAAGGTTAAAACATTGGTGGCCGAAGCTGAAGCTCAGAAAGAAATCGGCAGTAGTGGGCGGCCATACCCCGCGCAGTACGATCTGATTGAGTACCCAAGCGGCTACGTCATTCCTAAGTTCAGAAGATTTGATGGAACGGGGAATGCAAATCAGCACGTCGCCCACTTCAAAGCATCGTGCAGAAATACAGGGGACAATGACGTGCTCCTTCTTCGTCAGTTTGTCAACAGCCTGACCGGTGTCGCTTTCGACTGGTACGCGAGCATACCAGACGGGTCCATCATTACCTTTGCCCAAATGGAGTCTATGTTCCGGCAAAGGTTCATGAGCGTCAGTGATAAAATCTCCATTGCCGACCTTGTGAGGACCAAGCCGGGGAGGAATGAAAGCAACACTGACTTTATCGCCTGATGGCGTAATCTCACGGTTAAGTGCGAACCGCCGCTGGAGCAGGACCAGTCCGTCAGCCTTCTCATTGGGAACCTCAGCAATTGGATGGTCCCATTCTTGTATACAGCGGGCCTCAAGACATTTCAGGAGCTAACCAAGAAAGTCCAAATGCTGGAACGCTCAAAGCAAGAGTCCCCGCCGGACTCTCAGAGAGAGAAAACTTGGAAAAGCAAGCGGGACGACAACCGTAGAAGCGGGAGTTCCAGCAGTACCAATGTCTTCAATGCGTCCGACAATGAAGAAAAGCGAAGGGCGGCCGAATCCAAAACTAACCGGTCTCGAAAGCCATTGCTGGGAGGAGATGGGCCCTCCCTAGAGGAGAAAAAGATCAAGGTTTACTCTTTCAGAAGGGACAAGGTCCGCAAGATATTTAAAGATGCCTTGAACAACGGCCTACAATTGCCGGAGTCGAAAAGACCCCAAGAAGCAAAAATGACCGACAATCCTCTGTATTGCCCGTACCACCGAGTAGTGAGCCATGCGATCGAGGATTGCTATATCTTCAAAGACTGGGTCGAGAAGCAGTACAAGGCTGGAGAGATCGAGCTGTCCAAAAGCGTGTTGGTGAACAATCAAGTTGCGACCGCCAACTTTATACAGACAGAAGTTGAAGCCTTCTGGGAGCAGACAGCTGAACCCGCTGCCCCGACAAACGAAACCGACTCATCGCAGCCTCCGTGGAGTACGCACATATCTAATAAGACAAAGAAGATGCTAAAGCTGCTTCAGAAAGAGCCCAGGATGGAATGGGAAGGACAGAAGAAGCCTACCAGTCCAGCTGCCAATGCGGCTCTTTCAGGCTCAAAATCAAGAAGCTCAAGAAGAAGAAAAGTGCAGCTCGGCGCGAAAAAGAGTCTGCAGGGAGATCGACCATTCAAAAATATATCGATTCCCTCGAAGAATATGAACAAAAGGAAAGAACATTGATTCAATTGAAGGAGTTCTTCCCTGTACAAGCGGCTGAAATTCTGGAGGAGTTAGAAGAAGACTCCAATGAAGAGATCCCAGTAGTGACTTGCTACGCCATCCATCTTGGCAGCGACTCCGAGGAGGAGCTCTGTTTTCCCGAAGAGGATGAGGAGCTCGCCACAACGGCCAATCAAATCCAGCTTAGAAGCGGCAGGGCTCTACCGCCAAATCAGGGCAACGCCCCAAAAGGGAAGGAAAAACAAGTCGCTAATGAAGAAGATGGCAGAAAACCGGCTGATGAAAACATAAGTCCTTCCTCGGTAGATTATAATGTCTTGGCGCATCTCCGGAAGCTTCCGTCTCTCCTGAGCATCTACGACGCCTTGGTCCAATCTAAGGAGCTTAGAGATGTTCCCATTCACGCTCTACAAAACCCCGAGCGGTATCAGGCTCACTTTGCGGAAATTAATATGAAAGAAGCCCAGCACGCTTTGCATGCCGTCGCGGTCACATTTAAGGATGAAGACTTGCTACTGGGAACGGCTGAGCATAATCGGCCGCTTTACGTGGCCGGGTACATCGACGGAGATCGAATTAATCGTATATTGATTGATCCGGGGTCCTCAGTGAACATCATGAACTTGCGAACTCTGAAGAGTTTATCAATGGACGTCCGACACCTGTCAAGGGAAAGGATTGTCATTCAAGGCTTCAACCAAAATTGCCAGCAAGTTCTGGGGTCTATAGCTTTGCCAATCAAATTCGGGGATCTGCAAACTGAAGCTAAGATATACGTGATCGACGCCGACACGTCTTATAAGATTCTCTTGGGGCGGCCGTGGCTCCACGATTATGGCATCATTCCGTCAACTCTCCATCAATGCATGAAGTATACTAAAAATGGCGAAGAAAGACGCATTGACGGAGACATCCAACCGTTCGGAGTGCATGAAGTCCGATATGAAGATTCTCGGTACTTTATGAACCACTAAAATGCTAAGCCACAACTGACTGAGGATAGACCAGCCCCAAGGCTCAAAAGCAAATCTGCGCCGGCTGTCACTTTCAAAAGAAAAAATGCCTAAGTGCGCCCGCATTTCGGTAGCGACACTGATGAGTCCGACACTGGAAGCCCGTCCTTCCATAAAACTCGCCCTCGTTTCGGCAGCGATACGGATGAATCCGTCACTGAAGCCCCATCTAGCAGTAAAGTCCGCCTTCATCTTGGCAGCGACACTGAAGAGTCAGAGGAGGAGGACCTGTCGTGCAATAGTGGTGCAGATTGGACCCCCACGCAACAAGCGAAACTGCGAGAGACCTTCGAAGTTGCAGAAGGATCCCTAGCCGTTACAAGGGTACCAGAGCAAATGTGCAAAGAGCTCGATGCATTATCAATCTCCACCGTGGACCAGCTGAAAACTTTCTACGTTCCCGGGAGGAAAAGTGGACAGAAGGGCATCTTGTTTTATGGGTCAAACCCCGTTGCGCACCTGGACGATTTGTCTGTCGCGTGCCTTCCATATGAGAGAGGCATAAGAGCCGTCCTCAATCCCAGATACTATGCGCCCGAGATGCGGGAATACTTTAAGAAGTGCGGATGCCGGTTATATCAAACGGAGTCCGAAGCAAAGTTTTACGAAGGGCTATGGCATCCTCCCCAGGTCCGAGCACTAATCGATGGACGAATTCCAGACAGACGGGGAATAGGTTACATTCAACCTGATTCCAGAGCGTGCTACATGATCCATGTTGGTGAAGCTGGCGAAAGATCAAATGATGACGACGAGATAGCCGAGCCAGAAGAAGCTCCTCAAGAGCTCGAAGATGGAGGACAAGCAACCTTTGACGAGCTAACCGAGATTGACTTAGGAACGCCCGATAATCCAAGGCCGACCTACATCAGCTCGCTCTTGTCAGAGGAAATGTAAGAGCAGATAATTGCCCTGCTGCGTGAGTTCGTTGACTGCTTCGCGTGGACATACAAAGAAATGCCTGGCCTTTCCCCTGAGGTAGCCGTGCATAAGCTGGCTATATCTCCTGATGCTAAGCCAGTCAAACAAGCTCCTCGAAGAATGAGAAGGGAGTTGGAAGAAAAGGTCATCGAGGAAACCAAGAAACTCATCGATGCCGGCTTCATCAGAGAAGAGAAATATGAGGACTGGATCGCATGCATAGTCCCAGTCAAGAAGAAAAATGGGCAGATCCGAGTTTGTGTCGATTTCAGGGACCTCAACAAGGCATGTCCAAAGGACGACCGGTCATGGAAATGATGGTCGATGACACCTCAAATTACGAGTTGTTCACCTTTATGGACGGCTCGTCTGGATATAATCAGATCAAGATGTCGCCTGAGGATGAGAAGCACACAGCATTTCGAACTCCGATCGGAATATATTGCTACAAGGTGATGCCGTTCGGACTGAAGAACGCAGGTGCTACATATCAAAGGGCAATGACCAATATCTTCGATGAACTAATTCATAAAGTCGTCGAATGTTATGTTGATGATCTGGTCGTTAAGACTGAAACCAAGGCCGATCATATCCAGGATCTTAGGACCGTTCTCACCAGACTGAGGGAATTTGACCTGAAGATGAATCCTCTGAAATGCGCTTTTGGCGTGTCATCGGGAAAATTCCTGGGCTTCATAGTTCGACATCGAGGGATCGAAGTTGACCCATCAAAGATAAAGGCCATCATGAAGATGCCTCCTCCGAAGAGTCTGACGCAGCTAAGATCTTTTCAAGGCAAGCTTGCTTATATACGGAGGTTTATCTCAAATTTATCGGGGAGATGTAGGCCCTTCTCAAAGCTCATGAAGAATGGAGCTCCTTTTATCTGGGATGCCGAATGTCAAGAAGCGTTCGAAAGCATCAAATAGTACTTGTTGCACCCTCCAATGTTGGCCGCTCCCATTCCAAATAAACCGCTGATTCTCTACACTGCCGCGCTAGATGAGTCACTTGGTGCGCTCCTTGCTCAGAACAATGAGGAGGGAAAACAGAATGCCCTCTACTACCTCAGTCGAACTCTAGTCGGGGCGGAACACAACTATTCTCCAATAAAAAAGCAATGCCTGGCTCTGATATTTGCTGTGAAGAAGCTGAGGCACTATCTGCTGGCTCACCGGGTTATGCTAATCTCCAAGGTCGACCCGCTCAAACACTTGATGACCAGAGCAAGCCTAGCCGGCAGAATGGCAAGATGGGCCGTCATGCTACTTAAGTTTGACAAAGTATATACTCCTCAAAAAGCAGTAAAAGGTCAAGCTCTTGCAGACTTCCTCGCTGCTCATCCCATACCAGAAGGGTCACCACTCAATTGTGAGTTACCCGACGAACAGGTGCTACACCTAGAGAATGACGAACCATGTTGGGAGCTCTACTTCGATGGGGCCTCATCGATAAGGACCTCTAGTAAATCAAGTGTCCCGGAGATAAAAGCAGGGATAGGATTGGTATTCATCACGCCATCAATAGGAACCCTACGGCGTTCTTTTGCTCTCACCGAGCCTCGCATAAAGAATGAGGCTGAGTATGAAGCTCTGATAGCTGGTTTGGAGCTCGCCATAGAAATGGAAATCCTTCGGCTACGGGTTTACGGTGACTCCCAGCTTGTCGTCAACCAAGTAAGCGGCGATTATAAAATATACAAACCCGAGTTAGCTCGGTACAGAGGCCGAGTGGTGGAACTCATGAAACGGTTCACTCACATTGAACTAATGAGAGTCCCTAGAGCGTTGAATGGAAAGGCTGACGTACTCGCTCGCTTAGCCAAGGAGCTGGCCGATCCTGACATGGACGAAATTCTGATCACAGTCAGGAGCCGACAAATTCTACCCCCAGTCTCTCTACAAGAAGAGGAAAGCGCGGAACAGAAGAGCAGTCCTGCCGAAGAAGCTTCGATCATCCAAGACGAGCCTGATTGGAGAGAACCCTTCATAGAGTACCTCCGATACGACAGGCTGCCCGAAGAAAAATCTGTGAGGATTCAGCTGAAGAAGAGAGCTCTCCGATACGTGTTTGTAAATGACACGCTATACCGCAGGTCATATGACCAACTCTGGCTCAGGTGCCTGTCATCGGCCGAAGCCCAAAAAGTCATGAAAGAAGTTCACTCAGGCATTTGCGGTGCTCACCAATCTGGCCCCAAGATGCGACTGCAAATTAAACGGCTTGGGTATTACTGGCTCACCATGATACGGTATTGCGGAGAGCATGCAAAGAAATGTTATATCTGCCAAATTCACGGTGATTTTATTCATAAGCATCCCAATCCATTGCATCCTACAGTGGCGTCGTGGCCCTTCGAAGTCTGGGGCACCGACATTGTTGGTCCAATTGATCCTCCGTCATCCAAAGGCCACCGGTTCATACTGGCTGCGACAGACTACTTCTCCAGATGGGCTGAAGCTGTCCCGCTAAAAGAAGTCAAGACAAAAGATATTCTGGCATTCTTCCAGCATAATATTCTATACCGCTTCGGTACACCAAGAAGAATCATTTCTGACAACGGGCCTTCTTTCAAGAGCTTCAATGTCTCAAGGTTCGCTACCCAGCATAAGATAGACTGGAGATATTCCTCCATCTATAATCCAAGGGCCAATGGGCTAGCGGAAGCCTTCAATAAGACTCTATGCAAGCTCCTCAGGAAAAATGCTTCAGCCAACAAGAGAGACTGGAATCTCAAGCTTCACGAGGCGTTGTGGGCATATCGTACCACGCACCGTACTCCAACTCAGTCCACTCCATACTCATTGCTCTTCGGAGTGGAGGCGGTCCTCCCCCTCGAAGTCGAAGTTCCAAGCTTAAGAATGGCCGTTCAGCACGAGTTGACAGAGGAGGAAAACGTGATCCTTCGACTTGAAGAGCTCGATGCCCTCGAAGAAAAGAGGCTCGCGGTGCAGCAAAATCTAGAGCTATACCGAGCCCAAATGTCACGGGCCTATGACAAAATAACCCGTCTCTGTGCTTTCAAGAAAGGTGAATTGGTGTTGGTCCTCAAAAGACCGATCATCCCCAATCGACATGCCAAGGGAAAATTCGAGCCAAACTGGGAAGGACCATACGTCATCGAGAAAGTGTTCGACGGAGGATCCTACCAACTAATAAGTGCCGAGGGAGAAAGGCCCATGCCACCCATCAATGGCCGATATCTCAAGAAATACTACACATGAATGCTCCAAGTCGCAGGCGAATTGAGCACATCAGCCCTACGGTCTGGATCATACATCCTGCAAAACCGTATACAATCCACGGGCGTAAATGGCCCCTATGTCTCCCAAATCCTGCCGGTGAGACTACTTTTAAAGTCCCACCAGCGGCAAAAAAAAGAGAGAAAAAAAAAGAAAGAAGAAAAAGAAAAAAAAAGAAAGAAAAAAAGAAAAAATAATGATAAAAGAAATAAAAAAAATAAACGGTATGTCCACAAGCAAAATGGGCACGGATGAAACCCTGAAAAGGCTCCGTGAGTAAAAACAGCAGGACTACCGGCGAGTCTGTGAAAACCCGAAAGGGCGTAAACACGTGAAAGGAGATGAAATACACTCGCAAAGTCCTCTCGACCTTGTGAGGAGAAAACCCTGCGTGAGATCCTTACGACTCACAAAGGAGCAACACACTTAGGAATCCTCACGATTCCTAAGGAGAAAATACACCTGCGGGATCCTTACGACTCGTAGGGAGAAAATGCTTTTATGGGACCCTCACGGCCCATAAAATTGAAAAGCCTTAGGTGATAGGGACCCAAACCCGTCTCCTAAGCCATCGTTCCCCAACGGGCAACGGCAAATGATGAGTCGCTCCTGGCATTTCGCTTCAGTGTTAGCGGTGCTGATGCCAACCAAAAACCCAAATCCTAAGTCCTCCCAAGGTAAATGATGAGTTGCTCCTGGCATTATTCCAGTGCAGCAATGCTGATGCCAAACAAGATCCAAATTCCAAGTCCCCAAACGGCGAATGATGAGTCGCTCCTGGTACCATATTCCAGTGTAGCGATGCAGACGCCAACCAAAATCCAATTTCTCAAAATTCTCCTGGCCCTACGGTGGGTCCCCAAATTGACCATCGTATACAATCCACGGGCTCAAATAATTCTCATCATACCCATGCCCCACCGTAATCACCAGTTACGCGGCCGGTCTCCGCTTTGGGAATGATGCTCCATTGATAAGACCCACTCATGTGTCCTCACGATATATGAGGAGAACAAACCTTTATGGGATCCTTACGACTCATAAAGAAAAAAAAAACACACTTAGTAGTCCTTACGACTTCTAAGGAGAAAATACACCTGCGGGATCCTTACGACTCGTAGGGAGAAAATGCTTTTATGGGACCCTCACGGCCCATAAAATTGAAAAGTCTTAGGCGATAGGGATCTAAACCTGTCTCCTAAGCCATCGCTCCCCAATCCCCAAATGGCGAATGATGAGTCGCTCCTGGTACCATATTCCAGTGCAGCGATGCAGACGCCAACCAAATTCCAAATCCCATACCCCAACGGCGAATGATGAGTCGCTCCTGGTACCATATTCCAGTGCAGCGATGCAGACGCCGACAAAATCCCGAAATTTTTTCCGGCCCTACGGTCTGGATCATACATCCTGCAAAACCGTATACAATCCACGGGCATAAAACAATCCCAAAATCCTCTAAATGACAGATGATGATTTGCTCCTGGTACCATATTCCAGTATAGTGATGCTGATGTCAACCAAAATCAAAATCAACAAGTCAACTTTCACTCCGGCACCGCAAAAAGCGGAGCAAGTCAGAATCCAATCTCGACACCGCAAGAAGCGGAGCAAGTCAAGTCTACCCCTGACACTGCAAGAAGAAGAGCAAGTCAAATCAAGCACTGACCGTCCAAGTCGCTAAAAGGGCAGCACCGACCGTCCAAGTCGCAAAAAGGGCAGCATCGACCGTCCACGTCGCAAAAAGGGCAGAACCGACCGTCCACGTCGCTAAAAGGGCAGAACCGACCATCCACGTCGCTAAAAGGGCAGCACCGACCGTCCAAGTCGCTAAAAGGGCAGCATCGACCGTCCAAGTCGCAAAAAGGGCAGAACCGACCGTCCACGTCGCTAAAAGGGCAGCACCGACCGTCCAAGTCGCTAAAAGGGCAGCATCGACCGTCCAAGTCGCAAAAAGGGCAGCATCGACCGTCCACGTCGCAAAAAGGGCAGAACCGACCGTCCAAGTCGCAAAAAGGGCATAACCGACCGTCCACGTCGCTAAAAGGGCAGCATCGACCGTCCAAGTCGGAAAAAGGGCAGCATCGACCGTCATCGACCGTCCAAGTCGCAAAAAGGGCCGCATCGACCGTCCATGTCGTAAAAAGGGCAGTGCCAGTTTCCCAAAAGGTGGGAACCGAATCAAGTCGCCTCCACGTGAAAGAAGATCCATCAATTTCATGCGCACGACCCACATATGTGGTGTGCATTTATTGATGGGGGGCAATTTGTTGGGGTAAAAATTTACACCCTGGTTGACCAAGTCAAAATCAAAGTCAACCCCAAGCCAAGTGGGCCCAAGCCCAGATCCAGTGGGCCCATGCCCGGGTCGAGCCCGAACATGAAGCGGCCGGCCTCCCACCACGCCAAGATAAAAATTTTGTAATAAACAATTTTGTTGTATTTCTTTTATTTTTATTTTATGGACAAATGTAAGAAAAATAGGCATAAAGACAATTTTTTGTAAAGCCCATGGCTTATGTGCAAAAAGAAATGGCACATGAGCCATGGGATAGGCAAAATGCCATTTTGTGAAGCCCAAGGGGCTATGTGCAAAGTGTATAGCCTATAAAGGCAAAAGATAATGAAAATATCTCACAACTTTTTTCCCTCTCTAAAAATTTTCCAGATCTGAGATCTTTCCTTCTTCTTCAAGGTTCCAAAACCCTCTTCTTTCTCTTGAATTAAATCAAGAGTTTTACTCTTCTTTTTATAAAACAAATTAGTTTTTCACCACAAAACCCACAAAAGGGAGCTTGGATCTATCATTAGATCTCAAAAAGAAGAGATTTTTAGATCTCACATCTCTTGAGCCAGCCAACAGAGGAGGAAGAAGAAGAACCCATTTCCCCAACCAAAACATTCTCCTTTTTTCAGGAGTTTAACTCCACTAATTTCTCTTTCGAGAGTTTTTGGGGCTAAAAGCCCTCTTTTCCTCTCCAGCGCACTGCGCCCGAGCGCAAAGCGCCCACGTGCCGACACGTGGCACGCGCGCTTGCGCTCCAGCGCGGTTACGCTCCAGCGCGCAGCACTCATGCGCAAAGCGCCCACGTACCGACACGTGGCGCGCGCGCTTGCGCTCCAGCGCGCAGCGCTCATGCGCAAAGCGCCCACGTGTCGACACGTGGCACACGCGCTTGCGCTCCAGCGCGCAGCGCTCATGCGCAAAGCGCCCACGTGCCGACACGAGGCGCGCGCGCTCCAGCGCGCAGCGCTCATGCGCAAAGCGCCCACGTGCCGACACGTGGCGCGCGCTTGCGCTCCTGCGCGCAGCGCTCATACGCAAAACGCCCACGTGCCGACAAGTGGCGCGCTTGCGCCTGAGCGCCCAGCGCCCAAGGTGCTCCCCCACGCATCCTTTGGATGCCTTTTCCTTTTTTTATATATATATAAAATATGCATACACATGTATAGATACACACACACTCCACAATACTGTCCTCCCCAAAAACTTTTGGGCCGGGGCGCTGCCCCGCACCCCGCAAGGGGGCTGCTAGCCTCCTTGACCCCCAGCCCGCTATCCGGGTAGCGGGACCCCCGTAAAAACTCTGCGTGGCTCCCGATATATCCAAAACCCCCTTTCAAAACAAAACACATGTACGCTGCACATTGAGTTCGCATGACCAGTTTAACCCGTTAATCGGAGGTTCCCTCGCCCCAAAGGCGAGGGGTAATTAACGGCAGCTTAGTCCGCGGTTGCCGGAGATTCGGATCCCCACAATCATTAAACCCCAGCCTACTGTTAGTGTATATGCCCTAGAGGCCATTACTGTATCATACTAGTTTGTATATTACTTAATGGAGGCTTGGGATATTCACCTTGTATAAACAATCTTGCTCAATATAGTAGTATGCTACTTGGTTTGTTTCTACTTCAATGTGTACATGTGTTTATTTTGCGATATCACCTATACGCATTAGTGGAGCCCTTAGGATCTTTGCTTGATTACCAGCGTTGTGATGGCAGTCACACTAGTGGGGGTTGGGTAATCTGTAAGCACATCCTTATACAGGTCCCTAGTCGCAGGACAATCGAAACAGGGCATCGATACTCCGGAGTAGACTAGCGTATGCGCTTCTCATCCCAGTGTGGGAGATGGTCTGTCCCACAGCCATCAGTACGTCGTACTAGAGATAGTATACGGGTGCTCGTTAGGTTACGAGTACACTGGACAGGACTCGTCGGGAACTGACAGGTTGGTATTATACCTATCGTCAGTTATCAGTTCCCAGGTGACATGAGTACAGCTTAGTCCGCTGACTTGACACTGGCACTTCGCCTCGAGTGTGTTCCCACTGCACTTTGATCACTACCCTACCATGGCTCAAAGGAGTCGTGCAAACAGGTGGTGGTTGGGTGCAGTCCCGAAGCACTTGGAGGCAGTGACGGTTAGACAGGATTCGTCTCTCCCGGTATTGGGGGTTGACATCGCGCAGTGTCTAGGAGAGCCATTACACGAGTAGTCCCTGGCCAGGGCAAGCGAGATATACTGGTAGGCTTCCAGTGTTATCTCAGGGTGTTTTGGGCTTCACTCCGACACGACTTGTACCGCTATTAGGGGACTGACGTTTTACCGCCCCCTAGGCCCGACATGCGATGTATCAGACGAACAGACCGGACTGTACGGAGACTGTCACATTCTGACTCAGTAGGAGTTCAGATGGGGTTCACCTTATCAGCCTTCTTGTCGGCATCTACCTGGGGACCGTTACGCACATCTAGTGCCGCTTGCGGTCTGTGGTTAAACCCACTGCCAGCGTAGTGTCGAGTCTTTAGAGTCCCACACAGAGGGTATTCGCCTCTGGGCAAAACAGAGTAGAGGTCGCATGGTTTTGCGACAGGGTTCGTTCTCATCCGCGCACTTGTGCACGTTTGGAGTCCGGACGGATATTACTGGCTGGCTCTGGTTTGAGTCAGATACTGGTATATGTTTTGGGGTTGCTTTTTATCTCTCAGTATTCATGTTCCTCGGAACAAGGATGCAGGTGTGTATGCACAGTTATTTGAGGAAGAGGAAGAGGACTTTCATTAGGGTTTCGGAACGGGTGCGTATGCACAGTTGACAGTCGTCTTTTTCCAAACCCTAATGGATTTATGTTATATCAATTAATAATATTAATAAAATGAAATTGTGTCATGGTTGGTTTTTTATGTTGACTTGTTGACCATGGTTGACTTGTTGACCATGGTTGAAGTTTTGACCATCATCATTACAAAAGAAAGATGCTCTTTGATTCTAGCAAATTCATTTAATATTTGAAATGATAATGGTCATTCCTAAACTTTCCATCAACCTTTTCATTTTCATTATTATTATTAATTTGATAATTCTTTTGCTTTTTGTTATGGTTGCAAAAAGAAAAGAGCTCATTCTATCATAATCATTCTCTCTCCTCATTTCATCTTCTTCTTCCTCAAGCTCAAGGTGATTCCTTCTCATGTGTTGAGAATCCCTCACCATGAAAAAGAAACAACCCCTAGACACTCTCTACTCACTCTAGGATCAAGGGTTTAGCAAGCCGGAGATTCTAGTTCACTCAAAGTTCGAGGAAGAGCCCGTAGGTTGAACCCTCAGGTGGATCCATCTTCGACGGAAGAAGGCGACGAGGAAAGAACCATCAACCTCTACAAGGTTTGAAGAAGAAGGAGTTCAAGTTTAGGTATAACCATCTTTCCGAGTAGCTAACTCTCCTTAGCAAGTTTGCTAGTTTTAGTTTAGGAAAAGATCCCGACTTTGTTAGTCCATGTTGCCCCTTGCGCTAAAAATTTGATTTTTATACGGTTTCCGCCTCCCCGTAAGAACCGGGGGTCGCAACGTGGACTTACAGTGGTATCAGAGCCTAACTAAACTTAAACTAGCTTGGTAGTGAAGTGTAACGAAGTTCGGAACCGAAAAAATCCAAAAACCAAACTTTTGCAAAACCCTAGTTTCTGTTAAAAAAATTTCTGGTCAAAACAAGATTTGTTATACACCTAAATTCGGCTCAGGATTTTGTGTGAACACTCAAGAAAAACGATCCACTAATTCGTTCAAACTGCCGCGGATCCGCGGCCTCACCTATTCTTAGCGCCGCGGATCCGCCGCCGTTTAGTGTCTTCTGGTGATCGGGTTTCGTGCAGTGTGTCTCTGTGTTGGTTTTGGGATTTTTAAAATATGTTATATGTGCCCAGATTTTCCAGAGCAGAAATTTACTTTTGGGGTCCTATAATTCCGTATTTTTTTCCGAACTTCACTGCACTTTGACTATGATGGTTATATCTGTGATGTTTGCATGTATTGAACGTCGGCTAATCGCTATAAGTCGATTAGTCGGGGTTATACATCTCTGTGAAATCTGTTTGATGTTGGAATGTGTATATGAATGTGTTGGACTGTCGCGGGTGAATAGCCGGGGTGGATGTGAGATGAGCTTTTGTTTTTCTTTCATTCATTTGTAAATGTAAATTGATGTAATATTATTATTTGTTTGGCCGCACAACCGGGTCGGGGTTGTAGCCGTCATTGTATAATTCTTTTTACTGTTTTTGCTCCTAGGATAGACCCATGGAGGGGTGCACAAACTGCCGAGTGCTTGGCGGGTAGTTTGCCGCACCCGTAGGGGTCTTGGGTGGGGTATTGGCTATTCACCGCGACCGTGTAATCCGCTTTTCGTTGCAGGCTCGAACGGATTGCGGATTCCTAGTATATCCAATGTATTCATCTGTGATCTGTAATGTCTATCATTGCTTTCTATTTAGGCGTTGCTTATGTTTTACAGCCGCGCTAGCCCAGCCCCCGCTCTGTCGTTAGTTAAGTAACCTAACGGGTGATGACGGGACCCCGTGGCGAATGCGAATGGCATAAGCGTACGTCATATTTTGGTTGTTTTCTGCAATGGTAGGATTAAATGATGGGACGCATTAAAAGAACTAATGCAAGAATATCACGCATTAAAAGAACTAATGCAAGATAATAAACCAAGTTAAAGTCGTTGGAACACTTTCGAAAAAACCACTCGGTTCTTTTCAAAACTAACTTTTAAATGCGGAGCTTGAGCCACTCCTTCTAAAAGCTATCTCGTTCCATCGATTATATCAAGTTCACTACGTTCACGGTTTCGCCAAAACCATCCGTAGCCCTCCGTCGTTTCATATGAATATTTAACAGTATTCAAGCTGTGTTTGTTGGCCTTAGTCAAGGCACAGTGTTTGGTAGCTGGTAGGTATTCATATGTTGCATAGATAGAATGCGTTGGTTTGGGACAGTCGTATTGCCTTGTTGGCCATAATCAAGGGTATATACGGGTGGGTTCAAATTAACCTGGATAACGACGGGAAGAACTTGACATGTGACTTATGATTTGTTGGCCTTAGTCAAGGTCATAAGAGCATGGGGCAAAAATCCATATCGGGAGTTTCATAAGTACTGAAACTTGCTAGATTTGCATACCATTTGGAGTGTGATGATTCTGGTAGGATTCCTTCAGTTTCGTCACGCGATGATATTTGGATCCCGATCCTACTGTGAGTATATGCTACTCCTCGGGAAATTTCTCACTATACGATCAATGCTATAAACCTAGTAGGTGCCTAGAAAGGTGTTAGCGGGGCTACGCCCCCAGGAAAAAGAGGTTCTTAAATTAAGGAACTTCGCGAAAGCGTTGGAAAACCTCCCTCGAAGTACCGACACTAGCCTGGCTGAACGGTTAAGCAAGTATTGTGCGGTGGGATTAATCCCGGCTAATTCTTCCTTTGTGGTTTGAGGAGGGATTCGAGAGACAGTGGGAGCCATCCTGTTTAGATAAATTAAAAACCATTCTAAACTTACAAGAGCATCGTGCTAAGTGTTTCTTCTCTCCCCCTGCAGCGACCAAATTCGAAATGACTGGACTTAAGTTACTTCTAGATAAAAACATACTGACAGGGCCAAACTACAAAGATTGGCTCAGGAATGTCAAATTGGCAATCGCTTACGACAAGCTGGGGTATCTTCTTACCACCAAAGCTCCCCCTGTCCCAGGTCCCACCTCCAGCGTCGCGGATAAGGAAATCCGTAAGACTTGGGAGATTGATTGCGCGAAGGCCAGGTGCCTCGTGCTTGCCTCTATGGACAACGAACATCAGAGGAGGCATGAGAATATGGACCTTGAGTCTATATTTCTCCATACAAAAGAACTGTATGGAGAGCAGTCTCGTATCGCAAGATACGAAGTGTCGAAGAAGTTATTTTCGACAAAGTTGGCCGTCGGATCATCGGTAGCGGACCACGTGCTTAAGATGATTGGCTACACTGAGGAGCTCGCGGAACTTGGGACCACGTTGGACAGTGAACTCTATACGGATTTAATTCTCCAGTCCCTTCCATCCACTTACGCCCAGTTTATACTGAACTTCAACTTACAAGAAAAGGAAGTTGAACTTTCAGAACTCCTCAACCTGCTGAGGAGCGCAGAGGGCACCCTACAGAAGGGTAGGGAAACACCCGCTTTGTTTATAGGAGGATCTTCCTCCTCTAGGTCCAAGGCGAAAGCCAAGGGAAAGAGGAAGAAAGCCCCCGCCAAACCAAGAGGCGGTGTTAGTAAAGTGGGTACGAAGGGAAAGGAAAAGGCAACAAAGATTGCGGGGAAGCTTGTTGGAAAGGAAGAATGCTTCTATTGTCATAAGAGTGGACACTGGAAGAAAGATTGCAGGGCTTGGAAGGCCAGGACACAGGAACTGAAGTAGGTTGCGGCTTCAGCTTCAGGTGTGTATGTTATTGAAAACTGTCTTTCTATAAACTCTACTTCCTGGGTATTGGATACCGGATCAGGATCTCATATCTGTAATTCTTTGCAGGCATTGAGAAACCGTAGGTTTTTGAAGGAAGGTGACATGACCCTCAGAGTTGCGAACGGAGCTAGCATGGATGCTAAGGCCGTGGGGGACTATCACCTAGGAATGTCAGATGGGCATGTTTTGGTTTTGCGTAATTGCTTTTTTGTACCCAACGCAACTTGTAATATCATTTCTGTATCTTTGGTTTCTAAAGAAGGTTATGAATTTGCGTTTGTAAGTAATGTTGTAAACATTCACCTTAATCAAGTTCTGATTGGGTCAGGTACACTGAGCAATGGTATATACGTATTAAACCAACCACAGATTTTCAATATCCAGAATACACACAAAAGAAAGTCTCCAGATATCAATCAGGCTTTCTTAAGGCATTGTAGACTGGGTCACATCAATGAGACACGGTTGACTAAGTTACATAAAGAAGGATACTTGGATCCGTTCGAGTATCATTCTTATGCCACTTGTGAATCTTGTCTCATGGGAAAGATGACAAAGACTCCGTTTACTGGACACGGAGAAAGAGCGAGCGAGCTCTTAGGACTCATACACAGTGACGTGTGTGGTCCAATGTCTACACATGCGCGAAGCGGTTATTCATACTTCATTACTTTCACAGACGATTTCTCTAGGTATGGACATGTCTTCTTAATGAAGCACAAATCCGAGGCCTTTGAGAAATTTCGGGATTACAAGAATGAAGCTGAAAAACAAACAGGCAAAAGTATTAAGATTCTAAGATCGGATCGAGGTGGTGAATACTTGAGTGCCGAGTTCCTGGACTATTTAAAAGAGAATGGAATTCTCTCTCAGCGTACTCCTCCATACACTCCGCAACATAACGGTGTATCGGAAAGGAGGAATCGAACCCTATTAGATATGGTTCGTTCCATGATGAGTAAGGCTGAGTTACCGCGATCTTTCTGGGGATATGCACTAGAAACAGCTGCACATCTCTTGAACCAAGTTCCTACTAAGACTGTGCCTACCACACCATATCAGATGTGGAGTGGGAAGAAACCCTGTCTTAAATCCTTTAAGTCATGGGGATGTCCGGCTTTTGTAAAAAAGCAGCATGCGGACAAGCTCGAGGCACGCTCAGTACAGTGCAAGTTTGTGGGATACCCAAAGAACTCCAAGGGGTATCTATTCTATTACGCAGAGGAGCAAAAAGTCCTTGTTTCTCGTCATGCCCACTTCTTGGAAACTGAGTTTTTGGAAAATCAGATAAGTGGGAGCGCAGTAGAACTGGATGAAATTCCAGAACCTCAGACTATTACTGAAAGCTTAGTGGAACCAGAGGGTTCAAAAGAACAGGACATTCCTACGCCACTCCGCAGGAGTAGTAGGCAGTCTCATCCGCCCGAGAGATACTACGGTTTTCTCATAGACGGGGATAGAGAGGATTGCATCATAGATTATGATGAGCCTATTAGCTTCCAGCAGGCCGTTCAGAGCGTTGACTCGGTAAAATGGCTGGATGCAATGCGGACCGAAATGGAGTCCATGTACACCAACAAAGTATGGACATTGGACATTGCTCCAGACGGGGTAAAACCCGTAGGATGCAAGTGGATCTTCAAAAGGAAGATTGGTGTAGATGGACAGGTTGAGACCTATAAAGCTAGACTTGTAGCAAAGGGTTTCCATCAAAGACCTGGCTTGGACTATGACGAAACCTTTTCTCCAGTGGCTATGCTGAAATCCATTCGGATCCTTCTTGCCATTGCTGCCTTCCACGATTATGAGATTTGGAAGATGGACGTAAAAACCGCTTTTCTAAATGGAAATTTAGAGGAGTGTGTCTATATGGATCAGCCAGAGGGTTTCATTCAGAGTGGGAGCAGCGGAAAGGTGTGCAAGTTGCTTAAGTCCATCTATGGACTAAAGCAGGCATCGCGGAGTTGGAACATCTGTTTTGATGAGACGGTCAAGGAATTTGACTTTATCAAAAAAATCCAGATGAACCATGCATCTATAGTAGATTTGTAGCGAGAACTGTAGTATTCCTTGTGTTATACGTGGATGACATTCTCTTAATAGGAAATGACATTCCTATGCTACAATCTGTCAAGGGTTTCTTGTCACACAGGTTCTCCATGAAAGACCTGGGTGATGCCTCCTACATCCTGGGGATCCTGATCCATCGTGATAGATCCAAGAGGATATTAGGACTTTCACAGTCCAGGTACATCGACACCGTACTGAAAAGATTCAGTATGGAAGATTCCAAGCGCGGTAACCTACCGGTTTGTCACGGGATCACCCTCTCTAAAGAGATGTCTCCCAAGACTGATTTGGAGAGGGATCGCATGTCTATCATACCCTACGCTTCTGCGGTAGGCTCTATAATGTATGCGATGTTGTGTACCAGACCGGATGTAGCTTATGCACTGAGTGTAGTAAGCCGGTATCAGTCAAACCCTGGGGAGAAACACTGGATAGCAGTAAAGAACATTCTCAAGTACCTGAGAAGGACTAAGGAGATGTTCTTGGTGTATGGCGGAAAAGACCTCCAGATCGAGGCCTTTGCTGACTCCAGCTTCGAGAGTGACAAGGATGATTCCAAGTCCATGTCGGGTTTTGTCTTTACCCTCAATAGAGGGGCGGTGTGTTGGAAGAGTTCCAAACTGGAAACCGTTGCAGACTCGACTATGGAAGCGGAATACATCGCTGCATCTGATGCCGCAAAAGAAGCTGTCTGGATGAGGAAGTTCTTGAAAGAACTTCAGGTGGTTCCGTCCATTGTTGACCCAATACCTCTGTATTGCAACAACAACGGGGCTATAGCTTTAGCGAAGGAACCCAGGTCCCATCAGAGATCCAGGCACATCTTGAGGCGGTATCACCTGATCAGGGAGATCGTGGATCGCAAGGAGATCGAGGTTCGGAGGGTTGCTTCAGAAGAAAACACTGCAGATCCATTCACCAAGGCCCTACCCCAGACTCAGTTCGAGTGGCTGATCGATATGATAGGTCTTCGATACGCCAGTACATGGCCTTAGTGCAAGTGGGAGATTGTTAGTGTATATGCCCTAGAGGCCATTACTGTATCATACTAGTTTGTATATTACTTAATGGAGGCTTGGGATATTCACCTTGTATAAACAATCTTGCTCAATATAGTAGTATGCTACTTGGTTTGTTTCTACTTCAATGTGTACATGTGTTTATTTTGCGATATCACCTATACGCATTAGTGGAGCCCTTAGGATCTTTGCTTGATTACCAGCGTTGTGATGGCAGTCACACTAGTGGGGGCTGGGTAATCTGTAAGCACATCCTTATACAGGTCCCTAGTCGTAGGACTATCGAAACAGGGCATCGATACTCCGGAGTAGACTAGCGTATGCGCTTCTCATCCCAGTGTGGGAGATGGTCTGTCCCACAGCCATCAGTACGTCGTACTAGAGATAGTATACGGGTGCTCGTTAGGTTACGAGTACACTGGACAGGACTCGTCGGGAACTGACAGGTTGGTAATATACCTTGATTGATGATAAATTCTCGTTTTGTGTATGAAATGGTAAAGAAATCACAACCAAAAATTATTTGACCGCAATCAACTACGGTGTCGGATGTAGTTTGTGTATGAGTGCGGATCGTCCACAGGGAAAGTGTAATCGTTCGTCTTTCGAATTAGATGAATTGAAACTTTAATGAAAACAAAACAAACAATTCAAGATTTATATTTGAAGTTCAAGAATGAGAAAATACTAGATCTAAGAAAGCGTTAAAAGATAGAATCAAGAATTGATCGTTTGATGATTTTTCCAAACCAAATCTCAAGAATCGAAATGAGGCTCGTAGGAATCGATCGGATCTATAGATGTGATGTAATCTTACTATGACGTATTCTTATCCTTCGATGAATTGATACTAGATCGATGATGATCGATGAGAATTAGAGACTTCTTGTGAAACTAGGGTTTCATCTTATCTCTTGTTCTTTCATTGATATCATTCATATTCTAGCCTCTAGTAAATTCAAGAAACGATCGTAGATCCCTAATTTCGAGCGATCACAATCAAGAAAGCATCGCTACGAAACTAGGTCATCGATTCTTGAACTTGCTAGGGTTTACAAAACTCGTAGGACTTAAAAATAGTATTAAGATTTGTTACATCATCATTCTACAATCGTCTCGACTCCTTTACGAGCGGAGTTTTACTCAAACATCACAACAAGAACAACAATTACAAATTGAGATCTAATCATGATGCAAGAATTAAAAGAAAGCAAGATTAAAGAATTTCACCTTTTATTTATATCAACAATTTCATTACATTCGCTCAAGAACTACAAGAGGAAGAATTCGATCGTCGACTTGGCTTCGCTCGTCTCCGTGGATCGCGGATCGGCTTGGATCACTTGCCCGATTGAAGATCGGCTCGGCTCCTAAAAGGTTGAAGGCTTCTCGCTTGATTTGGTACTCAAGATCTTGGATTTGGAGTGGAATTAGGGTTAGGGTTTCGCACAAGCCTTGTCACTAGACTTGTGGAAGAAGATGATGTAGAATGAACCAATGGTTATTGATTATTGATTCGCCTTTAACCCTAGGTCTAGGTTCCTATTTATAGATAACTAACCCTAGATCTAGGATTTCAAATTCTAAGTTTCCCTCCAAAAGTTTGTTGAGGAAATTCAAATTTCCCTCCAAAAGTTAGTTAGGGGAGAAGCTTCTAGATGTGATTAGTTAGGAGGGAGCTTCTAGAAGAGGATTAATTAGGGGTTTAATTAGGATTAGCCTTCCTTAATTTTCTTTGCTGATCTGGCAGTCCCTTCGAGAGAATTCTGGAACTTTAAGTATCATAAAGCAATGTGGGACCAGAGCTGTAAATTCTGCAGCAAAATTTCCATGCTGACGTGGCCAAACAGGCGCGGAACCGCGGCGCAAGCCATCTCCTGCCGCGGTTCCGCGGCTGACGTGGAGCCTTGGGGCTTGGGCTTTCTGGTTTGGTCTTGGGCTCACTTTTGGGATTTTCTTTTATATGCTGAATTTAATAATTCCTTCTGAAATACTACCAGATCTGATTTCATTGAGTTGGCGTAATTTTGATCAGCTCTTTGGCTTTTCTTCCGTATTTTCCTGCATAGACTCAAGACAAGTGTTGCGCAAATACAGAAATGATGCGATGCCATGAAATGCGGTTAATTTCCTTTAAAGTGTCGGTTTAAAAGTCTAACACATGCAATCTCATATTTTGTGACAGATTTGCTAATATGTAGAATATGAATCCCGAACACTTCTAAATGTATGCAAATGTTAAGGAAATTGCCGGCTAAAATATACAATATTTTCGACTGATTAAATACCCCCAAACTTAATTTCGATCGTCTCGAGCGAATGTTTTATTAAAAAAAGAGAAGGAGAAAATAAAGAAAGAGAAAAACTAACTAGCACACTTTCGTAGGCAACACGATTGCACTGAGCATGTGCAACAAGCCTTTAAACCTCTAGGTGTCCCTAGTAGGAGGAGTGTTGTCTCCTGAGGGTTTTCAGCGGATTGTACCCACAAAATCCAATAATAAAAGAAAGATCATGAATATTACATTTAAAGAAAAGAATTGTAAATGAAAAGCCTTGAAAATTAGGGTTTCCAACTAAGCTAGCTTTTCGGTTGTCATGAGCCCTATCTTAATGGTCATGAAAAGATGTTAGAAATCACGTCCTCCCTCAATAAAACATCGTCTTATTCTTCATTCCTATCTTTCTTCCAAACATCGATCATATAACCCTGCGTGTGTGTAAAGGACATCCCTACACCCGGGGAATTCAATTCAAGCTATCATACTCTTGCCTATCAGCCTCAGTATATATATATATTTTTTTTCGATGAGCTCACACAATTTCATGCGACCGTTAATACTTCTTGAGGTACTAACCGACCGATTACTCATGTGCTTGCTTATTTGGTGTATTTTCCTAATCTTGCACCACCTTAGGTATAGCAGTGACTCCCAGACCAGTTGGCCTTAGGGCACTAGATGAAGAGGCACCCTCGCTATATATTTTTTTATTTCCCTCGGTGATAACAAAACCAGTGTCCATTTTTCTCACCATATATATTTTTTTTTATACATCGGCTTTAAGACAAGAGCATTTCAAGGTATCCTCTACTATCCCAGGCTTCAAGACGTGTGTAAGTGCGAATAGCAGGGTAGCAACGTTCAAAATGTTTGGTTTCCAGAATAGAAACTATTTTTCAGACTTATTTTTATCCTCAGATTAGTGACGTCCTTCATCTTACTAACCCTTGGGACAACGGCTCATAACTACTTATTACTAGTTCGTATAAGAAAACTTCTAATTTTCTTAGTTTTCTTAAATTTTTCTAATCTCATGGATGTAACTTTTCACTATCTAAACTTTCATTATCTTATTTATGTACAAAAAATGTTTTTATAGTTTTGAAATTTTTTAAATTTTTATAGGTTTTTCAAAAAAAAAGTTTTGTGCTTATGCAAATGATATGCAAATGATGCGAAAATAAGCACAAACCTCCCCCAAACTTGTTTTCAACAGTGTCCTCACTGTTACCTTCCGCTAAATCTACAAAACCTGTAAGCTTGGGAGGAATTTATTAGTGGGGGCAAAATATTTAAGTGAAGAACCTCCCCCAAACTTATTTTTGGCTCAAAATTTTGTAAAAATTTTATTTTCAGGAGCCCGATTATTCCCCCCAAACTTGAGTTATGCAATGTTAAGCTTTTAAAATCACAAGTGGGGGTCAAAAATCATTGGTCGATGCCAAGCTTTGCAAAGACCGAAGGTTAGCACCAACCATTCAAAATTTTTATCAATGCAGTGCTCTGGTTGGTGGAAGAAGAAGTGGGGAAAAGTTAAGTGGTGGAAGAGAGTGTATGTGCGTCTCATATTGGAGAGACGATGCAGTGAGTGTGATGGATTACTCGCATTCTTCTTACAGTTCAAAAGAAGGGGTGGAGGTTCAATTTCAATGATTGGGAGATGATTCATCTCAACACCCGTGTCATTTAAAAATGCGAGTTCATCAGCGAAGATTTCCTCAAAAGTTCCATCAATACCCCGATGAATAATGTCATCACAAAGTGCGGGGTGATCTTCAGACTCTAAAAGCAGTTCATAATCGGTGTGAATTGTTGACCCGGACATCTCGGTGGAAGAGTCCGTATGTGTATGATACATAGTTGGGTCAAACAACAACGTATGAAAAGAGTCAAGATCGATATCAGGAGGATCATCAAATTCGCTGCTGTCGACATCCATTAAGTCGACAGAACATACCTGAGCAATAGGTTCGGAGGGTACACTTCCTAACTTGTAAATGTTCTGCTCTATTGACCTATTCCCGAAGGATAGGGTCATGGAACCATTACGACAGTTGATTATTGCATTGGAAGTGGCCAAAAAGGGGCGACCTAAAATCACCGGAATTTGATTCCGTGGGTTCGCTACAGGTTGTGTATCAATTACAATAAAATCTACCGGGAATATAAATTCTCCGATTTTTATTAACACATCCTCCAGTTCACCCCTAGGTTTGGTGATTGATCGGTCAGCCATCTGGAGAGTGCAATTGGTTGGCTTCAACTCTCCGATACCTAGTTGCTCATAAACTGATTATGGAAGCAAGTTAACACTAGCGCCAAGGTCTAGTAGAGCACGGTTGATGTGTTTTTCCCCAATAGAAACGGAAATAGTAGGATATCCTGGATCCTTACGTTTCCTCGGTAATTGTTGGGGGAAAGCCGTGTCTATTGTTTTTTCCATAAAAATCTTCTTGGGCACTGAATTCTTCCTCTTCCTAGTGCACAAGTTCTTAAGAGTTTTAGCATAGGAAGGAACTTGTTGGATGGCATCTAGGAGAGGGATGTTGGTGTTTACTTGCTTAAAAATGTTCATAATCTTCTCCATATGTGGACTCGGTGTGTTAGCCCTTAACCGATTAGGATAAGGTGCTTTAGCAATCAGCGCTGGGTCCATCATAGGAGAAGGAAGTGTTTGTGGAACCGATCCCAAAATAGAAGTAGGGATCGTCCGTGGAGGAGAAAAAGAGGTGGGCTGAAGTGGCGAGCCTTTTGGGAAATGAAGAATAGGCTCGGAAGAAGATGGTGGGGTAGAAGAACTGGGGTTAGAAGTGTGTGTGTGAGGACAGGTCTCAGCCGGGGTGTTATTGATTGATTTATTAATATCATCAAACTCTTCCCCAAGGTGATGGTCAAGCACTCTTCCAGATCTCAATGTGATCTCATCCACATGATGTGAATAGCCAGGATTGGGTAAAGGTTGAGCTGGAAGTTTCCCTTTCTCTCTTGCACTCATTTCGGCTTTTAGTTGTGCAATTTGTTCTTCCATCGATTTGATATTATCATTTTGAGAGATAATGATCTTCATCACATTCTCGACGGAAGATTGCAAACTTGCCGTCCCTTGGATGGATTGTTTCATGAAAGTATCCAAGGTTTGTGCTAGTGCAGAGGTATTATCTGTACCGGTCAATTGCAAAAGACTAGACGGTGCAAAAGTGTTGGCCGGATTTTGGAAGTTCTGTGATTGGAAGGGGTGCTGACTCAATTGAAGTGGTGGCTGCTGTTGTGGTGGAGGGACCCTTTGGAATTGATTCGGATTTGGAACCGTGTTTTGAAATTGTGATTGGTTCCAAACAAAGTTAGGGTTATTCCTCCAACCCTGATCATATGTGGAGGAAGATGGATCGTTTCTAGGTCTTTGAAATGCGGCATTGGTATGCTCATGACCTTGAAACGGACATTCTTCCGTCAAGTGAGACGGATCAGAACAACAGCCACATACAGTTTTGGAGAGTGATATTTGACTTAGGGCGGCTAAAAATTTGTTTTCCATAGTTTCAAGTTTCTTTTGCATAGCCGAAATGTCAGCTCTAACTCCTATGGAAATATCATTGCCTTCCCTAGACGATTGACTCACACCCTCCCACTGTAAAGATTTTTCAGCGAAATCTTCTAGAAATTTCCAGGCTTCCCCATCATCCTTGGTCATAAAGTTGCCTTGACACATGGATTCAAGGGTCTGTCTTGTGTAAGGAGTAATGCCCTCATAAATGATTCGGCAAAGATCCCATCTCGGGATGCCGTGATGTGGACATTGGATTAGCAGATCCTTGAAGCGGTCAAGACATTTTGAAAATGTTTCATTTGGAAGTTGGGTGAATTGATAGATTTCGCTACGGACTCGAGCTGTTTTGTGGTGTGGGTAGAATTTCTTAAGGAATGCTTTGACGAATTCGTCCCAATTTGAAATGGAATGTGCGGTAGTGTTATATAGCCACTTCTCGGCTAAATCGCACAAAGTGAATGGGAGAAGACGAAGACGGAAAGCATCCACAGAAAGCTGTGAAGTACCCATCATTGCGCATACAAATTCAAATTTCGTGATAAACACGTATGCGTCTTCAGACTCGAGACCGTGAAATTTTGGTAGAAGGTTTATGTATTGGGGTTTTATTTGAAAATTTTCCCCGTTGGCTGGTGGAATGGAAAGACAGGTGGAAAGTGGGCCTCGTGTTGGATAACACCTCTCTTGGAGAGAGATGCGAGGTGGAATCTGCGCACCAACGGACGACGGCAGAGTAGTGGAAAAGAAGTTCGATGGAGGTGGATCCATCGATGTGGGTGTGGTGGTGGGTAAAAGAAAGGGTAAATGTAGAAATACCGACTTTGGGTCGATGAGGGAAACGCGGACTTAACGGGCACTAGAATCCCGTATCCAGCCTATCTTGCACTAAAAAGGGTTAGTACAAGTGGCAGCGTGATTTTATAATTAGGGGAAAGATATGAATGCGGTGATTGTTTTGAAAAGATTGATACGGGTTTTTGAAAAAATATGATGCAACAAAACAAATGCAACACACAAAACCCTAAAATCTAGGGGTCACCTAGGTCAAAGCTCTAGACCGCTCCTAACTGCCAAAAGACAAGTCGCAGGATAAATCCTCCACTGCCTCTTTGTCCCCCTGTGGCCGGATAAGTGCCAGGTAAGTGGGAAGGAACCACCACTACAGTGGGCCTAATTAATAACCACTAGCCTTAGACACACTCGCCTTAGGCACCACAGGAAAACGCGGATAAGCAATGAATTACCCACGGCCTTCTCTTGTCCTAATTGAGCGCGACAGTCCTTAGAGTCATCTCTAGATTTCTTTTAATTGATGAGGGTCAATGCGGATGCAAGTTTTGCGATTTTCGGGGCCTAGGAAGGGTAATGAAATCCCCACCTAATTTGGATTTGGTCGTGCCCCTTAATTTCCGTATTAATATGCAACAACCACAAGAATCAAAAACACGCACAAATTTTATTTTGCTTTGCGGCGCTGCGATTTATTTGCAAAGAAACCTGCAGTAAAATTGTTATTGGAGCAGACAGAGGAGAAGATAAGAAAGTTAGAGACTTACAGTGAAAGTTTGCTGCAGTGAACAGTCCACAGAGGCGCGGATCCGCCGCGTATTGGGGTTTTTTGCCGCGGATGAGCGGTCCTATCAAGGAATCACTGCACCAAAATTTTAGGATTGGTTTCTGTTCACCTCAGGAGCTCTCTGGATGTTTCAGAAAAAAATTTCCACAGCTCCAATGATTCCAGATTTCCTCGCAATCAAATCACAAAACACGTATTAGTGTTTGCACGAATTTTGATCACAAAATTTAAATGGAATAAAATTTTCAACTCAAATTTCAAAATACGAACTATTAGCGCACGATCCCCGGCAACGGCGCCATTTGATTGATGATAAATTCTCGTTGTGTGTATGAAATGGTAAAGAAATCACAACCAAAAATTATTTGACCGCAATCAACTACGGTGTCGGATGTAGTTTTGTATGAGTGCGGATCGTCCACAGAGAAAGTGTAATCGTTCGTCTTTCGAATTAGATGAATTGAAACTTTAATGAAAACAAAACAAACAATTCAAGATTTATATTTGAAGTTCAAGAATGAGAAAATACTAGATCTAAGAAAGCGTTAAAAGATAGAATCAAGAATTGATCGTTTGATGATTTTTCCAAACCAAATCTCAAGAATCGAAATGAGGCTCGTAGGAATCGATCGGATCTTTAGATGTGATGTAATCTTACTATGACGTATTCTTATCCTTCGATGAATTGATACTAGATCGATGATGATCGATGAGAATTAGAGACTTCTTGTGAAACTAGGGTTTCATCTTATCTCTTGTTCTTTCATTGATATCATTCATATTCTAGCCTCTAGTAAATTCAAGAAACGATCGTAGATCCCTAATTTCGAGCGATCACAATCAAGAAAACATCGCTACGAAACTAGGTCATCGATTCTTGAACTTGCTAGGGTTTACAAAACTCGTAGGACTTAAAAATAGTATTAAGATTTGTTACATCATCATTCTACAATCGTCTCGACTCCTTTACGAGCGGAGTTTTACTCAAACATCACAACAAGAACAACAATTACAAATTGAGATCTAATCATGATGCAAGAATTAAAAGAAAGCAAGATTAAAGAATTTCACCTTTTATTTATATCAACAATTTCATTACATTCGCTCAAGAACTACAAGAGGAAGAATTCGATCGTCGACTTGGCTTCGCTCGTCTCCGTGGATCGCGGATCGGCTTGGATCACTTGCCCGATTGAAGATCGGCTCGGCTCCTAAAAGGTTGAAGGCTTCTCGCTTGATTTGGTTCTCAAGATCTTGGATTTGGAGTGGAATTAGGGTTAGGGTTTCGCACAAGCCTTGTCACTAGACTTGTGGAAGAAGATGATGTAGAATGAACCAATGGTTATTGATTATTGATTCGCCTTTAACCCTAGGTCTAGGTTCCTATTTATAGATAACTAACCCTAGATCTAGGATTTCAAATTCTATGTTTCCCTCCAAAAGTTTGTTGAGGAAATTCAAATTTCCCTCCAAAAGTTAGTTAGGGGAGAAGCTTCTAGATGTGATTAGTTAGGAGGGAGCTTCTAGAAGAGGATTAATTAGGGGTTTAATTAGGATTAGCCTTCCTTAATTTTCTTTGCTGATCTGGCAGTCCCTTTGAGAGAATTCTGGAACTTTAAGTATCATAAAGCAATGTGGGACCAGAGCTGTAAATTCTGCAGCAAAATTTCCATGCTGACGTGGCCAAACAGGCGCGGAACCGCGGCGCAAGCCATCTCCTGCCGCGGTTCCGCGGCTGACGTGGAGCCTTGGGGCTTGGGCTTTCTGGTTTGGTCTTGGGCTCACTTTTGGGCTTTTCTTTTATATGCTGAATTTAATAATTCCTTCTGAAATACTACCAGATCTGATTTCATTGAGTTGGCGTAATTTTGATCAGCTCTTTGGCTTTTCTTCCGTATTTTCCTGCATAGACTCAAGACAAGTGTTGCGCAAATACAGAAATGATGCAATGCCATGAAATGCGGTTAATTTCCTTTAAAGTGTCGGTTTAAAAGTCTAACACATGCAATCTCATATTTTGTGACAGATTTGCTAATATGTAGAATATGAATGCCGAACACTTCTAAATGTATGCAAATGTTAAGGAAATTGCCGGCTAAAATATACAATATTTTCGACTGATCATACCTATCATCAGTTATCAGTTCCCAGGTGACATGAGTACAGCTTAGTCCGCTGACTTGACACTGGCACTTCGCCTCGAGTGTGTTCCCACTGCACTTTGATCACTACCCTACCACGGCTCAAAGGAGTCGTGCAAACAGGTGGTGGTTGGGTGCAGTCCCGAAGCACTTGGAGGCAGTGACGGTTAGACAGGATTCGTCTCTCCCGGTATTGGGGGTTGACATCGCGCAGTGTCTAGGAGAGCCATTACACGAGTAGTCCCTGGCCAGGGCAAGCGAGATATACTGGTAGGCTTCCAGTGTTATCTCAGGGTGTTTTGGGCTTCACTCCGACACGACTTGTACCGCTATTAGGGGACTGACGTTTTACCGCCCCCTAGGCCCGACATGCGATGTATCAGACGAACAGACCGGACTGTACGGAGACTGTCACATTCTGACTCAGTAGGAGTTCAGATGGGGTTCACCTCATCAGCCTTCTTGTCGGCATCTACCTGGGGACCGTTACGCACAGCTAGTGCCGCTTGCGGTCTGTGGTTAAACCCACTGCCAGCGTAGTGTCGAGTCTTTAGAGTCCCACACAGAGGGTATTCGCCTCTGGGCAAAACAGAGTAGAGGTCGCATGGTTTTGCGACAGGGTTCGTTCTCATCCGCGCACTTGTGCACGTTTGGAGTCCGGACGGATATTACTGGCTGGCTCTGGTTTGAGTCAGATACTGGTATATGTTTTGGGGTTGCTTTTTATCTCTCAGTATTCATGTTCCTCGGAACAAGGATGCAGGTGTGTATGCACAGTTATTTGAGAAAGAGGAAGAGGACTTTCATTAGGGTTTCGGAACGGGTGCGTATGCACAGTTGACAGTCGTCTTTTTCCAAACCCTAATGGATTTATGTTATATCAATTAATAATATTAATAAAATGAAATTGTGTCATGGTTGGTTTTTTATGTTGACTTGTTGACCATGGTTGACTTGTTGACCATGGTTGAAGTTTTGACCATCATCATTACAAAAGAAAGATGCTCTTTGATTCTAGCAAATTCATTTAATGTTTGAAATGATAATGGTCATTCCTAAACTTTCCATCAACCTTTTCATTTTCATTATTATTATTAATTTGATAATTCTTTTGCTTTTTGTTATGGTTGCAAAAAGAAAAGAGCTCATTCTATCATAATCATTCTCTCTCCTCATTTCATCTTCTTCTTCCTCAAGCTCAAGGTGATTCCTTCTCATGTGTTGAGAATCCCTCACCTTGAAAAAGAAACAACCCCTAGACACTCTCTACTCACTCTAGGATCAAGGGTTTAGCAAGCCGGAGATTCTAGTTCACTCAAAGTTCGAGGAAGAGCCCGTAGGTTGAACCCTCAGGTGGATCCATCTTCGACGGAAGAAGGCGACGAGGAAAGAACCATCAACCTCTACAAGGTTTGAAGAAGAAGGAGTACAAGTTTAGGTATAACCATCTTTCCGAGTAGCTAACTCTCCTTAGCAAGTTTGCTAGTTTTAGTTTAGGAAAAGATCCCGACTTTGTTAGTCCATGTTGCCCCTTGCGCTAAAAATTTGATTTTTATACCGTTTCCGCCTCCCCGTAAGAACCGGGGGTCGCAACGTGGACTTACACCTACCCTAGGCAGGGGGATTTTTAGTACACCTGAGACGCGTGCGCGTATTCCCATCTCAATGGGGTGACGAAAAACACCCTACACTTGGTTAGTGAAGACTTCAAGCAAGATGCATCATTCACCTCATGGAGCCGCTCGAGAGTCCGGAAACTTGATGATTGCAGCGAAGGGACCTCAACACAGAGCTTATGAAGTGAAGGAACGGACTACAAAGGTTGTAATCCCTAACTCTTAGAAGTAAAGTTGTTTACTTTGAAGTTTAGTTTGATTATTTAGTTAATGATCTTGTGTTAGGGTTGTTCCCCTCCGAAGGACGGCGCACAAGACTGCGATGTCCTGACGCTGAAATTCGGGGCAGATGCTATTTGGTTTTATCCGTCCACCTCTCCAAAGATGCCAAGTTGATTTATGGCACCGTGTATCGGAGGTTTAGACGGATGCGGCCGATGTAGCAGACTTTGTCAGATTCCCCCTCGCTTAAGGGGTTTTTGATTGTGGGGACGCTCTTCCCTGCAGGCGCAAGCCCCTGCAATTAATTACGCTACCGCATCGCGGTAACAACTTTCTCCTTCTCCAGAATTTCACTTCGTGTCGTGTGTGTTTGTTTTGTTTGTGGTTGCCCGTGGATTGTATACGGAGACTGAATAATGCCGTCTCTCGTAGGACGTGGATTAGTCCAAATCCGTATTTACATAGATTTGGGTTTGGTGTTTTTAGTTTAAAGATGCATTAGTCGCGTTGCGGCTAAGATCAACTTAAACGTTCGTTAAGGATACGATAGTCCTGTTTGAGACTAATATCAACTTAACGTGATAATCCATTTAATATCTGGCCATCGGGACTCGTCACCTCTCTAACGTCGTTGAAGGATTACAACGGCAGATGTCAGAGGAGTTCAGAGATGTACCTTTGAACCAAGGTTGATTTGGAGTTTTATAGTCCGTTTGAATGTTTAAGGATACGTTAGCCGTGTTTGGGGGCTAAGATCAACTTAAACGGGATCGTTTAGATCCGGCAAAAGAGCATTTGGAGGCTCTATTGTTCCAGTTTAGGGACGTAGTGGTCCATAGGTAGTTTAGGGACGTTGAGGTCCATGCTCCAGTTTAGGGACGTGGTGGTCCATATTCCATGTGTGGTCGTTGGGACCCGTCGCCTCTCTAACGTCGTTGAAGGATTACAACGAGAAGTGTCAGAGGAGTTCGGAGATGTACCCTCGAACCGGAGGTAAATTGATTTAAGAGAGCATTTGCGCTCAGTTCAATTTAACTTAAGGACTTACGGCCAGAATTGGGCTAAGTCCAGTTGAAAACGTTCAACATTTTATTTATTTTTGGCCTGTTAGGCCTTTACTGGGGCTCTGCTCCTGTTTAATAATGCATGACATTTTTGTTTGGTCTATTAGACCTTTATTTGGGCTCTGCCCTTTTATAAATGATGCACAGCATCTGTTTTTATTTGGGCTCTGCCCTTTTTAAAGTAATGCATTGCATTTAATTTGGCCTGTTAGGCCCTTTTTAATTGGGCTTGGCCCTTCTGTAAATAATGCATTGCATTAATCATCTGATAGTGGCTTGTCAGGCGCTTTGCGCCAATTATTGAGCGCAAGCGCTTATGATGAGGACACGTGTCCTGCTCTGGTGAGCGCAAGCGCAACAGCGCAGTGCGCTGCGCTGTTGCGCTGCTGACACGTGGCATGCTCTGGTGAGTTGCGCCAATTCCAGAGAGCAAAGCTCTATTTCAAGAGCGCGTAGTGCAAGTTGTTCTGTAGCTGACACGTGGTGCTCTCCCAAGAGCGCAACAGCGCAGTTTGGAAGTGCAAAGCACTAAGAATCTTTTAGATTCAAGAACAGAAGTGCAAAGCACTATTTGATTTCTTGATCTAACTTAGATCAAAGAAAAGATAAGTTTTTCTTGTTTTTCTTATCTCAAAGAACCAAAGGTTCATAAAAGTGCAAAGCACTATATTATTATTATTTTTTTTTATTAAAGATCATTGATCTTGTTTTTAGATCTATGATCTGTTCATGAGAGAACTTTCTCTTTTTTTCTAAAGGTTTTTACCTTTTTTGTTCTTGAAGAGTTCTTCAGAGTTCTCTTTCTCTTTTTTTTAAGAAAATTTTGATGCCTTTGAATTGAGGCCTAGGGTCCTTTTTATAGTGCCCATAAATTAGTTAAAGAGATGTTTCTTTGAGTGATTTAGGAAATTTTCCCCACCGTTAGATCTTCGATCCAAGGGCTTCTGTTTTACAAAAGAAAATCTTCTTGTTTTAACAAGAACAGAAAGATTTCTTTAGAATTTTAATTCTGTTTGGCGCAGATGCCCCATCGCGTGACACGTGTCGTGCAGCGCACAGCGCAGCGCAACTGCGCTAGCGCATCTGTGCTGACACGTGTCGTGCAGCACAACTGCGCTAGCGCATCTGCGCTCCACGTGTCGCGCAGCGCAAAGCGCAGCGCAACTGCGCTTAGCGCATCTGCGCCGACACGTGTCGCGCAGCGCAAAGCGCAGCGCAATTGAAGCGTTGCTTCCTTTGATTTTGCTTAAAATAGAGCTTTTCTCTGATTGGGCGCACTGCCTTGGGCGCTGCGCTGCCGTATCATCTTCTGACACGTGGCGCTTTGCGCGCAGCGCAGAGGATCTGAAGCGTTACTTCAAAATTTGAATTTTTGAAATTCAAACAGAGCCTTGCTCTGATTGGGGGAAACAAATGCCCCCCACCGTTGCGTTCACGTGGCGCGCGCGTGAGTGCAGCGGTGGCAAGATCCTAGCCTTTGAATCAACTGATAAGTTGAAGGGGCGCAGACGCCTATAAATAGGACCCTTGGTCCTTAGAAAATTCTTTACAATTTTCAAGAATTTTTTATTCTCAGAGCCTTGCTCTTGCTTAAGAACTTTCAGAGCCTTGCTCTTGTTCTTTCCCCAAGAACTTCAAAGTTCAGAACTTAGAACCACTCTAGGTAATTTAAATTAAATTAAATTTAATTAAAAGAGCCTTGCTCTTATAGATCTTTGATCTAAAGAAAACCCCTTTAGGGTTTCATCAACAGAGCCTTGCTCTCAAAAACTTACAGATCCACAAAGATCTTGTCCATGGGTCTTAACCCATGAACAGAGCTTTGCTCTTGGATCAAATGTAGATCTTTTTAGATCTGAAAGATGAAGAATTTTTTATAAGTTTTCATGGATTTTTCAAGATTTTAATTCTTTTAAGTGTTAAAAAAATTTGATGGATCTTTCCATTATTACCACAGAGCTATGTTCTTTTGAGGAATCTTGTTTCCCTGAGACCAGAGTTTGACAAATGTCACTCTGTGACAGAGCTTTGCTCTAAAATAGGAGATTCTCTCCTTGTCTCTAGGGATTTCCCATCAATGAGGATATTCTCTTGGGGATTTTTTTTTCATGAATTGACAGTCTTATCTAATGATGGGATTGTCTTATTAAACGATGCACCGTTATCCAGATTTTGTGGGTTCCCCTTTGGTCCCCTACCCACTGCATTGCAGTGTGGTGTAAGATTTTAAAGTGCCAAGCGTGGGAACACTAACGGTTATTTTTGTCTTTCTACAGGAAACATGTCTGCCAACCTGTCTTTCCCATTTGTTCGCTCGGAGGGAGGGTTTCCCCATGCACCAGTGGACCGGGTGGTGTTCGCTCTTATTAAGGACCGTGATCCCGAGTACAAGAACCTTCACTTGTGGGGTAGGTGGTACAGTGAAATCATCCAGGGTCGTCACAGTTTCAGTTCTGCCTCGCCGTCTGAGCCCATAATTACGATCCCCTATGCGGACGAACCCCCGGTGAAGTATGCCGTGGAGGTTAAAAATTGGAATTCTGATGACCTCCTCCAGCCTGCAATCGGTGCCATCCCCGTTCAGCCGCCGCCGGCAATAGACATTCTGGGGAGGCAAATCTGTCAGGGTGAAGCACGCCCTTGGGGACAGGCTTACAATATTGGACTGATCCCGCGACCGCCTGCCAGATATTTGCAGTGGGCCCGGTACATCTTATCGGCGAAAAGGACTCATCTAACGAAGATTGGTCTATATTCGGCCATCTACGTCTCGCTTTTCGAGTATCCCTCTCCTCCAACGTGGTGGATCAAGGCCTTTATTGAACAATGGAATATCCCCACCCACACCTTCCTGATGACGGACAGGGAAGTCTCTATCTCCTTAGAGGAGTTTGCTGAAGTCTCGGGTCTACCAATGAGGGGGGAGCACTACGAGGAGCTGCTTCCTCCTGATGAATACGTCTTTGCCACCAAGCCGCTGGTGTTTGACCTGACTCCGGAGAACGCCATTCAGCATCAGTATCCAGGCTTGGTGAAGGTGTTGGAGATCTATGAAGGACTCCATCTGGAATCGGGCGACCGGGGCGTCAGTTTCGCAGATTTTATTGCCCGCTTCATTCGCCCGGAGTTCCTATCCGAGCGGAGTGAGAAGTTCGCCCAGCTCGATGACCCTTCTGGTTTCGGTTTGGACCGCCGACCCGTATCGGAGAATGATCAAAGGGATTTTTATCTCCCCGGCGCCGCCATCGTCCCTTTCTCAGAAATCGCCGTCCCGGGCATGGATGAAGAGACCTTCTTTACTGGGTTCTTGGGCTTGTGGCTATGCGGCTTTGCGCTCCCTATGCATCCACGCCATATGCGGCCGACTGTTTTCTACCCAGCGCATTGGATGGTGGCTGGTTTACAGTTGTCAGTAGGAATTTCCGGCTGGCTTATCTTTATAATGGACTTAGCGTAGCGGCGGACGCTAGTGAGCCTGGGGTGCAACCCGCCAACTTCCCGATGCACTACTTTACCTCCTGGATGGAAATGCACATGCACGAGGTGTTTGGTGCCCATAAGATTCCTCCCTTTTTTGAGAAGTGCAGGCTCCCGAGAGTCATGCGGTTGGTCGGTGCTTCAATTGTGGTTGCATCCCCGCGGGAGTCTAGGGGGCTGCTCCTTCGTCCACATCTGGTCAGAGCGAAGGTTTCTTTTGTGGATAAGGTCATAACCATAGGCTCAGAGACCACTACGTCAGTGGTGCCACTGCGCGATGATTTTAAGGACGGGGCTTCCATATTGAAGGCTCGGGAAATCCTCCACCTCTACTCCATTCGTCCGAGCTACCTAGTGTTTAGGCAGAATGAGACAGCACTCTTCATGAGGTATAACCCTCACCGATTTGCTCAGCAATCGAGCTACAATCAGGGGATCCCGATGGAAGCCTTCTTGGAAAAGCCCGTGGTTAGCCGGGAGGGGATAAAGAATGCAATGCACCACTTTATGCGACGTAACACGGGTTCTTATTTCTTTATCAGTGAGCCGAGCTGCGTCCCCAAAGTCCTCAACGCGTACGTGGCCTAGTATGCGCATGCGATGGGGCCCGTTATTTTGATGGAGAAACGTATGCTGGTTGACCGCAAGGGTGCACCTCCCGGCGGCGATCGCAAGGCTCCCTTGAGGCCGAGGACTCCGGTCATTCCTCCCTTGAAAGGTGCTGGAGGCGGACCTCCGCGCGTGTTGAGTCCCCCGCGCGGATTGCCGCTTTGCGATGCTGTGGATGCGCCACCAGCCCCCCGTGCTCCAGTGGAAATGGTAACTGTGGTATCGCCGGAGTCCGGTGTAGGCGCGGATATCGGGACTCGCCGCCCCAAGGTGTCTGCTAAACGCAAACCAGTTCCGGGTGCATCCAGAGTTGGCGGGCAAAAGAAGAAGAAGTCGCTCCTTTCTCTTGACGCGATTCTTGGCTTAGATCCTGAAGCCCCTCTTACCGAAGGAATAAGTGAATATGGCAGCAATAAGGGCTTCGCGGTAGACCCCGCAGACACCGACCTGGAGGCCGCCATTGCGGCTTCTGAGCGATCAGCGAGGCTTGAAGCGTGGTTGAGTAAACTCGCTGAGTCAGGTAATTATTAGTTGGTTTCTTCATCATTTCATTGCATTTTTATCATTATTCTTGACTAATACTTTTCCCCATTTTCAACAGGTATCTCTACCGAAGAAGCTATTGCTGACTCTTTGAAAACCTTCCAAAAGGAGGAGGAGAAACGCGCTTTAGCGGGCGCCGGTATGTCCCACCCCCTTTTTTTTAAAAACAAATTTCGTTATCTTTTTTGATGGTTAATCTAACTTTCTTCCTTTGTTTCTTTATAGGGGTTATACTAGTCGATGAGGGGATCCTCTCTGAACCTATTATTGGAGTTCCGGTCTCGTCGGGGCTGCCGCAAGAGCCTCGACTTGATAAGTCGACGAGGGATGCCTTGAAGAATTTGGAGGCATCCCTGTGTACAGACGAGGACGCCTCAATGAAAGAGGCTCTGGTAAGGTCCATTTCAACGGCCCGAGAGGAAAGGAAGCGACTGAGGCGTGAGGCGAAGGCGCGCCGGGCTGCTTTGGCTACGGGAGCGGGCCCAAGCACCATCCCTCGTGCCGACACTCCGTCAGAAGAGTCCTCGGTCGCTTTGTCTACCGCTCATAGACAGGCGATCCGCGCCAATAAAGAGGCTAACGACAAGTCTGCCTCCGGTAGCACTTCTTTCAGAATTTCATTATAAGGCTCATAAAGCTGTCGGTTCTTATATACCTTATCTTGCAGGGCCAAGTCCGACCGAGGGGGAGGCGGAGACCGTTGAACCCAAGGAAACAGAGGAGGGGGCGCCTGCCGAACCTGAGCCGACGGTGGGCAACTTCGCTGAGGCTTCGGAGCCTGAGATGGAGGTTGGGGGGTCTGTAGCCGAGAAGGTCATTGATGCCGAGCCTGAAGTGGCGGCAGATGAAATGATCATTACAACCGAGCCCAGGGTGGTGGCGGACGAGGTGCTTGAGGCTGGCGACCTTGTGGTGGTGGCGGATAAGCTGATGGAGATTGCGGAACCCGAGGAAGTAGCGGGTGAGATGGGCACGACTCTTGGGGAAGAGTCAGTCGCTCTCTCTCAAGATTCCGGCAATGCTCCGATCATTGCCCTCCCTGTCTATGATCTTCCTCTGTCTCCTGGCCACGCGAGCACGATGACGGTCCCCATCGAGTCGGGTGATGAGGCCACGGGCGGCGGCTTCATGTCGATAGAGGAGGGAATCGCCTCCGTTTCAGCCGGGAGCTCCTCATGTAAACCCCAAGTTGCTGTTTTTCTTTACTTTACAATTCTTTCTGACAAGTTCACTTTTCTTGTAACATAGGTGCAGCCAGCGCCGATGCCCCACTGCTTGAGGGAGCGCCTTCAACGACTGCCTTGGCGGTGGTCACCTCTCAACCCTCTCTCATACCCTCGAAGATGTTGGAAGGTATGGGTTTGCAATTTATTAATCTTATCTTCCAGACGCATAATTTGTGTACTAAAGCCACACTGTTGTGTCTTTCAGGAGTGCTTTTTGACCATCTCTATCAAGTGTTGCTCCCACACTTCTCCTTCCCATCTGAATTCGCCTCTCCCTCTGGTGGCGTTGGTGAGTATGACTTCCGTCGATATCTTTCTTTCTTTTTTTTTATTGATGGAATTACTGCTAAACCCCTTTTTTCTCATCTCGACTGTAGTGCTACAGATTGAGGGAAGGGATAAAAGATCAGCTGTGCCACCGGCCCTTCCGACCTTGCCACCTATCTCAACTGGTACGACTATCACATTGATAACTCCCCCCTTTTTTATTCCCTGAACAGTTATCTAATCACATCCTGTTTCCTTTCAGCGGTCGTTCCGGTCTTGGCGCCCTTCGAGTCTCGCATCATCATGCCGGCAGGTCCTTTCCTGAGATGTCCATCTTCGAAAGGCGCCGCGAACAGCTTACGCATGTTGAGCGACTACATTGAGGAGCTTGACGTCGAGACCCCTACTTCTGCTGCGGATTTCGCTATAGTGGTTAACCCGATGTTGGTGATACTCGTGAATTTCCATGACGAGGGTATCATTGCATCTTGGGTTAATCATTGTATGGAGATCGAGGTTCGCCTGCATAAGCTGGAGTCGATGCGTACCGCCCCCGAGACTTTAGCCGCGAGCAATGAAAGAGCAGCATGGATCGAGGGAAGCGCTTCTTATGTCCACCACTTGGAACAAGAAGCAGCTTTAAAGCTAAAGGAATGCCAAGAGAACTCGAGCGAGATGGCCCATCTGCGTGCTGAGGTTGAAGTGAATGCTGCCCAAGTGAAGATTATCTTCGAGGGTCTTCTGGAGCGCATCTCCTATGGGCTAAACTTGAAGCGAAAGCTTGATGTAGCTGAGCACGATACTCCAGGTCGGGAAGCTGCTTATCAGGCCGTCAGGGAGCGGCTTGCATCTGCCTTGCAGCAACGGGCCCAAGTGGAGGCGGAGCTGGCGGTGGCAGCAAATCAGGAGAAAGTGAGGAAAGAATTGCGCGAACAATTGCTAGATCTATGCAAGATGTTTCCTTCTCAGTAATTCTCCTTGTATCGTTTGTACTTGTGAATAAATAAAAAAAAATGTATATATGTTTCTTTTTTATTCTTTAGCACAATGTATCCTGTACTCAACCAAGTTTATGGATAAAAGATATACATCTTCTGTAAAGTCTTGTGTTATCTCTCCGCCTTTTCTTTCTTTTATTATCAGCACGCCACCTTAGTGAACATGGTCAACAGATAATAGAGCACGCATCTTGACTTTCTTAAGAAATAGCGATGGCTTAGGCCGCAGGTTCAGATATGCTGCCTAAGACTTTTCAACTCTATGAGCCGTGAGGGTTTCATAGAGACTTTTCTCCCTACGGATCGAGAGGATCTCGTAAGTGGTTTTTTTCTCCTTAGGAATCGTGAGGATTCCTAAGTGTGGTTTTCTCTTATAAATCGTAAGGATCCTATAAGAGAATTTTTCCCTCTTATGAGTCGAGAGGACTCGTAAGCGGTTGTTTCCCTCCTTGTAAAAATTCGACTTTGGAGAGTGAGACCCGTGAATAGTATGCCAGAGATCTTTTTGGATAGACTTGCAGGGTCCCATTGTTCAGGAAGCAAGTTTTTTAGTCCCTGCTGCCTGAGGCTTCATTTGCAAGTTGAGACGAATCGGGAATTTCCCGCGGAGACACTGGTTTCTCTGCGAGCCGACGCGAATCAGGAGGCTCTCGTCAAGGAGTGTTTGTATCCGTGAGTCGAGGTGTTTGCTAAGGATTATTTGTTTCCCCAGTGCCAAGGATTATTTATTTCCTTGGGGTTTGAAATGAGTCGAGGATTTCCTATGGAGGCACTGGTGGCTCTGCGAGTCGACGCGGATCAGGAGGCTCTCGTCAAGGAGTGTTTGTATCCGTGAGTCGAGGAGTTTGCTAGGGATTATTTGTTTCCCAAGCGCCAAGGATTATTTGTTTCCTTGGGGTTTGAAACGAGTCGAGGACTTCCCACGGAGGCACTGGTGGCTCTGCGAGTCGACGCGGATCAGGAAGCTCTCGTCAACGAGTGTTTGTATCCGTGAGTCGAGGAGTTTGTTAGGGATTATTTGTTTCCTAAGCGCCAAGGATTATTTGTTTCCTTGGGGTTTGAAACGAGTCGAGGATTTCCCACGGAGGCACTGGTGGCTCTGCGAGTCGACGCGGATCAGGAGGCTCTCGTCAAGGAGTGTTTGTATCCGTGAGTCGAGGAGTTTGCTAGGGATTATTTTTTTCCCTAGCGTCAGGGATTATTTGTTTCCTTGGGGTTTGAAACGAGTCGAGGATTTCCCACGGAGGCACTGGTGGCTCTGCGAGTCGACGCGGATCAGGAGGCTCTCGTCAAGGAGTGTTTGTATCCGTGAGTCGAGGAGTTTCCTAGGGATTATTTATTTCCCAAGCGCCAAGGATTATTTGTTTCCTTTGGGTTTGAAACGAGTCGAGGATTTCCCACGGAGGCACTGGTGGCTCTGCGAGTCGACGCGGATCAGGAGGCTCTCGTCAAAGAGTGTTTGTATCCGTGAGTCGAGGCATCTGCTGAAGACACTGGTTTCTTCGGAGTTGGACTGAACCGTCGAGATTTGGCTTCGTCTTCTGACGGAGCCTGTTGGGAAAGTATGGTTCCCTCTTTGTTTACGCCCTTGGATTGTATACAGTGATCGATGTGATCTTAACTGTAGGGCCAAAGTTTTATCATCATTTTTTTTTGTTTTATCTCCGCGATGCTCTATCATTTCAGCTTTTATATCGCGAAGGTCGCGATTGCCCAATCATTTCGGCTATTTTTCGCGGTGCCCAATCATTTCGGCTATTTATTTTATTTTTACTCGCTGCTTTTTATTGCGAGTTGCCCAATCATTTCGGCTATTTATTTTATTTTTACTCGCTGCTTTTTATTGCGAGTTGCCCAATCATTTCGACTATTTTGCATGCATACATTTTCACTTGATGCTTTTTATTGCAAGTTGCCCTATCATTTCGGCTATTTCGTATGTATGTGCGGCCTATTGGCTTTTCGCTGTAAACCGATTTCGGCATCAGCACCGCTACAACTGGGATATTACCAGGAGCGAATCATCATCTGCCTCTGTCGATGTCGAACAAAGGTGGCTTAGCGACCAGGGTTAAGGTCATGTCGGCCAAGGCTTTTGACTTCATGAGCCGTAAGGGTTTCACGAAATTATTTCTCCCTACAAGTCGTGAGGATCTTGTAGGTGTATTTTCTCCTTAGGACTCATGAGGATTCCTAAGTGTTCGTTTCCTCTGTAAGTCGTAAGGATCCTACAGGAGGGTTTTCTCCTCATAAATCGAGAGGATTTACAAGGGTTGTTTACCATGCGAACATATCCCCAGTCACGGATGAGACTTGGTTAGGGAAATATTTATTCGCGCCCGTGGATTGAATACAAGGGTCAGTATTGAACCACTTGTAGGGCAATATCGGAAATTGTGGGGATTGCTTAAGCACAGGTTTAGGTCTCTGTAACTTAAGACTTTCAAATCTTATGAGCCGTGAGGATCCCATAAGAGAGTTCTCCTTACGAGTCGTGAGGATCTCGCAAGTGTATTTTCTCCTTAGGAATCGTGGGGATCCCTAAGTGTGTCGCTCCTTTGTGAGTCGTAAGGATCCCACGCGGGTGGTTTATCCTTACAAGGTCGAGAGGACTCTATAAGTGTCCTTTAACGAGGTTGTGCCCTTTCAGGTTTTCACAAACACTCGCCGGTAGCCCTGCTGTTTTTACTCACGGAGCCCTTTCGGGTTTTCATCCGTGCCCATTTCGCTTATGGACGTACCGCTTTTTTTTTATATTCTTTTTATTTTTATATATTTTATTACGAGGTCGTGCCCTTTCGGGTTTTCACGAACACTCGCCGGTAGCCCTGCTGTTTTTACTCACGGAGCCCTTTCGAGTTTTCATCCGTGCCCTTTTTGCTTATGGACATACCGTTTTTTTTTATTTTATTTTTATATGTTTTTTTTTATATCTCGTCAGCCTAAAGATGCTGCGGTAGTAGTTTAAGACGTTTCGGTCTGCTATTAGTTTAAGGACATTTCGGTCTGACATTGAGAGGCTGGCTACTGCTTATAAAACTTGAGCTTAGGAAGATAGTGAGCGGACATGGTCGTCGTCACCTATCATTGACCTAGGCTGTGGCTTATTAAGCGTAGTATTTCTTTAGGAAGCGACCGTTTATCGTCCTGAAAGGCCTTTCACCATGCATGTCCATGAGTAGATAGGCCCTACCCTGGTAGACCTTATCTACGATGTACGGGCCTTCATAGTTTGGCTCGAATTTTCCCCGCTTGGCGCGATTGGGGATCATAGGCCTTTTGACCACTAGCACAAGTTCGCCTTGGCGGAATGTCCTCGGTCGGGTTAATTTTTCATATGAGCGCGTCATCTTTGCTTTATAAGCTTCCAGATTTTGCTGTGCTATGAGCCGGGTTTCATCAAGGGCGTCAAGCTCCTCAAGCCGAAGGTGAGCAGTTTCTTCATCCGTCAGCTCGTAGTGGACTGCTACTCGTAGAGAGGGTAACTCTATCTCGAGGGGGAGTACTGCTTCCGTCCCAAATACCAACGCGTACGGCGTTGTGCTTGTGGCCGTCTTGAACGTAGTTCGATACGCCCAGAGAGCTTCTTGCAGTCTTTCGTGCCAGTCTTTCTTATAACAGGTTGATAAGGAGCGGCATTTTCATCTTTCACGGCTTGTTGAAGGAGGCGTTGCGTTCTGGCTTTCTCGTAGATGGCTATTTCGCGGTTATGGTCGTCCCGGACTTTTTGACCTGCTTCCCTTATAAGCTTGTCCATTCGTTGTTCGAACGACGGACTGGACTCTTTTGCATTTGGAACTTTTACTGTCTCGGGATTAGCGTCCTCCATTGAGCATCCGCTTCTTCATCGAAGTCATACATGACATAGAAGCTGTTTAGTAGCTCTCGTTTCTTTGACAGGATGTATCCAAGTCCTTTTGTCTCCATTCTCCCATTAGGCAGTTTGCGTTGAGTCCCGGGAACGTTCCATACTTTGTCATAGAACTTGGCTTTTCGAACGGTCTGCTTGAAGGATATCCCTTGGCGTTTCAGCAGCTTTTTCAAGCCTTCTGTATAATATCTGGGTAGACGGATGGGTTGAAGTCTGTCCAGCATAGGATCCGTCCCGTGCCAGATTTCTTTCTCCACTCTGTTTTCTTCAGAGCGGTAGAATAGAATTGCCTTCTTGCCTTCTCTCTTGGGAGGGATATAGAATGTCCGCAGCTCTTCTACACTGTAGATATTAAGTGCATCCAGTTCTTTATGATGTTTAGGCGGCACCATGGCGACTTATAGACTTTGCTCTTCGTCAGCGGACGTTTGTATCGAAGGTCGAGCAGAGAATACAGCATGGACTTCATCCTCTGAATCACTGCCAAAGATCAATGTTGGAGCAGATGGTCCCGGCTTAGTGTATTGGGGCGGGCCCGAATAAACTATCTCTTCTTCCTCCTCGGTATCACTGCCGAAGACAGGGATGGTAGCGTTAGTTTTATTCTCCGGCTTGCGACACCTTTTCGTGTCTTCAAAATTTGGCAAGAAGTATTTGGCATCTTCATATTTGCGAACTTCATTCACGGAAAAAGGATTCAGTTCTCCCGTTACGGTATACTCAAGACCATCCCTAAAATATTTCATACACTGATGCTGTGTAGAAGGGATGATGTTGTACTCATGTAACCATGGTCGGCCGAGCAAGGCGTTGTAGCATGTCTTGGCATCTATGACGTGGAACTTAATGTTCGTGATGAGTAACCCGAAGCGTAGCATCAGTATCACAGATCCAAGAGTCTTTGACGATTGGGAGTCGAACCCGGAGATGGTGATCTTGTCCCGAGCAAGGTGCTGGACGCTCATGCAGATTTCCTTCAACACCCGCACGTTGAGTAGGTTAACAGACGACCCGTTATCAATCAGGATTTTTCCTATCTTTATATCATGGCAGTATCCCGAGACGTAGAGGGGGCGATTGTGCTCGCACGTCCCAAGGAGAAGGTCTTCGTCGCCGAAAGTGACATCGGCCGTGTGCACTTCCTCTAATTCATCCTTCATCATGCTTGGAATTGTTCTGGGTCTTGGAGCGCCTTAATCAACGAATCTCTCGCCTCTTTTGATAGCAAAAGGGCGTCAAGAATGCTGAGCTGTGAGGGCAACTTCCTCAGATGTGCTAAGACGTTGTAATCCACCTTATTCTTCTTTGGCGGGTCTTTGGCAGCTAGCTCTTTCACCACTTGGTCATCTAAGACGATATCTTCAGAGGCCTTTTCTTTCCCTTTATCTTTTTTGTTCGAGGGTTCGAGGTTCTTTTCGGGCAGCGTGCGATTACGTAGCCGGATATTTTCGCAAACCTTCGGTTCTTCTTCTTTTCTCGAAGCGGACTCTTTAAAGAGAGGGGCAAGTTCTAGCTCTTCATCAGAATCACTCCCGAATGTAGGCACCTGCGACCCACCGGTGTTAACCATGCATCAATCGCTGGTAGTTCTTTTAATCCCTTCGGTCGTATTTCTTTGCTCTCGGCGAGTTTTACGCTTTTCCCGCTTAAAGCATTGTCGATGAGCCACGTATCCTTGCCACCATTTATCGAAAGCTTTGCACTCTTGTGTGGGGTGCGAAATCTTTTGATGATATAAGCAATAGGAGGGGTGCGTTTCTATTTCACCTGTGATGCTTCCTTCAGAGGATGGTAGCTTCATGCCCATTGATATGGCCTTAGCAAACTTTTTCCTCATTTTGAATTGGCTTTTATCGGCAGCGGAGATGTTTTGCCCCAGCGTGATCATCTCAGCTCTTTCATCAAGCCGCTGGCGCTTGGCCCTTTCCAATATAACCTTCTCGCGTTCTCGATCAGCTTTACTTTTCAACCGAGCTTCATTAAGGAATGCGTTAATTACTTCATCTGATGGCCCCAGAACTTTTGGTTCAGGTCCTGCCCCCAGCTTTTCGGTGCAAGGTGTCTCCTCATCGTTTGTGATCGAATGGGAAATCATATGACAGCTCACCACATATTTCTCGGATTCATCCGATGAACTTTCTCCCTCATCTTCTTCTTGAAAGACGTGATTGAGGAACTCTTGGAGCGTAATGGGAGTCCGTGCCTTTTGGTTGTATTCATCTAGCGCGTCAATTTGCTTTTGCAAGTCCGTACGCTTGTCGCCCGGCTTCACGGGCTTCTTTGAATTCTTTTTCTTCTTCTTTGAAGATTTCGATGGCTGGCTATGAATGCTTGGGCCACCTCCATCAATCTTTTGAGTTGAACGAGGCTTCAACATCCCTTCAATGATCTGCGGTTCTAACGGGTTCTTCCACCTAATCGCTGGACATGTCTGAAGGTCGTTCAGCATCCTCTTTGTTTTGGCTGATAATACGACTTCCCAAGGAGCTTCTTCAATGACGGAGCATGTTGCCCCCGGCGTATTCGTCCCCTTAGAGGTGTGGGGCTGCGGGGGATTCACCTTCCATTTGTCAGATAACGCGAATTTGCCCTGTCGGTATTGGTTTTCAAGCCAATTCTTGAAAATGTAGCAATCTTCGATCGGATGGCCTAGTACTCGATGATAAGGACAGTAGTTGGGCTCGTTGACGTCACTTGGTTGCAATGGACGTTTTGGATCCGGCAGATTTATGAGTCTGTTGCGCAACGCCAGCTCGAATAACCTCCTTGTTTTATCGCGGGGAAAGGAATAAGGACGTCCCATCCTATCCTCAAGGGGAACATACGGGCGCATATTATTTTGACGAGCAACTGGCTTCGAGTCGCTTGGTTGTTGTTGAGCATTAGCGACGACGATCGCTTTTCCCTTCCCTTTGTCATTTCGGGAGTCCGGCCTTGGAAGAGGGGGTTTATGGCCCATTTGATCCATTTGCGCTAGCTTGTCAATCAAAGCCTGGAAGGTAGTTGGCTTGAAAAACATCATAAATTGTGAGATGGTTGCTTGCGGATCAAGGGTTCCTACAAACATATCCACTGCTGGAGCTTCTTCAATGCGCTGCTCGCACTTCGACCATAAGTTCTGCCATCGTATAGCGTACTGAACCCACGTCTCACCGGGTTTTATCCTGGCGTTAATCAGTGCCGTCATCGGGGTACGTTCACTGGCGCTTGCAAAACACTGAGTAAACAGCAGCTCCATCTCCGCGAAGGTTTTAATAGAGTCGTTCGGGAGCTCAGAGTACCATTCGAATGCCGTATCTGATAAGCTTCCAACAAACTGGCGAAGCAACAGCTTGTCATCACCGCCGGTGTTGCCGCAGAGTGCCCTGAACTGGGCAACATGCTGATGAGGATTGCCCATCCCTTTGTAGACATGGAACTTGGGAATTGTATAACCTGGCGGGTACTTGATTTGGTCGTACCAACTTGGATATGGCCGCCCCGTTTTTACGACCTGGCCGGCTGCTTCGGTCGCATGATGATCCCGTATTTGCTGGGCTATGTACTCATCCAAATCAGCTTTGGAGATTGTATCCTCCTTAGCTGTTGATAGGGCTAGCGGAGGATTTGATGTCTCTCCCCTATCATCTCCAAGGACAATCGGGGCTCTTCGGTCGGAGGATCTTGTTGTATCATCATCCCTATCATGTCTTAGAAGAGGAGGCCTATACGCTGTATGTTGGCTTCTTGTTCAGCAGCCTCTTTGTCCTTCTTCTCCAATATCCGACGAAGGAATTCGACGTTGGTTTCTTCCTCTTGGCGTTCATCCGAGGACGTTTCAAGGTTTTCTTTTGGCCCTGTATGTGCGGCCATAGCGTTCATCATTTCTTGGAGCTTCTGCTGCTGCTCCTGAGCCTTGGTCACTGACCTCGTGTGCGGTCTATGACCTGTTGATATGCGGCTATCCTCCTTTCCCGATGCCACATAAACCGTATGAACTATCATGCCCTCGGACTTAGGGCGTTTAGGCTCACCACCTTTGGCATTTGCCATGGGCACGGGGGTTTTCTCGGCCTTCTTCTTTTGTGGGCCGTTGAAGTGGAGGGGGCCGTTGCAGTGGGCATCTTGGTGATTGTTGTCCTCTGTTGTTTAATAGGACGGTCCTTTTCTTTCTGCACCTTCGCCTTCTTCTGTTGACGAGAATAACCTGGGTCAATCACGGAGTCTTGAACCCTACGCCAAACCTTGTATATTTTTTAGGACAGCCGTTGAGGGGGCTGTTCTTGCTTCGTTTCCGGAACTCTCTCCGCAAGTGGAGGAGATCTTTTCAGTGTAGCGTTTGGAGAGTTCTTACGTACCCTCCTCAGCAGTTCAAAGCTGTTCCCAGTTGGAACAGCAGCGTTGACTTCCACCTCTGGAGCTGGTGGAGTTTGCCCTGAGGGGGAGTTGCCCCCTGCCTTCCTCACTCGTCGCCAATAGCGACGTCGAGCATGAAGAGCCGTTGGGACTGGCTCGGAGATAGAGACAGCTTCTTTTTGCCCCCTGTCTGAACGAGGCGTCGCTGGTGTTAACCTCTCAAAGACTGAGGTTGTCCTTTGAGGGATGATATTTAACCTGTCGAAGACAGATCCTCGGGCAGGGGCAGGATCAGGAATCGTCAGTCTTGAAAAGACTGACTCTTTGACAGGGGAAGCCGCCTTGACGACTTCTGGAGCAGCAGTTATTGCTTTCCTTGGGACAGCCAATTTAGAGTTCTGATTTAGCCTGGTGAAAACAGAGGCTGTCGGTTTGGTAGTGGGCGACCTGTTGACGGGGGTCGTCGTAGCAGTGAGCCGGTCGAAGACCGACTTCTTGTTCACTTCCGGTGCAGGTATTGGCTCAGAGAAGCTTGTAGGTGGGATCATGGTCCCGAAGAACAGGCCAGTGGTGGCTTGGGTCACCTGGTCTACCGGCAGAGCGAGGAAAGAAGCCGCTTGGGGCCCATATGCTACACCTCCTGGTGAGGTGGAGCGTCTGTTGCATTGGCACTTCGAGCAGTTGATGCAAATAGAGGCCATTGAATCTTGAGTTCTTTGCCAGGCAAAAGACCAAATCTTAGTAACTTGAAATCCGAAGGCAACCATTTAACAAACTGCGATTGGTTCGCGAAGACGACACAGGAAGTGTGGAGTGGAACGAGGAAGAGGTCCCACCAGGTGTGCCAGAATCTATTCCCCTCCGAAGGACGGCATACAAGACTGCGATGTCCTGACGCTGAGATTCGGAGCAGATGCTATTTGGTTTTATCCGTCCACCTCTCCGAAGATGCCAAGTTGATTTATGGCACCGTGTATCGGTGGTTTAGACGGATGCGGCCGATGTAGCAGACTTTGTCAGATTCCCCCTCGCTTAAGGGGTTTTTGATTGTGGGGACGCTCTTCCCTGCAGGCGCAATCCCCTGCAGTTAATTACGCTACCGCATCGCGGTAACAACTTTCTCCTTCTCCAGAATTTCACTTCGTGTCGTGTGTGTTTATTTTGTTTGTGGTTGCCCGTGGATTGTATACGGAGACTGAATAATGTCGTCGCCCGTAGGACGTGGATTAGTCCAAATCCGTATTTACTTAGATTTGAGTTTGGTGTTTTTAGTTTAAGGATGCATTAGTCGCGTTGCGGCTAAGATCAACTTAAACGTTTGTTAAGGATACGATAGTCCTGTTTGAGACTAAGATCAACTTAACGTGATAATCCATTTAATATCTGGCCATCGGGACTCGTCAGCTCTCTAACGTCGTTGAAGGATTACAACGGCAGATGTCAGAGGAGTTCAGAGATGTACCCTTGAACCAAGGTTGATTTGGAGTTTTATAGTCCGTTTGAATGTTTAAGGATACGTTAGCCGTGTTTAGGGGCTAAGATCAACTTAAACGGGATCGTTTAGATCCGGCAAAAGAGCATTTGGAGGCTCTATTGTTCCAGTTTAGGGACGTAGTGGTCCATAGGTAGTTTAGGGACGTTGCGGTCCATGCTCCAGTTTAGGGACGTGGTGGTCCATATTCCATGTGTGGTCGTTGGGACCCGTCGCCTCTCTGACGTCGTTGAAGGATTACAACGAGAAGTGTCAGAGGAGTTCGGAGATGTACCCCCGAACCGGAGGTAAATTGATTTAAGAGAGCATTTGCGCTCAGTTCAATTTAACTTAAGGACTTACGGCCAGAATTGGGCTAAGTCCAGTTGAAAATGTTCAACATTTTATTTATTTTTGGCCTGTTAGGCCTTTACAGGGGCTCTGCTCCTGTTTAATAATGCATAGCATTTTGGTTTGGTCTATTAGACCTTTATTTGGGCTCTGCCCTTTTATAAATGTTGCACAACATCTGTTTTTATTTGGGCTCTGCCCTTTTTAAAGTAATGCATTGCATTTAATTTGGCCTGTTAGGCCCTTTTTAATTGGGCTTGGCCCTTCTGTAAATAATGCAGTGCATTAATCATCTGATAGTGGCTTGTCAGGCACTTTGCGCCAATTATTGAGCGCAAGCGCTTATGATGAGGACACGTGTCCTGCTCTGGTGAGCGCAAGCGCAACAGCGCAGTGCGCTGCGCTAGGGCGCTGCGCTGTTGCGCTGTTGCGCTGCTGACACGTGGCACGCTCTGGTGAGTTGCGCCAATTCCAGATAGCAAAGCTCTATTTCAAGAGCGCGTAGTGCAAGTTGTTCTGTAGCTGACACGTGGCGCTCTCCCAAGAGCGCAACAGCGCAGTTTGGAAGTGCAAAGCACTAAGAATCTTTTAGATTCAAGAACAGAAGTGCAAAGCACTATTTGATTTCTTGATCTAACTTAGATCAAAGAAAAGATAAGTTTTTCTTGTTTTCTTATCTCAAAGAACCAAAGGTTCATAAAAGTGCAAAGCACTATATTATTATTATTTTTTTTTATTAAAGATTATTGATCTAGTTTTTAGATCTATGATCTGTTCATGAGAGAACTTTCTCTTTTTTCTAAAGGTTTTTACCTTTTTTGTTCTTGAAGAGTTCTTCAGAATTCTCTTTCTCTCTTTTTTTTTAGAAAATGTTGATGCCTTTGAATTGAGGCCTAGGGTCCTTTTTATAGTGCCCATAAATTAGTTAAAGAGATGTTTCTCTGAGTGATTTGGGGAATTTTCCCCACCGTTGGATCTTCGATCCAAGGGCTTCTGTTTTACAGAAGAAAATCTTCTTGTTTTAACAAGAACAGAAAGATTTCTTTAGAATTTTAATTCTGCTTGGCGCAGATGCCCCAGCGCGTGACACGTGTTGTGCAGCGCACAGCGCAGCGCAACTGCGCCAGCGCATCCGTGCTGACACGTGTCGCGCAGCGCAACTGCGCTAGCGCATCTGTGCTACACGTGTCGCGCAGCGTAAAGCGCAGTGCAACTGCGCTTAGCGCATCTGCGCCGACACGTGTCGCGCAGCGCAGAGCGCAGCGCAACTGAAGCGTTGCTTCCTTTGATTTTGCTTAAAATAGAGCTTTGCTCTGATTGGGCGCACTGCCTTGGGCGCTGCGCTGCCGTATCAGCTTCTGACACGTGGCGCTTTGCGCGCAGCGCAGAGGATCTGAAGCGTTGCTTCAAAATTTGAATTTTTGAAATTCAAACAGAGCCTTGCTCTGATTGGAGGAAACAAGGGTTATCTATAATGGAAAAAATTTAAACTTGGCATAGTTGATGCCTCCCGAAACCTTGCTGCCGTTGTAGGTAACCCAACACTATAGCTACATATACCCCTAAGTGGTATTGTATTGTCATTTGATATTTAGACGTTGATTATTGTGCTATTGCGCTTATGAAATGCATCATACATACTTGTTTACATGTAGATACAAATATCTTGCTATTGTTACATGTACACATCATATGATGCTGCACTTGATTTCGGAGGAATTGGGAACCGCATGATATATTTTAAAACTGGATTCATTTAAAATAGTGGTTTTCCCTTAATAAGCTCATATTGTTGTTTCATGTTTCATATATCAGATTTCATGGATTTATGCATTGAGATATGGATTTCATGTGATTTATGGATTTAAGAACCGTGGGGATATTTCAAGAAATTATGTAATTTTTTGAAAATCCGGTTTCTCATGATATGATATTTTGATGTATCCACCATGAGTTTTCTCGGTTCTGAGACTTGTGTTAGATACCCGATTCGAGGAGAGTGGGGGAACCTTCTGCGGGTACATGGTGGACCAGGTGAGGTACCCCGGGGCAAGAAGACTCGTATTGCTAGGCGGTGAGCCTGGCAGGGGAGCACTACCTACCGGTGATAGTATAGAACACGACGGTTATCCGGAGGATACCGTGCGGGAGTTATGACATGAGATGTACGGACATGAAGGCCGGTCCTAGTGACGGCGCCTGAGATATGAGGATTTACGTGTCGATGCTGGACACGGGTTTCATGATATTTCGAGTGTCGATGTTGGACACTAAGGTTCCATGATTTTGATGTGTCGTTGAGGGGGACACCCACACACCCACACACACATATATACACAGGCATATGTTTTCATGAGTTTTCGGGTGTCGATGTTGGACACTCTGGTTCCATGAGACTTACAGGATATGTGGGTCGATCTGAAGATGTGGTGCCTGAGGTATTTGGATTTTGGATATGTCGTTGGTGGACACTAGTTTCTCCACGATGAAGATTTCGTGTTGATGATATGTTTTATCCCATACTTAGCATTTATTGATATGCATTGCTTCATGTTTTAGTAGTACTTGATAGAGTACCTTTCATGACTGTTGCATATACAAATTTTCATTTAATGCTATCAGCTTGCATGTGATAGATTATCGCAGTACGTGCATACCTGCGATTACCTGCATGGTGTTATTTACTATTCACGAGTTGGCAATTCACCCCCGTTGTGCCACAGTGTTTTGCAGGTAGACCCTCAGAAAAGTCGCGGCAGGGCTTCATCATATTGTATTTTTTCCGGCGGATACCGCTACGGTTGGCTTGAGTCTTTACTATAGGTGGGTTTGCGGTTATCCGTTTATGTACCTTGTATATCTTTTGTTGGATCTAATACTCTCCATCTACCACCTTCATGTATTTGACTTAGAGATGAGTTGTGAGGATCGATGTTGTATTATTTTGTGACTCTGGATGTCTTTTATGCTGTTGTCACTTTATATCGTTCATTTCTTCGCTACGGTGTCATATATCTATTGTGGTGGTTGTTCCCGCTTTTGGGCGTGGATTTGCTCCCGTTTGGGGATGCTTTACTTATATTCTATATTGTACCTATTTTCGGGGCTAGTTTTTACAAAGGAGGTGATGTCGAAATTTTTAAGAAAGTAAATTTGGACATTAAAGAATTTTTACTTAAGATTCCCAAAAGATTTTGACAATGTTCTTATCACTTACTACTTTTGATGGTTTAGATTTGCTGGGTTTTCGGCTTACCTAGATTGTGTTACGTCTGTGGACGTTACGTGGTTTATGGGCCGTCACGTACCAAATTTCGGGTCGTGATAAAGTTGGTATCAAAGCGCTAGGTATTACCTTTCGGAGTGTAGGATGACCTTGGTATGATGGAGTAGGTAGCTTAAGCAGAGTGACGTAGCGTGTGTATGTCCGCGGCATACTTACGACACGGTACTCCGGCTAAGTGACCTTAGGACTTATTGCTTGAAATTCCTTCCATGATTATATATATCCTTGTGATTCGATTTCCGTGTTCTTATCGAATTCAATTTCCATTTCTAGCCATTATGCCGCCGATGACTTTGAGGGCTCAGAGAGAGGCGGCGAGAGTCGAAGTCAGAGTTGACTCGTGTGGGACGAGGACTGACCAGGATGGTACGCTCGCTGTACAGGAGCAGTTTGATCCACCTTCGATAGATCGTATTGCTAGGCTTGAGGCAGATATGCAGGATTTGCGCCAGATGATGGGATCGTTGGTTGAGGCCAATCGAGCACAGCGACAGGAGGTTGCCACCCCTGTTACCCAGTTATTCCTTGCTATCAGCACACAGCATTGTGTCACGTATACAGCAGTAGTGGACGCAGCCCTACTAGATGAGGAGCGTCTTCCCGAGACTTTGGAAGTTCCGGAACCGAGGAGGACACGTACAGGTGTGAGTGCCAAGAGATAGATGTTTAGACGCCGTGACAGTTTTCGTTCAGGTCGCGGGAGTAGCAGAGGCTTGAGATGAGGTCAGTTGTTTAGCTCTTATCCCCAGGAGGGTCAGCAGTCATCGTATGGATGTTTCCGGTGCGGGAGTTTCCATCACCTCGTCAGGAATTGTACCGTGGTATGCCAGAGAAGGGCAGACGTTCCATATGTTACCTTACCACCTTCACCTTAGGGAGAGTCGCCTTTTGCGCCCGTGGTTGATCCGCATCAGACTTATGTTCAGAGAGGTCGTGGTCGCGGAGTGTTTGTTCAGAAAGAACAGGATGGCAGAGGAGGAGGACAACCAGTTGCAGGTAAAGGGCAGGCATGAGCGTTTGCTTCTATTCATCAAGATGCGCGGTTGTCCAATGTAGAGTTTTCAGGTAATCTTTTCTCATGATCTTCTGATGCGCATGTTTGTTTAATTCGGGATCTATGCACTCGTTTGTTCTACACACTTCGTGCCGTGGTTGGGCCAAGAGTCGTGTTTGCTAGATCAGCTGTTGTTGTGTTTACTCCTGTTAGCGATTCTTTATTGCGTGACACGTGTTTCGGTCATGTGCCAGTCGGATAGGAGATAGAGATTCGTCCGTCGATTTGATCCTTCTAAAGATGATGGACTTTGACGTTCTCCAGGGTACGGACCGTTAGCTATGTGCTATGCATCTGTGGACTGCCATGAGAAAACAGTCAGGTTTTGTTTTCCCGGCGAGTCTGTTCTTGTTGTGCAGGGGGACCATGGTGCCGCCCCTCACAGCTTGATTTCAGCCTTTTACGCTAGTCGGCTTTTGAGGAGAAGATGTCGAGGATTCTTTGCTTTCATTCGTGATACCGGAACCACAGTGGATTCGTTGGACCGGGCTCCTATTGTGCGAGAGGTTTCCGACGTTGTTCTAGAAGAGCCGGCGGAGCTTAGGGAGCTTAAGGATCAGCTACCAGAGTTGCTTGTTGGGGGACCTGTACGTCCAAGTGTTTCGCTTTGGGGAGCTCCTGTTCTGTTCATCAAGAAGAAGGACGGCAGTTTGAGGTTGTGTATTGATTGATCGTTAATTGAACCGAGTTACGGTGCGGAATAGGTATCCTTTACCTCGCATTAACGATTTCTTTGATCAGCTCCAGGGTGCGGGACATTTTTCTAAGTTTGATTTGTGATAAGGTCATCATCAGTCGCGGGTTCGGAATGATGGCTTTCCGACGACTGCTTTTCGTACGCGCTATGGGCTTTTTGAGTTATTGGTGGTGTCATTTGGACTCACCAATACCCCAGCAACGTTCATGAATTTAATGAACCAGATTTTTCAGGCCGTTCCTCGACCAGTTATTATTGTGTTATTGATGACATTCTGGTCTATTCCAAGTGTCGTGAGGAACATGAGCAACACTTGAGGATTTCTCCGCAGACATTGAGAGAGCACCAGCTGTTTGCTAAATTCTCGAAGTATTCCTTCTGGCTTGATAGCGTTGACTTCCTAGGTCATGTGGTTACGGGAGACGGTATTCATATGGACTCAAGGGAGATCGAGGCCGTACAGTTTTTGCCCAGACCTGTATCAGTGACTGAGGTCCGCAGCTTTTGGGCTTAGCCGGTTTTTACCGCCGTTTCGTGCAGGATTTCTTGAGTATCGCTGCACCATTGACCGGACTGAACAGATAGGAAGGGAGTTCCTTTTTATTTAGACTGAAGCATGCGAGCTGAGTTTTGAAGACTTGGTTGACGACTGCACCAGTTCTATCTTTGCTTTCTGGATCGGGCGACGTTGTTGTTTATTGTGATGTTTCGCGAGTGGGGCTCGATTGTGTATTGATGCAGCATGATAGAGTTATCGCTTATTCTTCTCGACGGTTGGAGGAAGTACGAGCAGAATTATCCCACTCATGCTCTGGAGATGGCCACGGTGGTCTTGCGCTAATGATTTGGAGAAACTACTTGTACGGAGAGTCGTATCATATTTTCACTGACCGCTAGAGCTTAATCTTCCTGCAACGGGATCTGAGTTTGAGACAGCGCCGTTGGATGGAGCTTGTGAAGGATTATGATTGTGAGATCCTTTATTGCCCGAGGCAAGGCGATTGTGGTAGCTGATGCTTTGAGTCATAGGCCCGAGGGTTATCTTGTCCCAGATGAGCGCAATTCCGAGACAGTCTTCTGCAGATTTACAGTTCTTGTGCGACAGCTGAGTACAGTTTGAGTTCGCTTCCATTGGGGGATAGCTTGTTCATGTCCGCGCCCGTCCACTTCTACTTAATCGTTTTCGTGAGGCACAGCCCGCCGATGCCCATTTTTCTGAAATTCTTGAGCAGGTTTGGCAAGGTAGAGATTCGGAGTTCTTAATTGATGACCAGGGTGTGCTACGTTGCGGGACTCGCTTGTGTGTACTGTTGCGCCACGGCAGCGCCCCGGCCTCTTACTCGAGGCCAAAATGCGGAATCAAAAAATTTTCCTTACTCGGAAACCGGCACTACCGCGGACAATTACCCGGATCGTTAACCATTAACCTAATGCTAGCAATCAAGAGATAGGGTGAGAAGTATACCGAGTGATCCGAGTCCTCCGGTCTTCTCGTCATCGTCCCGATCTCCCGCGGAAAGTGTTGCCTCCACGTTGTCGCCTCCTCGCCGGAAAGGGCACCACATCGCCTTCGTCTTTTACGGGCTCCCGCCTCAATACCGAGGCAACTCGAGCATGAAGCCGGCAACTCGACATGCTCAAGATTTGCTGTAGAATGTGTAGTGTAGAATCATAGTCTCACTTTGGGGTTTGTTGCCTTTGGATGGAGGAATGAGGACAAGGAAAATATGGTGCTTTCATTTTTCCTTGCATGAAAGCAAGATCAAGAAGGAAACTCTCAAGAATGAAGCTCTCTTTCTTCTTCTCTTCTTCTTCTCACTTTTCTCATGGAAACTTATCATCTTCTTGTGAGAATGAGAATGGTGGAGGAAAGAAAAACCTAATGCAAAGGGAGGTGAGTGTAGGAGCTAAAGAAAGGTGACCACATCCTAGACAAGAAAACATTCAACCATGCTTCTTCTCCTATTCACTCCATAACCCTTCAAATCACAATAAAGCAAGCATGGTTGAAAGATAAGAAAGCTATCATAATCAATCATTATGCAAGAAAACCCCTCCACAAATGTAATTTGCAAAACTGCAAATTACCCCCTCCATCGGAAAAGTCCGGCCGGGAAAGAACAAAGGAAAACCGGCCGGAACGGAATGCAAACTGGCAACTCCAAAAAAACTGGTCCCGTAATAAATTACAGGAAAACCCCGACACTGTGCATACACACCCGCATCTGTATTCCGACCGGATACAAATGCAATGAGACAAAATCTACACTGTACTAGACTAGGACCGGCTTAAGCCAAAGCCGGCTAGTAAAATCCGTTCGATCCTGATCCGTGCAATACCGCACGTATCAGATCAAACCCTGCCATATAACTATACGGCCACTAGTACAAAACTGTCCGATCCTGATCCGTGCAATACCGCACGTATCTGATCGGACCCTGCCATATCTCCATACGGCCTCTACAGTGTTTCGCCCGAAAGCTGAGTAACTGAAAGTGTGGTGGACTCTAAAGACTCGTCAATACTATGGCTGTGGATTTAACCACTAGTACGTCAGAGGTATTAGCCAATACGTGACGGGCCACCAGCTATTGACCAAAAGGGACGTCGATGAGCGAACTCATCCTGACACCCTACTGAGCCTGTCAGTGACAATATCCGTACAGTCCGGTCCGTTCGTCTATGAGTATCGCATGGCGGGCCTAGGGGGTTGGTGAAAGTCAGACCCCTAAAAGCGGTACAAGTCGTGTCGGAGTGTAGCCCAGAACGCCCTGAGATACTACTGGAATACCTACCAGTAAATCTCCTGCCTCGGCCGAGGGCTTTGCGTAATGGCTCTCCTAAACACAGCGCGACCTCACCCCCAATACCGGGAGAGACGAACCCCTGCAGATCCGCTCACTGCCTCCATGTGGCTCGGGACTGTACCCAACTAAAACCTGTTTGCACGACTCCTTTGAGCCGTGGTAGGGTAGTAATCAAAGCACAGTGGGAACTCACACGAGACAAATGACGATCTCAGGTCGATGAACTAACCTGTACACATGTCACCTGGGAACTGCTATCTGACGTCTGGTATAAGACCAACTAGCAGGTTCCCGGCGAGTCCTGTCCGGTGTACTCATAACCCAATGAGCACCTGTATACATCTTAGGTGAACCAACAGACACCAGTGGCTTGTGAGACCGGCCACCGCCCCTCGTCGGGGTCTCGACTGTATACACTAGTCTACTAATGGAGTATCGATGCCCAGTCTCGAAACTCCCACGACTAGGGACCTTTTAAGGATGTGCTTATAGACCCCAGCTCCCACGTATATGATCGCCATCATACTGCTGGTCGTCAAGCAAGAATCCTAGGGGCTCTATCAACGTGTAATAGCGACATGTCAGGTCACCTAAAACAGTACACGATGATAAAGGTAAACCAGATAGCATACTATCATCTCGAGTAAGACTGTCCTACCGGGATAGGTCCTCCCTCAATCATTACAATCACGTACCTGTGACCTAATAATTGACTCTGAGGGCACTATCTCCAACAATCTCCCACTTGCACTCAAGGCTATTTATTGCGATGTCGCATACTCACAGCCCGTGTGATACCGAACACCCAACTCCTCTACTAGTCAGTCTCACAAAGCTCGTTTGCGAAACTATTGCGTTCGAGGAATAGCCTCAGTGAGTGGATCCGCTTTGTTGTTTCTTTCTATGTCTCTCTATATCTCAAGTTCGCGGAGAGCCATCTCCCGAAATGAGCAATACCTGTCTTAGAATATGTCTGGATGTCTGATGGGACCTAGCTCATAAATGAACTCCAAATCCAAACTTCTTAGACTGTATCAACAACTGAACTTAATCAGTATCCTGCGCCATGCCTCCCTCAGTATTGCCTTGGACCACCTGTCCAAAATACTGCCCCTCGTCAGAGGGAGAACTATAACTCTGACAACCTCCTTGTCGTCCATGTCACCTTGGAAGCCTGGAGTGATAACCGTCTCCTAAAAGAGGCAGCCGTTATCATATCCCTAGAACATTCACTTATGTTCTAAAACTGCTTCCGACTGTTTCTCCAGGATTGGATCAATATCAACTTATTGCATCTAGTGCAAGAACAACATCTGGTGTGGTACTTGACATCTCATGATTGACTCAATTGCCTAAGCAAGTGATCTGCCAATCATGAGTATCCCTCTCCCTTAGACTGTAAGACACCTTTAGAGAGGGTGACTCCATTACCTGCAGGTATACTACCGTGCCAGGAGTCGACCATTCTAAATACTCATAGAATGCTGTCAAGGTACCCAGATTGGGAAACCACCCAAATCTAGATCTAAAACCATAGATCTAGTAACCAGTATGTCTGATATAATATCCAAGTCCCTTATGGAGAAACCACTGTGTGACGACCTAAGTATAACCGATCGTAGTATAGGAATATCACTTCCTACTACCTTCTCAACAGATCCATCCCCTATTCTGATGACGTCAAACCCATGACTGTCACATCAGAAACAGATGATCTAACTCCGCTATATCTGCTCTAGTCTATAAATAGACATAAGCCTGATGTCCACCAATGCTTCCGCTGCTCCCACTGACTACGACAACCCTCTGCCAGAGTCATATAGACGTGCACTTCTAAAGCTAATTTAGAACGACGCTATACTCATCCTCCTGCCGGGTCTCGCAGCCTGGAACAACAACAATGGCAAGTGTGGGTAAACAAGAACTTCCCTGTCACCGTCCTTGAGGCTACCGGAGTATCTCTCGGGTGCCTGAAGTTACCCACCTTATATGCGGAGTGGCCAATGGAATGTCAAATCAGATTGAATCTTTAGGTTCCTTATCAAATCTTCAGTAATCGTTTGCGGTTCTGGAATCACTTCCAGTTCTACCATACTCTCACTTCTGTTTTTGAAAAAAACCATTTTTAATAAAACTGTGGCGAGTCTAGAACAATATTTCTATTGATCTGCCAGATGGTAGAAAGTCAACCCTCGTCATAGCCTGGGTCAACCCACAAACAGTCATTACAGAAACGTGCCTTGAGTTATCCGGAGTCTGGTTTTAAGCATAAGCCGGACAACTCCCCGTACCTTAACAATGTTAAGATATGAACTGTTCTATATCCAATATAGAACCAGAGGCACTGATTTAATTGAACCAGATTCAAATCATGCAGCTGTCTCCAGTGCATGTCAACTAAATGGAAGGAGGCCGATCAGCGTTACTCAACTTAGGAATGCTTCCAATTATGAGTAACCTGAAAGAGAAGCAATTTCTCTTTATCATTACTATCAACTGAATACCATACACAAGTATCTACATCTTCGATCACTTTGAAGAATCCCGATACTTGCTACACCTGGTTCTCTACTCTATTCAAATACCTATAACTCCTCAAAACTTAGACCCTGTGTTTCCACGAAGCACATGTCTAAGAACTAGAGAAGTTAAAAGTAAACAGAATATAGTATGAGGACCAACCCCTCTGTCCTAATGGACACTGGACAACATACAATACTCTGTATAAGTCCGCTGAGTCTAACAACTCTTTCACTGTGTGTCGTAGGTTGAAAACTGTACTTATGGTTAAGAAGAATTACACCGCTGTTTAATGCTCCTTACCTAACCATCCACTGATATAGGTAAATGTCATCGACATAATATCAAAAGGTACATCTCACTCTATGAAAATAGACGTACAGATATATCGATTTGAAATTGGTGCACAACAGCGGATATTCAAAACCAAATATTTGCCGACCGGCAAACAACCCAGGTGACTTCCTCAAATATCACCGATTACAACGAATCCCGATATAATGAGGATGATCACCCAATTCCCAATAACTTACTCCCACTCATCATCTGTAAAACCATACAGGTGTGAGAATCATACCTGGTAAATACATACCCTGGAGTAAATGTCTAATCGGGAAATCAGTTTTCTTTTAACATTACACAGTAAAACTGAAACATTGAAATGTTTCTGTGGGGTATTCTGGTATTCCTAGTAATGCCTCTACCATTATCCAGATTCACAACTATAACCGTATAATTCTTTGCCAGCTGTCCAAATCCCTTTATATGTCTTTAGTCATTACCGTCTGCACACCCCTTTAGGCCAATTGGTTTTCTTCCTTCCCTACCGTTCGGCACCAGCCTATGGTTTGGAAGAAGACTATCCAAAAGGCATAAAGGGTGTACTGTCCCAATCCTAGGAACACTCGCAATGCGAGAGAAGGTGAAGATGAAAGACACCTGAATGTACTTAATTCCTATTTCTCCTGAACCAGAATTCATCCCCGAACTGGAACAAGTTCCTTTCGAGTTCGTATATAACCATACGACGGATTATCCAATAAAATGGGATCTTCGTAGTGATACGGAGTGTTCTGGAGAAATACAAAGGTGATTTAGGATTGGCGAAGAAATACTTGGTTTGGTCGTGAATATCAGTCGCAATTTACTTTGCCCTCCTACTAATCCCTTGCTTTGTCTTAACTTAATACCTTCTGCACACCATCGTTATGCTAATTGGTTTTCTTCATTCCCCACCGTTCGGCACCAGCCTAAGGTTTGGAAGAAGACTATCCAATTTGCGTAATAGGTGTACTACTCCTAAACCAAGGAGTACTCGCAACCTGAGAGAAGGTGAAAAGAAAAGACAACTGAATAATCCTATCCGTTTTCTCCAGAACCAGAAACCATCCTCGAAATCCTTCGAGTTCGTATATAACCATACGATGGTTTTGTCCAATGGAAGTGGACGTTCGTAGTAATACGGGGTGTCCTGGAGAAAAGGGTAAAAGTAGGAGTGGCAATGAGGTCTGCAACTCAGACAATCCAAAAGCCAGTGTTAAGAAGGTTCGGTCAACTTGGTCACTGAGTCATAGTCCAGGGTCAGGTCAATGGTCGCTGCCAAAGAGAGAGAGAAAAGAAACACTCAGCGTGCACTCTATCCTAGATCAGAATGGTTATCACTTTGTCTAATCTGGAAACCTCCCACTGTACCTCAAATTCTCCTCCAAACCTGAAAGAAGAATTAGTCGGGATCACCCGAGGAGTAAACCAACTCATCAGTGGGAATCGGGATCCAACTATCATCGCATGATAACGTGACGGAATCCACTCACGTCACCACACTCCAGAAGGTATGCGCATGCCTGGCAAGTTTCAGTTCTTTTGAAACTCCCGATGTGATTTTACCCCTAGGACCCAAGTGACCTTGACACAGTCAACAAATCAAAGAGTCCTAGTCAAGTTCAACCCGTCATTATCCTGGATTGCATTAAACCCACCCGTACGAGCCCTTGACACAGTCAACAAGGCCGCACGACTGTCCTAACCAATCCCATTAATATGCTGCAAACAAACACTACTTAGCTACCGCACACTACGCCTTGACACAGTCAACAAACGCAGCACGAATACTAAGTAATACTTGTAAGAAATGACGGAGGGCTACGACTGGTTTTTAGCGAAAAACCTTTAACGTAATGAACTTGATATCGTTGAAGGAACTGCATAGTTTTTATAAAAATATAGTGACGAGAGCCTTTGCTAAAGAGGTCACTCCCGGTGAAGGGATCTCGGCTCTTTCCCCGTAGAATGAGGTGCAGGATATTCCAACTGAATACCACGATGCAAAGCAAAAGTAATCGGCTATAGTGAAGTTAATGCCCTGACGCAAACTTCTGTCCAAGGGGTCACTCCCGGTGAAGGGATCTCGGCCCTTGCCTCGTCGACTGAGGAGCAGGATATTCCAAATGAATACCACGATACAAAACAAAAGTGAACGTCCTTGCAATAACAGCTTTTTGAAAAGTGTTCCAACAACATCAGAATAGGTTTGTTTAAACTTGCATTGATCCGAATCAATGCAGTCCCATCAATTGATCACACCACAAAGAACGAAAATATACTGACGTACGTATATGCCATCCGCATTCGCCACTGGGTCCCGTCATCACCCGTTAGGTTAGCTAACTAACGGCAGAGCGGGGACTGGACTAGCGCGGATGTAAAACATATACAACATCTACTAATATATATACCAATATATAGTATTTCGCTCAAGGCGTGAATAAAAAGCAACATCACAGAAATCTACAGCATCACAGAACAATACAGATATCTGGAAGCCCCGGGTTTCACAGAGCCGCTGCTGAAACCCGACGTTCCCCTGGTCGTGTGGATAGCCTGTGCAATGAAATCCTAGACCCCTACGGGCGCGGCAAGTCACCCGCCAAAACCTGAAGCGAGGCAGCCCCCTTCAGTACCGTGAATGGACCACCCAGCACTTCACGGAATCCGGTAACTTGGGCACCCCTCCTGGGTCAACCTGTACCCCCTACGAGTGCGGCGAATAGCCCGCCAATCCTGGACTGAAGCCCCCTCCGTCTCAATGCCCTGAGATGCGGGCCCGTTGCCCTCCAGAACCCGGCTATCCGTGCACCCCACCGCGGGGCAACCCTAGTACAGAAAGTAAAATATACATATACCGGGTACATCGACCGCAACCAGGTCGTGCCCCAAAAGAATAATACAAACAGGCAGTGACGGCAGTCCACATGTCGGACGCTCGCCCCGCAATATCAAATGTACATAATACACCAAAACTGTACTAGCATTGCATCCAGGCTATCCCCACCGACCGATCCGCAACAACACAGCATAAACATAGAACATCAACGTGAAAGTCACGTTCGCAAATCCGTCTAACCGGGCTATAGCAGTTAGACCGGATTTACCGATCGAGTGACATTCACGGTCGCAGATATAATGTAAATACTGTGAAATAATGTGTTTAAAATTTTCCGATTGACCAAAAATTAACAAGTGGGCCCCCAATCAAAACTGTAGCACTCACAGAGAAACTGGGCCCAAATTTAATATCCCAAAAGCCACAAAATCAAGTGCAAGACAATCTGAAAAAAAATAGTACAGTGAACAGATTAATTGGCCGCGGAAGCGCGGCCAAAGCACTACTTTGGCCGCTCTTCCGCGGTGGATTGAATGATTCAGGCTACCAATTTTTTTCAGATTTCTTATATTTCCTTGTACATCATTCTGCAACCACCTGAAAAATTTTTCGAGCCCGGAAAAAATCGACAGAAAACTGATGTACATGAAATACGTGTTTTCGGGATTTTGTTCGATCGGAAACGTAAAACACATTACACAAAAGCTAGGTAAGGTTAATGGCGTGGCTCTGATACCATGTTGCGCCACGGCAGCGCCCCGGCCTCTTACTCGAGGCCAAAATGCGGAATCAAAAAATTTTCCTTACTCGGAAACCGGCGCTACCGCGGACAATTACCCGGATCGTTAACCATTAACCTAATGCTAGCAATCAAGAGATAGGGTGAGAAGTATACCGAGTGATCCGAGTCCTCCGGTCTTCTCGTCATCGTCCCGATCTCCCGCGGAAAGTGTTGCCTCCACGTTGTCGCCTCCTCGCCGGAAAGGGCACCACATCGCCTTCGTCTTTTACGGGCTCCCGCCTCAATACCGAGGCAACTCGAGCATGAAGCCGGCAACTCGACATGCTCAAGATTTGCTGTAGAATGTGTAGTGTAGAATCATAGTCTCACTTTGGGGTTTGTTGCCTTTGGATGGAGGAATGAGGACAAGGAAAATATGGTGCTTTCATTTTTCCTTGCATGAAAGCAAGATCAAGATTGAAACTCTCAAGAATGAAGCTCTCTTTCTTCTTCTCTTCTTCTTCTCACTTTTCTCATGGAAACTTATCATCTTCTTGTGAGAAAGAGAATGGTGGAGGAAAGAAAAACCTAATGCAAAGGGAGGTGAGTGTAGGAGCTAAAGAAAGGTGACCACATCCTAGACAAGAAAACATTCAACCATGCTTCTTCTCCTATTCACTCCATAACCCTTCAAATCACAATAAAGCAAGCATGGTTGAAAGATAAGAAAGCTATCATAATCAATCATTATGCAAGAAAACCCCTCCACAAATGTAATTTGCAAAACTGCAAATTACCCCCTTCATCGGAAAAGTCCGGCCGGGAAAGAACAAAGGAAAACCGGCCGGAACGGAATGCAAACTGGCAACTCCAAAAAAACTGGTCCCGTAATAAATTACAGGAAAACCCCGACACTGTGCATACACACCCGCATCTGTATTCCGACCGGATACAAATGCAATGAGACAAAATCTACACTGTACTAGACTAGGACCGGCTTAAGCCAAAGCCGGCTAGTAAAATCCGTTCGATCCTGATCCGTGCAATACCGCACGTATCAGATCAAACCCTGCCATATAACTATACGGCCACTAGTACAAAACTATCCGATCCTGATCCGTGCAATACCGCACGTATCTGATCGGACCCTGCCATATCTCCATACGGCCTCTACAGTGTTTCGCCCGAAAGCTGAGTAACTGAAAGTGTGGTGGACTCTAAAGACTCGTCAATACTATGGATGTGGATTTAACCACTAGTACGTCAGAGGTATTAGCCAATACGTGACGGGCCACCAGCTATTGACCAAAAGGGACGTCGATGAGCGAACTCATCCTGACACCCTACTGAGCCTGTCAGTGACAATATCCGTACAGTCCGGTCCGTTCGTCTATGAGTATCGCATGGCGGGCCTAGGGGGTTGGTGAAAGTCAGACCCCCAAAAGCGGTACAAGTCGTGTCGGAGTGTAGCCCAGAACGCCCTGAGATACTACTGGAATACCTACCAGTAAATCTCCTGCCTCGGCCGAGGGCTTTGCGTAATGGCTCTCCTAAACACAGCGCGACCTCACCCCCAATACCGGGAGAGACGAACCCCTGCAGATCCGCTCACTGCCTCCATGTGGCTCGGGACTGTACCCAACTAAAACCTGTTTGCACGACTCCTTTGAGCCGTGGTAGGGTAGTAATCAAAGCACAGTGGGAACTCACACGAGACAAATGACGATCTCAGGTCGATGAACTAACCTGTACACATGTCACCTGGGAACTGCTATCTGACGTCTGGTATAAGACCAACTAGCAGGTTCCCGGCGAGTCCTGTCCGGTGTACTCATAACCCAATGAGCACCTGTATACATCTTAGGTGAACCAACAGACACCAGTGGCTTGTGAGACCGGCCACCGCCCCTCGTCGGGGTCTCGACTGTATACACTAGTCTACTAATGGAGTATCGATGCCCAGTCTCGAAACTCCCACGACTAGGGACCTTTTAAGGATGTGCTTATAGACCCCAGCTCCCACGTATATGATCGCCATCATACTGCTGGTCGTCAAGCAAGAATCCTAGGGGCTCTATCAACGTGTAATAGCGACATGTCAGGTCACCTAAAACAGTACACGATGATAAAGGTAAACCAGATAGCATACTATCATCTCGAGTAAGACTGTCCTACCGGGATAGGTCCTCCCTCAATCATTACAATCACGTACCTGTGACCTAATAATTGACTCTGAGGGCACTATCTCCAACATGTACCAGATACTGATGGGTAGAGACGCGAGATCCTAGAGCAGGCACATCAGTCAGCTTTCAGTGTTCACCCAAGTTCCACCAAGATGTAACGTGACTTGAGAGATAGTTACGGGTGGGCAGGGATGAAGAGTGATGTTTCAGATTTCGTTTGAAGTGCCTGGCTTGTCAGCGATCTAAGGTTGAGCATTTGAGACCGGCAGGAGAGTTGCAACCTTTAACCGTTCCAGAGTAGGAATGGGAGCAAATCTCCATAAATTTCGTTGTGAGTCTACCCAGGTCTAGTCAAGGGTATGACTCCATTTGGGTGATTGTTGTTCGGTTATGCTCAGTATGCACAGTTGTTCTTCGATAAGTTGTGCGTTTGCACGGAGTTCCTTCATGCGTTGTATCCAATAAACGCATCCAGTTCACTAGCCATCGTTGGCAAAAGTTTCAGGAAGCCTTGGGTACTGGTTGAGCTTTAGCTCCGCTTCCCATCCGTAGGCCGATGGTTAGACAAAGCGGACTATACAGACTCTGGAGGATATGCTTCTGCGTGTGTACTAATTGTTTGTTGGCTATGGGATCGTCACTTGCCATTGATGGAGTTCTCCTGCAATATCAGTTATCAGGAGAAGATTCAGATGGCACCCTTTTTGAGAAACTACTCACCCATTAAAAAGAAAAAGAAAATAAAAAAAAAGAAGGAAGGTAGGTAGAAAGAAATGAATTAGAGAATCACAACTAGCTATTTGGGAACTCACTTAGGCAAGGATCAAACTTAAGCATCATTGTTGTAAGGATAACGAAAAAGAGAAGAAGAAAGCAAGAAAACAAACAAATAACAACAACTGCTTTAACAAATAAAATTACAAGCAAAATATGACAACACAATTACAAGACATGCATGTTAAAAAGAACTCTTCTTTTATTCATAATCACTCATGAAGCTCACTACAATATTAATGGAGAAAGATGAAGAGGAAGAAGAAGATACAAACTCTTATCCTAAAATCTAATACAAGAAAAAGCACCCTTTACTTGGCTTGGAACCGGGCTATTTATAGGCAGATACATGAAACCCTAGGGATACAATCTGAGCCCAAACACAATTACAAAACTACCTTCAAAAAATGAGCCAGTACTGAGTTGACTCGGCTGCGGATCTGCGGCCTAAGTGCCACATTGGCCGCGGATCCGCGGCCCTTTTGTTGACTTGGAGGGTCGTATTTTCTTGGGTTTTCCATGTTTCTGTTCTTCTCTATTTGGTACACTTGGTTTCTCAAAATCTCTTCAGTTTTCTCCCAGATTTTCGGCAGTCCAAAAAGATGAAATGAAGTGGACTTTTGTCTTGATTTTCTTGAGCTCCGCGTTGAAATCTTGGATCTTGTGCTGCCTCATGTGATTTGTGCATCATATGACCAATGATTTGCCATTTTGTCCCTCGAACTGGTATGTGGCATCTAACGGATAGTGAGCGGAGACCCGTATTTATCTATTGTTGGCCGTAGTCCTGAATTTGTTGCGACTTTTCATGATTTTCACTGTTTAGAGCTGAGAACCTGTAACCTGCAATTATTTAGTAAACACGGATCAAGAGTACCTACCTATATGCAATGAGATCAAGAATGGATGGTATAAAAATTCAAAAATCTGATATGAATAAATACCCCCAAACTTATCTTTTGCTCGTCCCGAGCAAAGCCATTTTATTCACAAAAAGTCCTAACCTCACTTTCGCAGGGAACGCGATTGCACTGAGCTCGTGCAACAAGCTGTTAAACCTCTAGGTTGCCCAAGAGGAGGAGTGTTGTCTCCTAAGGGTTTTCAGCGGATACTACCCACAAAATCCGATCAAATTGGCCATCGACTCTAATCCTACAGTTCCACATTCTCGCAAGAAATTCTATCATCTTTAACTTAGAAATCATCAACCCTTATTCTTCATACTTCCTTTACATTTAACTTAAGATCCTATACGTTTGCCAGTTTATAAAGCTCTCAGTATCTCTTGAGTTTTCCTTCTAAAACGCAATCTCAAATCCGGAATTTTTATCATCTCTATTGAAGATATAAGCCCTATTTTTCATTCCTATCTCTCCTCCAAACTCCGATCATATACCCCTATGTGTGTGTAAATATCACCCCTATACTTAGAAATTCAATTCAAGTAATAATACTCTTGCCTTAATACCTAGCACTACTTCTTCTTTATTAATGGTGGACGGATTTGCTCACACATCTTTCATGCGACTATTACAGCTTCCTGAGGCATTAATCAGCCGATTACTGAATGTGTAAGCATTTAAAGCGTAAATAGCAGTTTCCAGATCTTGTATTTTTTTTTTGATATTTCAAGGCCGGATATGTTTTTCAATGATGCTCTTTTGGTGGTTAGCTTTAAATGCCGTTTTTTCTTTCATACTAGGCTTTCAGGCAAGAGTATTTCTAGGTATCCTCTACTATCCCAAGTTTCAAGGTGCGTGTATGTGCGATTTGTAGGGTACATATTTTCAAAATTTGGACTTAAGGTTCAGAATTATTTTTCAGACTTACTCTTCAAATAGAACTTTCAATACTCTTCCTTTATTTCAACTTAGCCCAAAAACTGAACTCAAAATTGCTTATTTCTAAATAAACTGTAATGACGTATATTTTCTACAGTTATACTTCAAGGAAGGTTATTTTTAGGGTTTTTAATTTACTATGTTTAGTATTTAGTTTTTTTCTAACTAGTCAACCGTCATGTCGAACTCGAGTAAAAAATGGCCAATATTGAAATTTTCAAATATTTTTAATTTTTTTTCATTTTTTCATTTTTTTTATAATAATGCAATGCAGAAAAAAAGCGATGCGGAATTTAAACATGCACAGCAAAAAATAAACAAATATTTACATAAATAAAAAAAACGTGCAGATGCAAGGATAACCATTTACAACTAAACCCTACCCCTAAACTGACCGACAGCAGTGCCCTCACTGCTGCCTACGGCGTCTCCTAGACGCGGCATCACTTGTTCCGGCCTCACCCCTGTCCGTTCCCCGACCCCTCGATCATGCTCTTTCCTCTCGTGCCAGTAGGGTGGACATTCCCTGTTCAAGACTCATTAAACGCTGATCAAACTTCGTCAGCATCCCCAACACTTGTTCTACCCTCCTATGGGTACGTCGTATCAAGCGTACTTGCACAGCAGGGGTTAGCTCTTCATCACTCGCTGTCGAGCTCGAGCTGGGCATCTTCTCCATCACATCTTCGGCCAGCTCGGTGCGCGACCATAATCCATGAAGTCGTGTATAGGATGTGGAGACACCCTCAAGAAGGGGTCGAATGGGGACCCCGCCATGCATGTAAATCTCAAATTCCTCAACAGGAAGGAAATAGCGACACAATTGTGTCACTAACATTGGGCATGGGTAATTGGCAGCTCCCTTGCCGGCGCCAATCGAGTGTAGTAACACAGTGAACATGTCATAACTAGGGTTTTTGGTTATTAATGCGTGCACTATATGTAGGGATGGGGTGAAAAATGTGGTGTTGTGTGAACTTCCGAAAATGTTGTTTTGTGCCCAACGGCACACGGTTAAAACGTTCGCATATAGCGTTCGAGCCTGAATGCCCTTCCTAGGCTCCCTAGAACAATCCTCACCCATTAATAGCATGTAGTCCTCAAAGCGGAGAGGTTGATCGTGTACGGGACTCAAGGTATCAAAGTGACTTCGTGAATGATGTCCCTATCTATAATAATTTCCCGATCCCCCCCCCCACAATAATCGTATGAACCCGTGTTTTGTTAAACATCCCTCTTCCATGTTTTCAAAGAAATGCGCAACAAGATCCGGAATCGTGAACGCGTTTGGATGGTTAAACAACAGAAAATCACATCCGCGTTTTCGGATCTTGTCGCCGAAATAGCTACCATAAATGTCATGGGCAAACAATTGGGAGAAATCCTGTTCAAATTGAAATGTAGGGGCCATGGAAATAAAATGCAGAAAGCTGTAAATTTACAGAGAGGAAAATCAGAAATGCAAACCTCCTCTGAAAATTTCAGAGTGAGACGAGGCTAGGTAGAGGCGGTTGCGTGGCAGAAGGGGGCTATCGGCGGCGGTTGGGCGGTGGAAAGAGGAGATCTATGGTGTATTTTGCTGTGGCGGCTAGGGTTTGTGTGAGGGTTTGAGTTGAGGCAGGGGGAATGCAGAAAAAAGGGTCGAGATGTATTTATAGGGGCCGTCAAACATTTTTACAAAAGCCCTCCCAAAACGAATAATTAATTAAAAAGAATTTATTTAATTAATTTTTTTTATTTAAAAAAAATATTTATTTTATTTATGGCTTTGAATATTTACAAAAGCACCCCCTTTTTTATATTTTTTTTATACATATTATTTAAATTACAATTGGGAATTTGACCAGGAAAGAAATATCCCGACACACAAAGAAAAACAAAATGGTATATACATACCCCCAAAATTATTCGAAACAGTGTTTCCACTGTTTATGGCTGGATAACCGAAGTTTGGTGGTAAGCAGAGGAAGATTAGTCAATGTAAACCGGCTCCTGCAACATCAGGAGCTCCTCCGAAGGTTCTGCGGTGAGGAACGGTTTTACCCTGTGTCCGTTCACTTTGAATAGTGAACCGCCATCTGGATTCTCCAAATCCACCGCGCCGTGCGGGTATACAGTCCGCACAAAAAAGGGTCCTTTCCGGTGAGATCAAAGCTTACCGGGATGGAAATGGAGTCGGGTGTCGTAAAGAAGTACATGTTGTCCAGGCGTGAAAGTTTTGCGCGTAAGGTGTTTATCATGAAATACCTTCGTTCGGTTCTTAATGACAACCGCGTTTTCATAAGCTTCATCCTGAAGGTCGTTCAGCTCGTTGAGTTGCAGCTTCCGATAGCTGCCCGCATCTTCAAGGTTTAGGTTCAGCTCTTTGATCGCCCAAAATACGCGATACTCGATTTCCATAGGAAGGTGGCAAGCCTTTCCATAAACAAGCCGATAGGGAGACATTCCAAGATCAGTCTTGTAAGCCGTACAGAATGCCCAAAGGGCATCAGTTAGTTTTAAAGACCAATCTTTACGGTTCTTGGAAACCGTTTTCTCCAAAATCTGCTTGATTTGCCGATTTGAAACTTCGGGTTACCCACATGTTTAGGGGTGGTAGGGCGTGGATAGCTTATGATTAATGGAGTATTTCCGCATCAAGGCCTCGAAAGTCCTATTACAGAAATGCGTCCCATTGTCGCTAATGATCACACGGGGGTGCCCGAACCGGGAAAAGATGTTTTCTTTAAGGAATCTAATGACAACCTTGTTGTCATTCTTCCGGCTTGGCACTGCCTCGACCTATTTAGAGACATAATCAACAGCTAGAAGAATATACAGGTTCCCAAAAGAGCTGGGAAACGGCCCCATGAAATCAATTCCCCAAACATCAAAAATCTCAACAACCAAAATTGGTTGGAGCGGCAACTCGTTTCTCCTGGAAATCCGGCCCAAGTGTTGGCACCGGGAGCAAGTCTTACAGTAATCATGAGCATCTTTGAAGAGTTGTGGCCAGTAAAATCCACACTGCAAGACTTTCTCGGTTGTCTTTCTTGGCCCAAAATGCCCGCTACACTCTTGATCATGGCAAAACGACAAAACACTCTTGAACTCATTATCAGGAACACATGTTCAGACCAGAATATTGCATTTTAATACCGCTCATTCATTATCTATTTTTTGTATTTATCGGTACTATTAACCGGTGTTTGCTTAGTAATACAGATTACAGGTATCCATGATAAAATACTGGAAATACATTCAAAATCACGGATATATCATTTGTGAGCTGACACTGCAACCAGAACCGCAAACCAACCGATATCCCAAGAGTTATTTTGTAAACAAGTGTGTGCACAATATTTTGGTCGAACACATAACATGTGTACACACTAACTCTCGGAGCTTGGACCATGGACCTAGGGGGCTGCCATGGCACACACTCATGATGGCTAGAAGCAAGTGGGCATGAGTGTGACATGCATTAAATGCTACAAGATGTGTGTTGACTTAAAGATCCAAGTTTCCCTCCAAAACCTGGGTGCAGACCAAGTCTAATTTGAGAAAACAAACTGCACCAGAGTGATATTGGGGACAACAAAAGACCACACACAAAGTACGAGCCCATGTGCTCGGAATTTGGCCGAGCACATGCTCACCAAATCCGGCGTCGCCGGCCCCATCTACCCTAATGGCTCCCAGTCTTCTGTGGGCCCTCCCTTGATGCCTTGTCATCATTTTGGTATTGTTTGTTTATTTATTTTTTGTGCCTATATATAGCAAGCAGTGGGCAAGGGGTCAAGGGTCTCACATTGTAATTCATTTTCCAAGCTATACACTTTTGTTTTTGTTTTCTTTTTAGTTCTTGTACATAGCTTTCCCTTGAGTTCATGCCCTTCTCTTGATCTTGCAACCTCTTTAGTGAGCTTGCAAATTTAAGTTTAGGGTATTGATCTCAAGGTTGTATCTTGGACATAATAGAACTTTCATTTTGCACATTTGGGTTCCTAGTATTCTTGCTCTTTTTATTCTTGCTTTACTTACCTTGCAATTTATTACCATGCCCTTTACTTACTTGTAATGCTTTTTCCTTTCTTTTCTTTTGCTCTTTTTGTTGTTGTTTTGTAATGGTTGTAAATAGATGTTGTTAGGAAAAGAAACCGATATTGTAAGTTAAGGTATCCGTTTCCCATTTCCTTTTCCCGTTATTTTCCATTGAACTCCGTCCAAACCTTACGCAAGCGCTCCGTTAGGCATCCTACCCTACCAAGGTAGTGGTGATCCCTAACCGCGACCGGTTGCGTTCGGTTTCGCCGGAGGCGAAACCAAGAGACAAGAATGGAAGGACAAGGGTCAATAAGCCGGATTTCTTAAATACCGTGCTTAAGTACCCTAATCCATGTTGTTGCCGATTGCTCTAGTTTCAATTGGTCAAGACTCGGCTCAAAGGACTTGAATACAGATTTCTTTAATTTACACTATTCTATCTAATCCTAACAAACGGTTACTTTTGCATATAACACATAGGATAGATACAAACATTCCGCCTCGCGCATTAACTCATAAGAACAAGAACGTAAAATGCTCCGTCTCCCTGTGGATCGACCAGTGCTCAACCGGCTAGCTGCAATGCGACGCCGTCTTGATTGCGGTTAACTTTAATTCTTTCAATCAAATGGCGCCGTTGCCGGGGAGACGGTAACGTTTTTATTTTTATTATTTCGGGTTAATCTTGTTAATATCCATCAAATACTTCTTTAAAAAAAACTAAAAATTTCAAAAACAAAAACCAAAAAAACTAACACATTTAACCTTTTTGCTCTCTGGATTTTATACCTGCTTGCACTCTGTAACTAAACTAAAAAGATAAACAATACCAGTGAGATATTAATTGAACACTGAGACATCTGAAGAAAGTTGGGGCCCAATCTCCAAAGTTTGGCCAGCGACATTACCTCTTCATCTGAGCTCGCCGGCCCCATTACATCCTTCTGCCTCCAATCTTTCCTCTGTGCTCCAGTGTTTTGTTTTTGTCCCATTTTTATTGTTTGTTTTTTTATAATTTTTAGTGTGCAGGAATTTGGGTATTTGTATCGCTTTTCCGCACTAAAATCCTTTTTTGCCGACATTTGTAGATTTTTGCGGATTTGCGAACTGCGAGCGTGGGAAGCAAAGTGTACATTCAAGGCTAAGGTAATTATGAAGTACAGTGCCAAAGATCCAGGTAGTTTGACCTGCGCAAGCGAACATTTCAAGCTTACCGGATTTGATTCAACGAGGGTTCCTTAACCCAAAAACTTATCGGTACGTATTTCTAACACCTTCTTTCTTAAATCCGACGCATCCAATATACTATTCTTTGCAGGATTCTTTGCAAGTTTGCTTCCAAACGCTCAAATCAACTAACCCGTATTTGTTGCAGTGCCGAGCTTAAACATAAAAAAATGATTGTTTGAAATTTTGAACAAATTTTTTCATTGAATTGCGCATTGCATACATTAATACGGACATAAGGGCAAGCGAACCCCACAACATTCGGTAAAGGATTTCATCACCTTTTCCGTGGCCCACAAATCACGAATTGAGCATAACGTATACCCACACAAATTTTTAAAAGAAACTAGATTTTAAGCCTTAAGGACGTCGTGCTCACTAGAAGAAGTTAACTGTGTTTAGAACACTTCTTAACGTTATATCGTTCCCGGGGTGTCTAGGAAAGTGTTCACGGTGAAACCACTAAAAAAGAGAGGTTTATTTAATTAAGGACCTTCGCGAAAGCGTCAGAAAACCTCCCCTTATCTCTGCACTTACCTGGCCACGTGATCAGTATATCTTGAGCCCGTTTCTCGATATAGTTTTACTTCGACAATCAAGTTCTTGAGCAGGTCTAGTTGACATAGGTGAACCCTAGAACGATTAGGTGCGTGGTATTTTTGTGTCGTGATTTTTTTGTCCATATTCTTTTTTTATGTTTTATTCTTTTGTTGATAACTAACTTAAATAAAATAAAAATATAAAAAAATCACTCACTTTTCCCTTCCTTTCCTCTTTTCTTCTTCTCTTCATATCATAGGTACCCCACCTCACAAAACTCTTGCCGAACTTTGGTACCCACAACCAGACATTACTTCCTACGGTTCTTGCTTTAGCCGAACTTCAAACGATCCGTCCATGCCAAAAATTTCTTTGAAAGATCGGATAAACGCGTCTAGGACGAACAATTGGACTCCGCAATCCACCTTGTATCAACTATTTCAACCTTCACAACCTTCTTACGTTGATACTCCTTTTTCGAGTCCTATTGTAACTCCAAGACCTATGTCTATTGCAGAACGAATCGAACAATCCCGTAGCCGATCTTTCACTCCTTTCACCACTTCAAATTCTTGGGATCAACAATTCCATTCACCTTCTTATCCAAATGTTGATCCTACTCCTGTCCAACCATTCAATTCCTACCAGTCCTACCCGAATTTTACACCTTCCTTAGACATTGCTTCTGAACAGCCATTTGGGAGTTTCCAGTATCAAAACAACTTTGAATCTTTTACTGAAACCCCTTCAGAACCCATGTCTAGTCTGAAACAGTCATTAGAAGACTTTCGGGTAGCGTCGTGTCAACAGATGATGGACTTGAATGCGTCCATGACCGCCCTCATACAACCTAGTGACCCGGTAGCTAGTTTCCAACTAGCTCCACATTTTCCAATGTATGATGAGGCGGTAGGACAGGCTGAGAATTTGAGTGGTGAGAGTGAACTCTTCCCCCTTCCAAATCAAACCTACCCGTTCCAAATTGAATCACACAACTCCTGTTTTGAATGTCTATCTAATGTTCCAAACGATTCACCGATTGAAGATAGAAGGATTAATGAGTTGTGCGACTTTGTAGTGTTTGATTTACCAGATTGTGAAGGGACCCTGTCAAGTGAAACCACACCCAATCCTTTTGACCTCTACACCTCCATCTTAGAACCACAATCGATTGAAATACATGCTTTTGATGAAGTGTCTGAGAAATTTGATTTTCACTTGATTGAGGATATCGACGCTGGGGATATTTTGGATGATGAAATCACAGTTTTGGCTGAGTTTTTCTCTCCAATTCATCATCCCGAGTCATTAAATGTTTTTCCCGAACTGCATATGCGTCTTGATTTTGATGATAAATGCATGGATGAGCTTAACTTTGAGGAAAATTTTGAGGATATTTTTTAGGATGAACCAGTTTTGCTTGATGAGTCGGATTTTCCAATTCATCATATCCCTTTCATTGACTGTGTACACCCTCCAGAACCTTTAACCGTTACCCTTCCTCAAACACTTCCCTCCATTCTTTCCATCTTTCCGACCTTGCAAGAAACCGTATCACTTTCATTTCTTATATCTGGTTTACCAAGTTCGGCGTACCCATGTTTTCTTACGAATCTTGAGGGATTTGACCCCATTTCTAGACGGGTTGATAGATTAGCACAATCGCTTTTCACACACCGGTCATCACAAATTGTGCTAATCTATTCACTCCATTTTCACCCTCAAGTTCGTACTCCGTTTCTTTTTCCCTTCCGCCATTCTTCTTCTCATATACCGGGACCATATACCACTTCTACCCGCATACGGTCTCGCGTATTCTCCATTTCTTTCCTCTCCGTATTCTTTTACCAACCACACCATTATAACGATAAAAATTTTGAATGGTTGGTGCTAACGTTTGGCCTATGTAAGGCCTTGTATAAATTAATAATGTTCTCTCCCCCCTAATCCTGAACTTCATTGCTTAACAGTGGAAACACTGTTTTACTTATGTTTGGTGGGGGACCTTTTGGTGTACATATTTTTGGTTTTTATTTTGTATATAATTTGTTTTTGGGGAGACACCGACAATTTTGACCCTCTTGGTGTAGCCTGACAGTGAGGGCACTGTCAAGTTTGGGGGTATGCTCGGTAAGCTTTCTATCTTCACATTCATATGTATATTTTGCGTTTGCATACTTATTAAAAAAACCCACAAAAATCGAAAAAATTTCCAAAAATATAAAAACTTTGTCGTCAAGTTAGCTAATAGGGTAACTTAGATTTTATTCCGAAAGTTTAGTTGATATGTTAGGAATACATAAATTCTAGGATTAGGAATTGAAAACCCTAAAAATAACCCTCATTCTGTTTAAACTTGGTAAATATACGTCCTTACAGTTTTTTTGAGAAATAGGTAATCTTGAGTTCAGTTCTTTAGTTAAGTCAAGATGAAGGGAAAGTATTGAAGCTTTACTGAAGGATAAGTCTGAAAAATAGTTTCTATTCTTGAGTCCAAATTTAGAAAGTATATACCCTACAAACTGCACTTACACGCACCTTGAAACTTGGAATAGTAGAGGATACCTAGAAATACTCTTGCCTGAAAACCTAGTATGAAAGAAAAACGGTATTTAAAGCTAAACACCAAAAGAGCAACAATGAAAAATATATCTGGTCTTGAAAAAGAAAAATAAAGAAAAGAAAAAATAAATAAAGTCAAGACCTGGAAACTGCTATTTACGCTTTAAGCTCACACATTCAGTAATCGGCCGTTAGTGCCTCAAGAAGCATTAATAGTCGCATGAAAAGTGTGTGAGCAGCACCGTCCATCATTTAATAAAAAGAAGTAGTATTAGGTATTAGGGCAAGGGTACTATAGCTTGAATTGAATTCTTAAGTGTAGGGGTGAAATAAAACACACACGTAGGGGTATACAATCGATGTTTGGAGGAAAGATAGAAATAAAGAATAAGACTTGTGTTTTCCGTAAAACTGATAAAAATCCCTGATTTGATACCACACTTTAGAAGGAAAACTCAGGAGATACCAATATCTTTCTAAACTTTTTTGGAATGTATAGGATCTGAGGATAAATAGATAGGAGGTGTGAAACATAAGGGTTGGATTTTTTTAAATTAGGATGATAGAATTTCTAACACAGATACTAAACTATAGGAGTAGAATCGATGTTAACTTATGAACTAGCTTGACGGGATTTTGTGGGTGTAATCCGCTGAAAACCCTCAAGAGAAAACACTCCTCCTACTAGGGACACCTAGAGGTTTAATGGCTTGTTGCACATGCTCAGCGCAATCGCGTTCCCTGCGAAAGTGAGGCTAGGATTTTGTTTTGCTCGGGACGAGCCAAAGATAAGTATGGGGGTATTTTTTCAGACCAGAATATTGCATTTTAATACCGCTCATTCATTATCTATTTTTTGTATTTATCGGTACTATTAACCGGTGTTTGCTCAGTAATACAGATTACAGGTAGCCGTGACAAAATACTGGAAATACATTCAAAATCACGGATATATCATTTGTGAGCTGACACTGCAACCAGAACCGCAAACCAACCGATATCCCAAGAATTATTTTGCAAACAAGTGTGTGCACAATATTTTGGTCCAACATATAACATGTGTGAACACTAACTCTTGGAGCTTGGACCATAGACCTAAGGGGGCTGCCATGGCACACACTTATGATGGCTAGAAGCAAGTGGGCATGAGTGTAACATGCACTAAATGCTACAAGAAGTGTGTTGACTTAAAGATCCAAGTTTCCCTCCAAAACCTGGGTGCAGACCAAGTCTAATTTGAGAAAACAAACTGCACCAGAGTGATATTGGGGACAACAAAAGACCACACACAAAGTACGAGCCCGTGTGCTCGGAATTTGGCCGAGCACATGCTCACCAAATCCGGCGTCGCCGGCCCCATCTACCCCAATGGCTCCCAGTCTTTTGTGGGCCCTCCCTTGATGCCTTGTCATCATTTTTTTATTGTTTGTTTATTCATTTTTTGTGCCTATATATAGCAGGCAGTGGGCAAGGGGTCAAGGGTCTCACATTGTAATTCATTTTCGAAGCTTTACACTTTTGTTCTTGTTTTCTTTTTAGTTCTTGTACATAGCTTTCCCTTGAGTTCATACCCTTCTTTTGATCTTGCAACCTCTTTAGTGAGCTTGCGAGTTTAAGTTTAGGGTATTGATCTCAAGGTTGTATCATGGACATATTAGAACATTCATTTTGCACATTTGGGTACCTAGTATTCTTGCTCTTTTTATTCTTGCTTTACTTACCTTGCAATTTATTACCATGCCCTTTACTTACTTGTAATGCTTTTTCCTTTCTTTTCTTTTCTATTTTCTTTTGCTCTTTTTGTTGTTGTTTTGTAATGGTTGTAAATAGATGTTGTTAGGAAAAGAAACCGATATTGTGAATTAAGGTTTTCGTTTCCCATTTCCTTTTCTCGTTATTTTCCATTGAACTCCGCCCAAACCTTACGCAAGCGCTACGTTAGGCACCCTACCCTACCAAGGTATCGGTGATCCCTAACCGCGACCAGTTGCGTTCGGTTTCGCCGGAGGCGAATGCAAGAGATAAGAACGGCAGGACAAGAGTCAATAAGCCGGATTTCTTAAATACCGTGCTTAAATCCACGTTGTTGCCGATTGCTCTAGCTTCAATTCGTCAAGTCTCAGCTAAAAGGACTTGAATACGGATTTCCTTAACTTACACTATCCTATTATCACGACCCGAAATTGGCACGTGACGGCCCTAATACTACGCAACGTCTACAGGCGTAACGCAGTAAAAGAAAGCCAAAACCCAGAAATCTAAACCATTAAAAGACAAGAAAAGATAAGAAACATTGTTTAAACTTTTGAAAATCTCAAGTATAAATTCCTTAAGTCCAATTTACTTTCTTAAAAATTTCGGCAGCACCTCCTTTGTAAAAACCAACCCCAAAAATGGGTACAACATAAATATAAAGTAAAGCATCCCCAACGGGAGCAAATCCATGCCAAAAGGCGGAAAACAACCACCGCAACAAATATACGACGTCGTAGCGAAGAATAAAAGACGATAGAAAGGAAACTGTATAAAAGACAACCAAGTCACAAAATATACAATATCGTCCTCACCTCAAGTCTCTAAGTCAATATGAAAATAGTAGATGGAGAGTACAAGGATACAACGAATATACAATACAACAACGAATAACCACAAAACCCACCTAAGCAAACTGCACACTGTGAGCTGATGGGGTATCCGCAGCAAAAGATGATAAGATAGATGAATAGCCTGCCTCGACTACTCTGGGGAACAACCTGCAAACACTGTGGCACAATGGGGGTAAGTTGCCAACTCGTGAATAGTAAATAACATATGCAGGTAATAGCAAGTATTCACGTAAAGCGCGAATCTAACATAAGCAACTAATAGCAATAAAAGTCATATGTGTGCAATAGTCATGAAAGGTACACTAGCTGGTATCACTAATACATGAAGCAGTATTATGACAATCTGTATGCAACAATCATGTAAGGTACTTTATCAGGTACAACTAATACATGAAGGGATGATATGACAATGTATATATGCAACAGTCATGAAAGGTACTCTAGCAGATACAACTAATACATGAAGCAGTGCATAAACAATAAATGCGAAGTATGGGATGAAACATGTCATTTCCACGGAATCCTGGCATCGTGGTAGGACCAAAGTCCATCAAGACAATCCAAATCCCAATTTCCTCAAATCAGCCCCCAAATTGGCTCTCATATCATGTAAGTCTCACAAATCCTGAATGTATAATATCAAATAAATCTCATATATCCTGTATCCAATATCAAGTGAATCTCATATATCCTGAATCCAATATCAAGTGAATCTCATATATCCAATATCCAGCAAGTTTCATATAAAGTGAGTGTCCAACATCGACACCCAAAAATATCATGAAACAAGTGTCTAGCATCGACACAAAAATACTCATATCCATACGTTCCTCGAATCGTAAGTGTCCGGTATCGACACCCGTGATCCATATATCGGTCTTTCTCATATTCATACGTTCCTCGAATAGTAAGTGTCCGGTATCGACACCCGTGATCTACGTATCGGTATATACGTTCCTTGAATCGTAAGTGTCCGGTATTGTTCATATCAGATTTTTGCATTTTTATACCGCCCAATTTTTATCATAATGCTTATCGGTAGGTACTCTTGAGCCGTGTTTGCTAGTCAATTGCAGGATACAGGTTCTCGGCTCTAAACGATGAAATTCATGGAAAAGCACGACAAAATCCGGGTTCCTGCCAACCACAGATAAAACACGGGTCTCCGCTCCCTATCCGTATGTTGCCACACACCAGTTTGAGAGACAAAATGGCAAATCAATGTCATTTTCATGCACAAGGCTCAATGGCAACACAAAATCCAAGAAATCTACGTGGAGCTCGAGGAAATCATAACAAAAAGATCCACATCAAATCACCTTTTGCTCAACAGAAATTCTGGAAAAATCGTGATGAAAATCTGAGAAAAAACATGTACCAGAATAAAGGACACTGCAGACCAGGGAAGCACCAGAAATCCCATGCCCCAATTCAACTATACGGCCACGGAACCGCGGCCAATAGGGGTCTAGGCCGCGGTTCCGCGGCCATATAGGCGCCGCAGTTGGCCAAACTTCAGGGGTATATTTGTCTTTTCATGAAGGGTCAGAATGTTGCCCTAGATTTCCTTTTCCCTGCCTATAAATAGCCCAGAACCTTATGAAGCCAAGGGTGCTTAATCTTGTATTTTAAGTTTTAGAATACTTGTTATTCTTCTTCCTTTTCTCATCTCTTCTCCATTAAAACTTGTAGTGAGCTTTCGTGAGTGAAGAATGATGAATAAAGAAGTTCTTTTTACTTATCATGCTTGTCTTGTTCTTTAGTTAAATTATTATTGCTTGTAATTTTCATTTGTTAACTTAGTTGTTGTTATTTGTGTTTGTTTGTTTCTTGTTCTCTTTTCCTTTATCTTTAAAAAACCATGATGCTTACGCTTGATCTTTGCCGAGGTGAGGTCGCAAATAGCTAGTTGTTATCTTCTAATCTCCTTCTTTCTATCTTCCTCCTTTGTTTTATTTTTCGTTCTTCTTGTAATGGGTGAGTAGTTTCCATACTTGTTAGGGTAGGATAAGGGAAGTTTGAGAGAAGGAAATCTCTCTCACTCTTTCCTTGCCCAACATCTTAAATCGACTCCTGTTAATTGAACCACAATCCGCTCCCTACGGCACCCTATCCTACATGATAGCGGTGATTCTGAAGTGAGACCGGTTGTGGTTGAATTAACCGGAGGTTATGGCTAAGAGCCAAGAATGGACGGACAAGCACCAAAAGGAAGAACTTAAGCGTTGGAAAGCCTAGCTTATACTCGCAAGTTCCTTCCTAGTCGTGCTAATCCCCGTTGTTGCCGATTACCGTAACACCGATATTAAGAGTGGCAACGAAAGAAGTGAGCGACTCCTAACTCAAACTAACCTAATCCTAACCCTAACAAGCTCTCTTTACATATCATTTTAACACTTAGTTATGTAAGTCCATGCTACCTCTCCCGGTACTATCGGGAATGCGGAATTTGGTAAAAAACGATTTTTACGGAGGTGGTAACATGGACCTAAAACCCGGATCTTTGTTAAACATCTATCGAACAACCTAACTATGAGTTTCTAGCTACTCGGTTAGGGGGTTATACCTTGCTTGTCTTGAACTCCTTCGTCTTCAAGCTCCGATGGTGGTCCGATTGGCTTCTTCTCGTCGTCTCCGTACGCCGAAGATAGATCCACCTGAAAGCTCCAACCTTTAGCTCCTTCTTCGTTCTTTGAAGAAACTAGTTCACTTGGTTTGCTAAACCTAGTGAACTAGAATGAGTAGAGAATACATTGTGTGGGATTTTATCTATGGTTCTTGATTCTCAACTCATGAGACAAGAGAACCATAGATTAAAGAGAGAGAGCAAGAGCAAAAGGGTGAGAGCAAAAGGAGAGCTCAAGAACAAGAGAGAGAATGAGCAAGAAAGAATGAGGCTCTCTTTTGTCTTTCACCCTCTCATAATCCAAAGTCATGATAACTCATCATACTAAAAAAAGTCTTATGTGATGGTTTGAAGCAACCATAACCATATCATTTCATGCACTCATTTTACACAAATGAGCAAGCAAGAAAAAGTCTTTGCCATGAAATGATGGCTATGGTTATCATGATGGTCAACTAGTCAAGCCTAGTCAACCGGTCAACAAAGTCAACAAGTCAACAAAAGTCAACAAAGTCAACAAGTCAACAAAAGTCAACAAGTCAACAAAGTCAACAACCATATCATCATAATACTTAATTAATATAATAGTTAATCGCATATCATATTCTCATTAGGGTTGAGCAAAAAGTCAAATAGTCAACGGTCAACTGTCAACAACCCTAATGAGAATCCGCTGCCTCTGCCTCCCTGTCAACTGTGCATACACACTCGCATACGCGTTCCGAGGAACACGAATGCACACTGGATAAATCCAATCCCAAAAGGTATACTAGGATCTGGCTTAAACCAAAGCCCGCTAGTGTAAACTGTCCGGACACTATACGTGCACAAGTGCACGGATGTGACCGAACCCTGTCGCAAAACCATGCGACCTGTCGCAAAACCATGCGACCTGTCGCAATACCATGCGACCTCTACTCTTTTGCCTAAAGGCGAAAAGCTTTCTGTGTGGGACTCTAAAGTCTCGACACTACGCTGGCAGTGGGTTTAACCACAAACCGCAAGCGGCACTAGCTGTGCGTAACGGTCCCCAGGTAATGCCGACAAGAAGACCGACGAGGCGAAACCCATCTGAACTCCTACTGAGCCTGAGTGTGACATTCTCCGTACAGTCCGGTCTGTTCGTCTGATACATCGCATGGCGGGCCTAGGGGGCGGTAAACGTCAGTCCCCCAATAGCGGTACAAGTCGTGCCGGAGCGAAGCCCAAAACACCCTGAGATAACACTGGAAACCTACCAGTATATCTCGTTTGCCCTGGCCAGGGTCTACTCGTGTAATGGCTCTCCTAGACACAGCGCGATGTCAACCCCCAATACCGGGAGAGACAAATCCTGTCTAACCGTCACTGCCTCCAAGTGCTTCGGGACTGCACCCTACCACTACCTGTTTCCACGACTCCTTTGAGCCGTGGTAGGGTAGTGATCAAAGTACAGTGGGAACACACTCGAGGCGGAGTGACAGTGTCAAGTCAGCGGACTAAGCTGTACTCATGTCACCTGGGAACTGATAACTGACGATAGGTATAATACCAACTAGTCAGTTCCCGACGAGTCCTGTCCAGTGTACCCGTAACCTAACGAGCACCCGCATACTATCTCAAGTACGACGTACTGACGGATGTGGGACAGACCGTCTCCCACACTGGGATGAGAAGCGCATGAGCTGGTCTACTCCGGAGTATCGATGCCCTGTCTCGATAGTCCTGCGACCAGGGACCTGCATAAGGATGTGCTTATAGATTACCCAGCCCCACTAGTGTGACGGCCATCACATCGCTGGTAATCAAGCAAAGATCCTAAGGGCTCCACTAATGTGTATAGGCGATATACAAAATATAAACACATGTACACATTGAAGTAGAAACAAACCAAGTAGCATACTACTATTTTGAGCAAGATTGTATATACAAGGTGAATATCCCAAGCATCCATTAAGTAATATACAAACTAGTATGATACAGTAATGGCCTCTAGGGCATATACACTAACAATCTCCCTCTTGCACTAAGGCCATGTACTGGCGTATCGAAGACCTATCATCTCGATCAGCCGCTCGAACTGAGTCTGGGGCAGGGCCTTGGTGAATGGATCTGCAGTGTTATCTTCTGAAGCGACTCTCCGAACCTCGATCTCCTGGCGATCCACGATCTCCCTGATCAGGTGATACCGCCTCAAGATGTGCCTGGATCTCTGATGGGACCTGGGTTCCTTCGCTAAAGCTATAGCCCCGTTGTTGTCGCAATACAGAGGTATTGGATCAACAATGGAAGAAACCACCTGAAGTTCTTTCAAGAACTTCCTCATCCAGACAGCTTCTTTTGCGGCATCAGATGCAGCGATGTATTCCGCTTCCATCTTCGAGTCTGCAACGGTTTCCTGTTTGGAACTCTTCCAACACACCGCCCCTCCATTGAGGGTAAAGACAAAACCCGACATGGACTTGGAATCATCCTTGTCACTCTGGAAGCTGGAGTCAGCAAAGGCCTCGATCTGGAGGTCTTTTCCGCCATACACCAAGAACATCTCCTTAGTCCTTCTCAGGTACTTGAGAATGTTCTTTACCGCTATCCAGTGTTTCTCCCCAGGGTTTGACTGATACCGGCTTACCACACTCAGTGCATAAGCTACATCCGGTCTGGTACACAACATCGCATACATTATAGAGCCTACCGTAGAAGCGTAGGGTATAATAGACATGCGATCCCTCTCCAAATCAGTCTTGGGAGACATCTCTTTAGAGAGGGTGATCCCGTGACAAGCCGGCAGGTTACCGCGCTTGGAATCTTCCATACTGAATCTTTTCAGCACGGTGTCGATGTACCTGGACTGAGAAAGTCCTAATATCCTCTTGGATCTGTCACGGTAGATCCGGATACCCAGAATGTATGAGGCATCACCCAGGTCTTTCATGGAGAACCTGTGTGACAAGAACCCCTTGACAGATTGTAGCATAGGAATGTCATTTCCTATTAAGAGAATGTCATCCACGTATAAAACGAGGAATACTACAGTTCTCGCTACAAATCTACTATAGATGCATGGTTCATCTGGATTTTTGATAAAGCCAAATTCTTTGACCGTCTCATCAAAGCAGATGTTCCAACTCCGCGACGCCTGCTTTAGTCCATAGATGGACTTAAGCAACTTGCACACCTTTCCGCTGCTCCCACTCTGAATGAAACCCTCTGGTTGGTCTATATAGACACACTCCTCTAAATTTCCATTTAGAAAAGCGGTCTTTACGTCCATTTGCCAGATCTCATAATCGTGGAAGGCAGCAATGGCAAGAAGGATCCGAATGGATTTCAGCATGGCTACTGGAGAAAAGGTTTCGTCATAGTCCAAGCCAGGTCTTTGACGGAAACCCTTTGCTACCAGCCTAGCTTTATAGGTCTCAACCTGCCCATCTACACCAATCTTCCTTTTGAAGATCCACTTGCATCCTACGGGTTTTACCCCGTCTGGAGCAATGTCCAACGTCCATACCTTGTTGGTGTACATGGACTCCATTTCGGTCCGCATTGCATCCAGCCATTTCACTGAGTCAACGCTCTGAACGGCCTGCTGGAAGCTAGTAGGCTCATCATAATCTATGATGCAATCCTCTCTATCCCCGTCTATGAGAAAACCGTAGTATCTCTCGGGCGGATGAGTCTGCCTACTACTCCTGCGGAGCGGCGTAGGAATGTCCTGTTCTGTTGAACCCTCTGGTTCCACTAAGCTTTCAGTAACAGTCTGTGGTTCTGGAACTTCTTCCAGTTCTATTGTGCTCCCACTTATCTGGGTTTCCAAAAACTCTGTTTCCAAGAAGCGGGCATGCTGAGAAACAAAAACCTTTTGTTCCTCAGCGGAATAGAAAAGATACCCCCTGGAGTTCCTTGGGTATCCCACAAACTTACACTGTACTGAACGTGCCTCAAGCTTGTCCGCATGCTGCTTTTTTACAAAAGCTGGACATCCCTATACCTTAAGATACTTAAGACAGGGTTTCTTCCCAGTCCACATCTCATATGGGGTGGTAGGCACAGTCTTGGTGGGAGCCTTGTTCAAGAGATATGCAGCTGCTTCTAGTGCATATCCCCAGAATGATCGCGGTAACTCAGCGTTACTCATCATGGACCGAACCATATCCAATAGGGTTCGGTTCCGTCTCTCCGATACACCGTTATGTTGCGGAGTGTATGGAGGAGTAAGCTGAGAGAGAATACCATTCTCTTTTAAGTAATTCAGGAATTCGGCACTTAAGTATTCTCCACCTCGATCCGATCTTAGAATCTTAATACTTTTGCCGGTCTGTTTCTCTACTTCATTCTTATACTCCTGGAATTTTCCAAAGGCCTCGGACTTATGTTTCATTAAGAAGACATAACCGTACCTTGAGAAGTCATCCGTAAAAGTAATGAAGTAAGAATATCCGCTTCGCGCATGTGTAGACATTGGACCGCACACGTCACTGTGTACGAGTCCCAAGAGCTCGCTCGCTCTTACTCCATGTCCAGTAAACGGAGTCTTTGTCATCTTTCCTTTGAGACAAGATTGACAAGTGGCATACGATTGATATTCGAACGCATTCAAATACCCTTCTGTATGTAACTTCGTCAACCTTCTCTCATTGATGTGACCCAGTCTACAATGCCACAAGAAAGTCTGATTCATTTCCGGAGACTTTCTTTTGTGTGTATTCTGGACATTGAAAATCTGTGGTTGGTTTAATACGTATATACCATTACTCAATGTACCTGACCCAATCAAAACTTGATTAAGGTGAATGTTTACAACATTACTTACAAACGCAAATTCATAACCTTCTTTAGAAACTAAAGATACAGAAATGATATTACAAGTTGCGTTGGGTACAAAAAAGCAATTACGCAAAACCAAAGCATGTCCATCTGACATTCCCAGGTGATAGTCCCCCACGGCTTTAGCATCCATGCTAGCTCCGTTCGCAACTCTGAGGGTCATGTCACCTGCCTTCAAAACCCTACGGTTTCTCAACGCCTGCAAAGAATTACAGATATGAGATCCTGATCCGGTATCCAATACCCAGGAAGTAGAGTTTATTGAAAGACAGTTTTCAATAACATACACACCTGAAGCTGAAGCTGCAACCTGCTTCAATTCCTGTATTCTGGCCTTCCAGGTCCTGCAATCATTCTTCCAGTGTCCTTTCTTATGACAATAGAAGCATTCTTCCTTATCCACAAGCTTCCCCGCTATCTTTGTTGCTTTACCTTTTCCCTTCGTATCCACTTTACTAACACCGCCCCTTGGTTTGGCGGGGGCCTTCTTCTTCTTTCCCTTGGCTTTCGCCTTGGACCTAGAAGAAGATGATCCTCCTACAAACAAAGTGGATGTATCCCTACCTTTCTGTAGGGTGCCCTCTGCGCTCCTCAGCATGTTGAGGAGCTCTGAAAGTTCAACCTCTTTTTCTTGTAAGTTGAAGTTCAGTATAAACTGGGCGTAAGTGGAAGGAAGGGACTGGAGAACTATATCCGTATATAGTTCACTCTCCAATGTGATCCCTAGGTCCGCGAGCTCTTCAATGTAGCCGATCATCTTTAGCACGTGCTCGGCTACTGATGATCCGACGGCCATTCTTGTCGAAAATAACTTTTTCGACGCTTCGTATCTTGCGATACGAGATTGCTCTCCATACAGTTCTTTTGTATGAAGCAATATGGATTCCATGTCCATATTCTCGTGCCTCCTCTGATGTTCGTTGTCCATCGAGGCAAGCAGGAGGCATTTGGCCTTCGCGCTATCAATCTCCCAAGTCTTGCGGATTTCCATATCCGCGACGCTGGAAGTTGGACCAGGGACAGGGGGAGCTTTGGTGGTAAGAAGATACCCTAGCTTGTCGTAAGTGATTGCTATCTTGACATTCCTGAGCCAATCTTTGTAGTTTGGCCCTGTCAGTTTGTTTTTATCTAGGAGTAACTTAAGTCCAGTCATGTTGATTGGTCGCTGCAATTAGGAGAGAGAAGAAGAAACACTCAGCATGATGCTCTTGCAAGTTTAGAGTGGTTTTTAGTTTGTCTAAACAGGATGGCTCCCACTGTTTCTCGAATCCCTCCTCAAACCATAAAGGAAGAATTAGCCGGGATCAATCCCACCGCACAATACTTGCTTAATCGTTCAGCCAGGCCGGTGTCGGTACTTCGAGGGAGGTTTTCCAACGCTTTCGCGAAGTTCCTTAATTAGAGAACCTCTTTTCCCTGGGGGCGTAGCCCCGCTAACACCTTTCTAGGCACCTACTAGGTTTATAGCATTGATCGTTAAGTGAGAAATTTCCTGAGGAGTAGCATATACTCACAGTAGGATCGGGATCCAAATATCATTGCGTGACGAAACTGAAGGAATCCTACCAGAATCATCACACTCCAAATGGTATGCAAATCTAGCAAGTTTCAGTACTTATGAAACTCCCGATGTGGATTTTTTGCCCCATGCTCTTATGACCTTGACGAAGGTCAACAAATCATAAGTCACATGTCAAGTTCTGCCCGTCATTATCCAGGTTAATTTGAATCCACCCGTATATACCCTTGACGAAGGTCAACAAGGTAATGCGAATGTCCCAAACCAACGCATCTATCTATGCTACATATGAATACCCAATAGCTACCAATCACTATGCCTTGACGAAGGTCAACAAACACAGCTTGAATACTATTGAATATTCATACGAAACGACGGAGGGCTACGAATGGTTTTGGCAAAACCGTGAACGTAGTGAACTTGATTTGGTCGATGGAACGAGATAGCTTTTAAAAGGAGTGGCTCAAGCTCCGCATTTAAAAGTTGGTTTTGAAAAGAACCGAGTGGTTTTTCGAAAGTGTTCCAACGACTTTAACTTGGTTTATTATCTTGCATTAGTTCTTTTAATGCGTGATATTCCTGCATTAGTTCTTTTAATTCGTCCCATCATTTAATCCTACCATTGCAGAAAACAACCAAAATATGACGTATGCTTATGCCATTCGCATTCGCCACGGGGCCCCGTCATTACCCGTTAGGTTACTTAACTAACGACAGAGCGGGGGCTGGGCTAGCGCGTCTGTAAAACATAAGCAACGCCTAAATAATATCATATATAGATATACTGCAATGATAAACATTTCAGATCATAGATGAATACATTGGATATACTAGGAATCTGTAATTCGTACGAGCCTGTAACGAAAGACAAATTACACGGTCGCGGTGAATAGCCAAATACCCCACCCAAGACCCCTACGGGTGCGGCAAACTACCCGCAAAGTACCCGAAGCGTAGTAACCTCCCTCATCTCCATGAGTAGGCCACTCGACACTTCGGCATACCCGGTAGTTTGTGCACCCCCTCCATGGGTCTATCCTAGGAGCAAAAACAGTAAAAAGAAATTATACAATGACGGCTACAACCCCGACCCGGTTGTGCGGCCATACAAATAATTATTACATCAATTTACAAATTTACATGAATTGAAAGAAAAGAAAACTCTCGTCTCACAACCCCCGGCTATTCACCCGCGACAATCCAACATATTCATATCCACATTCCAGCAACATTACAGATCACAGATTTGTATAACCCCCACTAATCGACATATAGCGATTAGTAGACGTTCAATACAAATATCACATTACAGAAAACCCGTTAGCTTAAGTCTTTTAGAAGTTCGATCAAAAATACGGATTTTCGGGACCCCAAAATAAAATTTTCGTTCTGGAAAATCTGGGCAGAAAATATATATTCCAAAAATCCAAAAATACCCCAAAGAGTAAACTGCAAAAAAGAAAACCCTTGACCGAGTCAACTCGGCCGCGTTTCCGCGGCGAGAGCGTGCTCCCGCCGCGGAAACGCGGCGCTTTGATCGAGTCAGGGGCCCAAATTTTTGCAGTTTCTTTAAAAAAACCTGAGTCGATTTTAGGTGTATTTTAAAAAGGTTTTCCAGCACTTTTAAATGCGACAGAAAGTTGAAAATTCATGGGTTCGTTTTTGGGACTTTTTCTTTGATCGATCTTCTAGTTACTTGCTAACTTGTTAGATAGAGTTTAACTAGGCTCTGATACCACTGTAAGTCCATGCTACCTCTCCCGGTACTTTCGGGAATGCGGAATTTGGTAAAAAATGATTTTTACGGAGGTGGTAACATGGACCTAAAACCCGGATCTTGGTTAAACATCTATCTAACAGCCTAACTATGAGTTTCTAGCTACTCGGTTAGGGGGTTATACCTTGCTTGTCTTGAACTCCTTCGTCTTCAAGCTCCGATGGTGGTCCGATTGGCTTCTTCTCGTCGTCTCCGTACGCCGAAGATAGATCCACCTGAAAGCTCCAACATTTAGCTCCTTCTTCGTTCTTTGAAGAAACTAGTTCACTTGGTTTGCTAAACCTAGTGAACTAGAATGAGTAGAGAATACTTTGTGTGGGATTTTATCTATGGTTCTTGATTCTCAACTCATGAGACAAGAGAACCATAGATTAAAGAGAGAGAGCAAGAGCAAAAGGGTGAGAGCAAAAGGAGAGCTCAAGAACAAGAGAGAGAATGAGAAAGAAAGAATGAGGCTCTCTTTTGTCTTTCACCCTCTCATAATCCAAAGTCATGATAACTCATCATACTAAAAAAAGTCTTATGTGATGGTTTGAAGCAACCATAACCATATCATTTCATGCACTCATTTTACACAAATGAGCAAGCAAGAAAAAGTCTTTTCCATGAAATGATGGCTATGGTTATCATGATGGTCAACTAGTCAAGCCTAGTCAACCGGTCAACAAAGTCAACAAGTCAACAAAAGTCAACAAGTCAACAAAGTCAACAAGTCAACAAAAGTCAACAAGTCAACAAAGTCAACAACCATATCACCATAATACTTAATTAATATAATAGTTAATCACATATCATATTCTCATTAGGGTTGAGCAAAAAGTCAAATAGTCAACGGTCAACTGTCAACAATCCTAATGAGAATCCGCTGCCTCTGCCTCCCTGTCAACTGTGCATACACACCCGCATCCGCGTTCCGAGGAACACGAATGCACACTGGATAAATCCAATCCCAAAAGGTACACTAGGATCTGGCTTAAACCAAAGCCCGCTAGTGTAAACTGTCCGGACACTATACGTGCACAAGTGCACGGATGTGACCGAACCCTGTCGCAAAACCATGCGACCTGTCGCAATACCATGCGACCTCTACTCTTTTGCCTAAAGGCGAAAAGCTTTCTGTGTGGGACTCTAAAGACTCGACACTACGCTGGCAGTGGGTTTAACCACAGACCGCAAGCGGCACTAGCTGTGCGTAACGGTCCCCAGGTAATGCCGACAAGAAGACCGACGAGGCGAAACCCATCTGAACTCCTACTGAGCCTGAGTGTGACATTCTCCGTACAGTCCGGTCTGTTCGTCTGATACATCGCATGGCGGGCCTAGGGGGTGGTAAACGTCAGTCCCCCAATAGCGGTACAAGTCGTGCCGGAGCGAAGCCCAAAACACCCTGAGATAACACTGGAAACCTACCAGTATATCTCGTTTGCCCTGGCCAGGGACTACTCGTGTAATGGCTCTCCTAGACACAGCGCGATGTCAACCCCCAATACCGGGAGAGACAAATCCTGTCTAACCGTCACTGCCTCCAAGTGCTTCGGGACTGCACCCAACCACTACCTGTTTGCACGACTCCTTTGAGCCGTGGTAGGGTAGTGATCAAAGTACAGTGGGAACACACTCGTGGCGGAGTGACAGTGTCAAGTCAGCGGACTAAGCTGTACTCATGTCACCTGGGAACTGATAACTGACGATAGGTATAATACCAACTAGTCAGTTCCCGACGAGTCCTGTCCAGTGTACCCGTACCCTAACGAGCACCCGCATACTATCTCAAGTACGACGTACTGACGGCTGTGGGACAGACCGTCTCCCACACTGGGATGAGAAGCGCATGCGCTGGTCTACTCCGGAGTATCGATGCCCTGTCTCGATAGTCCTGCGACCAGGGACCTGCATAAGGATGTGCTTATAGATTACCCAGCCCTACTAGTGTGACGGCCATCACATCGCTGGTAATCAAGCAAAGATCCTAAGGGCTCCACTAATGTGTATAGGCGATATAAAAAATATAAACACATGTACACATTGAAGTAGAAACAAACCAAGTAGCATACTACTATTTTGAGCAAGATTGTATATACAAGGTGAATATCCCAAGCATCCATTAAGTAATATACAAACTAGTATGATACAGTAATGGCCTCTAGGGCATATACACTAACAAGTTAATCATAAACAAATCTGGACTTTTGGACTTAACTCGTTAAAGCACATAGAAAAAGATTCCCATCTCCCTGCGGACGACCCGTACTCAACCGGCTAGCTACAAGCGAAACCGTTTTGATTGCGGTAATTAACTAAACTTGAACACACAGAATCCCTAACAATCAAATGGCGCCGTTGCCGGGGAGACGGTAGTTTATTTCTTTGTGTAATTTCGGGTTAATTTGTGAATATAAAGCTAACCGAAAAAACAAAACAAAAAAAACATACATTGTAAAAAAAAAACCATCTTGTTATTTTTGATTAGTTTTTGTGCAAGTGTGCAGGATAATACGAAGTTCGAGTTCAGTGCAAAAGACGTGGGATATACGAAGTTCGAGTTCAGTGCCAAAGACGTGGGAAGATAGACCCATATTTCGCGGCTACACCACGACAGATTCAAGACGGAGCCAACGGTCTACAGTGAAAATCTCGAGTGGCTGCAGTGAACAAGTCAAGATTCAGGACATACAGACAAGTAGAGGACAGCCACAACAGCACACACCAGAAATTTGAAGCCCCGATCCCTCCACATAGCCGCGGAACCGCGGCCTAAGCACGTGTTTGGCCGCGGAACCGCGGCCATTTAGTGCTTTCGGAGTTCTAATTTTTTCTGGTGAGTTTATCTTCTCTCTCCCACTCCTCTGGACTCCAATATACTGTGTTTTCTGCAGCATTCTTTGCGCTAATTCTCTTCCCCCTTCCAATAAACTGTTCTTGTGCAGGATTCTTTGCGCCGCGCTAAAAAATAAAAATTGTTTGCAGTTGATTTGTTACCACTTTGCATTCATTAATACGGACATAAGGGGCTTGAAACCAATTCAGATTGGGTGGGGATTTCATCACCCTTCCCAGGACCCCAGAAATCACAAAAAGCATATGCATTGACCATTGTTAAATTAAAAAATACTAGACTCAGCCCTAAGGACTTCGCGCTCAATAGGACAGAGGACTAATTACAGGCATCGGCCGTTTATCCTATCCTGATTTTGCGGTGTCTAGGCAAGTGTGTCGAAGGCAAGTGGTTACTTAATTAGGACCACTACTTACATAGTGGGGAGCCTCCCACTTACCTGGCACTTACCTGGCCGCAATTGGCGGAGAAGAGGCGGTTTGAGGTCCTGTTTCTAGTTCTTTGGAACAGTTAGGAGCTGTCTAGCTGACCTAGGTGACCCTAGATCTAGGTGTGATTGTGCATATCTTGTTTGTGATTGCTTAAAGCCGTAAGTCCGTACATATTTCTGTAAAGCTCTTTCTAAAAAAAAAAAGAAAAAAATCAAAAAATCAAAAACTTTTATAAAAACTTGCCCTTTGTCGCCAGAATCCATTTCTCACCCACCACCCATCGTATTTCTCCATTGACGTTTTCTTACCCTCACCTTCTCCGCTTTGACTATACTAAACTCGTTTAGTGTATGTCCGCATGGACTCGGGACACTAGCGCCCGCCTAGTCCGCGTTACGTTAGTCGCTACCGACTACGCGATCGACTCAGACGTCGAAACTCCGTTCACGCCTCTTTCACCCTTACCTTTGCCGGCCAACACCGACGTTGACCGGAATTCTGTTCATACATCATCACCTTCGCCATCACCAACCTCTTCTTCCGCGATGTCAGGATTTAATCCAAACATCTCTTTGACTACCCTAGGTTTGACTCCACCTCCTATGGAGGCAAATAACCCACAACCACTGCCTGTTGTAGCGCCGCAGCGAATCGCGCTCCAGGATCGTTTCTATCCCACCCGTTCTGCACTTCCCACCTGTCTTTCTCTTCCACCGGCCAATGGGGATAACTTTGAAATTAAGCCCCACTTCATTAACATGCTTTCGCGATTTCATGGGCTTGAATCTGAAGATGCCTATATCTTCATCAACAAATTTCAAAACGTTTGTGCCATGATGAAAACCATCCAGCTGTCGGACGATGCTATACGTCTACGGGTCATTCCGTTCACTTTATGCGATCTTGCTGAAAAATGGCTGTATAGCACCGCTTCCCACTCCATAACCAGTTGGGACGAGTTTGTTAAAGCGTTTCTCAAAAAATTCTATCCGAATCATAAAACCGCAAGGATCCGTAACGAAATCAACCAATTCTCCCAGCTTCCTTCTGAACCCTTCTGGAAGTGCTTTGACCGGTATAAAGACCTTCTTGTTCAGTGTCCTCACCATGGTATCGAGAAATGGCAACTTTGCCAAACCTTATACGAGGGCCTGAACCCAGCAACCAAGCAGTTGTTGGAAACCATTTGTCAGGGCCACTTTCTATCGAAATCTGACGAGGAAGTGTGGCAATTCTTCGACGGCCTTGCGGAGCAAACGCTACAATGGGAGAGCACCAGACCGACTTCTTCTTCCTCTACCTCCACTTCTACCGGTCAGTCTAGGGTAGGAATTCACCAACTCGATGTCTCTATTGCGATGAAAGATGAAATGGATGCAATAACGAGAAAGCTTGAAGCGATAGAGAGCAAATTTTCTTCTCCTGCTCCTACCCCTGTTCTTCCCCTTCGTACCATTTGCGCTTGTTGTTCCGATCTTTCTTACTTAACCGAAGAGTGTCCTTACAATCCACCATCTCAAGGACAGGATCAGGTTAATGCTGCATTTCAGCAAAGACCGAGGAATGATCCATACTCTTCCACCTACAATCCCGGTTGGAGGAACCACCCCAATTTCGCCTGGAATCAGAATCAGCATCAATTCCAAGGCAACAATTTCCAAAGTCCCCCTCCGCCTCAACAACAAGCACAACAACAAACTCAACATCAATTTCAGCAGCCCTTCCAACCCCAACCTTTTCAAAATCAGACGAACAACTTTGCACCCAACAATTCTTTTCCCCAAAACAACTTTGTTCCGTCAAACAACGATAAGGTTTCCTCGCTCGAACGAAGTCTGGAGACGTTCGTTAAACAATCGACACAATCCACTGCCAACATCCAGTCTTCCATTCTGTCCTTAGTGCAACACACTGCCGCTCACGGGCAAAGCATCAAGACCATCGAGGCCCAGATTGCACAGCTGAATGCGGCCTTAAGCGAGCGAGAGAAGGGGAAGCTCCCGTCCCAGCCACTCCCAAATCCCGGTCACCCACATAATGTACATGTTGCTCTTGAACTACAGAACCATAATGTGAGCGCCGTGACCACATTGAGATCGGGAAGGATGCTGCAAAACAACATCGGCACAAGGATCAACGATGACACCCCGGCCGCTTCTTCTTCTTCTTCTTCCTCTGCTGCGTCTTCGTCTTCTGAGCCTATTCTCCATTCTTCAAAAGGCACTTCTTCTTCTTCTGCTCTGAACGGACCCACTTCTCACTCCATGAAAACACCAGTTCTGGGATCCGCTCCAGCTCCACAAGCATTGGAATCAACTAATTTTAAAAACGTTCCATTCCAAACCGGTTGAGGTCCACTAAACAAAATCCACAAATGGAGAAGATTCTGGAGTTATTTAAGCAGGTTAACATTATCATTCCTCTTTTAGATGCCGTCCAACAAGTCCCATCCTACGCGAAAATCTTAAAGGACTTGTGCACGAAAAAGAGGAAGTCTCAGGTACCAAAGAAAGTTTTCTTGGCTAGTGCTGTGAGTGATGCTCTTACCCAATCTTTACCACAAAAACGGAAGGACCCGGGCTGTCCTACGATTTCTAATACCATTGGGGATAAGAGCATCAACCGCGCACTATTAGATTTTGGTGCCAGTGTTAACCTGCTTCCGTACTCAGTATACGAGCAATTAGGCGTAGGAGAGCTGAAACCCACACACTGTACTCTCCAAATGGCCGACCGATCAATCACCCATCCTAGGGGTGAGCTAGAGGATGTGTTAATCAAAGTCGGGGACTTCATATTCCCCGTTGACTTCATTATATTAGACACACAGCCTATAGCTAACCCCCGGAATCAAATTCCGGTGATACTCAGTCGCCCATTCCTTGCAACCTCAAATGCTGTGATCAATTGTCGCAATGGTTCGATGAACCTCTGTTTTGGAAACATGACAATTGAACTCAATATTTTTAGGTTGGGGAATCAGCCCTCCGAACCTAATGCTCATATACTGGACGTTTGCTCAATCCAGGAGATCACCCCTGAAGAGTGTGAATTAGAGGAGTTTCTGTTCGATCATGATATCCTTAACGCCACTAGTACGTTCTTCCTCGAACCTGCTGCTGTTTCTGTGCCCGACAACGACTACGAGTGTTTCACGTTCTCGAACGATCTTAGCCGCTCACAACCCGAGTTTGAATCCTTCGAATTTTCGGATGAGTTACCTGAACCATCCAACTCGGTCGCTTACACTCGTTTTGAACCTTTGCTGGAATCTTTTGAGTTCGAGACCTTTGCACCAATCTTGCCTTCAATCGTTTCACCTCCAACGCTCGAACTCAAGCCTTTGCCGTCTCACCTTAAGTACGCTTACTTAGGTGAGAACGAGACCCTCCCTGTCATCATCTCGGCTTCTCTACCTCCAGAGCAAGAGAAAGCCCTTCTCGCGGTCTTGCACAGCAATAGGCAAGCTTTTGGCTGGTCCATGGCGGACATCAAGGGGATTAGTCCCCTGATCGTTGAACATCACATTCATCTGATGGATGATGCTAAACCAGCAAGGGATCCACAAAGACGTCTCAACCCAGTCATGAAAGAGGCTGTGAAGAAGGAGATCGTAAAATGTCTGGATAGTGGTATCATTTACCCTATCTCTGATAGCCAGTAGGTTAGCCCCATTCATGTTGTCTCTAAGAAATCAGGCATCATGGTCATAACCAATGAGGCGAACGAGTTAATCCCTACTCGCACCCAAACTGGGTGGCGAGTATGCATCGATTACAGAAAACTCAACGCCGCAACGCGGAAAGACCACTTTCCGCTACCTTTCATTGACCAAATGCTTGAACGATTGGCCGGACACGAGTACTACTGCTTTCTTGATGGCTACTCCGGCTATAATCAAATTCCCATCGCCGAAAAAGACTAGGACAAAACCACATTCACTTGTCCTTTCGGCACGTTTGCATATCATCGCATGCCCTTTGGGTTATGCAATGCGCCCGCTACCTTCCAGCGGTGTATGATGGGAATCTTCTCAGACATGGTGGAAAAATTTCTGGAGATCTTCATGGACGATTTCTCTATCTTCGGCGATTCCTTCAACGAGTGTTTGCTGCATCTCGACGCTGTCCTTACCCGATGTAAGGACAAGAACCTCACTTTGAATTGGGAGAAGTGCCACTTCATGGTGCGCGAAGGTATTGTCTTAGGACATATCATCTCGCAAAATGGCATAAAGGTTGACAAAGCAAAGATTGAGGTCATTTCCAATCTACCTCCTCCAAGATGCGTCCGAGACATCCGAGCCTTCCTTGGCCATGCCGGTTTCTATAGACGGTTCATCAAGGACTTTAGCAAGATTGCTAGGCCCTTGACTCTTTTGCTGGCCAAGGACACGCCATTCGACTTCAACTCGAGCTGTGTGACTGCGTTCGAGTCATTAAAAAGCTCACTCACTTCTGCTCCCATTCTTTCTTCACCTGACTGGACGCACCCGTTTGAGATTATGTGCGATGCATCCGACTTTGCCATTGGTGCTGTCCTTGGACAACACATCAACAAGATGCCGCATGTAATCTATTATGCTAGCCGAACCCTGAACGACGCCCAACTTAATTATACAACAACTGAGAAGGAATTCTTAGCTGTTGTATTTGCTTTAGAAAAGTTCAGGCCCTACCACATCGGCTCTCCAGTCATTGTCTACACAGACCATTCTGCTCTGCGCCATCTTTTTGCGAAGAAAGATGCAAAATCTCAGCTAATACGTTGGATCCTCTTGCTTCAAGAGTTTGACCTTGTCATTAAGGACAAACGAGGATGTGAAAACGTAGTTGCCGACCATCTCTCACGACTTCCTTCTTCGCCTTCGCTTCCAATTCCGATCAACGACGTTTTCCCGGATGTACAGCTCTTGACAGTATCTTGTGAACCCTGGTTCGCAGATATTGTGAACTATTTGGCCACAGGATTACTACCGACTGAATGGTCAAGTCAGGACAGACTTCGCTTCTTATCCCAAGTAAAACACTTTTACTGGGACGAACCCTATCTGTTCAAGTACTGTCCCGACCAGATTATTCGTCGGTGTGTCCCCGATGATGAATTCAAGAGTGTGCTGTCGTTTTGCCACGATCAAGCGTGTGGCGGGCATTTTGGCCCCAGAAAGACAGCTGAGAAGATCTTGCAATGTGGTTTCTACTGGCCACAACTCTTCAAAGACGCTCATGACTATTGCAAGACTTGCTCTCGGTGCCAACACTTGGGCCGGATATCCCGGAGGAACGAGATGCCGCTCCAACCAATCTTGGTTGTGGAGATTTTTGACGTTTGGGGGATACATTTCATGGGGCCGTTTCCCAGCTCTTTTGGGAACGTGTACATCCTTCTCGCTGTTGATTACGTCTCTAAGTGGGTCGAGGCTGTGCCCTGCCGGACTAACGACAACAAGGTTATCGTTAGGTTTCTTAAAGAAAACATTTTCTCCCGGTTTGGGCACCCCCGTGCGATCATTAGCGACAATGGAACTCATTTCTGCAATAAGACTTTCGAGGCCTTGATGCGGAAATATTACATTAATCATAAGCTCTCTACGCCCTACCACCCCCAAACCTGTGGGCAGGCCGAAGTTTCAAATCGGCAAATCAAGCAGATACTGGAGAAGACGGTTTCCAAGAACCGTAAGGATTGGTCGCTGAAACTCACTGATGCCCTTTGGGCATTTCGAACCGCTTATAAGACCGACCTTGGCATGTCTCCCTATCGGTTTGTGTACGGAAAGGCTTGCCACCTCCCTGTCGAAATAGAGCATCGCGCATTTTGGGCGATAAAAGAACTGAATCTGTCTCTCGAAGATGCGAGCAGCCATCGGAAGCTGCAGTTGAACGAACTGAGCGAGCTTAGGGATGAGGCTTACGATAACGCGGTTGTCGTTAAGAACCGAATGAAGGTGTTTCACGATAAACACCTTTTGCGCAAAACTTTCATACCTGGTCAACAGGTACTGCTTTACGACACCAGACTACACTTCCATCCAGGAAAGCTCAGATCTCGCTGGAAAGGGCCATATTGTGTGCGGAATGTGTATCCGCATGGCGCTGTGGATTTGGAGAATCCAAAGGACGGTTCATTTTTCAAAGTGAACGGACACCGACTAAAACCGTACCTTAGCGCCGAACCAACAGAGGAGCTCCTGTTCTTACAGGAGCCGGTTTACCCTGAATAATCTTCCTCTGCCTACCACCAAACTTCGGTTATCCAGCCAAGAACAATGGACACTGTTCCAAATAAGTTTGGGGGTATGTATATACCATTTTGTATATATTTGTGGATATTCTTTTCCTTTTTTGCTCTTTTTCTTTTCTTTAAAAACAAAACAAAAAAAAATGTGCGTATATCTAACCGACAATTTTGACCCTTCAAATGATCTCTTCATGCAATGACAGTGAGGACACTGTCCAGTTTAAGTTTGGGGGTACGCTCGGTACGCATTTCTTACCTTCGCATTCATATGTATATTTTGCATCTGCATATTAAAATCCATAAAAATCAGAAAATTTTCTAAAAACATAAAAACTTTTTTGTCATGTTAGCTAGTGGGAGGACTCTGATTCAACATTTCGACGGTTTTGTTTGATAAAATAAAAATAACTAAATCTTATTTTTATATTTTGAAAACCTGAAAGATAACTCTCCTTTGAAGTTAACTATAGCTGATATACGTCTTTACATCACACTACACGTGTCGTGAGTTTTGGAAATTAGATGACAAGTCTTTTATGTCTAAAAACTTTTAAATGGATAAATGATTTTCTGAGGATCAAATAGGTTTGTTCTGAAATAAGTAATATCAAGAATAGTTTATGAAGTGAAGTGAAAATGAAGGAATATTATTGATGCCGTAATTGGAACTAAGTCTGAAAAATAACTCATCTGGAACTTGATTGGAATGATTACACACCGAACCCACTAAACACGTCTTTTATCAAAAAAAATAATTGAACTGCCGGTTATGTCTCCGTTCGTATTAAATCATCATGATTTTCACGCCAAACTGTCTTTTGTTTTTGGACCTAGGTAACTTGAGTAATTAAGTCCGCTGGGGTGTTTCTACACCTAATGCCCTAAAACCAACTGGTTTGGGTGCGTTGGCCCAAAGCTCGTTAAGAAGCCTAGAATGTCCAGATTAAAACAAAGTCAAGCAAGTGTTCTCTCCGAGTTAAAATTCCTAACGGTTCTTTGTGTGAGAATAATCTTGATAAAATACAGGCTTTTATAAAAAAATTTAGCAGAGATATGAAGGTTTTACTCTATGATAAAGACTATTGCACGTTCACAGAGGTGTGTATGAAATGAAAACAAGAAAAAAAAGGTGGAGTGAGAAAATAAGACCTAGTTTCCTGTTAAGGAAGATAGAAATTTTGAAGTTGAAACTTTACTGGAAAACAAAACTTGAAAAATGTTTAACTCTTTATAAAACTTATGTGATCCTTTCAAAATTTTTATCTGGGCTTTATTGTGTGACATGATGACTTAAATCGATCCTTCTGGAAACTTAACGACACTATTTGCACTGCACGTAAAGACATATAAAGTCTGTGGTTAAATAAGAAGCGAGGTGTGAAAAATAAGGGTTCGATAGTCTAGACTTAGGATAATAGAATTGTTATTTTCGGAAAAAAAATTTTAGGGTGTGAATCATAGTTATTTTGCAAAACTAGCTTGACCGGATTTTGTGGGTAGTATCCGCTGAAAACCCTCAGGAGACAACACTCCTCCTACTAGGGACACCTAGAGGTTTAACGGCTTGTTGCACATGTTCAGTGCAATCGCGTTCCCTGCGAAAGTGAGGTTAGGATTTTTTGTGAATAAATTGGCTTTGCTCGGGACGAGCAAATGATAAGTTTGGGGGTATTTGTTCATATCAGATTTTTGCATTTTTATACCGCCCAATTTTTATCATATTGCTTATCGGTAGGTAATCTTGAGCTGTGTTTGCTAGTCAATTGCAGGATACAGGTTCTCGGCTCTAAACGATGAAATTCATGGAAAAGCACGACAAAATCCAGGTTCCTGCCAACCACAGATAAAACACGGGTCTCCGCTCTCTATCCGTATGTTGCCACACACCAGTTTGAGAGACAAAATGGCAAATCAATGTCATTTTCATGCACAAGGCTCAATGGAAAAACAAAATCCAAGAAATCTACGCGGAGCTCGAGGAAATCATGACAAAAAGATCCACATCAAATCACCTTTTGCTCAACAGAAATTCTGGAAAAATCGTGAAGAAAATCTGAGAAAAAACATGTACCAGATTAAAGGACACTGCAGACCAGGGAAGCACCAAAAATCCCATGCCCCAATTCAACTATATGGCCGCGGAACCGCGGCCAATAGGGGGTCTAGGCCGCGGTTCCGCGGCTATATAGGCGCCGCAGTTGGCCAAACTTCAGGGCTATATTTGTCTTTTCATGAAGGGTTAGAATTTTGCCCTAGATTTCCTTTTCCCTGCCTATAAATAGCCCAGAACCTTGTGAAGCCAAGTGTGCTTAATCTTGTATTTTAGTTTTTAGAATACTTGTTATTCTTCTTCCTCTTCTCATCTCTTCTCCTTTAAAACTTGTAGTGAGCTTTTGTGAGTGAAGAATGATGAATAAAGAAGTTCTTTTTACTTATCATGCTTGTCTTGTTCTTTAGTTAAATTATTATTTCTTGTAATTTTCATTTGTTAACTTAGTTGTTGTTATTTGGGTTTATTTCTTTCTTGTTCTCTTTTCCTTTATCTTTAAACAACCATGATGCTTACGCTTGATCCTTGCCGAGGTGAGGTCGCAAATAGCTAGTTGTTATCTTCTAATCTCCTTCTTTCTATCTTCCTCCTTTGTTTTATTTTTCGTTCTTCTTGTAATGGGTGAGTAGTTTCCATGCTTGTTAGGGTAGGATAAGGGAAGTTTGAGAGAAGGAAATCTCTCTCACTCTTTATTTGCCCAACATCTTAAATCGACTCCCGTTAATTGAACCACAATCCGCTCCCTATGGCACCCAATCCTACATGATAGCGGTGATTCCGAAGTGAGACCGATTGTGGTTGAATTAACCGGAGGTTATGGCTAAGAGCCAAGAACGGATAGACAAGCACCAAAAGGAAGAACTTAAGCGTTGGAAAGCCTAGCTTATACTCGCAAGTTCCTTCCTAGTCGTGCTAATCCCCGTTGTTGCCGATTACCGTAACACCGATATTAAGAGTGGCAACGAAAGAAGTGAGCGACTCCTAACTCAAACTAACCTAATCCTAACCCTAACAAGCTCTCTTTACATATCATTTTAACACTTAGTTAATCACAAACAAATCTGGACTTTTGGACTTAACTCGTTAAAGCACATAGAAAAAGATTCCCATCTCCCTGCGGACGACCCGTACTCAACCGGCTACCTACAAGCGAAACCGTTTTGATTGCGGTAATTAACTAAACTTGAACACGCAGAATCCCTAACAATCAGGTATCGACACCCATGATCCACGTACCGGTATAAAACAAATCTCTGAGTAGATGCATACAAATATCAAATAAAGAATAAGCACACTTGCATAATATAATGAAACCACCACGATCCTCAAATCCAGAAGACATCAAGTAATGAGTAAGTATAAATGTATGAATCAATACACATATATTAGCGTCCCGTTCCACTAATATATGTGTATAGGCATATAAAACAGCGTCACATTCCACTGTTATATATACTTAGGAGTAAAAATATCAGAGGACATCATATGAAATCCATGGATGTAATATATGCAAACATGAAACAGTAATATGAGCATATAAAGGAAAACCGTTATTTAACTGCAACAAGTTATTAAATCTATCATGCGGTTCCTGATTTCTCCGAAATCAGATGCAACATCATATACAGGTGAACATGTAGCTATAACAAGGTAAGCGTAACCATGTCGGTATAGCAAGATATGTATGTCCATATGTAAATATGTATGATGTAAAAGTATCTGTAGCAAGGTATGTCTCTATACCTATCCATAATACCCTCCAGGTATATGTATGTATGCCAGATGTACATGTAGCTATGTCTCATATGTGTATATACCTATTACTAATGGTACACTACCCTATAGGTATATGGGTAACTAGCATGTAAGCATGTCAAGGCATATGTGTAAGCATGTAGGTATACAGGTATGCTATGTAAGTCTACGGTAGCGCCCCGGCCGTCATTCTGACGCCAAACGCGGAACAAAAACTTTTATAACTGGCGATATCGCATACTATATCCCGGATCTTGCCATTAACGTTAAACTAACAAACTGGAAAGAGGTAGAAAGGCTATACCGATCGATCCGAGTCCTTCGGTCTTTAGCTATCATCCCACGCTCCTCGCGGCAACCCCGATCTCCTGTCTCCTCATCGAGGTGGCACCACGTCAATGGATCTTTAAACGGGCTACCGCCTCTATACCGAGTCAACTCGGACATGAAGTTTGCTAGCCGACATGTCCAAGATTAATGTAGAGATAGTGTATAATGTTTTGTTTCAAGGCAACCAAGCCATTGGGTGAAGGGTTAATGATGTTGCCAATTGGATTGATGAATTGAACTAGGAAATTTATCAAAATGAATCATCCTCCTCACAAAAGAGGCTCGGCCAAATATATGGGCATATTTGGAGTGGGGCCGGCCAAACATGAGGTGGGGGGGTGAGCACAAGATATAAATGATGGTGAGTCTAAGAAAAGATGTTCAAAAATATCTACCAAAAAATCCTAAGCTTTCCTAAAGGAACTAAAAGAAAAGATGGCTCACAAAGACACCTTATGCAATCAAAAATCATCTTCAAGCTGCTGGAGCCCCTGACCACAAAAAAAAACCCTCATTTACAAAAGTGACATTTGCAAATAAGCCCCCACAAAGGAAAAGACTTAAAGCCCAATACAAAATCAGCCATGGATGAAAGGAAATTCCGCAACATAAACATTAAACCAAATGTTTAAGTCCGGTGGAAAAAAATTGGCAACTTCCAAAAATAATCCCGTAGGATTACCCCAAAAAAGTATAAATACCCGCATTTGTATTCCGACTGAATACAAAATGCAAAGAGACAAAAATACTCCTACACAATATAATACTAGAATCTGGCTTAAACCAAAGCCCACTAGAATTATCTGTCCGAAACATGACACGTGCACAAGTGCACGTGCATGTTCAAACCCTGCTATAAAACCTTACGGTCTCTACAACGTTTCGCCCGAACTTGGAAAACTATCTGTAGGGGACTCTAAAGACTCGTCAGTACCCTGGCAGTGGGTTTAACCATAAGCACGTCAGCGGCACTAGCTGTGCATAACGGCATCCCATGTACTGACCTCAAGGGAAGTCGATGAGCGAACTCATCCTGGAACCCTACTGAGCCTATCAGTGACAATATACATACAGTCCGGTCCGTTTGTCTATGAGTATCGCATATCGGGCCTAGGGGGCTGGTAACGTCAGACCCCTGATAGCGGTATAAGTTGTGTCAGAGTGTAGCCCAGAACACCCTGAGATACTACTGGAGTACATACCAGTAAATCTCCTGCCTCGGTCGAGGGCTATGTGTAATGGCTCTCCAAGACACAGCACGATCTCACCCCCAATACCGGGAGAGATGAATCCCCTGCCGATCCGCTCACTTGCCTCCATATGGCTCGGGACTGTACCCAAAAAAAACCTGTTTGCACGACTCCTTTGAGCAATGGTAGGGTAGAAATCAAAGCACAGTAGGAACTCACACGAGACAAATGACGACCTCAGGTCGATGAACTAACCTGTACACATGTAACTAGGGAACTGCTATCTAACACTAGGTATAATACCAACTAGCAGGTTCCCAGCGAGTCCTGTCCGGTGTACTCGTAACCCAATGAGCACCTGTATACATCTTAGGTGATCCAACTGACACCAGTGGCTTGTAAGACTGGCCACCGCCCCTCGTCGGGGTCTCGACTGTATACACTAGTCTACTCCGGAGTATCGATGCCCTGTCTCGAAACTCCCACGACTAGGGACCACTATTAAGGATGTGCTTATAGACTACCCAACTCTCAAGTATATGATCGCCATCATACTGTTGGTAGTCAAGCAAGATCCTAAGGGCTCTATCAACTTATAATAGTGATCAGTCACCTGAACCTGTACACGACTGATAAAGGAAAATCAGATAGCATACTATCATCTCGAGTAAGACTGTCCTGCCGGTATAGGTCCTCTCTCAATCATTGCAATCACGTACCTGCGATTCAATAATTGACTTTGAGGGCACTATATCCAACATGCTATATGTCATATATGCACAAGGAAAATAAGGATCATGTCTCAATGTCCCTAAGCAATCCAATATTACATATGTATAGGTGTTGTGCGTGTCATGACAATTATTGACGGTGTGTGTGGCATACAATCAGTGCTCGTGCAACATAAGCCGTCAATAATAGTGCAATGTCCTAAGGATACTAGTCCAAGCATAATAATTAACTAAGCAGTAGGATGTATACGCAATTCTAAATATGAAATAGAATATGCGACAAGTCAAGTCATTTCTAGCCCAGACGCATAACGCCATGCGGGCGATTCCCCTGTACATGTTAAATCTACTCACTAACGCTCCTGGCTAAGTGAAGCCTACCACCTGTCTTCCCTTTGTCGCAGCGTCCGAAGTCCCCGCCTGCGAACCTAAAATTTCACAAACATAACACATAAGCTAAATATCCTGAAACGACGAAAAAACAACGAAATGCAAGGATAACGCTATGAAAAATGCACTGCGCACTTAGCGCATCTATCGCGCACGACATTGGCCAAAAACACTAACTAGGGTCGCTAAACTACGAAACACCATGTCAAGACTCCGATCGTCCTGATTGCGCAACATAACAAAATAAAATACGAGGAATATAATAGATATAACCTCGCAACGACTAATTGAGACCACGTCGGAAAACCCCGAAACCTAGCAAACAACTTATCGCAATATTTCGCACTAATTTCAAGCTAACGCATATCTAGCGATTACAAACACCTTATAATAGCTTAACTAAGCTATCAAAACCAATTCTATATTTTTAACACTTGCTAATTAAGTTTTAGCAAAAACCTAGTAAGCAAAATCCTTAATTAAACAAAGTAGTAATTAATAATAATTATCATTTTCTACTAGGTTAAGCTTTTCCTAATCACAAATTAACACTTCAATTAACATTAAACACTTAATCAAGTTTTACCCTAACTTGAATTTCATAAAAATTATGAATAATGAATTTATCATGATTTAAAATCTGTATTAAACATATAATTAGCTAACTTAAATAGCTAGATTAAAATTTAAGCAATTAATTAAGGATTAAGGTAAGAGTTTATACCTCTTCAAGAACAATTTCAAGCACAAGATTCCATCAACTTAGCCTCTAAAAAATCCAATTTTTCATGAAGAACAAGCAAGTTTAGAAAAGGAATTGATGGTTTAATTTTTATTTAGGAATTTTTGGATTTATTTTGGGAATTTTGATGAGTTTTTGATCTTGGAAAAAGAAGAAATGAGCTTGGAAAAATTTGGGACAGAAATGGGGGAATATAGGTCGGCCAAGGTGAGGGGGGTTGTTTGTGTATGAAAAATGGAGAAGTTTCTAGCAAAAATACAATAAATGCTTCATTTAATGCAATTTTGCCACCTTTCATTTTCTTTTCTTTTCTTTTTAAAAATTTAATTCCATTGACCAAAAAAAATCTAGATATTTAAAAAGAAGGTTCTAAAATAATTTTAGTGATGATTTCTAATGATTCTCATTTAGAAGAAATTTCTCGATTTACGTGCATATTTTACCGGCTAAAATAATATTTTATTTGGGAAAAATTCTATCTGAACCAAAACCTCCCATATACCCCCAAAGTTCGCGCACTAGCTTTATTTTAGCTAAAATAGATGCCGGCAAGTTTCTACGGACGTTTGATCGAAACCGGGTTAAAACGGAAAATAACGACTATTTTGCCCTAAAATGGAAAAATTCGCAAAACGATTTCCAAAACGTTACAATCTTCCCCCCTTAAAGAAATTCGGTCCCCGAATTAAAATTCATCTACGTGTACCTTCAAGATGATGAGTACGAAACTCTCAAATCTCGCTCGCAGCTTGCCAAGTGATCACCTAACTATACAGCTACGCCAAAGAACCCTCACAGACGGCAAGACCCTTGACCGAAGTTCCTCCACCTGCCGATCCACTATAACTATCGGCTGCCGGTGAATGAAAGATCACGTCCAAGCTAATTGGTCTGATGCTGAATCATGTCAAAAAGGTCATGAAGGTAATTGCGAAGCATCAACACAAGGAATACGGGGTGAACACTCAAAAATCTGGGCGGAAGTGCCAAATTATAGGCAACGGATCCAACTCGCTTGAGGATATCAAAAGGACCTACAATTCTGGGATAAGCTTCCCAAAACTCAACACGTCATTCATCGGAAAATCCGTAGGAATACATGATCTCCCACTGCGAACTCAAGTTTGCGACCACTACGGTCGGCATAAGACCTCTGTCTGTACTGGGCTACTCTCATCCTGACCTGAACCAACTGGATCATCTCCGAAGTCTCTAGACTAGCTGGGGTCCAAAAATCCTACTCACGCAGAGTCAGAAAAATAGAATGGCGATCGACATGACCTAACAACTAAACTTAATGGTTTCCAATTGGATTGCCTCCTGATAACTGCCATCGAAGGAGAACCCTAACAATGGCAAGTGACGATCCCCACTGCCGACAACAAAAAGTACGCACGCACAAGCATATACTCCATAGTCGGTATAGCCCGCTCTCACAAAACCATCATCCTGCGGATGGAAAGGCGGAGTTAAAGCTCAACTAGTACCCAAGGCTTCCTGAAGCTCCTGCCCAAGACGGCAAGCGAATAGGGTACCCTATTTGGATACGAACCATGAAGGAACTCCGTGCAACACACAACTTAACAAAGGACAACTGAGCAAACTTAGCATAACCGGACAACAAACACCGAATGGAGTCACACCCTGTTTAGACCGGGGTAGACACCATAACGAAATTCATGGAGATCTGCTCCAATTTCCACTTCAGAACGGTTAAAGGTTGCAACTCTCCAGCCGGTCTCAAATGCTCAACCTTAGCACGCAACAAGACAGACACCCTGAAACGAAATCTGAAACTTCACTCTCCACCCCTGCCCACCCGTAACTATCTCATAAGTCATGCTATAAATTGGTGGAACTTGAATGAACATCGAAAGTTGACTGATGTGCCTGCTCTAGGATTTCGCGTCTCTGCCCATCAGCAACAGGTACACAAACGCGTCCCTAAATGTAGCACACCTTGGTCATAAATCAAGGACTCCGAATCATTACCCAGCCAAGTATGCTCAAGTATCACTGACGAACGAGCATTGGCAGGCAGTGCCTCGTGAAAGCGATTAAGGAAAAGTGGTCGTGCGCGGACATGAGCAAGCTGTCCCCTCAGTAGAGGCGAACTTAAGCTGTACTCAACGATCGAACAAGAACTGTAAATCTGCAGAAAACTATCTCAACAATCAAAATCCGCTGCAGGAAGATGTACATTAAGCTCTGGTGGTCCGTGAAAATCTGCCACGACTCTCCGGACAAGTAGTGTTTTCCAAATTTCCAACGCAGAACCACCGCGCCCATCTCCAGATCATGAGTGGGATATCCTGCTTGTACTTCCTCCAACTGTCGGGGAGTAAAAGCGATAACTCTATTGTGTCACCTCAGTACATAGTCGAGCCCCACTCGTGAAACATCACAGTTAAACAACAAGGTTGCCCGAACCAGAAAGCAAATAAAGAAATGATGCAGTTGTCAACCGAGTCATCAACTGCTGAAAACTCCGCACGCATGCCTCAGTCCAAAGAAAAGGAGCCTCCTTTCTGGTCAGTCCAGTCAACGGTGCAGCACTACACCAGCAATCCTGCACGAAACGGCAGTAAAAACCTGCTTAGCCCAAAATCTGCGGACCTCCGTCCTGCACACAAGTCTGGGCCTAAGCTGTACGGCCTCGATCTTCCTCGCAACCATACGAAAACCGTCTCCCATAACTACAAGTCCTAGGAGTCAACATAATCAAGCCTGAAGGAACACTCCAAGAATCTAGCAAACAGTTGGCGCTCTCCCAATGTCTGCAAAACAAATCCTCAAGTGTTACTCCTGTTCCTCACGATACATTGAATAGACCAGGATGTCATCAATAACACAATAATAACTGGTCGAGGAACGGCCTGACGAAATCTGGTTCATCATATCTACGAATGCTGCTAGGGCATTGGTGAGTCCAGTGACACCACCAAAACATACAAAGCCCGTAGCACGCACAAGGAAAACTTCGGAATGTCATCACTCCGAACCCGCAACAATGATGACTTAATCCCGAACAAACTTAGAAAAAATATGTCGCACTCCGGAGCTGATCGAAGAAATCGTCAATGCGAGGTAAAGGATACCTATCCGCACCGTAAGCCGGTTAAATTGACGATCAATCGATACACAACCTCAACTGCCGTCCTTCTCCTGACGAACAAAATACGAGCTCCCCAATGCGAAACACATCAGACGCACAAGCCCCCCAACAAACAACTCTGCAGCTGATCCTTAAGCTCCCTAAGCTTCGTCGTCTTATCTGGAACAACGTCGGAAAACTCTCGCACGAAGGAACCCGGTCCAACAAACCCACTGTGGCTCCGGTATCACGAATGAACGCCAAGAATCCTCGACATCCTCTCCTCAAAAGCCGACTAGCGAAAAAGGCTGAATTCAAGCTGTGAGAGGCGGCACCACTGTCCCCCTGAACAACAAGAACTGACTTGCCGGGAAAACAACCCTGTCTGTTTTCTCATGGCAGTCCACAGATGCATAGCACGTAAGTAACCAGTCCGTGCCCAGGAGAACGTCGAATCCAACATCTCTAGAAGGATCAAAACGACGGACGAATCTCTATCTCCTATCTGATTGGCACATGACCGAAATACGTGTCGCGCAACAAAAGAATCGCTGACAGAAGTTAACACAAAAAACGGCTGATCTAGCTAACACGACTCTCGGCCCAACCGCGGCAAAAAGTGTGTAAAACAAACAAGTACATCTAAGAACATATGAATTTAGAATACCTGAAAACTCTCCATTGGACGCCCTCGCGTCCCGATGAGTAGAAGCAAACTCTCGTGTCTGCCCTCTACCCGCAACTGGCTGAAATCCTTCTCTGCCAACCTGTCCCCTCTGAGCGAATCCTCTGCGACCACGACCTCCTGCACATAAGCCTGGCGCGGTGCTAAGGAACAATGTATGACGAAGTGATGAAGGCTCCCGCATCGAAACATCTACGCGATGACTGCTGACCCTCCTGGGGATGAGAGCTGAACGACTGTCCTCGTCCCAAGTCTCTGCTATTCCCGCGACGGTCACGAAATCTGTCTCGACGATTAAGCCTCTGTCTCTGGGCTGGTACACCGGTACGGGTCCTCCATGGTTCCGGAACCCTCAAAGTCTCAGGAAGACATGTCTCGTCAACTGGGGCTGCATCCATAGGTTCTACGTAGGTGACGGAATGCTGCATGCTGATCGCAAGGAACAACTGGGTAATAGGGGTGACAACCTCCTGTCGCTGCGCTCGAACGGCCTCAACCAATGAACTCATCGTCTGGCGCATGTCCTGCATCTCTGCCACAAGCCTAGCGATACTATCTATCGAAGGTGAATCCATCTGCACCTGTGCAACAGGCGTGCCATCCTGGTCAGTCCTCGTCCTACCCGAGTCAATCCTGACCTCGGCCCTCGCTGCATCATTCTGAGTCCCCATAGTCATCGGCAGCAAAGGCTATAAATAGAAATAAGATTCGATATGAACACGGAAATCGAATCACAACGATATGTCATCAAGGAAGGAATTTCAAGCAATTTGTACTTAGGTCACTTTAGGCGGAGTACTGCATCGTGAGTATGCCGCGGACATACACACACTACGTTACTCTGCTTAAGCTACCTACTCCATCATACCAAGGTCATCCTACACTCCGAAAGGTAAAACCTAGCGCTTTGATACCAACTTTGTCACGACCCGAAATTGGCACGTGACGGCCCTAATCCTACGCAACGTCTACAGGCGTAACACAGTAAAAGAAAGCCAAAACCCAGAAATCTAAACCATTAAAAGACAAGAAAAGATAAGAAACAATGTTTAAACTTTTGAAAATCTCAAGTATAAATTCCTTAAGTCCAATTTACTTTCTTGAAAATTTCGGCAGCACCTCCTTTGTAAAAACCAACCCCAAAAATGGGTACAACATAAATATAAAGTAAAGCATCCCCAACGGGAGCAAATCCATGCCAAAAGGCGGAAAACAACTATCACAACAAATATACGACGCCGTAGCGAAGAAATAAAAGACGATAGAAAGGAAACTGTATAAAAGATAACCAAGTCACAAAATATACAATATCGCCATCACCTCAAGTCTCTAAGTCAACATGAAAATAATAGATGGAGAGTACAAGGATACAACGAATATACAATACAACAACGAATAACCACAAAACCCACCTAAGCAAACTACACACGGTGAGCTGATGGGTATCCGCAGCAAAAGATGATAAGATAGATGAATAGCCTGCCTCGACTACTCTGGGGAACAACCTGCAAACACTGTGGCACAACGGGGTGAGTTACCAACTCGTGAATAGTAAATAACATATGCAGGTAATCGCAAGTATGCACATACAGCGCGAATCTAACATAAGCAACTAATAGCAATAAAAGTCATATGTGTGCAATAGTCATGAAAGGTACACTAGCTGGTATCACTAATACATGAAGCAATAATATGACAATCTGTATGCAACAATCATGTAAGATACTCTATTAGGTACAACTAATACATGAAGCGATGATATGACAATGTATATATGCAATAGTCTTGAAAGGTACTCTAGCAGATACAACTAATACATGAAGCAGTGCATAAATAATAAATGCGAAGTATGGGATGAAACATGTCATTTTCACGGAATCCTGACATCGTGGTAGGACCAAAGTCCATCAAGACAATCCAAATCCCAATTTCTTCAAATCAGCCCCCAAATTGGCTCTCATATCATGTAAGTCTCACAAATCCTGAATGTATAATATCAAATAAATATCATATATTATGTATCTAATATCAAGTGAATCTCATACATCCTGAATCCAATATCAAGTGAATCTCATATATCCAATATCCAGCAAGTTTCATATAAAGTGGATGTCCAACATCGACACCCAGAAATATCATGAAACAAGTGTCTAGCATCGATACAAAAATACACATATCCATACGTTCCTCGAATCGTAAGTGTCCGGTATCGACACCCATGATCCACGTATCGGTCTTTCTCATATTCATACATTCCTCGAATAGTAAGTGTCCGGTATCGACACCCGTGATCCACGTATCGGTATATACGTTCCTCGAATCGTAAGTCTTTGGTATCGACACCTGTGATCCACGTATCGATATAAAACAAATCTCTGAGTAGATGCATACAAATATCAAGTAAAGAATAAGAACACTTGCATAATTTCATGAAACCACCACAATCCCCAACTCCAGAAAACATCAAGTAATGAATAAGTATAAATGCATGAATCAATACACATATATTAGCGTCCCATTCCACTAATATATGTGTATAGGCATATATAACAGCGTCATATTCCACTGTTATATATACTTAGGAGTAAAAATATCAGAGGACATCATATGAAATCCATGGATGTAATATATGCAAATATGAAACAGTAATATGAGCATATAAAGGAAAACCGCTATTTAACTGCAACAAGTTATTAAATATATTATGCAGTTCCTGATTTCTCCGAAATTAGATGCAACATCATATACAGGTGAACATGTAGTTATAACAAGGTAAGTGTAACCATGTCGGTATAGCAAGATATGTGTGTCCATATGTAAGTATGTATGATGTAAAAGTATCTGTAGCAAGTTATGTCTCTATACCTATCCATAATACCCTCCAGGTATATGTATATATGCCAGATGTACATGTAGTTATGTCTCATATGTGTATATACCTATTACTAATGGTACACTACCCTATAGGTATATGGGTAACTAGCATGTAAGCATGTCAGGGCATATGTGTAAGCATGTAGGTATACAGGTATGCTATATGTCATATGCAGAATGAAAATAAGGATCATGTCTCAATGTCCCTAAGCAATCCAATATCACATATGTATAGGTGTTGTGCGTGTCATGACAATTATTGACGGTGTGTGTGGTATACAATCAGTGCTCGTGCAACATAAGCCGTCAATAATAGTGCAGTGTCCTAAGGTGCTAGTCCAAGCACAACAATTAACTAAGTAGTAGGGTGTATACGTAATTCTAAATATGAAATAGAATATGCGACAAGTCATGTCATTTCTAGCCCAGACGCATAACGCCATGCGGGCGTTTCCCCTGTAGATGTTAAATCTACTCACCAACGCTCCTGGCTAAGTGAAGCCTACCACCTGTCTTCCCTTCGTCGCAGCGTCCGAAGTCCCCGCCTGCGAACCTAAAATTTCACAAATATAACACATAAGATAAATATCCTGAAACGACGAAAAGACAGCGAAACGCAAGGATAACACTCTGAAAAATGCACTGCGCACTTAGCGCATCTATCGCGCACGACATCTGCCAAAAACACTAACCAGGGTCGCTAAACTACGAAACACCATGTCAAGACTCCGATCGTCCCGATTGCGCAACACAACAAAATAAAATACGAGGAATATAATAGATACAATCTCGCAACGACTAATTGAGACCACGTCGGAAAAACCCCGAAACCTAGCAAACAACTTATCGTAATATTTCGCACTAGTTTCAAGCTAACGCATATCTAGCGATTACAAACACCTTATAATAGCTTAACTAAGCTATCAAAACCAATTCTATATTTTTAACACTTGCTAATTAAGTTTTAGCAAAAACCTAGTAAGCAAAATCCTTAATTAAACAAAGTAGTAATTAACAATAATTGTTATTTTCTACTAGGTTAAGCTTTTCCTAATTACAAATTAACACTTCAATTAACATTAAACACTTAATCAAGTTTTACCCTAACTTGAATTTCATAAAAATTATGAATAATGAATTTATCATGATTTAAAAGCTATATTAAACATATAATTAGCTAACTTAAATAGCTAGATTAAGATTTAAGCAATTAATTAAGGATTAAGGTAAAAGTTTATACCTCTTCAAGAACAATTTCAAGCACAAGATTCCATCAACTTAGCCTCCAAAAAATCCAATTTTTCATGAAGAACAAGCAAGTTTAGTAAAAGGAATTGATGGTTTGATTTTTATTTAGGAATTTTTGGATTTATTTTGGGATTTTTGATGAGTTTTTGATCTTGGAAAAAGAAGAAATGACCTTGGAAAAATTTGGGAAAGAAATGGAGGAATATAGGTCGGCCAAGGTGAGGGGGGGTGTTTGTGTAAGAAAAATGGAGAAGTTTCTAGCAAAAATACAATAAATGCTTCATTTAATGCAATTTTGCCACCTTTCATTTTCTTTTCTTTTCTTTTTAAAAATTTAATTCCATTGACCAAAAAAAAATCTAGATATTTAAAAAGAAGGTTCTAAAATAATTTTAGTGATGATTTCTAATGATTCTCATTTAGAAGAAATTTCCCGATTTACGTGCATATTTTACCGGCTAAAATAATATTTTATTTAGGAAAAATTCTATCTGAATCAAAACCTCCCATATACACCCAAAGTTTGCGCACTAGCTTTATTTTAGCTAAAATAGGTGCCGAAAAGTTTCTACGGACGTTTGATAGAAACCGGGTTAAAACAGAAAATACCGACTATTTTGCCCTAAAACGGAAAAATTCGCAAAACGATTTCTAAAACGTTACACCTATCTAGTCCTAACAAATGGTTACTTTTGCATATAACCCATAGGATAGATACAAACATTCCGCCTCGTGCATTAACTCGTAAGAACAAGAACGTAAAACGCCCCGTCTCCTTGTGGATCGACCCATGCTCAATCGGCTAACTGCAAAGCGACACTATCTTGATTGCGGTTAACTTTAATTCTTTCAATCAACACACCGACGAATAATCTGGTCTGGACAGTACTTGAACATGTATGGTTCATCCCAGTAAAAGTATTTTACTTGGGATAAAAATCTAAGTTTGTCCTGACTGGACCATTCGTTCGGTAGTAGTCCTGTCGCCAAATAGTTCACAATATCTGCGAACCAGGGTTCACACGATATTGTCAAGAGTTGTTCACCAGGAAAAACATCGTTAATTGGGAGAGGAAGCGTCAGCGAAGAAGGAAGTCGTGAAAGATGGTCGGCCACTACGTTTTCACATCCTTTTTTGTCCTTAATGACAAGGTCAAATTCTTGAAGTAAGAGGATCCAAAGTATTAAACAAGATTTTGCATCCTTTTTCGCAAAAAGATGTCGCAGAGCTGAATGGTCTGTGTAGACAATGACTGGAGAGCCGATCAAATAAGGCCTGATTTTTTCTAAAGCAAACACAACAGCCAAGAATTCTTTCTCGGTTGTTGTATAATTTAGTTGGGCATCATTCAGGGTCCGGCTTGCGTAGTAGATTACGTGCGGCATTTTATCGATGTGCTATCCTAGGACCGCACTGATAGCAAAGTCGGATGCATCGTACATAATCTCAAAGGGATACGTCCAGTCAGGTGAAGAAAGAACAGGAGCAGAGGTGAGTGAGCTTTTCAGTGATTCGAACGCAGTCACACAGCTCGAGTTGAAGTCGAATGTGGTATCCTTGGCCAGCAGAAGAGTCAAGGGTCTAGCAATCTTTCTAAAGTCTTTGATAAACCGTCTGTAAAAACCAGCGTGGCCAAGAAAAGCTCGGATATCTCTGACGCATCTGGGAGGAAGGAGATTGGAAATGACTTCAATCTTCGCTTTGTCAACCTCAATGCCGTTTTGCGAAATGATATGTCCTAGGAAAATACCTTCGCGTACCATGAAGTGGCATTTTTCCCAGTTTAACGTGAGGTTTTTATCCTTACATCGGGTAAGGACAACGTCAAGATGTTGCAGACACTCGTCAAAAGAATTGCCAAAGATGGAGAAATCATCCATGAATATCTCCAAGAATTTCTCAACCATGTCAGAGAAAATTTCCATCATACACCGCTGGAAGGTAGCGGGAGCATTGCATAACCCAAAGGGCATGCGGCAATATGCAAACGTGCCAAAAGGACAGGTGAACGTGGTTTTGTCCTGGTCTTTCTCGGCGATGGGAATCTGGTTGTAGCCTTAGTAGCCGTCCAGAAAACAGTAGTACTCATGTCCAGCTAATCTTTCGAGCATTTGGTCAATGAATGGTAGCGGAAAGTGGTCCTTCCGCGTTGCGGCGTTGAGTTTTCTATAATCAATGCATACTCGCCACCCAGTCTGGGTGCGAGTATGGATCAACTCATTCGCCTCGTTTGTAATGACCGTAATGACCGACTTCTTAGGGACAACATGTATAGGACTGACTCACTGGCTGTCTGAGATAGGGTAAATGATACCACTATCCAGAAATTTGACGATTTCCTCCTTCATGACTGGATTTAACCGCCTCTGTGGATCCCTAGCTGGTTTGGCATCATCCATCGGGTGAATGTGATGTTCAATGATCAGGGGGCTAATCCCCTTGATGTCCGCAATTGTCCAGCCGAAAGCTTGCCGATTGCTTTGCAAGACCGTGAGAAGGTCTTTCTCCTGCTCTGGAGCTTGAGAAGCCAAGATGATGACAGGGAGGGTCTCGTTCTCACCTAAGTAAGCATACTTGAGGTGAGATGGTAGCGGCTTGAGTTCTAGCGTCGGAGGTGAAACGATTGAAGGCAAGATTGGCGAAAATGTCTCGAACTCAAAGGATTCTAACAGAGGCTCAAAACCAGTGTATGCGACTGAGTTGGATGGTTCAACTAACGCATCCGAAAATTCGAAAGATTCAAACTTGGGTGGCAACAAGCCAAGATCGTTCAAAAATGTGAAACACTCATAATCATTGTCGGGAGCGGAAGCAGCAGCAGGTTCAAAGAGGAACGCACTAGTGGCGTCAAGATTGCTGTGATCGAACAAGAATTCCTTAAATTCACAGTCCTCTGTGGCGATCTCCTGGATGGAACAAACATCGAGTATATGAGCACTAGGTTCGGATGGCTGATTCCCTAACCTAAAAATTTTGAGTTCAATTGTCATGTTACCAAAAGATAGGTTCATCGAACCATTTCGACAATTGATCACAGCATTTGAGGTTGCAAGGAATGGGTGACCGAGTATCACCGGAATTTGATTCCGGGGGTTAGCTACAGCTTATGTGTCTAAAACAATGAATTCAATGGGGAATATAAATTCCCCAACCTTTATTAACACATCCTATAGCTCACCCCTAGGATGGGTGATAGATCGATCGGCCATTTGGAGAGTACAGTGTGTGGGTTTCAGCTCTCCTACACCTAGTTGCTCATATACAGAATACGGAAGAAGGTTAACACTGGCACCAAGATCCAAAAGAGCGCGGTTGATGTTCTTATCCCCAATAGTTATTGAAATCGTAGGACGGCAAGGGTCCTTCCGTTTTTTAGGTAAAGCATGGGTAAGAGCACCACTCACGGCACTAGCTAAGAAAACCTTCTTGGGTACCTGAGATTTCCTCTTCTTAGTGCACATGTCCTTTAAGATCTTTGCGTAGGAAGGGACTTGTTGGACTGCATCTAAGAGGGGAACGTTGATATTAACCTGTTTAAACAACTCCAGAATCTTCTCCATTTGTGGATTTTGTTTATTGGACCTCAACCAGTTTGGAAATGGAACGTTTTTGAAATTGGTTGAGTCCAATGTTTGTAGAGGAGATTGTGGAGTTGGAACAGATCCCAGAGCTGGAGTTTTAGCGGAGTGAGATATGGGTCTGTTCGGAGCAGCAGAAGAAGAAGAGCCTTTTGAAGAATGGAGAATAGGCTCAGAAGACGAAGAAGAAGAAGCGGACGGGGTGTCATCATCTATCTGCGTGCCAATGTTGTTGTGCAACATCCTTCCAGATCTCAACATAGTCACGGCACTCACATTATGTTCTGTTGTTCAAGAGCAACATGTACATTATTTGGGTGACCAGGATTTGGGAGTGGTTGAGAAGGAAGCTTCCCTTTCTCTCGCTCGCTTAATGCTGCATTCAGTTGTGCAATCGGGGCTTCGATGGTCTTGATGCTTTGCCCTTTATGCAGCAGTGTGTTGCACGAAAGACTGGATAGAAGACTGGATGTTGGCGGTGGATTGAGTTGATTGCTTTACAAACGCCTCCAGACTCCGTTCTAGCGAGGAAACCTTATTGTTGTTTGATGGAACAAAGTTGTTTTGAGGAAAAGAATTGTTGGGTGCAAAGTTGTTCGTCGGATTTTGAAAAGGTTGGGGTTGGAAAGGCTGCTGATATTGATATTGAGTTTGTTGCTGAGCTTGTTGTTGAGGAGGAGGAGGCCTCTGGAAGTTGTTGTGGCCTTGGAATTGATGCTGGTTCTGATTCCAAGCGAAATTGGGGTGGTTCCTCCAACCGGGATTGTAAGTAGTAGAGTATGGATCATTTCTTGGTCTTTGCTGAAATGAAGTATTGACCAGATCCTGTCCTTGAGAAGGTGGGTTGTAAGGACACTCTTCGGTCAAATTGGATGGATCAGAACAACAAGCGCAGATGGTACGAGGGGGAAGAGCAGGGGCAGGAGAAGGAGATGAGAATTTGCTCTCAATTGCTTCCAGTTTTCGCGTGATTGTTGCCATCTCGGCCTTCATTGCAATTAAGATGTCGAGTTGATGAACTCCTGCCCTAGAGAGACCGGAAGAAGTAGAAGAAGAAGAAGTGTTCGGTCTGGTGCTTTGCCACTGAAGCGTTGATTGATACGTTCTTGTGTGTTCTAGTTTAATTACCGCAATCAGGATGGTTTCGCTTTGTAGCTAGCCGGATGAGTTCGGGTCGATCCACAGAGAGATGTGAGTCTTTTTCTTTATGTTTTAACGAGATAAGTCCAAATGTGTCCAGATTTGTTTAAGATTAGCTAATTTGAAATGAATGATAAGAGAACTTGTTAAGGGTTAGCATTTGGTTAGTTTGAGTTAGGAGGCCGCTCACTTAATTCATTTGCCACTCTTAATATCGATGTTACGGAAATCAGCAACAACGGGGATTAACACGACTAAGAAGGAAACTTGCGAGTATAAGCTAGGCTTTCCAACACTTAGTTTTCTCTTTTTGGTCCTTGTCCGTCCGTTCTTGGCTCTTAGTCGTAACCTTAAGTTGATTCAACCACAGCCGGTCTCACTAGGGTATCACCGCTATTATAAAGAATAGGGTGCCGTAGGGAGCGGATTGTGGTTCAATTAACGGGAGTTCGAATCAAGATGTTGGGCAAAGAAAAGAGTGAGGGAGATTTCCTTCTCTCAAACTTTCCTTTTCCTACCCTAACAAGTGAGAAATTACTCACCCATTATAAAAGATAAATAAAATGAAACAAAGAAAGAAAGATAATAAGAATTGAGGTAGAAAATCACAACTAGCTATTTGGGATCTCACTTAGGCAAGGATCACACTAAGCATCATGGTTGTAAGGATAAAAGAAAATAGACGAGAATAAAACAACAAACAAATAACAACTACTTTTAACAATTGAAATTACAAGCAAAATAAAAGAACTAAATTACAAGACATGCATGTAGGAAAAGAACATTTCTTTCATTCTTCAACACTCAATAAAGCTCACTACAAGATTTAATGGAGGAAGATGAAGAAGATACAACTTTTTATTGAAAACTAAACTAAATTTTTAATACAAGAATCACTATTCTTGGCTCTGGCTCGAACTGGGCTATTTATAGGCATGTTTCTGAAACATTAGGAATAAAATATAAGCCCAACTATCATTACAGAAATAACCCCAAAATTTCATCAGAAGAGGACACGTGTCAGCCGCGGAACCGCGGCCATAGTGGGCATTTGGCCGCGGATCCGCGTGGGATGGTGGCCAAATGCTGTCGAGTTGATTTCTTTGGTCTTGTACTCATTTTTCCTTATGTTTGAAAACTTGAAACTGCAACAAGTCTTCCATAATATCTTCAGATTTCATAGTCCAAGATTGCTTTTAATTTTCCTCTCCTTTGACTTCTATCTCCCTTGACTTCTATCTCCCTTGGGCTCCGCGCCTGATTTAGTCATAAATGACAACTAGTTTCGTCCCATCTTTTGAACTGGTACTGGACGGATACTGGAACCTGGCTTTTATCTGTTTGTGACAGATGTTCTGATTTTGGCATAACTGTGGAGATTTTGTCGGATTTGTATTCTTTTGGACTGGAAACCTGTAATCTGTAAACATGCAGCAAATACGGATTAAAAGCACCTACCTATATGCAATGTGATCAAGAATGTGTGGTATAAAAATACAAAATTCTGTTATGAACAAATACCCCCAAACTTATCTTTTGCTCGTCCCGAGCAAAGCCATTTTATTCACAAAAAATCCTAACCTCACTTTCGCAGGGAACGCGATTGCACTGAGCACGTGCAACAAGCCGTTAAACCTCTAGGTGTCCCTAGTAGGAGGAGTGTTGTCTCCTGAGGGTTTTCTGCGGATTACACCCACAAAATCCGATCAAATTGGCCGTCGACTCTAATCCTACATTTCAGCATTCTAGCAAGAAACTCTATTATCATTAACTTAGAAATCATTAACCCGTATTCTTCACGCTTCCTTTTCATTTAACTTAAGATCCTATATGTCTAGCCATTTTACAAAGCTTTCAGCATCTCTTGAGTTTTCCTTCTTAAGCGCAATCTCGAATCCGGAATTTTTATCAACTCTACTGAAGAAATAAACCCTATTTTTCATTCCTATCTCTCCTCCAAACTCTGATTATATACCCCTACGTGTAATTATCACCCCTACACTTGGAAATTCAGTTCAAGCTATAATACCCTTGCCTTAATACCTAGCACTATTTCTTTTCATTAATGATGGACGGTTTTGCACATACATCTTTCATGCGACTATTACTGCTTCTTGAGGCACTAACATCCGATTACTAAATGTGTGAGCTTTAAAGCGTATATAGCAGTTTTCAGGTCTTTTATTTTATTTATTTTTCTTCCCCTTTTTTTCTTTTCTTTATTTTTCTTCTTCAAGACCAGATATATTTTTCAATGGTGCTCTTTTGGTGTTTAGCTTTATATACCGTTTTTTCTTTCATACTAGGTTTTCAGGCAAGAGCATTTCTAGGTATCCTCTACTATTTCAAGTTTCAAGATGGTGTATGTGCGATTTGTAGGGTATATATTTTCAGAAATTTGGACTTAAGACTCAGAATTATTTTTCAGACTTACTCTTCAAATAGAGCTTCAATACTCTTCCCTCATTTTGACTGAGCCTAAGAAGTAAACTCAAAATTTGCTTATTTCAAAATAAACCGTTGGGACGTATATTTTCTATAGTTATATTTCAAGGAAGGTTATTTTTAGGGTTTAGAAGTAACTAAGTTTAAGATCTAGTTGTTTCTAACTAGTCAACTGTCATATAAGACGTGAGTCAAAAATGGTCAATTTTTTCTTTTAAAATTTTTGTTTTCATTTTCAAGAGATTTTTTTAAAAGTTTTTTATTTATTTTTCCGATTTTTTCAAATTTTTATGATTTTTTTTATAGGGATGCAATGCAGAAATTTAATATGCAAAAGAAAAAGAAAAAAATATATATATACAAAAAATTAAAAAAGGTATGCCATGCAAAGGATAACTATATGCAACCCAATCCCACCCCCAAACTTATTGATAGCAGTGTCCTCACTGCTCCCTGTGGCGTCTCCTAGACGCTGTCTCGCTTGTCCCTGCCTCACTACTCTCTGCCCTAGGGCCCCTGGATCGTGATCTTGATCTTTCCTCTCTTACCAATAGGGTGGCCATTCCGTGTTCCAGGTTCGCTAGACGCTGATCAAAGTTCATCATCATCCCAATTACTCTTTCTACCCCCCTATGTGTTCGTCGAATTAGGCGTGCTTGCGCAGCGGGGGTGAGCTCTTCGTCGCTCGCTGTGGAGCTCGAGCTAGATGTCCTGGCCATCACATTCTCGGCCGGCTCGGTGCGCGACCATATATCGTGGAGTCAAGTATAGGATGTGGAGACACCCTCAAGAAGGGGTCGAATGGGAGCCCCAGCATGCATGTGAAATTCAAACTCGTCAACAAGGAGGAAATGGCGACACAATTGTGTCACCAACATTGGGCACGGATAAATAGCCGAACGTTTGCCAGCGTCAATCGACTAAAGTAATGTAGTGCACATATCATAACTTGGGTTTCTAGTCATTAACGTGTGCACGATGTGTAGTGAAGGTGTGAAAAACGTCGTATTGTGCGAACTGCCAAATATGTTATTTTGTGCCCATCGGCACACGGTCAACACATTCGCGTACAGTGTACGCGCCTGAATCCCATTTCTAGGCTCCCTATAACAATCATTGCCCATCAATGGCGCGTAATCCTAAAATTGGAGGGTTGGTCATGAGCGGGTATACGGGGTATCAATGTGACTTCTTGAATGAAGTCTATGTCTATTCTAATCTCCCGATCACCCCAAAGTAAGCGAATAAACCCGTATTCTTCAAAGCAACCTTCCTCCATGCTATCAAAGAACCGACCAACGAGATCCGGAAGCGCGAATGCATTCGGATGGTTATACAAGAGGTAATTCCATCCGCGTTTCCGGATTTCGTCGCCAAAATAGCTGCCATACGTGTTATGGGCGAATAATTGTGAGAAATTTCTTTCAAATTGGTAATGTGGAGCCATATACCAAAAATAGGATTTTTACAGATCTGAAAAGAGGTGAAAAGAATATCAAACCTCCTCTGGAAAAATACAGAGGGCAAGTCGACTTGAAGGCGGCGCTTCCGCGGTGGGAGGGCTCTCCGGCGGAGGTTCCGCGGTGGAGTGGCGGCGACGCTCTGTTATCTTGCTTCAGCTGAGTGACTACGACGGCTAGGGTTTGCTGTGGGGTTTTATTTGAGGCAGAAGAATTCTGAAATGGGTTAGAGAATTATTTATAGGGGTTTTGGTTATTTGCACTAAAACCCCTATAAAAAGAATAATGAAATAAAAGAATCATGTACAAAGAATACTCTATTTTATGGGTTGAAAAAAAATATTATTATATATATATATAGTTATTTTTTTATATTTTTTTTTATATATTTTTTTTTATTTTTTTATTGCTTATTTATTGTATTAATACAAGTGGAATTTTACCAGGCACAAAAAAAAAAACAAATTGTATATACATACCCCCAAACTTATTTGAAACAGTGTTTCCACTGTTTTTGGCTGGATAGCCGTAGTTTGGGTGTAGGTGGAGGAAGATTAGTCGATGTAAACTGGCTCCTGCAACAGCAGGAGCTCCTCTGATGGGTCTGCGGTGTGGAATGGTTTCAACCTGTGTCCATTTACTTTGAATAGTGAACCGTCATCTGGATTTTCCAGATCCACCGCACCGTACGGATATACAGTCCGCACCAAGAATGGTCCTTTCCAACGAGATCTGAGCTTCCCGGGATGGAAATGTAGTCTGGTGTTGTAAAGAAGTACCTGTTGGCCAGGTGTGAAGGTTTTGCGCAGGAGGTGTTTATCGTGAAACACCTTCATTCGGTTCTTGATGACAACCGCGTTCTCGTAAGCTTCATCCCGAAGCTCGTTCAATTCGTTTAGCTGCAGCTTCCGATGGCTGCCCGCATCTTCAAAGGTCAAGTTCAGCTCTTTGATCGCCCAAAATGCGTGATGCTCGATTTCCACTGGAAGGTGGCAAGCCTTTCCGTAAACAAGTCGATAAGGAGACATGCCAAGATCGGTCTTATAAGCAGTTCGAAACGCCCAAAGGGCATCAGTGAGTTTCAAAGACCAGGCCTTACGGTTTTTGGAAACTGTTTTTTCCAAAATCTGTTTGATTTGCCGATTAGACACTTCGGCTTGCCGACTAGTTTGGGGGTGGTAGGGCGTGGATAGCTTATGATTGATAGAGTATTTCCGCATCAAGGTCTCGAAAGTCCTATTGCAGAAATGCGTTTCATTGTCACTAATGATCGCGCGGGGGTGTCCAAACCGGGAAAAGATGTTTTCTTTAAGGAATTTAACGACAACTTTGTTGTTGTTAGTCCGGCTTGGTACGGCCTCGACCCATTTAGAAACACAATCAACAGCCAGAAGAATGTACAGGTTCCCAAAAGGGCTGGGAAACGGCCCCATGAAATCAATACCCCAAACATCGAAAATCTCGACAACCAAGATTGGTTGGAGCGGCATCTCGTTTCTCCTGGATATCCGGCCCAAGTGTTGGCACCGGGAGCAAGTCTTGCAGTAGTCATGAGCATCTTTGAAGAGTTGTGGCCAGTAGAAGCCACACTGCAAGATCTTCTCAGCTGTCTTTCATGGGCCAAAATGCCCGCCACACGCTTGATCGTGGCAAAATGACAACACACTCTTGAATTCATCATTAGGAACGCACCGACGAATAATATGGTCGGGGAAGTACTTGACAGATAGGGTTCGTCCCGGTAAAAGTGTTTTACTTGGGATAAAAATCGAAGTCTGTCCTGACTGGACCATTCTTTTGGCAGTAATCCTGTTGCCAAATAATTCACAATATCTGCGAACCAGGGTTCGCAAGATACTGTCAAGAGCTGTTCAGCCGGAAAAACATCATTGATCGGAATTTGAAGCGACGGCGAAGAAGGAAGTCATGAGAGATGGTCGGCGACTACGTTTTTACATCCTCTTTTGTCCTTGATGACAAGGTCAAACTCTTGAAGCAAGAGGATCCAATGTATCAGCCGAGATTTTGCATCTTTCTTCGCAAAAAGATGGCGAAAAGCTGAATGGTCCGTGTAGACGATGACTGGAGAGCCGATCAAGTAAGGCCTGAACTTTTCTAAGGCAAACACAACAGCCAAGAATTCCTTCTCTGTTGTTGTGTAGTTCAGTTGGGCATCGTTCAGGGTCGGCTAGCGTAATAGATTACGTGCGACATCTTATCGATGTGCTGTCCAAGGACAGCACCGATGGCAAAGTCGGATGCATCACACATAATCTCAAATGGATACTTCCAGTCAGGAGAAGAAAGAACGGAAGCAGAAGTGAGTGAGCTTTTTAATGACTCGAACGCAGTCACACAGCTCGAGTTGAAGTCGAATGTCGTGTCCTTGGCCAGCAAAAGAGTCAAGGGTCTAGCAATTTTGCTAAAGTCCTTGATAAACCGTCTATAGAAACCGGCGTAGCCAAGGAAGGCTCGGATGTCTCTGACGCATCTGGGAGGCGGGAGATTGGAAATGACCTTAATCTTTGCTTTGTCAACCTCTATGCCATTTTACGAAATGATATGTCCTAGGACAATACCTTCGCGTACCATGAAGTGGCACTTCTCCCAGTTCAAAGTGAGGTTTTTATCCTTACATCGGGTAAGGACAGCATCAAGATGCATCAATCACTCACCAAAGGAATCGCCGAAAATGGAGAAATCATCCATGAAGATCTCCAAGAATTTTTCCACCATGTCTGAGAAGATTCCCATCATACACCGCTGGAAAGTAGCGGGCGCATTGCATAACCCAAAAGGCATGCGACGATATGCAAACGTGCCGAAAGGACATGTGAATGTGGTCTTGTTCTGGTCTTTTTCGGCGATGGGAATTTGATTATAGCCGGAGTAGCCATCCAGAAAGCAGTAGTACTCGTGTCCAGCCAATCATTCAAGCATTTGGTCAATGAAAGGTATCGGAAAGTGGTCTTTCCGCGTTGTGGCGTTGAGTTTTCTGTAATCAATGCATACTCGCCACCCAGTCTGGGTGCGAGTAGGGATTAACTCGTTTGCCTCGTTGGTTATCACCGTTATGCCCGACTTTTTGGGGACAACGTGAATGGGGTAACCCACTGGCTATCAGAGATAGGGTAAATGATACCACTATCTAGACACTTTACAATCTCCTTTTTTACAGCCTCCTTCATGACTGGGTTGAGTCGCCTTTGTGGATCCCTGGCTGATTTGGCATCATCCATCAAATGAATGTGATGTTCAACGATCAGGGGACTAATCCCCTTGATGTCCACAATTGACCAGCCAAAAGCATGCCTATTGCTGTGCAAGACCGAAAGAAGGGCTTTCTCTTGCTCTGGAGCTAGAGAAACCGAGATGATAACAGGGAGGGTCTCGTTCTCACCCAGGTAAGCGTATTTAAGGTGAGATGGCAATGGTTTGAGTTCGAGCGTTGGCGGTGAAACTATTGAAGGCAAGATTGGTGAAAAGGTCTCGAACTCAAAGGATTCCAGCAGAGGTTCAAAATTAGTGTAAGCAACCGAGTTGGATGGTTCAGCTAACTCATCCGGAAATTCAAAGGATTCAAACTCGGGTGATGACTGGCCAAGATCGTTCGAGAAGGTGAAGCACTCGTAGTCATTGTCGGGCTCAGAAGCAGCAGCTGGTTCGAAGAGGAATGCACTAGTGGCGTCAAGATCGCTGTGATCGAACAAAAACTCCTCGAATTCACAGTCCTCTGAGGTGATCTCCTGGATCGAGCAAACGTCTAGTATATGAGCATTAGGTTTAGAGGGCTAATTCCCCAGCCTGAAAATGTTGAGTTCAATTGTCATGTTTCCAAAAGATAGGTTCATCGAACCATTTCGACAATTGATCACAGCATTAGAGGTTGCAAGGAATGGACGTCCGAGTATCACCGGAATTTGGTTCCGGGGGTTATCTACAGGCTGTGTGTCTAAAATAATGAAGTTAATGAGGAATTTGAAGTCCTCAACCTTGATTAACACATCCTCTAGCTCACCCCTAGGATGGGTGATGGATCGGTCGGCCATTTGGAGAGTACAATGTGTGGGTTTCAGCTCTCCTATACCTAGTTGTTCATATACTGAGTACGGAAGCAGGTTAACACTGGCACCAAGATCCAAGAGTGCGTGGGTGATGTTCTTATCTCCAATGGTGATTGAAATCGTAGGACAGCCAGGGTCCTTCCGTTTTTGAGGTAAAGCTTGGGTAAGAGCATCACTCACAGCACTAGCTAAAAAAACTTTCTTGGGTACCTGAGATTTCCTCTTTTTTGTGCACAAGTCCTTCAAGATTTTTGCATAGGAAGGAACTTGTTGGACAGCATCTAAAAGGGGAATGTTGATGTTAACCTGCTTAAACAACTCAAGAATCTTCTCCATTTTTGGATTTTGTTTATTGGACCTCAACCGGTTTTGAAATGGAACGTTTTGGAAATTGGTTGAGTCCAATATTTATGGAGGAGATTGTGGAGTTAGAAAGGATCTCAGAGTCGGAGTTTTCGTGGAGCCAGATGTGGGTCCGTTTAGAGCAAAAGAAGAAGAAAAAAAGCCTTTAGATGAATGGAGAATAGGCTCAGAAGACGAAGAAGAAGAAGAAGAAGAAGAAGAAGCGGCCGGGGTGTCATTATCCTCAATTGTTGTGCCGATGTTGTTGTTCAGCATTCTTCCAGATCTCAATGTAGTCATGGCACTCACATTATGGTTCTGTTGTTCAAGAGCAACATGTACATTATGTGGGTGAGCAGGATTTGGGAGCGGTTGAGATGGAAGCTTCCCTTTCTCTCGCTCGCTTAGAGCCGCATTCAGCTGTGCAATTTGGGCTTCAATAGTCTTGATGCTTTGCCCATGAGAAGCGGTGTGTTTCACTAGAGACTGAATAGAAGACTGGATATTGGCGGTGGATTGTGTTGATTGTTTAACGAATGCCTCCAGACTTCGTTCTAACGAGGAAACCTTATCATTGTTAGACGGAACAAAGTTGTTTTGAGGAAAGGAATTGTTGGGCGCGAAATTGTTCGTTGCATTTTGAAAAGGTTGGGATTGGTAGGGCTGCTGATACTGTTGTTGTGCTTGTTGTTGAGGAGGCCCCCTTTGAAAATTGTTCTGACCTTGGAACTGATTTTGATTCTGGTTCCATGCGAAGTTAGGGTGGTTATTCCATCCAGGGTTGTACGTGGAAGAGTATGGATCATTTCTTGGTCTTTGCTGAAATGCAGCATTAACATGATCTTGTCCTTGACATGGTGAATTGTAAGGACACTCTTCAGTTAGGTGAAATGGATCGGAACAACAAGCACAAATGGTACGAAGGGGAAGAACAGGGGCAGGAGCAGGAGATGAAAATTTGCTCTCTATTGCTTCAAGTTTTTTCGTTATTGCAGCCATTTCGGCTTTCATTGCAATAGAGACATCGAGTTGGTGAATGCCTGCCCTAGACTGACCAGTAGAAGTAGATGAAGACGAAGAAGTACTTGGTCTGGTGCTCTCCCATTGAAGCGTTTGTTCCGCAAGGTCGTCGAAGAATTGCCATGCTTCCTCGTCAGATTTGGATAGGAAGTGGCCTTGACAAATTGTTTCCAACAACTGCTTGGTTGCTGGATTCAGAACTTCGTATAAAGTTTGGCAAAGTTGCCATCTCTCAATACCGTGATGAGGGCACTGGACAAGAAGGTCTTTATATCGGTCAAAGCACTTCCAAAAAGGTTCAGTAGGAAGCTGGGAAAATTGGTTGATTTCGTTACAGATCCTCGCAGTTTTGTGATTTGGATAGAATTTCTTGAGAAACGCTTTCACAAACTTGTCCCAACTGGTTATGGAGTGGGAAGCAGTGCTATATAGCCACTTTTCAGCAAGATCGCACAAAGCGAACGGAATAACCCGTAGCCGTATAGCATCGTCTGACAGCTGGGTCGTTTTCATCATTGCACATACATTCTGGAACTTGTTGATGAAGATATATGCATCTTTAGATTCAAGCCCATGAAATTTCAGAAGCATGTTAATGAAGTGGGGCTTAATTTCGAAATTATCCCCATTGGCCGGTGGAAGGGAAAGACAGGTAGGGAGTGCAGCGCGAGTAGGATAGAATCGATCTTGGAGCGCAATTCGCTGTGACGCTTTAACAAGAGGTGGTCGTGGGTTATTCTCACCTAATGGAGGTGGAATTATTCCTGTTGGAGGTACTGTGATGTTATGAGGAAATCCCGACATCTCGTTAGAAGAGTGTGGGGAAGGCGAAGGTGAAGGTGAAGGTGAAGATGTATGGACAGAATCTCGGTCAACGTCGGAGTTGGCCGGCAAAGGTAAGGGTGAAAGAGGCGTGGAAGGAGTTTCGACGTCTGGGTCGATCGCGTAGTCGGTAGCGACTAACGTAACGCGGACTAGGCGGGCACTAGTGTCCCGAGTCCAACCAGATATATACTAAACGAGTTTAGTATAGTCAAAGCGTAGAATGTGAGGGTAAGAAAACGTCGGTGGAGAAATACGATGAGAGGTGGGTGAAATGGAGTTTTGTGACAAAGGGCAAGTTTTTATAAAAGTTTTTGTTTTGTGTTTTTTTTTCTTTTTTTTTTAGAAAGAGTTTTGCAGAAATATGTACGGACTTACGGCTTAACTTTAAACAATCACAGACAAAATATACACAATCACACCTAGATATAGGGTCACCTAGGTCAGCTAGACAGCTCCTAACTGTTCCAAAGGGCTAGAAATAGGACCTCAAACCGCCTCTTCACCGTCAATTGCGGCCAGGTAAGTGGGAGGCTCTTCACTACAAGTAGTGGCCCTAATTAAGTAACCACTTGCCGTAGACACACTTGCCTAGACACAGCAAAGTCAGGTTAGGATAAACGGCCGATGCCTACAACTAGTCCTCTGTCCTATTGAGCGCGACGTCCTTAGGGCCGAGTCTAGTATTTTTTAATTAAATAATGGTCAATGCATATGCCTTATATGATTTCTGGGGTCCTGGGAAGGGTGATGAAATCCCCACCCAATCTGGATTGGTCTCAAGCCCCTTAAAGTCCGATTAAAAATATGTAAAGCAGTAACAATCACTTGCAATCAAATTTTTTTATTTTTATTAGCGCGGTGCAAAGAATGCTGCAGAAAGAACAGTTCAGTGGAGTTAAAAGGAGTTGAGAAGAGGATTGGGATACTCACAGAGGATTTTGGGTTTCGCCTTGATCCGCCGCGGTGTAGCCGCGAGATATGGGTCTAACTCCCCACAACTTTGGCACTGAACTTGAACTTCTCCCTATCCTGCACTCTTGCACAAAGAATAACAAGGTGATTTTTACAGTAATTTTTTTTTGTTTTTGGTTATATTTATATTCACGAATTAACCCGAAATTACATCAAAGAAATAAACTACCGTCTCCCCGGCAACGGCGCCATTTGATTGATACGTTCTTGCGTGTTCTAGTTTAATTACCGCAATCAGGACGGTTTCGCTTTGTAGCCTGCCGGATGAGTACGGGTCGATCCACAGAGAAATGGGAGTCTTTTTCTTTATGTTTTAACGAGTTAAGTCCAAATGTGTTCAGGTTTGTTTAAGATTAGCTAATTAGAAATGAATGATAAGAGAACTTGTTAAGGGTTAGGATTTGGTTAGTTTGAGTTAGGAGGTCGCTCACTTAATTCATTTGCCACTCTTAATATCGATGTTACGGTAATCGGCAACAACGGGGATTAGCACGACTAAGAAGGAAACTTGCGAGTATAAGCTAGGCTTTCCAACACTTAGTTTCCTCTTTTTGGTCCTTGTCCGTCCGTTCTTGGCTCTTAGTCGTAACCTCAAGTTGATTCAACCACAGCCGGTCTCATTAGGGTATCACCGCTATTATAAAGAATAGGGTGCCGTAGAGAGCGGATTGTGGTTCAATTAACGGGAGTTCGAATCAAGTTGTTGGGCAAAGAAAAGAGTGAGGGAGATTTCCTTCTCTCAAACTTTCCTTTTCCTACCCTAACAAGTGAGAAATTACTCACCCATTATAAAAGATAAATAAAATGAAACAAAGAAAGAAAGATAATAAGAATTGAGGTAGAAAATCATAACTAGCTATTTGGGACCACACTTAGGCAAGGATCACACTAAACATCATGGTTGTAAGGATAAATGAAAATAGACGAGAATAAAACAACAAACAAATAACAACTACTTTTAACAATTGAAATTACAAGCAAAATAAAAGAACTAAATTACAAGACATGCATGTAGGAAAAGAACATTTCTTTCATTCTTTAACACTCAATAAAGCTCACTACAAGATTTAATGGAGGAAGATGAAGAAGATACAATTCTTTATTGAAACTAAACTAAATTTTTAATACAAGAATCACTACTCTTGGCTTTGGCTCGAACTGGGCTATTTATAGGCATGTTTCTAAAACATTAGGAATAAAATATAAGCCCAACTATCATTACAGAAATAACCCCAAAATTTCATCAGAAGAGGACACGTGTCAGCCGCGGAACCGCGGCCATAGTGGGCATTTGGCCGCGGATCCGCTGTGGGATGGTGGCCAAATGCTGTCGAGTTGATTTCTCTGGTCTTGTACTCATTTTTCCTTGTGTTTGAAAACATGAAACTGCAACAAGTCTTCCAGAATATCTTCAGATTTCATATTCCAAGATTGCTTTTAATTTTCCTCTCCTTTGACTTCTATCTCCCTTGGCTTCTATCTCCCTTGGGCCCCGCGCTTTATTTAGTCACAAATGACAACTAGTTTCGTCACATCTTTTGAACTGGTACTGGACGGATACTGGAACCTGGCTTTTATCTGTTTGTGACAGATGTTCTGATTTTGGCATAACTGTGGAGATTTTGTCGGATTTGTATTCTTTTGGACTAGAAACCTGTAATCTGTAAACATGCAGCAAATACGGATTAAAAGCACCTACCTATATGCAATGTGATCAAGAATGGGTGGTATAAAAATACAAAATTCTGTTATGAACAAGCGTCTATTCCGCAAGATCATCGAAGAATTGCCAAGTTTCCTCGTCAGATTTGGATAGGAAATGGCATTGACAAATGGTTTCCAACAACTGCTTAGTTGCTGGATTCAGGCCGTCATATAAGGTTTGGAAAAGTTGCTAACTCTCAATACCGTGATGAGGGCACTGAACAAGAAGGTCTTTGTATCAGTCAAAGCACTTCCAAAAAGGTTCACTAGGAAGCTAGGAAAATTGGTTAATTTCGTTTCGGATCCTCACGGTTTTGTGATTTGGGTAGAATTTTTTAAGAAACGCTTTTACAAACTCATCCCAACTGGTTATGGAATGCGATGCGGTGCTATACAGCCATTTCTCAGCAAGGTCACACAGAGTGAAAGGAATGACTCGTAGCCGTATAGCATCATCGGACAGTTGGGTTGTCTTCATCATTGAACAAACATTCTGGAACTTGTTGATGAAGATGTAGGCATCTTCGGATTCCAGCCCGTGAAATTTGGGCAACATGTTCATGAAGTGGGGCTTAATTTCGAAATTATCCCCCATTAGCCGGCGGAAGTGAAAGACGGGTAGGAAGTGCAGCACGGGTAGGATAGAAACGATCCTGGAGCGCGATTCGCTGTGGCGCTTCAACAGGATGTGGTTGCGGGTTATTCGCACCCAATGGAGATGGAATTAGTCCTGGGGCAGGTAAAGGGATGTTAGGAGGAAATCCTAACATCTCAGAAGAAGAATTTGGTGATGGTGATGGTGAAGGTGAGGATGTATGAACAGAATCCCGGTCAACGTCAGAGTTGGCCGGCAAAGGTAAGGGTGAAAGAGGCGTGGAGGGAGTTTCGACGTCGGAGTCGATCGCATAGTCGGTAGCGACTAATGTAATGTGGACTAGGCGAGCACTAGTGTCTCGAGTCCAACCGACATACACTAAACAAGTTTAGTATAGTCAAAGCGTAGAATGTGAGGGTAAGAAAACGTCAATGGAGAAATGTGGATGAAAGGTGGGCGAAATGGAATTCTGGCGACAAAGGGCAAGTTTTTATAAAAGTTTTGTTTTGTTGTTTTTTTTAGAAAGAGTTTTGCAAAAGATATGTACGGACTTATGACACAACTTCAAACAATCACAGTCAAAACATGCACAATCATACCTAGAGCTATGGTCTTCAAAGTCCACTAGACTGCTCCTAACTGTTCTAAAGTGACAAGTTGTGAGATAACTCTCAGATCATCTCTTCACTGCCAATTGTGGCCAGGTAAGCACAAGTGAGGTAAAGAGGGTTCCGCTCACGAATCACCGTTAGACGGGTCTTTTAAAATTACCTTTCTCACTTGTCTAGCCTAGGCACCACAAAGTCAAGTTTAGATAAATGACCGAATGCCAAAAACCTTCCTCTGTCCTATTGAGCACGACAGTCCTTATTTGGCCGAGTCTAGATATTTTTTATTAAGCTTAAGGGTAATGTGTATGCTTTTAGTGATTTTTGGGGTCTTAGGAAGGGTGATGAAATCCCCACCCAATCTGAATTGGTGTTATAGCCCCTTAAAGTCCGTATTATTTATGCAAAACAATAACAAACAAAAATCTAAAACACTTGCAAAAGTTTATTTGGCGGCGGCGCAAAGAATCCTGCACAAAAACAGTTTTAGTGGAGAGGGGAAGAGAGTTTTTGCAAAGAATGCTGTAGAAAGAATAGTTTAGTGGAGCTCAGAGGAGGTGAGCAGAGGATTGGAACACTCACAGAGGATTTTGGGTGCTGACGTCAGAGTTTGACCGCAGTTCCGCGGTCAAACATGCACTTGTGTCACGGTTTCGCGGCTTGACAGTTGATTGGAAGCTTCAAATTTCTTCCATGTGCTGACTTCGGTCTTCTCTTCTTGGTTAGAGAACTTGAATCTTGATTTGGTCACTGAATTTGCTCCAGAATTTTTACAGTAAACCGTGGTTCCGTCTTGATCCGCCGCGGTGTAGACGCGAGAATAGGTCTAACTCCCCACGACTTTGGCACTGAACTTGATCTTCTTCCTATCCTACACACTTGCACAAAAAAGAATCAAAAATTACAAGATGATTTTTTTTACAGTATATATTTTTTTGGTTATATATATTCACAAATTAACCCGAAATTACACAAAGAAATAAACTGCCGTCTCCCTGGCAACGGCGCCATTTGATTGTTAGAGATTTTGCGTGCTTAGTTTTAATTACCGCAATCAAGACGGTTTCGCTTGGTAGCTAGCCGGTTGAGTACAGGTCGGTCCACGGAGAGATGGGAATCTTTTTCTTAATGTTTTAACGAGTTAAGTCCAATTTGTCCAGGTTTGTCTAGTTTCACTATGTGCTAAAATATGTATAAAGAGAGCTTGTTAAGCTTAGGATTAGGTTAGTTTTAGTTAGGAGTCGCTCACTTCTTTCGTTGCCACTTTTAATATCGATGTTATAGTGTTCATATCAGATTCTTGAGCCGTGTTTACTAGTCAATTGCAGGATACAGGTTCTTGGTTCTAAAAACGGTGAAATTCATGGAAAACACGACAAAATCCGGGTTCCTGCCAACCACTGAGAAAACACGGTCTCCACTCTTCATCCGTATGTTGCCAGATACCAGTTTAGGAAGACAAAATGGCAAATCAATGTCATTTTCATGCACAAGGCTCAATGGCAGCACAAGATCCAAGAAATCTACGCGGAGCTCGAGGAAATCATGACAAAAACATCCACATCAAAACACCTTTGGCTCAACAGAAATTCTGGAAAAATCGCGAAGCAAAAGTCATATTCCAGAATAAAGGACATGAAAGACCAGGGAAGCCCAAAAAAGAAGAGAGCCCAACTCCTCCAAAGGGCCGCGGAACCGCGGCCAATAGGGGGTCTAGGCCGCGGTTCCGCGGCCATATGGTGGCGGCAGTTGACCATTTTTTAGGGGTATTTTTGTCTTTTCATATAGTGGCAGATTGTTGCCCTAGATTTTCAGTTTTCAGCCTATAAATAGCCCAGAACTTTGTGAAGGGAGGGGGGTCCATAATCTTGTATTTTCTTTTCTAGGTTTAGTGTTGTTTCTTCTTCCTCTTCTCATCTCTTCTCCATTAAAACTTGTAGTGAGCTTGTGAGTGAAGAATGATGAATAAAGAAGAACCGTTTATTATTTTGCTTGTCTTATTATCTTGTTAATTGTTGTAATTTTCATTTGTTAACTAGTTGTTGTTTCTTTCTTCTCTCTTTTTCTTTATCCTTAACACAACCATGATGCTTACGCTTGATCCTTGCCGAGGTGAGGTCGCAAATAGCTAGTTGTTATCTTCTAATCTCTTTCTTTCTATCTTCCTCTTTTGTTTTGTTTTATTTTTCCGTATCATGATGTGTGAGCAGTTTCATACTTTTTAGGGTAGGATAAGGAAAGTTTGAGAGAAGGAAATCTCTCTCACTCTTTCCTTGCCCAACAGCTTAATTCGACTCCCGTTAATTGAACCACAATCCGCTCCTTACGGCACCCTATCCTACATGATAGCGGTGATTTCGTAATGAGACCGGTTGTGGTTGAATTAACCGGAGGTTATGGCTAAGAGCCAAGAACGGACGGACAAGCACCAAAAGGAAGAACTTATGCGTTGGAAAGCCTAGCTTATACTCGCAAGCTCCTTCCTAGTCGTGCTAATCCCCGTTGTTGCCGATTACCGTAACACCGATATTAAGAGGGGCAACGAAAGATGTGGGAGACTCCTAACTCAAACTAACCTAATCCTAACCCTAATAAGCTCTCTTTACATATCACTTTAACACTTAGATAATCACAAACAAATCTGGAAATCTGGACTTAACTCGTTAAAGCACATAGAAAAAGACTCCCATCTCCCTGCGGACGACCCGTACTCAACCGGCTAGCTACAAGCGAAACCGTCTTGATTGCGGTATTTAACTAAAACTTGAACACGCAGAACCACTACCAATCAAATGGCGCCGTTGCCGGGGAGACGGTAGTTTATTTCCTTGTGTAATTTCGGGTTAACTTGTGAATATAACCGAAAAACAAAACAAAAAAATATACTTTGTAAAAAAAAAAATCATCTTGTTATTTTTGATTAGTTTTTGTGCAAGTGTGCAGGAAAATACGAAGTTCGAGTTCAGTGGCTAAGACGTAGAAATACGGAGTTCAAGTTCAGTGCTAAAGACGTGGGAAGATAGACCCACATTTCGCGGCTACACCGCGACGGCCAAAACAAAACAAACGGTCTACTTTAAGATTCTGGAGCAGTTCCAGTGAGCAAATTCATATTCAGGGTCTTAAAAACAGCAGAGAACACCCAATAAAGCACATACAAGAAAATTGAAGCTTCAAAGCCTCAACATAGCCGCGGAACCGCGGCCGTTGCATGCGTTTGGCCGCGGAACCGCGGCCATCTGTTGGCTTCAGGGTTTCAGTTTTTTTTTGGTGAGTCTCTCTTCTCTCTCCCACTCCTCTGGACTCCAATAAATTGTGTTTTCTGCAGCCTTCTTTGCGCAAACTCTCTTCCCCCTTCCAATAAACTGTTCTTGTGCAGGATTCTTTGCGCCGCGCTAAAAAATTAAAAAATTGTTTGCAGTTGATTTGTTATCGCTTTGCATTCTTTAATACGGACTTAAGGGGCTTGAAACCAATTCAGATTGGGTGGGGATTTCATAACCCTTCCCAGGACCCCAAAAATCACAAAAGCATATGCATTGTCCATTGTAATTAAAAAAATACTAGACTTCAGCCCTAAGGACTTCGCGCTCATCAGGAGAAGTTAAACCGTGTTTAGAACCTCGCTTAATGGTATATTGTTTACGGGGTGTCTAGGAAAGTGTTAACGGCGCAACCGCCAAAAGAGAAAGGGTTATTTAATTAAGGAACTTCGCGAAAGCGTTGGAAAACCTCCCCTTATCTCTGCACTTACCTGGCCTCGTGATCAGTGTATTTTTAAGCCCGTTTCTCGACACAGTTTTGCTTCGACAATCAAGTTCTGGAGCAGGTCTAGCAGACCTAGGAGACACTAGATCTAGGTGTTATTGTGCATATCTTGTTTGAGATTGCTTAAGTCCGTAGGTCCGTACATATTTCTGTAAAGCTCTTTCTAAATAAAAAAAAAAGAAAAAAAATCAAAAACTTTTATAAAAACTTGCCTTTTGTCGCCAAATCCATTTTTCACCCACCACCCATCGTTTTCTCCATTGACGTTTTTTTACCCTCACCTTCACCGCTTTGACTATACTAAACTCGTTTAGTGTATGTCCGCTTGGACTCAGGACACTAGCGCCCGTCTAGTCCGCGTTACGTTAGTCGCTACCGACTACGCGATCGACTCCGAAATCGATACTCCGTCCACTCCTCTTTCACCCCTTCCTTTGCCGGCCAACAACGACATTGACCGGAATTCTGTTCATACATCTTCACCTTCACCTTCACCAATCTCTTCTTCCGCGATGTCAGGATTTAATCCGAACATCTCTTTGACTACCCCTGGATTGGCTCCACCTCCTACGGAGAGCAATATCCCACCACCACCGCCTGTTGTAGCGCCGCAGCGAATCGCGCTCCAGGATCGTTTCAATCCCACCCGTTCTGCACTTCCCACCTGCCTTTCTCTTCCACCGGCCAATGGGGATAATTTTGAAATTAAGCCCCACTTCATCAACATGCTTCCACGTTTTCATGGGCTTGAATCTGAAGATGCCTATATCTTCATCAATAAATTTCAAAACGTCTGTGCCATGATGAAAACCACCCAGCTGTCGGACGATGCTATACGTCTACGGGTCATTCCGTTCACTTTATGCGATCTTGCTGAAAAATGGCTGTATAGCACCGCTTCCCACTCAATCACCAGCTGGGACGAGTTTGTTAAAGCGTTTCTAAAAATATTCTATCCGAATCATAAAACCGCGAGGATTCGAAATGAAATCAACCAATTCTCCCAGCTTCCTTCTGAACCCTTCTGGAAGTGCTTTGACCGGTACAAAGACCTTCTTGTTCAGTGTCCCCACCACGGTATAGAGAAATGGCAACTCTGCCAAACCTTATACGAGGGCCTGAACCCAGCAACGAAGCAGTTGTTGGAAACCATCTGTCAGGGCCAGTTCCTATCGAAATCTGACGAGGAAGCGTGGCAGTTCTTTGACGACCTTGCGGAGCAAACGCTACAATGGGAGAGCACCAGACCGACTTCTTCTTCTTCTACCTCCACTTCTACCGGTCAGTCTAGGGTAGGAATTCACCAACTTGATGTCTCTATTGCGATGAAAGCTGAAATGGCTGCAATAACAAAAAAGCTTGAAGCAATAGAGAGCAAATTTTCTGCTCCTGCTCCTGCCCCTGTTCTCCCCCTTCGTACCATTTGCGCTTGTTGTTCCGATCCTTCTCACTTGACCGAAGAGTGTCCTTACAATCCACCCTCGCAAGGACAGGATCAGGTTAATGCTGCATTTCAGCAAAGACCGAGGAATGATCCATATTCTTCCACCTACAATCCCGGTTGGAGGAACCACCCCAATTTCGCCTGGAATCAGAATCAGAATCAATTCCAAGGCAACAATTTCCAAAGGGGCCCTCCGCCGCAACAACAAGCACAACAACAAACTCAGTTTCAGCAGCCCTTCCAACCCCAACCTTTCCAAAATCAGACGAACAACTTTGCACCCAACAATTCTTTTCCACCAAACAACTTTGTTCCGTCAAACAACGATAAGGTTTCCTCGCTCGAGCGAAGTCTGGAGGCGTTCGTTAAACAATCGACTCAGTCCACCGCCAACATCCAGTCTTCCATTCAATCCTTAGTGCAACACACTGCCGCACACGGGCAAAGCATCAAGACCATCGAGGCCCAGATTGCACAGCTGAACGCGGCCTTAAGCGAGCGAGAGAAGGGGAAGCTCCCGTCCCAACCACTCCCAAATCCCGGTCACCCACATAATGCACATGTTGCTCTTGAACAACAGAACCATAATGTGAGTGCCGTGACCACATTGAGATCGGGAAGGATGCTGCAAAACAACATTGGCAAACGGATCAACGATGACACCCCGGCCGCTTCTTCTTCTTCTTCTTCTTCTTCTTCTTCTTCTTCGTCTTCTGAGCCTATTCTCCGTTCTTCACAAGGCTCTCCTTCCTCTTCTTCTGCTCTAAACGGACCCACTTCTCACTCCACGAAAACACCTGTTCTGGGATCCGTTCCAACTCCACAATCTCCTCCTCCAGCATTAGACTCAACCAATTTTCAAAATGTTCCATTTCCAAACCGGTTGAGGTCTAATAAACAAAATCCTCAAATGGAGAAGATTCTGGAGTTATTTAAGCAGGTTAACATTAACATTCCTCTTTTAGATGCTGTCCAACAAGTCCCGTCCTACGCAAAAATCTTAAAGGACTTGTGCACGAAAAAGAGGAAGTCTCAGGTACCCAAGAAAGTTTTCTTGGCTAGTGCTGTGAGTGATGCCCTTACCCAATCTTTACCACAAAAACGGAAGGACCCTGGCTGTCCTACGATTTCAATTACCATTGGGGATAAGAGCATCAACCGCGCACTATTAGATCTTGGTGCCAGTGTTAACCTGCTTCCGTATTCAGTATACGAGCAATTAGGCGTCGGAGAGCTGAAACCCACACACTGCACTCTCCAAATGGCCGACCGATCGATCACCCATCCTAGGGGTGAGCTAGAGGATGTGTTAATAAAAGTCGGGGACTTCATATTCCCCGTTGACTTCATTGTATTAGACACACAGCCTGTAGCTAACCCCCGGAATCAAATTCCGGTGATACTCGGTCGCCCATTTCTTGCAACCTCAAATGCTGTGATCAATTGTCGCAATGGTTTGATGAACCTCTCTTTTGGAAACATGACGATTGAACTCAACATTTTTAGGTTGGGGAATCAGCCCGCCGAACCTAATGCTCATATACTGGACGTCTGCTCGATCCAGGAGATCACCCCAGAAGAGTGTGAATTCGAGGAGTTTCTGTTTGAACACGATAATCTTGACGCCACTAGTGCGTTTCTCTTCGAACCTGCTGCTGTTTCTGCGCCCGACAACGACTACGAGTGTTTCACGTTCTCGAACGATCTTAGCCGCACACAACCCGAGTTTGAATCCTTCGACTTTCCGGATGAGTTACCTGAACCATCCAACTCGGTTGCCTACACTCGTTTTGAACCCTTGCTGGAGTCCTTTGAGTTCGAGACCTTTGCACCAATCTTGCCTTCAATCGTTTCACCTCCAACGCTCGAACTCAAGCCTTTGCCGTCTCACCTTAAGTACGCTTACTTAGGTAAGAATGAGACCCTTCCTGTCATCATCTCGGCTTCTCTAGCTCCAGAGCAAGAGAAAGCCCTTCTCGCGGTCTTGCACAGCAACATGCAAGCTTTTGGCTGGTCCATGGCGGACATCAAGGGGATTAGTCCCCTGATCGTTGAGCATCACATTCATCTGATGGATGATGCCAAACCAGCCCGGGATCCACAAAGACGTCTCAATCCAGTCATGAAAGAGGCTGTGAAGAAGGAGATCGTAAAATGTCTAGATAGTGGTATCATTTACCCTATCTCTGATAGCCAGTGGGTTAGCCCCATTCATGTTGTCCCCAAGAAGTCGGGCATCACGGTCATAACCAACGAGGCGAACGAGTTAATCCCTACTCGCACCCAAACTGGGTGGCGAGTATGCATTGATTACAGAAAACTCAACGCCGCAACGCGGAAAGACCACTTTCCTCTACCTTTCATTGACCAGATGCTTGAACGATTGGCCGGACACGAGTACTACTGCTTTCTTGATGGCTACTCCGGCTATAATCAGATTCCCATCGCCGAAAAAGACCAGGACAAGACCACATTCACTTGTCCTTTCGGCACGTTTGCATATCGTCGCATGCCCTTTGGGTTATGCAATGCGCCCGCTACCTTTCAACGGTGTATGATGGGAATTTTCTCAGACATGGTGGAAAAATTTCTGGAGATTTTCATGGATGACTTCTCCATCTTCGGCGATTCCTTCAACGAGTGTTTGCTGCATCTTGACGCTGTCCTTACCCGATGTAAGGATAAGAATCTCACTTTGAATTGGGAGAAATGCCACTTCATGGTGCGCGAAGGTATTGTCTTAGGACATATCATCTCGCAAAATGGCATAGAGGTTGACAAAGCAAAGATTGAGGTCATTTCCAATCTACCTCCTCCCCGATGCGTCAGAGATATCCGAGCCTTCCTTGGCCATGCCGGTTTCTATAGACGGTTCATCAAGGACTTTAGCAAGATTGCTAGGCCCTTGACTCTTTTGCTGGCCAAGGACACGCCATTCGACTTCAACTCGAGCTGTGTGACTGCATTCGAGTCACTAAAACGCTCACTCACTTCTGCTCCCGTTCTTTCTTCACCTGACTGGATGCACCCATTCGAGATTATGTGCGATGCATCCGACTTTGCCATTGGTGCTGTCCATGGACAACACATCAACAAAATGCCGCACGTAATCTATTACGCGAGCCGAACCTTGAACGACGCCCAACTTAACTATACAACAACTGAGAAGGAATTCTTAGTTGTTGTATTTGCTTTAGAAAAGTTCAGGCCCTACCTCATCGGCTCTCCAGTCATTGTCTACACAGACCATTCAGCTCTGCGCCATCTTTTTGCGAAGAAAGATGCAAAATCTCGGTTAATACGTTGGATCCTCTTGCTTCAAGAGTTTGACCTTGTCATTAAGGACAAACGAGGATGTGAAAACGTAGTTGCCGACCATCTCTCACGACTTCCTTCTTCGCCTTCGCTTCCAATTCCAATCAACGACGTTTTCCCGGATGAACAGCTCTTGACAGTATCTTGCGAACCCTGGTTCGCAGATATTGTGAACTATTTGGCCACAGGATTACTACCGACTGAATGGTCAAGTCAGGACAGACTTCGCTTCTTATCCCAAGTAAAACACTTTTACTGGGACGAACCCTACTTGTTCAAGTACTGTCCCAACCAGATTATTCGTCGGTGTGTCCCTGACGAGGAATTCAAAAGTGTGCTGTCGTTTTGCCACGATCAAGCGTGTGGCGGGCATTTTGGCCCCAGAAAGACAGCTGAGAAAATCTTGCAATGTGGTTTCTACTGGCCACAACTCTTCAAAGACGCTCATGACCATTGCAAGACTTGCTCCCGGTGCCAACACATGGGCCGGATATCCCGGAGGAACGAGATGCCGCTCCAACCGATCTTGGTTGTGGAGATTTTCGATGTTTGGGGGATAGATTTCATGGGGCCGTTTCCCAGCTCTTTTGGGAACTTGTACATCCTTCTCGCTGTTGATTACGTCTCTAAATGGGTCGAGGCTGTGTCCAGCCGGACTAACGACAACAAGGTTGTCGTTAGGTTCCTTAAAGAAAACATTTTCTCCCGGTTTGGGCACCCCCGAGTGATCATTAGCGACATGTTCATCACAGAATACTGCATTTTATACCGCCCATTCTTACGCTCGGTTGTTTATAGGTAGGTGCTTTTAATCCGTGTTTGTTACATATTTGCAGGATACAGGTTCTCGGTTCTAAAACGGTGAAATTCATGGAAAACACGAAAAAATCCGGGTTCCTGCCAACCACTGAGAAAACACGGTCTCCGCTCGTCATCCGTTTGTTGCCAGATACCAGTTTAGGAAGACAAAATGTCAAATCAATGTCACCTTCATGCACAAGGCTCAATGGCAACAACAAGTTCCAAGAAATCTACGCGGAGCTCGAGGCAATCATGACAAAAGCATCCACAAAAGTCCACCTTTCCTCAACAGAAATTCTGGAAGAAATGTGAATGTATTTTCAGAAAATATATGTACCAGACAACAGGGGACAGCAGACCAGGGAAGCACAGAAAAACGGAGCACCCAATTCCTCTATACGGCCGCTGATCCGCGGCCAATAGAGGGTATTGGCCGCGGATCCGCGGCCATGTGGGGTCTTCATTCTGTCGTTTTTCATGGGCACTTTGGGTATTTCATTTTATGTCAGAATTTGCCCCTAGGGTTTCATTTCCCTGCCTATAAATACAGCAGATTTGAGCTAAGCCAAGAGGCATTCTTTTGTTCCTCTTTTTGTTAGGATTTAGTCTTTTTCCTCTTCTTCTTCATTTCTTTTTCCATGAAAATTGTAGTGAGAGCTTTATGAGTGGGAGATCAATGAAGATGAGGGTTTTGTATCATTCTCTTTTGTTTCTTCTTCCCCTTGAGATTCTTGCTTTCTCTTGATCATTCAACCTCTTCATTGAGCTTGAATGGTTAAGGGTTAGTTATTGATCTCAAGGGTCGCATTTTCTTATGTAATTAGCGCTTCATTTCATATGCGTTCTCTACCCTTCTCTTGATCTTGCAACCTCTTGATTGAGCTTGCAAGTTTAAGGGTTGGCTATTGATCACATGCTTGTCTTGAGTTCTAGTTTCTTGTTCTTTTTATTGCTTATTTATTACTTGCTTTTTATTACCTTGCTTTTCTTTCTCGCAATTTATATTCATGCACTTTAATTACTTGTTTGTAATCTTTTCTTTTCTTTGTTCTTTTCTTTTTGTTCTCTCTTTTTGGTTCTTTTTTGTGAATGAATGTAATTGTCGTTGTTAAGAAATAATACGGTATTATAAGTTAACGTTTCTTTGCCCATTTCCTTTTCCCGTATTTTCCATTGAACTCCGCCCAAACGATACGCAAGCGCTCCGTTAGGCACCGTACCCTGACAAGGTAACGGTGATTCCTAACCGCGACCGGTTGCGTTCGGTTTGGCCGGAGGCGAAAGCAAGGGACAAGAACGGAAGGACAAGGGTAAATAAGCCGTATTCCATGAATACCGTGCTTAAATCCCCTAATCCACGTTGTTGCCGATTGCTCTAGCTTCAATTGGTCAAGATTCGGCTCAAAGGTTTTGAGTACGGATTTCTTTAGCTTATAATCTCGTATCTTTTTCTTAACAACTTTATACTTGCAAATATTACACATAGGTTAGATCAAACAAACATACACAAATTCTTTATTGACTCGTCTAAAACAAGAAAGGACATACAACCCTCTCCCTGTGGATCGACCCGTGCTCAACCGGCTAGCTGCATAGCGACACCGTCTTGATTGCGGTTAACTTTAATTCTTTCAACCAAATGGCGCCGTTGCCGGGGAGACGGTAGCGTATTTTCTTTCTTGTTATTCGGGTTAATATTCTTTTTGTATATATTTAAAAATAAAAAAATAAAAATAAAATAAAATAATCTTTTTGTTGTTTTTGATCATTTTTGTGGGCAAGAGTGCAGATTTTTGCAGATTTGCAAACTGCGATTGTGGGGAGCAAAGTGTACATTCAAGGCTAAGGTGATTGCAAAGTACAGTGTCAAAGATCCGGGTAGTTTGACCCGCGCAAGCGAACTTTTCAAGCTTACCGGATTTGATTCAACGGGGGTTTCCTAACCCAAAAACTTAACGGTACGTACTTTACTAACACCTTCTTCTCAAATCCGACGCGTCCAATATACTATTCTTTGCAGGATTCTTTGCAAGTTCGCTAACAAACGCTAAAAATTGACTAACCCGTATTTGTTGCAGTGCCGCGCTTAAACTAAAAAACGATTTTTTGATTCTTTATAGAATTTTTATTGAATTGCGCATTGCATCAATTAATACGGACTTAAGGGCAAGCGAACCCCACAATATACGGTAAAGGATTTCATCACCTTTTCCGTGGCCCACAAATCACGAACTTGAGCATAACGTTTACCCGCACAAATTTTAAAAGTAATTAGACTTTAAGCCTTAAGGACTTCACGCTCACTAGGAGAAGTTAACTGTGTTTAGAACCTCGCTTAACGGTATATTGTTTACGGGGTGTCTAGGAAAGTGTTAACGGCGCAACACCAAAAGAGAAAGGGTTATTTAATTAAGGAACTTCGCGAAAGCGTTGGAAAACCTCCCCTTATCTCTGCACTTACCTGGCCTCGTGATCAGTGTATCTTGAGCCCGTTTCTCGACACAGTTTTACTTCGACAATCAAGTTCTGGAGCAAGTCTAGTTGACCTAGGTGAACCCTAGAACGATTAGGTGTGTGGTATTTTTGTGTCGTAATTGTTTTTGTCCATATTCTTTTTGTGTGTATATTTCATTCTTCTGTTAATATATATCTAAAAAAATAAAATTAAAAAAAATAAAAATAAAAATAAAAAAAATCACATTCTTTTCCCCCTCCTTTTCTCTACCTTTCTCTCTCTCTCTTCAGATCATGGGTACCCCACCTCGAAAAACTCTTGCCGAACTTTGGTACCCACAACCAGACATTACTTCTTACGGTTCTTGTTTTGGTCGAACTTCGAACGATCCATCCATGCCAAAAATTTCTTTGAAAGATCGGATAGACGCGTCTAGGACGAACAACTGGACCCCGCAATCCACTTCGTATCAACCGTTTCAAACATTCACACCTTCTTGCGTTGATACCCCTTTTGAAAATCCAGTTGTAACCCCGAGACCTATGTCTATTGCTGAACGTATTGAACAATCTCGTAGCCGATCTTTCACTCCTTTCACCACTACAAATTCTTGGGATCAACAATTCCATTCACCTTCTTATCCCAATGTTGATCCCACTCCTGTCCAGCCATTCAATTCCTACCAGTCCTACCCAACTTTTACACCTTCCCTAGACATTGCTTCTACACAGCCTTTTGGGAGTTTTCAGTATCCAAACAACTTTGAATATTTTACTGAAACCCCTTCACAACCTATGTCTAGTCTGGAACAGTCGTTGGAAGATTTTAGGGTAGCGTCAAGCCAACAGATGATTGATTTGAATGCGTCCATGGCCGCCCTCATGCAACCTAGTGACCCGGTAGCTAGTTTTCAACTAGCTCAAACTTTTTCAATGTTTGATGAGGCGGCAGGACAGACTGTGAATTTGAGTGGAGAGAGTGAGATGTACCCCCTTCCAAATCAAACCTACCCATTCCAAATTGAATCCCACACCTCCTGTTTTGAAAGTCTATCGAGTATCCCACATGATTTATCAATTGAAGATAGAATGATGAATGAGTTGTGCGACTTCGTAGTATTTGAATTGCCCGATTGTGAAGGGACTCATCCAAGTGAAACCGATCCTAAACCTTTTGACCTCTACACCTCCACTTTAGAACCTGAATCGATTGATATCCATGCTTTTGTTAAGGTGTCAGAGAATTTTGATTTTCACTTAATCGAGGATATTGACGCTGGGGATATTTTGGATGATGAACACGTAGATTTGGCTGAGTTTGTCTTTTCAAATCATAATCCCGAGTCATTAAATGTTTTTCCCGAACCCCATATGCGTCTGGACTTTGAAGAGAAGTGCATGGATGTGCTAAATTTTGAGGAGAATATTGAGGATAGTTTTGAGGATGAACCAGTTTTGCTTGATGAGTCGAATTTTCCAATTCATCCTGTTCCTTCCACTGACTATGTACACCCTCCTGAACCTTTAACCGATACCCTTCCTCAACCACTTCCCTCCATCCTTTCCATCGTTCCGACCTTGCAAGAACCCGTATCATTTTCACTTCCTGTGTCTGGTTTACCAAGTTCGGCGTACCCATGGTTTCTTACGAATCTTGAGGGATTCGACCCAATTTCTCGACGAGTAAATATATTAGCACAATCACTTTTCACACATCGGTCATCACAAATTGTGCTAATCTATTTACTCCATTTGCACCCTCAAGTTCGTATTCCACTTCTTTTTCCCTTCCGCCATTCTTCTTCCTCTCATATACCGAGACCATATCCCGCTTCTCTCCGCATATGGTCTCGCGTATTCTCCATCTCTTTTCTCTACGCCTTCTTCCACCAACCTGTACATTATAGCGATAAAATCTTTGAATGGTTGGTGTTAACTTTTGGCCTGTGTAAGGCCTTGTATAGCTTGATACTGTTCTTTCCCCCCTAATCCTGAACTTCAACGCTTAACAGTGGAAACACTGTTTTACTTAAGTTTGGGGGGGACACCTTTTTTGTATATATATATTTTTTGGTTTTTCTTTTTGTATATAATTTGTTTTTAAGGAGCGCCGGCAATTTTGACCATCTTGGTTTAGCCTGACAGTGAGGGCACTGTCAAGTTTAAGTTTGGGGGTGTGCTCGGTAAGCTTTCTTCCTTCGCATTCATTTGTATATTTTGCATTTGCATACTTTATTAAAAACCCACAAAAATTGAAAATTTTCCAAAAAATATAAAAACTTTGTCGTCAAGTTAGCTAATAGGGTAACTTAGATCTTTATTCCGAAAGTTTAGTTGATATGATAGAAATAACTAAATTCTAGGCTTAGGAATTGAAAACCCTAAAAATAACCCTCATTCTGTTTAAACTTGGTAAGTATACGTCCTTACAGTTTTTTTTGAGAAATAAGTAATCTTGAGTTCAGTTCTTTAGTTAAGTCAAGATGAAGGGAAAGTATTGATGCTTTACTAGAGGATAAGTCTGAAAAATAGTTTCTTTTCTTGAGTTCAAATTTAGAAAGTATATACCCTACAACTGCACCTACACGTACTTTGAAACTTGGGATAGTAGAGGATACCTAGAAATACTCTTGCCTAAAAGCCTAGTATGAAAGAAAAAACGGTATTTAAAGCTAAACACCAAAAGAGCATGTGAAAAATATATCCGGTCTTGAAAAAGAAAAAGAAAAAGAAAAAGAAAAAGAAAAAAATAGAATAAAGTCAAGACCTGGAAACTGCTATTTACGCTTTAAAGTTCACACATTCAGTAATCGGTCGTTAGTGCCTCAAGAAGCATTAATAGTCGCATGAAAGGTGTGTGAGCAAATCCGTCCATCCTTAATGAAAAGAAGTAGTATTAGGTATTAGGGCAAGGGTATTATAGCATGAATTGAATTCTTGAATGTAGGGGTGCAAATATACACACACGTAGGGGTATACAATCGATGTTTGAATAAAAGATAGAAATGAAGAATAAGACTTGTGTTTTCTGTAAAGTTGATAAAAATCCCTGATTTGAGACCACACTTTTAGAAGGAAAACTCAGGAGAACCAACATCTTTCTAAACTTTTTTTGGAACGTATATGATCTAAAGTTAAATAGATAGGAGGTGTGAAGCAATAAGGGTTGGATATTTCTAACTTAGGGTGATAGAATTTCTAACGTAAATACTAAACTGTAGGAGTAGAATCGATGTTAACTTATGACACTAGCTTGACGGGATTTTGTGGGTGTAATCCGCTGAAAACCCTCAGGAGACAACACTCCTCCTACTAGGGACACCTAGAGGTTTAACGGCTTGTTGCACGCGCTCAGTGCAATCGCGTTCCCTGCGAAAGTGCGGTTAGGATTTTATTTTTTGTGAATAATTGGTTTTGCTCGGGACGAGCAAAAGTTAAGTTTGGGGGTATTTGTTCATCACAGAATACTGCATTTTATACCGCCCATTCTTACGCTCGGTTGTTTATAGGTAGGTGCTTTTAATCCGTGTTTGTTACATATTTGCAGGATACAGGTTCTCGGTTCTAAAACGGTGAAATTCATGGAAAACACGACAAAATCCGGGTTCCTGCCAACCACTGAGAAAACACGGTCTCCGCTCGTCATCCGTTTGTTGCCAGATACCAGTTTAGGAAGACAAAATGTCAAATCAATGTCACCTTTATGCACAAGGCTCAATGGCAACAACAAGTTCCAAGAAATCTACGCGGAGCTCGAGGCAATCATGACAAAAGCATCCACAAAAGTCCACCTTTCCTCAACAGAAATTCTGGAAGAAATGTGAATGTATTTTCAGAAAATATATGTACCAGACAACAGGGGACAGCAGACCAGGGAAGCACAGAAAAACGGAGCACCCAATTCCTCTATACGGCCGCGGATCCGCGGCCAATAGAGGGTATTGGCCGCGGATCCGCGGCCATGTGGGGTCTTCATTCTGTCGTTTTTCATGGGCACTTTGGGTATTTCATTTTATGTCAGAATTTGCCCCTAGGGTTTCATTTCCCTGCCTATAAATATAGCAGATTTGAGCTAAGCCAAGGGGCATTCTTTTGTTCCTCTTTTTGTTAGGATTTAGTCTTTTTCGTCTTCTTCTTCATTTCTTTTTCCATGAAAATTGTAGTGAGAGCTTTATGAGTGGGAGATCAATGAAGATGAGGGTTTTGTATCATTCTCTTTTGTTTCTTCTTCCCCTTGAGATTCTTGATTTCTCTTGATCATTCAACCTCTTCATTGAGCTTGAATGGTTAAGGGTTAGTTATTGATCTCAAGGGTTGCATTTTCTTATGTAATTAGCGCTTCATTTCACATGCGTTCTCTACCCTTCTCTTGATCTTGCAACCTCTTGATTGAGCTTGCAAGTTTAAGGGTTGGCTATTGATCACATGCTTGTCTTGAGTTCTAGTTTCTTGTTCTTTTTATTGCTTATTTATTACTTGCTTTTTATTACCTTGCTTTTCTTTCTCGCAATTTATATTCATGCACTTTAATTACTTGTTTGTAATCTTTTCTTTTCTTTGTTCTTTTCTTTTTGTTCTCTCTTTTTGGTTCTTTTTTGTGAATGAATGTAATTGTCGTTGTTAAGAAATAATACGGTATTATAAGTTAACGTTTCTTTGCCCATTTCCTTTTCCCGTATTTTCCATTGAACTCCGCCCAAACGATACGCAAGCGCTCCATTAGGCACCGTACCCTGACAAGGTAACGGTGATTCCTAACCGCGACCGGTTGCGTTCGGTTTGGCCGGAGGCGAAAGCAAGGGACAAGAACGGAAGGACAAGGGTAAATAAGCCGTATTCCACGAATACCGCGCTTAAATCCCCTAATCCACGTTGTTGCCGATTGCTCTAGCTTCAATTGGTCAAGATTCGGCTCAAAGGTTTTGAGTACGGATTTCTTTAGCTTATAATCTCGTATCTTTTTCTTAACAACTTTATACTTGCAAATATTACACATAGGTTAGATCAAACAAACATACACAAATTCTTTATTGACTCGTCTAAAACAAGAAAGGACATACAACCCTCTCCTTGTGGATCGACCCGTGCTCAACCGGCTAGCTGCATAGCGACACCGTCTTGATTGCGGTTAACTTTAATTCTTTCAACCACGACAATGGAAGTCATTTCTGCAATAAAACTTTCGAAGCTTTGATGCGGAAATATTCCATTAATCATAAGCTCTCTACGCCCTACCACCCCCAAACCTGCGGGCAGGCCGAAGTTTCAAATCGGCAAATCAAGCAGATACTGGAGAAGACGGTTTCCAAGAACCGTAAGGATTGGTCGCTGAAACTCACTGATGCCCTTTGGGCATTTCGAACCGCTTATAAGACCGACCTTGGCATGTCTCCCTATCGGCTTGTGTACGGAAAAGCCTGCCACCTACCTGTCGAAATAGAGCATCGCGCATTTTGGGCGATAAAGGAGCTGAATCTGTCTCTCGAGGATGCGGGCAGCCATCGGAAGCTGCAGTTGAACGAACTAAGCGAGCTTAGGGATGAGGCTTACGATAACGCGGTTGTCGTTAAGAATCGAACGAAGGTGTTTCACGATAAACACCTTTTGCGCAAAACCTTCGTACCTGGTCAGCAGGTACTGCTTTACGACACCCGACTTCATTTCCATCCAGGAAAGCTCAGATCTCGCTGGAAAGGGCCGTATTTTGTGCGGGATGTGTATCCGCAGGGCGCTGTGGATTTGGAAAATCCAAAGGACGGTTCACTTTTCAAAGTAAACGGACACCGATGCAAACCGTACCTTAGCGCCGAACCAACAGAGGAGCTCCTGTTCTTACAGGAGCCGGTTTACCCTGAATGATCTTCCTCTGCCTACCTCCAAACTTCGGTTATCCAGCCAAGAACAGTGGACACTGTTCCAAATAAGTTTGGGGGTACGTATAAACCATTTTGTATATATTTGTGTATATTCTTTTTCTTTTTCCTTTTTCTTTAAAAACAAAAATAAAAAAAAATTGTGTTTCGCTAACCGACAATTTTGACCCTTCAAATGATCTCTTCATGCAACGACAGTGAGGACACTGTCCAGTTTAAGTTTGGGGGTACACTCGGTATGCATTTCTTACCTTCGCATTCATATGTATATTTTTCATCTGCATATTAAAATCCATAAAATCCATAAAAATGTGAAAATTTTCTAAAAATATAAAAACTTTTCTGTCAAGTTAGCTAGTGGAAGAACTCTGATTCAACATTTCGACGGTTTTGTTTGAAAAAAAATAGGAATAACTAAATCTTATGTTTAGATTTTGAAAACCTGAAAGATAACTCTTCTTTGAAGTTAACTATAGCTGATATACGTCTTTACATCACACTACACGTGTCATGAGTTTTTGGGAATTAGATGACAAGTCTTTTATGTTTGAAAACTTTTAAACAGATAAATGATTTTCTGAGGATCAAATAGGTTTGTTCTGAAATAAGTAATGTCAAGAATAGTTTATGAAGTAAAGCGAATATGAAGGAATGTTATTGATGCCGTAATTGGAACTAAGTCTGAAAAATAACCCATCTGAAACTTGATTGGAATGATTACACACCGAACCCACTAAACACGTCTTTTATCCAAAAAAAATAATTGAACTGCCGGTTATATCTCCGTTCGTATTAAATCATCTGATTTTCACACCAAACTGTCTTTTGTTTTTGGACCTAGGTAACTTGAGTAATTAAGTCCGCTGGGGTGTTTCTACACCTAATGCCCTAAAATCAACTGGTTGGGTGCATTGGCCCAAAGCTCGCTAAGAAGCCTAGAAAGTCCATATTAAAACAAAGTCAAGCAAGTGTTCTCTCCGAGTTAAAATTCCTAGCGGTTCTTTGTGTGAGAATAATCTTGATAAAAGACAGGCTTTTATAAAAATTTTAGCGGAGATATGAAGGTTTTATTCTATGATAAAGACTATTGCACGTTCACAGAGGTGTGTATGAAATGAAAACAAGAAAAAGGTGGAGTGAAGAATACGACTTAGTTTCCTGTTAAGGAAGATAGAAATTCTGAAGCTGAAACCTTACTGGAAAACGAAACTTGAAAAATGCTTAACTCTTTATAAAACTTATGTGATCCTTTTAAAATTGTTATCTGGGCTTTATTGTGCGACATGATGACTTTAATCGATCCTTCTGGAACTTAACGACACTATTTGCACTGCATGTAAAGACATATAAAATCTATAGTTAAATAAGAAGCGAGGTGTGAAAAATAAAGGTTCGATGGTCTAGACTTAGGATTATAGAATTGTTATTTTCTAAAACAAAACTTTAAGGTTTGAATCTTAGTTATTTTACAAAACCAACTTGACCGGATTTTGTGGGTAGTATCCGCTGAAAACCCTCAGGAGACAACACTCCTCCTACTAGGGACACCTAGAGGTTTAACGGCTTGTTGCACAAGCTCAGTGCAATCGCGTTCCCTGCGAAAGTGAGGTTAGGAAATTTTTTGTGAATAAATTGGCTTTGCTCGTGACGAGCAAATGATAAGTTTGGGGGTATTTGTTCATATCAGATTTTTTCATTTTCATACCGCCCAATTTTTATCACATTGCATATCGGTAGATACTCTTGAGCCATGTTTACTAGTCACTTGCAGGATACAGGTTCTCGGTTCTAAAAACGGTGAAATTCATGGAAAACACGACAAAATCCGGGTTCCTGCCAACCACTGAGAAAACACGGTCTCCACTCTTCATCCGTATATTGCCAGATACCAGTTTAGGAAGACAAAATGGCAAATCAATGTCATTTTCATGCACAAGGCTCAATGGCAGCATAAGATCCAAGAAATCTACGCGGAGCTCGAGCAAATCATGACAAAAACATCCACATCAAAACACCTTTGGCTCAACAGAAATTCTGGAAAAATCGCGAAGCAAAAGTCATATTCCAGAATAAAGGACATGAAAGACCAGGGAAGCCCAAAAAAGAAGAGAGCCCAACTCCTCCAAAGGGCCGCGGAACCGCGGCCAATAAGGGGTCTAGGCCGCGGTTCCGCGGCCATATGGTGGCGGCAGTTGACCATTTCTTAGGGGTATTTTTGTCTCTTCATATTGTGGCAGATTGTTGCCCTAGATTTTCAGTTTCCAGCCTATAAATTGTTAGTTATATGTATGCCCTAGAGGCCATTACTGTACATAGGATGTATATTGTAGTGGATGCTGGGACGTATATAGGGAGGACTTTCTTGCTCGACATGATAGTATGCTATCTGGTTACACTTTACCTTAACGTGTATGCTGATTGTCTCTCTGTTACATGTTGGTAAAGCCCTTAGGATCTGTACTTGACTACCTGGACTATGATGCGGATCATACTAGTGGGGACATGGTAGTCTATAAGTACATCCTTCAAAGTCCCTAGTCGTGGGTGTATCGAGACGGGGCATCGATATACCAGAGTAGACTAGCGTGTACCTTCTCGACCTATGTAGATGGGCGATGGATGATCCCATATCCATCGGTGTTTGACATCAGAGGAGATATACGGGTGCTCAGTAGAGACTGGGTACACTGGACGGACTCGCCGAGAACTCCCAGATGGTATTATACCTCACGTCAGATGGCAGTTCTCTGGTGACACTGGTACAGAGTAGTCTGTTGACCCGAGATCGTCATAGAGTCTTGTATGGTTCCCACTGTGCTTTGATTTCCATCTTACCACGTCCAAGAGGGCGTGCAAAACGGTGGTTTTTGGGTACAGTCCCGAGTCACATGGAGGCAATGAGCGATAGGAGGGGATTCGTCTCTCCCGGTATATGGGGGTTGATGTTGCACTGTGTTCGATCGGCTATAACAGGAAGTCCCTGGCCAGGGCTGCTCAGAGAATTGCTGGTAAGTGTTACCAGTAGTTTCTCGACCCGTTATGAGCCTCATATCGACACGACTTATTGAGCTATTGGGGTCTGACGTTTACCACCCCTAGGCGAGATATGCGACATATCAGACGATCAGACCGGACTGTACGGTAGTGTTACTGGTCGGATTCACTGGAGTGTGAGCGGGCTTGCTCGTCGATCTTCAGATCGCTCAATACCCGGGTGGCCGTTACGTTTAGCAGACCGCTTGCGGCTTGTGGATGTTTGATATGATCATCATCCGCTGCCGGCGTATTGACGAGTCTTTAGAGTCCTACACAGAGGTTTCCTGGGTCAAGCGAAACGAAATAGGAGCGCATATGAGATATGTGCGGGACCGAGAATAATGCGTGTATGTGATACCGTATTCTATTCTCGCGATAAATATATCGAATGGTTGTATGCGATATAACCTGGTTATCGATTCAAGCGTTGATTCGATAAGCCGATATATTAGATACCAGTCGGTTATGTGCGCATGACCGGATCATTGAATCAAGTGTTAATTTAATGATTTAATGTATAATTATATATTTGATATATTACTTTGCATTAACTAGTATCGGTTCACTTTAGACGGATTTTCTCACTCGGATGTGCGCATTGTATATGCGATATACTTTTGTGCACTTGATTGTATCATGTTTGATGATGCATACCACTTTGGTTAAGTGTAAAGTTTGAACCATGGTTGTGTTTATGTTTAGGGTTTTATTTTCTTAATTATTCATTTATTCTTTATGATAAATGAATAAAAGAAAGTGAGAAAAGAAAATGAGAAAAGAATGGTGGCTTCTTTTGTTGTTTAGTTGAAACTTCATGAACCTTTGACCTAAGTCCACCATTCTTATCTCATTCTTAACCCTAACCATACAACTAACCTTGGTTAACTCTCTACACTTTACCATAGTTAGTATTATGATAAGAATTCATTTTTCTTTTCATTTTCTTTTAACTTATCATAATGTTTTTCTTCTTCTTCTTCATGCTTCAAGTGAAGAAGCTTGAAGTCCATCAATGGTGATTGATGCATATGAGTGAGAAATCCAATTCTAAAGTCTACCCACTTCCTATTTCTTCATCCTCTACCTCTTGCCAAGTAGTAGAGTGTGTTTCCTACACAAGATTTTAGGGTTTGGTGAAGGTGGAGCTTGATTCATCGATGCCTCGACGTAGATCATCTTCGGCATGGACATCGACGACCTAGCTTGCCCATTCTCCGACGAAGTCGACTCTAGAGCCCGGATTTGATTTGGACAGCGGAGATGACCTCGTTGCGGAGCCGTGGAGGTGGATATCCGGATCTACAAAGGTTGTAATTTCCGTATCTCTTTAGTTAACTGTTAACTAGTTCTTGTTCGCCTAGATATCTAGCAAACGATCCGTACTTTAGGGTTTGTAGACACCATAATTTTTGAAATTGCCATGGTTGATGGCTTGGGAGACCTCACTAGAGTGCCTAGGAACCCTGCAGTGGTATCAGAGCCTAGCTAGAGCCTTAGGCGAAGTCCAGACGGAAATTGAAGTCCGAACGAACCCGAAACCCCGATTCAAAGTTGCTCTCTGTACATCTTTTAAAAACAGGGAATTTTCAGTATTAAAAATATTCAGAGAAACATGCAGGAATATCTAAGAGTTACTGTGAAGACGTAAGCCCTAATTCCCTTAAAGCGCCGCGCTTCCGCGGCACGAGCCTGGCTTGTGCCGCGCAAGCGCGGCGGTTTTGTCGTGTTGTGAGGTCTTGACAGCACAGTAACTCCTATTTAACATTTCTGGTATTCCTGGATATTTTTAATATATTTTCAAGAGTTGATTTTTCTGAGTTGATTTGGGGATTCGGAATTTCGATCGGGATATCAAATTTTGTCTGTGTGGCTTTCCGGATAAATTTTAGAATATGTTAAAAAGTTCGACCGGATATAAATACCCAACTTTTCCCCTGTCGGGAAATTTCCAAGTGTTGGATTTTTCCGTAGTTTAACGACGTTCTAAGTAGTGCAAGTAACGCGATGGTCCCTCTAGAAGACACAAACCTTAACTCGATTATGTGACCGTCTTGAACTGCCCTTTGAACCTTCGGGTTTGGGGCAGTACGGCGTGCCACATGTGAGGCGTTGGCTTGACCCTTCTACGGCTGGATCGTTGGTACTGAGGTACGAACGGAATGTTGTTAGACTTGTTTCAAGTGTTGATCTGTTTCGGGAAAACTTGGGTGTTCGATTGTTCGATCGAAAAGTTTAACATTTTCTGTTTATCTGGAATGGGATACAATAATTGGAATTCACAATAGTTATGTGATAACTGAATGAATGTTATAAACGTAGCAATTTAGTCTCACTTGATCGGTTGCCACGGAATTTTGATATGATCAAAAGTCCGTCGCAATCACGTAGCGTACGCGGATACTCGCCGGGTAAACTTAATAGACAGCTTCACTCCATAGCCCCGACCAAGTGACTGTAGGAGAACCCCGTCGCCGAAAGCATCCGTCCGGGTGCTTGCGGTAGCGGTGTTCCACCTTGGTGCACTTCGTCGACGGTATCGGGGGTGCAGCCGTCTACTGAAGTTTGCGACGAGCATTCGATCAGGATGTCGGGAATCTTGTTGAATTGCCCGACTTGATATTGAAAAGAGTTTTCGATTTTGAGACTAAAATGCGGGGTTTATAATTGTTAGGCATGCGATGTCTAAGTAATTCATTTGGTCAGGCATGCGATGTCTGAGGTGGTTGCGGATTCCAACTGTTGTAGTTTTACACTTTCTTTTCTGTGACCGTAAGTGTAATATGTGATATCGCCGGTTTCGTTGCTATACGTCAACGACAATTGGGATGGACATATTTACTTACGTTGATGACATGTGATGTTATGTGTTGCTGGATATGTTATATTGGATCGTCGTGTTTGAATAGCCGGGGGTTTTTATGTGAGATGAGTGTTTTTCATTTTCATTCATGTAAAAACTTGTATGTAATATTCTTTTATTGGGGCGCTTCCAGGTTGCGGGAGTTGTCACCTGTTGTATATTATTTACTTTTCCGCACTAGGATAGACCCAAGGAGGAGGGCACAAGTAACCGGGTTCTGGAGTCCAGTGGGAGATCAACTCGAGGAGTCGAGTCCGGGTCTCCTAACTCTAGAATTGGTAGGGTTGCTTGCCGCTCTCGTAGGGGTCTAGGGGTGTGGGTTTGGCTATTCATCACGACCGTGGAATCCGTGTTTTATACTGGCTCGTATTGAAAACACGGACGTCCTAGTATATCCAATATTTCATATGATTCTTCTGCTGCGATATCTGTGATGAGATCATGTGATGTTTCTGTGATGGATATAGTATATAGTATATATGATATATTATATAGACGTTACTTATGTTTTACACCCGCGCTAGCCCTGCCCTGCTCTGCCGTTAGTTACCTAACCTAACGGTGCACGAGGGGACATCGAGGCGAATGCGGATGGCATAAGTGTACGTCATATCTATCTGTGATGTTTAGGTACTTAAATGATGGGACTTCATTAATGTGATTAATGAAATAAAAGAAACCTAAGATGTTGTAGAATCGAATTTCAAAATAAAACAGGTAGCTACAGTTCTTGCTTTGCACAGAGGTATATGTGATATATCCTGCACCTCATCCGACGAGGAAAGGACCGAGATCCCTTCACCGGGAGTGACTCCTTTAGCAATAACTGGCAGATGCTACACACTCGGTTTGTCTTTTGATTGCTTTTAAGTGTTTTTGATTTGCACAGCGATATATATGATATATCCCGCACCTCATTCGACGAGGAAAGGACCGACGATCCCTTCACCGGGAGTGACTCCTTTAGCAAAACTAGAAAAGCCTCAAAAGCACTCCATTTCAAAAATCATTCGATCCTACAACGATATCAAGTTCATTACGCAATAGGTTTTCAGAAAAACCTGTCGTAGCCCTCCGTCATTTCAGATAAGTAGTAGTTAGTATTCGTGCTACGTTTGTTGGCCTGCGTCAAGGCGTAGTGTGCGGTAGCTAACTGGTGCTTATCTGCATAAGCATATGATGTGATTGGATTAGGGTAGTCGTGCGACTTTGTTGGCCTGCGTCAAGGGTCGTGCGGGTGGGTTTAATTCAATCAGGAAATGACGGGTTGAACTTGACTAGCGGACTATGGTTTGTTGGCCTGCGTCAAGGTCATAGGACGCTAGGGGCAAAATATTATCGGGAATTTCAAGTGTTGAGATTTGCAATGAGATTGCATACCTTCTATGAGATAGTTGGATCCCGATACCCGCTGCGAGTAAGTGTTACTCCTGGGAGAGTTTTATACATTACAATTAGCCGATCAAGTAGGTGTCTAGAAAGGTGTTAACGGGGTTACGCCTCTGGGAAAACGAGGTTTACATTAATTAGGTTCGTGCGAAAGCACGGGGGACCTCCCTCAAAGTACCGACACTGGCCTGGCTGAAAGATTGGCGAACTTGTAGTGTGTAATTAATCCCGGCTAGTCTTTCCTTTTAGGGTTTGAAGGAAGATTTGATAAAAAGCAGTGGGAGCCATCCTGATTAGATAAAATAAAAACCAATCTATTCTTGACAGAGCGCACGCTGAGTGTTTTCTTCTCTCTCTCTCCTGGTAGCGACCATATCACGCCTTAATCAAGATAATAATACGGAATATTGACCGAACCCACTTGTTATACTGAGCTGGGGAACGTTGGTCCCGCTCCAACTTATAATTGTTATAAGACAGAGCAGGAAATTGGGGATTACCAGAATTCCTGTGCCGCCCAAACGAAGAGAGTGCATGCTGATGCATCATCTTCGGGTGTGTTCATTATACAGAACTGTTTCTCAGTATCCTTTACGTCCTGGGTATGTGATACCAGATCAGGATCCCAGATATGTAATCTGTTACATAGGGCTACAGAAAGCTAGAGAACTGAGAACGGGTGATAAGTTTCATGAGGCAGAAAACGGGGCAAGTGTTGCAGCCAAGTCTGTCGGTCACTGTAACCCTGTATTGCAATACATTGATTCTGAACGAATGTTGTTAGATATCGAACCTGATATACAAAATCATATCTATCTCTTTATTAGTAAAGAAAGGATATAATTCTGTATTGTTGGATAATGTTTTGAACATTTCCTATATCAAAAGTTGATCGGTTCAGGCATGTTATCTAAAAGCATTGATGTTCTAAATCAAACTACAGTTCTTGGTATATGGAACACACACAAGAGGAAGAGTTCAGAAATGAACGAATTCTTCTTGAGGCATTGTAGACTAGGTCAGATCAATGTGACCCGACTAGCTAGAGTTACATAAAGATGCATATTTAAATCAGTTTGAATTTACATCTTGTGAAACTCGCCAGTCATGTCACAAAGATAAGATGACCTCAGCTCTGTTTATTGGAAACAGAGAAAGAGTTAGAGAACTCTTAGGATAATACATGTTGATGTATGTAGGTCCCCTGTCTACACATGCCAAGACTAGTTCTTTATACTTCATTATGTTCTCTGATGATCTCTTTAGATTCAGACCTATGTTCCTGTTGAAACACAAGTCCGAACCTTTTGAGATATTCACGGAATATAAGTTAGAAGTAGAGAACTAATACGGGTATAAGTATTATGTCCTATGATGAGATCAGGGAGGAGAATACTTGAGCACGAAATTCCTGGACTATTCTAAAGGAGAATGAGATTCTCTCTCAGCATTACTCCTCTGAATACACCATAGCACGATGGTGTATCAGGGCGGAGCAATCACACCCTATATGATAAGGTGTGTTCTATGATGTGTACTACTGAGTTACCTATTTCCTTTTGGGTGTTATGCACTTGAGAAGCTGCATACCTATTGAATAGGGTTCGAATCAAATCAGTTGCCTACCACTTCATATGTGATATGGAAAGGGAAGAGCCCATATCTTAAGTTAGTTAAGATTTGGGGTTGTCCGGCCTATGTCTAAAAGCATAATCCGGACAAGCTCGAGGCAAGGCCTGTTATGTAGAACTGGAAGTGTTCCAGCTATACAAACTGCAGCTGATGATTTGAAAGAACCAAAGGATTCAGTAGATACCAACGAACCTCAGCCTCTCCGCCGATCTAGTAGGGTTTTCTCACCCACCTGAGAGATACATTGGTTTCTCTATGACAGTGGGAGCGAGGATTGCATCATGAGATGATGACCCAACTAGTTTCGAGCTGGCCATCAGGAGTAAGACTCTGTAAGAATGGCTGGATGTTTAGTGATCTGAGATGGAATCCTTATACACCAACAAAGTATGGACTTTGGTTGCTATATCTGAAGGGTTAAATCCCCATCAGGAGCAAGTATATCTTGAGAAGATTACCTGGTGTAGATGGAAAAGTTGAGACTTTCAAAGCTAGACTTGTTAAAAGTTTGCATCATTTACCAGGCGTGGATTATGATGAAACCTTTTCAAGGATCTATGCTTAAGTCCATCCAGATCCTACTTACCACGGCTACATACCATGACTACGATATCTGGTGGTTGGGTGTCTTGACTGCTTTTCTAAATGATGATTTAGAAGAGTGCGTCTGTAAGTACACAGCCAGAGGGCTTCGTAGACAGTGGGAGCAGCGGAAACGTGTGCAAGATGCTCTATAGGATAAAGCAGGCATCGCGGAGTTGGAACATCTATTTTGATGAATTAGTCAAAGAGTTTGACATCATCAAAATGGTAGATGAACCTTGTATAAACAAAAAGGTAGTAGGGAGTATGGTGACGATCCTCGTAGAGTACGTGGATGACATACTCTTGATAAGAAAAGAGTTTCTTATGCTATGCTCGATCAATCTCCGCTTATCACAATGATTCTCCATATAGGATCAAAGTGATACCTCCTAAATCCTGGATTTTGGATCTATGAGATAGATTTAATTGGATGTTAGGATTCTCACTAGTTGTAGTGAGACGGTATCAACCGATCCTGGGAAGAATCACTGGAATAGTTCCAGGATGATAAAGACGACTGAATATCAGTCGCAGGCATTGTCTTTACCCTCAGTAAAGGGACGGTATGTTGGAAGAGTTCCAAGCAGGATACCGTGACATACTAGACGATAAAGGCAGGATACATCGCTACTTAAGATGCTACCAAAGAGGCTGTTTGGGTGTATATTGGTTCATGAGATGAACTATGTTCCTACCATTGTGTGACAATGGAGTTGTGGCTTATGCCAAGGAACGCCGGTCCCATCAGTGATCCAGACTTATTCTAAGGCAGCATCGCCTGATCATGGAGATGGTTGATCTCCAGGGTGATCGAGGTTGGGAGAGTAGACTCAGAGGACAACACAGCGGATCCACTCACAAAGGCCTGTTCCCAGAGAGAGACTTTTATGGGATGGTTGAGTATGAGATACTGCAACCACTGCTACAGATGGCCCTAGTGCAAGTGGGAGATTGTTAGTTATATGTATGCCCTAGAGGCCATTACTGTACATAGGATGTATATTGTAGTGGATGCTGGGACGTATATAGGGAGGACTTTCTTGCTCGACATGATAGTATGCTATCTGGTTACACTTTACCTTAACGTGTATGCTGATTGTCTCTCTGTTACATGTTGGTAAAGCCCTTAGGATCTGTACTTGACTACCTGGACTATGATGCGGATCATACTAGTGGGGACATGGTAGTCTATAAGTACATCCTTCAAAGTCCCTAGTCGTGGGTGTATCGAGACGGGGCATCGATATACCAGAGTAGACTAGCGTGTACCTTCTCGACCTATGTAGATGGGCGATGGATGATCCCATATCCATCGGTGTTTGACATCAGAGGAGATATACGGGTGCTCAGTAGAGACTGGGTACACTGGACGGACTCGCCGAGAACTCCCAGATGGTATTATACCTCACGTCAGATGGCAGTTCTCTGGTGACACTGGTACAGAGTAGTCTGTTGACCCGAGATCGTCATAGAGTCTTGTGTGGTTCCCACTGTGCTTTGATTTCCATCTTACCATGTCCAAGAGGGCGTGCAAAACGGTGGTTTTTGGGTACAGTCCCGAGTCACATGGAGGCAATGAGCGATAGGAGGGGATTCGTCTCTCCCGGTATATGGGGGTTGATGTTGCACTGTGTTCGATCGGCTATAACAGGAAGTCCCTGGCCAGGGCTGCTCAGAGAATTGCTGGTAAGTGTTACCAGTAGTTTCTCGACCCGTTATGAGCCTCATATCGACACGACTTATTGAGCTATTGGGGTCTGACGTTTACCACCCCTAGGCGAGATATGCGACATATCAGACGATCAGACCGGACTGTACGGTAGTGTTACTGGTCGGATTCACTGGAGTGTGAGCGGGCTTGCTCGTCGATCTTCAGATCGCTCAATACCCGGGTGGCCGTTACGTTTAGCAGACCGCTTGCGGCTTGTGGATGTTTGATATGATCATCATCCACTGCCGGCGTATTGACGAGTGTTTAGAGTCCTACACAGAGGTTTCCAGGGTCAAGCGAAACGAAATAGGAGCGCATATGAGATATGTGCGGGACCGAGAATAATGCGTGTATGTGATACCGTATTCTATTCTCGCGATAAATATATCGAATGGTTGTATGCGATATAACCTGGTTATCGATTCAAGCGTTGATTCGATAAGCCGATATATTAGATACCAGTCGGTTATGTGCGCATGACCGGATCATTGAATCAAGTGTTGATTTAATGATTTAATGTATAATTATATATTTGATATATTACTTTGCATTAACTAGTATCGGTTCACTTTAGACGGATTTTCTCACTCGGATGTGCGCATTGTATATGCGATATACTTTTGTGCACTTGATTGTATCATGTTTGATGATGCATACCACTTTGGTTAAGTGTAAAGTTTGAACCATGGTTGTGTTTATGTTTAGGGTTTTATTTTCTTAATTATTCATTTATTCTTTATGATAAATGAATAAAAGAAAGTGAGAAAAGAAAATGAGAAAAGAATGGTGGCTTCTTTTGTTGTTTAGTTGAAACTTCATGAACCTTTGACCTAAGTCCACCATTCTTATCTCATTCTTAACCCTAACCATACAACTAACCTTGGTTAACTCTCTACACTTTACCATAGTTAGTATTATGATAAGAATTCATTTTTCTTTTCATTTTCTTTTAACTTATCATAATGTTTTTCTTCTTCTTCTTCATGCTTCAAGTGAAGAAGCTTGAAGTCCATCAATGGTGATTGATGCATATGAGTGAGAAATCCAATTCTAAAGTCTACCCACTTCCTATTTCTTCATCCTCTACCTCTTGCCAAGTAGTAGAGTGTGTTTCCTTCACAAGATTTTAGGGTTTGGTGAAGGTGGAGCTTGATTCATCGATGCCTCGACGTAGATCATCTTCGGCATGGACATCGACGACCTAGCTTGCCCATTCTCCGACGAAGTCGACTCTAGAGCCCGGATTTGATTTGGACAGCGGAGATGACCTCGTTGCGGAGCCGTGGAGGTGGATATCCGGATCTACAAAGGTTGTAATTTCCGTATCTCTTTAGTTAACTGTTAACTAGTTCTTGTTCGCCTAGATATCTAGCAAACGATCCGTACTTTACGGTTTGTAGGCACCATAATTTTTGAAATTGCCATGGTTGATGGCTTGGGAGACCTCACTAGAGTGCCTAGGAACCCTGCATAAATAGCCCAGAACTTTGTGAAGGGAGGGGGGTCCATAATCTTGTATTTTCTTTTCTAGGTTTAGTGTTGTTTCTTCTTCCTCTTCTCATCTCTTCTCCATTAAAACTTGTGGTGAGCTTGTGAGTGAAGAATGATGAATAAAGAAGAACCGTTTATTATTTTGCTTGTCTTATTATCTTGTTAATTGTTGTAATTTTCATTTGTTAACTAGTTGTTGTTATTTCTTGTTGTTCCTTTCTTCTCTCTTTTTCTTTATCCTTAACACAACCATGATGCTTATGCTTGATCCTTGCCGAGGTGAGGTCGCAAATAGCTAGTTGTTATCTTCTAATCTCTTTCTTTCTATCTTCCTCTTTTGTTTTGTTTTATTTTTCCGTATCATGATGTGTGAGTAGTTTCATACTTGTTAGGGTAGGATAAGGGAAGTTTGAGAGAAGGAAATCTCTCTCACTCTTTCCTTGCCCAACAACGTAATTCGAATCCCGTTAATTGAACCACAATCCGCTCCTTACGGAACCCTATCCTACATGATAGCGGTGATTCCGTAATGAGACCGGTTGTGGTTGAATTAACCGGAGGTTATGGCTAAGAGCCAAGAACGGACGGACAAGCACCAAAAGGAAGAACTTATGCGTTGGAAAGCCTAGCTTATACTCGCAAGTTTCTTCCTAGTCGTGCTAATCCCCGTTGTTGCCGATTACCGTAACACCGATATTAAGAGGGGCAACGAAAGATGTGGGAGACTCCTAACTCAAACTAACCTAATCCTAACCCTAACAAGCTCTCTTTACATATCACTTTAACACTTAGATAATCACAAACAAATCTGGAAATCTGGAATTAACTCGTTAAAGCACATAGAAAAAGACTCCCATCTCCCTGCGGACGACCCGTACTCAACCGGCTAGCTACAAGCGAAACCGTCTTGATTGCGGTATTTAACTAAAACTTAAATACGCAGAACCACTACCAATCATATGGTAATTGGCAACAACAAGGATTAGCACGACTAGGAAGGAAACTTGTGAGTATAAGCTAGGCTTTCCAACGCTTAATTCCTTCCTTTTAGTTCTTGTCTGTCCGTTCTTGGCTCTTAGCCGCAACCTCCGGTTAATTCAACCACAACCGGTCGCACTAGGGTATCACCGCTATCATGTAGGATAGGGTGCCGTAGGGAGCGGATTGTGGTTCAATTAACGTGAGTACGAATCAAGATGTTGGGCAAAGAAAAGAGTGAGAGAGATTTCCTTCTCTCAAACTTCCCTTATCCCACCCTAACAAGTGAGAAACTACTCACCCATTAAAAAGAAAAAGAAAATAAAACAAAGAAGGAAGATAGAAAGAAATGAGTTAGAGAATCACAACTAGCTATTTGGGACCTCACTTAGGCAAGAATCACACTTAAGCATCATTGTTATAAGGATAAAGAAAAAGAGAAGAAGAAAGCAAACAAACAAACAAATAACAACAACTGCTTTAACAAATAAAATTACAAGCAAAATATGACAACACAATTACAAGACATGCATGTTAAAAAGAACTCTTCTTGTATTCATCATCACTCATGAAGCTCACTACAATATTAATGGAGAAAGATGAAAAGGAAGAAGAAGATACAAACTCTTATCCTAAAATCTAATACAAGAAAGAGCACCCTTTACTTGGCTTAGAACTAGGCTATTTATAGGCAGATACATGAAACTCTAGAGATACAATCTGAGCCCAAACACAATTACAAAACTGCCCTAAAAAAACGAGCCAGTACCGAGTTGACTCGGCCGCGGATCCGCGACCTAAGTGCCACATTGGCCGCGGATCCGCGGCACTTTAGTTGACTTGGAGGGTCTTATTTTCTAGGGTTTTCCATGTTTCTGTTCTTCTCTTTTTGCTACACTTGGTTTCTCAAAATCTCTTCAGTTTTCTCCCAGATTTTCAGCAGTCCAAAAAGATGAAATGAAGTGGACTTTTGCCTTGATTTTCTTGAGCTCCGTGTTGAAATCTTGGATCTTGTGCTGTCACTTGTGCTTTGTGCATGAACTGACCAATAATTTGCCATTTTGTCCCTCGAACTGGTATGCGGCATCTAACGGATAGTAAGCGGAGACCCGTATTTATCTGTTGTTGGCCGTAGTCCTGAATTTGTTGCGACTTTTCATGATTTTCACTGTTTAGAGCTGAGAACCTATAATCTGCAATTATTTAGCAAACACGGATCAAGAGTACCTACCTATATGTAATGCGATCAAGAATGGGCGGTATAAAAATGCAAAAATATGATATGAACAAGTCCCATCAATTAACCTACCGTTGCAGAAAACAACGAAAATACAACGTACGCTTATGCCATCCGCATTCGCCACGGGGCCCCGTCATCACCCGTTAGGTTACTTAACTAACGACAGAGCGGGGGCTGGACTAGCGCGGATGTAAAACATAACCAACGCCTATTATATAATACATATATAATAATATCCATTCATCAGACGCAATGATAGGCATTCCAGATCACAGATGAACACATTGGATATACTAGGAATTCCGCGTTTCGTTTGAGCCTGTAACGAAAGACGGATTCCACGGTCATGATGAATAGCCAAACCCCACCCTAGACCCCTACGGGTACGGCAAACTACCCACCAAATACCCGAAGTGAAGCAACCTCCCTCAACAAAATCAGTAGGCCACTCGGCACTTCAATGTACCCAGTAGTTTGTGCACCCCACCTTGGGTCTATCCTAGGAGCAAAAACAGTAAAAGAAATAATACAATGGCGGTTACAACCTCAACCTGGACGTGCCCCGCGAAAATAATATTACATCACTTTACAAATTTTACATCGAATGAAAGAATGAAAACCCTCATCTCACATCCCTGGCTATTCATCCACGACGATCCAACAAGTTCATATACACAAACCATCACATCAACATCACAGATATGTGCAACCCCGACTAATCGATGTATAGCAATTGGTCGACGTTTCCAAACACATATATTCATCACAAAGTTTGTAAAGTAACCACGACATTAGAATTCCGCACACAATTAGCAAACTTAAACAATTTTCCAAGACTCGAAAATCCAGTGAGCTAAAGTTCCAAATCTGAAAGTTTTGAGCCAATCCGGGAGTCGAAACGAACTCGAAACCCGCCCAAATCTTCATGGAGGCGAAGACACATGATAATGCATCGAATGGGGGGCCTCGAGGGGTACCCACCTCTGGGGGCCACCATGAGGTGGCCTCCAAAGGAGGACAGACCAGAGAGCACCTGTTTCTGGTGCTCTCGGGTCACCAGCCCCCAAGGCCACCAAGTGGTGGTCTTGGCCATTGGTCCCCCCTTGAGGTGTACCCAGAGTGCGCAGGCCTAACCCCATGGCTTCTCGGTTCAAACCGTGATCCCGCGGGGTGTGCAAACAACTCAAAACCTCACTTTTGAAAACTTTTTTTGTCGACGGTTTTTCAGCGACAAAAACGGCGGAATTCTAACATCGCTACAAGCTATCTGAGGTTTATGAGAGGCTATGATACCACTGTAAGTCGATGTCGTGCACCCTACGTATTCGCGGGGAGGCAGAATTTGGAAAAAATGATTTTTACGAGCTTCGCAACACCGACTAGAACCAAGGATCGTCCATAAACCCTAGTTAGCAAACTACTTGAGGTTTAACTACTCGAATACGAAGTTATACCTCACGATACATGTCCTTCGGGTCTTCATCGCTGTCCTCCTCATCTACGTAGGCTCCAAGGATCGATCCGGATCGTAGCAACCTCCACGGCCTCCTCGAGTCAAAGACGATCCACCCGAGAGTCTATAGTCCGAGCTCCACCTCAAAACCGAGGAAACTAGGGAAATAAGCTTGCCAAACTTGATGTCCTAGGTGATGTAGAGTATGAAGATGGATTTATTTGTCTCTTGAAACCCTAATTTACTCAACTCATGAGACCTTGAGGGTTTGTGTTAAGAGGAAGAAGAAGAGAGCTAACATGAGAGCTCACTTAAGGAAAGAGAAAGTGTTTTGATAAAATGATAATTCTCCATGAAAATTGAGATGGCTACCTTGACATGACCACTATCATGGCATCAAAATATCTCATCAAAATATCTCACAAAAATATCTAGGTCAAACAGTCAAACCAAGTCAAGTGGTCAAGCCATGTCAAATGGTCAAGTAAAGTCAAGTAGCCATGTCTCAATTATCATTTACAAAAATAACAAATACTTTCCTCCACCTCATAATTGTTTTAATCAAGTAAATGGACAAAACCTTAATGAGGTGTCTCCTTCTGTGCTCCTCTCATCAGTATATATATTCCCGCATTCGTGTTCCGAGAAACACGAATACAAAGAGAGGAAACTGATCCATCAATATAATACTAGGATCTAGCTTAAACCAAAGCCCACTAGTATTATCCGCCCGAATATCATACGCGCACAAGTGCACGTAAGTGATCGAAGCCCTACCGTAAAACCATACAGCCTCTAATCGTTTTGCCCAGTGCATGGAAACTCTCTGTGTGGGACTCTAAAACTCGACAATACGCTGGCAGTGGGTTTAACCACAGGCCACAAGCGGTACTAGCTGCACGTAACGGTCCCTAGGTAGATGTCGATAAGAAGGCCGATGAGGAAAACCCATCCGAACTCCTACTGAGCTTGAATGTGACAATCTCTGTACAGTCCGGTCTGTTCGTCTAAGAGTATCGCATATCGGGCCTAGGGGGCGGTAATCGTCAGACCCCTAATAGCGCAATAAGTCGTGTCGAAGAGTAGCCCAATACACCATGAGAAACTACTGGAATACCTACCAGTAAATCTCGCTTGCCTTGTCCAAGGACTTTGTGTAATGGCCTTCCTAGCACAGCGCGATATCAACCCCCAATACCGGGATAGACGAATCCTATCTAACCGCCACTGCCTCTAAGTGCTTCGGGACTGCACCCAACTACTACCTGTTTGTATGCTCTATTGAGCCATGGTAGGGTAGTAATCAAAGTACAGTGGGAACACACTTGAGGCAAAGTACCAGTGTCAAGTCGACGGACTAAGCTGTACTCATGTCATCTGGGAACTGCTACCCGACGAAAGGTATAATACCTACCAACAGTTCCCGACGAGTCCTGTCCAGTACACTCATAACCTAATGAGCACCTGCATACTATCACCAGTACGACGTACTGATGGCTTTGGGACAGACCATCTCCCCTGCTGGGATGAGAAGCGTATACACTAGTCTACTCTGGAGTATCGATGCCCCGTCTCGATAATCCTACGACTAGGGACCTGTATAGAATGTGCTTATAGACTATCCAGCCCCCAGTAGTGTGACTGTCATCACAATGCTGGTAATCAAGCAAAGATCCTAAGGGCTCTACCAATATGTATAAGCGATATTCTATGAAAATACATGCACATATTGAGGTAGAAACAAACCAGGTAGTATACTACCATTTCGAGCAAGACTGTTACTATATCTGTGTATATCCTAAGCTCCCATTAAGTAATATAAAATCTAGTATGATACAATTATGGCCTCTAGGGCATATATCACCAACAAAGAATAGCTTGACCAATTGTAGCATAGGAATGTCATTTCCTATCAAAAGAATGTCGTCCACGTACAAGACTAGGAACACGACAGATCGTCCTACAATCTTCTTATAAATACAAGGCTCATCCTCGTTCTTGATGAAGTCAAAATCCTTGACTGTTTCATCAAAATAGATGTTCCAGTTCCGTGATGCCTGCTTTAATCCATAAATGGATTTAAGCAACTTGCACACCTTCCCGCTGCTCCCACTGTCTACATAACCTTCCGGCTGATCTATATAAACGCACTCTTCTAAACTTCCGTTTAGAAAAGCCGTTTTTACGTCCATCTGCCAGATCTCATAGTCATGGAAGGCGGCAATGGCAGGTAGGATCCGAATGGATTTGAGAATAGCCACTGGAGAAAAGGTTTCGTCATAGTCCACACCTGGTCTTTGTCGAAAACCTTTTGCAACGAGTCTAGCCTTATAGGTTTCCACCTACCCATCTACACCAAATTTCCTTTTATAGATCCATTTGCATCCAACGGGTTTTACCTTAGGTGGAGCAATTTACAAGGTCCACACTTTATTGGTGTACATGGACTCCATTTCGGATCGCATAGCATCCAGCCATTTATCAGAGTCCCTACTGATAATGGCCTACTTGAAACTAGTAAGATCATCTTCTTCCAAGATGCAATCCTCTCGATCCCCGTCAATGAGAAAACCGTAGTATCTCTCGAGCAGATGAGAAATCCTACCAGATCTGCGGAGTGGCTGAGGTTCGACGGGTATAACTGAATCTAGCGGTTCCACCAAATCTTCAGTTATAGTTTGTCTCTGGAATTTAATCCAGTTCTACCGTGCTGCCACCAATATTTTTACCAAGAAATTCTTTTTCCAAAAATGTGGCGTTCCTAGAAACAATAAAAAAATTTCCTCTGCATGGTAGAATAGATACTTATTAGAATCTTTTGGGTATCCCACAAACTTACACAAAACTGATCGTGCCTCAAGTTTGTCTGGGCTCTGCTTTTTGACATAAGAAGAGCAACCCCAAATCTTAACATATTTACGATACAAACTCTTACCACTCCATATTTCATACGGAGTCTTAGGCACGGATTTGGATGGAACTTGATTCAAAAGATGTGCTGCTGTTTTAAGTGCATATCCCCAGAATGAAAGAGGTAACTCAGCATTACTCATCATGGAGCGAACCATATCCAATAGGGTATGATTCCTCCGCTCCGATACACCGTTGTTCTGTGGTGTATACGGAGGAGTAAGTTGAGAGAGAATTCCATTCTCTTTTAAGTATTCTAGGAATTCCATGCTTAAGTACTCCCCTCCTCTATCAGATCGGAGGATCTTAATACTTTTGCCAGTCTAGTTCTCTACTTCGTTTCTGAATTCTTTGAATTTCTCAAAAGCTTTAGATTTGTGTTTCATAAGTTACACATACCCGAACCTAGAGAGATCTTCAGTGAATGTGATGAAGTACGAGAACCCACCCGTTGCATGTATAGACATTGGACCACATATGTCATTGTATATGAGTCCCAAGAGCTCTGCTGCTCTTTCTCCGTGTCCGGTGAACGGAGATTTGGTCATTTTTCCTTTCAGACAAGACTGACAAGTTTCATAAGATGAAAACTCGAACGTATCCAAAAATCCATCTTTATGCAACTTACTCAGTCTTTTCTCTCCGATATGACCAATTCTACAATGCCACATGTAGGATTCGTTCATATCTGAACTCTTCCTCTTGCGTGTGTTTTGTATACTGAGAACTGTGTTTTGATTAAGAACATAGATACCATTACACAGTGTACTTTCTGCAACCATTACCTGATTAAGGTAAATGTTCATGATGTTTCTATCAAGAACAAACTTATATCCATCTTTATCAAGTAAAGAAACTGATATGATGTTGCAAACTATAGAAGGTACATAGTAGCAATTGTTCAAAATCATAGTATTGCCATTTGGCATTGCTAGGTGATATTCACTGACGGCAGCAGCATCAATTTGTGCTCCATTCCCTACTCTGAGGGACATATTACCTGGTCCAACTATCATACTTTTCTCAGTCCCTGCAATAAATTACAGATGTGAGATCCTGATCCGGTATCTAGTACCCAGGAGGTAGGACTGACCAAAAAATAGTTCTCAATAACAAGAACACCTGAAGAAGACACAATAGTATGTTTCTTCTTCGATTGGGTCATCAAGGAATTCAAACAATCCTCTTTCCCTTGCTCATACTCATGACTGTTGTCATAAGTTAGAGCTGAACCGACGTTCCCCAGCTCCGAATAAGAATTCGGATCGGTCAAGCGATACATTTTATTATCTTGATTAGGGCGTGAAATGGTTGCTACCTGGAGAGAGAGAGGAAAGAAACACTCAGCGTGCATTCTTGCATGATTAGATTGGTTATTAGTTTATCTAATCTGGATGGCTCCCACTGTTTCCTCGAATTCTCTTTCAAAAATTAAAAGAAGAACTAGTCAAGATTAATCGCACGTCACAATACTTGCTTATTTCAGCCAGGCTAGTGTCGGTACTTCGAGGGAGGTTTTCCAACGCTTTCGCGAGGTTCCTTAATTACATAACCTCTTTTCTCTGGAGGCGTAGCCCCGCTAACACTGTTCTAGACACCTACTTGGTTTATAGCATTGATTGTTAAGTGAAATAATCTCCCGAGAGTAATCCTACTTATCAGTGGGATCGGGATCCAACTATCATTGTGTGATGCACTAGATGGAATCCACTCTAGTAACCATACTCCAGAAGGTATGCAACACTAGCAAGTTCCTTGTATATTTGAAACTCCCGATGTGGTTTTTGCCCCTAGGACCCAAGTGACCTTGACACAGTCAACAAATCAAAGAGTCCTAGTCAAGTTCAACCCATCATTATCATGATTGCATTAAACCCACCCGCATAACCCTTGACACAGTCAACAAGGTTATACGACTGTCCTAACCAATTGCATCGTATGCTACAAATAAGCAATACTCAGCTACCGTTCATTGCACCTTGACACAGTCAACAAACGCAGCACGAATACTAAGTATAAATTATAAGAAATGACGGAGGGCAACGGCTGGGTTTTTGGAGAAAAACCCGTTAACGTAATGAACTTGATATAGTTGAAGGAACCTGAGTAGTTTTGAAAAGGAGTGGTTTAGGCTCCGCTTTTGAAAACTTGTGGTTTTGAAAAAAAATGAGTAATCTACAGTATAGACTTCTGCTCAAGAGGTCACTCCTCTCGAAGGGATCTCGGCTCTTGCCTCCTGGAATGAGGTGCTGGATATTCATGATCGAATACCACTATGCAAAGCGAAAGAATATAGCTATAGTTTTTCGAAATTTGTTCCAACAACATCTTTTAGGTTTTCTTATCTTTCATTAATCAAAATTAATATGGTCCCATCAGTTAATCCTATCACACCACAAAAGAACGAAAATACAATGTATGTATATGACATCCGCATTCGCCACGGGACCCCCGTCATCACCCGTTAGGTTACTTAACTAACGACAGAGCGGGGGCTGGACTAGCGTGGGTGCAAAACATATACAACATCTACTAGTATATATATAAGTATATATAACATTCGTCCTAGGCAGTTAATAAGCAACATCACAGAATCTCAGCCAACAATACAGAAAGGTGGATAATCTTGGAGCCCCGGGTTTCATTTTAGCCGCAAATAAAACCCGACGTTCCCGGTCGTGTGGATAGCCTGTGCAATGAAAACCTGGACCCCTACGAGCGCGGCAAGTTACCCGCCAATCGCAGAAGTGAGGCAATCCCTTCATCAAAGTGAATAGGCCACCCAGCACTTCACAGAATCCGGTAACTTGGGCGCCCCTCCGTGGGACATCCTATACCCCCTACGAGTGCGGCGAATGGCCCGCCAATTCTAGAATGAAGCCCCCTCCGTCTCAACGCCGTGAGATGCGGGCTTGTTTCTTTTTAGAACTCGGTTATTCGTGCACTCCACCGTGGGGTAATCCTTGTACAGAAAATGAAAATAATATGTACAAATGGTGACATCGACCTCAACCCGGTCGTGCCCCAAAATAATATACAACCCGGCAAAGACGGCAGTCCACATATCGGGCGCTCGCCGCGCAAATGAATATACAAATGAATCTTAAACTGTACCACTAACATTGCACCACATGCTATCCACCATGACTATCCAACCACAAGCACAAAACATCAACGTGAATGTCACGTTGGCAAACTCGTCTAAAAGGAAATATAGCAGATAGACGGGTTTACCGATCAAGTGACATTCACTGTCACAGATGCTAATCTAAGTACTGATAGCAAGTAAATAGTTGTTAAAAATATAACGACTTCGAAACACTCCAAATTGCCCCAAACTGAAAAACAACAGAAAATCAAACTTGGGCAAAAAACTAGCAACACCTGAAACCCAAACTTCAAGAGATAAGAACACGGGTCAAAACTCGATGCAATACCCCTTAATAAAACCGAGCTCACCGGTTTTAAGGAGTTTGTGGCCGGCCAAATGTGATGGGAATCGTGTCGGTTTTGGTCAGTGTTCATCTCTCGGTGTAAAGAGCACTCTGCACTCGCTAAAAAAAATTTGAAGCCTCAGAAAAATCGACAGAAACTTGAAGTTTGGTTTCAATGTTACGGAGTTATTTCGGTTTCGTTATTTTAACATTGTTTAAACTTTCTAGTGTAAGGTTTATGGGATGTCTCTGATACCATGAAAGGTTACGCTAGTGCCCCGGCCAACTTCCGTGACCAAATGCGGAAAAAAAATTTCTAACGATTAAAACATGGCACTAGATTAACTTTTATCCCGGATCTTACCATAAACCTAACTAGCAAAAATAAAGTAGTGCTATCTACTATGGAAAGAATTCTCACCAAGCGACCCAAGTCCTTCGATCTTCTTTCCTCGTCATATGCTCCAAGTGGCCACCTTGAACTTATTTGATCTCCATTTCCGGCTCCATCGGTCCTCTAGGATCGAGCTTGTTCTCTGGCTCTCCTTTGTCGTAGATGATCCACCCGAGGGATATGATCCATGGCTCTAGCTCCTAACTAAGTAACAAAAGGAGCAACTAGAGAACTTGGGATGCTAATCCAAGTTTTCTAGGATGTAGTATGAAGATCTATGTGTTCTACTATCTCTATCTTTCCTCTTCACTTGTTTCTCAACTCATGAGAGGGTAGTGAAAGAGGAAGATGATGAAGGTGGAGGAAAATGAAGAGGAGGGAGGAGGTGGAGGAAAATGAAGAGCTCAAGAAAATAATGAAGCATCCATGAGAGAGAAAATCAACACAAAGGTTTTGTGTATGAATTTCTTGAATAAACAATCAACAACCATACTTCAATAATAACTCCAAATGAATTAAAAATTCATTTGTTAAATATTAAAGCATGGTTATCTCCATTCCTCCTATACCTCACACTTTACACATCATTTTCCATTTATCAAATAAATGGAAAAAACATAATGAAGTGGCCACCTTCTAGAACGTAATCCGTAATAAAATACGGATTACAGTCTGCTGTATATACATACCTGCATTCGGATAAAAACACGAATGCCTAAAGAGATAGAATAACACGAAGAACGTAATACTAGAATATACATGTCGAAATACATATATGTAAACTATTAAATCAATACCTGATTTAATAATCCGGCTCAAACCCGAGCCGGCTAGTATTACCAACTGTCCGATCGAAAATCCGAGTACAAAGTACATCAATCGATCGAGACCCTGCACGTATCCAATACGGCTATTACATCATTTTGCCTGAACCAGGGAAACTCTCTGTGTGGGACTCTAAAGACTCGACAGTACGCCGGCAGTGGGTTACTGGATAAATCCATAACCACAAGCACGTCAGCGGCATTAGCTGTACGTAACGGCTACCCGGGTACCTGTCGAAAAGGAAGGCCGACGAGCAAACTCATCGGATCCCTACTGAGCCTATCTGTGACAATCTCCGTAGTGTCCGGTCTCTTCGTCTGAGAGAATCGCATACCGGGTCTAGGAGGTGGTAAAGGTCAGACCCTGATAACCTGGTAATTCGTGCTGATATGGCTCAGGACCAATCCGGGAAACTATTCCTCAGACTATTAGTAAATCCCAATTGTCTTGGCCAAGGTCTTATGGTCCTGACCAATTGAACAAAGTGCGATATCGACTCCCTATACCGGGAGAGGCGAATCCCCAAAAATCGCTCACTGCCTCCATGTGGCTCGGGACTGTACCCAACCAAAACCTGTTTGCACGACTCAGTAGAGCCGTGGTAGGGTAGTGATCAAAGCACAGTGGAAACTCACACAAGACAAATGCCAATCTCTGTTCCAGAGACTAACCTATACTCATGTTACCTGAGAACTTCCACCAGACGATAGGTATAGTACCATCTGGATGTTCTCGGCGAGTCCGTCCGGTGTACTCACCCCCAGTGAGCACATGTATACGATCTTAGGTCTAAAGACCAATGGTTGCGGGACCAAACCATCGCCCCTCGTCGGGGTCTAGAAATGTATACACTAGTCTACTCTGGAATATCGATGCCCAGTCTCGATACTCCCACGACTAGGGACTATTTAAGAATGTGCGTACCGACAACCCATCTCCCACAAGTATGATCTCCATCACAACGCAGGTAGTCTAGCATTGATCCTAGAGGCTTTATCAACATGTATAAAAGATATGTAATAGCAATTAAAACATACACTTGTTAAGATAAAGTCAACCCAAATAGCATACGATCATATCGACCAAGACTGTCCTGTACATATATATGTCCAAGCATCCATATGTATACATATACAATAATGGCCTCTAGGGCATATATATCCAACAATTCCTTGGTTAGATTTTCTTGAAGATCACTTCTAGAATTCTTGAATTCCTAAAACTCATGTTCGTTTCTGGCTTTTGAACTTTTCAATAAGGAAGCATCTCCTGTTTACATGCCTTCCTAGTTTGTTGTAGCGCCATCTATAATACCCTTGACTGTTTTCAAAGGTAGGTAGTGCTCGAGTTTCATAATCATCGATTTTTAGCTTCGGAAATCCTTTAAAATTCATGTCAAATTACTTCCTTATTTACTTTCCTTGAATCATTCTTGTTGGCTTGGAAATATTCCGAAAAACCTTGTACCGGCCTTCAAATCTTTGACTCGGAACAACTCACTATTTTTGTTCTTCTATTCTTGATTCCCTTGCAACATACTCCAACTGTACACCATTTTATCGATGATAGTACTGACTGATGCAACTCGACGACAAAACGAAACACGGTTATCCTGACCTTTTTTCTTGCCTTGTTGCTACATCCTCTTTGAGTAATTTCTATGACGAAATTATTTATAAGAAGGGTAGATTGTAACAACCGTAAATTCCATGTACCTTTTTTAATTTCCCTTAGTTTAATAAAGTACTTTTCTTTGAATTACCTAAATATTACTTTATTTTTTTTCTAAATCCATACATAATCCACTCGTGTATCTTTTGGTTAACACCTTACTTTGCTATCCTATAAGTCTCGAGTTCAAACCCAAACTTCTTCAAATTATTTATTCCTTTATTTTAATTATTTTGCAATATAAAATCTTGTTTAAAGGTTCAAAAAAAATCCATTAGATTTTGTTGTTTTGTTTTTGAAAGAGAAAAAGATAAATTGTTTTACATAGAATTATGATATTTAAGATTTGATTTGAAAAGAATGTTATTTACTTTTAAAAGAATAGAAGTGACATATTAAAGATTTTATTACATTTTAGAAAAAAAATTGTAGTAGAAAATAATTTTAAATACTTATTTATTTGGTTGTCGTTTTAAATTGTTCATTCGTTTGTTTGTTTAAATACTTTATTTATTTGTTTTGAATAGTTTAATTTGATTTTAAGGGATTTTGATAAAAAGAAATATTTTTGAAATAAAAACTATAGAAATTGTTAAGAAAATATTTAATTGGAATTTTTCTAAAAATTTTCATATTTTTTGAATGATTAAAGTATTTTAAGATAATTTTTAGAAATTCAAAACTGATTTAAAAATTAATTTCCGAAATTTTTTTTAAAAGAAGAAAAATATATTTATCTAAAATATTTATAGAATTTATTTAAATTTTTCAATATTTAAAACTATTTTTAAATATTTTTTTAACCGTTGATCTACTGTTGTTTTAATCCTAACCCTTCATCTAAAAGCCCTAATATCTACTCTTATAAATAAACTCTAGTTCTCTCCTCTCTTCTCTTTTTTCTTCTTCTCCTCTCTTTATTTTTCATTTCTACCTTTAAAGCCCTAGCCTAAGGACTCATGCAAGAGGGGAGAAAAAAATCCAAGAAAAGAATAGCATAGCTCCTCTTTATTGTAAGTTCCACTTCTTGGTTTCTCTTGTCACGTGATTTTCATAGTTTAGGAATAGTAGATTAATACAAGTTTTTTAAAAAAAGATTTAAAAAAATCAAATTTTTTTATATCTAGTTCTGTTTTATGCTATGGTGTGATTTGGATGCTTGGTTCATATATTATTAAATAAGTTTGCAAAAGAAATATAGAATCAAGAAGTTACAATTAGGTTGTGTACATTATAGTTTATCTTTATTTTTTTCATGCGATATCAAGGTTTTCCCTAGTTAGATGTTAGATGGTAATACATGTCATTTTATATTTTTACTTGTTGTCAAATACCTATGAAGATCTAGTTGCATGCAAATCTTTACCCCTCTATATCATGAGGTAACATATTAATATGATTGTATGTTTTTATTTAATTTTTCATATTTTCGTTATTATGTGATATCATCCACCTCATGTCATGGGTGCGATGGTATCTATGTTGTTATATTAAGTTGATTATTTGTACACTCACACCTCATGTCACGGGTGTAATCGTTTTTTACTGTGTTAATGGTTACTATGTTGAAATGTCAATCTTACAATTTAATTGGTAAGATAATTATATGTGTGTGTGTAAGTGCTAATATATATATATATGTACCCTATATTTCCATATAGGGAATACTTAACAATAATTATGTTTCATAATGATTCAACGACCGCACTGCCATAGTAAAGTAAACTACGGTGAATGATGTATCCCCATGATAAGTACAAACTCATAGTTCGAGTTAAGTCGGATTTATATCATGTTCTCTCTTTAGGGTGAAATCTGTTTTTCTTGTATGCTGGAAATTATTTTACACCTACCTTAGGTTAATTTTACTGAAAACTAATGGAAACCATCTTAAAATACATTTTAAAAATATGTGTCAAATCTGGACGGCAGTAGGAATTATCTACGTAGCTATCATAAAACAACTATAACCCCCTCTCTGGTTATCGTAACTAGGAGATTTTTATGGGGAATCACACAACTCACAGACACTCATTTATTGTTCAATTTTGGAAACCATAAAATGAACATAAACTTTCCGAAAATGCAAAATACCACTAGTGCATGCATTCTGAAATCTGCACTGACCTGCTCTGCACAGCAGTACGAAACATCCAAAGTTCTCTCACCTAAAACCCGATCGAGGAAAACTCAGTCTCGTAATTCGACATCCTGAACTAGAATTTACTTCTCATGTAATAACTTCTAATTCTAATCCAAAACTGTTCGTTTTTTCATATGAACGTTAGGTTGATTTTTTGCCTGGATTTAATTGTGAAATTGAAATCTTATGTTACATGTGGATATAGATATTTCATATTATGTCTTGATTTGGCCTGACTCCTTAAATACATGACTCCGTGACTACATGAATTTGTGAACCCATTTATCTGACATGAAATTGAAAGCACATCATGAACTTGAATACATGGAATATTGACATGCACTTGAATATTGATCGAGCCAAGTATCGTGATGTGGTACAATGAGCCACATGGAACAAGGTGCCACACAGAGAAAAGTGCATGCTATGAAGATGGTGGGAGTCGCCTCTTAAGTCTATGGGGGACATCTCATGAATCAATGGCGGCCACCTCTTGAATCCGCATATGAACGGGATCCACCGGGAGACGTCTATGGGTACTACACGAGTTTGAAAATTCATGTATCCATGAACCACCATCAATTTTTATGAATAGTTTTGACCAATGTTTGCCAAGGGTGTTGGGTAGTTAAGGATGAGTTGTTCAGCTGTTTCGAGGTCCCCTGCCTGTAATCTTGTACTCATGTACTCGAGTAATCATGTAAAAATTCTCATGAAATTGTTGGACGCCATACCTTAACTTATGTTGGAAATGGTCATGACCAATACTGACCGGGATTGTTGGTTGTTGAGGATGCGTCGTCCAGTCGCTTCAGGGTTTCAGCATTCATGTACTCTACCATCATATATAAAAACTCATGAATCAGTTAGACTCTGTACCTTAACTTGCGTTAAGACAGCTATTATAACCTGAAAAGGCACGTGACCGGTACAAGGATCACGTGAAGTCCAGTGAACCCCACCGTAACCCAAGTAAGCCCAAGCCAGGAATCTAAACCATATGTAAGAAAAATAGAGGTGATGTTTTAAGAAAAGATTTTATAAAATGAAGTAAAACTTGTTTTGTAAAGAGTTAATGTTTGAAAAACAGACATCACCTCCTTTGTAAACTTTGAAATAAATCCATGTACAATGATAAAATATAAAATTACCCCCACACGGGAGCTAGCTTGACGCGCACACGGAGGAGATACAATTCACGCAATAATATACAACGCCCAAGACAAAGAAAATAAGCGAAAAACAATAAACACTATATATGAATATAGTCAAGACGACTCCACACGAGTTCGACTACAACAACAACACAACTTCTAAAGTCATGGGCAATATCACTAGACTTGGTTGATAGAGTACTTCTAGGTACAATAATAGATACAAGAAAAATGTCGAACGAATTCTAACCAATCTAGCTCAAGGATAAAGATATGCAACCATGCCCAAAAAGCTCTCTCACTGTCGCTATCGATCCAATCGACCAAACATATAAGAAGCTATGGCACAACAGGGTGAGTTGCTAACTTATGAATAGAATTCACATAAGAAGATAGAAATTGCATGCATAAGCTATGAAACAACTAAGGCATAGATAAACATGTACATTGCGGGAGGTAAATAATCATACATCAAAACTAGAGTTTGAGCGATGAATCAACAATAGTAATAACCCATCATGTACAGCTCGTATACCGCTATCCTAGCATGTATAGTATGCAATATGTATGATTATCATGGCATCATAAAGAAAATCTACATCTCGTCCGATTCGGGCATAGCAAACCACAACAGCATAAGAAAGCATGTGAGTCACGAATGTAATATGCGTATTTTAAACTTGAATGTAAGCACAATGAAACAATAACAATAATCATTCATGAACAACTCAGCAATATAAATATAACGGTGTACAATCGCTATCATCATAGCCGTAGTACAATATCTATAACACGTGACAAGTGCAATCACTATCCAAGTTATAACACATATATAGCACGCATCCATGTATAATCATTTAAAAGTAGTCTAACTGTGTGTATATGTACAATCATTAGAAAATAGTTGTACAGTGTATATACCACGGCATAAGTAGAGGATGTTAGTTTGTAAAGCAATATAAATATTTCATTAAAATATATGCTACGCCGTTTGAAAATAATATAAAAGGTTTTCTTTCGAAAAACACTTGTGTCGATCATAGACACGTAAAAAATAGTACGACAATAGCTCTTTTTAAAGTGATAGCAAATATCGACATATGAAAACAATATCTCAAGTACAGTCTTTTGGACCAGTCCTGCTCGAAAACTATATAGTTTAATATATCTCCTCTGCAGCAGGGTATCTATAATGACTCTCCGCCAATAGTAAGATATCTTGTGCCTTCTCACCTCAATCACTCATGAATTGATCACATATCACCTCAATCGCTCATGGATTGATCACACCATGTAGTATTCAGTTCTCCCCCACATCGATTCGAATATAAACAAACCAGTCAACCATATATCTGTAATCGGTTCTCCCTTATCTCGATATCGGATAACAAAAAACCATAATATATAGAAACTCATGGTGGACATATCATCATTATATCAAGAGTAAACCTTAATATGTAAACATAACCAAGTTTATAAGATAATACTACGCGGTTTCCCAAATCTTATGGAAAACATGGCACATACTAATAACATAATCATAACGTGAACGTATAACATAAAGCAAGCGTAGTGTAAACAAATAATAAATAAGCACAGCGTAAACAAATAATAGGTACAGCAAGCACATCGTAAACAAATAATAAGTAAAGCAAGCATAGCGTGGACGAATAATAAGTAAATGGATAAATACTTCTGAATAATCCAATTATAGTTTTGATTGATAGGGATTTATCGTGTCATATTATGATTTAAAGTTAACCGCAATCAATACGGCGTCGCGTGGAGCTAGCCGTGATGAGTACGGGTCGTCCGCAGAGAGATGGTGCATTTTAAGTTCTTGTTCTCACGAGTTAAGCCGATGTTCGAAATGGTTCGATTCTAACCTAAGTGTTTGTATATGCAAAATATAAGCTTGTTAGGGATAAAGATAGGTTAGTGTAAGTTAGGGAAATACGTACTCATTCCTTTGTGCCGAACTTAACTACTAAAGTTAGAGTAATCGGCAACAATGTGGATTAGGATGCTTAAGCACGGTATTAGTGAAATCAGGCTTATTGACCCTTGTCCGTCTGTTCTTGTCTCTTGAATTTTGCCTCCGGCCAAACCAAACGCAGCCGGTCACAGCTAGGGATCACCGATACCTTGGTAGAGTAGGGTGCCTAACGGAGCGCTTGCGTGAGGTTTGGGCAGAGTTCAATTAGAAAATATCGGGCAAAGGAAATGAGTTAGGAAAACCTTAACATACATAACCACTCTCTTTCCCTAACAATATCACTATTCACAAACCATCACAACAACAAAAGAAAGTGCAAAAGAAAAGAAATGAAAGAAATAACACAATATTGCAAGTAAGTAAATGGCATGAAATTAAATTGCAAGTAAGGAAAGAAATAGAAATACTAAGAACCCAAGTGCACAAATGAAAGCTTCATTAATCTCAAATTTTTAATACAAACCATGAGTTCAATAACCAAAACCTAAACTTGCAAGCTCAATGAAGAGATTGCAAGATCAGGAGAAGGCAAGGAACTCAAGATAACTAACTACTATGTATAAGAACTAAACAAAATGAAAATATAATGGAGTGTTAAACTAATGCCCAAAGTATATCTTTTCTCCTCTCTCTGCTCTGGTATTTATAGGCACAAAATCAGAATAAACAAACAATAAAATAAGGATAATGTGATAAGATGGAGTGACCAGAAGAAAGATGGAGCATTTTTCTCATGGTGGGGCCGGCGGGGCCGGTTTATTGGAGATTCTCGCTGGCCAAGTGTTGATATTTGGGGCTCGTATTTATGTGGTGATCTTGTGTGCTCTACATGGTCTCACTGGTATTGTTTGATTTCTTTATATAAGTTTGGGTTTTACTCAGTAGATTTTGGAGGGAAAATGTGCCTTTAAATCACATCACAACTTTTCAATCACTCATGACTCATGCCCACTTGCCTCTCCACTTGCACAAGTCATGATTTATATGTGCCCACTTGTGCTAGGCAGCCTACCAAGGTTCATGCATCACAATGTGTTCACACTTTGAATTGTTGCATTTGTATTGATAAAAATGTGTACACCTGCATGTTGAAAAAAGAAACTCTTTGAATATTGATCGGCTTCTTGTTCCGGTTGCAGTGTCGGCTCACAAATGTCGTATCCGTGCATTTGAATGTGTTTCCAGTGTTTTATCACGAATACCTGTAATCTATATTTATTAAGCAGACACGGGTTAATAGTACCGATATATTACAAAAATGATAATGAATGAGCGGTATTGAAATGCAGTTTTCCGTGATGAACAAATACCTCCAAACTTATCTTTTGCTGGTCCCGAGAAAAAAATCCTAAGCTCACTTTCGTAGGGAACGCGATTGCACTGATTACGTGTAACAAGCATTTAAATCTCTAGGTGTCCCTAGTAGGAGAAGTGTTGTCTTCTTAGAGTTTTCAGCGGATTACACCCACAAAATCCCGTCAAGTTAGTTTCGAAAAATAACTATTGATTCTAACCCTAAGATTTAGCATGAAAGCTAGAAATTCTATATCCTAAGTTAGAAATATCGAACCTTTATTTTTCAAACCTCACTTCTTATTTAACTTAAGATTCTATACGTCTTTATTTGCGATGCAAATAGCGTCATTACTGAAAGTCTACCCTAGCACCACCATGAGGTCAAAACCGGCATCAAGCATGCAACTTTAAAATTTTGGGGTGCTAAACTAGACTAACCTAGGATCAAACTAGATAATTAGGGTTATTATGATGATATCAAACAAAACTAACTAAAGGAAAGGAGGCTACAACCTTTGTAGTCTGTTTCCTTCTCTTCTAAAGCTCCGGGTTGTAGTCCCTACGACTCCACTAAGCTCCACTTGAAGAATGAACAAGCTTCCTTCGATGAACTTCGTGCCGAAGAAGATCCACCCGAAGCTTCACTAATCCAAGCTAGCTCTTCAGTAAACTTTTTAGTGAAGGAAATACACTACACTTAATTGCTAATCAAGTGTAAGATGGTGAGGTAGGGGTTTTGTTTGCTCACTAGGATTCTTACAAGCTCAAGGGTTCACAACTCATATGAGGGATTGAGCTTGGAAGAGGAGGTGAAGAAAATGGAGAGAGCTAGAGAGAAAGGAGCTCAACTCAAGAAAAATGATCAAGTGAAGAGAATGCAAGTGTAGAATGGCTCTCATATCTCCTCACTTATTGAAGAATACAATTTTCAACAATTAAAAATTGTAACCATGCTTCAATAGTGAGCCAAGAGTAATAAACAATAATCAAAAGCCATGCTTCACCCCATTCCTCAAACCCAAAATATCTCCTTATTTTCCACCTCTTTTCTATTTTCATAAAATAGAAAATCCATGCCATGCTTCTTAAATAATATATATATATATATATATATATATATATATATATTGTTGGGTTTCCCTAGCACCTACTGTAGAGTATGGAAGCATCACACATGCCACTTTAAAATTTATAGAGGTGCTAAGCAAACAAAGCATGGATCTTTAACTAGAAGTTTAGGGTAACAACTAAAGTAACACATACTATGAACATATTATCACTAAGTGAAATGAATACAACCTTTATAGACTTCCCTTGGTGACTCCTTAGCACTATGAGAGTTTGAAATGGATTGATGGAGGCCCTCCAAGTCCACAATGATCCACCCGAAGTCCCTTTGTCCATGCTCCTAGCTCCACTTGATCAAAGAAGAAGATGAAGCTAACACTCTAAACTAATTGGATAGATTAGAGTAGAATGATGAGGTGGTGTATTTTCTCACTTCAAAACCCAATATTTTTTTTCTAACTCACTCCTTTTTAAAAATCAAGAGAGCAAGAGAATGAGGAAGAAGATGATGACAAACTTAAGAGCTCAAAGTGATAAGCGTAAAAGAAAATGAGAATGAATAATATCTATATATTAAATCATTCTCACACTTGACCATGGGTTAATAAATATCTAGATATTTCTTTTGGAGTAATAACAACCATGGAAAATAACTCATGGTTAAAGGAAAGGTTAAGTGAAGAGATATGAGCAAATTTCAACCATGAGTTTACTTTCCATTTGTTTTGCTTAAAAATAAATATATAGATAATTATTTCCAGGTGAGTCTTGTATTGCCACCACTTGTGTATCAACAACCATGACACACAAGAATGTATGCATGTATGTGTGCATGCACATCATCATGTGCATCAACATAAACATATGCATACATGCATGCATACAACAAAGAAATAGGTTTAAAAGAAATGAGCTAAAAGTTAATGTTAAACCAACACTTGATTTAACAAACCGGTCATATCACATACGACCCAACCAATAGTAAAACGCCTGATTAATATACGGTATCACATGCACGCATTTAATCGGGTCCCCGTGCATATTTCATATGCACACCACATCGTTTCGCCTGGGCTAGGAAACTCCTTTGTGGGACTCTAAGACTCGTCCATACGCCGGCAGTAGGTGATTATCATATCAAATACCCATAAGCCACAAGAGGTCATCTAAACGTAACAGCCACCCGGGTATTGAGCGATCAGAAGAAAACCAGCGACGCTGTCAAAACTCTCGTCGAGCCAGCTGGCAACACTTACCGTACAGTCCGGTCTCTTCGTCAGATATGTTGCATATCGAGTCTAGGGATGGTATCGTCGACCCCAATAACTCAATAAGTCATGCTGATGTATGGCTCATAACAGATCGAGAAACTACTGATAACACTTATCAGTATATCTCAGCAGCCCTGGCCAGGGACTTCCTGTTATAGCCAATCGAGCATAGCACAATATCAACCCCTAATACCGGGAGAGACGAAACCCCTCCTATCGCTCATTGCCTCCATATGCCTCGGGACCGTACCCAAAATCCACCTGTTTGCACGACTCAGTAGAGCCGTGGTAGGGTGGAGATCAATGTACAGTGAGAGGACACACAAGAATCTATGACGATCTTGGGTCTACAGACTAACCTGTACCTGTGTCACCTGAGAACTACTATCCGACGATAGATATAATACCACATAGGAGTTCTCGGCGAGTCCGTTCAGTGTACCCAGTCTCCACTGAGCACCCGCATACAATCTTTGGTGTACACTAGATGGATAGGGGATCATCCATCGCCCATCATATGGGACAAGAATGGTATACGCTAGTCTACTCTGAAATATTGATGCCCCATCTTGATACACCCACGACTAGGAACAGTTAAAGGATATGATTATAAACTACAAGTGTCCCACTAGTATGATCTGCATCATAATCTCAGTAGTCAAGAAATTATCCTATGGGCTTTATCGACATGTACCAAAAGAATAAGATGCATGATCAAATGAACATGTCAAGATAAAGTAAACCAGATAGCATACTATCATGTCGAGCAAGAAAGTCATATATACACATATGTCCAAGCATCCACTATACATATAATGGCCTCTAGGGCATACATATATTCAACAATCTTCCACTTGCACTATGGCCAATTATTGGCGTATCTCATACCCAACATCTCAAAAAGTCGCTCATGCTGCGGCTATAGAAGTGCCTTGGTGAGTGGATCCGCAGTGTTATTCATTGTATCTACTCTCCGAATATCGATCTCGTGGCGATCTACTATCTTCCGGATCAAATGATATCGCCTGAGGATGTGTCTGGACTTCTGATGGGACCTTGGTTCTTTGGCTAACGCCATAGCCTTATTATTATCACAATACAATGGTATGGGATCAACAAAGGTTGGATCTACTCCTACTTCCGCAACGAACTTCCCCATCCAGACGGCTTCCTTGGCAGCATCATTTGCAGCAATATACTCAGCTTCCATCATGGAGTCTGTAACGGTATCCTGTTTGGAACTCTTCTAACTAACCGCCCCTCCATTGAGGGTAAATACAAACCCTGAGATAGATTTGCTATCATCCTTATCACTTTGGAAGCTGGAATCAGTAAAGGCCTCCATTTGGAGATCCCCATTACCATACACCAAGAACAATTCTTTAGTTCTTCGCAAGTACTTAAGAATGTTCTTCACTGCTATCCAATGTTTCAACCCTGGGTTCGATTGATACCTGCTTGCTACAGCTAGTGCGTAAGCTACATCAGGGCGGGTACATAACATCGCATACATTATAGATCCTACGGCTGAAGCGTAGTGTATAATGCTCATGCGAGCTCTCTCTTCATCAGTCTTCGGACAGAAGTCCTTGGAGAGAGTGATTCCATGACAAGCGGGCAAGGCACCACGCTTGGAATCTTCCATACTAAACCTTTTTAGGATGGTGTCAATGTACTTTGATTGGGACAATCCCAATAACCTCTTGGATCTATCTCTATAGATCCTTATGCCCAAAATGCACGAGGCATCACCCAGGTCCTTCATGGAGAACCTTTGTGATAAGAATAGTTTGACCGATTGTGGCATAGGAATATCATTTCCTATCAATAGAATGTCATCCACATACAATATGAGGAATGTGACAGTATTCCCTACAATCTTCTTATAGATGCATTGTTCATCTATATTTTTGACAAAATCAAACTCTTTGATTGTATCATCAAAGCAGATATTCCAGCTCTATGAGGCCTACTTTAATCCATAAATGGATTTAAGCAATCTACATGCTTTCCCGCTGCTCCTACTGTCAATGAAGCCCTCTGGCTGATCCATATAAACGCATTCTTCTAAGTCACCATTTAGAAATGCAGTTTTAACGTCCATCTGCCAGATTTCATAATCATAGTGAGCAATAATAACAAGTAGGATCCGAATGGATTTAAGCATTGCTACTGGAGAGAAGGTTTCATCATAGTCCAATCCTGGTCTTTGACGAAAACCTTTCGCTACAAGCCTTGCTTTAAAAGTCTCTACCTGTCCATCTACACCAATCTTTCTCTTAAAGATCCATTTGCACCCACGGGTTTTATCCCAGGAGGTGCAACGTCCAAAGTCCATGCTTTGTTGGTGTACATGGACTCCATTTCGGATCTCATGGCATCCAGCCACTTCTCTGAGTCACCACTCGTGATAGCTTGCTGAAAACTAGTAGGGTCATCATCATCCATGATGCAATCTTCTCTATCACCATCAATGAGAAACCCATAGTATCTCTCTGGTGGGCGAGAAGTTCTACTAGATCTCCTGAGCGGCTGAGGTTCTTGAAGTTCTACTGCAACATCAGTTTCAACCAATTCGTCCTGAGTAATTTGTGTCTCTAGAACCTCATCTAGTTCTACCGCATTGCCATCAATACTATTTGTAAAGATTTCATTTTCCAAAAATATGGCATGTTGAGAAACAAACACCTTTTGTTCCTCCTTGTGGTAGAATAGATATCCATATGAATGCTCTGGATATCCCATAAATTTACACATGACCGATCGTGTCTCGAGTTTGTCTGAATTCTGCTTTTTGACAAAAGCCGGACAACCCCATATCCTAACTCTTTTAAGAGATGGTCTCTTTTCACTCCATATCTCATATGGAGTGGTAGATACGGTCTTGGTTGGAACCCTGTTTAACAGATACATTGATGTCTCCAATGCATGCCCCCAAAAGGAAAGCGGTAACTCAGCATCACACATCATGGACCGTACCATATCTAATAGGGTACGATTCCTCCGTTCTGACACACCGTTGTGCTTTGGTGTGTAAGGAGGAGTGAGCTGAGAGAGAATCATATTCTCTTTTAAGAAGTCTGAAAACTCTGTACTTAAATACTCTTCACCTCGATCCGATCGAAGTTTCTTGATGCTCAAGCCTGTTTGTTTTTCTACTTCAAATTTGTACTCCTTGAATTTCTCGAAAGCTTCGGATTTGTGCTTTAATAAAAACACGTGTCCGAATCTTGAGAAATCATCAGTAAAAGTAATGAAGTATGAAAAACCGCCTCGAGCATGTGTAGACATTGGTCCACATACATCACTATGTATGAGGTTAGTCTGTCGACCTGAGATCGTCATTTGTCTCGTATGAGTTCCCACTGTGCTTTGATTACTACCCTACCACGGCTCAAAGGAGTCGTGCAAACAGGTTTTAGTTGGGTACAGTCCCGAGCCACATGGAAGCAGTGAGCAGATCGTCGGGGATCCGTCTCTCCCGGTATTGGGGGTAAGATCGCGCTGTGTTTAGGAGAGCCATTACACGAAATCCCTGGCCAGGGTAATCAAGATTTACTGGTAGGTATTCCAGTAGTATCTCAGGGTGTTCTAGGCTACTCTCCGACACGACTTATACCGCTATTAGGGGTCTGACGTTTTCCAGCCCCATAGGCCCTATATGCGATACTCTTAGACGAACGGACCGGACTGTACGGATATTGTCACTGTCAGGCTCAGTAGGGTTTCAGGATGAGTTCACTCGCCAGCTTCCCCTTCATTCAATACATAGGCAAATGTTACGTACAGCTAGTACCTCTGACGTGCTTGTAGTTAAACCCAGTGCCAGTGTATTGATGAATCATTAGAGTCCCCCACAAACAGTTTCCCAAGTTCGGGCGAAACGTTGTAGAGGCCGTATGGATATATGGCGGGGTCCGATCATATCCGTGCACTTGTGCACGGATCATGATCGGACAGATAATACTAGAGGGCTTTGGTTTAAGCCGGATCCTAGTATTATATTGTAGGAACACTTTTGTCTCATTGCATTTGTATTCGGTCGGAATACAAATGCGGGTATGTATCTACAGTTGAGGGTTAATCTCGTAAAACGTTACGGGATCACTCTCAGAGTTTCCAGTTTCTTTTTCCGCCTCAAACACCTTGTTTAATTTATGTGTGTTGTGACCTTGTCCCCATTCCCTGGCCTTTCCCTACAGTGCGTACCCCATGCTACATTTAATGAGCATGGGCTGTGAGTGAAGGGGCTGATTTTTGGAAGCAAGGGGCTCCTTGCATTTTCGCAAGCTTTAAATGGCAGGGGCTATTTTGTGGTGATAGCTGGGGCATCCATTGGCTGAGGATTTGTTGTTTTGGGGGGTTCTTTGTAAAATTCGCTTGCTTTATTAAGCAGGGTCCTTTTTATGGTGGGTTGTGGGTCTTGCTTGCATGATATATTCTTTCTTGCTTCACTCATTTACACAACTCCACTTTAACTTTTAATTCCACAGAGAGGAAATTTTTCCACTGGCCGAGCCCCATTTCTGTTTCCTTGGCTTCACAAGTTTTTCTTGAGTTGCTCACATTCACTTCATCGCAAATCTTAATTGGCAACTTCAATCTTGAGACAAAGTATTCTACACTTTCTCTACTTCATTCTTGGACATGTCGGCTAGCAAACTTCATGTCCGAGTTGCCTCGGTTCGAGGCGGGAGCCCGTATAAAGATTCGATGACGTGGTGCCACTTCGACGGATCTGATCGGGGAGCAGACTTCGTCGGCGCAGCAGCGAGGAGCTTGGTGCGGAGATTGAAGACCGAAGGACACGGATCGATCGGTATAATCTTTTAACTCCTTTTAAGTATTGCTAGAATACGGTTAATGGAACGATCCGGGTTTTTGGGTTGCGGTGGCACCGGTTTCGTAAAAAGTTTTTGTTCTGCAGTTGGCCTCGGTTAGACGGCCGGGGTGCCGCCGCATCCCAACATGGTATCAGAGCCACCCATTAACCGTAAACTAGCTTGTTCTAACGTGTTTAAAATATCGATCGAACGAAATTTCCAAAACCGCATTTTCGATGTTAAAGTTGCTGTCGAATTTTTAAACTGGTCGAAAAATTATTTTGAGTGTTTCAGAAAATCAGGCAGGCTTTTTGAAGACACTGGAAGAAATTTGGTAGCACGAACTTACCACTAGACCGCGGAACCGCGGCCAAACTCTCATTTTTGCCGCGGTTGCGTGGCTCTTTGATGGGTTCGCTGCACCAATTTTCTTCTGGGGGACTTCAACTTGGAAATGTGGTTTCTAGAATATTTAGTTTTGACCCATATTATTTTGAGTGCTGGATTTGTACTTGGGGCCCACATCGGGAAATATTTTGTCGATCGAAAATTTAAACAAGTTAGTTCACAGTGCATTACATTTCTATCTGTGACCGTGAATGTCATTCGGGCGGTAAATCTTGTCTAATCGCTATAGTCCCTTTAAACGGATTTGCGAACGTGACATTCACATTGATGTTCTGTGTTGTGCTGTGATGTTGCGGATTTGTCGTGGTTGATAGCTCCTGTGCAATGGTAGTGCAGTTTGGATTTATTTGTACATTTGATATTGCGGGGTGAGCATCCGACATGTGGACTGCCGTCACTGCCTGTTTGTATATTATTCTTTTGGGGCACGACCGGGTTGAGGTCGATGTACCCGTTGTATATATTTGCTTTTCTGTACTAGGATTGCCCCGCGGTGGGGTGCATGGATAGCCGGGTTCTAGAGGGCAACGGGACCGCATCTCATGGCTTTAAGACGGAGGGGGCTTCACTCTAGAATTGGCGGGCTATTCGCCGCACTCGTAGGGGGTATAGGTTGACCCAAGGAGGGGTGCTCAAGTTACCGGATTCCGTGAAGTGCTTGGTGGTCCATTCACTTTGTTGAAGGGGGCTGCCTCGCTTCAGGTTTTGGCGAGTAACTTTCCACGCCCGTAGGGGTCTAGGCTTTCATTGCATAGGCTATCCACACGACCAGGGGAACGTTGGGTTTCAATTGCGGCTCTATGAAACCCGGGGATCGCAGATTATCTGTATTGTTCTGTGATGCTTATTACTTTTCTGTGACGTTGCATTTATCTCGCCTGGAGCAATTATTATATATTGATATATATACTAGTAGATGTTGTATATGTTTTACACCCGCGCTAGCCCAGTCCCCGCTCTGTCGTTAGTTAAGTAACCTAACGGGTGATGACGGGACCCAGTGGCGAATGCGGATGGCATATACGTACATCATATTTTCGTTCTTTTCTGGTGTGATCTATTGATGGGACTGTGTTGATTCTTATCAATGCAAGGAAAACAAACCTAGATTTGATGTTGTTGGAACCAATTTTTCAAAAAGCTGTTATTACAAGGGCGTTCTCTTTTGTTTTGCACAGTGGTATTCGGTTATGAATATCCAACACCTCATTCGACGAGGCAAGGGCTGAGATCCTTTCACCGGGAGTGACCCTTTGGACAGAAGTTTGCGTCAGGGTAATAACTTCACTATAGTCGATTACTTTTTGCTTTGCATCGTGGTATTCAGTTTGGAATATCCTGCACCTCATTTTACGGGGAAAGAGCCGAGATCCCTTCACCGGGAGTGACCTTTTTAGCAAAGGTTTTCGCCACTATATTTTTATAAAACCACTTGGACTCCTTCAATGATATCAAGTTCATTACGCTAAAGGTTTTTCGCCAAAAACCAGCCGTAGCCCTCCGTCATTTCTTACAAGTAGTGCTTAGTATTCGTGCTACGTTTGTTGACTCCGTCAAGACGTAGTGTACGGTAGCTAAGTGGTGCTTGTTTGTTGCATGGATATGCGATTGGTTAGGACAGTTGTGCGGCCTTGTTGACTCCGTCAAGGGCTCGTACGGGTGGGTTTAATGCAATCAAGATAATGAAGGGTTGAACTTGACTAGGACTCTTTGATTTGTTGACTCCGTCAAGGTCACTTGGGTCCTAGGGGTAAAAATCATATCGGGAGTTTCAAATATACAGGAAACTTGTCAGGCTTGTGCATACCTTCTGGAGTGTGGTGACTTGAGCGGCTTCCATCAAGTTATCATGCGATGATAGTTGGATCCCGATTCCCACTAATGAGTTGGTTTACTCCTCGGGTGATTCCGACTAATTCTTCTTTTAGGTTTGGAGGAGAATTTGAGGATACAGTGGGAGGTTTCCTGATTGGATAAAATGATTAACCATTCTGATGTAGGTTAGAGTGCACGCAGAGTGTGTCTTTTCTCTCTCTCTCTCTTTGACTGCGACCATGACCCGACCCTAGACAATAACCCAGTGACCAAGTTAACCGAACTTTCTTATAACACAGGCTTTTGGATTGTCTGAGTTGCATACATCATTGCCACTCCTTCTCTTACCCTTTGTATTTCTCCAGAACACCTTGTATCACTACGAATATCTAATTCCATTGGATAAATCCATCGTATGGTTATATACGAACTCGAAGGAATTTCTTCGAGGATGGATTCTGGTTCTGGAGAGATTGAATATGACTATTCAGTTGTTTTTTCCATTTACCTTCTCTCAGGTTGTGAGGGCTCCTAGGATTAGGAGAGAGTACACCTATTATGCTAATTGGATAGTCTTCTTCCAAACCATAGGCAGGTGCCGAAAGGTAAGGAATGAAGAAAACCAATTAGCCTAAGTTGGGTGTACAGAAGGTAATAAGTGAAGATGAATAAAGGGATCAGAAAGAGGGCAAAGTAAATTGCGACTGTTAACATTCATGACCAAACCACGTATTTCATCGCCACTCCTAATTCACCTTTGTATTTCTCCAGAACACCCCGTATCACTACGAACATCCAATTCCATTGGATAAATCCATCGTATGGTTATATACGAACTCGAAGGAACTTTTTCTAGGATGGATTCTGGTTCAGGAGAAATAGGAATAAGGCTTATTCAGTTCTCTTTTATCTTTACCTTCTCTCAGGTTGTGAGTGTTCCTAGGATTAGGACAGTACACCTATTATGCTTATTGGATAGTCTTCTTCCAAACCATAGGCAGGTGCCGAACGGTAGGGAAGGAAGAAAACCATTAAGCCTAACGATGGTGTACAGAAGGTAACGACTAAAGACAAATAAAGGGAATTGGAGAGATGGCAGGGAAATATATGGTTACAGTCATGAATCTGGATAATGGAAGAGGCGTTACTACGAATACCCGGATACCCGTTCGAAATATTTTTAGTTTTCAGTTTCACTGTGCATTGTTAATTGAAAGTTGATTTCCCAATTAGACACTTGCTCCAGGGTATGTATTTACCAGGTATGATTCTTACAACTGTATGGTTTTACAGATGATGAGTAGGAGTAAGTTATTGGGAATTAGGTGATCATCCTCATTATATCGGAATTCGTTGTAATTGGTGATATTTGAGGAAATCGCCTGGGTACAGTTTTCAACCTACGGCACACAAAGTTTGAGTTATTCAACTCAGGGGACTTATACAAAGTATTGTATGTTTTCCAGTGTCCATTAGGAAAAAGGGGTTGGTCCTCGTACTGTATTCTATTTACTTGTGACTTATCAAGTTTTAGACAAGTGTTTCGTAGAAATACAAGGTCCAAGTTTGAGAAGTTATAGGTACAAGAATAAAGTAGAGAACCAGGTGTTGCAAGTATTGGGATTCTTCAAGGTGATCGAAGATATAGATATTTGTGTTTGGTATTCAGTTGATACTAATGGTTTTGAGAAACTTGTTTCTTTTTCAGGTTACTCATAATTGGATACACTCCTAAGTTGAGTAATACTGATCGGCCTCTCTCCATTTAGTTGACATGCACTGGAGACAGCTGCATGATTTGAATCTGGTTCCAATTAAATTAGTACCTCTATTTCTTTATTGAATATAGAATGGTTCGTATCTTAACGATGTTAAGGTACGGGGAGTTGTCCGGCTTATGCTTAAAACCAGACTCTGGATAACTCTAGGCACGTTTCTGTAATGGCTGTTTGTGGGTTAACCCGGGCTATGATGAGGGTTAACATTCTACCATCTGGAAGATCAATAGTGATATTGTTCTTGACTCGCCACAGTTTTAATACAATGGATTTTTTCAGAAAACAATAGTGGGGGTATGGTAGAACTGGAAGAGATTCCAGAACCGCAAACGATTACGGAAAATTTAATAGGACCTAAAGATTCTATCAGGATTGACATTCCAATAGCCACTCCGCAGATATTGTGGGTAACCTCAGGCACCCGAGAGGTACTCCGGTAGCCTCAAGGACAGTGACAGGAAGGTTCTTGTTTACCCAGACTTTCTATTACTGATGTTCTAGACTATGAGATCCGGCAGGAGGATGAGTATAGCGTCGTTCTAAACTAGCTTTAGAAGTGCACGTGTATATGATTCTGCTAGAGGGTTGCTGTAATCAGTGGGAGCAGCGGAAGCATAGTGGATAAGTAGCTTATGTCTATTTATAGACTAAAGCATATATAGCGGAGATAGATCATCTATTTTTGATGTGATAGTCATGGGCTTTGACTTCATTAGAATAGGAGATGGATCTGTTAAGAAGGTAGTAGGGTGTGATGTCCTGGTACTTGGATGGCATACACATTGTAGGAAGTGAAATTCCTATACTACAATCGGTCATACTGTGGTTGTCACACAGTAGTTTCTCCACATAGGATATGGATATAATATCAGGCATTCTGGTTACTGGATCTATGGTTTTAGATCTAGATTTGGGTAGTTTCCCAATCTGGGTACTTAGACAGTATTCTAAAGATGTTTTAGAATGGATGACTCCTGGCATGGTGGTGTGCCTGCAGGTGATGGAGTCACCCTCTCCAAAGGTGTCTTACAGACTAAAGGGGAGAGGGATGTGCATGATTGGCAGAATACTTGCTTAGGCAATTGAGTTGATCATGAGATGTCAAGTACCACACCAGATGTTGTTTTTGCACTAGATGCAATAAGTTGATATTAATCCAATTCTGGAGAAACGTTCGAAAGCAGTTTTAGAACATAAGTGGTTGTTCTAAGGATTTGATAACGGCAGCCTCCTTCGGGAGATGGTTATCATTCCAGGCTTCCAAGGTGACCTGGATGACAGAATGACTGTCAGAGTTATAGTTTTCCCTCCGACGAGGGGCAGTATTTTGGCCGGGTAGTCCAGGCGGATACTGAGGAAGGCATGGCGCAGGATACTGATTAATTTCTGTTGACGATACAGTCTAAGAAGTTTGCTGGATTTGGAATTCACTTGTGAGCCAAGTCCCATCAGATATCCAGACATATTCTAAGACAGGTATTGCTCATTTCGGGAGATGGCTTTCTCCGCGAACTTGAGATTAAGAGAGACATAGAAAGAAACATCAGGGCGGATCCACTCACTAAGGCTATTTCTCGAACACAATAGTTTTACAAATGAGCTTTGTGAAACTGATTAGTAGAGGAGTTGGGTGTTCGGTATCACACGAGCAGGGAGTATGCGACATCGCAATAATTAGCCTTAAGTGCAAATGGGAGATTGTTGGATATAGTGCCCTCAAAATCAATTATTGGATCACAGGTACGTGATTGCAATGATTGAGGGAGGACCTATACCGGTAGTACAGTCTTGCTCGAGATGATAGTATGCTATCTGGTTTGTCTTTATCATCGTGTACATGCTTTAGTTCACTATTGCATGTTGATAGAGCTTATAGGATTCTTGCTTGACTGCCAGTAGTATGATGGCGATCATATACGTGGGAGCTGGGGTCTATAAGCACATCCTTAAATGGTCCCTAGTCAAGGGAGTTTCGAGACAGGGCATCGATACTCCAGAGTAGACTAGTGTATAAAGTCGAGACCCCGACGAGGGGCGGTGGCCGGTCTCACAAGCCATTGGTTTCTGTTGGTTCACCTAAGATGTATACAGGTGCTTATTGAGTTATGAGTACACCGGACAGGACTCGCCGGGAACATGCTAGTTGGTATTATACATATCGTCAGATAGCAGTTCCCAGGTGACATGTGTACAGGTTAGTCTGTCGACCTGAGATCGTCATTTGTCTCGTGTGAGTTCCCACTGTGCTTTGATTACTACCCTACCACGGCTCAAAGGAGTCGTGCAAACAGGTTTTAGTTGGGTACAGTCCCGAGCCACATGGAGGCAGTGAGTGGATCGTCGGGGATTCGTCTCTTCCGGTATTGGGGGTGAGATCGCACTGTGTTTAGGAGAGCAATTACACAAAATCCATGGCCAGGGTAATCAAGATTTACTGGTAGGTATTCCAGTAGTATCTCAGGGTGTTCTGGGCTACACTCCGACACGACTTATACCGCTATTGGGGGTTTGACGTTTACCAGTCCCCTAGGCCCTATATGCGATACTCTTAGACGAACGGACTGGACTGTACGGATATTGTCACTGTCAGGCTTAGTAGGGTTTCAGGATGAGTTCGCTCGCCAGCTTCCCCTTCGTTCAATACATAGACAACCGTTACGTACAGCTAGTACCTCTGACGTGCTTGTGGTTAAACCCAGTGCCAGTGTATTGATGAGTCATTAGAGTCCCCCACAGATAGTTTCCTAAGGTCGAGTGAAATATTGTAGAGGTCGTATGGATATATGGCGGGGTCCGATCATATCCGTGCACTTGTGCATGGATCATGATCGGACGGATAATACTATAGGGCTTTGGTTTAAGCCGGATCCTAGTATTATATTGTAGGAACATTTTTGTCTCGTTACATTTGTATTCGGTCGGAATACAAATGCGGGTATGTATTTACAGTTGAGGGTTAATCTCGTAATCCGTTATGGGATCACTCTCGGAGTTGCCAGTTTCTTTTTCCGTCTCAAACACCTTATTTAATTTATGTGAGCTTTGACCTTGTCCCCATTCCCTGGCCTTTCCCTACAATGCGTACCCCATGCTGCATTTAATGAGCATGGGCTGTGAGTGAAGGGGATGATTTTTTGCAGCAAGGGGCTCCTTGCATTTTCGCAAGCTTTAAATGGCAGGGGCCTTTTTGTGGTGATTGCCGGGGCATCCATTGGCTGAGGATTTGTTGTTTTGGGGGGTTCTTTGTAAAATTCGCTTGCTTTATTAAGCAGGGTCCTTTTTGTGGTGGGGTGTGAGTCTTGCTTGCATGATATATTCATTCTTGCTTCACTCATTTACAAAACTCCACTTCAACTTTTAATTCCACAGAGAGGAAATTTTTCCACTGGCCGAGCCCCATTTCTGTTTCCTTGGCTTCACAAGTTTTTCTTGAGGTGCTCACATTCACTTCATCGCAAATCATAATTGGCAACTTCAATCTTGAGACAAAGTATTCTACACTTTCTCTACTTCATTCTTGGACATGTCGCCTAGCAAACATCATGTCCGAGTTTCCTCGGTTCGAGGCGGGAGCCCGTATAAAGATTCGATGACGTGGTGCCACTTCAACGGACCTGATCGGGGAGCGGACTTCGTCGGCGCAGCAGCGAGGAGCTTGGTGCGGAGATTGAAGACCGAAAGACACGGATCGTTCGGTATAATCTTTTAACTCCTTTTAAAGATTGCTAGAATACGGTTAATGGAACGATCCGGGTATTTGGGTTGCGGTGGCGAACGTTTCGTAAAAAGTTTTTGTTCCGCATTTGGCCTCGGTTAGACGGCCGGGACGCCGCCGCATCCCAACAAGGTCATACCCCGTTGACACCTTTCTAGACACCTACTGGATTAGCTAATTGTAAAGTGTAAAACTCTCCGGGGAGTAACTCTTACTCATAGTGGGATCTGGATCCAACTATCATATAGATGGTATGTAATCTCATTGCAAATTTCAACTCTTGAAACACCCGATATGGTTTTTACCCCTAATTACTTATGACCTTGGCTATGGTCAACATATCATAAGCACTAGTCAAGTTCTACCCATCATTTCGAGATTAACTAGACCCACCCATATGACCCTTGACTATAATCAACATAATCACATGAATGTCCTAACTGATCGCATCATATGCTTTGTAGGAAGACATCACTTAGCTACCGTACACTATGCCTTGACTATAATCAACATACGTAGCACGAATACTAAGTACTCTGCTTCCTAAAATGACGGAGGGTTGCGGATGGTTTTTATGAAAACCTTTAACGCTTTGAACTTGATCTCGTTGTAGAATCAAAACGGTTTAGAAAAGGAGTGGTTTAAGCGCCGTATCTTTTGAAACTTGCATTTTTCATAAAAAAGCCGAGTGTGTTTCAAATCCGATTCTACAACATCTTTAGGTTTCTTTTTCTTTACATTAATCTTATTAATGTAGTCCCATCATTTAAGTTCCTAAGCAATCATAGAAAATAAACGAAAATAGAACGTACACTTATACCATCCGCGTTCGCCATAGTGTCCTGTTATGCACCGTTAGGTTACTTAACTAACGGCACAGCGGGACGGGACTAGCGCGGGTGTAAAATATAAGCGACGTTTATTATATATCATATATATAATAATAATCCATTCGTCTCAGATTCTAAGTAATCACATTACAGAATATCAACAGCATAAGCACATATGAAAATAAAAAGGATATCTAGGAGGTCCGTATTTTGTATTTAGCCAGCAATAGAAAATACGGATTCCACGGTCGCGATGAATAGCCAAGCCCACACCCCAAGACCCCTACGAGAGCGACAGGTGATCCTACCAATTCTAGAATTTAGGAGACCCGGTCTCGACTCCTCGAGGTTGTTAGTTATATGTATGCCCTAGAGGCCATTACTGTACATACGATGTATATTGTAGTGGATGCTAGGACATATATAGGGAGGACTTTCTTGCTCGACATGATAGTACGCTATCTGGTTACTCTTTATCTTAACATGTACTCTGATTGTCTCTATGTTACATGTTGATAAAGCCTTTAGGATGAGTACTTGACTACCAGTACTATGATGTGGATCATACTAGTGGGGACATAGTAGTCGCCAAGTACATCCTTCAAATGTTCCTAGTCATGGGAGTATCGAGACAGGGCATCGATACTCCAGAGTAGACTATCATATGCGCTTCTTGACCCATATGATGGGCGATAGATGATCCCATATCCATTGGTGTTTGACATCAGAGAAAGTATACGGGTGCTCAGTGGAGACTGGGTACACTGGACGGACTCGCCGAGAACTCCCAGATGGTATTATACCTCACGTCAGATGGCAGTTCTCTGGTGACACTAGTACAGGTTAGTATGTAGACCCGAGATCGTCATAGAGTCTTGTGTGATTCCCATTGTGCTTTGATTTCCATCATACCACGTCCAAGCGGGCGTGCAAAAAGGTGGCTTTTGGGTACAGTCCCGAATCACATGGAGGCAATGAGCGATAGGAGGGGATTTGACTCTCCCGGTATAGGGAGTTGATTTTGTGCTGTATTCGATTGGATATAACTGGAAATCCCTGGCCAGGGTTGTTGAGATTTACTGGTAAGTGTTATCAGTAGTTTCTCGAACTGTTATAGACCTCAAATCGACACGACTTATCAAGCTATTAGGGTCTGACGTTTTCCACCCCTAGGCGAGATATACGACATATCAGACGAAGAGACCAGACTGTACGGGAGTGTTACTGACTGGATTCACAGGAGAATATACAGGCTTCCTTGTTGATCTTCTGAGCGCTCAATACCTGGGTGGCTGTTACGTTTAGCTGACCGCTTGCAGCTTGTACGTGTTTGATATGATCATCACCTACTGCAGGCGTATTGACGATTCTTTAGAGTCCTACACAGAGGTTTCTTGGCTCAGGAAAAACGGAGTAGGAGCACATATATGATATGTGCAGGACCGAGAACAATACGTGTATGTGATACTGTATTAGATTCTCACGATATGAGATATCGGCCGGGTATATGTGATATAGCCGAGTCATCGGATCAAGTGTTGATTCGATGAACTGATACAAATTATATTAGTCGGTTATTTGTGAAATAGCCGGATTATCGGATCAAGTGTTGATTTGATAATTTAATGTATAATTATATATTTGATATATTAAATTACATTAACTAATATAAGCTCACTAAAAGATTCTTTTTCTCACTCGGGTAATATATTGATATATATGCGATATATGTTAATTGTATTATTTTGTAATACCTTAGAATGTGTTTTGTGGATAATTATATTTTAATGTATGCTTTTTAAATAAAAGTTGACCAAATTGATTTTCAATTATTTTATCCTATTTAATGAATATTTTATTAGATTTTTTCCTAGGCTTGCACACACTTGTGCATGATAACTAGGGTTTATTTTGGGGTTTAACCATGATTAGCAACATGGTGAGCTAACCATTTTTCCTAATCTAGTTTAATAATTGTATTAGGTGCTTTTGGGTTTTAATTGTATATGGTTGTTTTAAAATAAAAAGAAAAAGGGATTTTTTCTTATATGGTTTGAATGGTTGACCATGAGAGAGAGAGAAGAGCATGGTGCTACATGGTTTAGGTCATGCTCATTTAATGATGAGAGAGAATGAGAAGGGGAGGGGTTTAGCGGTTGCTCTCATTTCTCCCTCTCATATTCTTTTCTCTCATTCTCTCACACTCTCAAACACACTCACACACACACATCATCAGCTGAAGCAAGTAGCAGCAGCTCCAGCAGCAGCACCAACAGCAGCACCATCAGCAACATCAGCATCAGCACAGGCAGCATCAGCAGCAGCTTCATTGCAGCAGCAGCAACATGCAGCCCCTGCATCACCAGCAGCTGTAGCAACTCAGTTCTTCTCCTTCACTTGCTTCTTAGGGTACCATAGGGTATATTTTCTGAACCCAATTCCCCTTATTGCTTAACTTGTGTGTTAATTAGTGTCGGTTTACGTTTAAAGTTAGTTTTGTGCTAATTATGGGGAGTTATGTGGAAATTTGGATAAGTGATGATTGTGTGAATTAACCTAGCCTATATTAGTGTTGTTAAGGTCACTTTAACTGGGAAATTCCCCAGATTTCACTTAAATACCATAGGGTTTGTGTTTTGTGCAAAATCGGTGTTTTTAGGCGATATATTGCCATTCTGTGATCTGCTATTGACCCGGACCCTTCAGGACAAAATTGTGAAAACTGGAGCATGTACACTAGGTTTAGACAACATCACCAGAACACAAGACCCCCATTCCTAATTAAGGCCGCATATTTAATAGGATTGGCCACAAATTGCGGCCAGGTATGGGGCTAGGGTGTTGGGGTCTTGGCTAGGGTTCTCTGCAGTGTTTTCTAGTGTTTTGGCATGTATAATTTTGTTAGATTTGACCTGTAGGAAAATCTGGGACAATATATCGTATTTCGTGTTCGTTGTGTTTGCGCGATACGCGCGATACGTGAGTGGGTTCTGCGATCCAGCGTGTCGCGGTAGTTTTAGACGCGTATACACACGTTTCAGCATGTTGTGCACACGCGCGTTTAGTTCGCGACGCGGGTTTCTCGTTTAGTGTCGATATCGTGCTTTGCGAGATATTTGCTTATATATGACTTCCTTGTCTAATTTTCAGGTTTGCAAGCGGGGACTACGGACACCGCTACAGGGGGAAACAGGTGTTAGGATTCACCTAGCGTGGAGCGTAGGTGAGTAGATTTAACGTCTAAGGAGAATCGGCCGCATGGTGTTATGCGTCTGGGCTAGGATTCTAATACTTGTCGCATATTCTACGTCATTGTTAGAAATGCGCCTTTACCCTATTTTACTTAGATATAGTTGTACTGTGACTGGTAGCCGTAGGACACTGCACAAATTATTGACGATTTATGTTGCACGAGCACTGATTGTATGCTACACACACTGTCAATAGCTGCCATGTCACACACAAACCCCTTATAGATACTATATTGCTTGGTTAGGGTCCCTGTGACCTTGTTTCGTACTGTTTATTACATATGACATTTACCACATCTGTATACCTATAGTGTATCGTACGGTGCATACACACTTTACGATACAACTACAGGTATACTTTGCACATATGTTACTTATACCCAGGGGGTACCCTACATATTTTACTTATACCCAAAGGGGTATACTACATCATTTACTTATAGGTAGACACCTATACTTAGCTGTACCTTATTGATTCCGCATACATCTGGTTTCAGCTACATATTTTCCTTTACATGCTCGCATTTCAGATATATCGCACATATTTATTCCTGGATTTGCGCATTGTTATTTGGACTTTACATGATGTTTTCTGGATTTGGGAACCGCGGGAGTTCATGAAATTATGCATTAATTGAAAAACCCGGTTTCCTTGATATGATATTTGCGCAGCCACCATGAGATTTATCGGTTCTGATTATATACTCCATACGAGGTGTGGATGCCGTATGAGGGTACATGGTGGGGCCCGGTATGGTTCCCCTCGGCAAGATGATCGATGGACTTTGCCGATTGAGCCTGGAGGTAGGCGAGTACCTACCGGTGACAGTACCAATGACTCGGCGGGGATCGTGGGGATACCGTTGGGAGTCATGTACGTATGGATACGTCGAGATGCGAGGGTCAGAGCTAGGCACTCGTGCTTTCTGGGATAGCGTATGATACGTACCTATCAGGATGCTAGTCTTGGTGACGGCATCTAATAGGTCAGTATTTTTGTGTCGATGCTTAGCACATTGTTTTCATGATATTTCTTTTAACACCTTTGTATATATAACAGGGGATTTAGCCGTTGTTATATATATCCTTACACCAATATTAGTGGAGTGGGATGCTAATATATGTGTATTGACCCCATCATATTTATTTCTGTAAATATATATATATTTAGGATGCTAGAATTTAACTTGAGATTCGACTTGGGGTATAAGTGATTCATTGAGATTGGTTACGGGATATTCATATGAGATTGTTGATTTGTACATTCGGGATATAGGAGATCTATTCGATATTGTACATTGGGGAGATGTGAGACTTATATGATATGAGAGCCGATTGGGGGCTGATTTGAGGAATTGGGATTTGAGTGTCTTGATGGATTGTGATCCTACCACGATGACAGGATTCCGTGGAATGACATATTTCTCTCCATACCTCACACTTATCTATTTATGCACTGTTTCATATATTGGTAGTACCTGTTAGTGTACCCTTTAAGATTGCTGCATATTTACATTCTCACACACCTATTGCATACTATTGTCATGTTTATTATTGCTTCATATATTGATCGTACCTGCTAGTGTACTTTCCATTATTCTGCATTCTTATGACTTGTTATTACTCTAATCGCATATCTTAGATTCATGCAGTACGTACATTCCTGCGATTACCTGCATATGTTATCTACTATTCACGAGTTGGCAACTCACCCCCGTTGTGCCACAGTTGTTTTGCAGGGTGTTTACCCAGAGTGGTCGAGGCAGGCTATTCACCTATCATCTTTTGCTACAGATACCGCATCGGCTCACAGTGTGCTATTTTGCTTAGGTGGGTTTTGGTGGTTATCTGTATTTTGTCTTGTACATTCGTTGTATCTTGTACTCTCCATCTACTTTTATGTTGTTGACTTAGAGACTTGGTGAGGACGATTTTGTATATTATTTGTGGATTTATTGTCTTTTATACAGCTTTATCTCTATTGTCTTTATTTCTTCGCTACGGCGTCGTATATTTGTGATGTAATTGTTTTCCGCCTTTGGGCAGTTTTTACAAAAAAAAGGTGTTGCCAAAATTTTAAAGAAAGAAAGTTGGACTTTTAAAGAATTTGAGTTGTGATTTCAAATGTTTCAAAAATGCTATTATCTTTTCTTATCTTCTTTTTATGGTTTAAATTTCTGGGTTTTGTCTTTCTTTTATTGCGTTACGTCTTTAGGCGTTGCGTAGTATTAGGGCCGTCACGTGCCAATTTCGGGTTGTGACAAAGTTGGTATCAGAGCGCTAGGTTTTACCTTTCGGAGTGTAGGATGACCTTGGTATGATGGAGTAGGTAGGTTAAGCAGAGTAACATAGTGTGTGTATGTCTGCAGCATACCCACGATGCGGTACTTCGCCTTAAGTGACCTAAGTACAAATTGCTTGAAATTCCTTCCTTGATGATTCATATCCTTGCGATTCGATTTCCTTATTCTTATCGAATCTTATCTCTATTTATAGCCTTGCCGCCGATGACTATGGGGACTCAGAGTGATGCAGCGAGGGCCGAGGTCAGAGTTGGCTCGGGTGAGACGAGTACTGACCAGGATGGCATGCTAGTTGCACAGGTGCAGACGGATCAGCCTTCGACATATAGTATCGATAGGCTTGTGGCAGAGATGCAGGACTTCCGCCAGACGATGAGTTCATTGGTTGATGTCGTTCGGGAGCTACGACAGGAGGTTGTCACCCCTGTTACTCAGTTGTCTTTTGCGATCAGCATGCAGCAGTCCGTCACCTACATAGCACCCATGGTTGCAGCTCCAGTTGACGAGGCACATATTCCAGAGACGCTGAGAGTTCCAGGACAGAGGAGGACTCGTACCAGTGTACCAGCCTAGAGACAGAGGTTTGGTCATCGAGACAGATTTCATGGCCGTCGTGGGAGTAGCAGAGGCTTAGAACGAGGACAGTTGTTCAGCTCTCATTCCCAGGAGGGTCAGCAGTCACCACGTGGATGTTTTCGATGCGGAAGCCATCAGCACTTCGTCAGGGATTGTTCCTTAGCACTGCGTCAGGGTCGTATTCAGAGAGGCCGGGGACGTGGAAGGTTCGCTCAGAGGGATCAGCCTACCAGAGGAGTTCAGCCAGTTACGGGTAGAGGGCAGACACAGGGGTTTGCTTCTACTCATCGGGACGCGCAGGCGTCCAATGAAAAGTTTTCAGGTAGCCTTAATTCGCATGTTCTTTGATGTATTCATAGTTTTTCATACTTGTACCATGGTTGGGTAGATTAGTCGTAGTTTGTGTTAACTTCTTTCAGCGATTCTTTTGTTGCGCGACACGTATTTCAGTTGTATGCCAATCGGATAGGAGATAGAGATTCGTCCGTCGTTTCGATCCTTCTAGAGATGTTGGATTTGACGTTCTACTGGGCACAGACTGGTTGGCTACGTGCTAGGCGTCTGTGGACTACCGTGAGGAAACAGTCAGGCGTTGTTTTCCCCGGCGAGTCAATTCTTGTTGTGCAGGTGGATAGTTGTGCCGCCTCTCACAGCTTGAATTCAGCCTTTTTCGCTAGTCGGCTTTTGAGGAGATGTCGAGAATTCTTGGCGTTTATTCATGATACCGGAGCCACAGTGGGATTGTTGGACCGGGTTCCTATCGTGCGAGAGTTTTCTGACTTTGTTCCAGATGAGCCAGCGAAGCTTAGGGAGCTTAAGGATCAGCTGCAGAGTTGTTGTTGGGGAGTTTTGTGCGTCTGAGTGTTTCGCTTTGGGAGCTCCTATTTATGTTTGTCACGGAGGAAGACGACAGAATGCGGTTGTGGATTGATGGACCGTCAATTGAACCGGCTTACGGTGCGAATAGGTATCTTTTACCTCGCATTGACGATTCCTTCAATCAGCTCGAGAGTGCGAGATATTTTCTAAGTTTGTTTGGGATCAGGTCATCATTATTGTGGATTCAGAGTGATGGCATTCCAAAGACTGCCTTATGCGTGCTACGGGCTTTGTGTGTTTTAGTGAGTCATTGGATTCACTGATGCCCTGGCAGCATTCGTAGTTATGATGAACCAGATTTCTTCAGGCCGTTCCTCGACCAGTTATTGTTACGTTATTTACGATATTCTGTTCTATTTAATGTGTCTTGAGGGACAAGTGTAGCACTTGAGGATTTGTTATGCAGATACTGGGAGAGCACCAGCAGTTGCTAGATTCTTTGAGTGTTTCTTCTGGCTTGTTTGTGTTGACTCCTAGGTCTCGTAGTCACGAGAGACGGTTTCGTATGGTCCGAAGGGAGATCGTGGTCGTACAGCTTAGGTCCAGACTTGTGTGCTGGACGGAGTTCCGCAGATTTTTGGTCTTAGCAGGTTCTTACCGCCGTTTCGTGCAGGATTGCTAGAGTAGTGCTGCACCGTCGACTGAATGGACCGGAAGGGAGGTTTCTTTTCTTTGGACTGAGTCATGTGTGCGGAGTTTTCGGCAGTTGAAGATTCGGTTAACAACTGCATTAGTTCATTTTTGCTTTTGGTTCGGGCGACCTTGTTGTTTAACTGTAATGTTTCTTGAGTGGGGCTCGAGTGTGTACTGAGGTGACACTATAGAGTTATCGCTTTTGCTTCCCTACATTTGGAGGAAGTACGAGAAGGATATTCCACTCATGATCTGGAGATGGCCGCGGTGGTTTTGCGTTGGAGATTTGGAGACCCTACTTGTTCGAGAGTCGTGTCAGATTTTCACGGACCACCAGAGCTTAAAAGTGCATCTTCCTACAGCGAATTTTGATTGTTGTGATAGTCTTCTGCAGATTTACAGTTCTTGTGCGATCATTGAGTATAGCTTAAGTTCGTCTCTACGGAGGGGACAGCTTGCTCATGTCTGCGCCCGACCACTTTTCTTAAATCGCTTTCGCGAGACACTGCCCGCCGATGCTCGTATGTCAGAGATACTTGAGCATACTCGGCTGGGTAATGATTCGGAGTCCTTGATTTGTGACAATGGTGTGCTAAGTTAGGGACGCGTTTGTGTACCTGATATTATCGGGTAGAGACGTGAAATCCTAGAGTAAGCACATCAGTCAACTATCTGCATTCATTCAAGTTCCACCAATATTGACGTGACTTATGAGACAGTTACGGGTGGGCAGGGATGTAAGAGAAGCTTTGGGTTTCGTTACAAGGTGTCTGTCTTTTGTGAGTTTGGGTTGAGCATCTGAGGCTGGCTGGAGAGTTGCAACCTTTAACCGTTCCGAAGTAGGAGTGGGAGCAGATCTCCACAAATTTCGTTATGGTTTCTACCCAAGTTTAGTCAGGGTATGACTCCAATCGGAATTCTTGTTGTCCGGTTTTACTCAGTTTGCTCAGTTGTTCTTTGTTAAGTTGTGCGTTTGTGTTAATTGTTGTCAGCAGTTGGGGATCGTCACTCGCCATTGTTAGGGCTCTCCTTCGATAGCTGTTATCAGGAGACACTTCAATTGGCAACCTTTAGGTTTAGGGGTTAGGTTGTGTCGATCACCAGTCTGTTGTTTTTCTGACTCTGCATAAGTAGGATTTTGGACCCCAGCTAGTCTAGAGACTTCGGAGATGATCCGGTTGTTTCATGTCAGGATGAGAGTAGCCCAGTGCGAAAAGTGGTCTTATACCGACTGTGTTGGTCGTAGACTCGAGTTCGCAGGGACAGATCATGTATTCCTGCGGATTTTTCCAATAAATGACGTGTTGAGTTTTGGGAAGCTTATTCCAGGATGGTAGGTCCTTCGAGATCTTATAAGCGAGTTAGTTTTCGTTGCCTTTAATTTGGCACTTCCGCCCAGATTATTGAGTTTTCATCGCGTATTCCTTATGATGATACTTTACGATTACCTTCATGACCTTTCTCACATGGTTTGGCACCAGACCATTTGGCTTGGACGCGATCGTTTCGCTCACCGGCAGCCATTTGTGTTAATGGCTCGGCAGGTGGAGAAACGTCGGTCAAGGGTCTTGCCATCTGTGAAGGGTTTTTCTTGGACGTAGCCGTATAGTGAGGTAATCACTTGGGAGGCTGCGAGCGAGATTGAGAGTTGTAATCTTCTCTTTGAAGGTACACATAGCAGTATATTTTTAAATTCGAGGACGAATTTCTTTTAAGGGGGGAGATTGTAACACCTTAGAATGTGTTTTGTGGATAATTATATTTTAATGTATGGTTTTTAAATAAAAGTTTACCAAATTGATTTTCAATTATTTTATCCTATTTAATGAATATTTTATTAGATTTTTTCCTAGGCTTGCGCACACTTGTGCATGATAACTAGGGTTTATTTTGGGGTTTAACCATGATTAGCAACATGGTGAGCTAATCATTTTTCCTAATCTAGTTTAATAATTGTATTATGTGCTTTGGGGTTTTAATTATATCTGGTTGTTTTAAAATAAAAAGAAAAAGGGATTTTTTCTTATATGGTTTGAATGGTTGACTATGAGAGAGAGAGAGAGGAGAGCATGGTGCTACATGGTTTAGGCCATTGTCGTTTAATGATGAGAGAGAGTGAGAAGGGGAGGGGTTTAGTGGTTGCTCTCATTTCTCCCTCTCATATTCTTTTCTCTCATTCTCTCACACTCTCAAACACACTCACACACACACATCATCAGCTGAAGCAAGGAGCAGCACCTCCAGCAGCACCTCCAGCAGCAGCACCATCAGCAGCATCAGCATCAGCATAGGCAGCATCTGCAGCAGCTTCATTGCAGCAGCAGCAACATGCAGCCCCTGCATCACCAGCAGCTGTAGCAACTCAGTTCTTCTCCTTCACTTGCTTCTTAGGGTACCATAGGGTATATTTTCTGAACCCAATTCCCCTTATTGCTTAACTTGTGTGTTAATTAGCGTCGGTTTACGTTTAAAGTTAGTTTTGTGCTTATTTTAGTGAGTTATGTGGAAATTTGGAAAAGTGATGATTGTGTTAGTTAACCTAGCCTATATTAGTGTTGTTAAGGTCAACTTAACTGGGAAATTACCCAGTTTTCACTTAAATACCATAGGGTTTGTGTTTTGTGTAAAATCGGTGTTTTTAGGCAATATATTGCCATTCTGAGATCTGCTATTGACCCGGACCCTTCAGGACAAAATTGTGAAAACTGGAGTATGTACACTAGGTTTAGACAACATCACCAGAACACGAGACCCCCATTCCTAATTCAGGCCGCAAATTTAATAGGATTGGCTGCAAATTGCGGCCAGCTAGGGGGCTATGGTATTGGGGTCTTGGCTAGGGTTCTCTGCAGTGTTGTCTAGTGTTTTGGCATGTATAGTTTTATGAGATTTGACCTGTTGGAAAATATGGGACAATATATCGTATTTCGTGTTCGTTGTGTTTGTGCGATACGCGCGATACGTGAGTGGGTTCTGCGATCCAGCGTGTCGCGGTAGTTTTAGACGCGTATACACACGTTTCAGCGTATCGTGCACACGCGCGTTTAGTTCGCGATGCGAGTTTCTCGTTTAGTGTCGATATCGCATTTTGCGAGATATTTGCTTATATATGACTTCCTTGTCTAATTTTTACGTTTGTAGGCGGGGACTACGGACACCGCTACAGGGGGAAACAGGTGGTAGGATTCACCTAGCGTGGAGCGTAGGTGAGTAGATTTAACATCTACAAGAGAATCGCCCGTATGGCGTTATGCGTCTGGGCTAGGATTCTAATACTTGTCGCATATTCTACGTCATTGTTAGAAATGCGCCTTTACCCTATTTTACTTAGATATAGTTGTACTGTGACTAGTAGCCGTAGGACACTGCATAAATTATTGACGATTTATGTTGCACGAGCACTGATTGTATGCTACACACACCGTCAATAATTGCCATGTCACATACAAACCTCTTATAGATACTATATTGCTTGGTTAGGGACCTTGTGACATTGTTTCGTACTGTTTATCACATATGACATTTACCACGTCTTTATACCTATAGTGTATCGTACCATTAGTGATAGGTGCAAACACACTTTACGATACAACTACAGGTATACTTTGCACATATGTTACTTATACCTGGGGGTACCCTACATATTTTACTTATAGCCAGGGGGGTATACTACATCATTTGCTTATAGGTAGACACCTATACTTAGCTGTACCTTATTGATTTCGCATACATCTAGTTTCAGCTACAGATTTCCCTTTATATGCTCGCATTTCAGATATATCGCACATATTTATTCCTGGATTTGCGCATTGTTATTTGGACTTTACATAATGTTTTCTGGATTTGGGAACCGCGGGAGTTCATGAAATTATGCATTAATTGAAAATCCCGGTTTCCTTGATATGATATTTGCGCAGCCACCATGAAATTTATCGGTTCTGATTATATACTCCATACAAGGTGTGGATGCCGTATGAGGGTACATGGTGGGGCCCGGTATGGTTCCCCTCGGCAAGATGATCGATGGACTTTACCGATTGAGCCTGGAGGTGGGCGAGTACCTACCGGTGACAGTACCAATGACTCGGCGGGGATCGTGGGGATATCGTTGGTTGTCATGTACGTATGGATACGTCGAGAGGCGAGGGTCAGAGCTAGGCACTCGTGCTTTCCGGGATAGCGTATGATACGTACCTATCAGGATGCTAGTCTTGGTGACGGCATCTGATAGGTCAATATTTTTGTGTCGATGCTTGGCACATTGTTTTCATGATATTTCTTTCAACACCTTTGTATATATAACAAGGGATTTAGCCGTTGTTATATATACCCTTACACCAATATTACTGGAGTGGGATGCTAATATATATGTATTGACCCCATCATATTTATTTCTGCAAATATATATATTTAGGATGCTAGAATTTAACTTGAGATTCGACTTGGGATATAGGTGATTCATTGAGATTGGTTACGGGATATTCATATGAGATTGTTGATTTGTACATTCGGGATATAGGAGATCTATTCGATATTGTACATTGGGAAGATGTGAGACTTATATCATATGAGAGCCGATTGGGGGATGATTTGAGGAATTAGGATTTGAGTGTCTTGATGGATTGTGATCCTACCACGATGACAGGATTCCGTGGAATGACATATTTCTCTCCATACCTCACACTTATCTATTTATGCACTGTTTCATATATTGGTAGTACCTGTTAGTGTACCCTTTATGATTGCTGCATATTTACATTCTCACACCCCTATTGCATACTATTGTCATGTTTATTATTGCTTCATATATTGATCGTACCTGCTAGTGTACTTTCCATTATTCTGCATTCTTATGACTTGTTATTACTGTAATCGCATATCTTAGATTCATGCTGTACGTACATTCCTGCGATTACCTACATATGTTATCTACTATTCACGAGTTGCCAACTCACCCCCGTTGTGCCACAGTTGTTTTGCAGGGTGTTTCCCCAGAGTAGTCGAGGCAGGCTATTCACCTATCATCTTTTGCTACAGATATCGCATCGGCTCACAGTGTGCTATTTTTCTTAGGTGGGTTTTGGTGGTTATCTGTATTTTGTATTGTACATTCGTTGTATCTTGTACTCTCCATCTACTTTTATGTTGTTGACTTAGAGACTTGGTGAGGACGATTTTGTATATTATTTGTGGATTTATTTTCTTTTATACAGCTTTGTCTCTATTGTCTTTATTTCTTCGCTACGGCGTCGTATATTTGTGATGTAATTGTTTTCCGTCTTTGGGCCAGTTTTTACAAAAAAAGGGGTGTTGCCAAAATTTTAAAGAAAGAAAGTTGGACTTTTAAAGAATTTGGGTTGTGATTTCAAATGTTTCAAAACTGCTATTATCTTTTCTTATCTTCTTTTTATGGTTTAGATTTCTGGGTTTTGGCTTTCTTTTATTGCGTTACGTCTTTAGGTGTTGCGTAGTATTAGGGCCGTCACGTGCCAATTTCGGGTCGTGACATATTTTATTATGTTACAATAAATATTGTATATGTGATATATAATATTGTAACATGTTATGGTTATAAATGCAACATGTTTTGTGGAGTTTAATTGAGGTTAGGGTTTGGATTAGGGTTAAGTCTTCATGAAGCTTTCAAGAAGCTTCTTGAAGCTTTGACTTTGACTTATGATATTTTGTGATATTTCCTTAACCCAACTTAACCCTTTACCCTAGTTAAATCTCTACATGGGTTAAGTCTTCATACTTAACCCATGGTTGCAATTCTAACCATACTACGGATTCATTATTCATCACAAAAGGATTACTATTCTTCTTCTTCTTCCTTGAGCTTTTGAAAAGCTTTCTAGGTTTTTCTTAAGTGATGAAAATGAGTGAGTTAAAGAAAACAAATGAGAGCTAAAATCCTACTTCATCATCCTAATCTATCCTAGCCATTTAGATTAGGGTGTTCACTTCATTTAGTGAGTGAGAGCTTGTGTTAAAGAAACTTCAAGGTAAATCATCTTTTAGTTATCGAAGATCGGAAGCTAGCTTGCATCTTTCTCTTCGTGGAGCTTTTCGAGAGTCCGGATACTCGATGATCGCAGCGAAGGGACCTCAACACGGAGCTTTAGAAGTGAAGGACCGGACTATAAAGGTTGTAATCCCAAACTCTTAGTGTTAAAGTATTTAACATGCTTTGTTTCGCCTAATCTCTAGTTTAAAGTTCTTGGTTAGGATTGTTCGGCACGGCTAAATTTTGAATCGGGCATGGTTGATGTCTTGTAGAACCTTATTAGAGTGCCTAGTAACCTAACAGTGGTATCAGAGCCAAGCTAGAGTTTTAGGCGAAGTCCTGGCGAAGTTTAAAGTCCGATCGAACCCAGAAACCCCGATTTATACCCTTTTCTGGAAATTTTTCAAAAATGTTGATTTTTTCATATTAAAAATACTCAAAAAAGTCAGCAGGGAATTCTAAGTATACTTGTAAAATACGACCCTCTAATTCCATTAAAGCGCCGCGGAACCGCGGCAAGACCCTTGCTTGCGCGGCGGTTCCGCGGCCGTCTCTGGGGATTAGGGTTTTATTTTCCTACAGTAATGTCCGTAGGTGTTTCCTCAAATTTCTGTGTATTTTTAATTATACTCAAGTGTTGAGTTTTCTGGGATCTATTAGGGACTCGTTGATTCGATCGGATAATTTAACTTCATTTAAGTTTTTCCGGATATTTTAGAAACTGTTAAAAAGTTCGAACGGATATCAATAACTCACTTTTTCCCCTGCCGAAAAATTTCTAAGTGTTGGATTTTTCCGTAGTTTAAGAACGTTCTAAGTCGTGCAAGTAACGCGGTGGACCCTCTAGAAGAACACAAACCTTAACTCGATTATGTGACCTTCTTGAACTGCCTCTAAACCTTAGGGTTTGGGGCAGTACGGCGTTGCCACATGTGAGGCGTTGGCTTGACCCTTCTACGGCTGGACCATTGGTACTGTAGCATGTGATGGATGTTTTTAAACTAATTTCAAGTGTTGAGAATTATTTGGGAAAACTTGGGTGTTTGATTATTCGATCGAAAAGTTTAACATTGTTTATTTATCTGGAATGTGATACAATATTTGGAATCCACAAGTAGTTATGAGATAACTAAATTTGAATGTTATAAATCTAGCAGTTCAGTCTCAGATGATCGGTTGCCACGGAATTTTGATGTGATCAAAAGTCCGTCGCATTCACGTAGCGTACGCGGATACTCGCCAGGTAAACTTAATAGACAGCCACGCCCCATAGCCCCAACCAAGTGACTGTAGGAGAACCCCGTCGCCAAAAGCATCCGTTCGGGTGCTCGCGGCAGCGGTGTTCCGCCTTAGTGCACTTCGTCGACGGAATCCACGGGGTGCGGCCGTCTACTAAAGTTTGCGACGAGTATTCGATCAGGATGTCGGGCATCATGTTGAATTGGCCGACTTGATATTTAAAGTGTTTTCGAGAATGAGACTAAAATGCGGGGTTTATAATTGTTAGGCATGCGATGTATAAGGAATTCATTTGGTTAGGCATGTGATGTCTAAGGAGGTTGCGGATTCCAACTGTTGTAGGTTTACACTTTATTTTCTGTGACCATAAGCGTAGAATGTGGTGTATCGCCGGCTTCGTTTCTATACATCAACGACAATCGGGATACACATGCTTGCTTACGTTGATGATATGAGATATTATGTGTTGCTGTGATATGTTGTATTGGATCGTCCTGTCTGAATGGCCCGGGGTTTTATGTGAGTTGAGAGTTTTTCTTTTTCATTCATGTAAAATTCATTTGTATGTAATATTCTTTTATTGGGGCACTTCCGGGCTGAGGATGATGTCACCATTGTATATTATTTACTTTTCCGCATTAGGTAGACCCAAGGCGGGGAGCACAAGTAACCGGGTTCTAGGGTCCAGTGGGAGACCATCTCGAGGTGTCGAGACCGGGTCTCCTAACCCTAGAATTGGCAGTGTTGCTTGCCGCTCTCGTAGGGGTCTAGGGATGTGGGTTTGGCTATTCATCGCGACCGTGGAATCCGTGTTTTATACAGGCTCGTATTAAAAACACGGACCTCCTAGTATATCCAATATTTCATATATGTTCTTCTGCTGCAATGTTCTGTGATGAGATCATATTACTGCCTGAGACGAATGTTTATATTATATATATGAGATATATGTTATATTGCAGATATCGTTTCAAATGTGTTGCTTGTGAAGCATAATAAAATGGGACTTCATTAATAAGATTAATGAAAAATAAAAGAAACCTAAAGATGTTGTAGAAACTTGTCTTAAAAACTGGTAGCTCTAGTTCTTACTTTGCATAGCGGTGTTCCTTGTAGAACATCCAGCACCTTATTCGATAAGGAAAGAGCCGAGATCCCTTCACCGGGAGTGACCTCTTTAGCGAAACTAGCAGATGCTACACACTCGGTTTGTCTTTTGACTGCTTATATAGTTTTTGCTTTGCATAGTGATATTTGTGAAATATCCTGCACCTTATTCGATGAGGAAAGAGCCGAGATCCCTTCACCGGGAGTGACCTCTTTAGCAAAACTAGAAAATGCCTCAAAAACATTCCTTTTAAAATCCACTCGATTCTACAACGATATCAAGTTCATTACCCAAAGGGTTTTTTTAAAAACCTATCGTAGCCCTCCGTCATTTCAGATAAGTACTACTTAGTATTCGTGCTGCGGTAGTTTGGCCTCCGTCAAGACGTAGTGTACGGTAGCTAACTAGTGCTTATCTGCTAGCATATGATGCGATTGGATTAGGGTATTCGTACGGCGTAGTTTGGCCTCCGTCAAGGGTCGTGCGGGTGGGTCTAATTCAATCAGGAAATATACGGGTTGAACTTGACTAGCGGACTATGGGTAGTTTGGCCTCCGTCAAGGTCATAGGACGCTGGGGGTAAAATATTATTGGGAATTTCAAGTGTTGAAATTTGCAATGAGATTGCATACCTTCACTGAGATAGTTGGATCCCAATACCCGCTGCGAGTAAGAGTTACTACTGGGAAAGTTTTACACATTACAATTAGCTGATCAAGTAGGTGCCTAGAAAGGTGTTAACGGGGTTACGCCCCTGGGAAAATGAGGTTGATTTTAATTAGGTCCGTGCGAAAGCACGGGGAACCTCCCTCAAAGTACCGGCACTGGCCTGGCTGAAAGATTGGCGAACTTGTAGGGTGTAATTAATCCCGGCTAGTCTTTCCTTTTAGGGTTTGAAGGAAGATTTGACTAAAATAGTGGGAGCCATCCTGATTAGATAAATTGATAACCAATCTAATCTTGTAAAAGCGTACGCTGAGTGTTTTCTTCTCTCTCTCTCCAGGTAGCGACCATGTCACGCCTTAATCAAGATAATAATACGGATGTATTGACCGAACCCGCTTATTATACTGCTCTAAGGAACGTTGGTCCCACTCCAACTTATAATTGTTATAAGACAGAGCAGGAAATAGGGGATTACCAGAATTCCCGTGCCGCCCAAACGAAGAAAGTGCATGCTGATGCATCTTCTTCGGGTGTGTTCATTATAGAGAAATGTTTCTCAGTATCCTTTACGTCCTGGGTATTTTGATACCGGATCAGGATCCCATATCTGTAATTTGTTACATGGGCTACAGATAGGTAGAGAACTGAGAATGGGTGATAAGTTTCATGAGATAGAAACGGTGCAAGTGTTGCAGCCAAGTCTGTTGGTAGTTATCACCCTGTATTATCAGAATACATTGATTCTGAACAAATGTTATTAGATACCGAACCTGATATACAACATCATATCAGTCTCTTTATTAGTAAAGAAGGATATAATTTTGTATTGTTGGATAATGTTTTGAACATTTCCTATATCAAGAGTTGATCGGTTCAGGCACGTTATCTAAAAGCATAGACGTTCTAAATCAAACTACAGTTCTTAACGTACAGAACACACACAAGAAGAAGAGTTCAGAAATGAACAAATCCTTCTTGATGCATTGTAGACTAGGTCATATCAATGTGACCCGACTAGCTGAAGTTACATTTAGATGCATATTTAAATTAGTTTGAATTTACATCTTGTGAAACTTGCCAGTCATGTCACAAAGATAAGATGACCACAACTCTGTTTATTGGAAACAGAGAAAGAGTTAGTGAACTCTTGGGATTGATACATGCTGATGTATGAAGGTCCCATGTCTACACATGCCAAGACCGGTTCTTTGTACTTCATTACATTCACTGATTATCTCTCAAGATCCGGACATTTGTTCCTGTTGAAACACAAGTCTGGAACTTTTGAGAAATTCAATGAATATTAGTTAGAAGTAGAGAACCAAAAACGGGTATAAGTATTATGTCCTTTGATGAGATCAAGGAGGAGAATACTTGAGCACGGGATTCCTGGATTATTTTAAAGGAGAATGAGATTCTCTCTCAGTATTACTCCTCCGTATACACCACAGCACGTAGGTGTATCGGGGCGGAGCAATCTCACCATATGTGATATGGTGCGCTCTATGATGAGTACTACTAAGTTTCCTATTTTCCTTTTGGGAGTTATTCACTTGAGAAGCTGCATGCCTATTGAATAGGGTTCAAATCAAATCAGTTACCTACCACTTCATATGTGATATGGAATGGGAAGAGCCCATATCTTAAGTTTGTTAAGATTTGGGGTTGTCCAGCCTATGTCTAAAAGCATAATCCGGACAAGCTCGAGGCAAAGTCAGTTCTGTCGAAGTTTGTTGGATATCCCAAAAATTCGCAAGGGAATATCTTCTACCTAACCGAGGAACAAAAGATGTTTTGTTTCTCAACATGCCACCTTTGTGAAAGGGAATTTCTTGTGAAGAAATTAGTGGTCATGAGGTAGAACTGGAAATAGGGAAATAGTTCCAGCTATACAAACTGCAGCTGACGATTTGGTAGAACCGAAGGATTCAATAGTTTCTAACGAACCTCAGCCTCTTCGTCGATCTAGTAGGGTTCCTCACCCACCTGAGGGATACTTTGGTTTCTCTATGACAGTGGGAGCGAGGATTGCGTCATGGGATGATGACCCAACTTATTTCGAGCAGGCCATCAGGAGTGGGACTCTGTAAGAATGGCTGGATGCTTAGCGATCTGAGATGGAATCCTTATACACCAACAAAGTATGGACTTTGGTTGTTTTATCTGAAGGGTTAAATCCCCATCAGGAGCAAGTATATCTTGAGAAGATTACTTGGTGTACATGTAAAAGTTGAGATTTTCAAAGCTATGCTTAAGTCCATCCAGATCCTACTTGCCACGGCTACATACTATGACTACGATATCTGGCGGTTGGGTGTCATGACTGCTTTTCTAAATGTTGATTTGGAAGACAGCGTCTATAAGTACACAGCCAGAGGGCTTCGTAGATAGTGGGAGCAGCGGAAACGTGTGCAAGATGTTTTATGTGATAAAGCAGGCATCGCGGAGTTGGAACATCTGTTTTGATGTGGTAGTCAAAGAGTTTGACTTCATAAAATGGTAGATGAACCTTGTATATACAAAAAGGTAGTAGAGAGTATGGTGGTGATCCTCGTAGAGTACGTGGATGACATACTCTTGATAGGGAAGGAGTTTCCTATGCTACGCTCGGTCAATCTCCGCTTATCACAAGGATTTTCCATATAGGATCAAAGTGATACCTCCTAAATCCTGGGTTTTGGATCTATGAGATAGATCTAATTGGATGTTAGGATACTCACTAGTTATAGTGAGATGGTATCAATCGATCCTAGGGAGAATAACTGGAAGTGTTCCAGGGTGATAAGGACGACTGAATGTCAGTCGCAGGCATTGTCTTTACCCTCAGTGGAGGGACGGTAAGTTGGAAGAGTTCCAAGCTAGATACCGTGACATACTAGACGATTAAAGGCAGGATACATCGTTACCAAGGATGCTACCAAAGAGGCAGTATAGATATATATAAGTTCATGAGATGAACTTCGTTATACCATTGTATGACAATGGAATTGTGGCTTATGCCAAGGAACCCCCATCCCAACAGAAATCCAGATATAATTCTTAGGCAGTATCACCTGATCATGGAGATGGTTGATCTCTAGGGAGATCGAGGTTAGGAGAGTAGACACAGAGGACAACAGTGCGGATCCACTCATAAAGGCCTTTTCCCAGTAGAGACTTTTATGGGATGGTTGAGTATGAGATACTTCAACCGCATCTAATTGTTGGGTATGTGATACCACAACAGATGGCCCTAGTTCAAGTGGGAGATTGTTATTTATATGTATGCCCTAGAGGCCATTACTATACATACGATGTATATTGTAGTGGATGCTAGGACATATATAGGGAGGACTTTCTTGCTCGACATGACAGTACACTATCTGGTTACTCTTTATCTTAACATGTACTCTGATTGCCTCTATGTTACATGTTGATAAAGCCCTTAGGATGCGTATTTGACTACCAGGACTATTTGCGGATCATACTAGTGGGGACAGAGTAGTCGCCAAGTACATCCTTCAAATGTTCCTAGTCGTGGGAGTACCGAGACAGGGTATCGATACTCCAGAGTAGACTAGCGTATGCGCTTCTTGACCCATATGATGGGCGATGGATGATCCCATATCCATTAGTGTTTGACATTAGAGAAGGTATACGGATGCTCAGTGGAGACTGGGTACACTGGACAGACTCGCCGATAACTCCCAGATGGTATTATACCTCACGTCAGATGGCAGTTCTCTGGTGACACTGGTACAGGTTAGTCTGTAGACGCGAGATCGTCATAGAGTCTTGTGTGATTCCCACTGTGCTTTGATTTCCATCATACCATGTCCAAGAGGGCGTGCAAAAAGGTGGCTTTTGGGTACAGTCCCGAATCACATGGAGGCAATGAGCGATAGAAGGGGATTCGTCTCTCCAGGTATAGGGTGTTAATGTTGTGCTGTGTTTGATTGGCTATAACTGGAAATCCCTGGCCAGGGTTGCTGAGATTTACTGGTAAGTGTTATCAGTAGTTTCTCGAACTGTTATAGACCTCAAATCGACACGACTTATCAAGCTATTAGGGTCTGACGTTTTCCACCCCTAGGCGAGATATGCGACATATCAGACGAAGAGACCGGACTGTACAGGAGTGTTACTGACTGGATTCACAGGAGAATGTATAGGCTTCCTTGTTGATCTTCTGAGCGCTCAATACCTGGGTGGCTGTTACGTTTATCTGACTGCTTGCAGCTTGTAGGTGTTTAATATGATCATCACCTACTGCCGGCGTATTGACGATTCTTTAGAGTCCTACACAGAGGTTTCTTGGCTCAGGCAAAACGGAGTAGGAGCACATATATAATATGTGCAGGACCGAGAATAATACGTATATGTGATACCGTATTAGATTCTCACGATATGAGATATCGGCCGGGTATATGTGATATAGCCGAGTCATCAGATCAAGTGTTGATTCGATGAACTGATACAGATTATATTAGTCGGTTATTTGTGAAATAGCCGGATTATCGGAACAAGTGTTGATTTGATAATTTAATGTATAATTATATATTTGATATATTAAATTACATTAACTAATATAAGCTCACTAAAAGATTCTTTTTCTCACTCGGGTAATACATTGATATATATGCGATATATGTTAATTGTATTATTTTATTATGTTACAATAAATATTGTATATGTGATATATAATATTGTAACTGTAAGTGCACGGCGGCGCCCCGGCCGTCAACCCGACGGCCAAACGCGGAAACGGTGGTAAACTTAAAATTTGCGGACTTAGCAAACCGGCACCACCGCGCACTAAACTCCGGATCGTGCCATTAAACTAGTCTAAGCTATCTAGAGAGGGGGTAGAGAAGTATACCATACGATCCAAGTCCTCCGGTCTTCATCTCCACTCCGATCTCCTCGCGGGATCTCCGTCCGTCTCCTCCTCGTCGGAAAGGGCACCACGAAGCCGGGTACTTTTACGGGCTCCCACCTCGATACTGAGGCAACTCGAGCATGAAGCCGGCAACTCGACATGCTCAAGATTTGCTGTAGGAATATAGTGTAGAATCATAGTCTCTCTTTTGGGGTTTGGTTGCCATTTGTGGATGATGGAGGAATGGTGTATAGAAAATTGGTGCTTTCAATTTTTTTAGCAATGGAATGAGAAGAAGAATGATATGCACAAAAATGAATCACTCTCATTTTTCTTCCTCTCTTTTCTTTTCTTCTTCTCTCTTTTCTTTTCTTCTTCTCTCTTTTCTTTTTCTTCAACCATTTCATCAAGTGAGAGCAAGAGGGTGGAGGAATGAATATGATAGCATAAACATAGAAGGAAGGTGAGTGTAGGAAAAGTAGAAAGGTGACTATATCCTAAACATAATCATAACAATCTTTCTTATCAACCTCACTTCATTTCTAATCCTTTCTAATCACAATGAATGAAAGAAAAGCAAAGATGCTTTCATAATTAATCCTTATGCAAATAAATCCTCCACAAAAGTAATTTGCAAAACTGCAAATTACCCCCTCCATCAGAAAAGTCCGGCCGGGAAAGAACAAATGAAAACCGGCCGGAACGGAATGCAAACTGGCAACTCCAGAAAACTGGTCCCGTAATAAATTACAGGAAAACCCCGATACTGTGCATACACACCCGCATCTGTATTCCGTCCGGATACAAATGCAATGAGACAAAATCTACACTGTACTAAACTAGGACCGGCTTAAACCAAAGCCGGCTAGTAATATCCGTTCGATCCTGATCCGTGCAATACCGCACGTATCTGATCGAACCCTGCCATATAACCATACGGCCACTAGTACAAACCGTCCGATCCTGATCCGTGCAATACCGCACGTATCTGATCGGACCCTGCCATATCTCCATACGGCCTCAACAGCGTTTCGCCCGAAACTTGAGTAACTGAAAGTGTGGTGGACTCTAAAGACTCGTCAATATTATGGCTGTGGATTTAACCACTAGCACGTCAGAGGTATAAGCCAATACGTGACGGGCCACCAGCTATTGACCAAAAGGGACGTCGATGAGTAAACTCATCCTGACACCCTACTGAGCCTGTCAGTGACAATATCCGTGCAGTCCGGTCCGTTCGTCTATGAGTATCGCATGGCGGGCCTAGGGGGTTGGTAAAAAGTCAGACCCCCAAAAGCGGTACAAGTCGTGTCGGAGTGTAGCCCAGAACACCCTGAGATACTACTGGAATACCTACCAGTAAATCTCCTTGCCTTGGCCAAGGACTTTGTGTAATGGCTCTCCTAGACACAGCACGACCTCACCCCCAATACCGGGAGAGACGAACCCCTGAAGATACGCTCACTGCCTCCATGTGGCTCGGGACTGTACCCAACTAAAACCTGTTTGCACGACTCCTTTGAGCCGTGGTAGGGTAGTAATCAAAGTACAGTGGGAACTCACACGAGACAAATGACGATCCCCAGGTCGATGAACTAACCTGCACACATGTCACCAGGGAATTGCCATCTGACGTCTGGTATATGACCAACTAGCATGTTCCCGGCGAGTCCTGTCCGGTGTACTCATAACCCAATGAGCACCTGTATACATCTTAGGTGATCTAACTGACACCAGTGGCTTGTGAGACCGGCCACCGCCCCTCGTCGGGGTCTCGACTGTATACACTAGTCTACTCTGGAGTATCGATGCCCTGTCTCGAAACTCCCACGACTAGGGACCTTTTAAGGATAAGCTTATAGACCCCCAGCTCCCACTTATATGATCGCCCTCATACTGCTGGTGGTCAAGCAAGAATCCTAGGGGCTCTATCAACGTGTAATAGCGACGTGTCATGTCACCTAAAGCAGTACACGATGATAAAGGTAAACCAGATAGCATGCTATCATTTCGAGTAAGACTGTCCTACCGGGATAGGTCCTCCCTCAATCATTACAATCACGTACCTGTGACCTAATAATTGACTCTGAGGGCACTATCTCCAACAATCTCCCACTTGCACTCAAGGCTAATTATTGCGATGTCGCATACTCACAGCCCGTGTGATACCGAACATCCAACTCCTCTACTAGTCAGTCTCACAAAGCTCATTTGCGGAACTATTGCGTTCGAGGAATAGCCTCAGTGAGTGGATCCGCTTAGTTGTTTCTTTCTATGTCTCTCTAAATCTCAAGTTAGCGGAGAAAGCCATCTCCCGAAATGAGCAATACCTGTCTTAGAATGTCTGGATGTCTGATGGGACCTAGCTCATAAATGAACACCAAATCCAAACTTCTTAGACTGTATCGTCAACTGAACTTAATCAGTATCCTGCGCCATGCCTCCCTCAGTATTGCCTTGGACCACCTGTCCAAAATACTGCCCCTCATCAGAAGGAAAAACTATAACTCTGACAACCTTCTTGTCGTCCATGTCACCTTGGAAGCCTGGAATGATAACTGTCTCCCGAATAAGGCTGTCGTTATCATATCCCTAGAACATCCACTTATGTTCTAAAACTGCTTCCGACTGTTTTTCCAGGATTGGATTAATGTTAACTTATTGCATCTAGTGCAAGAACAACATCTGGTGTGGTACTTGACATCTCACGATTGACTCAATTGCCTGAGCAAGTGATCTGCCAATCATGCACGTCCCTCTCCCCTTTAGTCTGTAAGACACCTTTGGAGAGGGTGACTCCATTACCTGCAGGTACACTACCGTGCCAGGAGTCGTCCATTCTAAATACCCTTAGAATGCTGTCTAAGTACCCTGATTGGGAAACCACCCAAATCTAGATCTAAAACCATAGATCTAGTAACCAGTATGTTAGACATAAAGTCCAAGTCCTTTATGGAGAAACTACTGTGTGACGACCAAAGTATAACCGATTGTAGTATAGGAGTTTCTTTTCCTACTCTGTGTATATCATCCAAATACCAGGATATCATACCCTACTACCTTCTCAACAGATCCATCCCCTATTCTGATGAAGTCAAACCCATGACTGTCACGTCAGAATTAGATGATCTATCTCCGCTACATCTGCTCTAGTCTATAAATAGACATAAGCTACCTGTCCACCAATGCTTCCGCTGCTCCCACTGACTACGACAACCCTCTGACAGAGTCATATTGACGTACACTTCTAAAACTAGTTTAGAACGACGCTATACTCATCCTCCCGCCGGGTCTCGCAGCCTGGAACAACAGCAATGGTAATTGTGGGTAAACAAGAACTTCCCTGTCACCGTCCTTGAGGCTACCGGAGTACCTCTCGAGTGCCTGAAGTTACCCACCTTATCTGCGGAGTGGCCAATGGAATGTCAAATCAGATTGAATCTCTAGGTTCCTTATCAAAGCTTCAGTAATCGTTTGCGGTTCTGGAATCACTTCCAGTTCTACCATACTCCCACTACTGTTTTCTGAAAAAATCCATTTCTTTTAAAATTGTGGCGAGTGAAGAACAATATCACTATTGATCTTCCAGATGGTAGAAAATCAACCCTCGTCATAGCCTGGGTCAACCCACAAACAGCCACTACTGAAACGTGCCTATGAGTTATCCGGAGTCTGGTTTTAATCATAAGCCAGACAACTCCCCGTACCTTAACAACGTTAAGATATGAACTGTTCTATATCCAGTATAGAACCAGAGGCACTGATTTAATTGAACCAGATTCAAATCATGCAGCTGTCTCCAGTGCATGTCAACTAAATGGAGAGAGACCGATCAGCGTTACTCAACTTAGGAATACTTCCAATTATGAGTAACCTGAAAGAGAAGCAATTTCTCTTTATCATTACTATCAACTGAATACCATACACAAGTATCTACATCTTCGATCACTTTGAAGAATCCCGATACTTGCTACACCTGGTTCTCTACTCTATTCAAATACCTATAACTCCTCAAAACTTAGACCCTGTGTTTCTACGAAACACATGTCTAAGAACCAGAGAAGTTAAAAGTAAACAGAATATAGTATGAGGACCAACCCCTCTGTCCAAATGGATACTGGACAACATACAATACTTTGTATAAGTCCGCTGAGTCTGACAACTCTTTCACTGTGTGTCGTAGGTTGAGAACTGTACTTATGGTTAAGAAGAATTACACCGCTGTTTAATACTCCTTACCTAACCATCCACTGATATAGGTAAATGTCATTGACATAATATCAAAAGGTATATCTCACTCTATGAAAATAGACGTACAGATATATCAATTTGAAATTGGTGCATAACAGCGGATATCCAAAACCAAATATTTGCCGACCGGCAAACAGCCCAGGTGATTTCCTCAAATATCACCGATTACAACGAATCCCGATATAATGAGGATAATCACCCAATTCCCAATAACTTACTCCCACTCATCATCTGTAAAACCATACAGATGTGAGAATCGTACTTGGTAAATACATACCCTGGAGTAAGTATCTAATCGGGAAATCAGTTCTCTATTAACATTACACAGTGAAACTGAAACATTGAAATGTTTCGTTGGGGTATCCTGGTATTCCTAGTAATGCCTCTACCATTATCCAGATTCACAACTATAACCGTATAATTCTTTGCCACCTCTCCAAATCCCTTCATATGTCTTTAGTCATTACCTTCTGTACACCCCTTTAGGCCAAATGGTTTTCTTCCTTCCCTACCGTACGGCACCAGCCTATGGTTTGGAAGAAGACTATCCAAAAAGCATAAAGGGTGTACTGTCCTAATCCTAGGAGCACTCGCATTGCGAGAGAGGGTGAAGATAAAAGACACCTGAATGTACTTTATTCCTATTTCTCCTGAACCAGGATCCATCCCCGAACTGGAACGAGTTCCTTTCGAGTTCGTATATAACCATACGATGGATTATCCAATAAAATGGGATCTTCGTAGTGATACGGGGTGTCCTGGAGAAATACAAAGGTGATTTAGGATTGGCGAAGAAATACTTGGTTTGGTCGTGAATAGCAGTCGCAATTTACTTTGCCCTCTTACTAATCCCTTGCTTTGTCTGAACTTAATATCTTCTGTACACCGTTTAGGCTAACTGGTTTTCTTCATTCCTTACCGGTCGGCACCAGCCTATGGTTTGGAAGAAGACTATCCAATTTGCGTAATAGGTGTACTACTCCTAAACCAAGGAGTACTCGCAGCCTGAGAGAAGGTGAAAAGAAAAGACAACTGAATAGTCCTATCCGTTTTCTCCAGAACCGGAAACCATCCTCGAATTCCTTCGAGTTCGTATCTAACCATACGATGGTTTTGTCCAATGGAAGTGGACGTTCGTAGTAATACAGGGTGTCCTGGAGAAAAGGGTAAAAGTAGGAGTGGCAATGAGGTCTGCAACTCTGACAATCCAAAAAGCCAGTGTTAAGTAGGTTCGGTTAACTTGGTCATTGAGTCAAAGTCTAGGGTCGGGTCAATGGTCGCTGCCAGGGAGAGAGAGAAAAGAAACACTCAGCGTGCACTCTAACCGAGATCAGAATGGTTACCAATTTATCTAATCTGGAATCCTCCCACTGTACCTCAAACTCTCCTCCAAACCTGAAAGAAGAATTAGTCGGGGTCACCCGAGGAGTAAACCAACTCATCAGTGGGAATCGGGATCCAACTCTCATCGCATGACAACGTGACGGAATCCGCTCACGGTATCACACTCCAGAAGGTATGCGCATATCTGGCAAGTTTCAGTACTTTTGAAACTCCCGATGTGATTTCTGCCCCATGCTCTTATGACCTTGGCGTGAGGTCAAAATATCATAAGTCACATGTCAAGTTCTACCCGTCATTATCCTGGTTAATTTGAATCCACCCGTACATACCCTTGACGTAGGCCAAAATAGTAGTACGACTGTCCCAAACCAACGCATCTATCTATGCAACAGATAAATACCCGGCAGCTACCAATCACTATGCCTTGGCGTGAGGTCAAAATACATAGCTTGAATACTACCGAATATTTAGCTGAAATGACGGAGGGCTACGAATGGTTTCTGGCGAAAACCTTTAACGTAAAGAACTTGATATCGTTGAAGGAACGGATAGCTTTTTAGAAAATATAGTGACGAAAACCTTTACTAAAGAGGTCACTCCCGGTGAAGGGATCTCGGCTCTTTCCCCGTAGAATGGGGTGCAGGATATTCCAAATGAATACCGCGATGCAAAGGAAAAGTAATCGGCTATAGTGAAGTTAATGCCCTGACGCAAACTTCTGTCCAAGGGGTCACTCCCGGTGAAGGGATCTCGGCCCTTGCCTCGTCGACTGAGGAGCAGGATATTCCAAATGAATATCTCGATGCAAAACAAAAGTGAACGTCCTTGCAATAACAGCTTTTTGAAAAGTGTTCCAACAACATCAGATTAGGTTTGTTTAACTTGCATTGATCCGAATCAACGCAGTCCCATCAATTAATCACACCACAAAGAACGAAAATATACTGACGTACGTATATGCCATCCGCATTCGCCACTGGGTCCCGTCATCACCCGTTAGGTTAGCTAACTAACGGCAGAGCGGGGACTGGACTAGCGCGGATGAAAAACATATACAACATCTACTAATATATATACCAATATATTATATTTCGCTCAAGGTGTGAAAAGAAATGCAACATCACAGAAATGTACAGCATCACAGAACAATACAGATATCTGGGATCCCCGGGTTTCACAGAGCCACTACTGAAACCCGACGTTCCCCTGGTCGTGTGGATAGCCTGTGCAATGAAATCCTAGACCCTTATGGGCGCGGCAAGTCACCCGCCAAGACCTGAAGCGAGGCAGCCCCCTTCAGCGACGTGAATGGACCACCCGGCACTCCACGGAATCCGGCAACTTGGGCACCCCTCCTGGGTCAACCTGTACCCCCTACGAGTGCGGCGAATAGCCCTGCCAATCCTAGAGTGAAGCCCCCTCCGTCTCAATGCCATGAGATGCGGGCCCGTTGCCCTCTAGAACCCGGCTATCCGTGCACCCCTCCGCGGGGTAATCCTAGTACAGAAAGTAAAATATACATACACCGGGTACATCGACCGCAACCAGGTCGTGCCCCAAAATAATAATACAAACGGGCAGTGACGGCAGTCCACATGTCGGACGCTCGCCCCGCAATATCAAATGTACATAATACAACAAAACTGTACTAGCATTGCATCCAGGCTATCCCCACGACCGATCCGCAACATCACAGCAAATACATAGAACATCAACGTGAAAGTCACGTTCGCAAATCCGTCTAACCGGGCTATAGCAGTTAGACCGGGTTTACCGATCGAGTGACATTCACGGTCGCAGATATAATGTAAATACTGTGAAAAATGTGTTTAAAAAATTTCCGATTGATCAAACAATTAACAAGTGGGCTCCAAAGAAAACTGTAGCACTCACAGAAACAATTGGCCCAACTTTAATATTCCAAAGCCCATATTTTAAGCCCAGAAGGCCTCTGGAAAAATTTGGTGATGTGACGTGAATAGTGCGCGGCGGAAGGGCCGCACGAGGTGGGGTTTCGCGGCGCTTCCGCGCTCCAACTGTGGCGTTACATCGTCAAATTTTTACAGAACTCTTAGATTTTCCAGTACATCAATATTTTACATCATGAAAAATTTTTGGACTTCAAAAAATTTCGACAGAAACTGATGTAAAGGGAAAAATACGGTTTTTGGAATTTTGGTCGATCGGAACTTAAAAACACATAAAACCAAGCTAGACGAAGTTAATGGCGAGGCTCTGATACCACTGTAAGTGCACGGCGGCGCCCCGGCCGTCAACCCGACGGCCAAACGCGGAAACGGTGGTAAACTTAAAATTTGCGGACTTAGCAAACCGGCACCACCGCGCACTAAACTCCGGATCGTGCCATTAAACTAGTCTAAGCTATCTAGAGAGGGGGTAGAGAAGTATACCATACGATCCAAGTCCTCCGGTCTTCATCTCCACTCCGATCTCCTCGCGGGATCTCCGTCCGTCTCCTCCTCGTCGGAAAGGGCACCACGAAGCCGGGTACTTTTACGGGCTCCCACCTCGATACTGAGGCAACTCGAGCATGAAGCCGGCAACTCGACATGCTCAAGATTTGCTGTAGGAATATAGTGTAGAATCATAGTCTCTCTTTTGGGGTTTGGTTGCCATTTGTGGATGATGGAGGAATGGTGTATAGAAAATTGGTGCTTTCAATTTTTTTAGCAATGGAATGAGAAGAAGAATGATATGCACAAAAATGAATCACTCTCATTTTTCTTCCTCTCTTTTCTTTTCTTCTTCTCTCTTTTCTTTTCTTCTTCTCTCTTTTCTTTTTCTTCAACCATTTCATCAAGTGAGAGCAAGAGGGTGGAGGAATGAATATGATAGCATAAACATAGAAGGAAGGTGAGTGTAGGAAAAGTAGAAAGGTGACTATATCCTAAACATAATCATAACAATCTTTCTTATCAACCTCACTTCATTTCTAATCCTTTCTAATCACAATGAATGAAAGAAAAGCAAAGATGCTTTCATAATTAATCCTTATGCAAATAAATCCTCCACAAAAGTAATTTGCAAAACTGCAAATTACCCCCTCCATCAGAAAAGTCCGGCCGGGAAAGAACAAATGAAAACCGGCCGGAACGGAATGCAAACTGGCAACTCCAGAAAACTGGTCCCGTAATAAATTACAGGAAAACCCCGATACTGTGCATACACACCCGCATCTGTATTCCGTCCGGATACAAATGCAATGAGACAAAATCTACACTGTACTAAACTAGGACCGGCTTAAACCAAAGCCGGCTAGTAATATCCGTTCGATCCTGATCCGTGCAATACCGCACGTATCTGATCGAACCCTGCCATATAACCATACGGCCACTAGTACAAACCGTCCGATCCTGATCCGTGCAATACCGCACGTATTTGATCGGACCCTGCCATATCTTCATACGGCCTCAACAGCGTTTCGCCCGAAACTTGAGTAACTGAAAGTGTGGTGGACTCTAAAGACTCGTCAATATTATGGCTGTGGATTTAACCACTAGCACGTCAGAGGTATAAGCCAATACGTGACGGGCCACCAGCTATTGACCAAAAGGGACGTCGATGAGTAAACTCATCCTGACACCCTACTGAGCCTGTCAGTGACAATATCCGTGCAGTCCGGTCCGTTCGTCTATGAGTATCGCATGGCGGGCCTAGGGGGTTGGTAAAAAGTCAGACCCCCAAAAGCGGTACAAGTCGTGTCGGAGTGTAGCCCAGAACACCCTGAGATACTACTGGAATACCTACCAGTAAATCTCCTTGCCTTGGCCAAGGACTTTGTGTAATGGCTCTCCTAGACACAGCACGACCTCACCCCCAATACCGGGAGAGACGAACCCCTGAAGATACGCTCACTGCCTCCATGTGGCTCGGGACTGTACCCAACTAAAACCTGTTTGCACGACTCCTTTGAGCCGTGGTAGGGTAGTAATCAAAGTACAGTGGGAACTCACACGAGACAAATGACGATCCCCAGGTCGATGAACTAACCTGCACACATGTCACCAGGGAACTGCCATCTGACGTCTGGTATATGACCAACTAGCATGTTCCCGGCGAGTCCTGTCCGGTGTACTCATAACCCAATGAGCACCTGTATACATCTTAGGTGATCTAACTGACACCAGTGGCTTGTGAGACCGGCCACCGCCCCTCGTCGGGGTCTCGACTGTATACACTAGTCTACTCTGGAGTATCGATGCCCTGTCTCGAAACTCCCATGACTAGGGACCTTTTAAGGATAAGCTTATAGACCCCCAGCTCCCACTTATATGATCGCCCTCATACTGCTGGTGGTCAAGCAAGAATCCTAGGGGCTCTATCAACGTGTAATAGCGACGTGTCATGTCACCTAAAGCAGTACACGATGATAAAGGTAAACCAGATAGCATGCTATCATTTCGAGTAAGACTGTCCTACCGGGATAGGTCCTCCCTCAATCATTACAATCACGTACCTGTGACCTAATAATTGACTCTGAGGGCACTATCTCCAACAGTAACATGTTATGGTTATAAATGCAACATGTTTTGTGGAGTTTAATTGAGGTTAGGGTTTGGATTAGGGTTAAGTCTTCATGAAGCTTTCAAGAAGCTTTGACTTTGACTTGTGATATTTTGTGATATTTCCTTAACCCAACCCAACCCTTTACCCTAGTTAAATCTCTACATGGGTTAAGTCTTCATACTTAACCCATGGTTGCAATTCTAACCATACTATGGATTCATTATTCATCACAAAACGATTACAATTCTTCTTCTTCTTCCTTAATCTTTTGAAAAGCTTTCTAGGTTTTTCTTAAGTGATGAAAATGAGTGAGTTAAAGAAAACAAATGAGAGCTAAAATCCTACTTCATCATCCTAATCTATCCTAGCCATTTAGATTAGGGTGTTCACTTCATTTAGTGAGTGAGAGCTTGTGTTAAAGAAACTTCAAGATAGATCATCTTAGTTATCGAAGATCGGAAGCTAGCTTGTACCTTTCTCTTCGTGTAGCTTTTCGAGAGTGCGGATACTCGATGATCGTAGCGAAGGGACCTCAACATGGATCTTTAGAAGTGAAGGACTGGACTACAAAGGTTTTAATTTGCGAAGGAACCCAGGTCCCATCAGAAGTCCAGGCATATTTTGAGGCGGTACCACCTGATCAGGGAGATCGTAGATCGTAGGGAGATCGAGGTGAAGAGAGTAAATTCAGAGAATAACACTGCAGATCCATTCACGAAGGCCATACCCCAGACTCAGTTCGAGCGGCTGATCGAGATGATAGGTTTCGATACGCCAGTACATGGCCTTAATGCAAGTGGGAGATTGCTAGTGTATATGCCCTAGAGGCCATTACTGTATCATACTAGTTTGTATAATACTTGATGGAAGCTTCGGTTATTCACAATTGTATAGACAATCTTGCTCAAAATGGTAGTATGCTACTTAGTTTGTTTCTATTTTAATATGTGCATGTGTTTCTTTTAGCATATCGCTTATACATATTAGTAGAGCCCTTAGGATCTTTGCTTGATTACTAGCGTTGTGATGGCAGTCGCACTTGTGGGGGCTGGATAATCTACAAGCACATCCTTATACAGGTCCCTAGTTGTTGGATTATCGAGACAGGGCATCGATACTCCGGATTAGACTAGCGTATGCGCTTCTCATCCCAACAGGGGAGATAGTCTGTCCCACAGCCGTCATTACGTCGTACTTGAGATAGTATGCGAGTGCTCGTTAGTTTACGAGTACACTGGACAAGACTCGTCGGGAACTGTTGGTTGGTATTATACCTATCGTCAGTTATTAGTTCCCAGGTGACATGAGTACAGCTTAGTCCGCTGACTTGACACTGTCACTTCGCCTCGAGTGTGTTCCCACTGTTCTTTGATTACTACCCTACCACGGCTCAAAGGAGTCGTGCAAACAGGTAGTAGTTGGGTGCAGTCCCGAAGCACTTAGAGGCAGTGACAGTTAGACAGGATTCGTCTCTCCCGGTATTGGGGGTTGATATCGCGCTGTGTCTAGGAGAGCCATTACACATAGTCGTCCCTGGACAGGGCAAGCGAGATATACTGGTAGGTTTCCAGTGTTATCTCAGGGTGTTCTGGGCTACACTCCGACACGACTTGTACCGCTATTAGGGGACTGATGTTCACCGCCCCCTAGGCCCGCCATGTGATATTCTCAGACGAACAGACCGGACTGTATGGAGATTGTCACATTCAGGCTCAGTAGGAGTTCGGATGGGTTTACCTCATAGTCCTTCTTATCGATATCTACCTGGGGACCGTTACGTACAGCTAGTGCCGCTTGCGGTCTGTGGTTAAACCCACTGCCTGCGTAGTGTCGAATCTTTAGAGTCCCACATAGAGAGTTTTCCTGCACTAAGCAAAACGTGTAGAGGCCGTATGGTTTTACGGCAGGGCTACGATCACTTACGTGCACATGTGTGCGTATGCTGTTTGGGCAGACAATACTAGTGGGATTTGATTTAAGCCGGATCCTAGTATTGTATGGATGGATTTGTTTTGTCTTTTGTGCATTCGCATTCTACGGAATGCGGATGCGGGTGTGTATGCACAGTTGTGAAGAGCGAAGAAGAATGAGGTGCCTCATTATTGTTTTGACAGTTGATTCGGTCAAAACCATTATGAGGCGGACTCATTAGGGTTTTGGCAGTTGGTTCGGTCAAAACCATTATGAGCCGGGGACATTATTTACTAATCTTTTTAGTGATAATTATGTTATGGCTAATTGCTTTGACGATTTGACCATACTTGACTTTGTTGACCGTTTGACCAAAGTTGACTAGGATCTTCATGAGAGGTCTAGAGTATTCTTTGGTTTTCATTTTCTTTTTGTGATGAAAATTGTCAAGTCAAGGGTAGCCATCTACTTTATCATGAAAAGATTAGTAATCATGATGTTTATACATTATTACAACCATGGTTCATTTTCTTTATTGATTATTCTTTTCTCATTCTCTCTCTTGATATGAGAATGCTCCATAGTCCCTCCTTCATCTTCCACGTCTTGAATTTTCCTTTAATCTCATGTGTTGAGAAAATAAGGAAGTAAATTGACAAAACATCCATCTACTTCTTCTACACTGTAGGGTTCCTAGGCACCCTAATGAGGTCTCACAAGGCATCGAACATGCCAATTTCAAAAATTAGGTGCCGAGAAACCCTAGACTACGGATCGTCGGCTAGATTTCTAGGCGAAAAAGTGAGCTAGTTAACAACTTAACTAAAGGAATACGGAAATACAACCTTTGTAGATCTGGTGCTCCACCTCCATAGCTCCGCAACGAAGTCCCCTCGCTGTCCAAATGAGTTCCCGGGCTCTAGCGTCGGCTTCGTCGGAGAATGGGCAAGCTAGGTCGTCGATGTCCATGCCGAAGATGATCTACTTCGAGGCATCGCTAAATCAAGCTCCAACTTCACCAAGTCAAGAAACTTGTGAAGAAAACACACTCTACTACTTGGCAAGAGGTAGAGGATGAAGAAATAGGAAGTGGGTAGACTTTAGAATTGGATTTCTCACTCTTTATCATCAATCACCATTGATGAATGCAAGCTTCTTTCTTAAAGAAGAAGAAGAAGAAGATGATAATTGTTATGATAAGTTATTTAAAAATGAAAATAAAATGAAAACTTATCATAATCTAAACCATGGTCAAGTGTAGAGATTAAACTAGGGTTAGTGGGAATGGTTAGGGTTAAGGATGAGATAAGAATGGTTGACTTGATCAAAGCTTCAAGAAGCTTCAACATGAAACAAAATTAGCCACCATTCTTTTCTCTTTTCTTTTATTCATTTATCAAAAATAAATGGATAATTAAATAAGATAAATGAATAACAAATAATAAACCCTAACCATTTCATTAACCAAGGTTTAATACTTTACACTTAACCAAAAAGCATGTATCATCAAACACGATACAAGCAAGTGCACAAAATCATATCACATATATAATGCGCACATCCGAGTGAGAAAACCCATCTAAAGTGAACCAATATTAGTTAATGCAAAGTAATATATCAAATATATAATTATACATTAAATCATTAAATCAACACTTGATTTAACGATCCGGTCATATCGCATATAACCGGCTAATATCCAATGTATCGATTTATCGAATCAATCCTTGATTCGATAACTACGTTATATCGCATACAACCATTCGACACATTCATCGCGAGAATAGAATACGGTATCACATACACGCATTATTCTCGGTCCCGCACATATCTCATATGCGCTCCTATTTCGTTTCGCTTGAGCCAGGAAACCTCTGTGTAGGACTCTAAAGACTCGTCAATACGCCGGCAGCAGATGATGATCATATCAAACACCCACAAGCCGCAAGCGGTCTGCTAAACGTAACGGCCACCCGGGTATTGAGCAATCTGAAGATCGACGAGCAAGCCCGCTCATACTCCAGTGAATCCGACCAGTAACACTACCGTACAGTCCGGTCTGATCGTCTGATATGTCGCATATCTCGCCTAGGGGTGGTAAACGTCAGACCCCAATAGCTCGATAAGTCGTGTCGATATGAGGTCTACAACAATTTGAGAAACTACTGATAACACTTACCAGTAAATCTCAGCAACCCTGGCCAGGGATTTCCTGTTATAGCCAATCGAACGCAGCGCAACATCAACCCCCTATACCGGGAGAGACGAATCCCCTCCTATCGCTCATTGCCTCCATGTGACTCGGGACTGTACCCAAAAACCACCGTTTTGCACGCCCTCTTGGACGTGGTAAGATGGAAATCAAAGTACAGTGGGAACCACACAAGACTCTATGACGATCTCGGGTCAACAGACTACTCTGTACCAGTGTCACCAGAGAACTGCCATCTGACGTGAGGTATAATACCATCTGGGAGTTCTCGGCGAGTCTGTCCAGTGTACCCAGTCTCTACTGAGCACCCGTATATCATCTCTGATGTCAAACACCAATGGATATGGGATCATCCATCGCCCATCTGTATGGGTCGAGAAGGTATACGCTAGTCTACTCTGGTATATCGATGCCCCGTCTCGATACACCCTCGACTAGGGACTTTGAAGGATGTACTTATGGACTACCTGTCCCCACTAGTATGATCTCATCATAGTCCAGGTAGTCAAGTACTCATCCTAAGGGCTTTACCAACATGTAACAGAGAGACTATCAGTGTACACATTAAGGTAAAGATCAACCAGATAGCATACTATCATGTCGAGCAAGAAAGTCCTCCCTATATATGTCCCAGCATCCACTACAATATACATCCTATGTATAGTAATGGCCTCTAGGGCATACATATAACTAACAATCTCCCACTTGCACTAGGGCCATCTGTAGCAGTGGTTGCAGTATCTCATACTCAACCATCCTATAAAAGTCTCTCTCTGGGAACAGGCCTTTGTGAGTGGATCCGCTGTGTTGTCCTCTGAGTCTATTCTCTTAACCTCGATCCCTTGGAGATCAACCATCTCCATGATCAGGTGATACTGCCTTAGAATATGTCTGGATCACTGATGGAACGGACGTTCCTTGGCATAAGCCACAACTCCATTGTCACACAATGGGAGGAATATGGTTCATCTTATGAACCAATATCTACCCAAACAGCCTCTTTGGTAGCATCTTTAGTAGCGATGTATCCTGCCTTAATTGTCTAGTATGCCACAGTATCCAGCTTGGAACTCTTCCAACATACCGTCCCTTTACTGAGGGTAAAGACAATGCCTGTGACTGACATTCAGTCGTCTTTATCACCCTGGAACCATTCCAGTGATTCTCCCCAGGGTCGATTGATACCATCTCACTACAGTTAGTGAGTATCCTAACATCCATTTAGATCTATCTCATAGATCCAAAATCCAGGATTTAGGAGGTATCACTTTGATCCTATATAGATAATCATGGTGATAAGCGGAGATTGATCGAGCGTAGCATAGGAAACTCCTTCCCCATCAAGAGTATGTCATCCACGTACTCTACGAGGATCGTCACTATACTCCCTACTACCTTTTTGTATATACAAGGTTCATCTACCATTTTGATGATGTCAAACTCTTTGACTACTTCATCAAAACAGATGTTCCAACTCCGCGATGCCCGCTTTATCCTATAAAGCATCTTGCACACGTTTCCGCTGCTCCCACTGTTTACGAAGCCCTCTGGCTGTGTACTTATAGACGTCCTCTTCTAAAACATCATTTAGAAAAGCAGTCAAGACACCCAACCACCAGAGATCGTAGTCATGGTACGTAGCCGTGGCAAGTAGGATCTGGATGGACTTAAGCATAGTTCTCTAGAAAAAGTTTCATCATGATCCACACCTGGTCAATGATGCAAACCTTTAACAAGTCTAGCTTTGAAAGTCTCAACTTTTCCATGTACACCAAGTAATCTTCTCAAGATATACTTGCTTCTGATGGGGATTTAACCCTTCAGATATAGCAACCAAAGTCCATACTTTGTTGGTGTATAAGGATTCCATCTCAGATCGCTAAACATCCAGCCATTCTTACAGAGTCTCACTCCTGATGGCCAGCTCGAAACTAGTTGGGTCATCATCTCATGATGCAATCCTCGCTCCCACTGTCATAGAGAAACCGAAGTATCTCTCAGGTGGGTGAGGAACCCTACTAGATCGGCGGAGAGGCCGAGGTTCGTTGGTTACTACTGAATCCTTCGGTTCTACCAAATCATCTGCTGTAGTTCGTATAGCTGGAACTTTTCCAGTTCTACATTACAGACCTTGCCTCGAGCTTGTCCGGATTTTGCTTTCAGACATAGGCCGGACAACCCCAAATCTTAACTAACTTAAGAAATGGGCTCTTCCTTTTCCATATCACATATGAAGTGGTAGGCAACTGATTTGATTGGAACCCTATTCAATAGGTATGCAACTTCGTAAGTGCATAACTCCCAAAAGGAAAAAGGTAACTCAGTATTACTCATCATAGAGCATACCATATCAAATAGGGTGTATCTGCTCCGCCCCGATATACCATCGTGCTATGGTGTATACGGAGGAGTAATGTTGAGAAAGAATCTCATTCTCCTTTTGAATAGTCCTGGAATTCCGTGCTCAAGTATTCTCCTCCTTGATCTCATCAAAGGACATAATACTTATACCCGTATTTTGGTTCTCTACTTCTAACTTATATTCCGTGAATATCTCAAAAGGTTCGGACTTGTGTTTCAACAGGAACATTTGTCTGAATCTTGAGAGATCATCAGAGAACGTAATGAAGTATAAAGAACCAGTCCTGGCATGTGTAGACAGGGGACCTACATACATCAACATGTATCATCCCAAGAGTTCACTAACTCTTTGTCTGTTTCCAATAAACGGAGCTATGGTCATCTTATCTTTGGGACATGACTGGTGAGTTTCACAAGATGTAAATTCAAACTAATTTAAATATGCATCTAAATGTAACTTCAGCCAGTCGGGTCACATTGATCTGACCTAGTCTACAATACCTTAAGAAGGATCCGTTCATTTCTGAACTCTTCCTCTTATGTGTGTTCCGTATACTAAGAACTGTAGTTTGATTTAGAACATCAACGCTTTTAGATAACGTGCCTGAACCGATCAACTTTTGATATAGGAAATGTTCAAAACATTATCCAACAATACAAAATTTTACCGTTTCTTTACTAATAAAGAGACCGATATGATTTTGTATATCAGGTTCGGTATCTAATAACATTCGTTCAGAATCAATGTATTTGGAATACAGGGTGACAGTGACCGACAGACTAGGCTGCAACTCTTGCCCCGTTTTCTGCCTCATGAAACTTATCACCCGTTCTCAGTTCTCTACCTTTCTGTAGCCCTATGTAACAGATTACATATCTGGGATCCTGATCTGGTATCACATACCCAGGACGTAGAGGATACGGAGAATCAGTTCTTTGTAATGAACACACCCGAAGATGATGCATCAACATGCACTCTCTTCGTTTGGGCGGCACGGGAAATCTGGTATTCCCCAATTTCCTGCTCTGTCTTATAACATTTATAAGTTGGAGCGGGACCAACGTTCCCCAGCTCAGTATAACAAGCGGGTTCGGTCAAATATCCATTTTATTATCTTGATTAAGGCGTGATATGGTCGCTACCTGGAGAAAGAGAGAAGAAAACACTCAGCGTGCGCTCTTGCAAGAATAGATTGGTTATTATTTTATCTAATCAGGATGGCTCCCACTGCTTTTTATCAAATCTTCCTTCAAACCCTAAAAGGAAAGACTAGCCGGGATTAATTACACACTACAAGTTCGCCAATCTTTCAGCCAGGCCAGTGTCGGTACTTTGAGGGAGGTCCCCCGTGCTTTCGCACGAACCTAATTAATGTAAACCTCGTTTTCCCAGAGGCATAACCTCGTTAACACCTTTCTAGACACCTACTTGATCGGCTAATTGTAATGTATAAAACTCTCCCAGGAGTAACTCTTACTCGCAGCGGGTATCGGGATCCAACTATCTCATAGAAGGTATGCAATCTCATTGCAAATTTCAACACTTGAAATTCCCGATAATATTTTTGCCCCTAGCTCGCTATGACCTTGACGGAGGCCAAACAACCCATAGTCCGCTAGTCAAGTTCAACCCGTCATTTCCAGATTGAATTAAACCCACCCGCACGACCCTTGACGGAGGCCAAACAACGCCGTACGAATACCCTAATCCAATCGCATCATATGCTAGCAGATAAGCACTAGTTAGCTACCGTACACTACGCCTTGACGGAGGCCAAACAACCGCAGCACGAATACTAACTAGTACGTATCTGAAATGACGGAGGGCTACGACAGGTTTTTCTGAAAACCTATTGCGTAATGAACTTGATATCGCTGTAGAATCAAATGATTTTAAAATGGAGTGCTTTTGAGGCTTTTCTAGTTTTGCTAAAGGAGTCACTCCCGGTGAAGGGATCGTCGGTCCTTTCCTCGTCGAATGAGGTGCGGGATATATCACATATATCACTGTGCAAAGCAAAAACTCTTAAAAGCAATCAAAAGACAAACCGAATGTGTAGCATCTGCCAGTTATTGCTAAAGGAGTCACTCCCGGTGAAGGGATCTCGGTCCTTTCCTCATCGAATAAGGTGCAGGATATATCATATATACCGCTGTGCAAAGCAAGAACTGTAGCTACCTGTTTTATTTTGAAATTCGATTCTACAACATCTTAGGTTTCTTTTATTTCATTAATCACATTAATGAAGTCCCATCATTTAAGTACCTAAACATCACAGATAAATACGACGTACACTTATGCCATCCGCATTCGCCTCGATGTCCCCCCGTGCACCGTTAGGTTAGGTAACTAACGGCAGAGCGGGGCAGGGCTAGCGCGGGTGTAAAACATAAGTAACATCTATATAATATATCATATATACTATATACAGTATCTATCACAGAACATCACATGATCACATCACAGATATCGCAGCAGAAGAAACATATGAAATATTGGATATACTAGGACGTCCGTGTTTTCAATACGAGCCAGTATAAAACACGGATTCCACGGTCGTGATGAATAGCCAAACCCACACCCCTAGACCCCTACGAGAGCGGCAAGCAACCCTGCCAATTCTAGAGTTAGGAGACCCAGACTCGACTCCTCGAGTTGGTCTCTCACTGGACTCCAGAACCCGGTTACTTGTGCCCTCCTCCTTGGGTCTATCCTAGTGCGGAAAACTAAATAATATACAAAAGGTGACTACTTCCGCAACCTGGAAGCGCCCCAATAAAAGAATATTACATACAAGTTTTTACATGAATGAAAATGAAAAACACTCATCTCACATAAAAACCCCCGGCTATTCAAACACGACGATCCAATATAACATATCCAGCAACACATAACATCACATGTCATCAACGTAAGTAAATATGCGCATCCCAATTGTCGTTGACATATAGCAACGAAACCGGCGATATCACATATTACACTTACGGTCACAGAAAAGAAAGTGTAAAACTACAACAGTTGGAATCCGTAACCACCTCAGACATCGCATGCCTGACCAAATGAATTACTTAGACATCGCATGCCTAACAATTATAAACCCCGCATTTTAGTCTCATTATCGAAAACATTTTTCAATATCAAGTCGGGCAATTCAACAAGATTCCCGACATCCTGATCGAATGCTCGTCGCAAACTTCAGTAGACGGCCGCACCCCCTTATACCGTCGACGAAGTGCACCAAGGTGGAACACCGCTGCCGTGAGCACCCGAACGGATGCTTTCGCCGACGGGGTTCTCCTACAGTCACTTGGTCGAAGCTATGGAGCGAGGCTGTCTATTAAGTTTACCCGGCGAGTATCCGCGTACACTACGTGATTGCGACGGACTTTTGATCAAATCAAAATTCCGTGGCAACCGATCAAGTGAGACTAAATTGCTACGTTTATAACATTCATTCAGTTATCTCATAACTTCTGTGAATTCCAATTGTTGTATCCCATTCCAGATAAACAGAAAATGTTAAACTTTCCGATCGAACAATCGAACACCCAAGTTTTCCCGATACAATCCAACACATGAAATAAGTCTAACAACATTCAGTTCGTGCCTCAGTACCAACGGTCCAGCCGTAGAAGGGTCAAGCCAACGCCTCACATGTGGCACGCCGTACTGCCCCAAACCCTAAGGTTCAAAGGGCAGTTCAAGACGGTCACATAATCGAGTTAAGGTTTGTTGTCTTCTAGAGGGACCATCGCGTTACTTGCACTACTTAGAACGTCGTTAAACTACGGAAAAATCCAACACTTGGAAATTTCCCGACAGGGGAAAATTTGGGTATTTATATCCGGTCGAACTTTTTAACATATTCTAATATTTATCCGGAAAACCACACAGACAAAATTTGATAATCCGATCGAACATTCGAATCCCCAAAACAACTCAGAAAATTCAACTCTTGAAAAACAATTAAAAATTCCCAGGAAAACCAGCATTGGAAAAGAGGAATTACTGTACAAAATTAGATGCGCAAAACGACAAATTCACCGCGGATCTGCCGCATGAACACGCTCATGCCGCGGATCCGCGCTGACTTTATGGAATCATGGCATCGAATTTTACAGTATCCCTTATAATCGCCTGCTGATTTTTCTGCATATTTTTAATTTGGGAAAATCCCAGAATTTGGAAAAAGTCCAGAGAGCTATTTTGGGAATGGGTTTTCGGTTCGTCCGGCTCTCAAATTCCGTCTAGACTTCGCCTAAGGCTCTAGCTAGGCTCTTCTACACTGTAGGGTTCCTAGGCACCCTAATGAGGTCTCACAAGGCATCGAACATGCCAATTTTAAAAATTAGGTGCCGAGAAACCCTAGACTACGGATCGTCGGCTAGATTTCTAGGCGAAAAAGTGAGCTAGTTAACAACCTAACTAAAGGAATACGGAAATACAACCTTTGTAGATCCGGTGCTCCACCTCCATAGCTCCGCAACGAAGTCCCCTCGCTGTCCAAATGAGTTCCCGGGCTCTAGCGTCGGCTTCGTCGGAGAATGGGCAAGCTAGGTCGTCGATGTCCATGCCGAAGATGATCTACGTCGAGGCATCGCTAAATCAAGCTCCAACTTCACCAAGTCAAGAAACTTGTGAAGAAAACACACTCTACTACTTGGCAAGAGGTAGAGGATGAAGAAATAGGAAGTGGGTAGACTTTAGAATTGGATTTCTCACTCTTTATCATCAATCACCATTGATGAATGCAAGCTTCTTTCTTGAAGAAGAAGAAGAAGAAGATGATAATTGTTATGATAAGTTATTTAAAAATGAAAAGAAAATGAAAACGTATCATAATCTAAACCATGGTCAAGTGTAGAGATTAAACTAGGGTTAGTGGGAATGGTTAGGGTTAAGGATGAGATAAGAATGGTTGACTTGATCAAAGCTTCAAGAAGCTTCAACATTAAACAAAATTAGCCACCATTCTTTTCTCTTTTCTTTTATTTATTTATCAAAAATAAATGGATAATTAAATAAGATAAATGAATAACAAATAATAAACCCTAACCATTTCATTAACCAAGGTTTAATACTTTACACTTAACCAAAAAGCATGTATCATCAAACACGATACAAGCAAGTGCACAAAATCATATCACATATATAATGCGCACATCCGAGTGAGAAAATCCATCTAAAGTGAACCAATATTAGTTAATGCAAAGTAATATATCAAATATATAATTATACATTAAATCATTAAATCAACACTTGATTTAACGATCCGGTCATATCGCATATAGCCGGCTAATATCCAATGTATCGATTTATCGAATCAATCCTTGATTCGATAACTAGGTTATATCGCATACAACCATTCGACACATTCATCGTGAGAATAGAATACAGTATCACATACACGCATTATTCTCGGTCCCGCACATATCTCATATGCGCTCCTATTTCATTTCGCTTGAGCCAGGAAACCTCTGTGTAGGACTCTAAAGACTCGTCAATACGCCGGCAGCAGATGATGATCATATCAAACACCCACAAGCCGCAAGCGGTCTTCTAAACGTAACGGCCACCCAGGTATTGAGCGATCTGAAGATCGACGAGCAAGCCCGCTCACACTCCAATGAATCCGACCAGTAACACTACCGTACAGTCCGGTCTGATCGTCTGATATGTCGCATATCTCGCCTAGGGGTGGTAAACGTCAGACCCCAATAGCTCGATAAGTCATGTCGATATGAGGTCTACAACAATTTGAGAAACTACTGGTAACACTTACCAGTAAATCTCAGAAACCCTGGCCAGGGATTTCCTGTTATAGCCAATCGAACACAGCGCAACATCAACCCCCTATACCGGGAGAGACGAATCCCCTCCTATCGCTCATTGCCTCCATGTGACTCGGGACTGTACCCAAAAACCACCGTTTTGCACGCCCTCTTGGACGTGGTAAGATGGAAATTAAAGCACAGTGGGAACCACACAAGACTCTATGACGATCTCGGGTCAACAGACTACTCTGTACCAGTGTCACCAGAGAACTGCCATCTGACGTGAGGTATAATATCATCTGGGAGTTCTCGGCGAGTCCGTCCAGTGTACCCAGTCTCTACTGAGCACCCGTATATCATCTCTAATGTCAAACACCAATGGATATGGGATCATCCATCGCCCATCTGTATGGGTCGAGAAGGTATACGCTAGTCTACTCTGGTATATCGATGCCCCGTCTCGATACACCCTCGACTAGGGACTTTGAAGGATGTACTTATGGACTACCTGTCCCCACTAGTATGATCTCATCATAGTCCAGGTAGTCAAGTACTCATCCTAAGGGCTTTACCAACATGTAACAGAGAGACTATCAGTGTACACGTTAAGGTAAAGATCAACCAGATAGCATACTATCATGTCGAGCAAGAAAGTCCTCCCTATATATGTCCCAGCATCCACTACAATATACATCCTATGTATAGTAATGGCCTCTAGGGCATACATATAACTAACATACACAACCTAGGATATCAAGCCTAGCAACCTTGTTGCCCTAGTTGCCTCGGCTCGAGGTGGAGCTCGGAACACAAACTCTCGGGTGGATCGTCTTCGACTCAAGGAGGCCGCCGAGGTGATCAAGATACGGATCAATCCTCGGAGCTTGGATGGACGAACAGGACAGTGGAGTGAAGACCCGAAGGACCGGTTTCATGAGGTATAATCTCTATGACATAGTAGATAGAACCTCATGTAGTTTGCTAGGTTTTTGTTTAGCAAAGATCCTCTTTTTAGTCCATGTTTCTTTGTGTCAAAAATCGTTTTTTACCGTTTCCGCCTCCCCGTAAGAACCGGGGTGAGCAACGTGGACTTACACGCTAGCCCAGTCCCCACTCTGTCGTTAGTTAAGTAACCTAATGGGTGATGACGGGACCCAGTGGCGAATGCGGATGGCATATACGTACATTTTATTTTCGTTCTTTTCTGGTGTGATTAATTGATGGGACCGTGTTGATTCTTATCAATGCAAGGAAAACAAACCTATTTATATGATGTTGTCGGAACGAAGATTTTTAAAAAAAAACTGACATTACAGACGTACGCATTTGCTTTGGACTGTGGTATTCAGTTTGGAATATCCTGCACCTCATTCGACGAGGCAAGGGCCGAGATCCCTTCATCGGGAATGACCCCTTGAGTAAAATTTTGCGTCAACATAATAAATTCATTATAGTCGTTTATTTTTTGCTTTGCATCATGGTATTCCGTTTGGAATATCCTGCACCTCATTCGACGAGGAAAGAGCCGAGATCCCTTTACCGGGAGTGACCTCTTTAGCAAAAGTTTTCGCCACTATATATTTATAAAACCACTTGGATTCCTTCAACGATATCAAGTTCATTACGTTAAAGGTTTTTCGCCAAAAACTAGCCGTAGCCCTCCGTCATTTCAGATTAGTATTGCTTAGTATTCGTGCTGCGTTTGTTGACCTTGTCAAGGCGTAGTGAGCGGTAGCTCTGTAATACTTTTCTGTCGCAAGCAAATGTGGATTGGTTAGGACAGTCGTTCGACCTTGTTGACCTTGTCAAGGGTCTGTGCGGGTGGGTTTAATGCAATCAAGATAATGACGGGTTGAACTTGACTAGGACCCTTTGACTTATTGACCTTGTCAAGGTCACTTGGATCCTTGGGGTAAAAATCTTATTGGGAGTTTCAAACATACAGGAAACTTGCCAGGCATGCGCCTACCTTCTGGAGTGTGGTGACTTGAGTGGCTTCCATCAGGTTATCATGCGATGATAGTTGGATCCCGATTCCCACTGATGAGTAGGATTACTCTTCGGGTGATTTCGACCAATTCTCCTTTTAGGTTTGGAGGAGAATTCAAGAAAACAGTGGGAGCCATCCATATTAGATAAAGTGATTATCCATTCTGATCTAGGTTAGAGTGCACGCTGAGTGGTTCTTTTCTCTCTCTCTTTGGCATCGACCATGGCCCGACCCTAGACTATGACTCTGTGACCAAGTTAACCGAACTTTCTTAAAAACACTGGCTTTTGGATTGTCCAATTTGCATACATCATTGCCACTCCTTCTTTTACCCTTTGCTTTTCTCCAGAACACCCCGTATTAGTACGTATATCCACTTCCATTGGATAAAACCATCGTATGGTTATATACAAACTCGAAGGAACTTTTTCGAGGATGGTTTTTGGTTCTGGAGAAAATGAATATGACTATTCAGTTGTCTTTTCCTTTCACCTTCTCTCAGGTTGTGAGGGCTCCTAGGATTAGGAGACAGTACACCTATTACGCTTATTGGATAGTCTTCTTCCAAACCATAGGCAGGTGCCGAAAGGTAGGGAATGAAGAAAACCAATTAGCCTATGTGTGGTGTGCAGAAGGTAATAAGTAAAGACAAATAAAGGGATTAGAAAGAGGGCAAAGTAAAATGCGACTGCTATGATTCACGACCAAACCACGTATTTCATCGCCACTCCTACGTCACCTCTGTATTTCTCCAGAATACCCCGTATCACTACGAACATCCAATTCCATTGGATAAATCCATCGTATGGTTATATACGAACTCGAAGGAACTTTTTCTAGGATGGATTCTGGTTCAGGAGAAATAGAATAAGGATTATTCAGTTGTCTTTTATCATCACCTTCTCTCAGGTTGCGAGTACTCCTAGGATTAGGAGAGTACACCTATTATGCTTATTGGATAGTCTTCTTCCAAACCATAGGCTGGTGCCGAACGGTAGGGAAGGAAGAAAACCATTTAAGCCTAACGAAGGTGTACAGAAGGTAATGACTATAGACAAATAAAGAGATTTGGAGAGATGGCAAGGAAATATATGGTTTCAGTCATGAATCTGGATAATGGAAAAGGCATTACTAGGAATACCAGGATACCCCTACAAAACATTTTAATGTTTCAGTTTCACTATGTGTTGTTAATTGAAAACTGATTTCCCAATTAGGTCATTTCTCCAGGGTATGTATTTACCAGGCTTGATTCTTACATCTGTATGGTTTTTACAGATGATGAGTGGGAGTAAGTTATTGGGAATTAGGTGATCATCCTCATTATATCGGAATTCGTTGTAATTGGTGATATTTGAGGAAATCGCCTGGGTTGTTTGCCGGACGGCAAGTATTTGGTTTTGAATATCCGTTGTTATGCACCAATTTCAAACTGATATGTCCGTACATTTATTTTTTTAATGTGGGATATAACTTTTTGAAATTATATCCATGATATTTACCTATGTCAGTTGATGGTTAGGTAAGGAGCATTCAACAGTGGTGTAAGTCTTCATAACCATAGTACAGTTTTCAACCTACGACGCACAGGATTTGAGTTACTCAACTCAGCGGACTTATACAAAGTATTGTATGTTGTCCAGTTTCCATTAGGACAAAGGGGTTGGTCCTCGTACTATATTCTGTTTACTCATGACTTCTCAAGTTTTGGATAAGTGTTTCGTAGAAATACAAGGTCCAAGTTTGAGAAGTTATAGGTACAAGAATAAAGTAGAGAACCAGGTGTCACAAGTATCGGGATTCTTCAAGGCGGTCGAAGATGTAGATACTTGTATTAGGTATTCATTTGATAGTAATGGTTTTGAGAAACTTGTTTCTCTTTCAGGTTACTCATAATTGGACCCACTCCTAAGTTGAGTAATGCTGATCGGCCTCTCTCCATTTAGTTCACATGCACTGGAGATAGCTGCATGATTTGAATCTGGTTCCAATTAAATTAGTGTTTTTGTTTCTATATTAGATATATATAGAATCAATTTATATCTTAACGATGTTAAGGTATAGGGAGTCGTCCGGCTGATGCTTAAAACCAGAATCCGGATAAACTCATGGCACGTTTCAGTAATAGCTGTTTGTGGGTTATCCCGGGATTTGACGAGGGTTAACTTTCTACCATCTGGAAGATCAATAGTGATATTGTTCTTGACTCACCACAGTTTTAGTTAAATGGACTTTTTCAGAAAACAGTAGTGGGAGTATGGTAGAACTGGAAGTGATTCCAGAACCACAAACGATTACGGAAAATTTAATAGGACATAAAGATTAAATCAGGATGGACATTCCATTAGCCACTCCGCAGATATGGTTGGTAACCTCAGGCGCCCGAGAGGTACTATGGTATCCTCAAGGACGGTGACAGGGAGGTTCTTGTTTACCCAGACTTGACACTACTGTTGTTCCAGACTATGAGACCCGGCAAGAGGATAGGTATAGCGTCATTCTAAACTAGCTTTAGAAGTGCACGTGTATATGACTCTGCTAGAGGATTGTCGTAGTCAGTGGGAGCAGAGGAAGCGTAGTGGACAAGTAGCTTGTGTCTATTTATAAACTAAAGCGGATATAGCGGAGATAGATCATCTATTTTGATGTGACAGTCATAGGTTTTTGACTTCATCAGAATAGGAGATGGATCAATTAAGAAGGTAGTATGGTGTGTGTCCGGGTATTCAAGATGACATGCACTTTATAGGAAGTGAAATTCCTATACTACGATCGGTTGTACGGTGGTTGTCACACAGTGTTTTCTCCACATAGGATATGGATATTATATCAAGCATTATGGTTACTAGATCTATGGTTTTAGATCTAGATTTGGGATGTGTCCCAATCTGAGTACTTAGATAGTATTCTAAAAGTATTTTAGAATGGACGGCTCCTGGCATGGTGGTAAACCTGCAAATGATGGAGTCACCATCTCTAAAGGTGTCTTACAGACTAAAGGGGAGAGGGATGTGCATGATTGGCATATCACTTCCTTAGGCAATTGAGTCAATCATGACATATCAAGTACCACACCAGATGTTGTTTTTGCACTAGATGCAATAAGTTGATATATTTATCCAATCCTGGAGAAAAACGAATGGAAGCAGTTTATGAACATAAGTGGATGTTTGATTAGTGTGTAGGTTTTTAACAATCAAAAATATTTACCGCAATCAAGAACGGCGTCGCATGAAGCTAGCCGGTGAATACGGGTCGGTCCACAGGGTTGTGTAATTTTCCTAAGTGTTCTTACGAGCTGATTCCAATGGTTGTTTGGTCTTTTAATTGAATCTAAAAACTAAGTTGTACGATGATCAAGAAACTTGCTAAGCTTAGGTCTAAGGTGAGTTTGATAAGATTAATATTCACTCCTCTTTCAATGCCCTCAATTAAATCTTTTTAGAAGTTATAACAATTATTAGTAAAGGGGATTAGGATGATTGGGAAGAAACGAAGTTTCTTCCTCTAGATCCTTGTCCGTCCTTTTCTAATAATTGATCTAACTTTCATGGAAGTCATGCATGTCCGGTCCTTTATACTACGGTTTCACTGTTACCTCGTGGGTAGGGTGCCGTAGTGAGCGAATCATTCATGCATGCATGAAGTTCTAATTATTACAAATTATTGCGCTTGAAAGAGACGAGAGATATTCATCTCTCAATCACTCCCTTATTCCTAACCCTAACAAGCGAGGAAATTACTCGCTCATTAAGGGAATTGTTAAAAACATCATTTTTATTGTATGTATTTTATTTGACCTATTAACTTAGTTACCTACTGCAGGTTAAAAGGTTTTACACTAGATTACTAGGGCAAAGGAATGTCTTATCTAAGGCAAGAATTAAATTAGAATGCTAGGGCAAAGAATGAATTATAAACTAGGGCAGAAAATAAAATGAACTTACAAGAAATGATGCTCTTCAATCTTCAAAGAATCTAAATTTTTATTTATTGAAAAGAGGCATCCCTATTACAATATTTTGATTACATCTTTATAAGGAAATAGGAAAACTAGGGTTACAAATTCTTGCGCATGTGCTATTACAGATATACCCACGAAAAATCCCAACCTATGCACCGACGGATCGCCAGGAGGAATTTGCACCGACACGTGCGTCAGATGGCCGCGGAACCGCGGCCCCAGCCTGGGTTTGGCCGCGGTTCCTCGGCCAAACTAAGGAGTTGTGTCTGGAAAATTTTGGGTTTGCTTTTATGCTGCTTGGGCCTTTTATTTCTTTATTTCTTTTCTCCTTTTGGCTTCTGGTTCTTCTCCAGATATTCAGTGAAAACTTGTATTGGTCTTTTAACCGTTTCACTTTAACATTTTTGGACCTTGCGTTGCCTTGTACCTCTGTGAACTGTTATTCATCTAGGCTTGACCAGGATCCTTCTACTTGTTGGTCAAAAGTCCTTCTTTGTATCATCTTTTGTCTTTTTCACTGTTTTCGCCCCAAGAACCTGTATCCTGTAATATGTAGCAGACATGCGTCAAAAGCACATGTTTATTTATAAAACGAATAAGAATGGGGAATATAATAATACAATATTATGGTGTGAACAAATACCCCCAAACTTATCTTTTGCTCGTCCTCGAGCAAACTTATTATTTTATTCTCGATAAAACCTAACCGCACTTTCGCAGGGAAACGCGATTGCACTGAGCACGTGCAACAAGCTGTTAAACCTCTAGGTGTCCCTAGTAGTAGGAGTGTTGTCTCCTGAGGGTTTTCAGCGGATTACACCCACAAAATCCTATCAATTTGGCTTTTCGACTTCAATTCTCCAATTAGGTTTTCTAACAAGGAATTCTATTATCATTGACTTGTAGATTGTCCACCCATATTTTTCACACTTCCTCATTATTTAACTTAAGAATATATATTTCCTATAGACTTACTTAGCTTTCAGCATTTCCTAAGTTTTCCTTCTAAGGTTCCATCTCCATTTAGGAATTTTTCTATCAACTCTACTAAAGACACAAGTTCTATTCTTCATTCCTTTCTCTTATCTCAACTTGTTCATATCAGTTTTTTGCATTTTCATACCGTCCAATTTTTATCACATTGCATGTCGGTAGATACTCTTGAGCCGTGTTTGCTAGTCAATTGCAGGATACAGGTTCCCGGTTCTCAAACGGAGAAATTCATGGAAAAGACGAAAAAATCCGGGTTCTTGCCGACCACAGATAAAACACGGTCTCCGTCCCTCATCCGTTTGTTACCAGATACCAGTAGGAAGACAAAATGTCAAATCTATGCACAAGGCTCAATGGTGGCACAAGATCCAAGAGATCTACGCGGAGCTCGAGGCAATCATGACAAAATCTTGACAAAAAGTCCACCTTTCCCTCAACAGAAATTCTGGAAAATTCGTGAAGAAATTATGAGAAAATACATATACCAGAATTCAGGACACACCAAACCAGGCCAGCACCAAAAAGATATGGGCCCAACTCCTCTAAACGGCCGCGGAAGCGCGGCCAAATGGGGGTTTTGGCCGCCCTTCCGCGGCCATCTTGGCGCCAAACGGTTAGGGTTTTCAGGGGCTCTTTGGTCTTTTCATGAGGGCCCGTATTGTTGCCCTAGTTTCTCATCTTTCAGCCTATAAATACCCCAGAAGTTTGTGAAGGAAAGGGTCCATAATCTTGTATTTTTCTTTGCTAGGTTTTAGTACATGTTCTTCTTCCTCTTCTCACCTCTTCTCCATTAAACTTGTAAGTGAGCTTTTGAGTGAAGAGTGATGAATAAAGAAGACCATTTTTATTATCATGCTTGTCTCTTTCTTTACTTGTTATAATTGTTGTAATTTTAATTGTTAAGTAGTTGTTGTTATTTCCTTGTTGTTTGTTTCTTCTCTCTTTTTCTTTATCCTTTCATACGACAATGATACTTACGCTTGATCCTCGCCAAGGTGAGGTCGCAAACAGTTAGTCGTATTCTTCTTTTTCTTTCTATCTTCCTCTTTTGTGTTGTTTTATTTTTCCGTATTATGAAGTGTGAGTAGTTCTATACTTGTTAGGGTAGGATAAGGGAAGTTTGAGAGAAGGAAATCTCTCTCACTCTTTCCTTGCCCAACAACTTAAATCAACTCCCGTTAACCCAACCACAATCCGCTCCTTACGGCAACCTATCCTACATGATAGCGGTGATTCCGTAGTGAGACCGGTTGTGGTTGAATTAACCGGAGGTTATGGATAAGAGCCAAGAACGGACGGACAAGCACCAAAAGGAAGGACTATGCGTTGGAAAGCCTAGCTTATACTCGCAAGTTCCTTCCTAGTCGTGCTAATCCCCGTTGTTGCCGATTACCGTAACACCGATATTAAGTGGGGCAACGAAAGATGTGGAGACTCCTAACTCAAACTAACCTAATCCTAACCCTAACAAGCTCTCTTTAAATATCAACTCAACACTTAGATAACTACAAACAAAATCTGAACAACCGGACTTAACTCGTCGAAAAACACATAGAAAAAGATTCCCATCTCCCTGCGGACGACCCGTACTCAACCGGCTAGCTACGTGCGAAACCGTCTTGATTGCGGTATTTAAACTAGAACTTGAACACGCTCGTATCCTAACAATCAAATGGCGCCGTTGCCGGGGAGACGGTAGTCTATTTCTAAGTGAAATTTCGGGTTAATTTGTGAATATAACAACAACCAAAAACCAAAAAAAAAAAAATATACTTTGTAAAAATCATCTTGTTATTTTTGATTAGTTTTTGTGCAAGTGTGCAGGAAATACGAAGCTCAAGATCGACGCCAAAGACGTTGGAAATACGGAGTTCAAGTACAGTGCCAAAGACGTGGGAAGATAGACCCACATTTTCGCGGCTACACCGCGACGGACAAAACGAAGCATCCGGTTTACTGTACAAATCTGGAGCAAATACAGTGAGCAAATCAAGATTCAGTACATCCAGACAAGCAGAGGACACCCAACAGAGAACACCAAATTTTTCCAGAGCACCAAAGCCTCAGGACTGCCGCGTAAGCGCGGCAATTTCATGCATTTGGCCGCGCTTCCGCGGCCATACTTTGGCTTCAGGACCCCATTTTTCTCTGGTGAGTCTCTCTGCCTCTCTCCACTCCTCTGAGCTCCACTGAATTGTGTTTTCTGCAGGCTTCTTTGCGCAAATTCTTCTCCCCCTTCCAATAAACTGTTTTTGTGCAGGATTCTTTGCGCCGCAAATAAAATTTGTTTGCTGTTGATATTGTTACTGTTTTGCATTCTTTAATACGGACTTAAGGGGCTTGAAACCAATCCAGATTGGGTGGGGATTTCATCACCCTTCCCAGGACCCCGGAAATCACTAAAGCATATGCATTGTCCATTGTAATTAAAAAATACTAGACTTCAGCCCTAAGGACTTCGCGCTCATTAGGAGAAGATAAACCTTGTTTAGAACCTTGCTTAACCGTATATTGTTTACGGGGTGTCTAGGAAAGTGTTAAAGGCGCAACCGCCGAAAGAGAAAGGGTTATTTAATTAAGGAACTTCGCGAAAGCGTTGGACAACCTCCCCTTATCTCTGCACTTACCTGGCCTCGTGATCAGTGTATTTTTAAGCCTGTTTCTCGACACTGTTTAACTTCGACAATCAAGTTCAGGAGCTGGTCTAGTAGACCTAGGTTACCCTAGATCTAGGTGTGATTGTGCATATCTTGTTTGTGATTGCTTAAGCCGTATTCCCGTACATACTTCTGTAAATCTCTTTCTAAAAACAAAATAAAAAAGAAAAAAAAAATCAAAAATTTTTATAAAAACTTGCCCTTTTGTCGCCAAATCCATTTTCACCCAACACCCATCGCCTTTCTTCATTGACGTTTTCTTACCCTCACCTTCTCCGCTTTGACTATACTAAACTCGTTTAGTGTATGTCCGCTTGGACTCGGGACACTAGCGCCCGTCTAGTCCGCGTTACGTTAGTCGCGACCGACTACGCGATCGACTCCGAAGTCGATACTCCGTCCACTCCTCTTTCTCCCCTTCCTTTGCCGGCCAACTCCGACGTTGACCGGAATTCTGTTCATACATCTTCACCTTCACCTTCACCTTCACCAACCTCTTCTTCCGCGATGTCGGGATTTATTCCAAACATCTCGTTGACCACCCCTGGATTGGCTCCACCTCCTATGGAGACCAATCTCCCACCACCACCGCCTGTTGTAGCGCCGCAGCGAATTGCGCTCCAGGATCGTTTCTACCCTACCCGTTCTGCACTTCCAACCTGCCTTTCTCTTCCTCCGGCCAATGGGGACAACTTTGAAATTAAGCCCCATTTCATCAACATGCTTCCACGTTTTCATGGGCTTGAATCTGAAGATGCCTATATCTTCATTAACAAATTTCAAAACGTCTGTGCCATGATGAAAACAACCCAGCTGTCGGACGATGCTATACGTCTACGGGTTATTCCGTTCACTTTATGCGATCTCGCAGAAAAATGGCTGTATAGCACCGCTTCCCACTCAATCACCAGCTGGGACGAGTTTGTTAAAGCGTTTCTAAAAAAATTCTACCCAAATCATAAGACCGCAAGAATTCGAAATGAGATCAACCAATTCTCCCAGCTTCCTTCTGAACCCTTTTGGAAGTGCTTTGACCGATACAAAGACCTTCTTGTTCAGTGTCCTCACCACGGTATAGAGAAATGGCAACTCTGCCAAACCTTATACGAGGGACTGAACCCAGCAACGAAGCAGTTGCTGGAAACCATCTGTCAGGGCCACTTCCTATCCAAATCTGACGAGGAAGCGTGGCAGTTCTTTGACGATCTTGCGGAGCAAACGCTACAGTGGGAGAGCACCAGACCGACTCCTTCTTCTTCTTCTACCTCCACTTCTACCGGTCAGTCTAGGGTAGGAATTCACCAGCTTGATGTCTCTATTGCGATGAGAGCTGAAATGGCTGCAATCACAAAAAAGCTTGAAGCAATAGAGAGCAAATTTTCTTCTCCTACTCCTGCCCCTGTTCTCCCCCTTCGTACCATCTGCGCTTGTTGTTCCGATCCGTCCCACTTAACTGAAGAGTGTCCTTACAATCCACCCTCGCAAGGACAGGATCAGGTTAATGCATTCCAGCAAAGACCAAGGAATGATCCATACTCTTCCACCTACAATCCCGGTTGGAGGAACCACCCCAATTTCGCCTGGAATCAGAATCAGAATCAATTCCAGGGCAACAATTTCCAAAGGGCCCCTCCACCGCAACAACAAGCGCAACAACAAACTCAGTATCAGCAGCCCTTCCAACCCCAGCCTTACCAAAACCAGACGAACAACTTTTCACCGAACAATTCCTTTCCACCAAACAACTTTGTTCCGTCGAACAACGATAAGGTTTCCTCGCTCGAGCGAAGTCTGGATGCGTTTGTTAAACAATCGACTCAATCCACCGCCAACATCCAGTCTTCGATCCAATCTTTAGTGCAACACACCGCCGCACACGGGCAGAGCATCAAGACCATCGAGGCCCAGATTGTGCAGCTGAACGCGGCCTTGAGCGAGCGAGAGAAGGGGAAGCTCCCGTCCCAGCCACTTCCAAATCCCGGCCACCCACATAATGCACATGTTGCTCTTGAACAACAAAACCATAATGTGAGTGCCGTGACCACACTGAGATCAGGGAGGGTGCTGCAAAACAACATTGGCAAGCAAATCAACGATGACACCCCGGCCGCTACTTCTTCTTCTTCTTCTCCTGCTTCTTCTTCTTCGTCTTCCGAGCCTATTCTCCGTTCTTCACAAGGCTCTCCTTCCTCTTCTTCTCTAAACGGACCCGCTTCTCACTCCACGAAAACACCTATTCTGGGATCCGTTCCAACTCCAAAATCTCCTCCTCCAGCATTAGACTCAACCAATTTTCAAAATGTTCCATTTCCAAACCGGTTGAGGTCTAACAAACAAAATCCACAAATGGAGAAGATTTTGGAGTTATTCAAGCAAGTTAACATTAACATTCCTCTTTTAGATGCTGTCCAACAAGTCCCTTCTTACGCGAAAATCTTAAAGGACTTGTGCACGAAAAAGAGGAAGTCTCAGGTACCCAAGAAGGTTTTCTTGGCTAGTGCTGTGAGTGATGCCCTTACCCAATCTTTACCACAAAAACGGAAGGACCCTGGCTGTCCTACGATTTCAATTACTATTGGGGATAAGAACATCAACCGCGCACTATTAGATCTTGGTGCCAGTGTTAACTTGCTTCCATATTCAGTATACGAGCAATTAGGCGTCGGAGAGCTGAAACCCACACACTGCACTCTCCAGATGGCCGACCGATCGATCACCCATCCTAGGGGTGAGCTAGAGGATGTGTTGATCAAAGTCGGGGACTTCATATTCCCCGTCGACTTCATTGTCTTAGATACACAGCCTGTAGCTAACCCCCGGAATCAAATTCCGGTGATACTCGGTCGCCCATTTCTCGCAACCTCAAATGCTGTGATCAATTGTCGCAATGGTTCAATGAACCTCTCTTTTGGAAATATGACAATTGAACTCAACATTTTTAGGTTGGGGAATCAGCCCGCCGAACCTAATGCTCATATACTGGATGTTTGCTCGATCCAGGAGATCACACCAGAAGAGTGTGAATTCGAGGAGTTTCTGTTTGAACACGACAATCTTGACGCCACTAGTGCGTTTCTCTTCGAACCTGCTGCTGTTTCTGCGCCCGATAACGACTACGAGTGTTTCACGTTCACGAACGATCTTAGCCGCGCACAACCCGAGTTTGAATCTTTCGACTTTCCGGATGAGTTACCTGAACCATCCAACTCGGTTGCCTACACTCGCTTTGAACCTTTGCTGGAGTCCTTTGAGTTCGAGACCTTTGCACCAGTCTTGCCTTCCATCATTTCACCTCCAACGCTCGAACTCAAGCCGTTGCCGTCTCACCTTAAGTATGCTTACTTAGGTGAGAACGAGACCCTTCCTGTCATCATCTCGGCTTCTCTAGCTCCCGAGCAAGAGAAAGCCCTTCTCACGGTCTTGCACGGCAACAGGCAAGCTTTTGGTTGGTCCATGGCGGACATCAAGGGGATTAGTCCCCTGATCGTTGAGCATCACATTCATCTGATGGATGATGCCAAACCAGCCCGGGATCCACAAAGACGTCTTAATCCAGTCATGAAGGAGGCTGTGAAGAAGGAGATCGTCAAATGTCTAGATAGTGGTATCATTTACCCTATCTCCGATAGCCAGTGGGTTAGCCCCATTCACGTTGTCCCCAAGAAGTCGGGCATCACGGTCATAACCAACGAGGCGAATGAGTTAATCCCTACTCGCACCCAAACTGGGTGGCGAGTTTGCATCGATTACAGAAAACTCAACGCCGCAACGCGGAAAGACCACTTTCCGCTACCTTTCATTGACCAGATGCTGGAACGATTGGCCGGACATGAGTACTATTGTTTTCTTGATGGCTACTCTGGCTATAATCAAATTCCCATCGCCGAAAAAGACCAGGACAAGACCACTTTCACTTGTCCTTTCGGCACGTTTGCATATCGTCGCATGCCCTTTGGGTTATGCAATGCGCCCGCTACCTTCCAGCGGTGTATGATGGGAATTTTCTCAGACATGGTGGAGAAATTTCTGGAGATCTTCATGGACGACTTCTCCATCTTCGGCGACTCCTTTGACGAGTGTCTGCTGCATCTCGACGTTGTCCTTACCAGATGTAAGGACAAGAATCTCACTTTGAACTGGGAGAAATGCCACTTCATGGTGCGCGAAGGTATTGTCTTAGGACATATCATCTCGCAAAATGGCATAGAGGTTGACAAAGCAAAGATTGAGGTCATTTCCAATCTGCCTCCTCCCCGATGCGTCAGAGATATCCGAGCCTTCCTTGGCCATGCCGGTTTTTATAGACGGTTTATCAAGGACTTTAGCAAGATTGCTAGACCCTTGACGCTTTTGCTGGCCAAGGACACGCCTTTCGATTTCAACTCGGGCTGTGCGGCTGCTTTTGAATCATTGAAACACTCACTCACTTCTGCTCCCGTTCTCTCTTCCCCTGACTGGACGCACCCATTCGAGATTATGTGCGATGCATCCGACTTTGCCATCGGTGCTGTCCTTGGACAGCACATCAACAAGATGCCGCACGTGATCTATTACGCGAGCCGGACCCTGAACGACGCCCAACTTAACTATACAACAACTGAGAAGGAATTCTTAGCTGTTGTATTTGCTTTAGAAAAGTTCAGGCCCTACCTCATCGGCTCTCCAGTCATTGTCTACACTGACCACTCAGCTCTGCGCCATCTTTTTGCGAAGAAAGATGCCAAATCTCGGCTAATCCGTTGGATCCTCTTGCTTCAAGAGTTTGACCTTGTCATTAAGGACAAACGGGGATGTGAAAACGTGGTTGCCGACCATCTCTCGCGACTTCCTTCTTCGCCTTCGCTTCCAATTCCGATAAACGACGTTTTCCCGGATGAACAACTCTTGACAGTATCTTGCGAACCCTGGTTCGCAGATATTGTGAACTATTTGGCCACGGGATTGCTACCGACCGAATGGTCGAGTCAGGACAGACTTCGCTTCTTATCCCAAGTAAAACATTTTTACTGGGACGAACCCTACTTGTTCAAGTACTGTCCCGACCAGATTATTCGTCGGTGTGTCCCTGATGAGGAATTCAAGAGTGTGCTGTCATTTTGCCACGACCAAGCATGTGGTGGGCATTTTGGGCCCAGAAAGACAGCTGAGAAGATCTTGCAATGTGGTTTCTACTGGCCACAACTTTTCAAAGACGCTCACGACTATTGCAAGACTTGCTCCCGGTGCCAACACATGGGCCGGATATCCCGGAGGAATGAGATGCCGCTCCAACCGATCTTGGTTGTGGAGATTTTCGATGTTTGGGGGATAGACTTCATGGGGCCGTTTCCCAGCTCTTTTGGGAACTTGTACATTCTTCTAGCTGTTGATTACGTCTCTAAATGGGTCGAGGCTGTGCCCAGCCGAACTAACGACAACACGGTTGTCGTTAGGTTCCTTAAAGAAAACATTTTCTCACGGTTTGGGCACCCCCGAGCGATCATTAGCGACAATGGAAGTCATTTCTGCAATAGGACTTTCGAGGCCTTGATGCGGAAATACTCCATTAATCATAAGCTTTCTACGCCCTACCACCCCCAAACCTGCGGGCAGGCCGAAGTTTCAAATCGGCAAATCAAGCAGATACTGGAGAAAACGGTTTCCAAGAACCGTAAGGATTGGTCTTTGAAACTCACTGATGCCCTTTGGGCATTTAGAACCGCTTATAAGACCGACCTTGGCATGTCTCCCTATCGGCTTGTGTACGGAAAAGCCTGCCACCTTCCTGTCGAAATCGAGCATCGCGCGTTTTGGGCGATAAAAGAGCTGAATCTGTCTCTGGAGAACGCGGGCAGCCATCGGAAGCTGCAGCTGAACGAACTGAACGAGCTTAGGGATGAGGCTTACGACAACGCGGTTGTCGTTAAGAATCGAACGAAGGTGTTTCATGATAAACACCTTGTGCGCAAAACCTTCGTACCTGGTCAGCAGGTACTTCTTTACGACACCCGACTTCACTTCCATCCTGGAAAGCTCCGATCTCGCTGGAAAGGGCCGTATTTTGTGCGGGCTGTGTATCCGCAGGGCGCTGTGGATTTGGAAAATCCAAAGGACGGTTCACTCTTCAAAGTGAACGGACACCGATGCAAACTGTACCTTAGCGCCGAACCAACAGAGGAGCTCCTGTTCTTACAGGAGCCGGTTTACCTTGCTTGATCTTCCTCTGCCTACCTCCAAACTTCGGTTATCCAGCCAAGAACAGTGGACACTGTTCCAAATAAGTTTGGGGGTATGTACAAACCATTTTGTTTATATTTGTGTATATTCTTTTTCTTTTCTTTCAAAACAAAAACAAATAAAACTTGTGTATCGCTAACCAACAATTTTGAACCTTCAAACTACTCTCTTCATGCAATGACAGTGAGGACACTGTCCAGTTTAAGTTTGGGGGTACGCTCGGTACGCATTTCTTACCTTCGCATTCATATGTATATTTTGCATCTGCATATTAAAATCCATAAAATCCATAAAAATTTGAAAATTTTCCAAAAATATAAAAACCTTTTTGTCAAGTTAGCTTGTGGAAGAACTCTGATTCAACATTCGACGGTTTTTGTTTGATAAAATAGGAATAACTAGATCTTATGTTTGGATTTTGAAAACCTGAAAGATAACTCTCCTTTGAAGTTAACTATAGCTGATATACGTCTTTACATCACACTACACGTGTCGTGAGTTTTGGGAATTAGATGACAAGTCTTTCATGTTCAAACTTTTAAACAGATAAATGATTTTCTGAGAATCAAATAGGTTTGTTCTGAAATAAGTAATGTCAAGAATAGTTTATGAAGTAAAGCGAATATGAAGGAATGTTATTGATGCCGTAATAGGAGCTAAGTCTGAAAAATAACCCATCTAAAACTTGATTGGAATGATTACACACCAAACCCACTAGACACGTCTTTTATCCAAAAAAAATATTTGAACTACCGGTTATATCTCCGTTCGTATTAAATCATCTGATTTTCACGCCAAACTGTCTTTTGTTTTTGGACCTAGGTAACTTGAGTAATTAAGTCCGCTGGGGTGTTTCTACACCTAATGCCCTAAAACCAACTGGTTTGGGTGCATTGGCTCAAAGCTCGCTAAGAAGCCTAGAAAGTCCAGTTTAAAACAAAATCAAGCAAGTGTTCTCTCCGAGTTAAAATTCCTAACGGTTCTTTGTGTGAGAATAATCTTGATAAAAGACAGGCTTTTAAAAAATTTTTTAACGGAGATATGAAGGTTTTACTCTTTGATAAAGACTATTGCACGTTCACAGTGGTGTGTATGAAATGAAAACAAGAAAAAGGTGGAGTGAAAAATACGACTTAGTTTCCTGTTAAGGAAGATAGAAATTCTAAAGTTGAAACCTTACTGCAAAACGAAACTTGAAAAAATGCTTAACTCATTATAAAACTTATGTGATCCTTTTAAAATTGTTATCTGGGCTTTATTGTGCGACATGATGACTCTAATCGATCCTTCTGGAACTTAACGACACTATCCGCACTGCACGTAAAGACATATAAAATCTGTAGTTAAATAAGATGTGTGGTGTGAAAAATAAAGGTTCGATAGTCTAGACTAAGGATTATAGAATTGTTATTTTCTAAAACAAAACTTTAGGGTTTGAAACTTAGTCATTTTTTACAAACCAACTTGACCGGATTTTGTGGGTAGTATCCGCTGAAAACCCTCAGGAGACAACACTCCTCCTACTAGGGACACCTAGAGGTTTAACGGCTTGTTGCACATGCTCAGTGCAATCGCGTTCCCTGCGAAAGTGAGGTTAGGAAATTTTTGTGAATAAATGGACTTTGCTCGGGACGAGCAAATGATAAGTTTGGGGGTATTTGTTCATATCAGTTTTTTGCATTTTCATACCGCCCAATTTTTATCACATTGCATGTCGGTAGATACTCTTGAGCCGTGTTTGCTAGTCAATTGCAGGATACAGGTTCCCGGTTCTCAAACGGAGAAATTCATGGAAAAGACGAAAAAATCCGGGTTCTTGCCGACCACAGATAAAACACGGTCTCCGTCCCTCATCCGTTTGTTACCAGATACCAGTAGGAAGACAAAATGTCAAATCTATGCACAAGGCTCAATGGTGGCACAAGATCCAAGAGATCTACGCGGAGCTCGAGGCAATCATGACAAAATCTTGACAAAAAGTCCACCTTTCCCTCAACAGAAATTCTGGAAAATTCGTGAAGAAATTATGAGAAAATACATATACCAGAATTCAGGACACACCAAACCAGGCCAGCACCAAAAAGATATGGGCCCAACTCCTCTAAACGGCCGCGGAAGCGCGGCCAAATGGGGGTTTTGGCCGCCCTTCCGCGGCCATCTTGGCGCCAAACGGTTAGGGTTTTCAGGGGCTCTTTGGTCTTTTCATGAGGGCCCGTATTGTTGCCCTAGTTTCTCATCTTTCAGCCTATAAATACCCCAGAAGTTTGTGAAGGAAAGGGTCCATAATCTTGTATTTTTCTTTGCTAGGTTTTAGTACATGTTCTTCTTCCTCTTCTCACCTCTTCTCCATTAAACTTGTAAGTGAGCTTTTGAGTGAAGAGTGATGAATAAAGAAGACCATTTTTATTATCATGCTTGTCTCTTTCTTTACTTGTTATAATTGTTGTAATTTTAATTGTTAAGTAGTTGTTGTTATTTCCTTGTTGTTTGTTTCTTCTCTCTTTTTCTTTATCCTTTCATACGACAATGATACTTACGCTTGATCCTCGCCAAGGTGAGGTCGCAAACAGTTAGTCGTATTCTTCTCTTTCTTTCTATCTTCCTCTTTTGTGTTGTTTTATTTTTCCGTATTATGAAGTGTGAGTAGTTCTATACTTGTTAGGGTAGGATAAGGGAAGTTTGAGAGAAGGAAATCTCTCTCACTCTTTCCTTGCCCAACAACTTAAATCAACTCCCGTTAACCCAACCACAATCCGCTCCTTACGGCAACCTATCCTACATGATAGCGGTGATTCCGTAGTGAGACCGGTTGTGGTTGAATTAACCGGAGGTTATGGATAAGAGCCAAGAACGGACGGACAAGCACCAAAAGGAAGGACTATGCGTTGGAAAGCCTAGCTTATACTCGCAAGTTCCTTCCTAGTCGTGCTAATCCCCGTTGTTGCCGATTACCGTAACACCGATATTAAGTGGGGCAACGAAAGATGTGGAGACTCCTAACTCAAACTAACCTAATCCTAACCCTAACAAGCTCTCTTTAAATATCAACTCAACACTTAGATAACTACAAACAAAATCTGAACAACCGGACTTAACTCGTCGAAAAACACATAGAAAAAGATTCCCATCTTCCTGCGGACGACCCGTACTCAACCGGCTAGCTACGTGCGAAACCGTCTTGATTGCGGTATTTAAACTAGAACTTGAACACGCTCGTATCCTAACAATCACAACTCTAATCATATATCCGCACGTGTGTGTATAAATCACCCCTACACTTGGAAATTCAAATCAAGCAATCATACTCTTGTCCGTTGTCCAAAGTATTAACTGGTGAATTCTTAATGAATTTTAGCTTACACATCCTTCATGCGATTGTTAATACTTCTTGAGGTACGAACAACCGATTACAAGATATGTTTGCATTTTAAAGCGTAATTCCTAGTCTTGCAACACCCAAGGCTTTTAGCAGTGACTCCCAAACCAGTCGGTCTAAGGCACTAGGTGATGAAGCACCCTCGCTAAATATTTTTTCTATTTTTGCAGCCTTAAGTAATCACAAAGACCAGTGTTCATTTTTTTTCTTTATTCACACATTTTTTTATTTTCTTCGTACAAAGGACTTTAGACAAGAGTATTTCATGGTCTCTTCTACTATTCCAAGTTTCAAGGTGCGTGATTGTGCAATTTGTAGGGTATACATTTTCAGAATCTAGACTTAAACTAGGAATTATTTTTCAAACTTATACTCTAATAAGAATATCAATATTTTTCCTTTATTTCAACTTAACCCAAAAAGTGAACTCAAAATTTGCCTATTTCTAAATAAACTACAAAAACATATACTTTCTACCGTTAATCTTTAAAGAAGGTTATTTTTAGGGTTTTTAATTTACAAAGTCTAAGATCTAGTTGTTCCTAGCTAGTTAACCTATTTGTCAAACCAAAGTCAAATATGGCCAAAATTGAATACATTATTTTTTATAATTTTTGAAAATTTTCAATTTTTATGGGTTTTCAAATAAATATGCAAATGCAAAAATATGTACATATGAATGCGAAGGAAGAAAACGTACCGAGCATACCCCCAAACTTAAACTTGACAGTGTCCTCACTGTCATGCTGCACCAAGAGGGTCAAAATGTCGGCACTCCCCTGTTTATTTATTTTTAATTTTTTTTATTGTATTGTTAAAAGAAAAACAAAAATATATACAGAAAGGCCCCCCAAACTTCAGTGAAACAATGTTAGACATTACTGCCAAACTTTGCACAGACCAAACGTCAACACCAACCAGTGGAAAAATTTATCTGTAAAGAGTATCGGTTGGTGGAAGAACATGTTGTACCGATCCAAAAAGAATTGGGGAAGATAGAAGTGGTGGTGGGGCAAGTATGGAAGTGAATAGATATGATGTGGTGATGAATCAAAACGAGAATGGGAATAATCAGCAATCAGTGGAATATTGGCATTCTCGTGGTTTATTAAAAGAAATGGGGGTGGTTCAACTTCTAAAGGAGGAGGTTGACTAACCACAATATCCCCAAGATGTTTCTGTGGATCCGTTATTGACTTGGCATCATCCATCATATGCATATGATATTCAATTATGAGGGAACTAATCTCCTCGATGTCTTCCATTGTCCAACCGAAAACTTGCCTCCTATCTTGTAAAACCATTAAAATAGCGTTCTCTTGCTCAAAGGCTAGAGAGGCTGATATTATAATGGGAAAGGTCTCTTTCTCACCTATGTAAGCATATTTAAGGTGAGACGGCAAGGGCATGAGCTCGAGTTTCGGAGGCGAAAGAATCATAGGTAAAATTGGGGAATCTACCTCGAACTCGAAGGACTCTAACACAGGTTCGAAATCACTGCAAACAACCGATTCGGATGGTTCAACTAACTCATCCAAAAATTCAAAAGACTCATATTCGGGCTGTGAGTCGTCAAAATCATCCGAAAAAGTGAAACTTTCATAATCAATATCGGTTGTGTCAAATGTGGTAGATTCAAGGAGGGACGCACTAGTGGCGTCAAAACCGTTCTCATCAAACAAGAATCTTTCAAACTCGCAGTCCTCCTGCGTGATTTCATGAATAGAGCAAACTTCTCGTGTACTAGTATTAGGCACGGGGGGCAGACTTCCTAACTTGTAAATATTGAACTCACAAGACGTCTTCCCGAAGGATAGAGTCATGGAGCCATTGCGACAGTTTATTACGGCATTGGAAGTGGCAAAAAATGGTCGACCGAGGATCACCGGAATTTGGTTCCGTGAGTTAGCAACAGGTTGTGTGTCCATAACAATAAAATCAACTGGGAATATGAACTCCCCAACTTTGATCAACACATCCTCTAGCTCACCCCTTGGATGGGTGATTGATCGATCAGCCATTTGGAGAGTACAGTGAGTGGGCTTAAGCTCTCCAATGCCTAATTGCTCGTACACAGAATAAGGTAGCAAATTGACACTTGCACAAAGATCTAGTAGTGCTTTATTGATGTTCTTTTCCCCAATTGTTATCGAAATAGTAGGACAACCGGGGTCCTTTTGCTTTTAGGGTAAAGAAATGACAAGAGCATCGCTAATAGCACTAGCAACAAAAACTTTCTTTGGTACTTGTGACTTCCTCTTTTTGGTGCATAAGTCCTTTAAGATTTTTGCATATGAAGGAACTTGTTGGATTGCATCCAAAAGAGGGATATTTATGCTAACCTGTTTGAACAGCTCAACAATCTTCTCCATTTGTGGAGTTGGTTTATTGGATCTCAACCGTTTTGAAAAAGGAGCATTTTGAAATGTTGTTGAGTCCAATTTTTGCGGATCAGATTGTTGTGCTGGAACGGAACCCCGTGTAGATGTGTTCGTGTTGTGAGAAGTGGGTCCGTTCGAGCTAGAAGGATTAGAGCCTTGTGAATGATGGAGAATAGGCTCTAACGAAGAAGAAGAAAGTGAAGAAGAACCACCGGCAGGGGTGTCATCGTGAATACCCACATTGTTTTGCAACATTTTTCCCGATCTCAACGTGGTCACAGCGTTTACGTTATGAGTTTGCTGTTGATATGCAGCATGTGCGTGACCGGGATTTGGCAGTGGTTGAGATGGGAGCTTTCCTTTTTCTCGCTCGCTCAATGCTGCATTGAGTTGTGCAATTTGTGCCTCAATAGATTTGATGCTTTGATCGTGTGAGGCACTATTTTGCACCAAAGATTGAATAGAAGTCTCTAATCTTGCTGTAGATTGTGTAGATTGCTTTAGGAATGCATCTAGACTTCTTTCGAGAGAGCTAACCTTGTCATTGTTAGGTTGAACAAAATTGTTTGGCGCGTAAGAATTGTTAGGCACAAAATTGTTCATTTGATTGGGGTAAGGTTGCTGTTGGAAAGGTTGCTGTTAACATTGAGTTTGTGGAGGTGCTTGTTGTTGTTGTGGAGGAGGAGGCCTTTGAAAATTGTTATTTCCTTGGAATTGTTGATTTTGGTTCCAAGCGAAATTTGGGTGACTCCTCCACCTCGGATTGTATGTCGAAGAGTACGGATCGTTTCTTTGTTGTTGCTGAAAGGCAGCATTGACTTGATCATGTCCTTGAGTAGATGCATTGTAAGGACACTCTTCGGTAAGATGTGATGGATTCGAACAACAAGCACAAACAGTTCGTGGAGGCATAACAGGGGTAGGAGAAGGCGATGAGATTTTGGTCTCAATAGCTTCTAGCTTTTTCGTAAGAGCGGCCATCTCGGCCTTCATAGCAATCGACATCTCTACTTGATGTATGCCTGCCCTAGATTGACCACTAGAAGAAGATGATGTGGTCTTGGTGCTCTCCCACTGAATTGTTTGTTCACTGAGATCCTCAAGAAACTGCCACGCTTCCTCACGAGATTTAGAGAGAAAGTGACCTTGGCAGATGGTTTCTAGCAACTGCTTCGTTGCCGAGTTCAATCCCTCGTATAATGTTTGATAAAGTTGCCAACTTTCGATCCCATGATGAGGGCATTGAACGAGTAGGTCTTTAAATCTCTCAAAACACTTCCAAAATGGTTCGAAAGGAAGCTGTGAAAATTGTATAATTTCATTGCGGATTCTAGCAGTTTTGTGATGAAATTAGAGAAAGTGACCTTGGCAGAAAGTGGACGGAATTTCGACTTCGGTGTCGAAAGGTTCGTCGGTCGGTACCAACGAAACACGGACTAATCGGGCGTTAGTGTCCCTAGTCCAAAGTGACATACACTAAAGGGGTAGTGTAGTCAGAAAAAAAATGAAAGACAGAATGTGGAGGTAAGATAACGTCAATCAAAGGAAGTGGTGTAAGTGAGGTGCAAGATTTCTTTAGCGACAAGTTGCAAGTTTTGAAAAGATTTTTTCTCCTTTTTTATGTGTGATTTTTGCAAAAAGATTTTTGAAAAGAGACTTTTGACACAAATGCACTCAACCACACATGCACAATCAGGCCTAGATCTAGGGTCACCTAGGTCAGCTAGACAGCTCCTAACTGTTCCAAAGGGCTAGATAGGACCTCAAACCGCCTCTTCACCGCCAATTGCGGCTAGGTAAGTGCCAGGTAAGTGGGAAGGAACGACAGTAGTGGGCCTAATTAAAAACCACTAGCCTTTGACACACTTGCCTAGGCACCGCAAAATCAGGTTAGGATAAACGGCTGATGCCTATACTAGTCCTCTGTCCTAATGAGCTCGACGTCCTTAGGGCTGAGTCTAATATTTTTTAATTTAAGAGTAGTCAATGCAAATGCTTTAAAGTGATTTCTGGGGTCCTGGGAAAGGTAATGAAATCCCCACCGAATCTGAGTTTGGTCAATAGCCCCTTAAAGTCAGATTAAAACATGCAAAACAGTAAATTCACTTGCAATCAATTATTTTTAGTACGGCGCAAAGAAACCTGCAGAAAATCTGTTATTTATAAAGGGGGAAGAAGTTTTTTGGCACAAAGAAATCCTGCAGAAAATTTCGCAAAAGGATATATGGAGGTTGGCAGAGGGGGTTGAATGAAACAAACCGACAAAATTTGAAGCGCTGACGTGGCAGGATCACCGCGGTTCCACGGTTTGGTGCGCACAACGGCCGCGGTTCCACGGTTGGGTAGAAGGATCAGGGCTCAGTAAAAATTCTGCTGTTCTGTACTTGCAATCCTTCTCTGTTATGATGTACCAATTTATGTTTTGCCCTTTGTAAATTTCCAGATCCGAGATTCTTCGCTGTTCCTACAAGATTCAAACAATAAAACCCTTCAAACAGATAAAAATTGATAAAATGTTTTTGTACTTTTTGTATTTTCAGATTTTTATGAGTTATAAGATTTATATCAACCCGAAATTACAAAAAGGAAATTTTTACGCCATCCCCCCCAACGGCGCCATTTGATTAGTGTGTAGGTTTTTAACGATCAAAAATATTTACCGCAATCAAGAACGGCGTCGCATGAAGCTAGCCGGTGAATACGGGTCGGTCCACAGGGATGTGTAATTTCCTTAAGTGTTCTTAGAGCTGATTCCAATGGTTGTTTGGTCTTTTAATTGAATCTAAAAACTAAGTTGTACGATGATCAAGAAACTTGCTAAGCTTAGGTCTAAGGTGAGTTTGATAAGATTAATATTCACTCCTCTTTCAATGCCCTCAATTAAATCTTTTTAGAAGTTATAACAATTATTAGTAAAGGGGATTAGGATGATTGGGAAGAAACGAAGTTTCTTCCTCTAGATCCTTGTCCATCCTTTCCTAATAATTGATCTAACCTTCATGGAAGTCATGCATGTCCGGTCCTTTATACTACGGTTTCACCGTTACCTCGTAGGTAGGGTGCCGTAGGGAGCGGATCATTCATGCGTGCATGAAGTTCTAATTATTACAAATTATTGGGCTTGAAAGAGACGAGAGATATTCATCTCTCAATCCCTCCCTTATTCCTAACCCTAACAAGCGAGGAAATTACTCGCTCATTAAGGGAATTGTTAAAAATATCATTTTTATTGTATGTATTTTATCTGATCTAATAACTTAGTTACCTACTGCAGGTTAAAAGATTTTATACTAGATTACTAGGGCAAAGGAATGACTTATCTAAGGCAAGAATTAAATTAGAAAGCTAGGGCAAAGAATGAATTATAAACTAGGGCAGAAAATAAAATGAACTTACAAGAAATGATGCTCTTCAATCTTCAAAGAATCCGAATTTTTATTTATTGAAAAGAGGCATCCCTATTACAATATTTTTATTACATCTTTATAAGGAAATAGGAAAACTAGGGTTAAAAATTCTCGCGCATGTGCTATTATAGATATACCCACGAAAAATCCCAACCTACGCACCGACGCACCACCAGGAGGAATTTGCACCGACACGTGTGTCAGATGGCCGCGGAACCGCAGCCCCAGCCTGGGTTTGGCCGCGGTTCCGCGGCCAAACTAGGGAGTTGTGTCTGGAAAATTTTGGGTTTTCTTTTATGCTGCTTGGGCCTTTTATTTCTTTATTTCTTTTCTCCTTTTGGCTTCTGGTTCTTCTCCAGATCTTCAGTGAAAACTTGTATTGGTCTTTTAACCGTTTCACTTTGACATTTTTGGACCTTGCTTTGCCTTGTACCTCTGTGAACTGTTATTCGTCTAGGCTTGACTAGGATCCTTCTATTTGTTGGTCAAAAGTCCTTCTTTGTATCATGTTTTGTCTTTTTCACTGTTTTCGCCCCAAGAACCTGTATCCTGTAATATGTAGCAGACATGCGTCAAAAGCACCTGTTTATTTATAAAACGAATAAGAATGGGGAATATAATAATACAATATTGTGGTGTGAACAATGTTCTAGGGATTTGATAACGGCGGCCTCCTTTGGGAGACGGTTACCATTCCAGGCTTCCAAGGTGACCTGGATGACAGAGTGGCTGTTAGACTTATAGTTTTTCTCTCTGACGAGGGGCAGTAGTTTTGACAGGTGGTCCATGCGGATACTGAGGAAGGCATGGCGCAGCATACTGATTAAGTTCAGTAGATGATACAGTCTAAGAAGTTTGCTGGATTTGGAGTTCTTTTAAGAACTGGGTCCCATCAGATATCCAGACATATTCTAAGACGGGTATTGCTCATTTCGGGAGATAGTTTTCTCCGCGAAGTTGAGATAAATAGAAACATAGAAAGAAACACTGGAGCGGATCCACTCACTGAGGCTATTTCTCGAACGCAATAGTTTTACAAACGAGCTTTGTGAAACTGATTAGTAGAGGAGTTGGGTGTTCGGTATCACACGGGCTGTGAGTATGTGACATCGCAATAATTAGCCTTAAGTGCAAGTAGGAGATTGTTGGCTATAGTGCCCTCAAGGCAATTATCGTAGTCGCAGGCACGTGATTATGATAATTGAGCGAGGACCTATACCGATAAAATAGTCTTACTCGAGATGATAGTATGCTATCTGGTTTGTCTTTGTCATCATGTATATGTTGATAAAGCCCGTAGGATCTTTCTTGACTACCAGCATTGTGATGGCGATCACATACGTGGGAGATGGGGGTCTATAAGCACATCCTTAAATGTCCCTGGTCGTGGGAGTATCGAGACTGGGCATCGATACTCCAGTGTAGACTAGTGTATACTTATCTAGACCCTGACGAGGGACGGTGGCCGGTCTCACAAGCCATTGGTGTTAGTTGTTCACCTAAGATAGTATACAGGTGCTCATTGGGTTATGAGTACACTGGACGGACTAGCCGGGAACTTGCTAGTTGGTATTATACCTATAGTCAGATAGCAGTTCCCTGGTGACATGTGTACAGGTTAGTCTGTCGAACTGAGATCGTCATTTGTCTCGTGTGAGTTCCCACTGTGCTTTGATTACTACCCTACCACGGCTTAAAAGAGTCGTGCAAACAGGTTTTAGTTGGGTACAGTCCCGAGCCACATGGAGGCAATGAGCGGATCGTCCGGGATTCATCTCTCCCGGTATTGGGGGTTGATGTCGCGCAGTGCACGGGTGGCCATCACTAGAAATCCTCGGCCGGGGTATATGAGAATTACCGATCCAGGATCGATAGTTTCTCGGGTAGTGATAGGTTTCATACCGACACGAATTATCGCATTATTAGGGGTCTGACTTTATCCACCCCCCTAGACTCGATATGCGATACTCTTAGACGAACAGACCGGACTGTACGGATATTGTCACTGACAGGCTCAATAGGGGTTCGGATGAGTTTGCTCGTCGGCCTTCCTTTCGCTCAATACCTGGGTAGCCGTTACGTACAGCTAGTGCCGCTGACGTGCTTATGGTTAAACCCACTGCCAGTGTATTGACGAGTCTTTAGAGTCCCACACAGAGGGTTTTCACGGTTCAGGCGATATGGTGTAGGTGACGTATGTTGATACATACAGGTGTCCGATTAAATATGTGCACGGACTGCACAGACTTTAATCGGGCGGTTGATAATACTAGCGGCTTAGGATTAAGCCGGATTGATAAATCAAGTTTTGATTTAATAATTTACATATGTATTTATATATATGTATTCTAGTATTATTGCTCACTATTCTTTTTCTCTCTTTGGCTATTCGTATTTTCATACGAATACGCGTATGTGTATTTCGATACATGTACAGGGAAGTATTCCGTATTTATACGGAATGGCTTCCTGAAGATGCCACCTCATTATTGATTTTATTTATAAAATCACATGTTAATAAATGAGGTGGAATTGGTGACATGGAAAGGCATGGCTTTTGGTCAAAGCATGGCTTTTGTGCTATGTAGAGATTGGTATGGGTATTTGTTTATTGTTAATTGGATAAGTTTTTGAAGGTACATTTTTTTGTGGAGGGAAAAAGATGAGCTGGCTATTTTTGAGAGGGGAAAATGGGGCTTTGCTCATTTGGCACTCACTCTCTTACTCTTTCTTCATTGGTTCCTTCATACACCCAAAAGAAACTTAGCCATTTTTCTCATGCCTTTGATGATCACCTCCACATCTTCTATGGGTGCTCTATGAGCATTAGATTTTTAGAGAGAATTATAGTGACACTATCCTACACCTCCCCACTCTCCACTACTAGCAATCCTGGAGAGTCGGTTGGTCCGCTTGGCGAACCTGGAGCTTGTGCTGTTTCCCTCGGGTAGATCATCGGAGACGAAGGAAGACCGGCGACCAAAGTCGATCCGCATCACTAGGAGCTTGGAAATGGTTGAAGACCCAAAGGAATTGGTTCATTAGGTATAACCATTCTATCTCCTTTTGTTAGCTTGCTAGTTTTAGGGTTAATGGTTTCGATCTTGGAAATCGGATAATGGTAGCGCCGGGTTTTAAGAAATTTTTGTTCCGCACTTGGCCACGGTTCGATGGCCAGGGCGCTCCCATAACCCAACAATGACCTAGTCTACAATTCCACAAGAAGGATTCGTTCATTTCTGAACTCTTCCTCTTGTGTGTGTTTTTACATTAAGGACTGTAGTTTGATTCAGAACGGATATGCCATTATTTAACGAACCTGATCCAATCAACTTTTAATTCTTCATAACATTATGCTGTACTACAAAATTACATCCTTCTTTAGTCAATAATGAAACTGATATAATATTGCATATCAGGGTCGGAATGTAATAGCATTCGTTCAGAATCAATGTATTACCATTTGGCAACACTAGGTGATATTCGCCAACAGCCTTGGCTGCAACATTTTCACTATTCCCTACTCTTATGGAATGATCACCCTCTCCCAGTTGTCTACCTTTACGTAGCCCATGTAACATATTACATATATGGGATCCCGATCCGGTATCTAATACCCAGGACGTAGAGTGAACTAAGAAACAGTTCTCGATAACAAACACACCTGAAGAAGATGCATCATCATGCTTGTTCTTCGTTTGGGCGGCGTGGGTATTCGGATATTTCCCTATTTCCTGCTCATTCTTATAACAATTATAAGAAATAACTGGACCAACGTTCCCCTGCTCAGTATAATAAGCGGGTTCGGTCAATACATCCATATTATTATCTTGATTAAGGCCTGACATGGTCGCTACCTGGAGAGAGAGAGAAAAGAAAACACTTTAGCGTATGCTCTTGCAAGATTATGTTGGTTATTATCTTATCTAATCAGGATGGCTCCCACTGTTTTCATAAAATCTTCCTTCAAACCCTAAAAGGTAAGACTAGCCGGGATTAATTACACCTTACAAGTTCACCAATCTTTCAGCCAGGTCAGTGTTGGTACTTTGAGGGAGGTTCCCCATGCTTTTGCACGGACCTAATTAGAATAAACCTCATTTTTCCAGAGGCATAACCCTGTTAACAACTTTCTAGACACCTACTTGATCGGCTAATTGTCATGTGTAAAACTCTCCCAGGAGTAACTCTTACTCGCAGTGGATATCAGGATTCAACTATCTCATAGAAGGTATGCAATCTCATTGGAAATTTCAACACTTGAAATTCCTGATAATATTTTTACCCCTAGAAACTTATGACCTTAACATAGTCAACAAATTATAATTGCTAGCCAAGTTCAACCCGTAATTTCCCGATTGAATTAAACCCACCCGCACGACCCTTAACATAGTCAACAAAATCGTACGACTACCCTAATCCAATCACATCTCATGTTTTAGCAGATAAGCACTAATTAGCTACCGCACTCTACGCCTTAACATAGTTAACAAACGTAGCACGAATACTAAGTAGTACTTATCTGAAATGACGGAGGGCTACGCAGGTTTTTCAGAAAATCATGCGCGTAATAAACTTGATATCGTTGTAAAAACAAGTGATTTTGAAAAAGGTGTGTTTTTGAGGCTTTTACTAGTTTTTCTAAAGAGGCCACTCCCGGTGAAGGGATCTCGGCTCTTTCCTTATCGAATAAGGTGCAGGATATTTCACAAATACCGCTATGCAAAGCAAGAACTATAGAAGCAATCAAAAACATAACCGAGTGAGTTGTAGCATCGGCTAGTTTCGCTAAAGAGGTCACTCCCGGTGAAGGGTTCTCGGCTCTTTCCTTATCGAATAAGGTGCTGGATATTCTGCAAGGAATACCGCTGTGCAAAGCAAAAACTAGAGCTACCCTTTTTATAAATTTGATTCTACAACATCTTTTAGGTTTTTTTTTCTTTCATTAATCTCATTAACGAATTCCCATCATTTATGCTTCCTAAGCATCACAGAAGAAACAAGAATACAAAGTACGCTTATTCCATCCGCATTCGCCACAGTGTCCCGTTATGCACCGTTAGGTTACTTAACTAACGGCATACAGGGATGGGACTAGCGCGGGTGTAAAACATAAGCAACGTTTATTATATATCATATATACAATAATAAAGCATTCATCTCAGGCATATAAAATGATCACATCACAGTATATCAGCAGCAGAAGAAACATATGAAATATTGGATATACTAGGAGGTCCGTGTTTTATTTTGAGCCTGTATAAAATACGGATTCCACGGTCGCAATGAATAGCCAAACCCACATCCCTAGACCCCTACGAGAGCGGCAAGTAACCCTACCAATTCTAGGGTTAGGAGACCCAGTCTCGACTCCTCGAGACGGCTTTCCACTGGACCCTAGAACCCGGTGGCTTGTGCTCCCCTCCTTGGGTATATCCTAATGCGGAAAAGTAAATAATATACAATGGTGACATCATCCTCAACCCGGAAGTGCCCCAATAAAAGAATATTACATACAATTAATTTTACATGAATGAAAATAAAAGCCCTCATCTCACATAAAACCCCCGGCTATTCAAAACACGACGATCTAATATAACATATCACAACAACACATAACATCACATGTCATCAACGTAAGTAAATCTGCCTATCACAATTGTCGTTGACATATAGCAACGAAAACGGCGATATACTTCATATTACACTTACGGTCGCAGAAAAAAAAGTGAAAAACTATAACATTTGGAATCCACAATCATCTTAGACATCGAAAATCCAAAATATCACATAGTACGGATTTCATGCCTAACTATATGAATTCCACATATTGTATCACATTACAGAAAAAGCTAGACGACGTTAAACATTCTGATCGAATCAACAAACACCCAAAATTTCCCTAAATGCTCAAAACTTGAACTTAGTTTAAAAGCATCCATCACATGCCACAGTACCAATGGATCAGCCGTAGAAGGGTCAAACCAACGCCTCACATGTGGCAACGCTGAACTACCACAAACCCTCGGGTTTAGAGGCGGTTCTGACGGTCAAATAATCGAGTTAAGGTTTTCTTCCTTCTAGAGGGTCCACCACGTCACTTGCTCGCTATTTGAATGTTCTTTAACTATGAAAAAGATCCAACTCTTGAAAAAATTTCTGATAAGGGTTAAAGTGGGTATTTGATATCCGATCGAACTTTTTAACACCGTCTAAAATATTCGAAAAAAACTAGAATTATGAATATGAAACTCTCCGAATTGCCTTTGCTAAAAGATAATATCACATGCAAAATTAGCAAACACAAACAACACCTAAAGTATCAAAACACAGAGCCTTAAACACTGTGCAAATTTCAGCCCTAGGGGATCCGATGTGACCGATTTTAGGCATGATGTGCTCGGCCAAATTTTTAGGGAACGGGCTAAAATTTGTACGGTGTTCATATTGTATCACATATATCACTCTCCAACTGTTTGGAACATTTTTTGACACTCTGAAAAAATTTACAGAAACTAGGGTTTTTCGTCGGGTGTTTGGGAGTTGTTTCGGTTTCGTAATCCTACACTTGTCCGTCTAATTCTCTAGCTAAGCTCTGATACCACTGTTAGGTTACCTACAACGGCAGCAATTTTTCGCGAGGCATCATCCATGCCAATTTTAAATTTTTGCCATTATAGATAACCCTAACACAAGATCTTTAACTAGAGAATCAAACTAAATTTCAAAGTAAACAACTTTACTTCTAAGAGTTAGGGATTACAACCTTTGTAGTCCATTCCTTCACTTTATAAGCTCCATGTTGAGGTCCCTTCACTGCGATCATCAAGTTCCCGGACTCTCGAGCGGCTCCATGAGGTGAATGATGCATCTTGCTTGAAATCTTCACTAATCCAAGATGATCTACCTTGAGGGATAATAAACCCAAACTCTCTTTTCACTAATTAGGTATTAGTGAAGTGAACACCCTAATCTAAGTGGCTAGAATAGATGAGGATGATGAAGTAGGAATTTTGCTCTCTTTAGTTTTCTTTATCTCACTTTATTTCATCACAAATAAAAATCAAGCAAGCTTTTTTAAGAGCTTGAAGAAGATGAAGAAGAAAGAGTATGATGAAAATGAATTATTCTTGAGGTTAGAATTGCAACCAAGGGTTAAGCATGTCATGCTTAACCCTTGGAGAGACTTAACCATGTACTAGGGTTAGGGTTTGGGTTAACAAATATCAAGGAGGGTTGACAAAGTCAACATGGATAAATATCTACACAATTTAGAATTTACCCAAAGCAAAACATTAACCCTAATCCAAACCCTAGCATGGTTTAATCTCAAAACCCTAGTTGCATTTGTAACCCTAACATGTTACAATATTATATATCACATATACAATATTTTGTAACAAAAGAAAATAATACAATTAACATATATCACATATATATCAATGTATCATCAAGTGAGAAAAAGAATCTTTAAGTGAGCTTATATTAGTTAATGTAATGTAATATATTAAATATATAATTATACATTAAATTATCGAATCAACACTTGATCCGATAATCCGGCTATTTTGCAAATTACCGACTAATATAATCTGTATCAGTTCATCGAATCAACATTTGATCTGATGACCCGGCTATATCACATATACCCGGCCGATATCACATATCGCGAGAATGCAATACGGTATCACATACACGTATTATTCTAGGTCCCGCACATATCACATATGTGCTCCTACTCCATTTGTCCTGAGCCAGGAAACCTCTGTGTAGGACTCTAAAGAATCGTCAATACGCCGGTAGTAGGTGATGATCATATCAAACACCCACAAGCTGCAAGCGGTGAGTTAAACGTAACAGCCACCCACATATTGAGCGATCAGAAGATCAACAAGCAATCCTGTACACACTCCGGTGAATCCAATCAGTAACACTCCCGTACAGTCCGGTCTCTTCGTCTGATATGTCGCATATCCAGTCTAGGGGTGGTAAACGTCAGACCCCAGTAACCGATAATTCGTTTCGATGTGAGGCTCATAACGGGTCGAGAAACAACTGATAACACTTACCAGTAGGTCTCCATATCAGCCCTGGCCAGGGAATTCCAGTGATAGCCAATCGAACATAGCGCAACATCAACTCCCAATACCGTGAGAGACAAAACCCCTCCTATCGCTCATTGCCTCCATGTGATTCGGGACTGTACCCAAAAGCCATCGTTTTGCACGTTCTCATGAACGTGGTAAGGTGGAAATCAAAGCACAGTGGGAATCACACAAGACTCTATGACGATCTCAGGTCTACAGACTAATCTGTACCAGTGTCACCAGAGAACTGCTATCTGACGATAGGTATAATACCATCAAGGAGTTCTCGGCGAGTCCGTTCAGTGTACCCAGTCTCCACAGAGCACCCGTACACCATCTTTAGTGTGACCACACCAGATGGATATGGGATCATCCATCGCCCATCAAATTGGTCAAGATGCGTATACGCTAGTCTACACTGGAGTATCGATGCCCTGTCTCGATACAACCTCGACTAGGAACAGTTATAGGATGTACTCTTGGCCTACCTTGGCCCCACTAGTATGATCTGCATCATAGTCCCAGTAGTCGAGTATATATCCTAAGGGCTTTATCAACATGTGAGAGCAAGGCAGTAAACCAATACAAGTCAACATGTTAAGACAAAGTAAAACCAGATAGCTTACTATCATGTCGAGCAAGAAAGTCCTCTCTCTATATATCCAAGCATCCACTATAATATACATCATATGTACAACAATGGCCTCTAGGGCATATACATAACTAAAATATAGTAGGGTATGTGGGTATACATGTAAGTATGTTTCCATGATGTACATGTAGCTGTAGCAAGGTATGTGGGTGCACTTGTAAGTATGTATGCATGATATACATGTAGCTATAGCAAGATATGGGTATATACCTATCAATAATGATCTAATACCATATGGGTATATATGTAAACATGTAGGTATAGCAAGGCATATGTGTAAGCATTTAAGTATACAGGTATGCTATATTTCATATGCATAATGGAAATAAGAATCAATTCTCAATGTCCCAAACCAATACAATATCACATATGTATAGGTGTAAGTATATAGGCATAGCAAGGTATATGTGTATGCTATCTTTCTTATACACAATGGAAATAAGGATCATGTCTCAATGTCCCTAACCAATACAATATCACATATGTATAGGTCTAGTGCGTGTCATGGAAATTACCGACGGTGTGTGTGTAGCATACAATTTGTGCTCGTGCAACATGAACCATCAATAATAGTGTTGTGTCTCATTAATACTATGTCCATATACAATAGTCAATGAGATATACAACAATGGTACACATGCACAATCAATGTCCTTATACTTGTAACTAATAATCCTATCATATAATCTAGCCCAGACGCATAACGCCATGCGGGCGATCCCCCTGTAGATGTTAAATCTACTCACCGATGACCTCGAGCTAAGTAAATCCGACAACCTGCTTTCCTTTCTTCGCAGCGTCCGAAGTCCCTGCTCGCGATCCTAAATTTCACAAAAACAACACATAAGACTAAATATCCTGTGCCGACACAAAGAAAATGAAACAAAAGGATAACGTCCACAAGATAAACACATTGTGCACTTAGTGCACAAAACGCATACAATATCGGCACAACCTCCGCTAGGATCGCTAAACTACGTAACCACCGAGCCTAGACCCCGATCGTACTGATCGCGCATTCACAACACAATAAATATCGTGGAATCTAATATATATAACATCGCAACGTCATTAGAAACCCACGCCTAATTTTACCGAAAACCTAGTAAGCATCTTATAAATATTTTAGCTCAAATCTAGTAGTTTAACCAAAACTAGTAGCCACAATCATCACATAATAGCTTGATTAAACCACACAAACCCTTACTAGAATTTTAATCTTACCCAATTAAGATTTAGTAAAAGCTAGTTTGCAATTAAACTTAATTAGACAATTAGGAAAAATAACAAATAGCATCCTCACAACTAGGTTAAGTTTTCCAAGTCTACACTTCTCCATTAACCATTTCAACCAATCAAAACCCTAACTTGATCTTCAAAACCTTTTCTTGAATTTCTAAACATGCAAATTAAAGCCATATTTAAACATCTAATAAGCTAGATTAATATATTGAAACAACAACTAAGCTTAGGGTTAGGATTTTATACCTCAAAACTTGATTCTAAACATGCAAAAGAATTCCAATATAGCCTCCAAAATGCTAACTTTCATGAAGATCCAAGTTAGAATTAGGCTAAAGAATAATAGGTATGGATTTGTATTTGAGTTTGTGTGATTATTTTTTGAATTTTGATGAATTTTTGGAGCTTGAAGGAATGGAAATGGGGTGAAAAAAGAATTGGGGCAGCAAGGGGGGTTCGGCCAAAACAAGGAAAAATGGAAGGTTGTGGTATTTTGTGGAAAGATCTAGGTTTAAAAACACTTATTAAAGTTTAATAATACATTACTTATATGCCACCTCTTATCCTTTATTTAAAATTTCCCTTAAATCCACCAAAATATCTAGATATTTTGCAAAGAAGTCAAAGTGCTTAATCTTGTGATTAAGTTAGCATAGATTCACTTTAGCATAATTAACCCAATCAAATTTGTAATTACCACTAATTAAGTGCATAATTAAAATATTATAATAATATTTTAATTAAGGAAAAAATATTAAAGTGAACAAAAATTTACAAGTGACTAACTAAATACCTCAACTAGCAATTTCCTAGTTAAACTAGGTGCAGTTAAGTCTATACTGAAAAAAGAACACTTCTAGGTTTTACGGAAAAACACAGTTTATTTTACCTAATATCGGAAAATTCACCTAAACGATTTCTAAAACGTTACAATGTAACTCTGGTGAATGTGGTGTAAGTCCACGTTGCCCACCCCGGTACTTGTGTGGAGGCGGAAAACGGAATAAAAATCAAATTTTTATGAGCTTAGGCAACATGGACTTGACTATGAAGGATCTTTGCTAAACAAAAACAAGCTAAAGCTAACTAGAAACTAGTTAAGTGCTAGAAAGGTTATACCTTGGGCTTTATGTCCTTCTCTCCTTGCTCCTTGGAGTGGTGGAAGGAGGTCACCTTAGTCATCTTCTCACGTCGAAGAAAGATCCACCTGAAAGCCTCGACCTTTGGTTTCAACTCCAAGCTAGAAGTCACTAGGGTGCAAGAAGTGCCAATCCTTGAACCCTAGATGAGAGTAGAGATTATCAAGAGAGGGTTTTTCTCAAGCTCAAGTGTTTCTCAACACATGAGAGGGGAGAGCTTGAGGGAGAGGAAGAACAAGAAAGAGAATGTGAATAATAGAATGAGAGAATAATATGAAGCATTCTCTCATATACGTGAATTATTGTAATTAGATAATTAGTGAGATAATTGTCATGGCTGAATCAAGATATGACCATTATCATTTCATTTTTAATGCAAATTGCAAGGATCAAAGAGCATCTTCCAAATGAAATGATGACGGTCAAAGTGTCAACCAAGGTCAACAAGTCAAGAAGGTCAAATGGTCAACAACCATAACCATGCACAATTATTAAACTAATATCAATTAACAATAATACACACATAAGCATTAGGGTTAATAAAATGACAATAGTCATTAACCCTAATCAAAGTCCTCTCCCTCTGCCTCAAGCAACTGTGCATACACACCCGTATTCGTGATCCGAGGAACACAAATACAATGAGAAAAACCAATCCCAAATCATATACTAGGATCCGGCTTAAATCAAAGCCCGCTAGTATAAGCTATCCGGACAGCAAACGTGCACCAGTGCGCGGATGTGAACGAACCCTGTCGCAAAACCATGCGACCTCTACTCATTTTGCCTAAAGGCGAATAGCTCTCTGTGTGGGACTCTAAAGACTCGACACTACGCTGGCAGTGGGTTTAACCACAGACCGCAAGCGTCACTAGCTGTAGGTAACGGTCCCCAGGTAGATGTCGATAAGAAGGCTGACGAGGTGAACCCCATCTGAACTCCTACTGAGCCTATATGTGACAATCTTCGTACAGTCCGGTCTGTTTATCTGATACATCGCATGGCGGGCCTAGGGGGGCGGTGAACGTCAGTCCCCTAATAGCGGTATAAGTCGTGTCGGAGTGTAGCCCAGAACACCCTGAGAGAACACTGGAAACCTACCAGTATATCTCGCTTGCCCTGGCCAGGGACTACTCGTGTAATGGCTCTCCTGGACACAGCGCGATGTCAACCCCCAATACCGGGAGAGACGAATCCTTTCTAACCGTCACTGCCTCCAAGTGCTTCGGGACTGCACCCAAAAACTACCTGTTTGCATGACTCCTTTGAGCCGTGGTAGGGTAGCAATCAAAGTGCAGTGGGAACACACTCGAGGCGAAGTGACAGTGTCAAGTCAGCGGACTAAGCTGTACTCATGTCACCTGGGAACTGATAACTGACGATAGGTATAATACCAACCAACAGTTCCCGACGAGTCATGTCCAGTGTACTCGTAACCTAACGAGCACCCGCATACTATCTCAAGTACGATGTACTGACGGCTGTGGGACAGACCGTCTCCCATGCTGGGATGAGAAGCGCATACGCTAGTCTACTCCGGAGTATCGATGCCCTGTCTCGATAGTCCAATGACTAGGGACCTGTATAAGGATAGGCTTATAGATCACCCAGCTCCCATGAGTGTGAGCGCCATCACAACGCTGGTAATCAAGCAAAGATCCTAAGGGCTCTACTAATTTGTATATCAGCAATATGCTAAAAGAAACACATGCACATATTAAAGCAGAGACAAACCAAGTAGCATACTACCATTTCGAGCAAGATTGTATATACAACTGTGAATATCCCAAGCTTCCATTAAGTAATATACAAACTAGTATGATACAGTAATGGCCTCTAGGGCATATACACTAACATGTGGCCCATATAAAGTTTGTTTTGATTTTTTGGTAGAGCAGCGATGGCTTAGGAAACAGGTTCAGATCTGCCGCCTAAGACTTTTCAACTTCATGAGCCGTGAGGGTCTCATAAAAACTTTTCTCCCTACAGGTCGAGAGTATCCCTTAGCTGTATTTTCTCTTTAGGAATCGTGAGGATTCCTAAGTATGTATTTTCTCTCGAGAGTCGTAAGGATCTTACAAGAGAATTTTTCCCCTTCACAAGTCGAGAGGACTCGTAAGTGTTTGTTTCCCTCCTTGTCGAGATTCGAATTTGGAGAGTGTGGCCTGTAGATAGTCCATCTTGACCTCCCTGCACGGTAATGATGGCTTAGGAGACAGGGTTAGGATATGACACCTAAGGCTTTTCAACTTTACGAGCCGTGAGGGTCTCATAAAGACTTTTCTCCCTTTGAGTCGAGAGGACCCCGTAGGTATATTTTCTCCTTAGGAGTCGTGAGGATTCCTAAGTGTGTTTTCTCTTGAGAGTCGTTAGGATCTCACAAGAGAATTTTTCCCCTTCAAAAGTCGAGAGGACTCGTAAGTGGCTGTTTCCTTTCTTGTCGAGATTCGACTTTGGAGAGTGTGGCCTGTAGATAGTCCATCTTGACTTCCCTGCAGGGCAATGATGGCTTAGGAGACACGGTTAGGATCTGCCACGTAAGACTTTTCAACTTTACGAGCCGTGAGGGTCTCATAAAGACTTTTCTCCCTACGAGTCGAGAGGATTCCGTAGGTATATTTTCTCCTTAGGAGTCGTGAGGATTCCTAAGTGTGTTTTCTCTTGAGAGTCGTAAGGATCTCACAAGAGAATTTTCTTTTCATACGTGGGGACACTAATTTCCCTGCAGGTCGAGAAGAATCGATAGATTCTCGCAAAGACACTGATTTCCTTGCGGGTCGAAACAAATCGAGTGGTTCTCGCCAAGGACACTGATTTCCCTGAATCAAGAAGTTTTTGCCAAGGACACTGATTTCCCTGGGGGTCGAGACGTATTGAGAGATTCCTGCAAAGACACTGATTTCCTTGCGGGGTCGAAACGAGTCGAGAGGTTCTCGCCAAGGACGTTGATTTCCCTGAATCGAGAGGTTTGGCTAAGGACACTGATTTCCTTGGGGTCAAGACAAATCGAGAGATTCCTGCAAAGACACTGATTTCCTTGCGGGTCGAAATGAATCAAGAGGTTTGGCCAAGGACACTGATTTCCCTGGGGTCGAGACGAATCGAGAGATTCCTGCAAAGACACTGATTTCCTTGCGGGTCGAAACGAATCGAGTGGTTCTCGCCAAGGACGCTGATTTCCCTGAATCGAGAGGTTTTGCCAAGGACACTGATTTCCTTGGGGTCGAGACGAATCGAGAGATTCCTGAAAAGAAACTGATTTCCTTGCTGTTCGAAACGAATTGAGAGGTTTGGCGAAGGACACTGATTTCCCTGGGGTCGAGACGAATCGAGAGATTCCTGCAAAGACACTGATTTCCTTGCGGGTCGAAACAAATCGAGTGGTTCTCGCCAAGGACGCTGATTTCCCTGAATCGAGAGGTTTGTGAGTTGACTTGATTCCAAGATGGAGCATTGATCCGGCGGGGAGGTCATTGGGTGACTTTTTTCCGAGTCGAAGCATTGCTCCGGCGGGGAGGTCATTGGCTGACTTGTTTCCGAGACGGAGCATTGCTCCGGCGGGGAGGTCAATGGGTGACTTGTTTCCGAGTCGAAGCATTGCTTCGGCGGGGAGGTCATTGGCTGACTTGTTTCCGATACGGAGCGTTGTTCCGGCTGGGAGGTCATTTGCTGACTTGTTTTCGAGACGGAGCGTTGTTCCGGCGGGGAGGTCATTGGCTGACTTGTTTCTGAGACGGTGCATTGTTCCGGCAGGGAGGTCATTGGTTGACTTGCTCCGCTTTCTGCGGTATCGGGGTTGACTTGCTCCGCTTTCTACGGTGTCGGGGTTGAATTGCTTCGCTTTCTACGGTGTCAGGGTTGTCTGTGAACCGTGGAGTCTTAGAACTAGGGACTTTGCCGTGGCTCCAACTGGTAGTGTCGCGTCCGTATCATGCTGGATTGAGGAGGAACACTGTAACGTTTTAGAAAATCATTGTGCGAATTTCCCGTTTTAGGTTAAAATAGTTGGTGTTTTCCGTAAAAACCCGGAAGTGATCAAATTTCAGTATAGACTTGACTACACCTAGTTTAACTAGAATAGTGCTAGTTTGCGTGTTTTGGGGGTCATTTGAAAGTTTTGGTTCACATTGATATTTTTCCTAATTAAATTATTATTTTAAGGTGTTAATTATGCACTTAATTAGTTGTAATTACAATTTTGGTTTGGATTAATTACTTCTACTGTGAATCTATGCTAATCTAATCACTAGATTAAGCTTAATCCATCCATACAAAAATATCTAGATATTTGTGAGTTAAATGAAATTTTTAAAGAAAGGAAATGAGGTGGCTTTGGATATTTATTGTTTTAATGAGCATTTATTTTTGTTTTTAGCTAGAAAAGTCCACACACTTCACAAAAAAAAAACTCTTCTTGTTGTGGCCGAACCTTACCCGCTTATTGCCTTTCCTCTCTCCTTGCCTCATTTTCACTTCATAAAACTCAAATAAATCATCACAAATCATCAAATAATCCCACAAACTCATAAATGGATTCCTACCCACAATTCTTCAACTCAAAACAAGCTTAGATCTTCATGAAAGACTTCATTTTGGATGCTAAAATTTGGAGTTAGTTGCTAAATTGAGATCTAGTGGAGGTATAAATTCTAACCATAATCTTTAATTTATTGTTTAAATCTTTAAAGCTTGCTTATTAGGTGTTTAATATATCTTTTAATGCATGTTTATAATTTTCACGAAAAGGGTATGAAAATCAAGTTAGGGTTTGATGTGTTAAAATGGTTAATCAAGATGTGTAGACTTGGAAAACTTAATCAAATTGTGAGAATGTTATTTTTCCTAATTTTTCTAATTGAGATTAGTAGCGAACTAACTTTTAGTAAATCATATTTGGGTGAGATTAAAATTGTGGTAAGGGTTTGGATGACTTTGTTAAGCTACTTTGCGATGATTGTGATCGCTAGAATTTGTGTACACTTTTAGACTTGAGCTAAAATGATATAAAGTGCTTACTAGTTTTTCGGTAAAATTAGACGTGCGTTTTAATTGACATAGGAGATGACGCATATATTATTATCTATGATAATTATTGTGTTGTGAATGAGTATTGGTATGATTGGGTTTTTGGTATGGCGGTTTTCATGAATAGCGACCTTATTTAGGGTTTTTGCTATGTTTTCCGGTATTTGGATTCTTGGTTTCGAGTTTTGATATTGTATTTGGTCGTTGGATATTTGTACGCCAACGACGAGAGTTGTTTGGTTGTTTTGCATGCGTAGGCTATAGGTTCTAACCTATGAGCGCACCGCGTGCCGTATTGGATTTCGGAACTTGATGTTAATAGCTTTGCGATTTCATATTGATTGTAGGTACCTTCACATGGATTTCGAGACGACGAAGCGCATCTACTACGGCTAAGCGAGGAGTTTAGCAGGTGAGTAGATTTATATCTACGGGTGAAGTCGGGTGGATGGCGTATAGCACCCCCGCAAATATATGAATGAAAACCGATATATACATAGAATACTGTAGGAGGGACCTATATTTGAAAACTATAGATGTGGTTAAAAAGGTAGTTAGTGGTGATATTAATGCTTGAGTATATATATCGAGATATGAGATGAAAGCTATAGGGACATAACCCTTGGATATGATATGATAGAATTGATGTTTCGAATTGATATATATAAGGATATGAAAGATGAATGTAAATCACAACATATAAATATGTAGTTGCACGGGTTTAGGTATGAGATTTAGAGTAGCATGACATAAGATTCATATGATAGAATGCTTATGTAAAATGACTTGATGTGAGAGATTGATGCGATGGAAGAGTATACATTGATATATGATGACTTGGTTGATATGTCGTTGTATGGATGCGAGTCGATAAGTAATAGTTGATACCTTGCCGGTCCCCTGATACAAGATTTATGCGGATGTGACCTGAGAGATAGGTATACTTATATGGGTAATGATTGCATTATGAGTGATATGCCGTGCGAGACTTAGATCCGTACCCCCGATGTTGTATAGGTTGATAGAATCCCTAATTTGTTAATGCTGTCGTACGATAGATTACCGTACGCGATGAGTTTTACTTGTTGATTTATCCATACCCTTGATTAAAGGATGTCGTACGATGGATTGTACCGTACGTGATGTTGTGAGGCTGGATGCCGATTGATAGATTCACCGACTCGGTCATGTTAGATATGTATACCTTATAGCATTTAGTTCACGATGTGCATTATGCTGCATTCATATTATTATCATTGCATTTCATATACCTATGCCAGTAGACCTACACCATTATCGATGATGCGTATGTTACACTTACACAGATTGTCGGCTCACACACTTCATCATCGATAATTGTTATGTCACTACACAGTAGAATTGCTACATCATGCCATGATATACTTGCTATGCTCACATCACTATGCTATGTTGCATGATATACTTGCTATGTTCATATCACTGTTCCACGTTGCATGAGATATACAGATATGCTTACATTCTGTTATATGTTGCATACTTACATGCTTACACATATACATACGTGATATTGTATTGGATAGGGATGATTGAGGTAGTGACTCTTATTCCACTTCACGTATACCTTGCTATAGCTACATGTACATCATGCATACATACTGACATGTACACCCACATATCTTTCTATAGCTGCATATAGCCCTAAGTGGTATTGTATTGACATGTGATATTGAGACGTTAAGTTTTGTGCTATTGCGCTTATGAAATACATCATACATACTTGCTTACGTGTAGATACTTATATCTTTCTACAGTTACATGTACACCTCATATGATGCTGCACTTGATTTCGGAGGATTTGGGAACCGCATGATATATTTTAAAAGCTAGATTCATTTAAAAGAGCGGTTTTCCCTTAAAATGCTCATATTGCTGTTTTATGTTGCATATATCAGTTTTCATAGATTTACGCATTGAGATATGGTTTTCATGTGATTTATGGATTTGAGAACCGTAGGGGTGTTTCAAGAAACTATATATTGTTTGAAAACCCGGTTTCTCTTGATATGATATTTTAGCGTCCACCTTGAGATTTCTCGGTTCTGAGATTTGTGATATATACCCGATGCTAGGAGTGGAGTGGGCCGTGTGCGGGTACATGGTGGAGCCCGGTATGGTTCCCCTCGGCAAGAAGATCATAGATGATGGCGATGAGCTTGGAAGACTGGGCAAGTACCTACCGGTGATAGTATTTGGACTCGGCGGTTATCGTGGGGATACCGACCGGAGTGATGTACGAATATGACATCAGGGTCAGTCGTAGTGACGGCGCCTGAGTTATGAGGATTTACGTGTCGATGCTGGACACGGGTTTCATGTTGTTTCGAGTTTTGGTGTTAGACACTCAGGTTTCCATGATTTGATGTGTCATTGATGGACACACATTCTTTGATATCCTCATTTTTACCTACATATGCTTTTATGATATTTACATGCAGGAGTTGTTGTGTCAGTGGTTGACACATGGACGAGATCTACTTCATACATGCATTGGTTATATTGTTGGACGAGATCCACCTGCATACATGCATTGATTTTATGGTTGGATGTTATCCACTTGCTGTTAGGATTTGATTATGTGTTGGAATATATGCAGATACGGTCACCCTAGATATCATAGTATTACCTTTATGATATAGTTGACCTAGGAAATTTTTATTTATTTCGATTTCTACTTGTTGATGTTTTCTACTCACGAGTTGGCAACTCACCCCCGTTGTGGCACAGTTTTTGCAGGTTGTCCACTTGGATCAGTAGCGGCATCGTTAGCACACAGCTTACTTTCGGGTGTTTTTCTTTGGTAGGTGGTACATGTTGGATCGTGTCCCTCTTGTATTTGTTATTCATATTGTATCTAGTCGACTCCATCAAATCAGAAACTGGTATTTGTTTATGTAGTAAGACTTAGAAAGACTTGTAGTTGCGAGACTTGAGCGATGGGTTTTATGTTCGCTTTTGGGTTGATGTCTTGCTTTTTTCTTTATCTTTTGTGTTGATTTTCGCCATTGAGCGTCGTATACTTGTTATTATACTTGTGGTGGTTGTTTCCGCCGTTGGGCGTGTTTTGCTCCCGTTTGGGGATGCTTTCTTTTTTTCTTTGTTGTACCCATTTCGGGGCTAGTTTTGTACTTAAGGTTTTGAACACAATGGAAAAGAAAAGAAAAAAAATATGTTTAACGTTTTGTACTTAAGGTTTCCAAGTGTTGTATAAATGTTTTCATTACTTACTTCTGTTGGAAGGTTTAGATTTCTGGGTTTTCGACTTACTTAGATTACGTTACGCCTGTAGACGTTGTGTAATTTAAGTGCCGGTCACGAGCTAATATTTTGGGTCGTGACAAATGCCGTTGCTGATCTCTAGGCTGTAGATGTTGCCGTTGAGATCTGGAACTAGGGACTTTACCATGGCTCCATTTCGTTGTGACCCTGAGGTCGGTTGTTGACGTTACGTTTGCATTCGATTGGAGTGAGAAAAAACATCGTGGTGATCTTTAGGCTGTAGATATTGCCATTGAGATCTGGATTCCCTTTGACAGAGTCTGGCGGGGAAATGTGGTTCCCTTTTCGTTTATGCCCATGGATTGTATATGCCCATGGATTGTATACAGGGGTCAGTATGGACTCACCTGTAGTGCAAAAGTTTCATTCTTTCATTTTTTTCTTTCCGTGATGCTCTATCATTTCATCTTTTTATATCGCGAAAGTCGCGATTGCCCAATCATTTCAGCTATTTTTTGCGGTACCCAATCATTTCGGCCATTTTTCTTTTTACTCGCTGCCTTTTATTGCGAGTTGTCCAATCATTTTGGCTATTTTTCGTGGTTCCCAATCATTTCGGCTATTTTTGTATGCATAAATTTTACTTGCTGATTTTGTTGCAAGTTGTCCTATCATTTCGGCTACTTCATATGCATTTATGGCTCGCTGAATTTTTGCTGCGAGTATAGAACTTGGGATCTGATACCAATCTTAGCATCAGCATCGCTACCACTGGGATGGGGCCTGGAGTGAATCATCATTTACTGTGAAAGGACTTAGAATTTGATACCGATTTAGGCATCAACATCGCTACAACAGGGAGATTGCCAGGAGCGAATCATCGTTTGCCTTTGTTAACTTGAACAAATGTTGCTTAGCAAACAGGGTTAGGATCCTGCCGACTAAGGCTTTTGACTTTATGAGCCGTAAGGGTCTCATAAACGTATTTCTCCCTACGAGTCGTGGGGATCTCATAAATGTATTTTCTCCTTAAGAATCGTGAGGATTTCTAAATGATGTCTTCTTTTGTAAGTCGTAGGGATCTCACAAGAGCATTTTCTCCTTGCAAGTCGAGAGGACCTGCAAGTGTTGTTCGCCAGATAGGGGAATTTCACACCATTGGTGGAACTAGGCGAGGGAGACGTTTATTTGTGCTCGTGGATTGTATACAAGGGTCAATATTGAACCTTTTGTAGGGCAATTTGGGGGATATGATGGATTAAGAACAGGATCAGGTCCCTGTATCTTAAGACTTTTGAATCCTGTGAGCCGTGAGGGTCTCACAAGAGGATTCCCCTTACGAGTCATGTGGATCTCGTAAGTGTAATTTCTTCTTAGGGATTATGAGGGTTCCTAAGTGTTTTGCTCCCTTGTGAGTCGTAAGGATCTCACGCGGGTATTTTCTCCTTACAAGGTCGAGAGGACCCTACAAGTGCACAAGAATTTTTTTATGAGTCTGCGCCCTTTCGGGTTTTCACAAACTCGCCGGTAGCCCTGCTGTTTTTACTCACGGAGCCCTTTCGGGTTTTCATCCGTGCCCTTTTCGCTTATAGACGTACCTTTTTTTAGTGGGACTCTGGAGAGTAGTTTCGCCACATGTGACCCATCTGTTTGCCGGTAGGATTTGAGTTGCAGTCCTCACCGCTGGGATTTGTGGACTTGCATTCCACTATCGCCGAGTTTGAGGCGACGTTAGTTTAGGGACATCTCGGTCTGTAGCTAGTTTAAGGACATCTCGGTCCGTTGTTAGTTTAGGGAGGTTTCGGTCCGTTGTTAGTTTAAGGACATTTCGGTCCTTCGTTAGTTTAAGGACATCTCGGTCCGTCGTTAGTTTAGGGACGTTTCGGTCCTTCGTTAGTTTAAGGACATCTCGGTCCGCTGTTCATCCTGCATGCACGTGTATTTGTTACGTGACGGGATACATGACGATGATGTGGAATATACCCATTTATGGTGTGATTTGATTTGGTTGGAGTGTTTTGTGACCCATCCCTATCACGGCTTCTCTAACCTTACGCCGACGCCTGGCCCCTTCGAATAGGGCCATTTCACGTTCTCGATCAGTTTTGCACTTCTGACGGGCTTCGTTCAGCAGCATGTAAATCATCTCGTCTGACGGTTCCAAGTATTTTGGCACCGACCCTACCCCCAGCTCCTCTATGTTATCTTTCGACACCGAGTGAGCTTCTTCATCATTTACTGACGAATATGAGATCATGTGACAACTTGCCACATAATCCTCGGGTTCTTCTGACGAGTCGTCTCCCTCGTCACTGTCGTTGTCTCTGTTCTCAAGGATATGGTTGAGAAACTCATGGAGCGTGACTGGGGTCCGCGCCTTCTGGTTGTATTCCTTCAGCGTGTCAATATGCTTTTGCAGATCCGTGCGCTTGTTATCAAGCTGCGCGGGCTTCTTGGTTTTGTTCTTTTTCTTTGAAGACTTTGACGCCTGGGCTTGGGTGTTTTTCCCATTGCTACCAACTCTCGGTGTTGGGCACGGTTTCAGCATTCCCACAATGATCTTGAGTTCCAGTGGGCTTTTCCATCTAATCGCCGGACATGCTTGAAGATCCTTCAGCATTCGCTTAGTCTTATCTGAAAGAACAACTTCCCAAGGGGCTTCCTCTATAAATGAGCATGATGTCCCCGGCGTGTCCACCTTTTTAGGAGCATGCTGTTGTGGCGGGTTAACCTTCCAGTTTTCGGACAGCACGAACTTGCCTTGTTGGTACTGGTCCTCAATCTAATTTTTGAAGACGAAGCAATCTTCAATTGGGTGACCTACTATTCGTTGGTAGGGGCAATAGTTGGGACTGTTGACGTCACCGGGCTGCAGTGGGCGTTTCGGATTCGGCAGGGTGATGAGTCTGTTGCGCACCGCTAGTTCGAACAGTCTCCTCGTTTTATCCTGGGGAAACAAGTAAGGACGTCTCAACTTCTCGTCGAGGAATCACGGTTTGTTGCCCTTACGAGCAACTGGTTTCAGGTCACTCGGCTATTGCAGAGCGTTGGTGATGAAGGTCGCTTTCCCTTTACCCTTTTCATTTCGAAGCTCCGTTTTTGAGGAGGACGGTCTATAGCCCACCTGGTCCATTTAGGCCAGCTTGTCGATCAACGCTTGGAAAGTGGTCGGCTTGAAGAACATCATAAATTGGGATATAGTCGCCTGTGGATCAAGGGTCCCTACGAACATGCCCACGGCAGGAGCTTCTTCTATGCGTTGTTCGCATCTCGACCATAGGTTTCGCCACCGAATTGCATACTGAACCCAAGTTTCTCCTGGCTTCACCCTGGTGTTGATTAATGTCGTGATTGGGATGCGTTAGCTTGCGCTTGCGAACCGTTGTGTAAACAATAGCTCCATTTCTTTGAATGTTTTGATGGAATCATTCGGAAGCTCCGAGTACCATTCAAAAGCTGTCTCCGCTAAGCTGCCGACGAACTGGCAAAGTAGCAGTTTGTCATCACCTCCAGTATTGCCACAGAGAGCCCTGAACTGAGCGACGTGCTGATGGGGATTGCCTGTCCCCTTATACACGTGAAATTTAGGGATCGTATATCCCACTGGGTACTTAATTTGATCATACCAGCCTGGATATGATCGCCCAGTTCTGACAACTTGGCCAGCGGTTTCTCTTGCCTGATGAGCTCGTATTTATTGAGCTATATAGTCATCAAGCCCAGCTTTTGAGATCGTCTCCTCCGTGGCTGCTGATAAAGCCGGAAGCGGGTTTGATATCTCCCCTCTGTCGTCTTCAATGATTATTGGGGGATCTTCAGCTGGAGGGTCCGGCTGAATCATCATGCCCACGATATCTTGGAACACGAGCGCTATTTGTTTTATATTAGCTGCTTGTTCCGTGGCTTCTTTATCTTTCTTTTGGAGCACCCTTCGGAGGAACTTGACATCGGTTTCCTGCTCCTGGCGCTGATTCGACGATACTTCCGGGCTTTCTTTCTGCCCAGTAAGTGCGGCCATCTTTGTCAGCATCTCCTGGAGTTTCTGTTCTTTCTTCTGAGCCTTTGTTACGAACCGCGTAAGTGGTTGATGACCCCTAGAAGCACGGCTTTCCTCTTTTCCGGAAGCCATGTAAATGGTGTGCACTACCATGCCCTCAGACTTGGGGCGATTGAATTCAGTGCCCTTGAGATTTGTCGTAGGCATAGGGATCTTCTCCGGCCTTCTCCTTTTATGGTCGGTCGAAGTTGAGGGGGCTGTTGCAGTTGATACTTTCCGTGGCACGACGGTGGGATGATCCTCTTCTTGCCGGACCTTCATTTTCTTCTGTTGGCGGGAGTAGTCTTTGTCGATCACAGAGTCTTGGAATCTTCGCCAGAACCTATGGATTTTGGAGGACAGCCGCTGAGGGGGCTGTTCCGGCTTTGCTTTAGTAACATTTTCAGGGGGTGGAGGAGACTTTTTTAGTACGGCAATTGGAGACTTCTTGCGCACCCTCCTGAGCGGCTCAAAGCTGTTCCCAGTTGGAACAGCATCATCAACTTCCACCATTGGAGTTGGTGGGGTAAGTCCAGAAGGGGAACTACCCCCCGTTTTCCTCACTCGGCACCAGTGACGACGTCGAGCAAGTCGTGTTGTCGAGATCACCTTTATCGTCGGAGTAGCTTCGTCATGTCCCCTGCTTTAAGGAGAGGCTGTTATTGGCGCTATCCTGTCAATGACTGACATTCGCTGGGAAGGCATGGTCAACCCGTCGAAGACCGACTTTCGGGTAGGGGAAGTAGTTTGGACGACTTCACCTGCAGCAAGTGTTGGGATAGCCTTCTCCGGTATCGCAAGCCTCATCATGGCCCCTTTTAGCTTAGGCTCAGCCTGTCGAAGACTGAGGCAGTAGACTTGGACGGCCCGCTGAGAGGGGTTGCGGTAGTTGCAAGCCGATCGAAGATCGACTTCTTTGGAGCATCCTGTGACGGTACTTGAGCGTTGAAGTTCATTGGCAGGAGCATGGTACCAAAGAACAATCCAGTGGTAGCCTGTGTCACCTATTCCACCGGCATTGCGAAGATGGAGTCCGCTTGGGGCCCATAACTCACTCCTCCAGCAGGGACGGAGTGGGAGTTGTTGTTGCAATTAGTGCAGTTGAAAGCCATTGACGTCATTTTCTCTTGTGCACGGAGCAAGGCACCAAATATTAGTACCTCGACTCCAGGGGCAACCATATTAAACTATGCTTGTTCGCGAAACACGACACACAGAGTGTGGATTGGAAAGAGGAAAAGGTCCCACCGGGCGTGCCAGAATCTGTTCACCGCCGAAAGACAGGACTGGGACGTTAGGACGTCTTGCCTGAATTTTGGGGCAGATGCTATTTGGATTTATCCGTCCATCTCTCCGAAGAAGCCAAGTTGATTTATGACACCGTGTATCGAAGGTTTAGACGGATGCGGCCGTTGTAGCAGACTTCGTCAGATTCCCCTTCATTGTGAGGGGTTTTTGATTCTGGGGACGCTCTTCCCTACAGGCGCAAGCCCCTGCAGTTAATTACGTTACCGCGTAGCGATAACCACTTTCTCCTTCTCCAGATGTTCACTTCGTGTCGTGTGTGTTTGTTTTATTTTTGGTTGCCCGTGAATTGTATATGGAGACTAATTTATGTTGTCGCCCGTTGGGTGGGGATTTGTCTAAATCCGTATTTTCTTAGATTTGGGTTTGGTTTGTTTTAAGGATCGTTAATCTCGTTTGAGATTAAGATCAACCTAAATGTTTGTTAAGGATACGTTAGTCTAAGATCTACTTAACAAGGTTTTAGGATCATTTATATCCGATGACAGAGCATTTGGGCTTTATCGTTTTAGTTTAGGGACGTTACGATCCATTGGGTTTAAGGACATCATAGTCCATATTTAAGGGCATCATAGCCTATAGAATTTAGTTTAGGGACATTGCGGTCCATTGGGTTTAAGGACATCATAGTCCATAGAGTTTAGTTTAGGACATTGCGGTCCACAGATCACCATTTTTGAGGTGAGGGTTTAGTTTAAGGACGTTGCGGTCCATAGTTAGTATAAGAACATTACAGTCCATAGTTAGTTTAAGGACATTACGGTCCATATAGTTTCTGGCTCATCAATTTAGGGGTGCGCCAAGAGTTATTAGTTATTGAGACACTCCACCTCTCTAAAGACGTTGAAGAATTACAACGACATGTATCAGAGGTGTGAAGAGATGTACCCATGAACCAAATCCCAAATCGAGGAGTTGTCAGTTCTGAGAACAGAGGCTCGGTTTGCTTGGAGATTTAATCTCAGGAGGAACTTAACCAATTTGTGGTTGAAGTTGGTTCCTTAATATTTTTTCAGCGATCACGTGCCCCCATGTAATACTTTGAGGCAGTGCTAAACACTGGAATTTCAGAGTGCTCACGTGTCCCACATGATGCTTTTAAAGATGGTGTTATTTGCTTGGTTTTATTCCCCATCTTTATGTAGGGTTCCTAGGCACTCTCAAGAGGTCTCACAAGGCATCGAACATGCCAATTTCAAAAAATCTAAGTGCCGAGAGACCCGACTACGGACCGTTTGCTAGAAAACTAGGCGAAAAACAATCTAGTTAACAACTTAACTAATGGGATATCGGAAATACAACCTTTGTAGATCCGGTGCTCCACCTCCTTAGCTCCGCAACGAAGTCGTCTCCGCTGTCCAAAAGGAATCCGGGCTCTAGAGTCGGCTTCGTCGGAGAAAAAGCGAGCTAGGTCGTCGATGTCCATGCCGAAGATGATCTACGTCGAAGCATCGCAAGATCAAGCTCTCACTTCACCAAGTCAAGAAACTTGTGAAGAAAACACACTCTACTACTTAGCAAGAGGTAGAGGATGAAGAAATAGGAAGTGGGTAGACTTTAGTTTTGGATTTCTCACTCAAATTCATCACTTGCCATTGATGGAGGCAAGCTTTCTTCACTTGAAGCAAGGAAGAAGAAGAAGAATAATATGATAAGATTAATTATAAAAGAAAAGAAAAACCAATCCTTATCATATCATGAACCATGGTTAGATGTAGAGAGTTAACTAAGGTTTAAGTTAGTGGTTAGGGTTAAGCATGAGACAAAATGGTCATTTGGTCAAAGTCTTCATGAAGGTTCATGAATGAACAAAAGAAAGCAACCATTTTCCTCATTTTGCCTTTTCTTTTTCCAAAAAGATAAATGAATAAAATGAAATCAAAAACCCTAATCACCCACTTAACTATAGTTTAATTCTTAACACTTAACCATAATGCATGTATCATCAAACATGATACAAGCAAGTGCACAAAACTATATCGAATATACAATGTGCACACCCGAGCGAGAAAATCCATTTAAAGTGAACCGATACTAGTTAATGCAAAGTAATATATCAAATATATTATTATGCATTAAATCATTAAATCAACACTTGATTTAACGATCCGGTCATATCGCATATAACCGACTAATATCAACAGTAACAACTTATCGAATCAACGCTTGATCCGATAACCCGGCTATATCGCATATAACCGATCAATGTCACAAATCGCGAGAATCGAACACAGTATCACATACTGGTATCATTCTCGGTCCCGCACATATCTCATATGCGCTCCTATTTCGTTTCGCTTGAGCCAGGAAACCTCTGTGTAGGACTCTAAAGACTCGTCAATACGCCGGCAGCGGATGATGATCATATCAAACATCCACAAGCCGCAGGCGGTCTGCTAAACGTAACGGCCACCCGGGTATTGAGCGATCTGAAGATCGACGAGCAAGCCCGCTCACACTCCAGTGAATCCGACCAGTAACACTACCGTACAGTCCGGTCTGATCGTATGATATGTCGCATATCTCGCCTAGGGGTGGTAAACGTCAGACCCCAATAGCTCAATAAGTCGTGTCGATATGAGGTCTATAACCATTCGAGACACTACTGGTAACACTTACCAGTAAATCTCAGCAACCCTGGCCAGGGATTTCCTGTTATAGCCAATCGAACACAGCGCAACATCAACTCCCTATACCGGGAGAGACGAATCCCCTCCTATCGCTCATTGCCTCCATGTGACTCGGGACTGTACCCAAAAACCACCGTTTTCCATGCCCTCTTGGACGTGGTAAGATGGAAATGAAAGCACAGTGGGAACCACACAAGACTCTATGACGATCTCGGGTCAACAGACTACTCTGTACCAGTGTCACCAGAGAACTGCCATCTGACGTGAGGTATAATACCATCTGGGAGTTCTCGGCGAGTCCGTCCAGTGTACCCAGTCTTCACTGAGCACCCGTATATCATCTCTGATGTCAAACACCAATGGATATGGGATCATCCATCGTCCATCTGTATGGGTCGAGAAGGTATACGCTAGTCTACTCTGGTATATCGATGCCCCGTCTCGATACACCCACGACTAGGGACTTTGAAGGATGTACTTATAGACTACCATGTCCCCACTAGTATGATCCGCATCATAGTCTAGGTAGTCAAGTACACATCCTAAGGGCTTTACCAACATGTAACAGAGAGACAATCGGTATACACGTTAAGGTAAAGAGCAACCAGATAGCATACTATCATGTCGAGCAAGAAAGTCCTCCCTATATATGTCCCAGCATCCACTACAATATACATCCTATGTACAGTAATGGCCTCTAGGGCATACATATAACTAACAATCTCCCACTTGCACTAGGGCCATCTGTAGCAGTGGTTGCAGTATCTCATACTCAACCATCCCATAAAAGTCTCTCTCTGGGAAAAGGCCTTTCGTGAGTGGATCCGCTGTGTTTGTCCTCTGAGTCTACTCTCCTAACCTCGATCCCTTGGAGATCAACCATCTCCATGATCAGGTGATACTGCCTTAGAATATGTCTGGATCACTGATGGGACCGGCGTTCCTTGGCATAAGCCACAACTCCATTGTCTCACAATGGTAGGAACATAGTTCATCTCATGAACCAATATACACCCAAACAACCTCTTTGGTAGCATCTTAAGTAGCGATGTATCCAGCCTTTATCGTCTAGTATGCCACGGTATCTAGTTTGGAACTCTTCCAACATACCGTCCCTCCACTGAGGGTAAAGACAATGCCTGTGACTGACATTCAGTCGTCTTTATCACTCTGGAACCCTTCCAGTGATTCTCCCCAGGATCGATTGACACCATCTCACTACATCTAGTGAGTATCCTAACATCCATTTAGATCTATCTCATAGATCCAAAATCCAGGATTTAGTAGGTATCACTTTAATCCTATATGGAGAATCTTTGTGATAAGCGGAGATTGATCGAGCGTAGCATAAGAAACATCTTTCTTATCAAGAGTATGTCATCCACGTACTCTACGAGGATCGTCACCATACTCCCTACTACCTTTTTGTATATACAAGGTTCATCTATCATTTTGATGATGTCAACTTCTTTGACTAATACATCAAAACAGACGTTCCAACTCCGCGATGCCTGCTTTATCCTATAAAACATCTTGCACACGTTTCCGCTGCTCCCACTGTCTACGAAGTCCTCTGGCTGTGTACTTACAGACGCTCTTTTCTAAACATCATTTAGAAAAGCTGTCATGACACCCAACCACCAGATATCGTAGTCATGGTATGTAGCCGTGGCAAGTAGGATCTGGATGGACTTAAGCATGGCTACTTAGAAAAGGTTTCATCATCATCCATACCTGGTCAATGATGTAGACCTTTAACAAGTCTAGCTTTGAAAGTCTCAACTTTTCCATCTACACCAAGTAATCTTCTCAAGATATACTTGCTCCTGATGGGGATTTAACCCTTCAGATATAGCAACCAAAGTCCATACTTTGTTGGTGTATAAGGATTCCATCTCAGATCGATAAACATCCAGCCATTCTTACAGAGTCTTACTCTCGATGGCCAGCTCGAAGCTAGTTGGGTCATCATCTCATGATGCAATCCTCGCTCCCACTGTCATAGAGAAACCGAAGTAACTCTCAGGTGGGTGAGGAACCCTACTAGATCGGCGGAGAGGCTGAGGTTCGTTGGAATCTACCGAATTCTTTGGTTCTATCAAATCATGTGCTGTAGTTTGTATAGCTGGAACATTTCCAGTTCTACATTACAGACCATGCCTTGAGCCTGTCCGTATTTTGCTTTTCAGACATAGGCTGGACAACCCCAAATCTTAACTGACTTAAGACATGGGCTCTTCCCATACCATATCTCATATAGAGTGGTAGGCAACTGATTTGATTCGAACCGTATTCAATAGGTATGCATCTTCTCAAGCGCATAACTCTCAAAAAGGAAATAGGTAACTCAGTAGTACTCATCATAGAGCACACCATATCAAATAGGGTGTATCTGCTCCGCCCCGACATACCATCGTGCTATGGTGTATACGGAGGAGTAATGCTGAGAGAGAATCTCATTCTCCTTTAGAATAATCCAGGATTTCCATGCTCAAGTATTCTCCTCCTCGATCTCATCAAAAGGACATAATACTTATACCTGTTATTGGTTCTCTACTTCTAACTTATATTCTGTGAATATCTCAAAAGGTTCGGACTTGTGTTTCAACAGGAACATAGGTCTGAATTTTGAGAGATCATCAGAGAATGTAATGAAGTATAAAGAACCAGTCCTGGCATGTGTAGACAGGGGACCTACATACATCAACATGTATCATCCCAAGAGTTCAGTAACTCTTTCTCTATTTCCAGTAAACGGAGCTATGGTCATCTTATCTTTGTGACATGACTGGCGAGTTTCACAAGATGTAAATTCAAACTGATTTAAATATGCATCTATATGTAACTCCAGCTAGTCGGGTCACATTGATCTGACCTAGTCTACAATACCTCAAGAAGAATTCGTTCATTTCTGAACTCTTCTTCTTGTGTGTGTTCCGTATACTAAGAACTGTAGTTTGATTTAGAACATTAATGCTTTTAGATAACGTGCCTGAACCGATCAACTTTTGATATAGAAAATGTTCAAAACATTATCCAACAATACAAAATTTTATCATTTCTTTACTACTAAAGAGACTGATATAATTTTGTATATCAGGTTCGGTATCTAATAACATTCATTCAGAATCAATGTATTGGCAATACAGGGTGACAGTGACCAACAGACTTGGCTGCAACTCTTGCCCCGTTTTCTGCCTCATGAAACTTATCACCCGTTCTCAGTTCTCTACCTATCTGTAGCCCTATGTAACATATTACATATCTGGAATCCTGATCTGGTATCACATACCCAGGACGTAAAGGATACTGAGAAACAGTTCTGTATAATGAACACACCCGAAGATGATGCATCAGCATGCACTCTCTTCGTTTGGGCGGCACGGGAATTCTGGTAATCCCTAATTTCCTGCTCTGTCTTATAACAATTATAAGTTGGAGCGGGACCAACGTTCCCCAGCTCGGTATAACAAGCGGGTTCGGTCAATATTCCGTATTATTATCTTGATTAAGGCGTGATATGGTCGCTACCAGGAGAGAGAGAGAAGAAAACACTCAGCGTGCGCTCTTGCAAGAATAGATTGGTTATTATTTTATCTAATCAGGATGGCTCCCACTGCTTTTTATCAAATCTTCCTTCAAACCCTAAAAGGAAAGACTAGCCGGGATTAATTACACACTATAAGTTCACCAATCTTTCAGCCAGGCCAGTGTCGGTACTTTGAGGGAGGTCCCCCGTGCTTTCGCACGAACCTAATTAATGTAAACCTTGTTTTCCCAGAGGCGTAACCCCGTTGACACCTTTCTAGACACCTACTTGATCGGCTAATTGTAATGTATAAAACTCTCCCAGGAGTAACTCTTACTCGCAGCGGGTATCGGGATCCAACTATCTCATAGAAGGTATGCAATCTCATTGCAAATTTCAACACTTGAAATTCCCGATAATATTTTGCCCCATGCGATCTATGACCTTGACTGATTCAACAAACCATAGACCGCAAGTAAAGTTCAACCCGTCATTTCCTGATTGAATTAAACCCACCCGCACGACCCTTGACTGAGTCAACAATGCCGCACGACTACCCTAATCCAATCGCATCATATGCTTTGCAGATAAGCAATAATCAGCTACCGCACACTACGCCTTGACTGAGTCAACAAACGCAGCACGAATACTAACTATTATCTATCTGAAATGACGGAGGGCTACGACAGGTTTTTAAGAAAACCTTTTGCGTAATGAACTTTATATCGTTGTAGAATCAAATGATTTTGAAATGGAGTGCTTTTGGGGCTTTCCTAGTTTTGCTAAAGGAGTCACTCCCGGTGAAGGGATCGTCGGTCCTTTCCTCGTCGAATGAGGTGCGGGATATATCATATATATCGCTATGCAAAGCAAAAACTCTTAAAAGCAATCAAAAGACAAACCGAGTGTGTAGCATCTGCCAGTTATTGCTAAAGGAGTCACTCCCGGTGAAGGGATCTCGGTCCTTTCCTCATCGAATAAGGTGCAGGATATATCTCATATACCGCTATGCAAAGCAAGAACTGTAGCTACCTGTTTTATTTTGAAATTCGATTCTACAACATCTTAGGTTTCTTTTATTTCATTAATCACATTAATGAAGTCCCATTATTTAATTACCTAAACATCACAGATAAATATGACGTACACTTATGCCATCCGCATTCGCCTCGATGTCCCCTCGTGCACCGTTAGGTTAGGTAACTAACGGCAGAGCGGGGCAGGGCTAGCGCGGGTGTAAAACATAAGTAACGTCTATATAATATATCATATATACTATATACTGTATCTATCACAGAACATCACATGATCACATCACAGATATCGCAGCAGAAGAAACATATGAAATATTGGATATACTAGGACGTCCGTGTTTTCAATACGAGCCAGTATAAAACACGGATTCCACGGTCGCGATGAATAGCCAAACCCACACCCCTAGACCCCTACGAGAGCGGCAAGCAACCCTACCAATTCTAGAGTTAGGAAACCCGGACTCGGCTCCTCGAGTTGGTCTCCCACTGGACTCCAGAACCCGGTTACTTGTGCCCTCCTCCTTGGGTCTATCCTAGTGCGGAAAAGTAAATAATATACAAACGGTGACAACTTCCGCAATCTGGAAGCGCCCCAATAAAAGAATATTACATACAAGTTTTTACATGAATGAAAATGAAAAACACTCATCTCACATAAAAACCCCCGGCTATTCAAACACGACGATCCAATATAACATATCCAGCAACACATAACATCACATGTCATCAACGTAAGTAAATATGTGCATCCCAATTGTCGTTGACATATAGCAACGAAACCGGCGATATCACATATTACACTTACGGTCACAGAAAAGAAAGTGTAAAACTACAACAGTTGGAATCCGCAACCACCTCAGACATCGCATGCCTGACCAAATGAATTACTTAGACATCGCATGCCTAACAATTATAAACCCCGCATTTTAGTCTCAAAATCGAAAACACTTTTCAATATCAAGTCGGGTAATTCAACAAGATTCCCGACATCCTGATCGAATGCTCGTCGCAAACTTCAGTTGACGGCCGCACCCCCGATACCGTCGATGAAGTGCACCAAGGCGGAACACCGCTGCCGCGAGCACCCGAACGGATGCTTTCGGCGACGGGTTCTCCTACAGTCACTTGGTTGGGGCTATGGAGTGAGGCTGTCTATTAAGTTTACCCGGCGAGTATCCGCGTACGCTACGTGATTGCGACGGACTTTTGATCACATCAAAATTCCGTGGCAACCGATCATGTGAGACTAAAGGGCTATGTTTATAACATTCATTCAGTTATCTCATAACTTCTTGTGAATTCCAATTATTGTATCCCATTCCAGATAATTAGAAAATGTTAAACTTTCCGATTGAACATTCGAACACCCAAGTTTTCCCGATACAGATCAACACATGAAATAAGTCTAATAACATTCAGTTCGTACCTCAGTACCAACGGACCAGCCGTAGAAGGGTCAAGCCAACGCCTCACATGTGGCACGTCGTACTGCCCCAAACCCGAAGGTTCAAAGGGCAGTTCAAGACGGTCACATAATCGAGTTAAGGTTTGTTGTCTTCTAGAGGGACCATCGCGTTACTTGCACTACTTAGAACGTCGTTAAACTACGGAAAAATCCAACACTTGGAAATTTCCCGACAGGGGAAAAATTGGGTATTTATATCCGGTCGAACTTTTTAACATATTCTAAAAAATTATCCGGAAAGCCACATAGGCAAAATTTGATACCCCGATCGAAACACCGAATCCCCAAAACAACTCAGAACATTCAACTCTGGAAAAAATATTAAAAATTCCCAGAAGACTCAGCACTACAAGACATGAGTTACTGTGGAAGACACGTGCTGTAATTCAATACAGTGGCCGCGGAACCGCCGCGCTTCCCTTGGTGGGGGCCGCGGTTCCGCGCCTCTGTTGTCGAATTACCATCACGTGCTTCACAGTTTCTCATGTAATTCCCTGCTGAATTTTTTGGAAATTTTTAATATGGAAAAATCCACTGTTTTCAAAAAAGTACAGAGAGCATAATTTGAGATGGGGTTTCGGGTCGTTCGGACTTCAAACTCCGTCTAGACTTCGCCTAAGGCTCTAGCTAGGCTCTGATACCACTGTAGGGTTCCTAGGCACTCTCAAGAGGTCTCACAAGGCATCGAACATGCCAATTTCAAAAAATCTAAGTGCCGAGAGACCCGACTACGGGCCGTTTGCTAGAAAACTAGGCGAAAAACAATCTAGTTAACAACTTAACTAATGGGATATCGGAAATACAACCTTTGTAGATCCGGTGCTCCACCTCCTTAGCTCCGCAACGAAGTCGTCTCCGCTGTCCAAAAGGAATCCGGGCTCTAGAGTCGGCTTCATCGGAGAAAAAGCGAGCTGGGTCGTCGATGTCCATGCCGAAGATGATCTACGTCGAAGCATCGCAAGATCAAGCTCTCACTTCACCAAGTCAAGAAACTTGTGAAGGAAACATACTCTACTACTTGGCAAGAGGTAGAGGATGAAGAAATAGGAAGTGGGTAGACTTTAGTTTTGGATTTCTCACTCAAATTCATCACTTGCCATTGATGGAGGCCAGCTTTCTTCACTTGAAGCAAGGAAGAAGAAGAAGAATAATATGATAAGATTAATTATAAAAGAAAAGAAAAACCAATCCTTATCATAGCATGAACCATGGCTAGATGTAGAGAGTTAACTAAGGTTTAAGTGAGTGGTTAGGGTTAAGCATGAGACAAAATGGTCATTTGGTCAAAGTCTTCATGAAGGTTCATGAATGAACAAAAGAAAGCAACCATTTTCCTCATTTTGCCTTTTCTTTTTCCAAAAAGATAAATGAATAAAATGAAATCAAAAACCCTAATCACCCACTTAACTATAGTTTAATTCTTAACACTTAACCATAATGCATGTATCATCAAACATGATACAAGCAAGTGCACAAAACTATATCGAATATACAATGTGCACACCCGAGCGAGAAAATCCATTTAAAGTGAACCGATACTAGTTAATGCAAAGTAATATATCAAATATATTATTATGGATTAAATCATTAAATCAACACTTGATTTAACGATCCGGTCATATCGCATATAACCGACTAATATCAACAGTAACAACTTATCGAATCAACGCTTGATCCGATAACCCGGCTATATCGCATATAACCGATCAATGTCACAAATCGCGAGAATCGAATACAGTATCACATACTGGTATCATTCTCGGTCCCGCACATATCTCATATGCGCTCCTATTTCGTTTCGCTTGAGCCAGGAAACCTCTGTGTAGGACTCTAAAGACTCGTCAATACGCCGGCAGCGGATGATGATCATATCAAACATCCACAAGCCGCAAGCGGTCTGCTAAACGTAACGGCCACCCGGGTATTGAGCGATCTAAAGATCGACGAGCAAGCCCGCTCACACTCCAGTGAATCCGACCAGTAACACTACCGTACAGTCCGGTCTGATCGTCTGATATGTCGCATATCTCGCCTAGGGGTGGTAAACGTCAGACCCCAATAGCTCAATAAGTCGTGTCGATATGAGGTCTATAACCATTCGAGACACTACTGGTAACACTTACCAGTAAATCCCAGCAACCCTGGCCAGGGATTTCCTGTTATAGCCAATCGAACACAGCGCAACATCAACTCCCTATACCGGGAGAGACGAATCCCCTCCTATCGCTCATTGCCTCCATGTGACTCGGGACTGTACCCAAAAACCACCGTTTTGCACGCCCTCTTGGACGTGGCAAGATGGAAATGAAAGCACAGTGGGAACCACACAAGACTCTATGACGATCTCGGGTCAACAGACTACTCTGTACCAGTGTCACCAGAGAACTGCCATCTGACGTGAGGTATAATACCATCTGGGAGTTCTCGGCGAGTCCGTCCAGTGTACCCAGTCTTCACTGAGCACCCGTATATCATCTCTGATGTCAAACACCAATGGATATGGGATCATCCATCGCCCATCTGTATGGGTCGAGAAGGTATACGCTAGTCTACTCTGGTATATCGATGCCCCGTCTCGATACACCCACGACTAGGGACTTTGAAGGATGTACTTATAGACTACCATGTCCCTACTAGTATGATCCGCATCATAGTCTAGGTAGTCAAGTACACATCCTAAGGGCTTTACCAACATGTAACAGAGAGACAATCGGTATACACGTTAAGGTAAAGAGCAACCAGATAGCATACTATCATGTCGAGCAAGAAAGTCCTCCCTATATATGTCCCAGCATCCACTACAATATACATCCTATGTACAGTAATGGCCTCTAGGGCATACATATAACTAACACTTTATATAAGCGTTAAACACTTTATCCATATGGCTATCACGTGTGAGCACGTGAGGCGCCTCAGAGTTAGACATTGTTTCCTTGGGTTTATTCCCTTTTCTTTTATATAAGTGTTAAACACTTTTCCTTGTGGCCATCACGTGTGAGCACGTGAGGCACCTCAGAATTAGACATGGTTTCCTTGGGTTCATTTCATTTTCTTTATATAAGTGTTAAACACTTTTAGAGGGTCACGTGGGGTCACGTGAGGCGCCAAAAAAGTGGTAACTGTCTTTGGGGTTTATGCCCTTTCTCTTTTGGAAGTGCTAAGAACTTTTTAGGGAGTCACGTGGGATCACGTGAGGCGCAAAAAAAGTGGTAACTGTCTTTGGGTTTTATACCCTTTCTCTTTTTTTGTATAAGTGCTTGTTCAGGAGTCACGTGGAGATACGTGACCTACTTTCAGTTGTTCTCTTTTGTTCACCAAGGGTGCTCACGTGGGAGCACGTGATGTGCCATTATCATGTTGGGTGCTAATCTTTCTACGTGCATGGAGATCTTGAGTTTTGAGACTTTCAAGCCCATTGTTTTGTAAGAATTAACTTCTTATATAAGGTTAAACCCTTGTTTTATTAGAGCAATTAGATTCCTATATGTTCTTGTAAGAATTAAATTCTTTGAACTTAGTTCTTTCCCCTAGGTTTGAATCTACATAACAGAATTTCCCCGATGAGAATTAAATTCTCAACTTGTGGGGCGATCTGCTTCTGCAGATCCCAACCAGAGGAAGAACTAAGTTCTTTTGGAAGAGTTAAACTCTTGTGGAGGTGAAGAAGAAGTATGATGTTCTCTGTGTTTTGTTCCTTCTTACCTAAGATTTCTTCTTTTCTTTGAGGAGATCTTCTTCTCTCTAGAGAATTAAATTCTCTTTTCTTTTAAACTTATCAGGGGGTTTTCTCTCTGTTTCTTTTTTTAACTTGAAGTTTATCGGGGGGGAGGGGTTCTTCTTTTTTAGACTTGAATTCTTGGGGCCTTTATATAGTGGAGGCTGATTTGTTGATTTAGTTGAGAAAATCTCTCATTGAGAGATCTCTTAATTGATTTGGGAAATTTATCCACTGTCGGATCATTGATCCAAGGACTTCTGTTTTACAGAAGACATTCTTCATGTTTTTAACAAGATTGGGAAAATATTTTCCCATACAAAACTTATTCTGTATCTTGTTGATTTTTAATCACCATTGCATATTTGATCCAACGGTGCCCCGATTTACATAGCACAATCTTTCTTGTTCAGAAAGATTTGGGGAGTATTTCCTCAATCAGAATTTAATTCTGTATCTTGGTGATTTTTAATCACCATTGGATCTTTGATCCAACGGTGCTCTGATTTACAGAGCACAATCTTTCTTGTTTAGAAAGATTGGGGAAAATATTTCCAAAATAGGGTTCTGATCCCTTTTATATAGAATTTAATTCTATCGGGTCAGAAGATATTAGGAATTCTCACGTGAAGCACGTGACCCAATGGCACTTGGCCGGTTTGCCTATATGCAGCAGTCCCAGAGAAAAGCATCATGTGTTGGCACGTGATGCGCCTTCTGGCCTGTTAGTTGTTTTATGAAGGTGCCTATATACTTTGTATATAGGTGCTCACGTGTGGTACGTGAGGCCCAACTTCAGTCCCATTTGTTAAGTGTAATACTTGTAATTTTGGCTCCAAGGCGCATCACGTCTGGGCACATGATGCTCCTTCTGGGGAATTTTCCCATTGATTTTTTTATTTATTATTTATTTTTTTCAAAAGGGAACAACAGTCTTGCTCGAAATGGTAGTATGCTACCTTCTTTGTTTCTATCTCAATATGTTCATGTGTTTTCATGGCATATCGCTTATACATATTGGTAGAGCCCTTAGGATCTTTACTTGAATACCAGCGTTATGATGGCAGTCACACTAGTGGGGGCTGGGTAGTCTATAAGCACATCCTATACAGGTCCCTAATCGTAGGATTATCGAGACGGGGCATCGATACTCCACAGTAGATGTAACATTTCAAAGAAAAAAAATATTATTTTTGGGAATTTTTATAATTTAATATTATTTTAATGAATATTTTAATATTTTGGTATAATTAAATACCGATAAATGGAAAAAAAATTTGGAAAATTCTAAAAGAGGGTGTTTTATAGAATTATGCCATTTTTATGTTTTTATGATTAATTATATGCTAATTTAGTGCTAATCGCGATTAAAAATCGCTAATCGGATTTTAAGCGGGTTTTGTGCAAAACATGCACCATATTTTTTTTTTACACTTGTTACATATTCTTATGGCTTTCCTACATGTTTTATACCATGGTTGTGATTTATTAGAGAGGAAAAAAGAAAAGGAATATAGTATTAGGTATGGTTATGAGAGAGAAAGGTGAGGGATTACCTTTGACTTGGTTATGAGCTATTCCTCCTACATTATTCCGCTCATTTCCCCTCCCCCTCCCTCTATTTCTGCTGCTGTTGCTGCCTCATCTCCCCCCTCCTCAAATCATCACAAGAACATCCAAAAACAACCCAAAACCCTATTCTCATTTCACAAAAAAGATGCACAAGCTCAAGGAAAGCATATTGGACCAAGAAAGCAAGGATTTTGGCCACTAGGGGCAACTCAAGAATTTTCTTGAGTTGCCAAATGAGGTATTTTCTGAACCACTAGCTTAGTTTTCCCATTACTTATACCCCCATGTTAGATTAGAACCGATATCGAGTGGTATTGTGGACTTAGAAAATTCTAGTTAGGGTTTATGGGAATTTGAGAGTTGTGATGTGAAATTGAACTCAGTAGAGGCCACACAAACCCCCTAGTGCTAGAATAAAGACCCAAACCAGAGATTAGAAACCCGGAATACGGATTTAGAAACCGATATCGGAAGAATTCTGGAATCTGTGAGAGTTAATTGAAATCTGCTATCGTTAGAAGACTCTGAAAATTATTTTGCTTTGACAGTGATACATGCAGGCACCTAGGAAGCTACCACCAAAACCCTAGCCCCTATCCTTTAACCGAGGCCGCCTATTAATTCATTCTGGAAGCAATTTGCAGCCAGACCAGGGTAGAATTGACTCGTTTTGGTTCTGTAGCCCCATCTCCCGTAAATTAGACCCCTGGCATGTGCAAAATTGTCCAATTTGACCTAGGGTGAAATCTGGGACCCTTTTCTGTAGTTGCTGTTTTGGATTCGTGTTTCGTTTCTCGTATTTTAAATTCTGGATTTGTGTATTGTGTTTTACCTCGATCACTTGACGTTGGCACGACGAGATCGAGGGTCGTTTGATGGTTTTTAAGCGTAGCCTATAGGTTCTAACCTATAGGCATTAGCGTGTCGTTTTGGATATTCCCGATGTGATTCTAATACACGTTCCGATTATGTTATCTATGTAGGTACCATCATGTGGATTCCATACGATGAAGAAGATGAAGGCGACATCGACACCGACACACAGGATACAAGGTGAGTAGATTATATCTACGGGGGAAGTCGGGTGGATGGGGTATAGCACCCCCGCAGTTCGATGTGTAGTATAGTGTATATATACTATTTATGATAGTTGATAGTATGTCGTGGATATTTGAGATGAGATTAGGTATACTAGGGTTAGATTAGGGCGTAGGAGTAAACTAGTATAGTTCCTAGTTGCGAACCCTAGAATAGGCTTACACCACACGCACACACCTGCATATTTGTTGTACATATACTTAGGTGACGAGGATAGCGTATGATGTTTGGAGTTGAGTCGATTGAGATTGGGTATAGTGCCATGAGATCGGTGATATATTATGATTCATATTTGGGATACGACGTGTGATTTTAGCGGGCCTTTGTACGTGTGTTTCACACACGCATTTGTATTTATATAGATGGTGTCGATTTGTACTAGACTTAGATCAGTACCCCAGATCATGTGATATGATGATGATGATACCTGATATTCGATGAGAGGAATGTGATATTGACCCGTACCCAGCTTTTGGGATGTCGTATGATGATTTGCCGTACGAGCTTCATATTGATGATAGATCCGCACTCATGACTCGAGGATGTCATATGATATTGTATCGTACGCGGTACCTTTGAGGCGGGATCATCGACTATTATACTTATATATATATATATATCGACTCAGATTTAGGTGGTTTCCATACCCCTCCTGCTTGACTTGCTAGTTAGAGCTGTAGATTTGCTAGTAGATGTTAGGCTAGGACGATGTCATACCTATTTCAAAAACTAACGAATCGGGAGTGTTTTAAAGTCAGGCAAAGGAATTCTACGGATATTTTCAAAAGACACATCTTTTCTTAAAAACACCGTAGCCCTTATTTTACTAAAAATCCCGATTCGTCTTATTTCAAATGGCAAACTGTATGCCTTTTATATTGATGCAGATGCATCACTGTTGCATTTATTAGTCGATTACTATATATTCTTGTTATTCGCATCGCATTGCATGTGCAAATGGTTATTGTTATATTAAACTCATGCTGTTAGGACACCAGCACCATTATCGATGATGCATATGTTCTATGTACACCTACTTGCCGGCTCACACACTTCATCATCGATAATTGACATGTCACTACACTGTAGCACTGTTGCATTCAAGATATGATCCCTTGCATGGCATACTTATATACATACCTATTGTATACCCATACGTGCATACCTACATATTCGCACATACATAGATGACTCTCGTTGGATTTGGAGATTTGGGAACCGCAAGATACTCTTTAAAACTTATTCATTTTAAAAGATTCGTTTTCCCTCAATATGTGCATATTACTATTCCATATTGCATGATATACTGATATGCTTACATTTCTTTTACATGCCGCATACATCATGCTTTTGATTATACGCATTGAGATATGTTGCTTCCATGATATTTCTGGATTTGGGAACCGTGGATATTTCAAAAGAGAGTATGTAATTGTTTTAAAAACCAGGTTACCCTTGATATGATATTTCAGTGCGTCCACCATGTGTTTTCTCGGTGCTGAGAGCGATATGTGAAACCCGATTCGAGGAGCGGATGAGGCCGATTGCGGGTACATGGTGGGCTCGATATGGTACCCCGGGGCGAGAATGGATCGCTGTGTAGCTAGACGGTGAGCCTGGCAGAGGGACTACTACCTACCGGTGATAGTATTTGGGCTCTGCGGATATCCGGAGGATACCGACCGGAGTCGAGAGATGATATGGGCCGATCCGGACCGACGGAGTCCGATATATGTGGATTTACGTGCCGATGCTAGGCACAAGTTTCATGATGTTTTCGAGTGTCGATGCTGGACACTTAGGCTCTATGATTTTGATATGTCATGAGCGACACATGTTGATTTACATCCTCATACTTCCATGCATATGTTTATGATATTTACATGCATGATGCTTATTGTCATTGGGTGACACGTGGACGATTTCCACATATATATATTGACCTTGATGATTTTGATCACACAGTTGGATGATATCCACATATTCTTAGACTCCATGATATAGTCGACATTGATCATACCTCATACTTATGATATGTTATTACCTGAGGCACTGGCACGAGCACTTGGCACTACACTCATGTATAGATGTTACATTGCCATCTTATCATGCTTCAGGCTTGTTCATTTGAGGTTTATATATATTTGATCGTATTGACCTAGGATTGTGTCATACATACGATTTCTGCTCTGTGATGATTTCTATTCACGAGTTGGCAACTCACCCCCGTTGTGCCACAGTTCTTGCAGGTTTTTGCCGTACAGGTTCCATTGCGGCTATTCTGGCACACTGCTTTCCTTACGGATGATTTGCTTTGGTAGGTGGGTTCTTTTGCATCAGAACTACCATTGTATATGTATTATTCAGTTGTATCTAGTAATTCCATCAACCAAATTTGTATATTGTTTCAGACTTAGAAAACCAGTTATGTATTATTTCGACCTTAGAGTCGCGCGTTGTAGTATTATGGTTTTCATATTGATTTTGAGTTTCTTTTGAGTTTTGATCCTCGCCCTTTGGCGTTGTATATTACATTGCTTGCGTGGTTGTGACCGTCGATTGACGAAGAGCTAGCTTCCGCTTGGTGTTGCCTTTTATTGTGCTTATATATATTATTCATGTTGTACCCCGTTCGGGGCCAGTATTTACAAAGGAAACTCTGCCGAAATTTTTAGAAAAGATATGGAGGATTTAAAATGCATATTCGGCTTACTTATTTTAAAACCCATGTTTTAAAAACTTGTTTTCTTCACTTCTTAAAACTATTTCCTTTATTTATTACAAAAAAATGGTTTTAAATTTCTGGGCTTTTGGCTTACTTGAATTAGATGGGGTCCTATAGACTTCATATGATTCAAGTGCCAGTCACGGGCTATTTCGGGTCATGACAGTAGACTAGTGTATACGCTTCTCATCCAGCAGGGGAGATGGTCTGTCCCACAACCATCAGTACGTTGTACTGGAGATAGTATGCAGGTGCTTATTAGGTTATGAGTACACTGGACAGGATTCGTCAGGAACTGTTGGTATTATACCTATCGTCGGGCAGCAGTTCCCAGGTGACATGAGTACAGCTTAGTCCGTTGACTTGACACCGATACTTCGCCTCAACTGTGTTCCCACTGTACTTTGATTACTACCCTACCATGACTTAATAGAGTCATGCAAACAGGTAGTAGTTAGGTGCAGTCGTGAAGTACTTGGAGGCAATGGCGGTTAGATAGGATTTTTCTCTCCCGGTATTGGGGGTTGATATCGCGCTGTGTTAGGAAGACCATTACACAAAGTCCTTGGCCAAGGCAAGCGAGATTTACTGGTAGGTATTCAAGTAGTTTCTCAGGGTGTATTGGCCTACTCTCTGACACGACTTATTGCGCTATTAGGGGTCTTACGATTACCTCCCCTAGGACCGATATGCGATACTCTTAGATGAACAGATCGGACTGTACAGAGATTGTCACATTCAGGCTCAGTAGGAGTCCGGATGGGTTTTCCTTATTGGCCTTCTTATCGATATCTACCTGGGGACCGTTACGTGCAGCTAGTACCGCTTGCGGCCTATGGTTAAACCTCTGCCACCGTAGTGTCGAGTCTTTAGTGTCCCACACAGAGAGTTTCCCTGCACTGGGCAAAAGGTGTAGAGGCCGTATGATTTTACGGCAGGGCTTCGATCACTTATGTGCACTTGTGCACGTATGATGTTCAGGCGGATAATACCAGTGGGCTTTGGTTTAAGCCAGATCCTAGTATTATATTGATGGATCAGTTTCGTATTTTTGTATTCATGTTTCTCGGAAACTAATGCGGGTATGAATATACGGATGAGAGGAGCACAGAAGGAGACACCTAACAAGGGTTTTGACCATTTACTTGATTAAAACAATTATGAGGTGGAGGAAAGTATTTTTTATTTTTGTAAATGATAATTGAGACATGGCTACTTGTTTTGACTACTTGACTTTACTTGAACATTTGACTTGGCTTGACCACTTGACTTGGTTTGAATAATTGACCTTGATATTTTTGTGAGATATTTTGATGATATATTTTGATGCCATGATAGTGGTCATGTTAAGGTAGCCATCTTAATTTTCATGGAGAATTCTTATTTTATCAAAACATTTTCTCTTTCCTCAAGTGAGCTCTCATGTTAGCTCTCTTCTTTTTCCTCTCAACACAAACCCTCAAGATCTCATGAGTTGAGTAAATTAGGATTTCAAGAGATAAATAAATCCATCTTCATACTCTACATCACCTAGGAAATCAAGTTTGGTAAGCTTGTTTCCCTAGTTACCTCGGTTTTGAGGTAGAGCTCGGACTATAGACTCTCGGGTGGATCGTCTTTGACTCGAGGAGGCCGTGGAGGTTGCTACGATCTGGATCGATCCACGGAGCCAACGTAGACAAGGAGGACAGTGATGAAGACCCGAAGGATATGTATCGTGAGGTATAACTTCGTATCCGAGTAGTTAAACCACAAGTAGTTTGCTAGCTAGGGTTTATGGACGATCCTTGGTTCTAGTCGGTGTTGCGAAGCTCATAAAAATCATTTTTTTTTTCAAATTCCTCCTCTCCGTGAACACGTGAGGTGCGCGACATCGACTTACATTCTTATCACAAAGGTTCTCCATGAAGGACCTGGGTGCTGCTTCGTACATTCTGGGGATTAAGATGTACAGAGATAGATCCAAGAGATTACTGAGACTTTCACAGTCCAGGTACATAGAGACCATACTAAAGAGATTTAGTATGGAGGATTCCAAGCGTGGTAACATACCCGCATTGCACGGAATCACCCTCTCTAAGTAGATGTCTCCCAAGACTGACGAGGAGAGGGTTCGCATGAGCACGACACCCTATGCTTCGGCTGTAGGATCTATAATGTATGCGATGCTATGTACAAGGCCATATGTAGCTTATGCGCTAAGCGTGGTGAGCCGGTATCAGTCGAACCCAGGTGAGGACCACTGGACAACAGTAAAGAACATTCTCAAATACCTGAGAAGGACAAAGGAGATGTTCTTGGTGTTAGTTATATGTATGCCCTAGAGGCCATTACTGTACATTGGATGTATATTGTAGTGGATGCTGGGACATATATAGGGAGGACTTTCTTGCTCGACATGATAGTATGCTATCTGGTTGATCTTTACCTTAACGTGTACACTAATTGTCTCTCTGTTACATGTTGGTAAAGCCCTTAGGATGTGTACTTGACTACCTGGACTATGATGCGGATCATACTAGTGGGGACATGGTAGTCTATAAGTACATCCTTCAAAGTCCCTAGTCGTGGGTGTATCGAGACGGGGCATCGATATACCAGAGTAGACTAGCGTATACCTTCTCGACCCATACAGATGGGCGATGGATGATCCCATATCCATTGGTGTTTGACATCAGAGATGATATACGGGTGCTCAGTGGAGACTGGGTACACTGGACGGACTCGCCGAGAACTCCCAGATGGTATTATACCTCATGTCAGATGGCAGTTCTCTGGTGACACTGGTACAGAGTAGTCTGTTGACCCGAGATCGTCATAGAGTCTTGTGTGGTTCCCACTGTGCTTTGATTTCCATCTTACCACGTCCAAGAGGGCGTGCAAAACGGTGGTTTTTGGGTACAGTCCCGAGTCATATGGAGGCAATGAGCGATAGGAGGGGATTCGTCTCTCCCGGTATAGGGGGTTGATGTTGCGCTGTGTTCGATTGGCTATAACAGGAAATCCTTGGACAGGGTTGCTGAGATTTACTGGTAAGTGTTACCAGTAGTTTCTCGAATTGTTATAGACCTCATATCGACACGACTTATCGAGCTATTGGGGTCTGACGTTTACCACCCCTAGGCGAGATATGCGACATATCAGATGATCAGACCGGACTGTACGGTAGTGTTACTGGTTGGATTCACAGGAGTGTGAGCGGGCTTGCTCATCGATCTTCTGATCGCTCAACACCCGGGTGGCCGTTACGTTTAGCAGACCGCTTGCGGCTTGTGGGTGTTTGATATGATCATCACCTGCTGCCGGCGTATTGACGAGTCTTTAGAGTCCTACACAGAGGTTTCCTGGCTCAAGCGAAACGAAATAGGAGCGCATATGAGATATGTGCGGGACCGAGAATAATGCGTGTATGTGATACCGTATTCCATTCTCGCGATAAATGTATCGATTGGTTGTATGCGATATAACCTAGTTATCGATTCAAGCATTGATTCGATAAACCGATACATATGATACTAGTCGGTTATATGCGATATGACCGGATCGTTAAATCAAGTGTTGATTTAATGATTTAATGTATAATTATATATTTGATATATTACTTTGCATTAACTAGTATTGGTTCACTTTATATGGATTTTCTCACTTGGATTGCACAAGTTGTATATGTGATATACTTTTGTGCACTTGATTGTATCATGTTTGATGATACATGTTAACTTGGTTAAGTGTAAAGATTAAACCATGGTTTAATTGATGATTAGGGTTTTCTTTTTCTTAATCATTTATTTATTTGTTTATTTGGAAAAGATTAGAAATGAAATGGTTGCAAATTTTGTTTCTTTCTTTGAAGTTTCATGAAGCTTTGACTTTGTGACCATTTTGTCTCATGCTTAACCCTAACCCTTGCAATTAACCATGGTCTATTCTCTACACCTAATCATGGTTATTATTATGATAAGTTTCCTTTTTCTTTTCTTTTTAAATTAACTTATCATATAGATCTTTATCTTCTTCTTCATCTTCTTCAATGAAGAAAGCTTCTCTTCATCAATGGTGGATTGATGAAAAGTGTGAGAAATCCAAATCTAAAGTCTATCCACTTCCTATTTCTTCATCCTCTACCTCTTGCCAAGTAGTAGAGTGTGTTTTCTTCACAAGTTTCATGACTTGGTGAAGTGAGAGCTTGATCTTGCGATGCTTCGACGTAGATCATCTTCGGCATGGACATCGACGACCTAGCTCGCCTATTTTCCGATGAAGCCGACGCTAGAGCCCGGATTCCTTTTGGACAGCAAAGGACTTCGTTGCGGAGCTATGGAGGTGGAGCACCGGATCTACAAAGGTTGTATTTCCGTATTCTTCATAGTTAAGTTGTTAACTAGTTAACTTTTCGCCTAAACATCTAGCCAACGATCCGTAGTTTAGGATTTCTCGGCACCGTTAAATTTTAAATTGGCATGTTCGATGCCTTGTGAGACCTCTTGAGAGTGTCTAGGAAACCTACAGTGGTATCAGAGCCTAGCTAGAGCCTTAGGCGAAGTCCCGACGGAATTTGAAGTCCGATCGACCCGAAACCCAAACCCTTAACATGCTCTCTGGACATTTCTGTAAAATGTGGATTTTTTAGAATTAAAAATATGCAGAGAAATGTGCAGGAAATTCTAAGAAAAACTGGAGAAAGCGACAACCTAATTCAACAGTACGGCCGCGGAACCACGGCGTTGACCCCCCTTTTGCGGCGGTTCCGCGGCCGTCTGTGATGATTAGGATGTGTTTTTTCTTCAGTTGTTTCTGTTGGTGTTTCTTGTGTGTTCTGGATGTTTTTAATATTTATTCCAGAGTTGTATTTTCTGGGGTTGTTTTGGGATTCGAATGTTCGATCGGATCATCAAATTTTGTCTGTGTGGCCTTCCGGATAAATTTTAGAATATGTTAAAAAGTTCGACCGGATATAAATACCCAATTTTTCCCTTGTCGGGAAATTTCCAAGTGTTGGATCTTTCCGTAGTTTAACGACGTTCTAAGTAGTGCAAGTAACGCAATGGACCCTCTAGAAGACAACAAACCTTAACTCGATTATGTGACCGTCTTGAACTGCCCTTTGAACCTTCGGGTTTGGGGCAGTACGGCGTGCCACATATGAGGCGTTGGCTTGACCCTTCTACGGCTGGACCGTTGGTACTGAGGCACGAACGAAATGTTGTTAGACTTATTTCATGTGTTGAGCTATATCGGGAAAACTTGGGTGTTCGATTGTTCGATCGAAAAGTTTAACATTTTCTGTTTATCTGGAATGGGATACAATAATTGGAATTCACAAAAATTATGTGATAACTGAATGAATGTTATAAACATAGCAGTTTAGTCTCACTTGATCGGTTGCCACGGAATTTTGATGTGATCAAAAGTCCGTCGCAATCACGTAGCGTACGCGGATACTCGCCGGGTAAACATAATAGACAGCCTCACTCCATAGCCCCGACCAAGTGACTGTAGGAGAACCCCGTCGCCGAAAGCATCCGTTCGGGTGCTCGCGGTAGCGGTGTTCCGCCTTGGTGCACTTCGTCGACGGTATCGGGGGTGAAGCCGCCTACTAAAGTTTGCGACGAGCATTCGATCAGAATGTCGGGAATCCTGTTGAATTGCCCGACTTGATATTGAAAAGTGTTTTCAATGATGAGACTAAAATGCGGGGTTTATAATTGTTAGGCATGCGATGTCTAAGTAATTCATTTGGTCAGGCATGCGATGTCTGAGGTGGTTGCGGATTCCAACTGTTGTAGTTTTACACTTTCTTTTCTGTGACCGTAAGTGTAATATGTGATATCGCCGGTTTCGTTGCTATATGTCAACGACAATTGGGATGCGCATATTTACTTACGTTGATGACATGTGATGTTATGTGTTGCTGGATATGTTATATTGGATCGTCGTGTTTGAATAGCCGGGGGTTTTTATGTGAGATGAGTGTTTTTCATTTTCATTCATGTAAAAACTTGTATGTAATATTCTTTTATTGGGGCGCTTCCAGGTTGCGGAAGTTGTCACCTTTTGTATATTATTTACTTTTCCGCACTAGGATAGACCCAAGGAGGGGAGCACAAGTAACCGGGTTCTGGAGTCCAGTGGGAGACCAACTCGAGGAGTCGAGTTCGGGTCTCCTAACTCTAGAATTGGTAGGGTTGCTTGCCGCTCTCGTAGGGGTCTAGGGGTGTGGGTTTGGCTATTCATCACGACCGTGGAATCCGTGTTTTATACTGGCTCGTATTGAAAACACGGACGTCCTAGTATATCCAATATTTCATATGATTCTTCTGCTGCGATATCTGTGATGTAATCATGTGATGTTCTGTGATAGATACAGTATATAGTATATATGATATATTATATACGCGTTACTTATGTTTTACACCCGCGCTAGCCTTGCCCTGCTCTGCCGTTAGTTACCTAACCTAACGGTGCATGAGGGGACATCGAGGCGAATGCGGATGGCATAAGTGTACGTCGTATTTATCTGTGATGTTTAGGTACTTAAATGATGGGACTTCATTAATGTGATTAATGAAATAAAAGAAACCTAAAGATGTTGTAGAATCGAATTTTAAAATAAAACAGGTAGCTACAGTTCTTGCTTTGCACAGCGGTATATATGATATATCCTGCACCTTATTCGATGAGGAAAGGACCGAGATCCCTTCACCGGGAGTGACTCCTTTAGCAATAACTGGCAGATGCTACACACTCGGTTTGTCTTTTGATTGCTTTTATGAGTTTTTGCTTTGCACAGAGATATATATGATATATCCCGCACCTTATTCGACGAGGAAAGGACCGACGATCCCTTCACCGGGAGTGACTCCTTTAGCAAAACTAGAAAAGCCTCAAAAGCACTCCATTTCAAAATCATTTGATTCTACAACGATATCAAGTTCATTACGCAATAGGTTTTCAGAAAAACCTGTCGTAGCCCTCCGTCATTTCAGATAAGTAGTAGTTAGTATTCGTGCTGCGTTTGTTGGCCTTTGTCAAGGCGCAGTGTGCGGTAGCTAACTGGTGCTTATCTGCTTATGCATATGATGCAGATTGAGTTAGGGTAGTCGTGCGACCTTGTTGGCCTTTGTCAAGGGCCGTGCGGGTGGGTTTAATTCAATCAGGAAATGACGGGTTGAACTTGACTAGCATCCTATGGTTTGTTGGCCTTTGTCAAGGTCATAGGAGGTTAGGGGCAAAATATTATCGGGAATTTCAAGTGTTGAAATTTGCAATGAGATTGCATACCTTCTATGAGATAGTTGGATCCCGATACCCGCTGCGAGTAAGAGTTACTCCTGGTAGAGTTTTATACATTACAATTAGCCGATCAAGTAGGTGTCTAGAAAGGTGTCAACGAGGTTACGCCTCTGGGAAAATGAGGTTTACATTAATTAGGCTCGTGCGAAAGCACGGGGGACCTCCCTCAAAGTACCGACACTGGCCTGGCTGAAAGATTGGCGAACTTGTAGTGTGTAATTAATCCCGGCTAGTCTTTCCTTTTTGGGTTTGAAGGAAGATTTGATAAAAAGCAGTGGGAGCCATCCTGATTAGATAAAATAATAACCAATCTATTCTTGCAAGAGCGCACGCTGAGTGTTTTCTTCTCTCTCTCTCCAGCTAGCGACCATATCACGCCTTAATCAAGATAATAAAACGGATTATTGACCGAACCCGCTTGTTATACTGAGCTGGGGAACGTTGGTCCCGCTCCAACTTATAATTGTTATAAGACAGAGCAGGAAATAGGGGATTACCAGAATTCCCGTACCGCCCAAACGAAGAGAGTGCATGCTGATGCATCATCTTCGGGTGTGTTCATTATGTAGAACTGTTTCTCTGTATCCTCTACGTCATGGGTATGTGATACCAGATCAGGATCCCAGATATGTAATATGTTACATAGGGTTACAGAAAGGTAGAGAACTGAGAACGGGTGATAAGTTTCATGAGGCAGAAAACGGGGCAAGTGTTGCAGCCAAGTCTGTTGGTCACTGTCACCCTGTATTACAAATACATTGATTCTGAACGAATGTTATTAGATACCGAACCTGATATACAAAATCATATCAGTCTCTTTAGTAGTAAAGAAATGATAGAATTTTGTATTGTTGGATAATGTTTTGAACATTTCCTATATCAAAAGTTGATCGGTTCAGGCACGTTATCTAAAAGCATTGATGTTCTAAATCAAACTACAGTTCTTAGTATACGGAACACACACAAGAGGAATAGTTCAGAAATGAACGAATCCTTCTTGAGGCATTGTAGACTAGGTCGTATCACTGCGACCCGACTAGCTGAAGTTACATGTAGATGCATATTTAAATCAGTTTGAATTTACATCTTGTGAAACTTGCCAGTCATGTCACAAAGATAAGATGACCAAATCTCTGTTTAATGGAAACAGAGAAAGAGTTAGTGAACTCTTGGGATGATACATGTTGATGTATGTAAGGTCCCCTGTCTACATATGCCAGGACTGGTTCTTTGTACTTCATTACATTCTCTGATGATCTTTCGAGATTCAGACCTATGTTCTTGTTGAAACACAAGTCCGAACCTTTTGAGATATTCACGGAATATAAGTTAGAAGTAGAGAACCAAATTGAGGGTATAAGTATTATGTCCTTTGATGCGATCAGGGAGGAGAATACTTGTGCATGGAATTCCTGGACTATTCTAAAGGAGAATGAGATTCTCTCTCAGCATTACTCCTCTGTATACACCATAGCACGATGGTATATCGGGGTGGAGCAATTACACCCTGTGTGATAAGGTGTGCTCTATGATGAGTAATACTGAGTTACCTGTTTCCTTTTGGGAGTTATGCGCTTGAGAAGCTGCATACCTATTGAATAGGTTCGAATCAAATCAGTTACCTACCACTTCATATGTGATATGGAAAAGGAAGAGCCCATTTCTTAAGTTAGTTAAGATTTGGGGTTGTCCGGCCTATGTCTAAAAGCAAAATCCGGACAAACTCGAGGCAAGATCTGTTATGTACAACTGGAAAGGTTCCAGCTATACAAATTACAGCAGATGACTTGGTAGAACCAAAAGATTCAATAGTAACCAACGAACCTCAGCCTCTCCGCCGATCTAGTAGGGTTCCTCACCCACCTGAGAGATACTTCAGTTTCTCTATGACAGTGGGAGCGAGGATTGCATCATGAGATGATGACCCAACTAGTTTCGAGCTGGCCATCAGGAGTAAGACTCTATAAGAATGGCTGGATGCTTAGTGATCTGAGATGGAATCCTTATACACCAACAATGTATGGACTTTGGTTGCTATATCTGAAGGGTTAAATCCCCATCAGGAGCAAGTATATCTTGAGAAGATTACTTGGTGTACATGGAAAAGTTGAGACTTTCAAAGCTAGACTTGTTAAAGGTTTGCATCATTGACCAGGTGTGGATCATGATGAAACTTTTTCTAAGGATCTATGCTTAAGTCCATTCAGATCCTACTTGCCACGGCTACATACCATGACTACGATATCTGGTGGTTGGGTGTCATGACAGCTTTTCTAAATGATGTTTTAGAAGAGGGAGTCTATAAGTACACAGCCAGAGGGCCTCGTAGACAGTGGGAGCAGCGGAAACGTGTGCAAGATGCTTTATAGGATAAAGCAGGCATCGCGGAGTTGGAACGTCTGTTTTGATGAAGTAGTCAAAGAGTTTGACATCATCAAAATGGTAGATGAACCTTGTATAAACAAAAAGGTAGTAGGGAGTATGGTGACGATCCTCGTAGAGTACGTGGATGACATACTCTTGATAGGGAAGTAGTTTCCTATGCTACGCTCGATCAATCTCCGCTTATCACCATGATTCTCCATATAGGATCAAAGTGATACCTCCTAAATCCTGGGTTTTGGATCTATGAGATAGATCTAAATGGATGTTAGAATACTCACTAGCTGTAGTGAGATGGTATCAATTGATCCTGGGAAGAATCACTGGAAGTGTTCCAGGGTGATAATGACGACTGAGTGTCAGTCACAGGCATTGTCTTTACCCTCAGTAAAGGGACGGTATGTTGGAAGAGTTCCAAGCTAGATACCGTGGCATACTAGACGATAAAGGCAGGATACATCGCTACTTAAGATGCTACCGAAGAGGCTGTTTGGGTGTATATTGGTTCATGAGATGAACTTAGTTCCTCCAATTGTGTGACAATGGAGTTGTGGCTTATGCCATGGAACGTCCGTCCCATCAGTGATCCAGACATATTCTAAGGCAGTATCACCTGATCATGGAGATAGTTGATCTCCAGGGTGATCGAGGTTTGGAGAGTAGACTCAGAGGACAACACAGCGGATCCACTCACAAAGGCCTGTTCCCAGAGAGAGACTTTTATGGGATGGTTGAGTATGAGATGCTACAACCACTGCTACAGATGGCCCTAGTGCAAGTGGGAGATTGTTAGTTATATGTATGCCCTAGAGGCCATTACTGTACATTGGATGTATATTGTAGTGGATGCTGGGACATATATAGGGAGGACTTTCTTGCTCGACATGATAGTATGCTATCTGGTTGATCTTTACCTTAACGTGTACACTAATTGTCTCTCTGTTACATGTTGGTAAAGCCCTTAGGATGTGTACTTGACTACCTGGACTATGATGCGGATCATACTAGTGGGGACATGGTAGTCTATAAGTACATCCTTCAAAGTCCCTAGTCGTGGGTGTATCGAGACGGGGCATCGATATACCAGAGTAGACTAGCGTATACCTTCTCGACCCATACAGATGGGCGATGGATGATCCCATATCCATTGGTGTTTGACATCAGAGATGATATACGGGTGCTCAGTGGAGACTGGGTACACTGGACGGACTCGCCGAGAACTCCCAGATGGTATTATACCTCACGTCAGATGGCAGTTCTCTGGTGACACTGGTACAGAGTAGTCTGTTGACCCGAGATCGTCATAGAGTCTTGTGTGGTTCCCACTGTGCTTTGATTTCCATCTTACCACGTCCAAGAGGGCGTGCAAAACGGTGGTTTTTGGGTACAGTCCCGAGTCACATGGAGGCAATGAGCGATAGGAGGGGATTCGTCTCTCCCGGTATAGGGGGTTGATGTTGCGCTGTGTTCGATTGGCTATAACAGGAAATCCTTGGCCAAGGTTGCTGAGATTTACTGGTAAGTGTTACGAGTAGTTTCTCGAATTGTTATAGACCTCATATCGACACGACTTATCGAGCTATTGGGGTCTGACGTTTACCACCCCTAGGCGAGATATGCGACATATCAGATGATCAGACCGGACTGTACGGTAGTGTTACTGGTTGGATTCACAGGAGTGTGAGCGGGCTTGCTCGTCGATCTTCTGATCGCTTAATACCCGGGTGGCCGTTACGTTTAGCAGACCGCTTGCGGCTTGTGGGTGTTTGATATGATCATCACCTGCTGCCGGCGTATTGACGAGTCTTTAGAGTCCTACACAGAGGTTTCCTGGCTCAAGCGAAACGAAATAGGAGCACATATGAGATATGTGCGGGACCGAGAATAATGCGTGTATGTGATACCGTATTCCATTCTCGCGATAAATGTATCGATTGGTTGTATGCGATATAACCTAGTTATCGATTCAAGCATTGATTCGATAAACCGATACATATGATACTAGTCGGTTATATGCGATATGACCGGATCGTTAAATCAAGTGTTGATTTAATGATTTAATGCATAATTATATATTTGATATATTACTTTGCATTAACTAGTATTGGTTCACTTTATATGGATTTTCTCACTTGGATTGCACAAGTTGTATATGTGATATACTTTTGTGCACTTGATTGTATCATGTTTGATGATACATGTTAACTTGGTTAAGTGTAAAGATTAAACCATGGTTTAATTGATGATTAGGGTTTTCTTTTTCTTAATCATTTATTTATTTGTTTATTTGGAAAAGATTAGAAATGAAATGGTTGCAAATTTTGTTTCTTTCTTTAAAGCTTCATGAAGCTTTGACTTTGTGACCATTTTGTCTCATGCTTAACCCTAACCCTTGCAATTAACCATGGTCTATTCTCTACACCTAATCATAGTTATTATTATGATAAGTTTCCTTTTTCTTTTCTTTTTAAATTAACTTATCATATAGATCTTTATCTTCTTCTTCATCTTCTTCAATGAAGAAAGCTTCTCTTCATCAATGGTGGATTGATGAAAAGTGTGAGAAATCCAAATCTAAAGTCTATCCACTTCCTATTTCTTCATCCTCTACCTCTTGCCAAGTAGTAGAGTGTGTTTTCTTCACAAGTTTCATGACTTGGTGAAGTGAGAGCTTGATCTTGCGATGCTTCGACGTAGATCATCTTCGGCATGGACATCGACGACCTAGCTTGCCTATTCTCCGATGAAGCCAACGCTAGAGCCTGGATTCCTTTTGGACAGCAAAGGACTTCGTTGCGGAGCTATGGAGGTGGAGCACCGGATCTACAAAGGTTGTATTTCCGTATTCTTCATAGTTAAGTTGTTAACTAGTTTACTTTTCGCCTAAACATCTAGCCAACGATCCGTAGTTTAGGGTTTCTCGGCACCGTTAAATTTTAAATTGGCATGTTCGATGCCTTGTGAGACCTCTTGAGAGTGCCTAGGAAACCTACACTTAGTCTACGGTAATGGAGACCTAAAGGTCAAGTCCTTTACCGATTCAAGCTTCCAGAGTGACAAGGATGACCGCAAGTCTGTCTCGGGTTTTGTATTTACCCTCAACGGAGGGGCGGTGTGTTGGAAGAGCTCCAAACAGGATACCGTTGCAGACTCGACGATGGAGGCTGAATACATTGCTGCAAGCGATGCCGCAAAAGAGGCGGTCTGGATGAAAAAGTTCATTAATGAATGATCGCACGCCAAAAGCGTGTCGGATATTAAAAAAAGTTCTAAAGTTTAACCGCGATCAGGAGGGTGTCGCTTTGCATCTAGCCGCGATAAGCACGGGTCGATCCACAGGGAGATGGTAAGTTTTATGTTCTTGTTTTAACGAGTTAACAACGTGGCGGATTTGTTCGTTATCTAACCTATGTGTATATTCAAGTATAATGCTTGTTAGGAAACGATAGGATAGTGTAAATTAATGGATTCCGTATTCAAGTACTTTGAGCCGAACTTAACCAATGAAGCTAGAACAATTGGCAACAACGTGGATTAGGGGACTTAAGCACGGTATTCATAGAATCCGGCTTATTGACCCTTGTCCATCCGTTCTTGTCTCTTGCTTTCTCCTCCGGCCAAACCGAATGCAACCGGTCACGGTTAGGAATCACCTTTACCTTGGTAGGGTAGGGTGCCTAACAGAGCGCTTGCGTAAGGTTTGTGCGGAGTTTCAAATGGAAAAGACGGGAAAAGGAAATGAAAAACGAAACGTTAACTTACAAAATCTTTCTCTTTTCCTAACAACAATATTCACACCATTCACAAAACAAAGCAAAAAGAGATAACAATAGAGAAGAACAAAGAAAGGAAAAGATTACAAGAAAGTAATTAAAATGCATGGAATTTAAGTGCGAGAATTAAAAGAGCAAGAATAAAATGCAAGTAAGTAAGAGATTAGGAACCAAAGAACATATTGCAAGACAAGGGTTCGATAACCCAAACTTAAACTTGCAAGCTCAGTAAAGAGGTTGCAAAATCAAGAGAGGGCAAAGAACTCATGGTAAAGGAAGCACAAAAGAACACTTTATTAAACTTCAAGAATGATACAACCCCTTGAGATCAATAACCAACCCTTAAACTTTCAAGCTCAATGAAGAGGTTGAAGGATCAAGAGAAGGTTAAGACTTTAAGGGGACTAGGCTATTTACATGAAAGGAGAATAGAAAACATGGACTAAAGAATGACAATCCAAGACTAAAGAATGACCTTTGAACCTTTGTCCCATGGTCTATATTTATAGGCTCCAAAGAATGGAGGGAAATTCGAAGTTTTAAATCAACACATAATCTTTAGCATTGAATGCTCATTACTTCATGTCCATTTGTGACTTGATTCATGGCTGCCTCCATTATGGTCCATGTTGATTTGTCTAGTTGATTTTGGTTTGCACTTATTATTGGAGGGAAATTTGAATCTTTAAATCAACACATAATCTTTAGCATTAAATGCACATTACTTCATGTCCATTTATGCCTTGATTCTTGTCTTCCCCATCATGGTCCATGCTAATTTGTCTATTTGAATTTGATTTGCACTCAGTTTTGGAAGGAAATTTGAATCTTTAAATCACACACATAATCTTCACCATTAAATGCTCATTACTCCATTCCCACATGTGGCTTGATTCATGGCTGCTCCATTATGGCTCATGCTGATTTGTTTGATTCCTTTTGATTTGAACACATGCTTTTTAGTCTTGAATGCATATAAAATCATATGCATATAAAATCATCTCCTTGAATGCATATAAAATCATATCCACATGTGCTTAAAAGTCTTGTGTACACACTTGTGTTGGACCATTTAGATAAAAAAATGTGTACACAACTTGTTGCGTAAAGGAACTCGTGAAGTATTGGTCGGTTTGCGTTTCTGGTCGCAATGTCTTCCCTTAAGTGATATATCCGTGCTTTTGGATGCAGTTCCAGTATTTTGTCATGGATACCTGTAATCTGTAATACTGAGTAGACACTGGTTAATAATACCGATAAATACAACAAATAGATAATGAATGGGCGGTATTAGAATACAGTTTTCTGATATGAACAAATACCCCCAAACTTATCTTTTGCTCGTCCCGAGCAAAACCATTTATTCACAAAAGAAAATCCTAACCGCACTTTCGCAGGGAACGCGATTGCACTGAGCGTGTGCAACAAGCCGTTAAACCTCTAGGTGTTCCTAATAGGAGGAGTGTTGTCTCCTGAGGGTTTTCAGCGGATACTACCCACAAAATCCTGTCAATCTAGTTTTGCGAAATAACTATGATTCAAACCCTAAGGTTTTGTTTAAAAGATAAAAATTCTATTATCCTAAATTTAGAACTATCGAACCTTTATTTTTCACACCTCGCTTCTCTTTTAACTTAAGATTTTATATGTCTTTACGTGTAGTGCAAATAGTGTCGTTAAGTTTCAAAAGGATCGAAAAATCATTATGTCACAAAATAAAGCCCAGATAAAGATTTAAAATGGATCACATAAGTTTTATAAAGAGTTAAGTATTTCTCAAGTTTCGTTTTCCAGTAAGGTTTCAAATTCAGATTTTCTATCTTCCTTAACAGGAAACTAGGTCTTATTTTTCACTCCACCTTTTTCTTGTTTTCATTTCATACACACCTTTGTGAACGTGCAATAGTCTTTATCATAGAATGAAACCTTCATATCTCCGCTAGAAATACTTTTTTATAAAAATCTGTCTTTTGTCAAGATTATTCTCACACAAAGAACCGTTAGGAATTTTAACTCGGAGAGAACACTTGCTTGACTTTGTTTTAATTTGCACTTTCTAGGCTTCTTAGAGAGCTTTGGGCCAATGCTCCCAAACCAGTTGGCTTTAGGACATTAAGTGTAGAGACACCCGAGCGGACTTAATTACTCAAGTTACCTAGGCCCAAAAACAAAAGACAATTTTGGCGTGAAAATGATAACGATTTAATGCGAACGGAGATATAACCGGTAGTTCAATTATTTTTTTGGATAAAAGACGTGTTTAGTGGGTTAGGTGTGTAATCATTCCAATCAAGATTCAGATGGGTTATTCTTCAGAATTAGTTCCAATCAAGGTATCAATAATATCCCTTCATATCCACCTCTCATTATAAACTAGTCTTGATATTACTTATTTCAGAACAAACCTATTTGATCCTCAGAAAATAATTTATCAAAAAAGTTTTCAGACATAATATACTTGTCATCTAATTTTCAAAACTCACGATACGTGTAGTGCGATGTAAAGACGTATATTACCTATAGTTAACTTCAAAGGAGGGTTATCTTTCAGGTTTTCAAAATCTAAAAATAGGATTTAGTTTTTCCTATCTTATCAAACAAAACCGTCGAAATATTGAATCTAAGTTCTCCCACTAGCTAACTTGACGACAAAGTTTTTATATTTTTTAGAAAATTTTCTGATTTTTATGGGTTTTCAAGTAAGTATGCAAATGCAGAATATACAAATGAATGCGAAGGTAGAAAGCTTACAGAGCACACCCCCAAACTTAAACTTGACAGTGCCCTCACTGTCAGGCTACACTAAGAGGGTCAAAATTGTCGGTGCCTCCCCGAAAACAAATTCTATACAAAAATAAAAACCAAAAAATATGTACACCAAAAGGTTCCCCCCCAAACTTAAGTAAAACAGTGTTTCCACTGTTAAGCGTTGAAGTTTAGGATTAGGGGAGAAAGAGAACAGTATCAATCTATACAAGGCCTTACACAGGCCAAAAGTGATCACCAACCATTCGAAAATCTTATCACTATTATGTGCAGGTTGGTGAAAGAATACGGTGAGGAAAGAAATGGAGAATACGCGAGACCGTATGGAGGTAGAAGTGGTATACGGTCTCTGTGGAGGAGGAGAATGGCGGAAGGGAGAAAGAAATGGAATACGAACTTGAGGGTGAAAATGGAGTAAATAAATTAGCACAATTTGTAATGACCGATGTGTAAGAAGCGTTTGTGCTAATGTATTAACCCGTCGAGAAATGGGGTCAAATCCCTCAAGATTCGTGAGAAATGGGTACACCGAACTTGGTAAACCAGACACAAGAAATGAAAGTGATACGGTTTCTTGCGCGATCGGAACGATGGAAAGGATGGAGGGGAGTGCTTGAGGAAGGTTATCGGTTACAGGTTCAGGAGGTTGTACACAGTAAATGAAAGGGATATGATCAATTGGAAAATCCGACTCATCATCTAGAACTGTTTCATCCTCAAAAATATCCTCAAAGTTAAGCCTATCCATGCATATTTCATCAAAATCAAGACGCATATGAAGTTCGCGAAAAACAGTTAATGACTCGGGATGATGAATTGGAGAGAAAAACTCATCCAAATCTACAGGTTCATCATCCAAAATATTTCCACCGTCAATATCCTCAATCAAGTGAAAATCAATATTCTCAGACATCTCATCAAAAGCATGGACTTCAATCGATTCTGGTTCTAAGATGGAGGTGTAGAGGTCAAAAGGTTTAGGACTGGTTTCACTTGGAACGGACCCTTCACAATCAGGTAAATCAAATACTACAAATTCGCACAACTCATTCACCCTTCTATCTTCAATTGGTGAATCGTTTGGAACATTAGATAGACATTCAAAACCGGAGTCGTGTGATTCAAGTTGAAACGGGTAGGTTCGATTTGGAAGGGTATACAACTCACTCTCTCCACTCAAATTCTCAACCTGTCCAACCGCCTCTTCATACATTTGAAAATTTGGAGCTAGTTGGAAACTAGCTACCGGGTCACTAGGTTGTATGAGGGAAGCCATGGACACATTCAAATCCATCATCTGTTGGCATGACGCTACTCTAAAGTCTTCCAACGACTGTTCTAAACTAGATATAGGTTGTGAAGGGGTTTCAGTAAAAGATTCGAAGTTGTTTTGATACTGGAAACTCCTAAAAGGTTGTTCAGAAGCAATGTCTAGGGCAGGTACAAATGTTGGGTAGGACTCATAGGAATTGAATGGTTGGACAGGGTGATGATCAACATTTGGATATGAAGGTGAATGGAATTGTTGATCAAAAGAATTGGAAGTGGTGAAAGGAGTGAAAGATCGGCTACGAGATTGTTCAATACGTTCAGCGATGGACAATGGACGACTCGCAAAAGGGGTATCAACATAAGAGGGTGGTGAAGTTTGAAACGGTTGATACAAAGTGGATTGTGGAGTGGAAGTGTTTGTCCTAGACGCGTCTATGCGATCTTTCAATGAAATTTTAGGCATGGAGGGGTCGTTCGACGTTCGGCCAAAGCAAGAACCGTAGGAAGTTATGTCTGGTTGTGGGTACTAAAGTTCGGCAAGAGTTTTTCGAGGTGGGGTACCCATGTTACGAAGAGAGAAAGAAGAATAAGAGAAAAGGAAGGAAAAAAGAACGTGATTTTTTTAGTTAGTTATTAACAAAAGAATGAAATATACACACAAAAAGAATCTGGACCAAAAATAATCACGACACAAAAATACCACACACCTAATCATTCTAGGGTGCACCTAGGTCAACTAGACCTGCTCAAGAACTTGATTGGCGAGGTAAAACTGTGTCGAGAAACAGATTCAAGATACACTGATCACGAGGCCAGGTAAGTGCAGAGATAAGGGGAGTTTTTCCGACGCTTTCGCGAAGGTCCTTAATTAAATAACCCTTTCTCTTTTGACGGTTTCGCCGTTAACACTTTCCTAGACACCCCATAAACAATATACCGTTAAACGGTGTTCTAAACACAATTAACCTCTCCTACTGAGCGCGAAGTCCTTAAGGCTTAAAGTCTAGTTTCTTTTAAAATTTGTGTGGGTAAGCGTTATGTTCAAGTTCGTGATTTGTGGGCCACGGAAAATGTGATGAAATCCTTTACCGTATGTTGTGGGGTTCGCTTGCCCTTAAGTCCGTATTAATGTATGCAATGTGCAATTCAAAATTTTTTGTTCAAATAATCAAACAATCGTTTTTTTTTACTTTAAGCGCAGCACTGCAACAAATACGGGTTAGTCAATTTTTGGCGTTTGCTAGCGAACTTGCAAAGAATCCTGCAAAGATATTATATTGGAAGCGTCAGATTTGAGAAGAAGGTGTTAGTAAAATACGTACCGTTAAGTTGTGGGTTAAGAAACCCCCGTTGAATCGAATCCAAGTAGATTGAAAAGTTTGCTTGCGCGGGTCAAACTACCCGGATCTTTGGCACTGTACTTCGTAACCACCTTAACTTTGAATGTGCACTTTGCTCCCCATAATCGCCGTTCGCAATTCCGCAAAATCTACAAATGTCGGAAAAAATGGATATTAGTGCGGAAAAACAATACGAATGCCCAAATACCTGCACACTAATAATTATAAAAAATAAATAATACAAATAGGACAAAACCAGAACACTTGAGCCCAGAGGAAAATTTGGAGGCAGAAGGAGGTGGTAGGGCCGGCGACGCCGGATTTGGGGATGATGTCGCCGGCCAACTTAATGAGGTAGGGCTCCAAATTTCAACAGTAGTCTCAGTGTTCCACTAATGCCACACTGGTATTGTTTATCTTTTCTATTGAGATCCAATGTGCTTGCAGGTCCAATTTCCAGAGAACAAAAATGGTTAGTTTTGTTAGTTTTTGTTTTGGTTTTTGGTTTTGAAATTTTTATGTTGTTTTGAAAAATAGGGTTAGATGGGTATTAACAATATTAACCCGAAATAACAAAAATAAAAACGTTACTGTCTCCCCGGCAACGGCGCTATTTGATCGCATGCCAAAAGCGTGTCGGATATTAAAAAAAGTTCTAAAGTTTAACCGCGATCAGGATGGTGTCGCTTTGCAGCTAGCCGCGATGAGCATGGGTCGATCCACAGGGAGATGGTAAGTTTTATGTTCTTGTTTTAACGAGTTAACAACGTGGCGGATTTGTTCGTTATCTAACCTATGTGTATATTCAAGTATAAGGCTTGTTAGGAAACGATAGGATAGTGTAAGTTAATGGATTCCGTATTCAAGTACTTTGAGCCGAACTTAACCAATGAAGCTAGAACAATCGGCAAAAATGTGTATTAGGGGACTTAAGCACGGTATTCATAGAATCCGGCTTATTGACCCTTGTCCATCCGTTCTTGTCTCTTGCTTTAGCCTCCGGCCAAACCGAATGCAACCAGTCATGGTTAGGAATCACCTTTACCTTGGTAGGGTAGGGTGCCTAACGGAGTGCTTGCGTAAGGTTTGTGCGGAGTTTCAAATGGAAAAGATGGGAAAAGGAAATGAAAAACGAAACGTTAACATACAAAATCTTTCTCTTTTCCGAACAACAATATTCACACCATTCACAAAACAAACCAAAAAGAGGTAACAAAAGAGAAGAACAAAGAAAAGAAAAGATTACAAGCAAGTAATTAAAGTGCATGGAATTTAAGTGCGAGAATTAAAAGAACAAGAATAAAATGCAAGTAAGTAAAAGATTAGGAACCAAAGAACATATTGCAAGACATGGGTTCGATAACCCAAACTTAAACTTGCAAGCTCAGTAAAGAGGTTGCAAAATCAAGAGAGGCTAAAGAACTCATGGTGAAGGAAGCACAAAAGAACACTTTATTAAACTTCAAGAATGATACAACCCCTTGAGATCAATAACCAACCCTTAAACTTTCAAGCTCAATGAAGAGGTTGAAGGATCAAGAGAAGGTTAAGACTTCAAGGGGACTAGGCTATTTACATGAAAGGAGAATAGAAAACTTGGACTAAAGAATGACAATCCGAGACTAAAGAATGACCTTTGAACCTTTTCCCCATGGTCTGTATTTATAGGCTCCAAAGAATGGAGGGAAATTCGAATTTTTAAATCAACACATAATCTTTAGTATTGAATGCTCATTACTTCATGTCCATTTATGACTTGATTCATGGCTGCCCCCATTATGGTCCATGTTGATTTGTCTAGTTGATTTTGGTTTGCACTTATTATTGGAGGGAAATTTGAATCTTTAAATCAACACATAATCTTTAGCACTAAATGCACATTACTTCATGTCTATTTGTGCCTTGATTCTTGTCTTCCCCATCATGGTCCATGCTGATTTGTCTATTTGAATTTGATTTGCACTCAGTTTTGGAAGGAAATTTGAATCTTTAAATCACACACATAATCTTCACCATTAAATGCTCATTACTCCATTCCCACATGTGGCTTGATTCATGGCTGCCCCATTATGGCTCATGCTGATTTGTTTGATTCCTTTTGATTTGAACACATGCTTTTTAGTCTTGAATGCATATAAAATCATATGCATATAAAATCATCTCCTTGAATGCATATAAAATCATATCCATATGTGCTTAAAAGTCTTGTGTACACACTTGTTATGTTAGACCATTTAGATAAAAAAAATGTGTACACAACTTGTTGCGTAAAGGAACTCCTGAAGTATTGGTCGGTTTGCGTTTCTGGTCGCAATGTCTTCCCTTAAGTGATATATCCGTTCTTTTGGATGCAGTTCCAGTATTTTGTCATGGATAACTGTAATCTGTAATACTGAGTAGACACTGGTTAATAATACCGATAAATACAACAAATAGATAATGAATGGGCGGTATTAGAATACAGTTTTCTGATATGAACAATGAACTTCAGGTCGTTCTGTCCATTATTGAACCAATACCTTTGTATTGTGATAACAATGGGGCTATAGTTTTAACGAAAGAACCACGGTCCCATTAGAAATCCAGGCACATCTTAAGGCGGTATCACCTGATCAGAGAGATCGTAGATCGCCAGGAGATCGAGGTCAGGAGAGTGGATACAAAAGGCAACACTGCGGATCCATTCACCAAGGCCCTTCCTCAAGCACAGTTCGAGAGACTTTTTGAGATGTTGGGCATGCGGTATGCCAACAGTTGGCCCTAGAGCAGACGTTGGATACTCGGTACGCCAATATATATGGCCTCAGTGCAAGTAGGAGATTGTTGGATATGTATGCCCAAGAGGCCATTATTGTATATGTATACATATGGATGCTTGGACATATATATGTATTGGACAGTCTTGCTCGATATGATAGTATGCTATTTGGTTTGACTTTATCTTAACATGTGTATGTTTTACTTGCTATTACATATCTTTTATACATGTTGATAAAGCCTGTAGGATCAATGCTAGACTACATGCGTTGTGATGGCGATCATACTTGTGGGAGCTGGGTAGTCCGTACGCACATCCTTAAATGGTCCATAGTCATGGGAGTATCGAAACTGTGCATCGATATTCCAGAGTAGACTAGTGTATACGTTTCTAGACCCCGACGAGGGGCGATGGTTTGGTCCTGCAACCATTTCTTTTTAGACCTAAGATCGTATGCAGGTGCTCACTTGGGGTGAGTATACCGGACGGACTCGCCAAGAACTTCCAGATGGTACTATACCTATCGTCAGGTGGAAGTTCTCAAGTGACATGAGTACAGGTTAGTCCCTAGACCTGAGATCGGCATTTGTCTCGTATGAGTTCCCACTGTGATTTGATCACTACCCTACCACGGCTCTACTGAGTCGTGCAAACAGGTTTTGGTTGGGTACAGTCCCAAGCCACATGGAGGCAGTGAGCGATTGTCGGTGATTCGTCTCTCCCGGTATAGGGAGTCGATATCGCACTGTGTTCGATTGGTCAGGAAATAAGACTTTGGCAAGGCAGTTGGGATTTACTGATAGGTTGATCAGCAGTTTCCCGGATTGGTCCTGAGCCGTATCAGCACGAATTACCAGGTTAACAGGGTCTGAAGCATACCACCCCTTAGACCCGGTATGCGATACTCTCAGACGAAGAGACCAGACTGTACGGAGATTGTTACAGATAGGCTCAGTAGGGATCCGGATGAGTTTGCTCGTCAGCCTTCCTTTTCGACAGGTACCCAGGTGGCCGTTATGTACAGCTAGTGCCGCTAACGTGCTTGTGGTTATGGATTTATCAAGTAACTCACTGCCGGCGTACGGTCGAGTCTTTAGAGTCCCACACAGAGGGTTTCCCTGATTCAGGAGAAATGATGTACTAGCCGTATTGGATACGTGCAGGGTCTCGATCGATTGATGTACTTTGTACTCGGATTTTCGATCAGACGGTTGGTAATACTAGCCGGCTCGGGTTTGAGCTGGATTATTAAATCAGGTATTGATTTAATAGTTTACATATATGTATCTCGATATGTATATTCTAGTATTACGTTCTTCGTGTTATTCTATATCTTTGGGCATTCGTGTTTTTATCCGAATGCAGGTATGTATATACAGCAGATTGTAATCCATATTTTATTACGGATTACCTTCTAGAAGGTGGCCACCTCATTATGTTTTTTCCATTTATTTGATAAATGGAAAATGAGTTGTAAAGTGTGAGGTATGGGAGGAATGGAGATAACCATGCTTCAATATTTAACAAATGAATTTTTAATTCATTTGGAGTTACTATTAAAATATGGTTGTTGATTGTTTATTCAAGAAATTCATACACAAAACCTTTGTGTTGATTTTCTCTCTCATGGATGATTCATTATTTTCTTGAGCTCCCATTTTTCTTCATCTCCACTCTCCTCTTCATTTTCCTCAACCTTCATCATCTTCCTCTTTTACTACCCTATCATGAGTTGAGAAACAAGTGAAGTGGCAAGATAGAGATAGTAGAACACATAGATCTTCATAGTACATCCTAGGAAACTTGGATTAGCATCCCAAATTCTCTAGTTGCTCCTTTTGTTACTTAGTTAGGAGATAGTGCCATGGTTCACATCCCTCGGGTGGATCATCTACGACAAAGGAGGGCCGAAGAACATGCTCAATCCCGGAGGACCGATGGAGCCGGAAATGGAGATCAAACAAGTTCAAGGTGGCCACTTAGAGCACATGACGAGGAAAAAAGACCGAAAGACTTAGGTCGCTTGGTGAGAATTCTTTCCATAGTAGATAGCACTACTTTAGGTTTGCTAGTTAGGTTTATGGTAAGATCCAGGATAAAAGTTAATCTAGTGCCATGTTTTAACCGTTAGAAAAAATTTTGTTCCGAATTTGGTTACGGAAGTTGGCCGGGGCACTAGCGTAACCTTTCAGGAATCGAGATGGATTCAATAAATGAGATTCAAGAAATCAAAAAAGAATTAGGAAGATTAAAGATGAGCTTAAACCGAGATGAAGGGTAGCATAGGAAGTATCCAGCCAGTCCATGCTTTGTGATTCCGACAGGTAGTAATCGCAATCGGACAATGTAGTTTGCAGGCGTCATCACGTACATGTTCGATCAACTAGGGCTCCAACAAGTAAGAAGATGGTGGTTACCATAGCTCGCGTTTGAAACGAATCAGAAGAATAAAATAATCATGAGTCAAAAAGATTCAAAGAGAGGTACATGCTTTCTAGAATAATTCTTAAGTCACCGTGAAAGATTCAATAACACGTGCAAAAGAAATTCTAAAAGATAAGAAGTTATTGATTAGGAATTAAGAAATTAAGCAGCTTATAGGAAGGATAGAGATGGAGATGTAGAGCTCGCACTTCTTTTCCCTTTTCGTCGAGACATGATTGTTAGGAAAGAAATAAAAGATTCAAGAGTAAAGGGTTCAAGAAAAAATCATAGTGCATTTGTTATAAATAGTGATTCAAGAGATCAAGAAAACATCAATACAAGTAGCAAGGAGAATTAATACGGTGACCAAGGGATCGTATTACCGATTTCCTTTACATCAAAACATGGTCGTCGAGGAAATCAAGAAAGGATTCAAGAGACTAAGATTCAAGAATGAAACCGTAGTGCAGTTCTTACAATCTACCCTCCTTAAAAGAATTTCGTCCATGAAATTCTCTCAAGGAGTTTGTTGTAATAGGGTAAGGAAAAAGATAACACCGTAGCAAAATGTCTTTGCTCTTCCAATTGTTGAGATATGATCTTCAAGAAACGACAAGCAAGGCCAGAATTGATATCAAAGGGAAAAGTTTTTAAGAATTTAAGATGTTGAGATGTAATCTTCAAGAAAATTGAAGAACGAAATCAAAATGGATTCAAAGTATAGGATTCAAGAAGAAGAATAAATGTCATAGGATTTTTTTTAAATTCTTGTATTTTCTGCCTTCAAGGGTCATGCAGAGCTGACCTGCATGGGACACCATTAAAACTTGTCATGTCCCGCTTCTCAAAAGAAGATGAGCGAGAGTTGAAATGTCCACGACGTATTCGCACCGAGAGGCACTCCTTCCTGATAAGAATACGTTAAGTGTATGTATAAGAAATAATAAGAAAATAATACAAGAATTTAAAGTATAACAGAAAGGAATATTAAACAACTAAATCCAACAATAAATATTACAAAGCTAGTCCAATCGGACACAAGTATTCAATGAAAAAGAGATAACATGAAAGTTATGAAGACCGTGGAACGAAGCATACTGAAAATAAATCAAGGATTTGCTTACGAAGTTAGCTGAAAAAACTCTTTCTCACCCAACTCAATCATGTACTTGTTGAATATAGGTGCTCTGAATGCAATTATTGTAATTGTACAAACACCAATATGGATAGAACAATCTTGCTCGAGATGATAGTATGTTATCTGGTTTGTCTTTATCATTCATGTGTATATATTTTACTTGTTATTACGTATCGCTGATACATGATGATAAAGCCTATAGAATCATTGGTTGACACCAGGTATTATGATAGAGATCATACTAGTGGGGTCTGGGTAGTCTATAAGCACATCCTTAAATGTTCCTAGACATGGGAGTATCGAGACTGGGCATCGGTACTCCAGAGTAGACTAGTATATACGTTTCTTAACCCCGACCGGGGCGATGGTTGATCCCACAAGCATTGGTGTTTGCCACTAAATATTGTATATAGGTTCTCATTAGAGAATGAGTTTCACTGAATGGATTCACCGAGAACTCCTAGACAGTTATTATACATATTGTCAGATAGCGGTTCTCTGGTGACATGAGTACAGGATAGTCTTTTGACATGAGATCACCACAGTGTCTTATGTGTGTTCCTACTGTACTTTCATTACTACCCTACCACGGCTTTAAAGAGCGGTGCAAACAAGTTTTAGTTGGCTACAGTTCTGAAGCATATAGAAGCATTGAGTGGTCGAAGGGATTCGTCTCTCCTGGTATTGGGAGTTGATATCACGTTGTGCTTGATTGGCTATAACTATAAGTCCCTGGACACTGTGGTTGAGATAAACAGATCTGTGTTATCAGTTGTATCTCAGATATTTATGACTTGACATCAGCATGACTTATCAGATTATTGGGGGTCTGACAGTTTCTACCCCAAGATCCGTTATACGACACTCTCTGACGAAAAGACTGGACTGTACGCTGACTGTCACCAATAGACTATGATTGTGTACGGATGAGCTTGCATGTCGACCTTTCTTTCGATCAATACCTGGGTAGCCGTTACGTGCAGCTAGTACCGCTGACGTGCTTGTAGGTTAACCTGTGAGTGGATTGATCTGAAAGTGTTTCAGGTTCAATTGGATATGATCCTAAGCCAATCTCAGCGTACCGTCGAGTTTTTAGAGTCCTACACAGAGGTTTCCCTGCTCAGACAAAACGATATAGTGTGTGTATGTTGATACGTATAAGAGTTTGATTAAACATGTGTATATGATATACATACATTAATCAGACGTTCGAAAATACTAGCCGGTTTATGAAAATACCAGATTATTAAATCAAGTGCTGATTTAATAATATAATATATACATGTTGATATATATATATATATATATATATATATATATATATATTCTAGTATTATGCACTCTCTATTTCTTTCTCGTTTATTATTTGTATATGATCAAATAATGGTATATATATATATGTGATACATATACATATACATGTATATAATACATGTATGCATGATAGCATCTAAAAGGGACACCTCATTTCTTATTAATAATAAATAAGAAATGACTCATTTCTTTTTTATTATTAAGGAAAGCGAGGCATGGTAGAGAGGTATGGGCATTACATTTTTTAATGGAAATTCTTTTACTATTCTAGTATGGTTGCCTCTACTATTACATGCTTATCCCTTTTCATTTTTTCATTTGCTTCCTCTCTCCTTAAATTTTTTGTGAGAGCTAAAGAGAGTAAAGAGAAAGAAAATAAAGTGATTTCTACTACATCTTCTTGCTTCTCATCCTTTAGAAAAAGTGAGAGCTAGTTTCTTCACTTGAGATAGTTCTTGGAGTGAAGTTGAAGCTTTGGTAGAGTCATCTTCGAAGTGGATCATTTTAGGCGAGGAGGTCCGCTTGCAAGCTCGTTCCTACGAAGATGGAGTCTAACTCGGGTCTTCTACGATTGGGTGGACACGCTACAAAGGTTGTAGCTTCTAAACATGTAGTTTAGCTCTCTTGAATTGTTACAACTTGTAGTATTTGGATGATTTTGGTGTTGTGTTTGGTTCTATGTTTGTACAAATTTTTGTTCGATATTCCCCCGCGATCTGCAAGTGTTGCGACCCTAGAACTAAGCACTAACGTGGTATCAGAGCTGATCCATATACTATTAGTTGTTTTGATAGCAAAAAAGAATTTTAGAAATCCTTTTTCAATACTGTCCAGAAAATTGCTCACTATTTTTGACAGCCATAGTTTTTTAAAATCAAAACTGCCCAAAACCCAATATTTTTGGTTTTACTCGATGCCAGAGGTTCTCATTTTGGAATGATGACTCCACGAGACATCAAGGGAGACCCCGAGACTCACACGAAGGCATTGGGTGCGCCACAAAACCAGAGAACACCTATTGGTGATCTCGGGTTTGGGTTTGGACCCGAAAGCACCATTAGGTGCTCTTGGGTCTGCCACATATCCCTAAACCACTTCTTGGGGTCTTTGGTTGGGGGTCCCCCAAGCTTCCTCGCGATCTCTAGGGTCGAGCCCGAGTGCCCTATTGGGCTCTCCGAAATTCGAATTTTGCAAAAAAGATAGGTTTTTGGGTGCCGGGGTGCATGTTGGATTTCGATTCATTGAAATTCGACTCGTGCGACCTCCTAAGTTAAAATTCTTGGCTATTGGTTTCAAATTAACTTAATGAATTGTTCGATCATGTTTGTTTTATTGCATATGTAAATCGATGTCGCGCAACCCAAGTGTTCGCGGAGAGGCGGAATTTGCAAAAAATGATTTTTACGGGCTTCGCAACACCGACTAGAACCAAGGATCGTCCATAAACCCTAGCTAGCAAACTACATGAGGTTTAACTACTCGGAAAGAATATTATACCTTTTGATACAAGTCCTTCGGGTCTTCTCCGTTATCCTCGTCATCGTCGTAGTCTCCAAGGATCGATCCGGATCGTAGCTTCTTCTACGGCCTCCTCGAGTCAAAGACGATCCAACCGAGAGTCTATAGTCCGAGCTCCACCTCAAAACCGAGGTAACTAGGGTAACAAGCTTGCTAAACTTGATGGCCTAGGTGATGTAGAGTATGAAGATGGATTTATTTGTCTCTTGAAACACTAGGATTCTCAACACATGAGAGCTTTTGGGGTTTTGATGTGAGGAAGAAGAAGAGAGCTAGCTTGAGGAAAGAGAAATGTTTTTTGATAATGTTAAAGATAAAATGATATGGCTAACTTGACATGACCACAACCATGGCATGAAAAATATCTCATTAAAATATCTAGGTCACACAATATCTCACAAAAATATCTAAGTCAAATAGTCAAACCAAGTCAAGTGGTCAAGCCAAGTCAAATGGTCAAACAAAGTGAAGTAGTCAAAACAAGTAGCCATGCCTCAATTATCATTTACAAAAATAACAAATACTTTCCTCCACCTCATAATTGTTTTAATCAAGTCAATGGTCAAAACCCTAATGAGGTGTCTCCTTCTATGCCCCACTCATCTGTATATACATACACGCATTCGTGTTCCGAGAAAGACGAATACAAAGAGACGAAACTGATCCATCAATATAATACTAGGATCCGGCTTAAACCAAAGCCCACTAGTATTATCCGTCCGAACATCATACGCGCACAAGTGCACATATGTGATCGAAGCCCTGCCGTAAAACCATACGGCCTCTACACCTTTTGCCCGGTGTAGGAAAACTCTCTATATGGGACTCTAAAGACTCGACACTACTCTGGCAGTGGGTTTAACCACAGGCCGCAAGCGGTACTAGCTGCACGTAACGGTCCCCAGGTAGATATCGATAAGAAGGCCGATGAGGAAAACCCATCCGAACTCCTACTGAGCCTGAATGTGACAATCTCTGTACAGTCCAGTCTGTTCATCTAACAGTATCGCATATTGGGCGTAGGAGGGCGGTAATCGTCAGACCCCTAATAGCGCAAGAAGTCGTGCCGGAGTGTAGCCTAAAACACCCTGAGAAACAACTGGAATACCTACCAGTAAATCTCGCTTGCCCTGGCCAGGGACTTTGTGTAATGGCTCTCCGAACACAGCACGATATCAACCCCAATACGGGGAGAGAAGAATCCTATCTAACCGCCACTGCCTCGAAGTGATTCGGGACCGCACCCAACTACTATCTTTTTGCACGACTCCTTTGAGCCGTGGTAGGGTAGTAATCAAAGTACGGTAGGAACACACTCGAGCCGAAGTAGCAGTATCAAGTCGACGGACTAAGCTGTACTCATGTCTCCTGGGAACTGCTACCCGACGATAGGTATAATACCAACCAACAGTTCCCGACGAGTCCTGTCCAGTGTACTCGTAACCTAACGAGCACCTGCATACTATCTCCAGTACGACGTACTAATGGCTGTGGGACATACCATCTCCTCTGCTGGGATGAGAAGCGTATACACTAGTCTACTCCGGAGTATCGATGCCCGGTCTCGATAATCCTACGACTAGGGACCTGTATAAGGATGTGCTTTTAGATTACCTAACCCCCACTAGTGTGACTGCCATCACAACGCTGGTAATCAAGCAAAGATCCTATGGGCTCTACTAATATGTATAAGCGATATGTTAAAAGAAACACATGCATATATTGAAGTAGAAACGAACCAAGTAGCATAATACCATTTTGAGAAAGACTGTTAATACAACTGTGAATATCCCAAGCTTCCATTAAGTAATATACAAACCAGTATGATACAATATTGGCCTCTAGGGCATACATCACTAACAATCTCCCACTTGCACTAGGGCCATGTACTGGCGTATCGCAGACCTATCATCTCGATCAGCCGCTCTAACTGTTTCTAAGGGATGGCCTTCATGAGTGGATCTGCAGTGTTATTCTCCGTATCTACTCTCCTCCCCTCGATCTCTCTGCGATCTACGATCTCCCTGATCAGGTGGTACCACCTCAAAATGTGTCTGGACTTTTGATGGGACCTGGGTTCCTTCGCTAAAGCTATAGCGCCGTTGTTGTCACAATACAGAGGTATTAGATCAACAATGGTCGGAACCACATGAATTTCTGTGAGGAACTTCTTCATCCAGATATCTTCTTTTGCGGCATCGCAAGCAGCTAAGTACTCCGCTTCCATCGTCGAGTCAGCAACGGTGTCCTGCTTGGAGCTCTTCCAACAGATCGCCCCTCCATTTAGGGTAAAGACATAACCCGACATGGACTTGGAGTCATCCTTGTCACTCTGGAAGTTGGAGTCAGCAAAGGCCTCGATCTGGAGGTCTTTTCTGCCATACACCAAGAACATCTCCTTAGTCCTTCTTAGGTACTTGAGAATGTTCTTTACTGCTATCCAGTGCTTCTCCCCTGGGTTTGAGTGATACCGGGTTACAACGCTCAATGCGTATGCTACATCTGGTCTAATACATAACATCGCATACATTATAGATCCTACCGCGGATGCGTAGGGTATAGTTGACATGCGAGCCCTTTCCAAATCAGTCTTTGGAGACATCTCTTTAGAGAGGGTGATTCCATGACAAGCCGATAGATTACCGTGCTTTGAATCTTCCTTACTGAATATTTTTAGTATGGTGTCGATGTACCTTGACTGCGAAAGTCCTAACATCCTTTTAGATCTATTACGATAGATCTTGATCCCCAGAATATAGTTGGCATCACCCAGGTCTTTCATGGAGAACCTCTGTGACAAGAATCCTTTAACTGATTGTAGCATAGGAATGTCATTTCCTATCAAGAGAATGTCATCCACGTACAAGACGACGAATACCACATTTCTCCCTACAATCTTACTTTATATGCATAGTTCATCTGGATTTTTGATAAAGTCGAATTCTTTGACTGTATCATCAAAACAGATGTTCCACCTCCGCGATGCCTGCTTTAGTCCATAAATGGACTTAAGCAACTTGCACACTTTCCCGCTGCTCCCACTCTGAATGAAACCCTCTGGCTGATCCATATAGACACATTCTTCCAAATTTCCATTTAGAAAAGCCGTCTTTACGTCCATCTGCCAGATCTCATAATCGTGGAAGGCAGCAATAGCAAGAAGGATCTGAATGGATTTGAGCATAGCCACTGGAGTAAAGGTTTCATCATAGTCCAAACCAGGTCTTTGACGAAAACCTTTTGCAACAAGTCTAGCCTTATAGGTTTCAACCTGTCCATCTACACCAATCTTCTTTCTGAAGATCCATTTGCAGCCTACGGGTTTTACCTCTTCTGGAGTAATTTCCAAAGTCCATACTTTGTTGGTGTACATGGACTCCATCTCGGTCCGCATTGCATCCAGCCATTTTACCGGGTCGCCGCTCTGAATGGCTTGCTGGAAGCTAGTAGGCTCATCATTGTCAATGATGCAATCCTCTCGATCCCCGTCTATGAGAAAACCATAGTATCTCTCGGGCAGATGAGACTTCCTATTACTTTCGCGGAGTGGAGCGAGGATGTCCGGTTCATCTGAAATCTTCGGTTCTACCAAGCTTTCAGTAATAGCTTGTGGTTCTGGAATTTCTTCCACTTCTATTGCGCTCCTACTTATCTGATTTTCTAAAAATTCAGTTTCCAAGAAGCAGGCATGACGAGAAAAAAGACCTTTTTCTCCTCTACATAATAGAAAAGATACCCCTTGGAGTTCTTTGGGTATCCCACAAACATACACTGTACTGAGTGTGCCTCGAGCTTGTCTGCATGCTGCTTTTTGACATAAGCTTGACATCCCCCTGTTTTAAAGTGTTTAAGACAGGGCTTCTTCCCACCTCACATCTGATATGGTGTGTTAGGCACTGACTTAGTAGAAACCTCGTTCAAAAGATATGCAGCTGATTCTAGTGCATATCCCCAGAAAGATCGCGGCAACTCAGCCTTACTCATCATTGAACGAACCATATCCAATAGGGTTCTGTTTCGCCTTTCCGATACACCTGTGTTGTGGCGTGTATGGAGGAGTAATCTGAGAGAGAATTCCATTCTCTTTTAAGTAGTCCAGGAACTCGGCACTTAAGTATTCACCACCTCGATCAGATCTCAGTGTCTTGATACTTTTTCCTGTTTGTTTTTCCACTGCATTCTTGTATTCCCGGAATCTCTCAAAGGCCTCGGATTTATGCTTCATCAAGTAGACATGTCCATACCTAGAGAAATCATCCGTAAAAGTAATGAAATAGGAATAACCACTTCGTACATGTGTAGACATTGGACCACACACATCGCTGTGTATGAGTCCCAAGAGCTCGCTCGTTCTTACTCCGTGTCAAGTGAACGGAGTCTTTTTCATCTTTCACATGAGACAAGATTGACAAGTTGCATAAGACTGAATTCGAACAGATCCAAATATCCCTCTCTATATAGCTTCGTCAACCGTGTTTCATTGATGTGACCCAGTCTACAATGCCATAAGAAAGCCTGATTTAATTCCGGATACTTTCTTTTAAGTGTGTTCTGGACACTGAAAACCTGAGCTTGATTTAATACGTATATTCCGTTATCTAATGTACCTGACCCAATCAGAGCTTGATTTAGGTGGATGCGTACCACATCACTTATAAATGTAAAATCATATCCTTCCTTAGAAAGTAAGGATACGGATATGATGTTACAAGCTAGACTAGGTACATACAAACAGTTACGTAGAATCAATATCTGCCCACTTGTCAATCCAAGGTGATATTCCCCTACGGATTCAGCGTCCACGCTCATTCCGTTAGCAACCCTGAGAGTCATATCACCTAACCTGATAACTCTACGGTTTCTCAAAGCCTGTAATGAATTACAGATATGAGATCCTGATCCGGTATCTAGTACCCAGGAAGTAGAGTTAATTGACATACAGTTTTCTATTACAAACACACCCGAAGTCGAAGCCACAACATGCTTCGGATCCTTGATTCTGGCTTTCAAAGCCCTGTAATCCTTCTGCCAATGCCCTTTCCCGTAACAATAGGAACATCCCTCCTTCCCTACTGTTAGCCCAGAAACTTTCGCCCTTCCATGTCCTTCTACCTTATTGACACCCGCATATCTGCTTTATGGAGGTCTTCTTCTTCTCACCCTTTGCTTTCGCCTTCGATGCAGAAGAGGAAGATTCCCCAATAAGCTGAGTGGGTGTCACCCTGGTTTCCTTCAGGGTTCCTTCAACTGGAAGTATAACTTTCTTCCCCTGGGCAAAAGTAGATGGTAGGGACTGTAGAAAAAAGTTAGTATATGACCCGTTTCCCAACGTGGTCTCCAGGTTCGTGAGCTCATCAATATAGCTAGTCATCATAAGGACGTTATCACCTACAGATGAACCGACAGCCAACCTCGCTTGAAGCAATTCCTTCGAGTTCTCATATCTTGCGATACGAGATTACTCTCCATATAAATCATTGTTATGGAGGAAGATGGAAGCTAAGTCCATCTTCTCGTGCTGCCTCTGGTTTACACCATCCACTGAGGCCAACATGGGGCACTTGGCATTCACACAGTCTTTTTCCGATGTCTTACGGATATCAATATCCGCGACGGTGGAAACTGGACCTGGGACGGCAGGGGCTTGAGTAGTAATGAGGTGTCCCAGCTTGTCATAGGCAATAGACAACTAGAAAGACCTTTGCCATTCATTATTGTCTGATTCAGTCATTTTATTATCTAGATGTAACCTAGTCTTGGTCACTGGGTCGCTGCAGTTAAGAGAGAGAGAAGAAAACTCTTAGCATGATGCTCTTGCAAGTTTAGATTGGTTTTTAATTTATCTAAACAGGATGGCTCCCACTGTTCCTCAAATCCTTCCTCAAACCATAAAAGAAGAATTAGTCAGGATTAATCTTACCGTACAATTCTTTCTTAACCGTTCAGCCAGGCTAGTTTCGATACTTCGAGGGAGGTTTTATGATGCTTTCGCAAAGTTCATTAATTAAATAACCTCTTTTCCCTGGGGGCGTAGCCCCGCTAACACTGTTCTAGACACCTACTTGGTTTATAGCATTGAACGTTAAACAAAAAAATCTCCCGAGGAGTAGCATATACTCACAGTAGGATCGGGATCCAAATATCATTGTGTGATAATGCTGAAGGAATCCTACCAATATTATCATACTCCAAATTGTATGCAACACTAGCTAGTTTCAATTTCCTTATAAACTCCCGATATGGATTTTTGCTTCATGCTTTTATGACCTTGACTAAGGCCAACAAATCATAAGTCACATGTCAAGTTCTACCCGTCATTGTCCAGGTTAATTTGAACACACCTGTACATACCCTTGAATAAGGCCAACAAAGTAGTACGACTGTAGCATTTCAGAAAATATAAAATATTATTTTTGGAATTTAATATTAAAATAATATATTTCCCGAAAACTGCCCGATTTGCGAAATTGGGGTTTTCGAAAAAGGGTATAAATATATACCGATAATTTTGAAATAAATGAAAATTAAAATGATTTATTCATTTAATAATATATTTAAAGGATTTGGCATTTTTAAAATTTATTATATGCAGTTTCGATAAAAACCCGATTAGTGCACTCTAATCGTGATTAAGCCAAATCCGTTTTTCTACAGTTTTCTATGGCAAGTTCACCATGTCATGTTTCTTTTGGTTACGTGTTATCACATTTGTGTTGTTTTATGGGTGTTTTGTGTTTTGGTTTTAAAGTTTAAAGGAGAAGAGAAAAAGAAATGGAAAAGGGTATGATTGGAGAGAGAGTGTGTGTTTGAATAAGTGAGAGGGGGGGCTGCCATGATCTATTTCCCCCAACATTTTCATCTCCCTCTTCATCTTCCTCAACACTACTTCCCTCCACTTCAAACCCTAGATCCATCTCCAAATAATCCCCAAAACCTTATACTCCCTTCACAAAAATTAATCCCCATCTCTTCCTCTACATATTGAACCAAGCAAAGTGGAATTTTGATGACATTAGGGAGCTAGGGCTGTCTAGAGTGGCTTGAATGAGGTATAGATTCTTCCATTTAGCTAGTTTTAAGCTTCATTCTATTCTAGTTTAGTTTAGAGATGGTTTGGTGGTGATTTGCGGAAATTAGAAAACCCTAGTGAGGGTTTGAGTGAAATTGTAGATTGGTGATGCTTGAGAGGCTGTTGAGTGACTGTTTAAGACTTGGGAATGAGTATGGGAAACCAAAATACGGATTTAGGATTTGATCCATGTCGGTTTTGTGAGAAATTAGGGTGTGCAGGGAAATCTGGAGCAAACCGGGGGATTTCTGAGTTTAGCAAACAACGCTAGGGACCCATTTTTGACCATAAGAGACCACCATGACAAAACGAAGCCCATAGAAGCTAGGGGGCTGAGGAGGTCGGATTTTAGGGGTAGGTGGCCGGCCACTTGGTGGGCGTGTGGTGTCGGGGTTGGTCCAGTAGCTCAAATACATCATATACAACACCCTAGACTTGTTTGTGCACCTTGTTTTGGCCTGAGTCAAAATCTTGGAGAACTTTAGTGTGGTTTTTGGCTATGTTTCCGTATTTTGAAATGTTTAGTTTTGATATTTGGATTTGTGTTTGGTTGTTGGATGTTCGTACATCAACAACAAGGGTTGTTTGGTTGATTTTGTACGTGTGAGCTATAGGTTCTAACCTATGAGCAATGCTGGTGCCGTTTTGGATTTCAGAACTTGATTTTAATAGCGTTGCGATGTGTGTTGTTATTATAGGTACCTTCATGTGGATTCCGAGGCGACGGAGCGTGGCGTCATCGACTTCGGCAAGCGAAGACCAAGGTGAGTGGATCTATATCCACGGGGGAAGTCGGGTGGATGGCGTATAGCACCCCCGCACACTTTGATGGAAACCGATATATATATATATAGTTTATGGTTAATGAATCCTTTAATAGAAAACTATAGATAGACTTAAATTATACTTAGAGAAACTATATTAGAAGCTAAATGATTGTTAGAAGTGATATGATACGGCTAATATGTGATGACGGGATTTGAGGATGATATTTGTTGATATTGCCGTTTAGGTTACTATAGGACTAGATAGTCGATGTAGATGTGTCATCCGAACCATACCTATTTCCAAAAAGAAGAATCGTATGCATCTTTTAAACTGATACCTTGAGGGATGTTACGGATTTTCAAATGATATCTTTTCCTTAAAAACATCGTAGCCCCTACTTTCAAAACTACGATTCGCACCTTTCAAAAAATGCTTGTATGGTTCGGGTGTGTATGTTAGATTAGATACTTATACTTATAGTAGAGATAGAATGTTTATGTAAACTCGACTTGATGTGAGATATAAATGCGATGAAGAGAATATAAGACGAATATGATGATCTGATGATATGTTGGTATACGGATGCGAGTCGATTGTGATGATTGATACCCTGCTTGTCCCCTGATATGAGATTATTGCGGATGTGACCCGGGACATAGGTATATAGAGATATTTGTATGTGTTGTGAATCGTGAGTGTTAGCCGTATGTGACGTTAGGTCCGTACCCTCCTCGTCTTATAAGATGATAGGATCCCTGTTAGCTTAATGCCGCCGTATGATGATTCCGTACGTGATGAGTTTGACTTGAGGTTTGATCTATACCCTTGACTAGAGGTTGCCTTACGATGGATTATACCGTACGCGATGTTGTTATGCTGGATGCCGATTGATAGATTCCCTGACTCGGTCATGTTAGATACGTATACCCGTCAACATTTTTATATGATTTACCTTATGCTGCATTCATGTTATTCGCATTGCATTACTTATACCAGTGATAGTACACCTGCACCATTATCGATGATGCGTATGTTACATGTATACAGATTGTAGGCTCACACATTTCATCATCGATAATTACCATGTCACTACACAGTAGGATTGCTGTATCATGATATGACTCTTCGCATAACATACTTGCGTACATACATATTGTACACCATACTTGCATACATGCATATTGAACACCATACTTGCGCACATCCATATTGTGCACCATACTTGCGTACATACATATTGTACACCATACTTGTGTACATGCATATTGTACACCATACTTGCGCACATCTATATTGTGCACCATACTTGCGCACATACATATTGTACACCATACTTGCGTACATGCATATTGTACACCATACTTGCGTATATGCATATTGTACACCATACTTGCGGACATACATATTTGTACGTCCATACTTGCGTATATACACATATGCACCTTTATACGGTATTCCATTCGATTTTGGAGATTTGTGAACCGCATGATATATTTTAAAACTGGATTCATTTAAAAGAGCGGGTTTCCCTCGATATGTGCATATCACTGTTCTATGTTGCATGATACACGGATATGCTCACATTTCTATTATATATCGCATACATCATGCTCTCGGATTTTACGCATTGAGATATGCTGTTTTCATGAGATTTCTGGATTAGAGAAACGTGGACATTTTAAAAGAGATTATGTGTTGTTTTAAAAACCCGGTCTCTCTTGATATGATATTTCAGTGCGTCCACCATGTGTTTTCTCGGTTCTGAGAGCGACATGTGAAACCCGATTCGAGGAGGCGGTTGAGGCCGATTGCGGGTACATGGTGGACCTGGTATGGTACCCCGGGGCAAGAAAGGGATGCTGTGTATACAGACGGTGTGCCTGGCAGAGGGACTACTACCTACCGGTGATTGGTTGGACCTGGCGGATATCCGGAGGATACCGACCGGAGTCGAGAGATGATATGGGCCGATCTGGACCGACGGAGCCCGTGGGCCGATCCAGACCGACGGAGCCCGAGATATGAGGATTTACGTGTCGATGCTGAACACGGGTTTCATGATGTTTTTGGGTGTCGATGTTGGACACCCAGGTTCCATGATTTTGATGTGTCGCGAGGGACACCGTTGATTTATATCCTCATACTTACTTGCATACAGACATTGATTATATGGTTGGACGAGATCTGCATGCATACATACATTGATTATGGTTAGATGTGATCCACATACATACATACACTGATTATCTGGTTGGACGAGATCCACATGCATACATACATTGATTATATGGTTGGACGAGGTCCACGTGCATACCTACATTGATTATATTGTTGGATTATATCCGCATACATATAGGTATTGATTACATTGTTGGCACATATGATGACCCGGTCACCCTAGATATCATTGTATTACCTTTATGATATAGTTGACCTAGGAGTCGTCGTTTATTCGATTTCTACTTATAGATGTTTTTCTACTCACGAGTTGGCAACTCACCCTCGTTGTGCCAAAGTTCTTGCAGGTTGGCCGCTTGGATCAGTAGCGGCATCGCTGGCACACAGTTGCTTTCGGGTGATTGCTTTGGTAGGTGGGACATTTGTATTGTACCCACTCTTGTATTTATATTTCACATTGTATCTAGTCAACTCCATCAATCAAAATTAGTATTTGTATAAGTAATGAGACTTAGTGAGATTGTGGTTGCGAGACTTAGAGCGAGGGTTTTTTCTGCTACTTGTGGTTTTGATGTCCTGCTTTACTTTATTTTTGTGGTGATCTTCATCGTTGGGCGTCGTATACTTATATACTGCTTTGCGTGGTTGTGATCCGCCGGTTGGCGAAGAGCTAGCTCCCGTTTAGGGATGCCATTATTCTTGTTATGTATTTGTGGTTTTGGATCAAAATATACAAAGGAGGTGCTGCCCAAAATTTTTAAAAAGACGAAACACGTTTTAAACATGCAAATTTCACTTGCATTTTTACGTTCCTTTTCTATGCATTTAGAAAACTTGATTTCATTATACCTTTATTTCAAAACTTCACCTCCTTTATTTTCTTAAAAAGGTTTGGATTTCTAGGTTTTAGCTTACTTGAATTCCGTTACGCCTTTAGACGTTGCATGATTCAAATGCTGGTCACGAGCTAATATTTCGGGTCGTGACAAAGTTGGTATCAGAGCGTTAGGTTTAATCTTTATTCGAGTCTATGTTTGACTATGCGGAGTCCAGGGGAGGGTATGTATTTCGGAACCTAGGCTTGACCTTACGGAACTTAGACTTGAATGGGGGGGGGGGTATTAAACCCCGAACTTTCGTTTCATAGGTTGACCCTGATTGATGGAGTAGGTAACTTGAGTAGAGTGGCGTACCGTACGTATGTTCCGCGGCATATTTACGATATGATAATCCACTTAAGAAACCTTAGGATATACATATTTTGAGATCTGTGATTCTCTTCGTATCCTTGATTATACATCCATTTGAGATCCTTGATTTTATTTGTTCAATGATCATACTCTCATTGATGTTGTTCCTTCTTATGATCATGTATCCATTCTGGATATGCCGTTTCCTTTCATGCCATTGATATGCTTTCTTCGATACTCGATTAATATTCCTGTCACCATGTTTGAGCGCAGATTGAGCTGCTGCTAGTGTTGCGGTCAGGGCGAGCTCGTCTGGTACGAGGACTGACTATCGTGTTTTCTAGTGACACGGAAACGTCTCGAGTTAGTTTTATGTTGTGACCTCTCGGATGAGGCGAGTGTTTGGTCTTGCACCGGATGATCGGGCCACTGTTAAAGCTGCCAATTGCGAGAGGACTGTTAATCTACAGCATACCTCAGAGATTTTGATGTCGCCTACCGTGCAGACAGATGACGCAGCTGTTGCTGAGATGATGGGTTGTCACTTCCAGAGCTTACGAGCTGAGATCGCTGGAGCTTCCAGACAGAAATGCGACAGACGATAGCTAGTCTACCCCGAGTTGAGAGACGAAGGTGATTCGTCAGATTGGTGTGCCGACGCAGGACCAGATGAGTTGATGATTTTCAGTGCGGAGAGTCTTACTCAGATCTAGAGCAGGCCGATCCAGAGATGACCGTTGATGTACCGTTTTTCCTGGAGAATTGAGGCAATGTTTAGCATGCGGACGAAGAATATTCACATGTTGTATAGGCGAAGCTAAAAAGTTTGAACGAGTGTCAGAAACCCATTTTTCCCAAGTTTAAAGTGTTCGGAGGAACATGCAAGTGATTCTGTGGACCCTCTAGAAGAATGAAACCCTAACTTGACATGATGACCATGGAACCGCTTTTGAACCTTAGGGTTTGCAGCAGTTTAGCGGTGCCATCAGTGAGGCTTGGGTTTTCCCTTCTATGGCTGGTCCAAAGGTACTGTGGTATGTACCAGATATTTTTAGACTGTGCTCAGGTGTTGAGCTTTCAGGAAATTATGGGACTTCGATGACTAGATCGAAAAGTTAACGCCGTCTGGATACCATGTGATAAGATACTGTAGGGTTACTAGGCACTCTCATAAAGGTCTATTAGGCATCAACCATGCCCGATTTAAAATTTAGACATGCCGAACAACCCTAACCAAGATTTTTAAACTAGAGATTAGGCGAAACAAAGCATGTTAAACACTTTAACATCTAAGAGTTTGGGATTACAACCTTTGTAGTCCGGCCCTTCACTTCATAAGCTCCGTGTTAAGATCCCTTCACTGCGATCATCATGTACCCGGACTCTAGAGAGGCTCCACGAAGAGAATGATGCAAACTTGCTTCCGATCTTCGATAACTAAGATGATCTATCTTGAAGTTTCTTAAACACAAGCTCTCACTTACAAATAAGTGAACACCCTAATCTAAATGGCTAGGATAGATTAGGATGATGAAGTAGGATTTTAGCTCTCATTTATTTTCTTAATCTCACTCAAAATCATCACTGATGAAAAAGCTAGAAAGCTTTTCCATTGAAAAAGAGAAGGAAGAAGAAGAACCATTTCTTTTATGATGAATAATGAAAGTGTTAATATCATTACAAATGCAACCATGGTTAAGTCAAGAAAGACTTAACTATTGTGGAGATCTAACCATAGTAAAGGGTGTGGGTTGGGTTAAGTAAATATCATGCAAAATATCTAAACTAAATATCTTTGCAAGAAACAAAATAAAAGTTTCTAGAAAAGTTTAACCCAAATCAAACCCTAACCTCATTTAATCTCCACTAAACATGTTGCATTAGTAATTATAACATGTTACAATATTATATATAACATATATAATATATATTTGTAACAAAATAAAATAATACAATTAACATATATCGCATATATATCAATGTATTACCCGAGTGAGAAAAAGAATCTTTTAGTGAGCTTATATTAGTTAATGTAATTCAATATATCAAATATATAATTATACATTAAATTATCGAATCAACACTTGATCTGATAATCCGGCTATTTCACAAACAACCGACTAATATAATCTGTATCAGTTCATCGAATCAACACTTGATCCGATGACCCGGCTATATCACATATACCCGGCCGATATCTCATATCGTGAGAATCTAATACGGTATCACATACACGTATTGTTCTCGGTCCCGCACATATCATATATGTGCTCCGACTCCGTTTTGCCTAAGCCAAGAAACCTCTGTGTACGACTCTAAAGAATCGTCAATACGCCGGCAGTAGGTGATGATCATATCAAACACCCACAAGCTACAAGCGATCAGCTAAACGTAACAGCTACCCAGGTATTGAGCGATCAGAAGATCAACAAGTAAGGCTGTACATTCTCCTGCGAATCCAATCAGTAACACTCCCGTACAGTCCGGTCTCTTCGTCTGATATGTCGCATATCTCGCCTAGGGGTGGAAAACGTCAGACCCCAATAGCTTGATAAGTCGTGTCGATATGAGGTCCATAACAGTTTAAGAAACTACTGATAACACTTACCAGTAAATCTCAGCTACCCTGATCAGGGATTTCCAGTTATAGCCAATCGAACACAGCGCAACATCAACTCCCTATACCTGGAGAGACGAATCCCCTCCTATCGCTCATTACCTCCATGTGATTCGGGACTGTACCCAAAAGCCACCTTTTTGCATGCCCTCTTGGACGTGGTATGATGGAAATCAAAGCAGAGTGGGAATCACACAAGACTCTACGATCTCGGGTCTACAGACTACTCTGTAACAGTGTCACCAGAGAACTGCCATCTGACGTGAGGTATAATACCATCTGCGAGTTCTCGGCATGTCCGTCAAGTGTACCCAGTCTCCACTGAGCATCCATATACCTTCTCTGATGTCAAACACCAATGGATATGGGATCATCCATCGCCCGTCATAAGGGTCAAGAAGCGCATACGCTAGTCTACACTGGAGTATCGATGCCCTGTCTCGGTACTCCCACGACTAGGAACATTTGAAGGATGTACTTGGCGAATACACTGTACCTACTAGTATGATCTGCATCATAGTCCTAGTAATCAAGTACTCATCCTAAGGGCTTTATCAACATGTAACAAAGAGACAATCAGAGTACATGTTAAGATAAAGAGTAACCAGATAGCGTACTATCATGTCGAGCAAGAAAGTCCTCCCTATATATGTCCTACCATACACTACAATATACATCGTATATACAGTAATGGCTTCTAGGGCATACATATAACTAACAATCTCCCACTTGCACTAGGGCCATCTGTTGTGGTATCACATACCCAACAATTAGCTGCGGTTGAAGTATCTCATACTCAACCATCCCATAAAAGTCTCTACTGGGAAAAATGTCTTTGTGAGTGGATCTGCGCTGTTGTCCTCTGTGTCTACTCTGCTAACCTCGATCTCCCTGGAGATCAACCATCTCTATGATTAGGTGATACTGCCTAAGAATTATATCTGGATTTCTGATGGGACTGGGGGTTCCTTGGCAAAAGCCACAACTCCATTGTCACACAATGGTAGGAACGAAGTTCATCTCATGAACTTATATATATCCAGACTGCCTCTTTGGTAGTATCTTTGGTAACGATGTATCTTGCCTTTAATCGTCTAGTAAGTCACGGTATCTATCTTGGAACTCTTCTAACATACCGTCCCTCCACTGAGCGTAAAGACAATGCCTGCGACTGACATTCAGTCGTCCTTATCACCCTGGAACCTTTCCAGTGATTCTCCCCAGGATCGATTGATACCATCTCACTACAACTAGTGAGAATCCTAACATCCAATTAGATCTATCCCATAGATCCATTACCCAGGATTTAGGAGGTATCATCTTGATCCTATATGGAGAATCCTTGTGATAAGCGGAGATTGACCGAGCGTAGAATAGGAAACTCCTTCCCTATCAAGAGTATGTTATCCACGTACTCTACGAGGATCACCACCATACTCTCTACTACCTTTTTGTATATACAAGGTTCATCTACCATTTTGATGAAGTCAAACTCTTTGACTACCATATCAAAACAGATGTTCCAACTCCGCGATGCCTGATTTATCACATAAAACATCTTGCACACGTTTCCGCTGCTCCCACTGTCTACGAAGCCCTCTGGCTATGTACTTATAGACGCTCTCTTCTAAATCATCATTTTAGAAAAGCTGTCATGACACCCAACCGCCAGATATCGTAGTCATGGTATGTAGCCGTGGCAAGTAGGATCTGGATGGACTTAAGCATAGTTTTGAAAGTCTCAACTTTTCCATGTACACCAAGTAATCTTCTCAAGATATACTTGCTCCTGATGGGGATTTAACCCTTCAGATAAAGCAACCAAAGTCCATACTTTGTTGGTGTATAAGGATTCCATCTCAGATCGCTAAGCATCCAACCATTCTTACAGAGTCCTACTCCTGTTGGCCAGCTCGAAAATAGTTGGGTCATCATCTCATGATGCAATCCTCGCTCCCACTGTCATAGAGAAACCGAAGTATCTCTCAGGTGGGTGAGGAACCCTACTAGATCGGCGGAGAGGCTGAGCTTCGTTGGTTTTTATTGAATCCTTTGGTTCTACCAAATCATTAGCTACAGTTTGTATAGCTGGAACTCTTTCCAGTTCTACCTCATGACAACTAATTTTTCCACAAGAAATTCCCTTTCACAAAGGTGGCATGTTGAGAAACAAAACATATTTTGTTCCTCTGTTAGGTAGAAGATATTCCCTTGCGTATGCTTAGGATATCCAACAAACTTCCACAGATCTGACTTTGCCTCGAGCTTGTCCGGATTTTTCTTTTAGACTTAGTCCGGACAACCCCAAATCTTAACTTACTTAAGATATGGGCTCTTCCCATTCCATATCACATATGAAGTGGTAGGCAACTGATTTGATTTGAACCCTATTCAATAGGTATGGAGCTTATTAAGAGCATAACTCTCAAAAGGAAATAGGAAACTCAGTAGTACTCATCATAGAGCACACCATATCACATAGGGTGCTATTGCTCCGCCCCGATATACCATCGTGCTATGGTGTATACGGAGGAGTAATGCTGAGAGAGAATCTCATTCTCCTTTAGAATAGTCCAGGAATCTCCGTGCTCAAGTATTCTCCTCCCTGATCTCATCAAAGGACATAATACTTATACCGGTTTTGGTTCTCTACTTCTAACTAAAATTCATTGAATTTCTCAAAAGGTTCAGACTTGTGTTTCAACAGGAACATATGTCCGAATCTTGAGAGATAAACAGTGAATGTAATGAAGTACAAAGAACCAGTCCTGGCATATATAGACAGGGGACCTTACATACATCATCATGTATCAATCCCAAAAGTTCACCAACTCTTTCTCTGTTTCCAATAAACAGAGCTGTGGTCATCTTATCTTTGTGACATGACCGGCAAGTTTCATAAGATGTAAATTCAAACAGATTTAAATATGCATCTAAATGTAACTTCAGCTAGTCAGGTCACGTTGATATGACCTAGTCTACAATGCCTCAAGAAGGATTCGTTCATTTCTGAACTCTTCCTCTTGTGTGTGTTCTGTACACTAAGAACTGTGGTTTGATTTAGAACGTCAATGCTTTTAGATAACGTGCCTGAACCGATCAACTCTTGATATAGGAAATGTTCAAAACATTATCCAACAATACAAAATTATATCCTTCTTTACTAATAAAGGGACTGATATGATGTTGTATATCAGGTTCGGTATCTAATAACATTATTTCAGAATCAATGTATTCTGGTAATACAGGGTGATAACTACCAACAGACTTGGCTGCAACACTTGCACCGTTTCTATCTCATGAAACGTATCACCCGTTCTCAGTTCTTTACCTTTCTATAGCCCATGTAACAGATTACATATGAGGGATCCTAATCCGGTATCTCATACCCAGGATGTAAAGGTTACTGAAAAACAGTTCTCTGTAATGAACACACCCGAAGAAGATGCATCAGCATGCAGTTTCTTCGTTTGGGTGGCACGGGAATTCTTGTAATCCCCTATTTCCTGCTCTGTCTTATAACAATTATAAGTTGGAGCGGGACCAACGTTCCCTAGCGCAGTATAACAAGCGGGTTCGGTCAATACATCCATATTATTATCTTGATTAAGGCGTGATATGGTCGCTACCTGGAGAGAGAGAGAGAAGAAAACACTCAGCGTATGCTCTTGCAAGATTAGATTGGTTATTAATATATCTAATCAGGATGTCTCCCACTGTTTTAATCAAATCTTCGTTCAAACCCTAAAAGGAAAGACTAGCCGGGATTAATTACACCCTACAAGTTCGCCAATCTTTCAGCCAGGCCAGTGCCGGTACTTTGAGGGAGGTTCCCCGTGCTTTCGCACGGACCTAATTAAAATAAACCGCGTTTTCCCTGAGGCATAACCCCGTTGACACCTTTCTAGACACCTACTTGATCGGCTAATTGTACTGTGTAAAACTCTCCCAGGAGTAACTCTTACTCGCAGCGGGTATCGGGATCCAACTATCTTATAGAAGGTATGCAATATTATTGGGAATTTCAACACTTGAAATTCCCAATAATATTTTACCCCAAGCCTCCTATGACCTTGACGAAGGCTAACAAACTATAGGCTGCTAGTCAAGTTCAACCCATCATTTCCTGATTGAATTAAACCCACCCGCACGACCCTTGACAAAGGCCAACAAGGTCACACGACTACCCTAACTCAATCGCATCATATGCTTATACAGATAAGCAGTAATCAGCTACCGCACACTACGCCTTGACAAAGGCCAACAAACACAGCACGAATACTAACTATCGCTTATCTGAAATGACGGAGGGCTACGACATGTTTTTAAGAAAACCCTTTGCGTAATGAACTTGATATCGTTGTAGAATCGAGTGATTTTTAGATGGAATTTTTTTGAGGCCTTTTCTAGTTTTGCTAAAGAGGTCACTCCCGGTGAAGGGATCTCAGCTCTTTCCTTATCGAATAAGGTGCAGGATATTTCACAAATATCACTATTCAAAGTAAGAACTATAGAAGCAATCAAAACACAAACCGAGTGTGTCGCATCTGCTAGTTTTGCTAAAGAGGTCCATCCCGGTGAAGGGATCTCGGCTCTTTCCTTATCGAATAAGGTGCTGGATGTTCTACAAGGAACACCGCTATTCAAAGCAAGAACTAGAGCTACCAGTTTTTAAACAAGTTTCTACAACATCTTTAGGTTTCTTTTATTTCATTAATCTTATTAATGAAGTCCCATTTTATTATGCTTCACAAGCATCACATTTGAAATGAAATCTGCAATATAACATATATCTCATATATATAATAAAAACATTCGTCTCAGGCAGTAATATGATCTCATCACAGAACATTGCAGCAGAAGAACATATATGAAATATTGGATATACTGGGAGGTCCGTGTTTTAATACGAGCCTGTATAAAACACGGATACCACGGTCGCGATGAATAGCAAAACCCACATCCCTAGACCCCTACGAGAGCGGCAAGCAACACTGCCAATTCTAGGGTTAGGAGACCCGATCTCGACTCCTCGAAATGGTCTCCCACTGGACCCTAGAACCCGGTTACTTGTGCTCCCGCCTTGGGTCTACCTAATGCAGAAAAGTAAATAATATACAATGGTGACATCATCCTCAGCCCGGAAGTGCCCCAATAAAAGAATATTACATACAAATGAATTTTACATGAATGAAAAAGAAAATTTCTCATCTCACATAAAACCCCCGGCTATTCAAAACACGACGATCCAATATAACATATCACAGCAACACATAATATCACATATCATCAACGTAAGTAAATATGCGTATCCCAATTGTCGTTAATATATAGCAACGAAACCGGTGATACACCACATATTACACTTACGGTCGCAGAAAAGAAAGTATAAAACTACAACAGTTGGAATCCGCAACCTCCTTAGACATCACATGCCTAACCAAATGAATTCCTTAGACATCGCATGCCTAACAATTATAAACCCCGCATTTTAGTCTCATTATCGAAAACACTTTTCAATATCAAGTCAGGCAATTCAAAAAGATTCCCGATAACCTGATCGAATGCTCGTCGCAAACTTTAGTAGACGGCCACACCCCCGGATGCCGTCGACGTAGTGCACTAAGGAGGAACACCGCTGCCGCAAGCACCCGAATAGATGCTTTTGGCGACAGGGTTCTCCTACAATCACTTGGTCGGGGCTATGGGGCATGGCTATCTATTAAGTTTACCCGGCGAGTATCCGCGTACGCTACGTGATTGCGACGGACTTTTGATCAGATCAAAATCCCGTGGCAACCGATCATCTGAGACTGAACTGCTAGATTTATAGCATTCAAATTAGTTATCACATAACTACTTGTGGATTCCAAATACTGTATCACATTCCAGATAAATAGACAATGTTAAACTTTCCGATTGAATAAACAAGCACCCATGATTTCCATAATAGTTCTCAACACTTGAAATTAGTTTAAAAACATACATCACATGCCACAGTACCAATGGTCCAGCCGTAGAAGGGTCAAGCCAGCGCCTCACATGTGGCAACGCCGTACTGCCACAAACCCTAAGGTTTAGAGGCAGTTCAAGACGGTCACATAATCGAGTTAAGGTTTGTGTTCTTCTAGAGGGTCCACTGCGTTACTTGCACGACTTAGAACGTTCTTAAACTACGGAAAAATCCATCACTTGGAAATTTTCCGGCAGGGGAAAAAGTGAGTTATTGATATCCTTTCGAACTTTTTAACACGTTCTAAAAAATTACCCGGACAAACTAAACGAAGTTATACTTTCCAATCGAATCAACGAGCTCCCAATACAACCCAGAAATCTCAACACTTGAGTAGAATAAAAATTCCCAGAACAATCAGAAAATCTGTACGGATATTACTGTGCAAAAAGAAAACCATAGTTACACTGTAGCGCCGCAGAACCGCCGCACAAGGCATGACTTTACCGCTGTTCCGCGGCTCTTTAATGGGCTTGCTATCTCGTTTTTCACAGATATCCATAAAATTACCTGTTGATTTTTCTGAGCATTTTTAATATGAAAAAATCAACTTTTTGAAAAATTTCCAGAAACTAGGGTTTTACGGGTATTCAGAGTTCGCTCAGATTTTAAACTTCGTCTAGACTTCGCCTAAAGCTCTAGCTTGGCTCTGATACCACTGTAGGGTTACTAGGCACTCTTACAAGGGTTTATTAAGCATCAACCATGCCCGATATAAAATTTAGATGTGCCGAACAACCCTAACCAAGATCTTTAAACTAGAGATTAGGCGAAACAAAGCATGTTAAACACTTTAACATCTAAGAGTTTGGGATTACAGCCTTTGTAGTCCGGTCCTTCACTTCATAAGATCCATATTGAGGTCCCTTCACTGCGATCATCATGTACCCGGACTCTAGAGAGGCTCCAGAAAGAGAATGATGCAAACTTGCTTCTGATCTTCGATAACTAAGATGATCTACCTTGAAGTTTCTTAAACACAAGCTCTCACTCACAAATGAAGTGAACACCCTAATCTAAATGGCTAGGATAGATTAGGATGATGAAGTAGGATTTTAGCTCTCATTTATTTTCTTAATCTCACTCAAAATCATCACTAATGAAAAAGCTAGAAAGCTTTTCCATTTAAAAAGAGAAGGAAGGAGAAGAGCCATTTCTTTTGTGATGAATAATGAAAGTGTTAATATCATTACAAATGCAACCATGGTTAAGTCAAGAAAGACTTAACCATTGTAGAGATCTAACCATAGTAAAGGGTGTGGGTTGGGTTAAGTAAATATCTTGCAAAATATCTAAACTAAATATCTTTGCAAGAAGCAAAATAAAAGTTTCTATAAAAGTTTAACCCAAATCAAACCCTAACCTCGTTTAATCTCCACTAAACATGTTGCATTAGTAATTATAACATGTTACAATATTATATATCACATATATAATATATATTTGTAACAAAATAAAATAATACAATTAACATATATCGCATATATATCAATGTATTACCCGAGTGAGAAAAAGAATCTTTTAGTGAGCTTATATTAGTTAATGTAATTCAATATATCAAATATATAATTATACATTAAATTATCGAATCAACACTTGATCCGATAATCTGGCTATTTCACAAATAACCGACTAATATAATCTATATTAGTTCATCGAATCAACACTTGATCCGATGACCCGGCTATATCACATATACCCGGCCGATATCTAATATCGCGAGAATCTAATACGGTATCACATACACGTATTGTTCTCGGTCCCGCACATATCATATTTGTGCTCCTACTCCGTTTTACTTGAGCCAAGAAACCTCTGTGTAGGACTCTAAAGAATCGTCAATACGCCGGCAGTAGGTGATGATCATATCAAACACCCACAAGCTGCAAGCGGCCAGCTAAAGGTAACAGCCACCTAGGTATTGAGCGATCAGAAGATCAACAAGCAAGCCTGTATATTCTCCTGCGAATCTAATCAGTAACACTCCCGTATAGTCCGGTCTCTTCGTCTGATATGTCGCATAACTCGTCTAGGGGTGGAAAACGTCAGACCCCAGTAGCTTGATAAGTCGTGTCGATATGAGGTCCATAACAGATCGAGAAACTACTGATAACACTTACCAGTAAATCTCAGCAACCGTGGCCAGGGATTTCTAGTTATAGCCAATCGAACACAGCACAACATTAACTCCCTATACCGGGAGAGACGAATCCCCTCCTATCGCTCATTGCCTCCAAATGATTCGAGACTGTACCCAAAAGCCACCTTTTTGCACGCCCTCTTGGACGTGGTATGATGGAAATCAAAGCATAGTGGGAATCACACAAGACTCTATGACGATCTCAGGTCTACAGACTACTCTGTACCAGTGTCACCAGAGAACTGCCATCTGACGTGAGGTATAATACCAACTAGGAGTTCTCGGCGAGCCCGTCCAGTGTACCCAGTCTCTACTGAGCACCCGTATACCTTCTCTGATGTCAAACACCAATGGATATGGGATCATCCATCGCCCATCATATGGGTCAAGAAGCGCATACGCTAGTCTACACTGGAGTATCGATGCCCTGACTCGGTACTCCCATGACTAGGAACATTTGAAGGATGTACTTGGCGACTACACTGTCCCCACTAGTATGATCCGCATTACAGTCCTGGTAGTCAAGAACTCATCCTAAGGGCTTTATCAACATGTAACAAAGAGACAATCAGAGTACATGTTAAGATAAAAAGTAACCAGATAGCGTACTATCATGTCGAGCAAGAAAGTCCTCCCTATATATGTCCTAGCATCCACTACAATATACATCGTATGTACAGTAATGGCCTCTAGGGCATACATATAACTAATAGAGACCAGTAAGCTGACCAACTTCGGATAGAAGACCTCACCCAGATGCGTTGTGAGTTGATTGAGGACGGGAGAGTATTGAGTATTCCTTCGACGGTTGGGACGAGTTCCCGAGGACGTGTTCGGCTAGTGATCTTCTACAGAGTGGTGAAGATACCGAATTCATGATTTCGATTCCGTGTGAGAGACTTCGGATTGGCCGTGGCCGAGAACAGTTGTTGTGCCCAGATAGCATGACGTGACGTCAAAGTGGACGATGATAAAAACGAGTGGAACCTGAGGTTCGCGCGAGATAGCATCCACTACAATATACATCATGCTCTATGATTTTACGCATTGAGATATGTTGTTTTCATGAGATTTCTGGATTTGAGAACCGTGGACATTTTAAAAGAGATTATGTGTTGTTTTAAAAACCCGGTCTCTCTTGATATGATATTTCAATGCGTCCACCATGTGTTTTCTCGGTTCAGAGAGCGACATGTGAAAGCCGGTTCGATGAGGCGGTTGAGGCCGATTGCGGGTACATGGTGAACCTGGTATGGTACCCCGGGGCAAGAAAGGGATGCTGTGTATACAAACGGTGAGCCTGGCAGAGGGACTACTACCTACCGGTGATTGGTTGGGCCTAGCGGATATCCGGAGGATACCGACCGGAGTCGAGAGATGATATGGGCCGATCCCGACCGACGGAGCCCGAGATATGAGGATTTAGGTGTCGATACTGGACACGGGTTTCATGATGTTTTCGGGTGTCGATGTTGGACACCCAGGTTCCATGATTTTGATGTGTCGCGAGGGTCACCGTTGATTTATATCCTCATACTTACTTGCATACAGACATTGATTATATGCTTGGACGAGATCCACATGCATACATACATTGATTATGGTTGGATGAGATCCACATACATACATACACTGATTATCTGGTTGGATGAGATCCACATGCATATATACATTGATTATATGGTTGGACGAGTTCCACGTGCATAACTACATTGATTATATTGTTGGATTATATCCGCATACATATAGGTATTGATTACATTGTTGGCACATATGATGACCCGGTCACCCTAGATATCATAGTATTACCTTTATGATATAGTTGTCGTAGGAGTCGTCGTTTATTCGATTTCTACTTGTAGATGTTTTTTTGCTCACGAGTTGGCAACCCACCCCCGTTGTGGCATAGTTCTTGCAGGTTGGCCGCTTGGATCAGTAGCGGCATCGCTGGTAAACAGTTGCTTTCGGGTGATTGCTTTGGTAGGTGGGACATTTGTATCGTACCCACTCTTGTATTTATATTTCATATTGTATCTAGTCAACTCCATCAATCAAAATTAGTATTTGTATAAGTAATGAGACTTAGTGAGATTGTGGTTGCAAGACTTAAAGCGAGGGGTTTTTCTGCTACATGTCGTTTTGATGTCCTGCTTTACTTTATCTTTGTAGTGATCTTCGCCGTTGGGCATCGTATACTTATATACTGCTTTGCGTGGTTGTGACCCGCCGGTTGGCGAAGAGCTATCTCCCATTTGGGGATGCCATTATTCTTGTTATGTATTTGTGGTTTTGGATCAAAATATACAAAGGAGGTGCTGCCCAAAATTTTTAAAAAGACGAAATACGTTTTTAAACTAGCAAATTTCACTGGCATTTTGACGTTCCTTTTCTATGCATTTAGAAAACTTGATTTCATTATACCTTTATTTCAAAACTTCACCTCCTTTATTTTCTTAAAAAGGTTTGGATTTCTGGGTTTCAGCTTACTGGAATTCCGTTATGCCTTTAGACGTTGCGTGATTCAAGTGCTGGTCACGAGCTAATATTTCGGGTCGTGACAACGACTGTCCCAAACCAATGCATCTATCTATGCAACATATGAATACTCAGCAGCTAACAATCTTTATGCCTTGGCTAAGGCCAACAAACACAGCTTGAATACTATTGAATATTCATATGAAACGACGGAGGGCTACGAATGGTTTTGGAGAAACCGTGAACGTAGTGAACTTGATATAATCGAAGGAACCTGATAGCTTTTAAAAGGAGTGGTTTAAGCTCCGCATTTAAAATTCTAATGTTTTAAAATAACCGAGTGGTTTTAAAATTTGTTCCAACGATTCAGTTTTGGTTTGTTTGCTTTGCATTAATTTAATGCAGTCCCATCAATTAACCTACCATTGTAGAAAACAACGAAAATACAACGTACGCTTATGCCATCCGCATTCGCCACGAGGCCCCGTCATCACCCGTTAGGTTACTTAACTAACGACAGAGCGGGGGCTGGACTAGCGCGGATGCAAAACATAAGCAACGTCTATTATATAATACATATATAATAATATCCATTCGTCAGATGTAATGATAGGCATTCCAGATCATAGATGAACACATTGGATATACTAGGAATTCCGCGTTTCATTTGAGCCTGTAACGAAAGACAGATTCCACGGTCGTGATAAATAGACAAACCCAACCCTAGACCCCTACGGGTGCGGCAAACTACCTGCCAAATACCCGAAGTGAAGCAACCTTCCTCAACAAAGTGAGTAGGCCACTCGGCACTTCAAAGTACCCGTTAGTTTGTGCACCCGACCTTGGGTCTATCCTATGAGCAAAAACAGTAAAAGAAATAATACAACGGTGGCTACAACCTCTACCCGGATGTGCCCAGCAAAATAATATTACATCACTTTACAAATTTATATCGAATGAAAGAATGAAAACCCTCATCTCACATCCCCGGCTATTCATCCACGACGATCCAACAAGTTTATATACACAAACCATCACTACAACGTCATAGATATGTGTAACCCCGACTAATCGACATATAGCAATTAGTCGACGTTTCCAAACACATATATACATCACAAAGATTGTAAAGTAACTACGACATTAGAATTCCGCACACAATTAGCAAACTTAAACAATTTTCCAAGACATTAAAATCCAGTGAGCTAATGTTCAAAAACCGATAGTTTTGAGCCAATTCGGAAGTCCGAATCAAAACGAAACGCGCCCGAACCTTCGCGGGAAGTTAGAGAACGAAATTAACCTCAAGACGGGAGGCCTAGAGGGGGACCCCACCACCGAGGCCACCACAAGGTGGCCAGGGGGTGAGGCATAACCGAAACTGCCCAAGGTGGGGCAGTTTCTGTTGGGTCCCGGCAGCGCCCCGGCCGTCGAAACGCAGCCAAAATGCTGAACAAAAATTTTCTAAACCGGCGCTACCGCTACCCGAATCCCGGATCGACCTTAAACCCTAAACTAGCAAGCTAAGTAAGACTTAGAAAGGTTATACCGAGTTGATCCGTGTCCTTCGGTTTTCATTCCAAGCTCCTAGTGATTCTTTGACGATGTTTGGTTGCCGGTCTTCCTTTGTCTCCGATGATCCACCCGAGGGAAACGGCGCAAGCTCCAACCTCGTCGAAGGAGGTAACCGACGCTCCAAAGTCGCTAGCGATGGAGAGTGGGGGTGTATGAATATGTCACTACAATTTTCACTCTACCATGTGCTCATGGGAGCAACCAAAGAAGAAGAATGGAGGTGATGAAGACTTGGCATGAACCCAAAAATGGTTAAGGCTTTTATGAACTTTTGAGTGAATGAGAGAGAGGGAGAAAAAATGCAAGTGTGAATTAATCAATCAACCAAAATCCACACCCATCATAGTGGCCGGCCACCCCTTTCTCATTCCCACAAAAATGTTTCAATTTTTAATTTCATTAAACAATTCCAAACCATGCCATACACCATGCTTTGACCCATGCCTTGACTTAGTCACCTTTTCCACCTCATTTCCTAATTAATTTTCTAAAGGAAAATCAATAATGAGGTGGCATCTTCTTCCAGAAGCTATTCCGTACAAAATACGGAATACTTCCCGATACATGTACCGAAATACATATATGCGTATTCGTACCAAAATACGAATAGCCGAGAGAAAAAACGAATAGTGAACAATAATACTAGAATACGTATATATAAATACATATATAAATTATTAAATCAAAACCAGATTTAGTAAACTGGCTTAATCTTAAGCCGCTAGTATTATCAACCGTCCAATTAAAGTCTGCGCAGAAAGTGCACATATTTAATCGGACATCTGTATGTATCAACACACCTCATGTACACCATATCGCCTGAACCATGAAAACACTCTGTGTAGGACTCTAAAGACTCGTCAATACGCCGGCAGTGGGTTTAACTACAAGCACGTTAGCAGCACTAGCTGTACGTAACGGCTACCTAGGTATTGAGCGAAAGGGAGGCCGACGTGCAAACTCATGCAGAACCCCTACTGAGCCTGACAGTGAAAATATCCGTACAGTCCGGTCTGTTCATCTAAGAGTATCGCATATCGAGTCTAAGGGGGTGGATAAAGTCAGACCCCTAACAACGTGACATTTAGTGTCGGTATGAAACCCCATCACCGCCTGAGAAACTATCGATCCCGGATCGATAATTCTCGTCCACCGTGGCCACGGATTTATGGTGATGGCCATCCATACACAACGCGACATCAACCCCTAACACCGGGAGAGACGAATCCCCGACGATCCGATCACTGCCTCCATGTGGCTCAGGACTGTACCCAAGTAAAACCTATTTGCATGACTCCTTTGAGCCGTGGTAGGGTAGTAATCAAAGCACGGTGGGAACTCACACGAGACAAATGACGACCTCAGGTCGACAGACTAACCTGTACACATGTCACCTGGGAACTGCTATCTGACAATAGGTATAATACCAACTAGCAGGTTCCCGGTGAGTCCGTCCAGTGTACTCATAACCCAATGAGCACCTGTATACTATCTTAAGTGAACAAACTAACATCAATGGCTTGTGAGACCTGGCCACTGCCCCTCGTCGGGGTCTCGATCAGTATACACTAGTCTACACTGGAGTATCGAAGCCCGATCTCGATACTCCTACGACTAGGGACATTTAAGGATGTGCTTATAGACCCCAACTCCCACATATATGATCGCCATCATAATGCTGGTAGTCAAGCAAGAATCCTATGGGCTTTATCAACTTGATGATAAAGACAAACCAAATAGCATACTATCATCTTGAGTAAGACTGTTTTATCGGTATAGGTCCTCACTCAATCATCATAATCACAAGTCGGCGACTATGATAATTGACTTGAGGGCACTATAGCCAACAATCTCCCACTTTCACTTAAGGCCAATTATTGCGATGTCGCATACTCACAGCCCGTGTGATACCGAACACCCAACTTCTCTACTAATCAGCTTCGCAAAGCCCATTTGTGAAAATGATTGCATTCGAGAAATAGCCTCAGTGAGTGGATACGCTCCAATGTTTCTTTCTATATCTCTGTTAATCTCAACTTCATGGAGAAAGTTATCTTCCGAAATGAGCAATACCTGTCTTAGAATTTTGTCTGTATATCTGATAGGACCCAGTTCACAAATGAACTCCAAATCCAGCAAACTACTTAGACTGTATCATCCACTGAATTTAATCAGTATCCTGCGCCATGCCTTTCCTCAGTATTCGCTTGGACCACCCGTCCAACATACTGTCCCACAAAAGAGGGAAAACTATAACTCTGACAGTCACTCTGTCATCCAGGTCACCTTGGGAGCCTGAAGTGATAACCGTCTCCCAAAGGAGGCTGCCATAATCATTTCCCAAGAACATTCACTTATGTTCAATAACTGCTTCCAAATGTTTCTCCAGGCTTAGATTAATATATCTGCTTATTGCATCTAGTGCAAAAGCAATATCTGGTGTGGTACTTGACATTTCATGATTAACTCAATTGCTTAAGCAAGTGATATGCTAATCATGCAGGTCCCTCTCCCCTTTAGTCTGTAAGACACCTTTAGAGAGGTTGACTCCATCACCTGCAGGTACACCACCATGCCAGGAGTCGTCCATTTAATGTCAAAGTACCCAGATTAGGATACTTCCCAAATCTAGATCTAGGAACAAGAAACCCTGATATTACATCCATATCCTGTGTGGAGAAATAAGTTTGTGAAAATCATAGTACAACCGATCGTAGTATAGGAATATCTCTTCCTGTTAAGTGCATGTCATCCCGAATCCTCGGACATCTCACCCTACTACCTTCTTACCAGATCCATCTCCTATTCTGATGAAGTCAAAACCTATGACTGTCACATCAAAAATAGATGATCTATTTCCGCTATAGCTGCTTTATTTTATAAATAGGGACAAGCAGCTTGCCCACTATGCTTCCGCCGCTCCCACTGACTACTACAACCCTCTGGCAGAGTCATATACATGTGCACTTCTAAATCTAGTTTAGATTGACGCTATACTCATCCTCCTGCCGGGTCTTATAGTCTAGAACAGCAGCAGTGGCAAGTATGGGTAAACAAGAACCTCCTTGTCACCGTCTCTGAGAAGAACGAAGTACCTCTCGGGTGCCTGAGGTTACCCACTAAATCTGCGAAGTGGCTAATGGAACATCAAATACAATTGAATCCTTAGGTCCTATTAAATCTTCAGTGATCGTTTGTGGTTCTGGAATCACTTTCAGTTCAACCATACTCCCACTTTTGTTTTTCTGAAAAAGTCTATTTGACTAAAACTGTGGCGAGTCAAGAACAATATAAATATTGATCTTCCTGATGGTAGAAAGTTAACCCTTGTTAAAGCCCGGGATAACCCACAAACTGCCATTACTGAAATGTGCCTTGAGTTTATCCAGATTCTGGTTTTAAGCATCAGCCGGAAAACTCCCTATACCTTAACATCGTTAAGATATAAATTGATTCTATATATATCTAATATAGAAACAAAAGCACTAATCTAATTTGAACCAGATTCAAAATCTTGCAGCTGTCTCCAGTGCATATTAAAAAAAATGGAAAGAGGACAATCAGCGTTACTCATCTAGGAGTGCATCCACATATGAGTAACCCGAAAGAGAAGCAAATTCTCAAAACCATTACTATCAGCGGAATACCAAACACAAGTATCTACATTATCGACCTTATCGAAGAATCCTGATACTTCCAACAAATGGTTCTCTACTTCATTCTTATACCTATAACTTCTCAATATCTAGACCTTGCATTTCAACGAAATACATGTCTAGAACTGGAGAAGTCACAAGTAAACAGAATATAGTACGAGTACCAACCCCATTGTCCTAACGAACACTGGACAACACACAATACATTGTATAACTCCCCTGAGTCCAATAACTCAAACTCTGTGCGTCGTAGGTTCAAAAACTGTACTTTGGTTAAGAAGAGTTACACCGCTGTTGAATGCACCTTACCTAATCACCAACTGATATAGGTAAGTGTTATAGACACAATATCAAAAAGTTATATCTCACTTTATAAAATAAATGTACAGATATATCAGTTTGAAATTGGTGCATAACAACGGATATTCAAAACCAAATATTTGCCATTCGGCAAAAACCAGATGATTTTCTCAAATATCACCAATTACAACGAATTCCGCTATAATGAGGATCTAATCACCCAATTCCCAATATCTTACTCCCACTCATCATCTGTAATAACATACAGATATGAGAAACTGATCTGGTAAATACATACCCTGGAGTTGGTTTCCAACTGGGAAAACAGTTATCAATTAACATCGCACAGTGAAACTGAAACATGAAAATGTTTCGAAGGGGTTTACTGGTATTCCTAGTAACGCATCTTCCACTATCTTGATTCATGACAGTAACCATATACTATACCTGCCCTCACCGCAATCCCGTTATTATGTCTTTACTTATTACCTTCTGTACACCTTCTTTAGGCTAACTGGTTTTCTTCTTTCCCTACCCTTCGGCACCAGCCTAAGGTTTGGAAGAAGACTATCCAATAAGCGTAATAGGTGTACTCTCCTAATCCTAGGAGCCCTCGCAACGTGAGAGAAGGTAATGGGAAAAGACATCTGAATAATCCTATCTTTTCTCTCCAGAACCAGAATCCATCCTCGAAAAGGTTCCTTCGAGTTCGTATATAACCATACGATAGATTTATCCAATGGAAGTGGATATCCATGTAGGGTTCCTAGGCACTCTAATGGAGTCTCACAAGTGATCAAACATGCCCAATTGAAATTTTACGGTGCCGAGAAACCCTAGACTACGGATCGTTAACTAGATAAATAGGCGAAGCAAGCATGTAATCGAATTAAATGCTAAGGGAAAGTGACTACAACCTTTGTAGATCCGGTCCACCACTTCCTAAGCTCCGCGATGATCTCCCTCCGCTGTCCAAATCAAACCCTTGACTCTAGCATTGGCATCATCGAAGAATAGGCAGGCTTGATCGTCGGTTCGATGCCGAAGATGATCTACGTCGAAGCATCACAAGAACAAGCTCCAACTTCACCAAGCTTTGAAAACTTGTGAAGTAAACACCCTATACAACATGGTAAGAGGTAGAGGATGAAGAAATAGGAAGTGGGTAGACTTTAGTTTTGGATTTCTCACTAGTTTTCATCACTTGCCATTGGAGTAGCAAGCTTTCTCTTTTGTTGAAGAAGATGAAGAAGAAGAAGAAGATATGATGAGTTAATTAAAAAAGAAAATAAAAAGAATACTTATCATAACTTCAACCATGGTTTAGTGTAGAGATTTAACCAAGGTTTAGAAGAGTGGTTAGGGTTAAAGAAGAGACAAGAATGGTAGACTTTTTCAAAGCTTCAAGAAGCTTCAAAGAAAAGACAAACTAAGCCACCATTTCCTTTTTCTCTTTATCTTTTCCAAAACAATAATAAATGGATAAATAAATAAGAGAAAAGAAACCCTAACCATTCACTAAACATGGTTTAATCTTTACACAAACCCAAAAGAGCAAGTATCATCAAATATGATACAATCTTGTGCACAAAATTATATCACATATACAATGTGTACAAACCAAGTGAGTAAATCCATTTAAAGTGAACCAATACTAGTTAATGCAAAGTAATATATCAAATATATAATTATACATTAAATCATTAAATCAACACTTGATTCAATGATCCGGTTATATCGCATATAACCGGCTAGTATCCAATGTATCGGCTTATCGAATCAATCCTTGATTCGATAACTAGGTTATATCGCATACAACCATTCGACACATTCATCGCGAGAATGAAATATGGTATCATATACACGCATTATTCTTGGTCCCGCACATATCTCATATGCGCTCCTATTTCGTTTCGCTTGAGCCAGGAAACCTCTGTGTAGGACTCTAAAGACTCGTCAATACGCCGGCAGCGGATGATGATCATATCAAACACCCACAAGCCGCAAGCGGTCTGCTAAACGTAACTGCCACCCGGGTATTGAGCGATCAGAAGATCGACGAGCAAGCCCGCTCATACTCCTGTGAATCCAACCAGTAACACTTACCGTATAGTCCGGTCTGTTAGTCTGATATGTCGCATATCTCGCCTAGGGGTGGTAAACGTCAGACCCCAGTAGCTTGATAAGTCATGCCGACGTGAGGTCCATAACATTCGTGAAACTACTGATAACACTTATCAGTAGGTTACTGCAACCCTGGCCAGGGATTTCCTGTTATGGCCAGTCGAGCATAGCACAACATCAACCCCCAATACCAGGAGAGACGAATCCCCTCCTATCGCTCATTGCCTCCATGTGAATCGGGACTGTACCCAAAAACCACCTGTTTGCACGACTCAGTAGAGCCGTGGTAGGGTGGAAATCAAAGCACAGTGGGAGACACATAAGACTCTATGACGATCTCGGGTCAACAGACTAAGCTGTACCAGTGTCACCAGAGAACTGCCATCTGACGTGAGGTATAATACCATCTGGGAGTTCTCGGCGAGTCCGTTCAGTGTACCTAGTCTCCACTGAGCACCCGCATACCATCTTCGATGTCAAACACCAATGGATATGGGATCATTCATCGCCCATCACATGGGTCGAGAAGATATACGCTAGTCTACTCTGGAATATCGATGCCCCATCTCGATATTCCCATGACTAGGAACAATGAAGGATGTACTCATTGACTACCCAGGCCCCACTAGTATGATCTACATCATAGTCCTGGAAGTCGAGTACACATCCTAAGGGCTTTATCAACATGTAATCAGAGAGACAGAAAGTATACATGTTAAGACAAAGTGCAACCAGATAGCGTACTATCATGTCGAGCAAGAAAGTCCTTCCTATATATGTCCCAGGATCCACTACAATATACATCCAATGTACAGTAATGGCCTCTAGGGCATACATATAACTAACAATCTCCCACTTGCACTAGGGCCATCTGTAGCAGTGGTTGCAGTATCACATACTCAACCATCCCCTAAAAGTCTCTCTTTGGGAAAAAGGCCTTCGTTAGTGGATCCGCCGTGTTGTCCTCTGAGTCTTCTCTCCTAACCTCGATCACCCTGGAGATCAACTATCTCCATGATCAGGTGATGCTGCCTCAGAATTTGTCTGGGTCACTGATGGGACCAGGGTTCCAGGGCCAAAGCCACACTCCATTGTCATACAATGGAAGGAACCTAGTTCATCTTATGAACCAATATACACCCAAACTTCCTCTTTGGTAGTATCTTCAATAGCGATGTTACCAGCCTTTATCGTCTAGTTTGCCCTGTGACTGACATTCAGTCGTCTTTATCACCCTGGAACACTTCCAGTGATTCTCCCCAGGATCGATTGATACAATCTCACTATACCTAGTGAGAACCCTAATATCCCTTTAGATCTATCTCATAGGTCCAAATCTCAGGATTTAGGAGGTATCATCTTTATCCTATTTGGTGAATCCTTGTGATAATAGGAGATTGATCGATCGTAGTATAGGAAACTCTTTTCCTATCAAGAGTATGTTGTCTACGTACAATACGAAGATGACCACCTTACTCTCTACTACCCTTTTGTATATACAAGGTTCGTCTACCATTTTGATGAAGTCAAACACTTTGACTATCACATCAAAACAGACGTTCCAACTCCGCGATGCCTGCTTCATTATGTAAAGCAACTTGCACACGTTTCCGCTGCTCCCACTGTTTACGAAGACCTCTGGCTGTGTTCTTATAGACGTTCTCTTCTAAATCAGTATTTAGAAAAGCAGTCATGGCACCCAACCGCCAGATATCGTAGTCATGGTATGTAGCCGTGGTAAGTAAGATCTGGACAGACTTAAGCATAGCTACTGGAAAAAGGTTTCATCATTATCCACGCCTGGTCGATGACGAAAACCTTTAACAAGTCTAGCTTTGAAAGTCTCAACTTTTCCATCTAAACCAAGTAATCTTCTCAAGATATACTTGCTCCTGATGGGGATTTAACCCTTCAGATATAGCAGCTAAAGTCCATACTTTGCTGGTGTACATGGATTCCATCTCAGATCGCTAAGCATCCAGCCATTCTTACAGAGTCCCTACTCTTGATGCCCTGCTCGAAATTAGTTGGGTCATCATCTCATGATGCAATCCTTGCTCCCACTGTCATCGAGAAACCGAGGTATCTCTCAGGCGGATGAGGAACCCTACTAGATCGGCGGAGAGGCTGAGGTTCGTCGGGAACTATAGAATCTTATGGTTCTGTCAAATCATCAACTGCAGTTTTGTATAGCTGGAACCTTTCCAGTTCTACAGAACTGATCCTGCCTCGATCTTGTCCGGATTTTGCTTTAAACATAGGCCGGACAACCCCAAATCTTAACTCGCTTAAGAGATGGGTTCTTCCCATACCATATCTTATATGGAGTGGTAGGCAGTGATTTGATTCAAACCTAATTCAATAGGTATGCAGCTTCTCAAGTGCATAACCCCAAAAGGAAATAGGTAACTCAGTAATACTCATCATAGAGCACACCATATCTAATATTGTGCAATTGCTCCGCCCTGATACACCGTTGTGCTGTGGTGTATTCAGAGGAGTAACACTGAGAGAAAATCTCATTCTCCTTTAGAATAGTCCAGGAATTCTATGCACAAGTATTCTCCTCCCTGATCTTATCATAGGACATAATACTTATACCCGTATTTTGGTTCTCTACTTCTAACTTATATTCTGTGAATATCTCAAAAGGTTCGGACTTATGTTTCAACAGGAATATATGACTGAATCTTGAGTGATTATCAGAGAATATAATGAAGTATAAAGAACCAGTCCTGGCATGTGTAGACAGGAGACTTTACATACATCATCACGTATCAGTCCCAAGAGTTCATTAACTCTTTCTCGGCTTCCAGTAAGCAGAGCTGGTGTCATTATATCTTTGTGACATGACTGGCAAGTTTCACAAGATGTAAATTTAAACTGATTTAAATATGCATCTAAAATGTAACTTCAGCCAGTCGGGTCGCATTGATATGACCTAGTCTACAATGCCTCAAGAATGATTCGTTCATTTCTGAACTCTTCCTCTTATGTGTGTTCAGTATACAAGGAACTGTAGTTTGATTTAGAACGTCAATGCTTTTAGATGACGTGCCTGAACCGATCAACTTTTGATATAGGAAATGTTCAAAACATTATTCATCAATACAAAATTATATCATTTCTTTACTAATAAAGAGACTGATATGATTTTGTATATCAGGTTCGGTATCTAATAGCATTTGTTCAGAATCAATGTATTGGTAATACAGGGTGACAGTGACCAACAGACTTGGCTGCAACACTTGCCCCATTTTCTGCCTCATGAAACTTATCATCCGTTCTCAGTTTTTCTACCTTTTTGTAGCCCTATGTAACATATTACATATCTGGGATCCTGATCCGGTATCATATACCCAGGATGCAGAGGATACTGAGAAACAGTTCTTTGTAATGAACACACCCGAAGGAGATGCATCTCATGCACTTTCTTCGTTTGGGCGGCATGGGAATCCTGGCATTCCCCTATTTCCTGCTCTGTCTTATAACAATTATAAGTTGGAGCGGGACCAACGTTCCCCAGCTCAGTATAACAAGCGGGTTCGGTCAATACATCCATATTATTATCTTGATTAAGGCGTGATATGGTCGCTACCAGGAAAGAGAGAGAAGAAAACACTCAGCGTGCGCTTTTGCAATATTAGATTGGTTATGTATTTTATCTAATCAGGATGGCTCCCACTGTTTTTATCAAATCTTCCTTCAAACCCTAAAAGGAAAGACTAGCCGGGATTAATTACACTCTACAAGTTCGCCAATCTTTCAGCCAGGCCAGTGTCGGTACTTTGAGGGAGGTTCCCCGTGCTTTCGCACGGACCTAATTACAGTAAACCTCGTTTTCCCAGAGGCGTAACCCCGTTGACACCTTTCTAGACACCCACTTGATCGGCTAATTGCAAAGTGCAAAACTCTCCCAGGAGTAACAATTACTCGCAGTGGGTATCGGGATCCAACTATCACATAGAAGGTATGCAATCTCATTGCAAATTTCAACACTTGAAACTCCCGATAAAGGTTTTTACCCCTAGCACCTATGACCTTAACTATGGTCAACAAATCATAAGTACTAGTCAAGTTCTACCCGTCATTTCGTGATTAATCAGACCCACCCACATGACCCTTAACTAAGGTCAACAAAGTCACGCGACTGTCCTAACTAATCGCATCATATGCAGTGTAGGAAGACATCACTTAGCTACCGTACACTGTGCCTTGACTATGGTCAACAAACACAGCACGAATACTAAGTACTCTACTTGCTAAAATGACGGAGGGTTGCGAATGGTTTTTGTGAAAACCTTTAACGCTTTGAACTTGATCTCGTTGCGGAATCAAATGGTTTTTAAATGGAATGTTTTTGAGGCTTTTCTAGTTTTGCTAAAGGGGTCACTCCCGGTGAAGGGATCGTCGGCCCTTTCCTCGTCGAATGAGGTGCGGGATATATCATATATATCACTGTGCAAAGCAGAAACTATAGAAGCAATCAAAGGACAAACCGAGTGTGTAGCATCTGCCAGTTATTGCTAAAGGAGTCACTCCCGGTGAAGGGATCTCGGTCCTTTCCTTATCGAATAAGGTGCAGGATGTTCTACAAGGAACACCACGATGCAAAGCAAGAACTGTAGCTACCTGTTTTATTTTGAAATTCGATTCCACAACATCAATTAGGTATATTTTCTTTCATTAATCTCATTAATAAATATCCCATCAATCAAGTCCACCTAATCATCACAGATAAATATAACGTACGCTTATGCCATCCGCATTCGCCTCGATGTCCCGTCTGCACCGTTAGGTTAGGTAACTAACGCCAGAGCGAGGCAGGGCTAGCGCGGGTGTAAAACATAAGCAACGTCTATATAATATATCGTATATACTATATATAATATCTGTCACATAACATCACATGATCACAGATAAAACACAGCAGAAGAAACATATGAAATATTGGATATACTAGGACGTCCGTGTTTTCAATACGAGCCAGTATAAAACACGGATTCCACGGTCGTGATGAATAGCCAATCCCACACACCTAGACCCCTACGAGAGCGGCAAGCAACCCTACCAATTCTAGGGTTAGGAGACCCGGACTCGACTCCTCGAGTTGGTCTCCCACTGGACCCCAGAACCCGGTTACTTGTGCTCCCCTCCTTGGGTCTATCCTAGTGCAGAAAAGTAAATAATATACATCAACGGTGACAACTTCCGCAACCTGGAAGTGCCCCAATAAAAGAATATTACATACAAGTTTTTACATGAATGAAAATGAAAAAAACTCATCTCACATAAAAACCCCCGGCTATTCAAACACGACGATCCAATATAACATATCCAGCAACACATAACATCACATGTCATCAACGTAAGTAAATATACGCATCCCAATTGTCGTTGACATATAGCAACGAAACCGGCTATATCACATATTACACTTACGGTCACAGAAAAGAAAGTCTAAAACTACAACAGTTGGAATCCGCAACCACCTCAGACATCGCATGCCTGATCAAATGAATTCTTTAGACATCGCATGCCTAACAATTATAAACCCCGCATTTTAGTCTCATTATCGAAAACACTTTTCAATATCAAGTCGGGCAATTCAACAGGATTCCCGACATTCTGATCGAATGCTCGTCGCAAACTTTAGTAGGCGGCCGCACCCCTAACGCCGTTGACGAAGTGCACCAAGGCGGAACACCGCTACCGGGAGCACCCGAACGGATGCTTTCGGCGACGGGGTTCTCCTACAGTCACTTGGTCGGGGCTATGGAGTGAGGCTGTCTATTAAGTTTACCCGGCGAGTATCCGCGTACGCTATGTGATTGCGACGGACTTTTGATCACATCAAAATTCCGTGGCAACCGATCAAGTAAGACTAAACTGCTATGTTTATAACATTCATTCCGTTATCTCATAACTATTTGCGAATTCCAATTATTGTATCACATTCCGGATAAATAGAAAATGCTAAACTTTTCGATCGAACAATCGAACACCCAAGTTTTCCCGATACAGCTCAACACATGAAATAAGTCTAACAACATTCAGTTCGTGCCTCAGTACCAACGGTCCAGCCGTAGAAGGGTCAAGCCAACGCCTCACATGTGGCACGCCGTACTGCCCCAAACCCGAAGGTTCAAAGGGCAGTTCAAGACGGTCACATAATCGAGTTAAGGTTTGTTGTCTTCTAGAGGGTCCATCGCGTTACTTGCACTACTTAGAACGTCGTTAAACTACGGAAAAATCCATCAATTGGAAAATTCCCAACAGTGGAAAACTTGGGTATTTATATCCAGTCGAACTTTTTAACATATTCTAAAAATACCCGGAAAAACACACCGACAAAATTAGACAGTCCGATCGAATATACAGAGTCCCCAATACAACTTAGAAAATGCAACTCTGGGAAAAATTATTAAAAAACCCCAGGAAAACCAGCACAGACAACTAAGAATTACTGTGCAAAATTGGATGCACATAACGACAAAATGGCCGCGGAACCGCCGCACGAGCCATGCTCGTGCCGCGGATCCGCGGCTCTTTGATGGAATTACTCCATCGAAATTCACAGTAATTCTTAAATTAGCCTGCTGATTTTTCTGGATATTTTTAATGTGGAAAAATCCTCGAAAGTAAAAAATGTACAGAGAGCATATTCAAAGTCGGGGTTTTGAGTCGATCGGACTTCTAACTCCGTCAGGACTTCGTCTAAGGCTCTATCTAGGCTCTGATACCACTGTAGGGTTCCTAGGCACTCTAATGGAGTCTCACAAGTGATCAAACATGCCCAATTGAAATTTTACGGTGCCGAGAAACCCTAGACTACGGATCGTTAACTAGATAAATAGGCGAAGCAAGCATGTAATCGAATTAAATGCTAAGGGAAAGTGACTACAACCTTTGTAGATCCGGTCCACCACTTCCTAAGCTCCGCGATGATCTCCCTCCGCTGTCCAAATCAAACCCTTGACTCTAGCATTGGCATCATCGAAGAATAGGCGGGCTTGATCGTCGGTTCGATGCCGAAGATGATCTACGTCGAAGCATCACAAGAACAAGCTCCAACTTCACCAAGCTTTGAAAAATTGTGAAGTAAACACCCTATACAACTTAGCAAGAGGTAGAGGATGAAGAAATAGGAAGTGGGTAGACTTTAGTTTTGGATTTCTCACTAGTTTTCATTACTTGCCATTGGAGTAGCAAGCTTTCTCTTTTGTTGAAGAAGATGAAGAAGAAGAAGAAGATATGATGAGTTAATTAAAAAAGAAAATAAAAAGAATACTTATCATAACTTCAACCATGGTTTAGTGTAGAGATTTAACCAAGGTTTAGAAGAGTGGTTAGGGTTAAAGAAGAGACAAGAATGGTAGACTTTTTCAAAGCTTCAAGAAGCTTCAAAGAAAAGACAAACTAAGCCACCATATCCTTTTTCTCTTTATCTTTTCCAAAACAATAATAAATGGATAAATAAATAAGAGAAAAGAAACCCTAACCATTCACTAAACATGGTTTAATCTTTACAAAAACCCAAAAGAGCAAGTATCATCAAATATGATACAATCTTGTGCACAAAAGTATATCACATATACAATGTGTACAAACCAAGTGAGTAAATCCATTTAAAGTGAACCAATACTAGTTAATGCAAAGTAATATATCAAATATATAATTATACATTAAATCATTAAATCAACACTTGATTCAATGATCCGGTTATATCGCATATAACCGGCTAGTATCCAATGTATCGGCTTATCGAATCAATCCTTGATTCGATAACTAGGTTATATCGCATACAACCATTCGACACATTCATCGCAAGAATGAAATACGGTATCATATACACGCATTATTCTCGGTCCCGCACATATCTCATATGCGCTCCTATTTTGTTTCGCTTGAGCCAGGAAACCTCTGTGTAGGACTCTAAAGACTCGTCAATACGCCGGCAGCGGATGATGATCATATCAAACACCCACAAGCCGCAAGCGGTCTGCTAAACGTAACGGCCACACGGGTATTGAGCGATCAGAAGATCGACGAGCAAGCCCGCTCATACTCCTGTGAATCCAACCAGTAACACTTACCGTATAGTCCGGTCTGTTCGTCTGATATGTCGCATATCTCGTCTAGGGGTGGTAAACGTCAGACCCCAGTAGCTTGATAAGTCATGCCGACGTGAGGTCCATAACATTCGTGAAACTACTGATAACACTTACCAGTAGGTCACTGCAACCCTGGCCAGGGATTTCCTGTTATGGCCAGTCGAGCATAGCACAACATCAACCCCCAATACCGGGAGAGATGAATCCCCTCCTATCGCTCATTGCCTCCATGTGAATCGGGACTGTACCCAAAAACCACTTGTTTGCACGACTCAGTAGAGCCGTGGTGGGGTGGAAATCAAAGCACAGTGGGAGACACACAAAACTCTATGACGATCTCGGGTCAACAGACTAAGCTGTACCAGTGTCACCAGAGAACTGCCATCTGACGTGAGGTATAATACCATCTGGGAGTTCTCGGCGAGTCCGTTCAGTGTACCCAGTCTCCACTGAGCACCCGCATACCATCTTCGATGTCAAACACCAATGGATATGGGATCATCCATCGCCCATCACATGGGTCGAGAAGATATACGCTAGTCTACTCTGGAATATCGATGCCCCGTCTCGATATTCCCACGACTAGGAACAATGAAGGATGTACACATTGACTACCCAGGCCCCACTAGTATGATCTACATCATAGTCCTGGAAGTCGAGTACACATCCTAAGGGCTTTATCAACATGTAATCAAAGAGACAGAAAGTATACATGTTAAGACAAAGTGCAACCAGATAGCGTACTATCATGTCGAGCAAGAAAGTCCTTCCTATATATGTCCCAGCATCCACTACAATATACATCCAATGTACAGTAATGGCCTCTAGGGCATACATATAACTAACAATCCATAGTGATACGGAGTGTCCTAGAGCAAAGCAAAGTGGATGTAGGAATGGCAGGGGTATACATGGTCTTTGTCGTTAATGATGGTGATCGCAATTTCCTTTGCCATTATTCTAATCCTTTTATATGCCTTTACTTATTATCTTCTGTACACCATAGTTAAGCTTGTTGGTTTTCTTCCTTCCCTACCGTTCGGCACCTGCCTATGGTTTGGAAGAAGACTATCCAATAAGCTCAATAGGTGTACCCTCTCCTAATCCTAGGAGCCCTCACAACCTGAGAGAAGGTAAAGAGAAAAGACAACTGAATAAACCTATTCAATCTCCCCAGAACCGGAATCCGTCCTCGAAAAAGTTCCTTCGAGTTCGTATATAACCATACGATGGATTTATCCAATGGAAGTGGATGTTCGTAATAATACGGGGTGTTCTGGAGAAATGCAAAGGTGATATAGAAGTGGCAATGATGTATGCGACACCGTGACATTCCAAAAGCCAATGTGTTTTAAGATGGTTCGGTCAACTTGGTTTCATGAGTTTTAGTCAATGGTCGGGTCATCGTCGCAGCCAAAGAGAGAGAGAGAGAAGAAACACTCAGCGCGCACTCTAACCTAGATCAGAATGGTTAATCACTTTATCTAATCTGGATGGCTCCCACTGTTTCCTTGAATTCTCCTCCAAAACCCAAAAGGAGAATTAGTCAGAATCACCCGAGGAGTAATCCTACTCATCAGTGGGAATCGGGATCCAACTATCATCGTATGATAACTTGATGGATACCACTCAAGTCACCACACTCCAGAAGGTATGCGCAAGCCTGGCAAGTTTCCTGTATGTTTGAAACTCCCGATATGATTTTTACCCCAAGCGGCTTATGACCTTGACAGAGGTCAACATATCATAAGTCGCAAGTCAAATTCAACCCGTCATTGTCCTGGATTAACTTTGACCCACCCGCACGAGCCCTTGACAGAGGTCAACATGACCGTGCGACTGTCCTAAATAATCACATATCTATGCAACAAACAAGCATTACCCAGCTACCAAGCACTGTGCCTTGACAGAGGTCAACATACACAGCATGAATATTAAGTAATACCTTTAAGAAATGATGGAGGGCTACGACTGGTGTTTGGCGAAAAACCTTTAACGTAATGAACTTGATATCGTTGAAGAAATCCAAGTGGTTTTATAAATATATAGTGGCGAAAACTTTTGGTAAAGAGGTCACTCCCGGTGAAGGGATCTCGGCTCTTTCCCCGTCGAATGGGGTGCAAGATATCCCAAAACTGAATACCACGATGCAAAGCAAAAGTAATCGACTATAGTGAAGTTATTATGTTGACGAAAACTTTTACTCAAGGGGTCACTCCCGATGAAGGGATCTCGGCCCTTGCCTCGTCGAATGAGGTGCAGGATATTCCAAAATGAATACCACGGTGCAAAGCAAAAGAGAACGTCTGTAATGTCATTTTTTAAAAACTTGGTTGCAACAACATCATATATTGGTTTGTTTTATCCTTGCATTGATAAGAATCTATGCAGTCCCATCAATTAATCACACCAGAAAAGAATGAAAATAAAATGTACGTATATGCCATCCGCATTCGCCACTGGGTCCCGTCATCACCCGTTAGGTTACTTAACTAACGACAGAGCGGGGATTGGGCTAGCGCGGGTGCAAAACATATACAACATCTACTAGTATATATAAATATATATATAACATTCGTCCCTGGCATGATATAAAGCAACATCACAGAAGCAATACAGAATCGTGGATAATCTGTAGCCCTGGGTTTTACTTGAGCCGCAAGTGAGACCCGACGTTCCCTGTCGTGTGGATAGCCTGTGCAATGAAAACTAGACCCCTACGAGCGCGGCAAGTTACCTGCCAAAACTAGAAGTGAGGCAGCCCCCTTCAGCAACGTGAAGGGACCACCCACCACTTCACGGAATCCGGTAACTTGGGCACCCCTCCTGGGTCAACCTATACCCCTTACGAGTGCGGCGAACAGCCCGCCAATTCTAGAGTAAGGTCCCCTCCATCCCAACGCCATGAGATGCGGACCCGTTGCCCTCTAGAATCCGGCTATTCGTGCACCCCACCGCGGGGTAATCCTAGTACAAAAAAGAAAATAATATACAAGGGTAACATCGACCTCAGCCCGGTCGTGCCCCAAAAGAATAATATACAAACTGGCAGTGACGGCAGTCCACATGTTGGATGCTCGCCCCGCAATTTCAAATGTACAAATGAAATTGAAACTGTACTAACATTGCACCATAGCTATCCACCACGACGATCCAACTAACATCACAGCACAACACAGAACATCAACGTGAATGTCACGTTCGCAAACCCGTCTAAAAGAACATAAAGCAATTAGACGAGTTTACCGATCAAATGGCATTCACGGTCGCAGATAGAAATGTATGTACTGTTAAACGCACACTTAAAATATCGATCGAATAAGTTCCAAATTGGCCCTAATAGCAAAACCAACACTTCACCGAAACCTGGGCCAAAACAGAATATCACAAAAAACACAATTTAACATCAAGGGGCTACAGTAAAAATTTGGAAGCCCGTCGCTACTAAGTAGCTGCGGAACCGCCGCCAATGGGGAGGGGGCGTAATGTGGCGGTTCCGCGGCGCTTTGGAAGCTTCAGGAGACCAAATTTTTTCTGTACCCTACTAAAAGCCTGCACGGATTTTTAAGCCAATGGAAAATATTTTTTGACCACTTTTGAAAATCGGCAGAAACTATAAAAATGGAATCGTGATTTCGGTAAAATCCGTCGATCGATCTTTTAACCACGTATAAGCAAGCTAGTAAGGGGTTTAAATGGTGGCTCTGATACCATGTTGGGTCCCGGTAGCGCCCCGGCCGTCGAAACGCGGCCAAAATGCGGAACAAAAATTTTCTAAACCGGCGCTACTGCTACCCGAATCCCGGATCGACCTTAAACCCTAAACTAGCAAGCTAACTAAGAGTTAGAAAGGTTATACCGAGTTGATCCGTGTCCTTCGGTCTTTATTCCAGATCCGTGTCCTTCGGTCTTTATTCCAAGCTCCTAGTGATCCTTTGATGATGTTTGGTTGCCGGTCTTCCTTTGTCTCCGATGATCCACCCGAGGGAAACGGCGCAAGCTCCAACCTCGTCGAACGAGGTAACCGATGCTCCAAAGTCGCTAGCGATGGAGAGTGGGGGTGTATGAATATGTCACTACAATTTTCTCTCTACCATGTGCTCATGGGAGCAACCAAAGAAGAAGAATGGAGGTGATGAAGATTTGGCATGAACCCAAAAATGGTGAAGGCTTTTGTGAACTTTTGATTGAATAAGAGAGAGGGAGAAAAAATGCAAGTGTGAATTAATCAATCAATCAAAATCCACACCCATCATAGTGGCCGACCCCCCTTTCTCATTCCCACAAAAATGTTTCAATTTTTAATTTCATTAAACAATTCCAAACCATGCCATACACCATGCTTTGACCCATGCCTTGACTTAGTCACCTTTTCCACCTCATTTCCTTATTAATTTTCTAAAGGAAAATCAATAATGAGGTGGCATCTTCTTCTAGAAGCTATTCTGTACAAAATACGGAAAACTTCCCGGTACATATACCGAAATACATATACGCGTATTCGTACCAAAATACGAATAGCCGAGAGAGAAAACGAATAGTGAACAATAATACTAGAATACTTATATACAAATACATATATAAATTATTGAATCAAAACAAGATTTAATAAACTGGCTTAATCCTAAGCCGCTAGTATTATCAACCGTCCAATTATAGTCTGCGCTGCAAGAGCACATATTTAATCGGACATCTGTATGTATCAACATACCTCATGTACACCATATCGCCTGAACCGTGAAAACCCTCTGTGTGGGACTCTAATGACTCGTCAATACGCCGACAGTGGGTTTAACCACAAGCACGTCAGCGGCACTAGCTGTACATAACGTCTACCCAGGTATTGAGCGAAAGGGAGGCCGGCGAGCAAACTCATGCAGAACCCCTACTGAGCCTGACAGTGAAAATATCCGTAAAGTCCGGTCTGTTCGTCTAAGAGTATCGCATATCGAGTCTAAGGGGTGGATAAAGTCGGACCCCTAACAACGCGATATTTAGTGTCGGTATGAAACCCCATCACCGCCTGAGAAACTATCGATCCCGGATCGATAATTCTCGTCCACCATGGCTACGGATTTATGGTGATGGCCATCCGTACAAAACGCGACATCAACCCTCAATACTGGGAGAGACGAATCCCCGACGATAAGATCACTGCCACCATGTGGCTCGAGACTGTAACCAACTAAAACCTGTTTGCACGACTCCTTTGACCCATGGTAGGGTAGTAATCAAAGCACAGTGGGAACTCACACGAGATAAATGATGACCTCAGGTCAGGTCGACAGACTAACCTGTACACATGCCACCTGGGAACTGCTATCTGACAATAGGTATAATACCAACTAGCAGGTTCTCGGTGAGTACGTCCAGTGTACTCATAACCCAATGAGCACATGTATACTATCTTAGGTAAACAAACTAACACCAATGGCTTGTGAGACCTGGCCACCGCCCCACGTCGGGGTCTCGATCAGTATACACTAGTCTAGACTAGAGTATCGATGCCCGATCTCGATACTCCTACGACTATGGACATTTAAGGATGTGCTTATAGACCCCAGCTCCCACATATATGATCGCCATCATAATGCTGGCAGTCAAGCAAGATCCTATGGGCTTTATCAACATGATGATAAAGACAAACTAGATAGCATATTATCATCTTGAGTAAGAATGTTTTATCGGTATAGGTACTCACTCAATCATCATAATCACAAGTCCGCGACTATGATAATTGCCTTGAGGGCACTATAGCCAACAATTTCGGGTGCCCACCGCCAAGACCACCTTGTAGTGGTCTTGGGAAGTGGGCCTAGCCGTTCGACCCCCCTCGGAGTGTCTACGGGGTGTGCACGCTCCACTCTGCGGCTTCTCGGTTCAAACCGTGAGCCCGCGGGGTTTGCAAACAACTCAAAACATCATTTTAGAAAACTGTTTTTCGGCAGTTTTTGTGCGACAAAAACCGGCGGAATTCTAACATCGCTGCAATCTATGTATGGTTTATGAGAGGCTCTGATACCACTGTATGTTGATGTCGTGCACCCTACGTGTTCCCGGGGTGGCAGAATTTGCAAAATAATGATTTTTACGGGCTTCGCAACACCGACTAGAACCAGGGATCGTCCATAAACCCTAGCTAGCAAACTACAAGAGGTTTAACTACTCAGAAAGAATGTTATACTTTATGATAAATGTCCTTCGGGTCCTCACCGCTGTCCTCCTCGTCGTCGTAGGCTCCAAGGATCGATCTGGATCATAGCTTCTTCGACGGCCTCCTCGAGTCAAAGACGATCCACCCGAGAATCTATAGTCCGAGCTTCACCTCAAAACCGAGGTAACTAGGGCAACAAGCTTGCTAAACTTGATAGCCTAGATGATGTAAAGTATGAAGATGGATTTATTTGTCTCTTGAAACCCTAGGATTCTCAACGCATGAGAGCTTTTAGGGTTTTGATGTGAGGAAGAAGAAGAGAGCTAGCTTGAGGAAAGAGAAATGATTTTTGATAATGTTAAAGATAAAATGAGATGGCTAACTTGACATGACCAAAAGCATGGCATGAAAAATATCTCATCAAAATATCTAGGTCATAAAATATCTCACAAAAATATCTAAGTCAAATAGTCAAACCAAGTCAAATGGTCAAGCCAAGTCAAATGGTCAACCAAAGTCAAGTAGTCAAAACAAGTAGCCATGCCTCAATTATCATTTACAAAAATAACAAATACTTTCCTCCACCTCATAATTGTTTTAATCAAGTCAATGGTCAAAACCCTAATGAGATGTCTCCTTCTATGCCCCTCTCATCCGTATATACATACCCGCATTCGTGTTACAAGAAACAAGAATACAAAGAGACGAAACCGATCCATCAATATAATACTAGGATCCGGCTTAAACCAAAGACCACTAGTATTATCCGCCCGAACATCATACGCACACAAGTGCACGTAAGTGATCGAAGCCCTGCCGTAAAACTATACGGCCTCTACACCTTTTGCCCGGTGCAGGGAAACTCTCTATGTGGGACTCTAAAGACTCGACACTACGCTAGAACTGGATTTAACCATAGGCCGCAAGCGGTACTAGCTGCATGTAACGGTCCCCAGGTTGGTGTCGATAAGAAGGCCGATGAGGAAAACCCATCCGAAATCCTACTGGGCCTGAATGTGACAATCTCTGTACAGTCTGGTCTGTTCGTCTAAGAGTATCGCATATCGGGCGTAGGGGGTGGTAATCATCAGACCCCTAATAGCGCAATAAGTCATGCTAGAGTGTAGCCCAAAACACCTTGAGAAACTACTGGAATACCTACCAGTAAATCTTGCTTTCCCTGGCCAGAGACTTTGTGTAATGGCTCTCCGAACACAGCACGATATCAACCCAAATACCGGAAGAGACGAATCCTATTTAACCGCCACTGCCTCCAAGTGCTTCGGGACCGCACCCAACTACTACCTGTTTGTACTACTCCTTTGAACCATGTTAGGGTAGTAATCAAAGTACAGTGGAAACACACTCGAGGTGAAGTAGCAGTGTCAAGTCGACGGACTAAGTTGTACTCATGTCACCTGGGAACTGCTACACGACGATAGGTATAATACCAACCAACAGTTCCCGATTAGTCCTGTCCAGTGTACTCGTGACCTAACAAACACCTGCATAATATCTCCAGTACGGCGTACTAATGACTGTAGGACATGCCATCTCCCCTGCTGGGATGAGAAGCGTATGCACTAGTCTACTACGGAGTATCGATGTCCGGTCTCGATAATCCTACGACTAGGGACCTGTATAACGATGTGCTTGTAGATTACCTAGCCCCCACTAGTGTGACTGCCATCACAACACTGGTAATCAAGCAAAGATCCTAAGGGCTCTACTAATATGTATAAGCGATATGCTAAAAGAAACACATGCACATATTGAAGTAGAAACAAACCAAGTAGCATACTACCATTTTGAGCAAGACTGTTAATACAACTGTGAATATCCCATGCTTCCATTAAATAATATACAAACTAGTATGATACAATAATGGCCGCTAGGGCATACATCACTAACAGCATATGTGGATATGTGTTGGTAAACCCTAATTGATGTGTGATCAATTAGGCGAGGTTGCACATTTGTTGAATGCTATATTGGTTTGTATGGTTTGGTTTGGATTATCACGATGAATATCCTCTCGTGTGAATGTGAATGTATATAAGTGTTGTATGTAATTCATTTATTTTGTGGATTGCGAAATGTATTATTCTTTTATGAGGCCACGGTCGGGTTGAGACCATCGAATCCTATTGTATGTATTTGATACAGGTTACCCCGTGGAGAAGCGCTTGAGCCGCTGGGTTCTAGAATGCGAGAGGTGGCCATCTCAAGGAGTTGAGACTGGGCCACTTCATTCTAGAATTGGCGGGTTACTCACCGCGCTTGTATGGGTATAGGCTTTGACCCGCGGAGGAGTGCTCGAGCCACCGGATTCTAGAAAGCGTTGGATGGTCCCCTCATGGTGTTGAGGCAGGGTTGCCTCATTTCTAGGATTAGCGGGTTGCTCGTCGCGCTCGTAGGACTCTTAGTTTGGCTATTTATGGGCTATTCACAAGGCCGTAGAATGTCGCGTTTCGTTTGCAGCTCAAATGAAACTCAGGATTTCGAGGATATCTGACTATTCCATTATTCTGTGATGTTTACCACATGCCTGTAATGTGATTACTTTCCTGTGATGTGTGTGTGTGTGTGTGTGTGTGTATGTATGATATATATAAGTGTTTCTATATGTTTTACATTCGCGCTAGCCCTACGTCCGCCCTGCTGTAAGTTAACTAACTTTACGGTGAAGACCCGATGCCCCATGGAAAATGCAAATGGAATATAAAAACACCGTATTTTCTTTTTCCTATCATGTTTTTCTGGTGTGGTAGGATATTGGGAAATAAATGTTATTATCTAAATGATGGTACTACATTAATATGATTAATGTAAAAGAAAATAAACCCAAACTGATGTTGTAGGAACCATTTTTCAAAACCACTATGTTTCCAAAACCACTCGGTTCTATCAACGATATCAAATTCATTAAGTTATAGCTTTTCATCAAAACCATGTTGGGATTCCTTAGCACGACTACTAGGTTTTAGGAGGTATCGGGCATGTAATTTTAAAATTTTAGTGTGCTAGGAACTCGCAAACGTAGAATTGAACTAGAGGATTAGAGTTTAACTAAGCATGTAAACAACTTTAATCTAAGTGAACAAGGAATACAACATTTGTCGACCGGTCCTTCACTTCAAAAGCTCCGTGTAGTAGTCCCTTCGCTCCAAGTAGTGGTCTCCTGGACTCTCGTTAGGCTCCACAAGACGAAAGGAACAAACTTGCTTGAAGAACTTCGAGGCCGAAGATGATCTACGTAGAGGAGACTCAAACTCAAGCTACCTCTTCACTAATTGATAATTAGTGAAGCAAACAACCTATACTAAATGGCTAGTCTAGTGTAGGTTGATGAACTAGGAATTTGTAAACTTTAGAATAATTTTTCTCACTCTTTTTCTTCACCTTAAGAAAACCTAGAGAGCTCTCTTGAGATGAAGAAGGTGATGAAGTGATGAATGGAATGAGAGTGAATGGCAAGCATGGGTGAGATAATATCGTATATTACCATTGTAGATACTTAGCCATGGCTAAAGATAATGGTTGGTTTAATAAATATCTAAAGAAATACAAAATTAGTGGACTAAGTCAATGGTTTCCACAAGCTTCTCTAAGCTTCTTTAAACCAAGGCTTTTCCACCTAATTTTGTTTATTTCCTTAAATAAATAATGTCCCTAATTATCTAAGGTTTGGTATGAGTCTCATACACCCATGTACAATATATCATCAAGCATGACACAATGAAAATTACATTAATATATATCACATATATATTAAATGTATAATGAGAAAAAGAAATTTTTAAGTGAGCTAATATTAGTTAATATATATTAATATATCAAATATATTATTATATATTAAATTATTAAATTAACACTTGATTTAATAATCCGGCTATATCATATATAACCGACTAATATCAACTCATTGAACCAACACTTGATTCAATAATCCGGTTATATCGCATATAACCTATATCGCGAGATTAGAATATGGTATCATATACACGTATTGATCTCAGTCCTGTACATATCACATATGTGTCCTACTTCGTTTCTCTTGAGCCAGGAAACCTCTGTGTATGACTCTAAAGACTCGTCAATACGCCAGTAGTAGGTAATGATCATATCAGTTACCCACAAGCCGTCAGCTATACTAGCTGCATGTAACGGCTACCCAGGTATTGGGCGATCAGAAGACCAACAAGCAAGCCTGCTCATACTCCCGTGAATCCAATAAGTAACACTACCGTACAGTCCGGTATCTTTGTCTGATATGTTGCATATCTGGTCTGGGGGTGGTATACGTCAGACCCCAATAACTTGATAAGTCATGCTGATGTGAGGCTCATAACGGTTCGAGAAACTACTGATAACACTTACCAGTAAATCTCAGCAACCCTGGCCAAGGATTTTCTGTTATGGCCAATTGAGCATAGTGCAACATTAACCCCCAATACTGGGAGAGATGAAACCCCTCCTATCGCTCATTGCCTCCATGTGACTCGGGACTGTACCCAAAAACCACCTGTTTGCACGACTCAGTAGAGCCGTGGTAGGGTGGAAATCAAAGTACAGTAGGAGACACACAAGACTCTATGACGATTTTGGGTCTACAGACTAACCTGTACCGGTGTCACCAGAGAACTGCTATCTGCGATAGGTATAATACCATTTAGGAGTTCTCGGCGAGTCCTGTTCAGTGTACCCAGTCTCCACTGAACACCCGTATACCATCTTTGATGTCAAACACCAATGGATATAGGATCATCCATCGCCCATCAAATGAGTCAAGAAGCGGATACGCTAGTCTACTCTGGAATATCGATGCCCCGTCTCGATACACCCTCGACTAGAAACAATTAAAAGATGAACTTGTGGACTACCCTGGCCCCACTAGTATGATCTGTATCATAATTCTGGTAATCAAGTATACATCCTAATGGATTTACCAACATATGAGAACAAGACAGTATCACAATACAAGTTAACATGTTAATATAAAGAGTAACCGGATAGCATAGTATCATGTTGAGCAAGAAAGTCCTCCCTATATATGTCCAAACATCCATTCTAATATTCAATCATGTACACCAATGGCCTCTAGGGCATACATATAACTAACAATCTCCCACTTGCACTAAGGCCAGTTGTTGCAGTATCTCACACCCAACGTCCTAAAAACTCTCAGACTGTATGTGGGGTTTTGGCCTCGGTGAGTGGAACCGACGTGTCATTCTTCCTATCAACTCTCTTAATCTCGATCGCCCGGAGATCAACCATCTCCCTGATCAGGTGATACTGCCTAAGAATATGTCTGGATAACTGATAGGACCAGAGTTTTTAGGCCAAAGCCACAGCTCCATTGTCACCACAATGGTAGGAACCAAGTTCATGTCATGAACATCTATACCTAGACAGCCTCTTTGTTATCATCGTTGGTAGCGATATATTCACCCTTTATCGTTGAGTCTGCTACAGTATCTAACTTGGAACTCTTCCAACATACCATCCCTCCACCGAGGGTAAAAACAAAACACGAGACTGTCTTACAGTCGACCTTATCACTCTGGAAGCTCGAATCGGTAAAGGACTCCACTTGGAGTTCACCGTTACCATACATCAAGAACGTTTCTTTAGTCCTTCTCAAGTACTTAAGAATGTTCTTCACTACTGTCCAGTGATTCTCCCCAGGATCCGATTGATACCTGCTTACAACACTAAATGCGTACGCTACATCCGGTCGGGTACATAACATTGCATACATGATAGACCCGACTGCCGAAGCACAGGGTATCACTTGCATGCGAGCTCTCTCCAAATCAGTCTTTAGGGGACATCTCTTTAGAGAGAGTGATTCCTGAGATCGTGGGTCTATTCCCATGCTTGGAATCTTCCATACTAAATCTCTTTAGTATGGTGTCAATGTACCTGGATTGGGACAATCCCAACATCCGCTTAGATCTTAATCCCCAGGATGTAGGAGGTATCACCCAGATCGTTCATGGAGAATCTCGTGATAAGAGGAGCTTGACCGAGTGTAGCATAGGAACACCATTTCGTATCAAGAGTATGTCATCTACATACGATATGAGGAAGACAACCTTACTCTCTACAACCTTCTTATATATATACAAGGTTCATCTAACATTTTGATGAAGTCAAACTCTTTGACTGCCACATCAAAACAGATGTTCCAACTACGCGATGCCTGCTTTAATCCGTATATTGATTAAAGCAACTTGGACACTTTTCTGCTGCTCCCACTGTCTACGAAGCCCTATGGCAGTGTCTTGTACACGCTCTCTTCTAAATCACCATTTAGAAAAGTTGTCTTGACGTCGATCTTCCAAATTTCGTAGTTATGGTATGCAGCAATGGCAAGTAGGATCCGGATGGACTTAAGCATAGCCACTGGAGAAAATGTTTCATCAAACATTGATAAAAACCTTTTGTTACAAGTCTAGCTTCGAAAGTCTAAACTTTTCCATCTACACCAAGAATCTTCTCAAGATCCACTTGCTCTTGATGGGTTTTACCCCTTCAGGTGCAACTTCAAAAGTCATACTTTGTTGGTGTACATGGATTCCATCTCAGATCGCATAGCATCCAGCCATTTCACAGAGTCCCAACTTATGATGGCCTGCTCAAAACTAGTTGGGTCATCATCTCCCATGATGCAATCTTCTCTCCGACTGTCATTGAGAAAACCGTAGTATCTCTCGGTCGGATGAGGAACCCTGCCAGATTGGCAGAGAGGGTGAGGTTCGTCGGGAACTATTGAATCCTTCGGTTCTACCAAATCATCAGCTGTTAGTTTGTCTAGCTGGAACTTCTTCCAGTTCTACCTCATGTCCACTAATTTGTTCTATAAAAAATCCCTTTTCTAAAAAGGTGGCATGCTGAAAAATCAAAACACTTTTTGCTCCTCAGTATGGTAGAAGATATACCCTCGCGAATGTTCGGGATATCCAAAAAACTTATACAGTACTGACCTTGCCTCGAGCTTATCCGGATTTTGCTTTTCAACATAGGCCGGACAACCTCATATCTTAACTCGTTTAAGAGATGGTCTCTTCCCATTCCATATCTCATATGGAGTGGCAGGCATTGATTTTCTTGGAACCCTATTCAATAGGTATGCGGCTTCTCAAGCGCATAACCTCAAAAGGAAATAGGTAACTCAGCGTCACTCATCATAGAGCGCACCATATCTATTAGGATGCGGTTTCTCCGCCCCGATACATCGTTGTGTTGTGGTGTATACGGAGGAGTAAGATGAGAGAGAATCCTATTCTCTTTTAGATAATCCAGGAACTCTGTGATCAAGTATTCTCCTCCTCGATCAGATCGAAAGATTTTAATAATTTTACCCGTCTGGTTCTCAACTTCGCACTTATATTCTTTGAATTTCTCAAAATCTTCAGACTTGTGTTTCAACAGGAACACATGTCCGTATCTACAGAGATCATCAATGAATATAATGAAGTATGAGGAACCATTCCTAGCATGTGTAGACATAGGGACGCATACACCATTATGTATCATTCCCAAGAGTTCAGTAACTCTTTCTCCATGTCCAGTAAACGGAGTTTTGGTCATCTTGACTTTGAGACATGACTGGCAAGTTTCATAAGATGTAAATTCAAACGGATTCAAATATCCATCCTTATGTAACTTAGCAAGTCGTGTCGCATTGATATGACCTAGTCTACAATACCATAAGAAGGACTCGTTCATTTCTGAACTTTTCCTCTTGTGTGTGTTATGTATGTTAAGAACCGTGGTTTGATTTAGAACGTACATGCCTGTTAGGTTGTCTACAACGGCAGCAAGGTTTCGGGAGGTATCGTCCATGGCAAATTAAAATTTTGCCATTCTAGGTAACCCTAAACATAGATCGTTTACAAGAAATAATACGGAAAACATATGCAAACACTTTGCAAGTTATAGTGAGCAAGGAATACAACCTTTGTAGACCGGTCCTTCACTTCAAATAGCTCCGTGTAGTAGTCCCCTTCGCTGCGATCGTGAACTCCGGACTCTAAAGAGGTTCCCTTGAAGAAACGAACGTGCATGCTTCGACGACTTCGAGGCCGAAGATGATCTACGTCGAGAAGACAATAACCCAAGCTATCTCTTCACTAACTTTGGAATTAGTGAAGCAAACACTCTCTACTAAATGGCATGTAGTAGAGGATGATGAAGTAGGAAGTGGGCTCACTTTAGATTTCATTTTCTCACACTTTTTCTCAAACTCCATTGAAGCTAGAAATCTTTTGTTGAATAATAATAATTTAATAATAATAATAATAATATCTCATATGAATAATTCATCCAAATGAATTATTATAATCATGGGTGAGTTAAAACCATCATGCTTAACTCATGTAGAGAATAAACCTAAGGTTATGGTTAAAGGTTGGGTCAAGGAAAAATATCCTAAGGAATGACAAAAGAGTTGACCTTGACAATGTTCTACAAGCTTCTCCAAGCTTGAAAACATTGACCAAGTCTTTTGTTCTTTTGTAATAAATTAAGAAATAATCAAAACCCTAATTTAACACTAGCATGATACATGTCTCATACACCCATCTTATATGTATCATCAAGCATGACACAATACATGTACACAAACATACATATCACATATATACAATGTGCACATCTAGTGAGAAAAAAAATCATTAGTGAGCTTAATATTAGTTAATGTAATATAATATATCAAATATATAAGTATACATTAAATTATCAAATCAACTCTTGATTTAATAATCCGGCTATATCATATATAACTGACTATTACTATATGAATCAACTTATCGAATCAACACTTGATCCAATAACCCGGCTATATCATATATAACCGACCGATATCACATATCGCGAGAATAGAATACAGTATCACATGTCGTATTAATCTCGGTCCCGCACATATCACATATGCGCTCCTACTCCGTTTCGCTTGAGCCAGAAAAGCTCTGTGTAGGACTTTAAAGACTCGTCAATACGCCGGCAGTAGGTGATGATCATATCAAACACCCACAAGCCACAAGCGGTCTGCTAAACGTAACAGCCACCCGGGTATTGAGCGATCAGAAGATCAACAAGCAAGCCTGTTCGTACTCCTGCGAATCCAATCAGCAAACTACCGTACAGTCCGGTCTCTTTGTCTGCTATGTTGCATATCACAGCCTGGGGGGTGGTATAACGTCAGACTCCAATAGCCTGATAAGTCATGCCGATGTGAGGTCCATAACTGTTCGAGAAACTACTGATAACACTTAACAGTAGATCTCAGCAACCCTGGCAAGGGATTTCATGTTATGGCCAATCGAGCATAGCGCAACATCGACTCCCAATTCTGGGAGAGACGAAACCCCTCCTATCGCTCATTGCCTCTATGTGACTCGGGACTGTACCCAAAAGCCACCATTTTTCATGATTTCTTGACCGTGGTAAGGTGGAAATCAAAGCACAGTGGGAATCATACAAGACACTATGACGATCTCGGGTCTACAGACTAACCTGTACCAGTGTCACAAGAGAATTGCTATCTGACGATAGGTATTATACCATCTAGGAATTCTCGGCGAGTCCGTTCAGTGTACCCAGTCTTCACTGAGCACCCGTATACTGTCTCTGATGTCATACACCAATGGATATAGGATCATCCATCGCCCATCTGTATGGGTCGAGAAGCTATACGCAAGTCTACTCTGGTATATCGATGCCCTGTCTCGATACACCGTCGACTAGGAACATTTGAAGGATATACTTAGCGACTTCGCTGTCCCCACAAGTATGATCTACATCATAGTCCTGGTAGTCAAGTACACATCCTAAGGGCTTTACCAACATGTAATCAAGACACAATCAGAGTACATGTTAAGATAAAGAGCAACCAGATAGCATACTATCATGTCGAGCAAGAAATTCCTCACTATATATGTCCAAGCATCCACTACATTATACATCGTATGTATAGTAATGGCCTCTAGGGCATACATATAACTAACAATCTCCCACTTGCACTAGGGCTATATGTTATAGTATCTCATACCCAACAATCAGCAGTGGTTGAAGTATCCCATACTCAACCATCCCATAAAAGTCTCTACTGGGAAATAGACCTTTGTGAGTGGATCCACGTTGTTGTCCTCTATGTCTACTCTCCTAACCTCGATCTTCCTGGAGATCAACCATCTCCATGCTCAGGTGATACTGCCTAAGATATGTCTGAATCACTGATGGGACGGGGGTTCCTGGGCCAAAAGCCATAACTCCATTGTCACACAATGGTATGAACGAAGTTTATCTCATGAACTAATATATATCCAGACTATCTCTTTGGTAGCATCCTTGGTAGCCATATATCCAGCCTTTATCGTCTAGTATGCCATGGTATTTAGCTTGGAACTCTTCCAACATACCGTCCCTCCCCTGAGGGTAAAGACAATGCCTGTGACTGACATTCAGTCGACCTTACCACCCAGGAAGCTATCCAGTGATTCTCCCCAGGATCGATTGATACCATCTCACTACACCTAGTGAGAATCCTAACATCCACTTAGATCTATCTCATAGATCCAAAACGAAGGATTTAGGAGGTATCCCCTTGATCCTATATGGAGAATCAATGTGATAAGAGGAGATTGACCGAGTGTAGCATAGGAAACTCCTTTCCTATCAAGAGTATGTCATCCACGTACAATACGAGGATCACCACCATACTCCCTACTACCTTTTTGTATATACAAGGTTCATCTACCATTTTGATGAAGTCAAACGCTTTGACTAACACATCAAAACAGATGTTCCAACTCCGCGATGCCTGCTTTAACCCATAAAGCAACTTGCATACATTTCTGCTGCTCCCACAGTTTATGAAGCCCTCTGGCTGTGTACTTATAGACACTCTCTTCTAAATCATTATTTAGAAAAGCAGTCAAGACATCCAACTACCAGATATCGTAGTCATGGTATGTAGCAATTGCAAGTAGGATATGGATGGACTAAGCATAGCTTTGAAAGTCTCAACTTTTCCATGTACACCAAGTAATCTTCTCAAGATATACTTGCTTCTGATGGGGATATAACCCTTCAGATAAAGCAACCAAAGTCCATACATTGTTGGTGTATATGGATTCCATCTCAGATCGTTTAGCACCCAGCCATTCTCACAGAGTTCCCACTCCTGATGGCCTGCTCGAAACTAGTTGGGTCATCATCTCATAATGCAATCCTCGCTCCCACTGTCATAAAGAAACCGAAGTATCTCTAAGGTGGAGGAGGAACCCTACTAGATCGGCGGAGAGGCTATGGTTTGTAGGAAACTATTGAATCCTTCGGTTCTATCAAATCATCAGCTGTAGTTTGTATAGCTGGAACTCCTTCCAGTTCTACCTCATGACCATTAATTTCTTCATAAGAAAATCCTTTTCTAAAAATGTGGCATGTTGAGAAACAAAACACCTTTTATTCCTCGGAGCGGTAGAAGTTATTCCCTTGTGAATGCTTGGGATAACCAACAAACTTACACTGAGCTGACCTTGCCTCGAGTGTGTCCGGATTATGCTTTTGACATAGGCCGGACAACCCCAAATCTTAACTTCCTTAAGAGATGGGCTCTTCCCATACCATATCACATATGGAGTGGTAGGCACCTGATTTGGTTAGAACCCTATTCAATAGGTATGCAGCTTCTCAAGTGCATAACCCCCAAAAGGAAATAGGTAACTCAGTAGTACTCATCATAGAGCACACCATATCACATAGGGCGTGATTGCTCCGCCCCGATACACCCACGTGCCATGGTGAATACGGAGGAGTAATGCTGAGAGAGAATCTCATTCTCCTTTAGAATAGTCCAGGATCTCCGTACTCAAGTATTCTCCTCCCTGATCTCATCAAAGGACATAATACTTATACCCGTTTTAGTTCTCAACTTCCAACTTATATTCTTTGAATTTCTAAAAAGCTTCAGACTTGTGTTTCAATAGGAACACATGTGCGAATCTTGAGAGACCATCAGAGAATGTAATGAAGCAAAAAGAACCAGTCCTGGAATTTGTAGACAGGGACCTCATACATCATCATGTATCAATCCCAAGAGTTTACTAACTCTTTCTCTGTTTCCAATAAACGGACTATGGTCATCTTATCTTTGTGACATGACTGGCAAGTTACATAAGTTGTAAATTCAAACTGATTTAAATATGCATCTAAATATAACTTAGCTAGTCGGGTCGCATTGATATGACCGAGTCTACAATGCCTCAAGAAGGATTCGTTCATTTCTGAACTCTTCCTCTTGTGTGCGTTCTATACATTAAGAATTGTGGTTTTATTTAGAACGTATATGCTTTTTGTTGGATATAGTGCCCTCAAAGTCAATTATTGGATCGCAGGTACGTGATTGCAATGACTGAGGCAGGACCTATACCGATATAACAGTCTTGCTCGAGACGATAGTATGCTATCTGGTTTGTCTTTATCATCGTATACATGCTTTAGTTCACTATTGCATGATGATAGAGACCATAGGATTCTTGCTTGACTACCAGCAGTATGATGGCAATCATATACGTGGGAGCTGGGGTTTGTAAGCACATCCTTAAAGTGTCCCTAGTCGAGGGAGTTTCGAGACAGGGCATCGATACTCCAGAGTAGACTAGTGTATACAGTCGAGACCCCGACGAGAGGCGGTGGCCGGTCTCACAAGCCATTGGTGTCAGTTGGATCAACTAAGATTTATACAGGTGCTCATTGGGTTATGAGTACACCGGACAGGACTCGCCGGGAACATGCTAGTTGGTATTATACATATCGTCAGATAGCAGTTCCCTGGTGACATGTGTACAGGTTAGTTTGTCGACCTGAGATCGTCATTTGTCTCGTGTGAGTTCCCACTGTGCTTTGATTTCTACCCTACCACGCTCAAAGGAGACGTGCAAACAGGTATTTTTTGGGTACAGTCCCGAGCCACATGGAGACAGTAAGCGTATCGTCGGGGATTCGTCTCTCCCGGTATTGGGGGTTGATGTCGCGTAGTGCACGGATGGCCATCACTAGAAATCCTCGGCCGAGGTAGTGGAGAGTTACTGATTTGGATCAGTAGTTTCTCAGGAGGTGATGGGCTTCATACCGACACGAATTATCGCGTTATTAGGGGTCTGACTTTATCCACCCCCCTAGACTCGATATGTGATACTCTTTAGACGAACGGACCGGACTGTGCGGATATTGTCACTGTCAGGCTCAGTAGGGTTTCTGGATGAGTTCGCTCGTCAACTTCCCTTCCAATCAATACATAGGCAACCGTTACGTACAGCTAGTACCTCTGACGTGCTAGTGGTTATACCCAGTGCCAATATATTGATGGGTCATTAGAGTCCCCCACAGACAGTTTCCCAAGTTTTGACGAAACGTTGTAGAGGCCGTATGGTTTTATGGCAGGGTTCGGAAAATGCACGTGCGTTTACGCACGTGTCATATTTCGGGCAGATAATACTGGTGAGCTTTGGTTTAAGCCGGATCCGAGTATTATACTGTGTAGATATAATATCTTTGTCTCAGTTGCATTTGTATTCGGTCGTAATACAAATGCGGGTATGTTTATACTGATACGGGGTTATCCTGAAATTCGTTTCAGGATCACTTTTGGAAGTTTCCAGTTTCCAGTTTTCTATTACCCGTATTTAACATTCGTTTAAATACGGATTCATCTATTCGTCACTTGGGTGAGTCATGAGTGTGAGTCGTGCTTCAAGAAGTTTCTAGATGATGACTAGGATTAGTGACTCATGGTTGCATTAATTGTTCAATTAATGTTTTTGATGACTAAGGGTTTTATTATTCAATGTTTTTGCTAGGTGTTAAGATGAATCATTCATATCATTAAAGGTTAAGGTCACCTCCCCCCCTCTCCTGCACTCACCCCAACTCTTTAAATGTGGCCGGCCATTCATTTGATGGAAATATGGTTGTTGATTGAAAAAAAGTATAAGTTTTGGTGCATAGAAATTAGATGTGATCAGTTTCTCTTTTCACCCGATCCAAAAGGCAACTTCATTAACCGTTCGTCCATAACTTTAGACGTAACGAGACAAAGTGTTCTACTCATTCTCTACATCAATCTTGGTCATCTCTTTTAGCAAACTTGATGCTCGAGTTGCCTCGGTTCAGAGGCGGGAGCCCGTTTTAAGATCCGTCGACGTGGTACCACCTGGACGAGAAGACTGGAGATTCAGGAGATCGGAGCAGCCGCAACAAAGCGTGGGATTATGGTTGAAGACCGAAGGACTCGGATCGTTCGGTATAACATTTCTACCCACTTTGTAGTTTGTTAGTTTACCTTTAATGGCAGATACGGGTTATAGTACGCTATAACGCCAGTTGTAAAAGTTTTTATTCCGCATTTGGCGTCTGTTAGACGGCCGGGGCGCTACCGTGGACTTACAGTGGTATCAGAGCCTCACCATTAAGCTATACTAACTTGTGCTAACACGTTTAAAATATCGATCGAACCGAATTTCAAAAATCGCAATTTTTCTGTACAATAGTTTCTGTCGATTTTAAACATGATCTAAAAATTATTTTGCATATCACAGAAAATTATGCAGGCTTTTTGAAGAATTACGGTGAAATTTGGGCACGTGTTCCTACTGTACTGCCGCGGATCCGCGGTCAAAGCTAGGGTTTGATCGCGGAACCGCGGCCAGTGTGTGGGAACAGTAGGCCAAATTTCTCCAGTAAGTTCTTCTTGATAAATTGTGGCTTTTGGTATATTTCTTTTGGGCCCAGATTTTGTTACTGTACAGCAGATGTACGTGGGGCCCACTTCGGGAAATTTTGTCGATCGAAATTTTAAACTTGTTAGTATACAGTAATTACATTATATCTCCGACCGGGAATGTCATTTGAGCGGTAAATTGTGTCTAATTGCTATAGTTCTTTTAGACGGGTTTGCGAACGTGACATTCGCGTTGATGTTCTGTGTTGTGCTGTAATGTTGCGGATATGTCGTGGTGGATAGCAGTGTGCAATGGTAGTGCAGTTTAGAATTATTTGTACATTTGATATTGCGGGGCGAGCGTCCGACTTGTGGACTGCCGTCACTGCCTGTTTGTATTATATTCTTTTAGGGCACGACCGGGTTGAGGTCGATGTACCCGTTGTACATATTTTTATTTCTGTACTAGGTTTACCCCGCGACGGAGTGCACGGATAGCCGGGTTCTGGAGGGCAACGGGTCCGTATCTCATGACTTTGAGAGGCAGAGGGGCCTCACTCTAGATGGCAGACTATTCGCCACACTCGTAGGGGGGTACAGGTTGACCCAAGGAGGGGTGCTCAAGTTACCGGATTCCGTGAAGTGCCGGGTGGTACATTCATTTTGCTGTAGAGGGCTGCCTCGCTTCAGGTTTTGGCGGGTAACTTGCCGCACCCGTAGGGGTCTAGGTTTTCATTGCACAGGCTATCTACACGACCAGGGGAACGTCGGGTTTCAGTAGCGGCTCTGTGAAACTCGGGGATCCCAGATTATCTGTATTGTTCTGTGATGCTTATTACTTTTCTATAATGTTGCCTATTATCACGCCTGGAGCGATTATTGTATATTGGTATATATACTATTAGATGTTGTATATGTTTTACACCCGTGCTAGTCCAGTCCCCGCTCTGTCGTTAGTTAAGTAACCTAACGGGTGATGACGGGACCCGGTGACGAATGCAGATGGCATATACGTACATTATATTTTCGTTCTTTTCTGGTGTGATTATTTGACGGGACTGCATTGATTCTTATCAATGCAAGGATAAAAAAAACCTATATTTGATGTTGTTGGAACAAATTTTATAAAAGGTGTTATTACAAAGATGTTTCCTTTTGTTTTGCACAGTGATATTCAGTTAGAATATCCTGCACTTCATTCGACGAGGCAAGGGCCGATATCCCTTCACCGGAAGTGACCCCTTGGGCAAAAGTTTACGTCAGGGTAATAGCTTTGCTATAGTCGATTACAAGTTGCTTTGCATCGCGGTATTCAGTTAGAATATCCTGCACATAATTCCACGAGGAAAGAGCCAAGATCCCTTCACCGGGAGTGACCTCTTTAGCAAAGGCTTTCGCCACTATATTTTTATGAAAAGCTATCAGGTTCCTTCAGCGATATCAAGTTCGTTACGTTAAAGGTTTTTCGCCAAAAACCAGCCGTAGCCCTCCGTCATTTCTTTTGGGTATTGAGTAGTATTCAAGCTATGTATTTTTAACAACGCCAAGGCATAGTGTTTGGTAGCTGCTGGGTATTCATTTGTTGCATAGATAGATGAGTTGGTTTGGGACAGTCGTTCTGCCATTTTGGCCAATGTCAAGGGCATGTGCGGGTGGGTTCAAATTGACATGGATAGTGACGGGTAGAACTTGGCATGTGACTTATGATATTTTGACCAACGCCAAGGTCATTAGAGCATGGGGCAAAAATAATATCGGGAGTTTCTAAAGAAAATGAAACTTGCCAAGTATGCGCATACCTTCTGGAGTGTGATAACGTGAGTGGATTCCGTCACGTTATCATGCGATGAGTGTTGGATCCCGATTCTCACTGATGAGTTGGTTTACTCTTTGGGTGATCCCGACTAATTCTTCTTTCAGGTTTGGAGGAGAATTTGAGATTACAGTGGGAGGTTTCCTGATTAGATAAAGTGATAACCATTCTGATCTAGGTTAGAGTGCACGCAGAGTGTTTCTTTTCTCTATCTCTCTTTGGCAGCAACTTTTGACCGACCCTAGACTATGACTCAGTGACCAAGTTGACCGAACCTTCTTAAAATACTGACTTTTTGGATTGTCAAAGTTGCATAAGTCATTGCCGGTCCTTCTTTTACCCTTTGTATTTCTCAGAACACCCCATATTACTACGGACATCCACTTCCATTGGATAGATCCATCGTATGGTTATATACGAACTCGAAGGTACTACTTCGAGGATGGATCCAGGTTCAGGAGAAATAGAATAAAGTATTATTCAGTTGTCTTTTATTATCACCTTCTCTCAGGTTGCGAAGGCTCCTTGGTTTAGGAGAGTACACCTATTACGCTTATTGGATAGTCTTATTCCAAACCATAGGCAGGTGCCGAAAGGTAGGGAATGAAGAAAACCAATTAGCCTAAGTAGGGTGTGCAGAAGGTAATATGTAAAGACAAGATAAAGGGATTAGAAAGAGGGCAAAGTAAATTGCGACTGTTATCATTCACGACCAAAACACGTACTTCATCGCCACTCCTATTTCACCTTTGCTTTTTTCCCCAGTTCGGGAGAAATAGAATAAGGTATTATTCAGTTGTCTTTTATCATCACCTTCTCTCAAGTTGCGAGTACTCCTAAGATTAGGAGAGTACACCTATTATGCTTACTGGATAGTCTTCTTCCAAACCATAGGCTGGTGCCGAACGGTAGGGAAGGAAGAAAACCATTTAGCCTAACGAAGGTGTACAGAAGGTAATGAGTAAAGACAGATAAAGGGATTTGGAGAAATGGCAAAGAAATATACAGTTATAGTCATGAATAGGATTATGGAAGAGGCATTACTAGGAATACCAGGATACCTCTACGAAACATTTTCATGTTTCAGTGCATTGTTAAAAGAAAACCGATTTCCCGATTTGATACTTACTCCAGGGTATGTATTTACCAGGTTTCATTCCCACATCTGTATGGTTTTACAGATGATAAGTGGGAGTAAGTTATTAGGAATTAGGTGATCATCCTCATTATATCGGAATTCGTTGTAATTGGTAATATTTGAGGAAATCGCCTATGTACAGTTTTCAACCTACGATGCACAGGTTTTGAGTTATTCAACTCAGCGGACTTACACTGAGTATTGTATATTGTCCAGTGTCCATCAGGACAAAGGGGTAGGTCGTCGTACTATGTTCTGTTTACTTATGACTTCTCTAGTTTTTAGACAAGTGTTTCGTAGAAATACAATGTCTAAGTTTTGATAAGTTGTGGGTATAAGAATAAAGTAGAGAACCATGTATCACAAGTATCGGGATTCTTCAAAGAGATCGAAAATGTAGATACTTATGATTGGTATTCAGATGATAGTAATGGTTTTGAGAAACTTGTTTCTTTTTCAGGTTACTCATTATTGGATGGATTCCTAAGTTGAGTAATGCTGATTAGCCTCTCTCCATTAAGTTGATATGCACTGGAGACAGCTGCATGATTAGAATTTGGTTCCAATTAAATAAGTGCCAAAGTTTCTATATTGGATATAAAATGGTTCATATCTTAACGATGTTAAGGTACGGGGAGTTGTCCAGCTTATGCTTAAAACCAGACACTGGATAACTCAAGGCACATTTCTGTAATGGCAGTTTGTGGGTTGACGCTGGCTTTGACGAGGGTTGATTTTCTACCATCAGGAAGATCAATAGTGATATTGTTCTTGACTCGCCACAGTTTTAGTAGAATGGATTTTTTCAGAAAACTATAGTGGGAGTATGGTAGAACTGGAAGTGATTCCAAAACCGCAAACGGTTACGGAAAATTTAATAGAACCTATGTATTCAATCAGATTTGACATTCCATTAGCCACACCGCAGATATGGTGGGTAACCTCAGACACCCGAGAGGTACTATGGTAGCCTCAAGGACGGTGACAGGGAGGTTCTTGTTTACCCAGACTTGACACTACTGTTGTTCCCGACTATGAGACCCGGCAGGAGGATAAGTATAGCGTCGTTCTAAACTAGCTTTCGAAGTGTACGTATATATTATTCTGCCAGAAGGTTGTCGTAGTCGGTGGGAGCAGCGGAAGCATAGTGGGCAAGTAGCTTATGTCTATTTATAGGCTTAAGCAGATATAGCGGAGATAAGATCATCTATTTTTGATGTGACAGTCATTGGTTTGACTTCATCAGAATAGGGGATGGATCTGTTAAGAAGGTAGTAGGGTGTGATGTCCTGGTATTTGGATGACATACACAGAGTAGGAAGTAAAATTCCTATACTACGATCGGTTTTACTTTGGTCGTCACACAGTTGTTTCTCCACAAAGGACATGGATATAATATCTGACATTCTGGTTACTAGATCTATGGTTTTAGATCTAGATTTGGGTAGTTTCCCAATGTGGGTACTTTGACAGTATTCTAATGGTTTTTAGAATAGATGACTCCTGGCATGGTGGTGTACCTGCAGGTGATGGAGTCACCCTCTCTAAAGGTGTCTTACAGACTAAAGGGGAGAGGGATGTACATAATTGGCAGATCACTTGCTTAGGCAATTGAGTCAATCGTGAGATGTCAAGTACCACACCAGATGTTGTTTTTGCACTAGATGCAATAAGTTTATATTAATCCAATCCTGAAGAAATATAAGGAAGCAGTTTTAGAACATAAGTGGATGTTCTACGGTTTTGATGACGGCAGCCTCCTTCGGAAGACGGTTATCATTCCAGGCTTCAAAGGTGACATGGATGACAGAGTGATTGTCAGAGTTATAGTTTTCCCTCTGACGAGGGACAGTATTATGGCCAGGTGGTCCAAGAGGATACTGTGGGAGGTATGGTGCTGGATACTGATTAGGTTCAGTTATCGATACAGTCTAAGAAGTTTGGATTTGGAGTTCAATTATGAACAAGGTCCCATCAGATATTCAGACATATTCTAAGACAAATATTACTCGATTCGGGAGATGGCTTTCTCCGCGAACTTGAGATTAAGAGAGACATAGAAAGAAACATCAGGACGGATCCACTCACTGAGGCTATTTCTCGAACACAAGAGTTTTACAAACTAGCTTTGTGAAACTGATTAGTAGAGGAGTTGGGTGTTCGGTATCACAGGGGCTGTGAGTATGCGACATCGCAATAATTAGCCTTAAGTGCAAGTGGGAGATTGTTGGATATAGTGCGCTCAAAGTCAATTATTGGATCGCAGGTACGTGATTGCAATGATTGAGGCAGGACCTATACCGATATAACAGTCTTGCTCGAGACGATAGTATGCTATCTGGTTTGTCTTTATCATCGTATACATGCTTTAGTTCACTGTTGCATGATGATAGAGTCCATAGGATTCTTGCTTGACTACCAGTAGTATGATGTCGATCATATACGTGGGAGCTGGGGTTTGTAAGCACATCCTTAAAGTGTCCCTAATCGAGGGAGTTTCGAGACAGGGCATCGATACTCCAGAGTAGACTAGTGTATACAGTCGAGACCCCGACGAGAGGCGGTGGCCGGTCTCACAAGCCACTGGTGTCAGTTGGATCACCTAATATGTATACAGGTGCTCATTGGGTTATGAGTACACCGGACAGGACTCGCCGGGAACATGCTAGTTGGTATTATACATATCGTCAGATAGCAGTTCCCTGGTGACATGTGTACGGGTTAGTTTGTCGACCTGAGATCGTCATTTGTCTCGTGTGAGTTCCCACTGTGCTTTGATTTCTACCCTACCACGCTCAAAGGAGACGTGCAAACAGGTATTTTTTGGGTACAGTCCCGAGCCACATGGAGACAGTGAGCGGATCGTCAGGGATTCGTCTCTCCCGGTATTAGGGGTTGATGTCGCGCAGTGCACGGATGGCCATCACTAGAAATCCTCGGCCGAGGTAGTGGAGAATTACTTATTTGGATCAGTAGTTTCTTAGGAGGTGCTGGGCTTCATACCGACACGAATTATCGCGTTATTAGGGGTCTGACTTTATCCACCCCCTATACTCGATATGCGATACTCTTTAGATGAACGGACCGGACTGTGCGGATATTGTCACTGTCTGGCTCAGTAGGGTTTCTGGATGAGTTCGCTCGTCAGCTTCCCTTCCAATCAATACATAGGCAACCGTTACGTACAGCTAGTCCCTCTGACGTGCTAGTGGTTATACCCAGTGCCAATATTTTGATGAGTCATTAGAGTCCCCCACAGACAGTTTCCCAAGTTCGGGCAAAACGTTGTAGAGGCCATATGGTTTTATGGCAGGGTTCGGAAAATGCACGTGCGTTTACGCACGTGTCATATTTCGGGCAGATAATACTGGTGGGCTTTGGTTTAAGCCGGATCCGAGTATTATACTGTGTAGATATAATATTTTTGTCTCAGTTGCATTTGTATTCGGTCATAATACAAATGCGGGTATGTTTATACTGATACGGGGTTATCCTGAAATTCGTTTCAGGATCACTTTTGGAAGTTGCCACTTTTCAGTTTTCTATCACCCGTATTTAACATTCGGTTAAATACGGATTCATCTTTTCGTCACTTGGGTGAGTCATGAGGGTGAGTCGTGCTTCTAGAAGTTTCTAGATGATGACTAGGATTAGTGACTCATGGTTGCATTAATTGTTCAATTAATGTTTTTGATGACTAAGGGTTTTATGATTCAACGTTTTTGCTAGGTGTTATGATGAATCATTCATATCATTAAAGGTTAAGGTCACCTCCCCCCTCTCCTACACTCACCCCCACCTCTTTAAATGTGGCCGGCCATTCATTTGATGGAAATATAGTTGTTGACTGAAAAAAAGTATAAGTTTTGGTGCATAGAAATTAGATGTGATTAGTTTCTCTTTTCACCCGATCCAAAAGGCAACTTTATTAACCGTTCGTCCATAGCTTTGGACGTAACGAGACAAACTGTTCTACTCATTCTCTACATCAATCTTGGTCATCTCTTTTAGCAAACTTGATGATCGAGTTGCCTCGGTTCAGAAGCGGGAGCCCGTTTAAAGATCCGTCGACGTTGTGCCACCTGGACGAGAAGACTGGAGATTCAGGAGATCGGAGCAGTCGCAACAAAGCGTGGGATGATGGTTGAAGACCGAAGGACTCGGATCGTTCGGTATAACATTTCTACCCACTTTGTAGTTTGTTAGTTTAGCTTTAATGGCAGACCTGGGTTATAGTAAGCGATAGCGCCAGTTGTAAAAGTTTTTGTTCCGCATTTGGCGTCTGTTAGACGGCCGGGGCGCTACCGTGGACTCACACTTTTAGATAATGTGCCTGAACCGATCAACTTTTGATATAGAAAATGTTCAAAACATTATCCAACAATACAAAATTATATCCTTCTTTACTTAATAAAGAGTCTGATATGATATTGTATATCAGATTCGGTATCTAATAACATTCGTTCAGAATCAATGTATTTAGTAATACAGGGTGATAACTGCCAACATACTTGGCTGCAACACTTGCACCGTTTCCAACTCTTGAAACATATCACCCATTCTCAGTTCTCTACCTATCTATAGCCCATGTAACATATTACATATCTGGGATCCTGATTCGGTATCACATACCCAGGACGTAAAGAATACTGAGAAACAGTTCTCTGTATTGAACACACCCGAAGATGATGCATCAGCATGCACTTTCTTTGTTTGTGCGGTACGGGAATCCTGGTAATCCACTATTTCCTGCTCGGTCTTATAACAATTATAAGTTGGAGCGGGTCCAATGTTTCCCAGCGCAGTATAACAAGAGGGTTCGGTCAATACATCCGTATTATTGCCTTGATTAATGCGTGACATGGTCGCTACCTGGAGAGAGAGAGAAGAAAACACTCAGCGTATGCTCTTGCAAGATTAGATTGGTTATCAATATATCTAATCAGGATGGCTTCCACTGTTTTAGTCAAATCTTCCTTCAAACCCTAAAAGGAAAGACTAGCCGGGATTAATTACATGCTAAAAGTTTGCTAATCTTTCAGCCAGGCCAGTGCCGATAATTTGAGGGAGGTTCCCTGTGCTTTCGCACGGACCTAATTAAAATAAAACTCGTTTTCCCAGGGGCGTAACTGTAGGGTTCCTAGGCACTCCCAAGAGGTCTCATAAGGCATCAACCATGCCAATTTCAAAAATTACGGTGCCGAGAAACCCTAATACGGATCGTTGGCTAGAAGTTTAGGCGAAAAAGAAACTAGTTTACAACTTAACTATGAGTTGAACGGAAATACAACCTTTGTAGATCCGGTGCTCCACCTCCATAGCTCCATGATGATGTCTCCTCGCTGCGATCATCGGATCCCGGGCTCTAGCGTCGGCTTCATCGGAGAAAAAGCGGGCTAGGTCATCGACGACGATGCCGAAGATGATCTACGTCGAGGCATCACAAGATCAAGCTCCACCTTCACCAAGTCAAGAAACTTGTGAAGGAAACACCCTATACTACTTGGCAAGAGGTAGAGGATGAAGAAATAGGAGGTGGGTTCACTTTAGATTTGGATTTCTCACTCATTTCATCAAGTCACCATTGATGAAGTCAAGCTTTCTTCATTGAAGAAGATGAAGAAGAAGAAGGAATATATTATGATAATTTTTTTCCAAAAGAATAATAAAATCATTCTTATCATAATATTAACCATGGTAATGTGTAGAGAATTAACCAAGGTTAGTTGAATGGTTAGGGTTATGAGAAGAAGACAAGAATGGTAGATTTGGTCAAACCTTCATGAAGCTTCAATTACAAACAAAGAAAGCCACCATTCTTCTTTTTAATCTTTTCCAAAATAAATAAATAAATAAATAAGTATGAAAAACAAAACCCTAACCATTTAAATAACCATGGTTCAATCTTTACACAAACTCAAGTAAACATGTATCATCAAATATGATACATACAAGTGCACAAAACTATATCACATATACAATGTGCACATGAAGTGAGAAAATCCATTTAAAGTGAACCAATACTAGTTAATGCAAAGTAATATATCAAATATACAATTATACATTAAATCATTAAATCAACAATTGATTCAATGATCCGGTCATGTCGCACATAACCGACTAGTATCAATAGTAACAACTTATCGGATCAACACTTGATCCGATAACCCGGCTATATCGCATATAACCGATCAATGTCACAAGTCGCGAGAATCGAATACAGTATCACATACTGGTATTATTCTCGGTCCCGCACATATCTCACATGTGCTCCTATTTCGTTTCGCTTGAGCCAGGAAACCTCTGTGCAGGACTCTAAAGACTCGTCAATACGCCGGCAGCAGGTGATGATCATATCAAACACCCACAAGCCGCAAGCGGTCTGCTAAACGTAACGGCCACCCGGGTATTGAGCGATCAGAAGATCGACGAACAAGCCCGCTAACACTCCTGTGAATCCAACCAGTAACACTTACCGTACAGTCCGGTCTCGTCGTCTGATATGTCGCATATCTCGCCTAGGGGTGGTAAACGTCAGACCCCAATAGCTCGATAAGTCGTGTCGATATGAGGTCTATAACAATTCGAGAAACTACTGGTAACACTTACCAGTAAATCTCAGCAACCCTGGCCAGGGATTTCCGGTTATAGCCAATCGAACACAGCGCAACATCAACTCCCTATACCGGGAGAGACGAATCCCCTCCTATCGCTCATTGCCTCCATGTGATTCGGGACTGTATCCAAAAACCACCGTTTTGCACGCCCTTTTGGACGTGGTAAGGTGGAAATCAAAGCACAGTGGGAACCACACAAGACTCTATGACGATCTCGGGTCAACAGACTACTCTGTACCAGTGTCACCAGAGAACTGCCATCTGACGTAAGGTATAATACCACCTGGGAGTTCTCGGCGAGTCCGTCCAGTGTACCCAGTCTCCACTGAGCACCCGTATATCATCTCTGATGTCAAACACCAATGGATATGGGATCATCCATCGCCCATCTGTATGAGTCGAGAAGGTATACGCTAGTCTACTCTGGTATATCGATGCCCCGTCTCGATACACCCACGACTAGGGACTTAGAAGGATGTACTTATGGACTACCATGTCCCCACTAGTATGATCCGCATCATAGTCCAGATAGTCAAGTACACATCCTAAGGGCTTTACCAACAGGTAACAGAGAGACAATCAATGTACACGTTAAGGTAAAGAGTAACCAGATAGCATACTATCATGTCGAGCAAGAAAGTCCTCCCTATATATGTCCCAGCATCCACTACAATATACATCCAATGTACAGTAATGGCCTCTAGGGCATACATATAACTAACAATCTCCCACTTGCACTAGGGCCATCTGATAGCAGTGGTTGTAGTATCTCATACTCAACCATCCCATAAAAGTCTCTCTCTGCGAATAGGCCTTCGTGAGTGGATCCGCCGTGTTATCCTCTGAGTCTACTCTCCTGACCTCGATCCCCTGGAGATCAACCATCTCCACGATCAGGTGACACTGCCTTAGAATATGTCTGGATCACTGATGGGACCGGGGTTCCCGGGCCAAAGCCACACTTCCATTGTCACACAATGGTAGGAACCTAGTTCATCTCATGAACCAATATATATACCCAAACATCCTCTTTGGTAGCATCTTAAGTAGCGATGTATCCTGCCTTTATCGTCTAGTATGTCACGGTATCTAGCTTGGAACTCTTCCAACATACCGTCCTTTTACTGAGGGTAAAGACAATGCCTGTGACTGACACTCAGTCATGTTTATCAGCCTAGAACACTTCCAGTGATTCTCTCCAGGATCGATTGATACCATCTCACTATATCTAGTGTGTATCCTAACATCCAATTATATCTATCTCATAGATGAAAACTCAAGATTTAGGAGGTATCACTTTGATCCTATATGGAGAATCCTTGTGATAAGCGGAGATTGACTGAGCGTAGCATAGGAAACTTTTTCCCTATCATGAGTATGTCATCCACGTACTCTACGAGGATCATCACCATACTCCCTACTACCCTTTTGTATATACAAGGTTCATCTACCATTTTGATGATGTCGACTTCTTTGACTATCTCATCAAAACAGATGTTCCAACTCCGCGATGCCTGCTTTAATCTTATAAAGCATCTTGTACACGTTTCCGCTGCTCCCACTGTCTATGAGGCCCTCTGGCTGTGTACTTATAGACGCACTTTTCTAAAACATCAATTAGAAAAGGAGTCATGGCACCCAACCACCAGATATCGTAGTCATGGTATGTAGCCGTGGCAAGTAGGATCTGGATGGACTTAAGCATAGCCACTTGAAAAGGTTTCATCATTGTCCACGCCTGGTCGATGACGAAAACCTTTAACATGTCTAGCTTTTGAAAGTCTCAACTTTTCCATCTACACCAAGTAATCTTCTCAAGATATACTTGCTCCTGATGGGGATTTAACCCTTCAGATATAGCAACCAAAGTCCATACTTTGTTGGTGTACATGGATTCCATCTCAGATCACTAAGCATCCAGCCATTCTTACAGAGTCCCACTCCTGATGGCCAGCTCGAAACTAGTTGGGTCATCATCTCATGATGCAATCTTCGCTCCCACTGTCATAGAGAAACAGAAGTATCTCTCAGGTGGGTGAGGAACCCTACTAGATCGGCGGAGAGGCTGAGGTTCGTTGGAATCTACTGAATCCTTTGGTTCTACCAAATCATCTGCTGTAGTTTGTATAACTGGAACCTTTCCAGTTCTATATTACAGACTTTGCCTCGAGCTTGTCCAGATTTTGCTTTTAGACATAGGCCGGACAACCCCAAATCTTAACTAACTTAAGAAATGGGCTCTTCCCTTTCCATATCACATATGAAGTGGTAGGCACTGATTTGATTCGAACCCGATTCAATAGGTATGCAGCTTCTCAAGCGCATAACTCCCAAAAGGAAATAGGTAACTCAGTAGTACTCATCATAGAGCACACCATATCATATTGGGTGTGATTGCTCCGCCCCGATATACCATCGTGCCATGGTGTATACTGAGGAGTAATACTGAGAGAGAATCTCATTCTCCTTTAGAATAATCCAGGAATTCCGTGCTCAAGTATTCTCCTCCTTGATCACATCAAAGGACATAATACTTATACCCGTATTTTGGTTCTCTACTTCTAACTTATATTCTGTGAATATCTCAAAAGGTTCGGACTTGTGTTTCAACAGGAACATATGTCTGAATCTAAAGAGATTATCAGAGAATGTAATGAAGTACAAAGAACCGGTCTTGGCATGTGTAGACAGGGGACCTACATACATCAACATGTATCATCCCAAGAGTTCACTAACTCTTTCTCTGCTTCCAGTAAACAGAGCTATGGTCATTTTATCTTTGTGACATGACTGGCAAGTTTCATAAGATGTATATTCAAACTGATTTAAATATGCATCTAAATGTAACTTTAGCCAGTCGGGTCGCATTGATATGACCTAGTCTATAATGCCTCAAGAAGAATTCGTTCATTTCTGAACTCTTCCTCTTGTGTGTGTTCTGTATACTAAGAACTGTAGTTTGATTTAGAACATCAATGCTTTTAGATAACGTGCCTGAACCGATCAACTTTTGATATAGGAAATGTTCAAAACATTATCCAACAATACAAAATTTTATCATTTCTTTACTAATAAAGAGACTGATATGATTTTGTATATCAGGTTCGGTATCTAATAACATTCATTCAGAATCAATGTATTGGTAATACAGGGTGACAGTGACCAACAGACTTGGCTGCAACACTTGCCCCGTTTTCTGTCTCATGAAACTTATAACCCGTTCTCAGTGTTCTACCTTTCTGTAGCCCTATGTAACATATTACATATCTGGGATCCTGATCTGGTATCAAATAACCCGGACGTAGAGGATACTGAGAAACAGTTCTCTGTAATAAACACACCCGAAGATGATGCATCAGCATGCACTCTCTTAGTTTGGGCGGCACGGGAAATCTGGTATTCCCCAATTTCCTGCTCTGTCTTATAACAATTATAAGTTGGAGCAGGACCAACGTTCCCCAGCTCAGTATAACAAGCGGGTTCGGTCAATATTCCGTATTATTATCTTGATTAAGGCGTGATATGGTCGCTACCTGGAGAGAGAGAGAAGAAAACACTCAGCGTGCGCTCTTGCAAGAATAGATTGGTTATTATTTTATCTAATCAGGATGGTTCCCACTGCTTTTTATCAAATCTTCCTTCAAACCCTAAAAGGAAAGACTAGCCGGGATTAATTACACACTACATGTTCGCCAATCTTTCAGCCAGGCCAGTGTCGGTACTTTGAGGGAGGTCCCCCGTGCTTTCGCACGAACCTAATTAATGTAAACCTCGTTTTCCCAGAGGCGTAATCCCGTTGACACCTTTCTAGACACCTACTTGATCGGCTAATTGTAATGTGTAAAACTCTCCCAGGAGTAAGAATTACTCGCAGCGAGTATCGGGATCCAACTATCTCATAGAAGGTATGCAATCTCATTGCAAATTTCAACACTTGAAATTCCCGATAATATTTTGCCCCTAGCGTGCTATGACCTTGACGCATGCCAAACAACCCATAGTTCGCTAGTCAAGTTCAACCCGTACATTTCTTGATTGAATTAAACCCACCCGCACGACCCTTGATGCATGCCAAACAACGCCGTACGAATACCCTAATCCAATCGCATCGTATGCTAACAGATAAGCACTAGTTAGCTACCGTACACTACGCCTTGACGCATGCCAAACAACCGCAGCACGAATACTAACTAATACTTATCTGAAATGACGGAGGGCTACGACAGGTTTTTCTGAAAACCTATTGCGTAATGAACTTGATATCGTTGTGGAATCAAATGATTTTAAAATGGAGTGCTTTTGAGGCTTTTCTAGTTTTGCTAAAGGAGTCACTCCCGGTGAAGGGATCGTCGGTCCTTTCCTCGTCGAATGAGGTGCGGGATATATCATATATATCACTGTGCAAAGCAAAAAGTCTTAAAAGCAATCAAAAGACAAACCGAGTGTGTAGCATCTGCCAGTTATTGCTAAAGGAGTCACTCCCGGTGAAGGGATCTCGGTCCTTTCCTCATCGAATAAGGTGCAGGATATATCACATATACCTCTGTGCAAAGCAAGAACTGTAGCTACCTGTTTTATTTTGAAATTCGATTCTACAACATCTTTAGGTTTATTTTATTTCATTAATCTCATTAATGAAGTCCCATCATTTATGTACCTAAACATCACAGATAAATACGACGTACACTTATTCCATCCGCATTCGCCTCGATGTCCCCTCGTGCACCGTTAGGTTAGGTAACTAACGGCAGAGCGGGGCAGGGCTAGCGCAGGTGTAAAACATAAGTAACGTCTATATAATATATCATATATACTATATACTGTATCTATCACAGAACATCACATGATCACATCACAGATATCGCAGCAGAAGAAACATATGAAATATTGGATATACTAGGACGTCCGTGTTTTCAATACGAGCCAGTATAAAACACGGATTCCACGGTCGTGATGAATAGCCAAACCCACACCCCTAGACCCCTACGAGAGCGGCAAGCAACCCTACTAATTCTAGAGTTAGGAGACCCGGACTCGACTCCTCGAGTTGGTCTCCCATTGGACTCCAGAACCCGGTTACTTGTGCTCCCCTCCTTGGGTCTATCCTAGTGCGGAAAAGTAAATAATATACAAAGGGTGACAACATCCGCAACCTGGAAGTGCCCCAATAAAAGAATATTACATACAAGTTTTTACATGAATGAAAATGAAAAACACCCATCTCACATAAAAACCCCCGGCTATTCAAACACGACGATCCAATATAACATATCCAGCAACACATAACATCACATGTCATCAACGTAAGTAAATATGCGCATCCCAATTGTCGTTGACATATAGCAACGAAACCGGCGATATCACATATTACACTTACGGTCACAGAAAAGAAAGTGTAAAACTACAACAGTTGGAATCCGCAACCTTTTTAGACATCGCATGCCTAATCGAATGAATTACTTAGACATCGCATGCCTAACAATTATAAACCCCGCATTTTAGTCTCAAAATCGAAAACTCTTTTCAAAATCAAGTCGGGCAATTCAACAAGATTCCCGACATCCTGATCGAATGCTCGTCGCAATCTTCAGTAGACGGCCGCACCCCCGATACCGTCGACGAAGTGCACCAAGGCGGAACACCGCTACCGCGAGCACCCGAACGGATGCTTTCGGCGACGGGGTTCTCCTACAGTCACTTGGTCGGGGCTATGGGGCGAGGCTGTCTGTTAAGTTTACCCGGCGAGTATCCGCGTACGCTACGTGATTGCGACGGACTTTTGATCACATCAAAATTCCGTGGCAACCGATCAAGTGAGACTAAACCGCTATGTTTATAACATTCATTCAATTATCTCATAACTACTTGTGAATTCCAATTATTGTATCACATTCCGGATAAATAGAAAATGTTAAACTTTTCGATCAAACAGTCGAACACCCAAGTTTTCCCGATATAGATCAACTCATGAAATAAGTTCAAAGACATTCACTTCGTGCCTCAGTACTAACGGTCCAGCCGTAGAAGGGTCAAGCCAACGCCTCACATGTGGCACGCCGTACTGCCCCAAACCCTAAGGTTCAAAGGGCAGTTCAAGACGGTCACATAATCGAGTTAAGGTTTGTTGTCTTCTAGAGGGACCATCGCGTTACTTGCACTACTTAGAACGTCATTAAACCTCGGAAAAATCCAACACTTGGAAATTTTCTGGCAGGGGAAAAATTGGGTATTTATATCCGGTCGAACTTTTTAACATATTCAAAAATTATCCGGAATCACATAGAGACAAAATTAGACAATCCGATCGAATCTACGAATTCCCTAAACAACCCCAGAAAACTCAACTGTATAAAAAATATTAAAATATTCCAGAAAATGCAGCAATAGAAATTAGGAATTACTGTGCAAATGAAAAATGCTGATGTGACTAGTTGGCCGCGGAACCGCCGCACAAGTCAGTTTGTGCCACGGTTCCGCCGCATTTTAGAAGGATCATGAGCACGTGCTCCACAGTAATTCATCAAATTCCCTGCTGATTTTTCTGCATATTTTTAATTTCGAAAAAGACCAGATTTCAGAAAATGTACAGAGAGCATTCTTGAGTTAGGGTTTCGGTTCGATCGGACTTCTAACTCCGTCTACGCGTCGCCTAAGGCTCTAGCTAGGCTCTGATACCACTGTAGGGTTCCTAGGCACTCCCAAGAGGTCTCACAAGGCATCAAACATGCCAATTTCAAAAATTACGGTGCCGAGAAACCCTAATACGGATCGTTGGCTAGAAGTTTAGGCGAAAAAGAAACTAGTTTACAACTTAACTATGAGTTGAACGGAAATACAACCTTTGTAGATCCGGTGCTCCACCTCCATAGCTCCGTGATGATGTCTCCTCGCTGCGATCATCGGATCCCGGGCTCTAGCGTCGGCTTCATCGGAGAAAAAGCGGGCTAGGTCATCGACGACGATGCCGAAGATGATCTACGTCGAGGCATCACAAGATCAAGCTCCACCTTCACCAAGTCAAGAAACTTGTGAAGGAAACACCCTATACTACTTGGCAAGAGGTAGAGGATGAAGAAATAGGAGGTGGGTTCACTTTAGATTTGGATTTCTCACTCATTTCATCAAGTCACCATTGATGAAGTCAAGCTTTCTTCATTGAAGAAGATGAAGAAGAAGAAAGAATATATTATGATAAGTTTTTTCCAAAAGAATAATAAAATCATTCTTATCATAATATTAACCATGGTAATGTGTAGAGAATTAACCAAGGTTAGTTGAATGGTTAGGGTTATGAGAAGAAGACAAGAATGGTAGCTTTGGTCAAACCTTCATGAAGCTTCAATTACAAACAAAGAAAGCCACCATTCTTCTCTTTAATCTTTTCCAAAATAAATAAATAAATAAATAAGTATGAAAAACAAAACCCTAACCATTTAAATAACCATGGTTCAATCTTTACACAAACTCAAGTAAACATGTATCATCAAACATGATACAGACAAGTGCACAAAACTATATCACATATACAATGTGCACATGAAGTGAGAAAATCCATTCAAAGTGAACCAATACTAGTTAATGCAAAGTAATATATCAAATATACAATTATACATTAAATCATTAAATCAACAATTGATTCAATGATCCGGTCATGTCGCACATAACCGACCAGTATCAATAGTAACAACTTATCGGATCAACACTTGATCCGATAACCCGGCTATATCGCATATAACCGATCAATGTCACAAATCGCGAGAATCGAATACAGTATCACATACTGGTATTATTCTCGGTCCCGTACATATCTCATATGCGCTCCTATTTCGTTTCGCTTGAGCCAGGAAACCTCTGTGCAGGACTCTAAAGACTCGTCAATACGCCGGCAGCAGGTGATGATCATATCAAACACCCACAAGCCGCAAGCGGTCTGCTAAACGTAACGGCCACCCGGGTATTGAGCGATCAAAAGATCGACGAGCAAGCCCGCTCACACTCCTGTGAATCCAACCAGTAACACATACCGTACAGTCCGGTCTCGTCGTCTGATATGTCGCATATCTCGCCTAGGGGTGGTAAACGTCAGACCCCAATAGCTCGATAAGTCGTGTCGATATGAGGTCTATAACAATTCGAGAAACTACTGGTAACACTTACCAGTAAATCTCAGCAACCCTGGCCAGGGATTTCCGGTTATAGCCAATCGAACACAGCGCAACATCAACTCCCTATACCGGGAGAGACGAATCCCCTCCTATCGCTCATTGCCTCCATGTGATTCGGGACTGTACCCAAAAACCACCGTTTTGCACGCCCTTTTGGACGTGGTAAGGTGGAAATCAAAGCACAGTGGGAACCACACAAGACTCTATGACGATCTCGGGTCAACTGACTACTCTGTACCAGTGTCACCAGAGAACTGACATCTGACGTAAGGTATAATACCACCTGGGAGTTCTCGGCGAGTCTTTCCAGTGTACCCAGTCTCCACTGAGCACCCGTATATCATCTCTGATGTCAAACACCAATGGATATGGGATCATCCATCGCCCATCTGTATGGGTCGAGAAGGTATACGCTAGTCTACTCTGGTATATCGATGCCCCGTCTCGATACACCCACGACTAGGGACTTAGAAGGATGTACTTATGGACTACCATGTCCCCACTAGTATGATCCGCATCATAGTCCAGATAGTCAAGTACACATCCTAAGGGCTTTACCAACATGTAACAGAGAGACAATCAATGTACACGTTAAGGTAAAGAGTAACCAGATAGCATACTATCATGTCGAGCAAGAAAGTCCTCCCTATATATGTCCCAGCATCCACTACAATATACATCCAATGTACAGTAATGGCCTCTAGGGCATACATATAACTAACAGTAACCCCGTTGACACTTTTCTAGACACCTACTTGATCGGCTAATTGTAATGTGTAAAACTCTCCCAAGAGTAACTCTTACTCGCAGTGGGTATCGGGATCCAACTATCTCATAGGAGGTATGCAATCTCATTGCAAATTTCAACACTTGAAATTCCCGATAATATTTTACCCCTAACGTGCTATGACCTTGACGAATGCAAAACAACCCATAGTCCGCTACTCAAGTTCAACTCGTACATTTCCTGATTGAATTAAATCCACCCTCACGACCCTTGATGAAAGCCAAACAACGCCGTACGAATACCCTAATACAATCGCATCGTATGCTAGAAGATAAGCACTAGTTAGCTACCGTACATTACGCCTTGACGAATGCCAAACTACCGCGGCACGAATACTAAGTAGTACTTATCTGAAATGACGGCGGGCTACGACAGGTTTTTAAGAAAACCTTTTGCGTAATGAACTTGATATCGTTGTAGAATCGAGTGAATTTTAAATGGAGTGTTTTTTAGGCTTTTACTAGTTTTGCTAAAGAGGTCACTCCCGGTGAAGGGATCTCGGCTCTTTCCTTATCGAATATGGTGCAGGATATTTCATAAATACTACTATGCAAAGCAATCAAAAGACAAACCGAGTTTGTAGCATCTACTTGTTTCGCTAAAGAGGTCACTCCTGGTGAAGGGATCTCGGCTCTTTCCTTATCGAATAAGGTGCTGGATATTCTACAAGGAATACCGCTATGCAAAGAAAAAACTAGAGCTACCCGTTTTCGAGACAAGTTTCTACAACATTTTTAGGTTTCTTTTATTTCATTAATCTCATTAATGAAGTCCCATTTATTATGCTTCCCAAGCATCAGATATGAAACGAAAGCAACAATATTAATTATATCTCATATATATAATATATGCATTCGTCTCAGGCAGTAATATGATCTCATCACAGAACATAGCAGCAGAAGAACATATATGAAATATTGGATATACTAGGATTTCCGTGTTTTATATCAAGCCAGTATAAAACATGGATTCCACGGTCATGATGAATAGCCAATCACACACCCCTAGACTCCTACGTGAGCGGCAAGTAACCCTTCCAGTTCTATAGTTAGGAGACCCGGTCTTGACTCCTCGAGATGGTCTCCCACTGGACCCTAGAACCCGGTTACTTGTGCTCCCCGTCTTGGGTCTATCCTAATGCGGAAAAGTAAATAATATACAATGGTGACATCATCCTCAACCCGGAAGTGCCCCAATAGAAGAATATTACATACAATGAATTTTACATGAATGAAAATGTAAAACTCTCATCTCACATAAAACCCCCGGCTATTCAATCACGACGATCAAATATAACATATCTCAGCAACACATAACATCACATGACATCAACGTAAGTAAATATACGTATCCCAATTGTCGTTGACATATAGCACCGAAACCGGCGATACACCACATATTACACTTACGGTCACAGAAAAGAAAGTGAAAAGCTACAACAGTTGGAATCCGCAACCACCTTAGACATCACATGCCTAACCAAATGAATTCCTTAGACATCGCATGCCTAACAATTATAAACCCCGCATTTTATTCTCGATACCAAAAACACTTTTCAATAACAAGTCGGGCAATTCAAAAAGATTCCCGACATCCTGATCGAATGCTCATCGGAAAACTTTAGTGGATGGCCGCACCCTCCGATACCGTCGACGAAGTGCACTAAGGCGGAACACCGCTGCCGCGAGTACCTGAACGGATGTTTTTGGCGACGGGGTTCTCCTACAGTCACTTGGTCGGGGCTATGGGGCGCGGCTATCTACTAAGTTTACCCGGCGAGTATCCGCGTACGCTACGTGATTGCGACGGACTTTTGATCGCATCAAAGTCCCGTGGCAACCGATCAACTGAGATTAAATTGCTAGAATTATAACATTCAAATTAGTTATCTCATAACTACTTGTAGATTCCAAATATTGTATCCCATTACATGATACCCGGACGAACGTTAAACTTTTCGATTGATTCATCAAAGTCCCACAATTTTCCGACAGCTCAACACTTGAGCACGGTTCAATAATACCCAGAAGATGCTACAGTACCTATGAACCAGCCGTAGAAGGGTCAAACCAACGCCTCAACTGTGACAACGCTGAACTACCATAAACCATAGGGTTTAGTGGCGGTTCTGACGGCCACATAATCGAGTTAAGATTTCGTTCTTCTACAGGGTCCACAGAATCACTTGCATATTTTTCCGAATACGTTAAACTTGGAAAAATGGGTTTTTGACGTTCGATTAAACTTTCTAACTTCGTCTAGACAACATGCGAAAAACCCGAAACAATGTTAAAACTACGAATATGAAACACTCCGATTTTCTTATAGTATAATATTGCATCACATGTAAAATTAGCAAAAACAAACAACACCTGAAACACCAAAACCCAGTAACTGGAACACCCAAAAAAATTTCAACCCAATTCCCCTCTATAAATCCGAGGTCGCCGGCCCAGGCCTTCATGTCGCCGGCCATGGTCCGAGGGGATGGGCTCAATTTTGTTGTGTGTTCATGTGGTATCACATATAACATTCTGCACTTGTTTACATAATTTTTTGAACACTTTTCAAAATCGACATAAACTAGGGTTTTGCGTTTCAAGTTTTGGAGTCATTTTGTTTTCGTAATTCTAAAAAAATCCGTCTGAATTTCTAGCATGTCTCTGATACCACTGTTGGGCTGTCTACAACGGCAGCAAGGTTTCGGGAGGTATCGTCCATGCCAAATTAAAATTTTGTCGTTCTAGGTAACCCAAAACATAGATCGTTTACTAGAAATAATACGGAAAACATATGCAAACACTTTGCAAGTTATAGTGAGCAAGGAATACAACCTTTGTATACCGGTCCTTCACTTCAAATAGCTCCGTGTAGTAGTCCCCTTCGCTGCGATCGTGAACTCTGGACTCTAGAGAGGTTCCCTTGAAGAAACGAACGTGCTTGCTTCGAAGACTTCGAGGCCGAAGATGATTTACGTCGAGGAGACACTAACCCAAGCTATCTCTTCACTAACTATGGAATTAGTGAAGCAAACACTCTCTACTAAATGTCAAGTAGTAGAGGATGATGAAGTAGGAAGTAGGCTCACTTTAGATTTCATTTTCTCAAACTCCATTAAAGCTAGAAAGCTTTTGTTGAAGAAGAAGAAGAAGAAGAATATCTCATATGAATAATTCATCCAAATGAATTATTATAACCATAGGTGAGTTAAAGCCATCATGCTTAACTCATGTAGAGAATAAACCCAAGGCTATGGTTAAAGGTTGGGTCAAGGAAAGAATCCTAAGGAACGACAAAAGAGTTGACCTTGACAATGTTCTACAAGCTTCTCCAAGCTTGAAAACTTTGACCAAGTCTTTTTCTCTTTTGTAATAACTTAATAAATAATCAAAACCCTAATTTAACCTTAGCATTGTACATGTCTCATACACCAATCTTGTATGTATCATCAAGCATGACACAATACATGTACACAAACATACATATCACATATATACAATGTGCACATCTAGTAAGAAAAGAAATCATTAGTGAGCTTAATATTAGTTAATGTAATATAATATATCAAATATATAATTATACATTAAATTATCAAATCAACTCTTGATTTAATAATCCGGCTATATCATATATAACCGACTAATACTATATGAATCAACTTATCGAATCAACACATGATCCGATAACCCGGCTATATCATATATAACTGACCGATATCACATATCACGAGAATAGAATACGGTATCACATATTGTATTAATCTCGGTCTCGCACATATCACATATGCGCTCCTACTCCGTTTCTGTAACACCTCAGGTTGTGTTTAGGGGTTAATTATATTTTAATATATAGTTTATAATAAAACTTTTACCAATTTGAGTTCCAAATATTTTATCCTATTTAATTAATATTTTATTAGAATTTTTCTAGGCTTGCACACACTTGTGCATGTAAACTAGGGTTTAGATTTGGGGTTAGAACCATGATTAGCAACCATGGTGGACTAACCATTCCCTTAGTCTAGTTTAAAAATTTGTATTAAGTGTTTTGGGTTGTTAATTGGTATGGTTGTTTTTCTTTTTAAATTGGGAAAAGAGAGTTGAATTTCTTTTTTTCTTTTGTTGACCTTGAGAGAGAGAGAGAGGGAGTATGGGCTTCATGGCATGAGCCATGCTCATTAAATGAAGAGAGAGGGGGGGTTGGAATTGTGAGCTCTCATTCTTTTCTCTTTTGTTAACTCTTTCTCACTTCTCTCTCTCACTCACACACACACACATTTCACTCAGCAGCAGCAGAAGTTGCAGCAGCAGCACCAGCAGCAAAAACAGCACCAACAACAACAAGAGGCGGCAGCAGCAGCACAAACAGCATCAGCAGCATCTGGCAGCAGCAGCAGCTGTAGCAGGCAGCAGCAGGAGCCCCAGCAACTGCAGCAGCTCTTCTTCCCCTTCTCCTCATTTCTCCTTGTGCCTAGGGTCGTGAGTGAGGTATAATCTCTGAACTCATTCCTAGTTTGCTAAACTTGTGTAGAATTAGCCTCAGTTAGTGTTAAAGGTGAGATTTAGTACTTGATTTGGTGATTTGTGTGGACTTTTGGTTAGGGGATGATTTTATTGGTTAACCTAACTTAGTTAAGTGTTATTAGGGCCAAGTAAACCAAGATAAACACCAGATTGCACCAAAATGCCCTAGGGTTTCATTTTGTGCAAAATTTAGCATTTTTAAGTGAAATTTCACCTTTCTGTGATCTGCTGTAGACCCGGGAACTTCAGATAAAATATGAGTTAAATGTAGCCTACTTGAGAGACCCTGACCATACCACCAGAACACGAGACCCCCTACCCTTGTTCAGGCCGCAATTTTATTCTTTCTGGCCGCAATTTGCGGCCAGATGAGGGAGTCTTTGGGTTGGGTTTGCTTTGGTAGGTGTCTGCTACATTTCTAAGGTCTATGGTATATGCAATTTTGTAAGTTTTTAACCTGGGTAGAATCTGGGGCAATGTATCGCTTTTCTAGTACGTTTAGTTCGCGCGATACGCGCGATACGTGAGTGGGTTCTGTGATCCAGCATGCCGCGGCGTGTCGGGATAGTTTTAGACGCGTATACACACGTTTTAGCGTATCGTACACACACGCGTTTGGTTCGCAACGCGAGTTTCTCGTTTGGGTTCGATATCGCGTTTTGCGAGATATTTGCTTATGTGGATTTTCCTTGTGTGAATTCTAGGTTCGCAGGAGGGTACGTCAGACGAAGCAAAGAAAGGGAAGCAGGTGGTCGGCTTCGAATAGCGCACGATAGGATTGCCATGACACTCGCACTATAGGATTGCTACGCATTATACATATCGTTTGATTGCTGCATCATTGATTATTGTCATAACTTGTCGTATATTGATATTTTCATACCTGCGCACATGCACACTGTATATTCATACCAGTGCACACATATATTGATATTTTCACACCTGCGCACATGCACACTGTATATTCATACCAGAGCACACACATATTGATATTTTCATACCTGCGCATATGCACACTGTATATTCATACCAGTGCACACACATATTGATATTTTCATACCTGCATACAGGCACACTGTATATTCATACCAGTGCACACACATATTGATATTTTCATACCTGCGCACATGCACACTGTATATTCATACCAGTGCACACACATATTGATATTTTCATACCTGCGCACATGCACACTGTATATTCATACCAGTGCACACACATATTGATATTTTCATACCTGCGCACATGCACACTGTATATTCATACCAGTGCACACACATATTGATATTTTCATACCTGCGCACATGCACACTGTATATTCATACCAGTGCACACACATATTGATAATTTCATACCTGCGCACATGCACACTGTATATTCATACCAGCGCACACATATATTGATATTTTCGTACCTGCGCACATGCACACTGTATATTCATACCAGTACACAAATATATTGATATTTTCATACCTGCGCACATGCACACTGTATACTCATACTAGTGCACACATATATTGATATCTCCATACTTGCTTGGATTTACGCATTGAGTTTTGGATTCATATGATTTCTGGATTTGGGAATCGAGGTAATTCTTTTAGGAAAATGCGGATTATTTAAAAACCCGGTTTCCCTTGATATGATATTTCAGTGCGTCCACCATGCATTTTCTTGGTTCTGAGACGTGTGATATGTGAACCCGAATCGAGGAGTTGGATGAGGTCGATTGCGGGTACACGGTGGACCCGGTATGGTACCCCGGGGCGAGAACGGATCGATTTGAAGTAGACGGTGAGCCTGGCAGAGGGACTACTACCAACCGGTGATTGGTTAGACCTGGCGGTTATCCGGAGGATACTGACCAGAGATGAGAGATAGATACGGGCCGATCCGTACTGCCGGGGGCCGAGGGCCGATTCCGCAGACGGAGCTCGATACTTAAGGATTTGCGTGTCGATGCTAGACACGACAATTCATGATATTTTAGTGTGTCGATGCTAGGCACCCATGATTCTATGAGATTTACAGGATTTGGGTATATGGATGGACACCGATTATTTTCCACGTTGATATTCCGGATAAATATTAATTATTCCCATGCTCAGTATTCAGTATTTTACATCTCATCCTGTATCTGTTGTACCTGATAGAGTACACATGCTATGCACGATTATTGCATACCCTGCTCATCATATAGAGATGTCATTAGATTGCATTTTCTATGCACGATTATTGCGTACCCTGCTTATCATATATAGATGTCATTAGATTGCATTTGCTATGCACGACTATTGCATACCCTGTTCATCCTATATTGATGTCATTAGATTGCATTTGCTATGCATGATTATTGCATACCCTGCTTATCATATATAGATGTCATTAGATTGCATTTACTATGCATGATTACTGCATTCCCTGCTTATCATATATAGATGTCATTAGATTGCATTTGCTATGCACGATTATTGCATACCCAGCTCATTATTTAGAGATGTTGTTAGATCGTACTTGATGCATGATTACTGCTCATATAGTTCATCATATAGATGTTATCTGTTGGCATAGGTTAGAGTATCGCAGCACGTGCATACTCGCGATTACCTTTATATATTATCTACTATTCACGAGTTGGCAACTTACCCCCGTTGTGCCACAGTGTTTGCAGGTTGCCCTTCGGAGTAGTCGCGGAAGGCTGCTTTCCTATATCTTTTTGGCTACGGATACCACTGCAGTTGGTGCGTGAGCTGTTTGTTCCTAGGTGGGTTTGTGTTATCCGGTTATTTCCATTGTACATATTTTGTATCAAGTACTCTCCATCTACATTTATGTATTTTACTTAGAGACCAGTGTGTGGACGATGATGTATATTATTTTGTATTCTTGTGTCGAGCTCGCTGTGAGCTGACTTTACCTATGCAGTTCTTATCTTGTGTGATGTGTTCCACTTACTTCTCTTTTCTTCGCTACGGCGTCGTATATCGTGTTAGTGTATATGCCCTAGGATCCATTATTGTATCATACTAGCTTGTATATTACTTAATAGAAGCTTGGGATATTCACAGTTATATTAACAGTCTTGCTAAACATGGTAGTATGCTACTTGGTTATTTCTATCTTAATATGTGTGTACGTATTGGTAGAGCCCTTAGGATCTTGCTTGACTACCAGCGTTGTGATGGCAGTCACACTAGTGGGGGCTGGGTAGTCTACAAGCACATCCTTTTTCAGGTCCCTAGTCGTAGGATTATCGAGACAGGGCATCGATACTCCGGAGTAGACTAGTGTGTACGCTTCTCATCCTAGTTGGGGAGATGGTCCGTCCCACAGCCATCAGTACGTCGTACTGGAAGTAGTATACAGGTGCTCGTTGGGTTACGGGTACACCGAACAGGACTCGCAGGGAACTGTTGGTTGGTATTATACCCGTCGTCAGTTAATAGTTCCCAGGTGACATGAGTACAGCATATTCCGCAAACTTGACACTGCTACTTCGCCTTGAGTGTGTCCCAGTATTCTTAGATTGCTACCCTACCATGGCTCATCAGATTCGTGCAAACAGGTAGCAGTTGGGTGCAGTCCCGAGCACTTGGAGGCAGTGGCGGTTAGACAGGATTCGTCCCTCCCAGTATTGGGAGTTGATATCGCGCTGTGTCTGGAGAGCCATTACGCAAAGTCCCTAGCCTGGACAAGCGAGATTTACTGGTAGGTTTTCCAGTTGTTTCTCAAGGTGTAATGGGCATCACTCCGACACGACTTATACCGCTTTTAGGGGACTGACACTTGCCGCCCCCATAGGCCCGATATGCGATAATCCTAGACGAACAGACCGGACTGTACGGAGATTGTCACATCAGGCTCAGTTGGAGTTCGGATGGGTTTCCTCATCGGCCTTCTTATCGATATCTACCTGGGGACCGTTACGTATAGCTAGTGCCGCTTGCGGTCTATGGATAAACCTGTAGGGTTCCTAGGCACTCTAATGAGGTCACACAAGGCATCGAACATGCCATATTAAAATTTTAACGGTGCCGAGGGACCCGACTACTGATCGTTTGCTAGATGTTTAGGCAAAAAAACTAACTAGTTAACAGTTAACTACTAGGATACGGAAATTACAACCTTTGTAGATCCGGATATCCACCTCCACGGCTCCGCAACGAAGTCTTCTCGCTGTCCATCTTGAAGCTTGGACTCTCGTGACGGCTTCATCGGAGAAACGTGCGGAATAGGTCGTCGGCTTTGTGTCAAAGACGATCTACGTCGAGGTTGCACAAACTCAAGCTCCGACTTCACAAACTTGTGAAACTTGTGAAGTAAACACCCAAAACAACTTGGCAAGAGGTAGAGGGTGAAGAAATAGGAGGTGGGTTCACTTTAGATTTGGATTTCTCTCACTAAAACTCAAGTTGCCATTGGAGTAGCAAGCTTGAAGAAGAAGAAGAAGATGAGCTCAAGAAAAGAATATGATAAGTCTTGTGTTAAAAATAAATTTAAATCAAATACTTATCATAACTTGAACTAGGGTTAAGTGTAGAGAATTAACCATGGTCACTTGGATGGGTTAGGGTTAAGCATGAAGATAAGGATGGTTAGCAAAGTCAAAGCTTCATGAAGCTTAAATATAAAACAAACTTAGCCACCATTCTTATCATAACTTATTTCAAATAAATAAATAAACAAATAAATAAATGAATGAATATGCAAAACCCTAATTATCAAATTAACCATGGATTAATTCTATAAACTTAACTATATGATCAAGTATCATCAAACATGATACAAAGTAGTGCACTAAAGCATATCACATATACAATGTGCAACAAGTGAGAAAAATCCGTTTAAAGTGAACCAACACTAGTTAATGCAATGCAATATATCAAATATATAATTATGCATTAAATCATTAAATCAACATTTGATTCAATGATCCGGTCATGTCGCACATGACCGACTAGAATGTAATGTATCGATTTATCGAATCAATGATTCGATAACTAGGTCATATCGAATATAACCAATCGAAACATATATCGCGAGAATGAAATGCGGTATCACATACACGCATTATTCTCGGTCCTGCACATATCTCATATGCGCTCCTATTTCGTTTCGCTTGAACCAGGAAACCTCTGTGTAGGACTCTAAAGACTCGTCAATACGCCGGTAGCAGATGATGATCATATCAAGCACCCACAAGCCGCAAGCGGTCTGCTAAATGTAACGGCCATCCGGGTATTGAGCGATCAGAAGATCGACGAGCTAGCCCGCTCACACTCCTGCGAATCCGACCAGTAACACTTACCGTACAGTCCGGTCTCTTCGTCAGATACGTCGCATATCAAGTCTAGGGGTGGTAAACGTCAGACCCTAATAACCCGATAAGTCGTGCCGATGTGAGGCTCGTAACGGGTCGAGAAACTACTGGTAACACTTACCAGCAAATCTCTGATCAGCCCTGGCCAGGGACTTCCCTGTTACGGCCAATCGAGCACAGCGCAACATCAACTCCCAATACCGGGAGAGACGAAACCCCTCCTATCGCTCATTGCCTCCATGTGACTCGGGACTGTACCCAAAGACCACCGTTTTGCACGCCCTCATGGACGTGGTAAGGTGGAGATCAAAGCACAGTGGGAATCACACAAGACTCTATGACGATCTCGGGTCTACAGACTAACCTGTACAAGTGTCACCTGAGAACTGCCATCTGACGTGAGGTATAATACCATCTGGGAGTTCTCGGCGAGTCCGTCCAGTGTACCCAGTCTCCACTGAGCACCCGTATACCATCTCTGATGTCAAACACCAATGGATATGGGATCATCCATTGCCCATCACATGGGTCGAGAAGCGTATACGCTAGTCTACTCTGGTATATCGATGCCCCGTCTCGATACACCCACGACTAGGGACCTTGAAGGATGTACTCATGGACTACCATGTCCCCACTAGTATGATCTGCATCATAGTCCAGGTAGTCAAGTATAAATCCTAAGGGCTTTACCAACATGTAACTATAAGACAGTATAAAGAGATAGTGTACATGTTAAGATAAATAGCAACCAGATAGCATACTATCATGTCGAGCAAGAAAGTCATCTCTATATATGTCCAAGCATCCAATATAATATACATAATCTGTACAATACTGGCCTCTAGGGCATACATACAACTAACAATCTCCCACTTGCACTAGGGCCAGCTGCTGTAGTATCCATACCGAGCATCCCGAAGAGTCTCTCAAACTGTATCTGGGGAATGGCCTTCGTGAGTGGATCCGCCGTGTTGTTCTTCGTGTCAACTCTCCTGACCTCGATCTCCCGGCGATCAACTATCTCCCGGATCAGGTGATACCGCCTCAGAATATGCCTGGACCGCTGATGGGACCTGGGTTCCTTGGCCAAAGCCACCGCTCCATTGTTATCGCAATACAAAGGTATTGGACGCTCAATGGATGGAACCACTCCAAGTTCAGTAATGAACTTCTTGATCCAGACAGCTTCTTTAGCAGCATCGTTGGCAGCGATGTATTCAGCCTCCATCGTCGAGTCTGCCACGGTTTCCTGCTTGGAACTCTTCCAGCTAACCGCCCCTCCGTAAAGGGTAAAGACAAAGCCCGACTGCGACTTTGAGTCGTCCTTATCACTCTGGAAGCTGGAATCGGTAAAGGACTCCACTTGGAGTTCTCCGTTACCATACACCAAGAACATATCTCTAGTCCTTCGCAAGTACTTGAGAATGCTCTTCACAGCTGTCCAGTGACTCTCTCCAGGATCAGCTTGATACCTACTCACTACACTTAGTGAGTATGCTACATCGGGTCTGGTACATAGCATCGCATACATGATAGAGCCTACTGCCGAAGCATAGGGTATCCCTTGCATGCGAGCTCTCTCCAAATCAGTCTTGGGAGACATCTCTTTGGAGAGAGTGACTCCAGAGATCGTGGGCAAGTTCCCACGCTTGGACTCTTCCATACTAAACCTCTTTAGTATGGTGTCAATGTACCTGGATTAGGACAATCCCAAAATCCGTTTGGATCTATCTCTATAGATCCTAATTCCCAATATGCAGGAGGCATCACCAAGATCTTTCATTGAGAATCTTTGTGATAAGAAGAGCTTGACCGATTGCAGCATAGGAATATCATTTCCTATCAAGAGTATGTCGTCCACGTACAATACGAGGAAGACAACCTTACTCTCTGCCACCTTCTTGTAGATACAAGGTTCATCTGGATTTTTGACGAAATCAAACTCTTTGATAACGACGTCAAAGCAGATGTTCCAACTCCGCGATGCTTGCTTTAATCCATAAATGGATTTAAGCAGCTTGCACACCTTCCCGCTGCTCCCACTGTCTACGAAGCCCTCTGGCTGAGTCATGTACACGCACTCTTCTAAATCACCATTTAGAAAGGCGGTCTTAACATCCATTTGCCAGATTTCGTAGTCATGAAAGGCAGCAATGGCAAGCATGATGCGGATGGATTTAAGCATAGCCACTGGAGAAAAGGTCTCGTCATAGTCCACACCTGGTCTTTGACGAAAACCTTTTGCTACAAGTCTAGCTTTGAAAGTCTCCACTTTCCCATCTACACCAAGTTTCTTCTTGAAGATCCACTTGCTCCCAATGGGTTTTACCCCTTCAGGAGCAACTTCCAAAGTCCATACTTTGTTGGTGTATATGGAATCCATCTCGGACCGCATAGCATCCAGCCATTTCACTGAGTCCCCACTCGTGATGGCCTGCTCGAAGCTAGTTGGGTCATCATCCTCCATGATGCAATCCTCGCTTCCACCATCAATGAGAAAACCGTAGTATCTCTCAGGTGGACGAGAAACCCTACCAGATCGGCGGAGAGGCTGAGGTTCGTCGGGTACTACCGAATCTTCTGGTTCCACTAAATCTTCAGTTATAGTTTGTGTTTCTGGAACTTCTTCCAGTTCTACCTCAGAGCCACTAATCTCTTTTGCAAGAAATTCCTTTTCTAAAAAGGTGGCATGTTGAGCAATAAACACTTTTTGTTGTTCACTGTGGTAGAAAAGATATCCATTTGAATGTTTAGGATATCCCACAAACTTACATAGAACTGACCGTGCCTCGAGTTTATCTGGATTTTGCCTTTTGACATAGGCCAGACAACCCCATATCTTAACTCGTTTAAGACATGGTCTCTTCCCACTCCATATCTCATATGGTGTAGTAGGTACAGATTTAGTTGGAACTTGATTCAATAGGTATGCCGCTGACTCAAGCGCATACCCCCAGAAGGAAATAGGTAACTCAGCTGTACTCATCATAGAGCGCACCATATCTAATAGGGTGCGATTCCTCCGCTCCGATACACCGTTGTGCTGTGGTGTATATGGAGGAGTCAGCTGAGAGAGAATCCCATTCTCTTTTAGGAAGTCCAGGAATTCATTGCTCAAGTATTCACCTCCTCGATCAGATCGAAGGATTTTAATACTTTTTCCGGTTTGTTTCTCGACTTCTTGTTTATATTCTCTGAATTTCTCAAAAGCTTCAGACTTGTGTCTTATCAAGTACACATGTCCGTATCTTGAGAGATCGTCAGTGAATGTAATGAAGTACGAAGAACCATCCCTGGCATGTGTAGACATGGGACCGCATACATCACTATGTATTAGTCCCAAGAGTTCGGTAGCTCTTTCTCCGTGTCCCGTAAACGGAGTCTTGGTCATCTTGCCTTTGAGACATGACTGGCAAGTGTCATAGGATGAAAATTCAAACGGATTTAAATATCCATCCTTATGCAACTTAGCCAGTCGTGTCGCATTGATGTGACCCAGTCTACAATGCCACAAGAAGGATTCGTTGAGTTCAGAACTCTTCCTCTTGTGTGTGTTTGTTATGCTGAGGACTGTTGATTGGTTTAGAACATAAATGCCATTGCACAACGTGCCTGATCCAACCAACTTTTGGTTATGGAAAATGTTCATAACATTGTCCTGTAATACAAAATTATATCCTTCTTTACTTAATAAAGAAACCGATATAATGTTGCATATCAGGTTCGGCATGTAATAGCATTCGTTCAGAACCAATGTATTACCTGTTGGTAATACAAGGTGATATTCCCCGACAGTCTTAGCTGCAACAATTGCACCATTTCCGACTCTAATGTCTTTATCACCTTCTCCAAGTTCTCTACCTTTCCTAAGCCCATGTAACTGATTACATATATGGGATCCTGACCCGGTATCCAATACCCAGGACGTAGAGCAAATGGAGAAACAGTTCTCAGTAACGAACACACCCGAAGAAAATGCATCATCATGTACTTTCTTCATTCGGGTGGCATGGGAATCCTGGTATTCCCCTATATCCTGTTCAGTCCTATAACTCTTGTAGGAAAGAACGGAACCAACGTTCCCCAGCACAGTATAACATGCGGGTTCGGTCAATACATCCATATTATTATCTTTATTAAGGCATGAAATGGTCGCTACCTGGAGAGAGAGAGAAGAAAACACTTTAGCGTATGCTCGTGCAAGATCAGATTGGTTATTATCTTATCTAATCAGGATGGCTCCCACTGCTTTTTATCAAATCTTCCTCCAAACCCTAAAAAGGAAAGACTAGCCGGGATTAATTACACACTACAAGTTCGCCAATCTTTCAGCCAGGCCAGTGTCGGTACTTTGAGGGAGGTCCCCCGTGCTTTCGCACGAACCTAATTACTGTAAACCTCGTTTTCCCAGAGGCATAACCTCGTTAACACCTTTCTAGACACCTACTTGATCGGCTATTTGCACTGTGTAAAACTCTCCCAGGAGTAACTCTTACTCGCAGTGGGTATCGGGATCCAACTATCTCATAGAAGGTATGCAATCTCATTGCGAATTTCAACACTTGAAATTCCCGATAATATTTTGCCCCTAGTGTACCATGACCTTGACAGAGGTCAACAAATCATAGTGCACTAGTCAAGTTCAACCCGTCATTTCTTGATTGAATCAAACCCACCCGCACGACCCTTGACAGAGGTCAACAAGGTCGCACGACTACCCTAATCCAATCACATCACATGCTTTACAGATAATTACTAGTTAGCTACCGCACACTACGCCTTGACAGAGGTCAACAAACGCAGCACGAATACTAAATAGTCTTTATCTGAAATGACGGAGGGCTACGTCAGGTTTTTCTGAAAACCTATTGCGTAATGAACTCGATATCGTTGTAGAATCAAATAAAGTTTTAAAATGGAGTGATTTTGAGGCTTTTCTGGTTTTGCTAAAGGAGTCACTCCCGGTGAAGGGATCTCGGTCCTTTCCTCGTCGAATGAGGTGCGGGATATATCATATATATCGCTGTGCAAAGCAAAAACTCAAAAGCAATCAAAAGCAAACCGAGTGTGTAGCATCTGCCAGTTATTGCTAAAGGAGTCACTCCCGGTGAAGGGATCTCGGTCCTTTCCTCATCGAATAAGGTGCAGGGCATATCACATATACCGCTATGCAAAGCAAGAACTGTAGCTACCTGTTTTATTTTAAAATTTGATTCCACAACATCTTAGGTTTCTTATCTTTCATTAATCACATTAATGAAGTCCCATCATTTAAATACCTAAACATCACAGATAGATATGACGTACACTTATGCCATCCGCATTCGCCTCGATGTCCCCTCATGCACCGTTAGGTTAGGTAACTAACGACAGAGCAGGGCAGGGCTAGCGCGGGTGTAAAACATAAGTAACATCTATATAATATATCATATATACTATATACTATATCCATCACAGAAACATCACATGATCTCATCACAGATATCGCAGCAGAATAAACATATGAAATATTGGATATACTAGGACGTCCGTGTTTTCAATACGAGCCAGTATAAAACACGGATTCCACGGTCGTGATGAATAGCCAATCCCACACCCCTAGACCCCTACGAGAGCGGCAAGCAACCCTGCCAATTCTAGGGTTAGGAGACCCGGACTCGACTCCTCGAGTTGGTCTCCCACTGGACCCCAGAACCCGGTTACTTGTGCTCCCCTCCTTGGGTCTATCCTAATGCGGAAAAGTAAATAATATACAAAGGGTGACAACTTCCGCTACCTGGAAGCGCCCCAAATGAAAGAATATTACATACAAGTTTTTACATGAATGAAAATGAAAAACACTCATCTCACATAAAAACCCCCGGCTATTCAAACACGACGATCCAATATAACATATCCAGCAACACATAACATCACATGTCATCAACGTAAGTAAGTATGCATACCCCAATTGTCGTTGACGTATAGCAATGAAACCGGCGATATGAACATACTACACTTACGGTCACAGAAAAGAAAGTGTAAAACTACAACAATTGGAATCCGCAACTACTTTAGACATCACATGCCTAACAGTTATAAATCCCGCATTTTAGTCTCATTATCGAAAACTCTTTTCAATATCGTATGGGACTAAACTGCTAGATTTATAACATTCATCCAGTTATCTCATAACTGTTTGTGAATTCCAATTATTGTATCCAATTCCGGATAAATAGAATATATCAAACTTTCCGATCGAACATTCGAACACCCAAGTTTTCCCGACACCGATCAACACATGAAATAGGTTCAAAGACATTCACTTCATACCTCAGTACCAACGGTCCAGCCGTAGAAGGGTCAAGCCAACGCCTCACATGTGGCACGCCGTACTGCCCCAAACCCGAAGGTTCAAAGGGCAGTTCAAGACGGTCACATAATCGAGTTAAGGTTTGTTGTCTTCTAGAGGGACCATCGCGTTACTTGCACTACTTCGAACGTCTTTTAACCACAGAAAAATCCAACACTTGGAATTTTTCGGCAGGGGAAAAGTTGGGTATTTGTATCCGGTCAAACTTTTTAACATATTCTACAGTTATCTGGAAAAACACTTGGACAAAGTCTGATATTCCGATCGAATCGTCGATTCCCAATATAACCACAGAGCACTCAACCCTTAAATCATTTTAAAAATACCCAGAAAACTCACCAGAATTTATCAGGAATTACTGTGGAATTAAATAGGGCTGACGTCACATTCTGAGCGCGGAACCGCCGCAGAAGCCATGCTTCTGCCGCGGTTCCGCGGCTAAAGGAACTGTTCATCTGAAATTTTTTATATCGTAATTCTTGTATTTCCTTGGTGAATTTTTTAGGCATTTTTAATATGAAAAAATCCCAGATTTATGAAAATGTCCAGAGAGCTCTAAAGTATTTGGGTTTCGGGTTCGTTCGGACTTCAAACTCCGTCTAGACTTCGCCTAAGGCTCTAACCTGGCTCTGATACCACTGTAGGGTTCCTAGGCACTCTAATGAGGTCACACAAGGCATCGAACATGCCATATTAAAATTTTAACGGTGCCGAGGGACCCGACTACGGATCGTTTGCTAGATGTTTAGGCGAAAAAACTAACTAGTTAACAGTTAACTACTAGGATACGGAAATTACAACCTTTGTAGATCCGGATATCCACCTCCACGGCTCCGCAACGAAGTCTTCTCGCTGTCCATCTTGAAGCTTGGACTCTCGTGACGGCTTCATCGGAGAAACGTGCGGAATAGGTCGTCGGCTTTGTGTCAAAGACGATCTACATCGAGGTTGCACAAACTCAAGCTCCGACTTCACAAACTTGTGAAACTTGTGAAGTAAACACCCAAAACAACTTGGCAAGAGGTAGAGGGTGAAGAAATAGGAGGTGGGTTCACTTTAGATTTGGATTTCTCTCACTAAAACTCAAGTTGCCATTGGAGTAGCAAGCTTGAAGAAGAAGAAGAAGATGAGCTCAAGAAAAGAATATGATAAGTCTTGTGTTAAAAATAAATTTAAATCAAATACTTATCATAACTTGAACTAGGGTTAAGTGTAGAGAATTAACCATGGTCACTTGGATGGGTTAGGGTTAAGCATGAAGATAAGGATGGTTAGCAAAGTCAAAGCTTAATGAAGCTTCAATATAAAACAAACTTAGCCACCATTCTTATCATAACTTATTTCAAATAAATAAATAAACAAATAAATAAATAAATGAATATGCAAAACCCTAATTATCAAATTAACCATGGATTAATTCTATAAACTTAACTATATGATCAAGTATCATCAAACATGATACAAAGTAGTGCACTAAAGCATATCACATATACAATGTGCAACAAGTGAGAAAAATCCGTTTAAAGTGAACCAACACTAGTTAATGCAATGCAATATATCAAATATATAATTATGCATTAAATCATTAAATCAACATTTGATTCAATGATCCGGTCATGTCGCACATGACCGACTAGAATGTAATGTATCGATTTATCGAATCAATGATTCGATAACTAGGTCATATCGAATATAACCAATCGAAACATATATCGCGAGAATGAAATGCGGTATCACATACACGCATTATTCTCGGTCCTGCACATATCTCATATGCGCTCCTATTTCGTTTCGCTTGAACCAGGAAACCTCTGTGTAGGACTCTAAAGACTCGTCAATACGCCGGTAGCAGATGATGATCATATCAAGCACCCACAAGCCGCAAGCGGTCTGCTAAACGTAACGGCCATCTGGGTATTGAGCGATCAGAAGATCGACGAGCTAGCCCGCTCACACTCCTGCGAATCCGACCAGTAACACTTACCGTACAGTCCGGTCTCTTCGTCAGATACGTCGCATATCAAGTCTAGGGGTGGTAAACGTCAGACCCCAATAACCCGATAAGTCGTGCCGATGTGAGGCTCGTAACGGGTCGAGAAACTACTGGTAACACTTACCAGCAAATCTCTGATCAGCCCTGGCCAGGGACTTCCCTGTTACGGCCAATCGAGCACAGCGCAACATCAACTCCCAATACCGGGAGAGACGAAACCCCTCATATCGCTCATTGCCTCCATGTGACTCGGGACTGTACCCAAAGACCACCGTTTTGCACGCCCTCATGGACGTGGTAAGGTGGAGATCAAAGCACAGTGGGAATCATACAAGACTCTATGACGATCTCGGGTCTACAGACTAACCTATACAAGTGTCACCTGAGAACTGCCATCTGACGTGAGGTATAATACCATCTGGGAGTTCTCGGCGAGTCCGTCCAGTGTACCCAGTCTCCACTGAGCACCCGTATACCATCTCTGATGTCAAACACCAATGGATATGGGATCATCCATTGCCCATCACATGGGTCGAGAAGCGTATACGCTAGTCTACTCTGGTATATCGATGCCCCGTCTCGATACACCCACGACTAGGGACCTTGAAGGATGTACTCATGGACTACCATGTCCCCACTAGTATGATCTGCATCATAGTCCAGGTAGTCAAGTACAAATCCTAAGGGCTTTACCAACATGTAAGTATAAGACAGTATAAAGAGACTAGTGTACATGTTAAGATAAATAGCAACCAGATAGCATACTATAATGTCGAGCAAGAAAGTCATCTCTATATATGTCCAAGCATCCAATATAATATACATAATCTGTACAATACTGGCCTCTAGGGCATACATACAACTAACAAAACCTACTGCCGGCATAGCAGTCGAGTCTTTAGAGTCCCACACAGAGAGTTTCCCTGCTCCGGGCGAAACGATATAGAGGTCGTATGGATTTACGACAAGGGTTCGGACGCATATTTGTTTTTACGCACGTACGATGTTCGGACAGTTTTTACTAGCCGGCTTTGGTTTAAGCCAGATTCTAGTATCGGATTATTGGATTTAAACAGTCTAAAGTTTTTCCGTGTTTTCACGGATAGGAGGGGCGTTCACGTAATTTGGCGAGAATCTTCTAGAAGGATGATGACTTGGAGGGCTAAGGTGGCATTTGCATTAATGGATTAGTGACTCATTAGATGAATCATTCAAGAGAGTTAATGAAGCATTTATTGCTTAATGACTCACTTGATGATTCATTGCATATATTAAATGAAGCATGGTTGTTAATATCATTTAATTGATTTATTTGATATTCTTTATGCTTCATCATATATTTTAAATGAGAAAGAATTCATATCATTCTCACTCTCACCTTCTCTCTCCTCAAGCTCTCTCTCTTCAAACCCTAATCCTAACCTCTCATGTGTTGAGATCAAGGATTAGTAAGACTTGTTAATCCCTAATCACACTCTATATTACCTAGGTGACTTTGATTAGCAATTGGAGTAACCTCGTTTCCTCAAGTTAGAGGCAAAGCTTAGAGTAGTAGCTTTCGGGTGGATCGTCTATTACAAAGAGGAGGCCGACGAGGAGGTGGTTAACGAGAAGAAGAAGGACTTGGTTCATTAGGTATAATCTTCTTTCATAGTAGCTAACTACTACTATGATAGTGTTAGTTAGTGTTTAGCAAAGATCCTTTCGGTTAGTCGATGTTGTTTTAAAAAAAATGATTGTTTTACCTATTCCGCCTCCCCGCAACTCGTGGGGTGTACAACATCGACTTACAGTGGTATCAGAGCCTCGCTAAAGCATAACTAACTTGTTAGCAAAGTTGTTAGAAATTCGATCGCAAAACGAACCGAAAAAACATCAATTTCACCATGTTTCTGTCGATTTTAAAACAGGGTCTAAAATTTTTTCAGGGACCCTTAAAATTACAAGAAGGGAAACTTAAGAACACTGGAGAAATTTGGGGTCCTAACTCGGCCAAACGGCCGCGGAACCGCGGCCGATACAACCGATCCGCCGCGGATCCGCCGCCGAGTTGAAGCCGAGTTGACTCAAATTTCCCCTGTAACTCTTCTGTGTTAATTTTGTTCTTTCTGGACTGTTTTGTTTCTGCTGAAGTCTCAGGTGCACAGAGAAGTTTTTGGAGTAGAATCAATTGTGTTTGCTCGATCGAAATTTTACGATGTTTGGATAATTAGATTATATCTGTGATTTGTATAATGCGTTCGTAAACCTCCCCTAACTACTAGTATGTCGGTTGGCAGGGGGTTGCACATTTCTGTAATGATTTTACTGTTTGTGCTTATGAACTTGATTAGATCGTTGTGATGATTAGCCGGGGTTTGTGATGGGTTTTAATATTCATTCATTCGATGTATATTGTAATATGTTGTAATATTCTTTTGCGGGGCACATCCAAGTTGCGGTTGTAGCCACCGTTGTATTATTTCATTTACTGTTTTTGCTCCTAGGATAGACCCAAGGTGGGGTGCACAAACTACCGGGTACTTTGAAGAGTTTAGTGGCCTACTCACGTTGTTGAGGGAGACCGCTTCACTTCGGGTACTTGGCGGGTAGTTTGCCGTACCCGTAGGGGTCTAGGGTGGGGTAATGGCTATTCATCACAACTGTGTAATCCGTCTTTCGCTGCAGGCTCAAAGGAAACGCGGATTGCTTGTATATCCAATAATGTTCATCTGTGATCTGGAATGCCTATTATTGCGTCTGACGAATATACAATATCTATATATGATAGCTATTTAGACGTCACTTATGTTTTACACCCGCGCTAGCCCAGCCCCCGCTCTGTCGTTAGTTAAGTAACCTAATGGGTGATGGCGAGACCCAGTGGCGAATGAGGATGGCATTAGAGGACGTTGTATTTCATTATTTTCTGCAATGATAGGTTAATGATGGGACGCATTATTATTAATGCAAAGAAAATAAACCAAAGTTGAATCGTTGGAACAGTTTAAAAGAAACCGCTTGGTTATTTTAAAACAGAGGATATTTTTTAATTGCGGAGCTTTAACCACTCCTTTTAAAAGCTATCAGGTTCCTTCGATCATATCAAGTTCACTACGTTCACGGTTTCGCCAAAACCATTCGTAGCCCTCCGTCATTTCATTTGGGAATTCAGTAGTATTCAAGCTATGTATTTTGACCAACGCCAAGGTATAGTGTTTGGTGGCTGCTGGGTATTCATTTGTTGCATAGATAGATGAGTTAGTTTGGGACAGTCGTATTATCATTTGGCCAACGTCAGGGTTATGTACGGATGGGTTCAAATTACCAAGATAATGATGGGTAGAACTTGACATGTGACTTCTGACATTTTGACCAACACCAAGGTCATAAGAGCATGGGGCAGAAACTTATATCGGGAATTTCTAAAGAAACAGAAATTTGCAAAGAGATGCATACCATTTGGAGTTTGATGAATGTTGGTAGGATTCCTTCAGCATTATCATACGATGATATTTGGATCCCGATCCTACTGTGAGTATATGATACTCATCAGGAGATTCGTCACTTAACGATCAATGCTATAAACCAAGTAGGTGCCGAGAAAGGTGTCAGCAGGGCTACGCCCCCAGAGAAAAGAGGTTATTTAATTAAGGAACTTCACGAAAGTGTTGGAAAACCTCCCTCGAAGTATCGACACCGGCCTGACTGAACGGTTAAGCAAGTATTGTACGGTGAGAATAGTCCTGGCTAGTTCTTCCTTTTTGGTTTGAGGAGGGATTCGAGAAACAGTGGGAGCCATCCAGTTTAGATAAACTAAAAATCACTCTAAACCTGCAAGAGCATCATGCTAAAGTGTTCCCTCTCTCTCTCATTGCAGTGACCCAAAACATGACTTGCCTTAAGTTACTATTAGAGAAAAATATATTGACAGGGCCAAACTATAAAGATTGGCTGCGGAATGTCAAGATGGCTTTGACCTATGATAAATTGGGGTATGTCCTTACCGCTAAGGCACCTACTGTCCCTGGTCCCAAATCCAGTAATGCGGATAAAGAAATCCGCAAAACCTGGGAGTTAGATTGTGCGAGGGCCAAGTGCATCGTGCTGGCCTCGATGAATAATAAACATCAGAGGAGGCACGAGGATATGGATCTTGATGCCATATTTCTCCATACAAAAGAACTTTATGGAAAGCAATCTCGTATAGCAAGATACGAGACCTCAAAGAACTTGTTTCAGGCGAGGTTGGCCGTCGGATCATCGATAGAAGAACATGTCCTAAAGATGATTGGCTATATAGAAGAGCTCGCAGACCTTGGGACGACTTTGGAGAACGAGCTCTATACAGACTTGATTCTCCAGTCCCTTCCTTCCACCTACGCCCAGTTTATTCTGAATTTCAACATTCAAAGAGAAGAAGTTGAACTTCCATGACTCCTTAACATGTTGAGGAGTGTAGAGGGCACCATGCAGAAGGCAAGGGATACACCCGCTACGTTTGTTCGCGGTGCTTCTTCTTCCGGGTCCAAGGCTAGGGCCAAAGGAAGGAAGAATAAGGCCGCCACCAAACCTAGAGGTTGTGTTAGTAAGGTGGGAGTGAAGGGAAAGAAAAAGATTGCGGTGCCAGTAGTGGCAAAGGATGAGTGCTTCCACTGTCATAGGAAAGGGCACTGGAAGAAAGATTGCAAGACTTGGAATGCCAAGAACCAGGAACCGAAGCACGCTGTAGCTTCGACTTCAGGTGTGTTTGTAATTAAGAATTATCTGTTAATCAACTCTACTTCCTGGGTATTGGATACCGAATCAGGATCTCATATATGCAATTCATTGCAGGCACTGAGAAACCGTAGAGTGCTGAAGGTTGGTGATATGACCCTGAAGGTTGCTAACGGAGCTAGCGTGGGAGCTGTGTCCGTAGGGGATTATCACCTGGGATTGACGAGTGGACATATTTTGGTTTTGCATAACTGTTTTTGTGTACCCAGTTTAACGTGTAATATCATATCGGTTTCGTTGTTATCAAAAGAAGGTTATGATTTCACGTTTGTAAGCGATGTTGTTAACATCCACCTTAATCATGGTTTGATTGGGTCCGGTACACTAGATAACGGTATATATGTCTTAAACCAATTACAGATTTTCAATGTCCAGAACACACTAAAAAGAAAGTCTCCAGATTTAAATAAGGCTTTCTTATGGCATTGTAGACTGGGTCACATCAATGAGACAAGGTTAACTAAGTTACATAGAGAAGGTTATTTGGATTCGTTCGAATATCAAACTTATGCCACTTGTCAATCATGTCTCAAAGGAAAGATGACAAAGACTCCATTCACCGGACATGGAGTATGAGCGAGCGAGCTCTTAGGACTCATACACAGCGATGTATGTGGTCTAATGTCTACACATGCAAGAGGTGGTTTTTCCTATTTCATTACTTTTACGGATGATTACTCTAGGTACGGATTCATTTTCTTGATGAAATATAAATCCGAGGCTTTTGAGAAATTCCAAGAGTATAAGAATGAAGTAGAAAACCAAACTGGCAAAAGTATCAAGACATTAAGATCTGATCGAGGTGGTGAAAACTTAAGTGCCGAGTTCCTAAGTTACCTAAAAGAGAAAGGAATTCTCTCTCGGCTTACTCCTCCATACACTCCACAGCATAATGGTGTATCGGAGAGACGGAATCGAACCCTATTGGATAAGGTACGTTCCATGATGAGTAATGCTGAGTTACCGCGATCTTTCTGGGGTTATGCGCTAGAATCAGCGGCATATCTTTTGAACAGGGCTCCTACCAAGACTGTGCCTATCACGCCATATCAGATGTGGAGTGGGAAGAAACCCTATCTTCAGTATCTGAAGATATGGGGATGTCCAACTTTTGTTAAAAAGAAGCATGCGGAAAAACTCGAGGCACGATCAGTACAGTGTAAGTTTGTGGGATATCCAAAGAACTCCAGGGGGTATTATTTCAATTACACAGAGGAACAAAAGGTTTTTGTTTCTCGTAATGCCCATTTTCTAGAACATCATTTTTTAGAAAAGGAAACAAGTGGGAGCGCGATAGAACTAGAAGAAATTCCAGAACCACAAACTACTACTAAAAGTTTTGTAGAACCAGTAGTTCAAGAAGAACAAGACATTCTCGCACTCCTCTGCAGGAGTAGTAGGAAGTCTCATCCGCCTGAGAGATACTACGGTTTTCTCATAGAAGGGGATGGAGAGGATTGCGTCATTGATGATGATGAACCTACTAGCTTCCAGCAAGCCATCCAGAGCGGCGACTCGGTACGATGGCTAGATGCAATGCGGACCGAGATGGAGTCCATGTACACCAACAAAGTATGGACTTTGGACTTTGCTCCAGATGGGGTAAAACCCATAGGATGCAAATGGATCTTCAAGAAAAAGATTGGTGTAGATGGACAGGTGGAAACCAATATGGCTAGACTTGTTGCAAAGGGTTTTCGTCAAAGACCTGGTTTGGACTATGACGAAACTTTTTCTCCAGTGGCTATGCTCAAATCTATTTGAGTCCTTCTTGCTATTGCTGCCTTCAATGATTATGAGATCTGGCAGATGGACGTAAAGACGGCTTTTCTCAATGGTAATTTGGAAGAGTGCGTCTATATGGATCAACCAGAAGGCTTCAATCAGTGTGGGAGCAGCAGGAAAGTGTGCAAGTTGCTTATGTCCATTTATGGACAAAAGCAGGCATCGCGGAGTTGGAACATCTATTTTGATAAAACGGTCAAAAAATATGACTTTATCAAAAATCCAGACGAACCATGTATATATAGTAAAATTGTAGTACGAACTGTTGTATTCCTCGTCTTGTACGTGGATGACATTCTATTGATAGGAAATGACATTCCTATGCTACAATCTGTCGAAGGATTCTTGTCATATAGGTTCTCCATGAAAGACCTGGGTGATGCCTCTTACATTCTGGGGATCCGGATCTATCGTGATAGATCCAAGAGGATGTTAGGACTTTCGTAGTCTAGGTATATCAACACTATACTGAAAAGATTCAGTATGGAAGATTCTAAGCGCGTTAATCTACCGGCTTGTCACGGAATCACCCTTTCCAAAGAGATGTCTCCCAAGACTGATTTGGAAAGGGAACGCATGTCTATTATACCCTATGCTTCTGCGGTAGGCTCTATAATGTATGCGATGTTATGCACCAGACCAGATGTAGCTTACGCACTGAGCGTGGTTAGCAGGTATCAGTCAGACCCAGGAGAGAAGCACTGGATAGCAGTAAAGAACATTCTCAAGTACCTGAGAAGGACTAAGGAGATGTTCTTGGTTTACGGCGGAAAAGACCTCAAGATCGAGGCCTTTGCTGATTCCGGCTTCCAGAGTGACAAGGATGACCCCAAGTCCATGTCAGGTTATGTCTTTACCCTTAATGGAGGGGCGGTGTGCTGGAAGAGTTCCAAGCAGGACACCGTTGCTGACTTGACGATGGAAGCGAAGTATATTGCTGCTTGCGATGCCGCAAAAGAAGCGGTCTGGATGAAGAAGTTCCTAGCAGAACTTCAGGTGGTTCTACCATTGTTGATCCAATACCGCTGTATTGCGACAACAACGGAGCTATAGCTTTAGCGAAGGAACCCAGGTCCCATCAGAAGTCCAGACACATATTAAGGCGGTATCACCTGATCAGGGAGACCATTGATCACCGGGAGATCGAGATCCGGAGAGTTGCTACAAAGGAGAACACTGCTGATCCATTCACAAAGGCCTTACCTCAGATTCAGTTCGAGAGGCTACTCGAGATGATCGGTCTTCGATATGCCAGTACATGGCCCTGGTGCAAGTGGGAGATTGTTAGTGTATATGCCTTAGGGGCCATTATTGTATCATACTAGCTTGTATATTACTTAATTGATGCTTGGGATATTCACAGTTATATTAACAGTCTTGCTAAACATGGTAGTATGCTACTTGGTTATTTCTATCTTAATATGTGTGTACGTATTAGTAGAGCCCTTAGGATCTTGCTTGACTACCAGCATTGTGATAGCAGTCACACTAGTGGGGGCTGGGTAGTCTACAAGCACATCCTTTTTCAGGTCCCTAGTCGTAGGATTATCGAGACAGGGCATCGATACTCCGGAGTAGACTAGTGTGTACGCTTCTCATCCCAGTTGGGGAGATGGTTTATCCCACAGCCATCAGTACGTTGTTCTGGAGATAGTATACAGGTGCTCGTTGGGTTACGGGTACATCGGACATGACTCGCAGGGAACTGTTGGTTGGTATTTTACCCGTCGTCAGTTAACAGTTCCCAGGTGACATGAGTACAGCATAGTCCGCAGACTTAACACTACTACTTCGCCTCGAGTGTGTCCCACTGTTCTTAGATTGCTACCCTACCACGGCTCATCAGGGTCGTGCAAACAGGTAGCAGTTGGGTGCTGTCCCGAGCACTTGGAGGCAATGGCGGTTAAACAGGATTCGTCTCACCCGGTATTAGGAGTTGATATCACGCTGTGTCCGGAGAGCCATTACGCAAAGTCCCTGGCCAGGGCAAGCGAGATTTACCGGTAGGTTTTCCAGTAGTTTCTCAACGTGTAATGGGCTTCACTCCGACACGACTTATACCGCTTTTAGGGGACTGACGCTTGCCGGCCCCTTAGGCCCGATATGCGATAGTCCTAGACGAACAGACCGGACTGTACCGAGATTGTCACATCAGGCTCAGTAGGAATTCGGATGGGTTTCCTCATCGGCCTTCTTATCGACATCTACCTGGGGACCGTTACGTACATTTAGTGCCGCTTGCAGTCTGTGGTTAAACCCACTGCCAGCGTAGTAGTCGAGTCTTTAGAGTCCCACACAGAGAGTTTCCCTGCTCCGGGCAAAACGATATAGAGGTCGTATGGTTTTACGACAAGGGTTCGGACGCATACTTGTTTTTACGCACGTACGATGTTCGGACAGTTTTTACTAGCCGGCTTTGGTTTAAGCCAGATTCTAGTATCAGATTATTTGATTTAAACAGTCTAAAGTTTTTCCGTGTTTTCACGGATTGGAGGGGCGTTCTCGTAATTTGGCGAGAAGCTTCTAGAAGGATGATGACTTAGAGGGCTAAGGTGGCATTTACATTAATGGATTAGTGACTCATTAGATGAATCATTCAAAAGAGTTAATGAATCATTTATTGCTTAATGACTCACTTGATGATTCATTGCATATATTAAATGAAGCATGGTTGTTAATATCATTTAATTGATTTATTTGATATTCTTTATGCTTCATCATATATTGTAAATGAGAAAGAATTCATATCATTCTCACTCTCACCTTCTCTCTCCTCAAGCTCTCTATCTTCAAACCCTAATCCTAACCTCTCATGTGTTGAGATCAAGGATTAGTAAGACTTGTTAATCCCTAATCACACTCTATATTACCTAGGTGACTTTAATTAGCAATTGGAGTAACCTAGTTTCCTCAAGTTAGAGGCAAAGCTTGGAGTAGTAGCTTTCGGGTGGATCGTCTATTACAAAGAGGAAGCCGACGAGGATGTGGTTAACGAGAAGAAGAAGGACTTGGTTCATTAGGTATAATCTTCTTTCATAGTAGCTAACTACTCTTATGATAGTGTTAGTTAGTGTTTAGCAAAGATCCTTTCGGTTAGTCGATGTTGTTTTAAACAAAATGATTGTTTTACCTATTCCGCCTCCCCGCAACTCGTAGGGTGTACAACGTCGACTTACATATCATTATCTTAGTGATTGTCTACTTGAGGTATTCTTAACAGTTTAACAAATGTTCCTATTAAATGTTTAAACACTCTATAATTTTACTGGTTTTGATTTCTGGGTTTCGGCTTACTTAGTCGCGTTACGCCTGTAGACGTTACGTGGTTAAGTGCCGGTCACGGGCCAAACTTTGGGTCGTGACAAAGTTGGTATCAGAGTATAGGTTTTACCTTCGGGGGGTAGGATGACCCTGGTATGATGGAGTAGGTAGCTGTAGCAGAGTGGCGTAGCGTGCGTATGTTCCGCGGCATACTCACAACACGGTACTCCGCCTAAGCGAACTTAGGACTTATTGATTGAAATTCCTCCATGATTGTATAGATCCTTGTGATTCGATTCCGTATCCTCATCGAATCCTACTTTCTTTTCAGCCATTATGCCGCCAAGGACTACGAGGGCGCAGAGAGCGGCCGCGAGAGCCGAGATTCGAGTTGATTCATTTGAGACGAGGACTGATCCGGGTAGTACCCTATTGTACCAGAGCAGATTGTTCCTCCTACGACAGATCAGATCGCTAGACTAGTGGCAGAGATGCAGGACTTGTGCCATACGATGAGCTCACTGGTAGAGGCAGTTTGAGCGCAGCGACAGAAGGTTGTCACCCCTGTTACCCAGTTGTTCCTTGCGATCATAATGCAGTATTCCGTCACCTACATAGCACCAGTAGAGGCAGCCCCAGTTTACGAGACACGTCTTCCAGAGACCGTGAGAGTTCCGGAACAGTTGAGGAATCGTACTGGTGTACCATCCCAGAGCAGAGGCTTAGGACGAGGACAGTTGTTCAGCTCTCATCCCCAGGAAGGTCAGCAGTCAGCGCGTGGATGTTTTCGATGCGGAAGCCTTCAACACTTCGTCAGGCATTGTTCCTTAGCACCACGTCAGGGTCGTATTCTGAGACGTCGTGGACACGAAAGGTTCGCGTAGAGGGGTCAGACTGGGAGAGGAGGAGTTCGGTCAGTCGCAGGTGAAGGGCAGGCACAAGTTTTCGCTTCGACCCATCGGGACGCGAGGGCGTCCAATGCAGAGTTTTCAGGTATCTTTAATTAGTATGTTATTTTGATATATTTGTTTGATCCGGATCCATGCACTCGTACGTTTCCACACTTCGTGCCGAGTTTAGGACGAGAGTCGTGTTAGGTAGATCAGCCGTCTGTTGTGTTAAATTCTGTCAGCGATTCTTTTGTTGCGCAACACGTAATTCGGTCATGTGCCAATTGGATAGGAGACAGAGATTCGTCTGTCGTTTTGATCTTTCTAGAGATGTTGGACATGGCGTTCTCCTGGGCATGGACTGGTTAGCTACGTTCTAGGCGTTGTGGACTACCGTGAGGAAACAGTTAGGTTTTATTTTCCCCGGCAAGTCAGTTCTTATTGTGCGGGTGGATAGTTGTGCCGCCTCTCACAGCTTGAATTCAGCCTTTTTCGCTAGTCGGCTTTTGAGGAGATGTCATGGATTCTTGGCGTTCGTTCGTAACACCATAGCCACAGTTTGTTTGCTGGACCGGTTTTCTTTCGTGCGAGAGTTCTGACGTTGTTCCAGATGAGCCGGCGAAGCTTAAGGAGCTTAAGGATCTGCTGTAGAGTTGTTTGTTGGGGGAGTTTTGTTCGTCTGAGTGTTTCGCATTAGGAAGCTCCTATTTCTGTTCGTCAAGGAGAAAGACGACAGATTGAGGTTGTGTATTGATGGATCGTCAATTGAACCAGCTTACGGTGCGGATAGGTATCCTTTACCTCGCATTGGCGATTTCTTCGATCAGCTCCAGAGTGCGAGATATTTTCTAAGTTTGTTTGGGATCTGTTCATCATTGTTGCGGGTTCGGAGTGATGACATTCCGAAGACTGCCTTATGCGTGCTACGGGCTTTGTGTGTCTTGGTGTGTCATTGGATTCACCAATGCCCTAGCAGCATTCGTAGATGCGATGAACCGGATTTCTTCAGGCCGTTCCTCGACAAGTTATTGTTGTGGTATTTACGACATCCTGGTCTATTTAATGTGTCTTGAAGATAAGAGTGGCAGTTGAGGATCTGTTTTGCAGATACTGGGAGAGCCCCAGCGGGTTGCTAGATTCTCGGAGTGTTCCTTCAGGCTGTTTGTATTGACTCCTTAGTCTTGTAGTTACGGGAGACGGTTTTGTATGGTTCCGAGGAAGATCGTGGCCGTACAGATTATGCCCAGGCTTGTGAGCAGGATGGAGGTCCGCAGATTTTTGGGCTTAGCAGGTTTTTATCGCCGTTTCGGGCAGAATTGCTGTTGTAGCGCTGCACCGTTGACTGAATTGACTGGAACGGAGGTTTCTTTCTTTGGACTGAGGCTTGTGTGCGGAGTTTCGGCAGTTGAAGATTCGGTTAACAACTGCATCAGTTCTTTCTTTGCTTTTTGGTTCGGGTGACTTTGTGGTTTAACTGTGATGGTTCGTGAGTAGGGCTCGAATGTGTACTGAGGTGACACAATGGAGTTATCGCTTTTGCTTCCCTACATTTGGAGGAAGTACGAGAAGAATATCCCACTCATGATCTGGAGATGGCCGCGGTGGATTCGCGTTGGAGATTTGGACACACTACTTGTTCGAGAGTCATGTAAGATTTTCACGAACCACCAGAGCTTAATGTACATCTTCATGCAGTGGATTTTGATTGTTGTGATAGTCCTCCGCAGATTTACAATTCTTGTGGGATCATTGAGTACAGCTTAAGTTCGTCTCTACTGAGGGTACAACTTGCTCATGTCCGCGCCCGACCATTTTTCTTTAATCGCTTTCGCGAGACACTGCCCGCCAACGCTCGTTCGTCAGAGATACTTGAGCCTGTTCGGCTGGGTAATGATTCGGAGTCCTTGATTTGTGACAAGGGTGTGCTAAGTTTAGGGACGCGTTTGTGTACCTGATATTATCGGGTAGAGACGCGAAATCCTAGAGAAGGCACATCGGTCAACTCTCTGTACTCATTCAAGTCCCACCAACATTTAACGTGACTTATGAGATAGTTACGGGAGGGCAGGGACGGAAAGAGAAGTCACGGGATTCATTTCTGTAGGGTTCCTAGGCACCCTAATGAGGTCTCACAAGGCATCGAACATGCCATTATAAAATACGGTGCCGAGAAACCCTAGACTACGGATCGTTTGCTAGAAAACTAGGCGAAAAAGCTAACTAGTTAACACTTAACTAAGGGATACGGATATACAACCTTTGTAGATCCATTTGTCCACCTCCATAGCTCCATGAAGAAGTCATCTCCGCTGTACAAATCCGAAATCCGGGCTCTTGCGTCGGCTTCATCGGAGAAGAAGCGGGCTAGGTCATCGACGACGTGCCGAAGATGATCTACGTCGAGGCATCGCTAAATCAAGCTTCGACTTCACCAAGTCCAAAAACTTGTGAAGAGAACACACTCTACTACTTGGCAAGAGGTAGAGGATGAAGAAATAGGAAGTGGGTAGACTTTAGAATTGGATTTCTCACTTGTTTCATCAATCCACCATTGATGGAGCTTGGTTTTCTTCACTTGAAAAATGAAGAAGAAGAAGGAAATTCTTATGATAAGATTAAATGAATATCTCATAATAATAATCCTTATCATAATAATGACCATGGTAAAGTGTAGAGAGCTAACTTGAGTTAATGAGAATGGTTAGGGTTAAAAAAGAAGACAAAAATGGTGACATGGTCAAAGTATTCATAAAGCTTCATGAATGAAACAAAAATGCCACCATTTTATCATGCAATTTTTTCTTTTCCAAAAAGAAATAAACAAATGAATAAAATGAATAATCAAATAGTAAACCCTAACCATTCCATTAACCAAGGTTTAATTCTATACACTTAACAAAAAGGGCATGCACCATCAAACATGATACAAGCAAGTGCACAAATCATATCGCATATGAAATGTGCACACCCGAGTGAGAAAATCCATTTAAAGTGAACCGATACTAGTTAATGCAAAGTAATATATCAAATATATAATTATGCATTAAATCATTAAATCAACACTTGATTTAATGATCCGGTCATATCGCATATAACCGACTAATATCAACAGTAACAACTTATCGAATCAACACTTGATCCGATAACCCGGCTATATCGCATATAACCGATCAATGTCATAAATCGCGAGAATCGAATACAGTATCACATACTGGTATCATTCTCGGTCCCGCACATATCTCATATGCGCTCCTATTTCGTTTCGCTTGAGCCAGGAAACCTCTGTGTAAGACTCTAAAGACTCGTCAATACGCCGGCAGCGGATGATGATCATATCAAACATCCACAAGCCGCAAGCGGTCTGCTAAACGTAACGGCCACCCGGGTATTGAGCGATCTGAAGATCGACGAGCAAGCCCGCTCACACTCCAGTGAATCCAACCAGTAACACTACCGTACAGTCCGGTCTGATCGTCTGATATGTCGCATATCTCGCCTAGGGGTGGTAAACGTCAGACCCCAATAGCTCGATAAGTCGTCTCGATATGAGGTCTATAACAATTCGAGAAACTACTGGTAACACTTACCAGTAAATCTCAGCAACCCTGGCCAGGGATTTCCTGTTATAGCCAATCGAACACAGCGCAACATCAACTCCCTATACCGGGAGAGACGAATCCCCTCCTATCGCTCATTGCCTCCATGTGACTCGGGACTGTACCCAAAAACCACCGTTTTGCACGCCCTCTTGGACGTGGTAAGATGGAAATCAAAGCACAGTGGGAACCACACAAGACTCTATGACGATCTCGGGTCAACAGACTACTCTGTACCAGTGTCACCAGAGAACTGCCATCTGACGTGAGGTATAATACCATCTGGGAGTTCTCGGCGAGTCCGTCCAGTGTACCCAGTCTCCACTGAGCACCCGTATATCATCTCTGATGTCAAACACCAATGGATATGGGATCATCCATTGCCCATCTGTATGGGTCGAGAAGGTATACGCTAGTCTACACTGGTATATCGATGCCCCGTCTCGATACACCCACGACTAGGGACTTTGAAGGATGTACTTACGGACTACCTGTCCCCACTAGTATGATCTGCATCATAGTCCAGGTAGTCAAGTACTCATCCTAAGGGCTTTACCAACATGTAACAGAGAGACTATCAGTGTACACGTTAAGGTAAAGATCAACCAGATAGCATACTATCATGTCGAGCAAGAAAGTCCTCCCTATATATGTCCCAGCATCCACTACAATATACATCCTATGTATAGTAATGGCCTCTAGGGCATACATATAACTAACAATCTCCCACTTGCACTAGGGCCATCTGTAGCAGTGGTTGCAGTATGTCATACTCAACCATCCCATAAAAAGATCTTTCTTTGGGAACAGGCCTTTGTGAGTGGATCCGCTGTGTTGTCCTCAGAATCTACTCTCCTTACCTCGATCACCCTGGAGATCAACTATCTCCATGATCAGGTGATGCGGCCTCAGAATATGCCTGGGTCACTGATGGGACGGGTGTTCCTTGGCATAAGCCACAACTCTATTGTCTCACAATGGTAGGAACGAAGTTCATCTCATAAACTATTATACACCCAGACTGTCTCTATGGTAGCATCTTAAGTAGCGATGTATTCAGCCTTTATCGTCTAGTATGCCACGGTATCTAGCTTGGAACTCTTCCAACATACCGTCCCTTTACTGAGGGTAAAGACAATGCCTGTGACTGACATTCAGTCGTCTTTATCACCCTGGAACACTTCCCGTGATTCTCCCCAGAGTCGATTGATACCTTCTCACTACAACTAGTGAGTATCCTAATTTCCATTTAGATCTATCTCATAGATCCAAAATCCAGGATTTAGTAGGTATCACTTTGATCCTATATGGAGAATCCTAGTGATAAGCGGAGATTGATCGAGCGTAGCATAGGAAGCTCCTTCCCTATCAAGAGTATGTCATCCACGTACTCTACGAGGATCGTCACCGTACTCCCTACTACCTTTTTGTTTATACAAGGTTCATCTACCATTTTGATGATGTCAACTTCTTTGACTAATTCATCAAAACAGACGTTCCAACTCCGCGATGCCTGCTTTATCCTATAAAGCATCTTGCACACGTTTCCGCTGCTCCCACTGTCTACGAAGCCCTCTGGCTGTGTACTTATAGACACACTCTTCTAAATCATCATTTAGAAAAGCAGTCAAGACACCCAACCGCCAGATATCGTAGTCATGGTATGTAGCCGTGGCAAGTAGTATCTGGATGGACTTAAGCATAGATATTGGAAAAGGTTTCATCATTATCCACGCCTGGTCGATGACGAAAACCTTTAACAAGTCTAGCTTTGAAAGTCTCAACTTTTCCATGTACACCAAGTAATCTTCTCAAGATATACTTGCTCCTGATGGGGATTTAACCCTTCAGATATAGCAACTAAAGTCCATACTTTGTTGGTGTATCAGGATTCCATCTCAGATCGCTAAACATCCAGCCATTCTTACAGAGTCTTACTCCTGATGGCCAGCTCGAAGCTAGTTGGGTCATCATCTCATGATGCAATCCTCGCTCTCACTGTCATAGAGAAACCAAAGTATCTCTCAGGTGGGTGAGGAACCCTACTAGATCGGCGGAGAGGCTGAGGTTCGTTGGTAACTATTGAATCCTTTGGCTCTATCAAATCATCTGCTGTAGTTTGTATAGCTGGAACATTTCCAGTTCTACATTACAGACCTTGCCTCGAGCTTGTCCGGATTTTGCTTTTAGACATAGGCCAGACAACCCCAAATCTTAACTAGCTTAAGACATGGGCTCTTCCCTTTCCATATCTCATATGGAGTGGTAGGCAACTGATTTGATTCGAACCTATTCAATAGGTATGCAGCTTCTCAAGTGCATAACCCCTTAAAAGGAAAATAGGAAACTCAGTAGTACTCATCATAGAGCACACCTTATCATATAGGGTGTGATTGCTCCGCCCCGATATACCATCGTGCTATGGTGTTTTCGGAGGAGTAATGCCGAGAGAGAATCTCATTCTCCTTTAGAATTGTCCAGAAATTCCATGCTGAAGTATTCTCCTCCCTGATCTCATCATAGGACATAATACTTATACCCGTATTTTGGTTCTCTACTTCTAACTTATATTCCGTGAATATCTCAAAAGGTTCGGACTTGTGTTTCAACAAGAACATAGATCTGAATCTCGAGAGATTATCAGAGAATGTAATGAAGTACAAAGAACCGGTCTTGGCATGTGTAGACAGGGGACCTACATACATCAACATGTATCATCCCAAGAGTTCACTAACTCTTTCTCCGTTTCCAATAAACGGAGCTATGGTCATCTTATCTCTGTGACATGACTGGCAAGTTTCATAAGATGTAAATTCAAACTGATTTAAATATGCATCTAATATGTAACTTCAGCCAGTCGGATCGCATTGATATGACCTAGTCTACAATGCCTGAAGAAGGATCCGTTCATTTCTGAACTCTTCCTCTTCTGTGTGTTCCGTATACAAAGAACTGTAGTTTGATTTAGAACATCAATGCTTTTAGATAACGTGCCTGAACCGATCAACTTTTGATATAGGAAATGTTCAAAACATTATCCAACAATACAAAATTTTATCATTTCTTTACTAATAAAGAGATAGATATGATTTTGTATATCAGGTTCGGTATCTAACAACATTCGTTCAGAATCAATGTATTGGTAATACAGGGTGACAGTGACCAACAGACTTGGCTGCAACACTTGCCCGTTTTCTGCCTCATGAAACTTATCACCCGTTCTCAGTTCTCTACCTGTCTGTAGCCCTATGTAACAAATTACATATATGGGATCCTGATCTGGTATCACATACCCAGGACGTAAAGGATACTGAGAAACAGTTCTCTGTAATGAACACACCCGAAGATGATGCATCAGCATGCACTCTCTTCGTTTGGGCGGCATGGGAATTCTGGTAATCCCCTATTTCCTGCACTGTCTTATAACAATTATAAGTTGGAGCGAGACCAACGTTCCCCAGCTCAGTATAACAAGCGGGTTCGGTCAATATTCCGTATTATTATCTTGATTAAGGCGTGATATGGTCGCTACCTAGAGAGAGAGAGAAGAAAACACTCAGCGTGCGCTCTTGCAAGAATAGATTGGTTATTATTTTATCTAATCAGGATGGCTCCCACTGCTTTTTATCAAATCTTCCTTCAAACCCTAAAAGGAAAGACTAGCCGGGATTAATTACACACTACAAGTTCGCCAATCTTTCAGCCAGGCCAGTGTCGGTACTTTGAGGGAGGTCCCCCGTGCTTTCGCACGAACCTAATTAATGTAAACCTCGTTTTCCCAGAGACGTAATCTCGTTAACACCTTTCTAGTCACCTACTTGATCGGCTAATTGTAATATGTAAAACTCTCCCAGGAGTAACTCTTACTCGCAGCGGGTATCGGGATCTAACTATCTCATAGAAGGTATGCAATCTCATTGCAAATTTCAACACTTGAAATTCCCGATAATATTTTGCCCCTAGCAGCTATATGACCTTAACATAGTCAATAAATCATAAGTGCTAGTCAAGTTCAACCCGTCATTTCCCGATTGAATTAAACCCACCCGCACGACCCTTAACATAGTCAACAAAGTCGCACGACTACCCTAATCCAATCACATTATATGCTTATACAGATAAGCACTAATTAGCTACCGCACACTACGCCTTAACATAGTCAACAAACGTAGCACGAATACTAACCAGTACTTATCTGAAATGACGGAGGGCGACGACAGGTTTTTCTGAAAACCTTTTGCGTAATGAACTTGATATCGTTGTAGAATCAAATGATTTTAAAATGGAGTGATTTTGAGGCTTTTCTAGTTTTGCTAAAGGAGTCACTCCCGGTGAAGGGATCGTCGGTCCTTTCCTCGTTGAATGAGGTGCGGGATATATCATATATATCACTGTGCAAAGCAGAACTCTTAAAAGCAATCAAAAGACAAACCGAGTGTGTAGCATCTGCCAGTTATTGCTAAAGGAGTCACTCCCGGTGAAGGGATCTCGGTCCTTTCCTTATCGAATAAGGTGCAGGATATATCATATATACCGCTGTGCAAAGCAAAAAACTGTAGCTACCTGTTTTATTTTGAAATTCGATTCTACAACATCTTAGGTTTCTTTTATTTCATTAATCATATTAATGAAGTCCCATCATTTAAGTTTACCTAAACATCACAGATAAATACGACGTACACTTATGCCATCCGCATTCGCCTCGATGTCCCCTCGTGCCATTTAGGTTAGGTAACTAACGGCAGAGCGGGGCAGGGCTAGCGCGGGTGTAAAACATAAGTAACGCCTATATAATATATCATATATACTATATACTGTATCTATCACAGAACATCACATGATCACATCACAGATATCGCAGCAGAAAAATCATATGAAATATTGGATATACTAGGACGTCCGTGTTTTCAATACGAGCCAGTATAAAACACGGATTCCACGGTCGTGATGAATAGCCAAACCCACACCCCTAGACCCCTACGAGAGCGGCAAGCAACCCTACCAATTCTGGAGTTAGGAGACCCGGACTCGACTCCTCAAGTTGGTCTCCCACTGGACTCCAGAACCCGGTTACTTGTGCCCTCCTCCTTAGGTCTATCCTAGTGCGGAAAAGTAAATAATAAACAAGAGGTGACAACTTCCGCAACCTGGAAGCGCCCCAATAAAAGAATATTACATACAAGTTTTTACATGAATGAAAATGAAAAACACTCATCTCACATAAAAACCCCCGGCTATTCAAACACGACGATCCAATATAACATATTCAGCAACACATAACATCACATGTCATCAACTTAAGTAAATATGCGCATCCCAATTGTCGTTGACATATAGCAACGAAACCGGCGATATCACATATTACACTTACGGTCACAGAAAAGAAAGTGTAAAACTACAACAGTTGGAATCCGCAACCTCCTCAGACATCGCATGCCTGACCAAATGAATTACTTAGACATCGTATGCCTAACAATTATAAACCCCGCATTTTAGTCTCAAAATCGAAAACACTTTTCAATATCAAGTCGGGCAATTCAACAAGATTCCCGACATCCTGATCGAATGCTCGTCGCAAACTTCAGTAGGCGGCCGCACCCCCGATACCGTCGACGAAGTGCACCAAGGCGGAACACCGCCACCGCGAGCACCCGAACGGATGCTTTCGGCGACGGGGTTCTCCTACAGTCACTTGGTCGGGGCTATGGAGTGAGGCTATCTATTAAGTTTACCCGGCGAGTATCCGCGTACGCTACGTGATTGCGACGGACTTTTGATCACATCAAAATTCCGTGGCAACCGATCAAGTGAGACTAAAGTGCTATGTTTATAACATTCATTTAGTAATCTCATAACTTGTTGTGAATTCCAAGTATTGTATCACATTCCAGATAAATAGAAAAAATGCTAAACTTTTCGATCGAACATTCGAACACCCAAGTTTTCCCGATATAGATCAACACATGAAATAAGTCTAACAACATTCAGTTCGTGCCTCAGTACCAACAGTCCAGCCGTAGAAGGGTCAAGCCAACGCCTCACATGTGGCACGCCGTACTGCCCCAAACCCGAAGGTTCAAAGGGCAGTTCAAGACGGTCACATAATCGAGTTAAGGTTGGTTGTCTTCTAGAGGGTCCATCGTGTTACTTGCACTACTTAGAACGTCGTTAAACTACGGAAAAATCCAACACATGGAAATTTCCCGACAGGGGAAAAATTGGGTATTTATATCCGGTCGAACTTTTTAACATATTCTAAAATTTATCCGGAAAGTCACAGACAAAAATTTGATAATCCGATCGAAACACCGAATCCCCAAAACAACTCCAGAAAATTCAACTCTTGAATAAATTTTAAAAATACCCAGAAAAGTCAGCACTGAAAACAATGAATTACTGTGTAAAATAGGATGCCACATAAGACAAAATGGCCGCGGATCCGCCGCACGAGCCTTGCTCGTGCCGCGGAACCGCGGCTCAATGAAGGAATTAGCAACACGAATTTTACAGTAATCCTTATATTTTCCTGCTTATTTCTCTGCATATTTTTAATCTTGAAAAAACCCAGTTTTTGAAAATTGGACAGAGAGCATGTTTGCAATAGGGTTTCGGGTTCGTTCGGACTTCAAACTCCGTCTAGACTTCGCCTAAGGCTCTAGCTAGGCTCTGATACCACTGTAGGGTTCCTAGGCACCCTAATGAGGTCTCACAAGGCATCGAACATGCCATTATAAAATACGGTGCCGAGAAACCCTAGACTACGGATCGTTTGCTAGAAAACTAGGCGAAAAAGCTAACTAGTTAACACTTAACTAAGGGATACGGATATACAACCTTTGTAGATCCGTTTATCCACCTCCATAGCTCCATGAAGAAGTCATATCCGCTGTACAAATCCGAAATCCAGGCTCTTGCGTCGGCTTCATCGGAGAAGAAGCGGGCTAGGTCATCGACGACGTGCCGAAGATGATCTACGTCGAGGCATCGCTAAATCAAGCTCCGACTTCACCAAGTCCAAAAACTTGTGAAGAGAACACACTCTACTACTTGGCAAGAGGTAGAGGATGAAGAAATAGGAAGTGGGTAGACTTTAGAATTGGATTTCTCACTTGTTTCATCAATCCACCATTGATGGAGCTTGGTTTTCTTCACTTGAAAAATGAAGAAGAAGAAGGAAATTCTTATGATAAGATTAAATGAATATCTCATAATAATAATCCTTATCATAATAATGACCATGGTAAAGTGTAGAGAGCTAACTTGAGTTAATGAGAATGGTTAGGGTTAAAAAAGAAGACAAAAATGGTGACATGGTCAATGTATTCATGAAGCTTCATGAATGAAACAAAAATGCCACCATTTTATCATGCAATTTTTTCTTTTCCAAAAAGAAATAAACAAATGAATAAAATGAATAATCAAATAGTAAACCCTAACCATTCCATTAACCAAGGTTTAATTCTATACACTTAACAAAAAGGGCATGCACCATCAAACATGATACAAGCAAGTGCACAAATCATATCGCATATGAAATGTGCACACCCGAGTGAGAAAATCCATTTAAAGTGAACCGATACTAGTTAATGCAAAGTAATATATCAAATATATAATTATGCATTAAATCATTAAATCAACACTTGATTTAATGATCCGGTCATATCGCATATAACCGACTAATATCAACAGTAACAACTTATCGAATCAACACTTGATCCGATAACCCGGCTATATCGCATATAACCGATCAATGTCACAAATCGCGAGAATCGAATACAGTATCACATACTGGTATCATTCTCGGTCCCGTACATATCTCATATGCGCTCCTATTTCGTTTCGCTTGAGCCAGGAAACCTCTGTGTAGGACTCTAAAGACTCGTCAATACGCCGGCAGCGGATGATGATCATATCAAACATCCACAAGCCGCAAGCGGTCTGCTAAATGTAACGGCCACCCGGGTATTGAGCGATCTGAAGATCGACGAGCAAGCCCGCTCACACTCCAGTGAATCCAACCAGTAACACTACCGTACAGTCCGGTCTGATCGTCTGATATGTCGCATATCTCGCCTAGGGGTGGTAAACGTCAGACCCCAATAGCTCGATAAGTCGTGTCGATATGAGGTCTATAACAATTCGAGAAACTACTGGTAACACTTACCAGTAAATCTCAGCAACCCTGGCCAGGGATTTCCTGTTATAGCCAATCGAACACAGCGCAACATCAACTCCCTATACCGGGAGAGACGAATCCCCTCCTATCGCTCATTGCCTCCATGTGACTCGGGACTGTACCCAAAAACCACCGTTTTGCACGCCCTCTTGGACGTGGTAAGATGGAAATCAAAGCACAGTGGGAACCACACAAGACTCTATGACGATCTCGGGTCAACAGACTACTCTGTACCAGTGTCACCAGAGAACTGCCATCTGACGTGAGGTATAATACCATCTGGGAGTTCTCGGCGAGTCCGTCCAGTGTACCCAGTCTCCACTGAGCACCCGTATATCATCGCTGATATCAAACACCAATGGATATGGGATCATCCATCGCCCATCTGTATGGGTCGAGAAGGTATACGCTAGTCTACACTGGTATATCGATGCCCCGTCTCGATACACCCACGACTAGGGACTTTGAAGGATGTACTTACGGACTACCTGTCCCCACTAGTATGATCTGCATCATAGTCCAGGTAGTCAAGTACTCATCCTAAGGGCTTTACCAACATGTAACAGAGAGACTATCAGTGTACACGTTAAGGTAAAGATGAACCAGATAGCATACTATCATGTCGAGCAAGAAAGTCCTCCCTATATATGTCCCAGCATCCACTACAATATACATCCTATGTATAGTAATGGCCTCTAGGGCATACATATAACTAACAGTTTCAAGGTGTCTGTCCAGTTGTGTGCTTGGGTTGAGCAACTGAGACCGGCTGGAGAGTGCAACCTTTAACCGTTCCGAAGAGGGAATGGGAGCAGGTCTCTACAAATTTCGTTGTTGTGTCTTCCCAGGTTTAGTCAGGGTGTGACTCCATTCGGATGCTTGTCGTCCGGTTATACTCAGTTTGCTTAATTGTTCTTTGTTAAGTTTAGGCGTATGTATTAATTGTTGTCGGCAGTTGGGGATCGTCACTCGCCATCGTTAGGTTTCTCCTTCGGTAGCTGTTATCAGGAGACACTTCAATTGGCAACCTTTAGGTTTAGGGGTTAGGTCATGTCGATCACCAGTCTGTTTTTCTAACTCCGCGTTGTAGGATTTTTTGGACCCCTGCTAGTCTAGAGACTTCGGAGATGATCCAGTTGTTTTAGGTCAGAATGAGAATTTTCCATTATGGACAGAGATCATATGCCGACCAAGATGGTCGCAGATTCGAGTTCGCAGTGGCAGATCATGTATTCCTACGGATTTTTTCCGATAAATGACGTGTTGAATTTTGGGAAGCTTATCCCAGGATGACAGGTCTTTTTAGGATCCTTAAGGCGAGTTAGTTTCGTTGCCTTTAATTTGGTATTTTCGCCTAGATTATTGAGTATTCACCCCGTATTTTCATGTCGATACCTTGCAATTACCTTCATGACCATTCTTACTTGATTTAGCACCAGACCATTTAGGTCGAGCGCGATCTTTCGTTCACCAAGCAGTCAGTCGTAATATTGGACCGGCAGGTGAAGAAACTTCGATCGAAGGTCTTGCCATCAGTGAAAGTGTTTTGGCGTAACCCGAATGGTGAAGAGATCACTTAGGAGGCCGAGGGCGAGATGCAGAAGAAGTTCCCTCATCTCTTTGAAGGTACGCATAGCAGTATATTTTTAAAATTCGGGGACGAATTTCTTTAAGGGGGAAGATTGTAACACCTCAGGTTGTGTTTAGGGGTTAATTATATTTTAATATATAGTTTTTAATAAAAAGTTTACCAATTTGAGTTCCAAATATTTTATCCTATTTAATGAATATTTTATTACAATTTTTCTTGGCTTGCACACACTTGTGCATGTAAACTAGGGTTTAGATTTGGGGTTAGAACCATGATTAGCAACCATGGTGGACTAACCATTCCCTTAGTCTAGTTTAAAAATTTGTATTAAGTGTTTTGGGTTTTAAATTGGTATGGTTGTTTTTCTTTTTAAATTGGGAAAAGAGAGTTGAATTTCTTTTTTTCTTTTGTTGACCTTGAGAGTGAGAGGGAGTATGGGCTTCATGGCATGAGCCATGCTCATTAAATGAAGAGAGAGAGAGGGGGGTTGGAATTGTGAGCTCTCATTCTTTTCTCTTTTGTTAACACTTTCTCACTTCTCTCTTTCACTCACTCACACACACACACACACTTCACTCAGCAGCAGCAGAAGTTGCAGCAGCAGCAAAAACAGCAACAACAACAAGAGGCAGCAGCAGCAGCACAAACAGCATCAGCAGCATCTGGCAGCAGCAGCTGTAGCAGGCAGCAGCAGGAGCCCCAGCAACTGCAGCAGCTCTTCTTCCCCTTCTCCTCATTTCTCCTTGTGCCTAGGGTCGTGAGTGAGGTATAATCTCTGAACTCATTCCTAGTTTGCTAAACTTGTGTAGAATTATCCTCGGTTAGTGTTAAAGGTGAGATTTAGTGCTTGATTTGGTGATTTGTGTGGACTTTTGGTTAGGGGATGATTTTATTGGTTAACCTAACTTAGTTAAGTGTTATTAGGCCCAAGTAAACCTAGATAAACTCCAGATTTCACCAAAATACCCTAGAGTTTCATTTTGTGCAAAATTTAGCGTTTTTAAGTGAAATTTCACCTTTCTGTGATCTGCTATAGACCCGGGCACTTCAGTTAAAATCTGAGTTAACTGTAGCCTACTTGAGAGACCCTGACCACACTACCAGAACACGAGACACCCTACCCTTGTTCAGGCCGCAATCTTATTCTTTCTGGCCGCAATTTGCGGCTAGATGAGGGAGTCTTTGGGTTGGGTTTGCTTGGGTAGGTGTCTGCTACATTTCTAAGGTCTATGGTATATGCAATTTTGTAAGTTTTTAACCTGGGTAGAATCTGGGGCAATGTATCACTTTTCTAGTACGTTTAGTTCGCACGATACGCGCGATACGTATGTAGGTTCTGTGATCCAGCGTGTCGCGGCGTGTCGGGATAGTTTTAGACGCGTATACACACGTTTTAGCGTTTCGTACACACGCGCGTTTGGTTCGCGACGCGAGTTTCTCGTTTGGGTTCGATATCGCGTTTTGCGAGATATTTGCTTATGTGGATTTTCCTTGTGTGAATTCTAGGTTCGCAGGCTGGTACGTCGGACGAAGCCAAGAAAGGGAAGCAGGTGGTCGGCTACTAATAGCGCACGGCCAGGTGAGTAGATTTAACATCTACGGGGAAATCGCCCGTATGGCGTTAAGCGTCAGGGCGTGTTAGGATATTTAATCGTAGATGTTCATATGGACTATAGTAGCATACCTTCTTATTACATATAGAAATGATAGCATAGAACATTACACTGTCACTAACGGTTCAAGCTGCACGAGTAGTATTTGTATATTACACTCACACCGTTAGTGATTGCCATGACACTCGCACTATAGGATTGCTACGCATTATACATTTCGTTTGATTGCTGCATCATTGATGATGGTCATGACTTGTCGTATATTGATATTTTCATACCTGCGCACATGCACACTGTATATTCATACCAGTGCACACATATATTGATATTTTCATACCTGCGTACATGCACACTGTATATTCATACCAGTGCGCACATATATTGATATTTTCATACCTGCGCACATGCACACTGTATATTCATACCAGTGCACACATATATTGATATTTTCATACCTGGGCACATGCACACTGTATATTCATACCAGTGCACACATATATTGATATTTTCATACCTGCACACATGCACACTGTATATTCATACCAGTGCACACACATATTGATATTTTCATACCTGCGCACATGCACACTGTATATTCATACCACATATATTGATAGTTTCATACCTGTGCACATGCACACTGTATATTCATACCGGTGCATACATATATTTATACTTTCATACCTGCGCACATGCACACAGTATATTCGTACCAGTGCACACATATATTTATATTTTCATACCTGCGCACATGCACACTGTATATTCATACCAGTGCACACACATATTGATATTTTCATACCTGCGCACATGCACACTGTATATTCATACCAGTGCACACATATATTGATATTTTCATACCTGCGCACATGCACACTGTATATTTATACCGGTGCACACATATATTGATATTTTCATACCTGCGCACATGCACACTATATATTCATACCAGGGCACACATATATTGATATTTTCTTACCTGCGCACATGCATACTGTATATTCATACCAGCGCACACATATATTGATATTTTCATACCTGTGCACATGCACACTGTATATTCATACCAGTGCACACATATATTGATATTTTCATACCTGCGCACCTGCACACTGTATATTCATACCAGTGCACACATATATTGCTATCTTCATACTTTCATGGATTTACGCATTGAGTTTTGGATTCATATGATTTCTGGATTTCGAAACCGAGGTAATTCTTTTAGGAAAATACGCATTATTTAAAAACCCAGTTTCCCTTGATATGATATTTCAGTGCGTCCACCATGCGTTTTCTCGGTTCTGAGACGTGTGATATGTGAACCCGAATCGAGGAGTTGGATGAGTCCGATTACGGGTACATGGTGGACCCGATATGGTACCCCGGGGCGAGAACGGATCGCTGTGCAGTAGACGGTGAGCCTGGCAGAGGGACTACTACCTACCGGTGATTGGTTAAACCTGGTGGTTATCCAGAGGATACTGACCAGAGATGAGAGATGGATACGGGCCGATCCGTACTGCCTGGGGCCGAGGGCCGATTCCGCAGACGGAGCCCGATATTTGAGGATTTGCGTGTCGATGCTGGACACGAAGATTCGTGATATTTTAGTGTGCCGATGCTAGGAACCCATGATTGTATGAGATTTACAGAATTTGGGTAAATGGATGGACACCGATTATTTTCCACGTTGATATTGCGGGTAGATATTAATTATTCCCTTGCTCAGTATTCATTATTTTACATCTCATCCTGTATTTGTTGTACCTGGTAGAGGGCACATGCTATGCACGATTATTGCATACCGTGCTCATCATATAGAGATGTCATTAGATTGCATTTTCTATGTACGAATATTACATACCCTGCTGATCAAATATATGTCATTAGATTGCATTTGTTATGCACGACTATTGCATACCCTGCTCATCCTATATAGATGTCATTAGATTGCATTTGCAATGCACGATTATTGCATACCCTGCTTATCATAAATAGATGTCATTAGATTGCATTTGCTATGCACGATTATTGCATACCGTGCTTATCATATACAGATGTCATTAGATTGCATTTGCTATGCATGATTTTTGCATACCCTGCTCATCATTTAGAGATGTTGTTAGATCGTACTTGATGCATGATTACTGCTCATATAGTTCATCATATAGATGTTATCTGTTGGCATAGGTTAGAGTATCGCAGCATATGCATACTCTTGATTACCTTTATATGTTATCTACTATTCACGAGTTGGCAACTCACCCCCGTTGGGCCACAGTGTTTGCAGGTTGCCCTTCGGAGTAGTCGCGGCAGGCTGCTTTCCTATATCTTTTTGGCTACGGATACCACTGCAGTTGGTGCGTGAGCTGTTTGTTGCTAGGTGGGTTTGTGGTATCCGGTTATTTCCATTGTACATATTTTGTATCTAGTACTCTCCATCTACTTTTATGTATTTGACTTAGAGACCAGTGTGAGGACGATGATGTATATTATTTTGTATTCTGGTGTCGAGCTCGCTGTGAGCCGACTTTAACTATGCAGTTCTTATCTTGTGTGATGTGTTCCACTTACTGCTCTTTTCTTCGCTTCGGCGTCGTATATCGTTATCTTGGTGATTGTCTACTTGAGGTTTTCTTAACAGTTTACCAAATGTTCCTATTAAATGTTTAAACACTCTATACTTTTACTGGTTTTGATTTCTGGGTTTCGGCTTACTTAGTCGCATTACGCCTGTAGATGTTACGTGGCTAAGTGCCGGTCACGGGCCAAACTTTAGGTCGTGACAGTTTCGCTTGAGCCAGGAAACCTCTGTGTAGGACTCTAAAGACTCGTCAATACGCCGGCAGTAGGTGATGATCATATCAAACACCCACAAGCCGCAAGCGGTCTGCTAAACGTAACGGCCACCCGGGTATTGAGCGATCGGAAGATCAACAAGCAAGCATGTTCGTACTCCTGCGAATCCAATCAGTAACACTACCGTACAATCCCGTCTCTTCGTCTGATATGTCGCATATTACAGCCTGGGGGTGGTATAACGTCAGACCCCAATAGCCTGATAAGTTATGCCGATGTGAGGTCCATAACGGTTCGAGAAACTACTGATAACACTTACCAGTGGATCTCAGCAACCCTGGCCAGGGATTTCATGTTATGGCCAATCGAGCATAGCGCAACATCAACTCTCAATACCGGGAGAGACGAAACCCCTCCTATCGCTCATTGCCCCCATGTGACTCGGGACTGTACCCAAAAGCCACCGTTTTGCACGATCTCTTGACCGTGGTAAGGTGGAAATCAAAGCACAGTGGGAATCACATAAGACTCTATGACGATCTCGGGTTTACAGACTAACCTGTACCAGTGTCACCAGAGAACTGCTATCCGACGATAGCTATTATACCATCTAGGAGTTATCGGCGAGTCCGTTCAGTGTACCCAGTCTTCACTGAGCACCCGTATACAATCTCTGATGTCAAACACCAATGGATATGGGATCATCCATTGCCCATCTGTATGGGTCGAGAAGCTATACGCTAGTCTACTCTGGTATGTCGATGCCCTGTCTCGATTCACCCTCGACTAGGAACATTTGAAGGATGTACTTAGCGACTACACTGTCCCCACTAGTATGATCTGCATCATAGTCCTGGTAGTCAAGTACACATCCTATGGGCTTTACCAACATGTAATCAAGAGACAATCAGAGTACATGTTAAGATAAAGAGCAACCAGATAGCATACTATCATGTCGAGCAAGAAAGTCCTCACAATATATGTCCAAGCATCCACTACATTATACATCGTATGTATAGTAATGGCCTCTAGGGCATACATATAACTAACAATGCCATTGCATAACGTGCCTGATCCAATCAAATTTTGATTCAGGAAAATGTTCATAACATTATCCTGCAATACAAAATTATATCCTTCTTTACTTAATAAAGAGACAGATATAATGTTGAATATCAAGTTCGGTATGGAATAACATTCGTTCAGAATCAATGTATTACCATTTGGTAATACAAGGTGATATTCACCAACTGCTTTGGCTGCAACATTTTCACTATTCCCTACTCTAGAGAATGATCATCTTTTCCCAGTTCTCTACCTTTCTTTAGCCCATGTAACATATTATATATGTGGGATCCTAATTCGGTATCTTATACCCAGGACGTAGAGTGTACTGAGAAACAGTTCTCGGTAACGAACACACCCGAAGAAGATGCATCAGCATGCTTATTACTCGTTTGGGTGGCATGGGAATCCGGACATTCCACTATTTCCTGCTCGGACTTATAACAATTATAAAATAGAGCGTAACCAACATTCCCCAGCTCAGTATAACAAGCGGGTTCGGTCAATACATCCATATTATTATCTTGATTAAGGCATGTCATGGTCTCTACCTTGAGAGAGAGATAGAAGAAAATACTCTGCGTGCACATTTGTAAGATTAGATTAGTTATTATTTTATCTAATCAGGATGTCTCCCACTTTTTTTATCATATCTTCCTTCAAACCCTAAAAAATAAGACTAGCCGGGATTAATTACACCCTACATGTTCGCCAATCTTTCAGCCAGGCCAGTGTCGGTACTTTGAGGGAGATTCCCCGTGCTTTCGCACGGACCAAATTAAAATAAAACTCGTTCTCCCAGAGACATAACCCCGTTGACACCTTTCTAGTCACCTACTTGATTGGCTAATTGTAAAGTGAAAAACTCTCCCAGGAGTAACTTTTACTCGCAGTAGGCATCGGGATCCAACTATCACATAGAAGGTATGCAATCTTATTGCATATTTCAACTCTTGAAATTCCCGATCTGGTTTTTACCCCTAGCACTTATGACCTTGGCTATGGTCAACATATCATAAGCACTAGTCAAGTTCTACCCGTCATTTCGTGATTAATTAGACCCACTCACATAACCCTTGAATATGATCAACATAATCACATGAATGTCCTAACTATTCGCATCATATTCAGTGTAGGAAGACATCACTTAGCGACCGTACTGTAGGGTCACTAGGCACACTAACAAGGCTCTACAAGGCATCGACCATGCCAAAATTAAATTTTTATGTGCCGAACAACCCTAAGCAAGATCGTATACTAGAGATTAGGCGAATAAAATAGCAAGTAAACAACTTTACGACTAAGGGTATGTGAAATACAGCCTTTGTAGATCGGTCCTTCACTTCTAAGGCTCCTTGTCGTAGTCCCTTCGCTGTGATCATGGTTCTCCCGGGCTCTTGCATGGCTTCACGAGGCGAGAGACACGTCCTTGCTTGAAGTCTCCGAGGCCGAAGATGATCTACGTCGAGGGAATACCAACTCAAGCTACTACTTCACTAACTAGAGAATTAGTGAAGCAAACACCCTAAACTAAAGTGCTAGTCTAGTAGAGGATGGAGAAATAGGAAGTGGGTTCTCTTTGGATTTTTATTTCTCACAATATTTCTCACTTTGGATCAAACCCTAGCAAGCTTTTCTTTTGAACAATGAAGAAGATGAACAAAAGAAAGAGATGAGGATAATGATCAAGTGTGTGAGCTAACCATGGTGAGTGAGTATCATATACTAACTCTTGTAGAGACTTAACCCATGGCTAATTGTTATGGTTGGGTTAATAAATATCCATAGTAAAAACAAACTCAAGTGGAATTAGTCAATGCATCCACAAGCTTCCACAAGCTTCATGCATTTTCTAATCCTCCACTTGATTTTGCAATTACTTTAAATATTAAAACCCAAACTAAAAATTAGCATAGTGTAAGTCTCATACACCCATGGATGATTTATCATCAACCATGATACAAAAAGATAACACATTTTAATATATATCACATATATATTAAAGTTGTGTACATGTGAGGAAAAAAAAACCCTAAGTGAACATGTGTTAGTTAATGTAAACTAGTATATCAAATATACAATTATACAATAAATTATTAAATCAACACTTGACTTAATAATCCGGTCATATCACATATAACCGACTAACATCCAATGTATCGACTTATCGAATCAACACTTGATTCGATAACTCGGCTATATCATATATAACCGACCGATACAGAAAGTCACGAGAATAGAATACGGTATCACATACACGCATTATTCTCGGTCCCACACATATCACATATGCGCTCCTATTTCGTTTTACCTGAGCCAGTAAAACCTCTATGTAGGACTCTAAAGACTCGTCAATACGCCAGCAGTAGGTGATGATCACATCAAGCACCCACAAGCCGTCAGCGGTACTAGCTGGACGTAACGGCTACCCGGGTATTGAGCGATCAAAAGATCAGCAAGCAAGCCCGCTCCAACTCCTGTAAAAGCCTGCCGGTAACACTTCCCGTACAGTCCGGTCTCCTCGTCTGATATGTCGCATATCAAGTCTAAGGGTGGTAAACGTCAGACCCCAATAACCGATAAGACGTGCTGATGTGAGGCTCATAACGGGTCGAGAAACTACTGGTAACACTTACCAGTAAATCTCTAAATCAGCCCTGGCCAGGGACTTCCCTGTTACGGCCAATCGAGCACAGCGCAACATCAACCCCAATACCGGGAGAGACGAAACCCCTCCTATCGCTCATTGCCTCCATGTGACTCGGGACTGTACCCAAAAACCAACGTTTTGCATGCCCTCATGGACGTGGTAAGGTGGAAATCAAAGCACAGTGGGAATCACACAAGTCTCTATGACGATCTCGTGTCTACAGACTAACCTGCACAAGTGTCACCAGAGAACTACCATCTGACGTGAGGTATAATACCATCTGGGAGTTCTCTGCGAGTCCGTCCAGTGTACCCAGTCTCCACTGAGCACCCGTATACCATCTCTGATGTCAAACACCAATGGATATGGGATCTTCCATGGCCCATCTCATAGGTCGAGAAGCGTATACGCTAGTCTACACTGGTATATCGATGCCCCGTCTCGATACACCCACGACTAGGGACCATGAAAGATGTACTTATGGACTACCATGTCCCCACTAGTATGATCTGCATCACAGTCCAGGTAATCAAGTACACATCCTAAGGGCTTTATCAACATGTAGCTATAAGACAGTATCAAGAGACAAGTATACATGTTAAGATAAAGAGCAACCAGATAGCATACTATCATATCGAGCAAGAAAGTCCTCTCTATATATGTCCAAGCATCCAATATAATATACATCATCTGTACAATACTGGCTCTAGGGCATACATACAACTAATACGTACACTACGCCTTGACTATGATCAACATACGTAGCACGAATACTAAGTACTCTACTTCCTAAAATGGCAGAGGGTTGCGGATGCTTTTTAAGAAAACCTTTAACTCTTTGAACTTGGTCTCGTTGTAGAATCAGATAATTTCAAAAGGAGTGTCTTAAGCTCCAAATTTTGAAACTTGCTTTTTCATAAAAAAGGCCGAGTGGGTTTGAAATTCGATTCTACAACATCTTTAGGTTTTTTTCCTTTTCATTAATCTTATTAATGAAGTCACATCATTTATGATTCATATGCATCACATATAAAGAAACGAAAATATAACGTACGCTTATGCCATCTGTATTCGCCACGGGGTCCCGTCATGCACCGGTAGGTTAGTTAACTATCAGAAGAGCGGGGCCAGGACTAGCGTGGATGCAAAACATAAGCAACGTTTATTATATATCATATATATAATAATAACATTCGTCTCATCATATAAAGTGATCACCTCACAGAATATTGCAGTAGAAGTCAACATATGTAATATTGGATATGCTAGGATTTCCGAGTTTTCAATTAAGCCAGTAAAAAACACGGATTCTACGGTCGTGATGAATATCCAAACCCACATCCCTAGACCCCTACGAAAGTGGCAAGCAACCCTCCCAACACTAGAGTTAGGAGACCCGGTTTCGACTCCTCGAGATGGTCTCCCACTGGACCCTAGAACCCGGTTACTTGTGCTCCCTACCTTGAGTCAATCCTAATGCGGAAAAGTAAATAATACATATCAATAGTGACATCATCCTCAACCCGGAAATTTTCCAATATAAGAATATTACATACAATGAATTTTACATGAATGAAAATGAAAAACTCTCATCTCACATAAAAACTCCGTCTATTCAAACACAACGATCCAATATAACATATCACAGTAACACATAACATCACATGTCATCAACGTAAGTAAATATGCGTATCCCAATTGTCATTGACGTATAGTAACGAAACCGACGATACACCACATATTACACTTACGGTCGCTGAAAAGAAAGTGAAAACTACAACAATTGGAATCCGCAACCACCTTAGACATCATAAACCCGAAATATCACATACTTCGGATTTCATGCCTAACCATATGAATTCCTTAGAAATCATAAACCTGTAATATCTCATATTCCGAATTTTATGCCTAACCTTATAAACCCCGCATTTTAGTCTCAATATTGAAAACACTTTTCAATAACCAGTCGGGTAATTCAACAAGATTCCCGACATCCTGATTGAATGCTCGTCGGAAACTTTAGTTGACGGCCGCGCCCCCGATGCCGTTGACGAAGTGCACTTAGGCAGAACACCGCGGCCGCGAGCACCTGGGAGGATGCTTTTGGCAACGGGGTTCTCCTACAGTCACTTGTTCAGGGCTTTGGGGAGTGGCTATCTAGTAATGTTTCCTGGCGAGTATCCGCGTACACTATGTGCTTGCGACAGAGTTTTGATCCATATCTAAACCCCGTAGCAACCGATCAAATGAAACTAAATTGCTAAGTTTACAAAATTCAAACTTGTTTTCACAAAACTATTTTTTGTGGATTCCAAATATTGTATCACATATCAATTTTAAACCCGAAACGATATTGAAATCATGAATATGAAACACTCCGAATTGCCACTACAGAATGATAACATCACATGCAATCTTTAGCAAAATCAAACAATACCTGAAACACCAAACCCTAGAGACTGGAACACCAAAGAACAACAATGTCCAATGTCCTCTAGAAAACCAGCCAGGCTGGTTTTTGGCTAAGTTTCGCCGGGTGAAAACCGGTTGTTTGGGCTCGTTTTTCTCTGGTGTTCATATTACATCACGTGTAACATTCTGTATCTGTTTAAAAAAATTTCTGAGAACATTTTAAAAACGACAGAAACTAGGGTTTTGGTTTCGAGGTTTCGGAGTTGTTTCGGTTTCGTAATTCTACTAATATCGTCTAATTCTTTAGCTTGGCTCTGATACCATGTTGGGATTCCTTAGCACCCTCACTAGGTTTTAGGAAGTATCGGGCATGCAATTTTAAAATTTTAGTGTGCTAGGAACTCGCAAACCAAGAATCGAACTAGAGGATTAGGATTTAACTAAGTAAATAAACAACTTTACTCTAAGTGAACAAGGAATACAACCTTTGTAGACCGGTCCTTCACTTCAAAAGCTCCGTGTAGTAGTCCCTTCGCTCCAAGTAGTGGTCTCCCGGACTCTCGTTAGGCTCCACAAGACGAAAGGAACAAGATTTCTTGAAGAACTTCGAGGACATAGCCTTCCATCATTTTGGATGATTAGAGTACTTAGTATTCGCGCTGTGTTTGTTGGCCAATGTTAAGGTGTAGTGTACAGTAGCTAAGTAATTATTTTCTGCTGCATGCGATGCGATTGGTTAGGACAGTTGTATGACCTTGTTGGGCTCTGTCAAGGGTTGTGCGGGTGGATCTAAATTAATCATGAAATGACGGGTTGAACTTGACTAGCGACTTATGGTTTGTTGGCCTATGTTAATATCATAAGCCACTATGGGTAAAAACCATATCAGGAGTTTCAAGTGTTGAAACTTGCAATGTGATTGCATACCTTCTATGTGATAGTTGGATCCTGATTCCCATAGTGAGTAATAGTTACTCTCGGGAGATTTTAACTTCACATTTAGCTAACCTATTAGGTGTTTAGAAAGGTGTTTATGAGATTATTCCTCAAAGGAAACGGGGTTATTTAATTAGGTCTGTACTAATGAGCGGGGAGCCACCCTCGAAGTACTTACACTGACCTGGCTGACCGGTTAGTGAACTTATGGGTGTACATGATCCCGACTAGTTCTCCTTTTAGGGTTTAATTGATAATTCGATGAAATAGTGGGAGCCATCCTGATTAGATAAATTAATAAACCAATCTAATCTTGCAAGAGCGCACGTGTTCACATCAGAATTTTGCATTATTATATCACCCATTCTTATTCATATTACAATATAAATAGGTGCTTTGGATCTATGTTTGCTAAATAGTTGCAGGTTACAGGTTCTCAGAACAATACAGTGAAAATCATAAAAAGACGCTAAAATGTGAGACAACAACGAACAAAAGATGAATCTGTATAATGCCGCCTAACAGTTCAAGGAACAAAAGAAGATCAATAAACAGTTCCATGCACAAGACAGTTCAAGGGCAGCACAAGATACAAGACTTCAAAGCGAAGCTTACGGTAAAAGTCCACAAATTCTGCACTGTTGGAAATCTGGAAGAAAGTAGAAAGGATTCTGAGGAACCAAGTGAAGAAACCAGAAGGAAAATGCAACATGAAGAAAACCTCAGCAAACGAGCCAGAGATCCTTCAAGATGGCTGTGGAACTACGGCCAAACAAGGCGTATGGTCGCGGTTCCGCAGCCGTGCAGTGCACGTGTCGGTGCAAAGTGTCGGTGGTGTCGGTGCGTTGACCCGGCTTTCTTAGGGTAGTCTTGTAATTTCAGATGTAGATCAGATGTAAACCCTAGTTTCTCCTATCTATAAATAGGAAAGCCTACAGCCTCTTTTAAGGTGTGCCTCTTTGGGGTGCCTCTTTGGAGATGTCTCCTTTTATTTTCTAGTTTAAAATTTTAATTCCTTTGTAATCGTTCAAGAGTGCATCAATAAAGAAAGGTATTTTTATTTTTATCTCGCATTCCTTTTCTGAATTTAATTTTTGCATTTTTTTTATCTATTCTTTTAATATTTGCAATTTAGTTTTCTAATATAAAAATTTATAAAAAATGAATTCCATTGTTAATACCCTAATGAGTGAGTAATTCCTCACTTGTTAGGGTTAGGAGAGGGAAGGTTTGAGAAAAGGAAATCTCTCTCCCTCCTTTTCTTGCCCCCATAATTTTTATTTAGGACTCTATTTAAATTAACCACACACCACTCACTACGACACCCTATCCACGAGATAGCGGTGATTCCCTAGTTAAGACCGGTTGTGGTTGATTTACATAGAGGTTAGAGCTAAGAATTAAGAAAGGACGGACAAGGACCAAAAGGAAGAAACTAAGTTTCTTTCTAGTCGTGCTAATTGTGGGTTATACTCACGCCCGAGCCTCCAAACGAGGCGGTTTGCGGAACAAAATTTTTTCTAGGGTTTTAAAAGGGGCTTAAAGATAACTCAAAATCCGGATATTTACCATAAAACCAACTAGGAAATAAAGAGATGCTATCTACTATGATAGAAACCTCACCAAACGAACCAAGTCCTTCGATCTTCGTTCTTCATCCTTAGCTCCTTGTATCTATTGGAGTTAGTGCCCTCAGAGTCAATTATTGGATCACAGGCACGTGATTGCAATGATTGAGGGAGGACCTATCCCAGTAGGACAGTCTTACTCGAGATGATAGTATGCTATCTGGTTTATCTTTATCATCGTGTACTGCTTTAGGTGACCTGACATGTCGCTATTACACGTTGATAGAGCCCCTAGGATTCTTGCTTGACTGCCGGCAGTATGATGGCGATCATATACGTGGGAGCTGGTAGTCTATAAGCACATCCTTAAATGGTCCCTAGTCGTAGGAGTTTCGAGACAGGGCATCGATACTCCATTAGTAGACTAGTGTATACAGTCGAGACCCCGACGAGGGGCGGTGGCCGGTCTCACAAGCCACTGGTGTCAGTTGGTTCACCTAAGATGTATACAGGTGCTCATTGGGTTATGAGTACACCGGACAGGACTCGCCGGGAACCTGCTAGTTGGTCTTATACCAGATGTCAGATAGCAGTTCCCTGGTGACATGTGTACAGGTTAGTTCATCGACCTGAGATCGTCATTTGTCTCGTGTGAGTTCCCACTGTGCTTTGATTACTACCCTACCACGGCTCAAAGGAGTCGTGCAAACAGGTTTTAGTTGGGTACAGTCCCGAGCCACATGGAGGCAGTGAGCGGATCTGCAGGGGTTCGTCTCTCCCGGTATTGGGGGTGAGGTCGCGCTGTGTCTAGGAGAGCCATTACACAAAGCCCTCGGCCGAGGCAGGAGATTTACTGGTAGGTATTCCAGTAGTATCTCAGGGTGTTCTGGGCTACGCTCCGACACGACTTGTACCGCTTTTGGGGGTCTGACTTTTACCAACCCCCTAGGCCCGCCATGCGATACTCATAGACGAACGGACCGGACTGTACGGCTATTTTCACTGACAGGCTCAGTTGGGTGTCGGGGTGAGCTTCCTCATCGACGTCCCATTTGGTCAATACCTGGTGGCCCGTCACGTATTGGCTTATACCTCTGACGTACTAGTGGTTAAATCCACAGCCAAGGTATTGACGAGTCTTTAGAGTCCACCACACTCAGTTACTCAAGTTTCGGGCGAAACGCTGTAGAGGCCGTATGGAGATATGGCAGGGTTCGATCAGATACGTGCGGTATTGCACGGATCGTGATCGGACGGCTTTTACTAGCCGGCTTTGGCTTAAGCCGGATTCTAGTATTTGATAGTGTAGTTTTGTCTCTTTGCATTTGTGTTCAGTGGGAATACAAATGCGGGCATGTATTTGCAGCAGTGGGGTTTTCCTGTAATTTATTACGGGATCAGTTTTCTGAAGTTGCCAGTTTGCATTCCGTTCCGGCCGGTTTTCCTTCATTCCTTCTCGGTCGGACTTTCTTGTTGGAAGGGGGTTATTTGCAGTTTGCAAATAACTCTTTTGTGGAGGGTCTTGTTGCTTATGTGCCTTTGTCATGATGAGATTCCTTTTTAATCTCATCACTTGCTTTTCATTTGATGGATGGTGGAAAGGATTTGAATTGAAATGAGAGTGACCTTCTTCTTTAATTATCTTTTCCTTTTCTTATTTGATGAATTCCTTTTTTCTCTCTCCAATCTCATTCTTGAGATAAAGAGGCCGGCCACATTCTTTTGAGGAGGAGGGGATAATTATTTTTGGTGTGGCATTTTTCCATCTCATTCCATGGTTGCAAAAGATTAGCTTCAAAGCTCATTTCTTTCTCTCCTTCTCTTCTCTATTCCTCCACATCAAGGCAACCTCATAACCCCAAGAGACAAGTTCACTACACTATTCTATAGCAAGCCTTGGACGCGTCGGCTAGCCAACTTCGCGCCCGAGTTGCCTCGGTCAAGAGGCGGGAGCCCGTAAAAGATTCCGGCTACGTGGTGCCCTTTTCCGACGAGCGAGGAGGTGACGGAGATTCCGCGGGAGATCGGAGTGGAGACGAAGACCGAAGGACACGGATCGCTTGGTATATCTCTTTCCCCATCTCTAGTTAGCTAGTATAGGTTAATGGTTTACGATCCGGGTTTTTCTTTGTCCGCGGTAGCGCCGGTTTCCGAGTAAGGAAATTTTTTTGATTCCGCATTTTGGCCTCGAGTACGTGGCCGGGGCGCTGCCGTGGCGCAACATGGTATCAGAGCCACGCCATTAACCTTACCTAGCTTGTTCTAATGTGTTTTTCAGTTCCGATCGAACGAAATTCCAAAAACCGTATTTTTCCTTGACATCAGTTTCTGTCGAATTTTTTTGGAGTCTAAAAATTTTTCAGGTGGTCTCAGAATTATGTGCAGGGAGATCTAAGACTACTGCAAAAATTTGATACAGTGATCGTATCTTTCGACCGCGGAAGGGCGGCCTGAGCCCCTCATTGGCCGCGCTTCCGCCGCGGGAACAGGAGTTCACTTCATCATTTTTTTCAGTGGGCTTGTGGGCTTAAAATATGGGTTTTGGGATATTAAAATTGGGCCTAGGTTTTCTGTGAGTGCTACAGTTTTGATTGGGGCCCACTTGTTAATTTTTGGTCAATCGGAAAATTTTAAACACATTATTTCACAGTATTTACATTATATCTGCGACCGTGAATGTCACTCGATCGGTAAATCCGGTCTAACTGCTATAGCCCGGTTAGATGGATTTGCGAACGTGACTTTCACGTTGATGTTCTATGTTTATGCTGTGATGTTGCGGATCGGTCGTGGGGGATAGCCTGGATGCAATGCTAGTACAGTTTTGTTGTATTATGTACATTTGATATTGCGGGGCGAGCGTCCGACATGTGGACTGCCGTCACTGCCTGTTTGTATTATTCTTTTGGGGCACGGCCTGGTTGCGGTCGATGTACCCGGCGTATGTATATTTTACTTTCTGTACTAGGATTACCCCGCGGAGGGGTGCACGGATAGCCGGGTTCTAGAGGGAAACAAAGCCCGCATCTCATGGCATTGAGACGGAGGGGGCTTCACTCTAGGATTGGCGGGTTATTCGCCGCACTCGTAGGGGGTACAGGTTGACCCAGGAGGGGTGCCCAAGTTGCCGGATTCCGTGGAGTGCTGGGTGGTCCATTCACGGTGCTGAAGGGGGCTGCCTCGCTTCAGGTTTTGGCGGGTGACTTGCCGCACCCGTAGGGGTCTAGGTTTTCATTGCACAGGCTATCCACACGACCAGGGGAACGTCGGGTTTCAGCAGCGGCTCTGTGAAACCCGAGGCTTCCAGATATCTGTATTGTTCTGTGATGTTGCATTTTATTCACGCCTTGAGCGAAATACTATATATTGGTATATATATTAGTAGATGTTGTATATGTTTTTCATCCGCGCTAGTCCAGTCCCCGCTCTGCCGTTAGTTAGCTAACCTAACGGGTGATGACGGGACCCAGTGGCGAATGCGGATGGCATATACGTACGTCAGTATATTTTCGTTCTTTGTGGTGTGATTAATTGATGGGACTGCGTTGATTCGGATCAATGCAAGATAAACAAACCTATTCTGATGTTGTTGGAACATTTTTCAAAAGCTGTTATTGCAAGGACGTTCACTTTTGTTTTGCATCGTGGTATTCATTTGGAATATCCTGCTCCTCAGTCGACGAGGCAAGGGCCGAGATCCCTTCACCGGGAGTGACCCCTTGGACAGAAGTTTGCGTCAGGGCAATAACTTCACTATAGCCGATTACTTTTGCTTTGCATCGTGGTATTCAGTTGGAATATCCTGCACCTCATTCTACGGGGAAAGAGCCGAGATCCCTTCACCGGGAGTGACCTCTTTGGTAAAGGTTTTCGTCACTATATTTTATAAAAGGCTATGCAGTTCCTTCAACGATATCAAGTTCTTTACGTTAAAGGTTTTTCGCCAAAAACCATTCGTAGCCCTCCGTCATTTCTTATGAGTATTATTTAGTATTCGTGCTGCGTTTGTTGACTCCGTCAAGGCGTAGTGTACGGTAGCTAAGTAGTGCTTGTTTGTTGCATAAATGGGATTGGTTAGGACAGTCGTGCGGCCTTGTTGACTCCGTCAAGGGCACGTACGGGTGGGTTTAATGCAATCCAGATAATGACGGGATGAACTTGACTAGGACTCTTTGATTTGTTGACTCCGTCAAGGTCACTTGAGTCCTAGGGGTAAAAATCATATCGGGAGTTTCAAAAGAACTGAAACTTACCAAGCATGCGCATACCTTCTGGAGTGTGGTGACGTGAGTGGATTCCGTCACGTTATCATGCGATGAGAGTTGGATCCCGATTCCCACTGATGAGTTGGTTTACTCCTCGGGTGACCCCGACTAATTCTTCTTTCAGGTTTGGAGGAGAATTTGAGATACAGTGGGAGGTTTCCAGATTAGATAAAGTGATAACCATTCTGATCTAGGTTAGAGTGCACGCTGAGTGTTTCTTTTCTCTCTCTCTTTGGCAGCGACCATTGACCCGACCCTGGACTTTGACTCAGTGACCAAGTTGACCGAACCTTCTTAACACTGGCTTTTGGATTGTCTGAGTTGCAGACCTCATTGCCACTCCTACTTTTACCCTTTTCTCCAGGACACCCCGTATTACTACGAACGTCCACTTCCATTGGACAAAACCATCGTATGGTTATATACGAACTCAAAGGACTTCGAGGATGGTTTCTGGTTCTGGAGAAAACGGATAGGATTATTCAGTTGTCTTTTCTTTTCACCTTCTCTCAGGTTGCGAGTACTCCTTGGTTTAGGAGTAGTACACCTATTACGCAAATTGGATAGTCTTCTTCCAAACCATAGGCTGGTGCCGACCGGTAGGGAATGAAGAAAACCAGTTAGCTTAAAACGGTGTACAGAAGGTATTAAGTTAAGACAAAGCAAGGGATTAGTAAGAGGACAAAGTAAGTTGCGACTGCTATTCACGACCAAACCAAGTATTTCTTCGCCAATCCTAAATCACCTTTGTATTTCTCCAGGACACTCCGTATCACTACGAAGATCCCATTTTATTGGATAATCCATCGTATGGTTATATACGAACTCGAAAGGAACTTGTTCCAGTTCGGGGATGGATCCTGGTTCAGGAGAAATAGGAATAAAGTACATTCAGGTGTCTTTTATCTTCACCTTCTCTCGCATTGCGAGTGCTCCTAGGATTAGGACAGTACACCCTTTATGCTTTTTGGATAGTCTTCTTCCAAACCATAGGCTGGTGCCGAACGGTAGGGAAGGAAGAAAACCATTTGGCCTAAAGGGGTGTACAGAAGGTAATGACTAAAGACACATAAAGGGATTTGGAGAGGTGGCAAAGAATTATACGGTTACAGTTGTGAATCTGGATAATGGAAGAGGCATTACTAGGAATACCACGATACCCCAACGAAACATTTCAATGTTTCAGTTTCACTGTGTACTGTTAATGGAAAACTGATTTCCCAGTTAGACACTTGCTCCAGGGTATGTATTTACCAGGTTGGATTCTCACATCTGTATGGTTTTACAGATGCTGAGTGGGAGTAAGTTATTGGGAATTGGGTGATCATCCTCATTATATCGGGATTCGTTGTAATCGGTGATATTTGAGGAAGTCACCTGGGTTGTTTGCCGGTCGGCAAATATTTGGTTTTGAATATCCGCTGTTGTGCACCAATTTCAAATTGATATATCTGTACGTCTATTTTCATAGAGTGAGATATAACTTTTGATATTATGTCGATGACATTTACCTATATCAGTGGATGGTTAGGTAAGGAGCATTAAACAGCGGTGTAATTCTTCTTAACCATAAGTACAGTTTTCAACCTACGACACACAGTGAAAGAGTTGTTAGACTCAGCGGACTTATACAGAGTATTGTATGTTGTCCAGTGTCCATTAGGACAGAGGGGTTGGTCCTCGTACTATATTCTGTTTACTTTTAACTTCTCTAGTTCTTAGACATGTGTTTCGTGGAAACACAGGGTCTAAGTTTTGAGGAGTTATAGGTATTTGAATAGAGTAGAGAACCAGGTATAGCAAGTATCGGGATTCTTCAAAGTGATCGAAGATGTAGATACTTGTGTATGGTATTCAGTTGATAGTAATGTTTAAGAGAACTAGCTTCTCTTTCAGGTTACTCATAATTGGAAGCATTCCTAAGTTGAGTAACGCTGATCGGCCTCCTTCCATTTAGTTTACATGCACTGGAGATAGCTGCATGATTTGAATCTGGTTCAATTGAATCAGTGCCTCTGGTTCTATATTGGATATAGAACAGTTCATATCTTAACGATGTTAAGGTACGGGGAGTTGTCCGGCTTATGCTTAAAACCAGACACTGGACAACTCAAGGCACGTTTCTGTAATGGCTGTTTGTGGGTTGACCCAGGCTATGACGAGGGTTGATTTTCTACCATCTGGATGAACAATAGCAATATTGTTCTAGACTCGCCACAGTTTTAATAAAAATGGATTTTTCAGAAAAAGTAGTGGGAGTATGGTAGAACTGGAAGTGATTCCAGAACCACAAACGATTACTGAAGATTTGATAAGGAACCTAAAGATTCAATCTGGTTTGACATTCCATTGGCCACTCCGCAGATTAGGTGGGTAACTTCAGGCACCCGAGAGGTACTACGGTAGCCTCAAGGACGGTGACAGGGAAGTTCTTGTTTACCCACACTTGCCATTGTTGTTGTTCCAGGCTGCGAGACCCGGCAGGAGGATGAGTATAGCGTCGTTCTAAACTAGCTTTGGAAGTGCACGTCTATATGACTCTGCCAGAGGGTTGTCGTAGTCAGTGGGAGCAGCGGAAGCATTGGTGGACATCAGGCTTATGTCTATTTATAGACTAAAGCAGATACAGCGGAGATAGATCATCTATTTCTGATGTGACAGTCATAGGTTTGACTTCATCAGAATAGGGGATGGATCTGTTGAGAAGGTAGTAGGGTGTAATGTCATGGTATTTGGATGACATACACAGAGTAGGAAAGGAAACTCCTATACTACGATCGGTTATACTTTGGTCGTCACACAGTGTCTTGTCCACATAGGACTTGGATATTATATCAGACATACTGGTTACTAGATCTATGGTTTTAGATCTAGATTTGGGTGGTTTCCCAATCTGGGTACCTTGACAGCATTCTATGAGTATTTAGAATGGACGACTCCTGGCATGGTAGTGCACCTGCAGTTGATGGAGTCACCCTCTCTAAAGGTGTCTTATAGACTAAAGGGGAGAGGGATACTCATGATTGGCAGATCACTTGCTTAGGCAATTGAGTCAATCATGAGATGTCAAGTACCACACCAGATGTTGTTCTTGCACTAAATGCAATAAGTTGATATTGATCCAATCCTGGAGAAACAGTCGGAAGCAGTCTTAGAACATAAGTGAATGTTCTAGGGATATGACAGCGACAGCCTCCTTTGGGAGACAGTTATCATTCCAGGCTTCCAAGGTGACATGGACGACAAGGAGGTTGTCAGAGTTAGAGTTTTCCTTCTGACGAGGGGCAGTATTTTGGACAGGTGATCCAAGGCAATACTGAGGGAGGCATGGCGCAGGGTACTGATTAAGTTCAGTTGACGATACAGTCTAAGAAGTTTGGATTTGGAGTTCATTTATGAGCTAGGTCCCATCAGACATCCAGACATTCTAAGACAGGTATTGCTCATTTCGGGAGATGGCTTTCTCCGCGAACATGAGATATAGAGAGACATAGAAAGAAACATCACAGCGGATCCACTCACTGAGGCTATTCCTCGAACGCAAAAGTTTCACAAACGAGCTTTGTGAGACTGACTAGTAGAGGAGTTGGGTGTTCGGTATCACACGGGCTGTGAGTATGCGACATCGCAATAATTAGCCTTGAGTGCAAGTGGGAGATTGTTGGAGTTAGTGCCCTCAGAGTCAATTATTGGATCACAGGCACGTGATTGCAATGATTGAGGGAGGACCTATCCCAGTAGGACAGTCTTACTCGAGATGATAGTATGCTATCTGGTTTATCTTTATCATCGTGTACTGCTTTAGGTGACCTGACATGTCGCTATTACACGTTGATAGAGCCCCTAGGATTCTTGCTTGACTGCCGGCAGTATGATGGCGATCATATACGTGGGAGCTGGTAGTCTATAAGCACATCCTTAAATGGTCCCTAGTCGTAGGAGTTTCGAGACAGGGCATCGATACTCCATTAGTAGACTAGTGTATACAGTCGAGACCCCGACGAGGGGCGGTGGCCGGTCTCACAAGCCACTGGTGTCAGTTGGTTCACCTAAGATGTATACAGGTGCTCATTGGGTTATGAGTACACCGGACAGGACTCGCCGGGAACCTGCTAGTTGGTCTTATACCAGATGTCAGATAGCAGTTCCCTGGTGACATGTGTACAGGTTAGTTCATCGACCTGAGATCGTCATTTGTCTCGTGTGAGTTCCCACTGTGCTTTGATTACTACCCTACCACGGCTCAAAGGAGTCGTGCAAACAGGTTTTAGTTGGGTACAGTCCCGAGCCACATGGAGGCAGTGAGCGGATCTGCAGGGGTTCGTCTCTCCCGGTATTGGGGGTGAGGTCGCGCTGTGTCTAGGAGAGCCATTACACAAAGCCCTCGGCCGAGGCAGGAGATTTACTGGTAGGTATTCCAGTAGTATCTCAGGGTGTTCTGGGCTACGCTCCGACACGACTTGTACCGCTTTTGGGGGTCTGACTTTTACCAACCCCCTAGGCCCGCCATGCGATACTCATAGACGAACGGACCGGACTGTACGGCTATTGTCACTGACAGGCTCAGTTGGGTGTCGGGGTGAGCTTCCTCATCGATGTCCCATTTGGTCAATACCTGGTGGCCCGTCACGTATTGTCTTATACCTCTGACGTACTAGTGGTTAAATCCACAGCCAAGGTATTGACGAGTCTTTAGAGTCCACCACACTCAGTTACTCAAGTTTCGGGCGAAACGCTGTAGAGGCCGTATGGAGATATGGCAGGGTTCGATCAGATACGTGCGGTATTGCACGGATCGTGATCGGACGGCTTTTACTAGCCGGCTTTGGCTTAAGCCGGATTCTAGTATTTGATAGTGTAGTTTTGTCTCTTTGCATTTGTGTTCAGTGGGAATACAAATGCGGGCATGTATTTGCAGCAGTGGGGTTTTCCTGTAATTTATTACGGGATCAGTTTTCTGAAGTTGCCAGTTTGCATTCCGTTCCGGCCGGTTTTCCTTCATTCCTTCTCGGTCGGACTTTCTTGTTGGAAGGGGGTTATTTGCAGTTTGCAAATAACTCTTTTGTGGAGGGTCTTGTTGCTTATGTGCCTTTGTCATGATGAGATTCCTTTTTAATCTCATCACTTGCTTTTCATTTGATGGATGGTGGAAAGGATTTGGATTGAAATGAGAGTGACCTTCTTCTTTAATTATCTTTTCCTTTTCTTATTTGATGAATTCCATTTTTCTCTCTCCAATCTCATTCTTGAGATAAAGAGGCCGGTCACATTCTTTTGAGGAGGAGGGGATAATTATTTTTGGTGTGGCATTTTTCCATCTCATTCCATGGTTGCAAAAGATTAGCTTCAAAGCTCATTTCTTTCTCTCCTTCTCTTCTCTATTCCTCCACATCAAGGCAACCTCATAACCCCAAGAGACAAGTTCACTACACTATTCTATAGCAAGCCTTGGACGCGTCAGCTAGCCAACTTCGCGCCCGAGTTGCATCGGTCAAGAGGCGGGAGCCCGTAAAAGATTCCGGCTACGTGGTGCCCTTTTCCGACGAGCGAGGAGGTGACGGAGATTCCGCGGGAGATCGGAGTGGAGACGAAGACCGAAGGACACGGATCGCTTGGTATATCTCTCTCCCCATCTCTAGTTAGCTAGTATAGGTTAATGGTTTACGATCCGGGTTTTTCTTTGTCCGCGGTAGCGCCGGTTTCCGAGTAAGGAAATTTTTTTGATTCCGCATTTTGGCCTCGAGTACATGGCCGGGGCGCTGCCGTGGCGCAACAGTATCCACCTTGAACTTGCTTGAACTCTAAAACCGGCTCCGTTGGTCCATCGGGATCGAGCTTGTTCTCCGGCCTTCTTTTGTCGCAGATGATCCACCCGGGGAATATGATCCATGGCTCTAGCTCCTTGCTATGTGCCAAAAGGAGCAACTAGAGAACTTGGGATGCTAGTCCAAGTAGTCTAGGATGTAGTTTGGATGTCTAAGTGTTCTATCTCTTTCTAGCCTCTTCCCTTGTATCTCAACACATGAGAAATGTAGTGAAGAGGAAGAAGATGAAGGTGTAGGAGAAAACTAGAGGAGGGAGGAGATGAGAGCTCAAGAGAAAAATGAATCAAGCATGAGAGAGAAAATAACACACAAAGGTTTTGTATGCTATTTTTATTAAACAATAGCAACCATGCTTCAATAGTAAACCCAAAATGAATTATAAATTCATTTGACCACTATTGAAGCATGGTCACCTATTTTCCTCCCATACCCTTCACTTTACACCTCATTTCCAATTATCAAATAAAAGGAAAATACATAATGAGGTGGCCACCTTCTAGAAGGAAATCTGTAATAAATACGGATTTCAATCTACTGTACAATATACCGGCAATCAGATAAAAATCCGAATGCCCAAAGAGATAGAATAACACGAAGAACGTAATACTAGAATATATATATCAAAATACATATACGTAAATTATTAAATCAATACCTGATTTAATAATCCGGCTCAAACCCGAGCCGGCTAGTATTACCAACAGTCCGATCAAAAATCCGAGTACAAAGTACGTCAATCGATCAAACCCTGTACGTATTCAATACGGCTACTACATCATTTCGCCTGAATCAGGGAAACCCTCTGTGTGGGACTCTAAAGACTCGACAGTACTCTGGCAGTGGGTTTAACCACAAGCACGTCAGCGGCACTAGCTGTACGTAACGGCTACCCAGGTACCTGTCGAAAAGAAGGCCGATGAGCAAACTCATCCGGATCTCCTACTGAGCCTATCCATGACAATATTCGTACAGTCCGGTCTCTTCATCAAAGAGTATCGCATAGCGGGTCTAGGGGATGGTAAACGTCTGACCCTAATAACCTGATAAGTCGTATCGATGTGGCTTAGGACCAATCTGGGAAACTACTAATCAACCTACCAGTAAATCCCAAGTGCCTTGTCCAAGGTCTTATGGTCCTGAACAATCGAATCACAGTGCGATATCGACTCCATATACCGGGAGAGACGATTCCCTGACAATCGCTCACTGCCTCCTTGTGGCTCGGGACTGAACCCAACCAAAACCTTTTTGCACTACTCAGTAGAGCCGTGGTAGGGAAGTGATCAAAGTTCAGTGGGAACTCACACGAGACAAATGCAGATCTCGGTTCCAAAGACTAACATGAACACATGTCACCTGAGAACTTCGATCTGACGATAGGTATAGTACCACATGGAAGTTCTCGGCGAGTCCGACCAGTGTACTCACACCCAGTGAGCACCTATATACGATCTTAGGTTCATCAGACCAATGGCTGCAGGACCAACCATCACCCAACGGGGTTAGAAACGTATACACCAGTCTACTCTAGAGTATCAATGCCCAGTCTCGTTACTCACGCGACTAGGGACCATTTAAGGATGTGCTTATGGACTACCCTGCTCCCACAAGTATGATCGCCATCATAACGCAGGTAGTCAAGCAAGATCCTAAGGGCTTTATCAACATGTAACCACAAACATATGCCATGTTAAGATAAAGACAAACCACAGTAGTATACTACCGTATCGAGTCTTTATCAATATGTGCAAACCAGATGTAACAACTATACAAATAAATACACATATCCCGATAAAGACAAGTCAAATAATATACTATAAAACTGAGCAAGATTGTTCTGTACATACATATCCCTAGTATCCATATGTATACATATACAATACTGGCCTCTTGGGCATATACATCCAACAATCTCCCACTTGCACTAAAGGCCAGTGATTGGCGTACCGAATACCCAACATCTGCTCTAAGGCCAGTTGCTGGCGTACCGCATACCCAACATCCCAAAAAGTAGCTCGAACTGTGCTTGAGGGAGGGCCTTTGTAAATGGATCCGCCGTGTTCTCTTTCGTATCCACTCTCCGGACCTCGATCTACGATCTCCCTGATCAGGTGATACCGCCTTAAGATGTGCCTGGATTTCTGATGGGACCGTGGTTCCTTCGCTAAAGCTATAGCCCCATTGTTATCACAATACACTGGTATTGGATCAACAATGGACGGAACTACCTGAAGTTCAGCTATGAACTTCTTCATCCAGACCGCCTCTTTTGCGGCATCGCTTGCAGCAATGTACTCAGCCTCCATCGTCAAGTCTGTGACGGTATCCTGTTTGGAACCCTTCCAACATACCTCCCCTCTATTGAGGGTAAACACAAAACCCGAGACAGACTTGCTGTCATCCTTGTCACTCTGGAAGCTTGAGTCGGTAAAGGACTCGACCCTGAGGTCTCCATTACCGTAAATCAGGAACATCTCCTTAGTCCTTCTCAGGTACTTGAGAATGTTCTTTACTGCTTTCCAGTGGTCCTCACCTGGGTCCGACTGAGACCGGCTCACTACGCTTAGCGCGTAAGCTACATTTGGTCTTGTACATAGCATCGCATACATTATAGATCCTACCGCCGAAGCGTAGGGTATAGTGCTCATGCGAACCCTTTCCTCGTCAGTCTTGGGAGACATCTCCTTGGAGAGGGTGATTCCGTGCAATGCGGGTATGTTACCGCGCTTGGAATCTTCCATACTAAATGTCTTTAGTACGGTCTCTATGTACTTGGACTGTGAAAGTCCCAGTAGTCTCTTGGATCTATCTCTGTAGATCTTGATCCCCAGAATGTACGAGGCATCACCTAGGTCTTTCATAGAGAACCTTTGTGATAAGAATAGCTTGACCGATTGTAGCATAGGAATGTCATTTCCTACCAAAAGCATGTCGTCCACGTACAAGACTAGGAATACGACAGTTCGTCCTATAATCTTCTTATAAATACATGGCTCATCTTCGTTCTTGATGAAGTCAAACTCCTTGGATGTCTCATCAAAACAGATGTTCCAGCTCCGCGATGCTTGCTTCAATCCATAAATGGATTTGAGCAGCTTGCACACCTTTCCGCTGCTCCCACAGTCTACAAAACCTTCTGGCTGATCCATGTAAACGCACTCATCTAAACTTCCGTTTAGAAAAGCCGTTTTTACGTCCATCTGCCAGATCTCATAGTCATGGAAGGCAGCAATGGCAAGCAGGATCCTAATGGATTTGAGCATAGCCACTGGAGAAAAGGTTTCGTCATAGTCCACTCCTGGTCTTTGACGAAAAGCTTTTGCAACGAGTCTAGCCTTATAGGTTTCCACCTGCCCATCTACACCAAGTTTCTTCTTGTAGATCCATTTGCATCCAACAGGTTTTACCCCAGGTGGAGCAACTTCCAGGGTCCACGCTTTATTGGTGTACATGGACTCCATTTCAGATTGCATAGCATCTAGCCACTTATCAGAGTCCCTACTAATAATGGCCTGCCTGAAACTAGTAGGATCATCTTCTTCCAAGATGCAATCCTCTCGATCCCCGTCTATGAGAAAACCGTAGTATCTCTCGGGCGGATGAGAAATCCTACTAGATCTGCGAAGTGGCTCAGGTTCGTCCGGGGTTATTGATTCCTGAGGTTCCACCAAATCTTCAGTTATAGTTTGTCCCTCTGGAATTTCTTCCAGTTCTACCGTGCTCCCACTAATTTCTTTTGCAAGAAATTGCCACTCTAAAAAGGTGGCGTGCTGAGCAACAAACACCTTCTGTTCCTCGGTGTGGTAGAACTGATATTGATAACTGTTCTTAGGATATCCCACAAACTTACACAAAACTGACCATGCCTCCAGTTTATCCGGATTGTGCTTTTTAACATAAGCCGGACAACCTCGTATCTTAAATCTTTTAAGATACGGCCTTTTTCCATTCCACATCTCGAATGGTGTCTTAGGAACGAATTTGGATGGAACATCATTCAACAGATATGCCGCTGTTAAAAGCGCATGTCCCAAAAATGAAATAGGCAACTCGGCATTACTCATCATGGAGCGAACCATATCCAATAGGGTACGATTCCTCCGCTCCGATACACCGTTGTGCTGTGGTGTATATAGGGGAGTATGCTGAGAGAGAATTCCATTCTCTTTTAAGTATTCTAGGAATTCCGTACTTAAGTACTCCCCTCCTCTGTCAGATCGGAGGATCTTAATACTTTTGCTAATCTGGTTCTCTACTTCGTTCCTGAATTCTTTGAATTTCTCAAAAGCTTCAGATTTGTGTTTCATAAGATACACATATCCGAATATAGAGAGATCGTCAGTGAATGTGATGAAGTACGAGAATCCACCCCTTGCATGTATAGACATCGGACCACACACATCACTGTGTATGTGTCCCAAGAGCTCTGCTGCTCTTTCTCCATGTCCGGTGAACGGAGATTTGGTCATCTTTCCTTTTAGACAAGACTGACAAGTTTCATAAGATGAAAATTCGAACGTATTCAAGAGTCCATCTTTATGTAACTTACTCATTCTTTTCTCTCTGATATGACCAAGTCTACAATGCCATAAGTAGGATTCGTTCGTATCTGAACTCTTCCTCTTGCGTGTGTTTTGTAAGTTGAGAACTGTATTCTGATTCAGAACATAGATACCATTACACAGTGCATCTTCTGCAACCAATACCTTATCAAGGTAAATGTTCATGATATTTCTATCAAGAACAAAGTTATATCCATCTTTATCAAGTAAAGAAACTGATATGATATTGCAAACCATGGAAGGTACATAGTAGCAATTGTTCAAAATTATAGTATTGCCATTTGGCAACACTAGGTGATACTCACCGACGGCCGCAGCATTAACTTGTGCTCCGTTCCCTACTCTGAGGGACATATCACCGGGTCCGACTATCCTACTTTTTCTCAGTCCCTGCAATAAATTACAGATATGAGATCCTGATCCGGTATCTAGTACCCAAGAGGTAGGACTGACCGAAAAGCAGTTCTCAACTACAAGAACACCTGAAGAAGACGCAACAGTGTGTTTCTTCTTCGATGGGTTATCAAGGAATTCAAACTTTCCTCCTTCCCAAGCCCATACTCATGACTATTGTCGTAAGTTAGAGCCGAACCGACGTTCCCCAGCCCGAATAAGAATTCGGATCGGTCAAGCGATACATTTTATTATCTTGATTAAGGCGTGAAATGGTTGCTACCTGGAGAGAGAGAGGGAAAAACACTCAGTGTGCGCTCTTGCAAGATTAGATTGGTTATTAATTTATCTAACCAGGATGGCTCCTACTGTTTCCTCAAATTCTTCTTCAAACCCTAAAAGAAGAACTAGTCAGGATTAATCGCACGTCACAATACTTGCTTAACCTTTCAGCCAGGCTGGTGTTGGTACTTCGAGGGAGGTTTTCCAATGCTTTCGCAAAGTTCCGTAATTACATAACCTCTTTTCCCTGGAGGCGTAGCCCCGCTAACACCGTTCTAGACACCTACTTGGTTTATAGCATTAATTGTTAAGTGAAAAAATCTCCCAAGAGTAATCCTACTCATCAGTGGGGTTGGGATCCAACTATCATTGAGTGATGTACTAGATGGAATCCACTCTAGTCACCACACTCCAGAAGGTATGCTAAATCTGCAAGTTTCCTGTATGTTTGAAACTCCCGATGTGGTTTTTACCCCTAGTGGTTTATGACCTTGACTAGGTCAACATATCATAAGCCGCTAGTCAAGTTCAACCCGTCATTATCCTGGATTAACTTAGACCCATCCGTATATACCCTTGACTAGGTCAAAATGGTCATACGGCTGTCCTAAATAATCGCAATACATGCAACAAACAAGCATTACTTAGCTACTGAACACTACGCCTTGACTAGGTCAAAATACGCAGCTCGAATACTAAGCAACAATTGTAAGAAATGACGGAGGGCTACGACTGGGTTTTTGGCGAAAAACCCGTTAACGTAATGAACTTGATATCGTTGAAGGAACCATAGTAGTTTTTGTAAATATATAGTGGCGAAAACTTTTGCTAAAGAGGTCACTCCCTGTGAAGGGATCTCGCCACTTTCCTCGTCGAATGAGGTGCGGGATATTCCAAACTGAATACCACGATGCAAAGCAAAAATTAGTCGACTATATTAAAGTTATTATCCTGACGCAAACTTTTACTCAAGGGGTCACTCCCGGTGAAGGGATCTCGGCCCTTGCCTCATCGAATGAGGTGCAGGATATTCTAAACTGAATACCACTATGCAAAGCAAAAGAGAACGTCTGTAATGTCAGTTTTTAAAGCTTGGTTCCAACAACATCTTTTAGGTTTATTATCTTGCATTAATTAAAATTAATGCGGTCCCATCAATTTGTAACCTATCACACCAGAAAAGAACGAAAATAAAATATACGTATATGCCATCCGCATTCGCCACGGGGCCCCATCATCACCCGTTAGGTTACTTAACTAGGGACAGAGCGGTGGCTGGACTAGCGCGGGTGCAAAATATATACAACATCTACTAGTATATATATAAGTATATATAACATTTGTCCCAGGCATGATATTAAACAACATCACAGATAACATTACAGAATAGCGGATAATCTTGGAGCCCCGGGTTTCATTTGAGCCGCAAATAAAACCCGACGTTCCGGTCTTATGGATAGCATGTGCAATGAAAACCTGTACCCCCTATGAGTGCGGCGAATAGCCCTCCAGTTCTAGAATGAAGCCCCCTCTGTCTCAGCGCCATGAGAATGAAGCCTCCTCCGTCTCGATGCCATGAGATGCGGGCTTGTTGCCTTCTAGAACCCGGCTATCCGTGCACTCTGGCGTGGGGTAATCCTAGTACAGAATATTAAAAAAATATATAGAACCGGTGACATCGACCACAGCCCGGTCGTGCCCCAAAATAATATACGAACGGCAAAGACGGCAGTCCACATATCGGACGCTCGCCCCGCAATAACAAATGTACAAATGAATTATAAACTGTATTTCTAACATTGCACCACACGCTATCCACCATGACAATCCAACCACAATCACATCACAAGCACACAACATCAACGCGAATGTCACGTTCGCAAAACCCGTCTAAAGGAACATATAGCAATCAGACGAGTTTTACCGATCGAGTGACATTCCAGTCGCAGATAAAAGTGAATGTACTGGAAAAAAATACGTATTTTAAAATTACGATCGACAAAACTTTCCAAGTGGGCCCCAAGTATTAAACCAACACTGTAACAAAACTGGGCCCAAAAAATAATTATTCCAGAAACCACAATTCCAAAAATAAGAGGCCCAGAAGAAATTTTGTCCACGTGGGCCCCAAAACGGCCACGGAACCGCCGCCAATAGCGGGTTTGCGCTGCGGTTTTGCGATGGTTTGGAAGGATCACGTGACCAAATTTCTTCAGGGGTCTTAAAAAAGCCTGCATGATTTTCGGAGACCATAAAATTGATTTTTCGTGCACTTTTAAAAATCGACAGAAACTACATGAAATGAAATGCTGTTTTGGAATTTTCAGTCGATCGTTATTCTAAACACGTTTAAACAAGCAAGTGTATGTTTTATGGGATGGCTCAGATAACATGTTGGGTTATACTCACGCCCGAGCCTCCAAACGAGGCGGTTTGCGGAACAAAATTTTTTCTAGGGTTTTAAAAGGGGCGCAAAGATAACCCAATACCCGGATCTTTACCATAAAACCAACTAGCAAATAAAGAGATGCTATCTACTATGATAGAAACCTCACCAAACGAACCAAGTCCTTCGGTCTTCGTTCTTCATCCTTAGCTCCTTGTATCCACCTTGAACTTGCTTGAACTCCAAAACCGGCTCTGTTGGTCCATCGGGATCGAGCTTGTTCTCCGGCCTTCTTTTGTCGCAGATGATCCACCCGGGGAATATGATCCATGGCTCTAGCTCCTTGCTATGTGCCAAAAGGAGAAACTAGAGAACATGGGATGCTAGTCCAAGTAGTCTAGGATGTAGTTTGGATGTCTAAGTGTTCTATCTCTTTCTAGCCTCTTCACTTGTATCTCAACACATGAGAACTGTAGTGAAGAGGAAGAAGATGAAGGTGGAGGAGAAAGCTAGAGGAGGGAGGAGATGAGAGCTCAAGAGAAAAATGAATCAAGCATGAGAGAGAAAATAACACAAAAATGGTTTTGTATGCTATTTTCTTTTATTAAACAATAGCAACCATGCTTCAATAGTAAACCCAAAATGAATTATAAATTCATTTGACCACTATTGAAGCATGGTCACCTCTTTTCCTCCCATACCCTTCACTTTACACCTCATTTCCAATTATCAAATAAAAGAAAAATACATAATGAGGTGGCCACCTTCTAGAAGGAAATCTGTAATAAATACGGATTTCAGTCTACTGTACATATTGTTAGTTATATGTATGCCCTAGAGGCCATTGCTATACATATGATGTATATTGTAGTGGATGCTGGGACATATATAGGGAAGACTTTCTTGCTCGACATGATAGTATGCTATCTGGTTGCTCTTTACCTTAACGTGTATACTGATTGTCTCTCTGATACATGTTGGTAAAGCCCTTAGGATGTGTACTTGACTACCTGGACTATGATGCGGATCATACTAGTGGGGACATGGTAGTCCATAAGTACATCCTTCAAGGTCCCTAGTCGTGGGTGTATCAAGACAGGGCATCGATATACCAGAGTAGACTAGCGTATACCTTCTCGACCTATACAGATGGGCGATGGATGATCCCATATCCATTGGTGTTTGATATCAGAGATGATATACGGGTGCTCAGTGGAGACTGGGTACACTGGACGGACTCGCCGAGAACTCCCAGATGGTATTATACCTTACGTCAGATGGCAGTTCTCTGGTGACACTGGTACAGAGTAGTCTGTTGACCCGAGATCGTCATAGAGTCTTGTATGGTTCCCACTGTGCTTTGATTTCCATCTTACCACGTCTAAGAGGGCGTGCAAAACGGTGGTTTTTGGGTACAGTCCCGAATCACATGGAGGCAATGAGCAATAGGAGGGGATTCGTCTCTCCCGGTATAGGGAGTTGATGTTGCGCTGTGTTCGATTGGCTATAACCGGAAATCCCTGGCCAGGGTTGCTGAGATTTACTGGTAAGTGTTACTAGTAGTTTCTCGAATTGTTATAGACCTCATATCGATACGACTTATCGAGCTATTGGGGTCTGACGTTTACCACCCCTAGGCGAGATATGCGACATATCAGACGATCAGACCGGACTGTACGGTAGTGTTACTGGTTGGTTTCACTGGAGTGTGAGCGGGCTTGCTCGTCGATCTTCTGATCGCTCAATACCCGGGTGGCCGTTACGTTTAGCAGACCGCTTGTGGCTTGTGGGTGTTTGATATGATCATCACCTGCTGCCGGCGTATTGACGAGTCTTTAGAGTCCTACACAGAGGTTTCCTGGCTCAAGCGAAACGAAATAGGAGCTCATATGAGATATGTGCGGGACCGAGAATAATGCGTGTATGTGATACCGTATTTCATTCTCGCGAACAATGTGTCGAATGGTTGTATGCGATATAACCTAGTTATCGAATCGAAGATTGATTCGATAAGCCGATACATTTGATACTAGTCGGTTATATGCGATATGACCGGATCGTTAAATCAAGTGTTGATTTAATGTATAATTATATATTTGATATATTACTTTGCATTAACTAGTATCGGTTCACTTTAAATGGATTTTCTCGCTCGGATGTGCGCATTATATATGTGATATGATTTTGTGCACATGCTTGTATCATATTTAATGGTGCATGTAAAATTGGTTAAGTATAAAGAATTAAACCTTGGTTAATGAAATGGTTAGGGTTTATTATTTGCTTATTCATTTTATTCATTTATTTATTCTTTTGGAAAAAGAAAAGGAAATGATAAAATGGTGGCATTCTTTGTTCTTTCATGAAGCTTCATGAATACTTTGACTTTGTGACCACTTTGTCTCATCCTTAACCCTAACCATTCCACTTAACCCTAATTAATTCTCTACACCTAACCATGGTTCTATTATGATAAGAATTGATTATTCTTTTCATTTTAGAATTAACTTATGATATTCATTATCTTCTTCTTCTTCATCATCTTCAAAGAAGAAAGCTTACTTCATCAATGGTGATTGATGAAAATGAGTGAGAAATCCAATTCTAAAGTCTACCCACTTCCTATTTCTTCATCCTCTACCTCTTGCCAAGTAGTAGAGTGTGTTTCCTTCACAAGTTTCTAGACTTTGTGAAGTTGGAGCTTGATCTAGCGATGCCTCGACGTAGATCATCTTCGGCACGTCGTCGATGACCTAGCCCGCCCATTTCTCCGATGAAGCCGACGCTAGAGCCCAGATTTTGATTTGGACAGCGAAGAGGACTTCATCACGGAGCCATGGAGGTAGAGGACCGGATCTACAAAGGTTGTATTTCCGTACTCTTAGTTAAAGTAGTTAACTAGTTGCTTTGTCGCCTAGACTTCTAGCCAACGATCCGTATTAGGGTTTCTCGGCACCCATAAAATTTGAAATTGGCATGGTTGATGCCTTGTGAGACCTCATTAGCGTGCCTAGGAACCCTACAGTGGTATCAGAGCCTAGCTAGATCCTTAGGCGATGCGTAGACGAAGTTTGAAACCCGAACGAACCCGAAACCCTAAACCAGACATGCTCTCTGGACTTTTTCTAAAAACTGGGATTTTTCCAGAATAAAAATTCTTAAAAATATCAGCAAGAAGATCTAAGAATTACGGTGCAATTTATTTCCAATGAACAGTATACTACGCGGCGGAACCGCGGCCTAAGCCAGCTTAGGCGGCGGTTCCGCGGCTAAAATATGACGTCAGCCATTTCAATTTGCACAGTAATTCATTATTTCAGATTCTGAGGTTTCTGGGAATTTTTAATATTTATTCTAGAGTTGAATTTTCTGGGGTTCTTTTGGGGATTCGGTGTTTCGATCGGGGTATCAGATTTTGTCTATGTGGCTTTCCGGATAAATTTTAGAATATGTTAAAAAGTTCGACCGGATATAAATACCCAATTTTTCCCCTGTCGGGAAATTTCCAAGTGTTGGATTTTTCCGTAGTTTAACGACGTTCTAAGTAGTGCAAGTAACGCGATGGACCCTCTAGAAGACAACAAACCTTAACTCGATTATGTGACCGTCTTGAACTGCCCTCTGAACCTTCGGGTTTGGGGCAGTACGGCGTGCCACATGTGAGGCGTTGGCTTGACCCTTCTACGGCTGGACCGTTGGTACTGAGGCACGAACTGAATGTTGTTAGACTTATTTCATGTGTTGATCTGTATCGGGAAAACTTGGGTGTTCGATTGTTCGATCGGAAAGTTTGACATTTTCTATTTATCCGGAATGGGATACAATGATTGGAATTCACAATAGTTATGAGATGACTGGATGAATGTTATAAATATAGCAGTTTAGTCTCACTTGATCGGTTGCCACGGAATTTTGATGTGATCAAAAGTCCGTTGCAATCACGTAGCGTACGCGGATACTCGCCGGGTAAACTTAATAGACAGCCTCGCTCCATAGCCCCGACCAAGTGACTGTTGGAGAACCCCGTCGCCGAAAGCATCCGTTCGGGTGCTCCCGGTAGCGGTGTTCCTCCTTGGTGCACTTCGTCGACGGCGTCGGGGGTGCGGCCGCCTACTAAAGTTTGCGACGAGCATTCGATCAGGATATCGGGAATCTTGTTGAATTGCCCGACTTCATATTGAAAAGTGTTTTCGATTTTGAGACTAAAATGCGAGGTTTATAATTGTTAGGCATGCGATGTCTAAGGAATTCATTTGATTAGGCATGCGATGTCTAAAGAGATTGCGGATTCCAACTGTTGTAGTTTTACACTTTCTTTTCTGTGACCGTAAGTGTAATATGTGATATCGCCGGTTTCGTTGCTATATGTCAACGACAATTGGGATGCGCATATTTACTTACGTTGATGACATGTGATGTTATGTGTTGCTGGATATGTTATATTGGATCGTCGTGTTTGAATAGCCGGGGGTTTTTATGTGAGATGAGTGTTTTTCATTTTCATTCATGTAAAAACTTGTATGTAATATTCTTTTATTGGGGCACTTCCAGGTTGCGGAAGATGTCACCCTTGGTATATTATTTCCTTTTCCGCACTAGGATAGACCCAAGGAGGGGAGCACAAGTAACCGGGTTCTGGAGTCCAGAGAGAGACCAACTCGAGGAGTCGAGTCCGGGTCTCCTAACTCTAAAATTGGTAGGGTTGCTTGCCGCTCTCGTAGGGGTCTAGGGGTGTGGGTTTGGCTATTCATCACGACCGTGGAATCCGTGTTTTATACTGGCTCGTATTGAAAACACGGACGTCCTAGTATATCCAATATTTCATATGATTCTTCTGCTGCGTTATCTGTGATGTGATCATGTGATGTTCTGTGATGCATACTGTATATAGTATATATGATATATTATATAGGCGTTACTTATGTTTTACACCCGCGCTAGCCCTGCCCCGCTCTGCCGTTAGTTACCTAACCTAACGGTGCATGAGGGGACATCGAGGCGAATGCGGATGGCATAAGTGTACGTCGTATTTATCTGTGATGTTTAGGTACTTAAATGATGGGACTTCATTAATGTGATTAATGAAATAAAAGAAACCTAAGATGTTGTAGAATCGAATTTCAAAAATAAAAAAGGTAGCTACAGTTCTTGCTTTGCACAGCGGTATATATGATATATCCTGCACCTTATTCGATGAGGAAAGGACCAAGATCCCTTTACCGGGAGTGACTCCTTTAGCAATAACTGGCAGATGCTACACACTCGGTTTGTCTTCTGATTGCTTTTAAGAGTTTTTGCTTTGCACAGTGATATATATGATATATCCCGCACCTCATTCGACGAGGAAAGGACCGACGATCCCTTCACCGGGAGTGACTCCTTTAGCAAAACTACAAAAGCCTCAAAAACACTCCATTTCAAAATCATTCGATCCTACAACGATATCAAGTTCATTACGCAATAGGTTTTCAGAAAAACCTGTCGTAGCCCTCCGTCATTTCAGATAAGTAGTAGTTAGTATTCGTGCTACGTTTGTTGGCCTTTGTCAAGGCGTAGTGTGCGGTAGCTGACTGGTTCTTATCTGCTTATGCATATGATGCAGATTGGATTAGGGTAGACGTGTGACCTTGTTGGCCTTTGTCAAGGGCCGTGCGGGTGGGTTTAATTCAATCAGGAAATGACGGGTTGATTTTGACTAGCATCCTATGGTTTGTTGGCCTTTGTCAAGGTCATAGGAGGTTAGGGGTAAAATTATCGGGAATTTCAAGTGTTGAAATTTGCAATAAGATTGCATACCTTCTATGAGATAGTTGGATCCCGATACCCGCTGCGAGTAATTGTTACTCCTGGGAGAGTTTTACACATTACAATTAGCCGATCAAGTAGGTGTCTAGAAAGGTGTCAACGGGGTTACGCCTCTGGGAAAACGAGGTTTACATTAATTAGGTCCGTGCGAAAGCACGGGGAACCTCCTTCAAAGTACCGACACTGGCCTGGCTGAAAGATTGGCGAACTTGTAGTTTGTAATTAATCCCGGCTAGTCTTTCCTTTTAGGGTTTGAAGGAAGATTTGATAAAAAGCAGTGGGAGCCATCCTGATTAGATAAAATAATAACCAATCTATTCTTGACAGAGCGCACGCTGAGTGTTTTCTTCTCTCTCTCTCCAGGTAGCGACCATATCACGCCTTAATCAAGATAATAAAACGGATAATTGACCGAACCCGCTTGTTATACTGAGCTGGGGAACGTTGGTCCCGCTCCAACTTATAATTGTTATAAGACAGAGCAGGAAATTGGGGAATGCCAGAATTCCCGTGCCGCCCAAACGAAGTGTAAGGTTCCTAGGCACTCTTGTGAAGGTTCATAAGGCATCAAACATGCCCGGATTAAAATTTAGACGTGCCGAACAACCCAAAACCGGGATCTTTGCTAGATTATTAGGGTTTAACATGCAAGATGATAACTTTTATCTAAGTGTGAGGGATTACAACCTTTGTAGTCCGCTCCTTCGCTTCACAAGCTCCGAGTAGAAGTCCCTTTGCCGCGATCCACGATCTCCCGGACTCATGAGAGGCTCCACGACTCGAACGATCCATGCTAGCTCGAAGTGTTCCAAATCTCCGATGATCTACCTCGAAGTTGCAAAGACTCAAGCTTTCTCACTCAAAAGAGATGAACACACTAATCCCATGGGCTAGATGAGATGAGGATGAGAGAGTAGTAATTTTGCTTTCTTTTTATATCATTTTCTCATATTTATTCATCACTTAAGAAAATCTAGTGAGCTTTCTTCAAGAGAGAAGAAGATGATAATGAAAAAAAAAAAAATAAGATTAATCCTTTTGTGATGAATAGAAAGAAGTGTATCTGATTGATATATATACCATGGTTAAGGATGAGTGGCTAGGATTGTGTAGAGAATAAACTAGAGTTAGGGTTTGGTTGGGTTAAGAATGTGTCATCCTAAAATATCTTAAGAATGACAAAAGAAAAAGCTTCTAGAAGGTGCATGAAGCTACTAACCCTAATCAAACCTTAACCTCAATTAATCATCCTTAAACATGTTTAACAATTAATCATATCATGTCACAATAATATATATCACATATATATTATATATTTGCAACAAAAGAAAATAATACAATTAACATATATCGCATATATATCAATGTATCATCCACTGAGAAAATGAAATAATAAAGCGAGCTAATATTAGATAATGTAATACAATATATCATATATATTATTATACATTAAATCATCGAATCAACACTTGATCCGACGATCCGGCTATATCGAATATTACCGACTAATATATCATATACCGATTCATCGAATCAACACTTGATCCGATGACCCGGTTCATATCTAAATATCGCGAGAATATAATACGGTATCCCATATCGCATTATTCTCGGTCCTGCACATATCACATATGTGCCTCTACTCCGTTTCACCTGAGCCAAGAAACCTCTGTGTAGGACTCTAAAGAATCGTCAATACGCCGGTAGCAGGTGATGATCATATCAAACACCCACAAGCTGCAAGCGGTCAGCTAAACGTAACAGCCACCCAGGTATTGAGCGATCAGAAGATCAACAAGCAAGCCTGTGCGTTCTCCTGTGAATCCAATCAGTAACACTCCCGTACAGTCCGGTCTGTTCGTCTGATATGTCGTATATCAAGCCTAGGGGTGGTATACGTCAGACCCCAGTAACCGATAAGTCGTTTCGATGTGTGGCTCATAACGGGTCGAGAAACTACTAGTAACACTTACCAGTAAATCTCTATATCAGCCCTGGCTAGGGACTTCCAGTTATAGCCAATCGAACACAGCACAACATCAACTCCCTATACCGGGAGAGACGAATCCCCTCCTATCGCTCATTGCCTCCATGTGATTCAGGACTGTACCCAAAAGCCACCGTTTTGCACGCCCTCTTGTACGTGGTAAGGTGGAAATCAAAGCACAGTGGGAATCACACAAGACTCTATGACGATCTCGGGTCTACAGACTACCCTGTACCAGTGTCACCGGAGAACTGCCATCTGACGTGTGGTATATCACCATCTGGGAGTTCTCGGCGAGTCCGTCCAGTGTACCCAGTCTCCACTGAGCACCCGTACACCATCTCTGATGTCAAACACCGATGGATATGGGATCATCCATCACCCATCATATGGGTCAAGATGCGTATACGCTAGTCTACTCTGGTGTATCGATGCCCTGTCTCGATATACCCTCGACTAGGAACAGTTATAGGATGTACTCATCGACTACCGCGGCCCCACTAGTATGATCTCATCATAGTCCCAGTAGTCGAGTACAGATCCTAAGGGCTTTATCAACATGTGAGACTAAAACAGTAAACCAATACAAGTCAACATGTTTAGATAAAGTGAAACGAAATAGCATACTATCATGACGAGCAAGAAAGTCATCTCTATATATAACCAAGCATCCATTATAATATACATCATATGTACAACAATGGCCTCTAGGGCATATACATAACTAACAATCTCCCACTTGCACTAAGGCCAGCTGCTGTAGTATCGCATACCTAGCATCCCGAATAATCTCTCAAACTGTATCTGGGGAATAGCCTTCGTGAATGGATCCGCAGTGTTGTCCTTCGTATCTACTCTCCTGACCTCGATCTCCCGGCGATCAACTATCTCCCTGATTAGGTGATACCGCCTCAGAATATGTCTGGACTTTTGATGGGATCTGGGTTCCTTGGCTAAAGCCACAGCTCCATTGTTATCACAATACAGAGGTATTGGATGCTCAATGGATGGAACCACTCCAAGTTCAGTAATGAACTTCTTGATCCAGACAGCCTCTTTGGCAGCATCATTGGCAGCGATGTATTCAGCCTCCATCGTTGAGTCTGCAACGGTATCCTGTTTGGAACTCTTCCAACATACCGCCCCTCCATTGAGGGTAAAGACAAAACCCGAATGCGACTTAGAGTCATCCTTATCACTTTGGAAGCTGGAATCGGTAAAGGACTCCACCTGGAGTTCTGCGTTACCATACACCAAGAACATCTCCTTAGTCCTTCGTAAGTACTTGAGAATGTTCTTCACAGCTGTCCAATGACTCTCTCCAGGATCTGCTTGATACCGACTCACTACACTTAGTGAGTATGCTACATCGGGTCTGGTACATAGCATCGCATACATGATAGAGCCTACTGCCGAAGCATAGGGTATCCCTTGCATGCGAGCTCTCTCCAAATCAGCCTTGGGAGACATCTCTTTGGAGAGAGTGAGTCTAGAGATCGTGGGTTGGTTCCCACGCTTGGATTCTTCCATACTAAACCTCTTTAGTATGGTGTCAATGTATCTGGATTGGGACAATCCCAGTATCCGTTTAGATCTATCTCTATAGATCATGATTCCCAATATGCAGGAGGCATCACCTAGATCTTTCATTGAGAATCTCTGTGATAAGAAGAGCTTGACTGATTGCAGCATAGGAATATCATTTCCTATCAAGAGTATGTCATCCACGTACAATACGAGGAAGACAACCTTACCCTCTGCTACCTTCTTATAGATACAAGGTTCATCTATATTTTTGATGAAGTCAAACTCTTTGACTACAACATCAAAACAGATGTTCCAACTCCGCGATGCTTGCTTTAACCCATAAATGGATTTAAGCAGCTTGCACACCTTTCCGCTGCTCCCACTATCTACGAAGCCCTCTGGCTGAGTCATGTACACGCACTCTTCTAAATCACCGTTTAGAAAGGCGGTCTTAACATCCATTTGCCAGATTTCGTAGTCATGGTATGCAGCAATGGCAAGTAAGATCCGGATGGACTTAAGCATAGCCACTGGAGAAAAGGTTTCGTCATAGTCCACACCTGGTCGTTGACGAAAACCCTTTGCTACAAGTCTAGCTTTGAAAGTCTCAACCTTTCCATCTACACCAAATTTCCCTTTAAAAATCCACTTGCTCCCAATGGGTTTTACCCCTTCAGGAGCATTTTCCAAAATCCATACTTTATTGGTGTACATGGATTCCATCTCAGATCGCATTGCATCCAGCCATTTCACAGAGTCACCACTCGTGATGGCCTGCTCGAAACTAGTAGGGTCATCATCATCCATGATGCAATCTTCGCTTCCACCATCAATGAGAAAACCGTAGTATCTCTCAGGTGGACGAGAAACCCTACTAGATCGGCGGAGAGGCTGGGGTTCGTCGGGTACTACTGAATCCTATGGTTCCACTAAATCATCTGTTGTAGTTTGTTCTGCTGGAACTTCTTCCAGTTCTACTTCATTGCCATCAATGTCTTTCATAAGAAAACCCTTTTCTAAAAAGGTGGCATGTCGAGAAACAAACACTTTTTGTTCCTCGGAGTGGTAGAAGATATACCCTCGCGAATGTTTGGGATATCCAATAAACTTACATAAGACAGATCTTGCCTCGAGCTTGTCCGGATTTTGTCTTTTGACATAGGCTGGACAACCCCATATCTTAATATACATAAGAGATGGTCTCTTCCCTTTCCATATCTCATATGGGGTGGTAGGCACTGATTTGGTAGGAACCATATTCAATAGATGTATGGCTGTCTCAAGCGCATACCCCCAGAAGGAAATAGGTAACTCAGCCTCGCTCATCATAGAGCGTACCATATCTAATAGGGTGCGATTCCTCCGCTCAGATACACCGTTGTGATGTGGTGTATAAGGAGGAGTAAGCTGAGAGAGAATCCCATTCTCTTTTAGATAATCTAAAAATTCACCGCTTAAGTATTCACCTCCTCGATCAGATCGAAGAATCTTAATACTTTTGCCCGTTTGGTTTTCTACTTCGTGCTTATATTCTCTGAATTTCTCAAAAGCTTCAGACTTGTGTTTCATCAGAAACACATATCCGTATCTAGAGAGATCGTCAGTGAATGTAATGAAGTAGGAAAAACCGTTCCTGGCATGCGTAGACATGGGACCGCATACATCGCTATGTATCAGTCCTAAGAGTTCGGTAACTCTTTCTCCGTGTCCACTAAACGGAGCTTTGGTCATTTTTCCTTTGAGACATGAATGGCAAGTATCATAAGATGATAATTCGAACGGATTCAAATAACCATTTTTATGTAACTTAGCCAGTCGTGTTGCATTGATATGACCAAGTCTACAATGCCACAAGTAGGATTCGTTCATATCTGAACTTTTCCTCTTGTGTGTGTTTTGTATATTCAGAACTGTATTCTGATTTAGAATGAATATGCCATTATGTAACGAGCCTGATGCAATCAACTTTTGATTTAGGAATATGTTCATAACATTATCCTGTACTACAAAATTATATCCTTCTTTACTTAATAAAGAGACTGATATAATGTTGCACATCATGTTCGGTATATAATAGCATTCATTTAGAATCAGTGTATTACGACTTGGTAATACAAGGTGATATTCGCCAACTGCTTTAGCTACAATACTTGCACCGTTCCCTAATTGAACGGAATGATCACCTTTTCCTAGTTCTCTGCCTTTTCGTAGCCCATGTAACTGTTTACATATGTGGGATCCTGATCCGGTATCTAATACCCAGGACGTAGGGTGAACTGAGAAACAGTTCTCAATAACTAACACACCCGAAGAAGATGCATCAACATGTATGTTCTTTTGGGCGGCGTGAGAATCTAGATATTCTCCTGTTTCCTGTTCGGTCTTATAACTCTTATAAGAAAGAACGGGTCTAACGTTCCCTTGCTCGGTACAATGATCGGGTTCAGTCAATACATCCATATTATTATCTTGATTATGGCATGACATGGTCGCTACCTGGAGAGAGAGAGAAGAAAACAATTTAGCGTATGCTCTTGCAAGATTATATTGGTTATTATCTTATCTAATCAGGATGTCTCCCACTGGTTTTATCAAATCTACCTTAAAACCCTAAAAGGTAAGATTAGCCGGAATTAATTACACCTTACAATTTCGTCAATCTTTCAGCCAGATCAGTGTCGGTACTTTGAGGGAGGTTCCCCGTGCTTTCGCACGGACCTAATTAATGTAAACCTCGTTTTCCCAGAGGCGTAACCCCGTTAACACTTTTCTAGACACCTACTTGATCGGCTAATTGCCCTGTGTAAAACTCTCCCAGGAGTAACTCTTACTCGCAGTGGGTATCGGGATCCAACTATCTCATAGAAGGTATGCAATCTCATTGCAAATTTCAACACTTGAAATTCCCAATAATACTTTTGCCCCTAGCGTCCTATGACCTTGACGAAGGCCAAACTACCCATAGGGCGCTAGTCAAGTTCAACCCGTTCATTTCTTGATTGAATTAAACCCACCCGTACGACCCTTGACGAAGGCCAAACTACGCCGTACGAATACCCTAATCCAATCGCATCGTATGCTAACAGATAAGTACTAGTTAGCTACCGTACACTACGCCTTGACGAAGGCCAAACTACCGTAGCACGAATACTAAGTAGTATTTATCTGAAATGACGGAGGGCTACGCAGGTTTTTCAGAAAACCCTGAGCGTAATGAACTTGATATCGTCGTAGAATCGAGTAGTTTTTGAAAAGGAGTGTTCTTGAGGCTTTTTTTTTTTAGTTTCGCTAAAGGGGTCACTCCCGGTGAAGGGATCGTCGGCCCTTTCCTCATCGAATAAGGTGCAGGATATATCATATATACCGCTGTGCAAAGCAAAACACTAAAAGCAATCAAAAGACAAACCGAATTTTGTAGCATCTGCCAGTTTTGCCAAAGGAGTCACTCCCGGTGAAGGGATCTCGGTCCTTTCCTCATCGAATAAGGTGCAGGATATATCGTATATATCACTGTGCAAAGCAAAACTGTAGCTACCCCTTTTATAAAGTTTTGATTCTACAACATCTTTAGGTTTCTTTTCTTTTATTAATCTCATTAATAAAAATCCCATCAGCTTATGCTTCCTAAGCATCACAGAAGAAATGAAAGCAATAATATTTATATATCAGCATATATATATAGTATAAGCATTCGTCTCAGGCAGTAATATGATCTCATCACAGAACATTGCAGCAGAAGAACATATATGAAATATTGGATATACTAGGACGTCCGTGTTTTCAATACGAGCCTGTATAAAACACGGATTCCACGGTCGCAACGAATAGCCAAACCCACATCCCAAGACCCCTACGATAGCGGCAAGTAACACTGCCAATTCTAGGGTTAGGTGACCCGGTCTCGACTCCTCGAGATGGCCTCCCACTGGACCCTAGAACCCGGTTACTTGTGCTCCCCTCCTTGGGTCTACCTAATGCGGAAAAGTAAATAATATACACTGGTCACATCAACCGCAACCTGGAAGTGCCCCAAATAAAAGAATATTACATTACAAATGAATTTTACATGAATGAAAATAAAAACCCTCATCTCACATAAAACCCCCGGCTATTCAGAACGCGACGATCCAATATAACATATCACAGCAACACATAATATCACATATCATCAACGTAAGTAAATATGCGCATCCCAATTGTCGTTGACATATAGCAACGAAACCGGCGATATCACATATTACACTTACGGTCACAGAAAAGAAAGTGTAAAACTACAACATTTGGAATCCACAATCACTTTAGACATCGTAAATCCGAAATATCACATACTTCGCATTTCATGCCTAACTCTATGAATTCCACATATTGTATCACATTCCAGATAAATAGACAGTATTAAACTTTTCGAACAGATAATCAAACACCCAAAATTTCCTAAACTGCTCAACACTTGAGCGGAGTTCAAATAATCCCAGAATATGTCACAGTACCGGTGATCCAGCCGTAGAAGGGTCAAGCCAACGCCTCACATGTGGCACGCCGTACTGCCCCAAACCCGAAGGTTCAAAAGGCAGTTCAAGACGGTCACATAATCGAGTTAAGGTTTGTTGTCTTCTAGAGGGTCCACCGCTTAACTTGTACAATTTTTCCGAAAGATTTAAACCCGAAGAAATTTCAACACTTGAAAGTTTGCCGTACCGGGAAACAGTGAGTTAATGATATCCGTTCAAATAGTTTAACAATTTCTAAATATCCGGAAAGAAATACGAATTTAAAATTTCCGATCGAGTCTACTATTACAAAACAAGCCCCAGAATTTTCAACACCTGAAACAGATTAAAAATACCCAGAAGTATCAACAAGCACCTACGGACATTACCAGAAAAGCCACGTGTCACAATCCTATCAATCCGCCGCGGAACCGACGCTCAAGCCATGCTTGCGCCGCGGTTCCGCCGCCGTTTGATCGAATTGGGGGCTCGGGTTTTATGGTAATTCTTAGAATTCCCTGCTGATTTTTTTACATATTTTTAATTCAGAAAAATCCCAAAATTTAGAAAATTTCCAGAGAGGGGTCTAGTTTCGTCGTTTCGGGTTCGATCGGAGTTTTAACTTCGTAAACACATCGCTTAATGCTCTAGCTAGGCTCTGATACCACTGTAAGGTTCCTAGGCACTCTTGTGAAGGTTCATAAGGCATCAAACATGCCCGTATTAAAATTTAGATGTGCCGAACAACCCAAAGCCGGGATCTTTGCTAGATTATTAGGGTTTAACATGCAAGATGATAACTTTTATCTAAGTGTGAGGGATTACAACCTTTGTAGTCCGCTCCTTCGCTTCACAAGCTCCGAGTAGAAGTCCTTTTGCCGCGATCCACGATCTCCCGGACTCATGAGAGGCTCCACGACTCGAACGATCCATGCTAGCTCGAAGTGTTCCAAATCTCCGATGATCTACCTCGAAGTTGCAAAGACTCAAGCTTTCTCACTCAAAAGAGATGAACACACTAATCCCATGGGCTAGATGAGATGAGGATGAGAGAGTAGTAATTTTTCTTTCTTTTTATATCATTTTCTCATATTTATTCATCACTTAAGAAAATCTAGTGAGCTTTCTTCAAGAGAGAAGAAGATGATAATGAAAAAAAAACAATAATAAGATTAATCCTTTTGTGATGAATAGAAAGAAGTGTATCTGATTGATATATATACCATGGTTAAGGATGAGTGGTTAGGATTGTATAGAGAATAAACTAGAGTTAGGGTTTGGTTGGGTTAAGAATGTGTCATCCTAAAATATCTTAAGAATGACAAAAGAAAAAGCTTCTAGAAGGTGCATGAAGCTACTAACCCTAATCAAACCCTAACCTCAATTAATCATCCTTAAACATGTTTAACAATTAATCATATCATGTCACAATAATATATATCACATATATATTATATATTTGCAACAAAAGAAAATAATACAATTAACATATATCGCATATATATCAATGTATCATCCACTGAGAAAATGAAATAATAAAGCGAGCTAATATTAGATAATGTAATACAATATATCATATATATTATTATACATTAAATCATCGAATCAACACTTGATCCGACGATCCGGCTATATCGAATATTACCGACTAATATATCATGTACCGATTCATCGAATCAACACTTGATCCGATGACCCGGTTCATATCTAAATATCGCGAGAATATAATACGGTATCCCATATCGCATTATTCTCGGTCCTGCACATATCACATATGTGCCTCTACTCCGTTTCGCCTGAGCCAAGAAACCTCTGGGTAGGACTCTAAAGAATCGTCAATACGCCGTTAGCAGGTGATGATCATATCAAACACCCACAAGCTGCAAGCAGTCAGCTAAACGTAACAGCCACCCAGGTATTGAGCGATTAGAAGATCAACAAGCAAGCCTGTGCGTTCTCCTGTGAATCCAATCAGTAACACTCCCGTACATTCCGGTCTGTTCGTCTGATATGTCGCATATCAAGTCTAGGGGTGGTATACGTCAGACCCCAGTAACCGATAAGTCGTGTCGATGTGTGGCTCATAACGGGTCGAGAAACTACTAGTAACACTTACCAGTAAATCTCTATATCAGCCCTGGCTAGGGACTTCCAGTTATATCCAATCGAACACAGCACAACATCAACTCCCTATACCGGGAGAGACGAATCCCCTCCTATCGCTCATTGCCTCCATGTGATTCGGGACTGTACCCAAAAGCCACCGTTTTGCACGCCCTCTTGGACGTGGTAAGGTGGAAATCAAAGCACAGTGGGAATCACACAAGACTCTATGACGATCTCGGGTCTACAGACTACCCTGTACCAGTGTCACCGGAGAACTGCCATCTGACGTGTGGTATATCACCATCTGGGAGTTCTCGGCGAGTCCGTCCAGTGTACCCAGTCTCCACTGAGCACCCGTACACCATCTCTGATGTCAAACACCGATGGATATGGGATCATCCATCACCCATCATATGGGTCAAGATGCGTATACGCTAGTCTACTCTGGTGTATCGATGCCCTGTCTCGATATACCCTCGACTAGGAACAGTTATAGGATGTACTCATCGACTACCGCGGCCCCACTAGTATGATCTCATCATAGTCCCAGTAGTCGAGTACAGATCCTAAGGGCTTTATCAACATGTGAGAGTAAAACAATAAACCAATACAAGTCAACATGTTTAGATAAAGTGAAACCAAATAGCATACTATCATGACGAGCAAGAAAGTCATCTCTATATATAACCAAGCATCCATTATAATATACATCATATGTACAACAATGGCCTCTAGGGCATATACATAACTAACACGAAGAGAGTGCATGCTGATGCATCATCTTCGGGTGTGTTCGTTACAAAGAACTGTTTCTCTGTATCCTCTACGTCCTGGGTATGTGATACCAGATCAGGATCCCAGATATGTAATCTGTTACATAGGGCTACAGAAAGGTAGAGAACTGAGAATGGGTGATAAGTTTCATGAGGCAGAAAACGGGGCAAGTGTTGCAGCCAAGTCTGTTGGTCACTATCACCCTGTATTCCAAATACATTGATTCTGAACAAATGTTATTAGATACCGAACCTGATATACAAAATCATATCTATCTCTTTATTAGTAAAGAAATGATAAAATTTTATATAGTTGGACAATGTTTTGAACATTTCCTATATCAAAAGTTGATCGGTTCAGGCACGTTATCTAAAAGCATTGATGTTCTAAATCAAACTACAGTTCTTAGTATATGGAACACACACAAGAGGAAGAGTTCAGAAATGGACGAATCCTTCTTGAGGCATTGTAGACTAGGTCATATCAATGCGACCCGACTAGCTAGAGTTACATAAAGATGCATATTTAAATTAGTTTGAATTTACATCTTATGAAACTTGCCAGTCATGTCACAGAAACAAGATGACCATAGCTCCGTTTACTGGAAACAGAGAAAGAGTTAGTGAACTCTTGGGATGATACATGTTGATGTATGTCAGGTCCCCTGTCTACACATGCCAAGACTGGTTCTTTATACTTCATTACATTCTCTGATGATCTTTCGAGATTCAGACCTATGTTCCTGTTGAAACACAAGTCCAAACCTTTTGAGATATTCACAGAATATAAGTTAGAAGTAGAGAACCAAAATACGGGTAAAAGTATTATGTCCTTTGATATGATCAAGGAGGAGAATACTTGAGCACGGAATTCCTGGATTATTCTAAAGGAGAATGAAATTCTCTCTCAGCATTACTCCTCCGTATACACCATAGCACGATGGTATATCGGGGCGGAGCAATAACACCCTATATGATATGGTGTGCTCTATGATGAGTACTACCGAGTTACCTATTTCCTTTTGGGTGTTATGCACTTGAGAAGCTGCATACCTATTGAATAGGGTTCAAATCAAATCAGTTGCCTACCACTTCATATGTGATATGGAAAGGGAAGAGCCCATATCTTAAGTTAGTTAAGATTTGGGGTTGTCCGGGCTATGTTTAAAAGCAAAATCCGGACAAGTTCGAGGCAAGATCTGTTATGTAGAACTGGAAATGTTCCAGCTATACAAACTACAGCACATGATTTGATAAAACCGAAGGATTCAATAGTTACCAACGAACCTCATCCTCTCCGCCGATCTAGTAGGGTTCCTCACCCACCTGAGAGATATTTCGGTTTCTCTATGACAGTGGGAGCGAAGATTGCATCATGAGATGATGACCCAACTAGTTTCGAGCTGGCCATCAGGAGTGGGACTCTGTAAGAATGGCTGGATGCTTAGTGATCTGAGATGGAATCCATGTACACCAACAAAGTATGGACTTTGGTTGCTATATCTGAAGGGTTAAATCCCCATCAGGAGCAAGTATATCTTGAGAAGATTACTTGGTGTAGATGGAAAAGTTGAGACTTTCAAAGCTAGACTTGTTAAAGGTTTTCGTCATCGACCAGGCGTGGATAATGATGAAACCTTTTCAAGTGGCTATGCTTAAGTCTATCCAGATCCTACTTGCCACGGCTACATACCATGACTACGATATCTGGTGGTTGGGTGTCATGACATCTTTTCTAAATGATGTTTTAGAAGAGAGCGTCTATAAGTACACAGCCAGAGGGCCTCGTAGACAGTGGGAGCAGCGGAAACATGAGCAAGATGTTTTATAGGATAAAGCAGGCATCGCGGAGTTGGAACGTCTGTTTTGATGAATTAGTCAAAGAGTTTGACATCATCAAAATGGTAGATGAACTTTGTATATACAAAAAGGTAGTAGGGAGTATGGTGGCGATCCTCGTAGAGTACGTGGATGACATGCTCTTGATAGGGAAGGAGTTTCCTATGCTACGCTCGGTCAATCTCCGCTTATCACAATAATTCTCCATATAGGATCAAAGTGATACCTCCTAAATCCTGGGTTTTGGATCTATGAGATAGATCTAATTGGATGTTAGGATCCTCACTAGTTGTAGTGAGAAGGTATCAATCGATCCTGGGGAGAATCACTGGAAGGGTTCCAGGGTGATAAAGACGACTGAATGTCAATCACAGGCATTGTCTTTACCCTTATTGGAGGGACGGTATGTTGGAAAAGTTCCAAGCTAGATACCGTGGCATACTAGACGATAAAGCCTGGATACATCGCTACTTAAGATGCTACCAAAGAGGCTGTTTGGGTGTATATTGGTTCATGAGATGAACTACGTTCGTACCATTGTGAGACAAAGGAGTTGTGGCTTATGCCGAGGAACGCCGGTCCCATCAGTGATCCAGACATATTCTAAGGCAGTATCACCTGATCATGGAGATGGTTGATCTCCAGGGTGATCAAGGTTAGGAGAGTAGACTCAGAGGACAACACGACGGATCCACTCACAAAGGCCTTTTCCCAGAGAGAGACTTTTATGGGATGGTTGAGTATGAGATACTACAACCACTGCTACAGACGGCCCTAGTGCAAGTGGGAAATTGTTAGTTATATGTATGCCCTAGAGGCCATTGCTATACATAAGATGTATATTGTAGTGGATGCTGGGACATATATAGGGAGGACTTTCTTGCTCGACATGATAGTATGCTATCTGGTTGCTCTTTACCTTAACGTGTATACTGATTGTCTTTCTGATACATGTTGGTAAAGCCCTTAGGATGTGTACTTGACTACCTGGACTATGATGCGGATCATACTAGTGGGGATATGGTAGTCCATAAGTACATCCTTCAAGGTCCCTAGTCGTGGGTGTATCAAGACAGGGCATCGATATACCAGAGTAGACTAGCGTATACCTTCTCGACCCATACAGATGGGCGATGGATGATCCCATATCCATTGGTGTTTGACATCAGAGATGATATACGGGTGCTCAGTGGAGACTGGGTACACTGGACGGACTCGCCGAGAACTCCCAGATGGTATTATACCTTACGTCAGATGGCAGTTCTCTGGTGACACTGGTACAGAGTAGTCTGTTGACCCAAGATCGTCATAGAGTCTTGTGTAGTTCCCACTGTGCTTTGATTTCCATCTTACCACGTCCAAGAGGGCATGCAAAATGGTGGTTTTTGGGTACAGTCCCGAATCACATGGAGGCAATGAGCGATAGGAGGGGATTCGTCTTTCCCGGTATAGGGAGTTGATGTTGCGCTGTGTTCGATTGGCTATAACCGGAAATCCCTGGCCAGGGTTGCTGAGATTTACTGGTAAGTGTTACTAGTAGTTTCTCGAATTGTTATAGACCTCATATCAATACGACTTATCGAGCTATTGGGGTCTGACGTTTACCACCCCTAGGCGAGATATGCGACATATCAGACGATCAGACCGGACTGTACGGTAGTGTTACTGGTTGGTTTCACTGGAGTGTGAGCGGGCTTGCTCGTCGATCTTCTGATCGCTCAATACCCGGGTGGCCGTTACGTTTAGCAGACCGCTTGCGGCTTGTGGGTGTTTGATATGATCATCACCTGTTGCCGGCGTATTGACGAGTCTTTAGAGTCCTACACAGAGGTTTCCTGGCTCAAGCGAAACGAAATAGGAGCGCATATGAGATATGTGCGGGACCGAGAATAATGCGTGTATGTGATACCGTATTTCATTCTCGCGAACAATGTGTCGAATGGTTGTATGCGATATAACCTAGTTATCGAATCGAAGATTGATTCGATAAGCCGATACATTTGATACTAGTCGGTTATATGCGATATGACCGGATCGTTAAATCAAGTGTTGATTTAATGATTTAATGTATAATTATATATTTGATATATTACTTTGCATTAACTAGTATCGGTTCACTTTAATTGGATTTTCTCGCTCGGATATGCGCATTATATATGTGATATGATTTTGTGCACATGCTTGTATCATGTTTGATGGTGCATGTAAAATTGGTTAAGTATAAAGAATTAAACCTTGGTTAATGAAATGGTTAGGGTTTATTATTTGCTTATTCATTTTATTCATTTATTTATTCTTTTGGAAAAAGAAAAGGAAATGATAAAATGGTGGCATTCTTTGTTCTTTCATGAAGCTTCATGAATACTTTGACTTTGTGACCACTTTGTCTCATCCTTAATCCTAACCATTCCACTTAACCCTAATTAATTCTCTACACCTAACCATGGTTCTATTATGATAAGAATTCATTATTCTTTTCATTTTAGAATTAACTTATGATATTCATTATCTTCTTCTTCTTCTTCATCTTCAAAGAAGAAAGCTTACTTCATCAATGGTGATTGATGAAAATGAGTGAGAAATCCAATTCTAAAGTCTACCCACTTCCTATTTCTTCATCTTCTACCTCTTGCCAAGTAGTAGAGTGTGTTTCCTTCACAAGTTTCTAGACTTGGTGAAGTTGGAGCTTGATCTAGCGATGCCTCGACGTAGATCATCTTCGGCACGTCGTCGATGACCTAGCCCGCCCATTTCTCCGATGAAGCCGACGCTAGAGCCCAGATTTTGATTTGGACAGTGGAGAAGACTTCATCACGGAGCCGTGGAGGTGGAGGACCGGATCTACAAAGGTTGTATTTCCGTACTCTTAGTTAAAGTAGTTAACTAGTTGCTTTGTCGCCTAGACTTCTAGCCAACGATCCGTATTAGGGTTTCTCGGCACCCATAAAATTTGAAATTGGCATGGTTGATGCCTTGTGAGACCTCATTAGCGTGTCTAGGAACCCTACACATATATATCGGCAATCAGATAAAAATCCGAACGCCCAAAGAGATAGAATAACACGAAGAACGTAATACTAGTATATATATATCGAAATACATATACATAAATTATTAAATCAATACCTGATTTAATAATCCTGCTCAAACCCGAGCCGTCTAGTATTACCAACTGTTCGATCAAAAATCCGAGTACAAAGTACATCAATCGAACCCTGTACGTATCCAATACGGCTACTACATCATTTCGCCTGAATCAGGAAAACCCTCTGTGTGGGACTCTAAAGACTCGACAGTACTCTGGCAGTGGGTTTAACCACAAGCACGTCAGTGGCACTAGCTGTATGTAACGGCTACCTAGGTACCTGTCGAAAAGAAGGCCGATGAGAAAACTCATCCGGATCTCCCACTGAGTCTATCCGTGACAATATCCGTACAGTCCGGTCACTTCGTCAAAGAGTATCGTATACCGGGTCTAGGGGATGGTAAACGTCAGACCCTAATAACCCGATAAGTCGTGCCGATGTGGCTCAGGACCAATCCAGGAAACTACTGATCAACCTACCAGTAAATCCCAAGTGCCTTGGCCAAGGTCTTATGGTCCTGACCAATCAAATCACAGTGTGATATCGACTCCCTATACCGGGAGAGACGAATCCCCGACAATCGCTCACTGCCTCCATGTTGCTCGGGACTGAACCCAACCAAAACCTGTTTGCACGAGTCAGTAGAGCCGTGGTAGGGTAGTGATCAAAGTTCAGTGGGAACTCACACGAGACAAATGCCGATCTCAGGTCCAAAGACTAATCTGTACACATGTCACCTGAGAACTTACATTTGACGATAGGTATAGTACCATATGGAAGTTCTCGGCGAGTCCGTCCAGTGTACTCACACCCAGTGAGTACCTGTATACGATCTTAGATGCATCAGACCAATGGCTGCGGGACCAACCATCACCCAACGGGGCTAGAAACGTATACTCCAGTCTACTCTGGAGTATCAATGCTCAGTCTCGATACTCACGCGACTAGGGACCATTCAAGGATGTGCTTATGGACTACCCTGCTCCCTCAAGTATGATCGCTATCACAACGCAGGTAGTCAAGCAAGATCCTATGGGCTTTATCAACATGTAACCGCAATATGTTATAACGAGTATGACATATACCATGTTAAGATAAAGAAAAACCACAATAGTATACTACCGTATCGAGTCTTTATCAATATGTGCAAACCAGATATAACAACAATACAAATAAATACACATATCCCGATAAAGATGTTGGATATAGTGCCCTCAAAGTCAATTATTGGATCGCAGATACGTGATTGCAATGATTGAGGAGGACCTATACCGGTAGCACAGTCTTACTCGAGATGATAGTAGCTATCTGGTGTCCCTTTATTAGTCGTGTATAGGTTCAGGTGACCGATCACTGTTACACGTTGATAGAGCCCTTAGGATCTTGCTTGACTACCAACAGTATGATGGAGATCATATAAGTGAGAGTTGGGTAGTCTATAAGCACATCCTTAATTGTGGTCCCTAATCGTGGGAGTTTCGAGACAGGGCATCGATACTCCGGAGTAGACTAGTGTATACAGTCGAGACCCCGACGAGGGGCGGTGGCCGGTCTCGCAAGCCACTGGTGTCAGTTGGATCATCTAAGATGTATACAGGTGCTCATTGGGTTATGAGTACACCGGACCGGACTCGCCGGGAACCTTCTAGTTGGTATTATACCTATCGTCATATAGCAGTTCCCTGGTGACATGTGTACAGGTTAGTTCATCGACCTGAGGTCGTCATTTGTCTCATGTGAGTACCCACTGTGCTTTGATTTCTATCCTACCACGGCTCAAAGGAGTCGTGCAAACAGGTATTTTTTGGGTACAGTCCCGAGCCACATGGAGGCAAGTGAGCGGATCGGCAGGGGATTCGTCTCTCCCGGTATTGGGGGTGAGATCGCGCTGTATCTAGGAGAGCCATTACACAAACCCTCGGGCGAGGTAGGAGATTTTCTGGTAGGTACTCCAGTAGTATCTCAGGGTGTTCTGGGCTACACTCCGGCACGACTTATACTGCTATTGGGGGTCTGACGTTACCAGCCCCCTAGGCCGATATGCGATACTCATAGACGAATGGACCGGACTGTATATACATCGTCACTGTTAGGCTCAGTAGGGTTCCAGGATGAGTTCGCTCATCGGCTTCCCTTGGGGTCAGTACATAAACAGCCGTTACGCACAGCTAGTGCCGCTGACGGTTCATGGTTAAACCCACTGCCAGGGTACTGAGGAGTCATTAGAGTCCCCCACAGATAGTTTCCCAAGTTCGGGCGAAACGTTGTAGAGGCCGTATGGTTTTATGGCAGGGTTCGGAAAATGCACGTGCGTTTACGCACGTGTCATTTTTCGGGCAGATAATAGTGGTGGGCTTTGGTTTAAGCCGGATCCGAGTATTATACTGTGTAGATATAATATCTTTGTCTCAGTTGCATTTGTATTCGGTCATAATACAAATGCGGGTATGTTTATACTGTTACGGGGTTATCCTGAAATTCATTTCGGGATCGCTTTTGGAAGTTGCCAGTTTCCTGTTTTCTATCACCCGTATTAAATATTCGGTTAAATACGGATTTATCTTTTCTTGAGGTGAGCCATGCGTGTGGAAGGTTCTGGAAGTTTCTAGATGGTGACTTGGCTTCATGACTCATTAGTGCATTAATTGTTCATTTAATGGATGATGACTAGGTTAGATGGTTCATTGTTTTCATTAATTGTTGATGCAAGGTGTTATCTTTGACTCATTCTTTTCTTTTTGTGCTAATGGTTACCCCCTCCTATACTCACCCCCCACCTCTTCAAGTAGTGGCCGGCCCCCTCATGAAAGAGAAGGATTTGATTTTTGGAAAAAGATTATAGTTTTGGATTCATGGAAATTAGATAGCTAGATTTCTTATTTCACCCGATCAAAAAGGAAACTTTATTAACCGTTCATCCATAGCTTTGGATGTAACGAGACAAAGTGTTCTACTCATTCGCTACATCAATCTTGGTCATCTCTTTTGGCAAACTTGATGACCGAGTTGCCTCGGGTCAGAGGCGGGAGCCCGTTTAAAGATCCGTTGACGTGGTGCCACCTGGACGAGGAGACTGGAGATTCAAGAGATCGGTTCAGCCACAACAAAGCGTGTGATGATGGTTAAAGACCGAAGGACTCGGATCGTTCGGTATAACATTTCTACCCACTTTATAGTTTGTTAGTTTAGCAATAATGGCAGATCCGGGTTATAGTATGCGATAGCGCCAGTTAAAAAGTTTTTGTTCCGCATTTGGCGTCTGTTAGACGGCCGGGGCGCTACCGTAGACTTACAAAAGACAAGTCAAATAATATACTATAAAACTGAGCAAGATTGTTCTGTACATACATATCCCTAGTATCCATATGTATACATATACAATACTGGCCTCTAGGGCATATACATCCAACACTAATCCCCTTTGTTGACTATTACGCTAACACCTAAAATTCTAACTAGGGAATTAAAAGCAGTGAGAAGAATCCATATTTTGAATTGACCTAACCCTAACCCTAGCAAGCCTTTTTATCAACTTATTCTCATTCTTAGATCTAAAGAAAAACCGATTTGATCGGATTAACTCATTAGAACATAAAGAAAAGGAATCCATCTCCCTGTGGATCGACCCGTACTCAACCGGCTACCTACCAAGCGACATCGTCTTGATTGCTGTATTCTTTAATTTTCATTTTAAAAATGCATACGCAAAATCTCTAACGAATCAAATGGCGCCGTTGCCAGGGAGACGGTAGTCTTTTTATTTGTGTAATTTCGGGTTAATAAAAAAAATTTAAAAAAAATTATAAAAATTGAAAAATTTTAAAACAAAAAAATATAAAATAAAAATAAAAGTCATCTTGTTATTTTTAAAAGGTTTTTGTGCAAGTGTGCAGGCTTAGAGAAAACTCTGTTTCAGATCTGGAGCAAATTCAGTAAACAAATCAATATTGAGGAGATCTAAACAGGTAGAGGAAAATCAAAACAGCACGGAGAAACTTTTTGAAGATCTGAACCTACCGATCCACCGCGGAACCGCGGCAGGAGTAGGCATTTGACCGTGGAACCGCGGTCAAATGGTGACGTCGGCAACTGAAAATCTCTGTAAGTATCTTTTCTTTTCTCTTCCACCCCTTAAGCTCCACTAGAAAAAAATTCCTGCAGTGTTCTTTGCGCAAAAATTCTTTCTCCTATCTAATAAATTGTTTTTGGTGCAGGATTCTTTGTGCTGCCAAATAAAAAATTTTGCAAGTGTTTTAGATTTTGGGTGTGTTAACTGTTTTGCATAATTAATACGGACTTTTAAGGAGCTCTAACACCAATCAAGATTGGATGGGGATTTCATTACCCTTCCCAAGATCCCAGAAATCATTAAAAGGATATGCATCACCTTTGAGCTAATTAAAAAATATCTAGACTCAGCCAATTAAGGACTGTCGCGCTCATTAGGACAGAGGAAGGTTGTGAGCATTCAGTCGTTTATCCAAATCTGACTTTGTGGTACCTAGGCTAGACAAGTGAGAAAGGTAACTTTAAAAGGCCCGTCTCATGGTGATTCGTGAGCGGAACCCTCCTTTCTTCACTTGTGCTTACCTGGCCACAATTGGCGGTGAAGAGGCGATTTGAGGGATATCTCACAACTTGTCACTTTGGAACAGTTAGGAGCAGTCTAGTTGACTTAGGAGACCCTAGCTCTAGATTTGATTGTGCATGTTTAAACTGTTGTTGTTTGAAATTTTGCCGTAGTTCCGTAAAAAAATTTGCAAAACTCTTTCTAAAAAAAAAACACTTTCAAAAATTTCAAAACTCCAAAAACAAACAATTTTTTTTTGTAAAAAATAATATAAAAATTAATTAAAAAATATATAAAAAATTCACATTCTTTTCCTTTCTTTCCTCACATCATGGGTACCCCACCTCGCAAAACTCTTGCCGAACATTGGTACCTCAACCAGACATTACTTCCTACGCTAATTGTTTTGGTCGAATTTCGGACGATCCCTCCATGCCCAAAATTTCTTTGAAAGATCGAATAGACGCGTCTAGGAAAAACAGTTGGACTCCGCAATCCACTTTGTATCAACCGTTTCAATCTTCACCACCTTCTTACATTGATACTCCTTTTTCGAGTCCTGTTGTAACTCTGAAACCCATGTCTATTGCTGAACATATTGAACAATCTCGTAACCGATCTTTCACTCCTTTCAACACTTCCAGTTCTTGGGATCAACAATTCCTTTCACCTTTTTATCCAAATGTTGATCCTAATACTGTCCAACCATTCAATTCCTATCCATCTTACACAACTGTTGCATCTTCCCTAGACATTGCTTCAACACAGCCATTTGGGAGTTTCACGTATCCAAACAACTTTGAATCTTTTACTGAAACCCCTTCACAACCCATGTCTAGTCTGGAACAGTCATTGGATGATTTTATAGTAACGTCAAGACAACAGGTAATGCAGTTGAATGTGTCCATGGCTGCCCTTTTACAACCTAGTAAGCCGGTAGCTAGTTTCCAACTAGCTCCAAATTTTCCAATGTATGATGAGGCGGTTGAACGGATTGAGAATTTGAGTGGTGAGAGTGAGCTGTACACACTTCCAAATCAAACCTACCCATCCCCAATTGAATCCCACAACTCCGGTTTTGAATGTCTATTAAGTGTCCCAAATGATTCACCAGTTGAAAATAGAACGTTTAATGAGTTGTGCGACTTTGTAGTGTTTGATTTACCTGATTGTGAAGGGTATCTTTCGAGTGAAATCACCACCAATCCTTTTGACCTCTACACCTCCACTCTAGAACCTGAATTGATTGATATCCATGCTTTTGATGAGGTGTCTGATAAATTTAATTTTCACTTGATCGAGGATATTGACGCTGGGAATATTTTGGATGATGAACCCACAAATTTGGATGGGTTTTTCTTTCTAATTCAGCATCCCGAGACATTAAATGTTTCTCCCGAACTTCATATGCGTCTTGAATTTGATGAGAATTGCATGGATAAGCTAAATTTTGAGGATAGTATTGAGGATGAACCAGTTTTGTTTGATGAGTCGGATTTTCCAATTCATCCTCCTGAACCTTTAACTGTTACACTTCCTAAATCAATCCTCTTCATCCTTTCTGTCGTTCCGACCGTGTAAGAAACCGTATCCCTTTCATTTTCAATATCTGCTTTACCAAGTTCGACGTACCCATGTTTTCTCACGAATCTTGAGGGATTTGACCTCATTTCTCAGTGGGTTGATAGATTAGCACAATCGCTTTTTACACATCGGTCATTACAAATTGTGCAAATTTATACACTCCATCTCCACCCTCAAGTTCGTATTCATCTTCTTTCTCCCACTTTCTCAGGTTCCTCTTCTATTCTTCCTATAATTTAGTTAAGTGTTGATGAATCACAATCCGATAATTCAAGTTTGATCATTCCAGAAAACCAACTTGATTTGGATACTTTTGAAAATAAGGTAGATGAGTTTTTCGAGTCTTCTACCTCCATAAGTTTTGACAAATCAAGTATGATAAATTCTGGCACAAAATTTACTGACAGCAAAATGTTCAATTATATCGATGAGAGTTTTGAAGAACTTTTTGCTGACAAACTTGCATTCCTAAACGACACGGATTTTGTGATTAATCAGCCTCCACCTGAAGAAGTTGATTCCTAAAAAAAATGCTGACAAACTACCACCATTTTTTTTTCCTTCCGCCATTCTTCTCCTCCATCGAGACCGTATACTGCTTTTATCTCCACACGGTCTCCTGTGTTTCTCATTTCTTTTGTCTACACACCATTCTTTTACCAATCACACCATTATAACGATAAGATTTTTGAATGGTTGGTGCTAACCTTTGGCCTGTGTAAGGCCTTGTATTGCTTGATACTGTGTTTTTCTCCTCCCTAACTCTGAACTTTAATGCTTCAACAGTGGAAACACTGTTTCACTTAAGTTTGGGGAGACCATTTTGTGTATATATCTTATGTTTTCTTTTTTCTGTTATTAATAATAAAATAAAAAAAGTAAACAAACAGGGGAATGCCTGTAAGTCCATATTGCGACCCCCGGTGCTTACGGGGAGGCGGAAACGGTATAAAAAACGAATTTTTATCGCAAGAGGCAACATGGACTAAACTTGGTCGGGATCGTTGTCTAAACTAAAACTAGCAATCTAGCTAAAGAGAGTTAGCTACTATGGAATATGGTTATACCTAAACTTGAACTCCTTCTTCTTCAAACCTTGTAGAGGTTGATGGTTCTCTTTACGTCGCCTTCTCCCGTCGAAGATGGATCCACCTCGAAGGTTCGACTTTGGGCTCTTCCTCGATCTTTGAGTGAACTAGGGTTTCCGGCTTGCTAAACCTTCATCCTAGAATGAGTAGAGAGAGATTAGGGTTTGCTTTTCTTTCTAAAGAGAATGATTCTCAACACATGAGAAGGTTTCTCTTTTCAAGAGGAAGAAGAAGATGAAATGAGGAGAGAGAGAGGTTATGATAGAATGAGCTCAATTATTTCTTTCTTGCAACCATATTGCAAAAGAAAAAAATTATCTAAATGATAATAATTGAAATAAGAATAGTTGATGGTAATTTTGGAATGACCACTATCATGCTTCTTTAAATGAAGTGTAAGCATGAATCAAGGAAGACTTTCAAGGCATGAAAGTGGTCAATGGTCAACAAGTCAACCAAGGTCAACAAGTCAACAAAAAACAACCATAACATAATTCTTATTTAATTACTATTATTAATAGATAATATATAAATCCATTAGGGTTTGGAAAATGAAGACTGTCAACTGTGCATACGCACCCGATCCGAAACCCTAATGAAAAACCTCATTCTCCGCCTCAAGCAACTGTGCATACACACCTGCATTCTCGTTCCGAGGAACAAGAATACCAAGATATAAAAGCAACCCCCAAAACATATACCAGTATCTGGCTCAAACCAGAGCCTGCCAGTATAATCCGTCCGGACTCCAAACGTGCACCAGTGCGCGGATGAGAACGAACCCTGTCGCAAAACCATGCGACCTCTACTCTGTTTTGCCCAGAGGCGAATACCCTCTGTGTGGGACTCTAAAGACTCGACACTACGCTGGCAGTGGGTTTAACCACAGACCGCAAGCGGCACTAGCTGTGCGTAACGGTCCCCAGGTAGATGCCGACAAGAAGGCTGACGAGGTGAAACCCCATCTGAACTCCTACTGAGTCTGAATGTGACATTCTCCGTACAGTCCGGTCTGTTCGTCTGATACATCGCATGGCGGGCCTAGGGGGCGGTAAAACGTCAGTCCCCCAATAGCGGTACAAGTCGTGTCGGAGTGAAGCCCAAAACACCCTGAGATAACACTGGAAACCTACCAGTATATCTCGCTTGCCCTGGCCAGGGACTACTCGTGTAATGGCTCTCCTAGACACAGCGCGATGTCAACCCCCAATACCGGGAGAGACGAATCCTGTCTAACCGTCACTGCCTCCAAGTGCTTCGGGACTGCACCCAACCACCACCTGTTTGCACGACTCCTTTGAGCCGTGGTAGGGTAGTGATCAAAGTGCAGTGGGAACACACTCGAGGCGAAGTGTCAGTGTCAAGTCAGCGGACTAAGCTGTACTCATGTCACCTGGGAACTGATAACTGACGATAGGTATAATACCAACCTGTCAGTTCCCGACGAGTCCTGTCCAGTGTACTCGTAACCCAACGAGCACCCGCATACTATCTCCAGTACGACGTACTGATGGCTGTGGGACAGACCATCTCCCACACTGGGATGAGAAGCGCATACGCTAGTCTACTCCGGAGTATCGATGCCCTGTCTCGATAGTCCTACGACTAGGGACCTGTATAAGGATGTGCCTATAGATTACCCAGCCCCCACTAGTGTGACTGCCATCACAACGCTGGTAATCAAGCAAAGATCCTAAGGGCTCCACTAATGCGTATAAGTGATATACTGAAATAAACACAAGTACACATTGAAGTAGAAACAAACCAAGTAGCATACTACTATGTTGAGCAAGATTGTTTATACAAGGTGAATATCCCAAGCTTCCATCAAGTAATATACAAACTAGTATGATACAGTAATGGCCTCTAGGGCATATACACTAACAATCTCCCACTTGCACTAAGGCCATGTACTGGCGTATCGAAGACCTATCATCTCGATCAGCCGCTCGAACTGAGTCTGGGGTAGGGCCTTGGTGAATGGATCTGCAGTGTTCTCTTCTGAAGCAACCCTCCGAACCTCGATCTCCTTGCGATCCACGATCTCCCTGATCAGGTGATACCGCCTCAAGATGTGCCTGGATCTCTGATGGGACCTGGGTTCCTTTGCTAAAGCTATAGCCCCGTTGTTGTCGCAATACAGAGGTACTGGGTCAACAATGGACGGAACCACCTGAAGTTCTTTTAAGAACTTCCTTATCTAGACAGCTTCTTTTGCGGCATCAGATGCAGCGATGTATTCCGCTTCCATAGTCGAGTCTGCAACGGTTTCCTGTTTGGAACTCTTCCAACACACCGCCCCTCCGTTGAGGGTAAAGACAAAACCCGACATGGACTTGGAATCATCCTTGTCACTCTGGAAGCTGGAGTCAGCAAAGGCCTCAATCTGGAGGTCTTTTCCGCCATACACCAAGAACATCTCCTTAGTCCTCCTCAGGTACTTGAGAATGTTCTTTACCGCTATCCAATGTTTCTCCCCAGGGTTTGACTGATACCGGCTTACTACACTCAGTGCATAAGCTACATCCGGTCTGGTACACAACATCGCATACATTATAGAGCCTACCGCAGAAGCGTAGGGTATAATAGACATGCGATCCCTCTCCAAATCAGTCTTGGGAGACATCTCTTTAGAGAGGGTGATCCCGTGACAAGCCGGTAGGTTACCGCGTTTGGAATCTTCCATACTGAATCTTTTCAGTACGGTGTCGATGTACCTGGACTGTGAAAGTCCTAATATCCTCTTGGATCTATCACGATGGATCCGGATCCCCAGGATGTAAGAGGCATCACCCAGGTCTTTCATGGAGAACCTGTGTGACAAGAAACCCTTGACAGATTGTAGCATAGGAATGTCATTTCCTATTAAGAGAATGTCATCCACGTATAAAACAAGGAATACCACAGTTCTCGCTACAAATCTACTATAGATGCACGGTTCATCTGGATTTTTGATAAAGTCAAATTCCTTGACCGTCTCATCAAAACAGATGTTCCAACTCCGCGATGCCTGCTTTAGTCCATAGATGGACTTAAGCAACTTGCACACCTTTCCGCTGCTCCCACTCTGAATGAAACCCTCTGGCTGATCCATATAGACACACTCCTCTAAATTTCCATTTAGAAAAGCGGTTTTTACGTCCATCTGCCAAATCTCATAATCGTGGAAGGCAGCAATGGCAAGAAGGATCCGAATGGATTTCAGCATAGCCACTGGAGAAAAGGTTTCGTCGTAGTCCAAGCCAGGTCTTTGACGGAAACCCTTTGCTACAAGTCTAGCTTTATAGGTCTCAACCTGTCCATTTACACCAATCTTCCTTTTGAAGATCCACTTGCATCCTACGGGTTTTACCCCGTCTGGAGCAATGTCCAACGTCCATACTTTGTTGGTGTACATGGACTCCATTTCGGTCCGCATTGCATCCAGCCATTTTACCGAGTCAATGCTCTGAACGGCCTGCTGGAAGCTAGTAGGCTCATCATAGTCTATGATGCAATCCTCTCTATCCCCGTCTATGAGAAAACCGTAGTATCTCTCGGGCGGATGAGACTGCCTACTACTTCTACGGAGCGGCATAGGAATGTCCTGTTCATTTGAACCCTCTGGTTCCACTAAGCTTTCAGTAATAGTCCGTGGTTCTGGAATTTCTTCCAGTTCTACTGTGCTCCCACTTATCTGGTTTTCCAAAAACTCAGTTTCCAAGAAGTAGGCATGACGAGAAACAAGGACTTTTTGTTCCTCTTCACAGTAGAAGAAATATCCCTTGGAGTTCTTTGGATATCCCACGAACTTACACTGTACTGAGCGTGCCTCGAGCTTGTCCGCATGCTGCTTTTTAACAAAAGCTGGACATCCCCAAGTCTTGATGTGACTGAGATGGGGTCTCTTCCCACACCACATCTCATATGGTGTAGTAGGCACAGTCTTAGTAGGAACTCGGTTCAAAAGGTACGCAGCTGATTCTAGTGCATACCCCCAGAATGATCGCGGTAACTCAGCGTTACTCATCATGGACCGTACCATATCCAATAGGGTTCGGTTCCGTCTCTCCGATACACCGTTGTGTTGCGGAGTGTATGGAGGAGTAAGCTGAGAGAGAATCCCATTCTCTTTTAAGTAATTCAGGAACTCGGCACTTAAGTATTCTCCACCTCGATCCGATCTTAGAATCTTGATACTTTTGCCGGTCTGTTTTTCTACTTCATTCTTAAATTCCTGGAACTTTTCAAAAGATTCTGACTTATGTTTCATTAAGAAGACATAACCGTATCTTGAAAAATCATCCGTAAAAGTAATGAAGTAAGAATAACCGCTTCGTGCATGTGTAGACATTGGACCGCACACGTCGCTGTGTACGAGTCCCAAGAGCTCGCTCGCTCTTACTCCGTGTCCAGTGAACGGAGTCTTTGTCATCTTTCTTTTGAGACAGGATTGACAAGTGGCATATGATTGATATTCGAACGGATCCAAATATCCTTCTGTATGTAACTTAGTCAACCTTCTCTCATTGATGTGACCCAGTCTACAATGCCATAAGAAAGTCTGATTAATATCTGGTGACTTTCTTTTGTGTGTATTCTGGACATTAAAAATCTGTGGTTGGTTTAATACGTATATACCATTGCTCAATGTACCTGACCCAATCAGAACTTGATTAAGGTGAATGTTAACAACATTACTTACAAACGCAAATTCATAACCTTCTTTAGAAACCAAAGATACAGAAATGATATTACAAGTTGCGTTGGGTACAAAAAAGCAATTACACAAAACCAAAACATGTCCATCTGACATTCCTAGGTGATAGTCCCCCACGGCTTTAGCATCCATGCTAGCTCCGTTCGCAACTCTGAGGGTCATGTCACCTTCCTTCAAAAACCTACGGTTTCTCAACGCCTGCAAAGAATTACAGATATGAGATCCTGATCCGGTATCCAATACCCAGGAAGTAGAGTTTATAGAAAGACAGTTTTCAATAACATACACACCTGAAGCTGAAGCTGCAACCTGCTTCAGTTCCTGTGTCCTGGCTTTCCAAGCCCTGCAATCTTTCTTCCAGTGTCCACTCTTGTGACAATAGAAGCATTCCTCTTTACCAACAAGCTTCCCCGCTATCTTTGTTGCCTTTTCCTTTCCCTTCGCACCCACTTTACTAACACCGCCCCTTGGTTTGGCGGGGGCTTTCCTCTTCTTTCCCTTGGCTTTCGCCTTGGACCTAGAAGAAGAAGATCCTCCTACAAACAAAGTGGATGTATCCCTACCCTTCTGTAGGGTGCCCTCTGCGCTCCTCAGCAGGTTGAGGAGTTCTGAAAGTTCAACTTCCTTTTCTTGCAAGTTGAAATTCAGTATGAACTGGGCGTAAGTGGATGGAAGGGACTGGAGAATTATATCTGTGTAGAGTTCACTATCCAACGTGGTCCCAAGTTCCGCGAGCTCCTCAGTGTAGCCAATCATCTTAAGCACGTGGTCCGCTACCGATGATCCGACGGCCAACTTAGTCGAAAATAACTTCTTCGACACTTCGTATCTTGCGATACGAGACTGCTCTCCATACAGTTCTTTTGTATGAAGAAATATGGATTCCAAATCCATATTCTCGTGCCTCCTCTGATGGTCATTGTCCATCGAGGCAAGTACGAGGCATCTGGCCTTCACGCTGTCAATCTCCCAAGTCTTACGGATTTCCTTATCCGCGACGCTGGAGGTGGGACCTGGGACGGGGGGAGCTTTGGTGGTAAGAAGATACCCCAGCTTGTCGTAAGAGATTGCCAATTTGACATTCCTGAGCCAATCTTTGTAGTTTGGCCCTGTCAGTATGTTTTTATCTAGAAGTAACTTAAGTCCAGTCATTTCGATTTGGTCGCTGCAGGGGGAGAGAAGAAACACTTAGCACGATGCTCTTGCAAGTTTAGAATGGTTTTTAATTTGTCTAAACAGGATGGCTCCCACTGTCTCTCGAATCCCTCCTCAAACCACAAAGGAAGAATTAGCCGGGATCAATCCCACCGTACAATACTTGCTTAACCGTTCAGCCAGGCCAGTGTCGGTACTTCGAGGGAGGTTTTCCAACGCTTTCGCGAAGTTCCTTAATTTAAGAACCTCTTTTCCCTGGGGGCGTAGCCCCGCTAACACCTTTCTAGGCACCTACTAGGTTTATAGCATTGATCGTTTAGTGAGAAATTTCCCGAGGAGTAGCATATACTCACAGTAGGATCGGGATCCAAATATCATCGCGTGACGAAAATGAAGGAATCCTACCATAATCATCACACTCCAAATGGTATGCAAATCTAGCAAGTTTCAGTACTTATGAAACTCCCGATGTGGATTTTTGCCCCATGCTCTTATGACCTTGACTTTGGCCAACAAATCATAAGTCACATGTCAAGTTCTTCCCGTCGTTATCCAGGTTAATTTGAATCCACCCGTACATACCCTTGACTTTGGCCAACAAGGCAGTACGACTGTTCCAAATCAACGCATCTATCTATGCTGCACATGAATATCCAATAGCTACCAATCACTATGCCTTGACTTTGGCCAACAAACACAGCTTGAATACTATTGACTATTTATGTGAAACGACGGAGGGCTACGAATGGTTTTGGCGAAACCGTGAACGTAGTGAACTTGATATAATCGATGGAACGAGATAGCTTTTAGAAGGAGTGGCTCAAGCTCCGCATTTAAAAGTTAGTTTTGAAAAGAACCGAGTGGTTTTTCGAAAGTGTTCCATCGACTTAAACTTGGTTTATTATCTTGCATTAGTTCTTTTAATGCGTGATATTCTTGCATTAGTTCTTTTAATGCGTCCCATCATTTAATTCCTACCATTGCAGAAAACAACCAAAATATGACGTACGCTTATGCCATTCGCATTCGCCACGGGGTCCCGTCATCACTCGTTAGGTTACTTAACTAACGACAGAGCGGGGGCTGGGCTAGCGCGGCTGTAAAACATAAGCAACGCCTAAATAGAAAGCAATGATAGACATTACAGATCACAGATGAATACATTGGATATACTAGCAATCCGCATTTCTTTCGAGCCTGAAACGAAAAGCGGATAACACGGTCGCGGTGAATAGCAAATACCCCACCCAAGACCCCTACGGGTGCGGCAAACTACCCGCCAAGTTCCCGGTAGTTTGTGCACCCCACCATGGGTCTATCCTAGGAGCAAAAACAGTAAAAAGAATTATACAATGACGGCTACAACCCCGACCCGGTTGTGCGGCCAAACAAATAATATAATTACATCAATTTACATTTACAATGAATGAAAGAAAAACAAAAGCTCATCTCACATCCACCCCGGCTATTCACCCGCGACAGTCCAACACATTCATATACACATTCCAGCACATTACAGATCATGTATAACCCCGACTAATCGACTTATAGCGATTAGCCGACGTTCAATACATGCAAACATCACAGATATAACCAACATAGCCAAAGTGCAGTGAAGTTCGGAAAAAAATACGGAATTATAGGACCCCAAAAGTGAATTTCAGTTCTGGAAAATCTGGGTACATATAATATATCTGAAAAATCCCAAAACCAACACAGAAGAACACTGCACGAAAAACGATGCAAAGATGACTACAACCTGCGGCGGTTCCGCGGCCAGATGAGTAGGTGAGGCCGCGGAAGGGCGGCGGCTTGGAGGAAACATGCTATCGTTTTTCTTGTGTGTTCTTAGAAAACCCTGAGACGAATTTACAAGTATAAAGTTTTTCATTTTGAGCAGAAAAAATTTCAACAGAAAGTTAGGGTTTTGAATTTCCGGTTTTGTGATTTTTCGTTTCCGAACTTCGTTACACTTCACTACCAAGCTAGTTTAAGTTTAGTTAGGCTCTGATACCACTGTAAGTCCATATTGCGACCCCCGGTGCTTACGGGGAGGCGGAAACGGTATAAAAAACGAATTTTTATCGCAAGAGGCAACATGGACTAAACTTGGTCGGGATCGTTGTCTAAACTAAAACTAGCAATCTAGCTAAAGAGAGTTAGCTACTATGGAAGATGGTTATACCTAAACTTGAACTCCTTCTTCTTCAAACCTTGTAGAGGTTGATGGTTCTCTTTACGTCGCCTTCTCCCGTCGAAGATGGATCCACCTCGAAGGTTCGACTTTGGGCTCTTCCTCGATCTTTGAGTGAACTAGGGTTTCCGGCTTGCTAAACCTTCATCCTAGAATGAGTAGAGAGAGATTAGGGTTTGCTTTTCTTTCTAAAGAGAATGATTCTCAACACATGAGAAGGTTTCTCTTTTCAAGAGGAAGAAGAAGATGAAATGAGGAGAGAGAGAGGTTATGATAGAATGAGCTCAATTATTTCTTTCTTGCAACCATATTGCAAAAGAAAAAAATTATCTAAATGATAATAATTGAAATAAGAATAGTTGATGGTAATTTTGGAATGACCACTATCATGCTTCTTTAAATGAAGTGTAAGCATGAATCAAGGAAGACTTTCAAGGCATGAAAGTGGTCAATGGTCAACAAGTCAACCAAGGTCAACAAGTCAACAAAAAACAACCATAACATAATTCTTATTTAATTACTATTATTAATAGATAATATATAAATCCATTAGGGTTTGGAAAATGAAGACTGTCAATTGTGCATACGCACCCGATCCGAAACCCTAATGAAAAACCTCATTCTCCGCCTCAAGCAACTGTGCATACACACCTGCATTCTCGTTCCGAGGAACAAGAATACCAAGATATAAAAGCAACCCCCAAAACATATACCAGTATCTGGCTCAAACCAGAGCCTGCCAGTATAATCCGTCCGGACTCCAAACGTGCACCAGTGCGCGGATGAGAACGAACCCTGTCGCAAAACCATGCGACCTCTACTCTGTTTTGCCCAGAGGCGAATACCCTCTGTGTGGGACTCTAAAGACTCGACACTACGCTGGCAGTGGGTTTAACCACAGACCGCAAGCGGCACTAGCTGTGCGTAACGGTCCCCAGGTAGATGCCGACAAGAAGGCTGACGAGGTGAAACCCCATCTGAACTCCTACTGAGTCTGAATGTGACATTCTCCGTACAGTCCGGTCTGTTCGTCTGATACATCGCATGGCGGGCCTAGGGGGCGGTAAAACGTCAGTCCCCCAATAGCGGTACAAGTCGTGTCGGAGTGAAGCCCAAAACACCCTGAGATAACACTGGAAACCTACCAGTATATCTCGCTTGCCCTGGCCAGGGACTACTCGTGTAATGGCTCTCCTAGACACAGCGCGATGTCAACCCCCAATACCGGGAGAGACGAATCCTGTCTAACCGTCACTGCCTCCAAGTGCTTCGGGACTGCACCCAACCACCACCTGTTTGCACGACTCCTTTGAGCCGTGGTAGGATAGTGATCAAAGTGCAGTGGGAACACACTCGAGGCGAAGTGTCAGTGTCAAGTCAGCGGACTAAGCTGTACTCATGTCACCTGGGAACTGATAACTGACGATAGGTATAATACCAACCTGTCAGTTCCCGACGAGTCCTGTCCAGTGTACTCGTAACCCAACGAGCACCCGCATACTATCTCCAGTACGACGTACTGATGGCTGTGGGACAGACCATCTCCCACACTGGGATGAGAAGCGCATACGCTAGTCTACTCCGGAGTATCGATGCCCTGTCTCGATAGTCCTACGACTAGGGACCTGTATAAGGATGTGCCTATAGATTACCCAGCCCCCACTAGTGTGACTGCCATCACAACGCTGGTAATCAAGCAAAGATCCTAAGGGCTCCACTAATGCGTATAAGTGATATACTGAAATAAACACAAGTACACATTGAAGTAGAAACAAACCAAGTAGCATACTACTATGTTGAGCAAGATTGTTTATAAAAGGTGAATATCCCAAGCTTCCATCAAGTAATATACAAACTAGTATGATACAGTAATGGCCTCTAGGGCATATACACTAACAATGCCGACAATTTTGACCCTCTTGGTGTAGCCTGACAGTGAGGGCACTGTCAAGTTTAAGTTTGGGGGTGTGCTCGGTAAGGTTTCTTCCTTCACATTCATATGTATAGTTTTTGCATTTGCATACTTATTTTAGAACCCATAAAAATTGATTTTTTTTAAAATTATAAAAATTAAAAAGTTTAATTTTGGCCATATTTGACTTAAGTTCAACATGACGGTTGAATAGTAGAAAAAAAAAACTAGATCCTAAATTTAGTAAATTAAACCCTAAAAATAACCTTTCATAAAGTTTAGCTATAGAAAATATATGTCCGTTTAGATTATTTAGAAATAGGAAAATTTTGAGTTCAGTTCTTGGGCTAAGTCAAAATAAGGGAAGAGTATTAAAATTTTTATTTGAAGTGTAAGTATGAAAAATAATTCTGAACCTTAAGTCTAAATTCTGAAAATATATACCTTACAACTCGCACATACACGCACCTTGAAACGTGGGATAGTAGAGGATACCTTGAAATGCTCTTGTCTTAAATCCTTAGTATGAAGAAAAATAAAAGTATAAGTGTGAATAAAGAGACATAAAAAAAATGAACACTGGTTTTGTAATTTCTTAAGGCAGCAAAAATAAAAAAAATATAGTGAGGGTGCTTCATCACCTAGTGCTTTAGATCAATTGGTTTGGGAGTCACTGCTAAGCCTTAGGTGTTACAAGACGAGGAATTACGCTTAAATGCACGAACACATTTTGTAATCGGTCGTTAGTACCTCAAGAAGTATTAACGGTCGCATGAAGGATGTGTGAGAAATTTCATCTAAAATTCACCAACTAACAGTACTTTGGACGATGGACAAGAGTATGATAGCTTGAATTGAATTTCTAAGTGTAGGGGTGATACATACACACATGTAGGGGTATATGATTGGGGTTTTGATGAGAGATAGGAATGAAAGATAGGGCTCATATCTTCAGTAGAGATGATAAAAATTCCTAAGTTGAGATAGAACCTAAGAAGGAAAATTCAAGAGATGCTAAAAGCTAAATAAATTTACAAAACATATACAATCTTAAGTTAAATGATAAGTGAGAGTGAAAAATATGGGTTGATGATTTCTAAGTTAAAGATAATAGAATTTCTTGCTAGAATACTGAATTGAAGAATGAGAGTCAACATGCCAAATTGATCGGATTTTGTGGGTGGTATCCGCTGAAAACCCTCAGGAGACAACACTCCTCCTACTAGGGACACCTAGAGGTTTAACGGCTTGTTGCACGAGCTCAGTGCAATCGCGATTCCCTGTGAAAGTGAGGTTAGGATTTTTCGAGAATAAAATTTGCTTTGCTCGGGACGAGCAAAAGATAAGTTTGGGGGTATTTGTTCACATCAGAATTTTGCATTATTATATCACCCATTCTTATTCATATTACATATAAATAGGTGCTTTTGATCCATGTCTGCTAAATAGTTGCAGGTTACAGGTTCTCAGAACAATACAGTGAAAACCATGAAAAGACGCTAAAATGTGAGACTACAACCAACAAAAGATGAATCTGTATAATGCCGCCTAACAGTTCAAGGAACAAAAGAAGATCAATAAACAGTTCCATGCACAAGACAGTTCAAGGGCAGCACGAGATACAAGACTTCAAAGCAAAACTTACGGTAAAAGTCCACAAATTCTGCACTGTTGGAAATCTGGAAGAAAGTAGAAAGGATTCTGAGGAACTAAGTGAAGAAACCAGAAGGAAAATGCAACATGAAGAAAACCTGAGAAAACGAGCCAGAGATCCTTCAATATAGCCGCGGAACCGCAGCTAAACAAGGCTTATCGCCGGGGTTCTGCGGCCGTGCTGTGCACGTGTCGGTGCAAAGTGTCGGTGCGTTGACCCGGCTTTCTTAGGGTAGTCTTGTAATTTCAGATGTGGATCAGATGTAAACCCTAGGGTTTCTCCTATCTATAAATAGGAAAGCCTACAGCCTCTTTTAGGGTGTGCCTTTTTTGGGTGCCTCTTTGGAGATGCCTCTTTTTATTTTCTAGTTTAAAATTTTAATTCCTTTGTAATCGTTCAAGAGTGCATCAATAAAGAAAGGTATTTTTATTTTTATCTCGCATTCCTTTTCTGAATTTAATTCTTGCATTTTTTTTATCTGTTCTTTTAATATTTGCAATTTAGTTTTCTAATATAAAAATTTATAAAAAATGAATTCCATTGTTAATACCCTAATGAGTGATTAATTCCTTACTTGTTAGGGTTAGGAGAGGGAAGGTTTGAGAGAAGGAAATCTCTCTCCCTCCTTTTCTTGCCCCCATAATTTTTAATTAGGACTCTATTTAAATTAACCACACACCGCTCACTACGGCACGCTATCCCACGAGATAGCGGTGATTCCCTAGTTAAGACCGGTTGTGGTTGATTTACATAGAGGTTAGGGCTAAGAGTTAAGTAAGGACGGACAAGGACCAAAAAAAAGAAACTAAGTTTCTTCCTAGTCGTGCTAATCCCCTTTGTCGACTATCACCCTAATACCTAAAATCCTAACGAGGGCATTAAAAGAAGTGAGAAGAATCCATATTTTGAACTGACCTAACCCTAACCCTAGTAAGCCTTTTTATCAACTTATTCTCATTCTTAGATCTAAAACAAAACCCGATTTGATCGGATTAACTCGTTAGAACATAAAGAAAAGGAATCCATCTCCCTGTGGACCGACCCGTACTCAACCGGCTAGCTACCAAGCGACACCGTCTTGATTGTGGTATTCTTTAATTTTGATTTTAAAAACGCATACGCAAAATCTCTAACCAATTAGCACGCTGAGTATTTCTTTTCTTTATCAACTAGCAGCGACCATGACCGACCTTAAACTAAAAATCGTAAAACTAAGTTAACCGAACCTTTTACAATCATTGTTTTTGGAATGTCATGATTGTCCTATTTCACGATGAAGTCTCATATGTCGTTGCCGCTCATACTTTGCTTTTAATTTCTCCTGAACCCTCTGTGTCAGACATAGAGATCCATATTGCTTGGAAGGCCATCTCGTATAGTTACATACGAACTCGAAGAAATTGTTTCATCCCCAAAATGACCACTGGTTCTGGAGAAATTGAATTGTATATTGATATAATTCTATTGTCTCTTCACTCTACATTCTCTCTATAGTTGAGAGCTCATTGAATAAGGAGAATACACCATTTACGCTTGTTAGATAGTCTTCTTCCAAACATTAGGTTGAAGCTGAAAGGAAGGGAAGGAAGAAAACCAACCGGCCTAAGTATGGTGTATAGAAGGTAAGATGAAGAGAAAATTAAAGATGTTGCAATTAGGGGAAAGAAGATTGTAAATACGGTCATGAGCCTAGGTAGCGGAAGAGGCATTACTAGGAATACCCTGTCACCCCTTTGAAGCATGATAATGCTTCATCCTCTAGTGTGTTTTTATTTTAAAACTGTTTCTCAATAAACTCTGACTCTTGAGTATTTGATATCGGATTAGAATCCCACATCTATAAGGTGTTACAGATGGGGAGAAGGAGCAGAGTATTGGGAAAACGTGATTTGATCCTCAATGTCGGAATTCGGAGCAAATATTGCTATTGGGGACTGCCCAAGTATTCGCCTCCTCAATCACATCGTAGGACTTTAATACTTCCACCCGTCTGGTTCTCAACTTCAAGCTTATATTCCTTGAATTTCTCAAAAGTTTCAGACTTGTATTTCAACTGGAACATATGTCTGAATCCTGAGAGATGATCAGTGAATATAATGAAGTACGAAGAACCAACCTCGGCATTTATAGACATAGGACCATATACATCATCATGTATCCGTCCCAAGATTTCAGTAACTCTTTCTCTGTTTCCAGTACACGGAGTATTGGTCATTTTACCTTTGAGACAAGACTGGCAAGTATCATAAGATGAAAAATCGAACAGATTCGCATATTCATCCTTATGTAACTTAGCTGGTTGTGTCACATTGATATGACCTAGTCTACAATGCCACAAGAAGGATTCGTTCATTTTTGAACTATTCCTCTTGTGTGTGTTCTACATACTTTGAACTGTGGTTTGATTTAGAACGTATATGCCAATTCATAACGTGCCTGATCCAATCAACTCTTGATTCAGGAAAATGTTCACAACATTATCCATCAATACAAAATTATATCCTTCTTTAAATTAATAAAGAAACCGGTGTAATGTTGTATATCAGGTTCATCATGTAATAACATTTGTTCAGAATCAATGTATTTACCATTTGGTAATACAAGATGATATCTGCCAACTGATTTGGCTGCAACAATTGCACCATTCTCTAACATTTAGAGATATATCACCCTATCCCAGTTCTCTATCTTTCTTTAGCCCATGTAACGCTTACATATGTGGGATCCTGATCTGGTATCTCATACCTAGGACGTAGAGGATACTGAGAAACAGTTCTCGGTAACGATCACACCCGAAGAATATGCATCAACATGCTCATTCCTCGATTGGGTCGCATGGAAATCCGGATATTCCCCTATTTCCTGCGAGGAGTTATAACAATTATAATATAAAGCGGAACCAACGTTCCCCAGCTCAGTCTAATAAGCATGTTCGGTTAATGCATCCATATTATTATCTTGATTAAGGCGTGATATGGTCGCTACCACGAGAGAGAGAGGGAGAGGAAAAAACACTCAGCGTATGCTCTTGCAAGATCAGATTGGTTATTATTTTATCTAATCAGGATGGCTCCCACTGTTTTTATCAAATCATCCTTCAAACCCTAAAAGGTAAGACTAGCAGGGATTAATTATACCCTACAAGTTTGCCAATCTTTCGGCCAGGCCAGTGTCGGTACTTTGAGGGAGGTTCCCCGTACTTTCGCACGGACCAAATTAAAATAAACCTCGTTTTCCCATGGGTGTAACCCGGTTAACACCTACTTGATCGGCTAATTGTGATGTGTAAAAGTCTCCCAGGAGTAACTCTTAGTCTCAGTTGGTATCGGGATCCAACTATCTCATAGAAGGTATGCAATCTCATTGCAAATTTCAACACTTGAAATTCTCTATAATATTTTGCCCCTAGCAACTTATGACCTTAACAAGGTCAACAAATCATAAGCGCTAGCCAAGTTCAACCCGTACATTTCATGATTGAATTAAATCCACCCGTACGACCCTTAACAAGGTCAACAAAGTCGTACGACTACCCTAATCCAATCGCATCACAGGCTTAAGCAGATAAGCACTAGTCAGCTACCGCATACTATGCCTTAACAAGGTCAAAAAACGTAGCACGAATACTAAGTAGCACTTATCTGAAATGACGAAGGGCTACAACAGATTTTTAAGAAAACATTTTGCGTAATGAACTTGATATCGTTGTAGAATCGAGTGATTTAGAAAAGGAGTGTTTTTTAGGCTTTTACTAGTTTTGCTAAAGAGGTCACTCCCGGTGAAAGGATCTCGGCTCTTTCCCCATCGAATGAGGTGCTGGATATTTCACAAATACCACTATGCAAAACATGAACTAAAAAAGCAATCAAAAGACAAAACCGAGTAGGTTATAGCATCTGCCGGTTTCGCTAAAGAGGTCACTCCCGGTGAAAGGATCCCAACTCTTTCCTTATCGAATAAGGTGCTGGATATTCTACAAGGAATACCGCTATGAAAAGCAAGAACTAGAGCTACTAGTTTTTAAAACAAGATTCTACAACATCTTTAGGTTTCTTTTATTTCATTAATCTCATTAATGAATTCCTATCAATTATGCTTCCTAAGTATCACAGAAGAAACAAAAGCAGCAATATTTATTATATATCATATATATAATATAAGCATTCGTCTCAACATATCAAGTGATCACATCACAGAATATCAGCAGCAGAAGAACATGTATGAAATATTAGATATACTATGAATTCCGTGTTTTAATTAAGCCAATAAAAAACGCGGATTCCACGGTCACGATGAATAGCCAAACCCATATCCCTAGATCCCTATGAGAGCGGCAAGCAACCCTACCAATTCTAGAGTTCTAGAGTTAGGAGACCTGATCTCGACTCCTCGAGATGGTCTCCCACTGGACTCTAGAACCTGGTTACTTGTGCTCTCCACCTTGGGTCTATACTAATGCGGAAAAGTAAATAATATACATCAATGGTGACATCATCCTCAACCCGGAAGTGCCCCAATAAAAGAATATTACATACAAGCTTTTACATGAATGAAAATGAAAAAAAAACTCTCATCTCAAATAAAAAACCCCGGCTATTCAAAACACGACGATCCAATATAATATATCACATCATCACATATCATCAACGTAAGTAAATATGCGTATCCCAATTGTCGTTGACATATAGCAACGAAACCGGCGATACACCACATATTACACTTACGGTCGCAGAAAAGAAAGTGAAAAAATACAACAATTGGAATCCACAACCACCTTAGACATCATAAACCCAATGTATCATATACTTTGGATTTCATGCCTAACCAAATGAATTCCTTAGACATCACATGCTAAACAATTATAAACCCCGTATTTTAGTCTCGATATTGAATACACTTTTCAACAACCAGTCGGGTAATTCAACAAGATTCCCGACAACCTGATCGAATGCTCGTCGGAAACTTTAGTAAACGGCCGCACCCCCGATGTCCTTGACGATGTGCACTTAGGCGGAACACCGCGGCCGCGAGCACCCGGACGGATGCTTTTGGCAACGGGCTTCTCTTACAGTCACTTGGTCAGGGCTATGGGGCATGGCAATCTAGTAATGTTACCCGGCGAGTATCCGCGTATGCTATGTGATTGCGACGGACTTTTGATCCACATCAAAATCTTGTGGCAATCGATCAAATGAGACAAAATTGCTAGATTTATAAAATTCAAATTAGTTTTCACAAAACTAAATATTATGGATTCCAAGTATTGTATCACAATCACAGATAGTTAGACGATCTTAAACATTTCAATCGAATCAACAAACACCCAAAATTTCCCAAAGAGCTCAACACTTTAGCGGAGTTTAAAAAATACCCAGAACATGCCACAACACCTATGGACCAACTGTAGAAGGGTCAACTCTTACCTCACCTATGGCGCCGCGGAACTACCACAAACCCTAGGGTTTGGTGGCAGTTCCGACGGACACAGAATCGAGTTAGGGTTTCGTTCTTGTAGAGGGTCCATAGAAAACACGTACTTGATTTTCTGAAGATTTTAAACTTGGAAAAATCCAACTCTTGGAAAATTTCCAGCGAGAGAGAAAATGGGTTATTGATATCCGTTCGAACTTTTTAACGTCGTCTAAATAACCCAAAACGATGTTAGAATTACGACTATGAAACTCTCCGAATTGCCTTTACAGAAATATAACATCACATGCAATATCAGTAAAAACAAGCAACACCCGAAACACCAAAATCTGGAGACTGGAACACCACCAAAAATTGAAGCCAGAATCCTACAACATCGTCTAAATCTCTAGCATGGCTTTGATACCACTGTAGGGTTCCCTAGTGTAACATTTCAGAAAAATAGAATATTATTTTTGGTAATTTTTATAATTTAATAATAAATATTATGAATATTTAAATGATACGGTATAATTAAATACTGATAAATTGGGAAATATTTGGAAATTATGTTAATTATTGAATTTGAAAGAGATTACAAGATTTGAGCATTTATAGATTGTTATATAATTAATTATATTCCATTTTTATGCTAATCGCGATTAAAAATCACTAATCGTGCATTAAGCTTGATTTGTGCACATGACATGTACCATGTCAAATTACACATTGTTACATTTTTCTACCATGTCTTTTTCTTTATTTCATGCATGGTTGGTTTTAATATGAGAGGATAAGAAAAGAAAACAAAAGAAAAGAAAAGAAAAAGAATAAAGTAATGAGGTATGAGCAAGAGAAAGAGAGAGGGTGAAGGGTCAACCTTAGTCTTGGCTCATTTCCCTCTTCATTATTTCCTTCATCCTTTTCCTCTTCCTCTCACATGGCAGCCCTTTCCCTTCACCTCCACTACACCCCTCACTTCATCATCAAAATCTCATCAAAACATCATCCCCCTTTCACTAAAAACATGTACAAGCTCACTACAAGCACTTTGGACCAAGAACGTTTGGATTTTGAGCACTTGGGGCAACTCAAGAATTTTCTTGAGTTGCCAAATGAGGTAATTCCTTTACCATTAGTAATGTATTTCATTCACTTTAGCACCTATTTAAGTTTAGAAGTGATTAACTGATGTTTAGTGAGGTTTGAAAATTCCAAGTTAGGGTTTTGAGGAATTCTTGATTTAGATAGTGTAATCGAGATTAGTAGAGACCCTACAACCCCTCTAGTGCTAGAATTCTGGACAAAACCAGAGAATTAAACCCCAATTCACAATCTTAGACACCCCGATATCGGGAATTTGTGGAAACTTGAGGTGTTATTGGAGATCTGCTAACACCCAGAGGCTCTGAAAAGTTTTTAGCAAACACAGTGAGTAGTGCAGGCAGCCTAGATGATAACCCCAAGACCTGAGACCCCCAGTACAATTCCTGGCGGCAATTTGCGGCCTAGGTACCCCATTTTGGCTTCGTTCTTCGTCTGTAGCTTCTATATCAGTAAACTAAACCCCTCCCATATGCAAAATTGGCTAATTTCACTTGGGGTAAAATCTGGAGATGTTTTCTTGAGTTGCTGCTTTGGTTTGCGACTTCGTTTTAACTTGAGTTTTGGTATTTGATATATTGTTCTGTCGTGTGGCGTTTGTGTCACGACCCGAAAGTACGGAACGTGACCGGCACTTAGATTACGAAGCGTCTAGAGGCGCCACGTGACCTAAGTAAGCCGAAGCCCAGAAATCTAAACCATAAAAGAAGAAAAAGAAGAAAAGAAAAGAAAACAAGTATAAAAACATCAGCAAATTTTACCAAAAATTTTGGCAGAGTCTCCTCTGTAAAAACTGGCCCCCAAACGGGTACAACAAGTATAATATGAATAAACAATAAAAAGCATCCCCAAACGGGTGCTAGCTCAACGCCAACAGGCGGAGACAACCACAACAATCACAATAATATACAACGCCAAAGGGAGAGGCTCAAATCTCAAAAGAAAACAAAAACCATCAGATCAGAATAACACATGCGCGACTCTAAGGTCGAAATAAACAACTGGTCCAATAAACTTATCAAGTAATACAAATATGGTTGATGGAGCTTTCTAGATACAAATGAAATAATAAAAATACAACGGCGGTTCAGATACAAATGAACCAACCTACCGTGCAAATCACCCGAAATGAAAATGATGTGCCAGCAACTGCCAAGGGAAACCTGTACATCGCACCTGTAAAGAATTTGGCACAACGGGGGTGAGTTGCCAACTCGTGAGTAGAAGACATCTACGAAAAGAAATCGAATGCACGACGCTATCCTAAGTCATAATAATACAATACTATATCCCAAACATCTAGTAATAGCAGGGTAACACTACGTATAAGTGCAAATACTCCGTGTCGTGTCCGTGCCTCATATAATACTATGTCATATGAAATGAAATGCATGCACCATGAATGTAAAGTAATAAATCCTGAAATCCAGATATATATGTATGAGAACCTTTAGCTGTTATCATAGTAAGGTGGGTATAAGCATCTGAAATCTCAACAATGAAATCCATGGAAATCCGTGTCAAGCATCGACACAACACATGTAACCTCAAGTCTCAATATGTCGGGCTCCGTCAGTCCGGATCGGCCCATATCATCAAATCCCACGACAACGGTCGGTATCCTCCGGATATCCGCCGCGCCAGACATCACCGGTAGGTAGCCTTCCCCTGCCAGGCTCATCGTCTACAACTCGATCTTCTTGCCCCGGGGTACCATACCGGGCCCACCATGTACCCGAGACGGTTCATCCACTCCTCGAATCGGGTCTCGAAATCCATCAGAAAACATGAAATACTCATGGTGGACGACACATACATCACGAGAAAACCGCATCTTATTTTAAAAAGAGAAGAGGGGAGAGAGAGAAGTTTTTATATATTTTTGCGGTTTTCCCCAAAAATCCGGAAATCTCATAGAAATCCAAATCTCAAAATCATGAGTAACTGTATGATAAGTGTCGGCATATGCCCATAATACTGCATGATAACACGAAAATATGAATGCATGAATGTCTAAGTAATGAATGTCATGTCTTATACTTAACATCAGAGAGTGATCACAATATTACATCGGTTTAGTTGTTAACTGATTCTATCAATAAAAGATAATATGATCTAAAGTGTACGTGACATAGCAATTACCGATGATGATGTGTGTGAGCCGGCAAATAAGTGTGCGTGGAATATGCGCATCATTGGTAATGGTGCTGGTGTCCTAACAGGTAAAGGTTATACTGATTATAGCAACATATAAAAGACATGCACCATGATGATTACAGTATGAATGTAAATACAGACGTGCATTATCCGCTCCTCTGCGAGATACGAGTACAACTACCACTATGTGAGTCGAACCTAAACCAATGTCCATCTAACATCCTAAGGAACTAAACCTAATAGACTAGTTAGTAAGAAACTAGAGTCTACCTAAGGTCTGAATCAATATCTCTAATAGTCGGCGATCCCGCCTCAACAGCGTCACGTACGTAGTACGGCTTCCTCGAATCAAGTGTGCGGATCAATCATCAAATCTAAGCCTCGTACGGTAAAATCCATCGTACGGCATCCCAATGTCGGGGTACGGTCAAGTATCTCCTAGGTGTCTCCTCATTCGTATAATGTCATATGTATCATATTATGATTAAGTCATACTTATATGATATCGGCGTCAGGTCACACCAATATAGTGTCGTAATCAAGTTATACATATATCATATCGTAATCAGTCACAAGTTACAGTCCGGGTACTATTCTAGCGTCCCATGTACATCAATATCACCACCACTCTTTATAATTTATATATTCATGTTCATTATCTCATTCTTTAATGATCCGCTAACACTTTATTACGACTGTAGTCAAGAATCACGGCATCAAGCCCAGTTATACTGTTTCATCATACCTCGGATATCATATCACATCAATGAATCACCTATACGTGTTGTACATATATGTATATACCTATACCTAGTTCTATATATATATCCACATACACGTACCCCATGTCGAGTTTCAGTGTGTGCGTGGGTGTGTTTCTATTTGAAACCTACGAACCTCTTCCAAGGTACTCATCCTCTGATATGGTTTTCCTAAATCGGTCTAGTCCAGCCTAGGGTCAATACTAGGGTCCTACTAGGGTCACGTCTGGTTTCCTAATGTCAATAAGTACTATTCCTATTCTACGTTGCGGGGGTGCGAAACACCATCCACCCGACTTCCCCCCGTAGATATGCATCTACTCACCTGGTCCATGTCTGCCGAAGACAGTGTCGCCATCCTCCTCCTCATCGCCCGCAGTCCACGTGGGGGTACCTAGACGCAAACATATAAATAGCATCGTAAACCGGAATCACATACAAAGTCGAAACGATGCAAGGAACAAACATAGGTTAAAACCTATGTCCCGCCCACGCAAAAGAACCAAATACCGCTCGATATCGGCGTACAAACTCCGATGGATCGAGATAACATCAACAAACAACTTGTAGTTTTAAAACACATTACTTATATTATAAAACATGATTTAATTCATCGAAACACAAAAATCGATCAAATCGTCCGTTTTCGAAAAACCCGAAAATGCCAATTTACCGTTTTTCATCGAAACTTGACATTTAAATGAAACCAATGGTCATAAAACTCATTAAATAGTATAACTAGACTATATAAACCACTGCTATATTTTTAGCACCCTAATTTATATTAGTTTGGAAATTCTAGTTTGCAAACTTGCCCGATTTCGGTATTTTTAAGCAAAACTTCATAATTTCACTTCCAAACTTGATTTTTCATAACTTAAATCGTTAGACCATTCCTTGAAACTTTAAGGATTTTCTAAAAACCTAACTTTAGTTTTAATTCCTCATTTTAAACTAATTAACAAAACCTAGTTTAATAACATAGCAATATTATGACAATTTTTAAGGTGGAAGCTAGAAATTGCAACTAGATTATATTTCACTCTCATTTAACATGTTAATCCACACACTAATTCCACAACTAATAATAAAACCCAAATTCTAATTTTATCTAACTTATTTACATGTTTTGTAAAAATCTAGTTTACAAAAATAACCTATTAAACAATTAAAATGCAACAACTATAAATTTTTGCTACAAGATTAGGTTAACCATTTCCTAGTATGTTAAACTAAAATTTTAGATCAAAACCTAAGAATCAAAACCCTAATAATAATTTAGTAACCATATTCTAGAAATTTAAATCTTGAAACAAAACCATAATTAAACATTTAGTTTGATTAGGTTGAAGTAAAATAGCAACAAATGAGACATGGGTTTAGAATTATACCACTAAAATTTGAGATTACACATGCTTCATGACCTCCATGATGGATCTCTTGCTTTCAAATTCCAAGCCAAATAGAAGCAAAGAAAATTAGATAAGGTTGAATGATGAATTTATGATAATTTGTATTGATTTTTCATGGATTTTTGATGAAAATTTGAGGTGAAAAGGAGGTGGAGAATTTGAGGGCTGCCAAGGTGAGGGCCGGCCACCATCTTGAGGGGAGGGAGAGAAAGAAATTGTGTAGCCAAATGTAGAAACTTCCTCCATTAAATTCCTTCTTTATGTCTTTTCAACCTTTATTCATTTTCTTTTATTTAATTTCCAAAAATCTAATCTCTAGATTCTACTTGAAGACACAAGAGAAAGAGGGCAGCCAAGATCAGCCCAAAAAGTGTGAGGGGGTAAAAAAGAGTGTGGTTTTGTTTGGGAAAAGATAAAAGTTATACCGCACTTCATTTGCACTAATTTCACCGAAAAAAAAGCCTTTTTCTTCGATATTTTATAATACCGGTTAACAACCCTATTTTAATTCAAAAACCACTTGTTAAAATTTTGTTTAATGTATTATGATGCACAAAATTTGTTTCAACTCATTCCGGTTTGTAATTTTCCCTAATTAAATTTATTAGTGACGGCTTAAAATAATATTAAAATAATTAATTTCGGAAAAATTTTCAGAAATTTTGAAATCTCACTAGTGGCTCAATAAACACCAAATACTAGCAATTACATAGCTAGAATATTTATATTTAATTTTAAAATAAAGATATTTGTATTTTGACTTTTTACAGAAAACCCCATTATTTTCCCGATTTTCCGAAATTTCACCAGAACGATTTTCAAGGCGTTACAACCTTCCCCCCTTAAAAAAATTCGGTCCCCGAATTTAAATTAAAACTCCCCCTCCAAATACCGAAACATTTAGCAAAGCACTCAAGTCGTCGGGTCTCCGAAATCATTAATACATAACAAAAATCAACCCCGTCAAGCATGACGCAATCATCGGAGTTATGGCGATAATGAAATATCATAACCCAATGTGAAAACCATCATAATATACATCAATCTATAACTTATTTATAGTCTGTATCCTAGTAAAATCGCCGAATCATCATAATAAAGCAGCATACAAAAACCCCTTCTTGAAAAATTGCCGTGCAATGCACGTGTCACGGTCTAAGTAGCGGACGTTTAATTAAAAAAAATAGCTATATATATCTTTTATTTAACATACACATCCCGCCTAGTTACTAAATCAAATAATAAAGATTATGAAAACATACTGCTCAAACTAAAATCAATCCCAATCACATCAATAAAATATCATGTGCGTCCGGTGCGCACTGAAATCGAAACCAAATGCAGAAACCACGAATATCCACAAAACAAAACTAAGTGCAACAGGTGTGCACCAAAAACATCTGTCAAGTGCAACGGGCGTGCACGACTCAAAATCAGGTGCATCTAATCTGCACAAAACCCCGATTTAGTGCATCTGGTGTGCACAAAATCGCATCAGGTGCGCCAAGTATGCGCAAGAATCCTAATCAGGTGCACATGGAGCACGAAAACATACCTCAAATATCAGACTCGAATCACAGTATGAAAATGGATAAAACTAGGTCGAAGCATATATCAAAATCATGTGTAACCCATATGCACGAAATCAAATCAAAAATCTCAAAATATATAAAACCAAATCAAGTGTACTGGGTGCGTACTAAACCACATCAATACAACTGATATATGAAACACAGATAGAATGAAGGTACACACAGGAAATACCAATCGTAGAACAAAGTCCTCAAAATACAAAAATCCAATCAACGAAAATAGGAAATTCAAATCACTAAATCACAATCGTAAACACTATCGTCAATGTGCGCCCTTTTCCTCTGATGTCGACTGCTTCGAACTCGTCCTTTCATATGTGTGCTGACTGCGCTACCAACGGCAATACTCATGTCTAGAGCCTCCCACATAGTCGATCCCTTCACTTGATATCCGGACAATATTAAACTTTCCGATCGATCCATCAAAATCCCATAATTCCCCGAGAGCTCAACACTCAAGTACAGTTTAAAAATATCCGGTACATACCCCAGCATCGATGATCCAGCCGTAGAAGGGCAAACCCAAGCCTCACTAATGGCACAGCGGAACTGCCGTAAACCCTAAAGTTCAACGGCGTTCTCGTGGTCATTATGTCGAGTTAGGGTTTCATTCTTCTAGAGGGTCCATCGAAATACCTGCATGTTCTTCCGAATACTTTAAACTTAGGAAAAATGGTTTTCTGATAATCGTTCGAACCCTTTAACTTCATCCGGACGGCATGTGAATACCCTTCGTCCGCACGCTAAGCAATGCTTCAATCCTCTAGAATAACCAATACTCTAATGGTTATCGCATTCGAGCCGCAGCTCCCTCTGCCCGTGGTAACAGAAACCACCATCCGACATTGACGAAGATAGATCAAAGGAACGAATGAAATACGGTGCAAACAATGTACATCCTAAGGCTCCTTAAGCAGAGTAGCGTATCGTACGTATGCCGCGGACCATACCCACGGTACGTTACTCTACCTAAATCGCCTACTCCATCAACCAAGGGTCACCTAGACTTATACAAGGTTAAACCTAGCGCTCTGATACCAACTTTGTCACGACCCGAAAGTACGGAACGTGACCGGCACTTAGATTACGAAGCGTCTAGAGGCGCCACGTGACCTAAGTAAGCCGAAGCCCAGAAATCTAAACCATAAAAGAAGAAAAAGAAGAAAAGAAAAGAAAACAAGTATAAAAACATCAGCAAATTTTACCAAAAATTTCGGCAGAGTCTCTTCTGTAAAAACTGGCCCCCAAACGGGTACAACAAGTATAATATGAATAAACAATAAAAAGCATCCCCAAACGGGTGCTAGCTCAACGCCAACAGGCGGAGACAACCACAACAATCACAATAATATACAACGCCAAAGGGCGAGGCTCAAATCTCAAAAGAAAACAAAAACCATCAGATCAGAATAACACATGCGCGACTCTAAGGTCGAAATAAACAACTGGTCCAATAAACTTATCAAGTAATACAAATATGGTTGATGGAGCTTTCTAGATACAAATGAAATAATAAAAATACAACGGCGGTTCAGATACAAATGAACCAACCTACCGTGCAAATCACCCGAAATGAAAATGATGTGCCAGCAACTGCCAAGGGAAACCTGTACATCGCACCTGTAAAGAATTTGGCACAACGGGGGTGAGTTGCCAACTCGTGAGTAGAAGACATCTACGAAAAGAAATCGAATGCACGACGCTATCCTAAGTCATAATAATACAATACTATATCCCAAACATCTAGTAATAGCAGGGTAACACTACGTATAAGTGCAAATACTCCGTGTCGTGTCCGTGCCTCATATAATACTATGTCATATGAAATGAAATGCATGCACCATGAATGTAAAGTAATAAATCCTGAAATCCAGATATATATGTATGAGAACCTTTAGCTGTTATCATAGTAAGGTGGGTATAAGCATCTGAAATCTCAACAATGAAATCCATGGAAATCCGTGTCAAGCATCGACACAACACATGTAACCTCAAGTCTCAATATGTCGGGCTCCGTCAGTCCGGATCGGCCCATATCATCAAATCCCACGACAACGGTCGGTATCCTCCGGATATCCGCCGCGCCAGACATCACCGGTAGGTAGCCTTCCCCTGCCAGGCTCATCGTCTACAACTCGATCTTCTTGCCCCGGGGTACCATACCGGGCCCACCATGTACCCGAGACGGTTCATCCACTCCTCGAATCGGGTCTCGAAATCCATAAGAAAACATGAAATACTCATGGTGGACGACACATACATCACGAGAAAACCGCATCTTATTTTAAAAAGAGAAGAGGAGAGAGAGAGAAGGTTTTATATATTTTTGAGGTTTTCCCCAAAAATCCGGAAATCTCATAGAAATCCAAATCTCAAAATCATGAGTAACTGTATGATAAGTGTCGGCATATGCCCATAATACTGCATGATAACACGAAAATATGATTGCATGAATGTCTAAGTAATGAATGTCATGTCTTATACTTAACATCAGAGAGTGATCACAATATTACATCGGTTTAGTTGTTAACTGATTCTATCAATAAAAGATAATATGATCTAAAGTGTACGTGACATAGCAATTAACGATGATGATGTGTGTGAGCCGGCAAATAAGTGTGCGTGGAATATGCGCATCATTGGTAATGGTGCTGGTGTCCTAACAGGTAAAGGTTATACTGATTATAGCAACATATAAAAGACATGCACCATGATGATTACAGTATGAATGTAAATACAGACGTGCATTATCCGCTCCTCTGCGAGATACGAGTACAACTACCACTATGTGAGTCGAACCTAAACCAGTGTCCATCTAACATCCTAAGGAACTAAACCTAATAGACTAGTCAGTAAGAAACTAGAGTCTACCTAAGGTCTGAATCAATATCTCTAATAGTCGGCGATCCCGCCTCAACAGCGTCACGTACGTAGTACGGCTTCCTCGAATCAAGAGTGCGGATCAATCATCAAATCTAAGCCTCGTACGGTAAAATCCATCGTACGGCATCCCAATGTCGGGGTACGGTCAAGTATCTCCTAGGTGTCTCCTCATTCGTATAATGTCATATGTATCATATTGTGATTAAGTCATACTTATATGATATCGGCGTCAGGTCACACCAATATAGTGTCGTAATCAAGTTATACATATATCATATCGTAATCAGTCACAAGTTACAGTCCGGGTACTATTCTAGCGTCCCATGTACATCAATATCACCACCACTCTTTATAATTTATATATTCATGTTCATTATCTCATTCTCTAATGATCCGCTAACACTTTATTACGACTGTAGTCAAGAATCACGGCATCAAGCCCAGTTATACTGTTTCATCATACCTCGGATATCATATCACATCAATGAATCACCTATACGTGTTGTACATATATGTATATACCTATACCTAGTTCTATATATATATCCACATACAAGTACCCCATGTCGAGTTTCAGTGTGTGCGTGGGTGTGTTTCTATTTGAAACCTACGAACCTCTTCCAAGGTACTCATCCTCTGATATGGTTTTCCTAAATCGGTCTAGTCCTGCCTAGGGTCAATAGTAGGGTCCTACTAGGGTCACGTCTGGTTTCCTAATGTCAATAAGTACTATTCCTATTCTACGTTGTGGGGGTGCTAAACGCCATCCACCCGACTTCCCCCCGTAGATATGCATCTACTCACCTGGTCCATGTCTGCCGAAGACAGTGTCGCCATCCTCCTCCTCATCGCCCGCAGTCCACGTGGGGGTACCTAGACGCAAACATATAAATAGCATCGTAAACCGGAATCACATACAAAGTCGAAACGATGCAAGGAACAAACATAGGTTAAAACCTATGTCCCGCCCACGCAAAAGAACCAAATACCGCTCGATATCGGCGTACAAACTCCGATGGATCGAGATAACATCAACAAACAACTTGTAGTTTTAAAACACATTACTTATATTATAAAACATGATTTAATTCATCGAAACACAAAAATCGATCAAATCGTCCGTTTTCGAAAAACCCGAAAATGCCAATTTACCGTTTTTCATCGAAACTTGACATTTAAATAAAACCAATGGTCATAAAACTCATTAAATAGTATAACTAGACTATATAAACCACTGCTATATTTTTAGCACCCTAATTTATATTAGTTTGGAAATTCTAGTTTGCAAACTTGCCCGATTTCGGTATTTTTAAGCAAAACTTCATAATTTCACTTCCAAACTTGATTTTGCATAACTTAAATCGTTAGACCATTCCTTGAAACCTTAAGGATTTTCTAAAAACCTAACTTTAGTTTTAATTCCTCATTTTAAACTAATTAACAAAACCTAGTTTAATAACATAGCAATATTATGACAATTTTTAAGGTGGAAGCTAGAAATTGCAACTAGATTATATTTCACTCTCATTTAACATGTTAATCCACACACTAATTCCACAACTAATAATAAAACCCAAATTCTAATTTTATCTAACTTATTTACATGTTTTGTAAAAATCTAGTTTACAAAAATAACCTATTAAACAATTAAAATGCAACAACTATAAATTTTTGCTACAAGATTAGGTTAACCATTTCCTAGTATGTTAAACTAAAATTTTAGATCAAAACCTAAGAATCAAAACCCTAATAATAATTTAGTAACCATATTCTAGAAATTTAAATCTTGAAACAAAACCATAATTAAACATTTAGTTTGATTAGGTTGAAGTAAAATAGCAACAAATGAGACATGGGTTTAGAATTATACCACTAAAATTTGAGATTACACATGCTTCATGACCTCCATGATGGATCTCTTGCTTTCAAATTCCAAGCCAAATAGAAGCAAAGAAAATTAGATAAGGTTGAATGATGAATTTATGATAATTTGTATTGATTTTTCATGGATTTTTGATGAAAATTTGAGGTGAAAAGGAGGTGGAGAATTTGAGGGCTGCCAAGGTGAGGGCCGGCCACCATCTTGAGGGGAGGGAGAGAAAGAAATTGTGTAGCCAAATGTAGAAACTTCCTCCATTAAATTCCTTCTTTATGTCTTTTCAACCTTTATTCATTTCTTTTATTTAATTTCCAAAAATCTAATCTCTAGATTCTACTTGAAGACACAAGAGAAAGAGGGCAGCCAAGATCAGCCCAAAAAGTGTGAGGGGGTAAAAGAGAGTGTGGTTTTGTTTGGGAAAAGATAAAAGTTATACCGCACTTCATTTGCACTAATTTCACCGAAAAAAGCCTTTTTCTTCGATATTTTCTAATACCGGTTAACAACCCTATTTTAATTCAAAAACCACTTGTTAAAATTTTGTTTAATGTATTATGATGCACAAAATTTGTTTCAACTCATTCCGGTTTGTAATTTTTCCTAATTAAATTTATTAGTGACGGCTTAAAATAATATTAAAATAATTAATTTCGGAAAAATTTTCAGAAATTTTGAAATCTCACCAGTGGCTCAATAAACACCAAATACTAGCAATTACATAGCTAGAATATTTATATTTAATTTTAAAATAAAGATATTTGTATTTTGACTTTTTACAGAAAACCCCCTTATTTTCCCGATTTTCCGAAATTTCACCAGAACGATTTTCAAGGCGTTACAGTTTGAACGTCAACGACTAGGATTATTTGATCATGTTTTGCATGCGAGGCTATAGGTTTTAACTTATGAGCGAACCGTGTGCCGTATTGGTTTTCCGAACTCGATTTTTATAGCATTAGCGATTGTGTATTGATCTTGTAGGTACCTCCACGAGTACTTCGAACGAGGGAGAAGAGGATGGCGACATCGACTTCGGCAAGCAAGGATCTAGGTGAGTAGATATATATCTACTGGGGAAGTCGGGTGGATGGTGTATAGCACCCCCGCAGTTTCGTAGTACAGTGTACAATGTGTTATAGCTATATACTTATGTGTTATTATAGATGTGTATACGTAGCTAGAAATGCTTTAGGTGACTTTGGGTTGGTGTTAGCGTATTTAGAAATTAATGCTATAGTTTAGTGTTAGTCGCGAAACCCTAAAATAGTTGTTACACACGCGCACGCGCACACAAGCTTACATTTGCTTGTGCGTATATAGGGATATGTATATATATAAATACATATAGGTATGAGAGTATGTATATATATAAATCGGTATACATATACATGGATAATGAGGATAGTATATGATACTTGGAGATGAGTCGATGAGATTGGGCATGATACCATGAGATCGGTGATGTGATTTGGTTCGTATTATGAGATACGACATGATATTAAAGCGGGTCTTTAGGCGATGTGTTTTCATACACACACATATATTATGTTGAGGGTATCAGAGTGTACTAGACTGTAGATCAATACCCCTAATTCAGAATATGATGATAAGGATACCTCATGAATAATGAGATAAAAGTGATATTCGACCCGTACCCAGATTTGGGATGCCGTACGATGGATTTACCGTACGAGATATAATTATGATGATTGATCCGCACTCTTGACTCGAGGATGTCATATATATATATATATATATATATATATATATTATCGTATGCGATACTATAGAGGCGGGATCACCGACTACTAGATATATTTATCGACTCAGACTTAGGTGGTTTTCCTTACCCCTTTCGGCTAGTCTGTTAGTTTAGTCCTGTAGTTTACTTATAGATGTTAAACTAGACTCGAGTCATACCTATTTCAAACTAACGAATCGTGAGTATTTTAAAGACAAGACAAAAGATTCTACGGACATTGCAAAGGACACACCTTTTCATAAAAACACTCTAACCCTTATTTTTTAAACACCACGATTCATGTTATTTCAAATGGCAAAACCGTATGACGCATATATATTAATGTAGATTCTTTATTGTTGCATTTACTATTCATTTGCCATATATTCTAGTTGTTCATATCGCATTGCATGCTTATACTTGTGCTTTTATTGCTATTATGAAACCATGCTGTCGGGACACCAGCACCATTACCGATGATGCGTATGCCATACGTACACCTGCTTGCCGGCTCACACACATCATCATCGGTAATTGACATGTCATGTACACTTTAGAGAATATTATTTCATTGTTATCGCTTGCTAGCCGATAGTTTCGATATATCATTATTGTGCTAGTTTAGATGTTGCATTTATTACTGTGATTTTTCATGTATATTTATTTAAGTCCACGTTACCCACCCCGGTGCTTACGGGGAGGCGGAATAGGTAAAAAACGATTTTTTAACATAAGGTAACATGGACTAGATCTAGAGGATCTTTGCTAAACAAAAACTAACAAACTAACTACAAGTTTTAGCTACTCGATTAGAAGGTTATACCTAGGTCTTGAACTCCTTCTCTTCTTGTTGAGGTCTTCCTTCTTGCTTGCTCCTTGGAGTGGTGTAGACGGCTCCTCCTCCTCGTCTTCTCTTTGCCGAAGAAAGATCCACCCGAAGGGCTCTACCTTGAGCTCCTACCTCAACCAAGAGGTAACTAGAGTGCTTGGCTTGCTAAACCTAGAACCCTAGAATGAGTAGAGTGAAGTCTTGATGGTTTTATCTCACAAGCTCATGGTTCTCAACACATGAGAGATGAGAGCTTTGAGAGAGGAAGAGGATGAGCTAAAACATGAGAGAGAAAGAGCAAGAGAGAATGAGAATCAAATTTCTACAACCATGCTCACATATGAGATAATATGAAATAATAATAATAATAATAAAGATAATTGTGATAGTTAGTTTGGAATGACCATTATCATTTCACAATAAATGCATTTTGCTAGAAACAAGAAGCATCTTCCAAGTGAAATGATGATGGTCAAAAGGTCAACAAAAACCAACCGGTCAACCAAAGTCAAAAGGTCAACAAAAGTCAAATGGTCAACCTAACCATGGCACAATTATCCTTAATTAATATCATTAATCATATTTCTCATTCTCATTAGGGTTAAGAAAAAGTCAACTGTCAAAAACCCTAATGATATTCCTCTGCCTCGGTCAACTGTGCATACACACCCGCATCCGTGTTCCGTGGATTACGAATACAATGAGACAAAACCAATCCCAAAACAAATACTAGGATCTGGTTTAAACACCAAAGCCCGCAAGTAATAACTTCCCGGACACCAAACGTGCACAAGTGCGCCGTTGTGAACGAACCCCGTCGCAAAACCATGCGACCTTTACTCTGTTTTGCCCAAAGGCGAATAACCCTCTGTGTGGGACTCTAAAGACTCGACACTACGCTGGCAGTGGGTTTAACTACAGGCCGCAAGCGTTACTAGCTGTACGTAACGGTCCCCAGGTAAATGCCGATAAGAAGACCGATGAGGTGAACCCATCCGAACTCCTACTGAGCCTGAATGTGACAATCTCCGTACAGTCCAGTCTGTTCGTCTGAGAGTATTGCATGGGGGGCCTAGGGGGGCGGTAAACGTCAGTCCCCTAATAGCGGTACAAGTCGTGTCGGAGTGTAGCCCAGAACACCTTGAGATAACACTGGAAACACTACCAGTATATCTCGCTTGCCCTGGCCAGGGACTTCGTGTAATGGCTCTCCTAGACACAGCGCGATATCAAGCCCCAATACCAGGAGAGACAAATCCTGTCTAACCGTCACTGCCTCCAAGTGCTTCGGGACTGCACCCAACTACTAGCTGTTTGCATGACTCATTTGAGCCGTGGTAGGGTAGAAATCTAAGAACAGTGGGAACACACTCGAGGCGAAGTGACAGTATCAATTCAACGGACTAAGCTGTACTCATGTCACCTGGGAACTGATAACTGACGATAGGCATAATACCAACCAACAGTTCCCAGCGAGTCATGTCCAGTGTACTCGTAACCTAACGAGCACCTGCATACTATATCCAGTACGACGTACTGATGGCTGTGGGACAGACCATCTCCCCTCCTGGGATGAGAAGCGTATACACTAGTCTACTCTGGAGTATCAATGCCCTGTCTCGATAATCCTACGACTAGGGACCTGTATAAGGATGTGCTTGTAGATTACTGAGCCCCCACTAGTGTGACTGCCATCACAACGCTGGTAATCAAGAAAAGGCCATGTACTGGCGTATGGAAGACCTATTATCTAGGGCATATACACTAACAATCTCCCACTTGCACTAAGGCCATGTACTGGCGTATCAAAGACCTATCATCTCGATCAGCCGCTCAAACTGAGTCTGGGGTATGGCCTTCGTGAATGGATCTACAGTGTTATCTTCTATAGCAACCCTCCGAACCTCGATCTCCCGGCGATCCACGATCTCCCTGATCAGGTGATACCGCCTCAAGATGTGTCTGGACTTCTTATGGGACCTGGGTTCCTTTGCTAAAGTTATAGCCCCGTTGTTGTCACAATACAGAGGTATTGGATCAACAATGGACGGAACCACCTGAAGTTCTGTCAAGAACTTCCTCATCCAGACTGCTTCTTTTGCGGCATCTGATGCTACGATATATTCCGTTTCCATCGTCGAGTCAGCAACGGTTTCCTGTTTAGAACTCTTCCAACACACCGCCCATCCATTGAGGGTAAAGACATAACCTGACATGGATTAAGGGTCATCCTTGTCACTCTGGAAGCTGGAGTCAGCAAAGGCCTCCATCTGGAGGTCTTTTCCGCCGTAAACCAAAACATATCCTTAGTCCTTCTCAGGTACTTCAGAATGTTCTTTACCGCTATCCTGTGCTTCTCCCCAGGGTTAGACTGATACCAGCTTACCACACTCAGTGCATAAGCTACATCTGGTCTGGTACACAACATCGCATACATTATAGAGCCTACGGCAGAGGCGTAGGGTATAATAGACATGCGATCCTTTTCCAAATCAGTCTTGGGAGACATCTCTCTGGAGAGGGTGATCCCGTGACAAGCCGGTAAATTACCGTGCTTGGAATCTTCCATACCGAATCTTTTCAGTATGGTGTCGATGTACATGGACTGTGAAAGTCCTAATATCTTCTTGGACCTATCACGATGGATCCGAATCCCCAGAATGTAAGAGGCATCACCTAGGTCTTTCATGGAGAACCTGTGTGACAAGAACCCTTTGACAGATTGTAGCATAGGAATGTCATTTCTTAACAAGAGAATGTCATCCACGTATAAAACGAGGAATACGACAGTTCGTGCTACAATTTTACTATAAATACATGGTTCATCTGTATTTTTGATAAAGCCAAATTCTTTGACCATTTCATCAAAACAGATGTTCCAACTCCGCGATGCCTGCTTCAGTCCATAAATGGACTTAAGCAACTTGCACACCTTTCCGCTGCTCCCACTCTGAATGAAACCCTCTGGCTGGTCCTTATAGACACACTCCTATAAATTTCCATTTAGAAAAGCGGTCTTTACGTCCATCTGCCAAATCTAATAATCGTGGAAGGCAACAATGGCAAGAAGGATCCGAATGGATTTGAGCATAGCCACTGGAGAAAAGGTTTCATCATAGTCCAATCCAGGTCTTTGACGAAAACCCTTTGCAACAATTCAAGCCTTATAGGTCTCAACCTGTCCATCTACACCAATCTTCCTTTTGAAGATCCATTTGTAGACTACGGGTTTTACCCCTTCTGGAGCAACGTCCAAAGTCCATACTTTGTTGGTGTACATGGACTCCATTTCGGTCCGCATTGCATCCAGCCATTTTACCGAGTCAGTGCTCTGAATGTCCTGCTGGAAGCTAGTCGGCTCATCATTATCAATGATGCAATCCTCTCTATCCCCGTCTATGAGAAAACCGTAGTATCTCTCGGGCGGATGAGACTGCCTACTATTCCTGCGGAGTGGCGCAGGAATGTCCTGTTCTTTCGAACCCTGTGGTTCTACTAAGCTTTCAGTAATAGCTTGTGGTTCTGGAATTTCTTCCACTTCTATTGCGCTCCCACTTATCTGATTTCCAAAAATTCAGTTTCCAAGAAGAAGGCATGACGAGAAACAAAAACCTTTTGTTCCTCTGCGTAATAGAAGAAATATCCCTTGGAGTTCTTTGGATATCCCACAAACTTGCACTGTACCGAGCGTGCCTCGAGTTTGTCCGTATGCTGCTTTTTGACAAAATCCGGACATCCCCATGTCTTAATGTGATTAAGATAGGGTTTCTTCCTACTCCACATCTTATATAGTGTGGTAGGCACTGTCTTAGTTGGAACTCGGTTCAAAAGATATGCAGCTGATTCTAGTGCATATCCCCAGAAAGATCGCGGCAACTCAGCGTTACTCATCATGGAACGTACCATATCCAATAGGGTCCGGTTCCGTCTCTCTGATACACCATTATGTTGTGGGGTGTATGGAGGAGTAAGTTGAGAGAGAATTCCATTCTCTTTTATGTAATCTAGGAACTCGACACTTAAGTATTCACCACCTCGATCAGATCTCAATGTCTTGAAACTTTTGCCTGTTTGTTTTTCTACTTCATTCTTGTATTCCTGGAATTTTTCAAAGGCTTCAGATTTATGCTTCATTAAGAAGACATATCCGTACCTTGAAAAATCATCCGTAAAAGTAATGAAGTAAGAATAACCACTTCGCGCATGTGTAGACATTGGACCGCATACATCGCTGTGTACGAGTCCCAAGAGCTCGCCCGCTCTTACTCCGTGTCCAGTGAATGGAGTCTTTGTCATCTTTCCTTTGAGACATGATTGACAAGTTGCATATGATTGATATTCGAACGGATCCAAATATCCTTCTTTATGCAACTTAGTTAACTTTGTCTTATTGATGTGACCTAGTCTACAATGCCATAAAAAAGCATGATTTATTTCTGGAGACTTTCTTTTGTGTGTATTCTGGACATTGAAAATCTGTGGTTGGTTCAATACGTATATACCGTTGCTTAATGACCCAATCAGAACATGATTAAGGTGATTTTTTACAACATTGCTTACAAATGCAAAATCATAACCTTCTTTAGACATTAAAGATAAAGATATGATATTACAAGTCGCACTGGGTACAAAATAACAGTCACGCAAAACCAAAACATGTCCATCTGACAATCCCAAGTGATAGTCCCCCACGGACTCAGCATCCATGCTAACTCCGTTTGCAACTTTGAGGGTCATATCACCTGCCTTTAAAACCCTACGCTTTCTCTGTGCATGCAAAGAATTACAGATATGAGATCTTGATCCGGTATCCAATACCCAGGAAGTAGAGTTTATTGATACACAGTTTTCAATAACATACACACCTGAAGCCGAAGCCACAACTTGCTTCGGGTCCTGGTTCTTGGCCTTCCAAGCCCTGCAATCTTTCTTCCAGTGTCCTTTGTTATGACAATAAAAGCACTCTTCTTTCCCCACAAGCTGTCCCGCAACCTTTGCTACTTTTGCCTTTCCCTTGGCTTCCACTTTACTAACACCGCCCCTTGGTTTGGTCGGGGCCTTCTTCCTCTTTTCTTTGGCTTTCGCCTTGGACCTAGAAGAGGAAGCTCCTCCAACAAACAAAGTGGATGTTTCCCTTACTTTCTGTAGGGTGCCTTCTGCACTCCTCAACATGTTGAGGAGTTCCGGAAGTTCAACTTCTTTTCCTTGCATGTTGAAGTTCAGGATAAACTGGGCATAAGTGGAAGGAAGGGACTGGAGAATCAAGTCAGTGTAGAGCTCATTCTCTAACGTGGTCCCGAGGTCCGCGAGCTCTTCAATGTAGCCAATCATCTTAAGCACGTGTTCCGCTACAGATGATCCGACGGCCAATCTCGCCGAAAATAACTTTTTCGAGACTTCGTATCTGGCGATACGGGATTTTTCTCCATACAGATCCTTTGTGTGGAGAAATATGGATTCAAGATCCATATCCTCGTGCCCCTTCTGATGTTCATTGTCCATAGAGGCAAGCATGAGGCACTTGGCCTTCGCACAATCAATCTCCCAGGTCTTACCGATTTCTTTCTCCGCGACGCTGGATTGAGGACCTAGGACAGGAGGAGCTTTGGTGGTAAGGAGATACCCCAACTTGTCATAAGTGATTGCCATTTTGACATTCCTGAGCTAATCTTTGTAGTTTGGCCCTGTCAGTATATTTTTATCTAGTAATAACTTAAGGCCGGTCATGATGTTTGGTCGCTGCAATTAGGAGAGAGAGAAGAAACACTTTAGCATGATGCTCTTGCAAGTTTAGAGTGGTTTTTAGTTTGTCTAAACAGGATGGCTCCCACCGTTTCTCGAATCCTTCCTCAAACCATAAAAGAAGAATTAGTCGGGATCAATCTCACCGTACAATACTTGCTTAACCGTTCAGCCAGGCCAGTGTTGGTACTTCGAGGGATTTTTTACGACGCTTTCGCGAGGTTCCTTAATTAAATAACCTCTTTTTCCTGTGGGCATAGCCCCGCTATCACCTTTCTAGACACCTACTTGGTTTATAGCATTGATCGTTAAGTGAGAAAGTTTCCCGAAGAGTAGCATATACTCACAGTAGGATCGGGATCCAAATATGTGATAAAGTTGAAGGAATCCTACTAAAATCATCACACTCCAAATGGTATGTAGTACTAGCAAGTTTTAGTTTCTTTAGAAACTCCCGATGTGGATTTTTGCCCCATGCTCTTATGACCTTGACTTTGGCCGACAAATCATAAGTCACATGACAAGTTCTACCCGTCATTTTCCAGGTTAATTTGAACCCACCCGTACCTACCTTTGACTTTGGCCAACAAAGCAGTACGACTGTCCCAAACTAACGCATCTATCTATGCTACATATGAATATCCAATAGCTACCAATCACTATGCCTTGACTTTGGCCAACAAACACAACTTGAATACTATTGACTATCCATATGAAATGACGGAGGGCTACGAATGGTTTTGGCGAAACCGTGAACGTAGTGAACTTGATATAATCGGAGGAACGTGATAGCTTTTAAAAGGAGTGGTTCAAGCTCCGGGTTTTAAAAGTTTTCTGTTTTGAAAAGAAACCGATTGTTTTTGAAATTGTTCCAACGATTTAACTTTGGATTATTTTCTTGCATTAATTTAATGTGTCCCATCAATTAATCTGACCATTGCAGAAAACAACGAAAATATGACGTACGCTTATGCCATCCGCATTCGCCACGGGGCCCGTCATCACCCGTTAGGTTACTTAACTAACGATAGAGCGGGAGCTGGACTAGCGCGGATGCAAAACATAAGCAACGCCTACTAGATATCATATATAGATATATACATTTGTCAGATGCAATGATAGCCATTCCAGATCACAGATGAACACATTGGATATGCTAGGAATCCGCGTTTCGTTCGAGCTTGCAACGAAAGACGGAATACACGGTCGCGATAAATAGCCAAACCCCACCCTAGACCCCTACGGGTGCGGCAAACTACCCGCCAAGTATCCGAAGTGAAGCAACCTCCCTCAACAACGTGAGTAGGCCACTCGGCACTTCAAAGTACCCGGTAGTTTGTGCACCCCACCTTGGGTCTATCCTAGGAGCAAAAACAGTAAAAGAAATAATATACAATGGCGGCTACAACCTCATCCCGGATGTGCGGCCATAAAAAATAATATTACATCAATTTACATATTATATCAAATGAAAGATAAAGAAACTCTCATCTCACAAACCCCAGCTATTCATCCGCGACAATCCAACAAGTTCATATACACAATCCAACATTACAGATCACAGATATGCACAACCCCCACTAATCGACGTATAGCGATTAGTCGACGTTCAGTGCATATATCACATTACAGATATAACCAATTACACAAAGTTTGTAGAACTTCGATCAAAATACCAATTTGTAACTACCCCAAACAAAACATTGTTCTATGGATAATCTGGGCAGAAACAAAGCATCTTAAAAATCCCAAAACATCATACTGAACAAACTGCAAGAAATCCGAGTCGTGACCGAGTCAACTCGGCCGCGAATCCGCTGCGAAACGCTTGGTTTCGCCGCGCTTCCGCGATGCTTTGATCGAGTCATGTGCTCGTTTTTCTTGGTTGTTCCTAAAATACCCTGCATGGATTTTTAAGGTGTGTAGAAATATTTTTAGGGCGGTTTTAAAAATCGGCAGAAAGTATAGGATTTTGATGTTTTTTGCGATTTTTTTTCGGATCGAAGTTCAAAACACTTTGCTAACATGCTAGTTGTAGTTTAGCTAGGTTCTGATACCACTGTATGTCTACGTTACCCACCCCGGTGCTTACGGGGAGGCGTAATAGGTAAAAACGATTTTTTAACACATGGTAACATGGACTAGAACTAGAGGATCTTTGCTAAACAAAAATTAACAAACTAACTACAAGTTTTAGCTACTCGGTTAGAAGGTTATACCTAGGTCTTGAACTTCTTCTCTTCTTGTTGAGGTCCTCCTTCTTACTTGCTCCTTGGAGTGGTGTAGACGGCTCCTCCTCGTCGTCTTCTCTTTGCCGAAGAATGATCCACCCGAAGGCCTCTACCTTGAGCTTCTACCTCAACCAAGAGGTAACTAGAGTGCTTGACTTGTTAAACCTAGAACCCTAGAATGAGTAGAGTGAAGTCTTGATGGTTTTAACTCACAAGCTCATGGTTCTCAACACATGAGAGATGAGAGCTTTGAGAGAGGAAGAGGATGAGCTAAAACATGAGAGAGAAAGAGCACGAGAGAGTGAGAATCAAATTTCTACAACCATGCTCACATATGAGATAATATGAAATAATAATAATAAAGATAGTTGTGATGGTTAGTTTGGAATGACCATTATAATTTCACAATAAATGCATTTTGCAAGAAACAAGAAGCATCTTGCAAGTGAAATGATGATGGTCAAAAGGTCAACAAAAGTCAACCGGTCAACCAAAGTCAAAAGGTCAACAAAAGTCAAATGGTCAACCTAACAATGGCACAATTATCCTTAATTAATATCATTAATCATATTTCTCATTCTCATTAGGGTTAAGAAAAGTCAACTGTCAAAAACCCTAATGAGATTCCTCTGTCTCTGTCAATTGTGCTTACACACCCGCATCCGTGTTCCTAGGAACACGAATACAATGAGACAAAACCAATCCCAAAACAAATACTAGGATCTGGCTTAAACCAAAGCTCGCTTGTAATAACTGCCCGGACACCAAACGTGCACAAGTGCGCGGATGTAAACGAATCCCGTCGCAAAACCATGCGACCTCTACTCTGTTTTGCCAAAAGGCGAATAGCCCTCTGTGTGGGACTCTGAAGACTCGACACTACGCTGGAAGTGGGTTTAACCACAGGCCGCAAGTGGTACTAGCTGTACGTAACAGTCCCCAGATAGATACCGATAAGAAGACCGATGAGGTGAACCCATCCGAACTCCTTCTGAGCCTGAATGTGACAATCTCCGTACAGTCCGGTCTCTTCGTCTGAGAGTATCGCATTGCGGGCCTAGGGGCGGTAAACGTCAGTCCCCTAACAGCGGTACAAGTTGTGTCGGAGTGTAGCCCAGAACACCCTGAGATAACACTGGAAACGCTACCAGTATATCTCGCTTGTCCTGGCCAGGGATTTCGTGTAATGGCTCTCCTAGACACAGCGCGATATCAACCCCCAATACCGGGAGAGACGAATCCTGTCTAACCGTCACTGCCTCCAAGTGCTTCGGGTCTGCACCCAACTGCTACCTGTTTGAACGACTCATTTGAGCCGTGGTAGGGTAGCAATCTAAGAACAGTGGGAACACACTCGAGGCGAAGTGACAGTGTCAAGTCAACGGACTAAGCTGTACTCATGTCACCTGGGAACTGATAACTGACGATAGGCATAATACCAACCAACATTTCCCAGTGAGTCCTGTCCAGTGTACTCGTAACCTAACTTGCACCTGCATACTATCTCTAGTACGACGTACTGATGGCTGTGGGACCGACCATCTCCCCTCCTGGGATGAGAAGCGTATACACTAGTCTACTCTGGAGTATCGATGCCCTGTCTCGATAATCCTATGACTAGGGACCTGTATAAAGATATGCTTGTAGATTACCCAGCCCCCACTAGTGTGACTGCCATCACAACACTGGTAATCAAGCAAAGATCCTAAGGGCTCCACTAATAAGTATAGGCGATATGCTAAAAGAAACACATGCACATATTAAAGTAGAAACAAACCAAGTAGCATACTACCATTTTGAACAAGATTGTCTATACAACAGTGAATATCCTAAGCTTCCATTAAGTAATATACAAACTAGTATGATACAGTAATGGCCTCTAGAGCATATACACTAACAATTTATATATTCATTTGCCATGATATTATAGGCCAGTCCAGATTGCCGGAGCCCAGTATTTATTGTTATTGACCCTTTATTTTGGGATTTCGGATTTTCCATGAGATTTTTGGAATTGGAGAAACTGCCAAGATTTATTAAACTCATTTTTATTTCAAAAGACAAAAAGTGCAGTTTTCTCATGATATGAATTGAGATATGTCTACCATGAGTTTTCTCGGCTCTTGAGCGATATCAAACGCCCGATTCGAGGAGGAGGAACCGTCTATGGGTGCATGGTGGACCCGGTACAGTACCCAGGGGCAAGATGATCGCAGATGATGGTTTGAGCCTGGCAGGGGAGCACTACCGACCAGTGATTTTATTGTGACTCGACGGATATCCGGAGGATACCGATCGGAGTATAGGCCAATCCGGATTTCCGTAGCCTGAGGTTTTGAGATTTGATGTTATGGGCCAATCCGGATAGCCGGAGCCCTAGATTTTGAGATTTGAGGATACAGGCCAGTCCGGATTGCCGGAGCCTGAGATATTGAAATATTGGGATATATGTTTTGTGTCGATGCTTGACCCTGATTCTATGTTGATTTCATTGATAATACCTCGATTTATATATTTACAGAAATCTCACTATATAAAGAAAACAGTTTTCTCATTCATGATATATTATGTTTTCATTTAATGCATTCATACCTCATATTTATGATATGTTGCTACCTGAGGCACTGACACGAGCACTTGGTATTACACTTATGTATAGATGTTTACCCACGCCATTATTAGATGCTTCAGGCTTTATTATTTTGAGGATATATATACTATCGTATGACCTAGGATTGAGTCATACATACGATTTCTGCTCGGTGGGGTTTTCTACTCACGAGTTGGCAACTCACCCCCGTTGTGCCACAGTTTCTTGCTGGTTTTGCCGTACAGGTTTCCTTGGCGGCTTTGCTGGCACATTGCTTATTTCCGGGTGATTTTTTTGGTAGGTGGGTTCACTCACATCATGACCACCCTTGTATTTATTTACATTATTGTATCTAGTAAACTCCATCAACTAGACTGTATTATTTGATAGCCTTAGAAGACCAGATGTATATTCTTTCGACCTCAGAGTTACGTGCTTGTATTATTATGGTTTTTCTATGGTTTCTTTCCAAGTTTTGATCCTCGCCCTTCGGCGTTGTATATTATATTGCATTGCGTGGTTGTGTCCGCCAATTGGCGAAGAGCTAGCTTCCGCTTCGGGATGCCTTTATATTATGCATGTTTGTACCCGATTGGGGCCAGTATTTACAAAGGAAATTCTGCCGAAATTTTCAGAAAAGACTTGATGTTTTAAAAATGTTTACTACGACTTTCAAAGTGATGTAAGTCTATGTTACCCACCCCGGTACTTACGGGGTGGCGGAAAGAGTAAAAATCAAATTTTTATCACAAGGAAACATAGACTAACCATGAAGGATCTTTGCTAAACAAAAACTAACAAACATACAAGAAGCTTTAACTACTAGGTTAAGAGATTATACCAAAAGCTTGAACTCCTTCTCTTCTTGAGTTGCTTCCTTTTTCCGTGAGCTCCTTTGAGTGGTGTAGACGGCTCCTACTCCTCGTCTTCTCTTTGCCAAAGAAAGATCCACCCGAAGGCCTCTACCTTGAGTCCTACCTTAACAATGAAGTAACTAGAGTGCTTGGCTTGCTACACTAAGAACCTTAGAGTGAGTAGAGAGTTATTTTGGTGGTTTAGTCTTAAAAACTTATGATCTTCAACACATGAAACACTTAAGCTTTGAGAGAGGAAGAGGGAGAGCTAACTATGAGAGAGAAAGATATTGAGAGAATGAAATGAAACTTGCTCTCATATGATAAATATATGATAATAATAATAATAATTAAGTAAATTGTGATGGTGAATTGATTTGACCATTATCATTTCATATTTAATGCTAAGCATGCTTCAAGAAGCATCTTAACAAAAAACAAAAAGAAAAATATCTAGGTCAAAGTAAGTCAACAAGTCAAATAGTCAAACTAATTCTAACCATGATACAATTTATACTTAATTAATATTATTAATCATATTACTCATTCTCATTAGAGTTTTGATCAAGTCAATGGTCAAAAAGCCTAATGAGGTGTCTCCCTCTCCGCCTCAGTAGCCTGTACGTACCCGCATTCATGTTCCAAAGAAACACGAATACAATGAGACTAGACCAATCCCAAAATAAATACTAGGATCTGGCTTAAACCAAAGCCCACGAGTATCAACTGCCCGGACACCAAACGTGCACAAGTGCGCGTATGTGAACGAACCCCGTCGTAAAACCATACGACCTCTACTACGTTTTGCCTAAAGGTGAACAACCCTCTGTGTGGGACTCTAAAGACTCAAAACTATGCTGGCAGTGGGTTTAACCATAGGCCGCAAGTGGGACTAGCTGTACGTAACGGGACCCAGGTAGATGCCGATAAGAAGACCGATGAGGTGAACCCATCCGAACCCCTACTGAGCCTGAATGTGACAATATCCGTACAGTCTGGTCTGTTCGTCTAAGAGTATCGCATGTCGGGCCTAGGGGGCGGTAAACGTCATACCCCTAATAGAGGTACACGTCGTGTCGGAGTGTAGCCCAGAATACCCCGAGAAAATACTGGAAACACTACCAGTAAATCTCACTTGCCCTGGCCAGGGACTATGTGTAATGGCTCTCCTAGACACAGCGCGATATCAACCCCAAATACCGGGAGAGACGAATCCTGTCTAACTGTCACTGCCTCCAAGTGGTTCGGGACTGCACCTAACTACTACCTGTTTTCACGACTCAATAAAGCCGTGGTAGGGAAGTAATCTAAGAACAGTGGGAACACACTCGATGCGAAGTGACAATATCAATTCAACGGACTAAGCTGTACTCATGTCACCTGGGAACTGTTATCTGACGATAGGTATAATACCAACCAAAAGTTCCCGACGAGTCCTGTCCAGTGTACTCATAACCTAACGAGCACCTGCATACTATCTCCAGTACGACGTACTGATGGCTGTGGGGAAGACCACCTCCCCTCCTGGGATGAGAAGAATATACACTAGTCTATTCTGGAGTATCGATGCCCTGTCTCGATAATCCTACGACCTGGGTGTTGGATGTAGTGCTCTCAAAGTCAATTATTGGATCGCAGGTACGTGATTGCAATTATTGAGGGAGGACCTATACCGGTAGGACAGTCTTACTCAAGATGATAGTATGCTATCCGGTTTGCCTTTATCAGTCGTGTACAGCTTTAGGTGACATGATCACTATTACACGTTGATAGAGCCCTTAGGATCCTGCTTGACTATCAATAGTATGATGGCGATCATATATGTGAGAGTTGGGTAGTCTATAAGAACATCCTTAAAAGTGGTCCCTAGTCGTGGGAGTTTCGAGACAGGGCATCGATACTCCGGAGTAGACTAGTGTATACAGTCGAGACCCCGACGAGGGGCGGTGGCCGGTCTCACAAGCCACTGGTGTCAGTTGGATCACCTCAGAAGTATACAGGTGCTTATTGGGTTATAAGTACACCGGACATGACTCGCCGGGAATCTGCTAGTTGGTAATATACCAAGCGTCAGATAGCAGTTCCCTGGTAACATGTGTAGTGGTTAGTTCATCGACCTAAGGTCGTCATTTGTCTCGTGTGAGTTCCCACTGTGCTTTGATTATTACCCTACCACGGTTCATAGGAGTCGTGCAAACAGGTTTTTTTGGGTACAGTCCCGAGCCACAAGGAGGCAAGTGAGCGGATCGGCAGGGGATTCGTCTCTCCCGGTATTGGGGGTGAGATCGCGCTGTGTCTAGAAGAGCCATTACACAAAACCCTTGGCCGAGGCAGGAGATTTTCTGGTAGGTACTCCAGTAGTATCTCAGGGTGTTCTGGGCTACACTCCGACATGACTTATACCGCTATTGGGGGTCTGACGTTACCAGCCCCCTAGGCCCGATATGCGATACTCATAGACGAACGGACCGGACTGTATGTATATTGTCACTGTTAGGCTCAGTAAGGTTCCAGGATGAGTTCGCTCATCGGCTTCCCTTGAGGTCAGTACATGGGCAGCCGTTACGCACAGCTAGTGCCGCTGACGTGCTTGTGGTTAAACCCACTGCCAGGGTACTAACGAGTCTTTAGAGTCCTCCACAGATAGTTTCCCAAGTTTCGGGCGAAACGTTGTAGAGGCCGTATGGTTTTATGGCAGGGTTCGAAAAATGCACGTGCACTTGTGCACGTGTCATATTTCGGACAGATAATACTGGTGGGCTTTGGTTTAAGCCGGATCCATGTATTATATTGAGTCGGAATATTTTAGTCTCTCGTATTCGTATTCGGTCGGAATACGGATACATGTATGTATATACAGGTGAGGGGTATTTTCGTAATCCGTTACGAGAATATTTTAGAAGATGCATTTCTTTTGGTTAATCATTTTGGTTTAAATGGTTAATAGGAATTTAGAAAGGGTGATTTATTTGGATGACACATTTATTCCAGCATGTTCATTAGTGACTCATGCTAATGAGTCACTAAGTGAGTCATGAAGAATTAATGGTGTTTTGTTTTGGGTTTGGATATTTGAGGAGATATTTTTCGTTAGATATTTTCTTTGTTCTTTGATAAATAAACCTCATATATCTATTCACAAAAGGATGAAGAAAATAAGAGAGAAGTTCATTATGCTTGATTTTCTTTTGCTCTCTTGATTTTCTTGAGTTCACCATTTCCAAACCCTAGCATCTTCTTCAACCTCCATCCTAACCCTCTCATGCGATGAGAACCCTAGGGTGTATGAGACAAAGTATTCTACTCGTTCTCTACTTCATCTTGATCATCTCTTTTAGTATACTTGATGACCGAGTTGCCTCGGTATAAAGGCGGGAGCCCGTTTAAAGATCCGTAGATGTGGTGCCACCTCGACGAGGAGCAAAGAGATCGGAGTTGCCGCGAGGAGCGTGGGATGATGGCTAAAGACCGAAGGACTCGGATCGATCGGTATAGCCTTTTTACCTCTTTACAGTTTGTTAGTTTAGCATTAATGGCAAGATCCGGGTTATAGTATGTGATAGCGCCAGTTATAAAAGTTTTTGTTCCGCGTTTGGCGTCAGAATGACGGCCGGGGCGCTACCGTAGACTTACATGGTATCAGAGCCACGCCATTAACCTTTACTAACTTGTTCTAATGCGTTTAAAACATCGATCGAACGAAATTTCCAAAACCGCGATTTTCAGGCTAATGTTTCTGTCGATTTTTTAAACAGGTCTAAAAATTATTTTGAGCATCTCAGAAAATCGAGCAGGCTTTTTTAAGACCACAGTAGAAATTTCGGCCAATGATTCAACCATACTGCCGCGGAACCGCCGCGCAAGCCCTGGTTTGGCCACGGTTCTGCCACAGTCTTGGTGCTTCACTGTACCATATTTCTTCTGGCTGTCTTCAATGTAAAATTGTGGTTTCTGGAATATTTTGTTTGGGCCTAGATTTTGTTAGTGTACTGTAGATGTACATGGGGCCCACTTCAAGAAGTTTTGTCGATCGGAATTTTAAACTTGTTAGTTTACAGTACTTACATTATATCTCCGACCATGAATGTCATTCGAGCGGTAAATTGCGTCTAATTGCTATAGTTCTTTTAGACGGGTTTGCGAATGTGACATTCGCGTTGATGTTCTGTGTTGTGCTGTGATGTTGCGGATTTGTCGTGGTGGATAGCAGTGTGCAATGGTAGTGCAGTTTGAATTTATTTGTACATTTGTTATTGCGGGGCGAGCGTCGAACATGTGGATTGCCGTCACTGCCTGTTTGTATAATATTCTTTTGGGGCACGACCGGGCTGAGGTCGATGTACCCGTTGTACATATTTTTCATTTCTGTACAAGGTTTACCCCGCGACGGAGTGCACGGATAGCCGGGTTCTGGAGGGCAACGGGTCCACATCTCATGGCTTTGAGAGGCAGAGGGGCCTCACTCTAGAATTGGCAGACTATTCGCCGCAATCGTAGGGGGTACAGGTTGACCCAAGGAGGGGTGCTCAAGTTACCGGATTCCGTAAAGTGCAGGGTGGTCCATTCACTTTGCTGTAGGGGCTGCCTCGCTTCAGGTTTTGGCGGGTAAATTGCCGCACCCGTATGGGTCTAGGTTTCGTTGCACAGGCTATCCACACGACCAGGGGAACGTCGGGTTTCAGCAGCGGCTCTGTGAAACCCGGGGATCCCAGATTATCTGTATTGTTCTGTGATGCTTATTACTTTTCTGTAATATTGCATTTATCACGCCTGGAGCAATTATTGTATATTGGTATATATACTAGTAGATGTTGTATATGTTTTAGACCCGCGCTAGTCCAGTCCCCGCTCTGTCGTTAGTTAAGTAACCTAACGAGTGATGACGGGACCCAATGACGAATGCGGATGGAATATACGTACATTTTATTTTCATTCTTTTCTGGTGTGATTAATTGATGGGGCTGCGTTGATTTTGATCAATGCATAGAAAACAAATCTGTTTGGACGTTGTTGGAACAGTTTTAAAAAGTGTTATTACAAGGACGTTTTCTTTTGTTTTGCATAGTGGTATTCAGTTGGAATATCCTGCACCTCATTCGACGAGGCAAGGGCCGAGATCCCTTCACCGGGAGTGACCCCTTGGGCAGAAGTTTGCGTCAGGGTAATAACTTCACTATAGTCGATTACATGTTGTTATGTATCGCGGTATTCAGTTGGAATATCCTGCACCTCATTCCATAAGGAAAGAGCCGAGATCCCTTCACCGGGAGTGACCTCATTAGCGAAGGTTTTCGCCACTATATTTTTATAAAAAGCTATCAAGTTCCGTCAACGAGATCAAGTTCATTACGTTAATGGTTTTTCGCCAAAAACCAGCCGTAGCCCTCCGTCGTTTCAGACGGTAGCACGTAGTATTCATGCTATGTTTGTTGGCCTTCGTCAAGGCATAGTGGATGGTAGCTGCTTGTTACTTTTCTGTTGCATAGATAGATGAGTTGGTTTGGGACAGTCGTATTACCTTGTTGGCCTTCGTCAAGGGTATGTACGGGTGGGTTCGAATTAACAAGATAATGACGGGTAGAACTTGACATGTGACTTATGATTTGTTGGCCTTCGTCAAGGTTATAAGAACATGGGGTAAAAATCATATCGGGAGTTTCTAAAAAAACTGAAACTTGCCAGGCATGCGTATACCTTCTGGAGTGTGATAACGTGAGTGGATACCTTCACGTTATCATGCGATGAGAGTTGGATCCCGATTTCCACTGATGAGTTGGTTTACTCTTCGGGTGATCCCGATTGATTCATCTTTCAGGTTTGGAAAAGAGTTTGACAGTATAATGGGAGGTTTCCTGATTAGATAAAGTAATAACCATTCTGATCTATATTAGAGTGCACGCAGAGTGTTTCTTTTCTCTCTCTCTCTTTGGCAGCGACCTTTGACCGACCCTAGACTATGACTAAGTGACCAAGTTGACCGATCCTTCTTAAAATACTGGCTTTTGGATTGTCTAAGTTGCATAAGTCATTGCCTCTCCTTCTTTTACCCTTTGAATTTCTCAGAACACCTCATATTACTACGAACATCCACTTCCATTGGATAAATCCATCGTATGGTTATATACGAACTCGAAGGGACTTCTTCGAGGATGGATTTAGCTTCAGGAGAAATTGAATTGGTTTATTCGGTTGTCTTTTATCATCACCTTCTCTCAGGTTGCGAGGGCTCCTTAGTTTAGGTGAGTACACCTATTACGCTTATTGGATAGTCTTCTTCCAAAGCATAGACAGGTGCCGAAAGGTAGGGAAGGAAGAAAACCAATTAGCCTAAGTAGGGTGTACAGAAGGTAATAAGTAAAGACAAAATAAAGAGATAAGAAAGAGGGAAAAGTACATTGCGACGCTATCCTTCACGACCAAACAACGTACTTCATCGCCACTCCTATTTCACCTTTGCTTTTTTCCCCAGTTCGGGAGAAATAGAATAAGGTATTATTCAGTTGTCTTTTATCATCACCTTCTCTCAAGTTGCGAGTACTCCTTGGTTTAGGAGAGTACACCTGTTATGCTTACTGGATAGTCTTCTTCCAAACCATAGGCTGGTGCCGAACGGTAGGGAAGGAAGAAAACCACTTAGCCTAAAGGGGTGTACAGAAGGTAATGAATAAAGACAAATAAAGGGATTTGGAGAGATGGCAAAGAAATATACGGTTACAGTCATGAATTGGATTTTGGAAGAGGCATTACTAGGAATACCAGGATACCCCTACGAAACATTTTCATGTTTCTGTTTCACTGTGCATTATTAAAAGGAAAACTGATTTCCCGATTAGATACTTACTCCAGGGTATGTATTTACCAGGTATGATTCTCACATCTGTATGGTTTTACAGATGATGAGTGGGAGTAAGTTATTGGGAATAAGGTGATCGTCCTCATTATATCGGAATTCGTTGTAATTGGTGATATTTGAGGAAGTCGCCTGGGTTTTTGCCGGAAGGCATGTATTTGGTTTTGAGTATCCGTTGTTGTGCACCAATTTCAAAATGATATATCTGTACGTTTATTTTTATAAAGTGAGATATAACTTTTTGAAATTATGTCCATGACATTTACCTATATCAGTTGACGATTGGGTAACGAGCATTGAACAACGGAGTAGTTCTTAACCATAAGTACAGTTTTCAACCTACGATGCATATGTTTTGAGTTATTCGACTCAGGGGACTCATACAGAGTATTGTATGCTGTCCAGTGTCCATCAGGACAAAGGGGTTGGTCCTCGTACTATGTTCGGTTTACTTATGACTTCTCTAGTTTTTAGACAAGTGTTTCGTAGAAATACAAGGTCTAAGTTTTGAGAAGTTGTGGGTATAAGAATAAAGTAGAGAACCAGGTATCGCAAGTATCGGGATTCTTCAAAGAGATCGAAAATGTAGATACTTGTGATTGGTATTCAGTTGATAGTAATGGTTTTGAGAAACTTGTTTCTCTTTCGGGTTACCCATAATTGGATGTATTCCTAAGTTGAGTAATGCTGATTAGCCTCTCTCCATTAAGTAGATATGCACTGGAGACAGCTGCATGACTTGAATCTGGTTCCAATTAAATAAGTGCCAAAGTTTCCATATTGGATATAGAATGGTTCATATCTTAACGATGTTAAGTTACGGGGAGTTGTCCGGCTTATGCTTAAAACCAGACTCTGGATAACTCAGGGTACGTTTCTGTAATGACAGTTTGTGGGTTGGCCCAGGCTATGACGAGGGTTGACTTTCTACCATCTGGAAGATCAATGGTGATATTGTTCTTGGCTCACCACAGTTTTAGTAAAATAGATTTTTTCAGAAAAACAGTAGTGGGAGTATGGTAGAACTGGAAGTGATTCCAGAACCACAAACGATTATGGAAAATTTAATAGGACCTTAAGATTCAATCAGGTTTGACATTCCATTAGCCACTCCGCAGATATGGTGGGTAACCTCAGACACCCGAGAGGTACTCCGGTAGTCTCAAGGACGGTGACAGGGAGGTTCTTGTTTACCCAGACTTGTGTCACGCCCCGCTTCCCAGTGTACGGCGAAGTGGACGCGACGAGGCCCGCTACGTATATACTCAGAAGTACATACGCTAAGCGTAACTAAGCAATATAAAGTAAATCACAAGAGACGAATGATATAGAAATAACAACAACTTTTATTAATAACATTCTTTGTACAATGCATGAAAAGAAAATACAACTGGAATGAAAAGCAATGCCTAAACAGTGGCATAACAGAAAATGAAATAAACTGGAAAGAACAAGGTACAGTATCTAGAGCTCTGGATCTTCCTGGAACTGCTCCAAATCTTCACCGGTGGGCTCGATCTCAGCTTGGTCCAACGCACCTGACGACATTCAAAGAAGAAAGAAATAGAATGTCGTCAGCGAACAGGTCGCTCGGTAAGCCCCAAAAGAATCAGAAGAATGAGAATGACAGGATAACAGTATTTTCTAAACTATTATATTGTTGAATATTATGGAACATTGTGTAACGCTGTTGTTTGTAGCTTGGTACAGAAGGATGCCAGTGTATACGAGGGGGATCTCTATATGCTAGAGATCAGGACAAAAGGAAAGTATAAGGAACCGTTATGCCACGGTACAACAGCAATAGGATTCAGGTTAGGTGTCTTAATCTGACCACCTCGTGCCACCTTTAACACCTTCTGTACCAATCTACCCCTTAAACCCCGTGATGTCTTGTTTGTATTGTTATCTTGTAAAATTGTATTGATTGTAAGATTGATTAACTGACTGACCGAAACCATGATATCAGGAAACGGTTATAACCGTAGAGTCATGTAAATGGAATACTGGGAAACATGTAAAAGGAATATCCATGGTTCGGTTCAGTCAAGTAGATTGTTAACTGGATTCTGGAATTCATGTATTCATCTTGAGTTGAAATATAAAGAATATAGATTGACTTGAATCATTTTCAAGTCAGAAATAGTCAGACTCTAACCCGAGTCAGACTAAAAGAAAGTGAGTTGAAGTTCAATAATTGTTAGGGGCCTTATTGTAATTTATAAAACTTGAGGGGGGTTTATTGTAAAAATACTATTGTATATTTTTCAAAATACAACTCAAGTATTTAATTATCGCCTTTATGTACATACAACAATTTAATGATCAAGATAAATATGTATACATGTTCGAATAACATGAAATGAGTCAAGTATATTATTCGAGTAACTACCATAAACAATGCTGTAAAGAAATATTATGTACGACTAATTAATCAAGTTGAATGAATGCGGAATATAAACAGAGATATGTCTCTAAATGTTTTGCATGCATAAGTTCCAGTTTCACCTAAATACGACTACCGGTTTGAGAGATATATATGTTTTCGTATCGTCGCGCAAAACATATCAGAATCTATTTGGCACCGTCACATATTTTTAAAACGCAGTTTGAGTTAATTTTTATCGGGTTTCAGGTTATGAAAATTATTAGAAAATTGTAGGTATTTTGAAGTACTTATCTAAACCACCAAGATTCACATGATTTGGATTTCTTAAACTCTAGTTATGACCATTTTAACATCATCGTTTAAAATAGAAATTTAGATTTCTGGACAGCAATTATATGTTATATTGCAAAGACTATATCGGATTGTTTCATGCATTTATAAGTTATCTAGTATATATAAAATTACAGTTCTATCAATTGTGCATCTATAAATCTAAATTTTGTCACAAACGGACATCGGGATTTCGAGTTATGTCCTATTTAAAAACAGTGTGCGAATCAGGACATATTCTGTCCAGATCCGTTGCTTAATATTGTAACGCAGTTTTCTTTATCTTACGTTGGTTTTCAGTAAAACCTTAAAACTATGAAAATCTAGATCATTCGATGTAGATATCAAAAACACCTGAGTTTACTCAATTTGGATACCGGTATACCAAGTTATATGTCCTAGAAGTTGACCGATAACTGCAGTTTTCTGTTTTACGATCAGGGAATAAATACGATGTAATTCCTAAACCGTTATGCGGATCGATCTAAAATTTTTACAGCATGTATAAAATAATATAATCTATCATATGTAAATTCCGTGAAATTTTCAGAAGTAAAAATTAATTTCTAAAAATTATTTTAAAGCTAAAGGTATTGATGTGTATACTAAAATCGGCAGAAAGATTAACTCGTATTTTATGCAGGCTTCTATTTTTCTTTTAATAAACAAACCGATTTCATGTGACATTATAGATATATTGTGGCATGAAATTTGTGTTCTCACAACTTGTAATAAACATTTCTAGTCATGAACAAAGAATTAAAAATACTTTAATTTGAACAAAAGATAATAAGATATTATTAAACCATATAGAATCATATATATCTAAACTTATGTATATGTATATGTATATGTTTATGTGTATCTTCTCTTATGGATTATGATATGAAAAGAATAGGGGGGTTCACGATGCATGACAAGAGGAAAATAAGAGGTGGGGGGAAAGGAGAGAGAAGGGACTTACATGCACAAGCCGGTATTGTCACCGGGCTTGTCTATCCGCCGATAGCCTCGCGTTAGTAGCGAGACCTTCTTGAAGACTTCTTCATGTTCTTCTTCTTGGACTCTAGGTGAAGAGGAAGAAGTGAGAGATAGAAAAATGTGAGGAAGGAAAAGATAGAGGAGGACAATAAAGATGGTGTAATGGTGAATTATGTATAATAATATATGCATTCAACATGAGAATTAAAAGAGAAATGAAAGGTCACCATTCATTTCGGAAATGAAAGGTCTCATTTGTAGGTTATGAGAAGAATAAAAAATGATAAAACATAATTGCAAGAATGGGGATTTGAACATGTGACTTATGGAATAACAATGCAAAGACTTAACCAATGAGCTATAAGGTTATTCATGCATATATTTAATTAGAATTAAATATATGATGTTGCTTAAAAAGAAAATGGGCTTTTTAGATGGGCTGTAGAGAATAAGAATAATGGATTTGGGTTAAATATTTATGAAAGGAAAAATAAGAATGAGAAGTTAAAAACTTAAATATAAGAAAAAGAAACTGTACCTAGAAAAAAAAATACATAATAGATTGCGGAATAAAATAATAATAAATTTAATAGAAAAAGGAAAATACCAAGTACAAATAAATACGGTATATTATTGAAGAGGGATAATACAAATGTATAAAGATTTTGGGGTCATTACAACTTGACACTACTGTTGTTCCAGGAAATGAGACCCGGCAGGAAGTTAAGTATAGCGTCGTTCTAAACTATCTTTAGAAGTGCATGTATATATTATTCTGCCAGAGGGTTGTTGTGGTTAGTAGGAGCAGCGGAAGCATAGTGGGCAAGTAGCTTATGTCTATTTATAGACTAAATCAGATATAGCGGAGAGAGATCATCTAATTTTGATGTGAAAGTGATGGGTTTGACTTCATCAGAATAGGGGATGGATCTGTTAAGAAGGTAGTAGGGTGTAATGTCTTAGTATTTGGATGACATACACAGAGTAGGAAGTAAAAATCCTATACTACGATCGGTTGTACTGTGGTTGTCGCACAGTTGTTTCTCCACACAGGATATGGGTATAATATCAGACATTCTGGTTACTAGACTATGGTTTTAGATCTAGATTTGGGTAGTTTCCCAATCTGGGTACTTTGACAATATTCTAATAGTATTTTAGAATAGATGACCCCTGGCATGGTGGTGTACCTGCAGGTGATGGAGTCACCCTCTCTAAAGGTGTCTTACAGACTAAAAGGGAGAGAGATGTATATGATTGGCATATCACTTGCTTAGGCAATTGAGTCAATCATGAGATGTCAAGTACCACACCAGATGTTGTTTTTACACTAGATGCAATAAGTTTATATTAATCCAATCCTGAAGAAACATACGGAAGCAGTTTTAGAACATAAGTGCTTGTTCTGGGGATTTGATGATGGCAGCCTCCTTCGGGAGACGGTCAGCATTCCAGGCTTCCAAGTTGACATGGATGACAGAGTGATTGTTAGAGTTATAGTTTTCACTCTGACGAAGGGGGCAGTATTATGGACAGGTGGCCCAAGAGGATACTGTGGGAGGCATGGTGCTGGATACTGATTAGTTTTAGTTATCGATACAGTCTAAGAAGTTTGGATTTGTTGTTCATTTATGAACTAGGTCCCATCAGATATCCAGACATATTCTAAGACAGGTAATGCTCAATTCGGGAGATGGTTTTCTCCACGAACATGAGATTAAGAGAGACATAGAAAGAAACATCAGGGCTGATCCACTCATTGAGGCTATTTCTCGAACACAAGAATTTTACAAACGAGCTTTGTGAAACAGATTAGTAGAGGAGTTGGATGTTCGGTATGACACGGGCTATGAGTATGCGACATCGCAATAATTAGCCTTAAGTGCTAGTGGGAGATTGTTGGATGTAGTGCCCTCAAAGTCAATTATTGGATCGCAGGTACGTGATTGCAATGATTGAGGGAGGACCTATACCGATAGGACAGTCTTACTCAAGATGATAGTATGCTATCTGGTTTGCCTTTATCAGTCGTGTACAGCTTTAGGTGACATAATCACTATTACACGTTGATAGAGCCCTTAGAATCCTGCTTGACTACCAACAGTATGATGGCGATCATATACGTGAGAGTTGGGTAGTCTATAAGTACATCCTTAAAAGTGGTCCCTAGTCGTGGGAGTTTCGAGACAGGGCATCGATACTCCGGAGTAGACTAGTGTATACAGTCGAGACCCCGACGAGGAGCGGTGGCCGGTCTCACAAGCCACTGGTGTCAGTTGGATCACCTCAGAAGTATACAGGTGCTCATTGGGTTATAAGTACACCGGACAGGACTCGCCGGGAATCTGCTAGTTGGTAATATACCTAGCGTCAGATAGCAGTTCCCTGGTGACATGTGTACAGGTTAGCTCATCGACCTGAGGTCATCATTTGTCTCATGTGAGTTCCCACTGTGCTTTGATTATTACCCTACCACGGCTCAAAGGAGTCGTGCAAACAGGGTTTTTTTTGGTACAGTCCCGAGCCACATGGAGGCAAGTGAGCGGATCGGCAGGTGATTCGTCTCTCCCGGTATTGGGGGTGAGATCGCGGTGTGTCTAGGAGAGCCATTACATAAAGCCCTCGGCGGATGTAGGAGATTTACTGGTAGGTACTCCAGTGGTATCTCAGGGTGTTCTGGGCTACATTCCGACACGACTTATACCGCTATTAGGGGTCTGACGTTACCATCCCCCTGGGCCCGATATGCGATACTCATAGACGAACGGACCGGACTGTATGTATATTGTCACTGTTAAGCTCAGAAGGGTTCCGTGATGAGTTCGTGTAAGTCGATGTACAACACCCCATGACTTGCGGGGAGGCGGAAATATGAAAAACGATCTTGTTCTTTGATTAAACATCGACTAACCGCATGAATCGAAGCTAAACGATAACTAACAACTATCATAGAAGTTCTAAACTACTATGTGAAGAGATTATACCTAAAGAACCGTGTCCTTCGTCTTTACGAACTCTACCTCCTCCTCGGCCTTCTCCAAGTAGTAGACGATCCACCACGAGAGCTTTACTCCAAGCTTTGCCTCTAAACTTGAGGCAACTAGGTTTCTTTAAGTGCTAATCAAAGTACCTAGATGATATAGAGTGAGGGTTATGGATTAAGTAGTCTAACTAATCCTTGTACTCAACACATGAGAGGGGAGGATTAGGGTTTGAAGAGAGGAAGCTTGAGGAGAGAGAAGGTGAGAAGAATAATTGATATGAGAAAATGAGTTATCCTAATATATATGAAGCATTAAGATTTATCAATAAAAGAAAATAAAATGATGAATAATCATGCTTCACAAATATCTAATGGTGATTCATCTCCATGAGTCATTAAGCATTTTTGATGCATTAATGACATGGATGAATCACTCATATGACTCACTAATCTCATTCAATGTATATGCTACCTTAACCTCCTTAGTCACCATCTTCTAGAAGCTTCTCGCGCAATTACGAGAACGCCCCTCCTATCTGTGAAAACACGGAAAAACTTTAGACTGTATAAATCCAATAACCGGATACTAGTAACTGGCTTAAACCAAAGCCGACTAGTAAAAACTGTCCGGATGTCGTACGTGCGTAAACACACGTATGCGTCCGAACCCTTGTCGTAAAACCATACGACCTCTATATCGTTTCGCCTGGAGTAGGGAAACTCTCTGTGTGGGACTCTAGAGACTCGACTACTACGCTGGTAGTGGGTTTAACCACAGACCGCAAGCGGCACTAGCTGTACGTAACGGTCCCCAGGTAGATGTCGATAAGAAGGCCGATGAGGAAACCCATCCGAACTCCTACTGAGTCTGATGTGACAATCTCCGTACAGTCCGGTCCGTTCGTCTAAAACTATCGCATATCGGGCCTAGGGGGCGGCAAGCGTCAGTCCCCTAATAGCGGTATAAGTCGTGTCGAAGCGAAGCCCATTACACTCTGAGAAACTACTGGAACCTACCAGCAAATCTCGCTTTCCCTGGCCAGGGACTTTGCGTAATGGCTCTCTGACACAGCGCGATATCAACCCCCAATACCGGGAGAGACGAATCCTGTCTAACCGCTACTGCTTCCAATTGCTCGGGACTGCACCCAACTGCTACCTGTTTGCATGACTCCTTTGAGCCGTGGTAGGGTAGCAATCTAAGAACAGTGGGACACACTCGAGGCGAAGTAGCAGTGTCAAGTCTGTGGACTATGCTGTACTCATGTCACCTGGGAACTGTTCACTGACGACTGTTATAAAACCAACCAACAGTTCCCTGTGAGTCCTGTCCGGTGTACCCGTAACCTAACGAGCACCTGCATACTATCTCCAGTACGACGTACTGATGGCTGTGGGACAGACCATCTCCCCAACTGGGATGAGAAGCGTACACACTAGTCTACTCCGGAGTATCGATGCCCTGTCTCGATAATCCAACGACTAGGGACCTGAATAAGGATGTGCTTGTAGACTACCCAGCCCCCACTAGTGTGACAGCCATCACAACGCTGGTAGTCAAGCAAGATCCTAAGAGCTCTATCAATACGTATACTCACATATTAAGATAGAAAAACCAAGTAGCATACTACCATATTTAGCAAGACTGTTATATACATGTGAATATCCCAAGCTTCCATTAAGTAATATACAAACTAGTATGATACAGTAATGGCCTTCTAGGGCATAAACACTAACAATCTCCCACTTGCACTAGGGCCATGTACTGGCGTATCGAAGACCGATGATCTCGAGTAGCCTCTCGAACTGAATCTGAGGTAGGGCCTTAGTGAATGGATCAGCAATGTTATCCTCTGTATTTACTCTCTTTACCTCGATCTCCCGGCGATCTACGATCTCCCTGATCAGGTGATACCGCCTTAAGATGTGTCTGGACTTCTGATGGGACCTGGGTTCCTTCGCTAATGCTATAGCGCCGTTGTTGTCGCAATACAGAGGTATTGGACCAATACTGGTAGGAACCACCTGAAGTTCTGTGAGGAACTTCTTCATCCAGACAGCTTCTTTTGCGGCATCGCAAGCAGCTATGTACTCCGCTTCCATCGTTGAGTCAGCAACGGTGTCCTGCTTGGAACTCTTCCAACAGACCGCCCCTCCATTGAGGGTAAAGACATAACTCGACATGGACTTGGAGTCATCCTTGTCACTCTGGAAGCCGGAATCAGCATAGGCCTCCATCCTGAGGTCCTTTCCTCCGTAAACCAAGAACATCTCCTTAGTCCTCCTCAGGTACTTGAGAATGTTCTTTACTGCTATCCAGTGATTCTCCCCTGGGTTTGCCTGATACCGGCTTACAACGCTCAATGCGTATGCTACATCTGGTCTGGTACATAACATCGCATACATTATAAAGCCTACCGCAGAAGCGTAGGGTATAATCGACATGCGTTCCCTTTCCAAATCAGTCTTGGGAGACATCTCTTTGGAGAGGGTGATTCCGTGACAAGCCGGTAGGTTACCGCGCTTAGAATTTTCCATACTGAATCTTTTCAATATGGTGTCTATGTACCTGGACTGTGAAAGTCCCAACATCCTCTTTGATCTATCATGATAGATCTGGATCCCCAGAATGTAGGTGGCATCACCCAGGTCCTTCATGAAGAATTTCTGTGACAAGAATCTTTTGACTGACTGTAGCATATGAATATCATTTCCTATTAGGAGAATGTCATCGACGTACAAGACGAGGAATACAACAACTCTCCCTACAATCTTACTGTATATGCATGGTTCATCTGGATTTTTTATAAAGTCGAATTCTTTGACAGTATCATCAAAACAGATGTTCCAACTCCACGATGCCTGCTTTAGTCCATAAATGGACTTAAGCAGTTTGCATACTTTACCGCTGCTCCCACTCTGAATGAATCCCTCTGGCTGATCCATATAGACGCTCTCTTCTAAATTTCCATTTAGAAAGGCCGTTTTTACGTCCATCTGCCAGATCTCATAATCGTGGAAGGCAGCAATAGCAAGAAGGACCCGAATGGATTTCAGCATAGCCATTGGAGAAAAGGTTTCGTCATAGTCCAAACCAGGTCTTTGATGGAAACCCTTTGCAACAAGTCTAGCCTTATAGGTTTCAACCTGTCCATCTACACCAATCTTCTTTCTGAAGATCCACTTGCATCCTACGGGTTTTACCCCATCTAGAGTAGTGTCCAAAGTCCATACTTTGTTAGTGTACATGGACTCCATTTCGGTCCGCATTGCATCCAGCCATTTTACCGAGTCGCCACTCTGAATGGCTTGCTGGAAGCTAGTAGGGTCGTCATTATCAATGACGCAATCTTCTCGATCCCCGTCTATGAGAAAACCGTAGTATCTCTCGGGCGGATGAGACTGCCTACTACTTCTGCGGATAGGCGCTGGTATATCCCTTTCTTCTGAAACTTCTTGTTCTACCAAACTTTCAGTAACAGCTTGTGGTTCTAGAATTTCTTCCAGTTCTACTGCGCTCCCGCTCTTCTGATTTTCTAAAAATTCAGTTTCTAAGAAGCGGGCATGACGAGAAACAAAAACCTTTTGTTCCTCTGCATAGTAGAAGCAATATCCCATGGAGTTCTTTGGATATCCCACAAACTTACACTCTACTGAGCGTGCCTCGAGCTTGTCCGGATGCTGCTTTTTTACAAAAGCTGGACATCCCCATGTCTTCAGGTACTGAAGATAGGGTTTCTTCCCACTCCACATCTGATATGGCATGGTAGGCACAGTCTTGGTTGGAACCTTGTTCAAAAGATATGCCGTTGATTCTAGCGCATAACCCCAGAATGATCGCGGTAACTCATCCTTACTCATCATGGAACGAACCATATCCAATAGGGTTCGATTCCTCCTTTCCGATACACCGTTGTGTTGTGGTGTGTATGGAGGACTAAGCTGAGAGAGAATTCCTTTCTCTTTTAAGTAACCCAGGAACTCGGCACTTAAGTATTCACCACCTCGATCAGATCTCAGTGTCTTAATACTTTTGCCTGTTTGGTTTTCCACTTCATTCTTGTATTCTTGGAATTTCTCAAAGGCCTCGGATTTATGCTTCATCAAGAAAACATGTCCATACCTAGAGAAATCATCCATAAAAGTAATGAAGTAGGAATAACCACCTCGCGCATGTGTAGACATTGGACCGCACACGTCACTGTGTACGAGTCCTAAGAGCTTGCTCGCTCTTACTCCGTGTCCAGTAAACGGAGTCTTTGTCATCTTTCCCATGAGACAAGATTCACAAGTGGCATAAGATTGATATTCGAACGGATTCAAATATCCTTCTCTATGTAACTTCGTTAATCGTGTTTCATTGATGTGACCTAGTCTATAATGCCATAAGAAAGCCTGATTCATTTCTGGAGACTTTCTTTTAAGTGTGTTCTGGACATTGAAAACCTGAGTTTGATTCAATACGTATATACCGTCATCTAATGTACCGGACCCAATCAGAACTTGATTTAGGTGGATGTGAACTACATCGCTTATGAATGTAAAGTCATATCCCTCTCTTGAAAGTGAGGACACTGATATGATATTACAAGTCAAACTTGGTACATACAGACAGTTATGTAGAATCAATATCTGCCCACTTGTCAAACCTAGGCGATATTCTCCCACGGATTCAGTGTCCACGCTCATTCCGTTTGCAACTCTGAGAGACAAATCACCTATCCTTATAACTTTACGGTTTCTCAAAGCATGTAACGAATTACAGATATGAGATCCTGCTCCGGTATCTAGTACCCAGGAAGTAGAGTTAATTGACAAACAGTTCTCAATTACAAACACACTTGAGGCTGAAGCCACAACATGCTTCGTATCCTGGCTACTGGCTTCCAAAGCCCTACAATCCTTCTGCCAATGTCCGTTCCCATAACAATAGGAACATCCCTCCTTGCCTACACCAAGTCCCGAAACTTTTGCTCTTCCCTTTCCTCCTACTTTACTGACACTGTATATCGGCTTTGTAGAGGTCTTCTTCTTTTCATCCTTTGCTTTCGCCCTGGATGTAGAAGAAGAAGGTCCACCATTAAGCAGAGCTTGTGTCTCCCTGGTTTCTTTCAGGGTATAAGTAGAGGGTAGGGACTGTGGAAATAAGTCAGCATATGACCTGTTTCCCAACGTGGTCTCCAGGTCCTTGAGCTCATCAATATAGCTAGTCATCGTAAGGACGTCGTCCCTTACAGATGACCCGTCAACCGACCTCGCTTGAATTAATTCATTCGAGGCCTCATATCTTGCGATATGAGATTGCTCTCCATATAAATCTTTGTTATGGAGAAAGATGGAAACAGAGTCCATCTTCTCGTGTGCTTCTGGTTTATACCATCAACTGAAGCCAACACGAGGCACTTGGCTTTCGCTTTATCCTTTTCCTTTGTCTGACGGATATCCATATCCGCGACGGTGGAAACTGGACCTGGGACGGCGGGATCTTGAGTAGTAATAGGGTGGTCCAGCTTGTCATAGGCAATGGTCATCTAGACAGACCTTTTCCAGTCATATAAGTTAGATTCAGTCAACTTGTTATCTAGATGTAACCTAGTCATGGTCACAAGGTCGCTGCAATGAGAGAGAGAGAAGAAAAACACTTTAGCATGATGCTCTTGCAAGTTTAGATTGGTTTTTAATTTATCTAAACAGGATGGCTTCCACTGTTACTCGAATCCTTCCTCAAACCATAAAAGAAGAATTAGCCAGGACTATTCTCACTGTACAATACTTGCTTAACCGTTCAGCCAGGCTAGTGTCGGTACTTCGAGCGAGGTTTTCCAACGCTTTCGCGAAGTTCTTTAATTAAATAACCTCTTTTCTTTTGGGGCGTAACCCCGCTGACACCTTTCTTGATACCTACTTGGTTTATAGCATTGATCGTTAAGTGACGAATTTCCTGATAAGTAGCATATACTCACAGTAGGATCGGGATCCAAATATCATCGTATGATAATGTTGAAGGAATCCTACCAACATTCATCAAACTCCAACTGGTATGCATCCCTTTGCAAATTTCAGTTTCTTTAGAAATTCCCGATATAGATTTTTGCCCCATGTTCTTATGACCTTGACGAAAGCCAACAAATCATAAAACACATGTCAAGTTCTGCCCATCATTATCTTGTTAATTTGAACCCACCCGTATATACCCTTGACGAAAGCCAACAAGGTTATATGACTGTCCCAAACCAACTCATCTATCTATGCAACAAATGAATACCCCAGCAGCTACCAAACACTATGCCTTGACGAAAGCCAACAAACATAGCTTGAATACTACTGACCATCCATAAGAAATGACGGAGGGCTACGACTGGTTTTGGCGAAACCGTGAACGTAGTGAACTTGATATAATCGAAGGAACCTGATAGCTTTTTAAAAGGAGTGGTTAAAGCTCCGCAATTAAAAAATTCTGCTCTTTTAAAATAACCGAGTGGTTTCTTTTAAATTTGTTCCAACGATTCAACTTTGGTTTATTTTCTTTGCATTATAAATAATGCGTCCCCTCATTAACCTATCATTGCAGAAAACAACGAAAATACAACGTCCTCTTATGCCATCCGCAGTCGCCACTAGGTCCCGTCATCACCCGTTAGGTTACTTAACTAACGACAGAGCGGGGGCTGGGCTAGCGCGGGTGTAAAACATAAGTGACGTCTAAATAGCTATCATATATAGATATTGTACATTCGTCAGACGCAATAATAGGCATTCCAGATCTCATATGAACTTTATTGGATTTGCAAGCAATCCGCGTTTGTTTAGAGCCTGCAACAAAGGACGAATTACACAGTTGTGATGAATAGCCATTACCCCACCCTAGACCCCTACGGGTATGGCAAACTACCCGCCAAATACCCGAAGTGAAGCGGTCTCCCACAACAAAGTGAGTAGGCCACTAAACACATCAAAGTACCCGGTAGTTTGTGCACCCCACCTTGGGTCTATCCTAGGAGCAAAAATAGTAAAATGAAATAATACAACGGTGGCTACAACCGCAACCTGGATGTGCCCCGCAAAATAATATTACAACATATTACAATTACATCGAATGAATTAAAATAATAACACATCACAAACCCCGGCTAATCATCACAACAGTCCAATACAGTTCATATCCACAAACAGTAAAAACCATTACAGAAATGTGCAACCCCCTGCCAACCGACATACTAGCAGTTAGGGAAGGTTTACGAACACATTATACAATCACAGATATAATCAAATTAGCAAACATCATAAAATTTCGATCGTGCAAACACATTACATTCTACTCCAATACTTCTCTGTGCACCTGAGACTTGAGCAGAAAAATAAACATCCCAGAAAACACAAAAATATCACAGAAGAATTACTGGTGAAAATTGGGTTGAATCGGCCCCAACTCGGCCGCGGTTCCGTGGCGGATCGGTGGGATCCGCCGCGGTTCCGCAGTCGTTTGGCCGATTCAGGAACCCATTTTTCACCAGTTTTCTTACAATTCTCTGTAGGTTATTCTGAAGCACCCTGAAAATTTTTTATAGCCTGTTTAAAATTCGACAGAAAGTAGTGATATCGATGTCGTTTTTTGGTTCGTTTTGCGTTCGAATATCTTACGACTTTGCTAATGAGTTAATTATTGTTTAGCGAGGCTCTAATACCACTGTAAGTCGATGTACAACACTCCACGACTTGCGGGGAGGCGGAAATATGAAAAACGATCTTGTTCTTTGCTTAAATATCGACTAACCGCATGAATCGAAGCTAAACGATAACTAACAACTATCATAGAAGTTCTAAACTACTATGTGAAGTGATTATACCTAAAGAACCGTGTCCTTCGTCTTTACGAACTCCACCTCCTCCTCGGCCTTCTCCAAGTAGTAGACGATCCACCACGATAGATTTACTCCAAGCTTTGCCCATAAACTTGAGGCAACTAGGTTTCTTTAAGTGCTAATCAAAGTACCTAGATGATATAGAGTGAGGGTTATGGATTAAGTAGTCTAACTAATCCTTGTACTCAACACATGAGAGGGGAGGATTAGGGTTTGAAGAGAGGAAGCTTGAGGAGAGAGAAGGTGAGAAGAATAATTGATATGAGAAAATGAGTTATCATAATATATATGAAGCATTAAGATTTATCAATAAAAGAAAATAAAATGATGAATAATTATGCTTCACAAATATCTAATGGTGATTCATCTCCATGAGTCATTAAGCATTTATGATGCATTAATGACATGGATGAATCACTCATATGACTCACTAATCTCATTCAATGTATATGCCACCTTAACCTCCTTAGTCACCATCTTCTAGAAGCTTCTCGCGCAATTACGAGAACGCCCCTCCTATCCTTGAAAACACGGAAAAACTTTAGACTGTATAAATCTAATAACCGGATACTAGTAACTGGCTTAAACCAAAGCCGACTAGTAAAAACTGTCCGGATGTCGTACGTGCGTAAACACACGTATGCGTCCGAACCCTTATCGTAAAACCATACGACCTCTATATCGTTTCGCCTGGAGTTGGGAAACTCTCTCTGTGGGACTCTAGAGACTCGACTTCTACGCTGGCAGTGGGTTTAACCACAGACCGCAAGCGGCACTAGCTGTACGTAACGGTCCCCAGGTAGATGTCGATAAGAAGGCCGATGAGGAAACCCATCTGAACTCATACTGAGTCTGATGTGACAATCTCCGTACAGTTCGGTCCGTTCGTCTAAGACTATCGCATATCGGGCCTAGGGGGGCGGCAAGCGTCAGTCCCCTAATAGCGGTATAAGTCGTGTCGGAGTGAAGCCCATTACACCCTGAGAAACTACTGGAACCAACCAGCAAATCTCCCTTGCCCTGGCCAGGGACTTTGCGTAATGGCTCTCTGACACAGCGCGATATCAACCCCCAATACCGGGAGAGACGAATCCTGTCTAACCGCCACTGCCTCCAAGTGCTCGGGACTGCACCCAACCGCTACCTGTTTGCACGACTCCTTTGAGCCGTGGTAGGGTAGCAATCTAAGAACAGTGGGACACACTCGAGGCGAAGTAGCAGTGTCAAGTCTGCGGACTATGCTGTACTCATGTCACCTGGGAACTGTTCACTGACGACTGGTATAAAACCAACCAATAGTTCCCTGTGAGTCCTGTCCGGTTTACCCGTAACCTAACGAGCACCTGCATACTATCTCCAGTACGACGTACTGATGGCTGTGGGACAGACCATCTCCCCAACTGGGATGAGAAGCGTACACACTAGTCTACTCCGGAGTATCGATGCCCTGTCTCGATAATCCAACGACTAGGGACCTGAATAAGGATGTGCTTGTAGACTACCCAGCCCCCACTAGTGTGACAGCCATCACAACGCTGGTAGTTAAGCAAGATCCTAAGAGCTCTATCAATACATATACTCACATATTAAGATAGAAAAACCAAGTAGCATACTACCATGTTTAGCAAGACTGTTATATACATGTGAATATCCTAAGCTTCCATTAAGTAATATACAAACTAGTATGATACAGCAATGGCCTTCTAGGGCATAAACACTAACAGTTCGCTCATCGGCTTCCCTTGAGGTCAGTACATGGGCAGCCGTTACGCACAGCTAGTGCCATTGACGTGCTTGTGGTTAAACCTACTGCTAGGGTACTGATGAGTCTTTAGAATCCCCCACAGATAGTTTCCCAAGTTTCGGACGAAACGTTGTAGAGGCCGTATGGTTTTATGGCAGGGTTCGGAAAATGCACGTGCACTTGTGCACGTGTCATATTTCGAACAGATAATACTGGGGGGCTTTTGTTTAAGCCGGATCCATGTATTGTATTGAGTCGAAATATTTTAGTCTCTCGTATTCGTATTCGGTCGGAATACGGATACAGGTATGTCTATACAGGTGAGAGGTATTTTCGTAATCCGTTACGAGAATATTTTAGAAGATGCATTTCTTTTGGTTAATCATTTTGGTTTAAATGGTTAATAAAAATTTGGAAAGGGTGACTCATTTGGATGACACATTTATTCTAGCATGTTCATTAGTGACTCATGCTAATGAGTCACTAAGTGAGTCATGAAGAATTAATGGTGTTTAGTTTTGGATTTGGATATTTGAGGAGATATTTTTCATTAGATATTTTCTTTGTTCTTTGATAAATAAACCTCATATATCTATTCACAAAAGGATGAAGAAAATAAGAGAGAAGTTCATTATGCTTGGTTTTATTTTGCTCTCTTTATTTTCTTGAGTTCACCATTTCCAAACCCTAGCATCTTCTTCAACCCCCACCCTAACCCTCTCATGCGATGAGAACCCTAGGTTGTATGAGACAAAGTATTCTACTCATTCTCTACTTCATCTTGGTCATCTCTTTTAGCATACTTGATGACCGAGTTGCCTCGGTATAGTGGCGGGAGCCCGTTTAAAGATCCGTAGATGTGGTGCCACCTCGACGAGGAGCAAAGAGATCGGTGTTGGCGCGAGGAGCGTGGGATGATGGCTAAAGACTGAAGGACTCAGATCGATCGGTATAGCCTTTCTACCTCTTTACAGTTTGTTAGTTTAGCGTTAATGGAAAGATCCGGGTTATAGTATGCGATAGCGCCATTTATAAAAGTTTTTGTTCGGCATTTGGCGTCAGAATGACGGCCGGGACGCTACCGTAGACTTACACAGGGACCTGTATAAGGATGTGCTTGTAGACTACCCAGCCCCCACTAGTGTGACTGCCTTCACAACGCCGGTAGTCAAGCAAAGATCCTAAGGGCTCTATCAATATGTATTAGCGATATATCAAAAAAAACATATACACATATTAAGATAGATACAAACCAAGTAGCATACTACCATATTGAGCACGACTGTTATAAATCTGTGTATATAACCCAAGCTTCCAAAATATAATATACAAACTAGTACTATACAATAATGGCCTATAGGGCATATCACACTAACAATCTCCCACTTGCACTATGGCCATGTGCTGGCATATCGCAGACCTATCATCTCGAATAGCCTCTCGAACTGCGTCTGAGGAATGGCCTTTGTGAATGGATCTGCAGTGTTATCTTCTGTAGTAATCCTCCGAACCTCGATCTCCCGGCGATCCACGATCTCCCTGATCAGGTGATACCTCCTCAAGATGTGTATGGACTTCTGATGGGACCTGGGTTCCTTCGCTAAAGCTATAGCCCCGTTGTTGTCACAATACAGAGGTATTGGATCAATAATGGACGGAACCACCTGAAGGTCTGTCAAGAACTTCCTCATCCAGACAGTTTCTTTTGCGGCATCAGAAGCTGCGATATACTCTGCCTCCATTATCGAGTCAGCAACGGTCTCCTGTTTGGAACTCTTCCAACAGACCGCCCCTCCATTGAGGGTAAAGACATAACCTGACATGGATTTGGAGTCATCCTTGTCACTCTGGAAGCTGGAGTCAGCAAAGGCCTCGATATGGAGGTCTTTTCCGCCGTAAACCAAGAACATCTCCTTATTCTTTCTCAGGTACTTCAGAATGTTCTTTACCGCTATCCAGTGCTTCTCCCCAGGGTTTGACTGATACCAGCTTACCACACTGAGTGCATAAGCTACATCTGGTATGGTACACAACATCGCATATATTATAGAGCCTACCGCAGAAGCGTAGGGTATAACAGACATGCGATCCCTTTCCAAATCAGTCTTGGGAGACATTTCTTTGGAAAAGGTGATTCCGTGACAAGCCGGTAAATTACCGCGCTTTGAATCTTCCATACTGAATCTTTTCAGTATGGTGTCGATGTACCTGGACTGCGAAAGTCCCAGCATCCTTTTTGATCTATCACGATAGATCTGGATCCCAAGAATGTAAGAGGCATCACCCAGGTCTTTCATGGAGAATCTGTGTGACAAGAACCCTTTGACAGATTGTAGCATAGGAATATCATTTCCTATCAAGAGAATGTCATCCACGTATAAAATGAGGAATACGACAGTTCGTGCCACAATCTTAATATAAATGCATGGTTCATCTGGATTTTTGATAAAGCCAAATTCTTTGACCGTCTCATCAAAACAGATGTTCCAACTCCGCGATGCCTGCTTCAGTCCATAAATGGACTTCAGCAACTTGCACACTTTTCCGCTACTCCCACTCTGAATGAATCCCTCTGGCTGGTCCATATAGACACACTCCTCTAAATTTCCATTTAGAAAAGCGATCTTTACGTCCATCTGCCAAATCTCATAATCGTGGAAGGCAGCAATGGCAAGAAGGATCCGAATGGATTTGAGCATAGCCACTGGAGAAAAGGTTTCGTCATAGTCCAGACCAGGTCTTTGACGAAAACCCTTTGCAACAAGTCTAGCCTTATAGGTCTCAACCTGTCCATCTACACCAATCTTCCTTCTGAAGATCCATTTGCAGCCTACGGGTTTTACCCCTTCTGGAGCAAAGTCCAAAGTCCATACTTTGTTGGTGTACATGGACTCCATCTCGGTCCGCATTGCATCTAGCCATTTTACTGAGTCAGTGCTCTGAATGGCCTACTGGAAGTTAGTCGGCTCATCATTATCAATGATGCAATCCTCTCTATCCCCGTCTATGAGAAAGCCGTAGTATCTCTCAGGTGGATGAGAAAGCCTACTACTCCTGCGGAGCGGTATGGGAATATCCTGTCCTTTCGAACCTTCTGGTTCTACTAAGCTTTCAGTAATAGCTTGTGACTCTGGAATTTCTTCAAGTTCTATTATGTAAGTCTACGGTAGCGCCCCGGCCGTCTGTCCGAGACCAAAATGCGGAAACGAAAACTTTTTCAAATCTAGAAACCGGCGTTATCGTATGCTTAAATCCCGGATCGAACCATTAACCTACAACTAGCAAACTAGAGAAGGGTTGGAAAGGCTATACCGATCGATCCGTGTCCTTCGGTCTTTGGCCATCATCCCAAGCTCCTCGCGGCATCTTCGGTCTCGATCTCCTCGTCGGAAAGGGCACCACATTTTTGAGTATTTTTACGGGCTCCCGCTTCATCCGAAGCAACTCGGGCACGAAATTCGCTAGCCGACGTGTTCAAGGCGAAGTAGAGAATGTGTGTTATCACTTTGTCTCTTGAGGATTTAGTGGATGCCATTAGTGAGGAGATAATGAGCTCAAGAAAGGGGAGGAAGAAGAAGAAGAAGCTTCCTCTCTTTTCTTTTGTGTTGTGTGATAAAAATGAGAGTGTGAGAATATGAAACACAAGAGCAAACTCACAACCATATTGCTGCCCTTCTCTCTCATCCTCTCATTTCAACACACAAAACTATCATATAATGTGACATATGCACAATAAAAGAGACCATGAGTCACTACTCTTGCACATGCCACATTAAATGTACTCCATTATGATTTCTAGCTCATTATTTCCATATACAAACATTAATCCAAATGTTTGCAACAATAAAAAGAGAATGGCATCTACTAAAGTAAACTCCTGACGGATCACAAGAGGACCCCTCACCTGTATATACCTACCGGCATTCGCATTCCGACCGAATGCGAATGCGATGAGACTCAAGTAATCCAACAAATCTAATACTAGGATCCGGCTTAAACCAAAGCCCACTAGTATGATCCGTCTGATCATGGTCCGTACACTACCGCACTTATATGATCGAACCCTGCTATATATCATACGGCCTCTACAACGTTTCGCCCGAAACTTGAGAAACTGTCTATGGGGGACTCTAAAGACTCGTCAATACTTTGGCTTTGGATTTAACCACTAGCACTTCAGAGGTACTAGCCGTACGTAACGGGCTACCAGGTATTGACCAAAAGGGAGGTCGATGAGTGAACTTATCCTGACACCCTACTGAGCCTGTCAGTGACAATATCCGTACAGTCCGGTCCGTTCGTCTATGAGTATCGCATGGCAGGCCTAGGGGGTTGGTAAAAGTCAGACCCCAAAAAGAGGTACAAGTCGTGTCGTAGTGTAGCCCAGAACACCCTGAGATACTACTGGAATACCTACCAGTAAATCTCCTGCCTTGACCAAGGACTTCGTGCAATGGCTCTCCTAGACACAGCGCGATCTTACCCCCAATACCGGGAGAGACGAAACCCCTGCCGATCCGCTCACTGCCTCCATATGGCTCGGGACTGTACCCAACTAAAACCTGTTTGCATGACTCCTTTGAGCCGTGGTAGGGTAGTAATCAAAGCACAGTGGAAACTCACACAAGACAAATGACGATCTCAGGTCAATGAACTTACCTGTACATATGTCACCAGGGAACTGCTATCTGACGTCAGGTATAATACCAACTAGCATGCTCCTGGCGAGTCCTGTCCGGTGTACTCATAACTCAATGAGCACCTGTATACATCTTAGGTGATCCAACTGACACCAATGGCTTGTGAGACCGGCCACCGCCCCTCGTCGGGGTCCCGACTGTATACACTAGTCTACTCCGGAGTATCGATGCCCCATCTCGAAAACTCCCACGACTAGGGACACTTTAAGGATGTGCTTATAGACCCCAGCTCCCACGTATATGATCGCCATCATACTGCTGGCCGTCAAGCAAGAATCCTAAGGGCTCCATCAACGTGTAATAGCAACCTTTAAGGTCACCTAAAGCAGTACACGATGATAAAGATAAACCAGATAGCATACTATCAACTTGAGTAAGACTGTCCTACCGGTATAGGTTCTCCCTCAATCATTACAATCACATGCCTGTGATCCAATAATTGACTCTGAGGGCACTATATCCAATAATCTCCCACTTGCACTCAAGGCTAATTATTGCGATGTCGCATACTCACAGCCCGTGTGATACCGAACACCCAACTCCTCTACTAATCAGTTTCACAAAACTAATTTGCGAAACTATTGCGTTCGAGGAATAGCCTCAGTGAGTGGATCCGCCCTGATGTTTCTTTCTATGTCTCTCTTTATCTCAAGTTCGCGGAGAAAGCCATCTCCCGAAATGAGCAATACCTGTCTTAGAATATGTCTGGATATCTGATGGGACCTAGTTCATAAATGAACTCCAAATCCAAACTTCTTAGACTGTATCGTCAACTGAATTTAATCAGTATCATGCGCCACACCTCCCTCAGTATCCTCTTGGACCTCCTGTCCAAAATACTGCCCCTCGTCAGAGGGAAAAATATAACTCTGACAGTCACTCTGTCATCCAGGTCACCTTGGAAGACTGGAATGATAACTGTCTCCTAAAAGAGGCTGTTGTTATCATATCCCTAGAACATCCACTTATGTTCTAAAACTGCTTCCGAACGTTTCTCCAAGATAGGATTAATATCAACTTACTGCATCTCGTACTAAAACAATATCTGGTGTGGTACTTGACATCTCATGATCAACTCAATTGCCTAAGCAAGTGATCTGCCAATCATGCACATCCCTCTCCCCTTTAGTCTGTAAGACACCTTTAGAGAGGGTGACTCCATCATCTGCAGGTACACCACCATGCCAGGAGTCGTCCATTCTAAAACACCTTTAGAATGCTGTCTAAGTACCCAGATTGGGAAACTACCCAAATCTAGATCTAAAACCATAGATCTAGTAACCGGAATATCTGATATAATATCCATATCCCATGTGGAAAAACCACTGTGTGACAACCAAAGTATAACCGATCGTAGTATAGGAATTTCACTTCCTACTCTGTGTATGTCATCCAAATACCAGGACATCACACCCTACTACCTTCTTAACAGATCCATCCCCTATTCTGATGAAGTCAAACCTTTGGCTGTCACATCAGAAATAGATGATCTATCTCCGCTATATCTGCTTTAGTCCATAAATAGACATAAGCTACTTGTCTATTGTGCTTCCGCTGCTCCCACTGACTACGACAACCCTCTGGCAGAATAATATAGACGTGCACTTCTAAATTTAGTTTAGAATGACGCTATACTCAACCTCCTGCCGGGTCTCATAGTCTGGAACAACAGCACTGGCAAGTCTGGGTAAACAAGAACCTCCCTGTCACCGTCCTTGAGCATACCGAAGTACCTCTCGAGTGCCTGAGGTTACCGACCTTATCTGCGGAGTGGCCAATGGAATGTCAAACCAGATTGAATGTTTAGGTTCTTATCAAATTTTCAGTAATCGTTTGCGGTTCTGGAATCACTTCCAGTTCTACCATACTCCCACTACTGTTTTCTGAAAAAATCCATTTTACTAAAACTATGGCGAGTCAAGAACAATATCAGTATTGATCTTCCAGATGGTAGAAAGTCAACCCTCGTCATAGCCCGGGTCAACCCACAAACAGCCATTACAGAAACATTCCTTGAGTTATCCAGAGTCTGGTTTTAAGCATAAGCCGGACAACTCCCCGTACCTTAACAATGTTAAGATATGGACTATTCTATATCCAATATAGAAACAGAGGCACTGATTTAATTGGAACCAGATTCAAATCATACAGCTGTCTCCAGTGCATGTCAACTAAATGGAAGGAGGCCGATCAGCATTACTCAACTTAGAAATACATCCAGATATGAGTAACCTGAAAGAGAAGCAAGTTTCTTAAAATCATTACTATCAACTGAATTCCATACACAAGTATCTACATCTTCGATCTCTTTGAAGAATCCTGATACTTGCAATACCTGGTTCTCTACTTTATTCATATACCTATAACTTCTCAAAACTTGGACCTTGTATTTCTATGAAACACATGTCTAAGAACTAGAGAAGTCATAAGTAAACAGAATATAGTACGAGTACCAACCCCTCTGTCCTAATGGACACTGGACAACAGACAATACTCTGTATAAGTCCCCTGAGTCTAATAACTCATTCCATGTATGTCATAGGTTGAAAACTATACTTATGGTTAAGAAGAATTACACCGCTGTTTAATACTTCTTACATAACCATCCAATGATATAGGTAAATGTCATAGACATAATTTCAAAAAGTTATATCTCACTTTATAAAAATAAACGTACAGATATATCAATTTGAAATTGGTGCATAACAACGGATATTCAAAACCAAATATTTGCCGTCCGGCAAACAACCCAGGCGATTTCCTCAAATATCACCAATTACAACGAATCCCGATATAATGAGGATGATCACCCAATTCCCAATAACTTACTCCCACTCATCATCTGTAAAACCATGCAGATGTGAGAATCAAACCTGGAAAAGACATACCCTGGAGCAAGGGCTAATTGGGAAATCAGTTTTCTTTTAACAATACACAGTGAAATTGAAACATGTAAATGTTTCGAAGGGGTATCCAGGTATTTCTAGTAATGCCTCTTCCATTATCAGATTTACAACTGTAACCGTATATTTCTTTGCCATCGCTCCAAATCCCTTTATATGTCTTTAGTCATTACCTTCTGTACACCCCTTTGGGCTAAATGGTTTTCTTCCTTCCTTACCGTTTGGCACCAGCCTATGGTTTGGAAGAAGACTATCCAATAAGTGTAATAGGTGTACTGTCCTAATCCTAGGAACACTCGCAACCAGAGAGAAGGTAAAGATAAAAGACAACTGAATAAAAAACTTATTCCTATTTCTCCTGAACCAGAATCCATCCCCGAAATGGAACAAGTTCCTTCGAGTTCGTATATAACCATACGATGGAGTATCTAATAAACTGTGGATCTTCGTAGTGATACGGAGTGTCCTGAAGAAATACAAAGGTGAAGTAGGAGTGGCGATGAAATACTTGGTTTGGTCGTGAATATCAGCCGCAGTTTACTTTTCTCTCTTACTAATCCTTTTATTTGTCTTAACTTATTACCTTCTGTACACCATCGTTAGGCTAATTGGTTTTCTTCATTCCCTACCGTTCGGCACTTGCCTATGGTTTGGATGAAGACTATCCAATTAGTGTAACAGGTGTACCATCCTAATCCAAGGAGCACTCGCAACCTGAGAGAAGGTAAAAGGTAAAGACAACTGAATAGTCCTATTCATTTTCTCCAGAAATAGAAACCATCCTCGAATCTGGAACAAGTTCCTTCGAGTTCGTATATAACCATACGATGGTTTTATCCAATGGAAGTGGATATTCGTAATAATACGGGGTGTTCTGGAGAAAAGGGTAAAAGTAGGAGTGGCAATGAGGTATGCAACTCAGACAATCCAAAAGCCAGTGTTTTAAGAAGGTTCGGTTAATCTTGGTCACTGAGTCATAGTCAAGGGTCGGGCCATGGTCGCTGCCAAAGAGAGAGAGAAAAGAAACACTCTGCGTGCACTCTAACCTAGATCAGAATGGTTATCAATTTATCTAATCAGGAAACCTCCCACTGTAATCTCAAATTCTCCTCCAAACCTAAAAGAAGAATTAGTCGGGATCACCCGAGGAGCAAACCAACTCATCATTGGGAATCGGGATCCAACTATCATCGCATGATAACGTGATGGAATCCACTCACGTTATCACACTCCAGAAGGTATGCGCATATCTGGCAAGTTTCAGTTTCTTTAGAAACTCCCGATGTGATTTTTACCCCATGCTCTTATGACCTTGACGAAGGCCAACATATCATAAGTCACATGTCAAGTTCTACCCGTCATTATCCAGGTTAATTTGAACCCACCCGTACATACCCTTGACGAAGGCCAAAATAGTAGTACGACTGTCCCAAACCAACGCATCTATCTATGCAGCAGAAAAGTAATAAATAGCTACCATACACTATGCCTTGACGAAGGCCAACATACATAGCATGAATACTAAGTGCTACCTTTCTGAAATGACGAAGGGCTACGAATGGATTTTGGCGAAAAACCTTTAACGTAATGAACTTGATATCGTTGAAGGAACTGGATAGCTTTTTATAAATATAGTGGCGAAAACCTTTGCTAAAGAGGTCACTCCCGGTGAAGGGATCTCGGCTCTTTCCCCATAAAATGAGGTGCAGGATATTCCAACTGAATACCACGATGCAAAGAAAAAAGTAATCGACTATAGTGAAGTTATTACCCTGACGCAAACTTCTATCCAAGGGGTCACTCCCGGTGAAAGGATCTCGGCCCTTGCCTCTTCGACTGACGTGCTGGATATTCCTACCCGAATACCACTGTGCAAAACAAAAGAGAACGTCCTTGCAATAATAGCTTTTTTTGAAAAATGTTCCAACAACATCAAAATATGTTTGATTAGCTTGCATTGATCCGAATCAATGTAGTCCCATCAATTAATCATACCAATAAAGAACGAAAATATGATGTATGTATATGCCATCCGCATTCGCCACTAGGTCCCGTCATCACCCGTTAGGTTACTTAACTAACGACAGAGCGGGGACTGGACTAGCGCGGGTGTAAAACATATACAACATCTACTAGTATATATATCAATATATAATATTCGCTCAAGGCGTGATAAAATGCAACATCACAGAAATGTAATAAGCATCACAGAACAATACAGATAATCTGGGATCCCCGGGTTTCATAGAGCCGCTACTGAAACCCGACGTCACCCTGGTCGTGTGGATAGCCTGTGCAATGAAATCCTAGACCCCTACGGGCGTGGCAAGCTACCCGTCAAAACCTGAAGCGAGGCAGCCCCCTTCAACAACGTGAATGGACCACCCAGCACTTCACGGAATCCGGTAACTTGAGCACCCCTCCTTGGGTCAACCTTTACCCCCTACTAGTGCGGCGAATAGCCCACCAATTCTAGAGTAAAGCCTCCTCCGTCTCAAAGCCATGAGATGCGGGCCCGTTGCCCTCTAGAACCCGGCTATCCATGCACCCCACCGCGGAGTAAACCTAGTACAGAAAGTAAAATATACAACGGGTACATCGACCTCAGCCCGGTCGTGCCCCAAAAGAATAATATACAAACAGGCAGTGACGGCAGTCCACATATCAGACGCTCGCCCCGCAATATCAAATGTACAAATACAAGCAAACTGTACTACCATTGCATCCAGGCTATCCACCACGACAAATCCGCAACATCACAGCACAACACAGAACATCAACGTGAATGTCATGTTCGCAAATCCGTCTAAAAGAACTATAGCAATTAGACAAGATTTACCGATCAAATGACATTCACGGTCGCAGATATAATGTAAATACTGTGAACCAACATATTTAAAGTTTTCGATCGACAAAATTTCCCGATGTGGGCCCCAAGCACAAATCCAGCACTCAAAATAATATGGGCCCAAACAAAAAATACCAGAAACCCCAATTCCATGTCAGAGAGAACTGTAGAAAAAATGGTGCAGTGCAGCTACAGCGCTGCGGCGGAACCGCGACAACAACGGGGTTACGGCCGCGGTTCCGCGGCGCTACAGTGCTATCATGCCACCAATTTTCTGCAGTGTTCTTAGAACAGCCTGCCTGATTTTCTGCAACACACGAAAAAATTTTTTGACAACAAAAAAAATTCGACAGAAACTGCAATTTTTGAAATCGCGGTTTTGGAAAATTCGGCCGATCGAAATTTTAAATACGCTGGAGCAAGCTAGTAAAGGTTAATGGCGTGGCTCTGATACCATGTAAGTCTACGGTAGCGTCCCGACCGTCTGTCCGAGGTCAAAATGCGGAAACGAAAACTTTTTCAAATCTAGAAACCGGCGCTATCTTATGCTTAAATCCCGGATCGAACCATTAACCTACAACTAGCTAACTAGAGAAGGGTTGGAAAGGCTATACCGATCGATCCGTGTCCTTCGGTCTTTGGCCACTATCCCAAGCTTCTCACGACATCTCCGGTCTCGATCTCCTAGTCGGAAAGGGCACCACATCTTTGAGTCTTTTTACGGGCTCCCACTTCATCCGAAGCAACTCGGGCACGGAGTTCACTAGCCGACGTATCCAAGGCGAAGTAGAGAATGTGTGTCATCACTTTGTCTCTTGAGGATTTAGTGGATGCCATTAGTGAGGAGATAATGAGCTCAAGAAAGAGGAGGAGGAAGAAGAAGCTTTCCCCTCTTTTCTTTTATGTTGTGTGATAAAAATGAGAGTGTGAGAATATGAAACACAAGAGCAAACCCACAACCATATGGCTGCCCTTCTCTTTCATCCTCTCATTTCAACACACAAAACTATCATATAATGTGACATATGCACAATAAAAGAGACCATCGGTCACTACTCTTGCACATGCCACATTAAATGTACTCCATTATGATTTCTAGCTCATTATTTCCATATGCAAACATTAATCCAAATGTTTGTAACAATAAAAAGAGAATGACATCTACTAATGTAAACTCGTGACGGATCACAAGAGTACCCCTCACCTGTATATACATACCTGCATCCGCATTCCGACCGAATGCAAATGCGATGAGACTAAAATAATCCAACAAATCTAATACTAGGATCCAGCTTAAACCAAAGCCCACTAGTATGATCCTTCCGATCATGATCCGTGCACTACCGCACGTATATGATCGAACCCTGCCATACATCATACGGCCTCTACAACGTTTCGCCCGAAACATGAGAAACTGTCTGTGGGGGACTCTAAAGACTCGTCAATACTTTGGATGTGGATTTAACCACTAGCGCATCAGAGGTACTAGTCGTACGCAACGGGCTACCAGGTATTGACCAAAAGGGAGGTCGATGAGCGAACTCATCCTGACAACCTACTGAGCCTGTCAATGACAATATCCGTACAGTCCGGTCCGTTCGTCTATGAGCATCGTATGGCGGGCCTAGAGGGTTGGTAAAAGTCAGACCCCTAAAAGCGGTACAAGTCGTGTCGGAATGTAGCCCAGAACACCCTGAGATGCTACTAGAATACCTACCAGTAAATCTTCTGCCTTGGCCAAGGACTTCGTGCAATGGCTCTCCTAGACACAGCGCGATCTCACCCCAATACCGAATACCGGGAGAGATGAAACCCCTGCCGATCCGCTTACTGCCTCCATGTGGCTCGGGACTGTACCCAACTAAAACCTGTTTGCACGACTCCTTTGAGCCATGGTAGGGTAGTAATCAAAGCACAGTGGAAACTCACACAAGACAAATGACGATCTCAGGTCAATGAACTTACCTGTATATATGTCATTAGGGAACTGCTATCTGACGTCAGGTATAATACCAACTAGCATGCTCTCGGCGAGTCCTGTCCGGTGTACTCATAACCCAATGAGCACCTGTATACATCTTAGGTGATCCAATTGACACCAATGGCTTGTGAGACCGGCCACCGCCCCTCGTCGGGTCCCGACTGTATACACTAGTCTACTCCGGAGTATCGATGCCCTATCTCGAAAACTCCCATGACTAGGGACACTTTAAGGATGTGCTTATAGACCCCAGCTCCTACGTATATGATCGCCATCATACTGCTGACCGTCAAGCAAGAATCCTAAGGGCTCTATCAACGTGTAATAGCGACCTTTAAGGTCACCTAAAGCAGTACACGATGATAAAGATAAACCAGATAACATATTATCATCTTGAGTAAGACTGTCCTACCGGTATAGGACCTCCCTCAATCATTGCAATCGCGTGCCTGTGATCCAATAATTGACTCTGAGGGCACTATATCCAACGTATTGCGCTCCCACTTATCTGATTTTTTAAAAATTCAGTTTCCAGGAAGCAGGCATGATGAGAAACAAATACCTTTTGTTCCTCTGCGCAATAGAAGAAATATCCCTTTGAGTTCTTTGGATATCCCACAAACTTGCACTGTACTGAGCGTGCCTCAAGTTTGTCCGTATGCTGCTTTTTGACAAAAGCTGGACATCCCTATGTCTTAATGTGTTAAGATAGAGTTTCTTCCCACTCCACATCTGATATGGTGTGGTAGGCACTGACTTATGTAGAACCCGGTTCAAAAGATATGCAGCTGATTCTAGTGCATATCCCCAGAAAGATTTCGGTAACTCAGCGTTACTCATCATGGAACGTACCATATCCAATAGGGTTCGGTTCCGTCTCTTTGATACACCGTTGTGTTGTGGAGTGTATGGAGGAGTAAGCTGAGAGAGAATTCCATTCTCTTTTAAGTAATCCAAGAACTCGGTACTTAAGTATTCACCACCTCGATCAGATCTCAGTGTCTTGATACTTTTGCCGGTTTGTTTTTCTACTTCATTCTTATATTCCTGGAATTTCTCATAGGCCTCGGACTTATGCTTCATCAAGAAGACATGTCCATACCTAGAGTAATCGTCCGTAAAAGTAATGAAATATGAAAAACCACTTCTTGCATGTGTAGACATTGGACCACACACGTCGCTGTGTACGAGTCCCAAGAGCTCGCTCGCTCTTACTCCGTGTCTAGTGAACGGAGTCTTTGTCATCTTTCCTTTGAGACATGATTGACAAGTTAAATAAGAATGATATTCAAACGGATCCAAATATCCTTCTTTATGTAACTTAGCTAACTTTGTCTCATTGATGTGACCCAGTCTACAATGTCATAAGAAAGCATGATTTAATTCTGGAGACTTTTTTTTGTGTGTATTCTGGATATTGAAAATCTACGGTTGGTTTAAAACGTATATACCGTTGCTTAATGTACCCGACCCAATCAAAACATGATTAAGGTGAATGTTTACAACATTGCTTACAAATGCAAAATCATAACCTTCTTTAGACATTAAAGATACAGATATGATATTACAAGTCGAACTGGGTACAAAATAACAGTTGCGCAAAACCAAAACATGTCCATCTGTCAACCCTAAGTGATAGTCCTCCACGGACTCAGCATCCATGCTTGCTCCGTTTGCAACTCTGAGGGTCATATCACCTGCCTTCAAAACTCTACGCTTTCTCAGTGCCTGCAAAGAATTACTGATATGAGATCCTAATCCGGTATCCAATACCCTGGAAGTAGAGTTGATTGACAGACAGTTTTCAATAACATACACACCTGAAGCCGAAGCCACAACTTGCTTCGGGTCCTGGTTCTTGGCCTTCCAAGCCCTGCAATCTTTCTTCCAGTGTCCTTTCTTGTGACAATAAAAGCATTCTTCCTTCCCCACAATCTGTCGCGCTACCTTTGCTTTTTCCTTGGCTTCCACCTTGCTAACACCACCCATTGGTTTGGTGGGGGCCTTCTTCTTCTTTCCTTTGGCTTTCGCCTTTTACCTAGAAGAGGAAGCTCTTCCAACAAACAAAGTGGGTGTTTCCCTGACTTTCTGCAGGGTGCCCTCTGTACTCCTCAACATATTGAGGAGTTCCGGAAGTTCAACTTCTTTTCCTTGCAAGTTGAAATTCACGATAAACTGGGCGTAGGTGGAAGGAAGGGACTGGAGAATCAAGTCGGTGTAGAGCTCGTTCTCTAACGTGGTCCCGAGGTCCGCGAGCTCCTCAATGTAGCCAATCATCTTAAGCACGTGTTCCACTATAGATGATCCGACGGCCAACCTCGCTGAAAATAGATTCTTCGAGGTCTCGTATCTTGCGATACGGGATTGCTCTTCATATAGTTCCTTAGTATGGAGAAATATGGATTCAAGATCCATATTCTCGTGCCTCCTCTGATGTCTATTGTCCATAGAGGCAAGAACAAGGCACTTGGCCTTCGCGGTGTCAATCTCCCAGGTCTTACAGATTTCCTTATCCGCGACACTGGATTCTGGACCTGGGACGGCGGGGGCCTTAGTGGTAAGGAGATACCCCAACTTGTCATAAGTGATTGCCATTTTGATATTCCTGAACTAATCTTTATAGTTTGGCCCTGTCAATATATTTTTATCTAATAGTAACTTAAGACCCGTCATGATGTTTGGTGGCTGCAATTAGGAGAGAGAGAAGAAACACTTTAGCATGATGCTCTTGCAAGTTTAGAGTGGTTTTTAGTTTGTCTAAACAGGATGGCTCCCACTGTTTCTCGAATCCTTTCTCAAACCATAAAAGAAGAACGATTCGGAATTGATCTCACCATACAATACTTGCTTAACCGTTCAGCCAGTCCAGTGTCGGTACTTCGATGGAGGTTTTACGACACTTTCGCGAAGTTCCTTAATTAAATAACCTCTTTTTCCTGTGGGCGTAGCCCCGCTAACACCTTTCTAGACACCTACTTGGTTTATAGCATTGATCGTTAAGTGAAAAATCTCCTGAGGAGTAGCATATACTCACAGTAGGATCGGGATCCAAATATCAATGTGTGATAAGGTTGAAGGAATCCTCCCAAAATTATCACACACCAAATGGTATGCAACACTAGCAAGTTTCAGTTTCTTTGGAAACTCCCGATGTGGATTTTTGCCCCATGCTTTTATGACCTTGACTTTGGCCAATAAATCATAAGTCACATGTCAAGTTCTACCCGTCATTTTCCAGGTTAATTTGAAGCCACCCGTACCTACCCTTGACTTTTGCCAACAAAGTAGTACGACTGTCCCAAACCAACGCATCTATCTATGCTACATATGAATATCCAACAGCTACCAATCACTATGCCTTGACTTTGGCCAACAAACATAGCTTGAATACTATTGACTATCCATATGAAATGACGGAGGGCTACGAATGGTTTTGGCGAAACCGTGAACGTAGTGAACTTGATATAATCGAAGAAACATGATAGCTTTTTAAAAGGAGTGGTTTAAGCTCCGCATTTAAAAGTTTTGCTGTTTTGAAAAAACCGAGTGGTTTTGATATTGTTCCAACGATTCAACTTTGGTTTATTTTCTTTGCATTAATTTAATGCGTCCCATCAATTAATCCTACCATTGCAGAAAACAACGAAAATATGACGTACGCTTATGCCATCCGCATTCGCCACTGGGCCCCGTCATCACCCGTTAGGTTACTTAACTAACGACAGAGCGGGGGCTGGACTAGCACGGATGCAAAACATAAGCAACGCCTACTAGATATCATATATAGATATATAAACATTCGTCAGATGCAATGATAGCCATTCCAGATCACAGATGGACACATTGGATATGCTAGGAATCCGCGTTTCGTTCAAGCCTGCAACGAAAGACGGATTACATGGTCATGATGAATAGTCAAACCCCACCCTAGACCCCGACGGGTGCGGCAAACTACCCGCCAAGTACCCGAAGTGAAGTAACCTCCCTCAACAACGTGAGTAGGCCACTCAGCACTTCAAAGTACCCAGTAGTTTTTACACCCCACCTTGAGTCTTTCCTAGGAGCAGAAAACAGTAAAAGAAAAAATATACAAAAGCGGCTACATCCTCAACCCGGATGTGCGACCCAAATATAATATTACATCAATTTACAATTTACATCAAATGAAAGATAAATAAACACTCATCTCACACCCCCAGCTATTCATCCACGACGATCCAACAAGTTCATATACACAATCCAACATCACAGATCATAGATATTTACAACCCCCACTAATCGACGTATAGCGATTAGTAGACGTTCAGTACATATAGCACATTACAGATATAATCCAATTAGCTAAAGTTTATAGAGATTTCGATCGATAACTGTATTTGAATCTACCCTAAGTAAAATCCAGTACTCAGACAAATCTGGGCAGAAACAAAAATTCCCAGAATACACAAAACCAACACAGAGAACCCCAGAAGAATTTTGGTGCGCCGCTGAGTTGACTTGGCCGCGGATCCGCGGCGGATCGCTTGGATCGGCTGGGGATCCGCGGTCATATGAGCGATTCAGGCGCCCAAAATTCTACAGATTTCTCTAAAAAGCCTGCTTGTATTTTTCATGTCTCTGAAAATATTTTTAGGCCAGTTTTAAAAATCGACAGAAAATACAAACTTTTGGTGTGTTTTCGGGATTTTTTTCGTGATCGAAGTTCTAACGACTTTGCTAACAGTTAGTTGTTGTTTAGCTAGGCTCTGATACCACTGTAAGTCTATGTTACCCATCCCGGTACTTACGGGGAGGCGGAAAGAGTAAAAATCAAATTTTTATCACAAGAAAATATAGACTAACCATGAAGGATCTTTGCTAAACAAAAACTAACAAACATACAAGAAGCTTTAACTACTAGGTTAAGAGATTATACCAAAAGCTTGAACTCCTTCTCTTCTTGTGTTGCTTCCTTTTTCCGTGAGCTCCTTCGAGTGGTGTAGACGGCTCCTCCTCCTCGTCTTCTCTTTGCCAAAGAAAGATCCACCCGAAGGCCTCTACCTTGAGCTCCTACCACCACAATGAAGTAACTAAAGTGCTTGGCTTGCTACACTAAGAACCCTAGAGTGAGTAGAGAGTTATTTTGGTGGTTTCGTCTCAAAAGCTTATGATCTTCAACACATGAAACACTTAAGCTTTGAGAGAAGAAGAGGGAGAGCTAACTATAAGAGAGAAAGAGAATGAGAGAATGAAATGAACCTTTCTCTCATATGATAAATATATATTAATAATAATAATTAAGTAAATTGTGATGGTGAATTGATTTGACCATTATCATTTCAGATTTAATGCTAAGCATGCTTCAAGAAGCATCTTAACAAAAAACAAAAAGAAAAATATCTAGGTCAAAGTAAGTCAACAAGTCAAATGGTAAAACTAATTCTAACCATGATACAATTTATACTTAATTAATATTATTAATCATATTACTTATTCTCATTAGAGTTTTGATCAAGTCAAAGGTCAAAAAGCCTAATGAGGTGTCTCCCTCTCCGCCTCAGTCAACTGTACGTACGTACCCGCATTCGTGTTCCAAAGAAACACGAATACAATGAGACTAGACCAATCCTAAAACAAATACTAGGATCCGGCTTACACCAAAGCCCACTAGTATCAACTGCCCGGACACCAAACGTGCACAAGTGCGCGTATGTGAATGAACCCCATCGTAAAACCATATGACCTCTACTACGTTTTGCCCAAAAGTGAACAACCCTCTGTGTGGGACTCTAAAGATTCGACACTACGCTGGCAGTAGGTTTAACCACAGGCCACAAGTGGTACTAGCTGTACGTAACGGTCCCCAGGTAGATGCCGAAAAGAAGACCGATGAGGTGAACCCATCTGAACTCTCCGGTCTGTTTGTCTAAGAGTATCGCATATCGGGCCTAGGGGCGGTAAACGTCAGACCCCTAATAGCGGTACAAGTTGTGTCGGAGTGTAGCCCAGAACACCCTGAGAAACTACTGGAAACACTACCAGTAAATCTCACTTGCCCTGGCCAGGGACTTTGTGCAATAGCTCTTCTAGATACAGCGCGATATCAACCCCCAATACCGGGAGAGACGAATCCTGTCAAACCGTCACTGCCTCCAGGTGCTTCGGGACTGCACCCAACTACTACCTGTTTGCACGAATCAATAGAGCCGTGGTAGGGTAGTAATCTAAGAACAGTGGAAACACACTCGAGGCGAAGTGACAGTGTCAAGTCAACGGACTAAGCTATACTCATGTCACCTGGGAACTGTTATCTGACGATAGGTATAGTACCAACCAACAGTTCCCAACGAGTCCTGTCCAGTGTACTCGTAACCTAATGAGCACCTGCATACTATCTCCAGTACGACGTACTGATGGCTGTGGGACAGACCACCTCCCCTCCTCGGATGAGAAGCGTATACACTAGTCTACTCTTGAGAATCGATGCCCTGTCTCGATAATCCTATGACCAGGGACCTGTATAAGGATGTGCTTGTAGACTACCCAGCCCCCACTGGTGTGACTGCCATCACAACGCCGGTAGTCAAGCAAAGATCTTAAGGGCTCTATCAATATGTATTAGCGATATATCAAAAGAAATATATACACATATTAAGATAGATACAAACCAAGTAGCATACTACCATATTGAGCAAGACTGTTATAAATCTGTGTATATATCCTAAGCTTCCAAAATGTAATATACAAACTAGTACTATACAATAATGGCCTCTAGGGCATATCACACTAACAAGTGATTTATATGCAAACTTTTAAACAAGTTTTCCTTCACTTTCTTCTTTTAAATGGTTTAGATTTCTGTGCTTTTAGCTTACTTGAATTAGGTGTGGTCCTATAGACTTTACATGATTCAAGTGCCAGTCATGTGCTATTTCGGGTCGTGACAAAGTTGGTATCAGAGTGCTAGGTTAATCTTGGTTCGAGTCTATGTTTGACTATGCGGAGTCTAGGGCGAATATATGTATTCAGAACCTAGGCTTGACCTTACGGAACTTAGACTTGGTCGAGGGGGTATTAGATCCGAACTTTCGTCGCGTAGGTTGACCTTAGTTGATGGAGTAGGTGACTTAAGGAGAGTGACGTACTGTGTGTATGTTTCGAGGCATACTTACGATACGCTACTCTGCTTAAGAAGCTTTAGAATGTACATTTCCTTGCACAACATTATGTTCATTCCTATGATCTATCCTCATCGATATCGGTTCATGGTTTTTCTACCACGATTGCATAGGCAGAGAGAGCTGCAGCTAGAGTTGCGGTCAGCATGAGCTCATCACGGACGAGGACTGACCAGGGCGTGATTCCAGGGACACACGATTGCATAGATGTGTCATTTTATTGTGTTTTTCGCGCCATAACCGTTTGATGGATTGCTTGTACGAATTTCTTGAACGTGCAGATCAGCACCATAGGATTGGGCCACTGCTAGAGGCCAGCCAGAATATGATGATCGTCAATGCACCGACTATTCTTGATGATTGAGGCACTATTCAGCGTGCCGACGAACGATTTAGTTGTTGCTGCGACTGACGAGCTATCGCCCTAGATGTTTGAAGCTAAAACCGCACGAGTTGTACATAGAGATATGATAGGAGATCACTAGTCACCTAAGGAGGAATGACTAAGACATGTGATTCGTTGCCTACCCCGATGCGAGGTCATCAGATTGATTGATTCCATCTTGAGAAGACTTCACACAGGTATGTTGGGAGTCGAAGGAAAACGATCGAATATCAGAAACCCATTTTCCAAGTTTAAAGTATTCCGAAAAACATGCAAGTAATTCCGTGGACCCTCTAGAAGAATGAAACCCTAACTCTATATAATGACCATGAGAACGCTTTGAAACCTTAGGGTTTGCGGCAGTTCCGTGGTGCCATTAATGAGGCTTAGGTTTGCCCTTCTACAGTTGGTCCACAGGTACTGTGGCATGTACTGGATACTATTAAACTCTACTCAAAATGTTGAGCTCGTGTGGGATTATGGAACTTTGATGAATCGATCGAAAGGTTCGACGTCGTTCGGATGTCATGTGATGGGATACATTGCTTGGGAGACTCCAGATACGAGTATAGTCATTAGAGCGCAGTCCATGCAGCCACGAACAGACGAGTCCGAATCATTCGACATTAGAGAAAAGTGGAGTAAGAGGTTCGTACAAGATCTTGATGAGATGACGTTCCACTCCACTGACATCAGAGATGTGATACGCATGCAGAGGCATTGTTTATGGATATATCTTCTTGATGGAGTCGTGATGAGTATGAAGCCGTTCCGGAACAAGAAACAGATTTAGCAAAGGATGATGACTTCCGGGCAGTTCAGCAGAAAAGAGATTTGGGAGAGATCTCAACAGAACCTTTCTGGAATACTATACGAGAAGACCTGGACCCAGGAGCGGTCATATTGTGCACACCCAGTAGGCCAGAGTTCGGCATCGTCGACGAGGCATGTTATAAATGACCATGATGGTTGGCCAGAGATCTTTAGAGGATATGCCAGAGCGGGACTGTTTCCGTCATCGTTCCATATTGGGTGATTTATTTACATGATTGATATTTTGTGCACCACATTTGCAGTTGACTTCGATTTGATATCATTCGAGATGTTGATTTTGATTTCATGCCTATGGTATTCATATGATTTGACTTGTGCTTTCGGCATAGTTCCATGCACTTCAGTATTTTTATTCGATTTATGCACACTGATGCACATGGTTGTGAGATTATATACCACGGTATACCTGATTTGGATTGAGATATGTTGCATACCGTCGATTTCGATTGTGATATTTGATATTTGTTTTCGTGCACCTTGTGCACTTGATTTGGACTCTTGCGCATACTTGGGCGCTTGATGCGAATTTGGTGCACACCAGATGCACTAAATCGAGATTCTTTATGCATATCAGATGCACCTGATATTGTTGTCAGGCACACACTGTTGCCCTTGACAGGTGTTTTCGTGCACACCCGTTGCACTTAGATTTGTTTCTGGGCACATGTAGGGCACATTTATTGATTTCGATTTCCGTGTGCACCAGACGCACGTGGCTTTCATATACACATTTTGGGGATTGATTTCTTTTGGAGCAGTATGTTTTGTGATACTTACTATATGGTATAGTAGCTGAGAAGGATGAGACCGAGGACAGTACCTGAATATATTTTTGCATGCATCGATAGTTACCGAAGGGATTTCCCAAGAGGAGCTATAGTCTCAATATTTTCCTATGTGTCTGAGATGATACAGAACATTTTATAAAGGAAACCGTTCTAAAATTATTTTCAAAAACGGCGGGATGTGTATGTTAAACAAAGGATATATATAGTTATTTTCTTACAAAAATCGTCCGCCACTGTGCCGTGATACACGCATCACACAACGACTTGAAAAGGTTTGGCATGCATTTAATTCAGATGTTTTGACGAGTTTACACCGACCCGTACAAGGTACACGTTAAAGTGTTGATGTATATCATGTTGGTTTTCGTATTAGATTTTGGCATTGGTGTCTTCATCATAGCTCCGATGATTGCGGGATGCTTGACGGAGTTTTGATTTTGGTTTATATACTCGTTTTTCATGCGCATGCATTGCGCTACGAGGTGTTTTATGTATTTATGATTTCGGAGCCCCGACGACTTTATCATTTTACTCAGATGTTTTAGTATTTGAGGGGTTTAAATTTAAATTCGGGGACCGAATTTCTTTAAGGGAGAAGATTGTAACATTTCAGAAAAATAAAATATTATTTTTGGGAATTTTTATAATTTAATAATAAATATTATGAATATTTTAATGATATGGTATAATTAAATACCGATAAATTAGGAAATATTTAGAAATTATTTTAATTATTGAATTTGAAAGAGATTACAAGATTTGAGCATTTATAGATTGTTATATAATTAATTATATTCCATTTTTATGCTAATCGCAATTAAAAATCACTAATCGTGCATTAAGCTTGATTTGTGCACATGACATGCACCATGTCAAATTACACATTGTTACATTTTTCTACCATGTCATTTCCTTTATTTTCATGCATGTTTGGTTTTAATATGAGAGGATGAGAAAAGAAAAGAAAAGAAAAACAATAAAGTAATGAGGTATGGGCAAGAGAGAGCGAGAGGGTGAGGGGTCAACCTTAGTCTTGGCTCATTTCCCTCTTCATTATTTCCTTCATTTTTTTCCTCTTCCTCTCACATGGTAGCCCTCTCCCTTCACCTCCACTACACCCCTCACTTCATCATCAAAACTCATCAAAATATCATCCCCCTTTCACTAAAAACATGCACAAGCTCACTACAAGAACTTTGGAACAAGAAAGTTTGGATTTTGAGCACTTGGGGAAACTCAAGAATTTTCTTCAGCTGCCAAATAAGATAATTCCTTTACCATTAGAATTGTATTTTATTCACTTTAGCATCTATGTAAGTTTAGAAGTGATTAAGTGATGCTTAGTGAGATTTGAAACTTCTAAGTTAGGGTTTTGAGGAATTCTTGATTTAGATAGTGTAATCAAGAATAGTAGAGACCCTATAACCCCACTAGTGCTAGAATTCTGGACAATACCAGAGAATTAAACCCCAATTAACAAACTTAGAAACCCAGATATCGGGAATTTGTCGAAACTTGAGGTGTTATTGGAGATCTGCTAACACCCGGAGTCTCTGAAATTTTTTTAGCTAACACAGTGAGTAGTGCAGGCAGCCTAGATGATAACCCCAAGACCTGAGACCCCCAGTACCATTCCTGGCTGCAAATATATTCCCCATGGTCACAATTTGTGGCCTGGGTACCCCATTTTGGCTTCATGCTTCGTCTGTAGCTCCTATATTAGTAAACTAGACCCCTCCCATATGCAAAATTGGCTAATTTCACTTAGGGTAAAATCTGGAGGTGTTTTCTTGAGTTGCTGCATTGTTTTGCTACTTCGTTTTAACTTGTGTTTTGGTATTTGATATATTGTTCCGTCGTGTGGCATTTGAACATCAACGACTAGGATTATTTGATCGTGTTTTGCATGTGACGCTATAGGTTTTAACCTATGAGCGAACCGTGTGCCGTATTGGTTTTCCGAACTCGATTTTTATAGCATTTGCGATTGTGTATTGATGTTATAGGTACCTCCGCGAGGACTTCGAATGATGGAGAAGAGGATGGCGACATCGACTCCGGCAAGAAAGGATCTAGTTGAGTAGATATATATCTGCGGGGGAAGTCGGGTGGATGACGTTGTAACACCTTAGAATGCGATTAGTGTTAATTAAGCGATAATGCGTGTTTTCTGTAAAAATTTTACCAATTTGGTTTCCTCACATTTTATAACATTTAATTAATAATTTATTATTATTTTTTATGTCTTGCATACACTTGTGCATGTTAATGTGAAGGTTTGTTTGTGCCAATCTAGTTAGTGATCATGGCAACTTAACCTAATCTTAATCCTTCTTTAACCATAACCCTAAACCCTTAATATTTGTGGGAGATATTTCTTTGTGTGTTTTGGATGTGAGGGGAGGTGGCATGAGAGTCATGTCTTGCATTAATGGAGGGAGTTAATGCATGGTGCACTCACCTTTCTTGTCACCTCTCTCTCTCTTTTCTTCACACCCTCTCTCTTTCTCTCTCACTTCATCTCTTTATCATTATTTTCTCATTCCTCATAGCCTCAAATTGAAACCTTACCAATTCCTTCACTACCCCTTCACAAAAACTTCAAAAACTTCATCAAATCTCACTCAAATCACTTCTAATGACTTGTTTTGCCTCTAAGATGCCTTGGAGCTTAGAAAGCTAGGATCTTTGAGCTTGTAGGAGTAGGTAATGATCTCTATCTGTTAAGTAGGTGTTTATTGTGTTTCGTAGCTTATTCGTTTCAGTTTAGAACGCGTAAAGTTTAGTTTCGGGTAAATATCGTATTTTTAGTGTAGTTTTGGATCTCGGATGATCTGCTATCAAACCAGGTATTTGTTGGAAAAGTTCCCATCACAGTGACCATGTGTAGTGACCTAGAACCTACCATAAAAACCTGAGACAATTCTATAGTAAGTCGGTCGCAAATATATTGCTTATGGCCGCAATTTGCGGCCAGACTGGGGTGTTTGGGTTTGGGTTTTGGTCTGGGGGTCTCTGGGGTTGTGTGTAGTCTTGTGGTATGTGCAACTTTTACAAATTGTTTGTGTAGAAAAATCTAGGATCACTTTGCTTGTTTTCTAGTATTTCGACTACGCACGTTACGTTATCCGATATGGTTCTTGTCTTTGTGTATCTATTGCTCTTGGGTTAGTTTCGTAGTGTCGCTACGCGCATTAGCCACTAGACGAACACTTGAGAGTTTGTTTGGAGTTGGTGCGTCGGTCAAACGTAGTGGATACGTGTTATTGGTCGATTGCTAATATGAACTCGTTATATTGTTCTTTTATGATCTAGGGTCGCAGGTGGGGACTTCGGACGCTGCGAAGAAGGGAAAGCGAGTGGTTGGCTTTACTTAGCCCCAGGATCATCAGTGAGTAGATTTAACATCTATAGGGGAATCGCCCGCATGGCGTTATGCATCTGGGCTAGATATGATATGATATTAGTCGCATGTTTATATTGCACATATAGAGTTTGCGCATAAACTTCATTGCATATTATTACTTGTTGTGTTTGGACTTGTACCCATTGGACACTGCACTATTATTGACGTCTCATATTGCACGAGTACTGATTGTATGCTACACACACCGTCGATAATTGCCATGACATGCACAACTCATATACATACGAGATATAGTTGACACCTATACATACGTGATATTGTATGGTTAGGGACATTGAGACATTGATTCATATTCCATTATGCATATGACATATAGCATACCTGTATACCTACATGCTTACACATATGCCTTGCCATGCCTACTTGTTAGCTATCCATATACCTATATGGTATTGTACCATTAAAGATAGGTATATACACATTTGAGACATAGCTACATGTACATCTTGCATACATACTTACTTGTACACCCGTATACCTTGATATAGCTACACACATACCTGGAGGGTATTACATCATTATTGATAAGTAGCTACACACATACCTGGAGGGTATTACATCATTATTGATAGGTAGTTAAACATATCTTGCTATACCGACATGGTTGTGCATACCTGGCTATAGGTACATGTTCACCTTTATATGATGTTGTATGGATTTTGGGGAAATTAGGAACCTCATGATATATTTAATAACTTGTTGCAGTTAAATAGCGGTTTTTCCTTTATATGCTCATATTACTGTTTCATGTTGCATAAATTATATTTCATGGATTTCGCATTGATATATGGATTTCATATGATGTTTTCTTGATGTTTTACTCTTGGATATATATATCAGTGGTATGGGACGCTGATATATATACATGTATATATATATATATCAGTGGTATGGGACGCTGTTATATATGTACACCTAATATATATATATATATATATATATATAAATATCAGTGGTATTGGACACTGTTATATATGTATACCTATAATATATATATCATCATAATGATCTGTGCAAGTATTCTTATTCATTATATATGAAGGCCGATATTATGGTCGATATGAGGGCCGATATTATGGTCGATGTGAGGGGCCTATGTGCCTGATGTGAGGGCCGATATAGGGGCCGAGCTGAGGAATTTGGGATTTAGATTGTCTTGATGCCACAATGAGGATTCAGTGAGGATGACATGTTTTATTCCATACTCCGCATTTATTTGTTATGCATTGCTTCATGTATTAGTAGTACTTGATAGAGTACCATTCACTGATTTAGGATGACACGTTGTTAAGCGCGGTGATTTGATGACTGTTGCATATACATATTGCTATTTATTGCTATCAGCTTCCATGTGATAGATTAGCGCAGTACGTGCATACTTGCGATTACCTGCATATGTTAATTACTATTCACGAGTTGACAAATCACCCCCGTTGTGCCACAGGGTTATACAAGTTGCCCCTCAGAGCAGCTAAAGGCGGGGCTTTCTTCCTATCGTATCATCTTTTGCAGCGGATACCGCTACGGCTGACTGTGTGCAGTTTTGCTAGGTAAGTTATGCGATTATCCGATGATGCTCATTTGTATATTCGTTGTATCCAGTACTCTCCATCTACCATTTTCATGTATTGACTTAGAGACGAGTTGTGAGGACGATATTGTATATTATTTGTGACTTGGAGATTTTTCATGCTGTTCATTTTATATCGTCGTTTTCTTCGCTACGGTGTCGTATATCTGTTGTGGTGGTTGTTTTCCGCCTTTGGGCGTGGATTTGCTCCTGGTTGGGGATGCTTTACTTATATCTTTTGTTGTACCCTTTATGGGGGCATGTTTTACAAAGGAGGTGCTGCCAAATTTTAATGGAAGTAAATTTGGACTTTAAAGAATTTTGATTGAGATTTAAAAAGTTTTAACCATGTTATTATCACTTACTACTTTTAATGGTTTAGATTGCTGGGTTTTTAGCTTACTTGAATTACGTTACGCCTGGAGACGTTAGGTAGTTTAAGGGCCGTCACGTGCTAAATTTTGGGTCATGACAGGCGTATAGCACCCCCGCAGTTTTGTAATACAGTGTACAATGTGTTTTAGCTATATACATATGTGTTATTATAGATGTGTATACGTAGCTAGAAATGCCTTAGGTGACTTTGGGTTAGTGTTAGCGTATTTAGAAGTTAATGCTATAGTTTAGTGTTAGTCGCGAAACCCTAGAATAGTTGTTACACACACGCGCGCACACAGACACGCATACATTTGCTTACTTGTGTGTATATGGGTATATATATATATATATATATATATATATATATATATATATATATATATATAAACACATATAGGTATGAGAGTATGTATATATATATAGGTATACATATACATGGATAATGAGTATAGTATATGGTACTTGGAGATGAGTCGATGAGATTGGGCATGATGCCATGAGATCGGTGATGTGATTTGGTTCGTATTATGAGATGCAACATGATATTATAGCGGGTTTTTAGGCGATGTGTTTTCATACACACGCATATATTATGTTGATGGTATCAGAGTGTACTAGACTGTAGATCAGTACCCCTAATTCAGGATATGATGATAAGGATACCTGATGAATAATGAGATAAATGTGATATTTGACCCGTACCCAGATTTGGGATGCCGTACGATGGATTTACCGTACGAGATATAATTATGATGATTGATCCGCACTCTTGACTCGATGATGTTATATATATATATATATATAATATATATCGTATGCGATACTATAGAGGCGGGATCACTGACTACTGGATATATTTATCGACCCAGACTTGGGTGGTTTTCCTTACCCCTTTTGGCTAGTCTGTTAGTTTAGTCCTGTAGTTTACTTGTAGATGTTAGACTTGAATCGAGTCATACCTATTTCAAACTAACGAATCGTGAGTATTTTAATGACGGGCCAAAGGATTCTACGGACATTTCAAAGGACACGCCTTTTCTTAAAAACACCGTAACCCTTATTTTCTAAACACCATGATTCGTGTCATTTCAAATGGAAAAACCGTATGACTCATATATATTAATGTAGATTCTTTATTGTTGCTTTTACTATTCATTTGCCATATATTCTTGTTGTTCATATCGCATTGCATGCTTATACTTGTGCTTTTATTGCTATTATGAAACCATGCTGTCAGGACACCAGCACCGTTACCGATGATGCGTATGCCATACGTACACCTGCTTGCCGGCTCACACATATGATCATCGGTAATTGACATGTCACGTACATTTTAGAGAATATTATTTCATTGTTATCGCTTGCTAGCTGATAGTTCCGATATATCATTATTGTGCTAGTTTAGATGTTGCATTTATTACTGTGATTTTTCATGTATATTTATATATTCATTTGCCATGATATTATGGGCCAGTCCAGATTGCCGGAGCCCGGTATTTATTGTTATTGACCCTTTATTTTGGGATTTCGGATTTTGCATGAGATTTCTTGATTTGGAGAAACTGCAAAGATTTATTAAACTCATTTTCATTTCCAAAGATAAAAAGTGCGGTTTTCTCATAATATGAACTGAGATATGTCCACCAAGAGTTTTCTCGGCTCTTGAGCGATATCATACATCCGATTCGAGGAGGAGGAGGAACCGTCTGTGGGTGCATGGTGGACCCGGTGAGGTACCCCGGGGCAAGATGGTTGCAGATGATGGCGTTGAGCCTGGCAGGGGAGCACTACCGACCGGTGATTTTATTGTGACTCGACGGATATCCGGAGGATACCGATCGGAGTATAAGCCAATCCGGATTGCCGGAGCCTGAGGTTTTGAGATTTGATGTTATGGGCCCGTCCGGATAGCCGGAGCCCGAGATTTTGAGATTCGAGGATACAGGACAGTCCGGATTGCCGGAGCCTGAGATATTGAGATATTGGGATATATGTTTTTGTCGATACTTGACACTGATTCTATATTGATTTCATTGATAATACCTCGATTTATATACTTACAGAAATCTCACTATATAAAGAAAACAGTTTTCTCATTCATGATGTATTCTGTTTTCATTTAATGCATTCATACCTCATATCTATGATATGTTGCTACCTGAGGCACTGACACGAGCACTTGGTATTACACTTATGTATAGATGTTTACCCACACCATTATTAGATGCTTCAGGCTTTATCATTTTGAGGATATTTATACTATCGTATGACCTAGGATTGACTCATAAATACGATTTCTGCTCGGTGATTTTTTATACTCACGAGTTGGCTACTCACCCCCGTTGTGCCACAGTTTCTTGCAGATTTTGCCGTACAGGTTTCCTTGGCGGCTTTGCTGGCACATTGCTTATTTCCGGGTGATTGCTTTGGTAGGTGGGTTCACTCGCATCGTGACCACCCTTGTATTTTATTTACATTGTTGTATCTAGTAAACTCCATCAACCAGACTGTATTATTTGATAGCCTTAGAAGGCCAGATGTATATTCTTTCGACCTTAAAGTCGCGCGCTTGTATTATTATGGTTTTTCTCTGGTTTCTTTCTGAGTTTTGATCCTCGCCTTTCGGTGTTGTATATTATATTCCACTGCGTGGTTGTGTCCACCAATTGGCGAAGAGCTAGCTCCCGCTTAGGGATGCCTTTATATTATGCATGTTTGTACCCGATTGGGGCCAATATTTACAAAGGAAACTCTGCCGAAATTTTCAGAAAAGACTTGATGTTTTAAAAACGTTTACTACGACTTTCAAAGTGATTTATATACAAACTTTTAAACAAGTTTTCCTTCACTTTCATCTTTTAAATGGTTTAGATTTCTGGGCTTTTGGCTTACTTGAATTAGGTGTGGTCCTATAGACTTCACATGATTCAAGTGACAGTCACATGATATTTTGGGTCGTGATACCTAGGGTCGCCGCTGGGTTTCGGGAGGCATCGACTATGCCGTTTTCAAAAAAAATAGCTTGCTAAAGAACCCTAACCTGGAATCTTAACTAAAGAATTAGACGAAACAAGTATGTAAACATATTTACATCTAAGTTAACAAGGAATACAACCTTTGTAGACCGGTCCTTCACTTCAATAGCTCCATGTAATAGTCCCTTCGCTCCAAGTAGTGAACTCCCGGACTCTATAAAGGCTCCACAAGATGAAAGGAACAAGCTTGCTTGAAGTCTTCGAGGCCGAAAATGATCTACGTCGAGGAGACACCAACTCAAGCTACCTCTTCACTAATATGGAATTAATGAAGCAGACACCCTAAACTAATTGGCTAATCTAGTAGAGGATGATGAAGTAGGAATTTTGCTTACTTTAGAAATATTTTTCTCACTCATTTTCTTCACCTCCCAAAAAGCTAGAGAGCTTGAGGAAGGAGATGAAGAAAAGCAACCATAGAGAAAGTCAAGTGTAGAATAGAAACCATAGGTGAGTTAATATCATATACTAACTCATGTAGAGACTAAACCTTGGCTAATCATAATGGTTGGGTTAATAAATATCTTAAGTAAAACAAAACTAGTAGACTTGGTCAATGGTTCCGCAAGCTTCAACCATGTGACTAATTTCCAACTAATTTTGATTTACTCTAAATAAATAAAACCCATCATTATGATAAGCATGGTGTGAGTCCCATACACCCATGTCTCATGTATCATCTAGCATGACACAAAAGAATGTACATTAATATATATCACATATATACTAAGTGTACACAAGTGAGAAAAAGAATTCTTAAGTGAGATAATATTAGTTAATGTAAGATAATATATCAAATATATAATTATACATTAAATTATTAAATCAACACTTGATTTGATAATCCAGCTATATCACATATAACCGACTAATATTTAATGTATCAACTTATCGAATCAACACTTGATCCGATAACCCGGTTATATCACATATAACCGTCCGATATCACATATCGCGAGAATAGAATACAGTATCACATACTCGTATTAATCACGGTCCCGCACATATCACATATGTGCTCCTACTTCGTTTCGCTTGAGCCAGGAAACCTTTGTGTAGGATTCTGAAGACTCGTCAATACGCCGGCAGTAGGTGGTGATCATATCAGTCACCCACAAGCCGCAAGCGGTCTGCTAAACGTAACGGCCACCTGGGTATTGAGCGATCAGAAGATCAACAAGCAAGCCTGTTCATACTCCTGCGAATCCAATAAGTAACACTACCATACAGTCCGGTCTCTTCGTCTGATATGTCGTATATCTCAGCCTGGGGGTAGAAAATGTCAAACCCCAATAGCCTGATAAGTCATGCCGATGTGAGGACCATAACGGTTCGAGAAACTACTGATAACACTTACCAGTAAATTTCAGCAACCCTGGCCAGAGATTTCCTGTTATGGCTGTTGGATATATGTATGCCCTAGAGGGCATTATATGATAGTGGATGTATCAGTATGTGTGTGTATATATTCAGAGGACATTCTTGCTCGACATGATAGTATGCTATCTGGTTGTACATTATCTTGACATGTTCATTTGATCATACATCTTACTCATTTGTACATGTTGATAAAGCCCTTAGGATATTTGCTTGACTACAGGGATTATGATGCAGATCATACTAGTGTAGTTTATAAGTATATCCTTGAAATGTTCCTAGTCATGGGTGTATTGAGACGGGTCCTCGATATTCCAGAGTAGACTAGCGTATACGGTTCTTGTCCCATATGATGGGCGATGGATGATCCCATATCCATTGATGTGGTGACACCAAAGACTGTATACGGGTGCTCAGTGGAGACTGGGTACACTGAATAGACTCGCCGAGAACTCCTATATGGTATTATATCTATCGTCGGATAGCAGTTCTCAGGTGACACTGGTACATGTTAGTATGTACACCCAAGATCGTCATAGAGTCTTGTGTGTCCTCCCACTATACTTTGATCTCCACCCTACACGGCTCTACTGAGTCGTGCAAACAGGTGGATTTTGGGTACATTCCCGAGGCACATGGAGGCAATGAGCGATAGGAGGGGTTTCGTCTCTCCCGGTATTGGGGGTTGATGTTGCGCTATGCTCGATTGGCTATAACAGGAAGTCCCTGGCCAGGGCTGATGAGATTTACTGATAAGTGTTATCAGTAGTTTCTCGATCTGTTATAGGCCATATACCGGCATGACTTATTGAGTTATTGGGGTCAACGATTCCATCCCTAGACTCGATATGCAGCATATCTGACGAAGAGACCGGACTGTACGGTATGTGTTTCCCGTTGGCTCGACGGGAGTTTTGACAGGTTCGCATATTTTTCTTCTGATCGCTCAATACCTGCGAGCCGTTACGTACAGCTAGTGTCGCTGACGGTTTGTGGGTATGTGATATGATCACTGCCTACTGCTAGCATATTGACGAGTCTTAGAATCCCAAAGAGGGGTTTCCTAGCTCAGATGAAAAGATGTGTGGTGCATATGGGATATGCGCGGGAGCTCAATTAAATGCGTGTATTTGATACCGTATTTTAAATTGGGCGTTTTCTATTGGTCTGGTTGTATATGATATGACTGAGTTATTAAATCAAGTGTTGGTTTAAAATTATTGACTTTTAGCTCATTTAAATAAAACCATTTCTTTATATAATGTATGAATGAATGTGTGTATGTATATATGTTGATATAAATGCACACATGCATGCATACATGTGTCATGGTTAATGATACACAGGAGATGGCAATGAAAGACTCACATGGTATAAATATTTATATATATTTGTTATTGAGAAAAAGGAAATGATTAAATCATGGTTGAAAATTCTTCTGCACTCTTCTTTACTTAACCTCATTTATAACCATGGTTTAATTTCCATTTGGCTTTTAACTCATTAAAAAAATATCTAGATATTTATTAACCATGGTACTATGTGAGTGTGACTCATATATTTATATTTTCTTTTCTCATTTATCTTGAGAATTATCACAAACAAAAGAGCTCAAGCTTAGCCATCTCTTTCTTCTTCCTCCTTCACGCTCTCTACCATTTTCAAGTGAGTGAAGGAAACAAAAAGGAATGGTTTTTAAGTGAGATCCAAACCTACATCACCAATCTATATTAGTCTAGCCCACTTATGTAGATTGTTTGCTCCACTTCTTCGAAGATCAAGTGAAGCTAGGAGCTTGAGCAAAGGGACTTCGTGGTGGATCGTCGTGGACTTGAAAGGATTCAAGCAAACCGTTCAAACCCTAGGAGTCAAGGAGGGAGGTCTACAAAGGCTGTATTAGTCACCTCTTAGTGTTAAAATACTTCTAGTATGTGATATTAGTTGCTTGTTACCCTAGATTTGTAATTCGATTCATGGATGGTATTACTTAGCACCCCCTAAAATTTTAATATAGCATGTGTGATGCAACCCAAACCCTAGGCAGGGTGCTAAGGAATCCCTACAGTGGTATCAGAGCCAAGCTAGAAACTTAGATGATGTTATAAATATTATGAAACCGAAACAACTCCGAAAATACGATATTCTGAAACCCTAGGATGTGCTCTCTGTCAATTTTAAAATGGTCTCCTAAAATTATTTTAGCAACTGCATAAACTTGCATGTGATGCATATAGAACACAGATGAAAAATGAGTTCATTCCACCGGATTTCACCCGATGAGAACCTCAAAAATTCCGGCCTGGCCGGCCCATGTTGCTCCGTTTCGCCTCGTTTTTCTTCTGTGCTCTCGTTTGTAGGTTTTGGGGTTTCAGGTATTGTCTGTTTAGCCCAAAATTTCGTGTAATGTTAATTTTGGTTAGGGGCTAATTCAGAGTATTTCGTAGTCATAATTTTAACATTGTTTTGGTAACTTGGACGACGTTTAACAGTTCGAATGAATATTACACACCACCTCATTACTCTCACTGGAAATTTTCCAAGTGTTGGAATTTTCCAAGTTGAACATATTCGGAAGATCGTGCAAATAACCGTATGGACCCTCTAGAAGAACGTAACCCTAACTCGATTCTATGACCATGGAACCACGACTAAGACTTAGGGTTTGCCATAGTTCCGTGGCGCCATAGGTAAGGCAAGGGTATACCCTTCTACGGTTGGTCCATAGATACTGTGGCACGTTTTGGGTATTTTAACTTTGCTCAAGTGTTGAGCTCTCGGGATAATTTGTGGGTGTTAGTTAATTCGATCGAAACGTTTAATATCGTCAAGATATTTGTAAAAGTGATGATTCCAATTGTTGTAGTTTTTAACTTTCTTTTCTGCGACCGTAAGTGTAGTATGTGGTGTATCGCCGGTTTCATTGCTATACGTCAACGACAATTGGGGTACGCATACTTACTTACGTTGATGACTGTTCTCCGCCGAAAGACCGGGAAAGACTGACGTCTTTCCTGAATTTGGGGGCAGATGCTATTTGGTTTTATCCGTCCACCTCTCTGAAGATGCCATGTGATTTATGGCACCGTGTATCGGAGGTTTAGACAGATGCGGCCGTTGTAGCAGACATCGTCAGATTCCCCCTCGTTTGAGGGGTTTTTGATTATGGGGATGCTCTTCCCTGCAGGAGCATGCCCCTGCAGTTAATTACGCTATCGCATCGCGGTAACAACTTTCTCTTTCTCCAGATGGTCACTTCATATCGTGTGTGTTTGTTTTATTTTTGGTTGCCCGTGGATTGTATACGGAGACTAATTTATGTTGTCGCCCGTAGGGCGTGGATTAGTCTAAATCCGTATTTTCTTAGATTTGGGTTTTGAGTTGGGTTTAAGGATCGTTAATCTCATTTGAGACTAAGATCAACTTAAACGTTTGTTAAGGATACGTTAGTCTAATTTGAGACTAAGATCAACTTAACGTTTGTTAAGGATACGTTAGTCTAATTTCAGACTAAGATCAACTTAACGTTTGTTAAGGATACGTTAGTCTAATTTTAGACTAAGATCAACTTAACAGGATCATTTAGATCCAACAAAAGAGCATTTGGGCTCTATTGTTTTAGTTTAGGGACATGATTTGATCTCAAAAACTATCTATTACCGCAATCAAGAACGGCGTCGCCTTGCAGCTAGTCGGTGAGTACGGGTCGGTCCACAGGGATGTTATGAATTTACTAATCGCGCTAACGAGTTAATTCCGAACGGTGTGAATGGATTAATTAAATCTAAAAACTAAATTAATCTAAGGCAATTGAATTAAAGATCTAACTATCTAACTAGGGCAAGGAATTAAATTTAATCTAGGGCAGAGAATGAAAAATTACCTAGGGCAAGAATTGAAATTACCTACTTACTTTACAGATGGCTCTCTCCAAACATCAACACAAGACTTGTCAGATCTGAATTTCTGAAATGAAAAGAGGCATCGATGCACTCCGAAAGAAATCTAAATTTTATTAATAAAAAGAGGCATAGGGAGGCATATGCTAATACAATGATTTAGAGTTCTTATTTATAGGGGATAGGAACCCTATGTTACAATTGACCCGCATGTCTGCATTTACAAAAATACCCTTAGAAGACTATTCAGCGCAGCCTTAAAATTATGGTAAAAAAATTCCTCAACTGCGGGCTCTTAATGGCCGCGGATCCGCGGCCCCGCATGGGTTGGGCCGCGGTTCCGCGGCCCAATGATGGAGTTGGTTTGTGATATTTTCTGGGCTGGCTTTGGGCTTTATGTTCTTCCTGTTTCTGCAGGTCTTTTCTCAATTTGGCTTCTAGGTATTCTCCAGATCTTCACAGTGAGTAGTTGTAGTGAACTTTAACCATTCGCTTTGTGTCGACGTCTTGAACCTTGCTTTGTGAACTGATCTTCATGTAGGCTTGATCAAGATCCTTCGGTTTGTTTGTTATAGTCAACTTTTGCATCGTCTTTTATCTTTTTCACTGTTTTAGATCCAAGAACCTGTAACCTGTAATATGTAGGAGACATGCGTCAAAAGCACCTGTTTATTTATAAAACGAATAAGAATGGGGAATATAATAATGCAATATTATGGTGTGAACAAATACCCCCAAACTTAGCCTTTGCTCGTCCTCGAGCAAACTACTTTTTATTCTCGACAAAAAACGTAACCGCACTTTCGCTGAAAAACGCGATTGAACTGAGCTCGTGCAACAAGCCGTTAAACCTCTAGGTGTCCCTAGTAGGAGGAGTGTTGTCTCCTGAGGGTTTTCAGCGGATACTACCCACAAAATCCTATCAATTCGGCCCATTAACTTTAATTCTCCAATTAGGTTTTCTAACATGGAATTCAATTATTGTCGACCCGTAAATTATCCACCCATATTCTTCACACTTCCTCATCATTTAACTTAAGATTATATATATTCTGCAGACCTACTTAGTTGTCGGCATTTCTTAAGTTTTCCTTCTAGGGTTCCATCTCCACTTAGGAATTTTTATCAACTTTACTAAAGATACAAGTTCTATTCTTCATTCCTATCTCTCATCTAAACTCCAATCACATACCCCTACGTGTGTGTATAAGTCACCCCTACACTTGGAAATTCAAATCAAGCAATCATACCCCTGTCCGTTGTCCAAAGCACTTATTAATTGGTGAATTTTTAATTGAATTTTTGCTTACACATCCTTCATGCGACCGTTAATACTTCTTGAGGTACCAACAACCGATTACAAGATGTGTTTGCACATTAGAGCGTAATTCCTAGTCTTGCAACACCCAAGGCTTTTAGCGGTGACTCCCAAACCAGTTAGTCTAAGGCACTAGGTGATGAAGCACCCTCGCTAAATATTTTTCTATTTTTACAGCCTTAAGTAATCATAAAAACCAGTGTTCATTTTTTTTTCTTTATTCACTTTTTTCTTTTATTTTCATTGTACTAAGGACTTTAGACAAGAGCATTTCAAGGTCGCCTCTACTATTCCAAGTTTCAAGGTGCGTGATTGTGCAATTTGTAGGGTATACATTTTTAGAATCTAGACTTAAGTTAGGAATTATTTTTCAAACTTATACTCTAATAAAAATATCAATACTTTTCCTTTATTTCGACTTAGCCCAAGAAGTGAACTCAAAATTTGACTATTTCTAAATAAACTACAAAGGCATATACTTTCTACCGTTAAACTCTAAGGAAGGTTATTTTTAGGGTTTTTAATTTACTAAATCTAAGATCTAGTTGTTCTTAGCAAGTTAACCTATTTGTCAAACTCAAGTCAATTAGGCAAAAATTGAATACATTAATTTTTATAATTTTTGAAATTTTCAAATTTTTATGGGTTTTCAAATAAGTATGCAAATGCAAAAAATGTACATATGAATGCGAAGGAAGAAAACGTACCGAGCATACCCCTAAACTTAAACTTGACAGTGTCCTCACTGTCATGCTACACCAAGAGGGTCAAAATGCCGGCACTCCCCTGTTTATTTATTTACAATTTTTTTTTATTTTATTGTTTTGAATTTTTTTTTATTTTTTATAGAAAAAGAAAACAAAAATATATGTACATATATACAACAAGGTTCCCCCCAAACTTAAGCTTGGCCTTACACAAGCCAAAGGTTAACACCAACCATTCAAAAATCTTATCGTGGTAATGGTCGAGTTGGTGAAAGAATGGAGTGGAACGAAAAGAAATGAGAAACACACGAGACCGTATGGGACGAAGAGTGGAATATGGTCTCGGTGGAGGAGAAGAAGGGCGGAAAAGAGAAAGAAGGGTAGCACGATCTTGAGGGTGTAAATTTAGTCAATAAATTAGCACAATTTATGATGACAGATGTGTTAAAAGCGATTGTGCTAACCTATCAACCCGTCGAAAAATGGGGTCAAATCCCTCAAGATTCGCAAGAAAGCATGGGTATGCCGAACTTGGTATAGGAGATGAAAGCGTAACGGTCTCTTGTACGGTCGGAACGATAGGAAGGACGAAAGGGAGTGATTTAGGGATAGTCGTAATCTCACTTAAGTAATCTGTTTCGAACTTGAAGGATTCCATCAATGGTTCGAACTGACTGTAAGCAACCGAGTCTGATGGTTCAACTAACTCATCTGAAAATGTAAAGGACTCAAACTCGGGCGGTGAGTCATCAACATCGTCCGAAAAAGTGAAACACTCGTACGTGTTATCGGCTGTGAGAACTGTGTCAGATTCGAAGGAAAATTTTTCATGCTCACAGTCTTCAAGCATGATATTAGGCGTGGTCGGAACGATGGAAAGGAGAGAGGGTGATTTAGTTAAACACTCAAGAGGATGAATTGGAAAATCCGACATATCAAACAAAAATGGTTCAACCTCAATATTATCCTCAATACTCTCCTCAATACTATCCTCATAATTCTCCTCAATATTTAACTCATCCATGCCATTATCATCAAAATCAAGACGCATATGAAGTTCGGAAGAAACATTTATAGACTCGGGATGATGAATTGGACATAAAAATTCAATCAAATCGACAGGTTCATCATCCGAAATTTTCCCGGCGTCTATATCCTCAATCAAGTGAAAATCAATTTTTTCTGACACCTCATCAAAAGCATGGATATTTATCGATTTAGGTTCTAGAGTGGAGGTGTAGAGATCGAACGGGTTAGGTGTGGTTTCACTCGAAAGGGGTTCTTCACAATTTGGCAAATCAAGCACTACAAAATTACACAACTCATCATTTTGGACATATGTTTGACAATTGGAGTTGTTGGATTCAATTGGGTATGGGTAGGTTTGATTTGGAAATCCTCTCACATTCTCATTCTGTCCAACCGCCTCCTCATACATTGAAAAATTTTGAGCTAGCGGGAAACTAGCGACCGGTTCACTAGGTTGCATAAGGGCGGCCATGGACGCTTCCACATTCCTAGTCATTTTGTTTGTTGCTGCAATATAAGCTGCCAACGACTATTCCAAACTAGACATGGGTGGTGAAGGGGTTTCGTGAAAAGATTCGAAATTGTTTGGATACGTGAAACTCCCAAAAGGCTGTGTAGAAACAGGGTCTAGTGAAGGTGGGAAAGTCGGGTAGGACTGGTAGGAAGTGGGTGGTTGGACAGGGGTAGGGTCAACATGTGGATAAAAAGGTGAATGGACTTGTTGATCCCTAGAACTAGATGTGTGCAGAGGGGTGAAAGATCGACTACGAGATTGAGCAATATGCTCAGCAATGGACATCGGTTTAGGAGTTACAGCAGGACTTGAAAAAGCTGTATCAACATATGAAGGTGGTAAAGGTTGACTTGGTTGACACCAAGTGGGTTGTGAATTCAAACTGTTTCTCCTAGACGCTTCTATTTGATCTTTCAAAGAAATTTTGGGCACGGAGGGATATTCCTTAAATCGACCGAAACAATTGACGTACGAGGAAAAGTTAGGTTCGGGATACCAAAGTTCGGCAAGAGATTTATGAGGTGGGGTACCCATGATGTCAGAAGAAGAAGAGAAAGAAGGCGGGTGTAAGTGGGGTGCAAGGATTTCTTAGCGACAAAATTCTTGCAAGTTTTTATAAAAAAAATTCCTTTTTTCCTTTTTCTCTTTATTTGAAACTGTTTGCAAAAAAAAATTCGATAAAGGGCTAAGACACACTTTCGATCAACCAAAAATGTACAATCAGGCCTAGATCTAGGGTCACCTAGGTCAGCCAGACAGCTCCTAACTGTTCCAAAGGGCTAGAAATAGGACCTCAAACGGCCTCTTCACCGCCAATTGCGGCCAGGTAAGTGGGAGGCTCCCCGCTACAAGTAGCGGTCCTAATTAAGTAACCACTTGCCTTAGACACACTTGCCTAGACATCGCAAAGTCAGGTTAGGATAAACGGCCGATGCCTATAACTAGTCCTCTGTCCTATTGAGCTCGAAGTCCTTAGGGCTGAGTCTAGTATTTTTTAATTAAAGATTGGTCAATGCAAATGCTTTATGTGATTTCTAGGGTCCTGGGAAGAGTGATGAAATCCCCACCCAATCTGAATTGGTCAAATGCCCCTTAAAGTCCAATTAAACATATACAAAACAGTAAATCACTTGCAATCAAAGATTTTTTTGTTATTGCAATTTGAGAAAAGATATGCAAAACAGAAAAGATTTCTTGCAATCACTTTTTATTTTAAACGCGCGCAAAAAATCCTGCATAAGATTTGTTATTTGGAAGGGAAAAGATTTTTAAAGCTCACCAAATTCTGCAGGAATTTTTCAGAAGATATATGAAGATTTTTGCAGAGGAAGAACAGAGAGGCTTACATAAAATTTTGCAGAAGATGTCGTCACTAGCGCGCCGCCCTTCCGCGGCCAAATCCCGGTTCCCACCGCGGTTACGCGGTCAACTTGACTGCACGGATCCCCAGAAAAAATATCAGTTGATGATGTCACTGTGGGACCGCGTTTCCGCGGTGTAAATGCTCCTAAGGCGGCGGAAACGCGGCAGGCCGAGGGTTTCTGTTCACCAAATTTTTTCTGCTCCTTATTTTTTATAATCTTCTATTGTTAGGATCGTCTCTTTGCTGTTTTGATCTCTGTAAATTTCCAGATCCGAAATTGTGCGTAGATCCTGCAAAATTCTCACAAGAATACCCTTTCCAAAAATAACAGATGATATAATTTTATATATTTTTTTAATTTTTTTTTTCAGATTTTTCAGATTTTTTTAATTTTGATTAACCCGAAATTGCAAAAAGGAAATAACACGCCATCCCCAGCAACGGCGCAATTTGATTTGATCTCAAAAACTATCTATTACCGCAATCAAGAACGGCGTCGCTTTGCAGCTAGCCGGTGAGCACGGGTCAGTCCACAGGGATGTTGTGAATTTCCTAATCGCGCTAACGAGTTAATTCCGAACGGTGTGAATGGATTAATTAAATCTTAAAACTAAATTAATCTAGGGTAATTGAATTAAAGATCTAACTATCTAACTAAGGCAAGGAATTAAATTTAATCTAGGGCAGAGAATGAAAAATTACCTAGGGCAAGAATTGAAATTACCTACTTACTTTACAGATGGCTCTCTCCAAACATCAACACAAGACTTGTCAGATCTGAATTTCTGAAATGAAAAGAGGCATCGATGCTCTCCAAAAGAAATCTAAATTTTATTGATAAAAAAAGGCATAGGGAGGCTTATGCTAATACAATGATTTAGAGTTCCTATTTATAGAACATAGGAACCCTATGTTACAATTGACCCGCATGTCTGCATTTACAAAAATACCCTTAGAAGACTATTCAGCGCAGCCTTAAAATTATGGTAAAAAAATTCCTCAACTGTGGGCTCTTAATGGCCGCGGATCCGCGGCCCCAGCATGGGTTGGGCCGCGGTTCCGCGGCCTAATGATGGAGTTGGTTTGTGATATTTTCTGGGCTTGCTTTAGGCTTTATGTTCTTCCTGTTTCTGCAGGTCTTTTCTCAATTTGGCTTCTAGGTATTCTCCAGATCTTCACAGTGAGTAGTTGTAGTGAACTTTAACAATTCGCTTTGTGTCCCCGGCAACGACGCCATTTGATTTGATCTCAAAAACTATCTATTACCGCAATCAAGAACGGCGTCGCTTTGCAGCTAGCCGGTGAGTACGGGTCGGTCCACAGGGATGTTGTGAATTTCCTAATCGCGCTAACGAGTTAATTCCGAACGGTGTGAATGGATTAATTAAGTCTAAAAACTAAATTAATCTAGGGCAATTGAATTAAATATCTAACTATCTAACTAGGGCAAGGAATTAAATTTAATCTAGGGCAGAGAATGAAAAATTACCTAGGGCAAGAATTGAAATTACCTACTTTACAGATGGCTATCTCCAAACATCAACACAAGACTTGTCAGATCTGAATTTCTGAAATGAAAAGAGGCATCAATGCTCTCCAAAATAAATCTAAATTTTTTTGATAAAAAGAGGCATAGGGAGGCATATGCTAATACAATGATTTAGAGTTCCTATTTATAGAGGATAGTAACCCTATGTTACAATTGTCCCGCATGTCTGCATTTACAAAAATACCCTTAGAAGACTATTCAGCGCAGCCTTAAAATTATGGTAAAAAAAATTCCTCAACTGTGGGCTCTTAATGGCCGCGGATCCGCGGCCCCGGCATGGGTTGGGCCGCGGTTCTGCGACCCAATGTTGGAGTTGGTTTGTGATATTTTCTGGGCTAGCTTTGGGCTTTATGTTCTTCCTGTTTCTGCAGGTCTTTTCTCAATTTGGCTTCTAGGTATTCTCCAGATCTTCACAGTGAGTAGTTGTAGTGAACTTTAACCATTCGCTTTGTGTCGACGTCTTGAACCTTGCTTTGTGAACTGATCTTCATGTAGGCTTGATCAAGATCCTTTTGTTTGTTGGTTATAGTACACTTTTGCATCGTCTTTTATCTTTTTCACTGTTTTAGATCCAAGAACCTGTGAACTGTAATATGTAGCAGACATGCGTCAAAAGCACCTGTTTATTTATAAAACGAATAAGAATGGGGATTATAATAATGCAATATTATAGTTTGAACAGGACATTGCGGTCCAAAAGTTTAAGGACATCATAGTCCATAGTTTAAAGACGTCATAGTCTATAAAGTTTAAAGACATCATAGTTTTTGAGTTTAAGGACCCCACAGTCCGTGGTAGTTTAGAGACATCATAGTCTGTAAAGTTTAAGGACATTATAATCCATGAGTTTAAGGACCCCACAGTCCGTGAAATTTCTGGTTGTCGGGACCCGTCACCTCTCTGAAGACGTTGAAGGATTACAACGACAAATATCAGAGAAGTGAAGAGATGTACCCTTGAACCAATATTGGTTGGGAGATCTGTAGTCCAATTTGGGACTAAGATCAAAGATTTCTGAGCATATGGGCTCAATTAATCTGAATCAGGGATCTGTGGCCAACTTGGGTTCGGCCCATTCATTTAAAATGTTGGACATCTAATTAGGATCATTACTTTTACATTTAACAATGCTGAGCATTGGTCCTGACAACTTTTGTCTTTTATTGAATGCTGAACACTCATTATGGCTCTGGGCTTTATCATTTAAAGAACAATTTATGTTCTCTCAGCGCACACATGAGGAGCTCGTGGCGCGCTTGGCGCTGTGCGCAAATCAATGAGCGCAGAGCGCTTCTGTTTACACACGTGCGGAGCACGTGGCATGCTTGGCGCTGAGCGCTTGACAATGAGTGCAGAGCGCTTCTGTTTAGTAGCGCACACGTGAGGAGCACGTGGCGCTGAGCGCTAGACAATGAGTGTATAGCGCTTCTGTTTAAGTAGCGCACAAGTGAGGAGCACGTGGCGTGCTTGGCGCTGAGCGCCAGACAATGAGCGCAGAGTGCTTCTTTTAAATTTGGAGCGCTAAGGCTCTTTTTAGGCAACTCTGCTCTCTGAGAATTAAATTATCTTTTATAAGAGACTTTGTCTCATGGATCTAAGAATAAAGTTCTTATTTTATAGGAGATGTTTCAATCTCTTATATTCTTGGTGAAAGTCTTTGCCTTCATGGAACCGTGATCCTAAGAGAATTGAATTATTCTCCCCCCTTTTTATAATAAGATGTTATAATCTCATTTGTGAAAAGACAATTTGTCTTAAAGATCTATGATCTGGCAAAAGAATTAAGTTCTTTTTCTAATGAGATGCTTTGATCTCTTTATTTTACCTTGAAGAAATTCTTCTTCTGCCAAGAGCTTGCTCTTCTCTCCGGACTTTCTCAAAGTTTGTGGGGGGAGGGAGGGTTCCTATCTATGAGACTTGAAGTCTTGGGGCCTTTATATAGGGTAGGCTGATTTGTTGAATCTGTTGAAGAGATCTTTTCTCTAATTGATTTGGGGATTTCCCCACCGTTGGATCTTTGATTCTAGGGCTTCTGTTTCACAGAAGGCAATCTTCTTGTTTTTAACAAGATTGAGAAATCTTTTCCCATACAGAATTTATTCTTTATTTTGGTGATTTTTAATCACTATTGGATCATTGATCCAACGGTGCTCTGATTTTCAGAGCATAATCTTTCCTGTTTGGAAAGATTCTGAGGAATGTTTCCTTAATAGAATTTTATTTTGGTCAATTGATGATTTTTAATCATGTTCGTTGGATCTTTGATCTAAGGGCCGAGAACAGTTTGTTCTATCGCTAGCGCTCACGTGCTTTGCACGTGGTGTGCTGTTTAGAGTGCAGCGCTCTTAGCGCTAGCGCTCACGTGCTTTGCACGTGGTGCGCTGTTTAGAGTGCAGCGCTAGCGCTCATGTGCTTTGCACATGAGCGCCGCCTCAGAGTCTTTGACTCTCAGCGCTGGCGCTGCTATGAAGCGCTGCTTCTTTTCAAATTTTAAAATTTGAACAGAGCTTTGCTCTGATTGGGGAAACAAATGCCCCCCCACCGTTGCGCTTACGTGGCCTATATGTGAGTGCAGCGGTGGAAGCATCTATGCCATTGGATCAACTCAGAAGTTGAAACGGCTCCCAGTGCCTATAAATAGGGCCTTTGGCCCTTGAGATGATCTCTATTCATCTTCTTTCTTGTTTTCTGAGAATTAATTCTCCTTCAGAGCATAGCTCTTTGTCTTAAGAACTTCCTTAGGGACAGAACTCTGTAAAAAATTTAGGTAAAGATTAAATCTTTGAACGGATTAGTTAATAATCTAGGGTTTCACCCATTAACAGAGCCCTGCTCTTTTCAGATCATAGATCTAAGAAATCTTTTTTAGGGTTTTGTTAACAGAGCTTTGCTTTCATAGATCTAAAGAGTTTTTCTTATGGTCTCTTAACCCATTTTTAAAGAAGAACTATTAGATTTCATCTTGCAGATCTTAAAGATCTCGGAGTTTTTTTAACTCAATAAAGCTTTGCTTTTTAAAGTTTTTGATGGATTATTCCATCTTCTTCGCAGAGCATTTCTCTTTGGGGAATTTTTATTCCTTTATCATTAATTATGACAAATGTCGTATCTGTTGAAGAGAACTGCTCTCAAGGGAGATTTACTCCTTGACCCGAGGGGCCTTCATTAAATGAGAATCCTTTTAGGATTTCCTCATTTAATGACTGTCTCATCAAATGATGAGGCTGTTTTATTAATGATGTGCCATCATCTAGATTGTGTGGGTCCTCTTTGGTCCCCTTTCACTACATTGCAGTGTGGTACGAAATTAAAGTACCAAATGCCAGAACTTGAGCTGTAGCATTGACAGCTAATTTTTGCTCTTTTTTGTGCAGGTACTATGTCTTTCGACATTTCTTTCCCGTTCGTCCGTTTGGAAAGTGGATTCCCTGAAGCACCCGTTGATCGGGAAGTGTTTGCACTGATCAAATATCATAATCCAGAACAAAAGAACCTTCATTTATGGGGAACGTGGTACAATCAGATCATCAGAGGTCAACGGAGCTTCTCCTGCACAGCACCTTCGGAGCCTATTTCGGCGATCCACTACGCCGACCTACCGCCGGTGAACTATACCGTGGAGGAGGTTAACTGGACTTCAGAGGGTCTCCTTCAGCCCTCTATGGCTGCAATACCCGTACAGCCTCCAATGGCGTTGGACACCTTGAAGCGACGTATCTGTCAAGGCGAGTCGCGCCCTTGGGGAAAACCATATATGATAGGCCTAACTCCTCGTCATCCAGCTGGTTATTTGCAATGGGCCCGGTATATTTTGTCAGCCAAGAAGTCGCAGCTGCTGAAGCTCGGGTTGTATCCCGCGATTTACGCTTCTCTCTTTCAATATTCTACGCCTCCTGCCTGGTGGGTCAAGTCTTTTCTAGAGCAATGGAATATTCCGACCCATACCTTCCATCTATTGGATCGAGAAGTCTCAATCTCTTTAGAAGAGTTTGCAGAGGTTTCTCGCTTACTGGTTAAGGGAGAACACTACGAGGAGTTGCTTCCTCCGGACGAGTACGTCTTTGCAGCCAAGTCAGTGATGACATGCCTTACCCCTGAGAACGCCATTCAACATCAATTCCCCAGTTTGATTAAGGTGTTGAATATTTACGAGAGCCTTTTTCTCGAATCCGGAGGCCGTGGGGTTAATTTCACTTATTTCATCGCCCGTTTTCTCCGCTCAGAAGTCCTGTCGAAGGAAACCACAAAATTTGCCAAACTCGATGATCCTTTTAGTTTTGGTTTGGACAAGCAGCCGGCAGCGGAGGCGGATCAGAGGAGTTTCTTTCTAGCCAACACCCCGGTCGTCTCTTTCGCAGAGCTTGCAGCTCCTGGGATCGACGAAGAAGCGTTCTTTTTGGGGTTCCTCGAGCTATGGCTAAGCTGGTTTGTGCTTCTGATGCACCCTCGCCATATGAGGCTGCCCGTTTTTTATCCAGCTCACAAATGGTTATTGGGATGCAAGTGGCCGTCGGGGTCGTTGGGTTAGCCCATTTATATCATGGGCTCAGCTTGGTGGCAGACAATACTGAACCAGGGGTGCAGCATGTAAACTTCCCGATACATTATTTTATGTCATGGATCGAGCTACATGTGCTTGGCATTTTCGGTTCCCATAAAAGGCCTTGCTTCTACGACAAGTATAACTTCCCTCGGATCATGCGGTTAGTTGACGCATCCATTATAAATCCGACACAGCGGGAAGCCAGGGGTTTGCTTCTTCGTCCGCGCACGGTTGGAGATGGCATAACCATTACCGATAAGGTTCTAACTTTCGGTAAAGAATCCGTAAAAAAGGTGCAGCCATTATGGGACATTTTTAAAGACGGGGCCTCTATCTTGAAAGCTCAGGAGATTCTTCATTTATACTCCATCAGGCCGGGATTTCTCGTGTTTAGGCAGAATGATTCGGTGTTGTTCATGAGGTACAACCGACATCATTTCACCCAGCAATTAAGCTATAATGAGGGCGTCCCTCTTGAGGCCTTCTTAGCTGAGCCAGCTCCTACTGAAGAGGGTATCCGGAGCGTATTGCACCATTTTATGCGGCTGAACACCGGCTCCAATTTCTTTATTAGTGAGCCGAGTTGCGTTCCAAAATCCCTGAACGTATATATAGCGTGGTACAAGCATTCGATGGGCGCCGTTATTAGAGAAGAAAAACGATTATTGCTTAATCGCAAGGGCACCGCCTCAGCGGGTAATCCAAACGTTCCTCTGAAGCGACGGACCATCGTCCATCCTCCCTTCAGAGAAGCCTCTGTGGCTGTGGTACCACGTGTTATGCCTGAGCTGCCCCTGCCCCGCGTGCCTATAGAAGCAGTGGCTGTGGCGTCTCCCGAGTCTGGCGTGGGTATTGAAATCGGGACTCGTCGCCCCAAATTGCCCGCCAAACGCAAGCTCGTGTTATCTGCTGCCGGAGTTAAGTCGCAGAAGAAAAAGAAATCGATACTTTCTGCAGACGTTGTATTTGGCCAGGAGCCTCATGCTCCTTATGGCGAGGGTCTAAGTGAGTAAGGGACTAATGGGGGCTTATTTATGGCGCCAGATGACACCGATCTGGAGGCTGCCCTCGCAGCTTCCAAGCAATTAGCTCGCAACAAAGCAGGAATGATCTCCCTCGCACAAACAGGTAGACCTTAGTCGTATTTTTCCACGGTTTTTTTAAATATCATTCTTTGACTGACGTTTTCTTGTTCAACAGGTATCTCCACCGAAGAAGCTCTTGCAGCTTCCCTCAAAACATTCGAAGAGGAGGAAAGGCTTCGCGCTTCCTTGGGCCTCGGTATATTTCGGCTCACTGTGCCTTCGTTCCCCTTTTTTATGGGTAAACTAACTCTTCTTTCTCATCTTATTGCAGGGACTACCTCGACTCAGGTTATCCCAAGTGCAGTGCCATTCGCAAGTGGTGACGCAGAGTCATCGTTAGCACCGGCCACTGCAGCCACGGCTATTCGTAAGTCGCCACCAGGGGTCTCATAGAAGCAGCCGATGATGGATGTCGTAACGGTGCCGGTGGCAGAACTTGGTTCGGATGATGGACTTTCTTTATCGGAAGTCCTGAGGAGGTTAGCTCTCGCGGCTCAGGCTGAAAGGAAGCGCAAGAAGCGTGCAGCGAATGAACGCAATGCCGCCCTGGCTGTAGGTACAGGCTCGAGCACTGCTTCCCCTGTCCCTATTTCTCTAGAGGGTGCTCCGGCCACCCTGTCTACCGCTCATAGATAGGCAGTATACGCGGCTCGGGAGGAAATTAAAAAGCCGTCCTAAGGTAACGTAACACTGGGTCCTTTTATTAGAGCTTGATCTTCAGATTCTCATATATCATACCTTGCGGGGCCAAGTCCTGGTGAGGAGGTGGCCACTATTTCTCAGGAGTCCGGGACTTCCCCAACTACCACTCTTTCCCCTTGCGGTTCCCTACCATCGCCTGGCATTGCGAGTGTCACAACGGCTCTCGTAGAATCGGGGGATGAAGCTACGGGCGGCGAAACCCTTCCAATTGAGGAGAGCGAAGCAGTCGCTGCGCCTAGTGATGCTCTTGTCGCGGTTTCAATTGGCGACTCATCAGGTAGATTTTGGGTCATTGTTTTCCTTTTTGTTCCGCAATCCCTTTCAACCCCTTCTGACGGCATTTCTTTTGTTTCTAATGCAGGTGTGGTGAGCATTGAGGTCATGCCACCCGAAGAAGCATCACCAGTTGCTGCTCCGACGGTCGCCGACCCTTCGCCTTCTCCCGTGTCCTCTCAAATGCTAGAAGGTATGGTTTTGCGATTTGTCTAATTTAAATTGTGGATGTCATCTTTCTTGTACTGACCATGCATCGTCGCAACCTTGTAGGAGTTCTTTTCGTTCATCTGTATCAAGTGTTGAACCCGCACTTCTCTTTCCAGTCGGAAGTTAGTCTGCCTGCTGGTGCCGGTGAGTATCATTTCTAACCGGCATCTTTTCTTTTCTTTAATGGGTGACCCTGCCGTTGTTAACTTTAAATTCATTACAGCGCTACAAATTTAAGGAAGGGACAAGAGAATTGTCGCGTCACCAGTACTCTCAGCTCTGCCACCTGCCGTAGCCGGTATAGTAGCCTTCATCGCTCTTGCATCTTCTTTGTCTCTTAAGCCAATATCTGATTATGATTTGTTTTGCAGCAATCGCGCTGACTCCAGCTCCCTTCGAGTCTCGCATCTTAATGCCGGCAGGGCCCTTTTCCAGAAGACCATCTTCCAAGGGCGCTGTGACCAGCCTGTGCATGTTAAGTGAGTACATCGAGGAGTTTAACGCGGATGTCTTTGCATTTGCTGCAGATTTTGCTGCCGAGGTTAATCCCATGCTGGCGACGCTCGTGAACTTCCATAGAGAAGGCGTCGTTGAGTCGTGGGTTAATCACTTCTGGAAGATTGAGGCCTACCTGCATGAGCTTGAGCTCAGGCGTCTTGTTCCGGAGGTGTTGGTTTCGAACTCCCAGCGAGCTGCATGGGTTAAGCAGAGAGTTCCGTTCCTTCACCATTTCGAATGAGAGGCGACTCTTAAGCAAAAGGAACGTGAGGCGACTTCCGCTGAATCTGTCCAACTGCGTGCTAAGGTCGCAGCGAATGCTGCCCAGCTGAACTCCATCTTTGAAAACCTTCAACGATGTATCTCTGACGGGCTGATGCTGAGGAAGAAGCTTGATCTTAGTGAGCAGGTTGCGTAGAGTCAGGAGGCTGCTCAGCAGGAAATTGATGAGAAACTTTCATCCTGTTTGCAGCAACGGGCCCAAGTTGAAGCAGTGCTGGCCTTGGCGGCTGATCACGAAAAGGAGCTCAGAGGAGTGCGCGAGCAGCTGGCTGATTACTAAAAAATGCCTCCTTCTCAGTAGCTGTCTTTGTATTGATTGTACATTTGTAACTCATGAATAACATGTGTTCATTTCATTTTTTTTATTCCATTCATTTTGATATGATGTAGCCTGTATCCAATTGAATTCATGAATAAAGGACACATTTCTTTTCTATCTTGTGTTATCGCCTTCTTTTCTTTGCTTTGTTGTCGTGTGATTTTAGCAAATTTGGCCTATAGATGATAGAAAATAGTTCATCTTGAACTCTTCGTAAGGCAGTGATGGCTTAGGAAACAGGTTCAGATCTGTCGCCTAAGACTTTTCAATTTTATGAGCCATGAGGGTCTCATAAAGATTTTTCTCCCTATGAGTCGTGGGGATCTCATAGGTGTATTTTCTCCTTAGGAGTCGTGAGGACTCCTAAGTGTGTTTTCTCTTGAGAGTCGTAAGGATCTCACAAGAGAAATTTCTTCCTTACGAGTCCAGAGGACTCGTAAGTGGCTGATGAGCTGACCTTCTCCCAAGTCAAAGCATTGCTTCGATGGGGAAGGTCGAGGGTTAACTTTGGCCGTTTTCCATGAGGTCAGGGGTTGACTTTGGCCATATGGGGTCAAGATTGACTTTAGCCATATGGGGTCAAGATTGACTTTACCTGTATGGGGTCAGGATTGACTTTAGTCATATGGGGTCCGGATTGACTTTGTTGGAGATAGTGCCCTCAGAGTCAATTATTAGGTCACTGGTACGTGATTGCAATGATTGATGGAGGACCTATCCCGGTAGGACAGTCTTACTCGAGATGATAGTATGCTATCTGGTTTACCTTTATCATCGTGTACTGCTTTAGGTGACCTGACAAGTCGCTATTACACGTTGGTAGAGCCCCTAGGATTCTTGCTTGACCACCAGCAGTATGAGGGCGATCATATACGTGGGAGCTGGCAGTCTATAAGCATATCCTTAAATGGTCCCTAGTCGTGAGAGTTTCGAGACAGGGCATCGATACTCCAGAGTAGACTAGTGTATACAGTCGAGACCCCGACGAGGGGCGGTGGCCGGTCTCACAAGCCACTGGTGTCAGTTGGATCACCTAAGATGTATACAGGTGCTCATTGGGTTATGAGTACACCGGACAGGACTCGCCGGGAACATGCTAGTTGGTCATATACCAGACGTCAGATGGCAGTTCCCTGGTGACTTGTGTGCAGGTTAGTTCATCGACCTGGGGATCGTCATTTGTCTCGTGTGAGTTCCCACTGTACTTTGATTACTACCCTACCACGGCTCAAAGGAGTCGTGCAAACAGGTTTTAGTTGGGTACAGTCCCGAGCCACATGGAGGCAGTGAGCGTATCTTCAGGGGTTCGTCTCTCCCGGTATTGGGGGTGAGGTCGCGCTGTGTCTAGGAGAGCCATTACACGAAGCCCTCGGCCGAGGCAAGGAGATTTACTGGTAGGTATTCCAGTAGTATCTCAGGGTGTTCTGGGCTACACTCCGACACAACTTGTACCGCTTTTGGGGGTCTGACTTTTACCAACCCCCTAGGCCCGCCATGCGATTCTCATAGACGAACGGACCGGACTGTACGGATATTGTCACTGACAGGCTCAGTAGGGTTGTCAGGCTGAGTTCGCTCACAGACGTCCCTTTTAGTCGATACCTGGTAGCCCGTTACGTATTGGCTTATACCTCTGACGTGCTATTGATTAAATCCACAACCAAGGTGTTGACGAGTCTTTAGAGTCCCCCACATTCAGTTACTCAGCTTTCGGGCGAAAGGTTGTAGAGGCCGTATGGAGATATGGCAAGGTCCGATCAGATACGTGCGGTATTGCACGGATCAGGATCGGACAGTTTGTACTATAGGCCGTATGGTGATATGGCAGGGTTCGATCAGATACGTGCGGTATTGCACGGATCAGGATCGAACGGATAATACTAGCCGGTTTTGGTTTAAGCTGGATCCTAGTATAGTACAGTGTAGATTTTGTCTCATTGCATTTGTATTTCGGTCGAAATACAGATGCGGGTGTGTATGCACAGTATCGGGGTTTTCCTGTAATTTATTACGGGACCAGTTTTCTGGAGTTGCCAGTTTGCTTTCCGTTTCGGCCAATTTCCTTTGTATCGTTCATTGGCCGAAGTTTGGTGGAGGAGGGTTTATTTGCATTGTTGCAAATAGGCATTTGTGGAGGGGGTTCTTTGCATCTTGTTGTATCATGATAGTCTCTCATTGACCTTGACTTCTCGCTTCATGATGGCTTGACTTTGTAAGCATCATGGTTGGTGATGATTAGTTGGTAGTGTATTGGTTTTGGGAGTGATCATTGCCTCTCATCATCACTTGCTTTTTCCATGACACTCCACCTTGCATTATTGATTTGATTCAACCCTCTTGAGTTTGGCTCTCCCTCTCATGCTCATATGTTTTTGGCCGGTCATGTAGTGGGCTGCCCAATTTGTGTAGGTGGGATTTTGGTTCATTTTCATGTTGGCAAAATTCCCACAAGTTTCATCTCCAAACTCTATGTATCATCCCTCCACCACAAAGGCATCTCCAATACCCCAAATGAGACATAAATCTCTACACTACTTATTCTACAGTAAATCTTGGGCACGTCGACTAGCCAGCTTCATGCCCGAGTTGCCTCGGCATTGAGGTGGGAGCCCGTAAAAGAAGTAGGCGATGTGGTGCACTTCCGGCGACGAGGAGACTGGACATTCCGCAGGAGATCGGGACGACGACGAGAAGACCGGAGGACTCGGATCTGTCGGTATATCTCTCTTCCCTTTCTTATTGATAGCTAGGACTAGTTAGTGGTTCGATCCGGGTATTAGTGCGCGGCGGTTTGCCAGTTCAAGTAAAAATTAAAGTTTATCACCGCTTCCGCATTTGGCCGTCGGATTGACGGCCGGGGTGCCGCCGTGCACTTACAGTGGTATCAGAGCCTCGCCATTAACTTCGTCTAGCTTCGTTTGATGTGTTTTGCATTTCCGATCGACCAAAATTCCAAAATCTACTTTTTTGTTCACATCAGTTTTCTGTTCAAATTTTTTGGTCTCGAAAAATTTTTCAGGTTGTCTCAGAATGATGTGCAGGGAGTTCTAAGACTGCTGTAAAAATTCGACGCAGTGACTCGATCACCGAAGAGCGGAACCGTGGCCAAACCCCCCCTTGGGCCGCGGTTCCGCCGCACATTGGTGTCGTCACTGTATCATATTTTTCCAGTGGGCTTCTGGGCTTATTTTAGGGGTTTTGGAATATTAATATTGGGCCCAGAATTTCCTGATCTGCTACAGTAGTACTTGGGGCCCACTTATTATAATTTTGATTGATCGGATATTTTAAAACACATTATTTCACAGTATTTACATTATATCTGCGACCGTGAATGTCACTTGATCGGTAAATCCGGTCTAACTGCTATAGCCCGGTTAGACGGATTTGCGAACGTGACTTTCACGTTGATGTTCTGTTTTTGCTGTGATGTTGCGGATCGGTCGTGGGGGATAGCCTGGATGCAATGCTAGTACAGTTGTGGTTGTATTATGTACATTTGATATTGCGGGGCGAGCGTCCGACATGTGGACTGCCGTCACTGCCTGATTGTATTATTATTTTGGGGCACGGCCAGGTTGCGGTCGATGTACCCGTTGTATGTATATTTTACTTTCTGTACTAGGATTGCCCCGCGGAGGGGTGCACGGATAGCCGGGTTCTAGAGGGCAACAAGCCCGCATCTCATGGCATTGAGACGGAGGGGGCTTCACTCTAGGATTGGCGGGATATTCGCCGCACTCGTAGGGGGTACAGGTTGACCCAGGAGGGGTGCCCAAGTTACCAGATTCCGTGAAGTGCTGGGTGGTCCATTCACGGAGCTGAAGGGGGCTGCCTCGCTTCAGGTTTTGGCGGGTAACTTGCCGCGCCCGTAGGGGTCTAGGATTTCATTGCACAGGCTATCCACACGACCAGGGGAACGTCGGGTTTCAGCGGCTCTGTGAAACCCGGGGATCCCAGATATCTGTATTGTTTCTGTGATGCTGTACATTTCTGTGATGTTGCATTTTATCACGCCTTGAGCGAATATAATATATTGGTATATATATTAGTAGATGTTGTATATGTTTTGCATCCGCGCTAGTCCAGTCCCCGCTCTGTCGTTAGTTAGCTAACCTAACGGGTAATGACGGGACCCAGTGGCGAATGCGGATGGCATATACGTACATCAGTATATTTTCGTTCTTTTTGGTGTGATCAATTGATGGGACTGCGTTGATTCGGATCAATGCAAGTTAAAAACAAACCTAATTTGATGTTGTTGGAACACTTTTCAAAAGGCTGTTATTGCAAGGACGTTCACTTTTGTTTTGCATCGTGATATTCAGTTGGAATATCCTGCTCCTCAGTCGACGAGGCAAGGGCCGAGATCCCTTCACCGGGAGTGACCCCTTGGACAAAAAGTTTGCGTCAGGGCAATGACTTCACTATAGCCGATTACTTTTTCTTTGCACCGTGGTATTCAGTTGGAATATCCTGCACCCCATTCTACGGGGAAAGAGCCGAGATCCCTTCACCGGGAGTGACCTCTTTAGCGGAAGTTGTCGTCACTATATTTCTAAAAAGCTATCCGTTCCTTCAACGATATCAAGTTCATTACGTTAAAGGTTTTCGCCAGAAACCATTCATAGCCCTCCATCATTTCAGTTAAATATTCGGTAGTATTCAAGCTATGTATTTTGACCTCACGCCAAGGCATAGTGTTTGGTAGCTGCCGGGTATTTATCTGTTGCATAGATAGATGCGTTGGTTTGGGACAGTCGTACTACTATTTTGGCCTACGTCAAGGGTATGTACGGGTGGATTCAAATTAACCTGGATAATGATGGGTAGATCTTGACATGTGACTTATGATATTTTGACCTCACGCCAAGGTCATAAGAGCATGGGGCAGAAATCACATCGGGAGTTTCAAAAGAACTGAAACTTGCCAGATATGCGCATACCATCTGGAGTATGATGATGTGAGCGGATTCCGTCACGTTATCATGCGATGATAGTTGGATCCCGATTCCCACTGATGAGTTAGTTTACTCCTCGGGTGTTCCCGACTAATTCTTCTTTTAGGTTTGGAGGAGAATTTGAGGTACAGTGGGAGGTTTCCAGATTAGATAAATTGGTAACCATTCTGATCTAGGTTAGAGTGCACGCTGAGTGTTTCTTTTCTCTCTCTCTTTGGCAGCGACCATTGACCCGACCCTAAGACTATGACTCAGTGACCAAGTTGACCGAACCTTCTTAACACTGGCTTTTGGATTGTCAGAGTTGCGAACCTCATTGCCACTCCTACTTTTACCCTTTTCTCCAGGACACCCCGTGTTACTACGAACGTCCACTTCCATTGGACAAAACCATCGTATGGTTAGATACGAACTCGAAGGAATTTATTCGAGGATGGTTTCAGGTTCTGGAGAAAACGGATAGGATTATTCAGTTGTCTTTTCCTTTTACCTTCTCTCAGGTTGCGAGTACTCCTTGGTTTAGGAGATAGTACACCTATTACGCAAATTGGATAGTCTTCTTCCAAACCTTAGGCTGGTGCCGACCGGTAGGGAATGAAGAAAACCAATTAGCCTAACGATGGTGTACAGAAGGTGTTAAGTTCAGACAAAGTAAGGGATTAGTAAGAGGGAAAAGTAAATTGCGACTGTTTTTTCACGACCAAACCAAGTATTCCTTCGCCAATCCTAAAATCACCTTTGTATTTCTCCAGGACACTCCGTATCACTACGAAGATCCACAGTTTATTGGATACTCCATCGTATGGTTATATACGAACTCGAAAGGAACTTGTTCTAGTTCGGGGATGGATTCTGGTCCAGGAGAAATAGGAATAAGATTTATTCAGGTGTCTTTTATCATCACCTCCTCTCGCATTGCGAGTGTTCCTAGGATTGGGACAGTACACCCATTATGCTTATTGGATAGTCTTCTTCCAAACCATAGGCTGGTGCCGAACGGTAGGGAAGGAAGAAAACCATTTGGCCTAAAGGGGTGTGCAGAAGGTAAAGACTAAAGACATATGAAGGGATTTGGAGAGGTGGCAAAGAATTATACGGTTACAGTCGTGAATCTGGAAGAGGCATTACTAGGAATACCGGGATACCCCATCGAAACATTTCAATGTTTCAGTCTCACTGTGTACTGTTAAAGGGAAACTGATTTCCCGATTAGATACTTACTCCAGGGTATGTATTTACCAGTTACGATTCTCACATCTGTATGGCTTTACAGATGATGAGTGGGAGTAAGTTATTGGGAATTGGGTGATTATCCTCATTATATCGGGATTCGTTGTAATCGGTGATATTTGAGGAAATCACCTGGGCTGTTTGCCGGTCGGCAAATATTTGGTTTTGAATATCCGCAGTTATGCACCAATTTCAAATTGATATATCTGTACGTCTATTTTCATAGAGTGAGATATACCTTTCTGAAATTATGTCTACGACATTTACCTATATCAGTGGATGGTTAGGTAAGGAGCATTAAACAGCGGTGTAATTCTTCTTAACCATAAGTACAGTTTTCAACCTACGACACACAGTGAATGAGTTTTCAGACTTAAGGGACTTATACAGAGTATTGTATATTGTCCAGGGTCCATCAGGACAGAGAGGTTGGTCCTCGTACTATATTCGGTTTACTTATGACTTCTCTAGTTTTTAGACAAGTGTTTCGCGGAAACACAGGGTCTGAATTTTGAGAAGTTATAGGTATTTGAATAGAGTAGAGAACCAGGTGTAGCAAGTATCGGTATTCTTCAAAGTGATCGAAGATATAGATACTTGTCAATAGTATTCAGTTGATAGTAGTGATTAAGAGAACTTGCTTCTCTTTCAAGTTACTCATAATTGGAAGCATTCCTAAGTTGAGTAACGCTGATCGGCCTCTCTCCATTTAGTTGACATGCACTGGAGACAGTTGCATGATTTGAATCTGGTTCAATTAAATCAGTGCCTCTGGTTCTATATATGATATAGAACAGTTCATATCTTAACGATGTTAAGGTACGGGGAGTTGTCCGGTTTATGATTAAAACCAGACACTTGACAACTCAAGGCACGTTTCTGTAATGGCTGTTTGTGGGTTGACCCAGGCTATGACGAGGGTTGACTTTCTACCATCTAGAAGATCAATAGCAATATTGTTCTAAACTCGCCACAGTTTTATTAAAAATGGATTTTTTCAGAAAACAGTAGTGGGAGTATGGTAGAACTGGAAGTGATTCCAGAACCACAAACGATTACTGAAGATTTGATAAGGAACCTAAAAATTCAATCTGGATTGACATTCCATTGGCCACTCCGCAGATGAGGTGGGTAACTTCAGGCACCCGAGAGGTACTCCGGTAGCCTCAAGGACGGTGACAGGGAAGTTCTTGTTTACCCACAATTACCATTGCTGTTGTTCCAGGCTGCGAGACCCGGCGGGAGGATGAGTATAGCGTCGTTCTAAACTAGTTTTAGAAGTGTACGTGTATATGACTCTGCCAGAGGGTTGTCGTAGTCAGTGGGAGCAGCGGAAGCATTGGTGGACAGGTAGCTTATGTCTATTTACAGACTGAAGCACCAGTAGCGAAGATAGATCATCTATTTCTGACATGACAGTCATGGGTTTGACTTCATCAGAATAGGGGATGGATCTGTTGAGAAGGTAGTAGGGTGTGATATCCTGGTATTTGGATGACATACACAGAGTAGGAAAAGAAACTCCTATACTATGATCGGTTATACTTTGGTCGTCACACAGTGGTTTCTCCACATGGGACTTGGACATTATATCAGACATTTTGGTTACTAGATCTATGGCTTTAGATCTAGATTTGGGTAGTTTCCCAATCAGGGTACTTAGACACCATTCTAAGAGTATTTAGAATGAACGACTCCTGGCACGGTAGTATACCTGCAAAAGATGGAGTCACCCTCTCCAAAGGTGTCTTACAGACTAAAGGGGAGAGGGACGTGCATGATTGGCAGATCACTTGCTCAGGCAATTGAGTCAATCATGAGATGTCAAGTACCACACCAGACATTGTTCTTGCACTAGATGCAATAAGCTGACATTAATCCAATCCTGGAGAAACGGTCGGAAGCAGTTTTAGAACATAAGTGAATGTTCTAGGGATATTATAACGACAGCCATATTCAGGAGACAGTTATCATTCCAGGCTTCCAAGGTGACATGGACGACAAGGAGGTTGTCAGAGTTATAGTTTTTCCTTCTGATGAGGGGCAGTATTTTGGACAGGTGGTCTAAGGCAATACTGAGGGAGGCATGGCGCAGGATACTGATTGAGTTCAGTTGACGATACAGTCTAAGAAGTTTGGATTTGGAGTTCATTTATGAGCTAGGTCCCATCAGACATCCAGACACATTCTAAGACAGGTATTGCTCATTTCGGGAGATGGGTTTTCTCCGCGAACTTGAGATATAGAGAGACATAGAAAGAGACAACAAAGCGGATCCACTCACTAAGGCTATTCCTCGAACGCAATAGTTTCGCAAACGAGCTTTGTGAGACTGACTAGTACAGGAGTTGGGTGTTCGGTATCACACGGGCAGTGAGTATGCGACATCGCAATAATTAGCCTTGAGTGCAAGTGGGAGATTGTTGGAGATAGTGCCCTCAGAGTCAATTATTAGGTCACAGGTACGTGATTGCAATGATTGATGGAGGACCTATCCCGGTAGGACAGTCTTACTCGAGATGATAGTATGCTATCTGGTTTACCTTTATCATCGTGTACTGCTTTAGGTGACCTGACAAGTCGCTATTACACGTTGGTAGAGCCCCTAGGATTCTTGCTTGACCACCAGCAGTATGAGGGCGATCATATACTGTAAGTGCACGGCGGCGCCCCGGCCGTCAATCCGACGGCCAAATGCGGAAACGGTGATAAACTTTAATTTTTGCGGACTTTGCAAACCGGCACCACCGCGCACTAAACATCCGGATCGTAACCATTAAACTAGTCTAGCTAACAAGAAGAGAGGGAAGAGATGTACCGACTGATCCGAGTCCTCCGGTCTTCTCGTCGTCGTCCCGATCTCCTGCGGAATGTCCGGTCTCCATCTCCTCACCGAAAGGGCACCACATCGCCTGTATCTTTTACGGGCTCCCACCTCAATACCGAGGCAACTCGGGCGCGAAGTTGGCTAGCCGACGCGCCCAAGATGTGCTGTAGAATAATGTAGAATCGTTGTCTCTTTGGGGTTAATGAGGTTGCCAATTTGGAGGGATTTGTACACTAGAATTTCATGGAAGCTTGATGGAGAAATTGAGCATGCAAACATTTGGAATGAAATGGAGCATACCCTTAAGAATTGAGCTCGGCCACTGCTTAAATAAGCTCACTGGAAAAAGAGAGTACAAGGAAGAAATCAATAAATAAAAACCATGCTTTTATAAATTAATCCTCAACTCCATCATGATACACTCCAGCACACTCATTTTAAATACATTCCAATCATATAAAAATTAATCTATCCATCCATTAAAACAAGTCCATGAGCTCACAAAAATCAAACCCCACTCCACAAAAGTACACAGTGGCCGGCCCCAACACTACTCAAACAGTGGCCAGCCCCACTCCAAATTCCAACACAAAAACACATCAAAACCCATACTCTATCAAGTCTTAATAAATGCATGAACATGGATAATGAAAACATTTGCAAGAAAACCCCTCCACAATGTGTTATCTGCAAACTTGCAAATAATACCCTCCATCGGAAAAATCCGGCCGGGAAAGAACAAAGGAAAACCGGCCGGAACGGAATGCAAACTGGCAACTCCAGAAAACTGGTCCCGTAATAAATTACAGGAAAACCCCGATACTGTGCATACACACCCGCATCTGTATTCCGTCCGGATACAAATGCAAAGAGACAAAACTACAGTATTAAATACTAAGATCCGGCTTAAGCCAAAGCCGGCTAGTAAAAACCGTCCGATCACGATCCGTGCAATACCGCACGTATCTGATCGAACCCTGCCATATCTCCATACGGCCTCTACAGCGTTTCGCCCGAAAGCTGAGTAACTGAAAGTGTGGTGGACTCTAAAGACTCGTCAATACTATGGCTGTGGATTTAACCACTAGCACGTCAGAGGTATAAGCCAATACGTAACGGGCCACCAGCTATTGACTAAAAGGGACGTCGATGAGCGAACTCATCCTGACACCCTACAGAGCCTGTCAGTGACAATATCCGTGCAGTCCGGTCCGTTCGTCTATGAGCATCGTATGGCGGGCCTAGGGGGTTGGTAAAAGTCAGACCCCCAAAAGCGGTACAAGTCGTGTCGGAGTGTAGCCCAGAACACCCTGAGATACTACTGGAATACCTACCAGTAAATCTCCTTGCCTTGGCCAAGGAATTTGTGTAATGGCTCTCCTAGACACAGCACGACCTCACCCCCAATACCGGGAGAGACGAACCCCTGAAGATACGCTCACTGCCTCCATGTGGCTCGGGACTGTACCCAACTAAAACCTGTTTGCACGACTCCTTTGAGCCGTGGTAGGGTAGTAATCAAAGTACAGTGGGAACTCACACGAGACAAATGACGATCCCCAGGTCGATGAACTAACCTGCACACATGTCACCAGGGAACTGCCATCTGACGTCTGGTATATGGCCAACTAGCATGTTCCCGGCGAGTCCTGTCCGGTGTACTCATAACCCAATGAGCACCTGTATACATCTTAGGTGATCCAACTGACACCAGTGGCTTGTGAGACCGGCCACCGCCCCTCGTCGGGGTCTCGACTGTATACACTAGTCTACTAATGGAGTATCGATGCCCGGTCTCGAAACTCCCACGACTAGGGACCTTTTAAGGATATGCTTGTAGACCCCCAGCTCCCACTTATATGATCGCCCTCATACTGCTGGTGGTCAAGCAAGAATCCTAGGGGCTCTATCAACGTGTAATAGCGACGTGTCATGTCACCTAAAGCAGTACACGATGATAAAGGTAAACCAGATAGCATACTATCATCTCGAGTAAGACTGTCCTACCGGGATAGGTCCTCCCTCAATCATTACAATCACGTACCTGTGACCTAATAATTGACTCTGAGGGCACTATCTCCAACAATCTCCCACTTGCACTCAAGGCTAATTATTGCGATGTCGCATACTCACAGCCCGTGTGATACCGAACATCCAACTCCTCTACTAGTCAGTCTCACAAAGCTCGTTTGCGGAACTATTGCGTTCGAGGAATAGCCTCAGTGAGTGGATCCGCTTAGTAGTTTCTTTCTATGTCTCTTTATATCTCAAGTTCGCGGAGAAACCCATCTCCCGAAATGAGCAATACCTGTCTTAGAATGTGTCTGGATGTCTGATGGGACATAGCTCATAAATGAACTCCAAATCCAAACTTCTTAGACTGTATCGTCAACTGAACTTAATCAGTATCCTGCGCGCCATGCCTCCCTCAGTATTGCCTTGGACCACCTGTCCAAAATACTGCCCCTCATCAGAAGGAAAACTATAACTCTGACAACCTCCTTGTCGTCCATGTCACCTTGGAAGCCTGGAATGATAACTGTCTCCTAAATGAGGCTGTCGTTATCATATCCCTAGAACACCCACTTATGTTCTAAAACTTGCTTCCGACTGTTTCTCTAGGATTGGATTAATGTCAACTTATTGCATCTAGTGCAAGAACAACATCTGGTGTGGTACTTGACATCTTACGATTGACTCAATTGCCTGAGCAAGTGATCTGTCAATCATGCGCGTCCCTCTCCCCTTTAGTCTGTAAGACACCTTTGGAGAGGGTGACTCCATTACCTGCAGGTACACTACCGTGCCAGGAGTCGTCCATCCTAAATACTCTTAGAATGCTGTCAAGTACCCTGATTGGGAAACCACCCAAATCTAGATCTAAAACCATAGATCTAGTAACCAGTATGTCTGATATAAAATCCATGTCCTTTGTGGAGAAACCACTGTGTGACGACCAAAGTATAACCGATCGTAGTGTAGGAGTTTCCTTTCCTACTCTGTGTATATCATCCAAATGCCAGGATATCACACCCTACTACCTTCTCAACAGATCCATCCCCTATTCTGATGAAGTCAAACCCATGACTGTCACGTCAGAAATAGATGATCTATCTCCGCTACGTCTGCTTTAGTCTATAAATAGACATAAACAACCTGTCCACCAATGCTTCCGCTGCTCCCACTGACTACGACAACCCTCTGGCAGAGTCATATATACGTACACTTCTAAAACTGGTTTAGAACGACGCTATACTCATCCTCCCGCCGGGTCTCGTAACCTGGAACAACAGCAATGGCAATTGTGGGAAAACAAGAACTTCCCTGTCACCGTCCTTGAGGCTACCGGAGTACCTCTCGGGTGCCTGAAGTTACCCACCTTATCTGCGGAGTGGCCAATGGAATGTCAATCCAGATTGAATCTTTAGGTTCCTTATCAAATCTTCAGTAATCGTTTGTGGTTCTGGAATCACTTCCAGTTCTACCATACTCCCACTACTGTTTTCTGAAAAAAAATCCATTTTTAATAAAACTGTGGCGAGTCTAGAACAATATCGCTATTGTTCATCCAGATGGTAGAAAGTCAACCCTCGTCATAGCCTGGGTCAACCCACAAACAGCCATTATAGAAACGTGCCTTGAGTTGTCCAGTGTCTGGTTTTAATCATAAACCGGACAACTCCCCGTACCTTAACATTGTTAAGATATGAACTGTTCTATATCCAATATAGAAACAGAGGCACTGATTTAATTGAACCAGATTCAAATCATGCAGCTGTCCCCAGCGCATGTCAACTAAATGGAAGGAGGCCGATCAGCGTTACTCAACTTAGGAATACTTCCAATTATGAGTAACCTGAAAGAGAAGCAAGATCTCTTTATTATTACTATCAACTGAATACCATACACAAGTATCTACATCTTCGATCTCTTTGAAGAATCCCGATACTTGCTATACCTGGTTCTCTACTCTATTCAAATACCCATAACTTCTCAAAATTCGGACCCTGTGTTTCCGCGAAACACTCGTCCAAAAACTAGAGAAGTCATAAGTAAACCGAATATAGTACGAAGACCAATCCCCTCTGTCCTGATGGACCCTGGACAACATACAATACTCTGTATAAGTCCCTTGAGTCTGACAACTCATTCACTGTGTGTCGTAGGTTGAAAACTGTACTTATGGTTAAGAAGAATTACACCGCTGTTTAATGCTCCTTACCTAACCATCCACTGATATAGGTAAATGTCGTAGACATAATTTCAGAAAGGTATATCTCACTCTATGAAAATAGACGTACAGATACATCGATTTGAAATTGGTGCATAACGGCGGATATTCAAAACCAAATACTTGCCGTCCGGCAAATAACCCAGGTGATTTCCTCAAATATCACCGATTACAACGAATCCCGATATAATGAGGATAATCACCCAATTCCCAATAACTTACTCCCACTCATCATCTATAAAACCATACAGATGTGAGAATCGTACCTGGTAAATACATACCCTGGAGTAAGTATCTAATTGGGAAATCAGTTTTCCTTTAACATTACACAGTGAAACTGAAATATTGAAATGTTTCGTGGGGTATCCCGGTATTCATAGTAATGCCTCTTCCATTATCCAGATTCACAACTACAACCGTATAATTCATTGCCATCTCTCCACATCCCTTCATATGTCTTTAGTCATTACCTTCTGCACACCCCTTTATGCCAAATGGTTTTCTTCCTTCCCTACCGTTCGGCACCAGCCTATGGTTTGGAAGAAGACTATCCAATAAGCATAATGGTTGTACTGTCCCAATCCTAGGAACACTCGCAATGAGAGAGGGTGAAGATAAAAGACAACCGAATAAACCTTATTCCTATTTCTCCTGAACCAGAATCCATCCCCGAACTGGAACAAGTTCCATTCGAGTTCGTATATAACCATACGATGGAGTATCCAAATAAACTGTGGATCTTCATAGTGATACGGAGTGTCCTGGAGAAATACAAAGGTGATGTGGGAGTGGTAACGAAATATTTGGTTGGTCGTGAATATCTGTTGCAATTTACTTTGCCCTCTTACTAATCCCTTGCTTTGTCTGAACTTAATACCTTCTGCACACCATCGTTATGCTAATTGGTTTTCTTCATTCCCTACCGGTCGGCACCAGCCTAAGGTTTGGAAGAAGACAATCCAATTTGCGTAATAGGTGTACTACCCCTAAACCAAGGAGTACTCGTAACCTGAGAGAGGGTAAAAGGAAAAGACAACTGAATAATCCTATCCGTTTTCTCCAGAACCGGAAACCATCCTCGAATTCCTTCGAGTTCGTATCTAACCATACGATGGTTTTGTCCAATGGAAGTGGACGTTCGCAGTAATACGGGGTGTCCTGGAGAAAAGGGTAAAAGTAGGAGTGGCAATGAGGTCTGCAACTCTGACAATCCAAAAGCCAGTGTTAAGAAGGTTCGGTCAACTTGGTCACTGAGTCAAAGTCTTAGGGTCGGGTCAATGGTCGCTGCCAAAGAGAGAGAGAAAAGAAACACTCAGCGTGCACTCTAACCTAGATCAGAATGGTTACCAATTTATCTAATCTGGAAACCTCCCACTGTACCTCAAATTCTCCTCCAAACCTGAAAGAAGAATTAGTCGGGGTCACCCGAGGAGTAAACCAACTCATCAGTGGGAATCGGGATCCAACTCTCATCGCATGACAACGTGACGGAATCCGCTCACGGTATCACACTCCAGAAGGTATGCGCATATCTGGCAAGTTTCAGTACTTTTGAAACTCCCGATGTGATTTTTGCCCCATGCTCTTATGACCTTGGCGAAGGTCAACAAATCATAAGTCACATGTCAAGTTCTACCCGTCATTATCCAGGTTAATTTGAATCCACCCGTACAAGCCCTTGACGAAGGTCAACAAGGCTGTACGACTGTCCCAAACCAACGCATCTATCTATGCAGCAGAAAGGTAACAAGTAGCTACCATACACTATGCCTTGACGAAGGTCAACAAACATAGCATGAATACTACGTGCTACCCGTCTGAAACGACGGAGGGCTACGAATGGTTTCTGGCGAAAACCTTTAACGTAATGAACTTGATATCGTTGAAGGAACGGATAGCTTTTTTTTTTTTTTTTAAAAATATAGTGACGAAAACCGTTACTAAAGAGGTCACTCCCGGTGAAGGGATCTCGGCTCTTTCCCCGTAGAATGGGGTGCAGGATATTCCAACTGAATACCACGGTGCAAAGCAAAAGTAATCGGCTATAGTGAAGTTAATGCCCTGACGCAAACTTCTGTCCAAGGGGTCACTCCCGGTGAAGGGATCTCGGCCCTTGCCTCGTCGACTGAGGAGCAGGATATTCCAAATGAATACCACGATGCAAAACAAAAGTGAACGTCCTTGCAATAACAGCTTTTTGAAAAGTGTTCCAACAACATCAGAATAGGTTTGTTTAACTTGCATTGATCCGAATCAATGCAGTCCCATCAATTGATCACACCACAAAGAACGAAAGTATACTGACGTACGTATATGCCATCTGCATTCGCCACTGGGTCCCGTCATCACCCGTTAGGTTAGCTAACTAACGGCAGAGCGGGGACTGGACTAGCGCGGATGAAAAACATATACAACATCTACTAATATATATACCAATATATAGTATTTCGCTCAAGGCGTGAATAAAATGCAACATCACAGAGAATGAACAGCATCACAGAAACAATACAGATATCTGGGATCCCCGGGTTTCACAGAGCCGCTGAAACCCGACGTTCCCCTGGTCGTGTGGATAGCCTGTGCAATGAAAACCTAGACCCCTACGGGCGCGGCAAGTCACCCGCCAAAACCTGAAGCGAGGCAGCCCCCTTCAGCACCGTGAATGGACCACCCAGCACTTCACGGAATCCGGTCACTTGGGCACCCCTCCTGGGTCAACCTGTACCCCCTACGAGTGCGGCGAATAGTCCGCCAATCCTGGAGTGAAGCCCCCTCCGTCCCAATGCCATGAGATGCGGGCTTGTTGCCCTCCAGAACCCGGCTATCCGTGCACCCCTCCGCGGGGCAATCCTAGTACAGAAAGTAAAATATACATACACCGGGTACATCGACCGCAACCAGGTCGTGCCCCAAAAGAATAATACAAACAGGCAGTGACGGCAGTCCACATGTCGGACGCTCGCCCCGCAATATCAAATGTACATTATACAACCAAAACTGTACTAGCATTGCATCCAGGCTATCCCCCACGACCGATCCGCAACATCACAGCAAATACATAGAACATCAACGTGAAAGTCACGTTCGCAAATCCGTCTAACCGGGCTATAGCAGTTAGACAGGATTTACCGATCGAGTGACATTCACGGTCGCAGATATAATGTAAATACTGTGAAAAATGTGTTTAAAATTTTCCGATTGATCAAACAATTAACAAGTGGGCCCCAAAGAAAACTGTAGCACTCACAGAAACAATTGGCCCAACTTTAATATTCCAAAGCCCATATTTTAAGCCCATAAGGCCTCTGTAAAAAAATGGTGAAGTGATGTGAATAGTGCGCGGCGGAAGGGCCGCACAAAGGGGGTTTTCGCGGCGGTTCCGCGCTCCAACTGTGGAGTTACTTCATCAAATTTTTACAGAACTCTTAGATTTTCCAGTACATCAATATTTTACAACCTGAAAAATTTTTCGAGACCAAAAAATTTCAACAGAAACTGTCGTGGGCAAATACGGGTTTTTGGACATTTCGATCGATCGGAACTGAAAAACACATTACACAAAGCTAGACTAAGTTAATGGCGAGGCTCTGATACCACTGTAAGTGCACGGCGGCGCCCCGGCCGTCAATCCGACGGCCAAATGCGGAAACGGTGATAAACTTTAATTTTTGCGGACTTTGCAAACCGGCACCACCGCGCACTAAACATCCGGATCGTAACCATTAAACTAGTCTAGCTAACAAGAAGAGAGGGAAGAGATGTACCGACTGATCCGAGTCCTCCGGTCTTCTCGTCGTCGTCCCGATCTCCTGCGGAATGTCCGGTCTCCATCTCCTCGCCGAAAGGGCACCACATCGCCTGTATCTTTTACGGGCTCCCACCTCAATACCGAGGCAACTCGGGCGCGAAGTTGGCTAGCCGACGCGCCCAAGATGTGCTGTAGAATAATGTAGAATCGTTGTCTCTTTGGGGTTAATGAGGTTGCCAATTTGGAGGGATTTGTACACTAGAATTTCATGGAAGCTTGATGGAGAAATTGAGCATGCAAACATTTGGAATGAAATGGAGCATACCCTTAAGAATTGAGCTCGGCCACTGCTTAAATAAGCTCACTGGAAAAAGAGAGTACAAGGAAGAAATCAATAAATAAAAACCATGCTTTTATAAATTAATCCTCAACTCCATCATGATACACTCCAGCACACTCATTTTAAATACATTCCAATCATATAAAAATTAATCTATCCATCCATTAAAACAAGTCCATGAGCTCACAAAAATCAAACCCCACTCCACAAAAGTACACAGTGGCCGGCCCCAACACTACTCAAACAGTGGCCAGCCCCACTCCAAATTCCAACACAAAAACACATCAAAACCCATACTCTATCAAGTCTTAATAAATGCATGAACATGGATAATGAAAACATTTGCAAGAAAACCCCTCCACAATGTGTTATCTGCAAACTTGCAAATAATACCCTCCATCGGAAAAATCCGGCCGGGAAAGAACAAAGGAAAACCGGCCGGAACGGAATGCAAACTGGCAACTCCAGAAAACTGGTCCCGTAATAAATTACAGGAAAACCCCGATACTGTGCATACACACCCGCATCTGTATTCCGTCCGGATACAAATGCAAAGAGACAAAACTACAGTATTAAATACTAAGATCCGGCTTAAGCCAAAGCCGGCTAGTAAAAACCGTCCGATCACGATCCGTGCAATACCGCACGTATCTGATCGAACCCTGCCATATCTCCATACGGCCTCTACAGCGTTTCGCCCGAAAGCTGAGTAACTGAAAGTGTGGTGGACTCTAAAGACTCGTCAATACTATGGCTGTGGATTTAACCACTAGCACGTCAGAGGTATAAGCCAATACGTAACGGGCCACCAGCTATTGACTAAAAGGGACGTCGATGAGCGAACTCATCCTGACACCCTACAGAGCCTGTCAGTGACAATATCCGTGCAGTCCGGTCCGTTCGTCTATGAGCATCGTATGGCGGGCCTAGGGGGTTGGTAAAAGTCAGACCCCCAAAAGCGGTACAAGTCGTGTCGGAGTGTAGCCCAGAACACCCTGAGATACTACTGGAATACCTACCAGTAAATCTCCTTGCCTTGGCCAAGGACTTTGTGTAATGGCTCTCCTAGACACAGCACGACCTCACCCCCAATACCGGGAGAGACAAACCCCTGAAGATACGCTCACTGCCTCCATGTGGCTCGGGACTGTACCCAACTAAAACCTGTTTGCACGACTCCTTTGAGCCGTGGTAGGGTAGTAATCAAAGTACAGTGGGAACTCACACGAGACAAATGACGATCCCCAGGTCGATGAACTAACCTGCACACATGTCACCAGGGAACTGCCATCTGACGTCTGGTATATGACCAACTAGCATGTTCCCGGCGAGTCCTGTCCGGTGTACTCATAACCCAATGAGCACCTGTATACATCTTAGGTGATCCAACTGACACCAGTGGCTTGTGAGACCGGCCACCGCCCCTCGTCGGGGTCTCGACTGTATACACTAGTCTACTAATGGAGTATCGATGCCCGGTCTCGAAACTCCCACGACTAGGGACCTTTTAAGGATATGCTTGTAGACCCCCAGCTCCCACTTATATGATCGCCCTCATACTGCTGGTGGTCAAGCAAGAATCCTAGGGGCTCTATCAACGTGTAATAGCGACGTGTCATGTCACCTAAAGCAGTACACGATGATAAAGGTAAACCAGATAGCATACTATCATCTCGAGTAAGACTGTCCTACCGGGATAGGTCCTCCCTCAATCATTACAATCACGTACCTGTGACCTAATAATTGACTCTGAGGGCACTATCTCCAACATATACGTGGGAGCTGGCAGTCTATAAGCATATCCTTAAATGGTCCCTAGTCGTGAGAGTTTCGAGACAGGGCATCGATACTCCAGAGTAGACTAGTGTATACAGTCGAGACCCCGACGAGGGGCGGTGGCCGGTCTCACAAGCCACTGGTGTCAGTTGGATCACCTAAGATGTATACAGGTGCTCATTGGGTTATGAGTACACCGGACAGGACTCGCCGGGAACATGCTAGTTGGTCATATACCAGACGTCAGATGGTAGTTCCCTGGTGACTTGTGTGCAGGTTAGTTCATCGACCTGGGGATCGTCATTTGTCTCGTGTGAGTTCCCACTGTACTTTGATTACTACCCTACCACGGCTCAAAGGAGTCGTGCAAACAGGTTTTAGTTGGGTACAGTTCCGAGCCACATGGAGGCAGTGAGCGTATCTTCAGGGGTTCGTCTCTCCCGGTATTGGGGGTGAGGTCGCGCTGTGTCTAGGAGAGCCATTACACGAAGCCCTCGGCCGAGGCAAGGAGATTTACTGGTAGGTATTCCAGTAGTATCTCAGGGTGTTCTGGGCTACACTCCGACACGACTTGTACCGCTTTTGGGGGTCTGACTTTTACCAACCCCCTAGGCCCGCCATGCGATTCTCATAGACGAACGGACCAGACTGTACGGATATTGTCACTGACAAGCTCAGTAGGGTTGTCAGGCTGAGTTCGCTCACAGACGTCCCTTTTAGTCGATACCTGGTAGCCCGTTACGTATTGGCTTATACCTCTGACGTGCTAGTGATTAAATCCATAACCAAGGTGTTGACGAGTCTTTAGAGTCCCCCACATTCAGTTACTCAGCTTTCGGGCGAAAGGTTGTAGAAGCCGTATGGAGATATGGCAAGGTCCGATCAGATACGTGCGGTATTGCACGGATCAGGATCGGACAGTTTATACTATAGGCCGTATGGTGATATGGCAGGGTTCGATCAGATACGTGCGGTATTGCACGGATCAGGATCGAACGGATAATACTAGCCGGTTTTGGTTTAAGCCGGATCCTAGTATAGTACAGTGTAGATTTTGTCTCATTGCATTTGTATTTCGGTCGAAATACAGATGCGGGTGTGTATGCACAGTATCGGGGTTTTCCTGTAATTTATTACGGGACCAGTTTTCTGGAGTTGCCAGTTTGCTTTCCGTTTCGGCCAATTTCCTTTGTATCGTTCATTGGCCGAAGTTTGGTGGAGGAGGGTTTATTTGCATTGTTGCAAATAGGCATTTGTGGAGGGGGTTCTTTGCATCTTGTTGTATCATGATAGTCTCTCATTGACCTTGACTTCTAGCTTCATGATGGCTTGACTTTGTAAGCATCATGGTTGTTGATGATTAGTTGGTAGTGTATTGGTTTTGGGAGTGATCATTGCCTCTCATCATCACATGCTTTTTCCATGACACTCCACCTTGCATTATTGATTTGATTCAACCCTCTTGAGTTTGGCTCTCCCTCTCATGCTCATATGTTTTTGGCCGGCCATGTAGTGGGCTGCCCAATTTGTGTAGGTGGGATTTTGGTTCATTTTCATGTTGGCAAAATTCCCACAAGTTTCATCTCCAAACTCTATGTATCATCCCTCCACCACAAAGGCATCTCCAATACCCCAAATGAGACATAAATCTCTACACTACTTATTCTACAGTAAATCTTGGGCACGTCGACTAGCCAGCTTCGTGCCCGAGTTGCCTCGGCATTGAGGTGGGAGCCCGTAAAAGAAGTAGGCGATGTGGTGCACTTCCGGCGACGAGGAGGAGACGGGACATTCCGCAGGAGATCGGGACGACGACGAGAAGACCGGAGGACTCGGATCTGTCGGTATATCTCTCTTCCCTTTCTTGTAGATAGCTAGGACTAGTTAGTGGTTCGATCCGGGTATTAGGGCGCGGCGGTTTGCCAGTTCAAGTAAAAATTAAAGTTTATCACCGCTTCCGCATTTGGCTGTCGGATTGACGGCCGGGGCGCCGCCGTGCACTTACAGACTTTAGCCATACGGGGTCAGTTGATGACGTATTTCTGCGATGGGGTCATTGGATGACGTATTTCCGAAACGGGGTCATTTGCTGATGTATTTCCACGACGGGGTCATTTACTGACGTGTTTCAGCGACGGCGTCATTGGCTGACGTATTTCCGCGACGGGGTCATTTGCTGACTTATTTTCGCGACGGGGTCATTTGTTGACGTATTTCCGAGATGGGGTCATTGGCTGACGTGTTTTCGCGACGGGGTCATTGGCTGACGTCTTTCCGCGATGGGGTCATTGGCCGACGTCTTTCCGCGATGGGGTCATTAACGGGGTCATTTGCTGACGTATTTCCGCGACGGGGTCATTGGCTGACGTATTTCCGAAACGGGGTCATTTGCGTACGTATTTCTGCGACGGGGTCATTTGCTGACGTATTTCCGAGACGGGGTCATTGGCTGACGTGTTTCCGCAACGAGGTCATTGGTTGACGTATTTCCGCGACGGGGTCATTTGCTGACGTTGCGTCTGCTGTAACAAGACGAATGTCGAGGTGGCCTCTTGGTTGTCTGTGAACCATCGAGATTTGGAACTAGGGACTTTGCCATGGCTCCGCTTGTTGACATTGTATCTGCTTCTGTTTGGAACGAGAATGAACGCCGTTGTTGATCTCTTGAGATGTAGATGTTGCCATCGAGACTTGGCTCCCTTTCTGATGGAGCCTGGTGGGATGATATGGTTCTCTCGTTGTTTGTGCCCCTGGATTGTATACAGGGATCGATGTGATCTCACCTGTAGGGCAAAAGTTTCATTGTATATGTATTATATTATTTTTTTGTGTTTTCTTTCCGCGATGCTCTATCATTTCAGCTTTTTGTATCGCGAAAGTCGTGATTGCCCAATTATTTCGGCTATTTTTCGCGGTGCCCAATCATTTCGGCTATATTTATATGCATATATTTTACTCGCTGATTTTTATTACGAGTTGCCCAAACATTTCGGCTATTTCATATGCATTTTTTTTCCGAGTACGGAGCTTAAGATCTTATACCAATCTTAGCATAAGCATCGCTGCGACTGGAATATTGCCAGGAGCGAATCATCATTTGCCGTGAAAGGACTTGAGATTTGATACCGATTTAGGCATCATCATCGCTACAACTGAGATATTGTCAGGAGAGAATCATCATTTGCCTTTGTCGGTTCGAACAAAGGTGGCTTAGTAATCAGGGTTAGGATCCTGTCGACTAAGGCTTTTAACTTCATGAGCCGTAAGGGTCTCATAAAGGTGTTTCTCCCTACGAGTCGTGAGGATCTCGTAAGTGCGTTTTCTCCTTAAAAATCGTGAAGATTCTTAAGTGTATGTTTTCTTATAAGTCGTAAGGATCTTACAAGAGTGTTTTCTCCTTATAAGTCGAGAGGACTTACAAAGGTCGTTCACCGTGTGAGCATATCCCTAGTCGCTGGTGGGACTTTGTTAGGGAAATGTTTATTCGTGCCCGTTGATTGTATACAAGGGTCAATATTGAAACGCTTGTAGGGCAGAATCGGAGTGTATGACGGCTTAAGAACAGGTTCAGATCCCTGTAGCTTAAGGCTTTTTAATCTTATGAGCCATGAGGGTCTCAAAGGGGGATTCTCCTTACGAGTCATGAGGATCTCGTAAGTGCGTTTTCTCCTTAGGAATCGTGGGGATTCCTAAGTGTATTGCTCCCTTGTGAGTCGTAAGGATCTCACTTAGGTATTTTCTCCTTATAGGGTCGAGAGGACCTCGCAAGTGTCTTTTAACGAGATTGAGCCCTTTCGAGTTTTCAAAAACTCGCCGGTAGTCCTGCTGTTTTTACTCACGGAGCCCTTTCGGGTTTTCATCCGTGCCCATCTTGCTTATGGACGTACCGTTTTTCTTTTGCGTCAGCCTTGGGATACTGCGGTCCGTAGTAGTTTTTAGACATCTCGGTCAGGCGTAGTATTTCTTCATGAAACGGCCGTTTATTGGCCTGAAGGGTCATTCGCCATGCATATCCATAAGAAAGTAAGCCCCACCCTGGTAGACTTTGTTTATAATGTACGGACCTTCATAGTTCGGCTCGAATTTCCCCCGTTTGGCATGATTGGGGATCATAGGTCTCTTGACTACTAGCACGAGTCTGCCTTGGCGAAATGTTCTGGGCCTAGTTAATCTCTCATATGAGCGCGCCATCTTTGCATTGTAAGCCTCCAAATTTTGCTGCGCCATGAGCCGGGTTTCGTCGAGGGCATCAAGTTCCTCAAGCCGAATATGAGCATTCTCTTCGTCCGTTAGCTCGTAATGAACTGCCACTCGTAAGGAGGGTAGCTCTATCTCCAAGGGGAGTACCGCTTCAGCGCCGAATACCAATGCATACGGCATTGTGTTTGTGGCCGTTTTGAACGTGGTTCGATATGCCCAGAGAGCTTCATGCAGTCTCTCGTGCCAGTCCTTCATATTTCGAGACACCGTCTTCTTTATGATCTTCGTCAAAGTCTTGTTGAAAGCTTCAGCCAGACCATTAGCTCGGGGATTGTAGACCGAAGAGTATCTCCAGACAATTAGCTCCGGGAGGGTAATCATCTGATGTTTAATGACAAGACCGAATATCTTTCTTGTCTTGTCTTGGAGAAAAGAATATGCTCGACCCATCTTCTTTATAAGAGATGGATCCCGCCTGCTCAATTTTCGATCGTGAGGCTTCTTAGACCCGCTTTGCTGCTGTCGAACATTTTTTTCGTTCTTCAGTTTGGTTTTTCCTCCACGTCCAGTCTTCCGTATGACGGGCTGGCGACGAAGGGCATCATCATTCTCCGTAGCCTGCTGAAGGAGGCGCTACATCCTAGCTTTCTCGTAAATGGCCATTTCGCGGCTATTGTCATCCCGGACCTTTTGACCTGCTTCCCTTATTAGCTTGTCCATCTGTTCTTCGAACGACGGACTTGGGAATTTCATGGCGAGACCTCGTTTTAGTTCAGGGTTAGCGTCTTCAAACAAAGCATCTCATTCTTCATCGAAATCATGTATAACATAGCAGCCATGGTATCATTCCCGTTTCTTGGACTGAACATATCCGAGCCTGATCGTTTCCATTCTCCCGTTGGGCAATTTTCGCTGTGTTCCGGGGACGTTCCAGATCCTGTTATAGAACTGTGCTTGTCGAGCAGTCTGTTTGAAGGGTACGCCTTTGCGCCTCAACAGCCTTTTTAATCTTTCTGTGTAGTATCTGGGCAGACGGATGGACTGGAGCCTGTCAAGCGTAGAATCGACGCCATGCCAGATTTCATTCTCCACTTTGGTTTCCGTGGATCGATAAAAGAGGATCGCCTTTTCATCTCTTCACCTGGGAGGGACGTAGAACGTCTGCAGTTCTTGCACACTATATGTATCAAGTGCGTCGAGGTCTTTGTAATGTTTTTGCGGAACCAAGGAAATTTGCAAACTCCGTTCATCGCCAGTGAGGGCTTGTATTGATGGCCGAACAGAAAATACTGCATTGACCTCATCTTCAGAGTCGCTGCCGAAGACCAGAATAAGGGTAGACGGTCCTGGTTTGTTGTATCGAGGAAGTCCCGAATAGACTATCTCTTCTTCCTCCTCGGTATCGCTCCTGAAGACTGGAATGGCGGTGATAGCTTTTTGCTTATTCTCCGGCTTATGGCACCTATCCATGTCTTCAAAGTCTGACAGAAAATACTTCGCATCCTCGTATTTACGGACTTCATTCACGGAGAATGGGTTCAGCTCCTCTGTCACAATGTATTCAAGCCCATCTTTGAAGTACTTCATACACTGATGTTGTGTAGAAGGGATAATGTTGTACTCATGTAACCACGGTCGGCCGAGCAAAGCGTTTTAGCAAGTCTAGGCGTCAATGACGTGGAATTTGATGTCAGTGACGAGCATCCCAAAGCGTAATGTCAGAATTACAGACCCGAGCGTCCGTGATGACTGAGAGTCAAATCCGGAGATAGTGATTTTATCCCGAGCGAGGTGTTGAACGCTCATGCAGATTTCTTTTAGCACCCTCACATTTAGGAGATTGACAGCAGACCCATTGTCAACTAGTATCTTCCCTATCTTAATGTCATGGCAATACCCGGAGACATATAAGGGACGGTTGTGCTCGCATGTTCCGAGGAGGAGATCTTCATCGCCGAAAGTGATATCGGCTGTGTGAATTTCTTCCAGCTCGTCCTTCATCTTTTCTTCGGCGAGGAAAGCTTGAAACTGGTCAGGCTCTTGTAATGCCTTGATCAGAGAATCTCTCGCCTCTTTGGATAGCAGAAGGGCATCGAGAATGCTTAGCTGCGAGGGTATCTTCCTCAGGTGTGCCAGAACGTTGTAATCCACCTTGTTTTACTTGGGCGGGTCCTTGGCTGCCAACTCTTCGACGACTCGGTCATCGAGGGTGATATCCTCAGGGACCTTTTCTTTCTCCTTATCCTTTTTGTTCGATCCCTTATTTGCGGGTCCGAGATTCTTTTCAGGTAGCGTACGATTGCGCAGCTGAATTTTCTCGCAGGTCTTCATATCTTCGATTTTAGAGATGGATTCCTTAAAGAGAGGGCCGAGGGCTATTTCTTCATCAGAATCACTCCCGAAGGTGAGAATTTGCGATCCCCCGGAATTAACTATGTGACATTTACCGGTTGTTCTTTTATGCCCATCTGTCATGCTTCTCTGTTCCCGAAGAGCCTTGCGCTTCATTCACTGGACGTGTTGTCGGTAGGCGATATATCCCTGCCACCAGTTTTTAAAGGCCATGCACCCTTCGGTTGGGTGTGCACTCCTCTGATGGTATAAGCAGAAGTTAGGATGTACGTCCGCTTCATCAAGATATATACCGCCAGGAGAATTTCCTCTGAAAGAGGGAAACTTCATTCCCATTGACAGGGCTCTAACGAATCGTTTCCTTTTCTTAAGTTTGCTTTTGTCTGCAGCGGACGTGCTTCAATCTGGTTGGAGTGCCTCAACCTTTTCATTCAGTCGCCGGCATTTAGCTTTTTCGAATATAGCCAGTTCGCGCTCTCAATTGTCTTTGCTTTTCTGACAGGCTTCATTCAGGAATACGTTAATCATCTCGTCTGACGGTCCTAGGAGTTCTGGTTTAGGATCAGCCCTAATTTTCTCTACATCAGGAGTTTCTTCACCATCTACCGGCAAGTAAGATATCACGTGCTATCTTACCACATAATCCTCAGGTTCATCTGACGAGTCTTCTCCCTCATCTTTGTCGCTATCTCCGTATTCAAAGATATGGTTGAGAAACTCTTGGAGTGTGACCGGGGTTCGCGGCTTCTGGTTCTATTCCTCCACCGCGTCAATATGATTTTGCAGGTCCGTACGCTTGTCACCATGCTTCACGGGCTTTTTGACCTTCTTCTTCTTCTTCGAAGACTTGACGGCTGGGCCTGAGCGTTTTGATTATCACTACCCATTCTTGGAGTCAGGCGCGGCTTCAGCATTCCCTCAATGATCTCGGGTTCCAGTGGACTTTTCCACCTGATTGCTAGACATGTTTGGAGATCCTTCAACATTCTTTTTGTCTTAGCTAAAAGGGCTACCTCCCATTGGGCTTCCTCTATAAGTGAGCATGATGCCCCCGGCGTGTCCACCATTTTAGGAGCGTGAGGTTGTGGCGAGTTCACCTTCCAGTTTTTGGATAACGGAAACTTGCCCTGTTAGTACTGATCTTCGATCCAACTATTGAATATGTAACAATCTTCGATTGGATGACCTAATATTCGGTGATAGGGGCAGTAAATAGGATTGTTAACGTCGCCTGGTTGTGTTGGGTGTCTTGGCTCTGGCAGAGTGATGAGCCTGTTGCGCAGCGCTAGCTCGAATAACCTCTTCTTCTTATCCCGAGGGAACGAGTAAGGGCGTCTCATCTTTTCTCCAGGGGATCGCTGTCTATCACTTTGGCGATTAGCTGGTTTTAGACCACTGAGCTGCTGCTGAGCATTAGCGACGAAGGACGCTTTCCCTTTCCCCTTTTCGTTTCGAGGTTCCATTTTTAAGGAAGACGGTCTATGACCCATCTAATCCATTTGGGCCAGTTTGTCAATCAAGGCCTGGAAGGTAGTCGGCTTGAAAAACATCATGAACTGGGATATTGTCGCCTGCGGATCAAGAGTTCTCACAAACATGCCTACCGCAGGAGTTTCTTCGATGCGTTGTTCGCATTTCGACCATAGATTCCGCCACCGTATCGCGTACTGCACCCATGTTTCTCCCGACTTCACCCTGGCATTGATCAATGCCGTGATTCGGGTACGTTCGCTGGCGCTTTCGAACCTTTGTGTGAACAGTAACTCCATTTCTGCAAATGTCTTAACGGAGTCGTTCGGGAGCTCGAAGTACCATTCAAACGCCGTCTCCGACAAGCTGCCAACAAACCGGCAAAGCAGCAGTTTGTTGTCACCTCCGGTGTTGCTGCACAGAGCCCTAAATTGAGCAACGTGCTGGTGTGGATTCCCCGTCGCCTTATATACATGGAATTTAGGGATCGTATATCCCGGAAGGTACTTTATTTGGTCATACCAACCCGGATAGGGTCGTCCAGTCTTAACAATTTGCCCGGCTGCTTCATTCTCCTGATAAGCTCGTATCTGTTGAGCGATATAGTCATCCAGGGCGGCTTTGGAAATGGTCTCTTCCTTGGCTGCTGAACAAGCAGGAAGGGGGTTTGACGCCTCCCCTCGGTCGCCTTCGAGGATAATCGGAGGGTCTTCAGCTGGAGGATCCGGCCGTAACATCATCCCAACCATGTCTTGGAATAAAAGCGCCATTCGTTTTATGTTGGAAACTTGTTCTGCTGCCTCTTTGTCCTTCTTCTTGAGGATTCTGCGGAGGAACTCAACATCAGTTTCTTGTTCATGACACTGCTCTGACGACGTTTCCGGGCTTTCTTTTGGCCCAGTGAGTACGACCATCTGTGTTAACATTTCCTGGAGTTTTTGATGTTGCTCCTAGGCCTTCGTTACGGATCTGGTGAGTGGTCGAGGACCCATAGAGATACGGCTATCCTCTTTCCCGGATGCCATATAAACAGTGTGCACCACCATGCCCCCAGACTTGGGGCATTTAGGTTCGGTGCCTTTCATCCCAGACACGGGGATTTTCATCGGCCTTCTTCTTTTGTGAGCGGTCGAATTTGAGGGGGCCATTGCAGCGGGCACCGAAGTAGACGACAGCTTTTGCGGTACGACAGGGTGGTCCTTCTCTTGCTTAACTTTCAACTTTTTTGGTTGGCGGGAGTAGTCTTGGTTGATCACCAAGTCTTGGACCTGTCGCCAAACTTTATGAATTTTAGAAGACAGCCGCTGAGGGGGCTGCTCTGGCTTCACCATTGTAGCATTCTCCATAGGTGGAGATCTTTTTAGTACGGCCTTCGGAGTGTTCTTGCGTACTCTGCTGAGTGGTTCAAAGCTGTTCCCAGTTGGAACAGCAGCGTCGACTTCCACCGTTGGAGCCGGCGGGGTAAATCCAGATGGGGAATTACCCCCAACTTTCCTCACTCGGCGCCAGTGGCGACGTCGAGCATGCCTTGCGGACGGGACCACCTAGGCTGTTGGATGAGCTTCTTTATGCCCCCCGCTCTGATGAGGGGTTGCTGGTGGTGCCAGCCTATCGAAGACTGATGTCCGCTGAGAGCGAACGATCAATCTTGAAAAGACCGACTTTTTGGCAGGGGAAGCAGCCTTGGTTATTTCGCCTAGAGCGAGAGCTGAAACGGTCAGTCTTGCGAAGACCAACTCCTAAGCAGGGGAAGTCGCTCTGAAGACTTCAGGAACAGGAATGACTATCTGCTTTGGGATGGCCGCTTCAGGTATCGCGGGCTTCTACACGGGCCCACTTGAGCTTTGGCCCAGTCTGTTGAAAACTGAGGCATTGGATTTGGGCGACCCGTTGAGAGGGGCCACGGTAGTTGTAAGCCGATCAAAGTCCGACTTCTTCGGAGCTTCTTGCGACAGCAATGGGGCGTTGAAGCTCATTGGTGGGAGCTTGGTCCCAAAGAATAGCCCTGTGGTGGCTTGTGTCACCTGGTCCATCGGCATCATAAAAAGGGAGGCCGCTTGAGGCCCGTAAGTCACTCCTCCGGCGAGGACGGAGTGGGGGTTATTGCTGTTGTTGCAGTTAGTGCAGTTGAAAGCCATTGATCTTCTATTTTCTGCACGGAGCAAGACACCAAATCTTAGTACCTCGAATCCAGGGGCAACCATAACAAACCGCGATTCGTTCGCGAAACAACACACATGAAGTGTGGAGTGGAAAGAGGAAAAGGTCCCACCGGGCGTGACAGAATCTGTTCTCCGCCGAAAGACCGGGAAAGACTGACGTCTTGCCTGAATTTGGGGGCAGATGCTATTTGGTTTTATCCATCCACCTCTCCAAAGATGCCAAGTTGATTTATGGCACCGTGTATCGGCGGTTTAGACAGATGCGGCCGTTGTAGCAGACTTCGTCAGATTCCCCCTCGTTTGAGGGGTTTTTGATTGTGGGGACGCTCTTCCTTGCAGGCGCAAGCCTCTGCAGTTAATTACGCTACCGGATCACGGTAACAACTTTCTCCTTCTCCAGATGGTCACTTCATATCGTGTGTATTTGTTTTATTTTTGGTTGCCCGTGGATTGTATACGGAGACTAATTTATGTTGTCGTCCGTAGGGCGTGGATTAGTCCAAATCCGTATTTTCTTAGATTTGGGTTTTGGGTTGGGTTTAAGGATCGTTAATCTTATTTGAGACTAAGATCAACTTAAACGTTTATTAAGGATACGTTAGTGTAATTTTAGACTAAGATCAACTTAACGTTTGTTAAGGATACGTTAGTCTAATTTTAGACTAAGATCAACTTAACGTTTGTTAAGGATACGTTAGTCTAATTTTAGACTAAGATCAACTTAACAGGATCATTTAGATCCAACAAAAGAGCATTTGGGCTCTATTGTTTTAGTTTAGAACATTGCTGTCCAAAAGTTTAAGGACATCATAGACCATAGTTTAAAGACGTCATAGTCTATAAAGTTTAAAGACATCATAGTCTATGAGTTTAAGGACCCCACAGTCCGTAGTAGTTTAGAGACATTATAGTCTGTAAGTTTAAAGACATCATAGTCCATGAGTTTAAGGACCCCACAGTCCGTGAAATGTCTGGTTTTCGGGACCCGTCACCTCTCTGAAGACGTTGAAGGGTTACAACGACAAATATCAGAGGAGTAAAAAGATGTATGTAAGTCTACGGTAGCGCCCCGGCCGTCTAACAGACGCCAAATGCGGAACAAAAACTTTTTAACTGGCGCTATCGTATACTATAACCCTGATCTGCCATTATTGCTAAACTAACAAACTGTAAAGAGGGTAGAAGGGTTATACCGAACGATCCGAGTCCTTCGTTCTTTAACCATCATCCCACGCTCCGTTGCGGTTTCTCCGATCTCGTCGATCTCCGATCTGCTCATCCAGGTGGCACCACGTCAACGATTCTTTAAACGGGCTCCCGCCTCTGACTCGAGGCAACTCGATCGTCAAGTTTGCTAAAAGAGACGACCAAGATTGATGTAGAGAATGAGTAGAATACTTTGTCTCGTTACGTCCAAGACTATGGACGAACAGTTAATGAAGTTGCCTTTTGGATCGATATGAAAATGAGATATGAATATGTTAATTTCCATACATCCAAAACTATCATAATCTTTTTTCTAGCAAGTGAGAGAGAGTGAGATGAGAGGAGGGGAGGGGCCGGCCATGATATAGGAATGGGGGGTTGAGTGTAGGAGGGAAGAGGGTGACTACAAGGATAAAATATCAAGAACAAATATCCTAAGCTTAACAAAATGCATTAATGGAGAGAATGACACATAAACCTAGTCATCCTTTCATTAAATGCAACCAATGAAACATCAACACCATTCTAACCTAGTCACCTCTTCTAGAAGCCTTTAGAAACTTCCACACTCATCTCAAGAAAAGATAAATACATATTTAACCAAATGTTAAATACGGCTGATAGAAAACTGGAAACTGGCAACTTCCAAAAGCGATCCTGAAACGAATTTCAGGACAACCCCGTAACAGTATAAACATACCCGTATTTGTATTACGACCGAATACAAATGCAACTGAGACAAAGATATTATATGTACTCAATATAATACTCGGACCCGGCTTAAACCAAAGCCGACCAGTATCATCTGCCTGAAATATGACACGTGCGTATACGCACGTGCATTTTCTGAACCCTGCCATAAAACCATACGGCCTCTACAACGTTTCGCCCGAACTTGGGAAACTGTCTGTGGGGGACTCTAATGACTCTTCAGTACCCTGGCAGTGGGTTTAACCACAAGCCGTCAGCGGCACTAGCTGTGCGTAACGGCTGCATATGCACTGACCTCAAGGGAGGACGATGAGCGAACTCATCCGGAAACCCTACTGAGCCTAACAGTGACAATGTATATACAGTCCGGTCCATTCGTCTATGAGTATCGCATATCTGCCTAGGAGGCTAGTAACGTCAGACCCCCAATAGCAATATAAGTCGTGTCGGAGTGTAGCCCAAAAACACCCTGAGATACTACTGGAGTACCTACCAGTAAATCTCCTGCCACGGCCGTGTGCTTTGTGTAATGGCTCTCCTAGACACAGCACGATCTCACCCCCAATACCAGGAGAGACGAATCCCCTGCCGATCCGCTCACGTGCCTCCATGTGGCTCGGGACTGCACCCAAAAACTACCTGTTTGCACGACTCCTTTGAGCCGTGGTAGGGTAGAAATCAAAGCACAGTGGGAACTCACCAGAGACAAATGACGACCTCAGGTCGATGAACTAACCTGTACACATGTCACCAGGGAACTGCTATCTGACGATATGTATAATACCAACTAGCAGGTTCCCGGCGAGTCCTGTTCGGTGTACTCATAACCCAATGAGCACCTGTATACATCTTAGGAGATCCAATTGACACCAGTGGCTTGTGAGACCGGCCACCGCCCCTCGTCGAGGTCTCGACTGTATACACTTGTCTACTCCGGAGTATCGATGCCCTGTCTCGAAACTCCCACGACTAGGGACCACAATTAAGGATATGCTTATAAACTAGCCAACTCTCACGTATATGATCGCCATCATACTGTTGGTAGTAAAGCAAGATCCTAATGGCTCTATCAATGTGTAACAGTGATCAATCACCTGGACCGGTACACGACTGATAAAGGCAAACCAGATAGCATACTATCATCTCGAGTAAGACTGTCCTACCTGTATAGGTCCTCCGCAATCATTGCAATCGCGTACCTGTGATCCAATAATTGACTCTGAGGGCACTATATCCAACAATCTCCCACTTGCACATAAGGCTAATTATTGCGATGTCGACTACTCACAGCCCGTGTGAAACCGAACATCCAACTCCTCTACTAATCAGTTTCACAAAGCTCGTTTGCAAAACTATTGTGCTCATGAAATAGCCTCAGTGAGTGGATCCGCCCAGAAGTTTCTTTCTATATCTCTCTAAATCTCAAGTTCACGGAGAAAACCATCTCCCGAATTGAGTAATACCGGTCTTAGAATATGTCTGGATATCTGATGGGACCTTGTTCATAAATGAACTCTAAATCCAAACTTCTTAGACTGTATCGATCACTGAGCCTAATCAGTATCCGGCACCATGCCACCCACAGTATCCTCTTGGACCACCTGTCCATAATACTGTCTCTCGTCAGAGGGAAAACTATAACTCTGACAATCACTCTGTCAACCATGTCACCATTGAAGCCTGGAATGATAATCGTCTCCCGAAGGAGGCTGCCGTCATCAAATCCGTAGAACATCCACTTATGTTCTAAAACTGCTTCCTTATATTTCTCCAGGATTGGATTAATACAAACTTATTGCAACTAGTGCAACAACAACATTTGGTGTGGTACTCGACATCTCATAATTGACTCAATTGCCGAAGCAAGTGATCTGCCAATCATGCACAGCCCTCTCCCCTTTAGTCTATACGACACCTTTAGAGAGGGTGACTCCATCACCTGCAGGTACACCACCATGCCAGGAGTCAACTATTCTAAAAACCATTAGAATACTGTCAAAGTACCCACATTGGGAAACTACCCAAATCCAGATCTAAAACCATAGATCTTGAAACTAGAATGTCAAATATTATACCCATATCCTGTCTGGAGAAACAACTGTGTGACGACCACTGTACAATCGATCGTAGTATAGAAATTTCACTTCCTACTCTGTGTATGTCATCCAGATACCATGACATCACACCCTACTACCTTCTTAATAGATCCATCCCCTATTCTGATGAAGTCAAACCCATGACTGTCACATCAAAATTAGATGATCTATCTCCGCTATAACTGCTCTAGTCTATAAATAGACATAAGCTACTTGCCCACTATGCTTCCATTGCTCCCACTGACTACGACAACCCTCTGGTAGAATAATATACATGTGCACTTCTAAAGATAGTTTAGAACGACGCTATACTTATCCTCCTGCCTGGTCTCTTAGTCTGAAACAACAGTAGTGTCAAGTCTGGGTAAACAAGAACCTCCCTATCACCGTCCTTGAGGGTACCGAAGTACCTCTCGGGTGTCTGAGGTTACCCACCATATCTGCGGAGTGGCTAATGGAATGTCAAACCTGATTGAATATATAGGTCCTATTAAATTTTCCGTAATCGTTCGTGGTTCTGGAATCACTTCCAGTTCTACCATACTCCCACTACTGTTCTCTGAAAAAATCCATTTTACTAAATCTGTGGCGAGTCAAGAACAATATCACTATTGATCTTCCAGATGGTAGAAAATCAACCCTCTTCATAGCAAGGGTCATCCCATAAACTGCCATTACAGAAACGTACCCTGAGTTATCCAGAGTCTGGTTTTAAGCATAAGCTGGACAACTCCCTGTACCTTAACATCGTTAAGATATGAACCATTCTATATCCAATATAGAAACTTTGGCACTTATTTAATTGGAACCAGATTCAATCATGCAGCTGTCTCCAGTGCATATCAACTTAATGGAAAAAGGCTAATCAGCATTACTCAACTTAGGAATCCATCCAATTATGAGTAACCTGAAAGAGAAACAAGTTTCTCAAAACCATTACTATCATCTGAATACCATTCACAAGAATCTATATCTTCGATCTCTTTGAAGAATCCCGATACTTGTGACACCTGGTTCTCTACTTTATTCTTATACCCACAACTTCTCAAAACTTAGACCTTGTATTTCTACGAAACACTTGTCTAAAAACTAGAAAAGTCATAAGTAAACAGAACATAGTACGAGGACCTACCCCTTTGTCCTGATGGACACTTGGACAACATACAAAACTCTGTATAAGTCCGCTGAGTTGAACAACTCAAAACCTGTGCGTCGTAGGTAGAAAACTGTACCCTGGCGATTTCTTCAAATATCACCAATTACATCGAATTCCGATATAATGAGGATGATCACCTAATTCCCAATAACTCACTCCCACTCATCATCTGTAAAACCATACAGATATGAGAATCAAACCTGGTAAATACATACCCTTGGAGTAAGTATCTAATCGGGAAAACAGTTTTCTTTAACAATGCACTGAAACATGAAAATGTTTCGTAGGGGTATCCTGGTATTCCTAGTAATGTCTCTTCCATAATCCAATTCATGACTTCAACCGTATATTTCTTTGCCATCTTTCCAAATCCCTTTATTTGTCTTTAGTCGTTACCTTCTGTACATCATCGTTAGGCTTAATGGTTTTCTTCCTTCCCTACCGTTCGGCACCAGCCTATGGTTTGGAAGAAGACTATCCAGTAAGCATAATAGGTGTACCCTCCTCAACCAAGGAGTACTTGCAACTTGAGAGAAGGTGATGATAAAAGACAACTGAATAATACCTTATTCCATTAAAGGTGAAATAGGAGTGGCGATGAAGTACGCGGTTTGGTCGTGAATGATATCAGTCGCAATTTACTTTGCCCTCTTTCTAATCCCTTTATTTTGTCTTTACATATTACCTTCTGCACACCCTACTTAGGCTAATTGGTTTTCTTCATTCCCTACCTTTCGGCACCTGCCTATGGTTTGGAATAAGACTATCCAATAAGCGTAATAGGTGTACTCTCCTAAACCAAGGAGCCCTCGCAACCTGAGAGAAGGTGATAATAAAAGGCAACTGAATAAACCAATTCTATTTCTCCTGAACCTGGATCCATCCTCGAAGAAGTCCCTTCGAGTTCGTATATAACCATACGATGGATCTATCCAATGGAAGTGGATGTCCGTAGTAATACGGGGTGTTCTGAGAAATCCAAAGGGTAAAAGAAGGAGTGGCAATGACTTATGCAACTCAGACAATCCAAAAGCCAGTATTTTAAGAAGGTTCGGTCAACCTGGTCACTGAGTCATAGTCTAGGGTCGGTCAAAGGTCGCTGCCAAAGAGAGAAAGAGAAAAGAAACACTCTGCGTGCACTCTAACCTAGATCAGAATGGTTATCACTTTATCTAATCCGGAAACCTCCCACTGTCCTGTCAAATTCTCCTCCAAACCTGAAAGAAGAATCAATCGGGATCGCCCAAAGAGTAAACCAACTCATCAGTGGGAATCGGGATCCAACTCTCATCGCATGATAACGTGACAGAATCCACTCACGTTACTCACACTCCAGAAGGTATGCGCATGCCTGGCAAGTTTCAGTTTCTTTAGAAACTCCCGATATAATTTTTACCCCATGCTCTTATGATCGTGACTAAGGGCCAACACATCATAAGTCGCATGCCAAGTTCTACCCATCATTATCTTGTCAATTTGAACCCACCCGTACTCGCCCTTGACTAAGGGCCAACAAGGCTGTATAACAGTCCCAAACCAACGCATCTATCTATGCAACATGTGAATACCCCAGCAGCTACCAATCACTATGTCCTGGCTATGGGCCAGACCAACATAGCTTGAATACTACTGACCATTCATATGAAATGACGGAGGGCTACGGCTGGTTTTTGGCGAAAAACCTTTAAGGTAATGAACTTGATCTCGTTGAAGGAACATGATAGCTTTTTATAAAATATAGTGGCGAAAACCTTTTGCTAAAGAGGTCACTCCCGGTGAAGGGATCTCGGCTCTTTCCTCTTGGAATGAGGTGCAGGATATTCCACCGAATACCGCGATGCAAAGCAACTTGTAATCGACTATAGTGAAGATATTACCCTGATGCAAACTTCTGCCCAAGGGGTCATTCCCGGTGAAGGGATATCGGCCCTTGCCTTGTCAATGAGGTGCAGGATATTCACACCGAATACCACTATGCAAAACAAAAGGAAACGTCTTTGTAATAACACTTTTTAAAATTGTTCCAACAACATCCAAACAGGTTTGTTTTCCTTTGCATTGATCAAAATCAATGCAGTCCCATCAACAATCACACCAGAAAAGAACGAAAATAAAATGTACGTATATGCCATCCGCATTCGTCATTGGGTCCCGTCATCATCCGTTAGGTTACTTAACTAACGACAGAGCGGGGACTGGACTAGCGCGGGTGCAAAACATATACAACATCTAATAATATATATACCAATATACAATAATCGCTCCAGGCGTGATAATATGCAACATTACAGAAAAGTAATAAGCATCACAGAACAATACAGATAATCTGGGATCCCCGGGTTTCACAGAGCTGCTGCCGAAACCCGACGTTCCCGTGGTCTTGTGGATAGCCTGTGCAATGAAACCTAGACCCCTACGGGTGCGGCATGTTACCCGCCAAAACCTGAAGCGAGGTAGTCCCCTACAGCATAGTGAATGGACCACCCAACACTTCATGGAATCCGGTAATTTGAGCACCCCTCCTTGGGTCAACCTGTACGCCCTACAAGTGCGGCGAATAGTCTGCCAATTCTAGAGTGAGGCCCCTCTGCCTTTCAAATCCATGAGATGCGGACCCGTTGCCCTCCAGAACCCGGCTGTCCGTGCACCCCGTCGCGGGGTAAACCTAGTACAGAAATGAAAAATATGTACAACAGGTACATCGACCTCGACCCGGTCGTGCCCCAAAAGAATATTATACAACAGGCAGTGACGGCAGTCCACATGTTGGACGCTCGCTCCGCAATATCAAATGTAAAAATAAACTCAAACTGCACTACCATTGCATACTGCTATCCACCACGACAAATCCGTAACATCACAGCACAACACAGAACATCAACGCAAAAGTCACGTTCGCAAACCCGTCTAAAAGAACTATAGCAATCAGACGCGGTTTACAGATCAAATGACATTCCCGGTCGGAGATATAATGTAAGTACTGAAAACTAACATGTTTAAATTTCGATCGACTAAATATCACGAAGTAGGCCCCACGAACATCTGTTGAACAGTAACAAAATCTGGGCCCAAAAGATATATACCAAAACCCACAATTTCAAGTCAAGAAGCCACTGTGCAAATTTGGGGCCATGATCTCACATAATGGCCGTGGATGCGCGGTCAAACCTTAGGTTTGACCGCGATTCCGCGGCGCTCTTGTTGATTCACGTGACCAAATTTGTACGGTGTGCTTAGAAAACCCTGCACAGATTTCTGTGATATGTAAAATAATTTTTGGAATCCTTTAAAAATCAACAGAAACTGTGAACTTGAATTTTGCGGTTTTCGATATCCGGTTCGATCGATATTTTAAACGCGTTAGTACAAGTTAGTAAAGCAAAATGGTGAGTCTCTGATACCACTGTAAGTTTACGGTAGCGCCCCGACCATCTAACAGATGCCAAATGCGGAACAAAAACTTTTTAACTGGCGCTATCGTATACTATAACCCGGATCTGCCATTATTGCTAAACTAACAAACTGTAAAGAGGGTAGAAGGGTTATACCGAACGATCCGAGTCCTTCGTTCTTTAACCATCATCCCACACTCCGTTGCGGCTGCTCCGATCTCGTCGATCTCCGATCTGCTCGTCCAGGTGGCACCACGTCAACGATTCTTTAAACGGGCTCCTGCCTCTGACTCGAGGCAACTCGATCGTCAAGTTTGCTAAAAGAGACGACCAAGATTGATGTAGAGAATGAGTAGAATACTTTGTCTCGTTACGTCCAAGACTATGGATGAACGGTTAATGAAGTTGCCTTTTGGATCAATATGAAAATGAGATATGAATATGTTAATTTCCATACATCCAAAACTATCATAATCTTTTTTCTAGCAAGTGAGAGAGAGTGAGATGAGAGGAGGGGAGGGGCCGGCCATGATATAGGAATGGGGGGTGAGTGTAGGAGGGAAGAGGGTGACTACAAGGATAAAATATCAAGAACAAATATCCTAAGCTTAACAAAATGCATTAATGGAGAGAATGACTCATAAACCTAGTCATCCTTTCATTAAATGCAACCAATGAAACATCAACACCATTCTAAGCTTGTCACCTCTTCTAGAAGCCTATAGAAACTTCCACACTCATCTTAAGAAAAGATAAATCTGTTTTTAACCAAATATTAAATACGACTGATAGAAAACTGGAAACTGGCAACTTCCAAAAAGCGATCCTGAAACGAATTTCAGGACAACCCCGTAACAGTATAAACATACCCGCATTTGTATTACGACCGAATACAAATGCAACTGAGACAAAGATATTCTATCTACTCAATATAATACTCGGACCCGGCTTAAACCAAAGCCTACCAGTATCATCTGCCCGAAATATGACACGTGCGTAAACGCACGTGCATTTTCCGAACCCTGCCATAAAACCATACGGCCTCTACAACGTTTCGCCCGAACTTGGGAAACTATCTGTGGGGGACTCTAATGACTCGTCAGTACCCTAGCAGTGGGTTTAACCACAAGCCGTCAGCGGCACTAGCTGTGCGTAACGGCTGCCCATGCACTGACCTCAAAGGAGGCCGATGAGCGAACTCATGCAGAAACCCAACTGAGCCTAACAGTGACAATGTATATACAGTCCGGTCCGTTCGTCTATGAGTATCGCATATCTGCCTAGGGGGCTAGTAACGTCAGATCCCCAATAGCAGTATAAATCGTGTCGGAGTGTAGCCCAGAAACACCCTGAGATACTACTGGAGTACCTACCAGTAAATCTCCTGCCACGGCCATGGGCTTTGTGTAATGGCTCTCCTAGACACAGCACGATCTCACCCCCAATACCGGGAGAGACGAATCCCCTGCCGATCCGCTCACGTGCCTCCATGTGGCTCGGGACTGTACCCAAAAACTACATGTTTGCACGACTCCTTTGAGCCGTGGTAGGGTAGAAATCAAAGCACAGTGGGAACTCACACGAGACAAATGACGACCTCAGGTCGATGAACTAACCTGTACACATGTCACCAGGGAACTGCTATCTGACGATATGTATAATACCAACTAGCAGGTTCCCGGCGAGTCCTGTCCGGTGTACTCATAACCCAATGAGCACCTGTATACATCTTAGGTGATCCAACTGACACCAGTAGCTTGTGAGACCGGCCACCGCCCCTCATCGGGGTCTCAACTGTATACACTAGTCTACTCCGGAGTATCGATGCCCTGTCTCGAAACTCCCACGACTAGGGACCACAATTAAGGATATGCTTATAAACTATCCAACTGTCACGTATATGACCGCCATCATACTGTTGGTAGTAAAGCAAGATCCTAAGGGCTCTATCAAAGTGTAACAGTGATCAGTCACCTGGACCGGTACACGACTGATAAAGGCAAACCAGATAGCATACTATCATCTCGAGTAAGACTGTCCTAACTGTATAGGTCCTCCGCAATCATTGCAATCATGTACCTGCGATCCAATAATTTACTCTGAGGGCACTATATCCAACAATGTACCCTTGAACCAATATTGGTTGGGAGATCTGTAGTCCAATTTGGGACTTAGATCAAACAATTCTTAGTATATGGGCTCAATTAATCTGAATCAGGGATCTGTGGCCAACTTGGGTTCGGCCCATTCATTTAATATGTTGGATATTTAATTAGGCTCATTCCTTTTTCATTTAATAATGCTGAGCATTGGTCCTGACAACTTTTGTCTTTTATTGAATGCTGGGCACTCATTATGGCTTTGGGCTTTATCATTTAATGAACAATTTATGTTCTCTCAGCGCACACGTGAGGAGCTCGTGGTACGCTTGGCGCTGTGCGCCAGTCAATGAGCGCAGAGCGCTTCTATTTAGTAGCGCACACATGAGGAGCACGTGGTACGCTTTGCACTGAGTGCTAGACAATGAGCGCAGAGCGCTTCAGTTTAGTAGCGCACACGTGAGGAGCACGTGGCGCGCTTGGCGCTGAGCGCTTGTCAATGAGCGCAGAGCGCTTCTATTTATTAGAGCACATGTGAGGAGCACGTAGCGCGCTTGGCGCTGAGCACCAGACAATGAGCGCAGAGCGCTTCTGTTTAAGTAGCGCACACGTGAGGAACACGTGGCGCGCTTGGCGCTGAGCGCCAGACAATGTGCGCAGAGCGCTTCTTTTAAATTTAGATCGCTAAGGCTCTTTTTAGGCAACTCTGCTATCTGAGAATTAAATTCTCTTTTATATGAGACTTTGTCTCATGGATCTAATAACAAAGTTCTTAATTTATAGGAGATGTTTCAATCTTTTATGTTCTTGGTGAAAGGCTTTGCCTTCATGGATCTGTGATCCTAAGAGAATTGAATTATTCTCTCCCCTTTTTATAATGAGATGTTATAATCTCTTTTGTGAAAAGACAATTTGTCATAAAGATCTATGATCTGGCAAAAGAATTAAGTCCTTTTTCTAATGAGATGCTTTGATCTCTTTATTTTACCGTGAAGAAATTCTTCTTCTTCCAAGAGCTTGCTCTTCTCTCCTGACTTTCTCAAAGTTTGTGAGGGGGGGGGAGGGGGTTCCTCTCTATGAGACTTGATGTCTTGGGGCTTTTATATAGGGTAGGCTGATTTGTTGAATCGGTTGAAGAGATCTTTTCTCTAATTGATTTGGGGATTTCCCCACCGTTGGATCTTTGATCCTAGGGCTTCTGTTTCACAAAAGGCTATCTTCTTGTTTTTAACAAGATTGGGAAATCTTTTCTCATACATAATTTATTCTTTATTTTGGTGATTTTTAATCACCATTGGATCATTGATCCATCGGTGCTCTGATTTTCAGAGCATAATCTTTCCTTTTTGGAAAGATTATGAGGAATGTTCCCTTAATAGAATTTTATTCTTGTCAATTGATAATTTTTAATCATGTTCATTGAATCTTTGATCTAAGGGCCGAGAACATTTTGTTCTATAGCTAGCGCTCACGTGCTTTGCACGTGGTGCGCTGCTTAGAGTGCAGCGCTCTTAGCGCTAGCGCCCACGTGCTTTGCACGCGGTGCGCTGCTCAGAGTGCAGCGCTCTTAGCGCTAGCGCCCAAGTTCTTTGCACGCGGTGCGCTGCTTTGAGTGCAGCGCTCTTAACGCTAGCGCCCAAGTGCTTTGCACGCGGTGCGCTGCTTTGAGTGCAGCTCTCTTAACGCTAGCGCACATGTGCTTTGCACATGAGCGCTGCCTCAGAGTGTTTGACTCTCAGCGCTGGCGCTGCTTCTTTTCAAATTTCAAAATTTGAACAGAGCTTTGCTCTGATTGAGGAAACAATGACATGTGATGTTATGTGTTGCTGAGATATGATGTATATGATCGTCGTGAATGAATGGCCGGGGGTTTTATGTGAGATGATAGTTTTTATTTTCGTTCATGTAAAATTCATTGTATGTAATATTCTTTTATTGGGGCACATCCGGGTTGAGGACGATGTCACCTTTGTTGTATATTATTTATTTTTCCGTATTAGGATAGACCCAAGGAGGGGAGCGTAAGTGACCAGGTTCTATGGTTCAGTGGTGTTAGTTATATGTATGCCCTAGAGGCCATTACTGTACATGAGATGTATATTGTAGTGGATGCTTGGACATATATAGGGAGGAGTTTCTTGCTCGACATGATAGTATCCTATCTGGTTACTCTTTATCTTAACATGTACACTGATTTTTTTCTCTGTTACATGTTGGTAAAGCCCTTAGGATGTGTACTTGACTACTTGGATTATGATGTGGATCATACTAGTGGGACAAAGGTAGTCAGTAAGTATATCCTTAAATGTCCCTAGTGATGGGTGTATCGAGACGGGGCATCGATATACCAAAGTAGACTAGCGTATAGCTTCTCGACCCATGTATATGGGCGATTGATGATCCCATATCCATTAGTGTTTGACATCAGAGATGATATACGGGTGCTCAGTGGAGACTGGGTATACTGGACGGACTCGCCGAGAACTCCCAGATGGTATTATACCTCACGTCAGATGGCAGTTCTCCGGTGACACTGGTACAGGTTAGTCTGTCGACACGAGATCATTATAGAGTCTTGTGTGATTCCCACTGTGCTTTGATTTCCACCTTACCACGTTCATGAGAATGTGTAAAACGGTGGTTTTTGGGTACAGTCCCAAGTCACATGGAGACAATGAGCGAGAGGAGGGGATTCGTCTCTCCCGTTATCTGGGGCTGATGTTGCGCTGTGCTCGATTGGCTATAACAGGAAGTCCCTGGCCAGGGTTGTTTCAGTGATTTACTGGTAAGTGTTACCGGTAGTTTCTCGACCCATTATGAGCCTCATATCGGTATGACTTATCGAGTTACTGGGGTCTGACGTTTACCACCCCTAGACGAGATATGCGACATATCAGACGAAGAGACCGGACTGTACGGTAATGTTAGTGATTGGATTCGCGGGAGTATGAGCAGGCTTGGTAGTTGATCTTCTGATCGCTCAATACCCGGGTGGCCATTACATTTAGCATACCGCTTACGGCTTGTAGGTGTTTGATATGATCATCACCTACTGCCGGCGTATTGACGAGTCTTTAGACTCCTACACAGAGGTTTCCTAGTTCATGGGAAACAAAGTAGGAGCACATATGTGATATGTGCGGGGCAGAGATTAATGCGCATATGTGATACCTGTTCATATCAGATTTTTGCATTTTCATACCGCCCAATTTTTATCACATTGCATATCGGTAGATACTCTTGAGCCGTGTTTGCTAGTCAATTGCAGGATACAGGTTCTCGGTTCTAAAACGGTGAAATTCATGGAAAACACGAAAAAATCCGGGTTCCTGCCAACCACAGATAAAAACACGGTCTCCGCTCTTCATCCATATGTTGCCAGATATCAATAGGAAGACAAAAGGTCAAATCAATGTCATTCTCATGCACAAGGCTCAATGGTAGCACAAAATCCAAGAGATCTACGCGGAGCTCGAGGCAAATCATGACAAAAAGTCCACCTTTCCCTCAACAGAAATTCTGGAAAAATCGTGGAGCCAAGTTGAGAAAATACATGTACCAGAATAATGTACACATCAAACCAGGGTGCCACCAAAAGCCCAAAGTCCAATTCATCAAGAGGGCCGCGGATCCGCGGCCAAAGAGGGGTTCAGGCCGCGGATCCGCGGCCGTTCTGTCGCCAAGGCTGCAGGGATTTTTGGGGTAGAATTGTCTTTTCGTGTGTGTTCTGGTGGTTGCCCTAGGGTTTCATTTTTTGGCCTATAAATAGCCCAGAACTTTGTGAAGGAAGGGGTCAATTTTTGTATTCTCATTTTGCCTAGTTTTAGTGTTGTTCTTCTTCCTCTTCTCACCTCTTCTCCATTAAACTTTTAGTGAGCTTTTGAGTGAAGAGTGATGAATAAAGAAGACCATTTTTTTATCATGCTTGTCTCTTTCTTTACTTGTTGTAATTTGTTGTAATTTTAATTGTTAAGTAGTTGTTGTTATTTGCTAGATTGTTTCTTTCTTCTCTCTTTTTCTTTATCATTCATACGACAATGATACTTACGCTTGATCCTCGCCAAGGTGAGGTCGCAAATAGTTAGTCGTATTCTTCTAGTCTACTTCTTTCTATCTTCCTCTTTTGTTTGTTTTATTTTTCCGTATTATGAAGTGTGAGTAGTTTTATACTTGTTAGGGTAGGATAAAGGAAGTTTGAGAGAAGGAAATCTCTCTCACTCTTTCCTTGCCCAACAACTTAAATCGACTCCCGTTAATTGAACCACAATCCGCTCCTTACGGCACCCTATCCTACATGATAGCGGTGATTCCGTAGTGAGACCGGTTGTGGTTGAATTAACCGGAGGTTATGGATAAGAGCCAAGAACGGACGGACAAGCACCAAAAGGAAGGACTATGCGTTGGAAAGCCTAGCTTATACTCGCAAGTTCCTTCCTAGCCGTGCTAATCCCCGTTGTTTCCGATTACCGTAACACCGATATTAAGTGGGGCAACGAAAGATGTGGAGACTCCTAACTCAAACTAACCTAATCCTAACCCTAACAAGCTCTCTTTAAATATCAACTCAACACTTAGATTATCCAACAAAATCTGAACAACCGGACTTAACTCGTCGAAAAACACATAGAAAAAGATTCCCATCTCCCTGCGGACGACCCGTACTCAACCGGCTAGCTACGTGCGAAACCGTCTTGATTGCGGTATTTAAACTTGAACTTGAACACGAACGTATCCTAACAATCAAATGGCGCCGTTGCCGGGGAGACGGTAATTTATTTCCTTGTGTAATTTCGGGTTAATTTGTAAGTATAAAAAAAAAACGAAAAAAAATATTCTTTGTAAAAGAAACCATCTTGTTATTCTTGATTAGTTTTTGTGCAAGTGTGCAGGAAAATACGAAGTTCAAGATCGATGCCAAGGACGTTGAAAATACGGAGTTCAAGTACAGTGCCAAAGACGTGGGTAGATAAACCCACATTTCGCGGCTACACCGCGACGGACAAAACGAATCATCCGGTCTACTGTAAAAATCTGGAGCAGATACAGTGAGCAAATCAGAATTCCACACATCCAGAAACTCAGAAGACACCCAACAGAGCCCACACCAGCAAAATGGAGACCCAAGTCCACAACTTAGCCGCGGAACCGCGGCATTAGGGCCTTATTGCCGCGGAACCGCGGCTAATTGGCTGCTTCTGGGCACCAATTTTTCTGGGTAACTCTCTCTTCTCTCTCCCACTCCTCTGGACTCCACTGAATTGTGTTTTATGCAGCCTTCTTTGCGCAAATTCTTCTCCCCCTTCCAATAAACTGTTCTTGTGCAGGATTCTTTGCGCCGCAAATAAAAATTGTTTGCAGTTGATTTGTTACTGTTTTGCATTCTTTAATACGGACTTAAGGGGCTTGAAACCAATCCAGATTTGGTGGGGATTTCATCACCCTTCCCAGGACCCCAAAAATCACTAAAGCATATGCATTGTCCATTGTAAATTAAAAAATACTAGACTTCAGCCCAAAGGACTCCGCGCTCATTAGGAGAAGATAAACATTGTTTAGAACCTCGCTTAACCGTATATTGTTTACGGGGTGTCTAGGAAAGTGTTAAAGGCGCAACCGCCGAAAGAGAAAGGGTTATTTAATTAAGGAACTTCGCGAAAGCGTTGGACAACCTCCCCTTATCTCTGCACTTACCTGGCCTCGTGATCAGTGTATTTTTAAGCCCGTTTCTAGACAATGTTTAACTTCGACAATCAAGTTCAGGAGCAGGTCTAGTAGACCTAGGTTACCCTAGATCTAGGTGAGATTGTGCATATCTTGTTTGTGATTGCTTAAGCCGTATTTTCGTACATACTTCTGTAAATCTCTTTCTAAAAAAAAAAAAGAAAAAAAAAACCAAAAACTTTTATAAAAACTTGCCCTTTTGTCGCCAAATCCATTTTCACCCACCACCCTTCGCCTTTCTCCATTGACGTTTTCTTACCCTCACCTTCTCCGCTTTGACTATACTAAACTCGTTTAGTGTATGTCCGCTTGGACTCGGGACACTAGCGCCCGTCTAGTCCGTGTTACGTTAGTCGCGACCAACTACGCGATCGACTCCGAAGTCGATACTCCGTCCACTCCTGTTTCACCCCTTCCTTTGCCGGCCAACTCCGACGTTGACCGGAATTCTGTTCATACATCTTCACCTTCACCTTCACCTTCACCAACCTCTTCTTCCGCGATGTCGGGATTTAATCCGAACATCTCTTTGACCACCCCTGGATTGGCTCCACCTCCTACGGAGACCAATCTTCCACCACCTCCGCCTGTTGTAGCGCCGCAGCGAATTGCGCTCCAGGATCGTTTCTACCCCACCCGTTCTGCACTTCCCACCTGCCTTTCTCTTCCTCCGGCCAATGGGGACAACTTTGAAATTAAGCCCCATTTCATCAACATGCTTCCACGTTTTCATGGGCTTGAATCTGAAGATGCCTATATCTTCATCAACAAATTTCAAAAGGTCTGTGCCATGATGAAAACCACCCAGCTGTCGGACGATGCTATACGTCTACGGGTCATTCCGTTCACTTTATGCGATCTCGCTGAAAAATGGCTGTATAGCACCGCTTCCCACTCAATCACCAGCTGGGACGAGTTTGTTAAAGCGTTTCTGAAAAAATTCTATCCAAATCATAAGACCGCAAGAATTCGAAATGAAATCAACCAATTCTCCGAGCTTCCTTCTGAACCCTTCTGGAAGTGCTTTGACCGATACAAAGACCTTCTTGTTCAGTGTCCTCACCACGGTATAGAGAAATGGCAGCTCTGCCAAACCTTATACGAGGGACTGAACCCAGCAACGAAGCAGTTGCTGGAAACCATCTGTCAGGGCCACTTCCTATCGAAATCTGACGAGGAAGCGTGGCAGTTCTTTGACGATCTTGCGGAGCAAACGCTACAGTGGGAGAGCACCAGACCGACTTCTTCTTCTTCTACCTCCACTTCTACCGGTCAGTCTAGGGTAGGAATCCACCAACTCGATGTTTCTATTGCGATGAAAGCTGAAATGGCTGCAATAACACGAAAGCTTGAAGCGATAGAGAGAAAATTTTCTGCTCCTGCCCCCACACCTGTTCTCCCCCTTCGTACCATCTGCGCTTGTTGTTCCGATCCTTCCCACTTGACCGAAGAGTGTCCTTACAATCCACCCTCGCAAGGACAGGATCAGGTTAATGCTGCCTTCCAGCAAAGACCAAGGAATGATCCATACTCTTCCACCTACAATCCCGGTTGGAGGAACCACCCCAATTTCGCCTGGAATCAGAATCAGAATCAATTCCAGGGCAACAATTTCCAAAGGGCCCCTCCGCCGCAACAACAAGCGCAGCAACAAACTCAGTATCAGCAGCCCTTCCAACCCCAACCTTTCCAAAACCAGACGAACAACTTTGCACCCAACAACTCTTTTCCACCAAACAACTTTGTTCTGTCAAACAACGATAAGGTTTCCTCGCTCGAGCGAAGTCTGGAGGCGTTTGTTAAACAATCGACTCAATCCACCGCCAACATCCAGTCTTCGATTCAATCTTTAGTGCAACACACTGCCGCACACGGGCAAAGCATCAAGACCATTGAGGCCCAGATTGCACAGCTGAACACGGCCTTGAGCGAGCGAGAGAAGGGGAAGCTCCCGTCCCAGCCACTTCCAAATCCCGGTCACCCACATAATGCACATGTTGCTCTTGAACAACAAAACCATAATGTGAGTGCCGTGACCACACTGAGATCAGGGAGGATGCTGCAAAACAACATTGGCAAACGGATCAACGATGATGCCCCGGCCGCTGCTTCTTCTTCTTCTTCTTCTCCTTCTTCTTCTTCGTCTTCCGAGCCTATTCTCCGTTCTTCACAAGGCTCTCCCTCTTCTTCTTCTGCTCTGAACGGACCCACTTCTCACTCCACGAAAACACCTATTCTGGGATCCGTTCCAACTCCAAAATCTCCTCCTCCAGCATTAGACTCAACCAATTTTCAAAATGTTCCATTTCCAAACCGGTTGAGGTCTAACAAACAAAATCCACAAATGGAGAAGATTTTGGAGTTATTCAAGCAAGTTAACATTAACATTCCTCTTTTAGATGCTGTCCAATAAGTCCCATCTTACGCAAAAATCTTAAAGGACATGTGCACGAAAAAGAGGAAGTCTCAGGTACCCAAGAAAGTTTTCTTGTCTAGTGCTGTGAGTGATGCCCTTACCTAATCTTTACCACAAAAACGGAAGGACCCTGGCTGTCCTACGATTTCAATTACTATTGGGGATAAGAACATCAACCGCGCACTATTAGATCTTGGTGCCAGTGTTAACTTGCTTCCATATTCAGTATACGAGCAATTAGGCGTCGGAGAGTTGAAACCCACATACTGCACTCTCCAAATGGCCAACCGATCGATCACCCACCCTAGGGGTGAGCTAGAGGATGTGTTAATAAAAGTCGGGGACTTCATATTCCCCGTTGACTTCATTGTATTAGATACACAGCCTGTAGCTAACCCCCGGAATCAAATTCCGGTGATACTCGGTCGCCCATTTCTCGCAACCTCAAATGCTGTGATCAATTGTCGCAACGGTTCAATGAACCTCTCTTTTGGAAATATGACGATTGAACTCAACATTTTTAGGTTGGGGAATCAGCCCGCCGAACCTAATGATCATATACTGGATGTCTGCTCAATCCAGGAGATCACCCCCGAAGAGTGTGAATTCGAGGAGTTTCTGTTTGAACACGATAATCTCGACGCCACTAGTGCGTTTCTCTTCGAACCTGCTGCTGTTTCTGCGCCCGACAACGACTACGAGTGTTTCACGTTTTCGAACGATCTTAGCCGCGCACAACCCGAGTTTGAATCCTTCGACTTTCCGGATGAGTTACCTGAACCATCCGACTCGGTTGCCTACACTCGTTTTGAACCTTTGCTGGAGTCCTTTGAGTTTGAGACCTTTGCACCAGTCTTGCCTTCCATCATTTCACCTCCAACGCTCGAACTCAAGCCGTTGCCGTCTCACCTTAAGTATGCTTACTTAGGTGAGAGCGAGACCCTTCCTGTCATCATCTCGGCTTCTCTAGCTCCCGAGCAAGAGAAAGCCCTTCTCGCGGTCTTGCACAGCAACAGGCAAGCTTTTGGCTGGTCCATGGCGGACATCAAGGGGATTAGTCCCCTCATCGTTGAGCATCACATTCATCTGATGGATGATGCCAAACCAGCCCGGGATCCATAAAGACGTCTTAATCCAGTCATGAAGGAGGCTGTGAAGAAGGAGATCGTCAAATGTCTAGATAGTGGTATCATTTACCCTATCTCTGATAGCCAGTTGGTTAGCCCCATTCACGTTGTACCCAAGAAGTCGGGCATCACGGTCATCACTAACGAGGCGAACGAGTTAATCCCTACTCGCACCCAAACTGGGTGGCGAGTTTGCATTGATTACAGAAAACTCAACGCCGCAACGCGGAAAGACCACTTTCCGCTACCTTTCATTGTCCAGATGCTTGAACGATTGGCCGGACATGAGTACTATTGTTTTCTTGATGGCTACTCTGGCTATAATCAAATTCCCATCGCCGAAAAAGACCAGGACAAGACCACTTTCACTTGTCCTTTCGGCACGTTTGCATATCGACGCATGCCCTTTGGGTTATGCAATGCGCCCGCTACCTTCCAGCGGTGTATGATGGGAATTTTCTCGGACATGGTGGAAAAATTTCTGGAGATTTTCATGGATGACTTCTCCATCTTCGGCGACTCCTTTGACGAGTGTTTGCTGCATCTTGACGCTGTCCTTACCCGATGTAAGGACAAGAATCTCACTTTGAACTGGGAGAAATGCCACTTCATGGTGCGCGAAGGTATTGTCTTAGGACATATCATCTCGCAAAATGGCATAGAGGTTGACAAAGCAAAGATTGAGGTCATTTCCAATCTGCCTCCTCCCCGATGCGTCAGAGATATCCGAGCCTTCCTTGGCCATGCCGGTTTCTATAGACGGTTTATCAAGGACTTTAGCAAGATTGCTAGGCCCTTGACTCTTTTGCTGGCCAAGGACACACCATTCGACTTCGACTCTAGCTGTGTCACTGCATTCGAATCATTGAAACGCTCCCTCACTTCTGCTCCCGTTCTTTCTTCACCTGACTGGAAGCACCCATTCGAGATTATGTGCGATGCATCCGACTTTGCCATCGGTGCTGTCCTCGGACAACACATCAACAAGATGCCGCACGTAATCTATTACGCTAGCCGAACCCTGAACGACGCCCAACTCAACTATACAACAACTGAGAAGGAATTCTTAGCTGTTGTATTTGCTTTAGAAAAGTTCAGGCCCTACCTCATCGGCTCTCCAGTCATTGTCTATACGGACCATTCAACTCTGCGCCATCTTTTTGCGAAGAAAGATGCAAAATCTCGGTTAATACGTTGGATCCTCTTGCTCCAAGAGTTTGACCTTGTCATTAAGGACAAACGAGGATGTGAAAACGTAGTTGCCGACCATCTCTCACGACTTCCTTCTTCGCCTTCGCTTCCAATTCCAATTAACGACGTTTTTCCGGATGAACAACTCTTGACAGTATCTTGCGAACCCTGGTTCGCAGATATTGTGAACTATTTGGCCACGGGATTACTACCAACCGAATGGTCGAGTCAGGAAAGACTTCGCTTCTTATCCCAAGTAAAACACTTTTACTGGGACGAACCCTACTTGTTCAAGTACTGTCCCGACCAGATTATTCGTCGGTGTGTCCCTGATGAGGAATTCAAGAGTGTGCTGTCATTTTGCCACGATCAAGCATGTGGCGGGCATTTTGGGCCCAGGAAGACAGCTGAGAAGATCTTGCAATGTGGTTTCTACTGGCCACAACTTTTCAAAGACGCTCACGATTATTGCAAGACCTGCTCCCGGTGCCAACACATGGGACGGATATCCCGGCGAAACGAGATGCCGCTCCAACCGATCTTGGTTGTGGAGATTTTCGATGTTTGGGGGATAGACTTCATGGGGCCGTTTCCCAGCTCTTTTGGGAACTTGTACATTCTTCTAGCTGTTGATTACGTCTCTAAATGGGTCGAGGCTGTGCCCAGCCGGACTAACGACAACAAGGTTGTCGTTAGGTTCCTTAAAGAAAACATTTTCTCCCGGTTTGGGCACCCCCGAGCGATCATTAGCGACAATGGAAGTCATTTCTGCAATAAAACTTTCGAAGCCTTAATGCGGAAATACTCCATTAATCATAAGCTTTCTACGCCCTACCACCCCCAAACCTGCGGGCAGGCCGAAGTTTCAAATCGGCAAATCAAGCAGATACTGGAGAAGACGGTTTCCAAGAACCGTAAGGATTGGTCTCTGAAACTCACTGATGCCCTTTGGGCATTTAGAACCGCTTATAAGACCGACCTTGGCATGTCTCCCTATCGGCTTGTGTACGGAAAAGCCTGCCACCTTCCTGTCGAAATCGAGCATCGCGCATTTTGGGCGATAAAGGAGCTGAATCTGTCTCTTGAGGACGCGGGCAGCCATCGGAAGCTGCAGCTGAACGAACTGAACGAGCTTAGGGATGAGGCTTACGATAACGCGGTTGTCGTTAAGAATCGAACGAAGGTGTTTCACGATAAACACCTTTTGCGCAAAACCTTCGTACCTGGTCAGCAGGTACTGCTTTACGACACCCGACTTCACTTCCATCCTGGAAAGCTGAGATCTCGCTGGAAAGGGCCGTATTTTGTGCGGAATGTGTATCCGCAGGGCGTTGTGGATTTGGAAAATCCAAAGGACGGTTCACTCTTCAAGGTAAATGGACACCGATGCAAACCGTACCTTAGCGCCGAACCAACAGAGGAGCTCCTGTTCTTACAGGAGCCGGTTTACCTTGCATGATCTTCCTCTGCCTACCTCCAAACTTCGGTTATCCAGCCAAGAACAGTGGACACTGTTCCAAATAAGTTTGGGGGTATGTACAAACCATTTTGTTTATATTTGTGTATATTCTTTTTCTTTTCTTTAAAAACAAAACCAAATAAAAATTTTTTCTATCGCTAAACCGACATTTTTGACCCTTCAAATGATCTCTTCATGCAATGACAGTGAGGACACTGTCCAGTTTAAGTTTGGGGGTACGCTCGGTACACATTTCTTACCTTCGCATTCATATGTATATTTTGTATCTGCATATTTAAATCCATAAAATCCATAAAAATTTTGAAAATTTTCTAAAAAATATAAAAACTTTTTTGTCAAGTTAGCTTGTGGAAGAACTCTGATTCAACATTCGACGGTTTTTGTTTGAAAAAATAGGAATAACTAAATCTTAGGTTTGGATTTTGAAAACCTGAAAGATAACTCTCCTTTGAAGTTAACTATAGCTGATATACGTCTTTACATCACACTACACGTGTCGTGAGTTTTGGGAATTAGATGACAAGTCTTTCATGTTTAAACTTTTAAACAGATAAATGATTTTCTGAGGATCAAATAGGTTTGTTCTGAAATAAGTAATGTCAAGAATAGTTTATGAAGTAAAGCGAATATGAAGGAATGTTATTGATGCCGTAATTGGAGCTAAGTCTGAAAAATAACCCATCGGAAACTTGATTGGAATGATTACACACCAAACCCACTAAACACGTCTTTTATCCAAAAAATAATTGAACTGCCGGTTATATCTCCGTTCGTATTAAATCATCTGATTTTCACGCCAAACTGTCTTTTGTTTTTGGACCTAGGTAACTTGAGTAATTAAGTCCGCTGGGGTGTTTCTACACCTAATGCCCTAAAACCAACTGGTTTGGGTGCATTGGCCCAAAGCTCGCTAAGAAACCTAGAAAGTCCAGTTTAAAACAAAGTCAAGCAAGTGTTCTCTCCGAGTTAAAATTCCTAACGGTTCTTTGTGTGAGAATAATCTTGATAAAAGACAGGCTTTTATAAAAATTTTAACGGAGATATGAAGGTTTTATTCTATGATAAAGACTATTGCACGTTCACAGAGGTGTGTATGAAATGAAAACAAGAAAAAGGTGGAGTGAAAAATACGACTTAGTTTCCTGTTATGGAAGATAGAAATTCTGAAGTTGAAACCTTACTAGAAAACGAAACTTGAAAAATGCTTAACTCTTTATAAAACTTATATGATCCTTTTAAAATTGTTATCTGGGCTTTATTGTGAGACATGATGACTTTATTCGACCTTTCGGGAACTTAACGACACTATACGCACTGCACGTAAAGACATATAAAATCTGTAGTTAAATAAGATGCGAGGTGTGAAAAATAAAGGTTCGATGGTCTAGACTTAGGATTATAGAATTGTTATTTTCTAAAACAAAACTTTAGGGTTTGAATCTCAGTTATTTTACAAAACCAACTTGACCGGATTTTGTGGGTAGTATCCGCTGAAAACCCTCAGGAGACAACACTCCTCCTACTAGGGACACCTAGAGGTTAAACGGCTTGTTGCACATGCTCAGTGCAATCGCGTTCGCTGCGAAAGTGAGGTTAGGAAATTTTTTGTGAATAAATGGACTTTGCTCGGGACGAGCAAATGATAAGTTTGGGGGTATTTGTTCATATCAGATTTTTGCATTTTCATACCGCCCAATTTTTATCACATTGCATATCGGTAGATACTCTTGAGCCGTGTTTGCTAGTCAATTGCAGGATACAGGTTCTCGGTTCTAAAACGGTGAAATTCATGGAAAACACGAAAAAATCCGGGTTCCTGCCAACCACAGATAAAAACACGGTCTCCGCTCTTCATCCGTATGTTGCCAGATATCAATAGGAAGACAAAAGGTCAAATCAATGTCATTCTCATGCACAAGGCTCAATGGTAGCACAAAATCCAAGAGATCTACGCGGAGCTCGAGGCAAATCATGACAAAATCTTGACAAAAAGTCCACCTTTCCCTCAACAGAAATTCTGGAAAAATCGTGGAGCCAAGTTGAGAAAATACATGTACCAGAATAATGTACACATCAAACCAGGGTGCCACCAAAAAGCCCAAAGTCCAATTCATCAAGAGGGCCGCGGATCCGCGGCCAAAGAGGGGTTCAGGCCGCGGATCCGCGGCCGTTCTGTCGCCAAGGCTGCAGGGATTTTTGGGGTAGAATTGTCTTTTCGTGTGTGTTCTGGTGGTTGCCCTAGGGTTTCATTTTTTGGCCTATAAATAGCCCAGAACTTTGTGAAGGAAGGGGTCAATTTTTGTATTCTCATTTTGCCTAGTTTTAGTGTTGTTCTTCTTCCTCTTCTCACCTCTTCTCCATTAAACTTGTAGTGAGCTTTTGAGTGAAGAGTGATGAATAAAGAAGACCATTTTTTATCATGCTTGTCTCTTTCTTTACTTGTTGTAATTTGTTGTAATTTTAATTGTTAAGTAGTTGTTGTTATTTGCTAGATTGTTTCTTTCTTCTCTCTTTTTCTTTATCATTCATACGACAATGATACTTACGCTTGATCCTCGCCAAGGTGAGGTCGCAAATAGTTAGTCATATTCTTCTAGTCTCCTTCTTTCTATCTTCCTCTTTTGTTTGTTTTATTTTTCCGTATTATGAAGTGTGAGTAGTTTTATACTTGTTAGGGTAGGATAAGGAAAGTTTGAGAGAAGGAAATCTCTCTCACTCTTTCCTTGCCCAACAACTTAAATCGACTCCCGTTAATTGAACCACAATCCGCTCCTTACGGCACCCTATCCTACATGATAGCGGTGATTCCGTAGTGAGACCGGTTGTGGTTGAATTAACCGGAGGTTATGGATAAGAGCCAAGAACGGACGGACAAGCACCAAAAGGAAGGACTATGCGTTGGAAACCCTAGCTTATACTCGCAAGTTCCTTCCTAGCCGTGCTAATCCCCGTTGTTGCCGATTACCGTAACACCGATATTAAGTGGGGCAACGAAAGATGTGGAGACTCCTAACTCAAACTAACCTAATCCTAACCCTAACAAGCTCTCTTTAAATATCAACTCAACACTTAGATAATCCAACAAAATCTGAACAACCGGACTTAACTCGTCGAAAAACACATAGAAAAAGATTCCCATCTCCCTGCGGACGACCCGTACTCAACCGGCTAGCTACGTGCGAAACCGTCTTGATTGCGGTATTTAAACTTGAACTTGAACACGAACGTATCCTAACAATCAATACCGCATTCTATTCTCGCGATATGTGACATCGGTCGGTTATATATGATATGGCCGGGTTATCGGATCAAGTGTTGATTCGATAATTTGTTACATTTGATATTAGTCGGTTATATGAGATATAGCCGGATTATTAAATCAAGTGTTGATTTAATAATTTAATGTATAATTATATATTTGATATATTGATTTACATTAACTAGTATTGGCTCACTTAAGTTTTCTTTTCTCACTTGATTTTGTGCACATAATATATATGTGATATATATTAATGTACATTATTTGTGTCATGCTTGATGATATACACTACATTGGTGTATGAGACTAACACCATACTAATTATAATGTAGGGTTTAAATATTTAAAGTAAATCCAAATTAGTTGGAAATTAGTCACATGCATGAAGCTTGTAGAAGCTTGTGGATGCATTGACTTAGTCCACTAATTTTGTTTTACTTAAGATATTTATTAACCTAACCATTATCACTTAGCCATGGTTATGTCTCTACATGAGTTAGTGTATGACACTAACTCACCCATGGTTGCTATTCTCACCTCATTAGTTCATTCTCTCTTCTTCATTCTTCATCTTCTTCTTCATTGAAAAAGCTTGCTTGTTTTTTCTAAATGAGAAAATAATATGAGAAAATTAAATTTAAAGTGAGCCCACTTCCTACTTCATTATCCTCTACTACTTGCCATTTAGTTTAGGGTGTTTGCTTCACTAATTTCACAATTAGTGAAGAGGTAGCATGAGCTTGAGTCTCCTCGATGTAGATCATCTTCGGCCTCGAAGATTTCGAGCAAGCTTGTTCATTTCTTCATGTGAATCCTTACTAGAGTTCGGATGTTCACTACTTAGAGCGAAGAGACTACTACACAGTGCTTTAAAAGTGAAGGACAGGTCTACAAAGGTTGTATTCCTCATTCACTTAGTGTAATATTTGATTACTTGCTTGCTTTACTCCTAATTTTCTAGTTAGATCCTTGGCATGAGTTGCATAGCTCTCTAGGTTTTTAAAATTGTATACTTGATGCCCCAAAAATCCTAGTTAGGGTGATATGGAACCCATCATTGGTATCAGAGCCAAGCTAAAGCATTAGGCGTTGTCTAGACGAAGTTAAAAGTCCGATCGAACCCCGAAAACTCAAGTTTGCATCACTTTCTGGATATTTTTCAAAATGTTGGAATTTTTCACATTAAAAATCCTCAGAAAATCGTGCAGGTAAAACTATGGACCCTCTAGAAGAACGACAGCCTAACTCGACAACATGACTGAGGAACCGCGGCCAAACCATGGGTTTGGCGGCGGTTCCGCGGTGCCATGTGTGAGGCTTGGGTCAATACTTCTACGGTTGGTCCGTAGCTACTGGGCATGCTTCTGTGTATTTTTGATATTGCTCAAGTGTTGAGTTTTCTAGGGAAATTTTAGGAATTCGTTGATTCGATCGAAAGGTTTAGCATCGTCCAGCTATCTACAATGTGATACAATATGTGGAATTCGTATAGTTAGGCATGAAATCCAAAGTATGTGATATTTTGGATTTATGATGTCTAAGGTTATTATGGATTCCAAATGTTGTAGTTTTTCACATTCTTTTCTGCGATCGTATGTGTAATATGTGGGGTATCGCCGGTTTCATTTCTATATGTCAACGACAATTGGGATACGCATATTTACTTACGTTGATGACATGTGATGTTATGTGTTGATGTGATATGTTATATTGGATCGTCATAATAGTCGGGGATTTTATGTGAGATGAGAGTTTTTCATTTTCATTCATGTAAAAACTTGTATGTAATATTCTTTTATTGGGGCACTTCCGAGTTGAGAAAGATGTCACCGTTGATGTATATTATTTACTTTTCCATATTAGGATAGACCTAAGGAGGGGAGCATAAGTAACCGTGTTCTAGGGTCTAGTAGGAGACCATCTCGAGGAGTCGAGACCGGGTCTCCTAACTCTAGAATCGGTAAGGTTGCTTGCCGCTCTCGTAGGGGTCTAGGGTTGTGGGTTTGGCTATTCATCATGACCGTGGAATCCGTATTTTATACAGGCTTAATATAAAACACGGAAATCCTAGTATATCCAATATTTCATATGTTGTTTTCTGCTGCGATATCTGTGATGTGATCATTTGATATGTTGAGATAGATACTGTATATAGTATATATGATATATTATATATACGTTGCTTATGTTTTACACCCGTGCTAGCCCTACCCCGCTCTGCCGTTAGTTACCTAACCTAACGGTGCATGATGGGACATCGAGACGAATGCGGATGGCATAAGTGTACGTTGTATTTATCTGTGATACTTAGGTAACTTAAATGATGTGACTTCATTAATTAGATTAATGAATGAAATTAAACCTAAAGATGTTTTGGAATCGAATTTTCAAAAACAGGTAGCTCCAGTTGTTGCTTTGCATAGCGGTATTCCTTATAGAATATCCAGCACCTTATTCGATAAAGAAAGAGCCAAGATCCCTTCACCGGGAGTGAGCTCTTTAGCAATAACTGACAGATGCTATAAACACGGTTTGTCTTTTGATTGCTTTTATAGTTTTTGCTTTGCATAGTGGTATATGTGATATATCCTGCACCTTATTCGATAAGGAAAGAGCCGAGATCGCTTCACAGGGAGTGACCTCTTTAGCGAAACTAGCAAAGGCCTAAAAAACACTCCATTTTAAATCATTCGATTCTACAACGATATCAAGTTCATTACGCAAGAGGTTTTCTTAAAAGCCTGTCGTAGCCCTCTGTCAGTTCAGATAAATATTACATAGTACTCTTGCTGCGCTTGTTGGCCTTTTTCATGGCGTAGTGTGCGGTAGCTATTTAATGCTTATCTGCTTAAGCATATGATGCGATTTAGTTAGGGTAGTCGTGCGACCTTGTTGGCCTTTGTCAAGGGTCGTGCGGGTGGGTTTAATTCAATCATGAAATGACGGGTTGAACTTGACTAGCATCCTATGGTTTGTTGGCCTTTGTCAAGGTCATAGGAGGTTAGGGGCAAAATTATCGGGAATTTCAAGTGTTTAAATTGGCAATGAGATTGCATACCTTTTATGAGATAGTTGGATCCTGATACCCACTGCGAGTAATAGTTACTCCTGGAAGAGTTTTACACTTTACAATTAGCCGATCAAGTAGGTGTCTAGAAAGGTGTCAACGGGGTTACGCCCCTGGGAAAACGAGGTTTATTTTAATTAGGTCTGTGCGAAAGCACGGAGAACCTCCCTCAAAGTACCGGCACTAGCCTGGCTGAAGGATTGGAGAACTTGTAGGGTGTAATTAATCCCGGCTAGTCTTTCCTTTTAGGGTTTGAAGGAAGATTTGATAAAAACAGTTGGAGACATCCTGATTAGATAAAGTAATAACCAATCTGATCTTGCAAGAGCATACGCTGAGTGTTTTCTTCTCCCTCTCTCCAGGTAGCGACCATGTCACGCCTTAATCAAGATAATAATATGGATGAATTGACCGAACCCGCTTGTTATACTGAGCTTGGGGAACGTTGGTCCCACTCCAACTTATAATTGTTATAAAACCGAGCAGGAAATAGGGGATTACCAGGATTCCCGTGCCGCCCAAACAAAGAAAGTGCATGCTGATGCATCTTCTTTGGGTGTGTTCATTACCGAGAACTATTTCTCGGTATCATCTACGTCCTCGGTATGAGATACCAGATCAGGATCCCATATATGTAATCTGTTACATGGGCTACATATAGGTAGTGAACTGAGAATGGGTGATAAAATTTCAGGATTTGGAAAAGATGCAATTGTTGCAGCCAAGGTGTTGGCGGTTATCACCCTGTATTACCAAATACATTGATTCTGAACAAATGTTATTAGATATTGAGCATGTTATGCAACATTATATCAGTCTCTTTATTTACTAAAGAAAGATATAATTTTGTATTGTTGGATAATGTTTTGAACATTTCCTATATCAAAAGTTGATCGGTTCAGGCACGTTATATAAAAGCATATACGTTCTAAATCAAACCACAGTTCTTAACGTACAAAACATACACAAGAGGAAGAGTTCAGAAATTAACGAATCCTTCTTAAGGCATTGTAGACTAGGTCATATCAATGCGACCCGACTAGCCAAGTTACATTAAGATGCATATTTAAATCAGTTTGAATCTATATCTTGTGAAACTTGCCAGTCATGTCACAAAGATAAAATGACCATAGCTCAGTTTACTGGAAACAGAGAAAGAGTTAGTGAACTCTTGGGATTGCTACATGATGATGTATGTAAGTCTCCTGTCTACAAATGCCAGGACCGGTTCTTCCTACTTCATTACATTCACTGATGATCTCTCAAGATTCGCACATGTGTTCCTGATGAAACACAAGTCTGAAGTTTTTGAGAAATTCAATGAATATAAGTGCGAAGTAGAGAACCAAAACGGGTATAAGTATTATGTCCTTTGATGTGATCAGGGAGGAGAATACTTGAGCACGGAATTCCTGGACTTTTCTAAAAGAGAATGAGATTCTCTCTCAGCATTACTCCTTTGTATACACTACAGCACATCGGTATATCGGGGTGGAGCAATCACACCCTATTAGATATGGTACGCTCTATGATGAGAAATACTGAGTTGCCTATTTCCTTTTGGGGTTATGCACTTGAGTAGCTGCATACCTATTGAATTGGGTTCTAACCAAATCAGGTGCCTACTACTCTATATGAGATATGGTATGGGAAGAGCCCATGTCTTAAGTAAGTTAAGATTTTGGGTTGTCCAGCCTATGTCCAAAGAAAAATCTGGACAAGCTCGAGGCAAGGTCAATTCTGTGGAAATTTGTTGGATATCCCAATCATTCGCAAAGGAATATCTTCTACCGCACCGGGGAACAAAAAGTGTTTTATTTCTTGGCATGCCACCTTTTTAGAAAAAAAGGAATTTATTTTGGAAAGAAATTTGTGGTCATGAGGTAGAACTGGAAGGAGTTCCAGCTATATAAACTGCAGCTGATGATTTGGTAGAACCGGAGGATTCAATAGTTCCCGACGAACATCAGCCACTCCGCCGATCTGGTAGGGTTCCTCATCCAACTGAGAGATACTTCGGTTTTCTCAATGACAGTGGGAGTGAGAATTGCATCATGAGATGATGACCCAACTAAATTTCGAGCAATCCATCAAGAGTAGCGACTCTGTAAGAATGGTTGGATGCTATGTGATCTGAGATAGAATCTATGTACACCAACAAAGTATAGACTTTGCTTGCTCTATCTGAAGGGTTAAATCCCCATTAGGAGCGGGTATATCTTGAGAAGATTACTTGGTGTAGATGGAAAAGTTGAGACTTTCGAAGCTAGACTTGTTGTAAAAGGTTTTCGTCATCGACCAGGTGTGGACTATGATAAAACCGTTTCTCCGGTGCCTATGCTTATGTCCATCCGGATCCTACTTGCCATTGCTACATACCATGACTGCGATATCTGGCGGTTGGGTGTCATGACTGCTTTTCTAAATTGTGATTTAGAAGAGAGCGTCTATCAGTACACAACCAGAGGGCTTCATAGACAGTGGGAGCAGCGGAAACGTGTGCAAGTTGCTTTACGGGTTAAAGCAGGCATCGCGGAGAAGGATCATCTGTTTTGATGTGGAAATCAAAGCGTTTGACTTCATCAAAATGGTAGATGAACCTTGTACATACAAAATGGCAGTAAAGAGTAAGGTGTTCTTCCTCGTATTGTACGTAGATGACATACTCTTGATGGGAAAGGTGTTTCCTATGCTACGCTCGGTCAATCACCTCTTATCACAAGGATTCTCCATATAGGATCAAGGTGATACCTCCTAAATCCTGGGTTATGGATCTATGAGATAGATCTGTTAGTTATATGTGTGCCCTAGAGGCCATTACTGTACATACGATATTTATTGTAGTGGATGCTTGGACATATACATGGAGGACTTTCCTGCTCGACATGATAGTATGCTATCTGGTTGCTCTTTATCTTAACATGTACACTGATTGTCTCTATGTTACATATTCATAAAGCCCTTAGGATGAGTACTTGACTACCAGGATTATGATGTAGATCATACTAGTGTGGACAGAGTAGTCGCTAAGTACATCTTTCAAATGTTCCTAGTCGTAGGTGTATCGAGAAAGAGCATCAATATACCAGAGTAGACTAGCGTATAGCTTCTCGACCCATGTAGATGGGCGATGGATGATCCCATATCCATTGGTGTTTGACATCAGAGACAGTATACGGGTGCTCAGTAGAGACTGGGTACACTGAACGGACTTGCCGAGAACTCCCAGATGGTATTATACCTCACGTCAGATGGCAGTTCTCTGGTGACACTGGTACAGGTTAGTCTGTAGACCCGAGATCGTTATAGAGTCCTGTGTGATTCCCACTGTGCTTTAATTTCCACCTTACCACGTTCAAGAGAACGTGCAAAATGGTGGCTTTTGGGTACAATCCCGAATCACATGGATGCAATGAGCGATAGGAGGGGTTTCGTCTCTCCCGGTATTGGGGGTTGATGTTGCACTGTGCTCGATTGGCTATAACAGGAAGTCCCTGACCAGGGCTGCTTTAGAGATATACTGGTAAGTGTTATCAGTAGTTTCTCGACCCGTTATGAGACTCATATCGACACGACTAATCGAGTTACTGGGGTCTGACGTTTACCACCCCTAGACGAGATATGCGACATATCAGGCGAAGAGACCGGACTGTACGGTAGTGTTACTGATTAGATTCGCAGGAGTGTGAGCAGGCTTTCTTGTTGATCTTCTGATCGCTCAATACCTGGGTGGCCGTTACGTTTAGCAGACCGCTTGCGGCTTGTGCGTGTTTGATATGATCATCATCTACTGCCGGCGTATTGACGAGTCTTTAGAGTCCTACACAGAGGTTTCCTGGCTCAAGCGAATCAGAGTAGGAGGACATATGTGATATGTGCGGGACTGAGATTGATACGAGTATGTGATACCGTATTGTATTCTAGCGATGTGTGACATGATTGGTTATATGTGATATAGCCGGGTTATCGGATCAAGCGTTGATTCGGTAAGATGTTACATCTGATATTAGTCGGTTATATGTCATACAGCCAGATTATTAAATAAAGTGTTGATTTAATAATTTAATGTATAATTATATATTTGATATATTACATTACATTAACTAATATTAGCTAACTTAAGATTTCTTTTCTCACTTTGGATACATCGATATATATGTTATATATGTTAAACGTATCATTCTAGGTTACAAATGCAACTAGGGTTTCTGAGGATTGTACCATGCTAGGGTTAAGATTAGGGTTTGTATTTATCATTAAGTTATTCAAAATTGTGGATTTTATCATGGTTGATATTTGTTGAAAGCCTGTAGAAGCTTGTAAGCATCTTTGACTTTGTCCACTCTTTTGTCTAGCTTAGGATATTTATTTAACCCAACCCTTTAACTCATGGCCATGGTTATCTCTCTACAAGTGTTAAGCATGACATGCTTAACCCTTGGTTGCATTTCTAACCTCAACAATAATTCATCACTTTCTTCATCTTCTTCATCCTCTCAAGATTCTAGCTTCAATGGAAAGTGATGATTTTGAGTGAGAAAATGATTTCTAATGTGAGAAAAATTCCTACTTCATCATCCTCTACTACTTGACATTTAGTATAGGGTTTTTGATTCACTAATTCCATGATTAGTGAAGAGATAGCTTGGGTTAGTGTCTCCTCGTCGTAGATCGTCTTCGGCCTCGAAGTCTTCGAAGCAAGCATGTTCGTTTCTTCAAGGGAGGCTCTCTAGGGTCCGGAGTTCACGATCGCAGCGAAGGGACGACTACACGGAGGTAATGAAGTGAAGGACCGGTCTACAAAGGTTGTATTCCTTGCTCACTTTTCATATGCGAAGTTGTTTGCATAATATTCCGTCGATTTCTAGTTAACGATTCTTTGTTAGGGTTAGCCAGAACGACAAATTTTTGAATATGGTATGGACGATGCCTCCCGAAACCTTGCTGCCATTCTAGGCAACCCTTCAGTGGTATTAGAGACATGCTAGAAATTTATATGGATTTTGTTAGGATTACGAAAACGAAATGCTTCGAAACTTGAAACGGGAAAATGAAGTTTCTGTCGTTTTTAAATAATTGTCAAATTTTTTTAAATAAGTACAGAGTGCTATATGGGATATAACATGAACACTGTGAAAATTTCAGGGCGTTTCATGAATTTTTGGCCGGCCACCATACCCTTGATATCGGCCAAATTCGAGCTCCCCCCCTGAAAATTTTTGTGTGTTCCAGTGACTTGGTTTTGATGTTTAACGTGTTGTTTGTTTTTGCTAATTTTGTATGTGATGTAATCTTACACTATAAACAATACGGAGTGTTTCGTATTCATAGTTTTAACATTGTTTCGGGTTATTCACACATATTGTCTAGGCGAAGTTAAAAAGTTCGATCGATTGTCAAAAACCCATTTTTCCAAGTTTAACATATTCGGAAAAATATGCAAGTGATTCTGTGGACCCTCTAGAAGAACGAAACCTTAACTCGATTATGTGGCCGTCAGAACTACCACTAAAACCTAGGGTTTGTGGTAGTTCAGCGTTGTCACATGTGAGGCATTGGTTTGACCCTTCTACGGCTGGTTCATAAGTACTGTGGCATCTTCTAGGTATTATTGAACTTGTTAGGTCCACGTTACCTCTCCCGGTACTTTCGGGGTTGCGGAAACGGTAAAACAAAAATTTTTCTAAGGTTTGTAACATGGACCGTAAAAGCCGGATCTTTGCTAAACGAAAAACTAGCTAAAGTAAACTAACAACTAAGTAAGTTGTAGAAAGGTTATACCTTGAGCTCGAACTCCTTCTCTCCTTGCTCGTCGGAATGGTAGAAAGAGTTCACCTTGCTTGTCTTCTTCCGTCAAAGAAAGATCCACTTGAAAGCCACCACCTTTAGCTTCAACTCCAAGCTAGGAGTAACTAGAGTGCAAGAAATGCTAAGACTTGAACCCTAGAAGTGAGTAGAGAAGATCAAGTGAAGGTTTTTCTCAAGCTTTTTGTTTCTCAACACATGAAAGGGAGAGAGCTTGAGGGAGAGGATGAGCAAGAGAGAGAAAAGATATGAGAGAATAAGAATAATAGTGAGCCATTCTCACTAATATGTGAGGATAATTTTAATTAGATAATTAGCTTGAAAATTGTCATGATAAATCATGAATTGACCATTATCATTTCATTTTTGCAAAGATCAAAGAGCATCTTCCAAATGAAATGATTATGGTCAAGTTGTCAACTTGGTCAACAAGTCAAATTGTCAACAACAACCATGCACAATAATTAAGCTAATTATCAATTAACAATAATCCACACAAAAACAATAGGGTTAATAAAATGACAAAAGCCATTAACCCTAAACAAGGTCCTCTCCCCCAATCTCAAGCAACTGTGCATACGCACCCGCATTCGTGATCCGAGAAACACGAACACAATGAGAAAAACCAATCTCAAATCATATACTAGGATCCGGCTTAAACCAAAGCCCGCTAGTATAAACTGTCCGGACAGCAAACGTGCACAAGTGCGCGGATGCGAACGAACCCTGTCGCAAAACCATGCGACCTCTACTCGTTTTGCCTAAAGGCGAATAGCTCTCTGTGTGGGACTCTAAAGACTCGACACTACGCTGGCAGTGGGTTTAACCACAGACCGCAAGCGGCACTAGCTGTACGTAACGGTCCCCAGGTAGATGTCGATAAGAAGACTGACGAGGTGAACCCCATCTGCACTCCTACTGAGCCTGTATGTGACAGTCTCCGTACAGTCCGGTCTGTTCGTCTGATACATCGCATGGCGGGCCTAGGGGGGCGGTAAACGTCAGTCCCCTAATAGCGGTACAAGTCGTGTCGGAGTGAAGCCCAATACACCCTGAGATAACACTGGAAACCTACCAGTATATCTCGCTTGCCCTGGCCAGGGACTACTCGTGTAATGGCTCTCCTAGACACAGCGCGATGTCAACCCCCAATACCGGGAGAGACTAATCCTGTCTAACCGTCACTGCCTCCAAGTGCTTCGGGACTGCTCCCAACTACTACCTGTTTGCACGACTCGGTAGAGCCGTGGTAGGGTAGTAATCAAAGAATAGTGGGAACACACTCGAGGCGAAGTGACAGTGTCAAGTCAGCGGACTAAGCTGTACTCATGTCACCTGGGAACTGATAACTGACGATAGGTATAATACCAACCATCAGTTCCCGACGAGTCCTGTCCAGTATACTCGTAACCTAACGAGCACCCGCATACTATCTCAAGTACGACGTACTGACGGCTGTGGGACAGACCGTCTCCCGTGCTGGGATGAGAAGCGCATACGCTAGTCTACTCTGGAGTATCGATGCCCTATCTCGATACTCCCACGACTAGGGACGTGTATAAGGATGTGCTTGTAGATTACCCAGCCCCCACGAGTGTGATCGCCATCACAACGCCGGTAATCAAGCAAAGATCCTAAGGGCTCTACTAATGCGTATAGGTGATATAATAAATAAACACACATGTACACATTAAAGCAGAGACAAACCAAGTAGCATACTACTATATTGAGCAAGATTGTCTGTACAACTGTGAATATCCCAAGCTTCCATCAAGTAATATACATACTAGTATGATACAGTAATGGCCTCTAGGGCATATACACCAACAATCTCCCACTTGCACTAAGGCCATGTACTGGCGTATCGAAGACCTATCATCTCGATCAGCCGCTCGAATTGAGTCTGGGGTAAAGCCTTCGTGAATGGGTCCGCAGTGTTGTCCTTTGTGTCCACTCTCCGCACCTCGATCTCCTGTCGATCAATGATCTCCCTGATCAGGTGATACCGCCTTAAGATGTGCCTGGATTTCTGATGGGACCTTGGTTCCTTTGCTAAAGCTATAGCCCCATTGTTATCGCAATACAAAGGTATTGGGTCAACAATGGACGGAACCACCTGAAGTTCACTAATGAACTTCTTAATCCAGACCGCCTCTTTTGCGGCATCGCTTGCAGCAATGTATTCAGCCTCCATCGTCGAGTCTGCGACGGTATCCTGCTTGGAACTCCTCCAACATACCGCCCCTCCGTTGAGGGTAAACACAAAACCCGAGACGGACTTGCTATCATCTTTGTCACTCTGGAAGCTTGAATCGGTAAAGGACTCGACCCTAAGGTCTCCATTACCGTAAACCAGGAACATCTCCTTAGTCCTTCTCAGGTACTTGAGAATGTTCTTCACTGCTGTCCAGTGGTCCTCCCCTGGGTCCGACTGATACCGGCTTACCGTGCTCAACGCGTAAGCTACATCTGGTCTTGTACATAGCATCGCATACATTATAGATCCTACCGCCGAAGCGTAGGGTATAGTGCTCATGCGAACCCTCTCCTCGTCAGTCTTAGGAGACATCTTCTTGGAGAGGGTAATTCCGTGCAATGCGGGTATGTTACCGCGCTTGGAATCCTCCATACTAAATCTCTTTAGTACGGTCTCTATGTACCTGGACTGCGAAAGTCCCAATGGTTTCTTGGATCTATCTCTATAGATCTTGATCCCCAGAATGTACGAGGCATCACCCAGGTCCTTCATGGAGAACCTTTGTGACAAAAACAGCTTGACCGATTGTAGCATAGGAATGTCATTTCCTATCAAAAGAATGTCGTCCACGTACAAGACTAGGAACACGACAGTTCGTCCTACAATCTTCTTATAAACACAGGGTTCATCTTCGTTCTTGATGAAATCAAATTCCTTGATTGCCTCATCAAAACAGATGTTCCAGCTCCGCGATGCCTGCTTTAATCCATAAATGGATTTAAGCAACTTGCACACCTTTCCGCTGCTCCCACTGTCTACGAAACCTTCTGGTTGATCCATGTAAACGCACTCTTCCAAACAACCGTTTAGGAAAGCCGTTTTAACATCCATCTGCCAGATTTCATAGTCATGGAAGGCAGCAATGGCAAGTAAGATCCGAATGGATTTGAGCATAGCCACCGGAGAAAAAGTCTCGTCATAGTCCAAACCAGGTCTTTGACGGAAACCTTTTGCAACGAGTCTAGCTTTATAGGTTTCCACCTGCCCATCTACACCAAGTTTCCTTTTGTAGATCCATTTGCATCCAACGGGTTTTACCCCAGCTGGAGCAATATCCAAGGTCCACACTTTATTGGCGTACATGGACTCCATTTCGGATTGCATTGCTTCCTGCCACTTATCAGAGTCCCTACTGATAATGGCCTGCCTGAAACTGGTAGGGTCATCTTCTTCCAAGATGCAATCCTCTCGATCCCCGTCTATGAGAAAACCGTAGTATCTCTCGGGCGGATGAGAAATCCTACCAGATCTGCGGAGTGGCTGAGGTTCGCTTGGGGTTATTGAATCTAGCGGTTCCTCCAAATTTTCTGTTAAAGCTTGTGTTTCTGGAATTTCATCCAGTTCTACCGTGCTGCCACTAATGTTTTTAACAAGAAATTCTTTTTCTAAAAATGTGGCATTTCTTGAAACAATTATCTTCTGTTCCTCTGCATGGTAGAATAGATACCCACTTGAATCTTTTGGGTATCCCACAAACTTACACAAGACTGCCCGTGCCTCAAGTTTGTCTGGGTTCTGCTTTTTGACATAAGCTGGGCAACCCCAAATCTTAATACGTTTAAGATACAAACTTTTACCACTCCATATTTCATACGGAGTCTTAGGCACGGATTTGGATGGAACTTGATTCAATAGATGTGCTGCAGTTTGAAGTGCATATCCCCAGAATGAAAGAGGTAACTCAGCACTACTCATCATGGAGCGAACCATATCCAGTAGGGTACGATTCCTCCGCTCCGATACACCGTTGTGCTGTGGTGTATAAGGAGGAGTAAGATGAGAGAGAATACCATTCTCTTTTAAGTAATCTAGGAATTCCGTGCTCAAGTACTCCCCTCCCCTGTCAGACTGGAGGATCTTGATACTTTTGCCAATCTGGTTCTCTACTTCCTTTCTGAATTCCTTGAATTTCTCAAAAGCTTCAGATTTGTGTTTCATCAGATACACATATCCGAACCTAGAGAGATCGTCAGTGAATGTGATGAAGTACGAGAACCCACCCCTTGCATGTATAGACATCGGACCACACACATCACTGTGTATGAGTCCCAAGAGCTCTCTTGCTCTTTCTCCATGTCCGGTGAACGGAGATTTGGTCATCTTCCCTTTGAGACAAGACTGACAAGTTTCATAAGATGAAAACTCGAACGCATTCAAGAGTCCATCTTTATGCAACTTACTCAGTCTTTTCTCTCCGATGTGACCAAGTCTACAATGCCACAAGTAGGATTCATTCGTATCTGAATTCTTCCTCTTGCGTGTGTTTTGTATATTGAGAACTGTATTCTGATTTAGAACGTAGATACCATTACACAGTGTACCCTCTGCAACCAGTACCTTATGAAGGTAAATGTTCATGATATTCTTTTCAAGAACAAAGTCATATCCATCTTTATCGAGTAAAGAAACTGATATGATGTTGCAAACCATGGAGGGTACATAGTAGCAATCGTTCAAAATCATAGTCTTGCCATTAGGCAATACTAGGTGATATTCACCGACGGCTGCCGCATTAACTTGTGCTCCGTTCGCTACTCTGAGCGACATATCACCCGGTGCAACTTTCCTACTTTTTCTCAGTCCCTGCAATAAATTACAGATATGAGATCCTGATCCGGTATCAAGTACCCAGGAGGTAGGGCTGACCGTAAAACAGTTCTCAATTACAAGAACACCTGAAGTAGATGCAAAACCATGCTTCTTCTTCAACTGGGTATCCTGGAAATCCATACTTTCCTCTTTCCCATTCTCATACTCATGACTGTTGTCACAAGTTAGAGCTGAACCAACTTTCCCCAGTCCCGAATAAGAATTCGGATCGGTCAAGCGATACATTTTATTATCTTGATTAGGGCGTGAAAAGGTTGCTGCCTGGAGAGAGAGAAAAGAAACACTCAGCGTATGCTCTTGCAAGATTAGATTGGTTTATTAATTTATCTAACCAGGATGTCTCCCACTGTTTACTCAAATTCTTCTTAAAACCTTTTAAAAGAAGAACTAGTCGGGTTTTAATTCACGTCACAATACTTGCTTAACCTTTCAGCCAGGCTAGTGTCGGTACTTCGAGGGAGGTTTTCCAACGCTTTCGCGAAGTTCCTTAATTAAAGAACCTCTTTTCCCTGGGGGCGTAACCCCGCTAACACCTTTCTAGACACCTACTAGGTTTATAGCATTGATCGTTAAGTGAAATAATCTCCCGAGAGTAATCCAACTCATCAGTGGGATCGGGATCCAACCATCATTGTGTGATGACCTAGATGGAATCCACTCTAGTCACCACACTCCAGAAGGTATGCTAAATCTGCAAGTTTCAGTACTTTTGAAACTCCCGATGTGGTTTTTGCCCCTAGGACCAAAGTGATCTTGACACAGTCAACAAATCAAAAGGTCCTAGTCAAGTTCATCCCGTCATTATCTTGATTGCATTAAACCCACCTGCATAACCCTTGACACAGTCAACAAGGTTCTACAAATGTCCTAACCAATCACTTTGTATCCAGCAAATAAGCTACACTTAGCTACCGTTCACTGCGCCTTGACACAGTCAACAAACGCAGCACGAATACTAAGTATAACTTATAAGAAACGACGGAGGGCTACGGCTGGGTTTTTGGCGAAAAACCCGTTAACGTAATGAACTTGATATCGTTGAAGGAACGTGATACATCCTTTTGAAAAACATAGTGGCGAAAACTTTTGCTAAAGAGGTCACTCCCTGTGAAGGGATCTCGGCTCTTTCCTCGTCGAGTGAGGTGCTGGGCATTCGTAAGATGAATACCTCGATGCAAAGCAAGAATAATCGACTATGGTGAAGTTATTGCCCTGACGCAAAGTTTTGTCCAAGGGGTCACTCCCGGTGAAGGGATCTCGGCCCTTGCCTCGTCGACTGAGGTGCTGGGCATTCATAACCGAATACCACGATGCAAAACAAAAAAATGAACGTCCTTGTAATAACAGCTTTTTGAAAAACTTGTTCCAACAACGTCTTTTTAGGTTTATTTTCTTGCATTAGTTCTTTTAATGCGTCCCATCATTTAAATCCTACCATTGCAGAAAACAACCAAAATATGACGTACGCTTATGCCATTCGCATTCGCCACGGGGCCCCGTCATCACCCGTTAGGTTACTTAACTAACGACAGAGCGGGGGCTGGGCTAGCGCGGCTGTAAAACATAAGCAACGCCTAAATAGTTATTATATATATAGCAATATAGCAATGATAGCCAATCCAGATCACAGATGAACACTTTGGATATACTAGGAATCCGCAATTCGTTCGAGCCTGCAACGAAAAACGGATTACACGGTCGCGATGAATAGCCAATACCCCACCCAAGACCCCTACGGGTGCGGCAAACTACCCGCCAAGTACCCGAAGCGAAGCAACCTCCCTCAATGCCATGAGTAGGCCACTCGGCACTTCGAGCTACCCGGTAGTTTGTGCACCCCTCCATGGGTCTATCCTAGGAGCAAAAACAGTAAAAAGAATTATACAATGACGGCTACAACCCCGACCCGGTTGTGCGGCCAAACAAATAATATTACATCAATTTACAAATTTATTACATGAATGAAAGAAAAAGAAGCTCTCATCTCACATCCACCCCGGCTATTCATCCGCGACAATCCAACGAGTTCATATACACAAACCATCAACATCAATCACAGATCACAGATATGTATAACCCCGACTAATCGACATATAGCGATTAGCCGACGTTCAATACATAAGAACATCACAGATATAACTTTTATAGTCAAAGTATATTGAAGTTCGAAAAAAAAATACGGAATTATAGGCCCCCAAAAACAAATTTGTGTTCTGGAAAATCTGGGCACATATAATATATCAGAAAAATCCTAAAACCATGAAAGAAACAAACTGCACCAAAAACGAGACAGCAACTCCACCAGAGTGCGGCGCTTCCGCGGCAATAGCAAGCTATTACCGCGGAAGCGCGGCCGATCTGGTGAGTCACTGTGTCGTTTTTGGTGGGTTTCTTCTAAAAAGCCTGAGATGATTTTTGGGATATAACAAATTTTGTTTTGACCAAAAAAAGTTTTAACAGAAACTCAGATTTTTTATAACTTGGTTTTTTCGATTTTTCCGTTTCGAACTTCGATACACTTTACTACCAAGCTAGTTTATGTTTAGTTAGGCTCTGATACCACTGTTAGGTCCACGTTACCTCTCCCGGTACTTTCGGGGTTGCGGAAACGGTAAAACAAAAATTTTTCTAAGGTTTGTAACATGGACCGTAAAAGCCGGATCTTTGCTAAACGAAAAACTAGCTAAAGTAAACTAACAACTAAGTAAGTTGTAGAAAGGTTATACCTTGAGCTCGAACTCCTTCTCTCCTTGCTCGTCGGAATGGTAGAAAGAGTTCACCTTGCTTGTCTTCTTCCGTCAAAGAAAGATCCACTTGAAAGCCACCACCTTTAGCTTCAACTCCAAGCTAGGAGTAACTAGAGTGCAAGAAATGCTAAGACTTGAACCCTAGAAGTGAGTAGAGAAGATCAAGTGAAGGTTTTTCTCAAGCTTTTTGTTTCTCAACACATGAGAGGGAGAGAGCTTGAGGGAGAGGATGAGCAAGAGAGAGAAAAGATATGAGAGAATAAGAATAATAGTGAGCCATTCTCACTAATATGTGAGGATAATTTTAATTAGATAATTAGCTTGAAAATTGTCATAATAAATCATGAATTGACCATTATCATTTCATTTTTGCAAAGATCAAAGAGCATCTTCCAAATGAAATGATTATGGTCAAGTTGTCAACTTGGTCAACAAGTCAAATTGTCAACAACAACCATGCACAATAATTAAGCTAATTATCAATTAACAATAATCCACACAAAAACAATAGGGTTAATAAAATGACAAAAGCCATTAACCCTAAACAAGGTCCTCTCCCCCAATCTCAAGCAACTGTGCATACGCACCCGCATTCGTGATCCGAGAAACACGAACACAATGAGAAAAACCAATCTCAAATCATATACTAGGATCCGGCTTAAACCAAAGCCCGCTAGTATAAACTGTCCGGACAGCAAACGTGCACAAGTGCGCGGATGCGAACGAACCCTGTCGCAAAACCATGCGACCTCTACTCGTTTTGCCTAAAGGCGAATAGCTCTCTGTGTGGGACTCTAAAGACTCGACACTACGCTGGCAGTGGGTTTAACCACAGACCGCAAGCGGCACTAGCTGTACGTAACGGTCCCCAGGTAGATGTCGATAAGAAGACTGACGAGGTGAACCCCATCTGCACTCCTACTGAGCCTGTATGTGACAGTCTCCGTACAGTCCGGTCTGTTCGTCTGATACATCGCATGGCGGGCCTAGGGGGGCGGTAAACGTCAGTCCCCTAATAGCGGTACAAGTCGTGTCGGAGTGAAGCCCAATACACCCTGAGATAACACTGGAAACCTACCAGTATATCTCGCTTGCCCTGGCCAGGGACTACTCGTGTAATGGCTCTCCTAGACACAGCGCGATGTCAACCCCCAATACCGGGAGAGACGAATCCTGTCTAACCGTCACTGCCTCCAAGTGCTTCGGGACTGCTCCCAACTACTACCTGTTTGCACGACTCGGTAGAGCCGTGGTAGGGTAGTAATCAAAGAATAGTGGGAACACACTCGAGGCGAAGTGACAGTGTCAAGTCAGCGGACTAAGCTGTACTCATGTCACCTGGGAACTGATAACTGACGATAGGTATAATACCAACCATCAGTTCCCGACGAGTCCTGTCCAGTGTACTCGTAACCTAACGAGCACCCGCATACTATCTCAAGTACGACGTACTGACGGCTGTGGGACAGACCGTCTCCCGTGCTGGGATGAGAAGCGCATACGCTAGTCTACTCTAGAGTATCGATGCCCTATCTCGATACTCCCACGACTAGGGACGTGTATAAGGATGTGCTTGTAGATTACCCAGCCCCCACGAGTGTGATCGCCATCACAACGCCGGTAATCAAGCAAAGATCCTAAGGGCTCTACTAATGCGTATAGGTGATATAATAAATAAACACACATGTACACATTAAAGCAGAGACAAACCAAGTAGCATACTACTATATTGAGCAAGATTGTCTGTACAACTGTGAATATCCCAAGCTTCCATCAAGTAATATACATACTAGTATGATACAGTAATGGCCTCTAGGGCATATACACCAACAGAACTGTGCTCAAGTGTTGAACTTTCGGGAAATTGTGGGACTTTGATGAATCGATCGAATTGTTTAACGTCGTCCAGATATTATGTGATGGGATATAATATTTGGAATCCACAAAAGTAGTTATGAGATAACTAGTTTGAATGTTATAAATCTAGCAATTTAGTCTCATTTGATCGGTTGCCACGAGATTTTGATGTGATCAAAAGTCCATCGCAATCACGTAGCGTATGCGGATACTCACCGGGTAAACTTAATAGATAGCCATACCCCATAGCCCTGACCAAGTGACTGTAGGAGAACCCTGTCGCCAAAAGCATCCGTTCGGGTGCTCGCGGCAGCGGTGTTCCGCCTTAGTGCACTTCGTCGATGGTATCCGGGGGTGCGGCCATCTACTAAAGTTTCCGACGAGAATTCGATCAGGATGTCGGGAATCTTGTTGAATTTCCCAACTTGATATTGAAAAGTGTTTTCGAGATCGAGACTAAAATGCGGGGTTTATAATTGTTAGGCATGCGATGTCTAAGGAATTCATTTGGTAAGGCATGAAATCCAAAGTATGTGATACGTTGGGTTTATGATGTCTAAGGTGGTTGCGGATTCCAATTGTTGTAGTTGTTCACTTTCTTTTCTGCGACCGTAAGTGTAATATGTGTTGTATCGCCAGTTTCGGTGCTATATGCCAACGATAACTGGGATACGCATATTTGCTTACGTTGATGACATGTGATGTTTTTTGTTGCTGTGATATGTTATATTGGATCGTCGTGTTTGAATAGCCGGGGTTTTTTATGTGAGATGAGAGTTGTTCGGTTGATAAAACTGCACATTTAATATGACATTTTTCCTACTATTTCTATATAATAAAAGGTGTTTATTATAATATATGATACATATGAGGGTTTATCTGTAAAAATACTATTTTCATGTGTTTATATATCATAATTAACATTTGGTAGGAAAAAGTAAGCATATAATATCCATGTAACATTTGGCCCATTTAAATATGCTTACCTTATTAAGTTCCTTTGACCAATTCTTAATGATTAAGTTAATATCGCAATAAAACAAACTCTACTAATATTATTTATTGAGTTATTATGCAGAATTCTCAGGGCTGAAATCAAGGAAATCAAAGTTGGCAAAACAAACCTGCCTAATTAAGAAAGTAAATCAAAGAGATCAAGGCTGGCAGTGGCTAAGAGAAGATTTTCAATTTCCAGAGATATTAAATGACCACCACGTGTCAGATAGACAAAGGCCTAGAGAAACAACCCAACGATCTTACTATAAGGCCGCGGATCCACGGCCAAACCCACCTATTGGCCGTGGATCCGCCGCGGATTTGAGGAGATAGGAGTTGGGATTTCGCTGTTAGTATCTTAACTATTGGTTTCCAAATTAGGAAGCTAGGGTTCTGGCTTTGGGACTATAAATAAGGACCGAGAGCCTCTTGGAAAAAAAGGATCAAGCTGAGGAGATCACGAAGTCCACGACAGGATCACGCATCCAGGCTGATCATCAACGGTTCATCTACCTCCTTAGAAGAGATCGAGAAGCAAACTAGCATTTTGTAATCATTTTCTAAGGGAACAAAGTGTAAATGAATTTTGCTGATTAATAAAGGTAGTAGTTTTCTTATTCTATCTCTTTGTAGTTTTTTAATATGATTTCTCTCTCCATCTCTTCTTCTCCCAACATGCGCGAGTAATTCTTCGCTTGTTAGGGTTCATGGGATTAGGGTAGGTTCTTGGATGATGAAGATCCTTAAACTCTTTTTATGTCCTATAAAGTTTATAAACTTTATCCAAAGAATAGTTAACATCCTAATTGGGCGTGCTGTCAAGTCATTGATAATCACGACCACGATTAGAGATTAGATTAACAATTGTTTTGGTAAAAGCTAGAAATGAACGGAGTTCCATGTCGAGATAGGGGTTAAGAGTGGGAACCCTTTTTCCCTTCAGGAACCCTAATCTACATGCATCACTGTCAATCTAGTTTTAAATCTATTAAAGGATAAAAAGAGTAATTTTTAAATAATCATCCATGACTACTAAATCTTAATGAACCCTAAAAGCCCCCTTTTAATATCAAACTTACATCCGTTGTTAATCTAGTTCTATATTTTGCATCCGTGTTTAACGTAGATCTAGAACCTAGAAACTATTTTCACTATTCATCATTCCTCTATTCTTCCTCTTTTTCAACACGTCTAAAGTAAGATTAAAAGATTAAACGTTTCCCTGAGGACGACCCGTACTCACCTCGGTCTAGCTACGCGCGATACCGTTCTGATTGCGGTCAAACTACACAACTTTAATAAATCACTCAAATCAAATGGCACCGTTGCCGGGGAAACGTGGGTAATTTTTTATTCTTACTATTTGTGTTGAATTCTTATTCGATCTATATCATAATTAAAACAAAACTGCAAATTTTATATTTAACGATTATTGTATGAATTTTTGTGAGGGAATCTGGAGTCACAGACTTGAGGAAACCGAGATTAAGAGACATTCATCAAGATCCAGAGAAGAAAGGGAGGCCACGTAGCAAAAATATTCATCAGATCTTCCTAGTCGGCGGCGGAACCGCGGCGCAAAGAGCCAATTGGCGGCGGAACCACGGCTCATTAGGGGATTTAGGGTTTCAAACTTCTCTGCTAAGTTTCTCAACTCTTTCTCTCTCCTCTGTAATCCAATAAAATATTTTTTCTGCAGGATTCTTTGCAAAATTTTGCCGCTCAAAAGTCTTTTTGCAATTGGTTTATTAATTCATATTTTAATACGAATTTTTAAGGGGCAAGACAAAAATTCAGATTACGTAGGAATTTTATCACCCTTCCTAAGCCCCACAAATCACAAACCGAGCATCAGCATCAACCCTACAATAATTTAAAAAATATCTAGAAAAGACTCTAAGGTCTGTCGCTCTAAATAAGGACAGAGGAAGGTCGTGGGTAATCTATCGCTTATCCGCATTACTTTTGTGGTGCCTAGGCAAGTGTGTCTAAGGCAAGTGGTTACTTAATTAGGCCCGCAATTTTCGGTGATTCGTATAGCTGATACCTCCCACTTACCTGGCACAAACCTGGCCACAAAAATAGTAAAGAGGTGGTAGAGGATTGATCCTACGGCTTATCCTTGACCTAGGTAACCTTAGTTCTAGGGTTGTTTGTGCATTTTTGTGTGATTTGTCTAAGTCCGACACACTTTTTCAAAGACGGACCATTTTTAAAAGTACACGCGCTGCCACTTGCGCTAAACCCGCATAGTGCATGCTCGGCTGGACACGGGATTCTAGTCCCCATCTTGTCCGCGTTCCTGCTATCGACTCCGAAGTCGGTGCTTCTTCATCTTCTTTTCCCCCACCACACACCACAACGACCGAGATGGACAGTACTCCATCAGGTTATAACACCACGCTGCCACCGCCCGTAGGTGAGCAGAATCCACCGCGCATCTCTTTCCAAGAGAGATGCTATCCTATCCATGGTCCACTTCCTACTTATCTATCCATTCCACCAGCCAACGGGGATAATTTTGAAATTAAACCCCACTACATCAATCTGTTGCCCAAATTTCACGGGCTTGAGTCTTAAGACGCGTACGTTTTCATCACTAAATTCGAAAACGTATGCGCAATGATGGGTACTTCACAACTGACTGTGGATGTTATGCGCTTGCGTCTTCTCCCATTCATTTTGTGCGACTTGGTAGAAAAATGGCTTTATAATACTGCCGCACACTCTATCACTAATTGGGCTGAATTCGTAATAGCATTTCTTAAGAAGTTTTACCCAAACCATAAGACCGCCCGTATTAAGAGCGAGATCAACCAATTTACCCAGCTTCCCAATGAACCATTTTGGAAGTGCTTTGAACGTTTCTAGGATCTGCTTGTCCAATGTCCTCATCATGGAATAAATAGATGGGAATTGTGCTGAATTATATATGAGGGCATTAATCTAGCGACAAAGAAGATGCTTGAAACAAACTGTCAATGCAATTTCATGTCTATCGATGATGGTGAAGCTTGGAAATATTTGGAAGACCTCACTGAAAACACCTTGCAGTGGGAAAGCGTAAGACCACCTTCATCTAGGGGAGGTATTCATCAGCTCGATGTTTCCATCGCAGTAAAAGCCGAAATGGCAGCGATGCAGAAGAAACTCGACGCTATTGAGAACAAATTCTCATCAGTCTCCCTAAATCGGGTCACGCTACCCAAGACCGTGTGTGGTTGCTGTTCAGATCCTTCACACTTGACGGAAGAATGTCCTATGAATGCACCGTTTCAAGGTTACGAGCAAACAAATGTTGCTTTTCAGCAGCTACCTAGAAACGATCCTTATTCTTCCACGTACAATCAAGGATAGAGGAATCATCCTAATTTTGCTTGGAACCAAAACCAACCCTAAAATCAAAACCAGTTCCAAAGCAATTATCAAAGACCTCCTCCACAGCAACAGCAACCACAACCACAAAGTCAGCACCCCTTTCAGTCACAAAATTTTCAAAATCCGGCCAACACTTCTGCACCGCAATTGGCCGATACTGATAACTCTTCACTCGCACAAACTTTGGTTTGTTTATGAAACATTCAATTTAAATGTCGGCTGGTATGAGGTCTTCTATTGATACTATAAAGAAAGACACCGCCTCCCATGGTGAGAGTATTAAATCAATAGAAAACCAAATTGCACAGTTGAACGCCGTAATGAGTGCGAGAGAGAAAGGGAAACTCCCATCTCAACCCCTACCGAATCCTGGCCACTCACAAAATCATAACATGAGTATCGTTACTATGTTGAGATCGGGAAAAATGCTAAATAACCGAGTGGGTGAGCAATTTGATGATGTTAGTGATACCAGTGATACCCCGGCTTCTACTTCTTCCCTTATTTCTTCTAGTCTCCTACCTTCATCCAAGCCTATTCTCCGTTTTCCCCAAGGCTTGAACACTTCGCCCATTTTCTCGAATCTACCTAAAACGATCCCCACTCCAATTCTGGGATCCATTCCATCCCCACAATCCTCTCCAGTGTTGGACCCAACCCTTATTAATAAAGCACCTTATCCAAACAGGTTAAGGGGAAACAGACCAAGTCCACAAATGGAGAAGATTGTGGAAATTTTTAAGCAAGTTAACATAAACATTCCTCACCTAGATGCTATTCAACAAGTTCCGTCTTATGCGAAAATCCTAAAGGACTTGTGCACTAGGAAGAGAAAAATTCAAGTACCTAAAAAAGTTTTCCTTGCGAATAATGTGAGCACTGCTTTTACACAACAGCTACCCAAGAAACGAAAGGACCCCGGAAGTCCTACAATTTCTATTTCTATTGGGGGTAAAAATATCAATCGTGCTCTACTCAATTTAGGTGCTAGTGTTAACTTGCTTCCGTATTCTGTTTATGAGCAATTAGGGATCGGAGAGTTAAAACCGGTGCATTGCACACTTCAGATGGCTGATCGATCTATCACCCAACCTAGGGGTGAGCTAGAGGATGTGTTAATCAAAGTCGGGGAATTTATATTTCCTGTGGACTTTATCGTTATAGATACACAACCTGTAGCGAACCCACGGAACCAAATTCCGGTGATTCTCGGTCGACCCTTTTTGGCCACTTCCAATACTGTAATCAACTGTCGTTATGGCTCTATGACCCTATCCTTCGGAAAGATGTCAATAGAGCTTAACATTTACAAGTTGGGAAGTGTACCTTCCGAACCTTCTGCTCATGCATGTTCTGTCGAATTAATGGATGTCGACAGCAGCGAATTTGATCAGCTTCATGTTACTGATCTAGACTCTTTTCATATGTTGTTATTTGACCCAACTATGTATTATACATACACGGACTCTTCCACCGAGTTGTCCGGGTCAACATCTAACGCTGATGAGGAACTTTTTATAGAGTCTGACGATCATCCTATTTTTTCTGATGACATTATTCTTCGGGGTATCGATGAAAGCTTTGAGGAAATCTTCGCTGATGAACTCGCATTTTTAGAAAACACGGGTGTTGAGATGAATCATCTACAAAACAATGAAATTGAACCTCTACCACTTCTTCTGGGCTATAAAGAGAATGCGAGTAATCCATCACAATCACTGTGTCGTCTCTCCAAAATGAGATGCAAACACATTCTATCCCACCACTAATCTTTTCCCCACTTCATCCTGACTCCATACAACATGTTCTTCCACCAACTGATACAATACACTGATAAAATCTTCGAATGGTTGGTGTTGACTTTCGGTCATTGCAAAGCTTGGCATTGACCAATAACTTTGACCCCCTCTTATGATTTTCAATGCTTAATATGCTTTTACTCAAGTTTGGGGGGGATATTTTGGCTCTTGAAATAAAATTTTTATAAGATTGTGAGCCAAAAATATGTTTGGGGGAGGATTTCACTTTCATTATTTCTTGTCTCCTTTTTCCTCCCAAGTCTACAGGTTTTTGAGCTTAACGGAAACAACAGTTAGGACACTACTGCAAACAGGTTTGGGGGAGGTTTGTGCTTATTTACACAATACTTTGCATTATACTATATATAAGCACACACAAAAAAATTGTGATAATAAAAGAGTAGAAGGTGAAAAATTATATTTAAAAGATAGGAATAGTTTGAGAAAGACAAGAAAGTTAGATATTTTCTTAAATGAAACTAGTAATAAGTAGTTATGAGCTGTTGTCCCAAGGGTTAGTAAGATGATGAAGTCACTAATCTGAGGATAAAAATAAGTCTGAAAATTAGTTTCTATTCTGGAAGCCAAACATTTGAATGTTGATACCCTACTATATGCACTTACACACGTCTTGAAACTCGAGATAGTAGAGGATACCTTGAAATGTTCTTGTCTAAAAGCCAAAGTATGAAGGAAATAATAAATGGAAAATAAAAGATAAAATGGTGAGAAAAATGAACACTGGTTTTGTTATCGCCAAGGCAGCAATAAAAAAATATAGCGAAGGTGCTTTATCACCTAGTGCCTTAGACCAACTGGTTTGGGAGCCACTGCTAAGCCTTAGGTATTGCAAGACGAGGAAATACACCTAAATAAGCGATCACATGAGTAATCGGTCGGTTAATACCTCAAGAAGTATTAACGGTCGCATGAAAAAATGTGTGCGCATGTTCCATATAAATATCTATTCAAAAGTACCAAGGTAGATGGACAAGAGTATGATTGCTCGAATTGAATTCTCCGTGTGTAAGGATGTCTTTTACACACATGTATGGTTATATGATCGGTGTTTGGAAGAAAGATAGGAATGAAGAATAAAGACGATGTTTTATTGAGGGATGATGTGATTTCTAATATCTTTTCATGACTATTAAGATAGGGCTCATGACAACCGAAAAGCTAGTATTAGTTGGAAACTCTAATTTTCAAAGTCTTTCTTTTACAATTCTTATCTTTACATGTAACTTTCACCATCTTTCTTTTATTATAGGATTTTGTGGGTGTAATCCGCTGAAAACCCTCAGGAGACAACACTCCTCCTACTAGGGACACCTAGAGGTTTAACGGCTTATTACACGCGCTCAGTGCAATCGTGTTGCTTACGAAAGAGTGCTTAGCTTTCTCTTTTCTTTTTTCTCCTTCTCATGAATAAACTAGTTTTCTCGGGACGATCAAAGATAAGTTTGGGGGTATTTGTTCAGTTGATAAAACTGCACATTTAATATGACATTTTTCCTACTATTTCTATATAATAAAAGGTGTTTATTATAATATATGATACATATAAGGGTTTATCTGTAAAAATACTATTTTCATGTGTTTATATATTATAATTAACATTTGGTAGGAAAAAGTATGCATATAATATCCATGTAACATTTGGCCTAATTAAATATGCTTACCTTATTAAGTACCTTTGACCAATTCTTAATGGTTAAGTTAATATCTCAATAAAACAAACTCTAATAATATTATTTGTTGAGTTATTGTGCAGAATTCTCATGGCTGAAATCAAGAAAATCAAAGTTGGCAAAACAAACCTGCCTAATTAAGAAAGTAAATCAAAGAGATCAAGGTTGGCGGTGACTAAGAGAAGATTTTCAGTTTCCAGAGATGTTAAATGACCACCACGTGTCAGATAGACAAAGCCCCAGAGAAACAACCCAACGATCTTACTATAAGGCCGTGGATCCGTGGCCAAACCCACCTATTGGCCGCGGATCCGCCGCGGATTTGAGGAGATAGGAGTTGGGATTTCGCTGTTAGTATCTTAACCATTGGTTTCCAAATTCGGAAGTTAGGGTTCTGGCTTTAGGACTATAAATAAGAACCGAAAGCCTCTTGGAAAAAAGGATCAAGCTGAAGAGATCACGAAGTCCACGACAGGCTCACGCATTCAGGCTGATCATCAACGGTTCATCTACCTCCTTAGAAGAGATCGAGAAGCAAACTAGTATTTTGTAATCATTTTCTAAGGGAACAAAGTGTAAATGAATTTTGTTGATTAATAAAGGTAGTAGTTTTCTTATTCTATCTCTTTGTAGTTTTTTAATATGATTTCTCACTCCATCTCTTCTTGCGCGAGTAATTCTTCGCTTGTTAGGGTTCATGGGATTCGGGTAGGTTAATGGATGATGAAGATCCTTAAACTCTTTTTAAGTCTTATAAAGTTTATAAACTTTATCAAAAGAATAGTTAACATCCTAATTGGGCGCGCTGTCAAGTCATTGATAATCACGACCACGATTAGAGATTAGATTAACAATTGTTTTGGTAAAAGCTAGAAATGAACGGTGTTCCATGTCGAGATAGGGGTTAAGAGTGGGATCGCTTTTCCCTCCAGGAACCCAAATCTACATGCATCACTGTCGATCTAGTTTTAAATCTATTAAAGGATAAAAAGAGTAATCTTTAATTAATCATCCATGACTACTAAATCTTAATGAACCCTTCAAGCCCCCTTTTAATATAAAATTTACATCCGTAGTTAATCTAGATCTATATTTTGCATCCATGTTTAACGTAGATCCAGAACCTAGAAACTATTTTTCCTCTATTCTTCCTCTTTTTAAACACGTCTAAAGTAAGATTAAAAGATTCAACGTTTCCCTGAGGACGACCCGTACTCACCTCGGTCTAGCTACGCGCGACACCGTTCTGATTGCGGTCAAACTACACAACTTTAATAAATCACTCAAATCAAGAGTTTTTATTTTCATTCATGTAAAATTCATTGTATGTAATATTCTTTTATTGGGGCACTTCCGGGTTGAGGATGATGTCACCATTGTATATTATACACTTTTCCGCATTAGGATAGACCCAAGGCGGGGAGCACACGTAACCAGGTTCTAGGGTCCAGTGGGAGACCATCTCAAGGATTTGAGAACGGTTCTCCTAACTCTAGATTTGGTAGGGTTGCTTGCCGCTCTCGTAGGGGTCTAGGGGGGTAGGATTGGCTATTCATCACGACCGTGGAATCCGTGTTTTATACAGGCTTAATTTAAAACTCGGAAATCCTATTATATCCAATATTTCGTATGTTATCTCCTGCTGCTCTGTGATGTGATCACTGTGATATGTTCAGACGAATGCCTATATATTATATATATGAGATATAATTAATAAATTGCTGCTTTCGTTTCATATGTGATTCTTGGGAAGCATAATTAAATGGGACTTCATTAATGAGATTAATGAAAGAAAATAAACTTAAAGATATTGTGGAATCGAATTTTCAAAAACAGGTAGCTCTAGTTGTTGTTTTACATAGCAGTATTCCTTGTAGAATATCCAGCACCTTATTCGATAAGGAAAGATCCGAGATCCCTTCACCAGGAGTGACCTCTTTAGCAATAACTGGCAGATGCTACAACCCTCGGTTTTGTTTTTTGATTGCTTTTCTAGTTCTTGATTTCTATAGTGGTATTTGTGAAATATCCTGCACCTTATTCGATAAGGAAAGAGCCGAGATCCCTTCACCGGGAGTGACCTCTTTAGCAAAACTAGCAAAGGCCTCAAAAACACACAATTTAAATCATTTGATTCTATGACGATATCAAGTTCATTACGCAAAAGTTTTTCTTAAAAACCTATCGTAGCCCTCCGTCATTTCAGATAAGTACTACGTAGTATTTATCACGACCCAAATGTGGCACGCAACCGACACATAAAACACGTGACATCTAAAGACGTCGACGCGGTTCAAATAAGCCGAAACCCGGAATCTAAACCCTTTTTAAAATTATTGGAGGTGGGTTTTAAAATAGTCATCCGATGAAATCAATTTAAAATAATTTTTGAATTTAACTAAGTATGTTGAAAAGCATCTATGATGTTTTGAAATTTTACGTCACCTCCTTTACAATTTTTGTAAAACCCGATACAACATAACCATAAAATAGCCTCCCAACGGAAGCTAGTCTCCACGTCCAAACGATGGAGCAACCAACAATCTAAATCAGAAATCTACTCCAAAGAGTGCGACATCAACACACATAAACTCTATGTCTTGCTTCTAAGTCCATAATATACCACTTCTAAGTTGATGGAGTTTCCACTAGATACAAGAATATATGAATAATCAAGAGTGAGTATGATACAATAATAACCCACTTACCAATCAATCCCCAAAAAGAATGTGTGCCCAAGTCGCTGATAATCCAAGCGGTAAAACCTGCAAGAACTGTGGCATAACGAGGATGAGTTGCCAACTCAGTGAATAAAAGTACATGTAAAGGTAGAAATCGAAATGCATGACGATACCTAGGTCATAAGTATAATCCTATCATAATCTGTACCAATATACTATATGATATGCATATGTGCAATACTAACTATCATGCAATCCAAAGTATAATATCTCAATGTCATATGAGTCAAAATCATGAATTTATAGTTCGTGTTGGATTCCCTTTTTGTATATGCAAGTCTGTACAAATATATGCAGGTACTGTCTTCCGGATCAGTCCTAGTTGAATCCACTAAATAATATCTAACTGTGTACCTCATGATAATGATGACATCAATATATATAGAGATGTCCAGCATCGACATCGAAATCCGAAATCTCTCGTGTCCATCATCGACACGTAAATGCAGATACCGTCGACACCATCTCAACAGATGATCGACACCCGATATCCTGTCTACAATCAGTATCCCCTGGATATCCGCCGTGCCCAATCGAACCCCGGTCAGTATCCCCTGGATATCTGTCGTGCTAATTTCTATCTCCGATATCGAGTATCCTCGTTAGGCTCCCCGCCTATAATGCAGCTATCCTGCCCCTCGGCCCCGACTGGGTCCACCATGTATCCAACTGTATGCCCCCGACTCAGTCTGGATAACTTGTAAATCCGTAACCGTATGTCCCCCAACTCGGTTCGGAATCAAAATCAGAAAACACAAAACTCATGGTGGACGTTTAACTCATCATATCAAAATATCAGGTAAGAAATAAGAATACTTGCATAGATTATATTGATGATATATTACATATATACATATAAAACAGTGTCCCATACCACCGATATATAACATCAGGAGTAAAATATCCAGAAAATACATAAGAATCAAATACAACAACTATAGTACTAATATTCGTAATTTACAACAGGAATAAAGAAGACTACGTAATTATATCACATAAACATAGATTTTAATTCTATTGTGTGATGGCAGTACTAATGATGTGTAGTGTAGCATGCGCGTCTGTGCTCGTGCAACATGGCAATCATTAGTATTTGTGCAAGTGTTCTGCAGTGTAACAACCTATTTATTTTAATACATATATAACAGAACGGTTCTACAATGACATGGCAATACCAATGAGGTGTAGTATAACATAAATTCACGTGCTTGTGCAGCATAGTACACATTGGTATTTGTGCAGTGTTCTATCAGAGTGTGCGTAACGCAGAAATGTATAATATGGATAATATAATGCAAACATGTAAAGTAATCTAAACTTAAATATTGTAATTACTTGCTATGAGTAATACCATTATCTTTAGAAATAATCGAAACGTTAAGTTTGAAATAAGAAAACTGCCCTAGATTTAAAATAGATATCCGTTTTAGAAACTGGCACGCATCCTAGTATTTTATTTAAAAGAAAAACGAATCGTAGTTTTTAAAAGAATATAGCTCACGCAAGTATTACATCCTAAAACAGAATATAACCTAACTATACGAGTCAAAGAACAAATTGGCCGTTATTCGGTATACAAATTTCATCATTTCCAATACGTATAAATCCTTGTATTATATCTCATCATATCGCTATATCTGTTTCATCTTAAGTACGACATGATCCCTTGTACAAACTCATCAAATCATATCCATGTCGTACGGATCTAACATCACGTACATGTCTCACTTTAAACCATAAATGAACTCTGTAAATATGAAGGACATATAAGATGCGATATAATATCAATACCTTGAATAACTACTATACTAACTAGAGATCATAATAATATTTATAAGGTTGCGGGGGTGCTATATGCCATCCACCCGACATCCCCTGTAGATGTAAATCTACTCACCAACTTAAAAGCACGCCGAATCCACGCTGCTACATCGCCAACACCGTCTCAGAATCCTCAAGTCGTATCAATATTCGTATTTAAATCGCATTGATGTAAATATCATATCGAAAACCAAAACAACAAGCTAAACGCCCGTAGGTTAGAATCTACAGCACACTTAACCCAAAAACGACAACATAATTCTGTCGTTGATGTATAAACGTCAACGGTTCAGCTACAATATCAAAATACGAAAACACCGTATTGTAAATATCTGAAATTTGATAAAACCATTTCTAAAACGTTCCCAGATTTTTCTGAGTACATATTTAAACAACACAAACAATGCAGAGACTTGTAAAATACCAACTCAAAGCTACAGAAGAAGAATCAACACCAAATGCCTAGGTAAGGCCGGCGTCGCCGGATTTCAAGGTTGCCTCACCGGATTTTGTGGAAAGTTTGGGGCTCAGGTTTTAAGTGTAGTCTTTTAGTTGGCTCATTATACTTTTGGTCTTGCTAGTTTTACTAATGATTATACTTATTAGTTCCAGATTCATTTACAGTGAACTAGATAACACAAAAACCTAGTTAATGATACTGCACAACTAAACATGCCATGTGATGATATCGAGAGTTACAGAACTTAAGTTAATCTGAGCTAACCCTTCCCTGGTCATGCTATATAAAAACAGAACTCATGGTACGATATATCCGTGTCGTATCTAAGGATCTTAACCCTAAAACTGATATTTGCTCCCTGATTTCCTATACTGCTAAAATAACTTAAACCAACAATACCAAATAGATTAATACATATATATAGACCTACCCTAAAAACCACAACATCCAATTCCTCTAAAAATCCGGCGAGATCGGATTTTGCATGATGGTCGCCGGCCAAAATCCGAGCACTGGGGTTCGTTTTCTTATGGTTACTTTTAGGTCTAGATTATAAGATCAAGTTACTGTTTGATCAATTTATTTATCATCTAAACTATAGCAGATCTTCACAGAGCTAAACTTTGCCTAAAATACGATATCCGATTTCTAAACAAAACATTACTAACTTAAATTACACGGTTTGAAGTTATACCTACTGAAAGACCACTAGAAAGGCTTTCTCCAAGATGCACAAGCTCAATCTATTCTAGCTTGATGGTTGTGGTAGTGACCTTAGTACTTAGTCTCATCTTTCCTTTTCTTCTCTTTGCTTTGATGAAGGATCTAAATTTGGGGAATGAGGTGTTTGGCTCAGTTTGAGATATAGTGTTGTATTTATGAGATAAGAATAGGTGTGAGAATTTATGGTAGAGAAAGGAGGAGGTGGCATGGAGGAAGGAGGATGTGTCATGAGGATGAGACATGGTGTATTCATGGAGGTGGCAAGTTATGAAGGAGGAGGTGTTAGCTTATAATTAAGGGTGAAATGAGATGTTTGTATGTAACTTAGCATAGAATGTTATATGCCAACCATGATAAGAATTATAACAATAAGTAAAACCTTCATATCATAAATCCAAATCCATATGGTATAAAAGATATGAAATGATAAATCTATCGCTTAATTATTATTAACTGAATGACAAATACAATGTCATATTAAAATAATTAAAATATCATTTTCTTGATATCACCAACTTTATTCATAATTATCAAAATAATTACATTTTTCGGATATAATTCCGATACTTAATTTCATAAGCGATATCATTTTCATAAACTTATCAATTTTATTATTTTTTATAATAGAAATATAATTTAATATTATTAAATTTTTCCAAAATGTTACAGTCTCTCTCCCTTAAAGAAATTCGGTCCCGGAATTTAAATTAAACATCTTTCGTAAAAATTTTCTTAATCCAATCAACTTATTTCGAAACAATTTTCCGGGGTCCAATTTTTAAAACATAAAATTTGCTCGATATCTCAAAACTCCAAAGTCCCATATGAGCTAAAAATGCATCACAATGCAACCGTGTGCGTGAAAACTCAAAAGATAAAATCTTTCATAACTGTAACTCTAGTGGTTGCTATGAGAATTACTCCAGTTAAGACAAAAATTTTACCAAATACGAAAACCATTGTGTATCCTAAGTACACAAAATCAATGCCATGATCACAGTGCAATATCAGTGGACACGACCAAGAGAAAATATAAAAATCAAATCTATCACATTTGCTATTAAGTGCAAAGCATGAAAACAAAATAAACCCTAATGGGTTTGCACGTAAGTCTCAAACCACACTTCACGGTGTGCACGAAAACAACAGCGCTAAGTGCAACAGGCGTTCACGAAACGATATCCACTGCATCCACTGTGCATGGAATAAAAGTATACAAAATAATACCAAGTGCATCGGGGTGCACAAAAATCAAATCCAAGTGCATCAGGGTGCATAATTTAAATCTCAAGTGCATCGGGGTGCACAAAACTAAAAATCAAGTGCATCAGAGTGCACAAAATCAAAGCGAGCAACTAGTGTGCATGAAATCAAACCAAGTATATCTAGAATATATATATAATTTCTTAACCATGTGCATCTGATGTGCACGGAAATTCACTGTAGTACATCCGGTGTAGACAACACCCCCATCGAGTGCAGTCACTTCGCACTAAAATCTCAACAAGTGCACCAGGTGTGCACAAAGCATAAGTCAAAGTGAAATTACTGTACAGAGAAATCTCATCAAGTGCACCTGGTGTGCACAAAACATAAATTTGCATCCAGGCTATCCACCACGACAAATCCGCAACATCACAGCACAACACAGAACATCAACATGAATGTCACGTTCGCAAATCCGTCTAAAAGGGCTATAGCAGTTAGACAGGATTTACCGATCAAATGACATTCACGGTCGCAGATATAATGTAAATACTGTGAACTAACATGTTTAAAATTTTCGATCGACTAAATTTCCCGAAGTGGGCCCCAAGCACAACTGTAGCACTCAAAAACATCTGGGCCCAAAAAGAATATTCCAAAAACCCCAATTTCAAATATAAAGATCACTGTAGAAAAATGGCATTGCGTTGACCCTTGACTGCGGCGGAACCGCGGCCGGAACAGGGGTTTGGCCGCGGTTCCACGTTCTTCCTGTAGCATCACAAAACCATATTTCTACAGAATTCTTAAAATCACCTGCTCAGATTTCTGCAACACTCCAAATATTTTTTTGAGCCAAAAAAAATTCGACAGAGAACTGAACAAGAAAATGCGGGTTTTCGGAAAATCCGTTCGATCGAACTTGTAAACACGTTAGAGCAAGCTAGACTAGGTTAATGGTATGGCTCTGATACCAGTGTAAGTGCATGGCGGCGCCCCGGCCGTCTAAACGAGGCCAAAATGCGGAAACGATACTTTTACAAAACTTGTAAACCGGCACCACCGCGCACTAAAATCCCGGATCGGGCCATTAACCTTCTCCTAGCTAACTAGAAGCTGGGTAGAAAGCTATACCGAGCGATCCGTGTCCTTCGGTCTTCGGCCTCCACTCCGATCTCCTCGCGGAATCTCCAGTCATCATCTCCTTGTCGAAACGGGCACCATATCGCCGGGTTCTTTTACGGGCTCCCACCTCTGGACCGAGACAACTCGGGCATGAAGTTGGCGAGCCGACGTGTCCAAGAATACTGTAGATGAAGTGTAGAATCACTTTGTCTCTATTGGGTTCGAAGTTGCCATTTGATGGAGAAGGAAAAATGAACTTTGGAGAGGTGTTAGGAATTTTGCAAGCAAGCAAATGAGATGAATGAATTTCCCTCACAAAAATGAAACCTCATCTCCTCAACCTCTCTAAGTGGCCGGCCATTCTCATGAATGGATGATGGAAAATACAAGGGAGGTGAGTGTAGGAAAAAGAGATGGTGACCATAACCCAAAAGCAAGCCTCACATCATAATCTTAATCAATCTAATCTCCATCACCACTAATGCAAACCATCATGAAGCAAAAGGAATCTAATGATGCTAGAAATGTCATAATGCCACCATTTCATAAATAACCCCTCCACAATTGCTAATTTGCAAATATGCAAATTAGCCCCTCCATCAGAAAAATCCGGCTGTGAAGGAACAAAGGAAAACTGGACGGAACGGAATGCAAACTGGCAACTTCAGAAAACTGATCCCGTAATAAATTACAGGAAAACCCCGCGACTGCATATACATGCCCGCATTTGTATTCCCACTGAATACAAATGCAAAGAGACAAAATCTACACTACACAATACTAGGATCCGGCTTAAACCAAAGCCCGCTAGTATTATCCGTCCGATCATGATCCGTGCAATACCGCACGTATCTGATCGAACCCTGCCATATCTCCATACGTCCTCTACAGCGTTTCGCCCGAAACTTGAGAAACGGTCTGTGGGGGACTCTAAAGACTCGTCAATACTTTGGTTGTGTATTTAACCACTAGCACGTCAGAGGTATTAGCCATACGTAACAGGCTACCAGGTATTGACCAAAAGGGACGTCGATGAGCGAACTCATCCTGACACCCTACTGAGCCTATCAGTGTCAATATCCGTACAGTCCGGTCCGTTCGTCTATGAGCATCGCATGGCAGGCCTAGGGGGTTGGTAAAAGTCAGACCCCTAAAAGCGGTACAAGTCGTGTCGGAGTGTAGCCCAGAACACCCTGAGATACTACTGGAATATCTACCAGTAAATCTCCTGCCTTGGCCAAGGACTTCGTGTAATGGCTCTCCTAGACACAGCGCGACCTCACCCCCAATACCGGGAAAGACGAACCCCTGCAGATCCGCTCACTGCCTCCATGTGGCTCGGGACTGTACCCAACTAAAACCTGTTTGCACGTCTCCTTTTAGCGTGGTAGGGTAGTAATAAAAGTACAGTGGGAACTCACACGAGACAAATGACGATCTCAGGTCGATGAACTAACCTGTACACATGTCACCAGGGAACTGCTATCTGACGTCTGGTATAAGACCAACTAGCATGTTCCCGGCGAGTCCTGTCCGGTGTACTCATAACCCAATGAGCACCTGTATACATCTTAGGTGAACCAACTGACACCAGTGGCTTGTGAGACCGGCCACCGCCCCTCTTTGGGGTCTCGACTGTATACACTAGTCTACTCTGGAGTATCAATGCCCTGTCTCGAAACTCCCACGACTAGGGACCTTTTAAGGATGTGCTTATAGACACCAGCTCCCACGTATATGATCGCCATCATACTGCTGGCCGTCAAGCAAGAATCCTTAGGGCTCTATCAACGCGCAATAGTGACCAGTAAGGTCACCTAAAGCAGTACACGATGATAAAGATAAACCAGATAGCATACTATCATCTTGAGTAAGACTGTCCTAACGGTATAGGTCCTCTCTCAATCATTGCAATCACGTGCCTGTGATCCAATAATTGACTCTGAGGGCACTATCTCCAACACAAGGAGACTACAAGGTGGAGCCGATCCAACCACTCCAAGGAGCAAGAAGAGAAGGAGTTAAAGACCAAGGTATAACCCTCTAACATAGTAGTTAAACTTCTAGTTAGTATGCTAGGTTTTTGTTTAGCAAAGATCCTCATTTCTAGTCCATGTTGCATTGTATTCAAAAATCGTTTTTTACCGTTTCCGCCTCCCCGTAAGAACCGGGGTGGGCAACGTGGACTTACAAACTCGGTTCAATTGACGATAATCAATGCACAACCTCAAACTGCCGTCCTTCTTCTTGACGAACAGAACAGGAGCTCCCCAAGGCGAAACACTCGGACGTACAAGTCCCCTATCAAGAAACTCTTGCAACTGATCCTTAAGCTCCGCCGGGGCCATCCGATAAGGCGGTATCAAGATAGGTCCCGTGCCGGGGATCAGATCAATGCAAACCTCAATCTCACGCTCTGGCGGAAATCCAGATAACTCATCGGGAAAAACGTCGGGAAACTCTCGCACGATAGGAACCCGGTCCAATGACTCTACTGTGGCTCCGGTATCACAAATGAAAGCTAAGAATCCCTGACATCCTCTCCTCAAAAGCCGATTAGCACAAAGATCTAAAATCAAACTGTGAGGGGCGGCACCACAGTTCCCCTGCACAACAAGAACTGACTCGCCGGGAAAACAAAACCTAACTTTCTTCTCGCGGCAGTCCATAGACGCGTAACAAGTAACTAACCAGTCCATGCCCAGGAGGACGTCGAAGTCAAACATCTCAAGAAGGATCAAGTCGATGGACAACTCTCTATCTCCAATCTGAATGGCACACGGCTGAAACATTTATCACGCAACAAACGACTCGCTAACAGGAGTGATCACAACAAGCGGCTGATCTAGCAAACACGATTCTCGGCCCAACCTCGGCACGACGTGTGTAGAAACATACGAGTGCATAGATCCCGGATCAAACAACACCTGTGCAGCAAAAGAACATACAGAAAGAATACCTGAAACCACTGCATTGGACTCCCGTGCGTCCTGATGAGTCAAAGCCTGCCCTCTACCTGCCCTCTACCTGCAACTGCTGTCCTCCACCTCTTCCACCCTGTCCTCTCTGAACAAACCCTCCGCGACCAAAACCTCCCTGTGCATATGTCTGACACGGAGCAACAACAGGTGCAAGAGGCAATGCTCTCTGAGGTGGAGAAGGTGGTAAGGTGACATGTGGAACCGCTGCCTCCCTCTGGCGTGTCACGGTACAATCCCTAACGAGGTGATGTAGACTGCCACACCCAAAACACCCATACGACGACTGCTGACCCTCCTGGGGATAAGAGCTAAACAACTGGCCTCGTCCCACGTCTGCGCTACTCCCCGTACCTGAACGAAATCTGTCACGGCATCTAAACATCTGTCTCCGGGCTAATATACTAGTACGAACCCTCTTCGGTTCTGGAACGACTGATGTCTCGGAAAGACGCTCCTCAACTAGTAGGGCTGCGTCCACTGCTGCTGCATATGTATCACAATGCTGGGCGCTGATAGCGAGGAACAACTTAGCGAGCAAGCCTTAAAAAAACCTCTTGATCCGCATCTCCTCAGTGTCTACCAAATATGGAGCATACACAGATAGCTCGGTAAACTTCATGTCGTACTTTGCCACCTTCATACCCGGAGTTTGGCGTAACGACTCGAAACTGCGCGTTTGAACATCCCTGACGCTCTGCGGAAGAAAACGGGCAAGAAACACCGTCAAGAACTCAGCCCAGGTTATAGGAGAAAGACCTGGGGCTCTGCCCCTCTCTAAAGACTCGCACCACTTCTGGGCAAGACCTTTCAGATGAAAACTCGCGAACTCTACCCATCTCGCGTCGGAGCATCTCAGCGAACGACATATCCTAGCTATCCGATCGATAAATGACTGAGGATCCTCCGCTGCATCAGTGCGGGTGAAAACCGGAGGCTTCAGCCACATGAACTCAGATAACGATACGGTGATCACTTCCGTAGCTGCAGGTAGAACTGCCAGAACAGTAAGCACCATCGCGGTCCCTGTAGCAGGTGGGACAACCTCCTGTCTCTGCGCTCTACTTGCCTCGACTAACGATCCCATCGTCTGGCGCAATTCCTGCATATCGGCCTCTAGCCTAGTGATACGATCAAGCGAAGGTGGATCAATCTGCTCCTGAACAATGGGCGTACCGCCATGTTCAGTCCTCGTCTTAGACGAGCCAACCCTGACCTCGACTCTCGCGGCCGCTCTCTGCGCCCTCGGAGTCTTCGGCGGCATTATGGCTGGAAATGAAAATAGGATTCGATAAGAATACGAAAATCGAATCATAATGATATATAAAATTACGGAAAGAATTTCAACCAACAAGTCCTAAGGTCTCTTAGGCAGAGTATCGTGTCGTAAGTATGCAGCGGAACATACACACGCTACGTCACTTTGCTTAAGCTACCTACTCAATCATACCAAGGTCATCCTACACTCCGAATGGTAAAATCTAGCGCTCTGATACCAACTTTTTCACGACCCAAAATTTGGCACGTGACCGGCACTTAAACCACGTAACGTCTACAGGCATAACGCAATTTAAGTAAGACGAAACCCAGAAATCTAAACCATCAAAAGTAGTAAGTGATGAAAACATTTGTTAAAAACATTTGGAAATCTCAAGTAAAAATCTATAAAGTTTAAATTATTTTTTTAAAAATTTCGGCAGCACCTCCTTTGTAAAAACTAGCCCCGAAACGGGTACAACATCGGATATAAATAAAGCATCCCCAAACGGAAGCAAATCACGCCCAAAAGCGGAAACAACCACCACAACATAATATACGACGTCGTAGCGAACAAATAAACAGTATAAGTGTAACATTTCAGAAAATATAAAATATTATTTTTGGAATTTAATATTAAAATAATATAGTTCGCGAAAACTACCCGATTTGCGAAATTGGGGTTTTCGTAAAATGGTATAAATATATACCAATAATTATGAAATAATTAGAGATTAAAATAATTTATTCATTTAAAAATATATTTATCGGATTTGGCATTTCTAAAAATTTATTATATACAGTTTGAATAAAACCCGATTAGTGCACTGCTAATCGCGATTAGGCCAAATCCGTGTTTGTACAGTTTTCCATGGCTAGTGCACCATGTCATGTTACATTTTGTTGCTTATTGTTGCAATTGTGTTATTTGGTTTCATTATTGTGAGAAGAAAAGAGAAAAAAGGAAAAAAGAATGAATTATTGGAGAGAGAAAGAGAGAGTGAGAATAGGAGTGAGAGTAAGGGTGAGAATAAAAGGAAGAGAGAGAGAGGGGGCAGCCATATCTTTTCATCCCCATTATTGTTCATCTCCTCCTTCATCCCCAAGCTTCCCTCCACCTTCACCCTAAGAAATAATCTCAAAATTTTCATCCAAACACTATACTCCCTAGATTAAAGATGATCCCCTCTTCACCTTCTGCACTTTGGACCCATCAATGTTGGATTTTGAGGACTTTGGAGAGCTAGGGTTTTGCTTGGCTACATCCATGAGGTATAATTCATTTCCTTTAGTTTAGTTTCAAGTTTCCTTGCATTCTAGTGTAGTTTGGAGTTAAAGAAGTTTGGATTGTGATCTTTGATTTTCCCAAGTTGCTGTTGAGGGACAAGTAGAGGTGTAGTGGGTGTTTTTAAGGCCTTAGGGATTGATTCCAAGACCTGGGTATGAGAGTAGAACCCGATATACGAATTTAGGAATCGTTCCGGATCGGTTTTGTGACATTTAGCGTGCCTACAGGGAATCTAGGATGACCCGGTGAGCTTATGAGAGAAGCAAACAATACCAGAGGCCTAGATGGGCCAATTGGAGACCACCCTACGAAGACGAACCCCAACGGATCACCAATGGCCGAGCTTGCCGGAATTTAAGGTATTGTGGCCGGCCACTTGGTAGGTTCTGGTGCTGGAATTGGTTCAGTATCTCACACACTCCATATACTACCCCATAGTACTGTTTGTTTATCCCCATTTTACCTGAGAAAGAATCTGGGAACATGTTGGGTTGTTTTTGGTTATGTTTTTCGTATTTTAAAATGCTTGGTTTTGGTATTTGGTATTTTAATTGGTTGTTGGGCATTGTACGTCAACAACAAGGGTCGTTTGATCGTTTTTGCACGCGTAGGCTATTGGTTCAAACTTATGAGCGCACCGTGTGCCGTCTTGGTTTTCCGGATTCGATTTTAATAGAGATTGCGATTGTATATTATTGTAGGTACCTTCGCGTGGATTCCGAGGCGACAGAGCATGGCGTCATCGACTTCAGAAAGCAAGGATCAAGGTGAGTAGATCTATATCTACGGGGTATGTCGGGTGGATGGTGTATAGCACCCCCGCAAGTTTTTGATGGAAACCGATTCATAGAATATTGTTAAGGAAACCTAGATTAGAAAACTATGGATAGGTTTAGAAAGATAGTTAGAGATGATATGAATGATTGAATATGTATATTGAGAGATGAGATGAAAGCTTTAGGGATATGAAAAAGTGAATATGAATCACGACTTATAGATATATAGTTGCACTAGAATAAGTATGAGTTTTAGAGTAACATGACATTTGATGTATAGGATAGAATGTATATATAAAATTGACTTGATGTGGGATAATGCGAGGAAAAGAATTTACGATTTGACATGATGACTTGATGATATGTCGGTATATGGATGCGAGTCGATCAAGATGATTGATACCTTGCCGGTCCCCTGATATGAGTTTGTTATGGATGTGACCTGGGACATAGGTATATAGATATATATAGAATGTCGTGAATCATGAGTGATATGCCATACAAGACGTTAGGTCTGTACCCCTTATTGTTATATAGGATGATAGGATCCCCGATGGTTTAATGCCGTCGTACGATGGTTTACCGTACGTAACGAGTTTTATGATGACAGATCCATACCTTTGACTAGAGGATGTCGTACGATGGATTATACCGTACGGGATGTTGTGAGCCTGGATGCCGATTGATAGATTCACCGACTCGGTCATGTTAGATACGTATACCTGTCAGCATTCGCATACTATTTACTTTATGCTACGTTCATGTCACTCTCTTTGCATTTCATATATCCGTGCTAGTACACCTACACCATTATCGATGATGCGTATGTTACACTTACACAGATTGGCCGGCTCACATACTTCATCATCGATAATTGCTATGTCACTACACAGTAGAATTGTTGCATCATGATATGACTCTTTGCATAATTTACTTGCTATAGTTACATATGCACTTTTATACGATATTGCATTTGACTTTGGAGAATTTGGGAACCGCAGGATATGTTTTAAAAATGGATTCATTTAAAGGAGCGGTTTTCCCTCGATATGTGCATATTACTGTTCCATGTTGCATGATATACGGATATGCTTACATTTCTGTTATATGTCGCATACATCATGCTTTATGATTATAAGCATTGAGATATGCTGTTTTCATGAGATTTCTGGATTTGAGAACAGTGGTTATTTCAAAAGAAAGTATGTACTGTTATAAAAATCCGGTTTCTCTTGATATGATATTTCAGGACGTCCACCATGTGTTTTCTCGGTTCTGAGATTGGCATGTGTAACCCGATTCGAGGAGTGATAGGCACCGTCTGCGGGTACATGGTGGACTCGGTATGGTAACCCGGGGCAAGAAGACTCGTATAGATAGACGGTGAGCCCAGCGAAGGGACTACTACCTACCGGTGATAGTATTTAGACCTGGCGGTTATCCGGAGGATACCGACCGGAGTTATGAGATGGATATGAGGACCGACCAGATTATGCGGCGCCTGAGGGCCGATCTGAGGATGCGGCGGCTGAGATATATGAGGATTTACGTTTCGATGCTGGACACGGGTTTCATGATGTTTCGAGTGTCGATGCTGGACACTCAGGTTCCATGATTTTGATGTGTCGCGAAGGACACACATTGATTTATATCCTCATACTTTCATGCATATGCTTTTATGATATTTACATGCATGATGTTGTTGTGTCATTGGTTGACACGTGGACGAGATCTACATGCATACATACATTGATTATATGGTGGACGAGATCCACATGCATTCATACATTGATTATGGTTGGATGATATCCACATACATATAGACATTGAGTAAATTTTGGCACATATGCAGATACAGTCACCCTAGATATCATAATATTACCTTTATGATATAGTTGACCTAGGAAATCGTTATTTTATTCGATTTCTACCTGATGATGTTTTTCTACTCACGAGTTGGCAACTCACCCCGTTGTGCCATAGTTCTTGCAGGTTGACCACATGGATCAGTAGCGGTGTTGCTGGCATACAGCTGCATATGGGTGTTTTGCTTTGGTAGGTGGTACATATTGGATCGTACCCCTCTTGTATTTATTATTTATATTGTTTCTAGTCAACTCCATCAATCAAACTAGTATTTGTATAAGTAATGAGACTTAGTGAGACTTGTGGTTGCGAGACTTAGAGCGAGGGGTATTCCGCTACTTGTGGTTTTGATGTCTTGCTTATTTCTTTATCTTTGTGGTGAACTTCGCCGTTGGGCGTCGTATACTTATATTTATGCTTTGCGTGGTTGTGGATCCACTGGTTGGCGAAGAGCTAGCTCCCGCTTGGGGATGCCTTTATATTATCATGTATTGTGGTTTTGGATCAAAAAATACAAAGGACTTGCTACCCAAATTTTTAAAAGTCGAAACATGTTTTCAACTAGTAACACCAACTTGCATTTTTATATTCTATTGTTTATGTATTTAGGAATACTTTGATTTCATCATACCTTATTTTCGAAACTTCACCTCTTTTATTTTCTTTAAAAGGTTTAGATTTCTGGGTTTCGGCTTACTTGAATTACGTTACGCCTTTAGACGTGGCGTGATTTAAGTGCCGGTCACGAGCTAATATTTCGGGTCGTGACAAAGTTGGTATCAGAGCGCTAGGTTTAACCTTGGTTCGAGTATATGTTTGACTATGCAGAGTCTAGGGCGTATGTATATTTCGGAACCTAGGCTTAACCTTACGGAACTTAGACTTGAACGGGAGGGTATTAGACCCGAACTTTTGTTTCATAGGCTGACCCTGATTGATGGAGTAGGTAGCTTGGGTAAAGTGATGTACCGTTCATATGTTCAGCGGCATATTTACGATACGATACTCCACTTAAGAAACCTTAGGATTTACATATTTCGATATCTGTGATTCTTTTCGTACCCATGATTATACATCCATTGGAGATCCTCGATTCTATTCGTTTCCATGATCATACTCTCATTGATGATGTTTCTTCTTACGATCATGTATCCATCCTGGATCTGTTGGTTCCTTTCATTCCGTTGCTCTATTTTCATCGATACACGCTTGAGGTTCCTGTCACCATGGTTTGAACACAGATTGAGCTGCTGCTAGTGTTGCGGTCAGGGCGAGCTCGTCATAGACGAGGACTGACCATTGTGTTTTCTAGTGACATAGGAACGTCTCGATGTAGTGTTTGTGTTGTGACCTCTTGTTGAGGCGAGTGTTTGGTTTTACACCGGATGATCGGGCTATTGTTAGAGCTGCCAGTTGTGAGAGGACTGTTGGTGTACAACCTACCTCAGAGATTGTGATGTCGCCTACCGTGTGGACAGATGACCCAGTTGTTGCTGAGATTGATGTGATATCGCTTCCAGAGCTTACGAGCTGAGATCGCTGGAGCTTCTAGGAAGAGATGCGATAGATGATATCTAGTCTATCCCGAGTTGAGAGACGAAGGCGATTTGTCAGATTGATGCGCCGACGCAGGCCCAGTTGAGTTGAAGATTTCCAGTGTGGAGAGTCTTACTCAGATCTAGAGTAGACCGATCCAGAGATGACCGTTGATGTATCGTCTTTCCTAGAGGATTGAGGCATTGTTTAGCATGCAGATGAAGGGTATTCACGTGTGGTCTAGGCGAAGTTAAAAAGTTCGAACGAATGTCAGAAACCCATTTTTCCAAGTTTAAAGTACTCGTAGGAACATGCAAGTAATTCTGTGGACCCTCTAGAAGAATGAAACCCTAACTCGGCATGATGACCATGGAACCGCTTTTGAACCTTAGGGTTTGCGGCAGTTTAGCGGTGCCATCAGTGAGGCTTGAGCTTGCCCTTCTATGGCTGGTCTAGAGGTACTGTAGTATATACTAGATATTATTAAATTGTGCTCAGGTGTTGAGCTTTCGGGAAATTATGGGACTTTGATGACTCGATCGAAAAGTTTAACGTCGTCCGGATACCATGTGATAGGAGACCAGCAAGCTGACCAGCTTCAAATAGAGGACCTCACCCAGATGCGTTGTGAGTTGATCAGGAACGGACGAGTATAAGAGTATTCCTCCGATGGTTGGGACGAGTTCCCGTAGACGTGTTTGGTTAGATATCTTCTACAGAGTGATGAAGATACCGAGTTCATGATTTCAAGTCCGTGTGAGAGACTCCGGATTGACCGTAGCCGAGAACATTTGCAGTACGCAGATAGCATGACGTGATGTCGAAGCGGACGATGATAAAGACGAGTGGAACATGGGGTTTGTGCGAGATGATGACGAGCTGTGGTTACTCCCCGCGAGACTGATATGTATACAGAGGCATGAGATAGGACCAGTTCCCGAGGAAATGCTATGTTGAGAATGCAGATTTGCAGAAAACGAGAAAAGATTATGTAAGAGTACCAGCCTCCGTATAGTTCGGCATAGGCAAGATCGGAAGAGACTCTGAGCAGGTTCCCTCCAGGATACTACTGCGATAAGATTTTCACCCAGGATCAGATGTGTGTCGTGTATTCAGAGGACCAGAGGCCAATGCCAGTGACGTGCTGCTTTATGAGTGGTCATACTAATTGGCCAAGAGATGACCAGAGAAGTGCCAGAGCAAAATTGTTTCCGTTAGCACACCAGACTGAACCGATGAGCCGATGGATTGTGAGATTGGTAATCCACAGAGAAATAAGGACCCAGAGACAGAGGACACCAGACCGTGAGCAGGAGGAAAGCGTATGTTCTTGCTCTGCCAGTTTTATGCGCACCGACATTTTTCGACATTGTAGGAGGTGTACCTCGATACCATTTGTTGCGATTTGCGTTTGTGATCCGATTATCATGCTTATATCACTTGGATTTGAGTTTTGATGATGAGTTTCATGATATTGATTTCGTGCACCATGGCTGCACCTACTAGGTATTTATATTTTGTGCATAGTTATCGCACTTGATATACGATTTGCACACTGTTGTGTTGGTTTATGATTTGTGCATATCTATTGCACTTGATCTTGATTTTGTGTCTTGGCTGCACATGTTTATGATTTCACGGATTTCATACAGTCGATTTGATTGTGTACGTATGGTACGCACTCGATTTGATTTTACACTCGGTATAGCTTATGTGTGCTTGCAGTGCATTGATAGGTGTTTTGTGCATGCAGTTGCACACGTTTATGATTTTATACAGCTTGGTACACTCGGTGTTGTTGTTCAAGCATTTGAGTTATTGATTGGTGTTTTGTGCATTTGATGCACCAGATTGGTATTTTGTGCACTTGATGCACTAGATTTGTATTTATGCATTTATGCACTGTATTTGTATTTCGTGCACTAGATGCACTGGATTTGGATTTCATGCATTTGGGATGCACTTGATTTAGATTTCATTCGTGCATGACGGATTCACTTGATTGGATTTTCGCGCATGTTGGGTGCACTATATGAGATGCGATTTTGTGCATACCGGATGCACTCGATTGAGATTTTCATGCCCAAAAGATGCACCAGATATTGTTGTCGTGCACACCAGTTGCACTGGACAGATGCTTTCGTGCACACCCGTTGCACTTAGTTTTACTTTGTGCATATTGTGGCACCTGTGTATGGATTTGATTTCCGTGCGCACCAGACGCGCGTGATTGTTGTCGTGCACACCAGTTGCACCGGACAGATGCTTTTGAGTACTTTGTTTTCGTGTTGGGCACTATATTGTGTAGTAGCCAAACAGGACTGATCTGAGGACAGTACCTGAGTACTTGCATGCATTAAAAAGTTTAACCAGAGGTTTTCAAAAAGGAGCTATAGTCTCGCCATTTCCTACGTGTCCGCGAGCGACACGAACATTAACAAAACAAAACCTTGGGGATGTGTTAAAAACGGCGGAACGTACAATTTAAGTAAAAACATATATAAGTATATTTACTACTTTAGAATGAGAGTCCGTCCCTTGTGCCGTATGTTACGCATCGTACGGCAATTCAGAAAAGATTTTGCATGTGTTTTATTCAGTTTTTGGAGTTTTTTGTTCAAGGATGCATACTATATACATATTATAGTATTTGGCTAGTGTATATTGGATTTCAGTATTGGATTTCGAGATCTGTATCTCCATTGTAACTCCGATGATATGCGTGCAAATCCAATGATTTGCATGACGCTTGATGGAGTTCGATTTTGAGTTTTATACTCGTTTTCATGCGCACGCGATGCGCTGTAGTATTTCTATATCTTTCGTGATTACGGAGCCCCTTTGATTTGAGCTGATTATTGAAATGTTTTAGATTTTGGGGGTTTAAATTTAAATTCGGGGACTGAATTTCTTTAAGGGGGGAAGATTGTAACATTTCAGAAAATATAAAATATTATTTTTCGAATTTAATATTAAAATAATATATTTCGCGAACCCGATTTGCGAAATTGGGGTTTTCGTAAAATGGTATAAATATATATCAATAATTGTGAAATAATTGGAGATTAAAATGATTTATTCATTTAAAAATATATTTATCGGATTTGGCATTTCTAAAAATTTATTATATGCAGTTTCGATAAAACCCGATTAGTGCACCGCTAATCGCGATTAGGCCAAATCCGTGTTTCTACAGTTTTCCATGGCTAGTGCACCATGTCATGTTACATTTTGTTACTTATTGTTGCAATTTTGTTATTTGGTTTCATTATATTGAGAAGAAAAGAGAAAAAAAAGGGAAAAGAATGAATTATGGAAGAGAGAAAGAGAGAGTGAGAATAGGAGTGAGGGTGAGGGTGAGAATAAGGAGAAGAAAGAGAGAGAGGGATGCCATATCTTTTCCTCCCCATTATTTTTCATCTCCTCCTTCATCCCCAAGCTTCCCTCCACCTTCACCCCAAGAAATCATCACAAAATCTTCATCCAAACACTATACTCCTTTCAATAAAGATGATCCCCTCTTCACCCTCTACACTTTGGACCCATCAATGTTGGATTTTGACTTTAGGGAGCTAGGGTTTTGCTTGGCTACATCCATGAGGTATAATTCATTTTCTTTAGTTTAGTTTCTAGTTTCCGTGCATTCTAGTATAGTTTGGAGTTAAACAAGTGTGGATTGTGATCTTGGATTTTCCCACGTTGCTGTTGAGGGACAAGTAGAGGTGTAGTGGGTGTTTTTTAAGGCCTTAGGGATTGATTCCAAGAACTTGGTATGAGATAGAACCCGATATACGAACTTAAGAAATGTTCCGTATCGGTTTTATGACATTTAGCGTGCCTACAGAGAATCTGGGATGACCCGGTCAGTTTCTGAGAGAAGCAAACAATATCAGAGGCCTAGATGGGCCAATAGGAGACCATCCTATGAAGACGAACCCCAACGGAGCACCAATGGCTGAGCTTGCCGGAATTTAGGGTATTGTGGCCGGCCACTTGGTGGGTTCTGGTGCTGGAATTGGTCCAGTATCTCACGCACTCCATATACTACCCTATAGTACTGTTTGTTTATCCCCATTTTACCTAAGAAAGAATCTGGGAGCACGTTGGGTTGTTTTTGGTTATGTTTTCCATATTTTGAAATTCTTGGTTTTGGTATTTGGTATTGTAATTGGTTGTTGGGCGTTGTACGTTAACAACAAGGTTCGTTTGATCGTTTTTGCATACGTAGGCTATAGGTTGAAACCTATGAGCGCACCATGTGCCGTCTCGGTTTCCCGGATTCGATTTTAATAGCGATTGCGATTGTATATTATTGTAGATACCTTCGCGTGGATTCCGAGGCGACGGAGCATGGCGTCGTCGACTTCGGCAAGCAAGGATCAAGGTGAGTAGATATATATCTATGGGGGAAGTCGGGTGGATGGCGTATAGCACCCCCGTAAGTTTTTGATGAAAACCGATTCATAGAATATGGTTAAGGAAACCTAGATTAGAAAACTATGGATAGGGTTAGAAATATAGTTAGAGATGATATGAATGATGGAATATGTATATTGAGAGATGAGATGAATGCTTTAGGGATTTGAAAAAGTTAATGTGAATCACGACTTATAGATATATAGTTGCACTAGAATAAGTTTGAGTTTTAGAGTAACATAACATTTGATGTATATGGTAGAATCTACATATAAAATTGACTTGATGTGGAATAATGAGAGGAAAAGAATTTATGATGTGACATGATGACTTGATGATATTTCGGTATACGGATGCAAGTCGATCGAGATGATTGATACCTTGCCGGTCCCCTGATATGAGTTTGTTATGGATATGACCTGGGACATAGGTATATAGATATATATAGAATGTCGTGAATCAAGAGTGATATGCCGTACGAGATGTTAGGTCCGTACCCTTCATTGTCAAAGAGGATGATAGGAACCCCGATGGTTTAATGCCGCCGTACGATAGTTTACCGTACGTGGCGAGTTTTTTGATGACAGATCCATACCCTTGACTAGAGGATGTCGTACGATGGATTATACCGTATGGGATGTTGTGAGGCTAGATGCCGATTAATAGATTCACCGACTCGGTCATGTTAGATACGTATACATGTCAGCATTCGCATAAGATTTACTTTATGCTATGTTCATGTCACTCTCATTACATTTCATATATCCCTGCTAGAACACTTACACCATTGTCGATGATGCGTATGTTACACTTACACAGATTGGCCGGCTCACACACTTCATCATCGATAACTGCCATGTCACTACACAGTAGAATTGATGCATCATGATATAACTCCTTGCATAATTTACTTTCTATAGTTACATATGAACCTTTATACGATGTTGCATTTGACTTTGGAGAATTTGGGAACTACAGGTATGTTTTAAAACTGGATTCATTTAAAGGAGCGGTTTTCCCTCGATATGTGAAAATTACTGTTCCATGTTGCATGATATACGGATATGCTTACATTTCTGTTATATGTCGCATACATCATGCTTTATGACTATACGCATTGAGATATGTTGTTTTCATGAGATTTCTGGATTTGAGAACCGTGGTTATTTCAAAAGAAAGTATATACTGTTTTAAAAACCCGGTTTCTCTTGATATGATATTTCTGTGCGTCCACCATGTGTTTTCTCGGTTCTGAGATTGGCATGTGTAACCCGATTCGAAGAGCGGTAGGCACCGTCTGCGGGTACATAGTGGACACGGTATTGTACCCCGGGGCAAGAAGACACGTATAAATAGACGGTGAACCCAGTGAAGGGACTACTACCTACCGGTAATAGTATTTAGACCTGGCGAATATCCGGAGGATACCGACCGGAGTCATGAGATGGATATGAGGGCCGACAAGATTATGCGGCACCTGAGGGCCGATCTGAGGATGCGGCGCCTGAGATATATGAGGATTTACGTATCTATGCTGGACACGGGTTTCATGATGTTTCGAGTGTCGATGCTGGACACTCAGGTTCCATGATTTTGATGTGTCGCGAGGGACACACGTTGATTTATATCCTCATACTTTCATGCGTATGCTTTTATGATATTTACATGCAAGATGTTGTTGTGTCATTGGTTGACACGTGGACGAGATCTACATGCATACATACATTGATTATATGGTGGACGAGATCCACATGCATTCATACATTGATTATGGTTGGATGATATCCACATACATATAGACATTGAGTATATTTTGGCACATATGCAGACACGGTCACCCTAGATATCATAGTATTACCTTTATGATATAGTTGACCTAGGAAATTGTTATTTTATTCGATTTTTACCTGATGATCTTTTTCTACTCACGAGTTGGCAACTCACCCCCGTTGTGCCACAGTTCTTGCAGGTTGACCGCATGGATCAGTAGCGGTGTTGCTGGCACACAGCTGCATACGGGTGTTTTTCTTTGGTAGGTGGTACATATTGGATCGTACCCCTCTTGTATTTATTATTCATATTATATCTAGTCAACTCCATCAATCAAACTAGTATTTGTATAAGTAATGAGACTTAGTGAGACTTGTGGTTGCGAGACTTAGAGCGAGGGGTATTCCGGTACTTGTGGTTTTGATGTCTTGCTTATTTCTTTATCTTTGTTGTCAACTTCGCCGTTGGGCGTCGTATACTTATATTTATGCTTTGCGAGGTTGTAGATCCGCCGGTTGGCGAAGAGCTAGTTCCCGCTTGGGGATGCCTTTACATTATCATGTATTGTGGTTTTGGATCAAAAAATACAAAGGAGGTGCTGCCTAAATTTTTAACAGTCGAAACATGTTTTCAACTTGTAACACCCATTTGCATTTTTATATTCCATTGTTTATGTATTTAGGAAAACTTTGATTTCATCATACCTTATTTTCGAAACTTCAACTCTTTTATTTTCTTAAAAAGGTTTAGATTTCTGGGTTTCGGCTTACTTGAATTACGTTACGCCTTTAGACGTGGCGTGATTTAAGTGCCGGTCACGAGCTAATATTTCAGGTCGTGATAATAAGTGAAAAAACAGCATAAAAGGTAAAAATGCAAAAAAAAACCCGTCTCACTCGATCTTGACACCCAGAGTCACAAAATATATACAATATCGTCATCACAACTTGTCTTTAATTCAATAGATGAAATGGTAGATGGAGAGTACTAGATACAATAATAGATATACAATGAATGTAAAGTCAGATAACCGCAACCCACCTACAACAAAACGGCTCACAGCCATCCTCGGCGATATCCGCTGCAAAAAGATACAATAGATAGCCCCTGCCGCGACTACTCTGAGGGTCAACCTGCAAAACATTGTGGCATAACGGGGGTGAGTTGCCAACTCGTGAATAGTAAGTAACATCATACAGGTAATCGCAGGTATGCACGTACTGCGATACCCTATCACATGTAATCTGACAGTATCAATATGGTAATCTGGGTATGCAACAATCATGAAAGGTACTCTATCAGGTAATACAAATACATGATGCAATGCATATAAATAAATGCTGAGTATGGGATAAAACATATCATCATCACGAATCATCATCGTGGAAAAACCCGGTGTCCATCAAATACACCCCAAATCCCAATACCTCAGGCACCGTCACTCTGATCGGCCCTCATATCTGTAAATCTCATGGAACCTGAGTGCCCAACATCGGCACTCGAAAAAATCATTAAATACTCGTGTCTAACATCGACACGTAAATACTCATCTTTCAAGCGCCGCATACCAGATCGGCCCTCAATATATCTCATGTCTTAACCCCCAAACGGTACCCTTCGGATATCCGTCGGGCTTTATACTATCACCGGTAGGTCATACTCTCTCTGCCAGGCTCATCGTCTACACCATGAAAATCATCTCTCGCCCCGGGGAACCATACCGGGTCCACCTTGTACCCGCAGACGGCGCCTCCCGCTCCTCGAATCGGGTTTCTAACACAAGTCTCAAAACCAAGAAAACTCATGGTGGACGCACTGAAATATCATATCAAGAGAAACCGGGTTTTCAAAACAATGCATACTTTCTTGAAATAATACCACGGTTCTCAAATCCATAAATCACATGAAATCCGTATCTCAATGCGTAAATCCATGAAATATGATATATGCAACATAAAACCGTAATATGAGCATATCAAGGGTAAACCACTCTTTTAACTGAATCACGTTTTTAAATATATCATGCGGTTCCCAATTTATCCAAAATCAAATCCAACATTATCTAAAGGTGTACATGTAGCTATAGCAAACATGGGTGTATACATGTAAGTATGTATGCACGATGTATCTCATATGCGCAATAGAACAATAATCCATGTCTCAACATCAATAAAAAAATAAATACGGCATATGTGTACAGCTTGTGCGTGTCATGGAAATTACTGACGGTGTGTGTGTAGCATACAATTAGTGCTCGTGCAACATGAACTGTCAGTAATGGTGCAGTGTCCACTAGGTACCAAGTCAAGGCACAATAAGTAATGGTATGTAATGATGCTCATGCACAATTAACATATAAGAATATAAACATGCGGCTATAATATCGTATCAAGCCCTGACGCATAACGTTATAAGGGCGATTTTCCCATAGATGTTAAATCTACTCACCGATGATCTCGAGCTAGGTATATCCAACCACTTGCTTCCCTTTCTTCGCAGCGTCCGAAATCCCCGCCTGCGATACTATTAACACAGAACATAGCAAGTGCAAATCAAAAATTGACCAATAATACGTACAATTACATTCAAATCGACGCGCCGATTCCAACACCCTCTAAAGTATTCGTTTAGCTGCTAACGTGTGTGGCGACACTACTAAAATAAACTCACGCGCAGAAATCACGTGAAGCACAGAAACTGAGTCGGACACCGTATCGCGCGTCGTCGAAATACTAAAAACCAGCTAATCTATCCCAGATTTTACCCACTGTAAAAACATAAAAATCTAGCAGTACCAAACACTCTAAATCCACTGCAGACAACTACCCACAAACACTCAACTTCCCAGGCCACCGTACGGCTGAGCTCATCGGACCCACCCTCAATGTCGCCGGCCAAAACCGCTCAGGTTGGGCTCGTGTTACTGGAGCAACTAGTACAACACATCTACACTGCTAGTTTTCACAGAAAAGAAACGGGGTCACAGCAGATCACATATATCCTAAAACGACACTAAAACTACGATATTTTGCACAAACTAATCTTTTAGTATTCTAAACGACCACTACTAAGCAACACTACAAAATAACTTCCTAATTAACAGTTTAGAGGTTATACCTATCCACATTTGCTCAAAATCCTTGCTTTCCATGCTTCAAGTGATCTCTAGTGGCTTTGGATCAAGTTTAATGAAGGGTGTAGTGAGTTTTGTGAAGGGTTGTGAGGATTCGTGAGGGTTTTGGGTTAGGGTTTCAGTTGAGGGATGAGGGAGTGAGTGAGGTGAAGAAAACAAATGAGAGTGAGAGTGAGGGAATGAGGGTGTATGTGTGAGGGTGAGGGGTGTAGGAATGAGGGGTGAGGTTAGCATAAGCCATGCCTCCCTTTCCTCTCTCCTCATTAAATGCATGGCATGCTTGCCATGCCTCATCATGCCCTCTCTCTCTCTCTCTTCCTCTCTCTCAAGTCAACCTAATATAAAACCCTTTTTAATTTAAACTAAATGGTTTAATTAAATACATAAAACTTAATTAAAATAGGGTTAAGGTGCCATGGCTATTTAAGCATGGTTAACCCCCCAATTAACCTTAGGTTAACATGCACATGTGTCTGCAAGCCTGAAATAAATATTAATAAAATATTCATTAATTTTTATAAAATATTTGAAAACTATTTTGGTAAAATTTTTACTAAAACCCGCATTTTCGTTTAATTAACACTAATCACAAATCTAAGGTGTTACATCTTCGCCAATCGGCGGAATCACAACCACGCAAGTCACAATATAAGTATACGATATCCAACGGTGAAGATCAACACAAAGGATAATGAATAAAGCAAGACAAGGAAGATGAGTGAGTGATTGCCGAGTCGGCAAGTACGAACGTCACAGCTGCCCTTGTCCGGTGGGCCTGGGGAAGTCCAATAACTGGACTTCCTAGCCCACCCACCAAGCGAACATATAACCCATCGCTCTAAGTCTCGCAACTACAAGTCTTTCTAACTCTTAAAAAATATACAAATACTAGTTTCTGATTGATAGAGTTAAGTAGATACAACAGAAATAATATACAATAGTGGCACGATCCATTGTACCACCTACTAAAGCAAACCACCCGAAAGTAAGCTGTGTGCCGGTGATGCCGCTACCGATCCATGCGGTCAACCTGCAAGAACTGTTGCACAACGGGGGTGAGTTGCCAACTCATGATTAGAAAACATCATCAGGTAGAAATCGAATAAGACAACGATTCTTAGGTCAACTTTATCATAAAGGTAATACTATGATCTCTAGGGTGGCCGTATCTGCATATGTGCCAACAATATACTCAATGCCTATATGCATGTGGATATCATCCAACCATATAATCAAGGCCTGTATGCATGTGGATCTCATCCACGTGTCAATCAATGACACAACAACATCATGCATGTAAATATCATGAAAGCATATGCATGTAAATATGAGGATATCAACCAACGTGTGTCCATCAAAGACACATTAAAATCATGGAACCTGAGTGTCCAACATCGACACTCGAAACATCATGAAACCCGTGTCCAGCATCGACACGTAAATCCTCATATCTCGGGCACCATCAGTCCGGATCGGCCGACGGGCTCCGTCAGTCCGAATCGGCCTATATCATCTCACGACTCCGGTCGGTATCCTCCAGATAACCGCCGAGCCCAAATAATATCACTGGTAGGTAGTAATCCCTCTGCCAGGCTCATCGTCTACTGCACAACATCCCTTTCTTGCCCCGAGGTACCATACCGGGTCCACCATGTACCCACAAACGGCCTCATCCAGCTCCTCGAATCGGATTTTACATATCAATCTCAGAACCGAGAAAACATATGGTGGACGTATCAAAATATCATATCAAGAGAAACCGGGTTTTAAAACAATACATACTTTCTTTTCAAATAACCACGGTTCTCAAATCCAGAAATCTCATGAAACAGCATCTCAATGCATATAATCTTAAAGCATGATGTATGCAAACCTATAACGGAAATGTGAGCATATCAGGTATATCATGCGACATGGTATGGTGATGTGAACAAATCAAGTATATCATGCAACATAGCATAATGATGTGAGCATAGCAATATATTATAGCATGATGTATCAATTCTACTGTGTATGTGACATAGCAATTATCGATGATGAAGTGTGTGAGCCGGCCAATCTGTGTAAGTGTAATATACGCATCATTGATAATGGTGTAGGTTTACTAGCATAGGTATATGTAATGCAATGAGAATGACATGAACGTAGCATAATGTACATCGTATGCGAAATGCTATCAGGTATACATATCTACGGTATATCCGAGTTGGTGAATCTATCAATCGGCATCTAGCCTTACACATCACGTACGGTACAATACATCGTACGACATCATATAGTCAAGGGTATGGATCAATCATCAGATGAAGCTCATCACGTACGGTAACTCATCGTACGACGGCATTGAACAATTAGGGATTCTATCAACCTATATGACAATGAGGGTACGGATCTAAAGTCTCGTACAACATATCACTCATTATCCACATGATCACACACACACATATATATATATACCTATATCTCGGGTCACATCCATATCAATCTGATATCAGGGGACCAACAGAGGTATCGATTATCTCATAACGACTCGCATCTGTATAACAACATATCAACCAACTCATCATATCTCATCGTATACTCTTTTCATCACGTCAATATCTCACATTAAATCATCTTATAAATCTTATGTTTATTCTCTTATAACTACATATCTATATATCGTGATTCACATTCACTTTTCATATCCTTATATATCAATTCGAGACATCATTTCTATCATATCATGTGAAAGGGCCATATCCCTATAGCTTTCATCTCATATCTCGATAACTATATTCAATCATTCATATCATCACTAACTATCTTTTTAACCATATCCATAGTTTTCTAATATAGGTTTCCTTAACCATATTCTATATATATCGGTTTCCATCAACAATTTGCGGGGGTGCTATACGCCATCCACCCGACTTCCTCCGTAGATATAGATCTACTCACCTACGAAACTCCTTGTTCAGCCGTAGTCGATGTGCTTCGTCGGCTCGGAATCCACGCGAGGTACCTACAAATCATCACATATCGCAATACCATTACAATCAAGTCCAGAAAAACAATACGGCACACGGTGCGCTCATAGGTTAGAACCTATAGCCTACGCATGCAAAAACAACCAAACAACCCTCGTCGTCGACGTACAAACATCCAACGACCAAAAACAATATCAAGTATCAAAACCAATAATCCCAATATCGGAAAATATAACCAAAAACACCTCAATATGCTCCCAGATTTCATTTCAGGTCAAAAGGGACAAAACTAGTATGTACAGGGAGTTGTATATGGAGTATGTGAGCTACTGAACCAACCTAAACACCAAATACCAAAATTTGGCCGGCCACACTTCTCTGAAATCCATCCAGCTCGGCCTGGGGTGCTCCGTTGGGGTTCGTCTTCTTAGGGTGGTTTCCTATTGGTCTAACTAGGTCTCTGGAGTTGCTAGATTTTCTCAGAAACTTCCCAGGTTGCTCCAGATTCCCTGTAGGCCAACACAACTTCACAAAACCAATACGGGGTGATTTCCAAGTTCGTATTTGGGTTCCAATCTCTGTTCTTTGGCCATAAATATCCACACCAAGGTCTTACAACAGCCACTACACATCACCACAACACAACTCAAACCCTAACCTCAACTTGGAATTTCCAAATATCGCATAGCCTAACCAAATCAACTTCTAACTAAACTAGGATAAAAAGAAACTTAAAACTAAAATAAATGAAAGGAGATATATCTCATTTGGCAACTCAAGAATTTTCTTGAGTTGCTCAAAGTCTTCAAAATCCAACTTTGATTGGTCTAATGTGTTGAGGATGAGGTGGGGATCAACTTTAATGAAGGGAGTATAGGGTTTTGATGAAAATTTTGAGATGGGTCATGAGGGTAGAAGTGGGAGAGCTTGAAGATGAAGGAGTGGAAGGAAAATGATGGGGGAAATGAATGATGGCAGCCCTCTCCCTCTCTCTCTCTCTCTCTCTCTCACTTTCATTCTCTCTCATGGCATGCTCCCATGCCATGATGTGGTCCCCCCTCTCTCTCTCCTCAATAATTCATTCTCTTTTCTCACCATAAAACACATAATACCAATAAAACAACACAAATGAAACAACATGCCACAAAATACAACATGTCATGGTGCATTAGCCATGGTTAAATATAGAAACACGGATTTGGCTTAATCGCGATTAATAGTGCACTAATAAATTTTTATTTAAACTTGCGTATAATTAATTATAAAATTTCCAAATACAATAAATATATATTTAAATTAATAAATCATTTTAATCTCCAATTATTTCACAATTATTAGTATATTTTTATACCATTTTAGAAAACTCCAAATTCGCAAATCGGGTAGTTTTCGCGAAATATATTATTTTAATATTAAATTCCAAAAATAATATTTTATATTTTCTGAAATGTTACAATGTTGCTCTATGCTCGATTGGCTATAATAGAAAGTTCCTGGCCGTGGCTGATGAGATTTACTGATAAGTGTTATCAGTAATTTCTCGATCTGTTATAGGCCATATACCGGCATGACTTATTGAGTTATTGTGGTCGACGATACCATCCCTAGACTCAATATGCATCATACCTGACGAAGATACCGGACTTTACGGTAAGTGTTGCCAGTTGGCTCGACGGGAGTTTTGACAGGTTCGCTTGTTTTTCTTCTGATCGCTCAATACCTGGGAGCCGTTATGTACAGCTAGTGCCGCTGACGGTTTTTGGGTATGTGATATGATCATTGCCTACTGCTAGCGTATTGACGTGTCTTAGAGTCCTACAAAGGGGTTTCCTAGCTCAGGAGAAAAGATGTAGGGTGCATATGGGATATGGGCGGGATCTCGATTAAATGCGTGTATTTGATATCATATTTTAAATCGGGATTTTCTATTGGTCGGGTCGTATGTGATATGACCAGGATATTAAATCAAGTGTTGGTTTAATATTATTGACTTTTAGCTTATTTAAATAAAACCTTTTCTTTATATGATTTATTGTCACGACCCGAAATATTAGTTCGTGACCAGCACTTGAATCACGCAACGTCAAAAGGCGTAACGGAATTCAAGTAAGCTGGAAACCAGAAATCTAAACCTTTTTAGAAAAATAAAGGAGGTGAGGTTTTGAAATAAAGGTATAACGAAAACAAGTTTTCTTAATGCATAGAAAAGGAACATGAATGATGCAAGTGAAATTTACTAGTTTGAAAACAAGTTTCGTCTTTTAAAAATTTCGGCAGCACCTCCTTTGTATATTTTGATCCAAAACCACAAATACATAGTAAGAATAATGGCATCCCCAAGTAGGAGCTAGCTCTTCGCCAAACGGCGGATCACAACCACGCAATACAGCATAAATAAATATACGACGCCCAACGGCGAAGCTCACCACAAAAAGATAAAGAAATAAGCAAGATATTACCTCAAAAGTGAATATAAAACCCATCGCTCAAATCTCGCAACAACAAGTCTCACTAAGTCTCATCACTTATACAATTTACTACTTTTGATTGATGGAGTTAACTAGATACAATATGAAATATAGATACAAGAGTATGAATGATACAAATATCCCACCTACCAATGCAAAACACCCGAATGCAACTGTGTGCCAGCGAAGCCGCTACTGATCCAAGCGGTCAATCTGCAAGAACTGTGGCACAACGAGGGTGAGTTGCCAACTCGTGAGTAGAAAAATATCAACAGATAGAAATCGAATAAACAACGACTCCTAGGTCAACTATATCATAAAGGTAATAATATGATATCTAGGGTGACCGGGTCAGAATATGTGCCAACAAGGTAGTCAATACCTATAAGCATGAGGATAACATCCAACAGTAATAATCAATGCATGTATATGGATCTCGTCCAACCATAATCAAGGTATGTATGCATGTGGATCTCGTCCACCCAAAATCAATGTCTGCATGCACGTAAATATCATAAAGGGGGTGTGCATGAAAGTATGAGGATATATATATATCAACGGTGTCCCTCATGACACATCAAAATCATGGAACCTGAGTGCCTAGCATCGACACTCGAAAATATCATGAAAACCGTGCCCATCATCGGCACGTAAATCCTCATATATCTCAGGATCCGTCTACGGAATCGGCCCTCGGCCCCGGCAGTACGGGTTATCTCGTATCCATATATCGGGCTCCGTCTGCGGAATCGGCCCTCGCCCCCAGCAGTACGGATCATCCCGTATCCATCTATCGACTCTGGTCAGTATCCTCCGGATAACCGGCTGGTCTAACCAATCACCGGTAGGTAGTGGTCCCACTGCCAGGCTCATCGTCTACTGCACGACAGATGCATTCTCGCCCCGGGGAACAATACCGGGTCCATCATATACCCGTAATCGGCCTCATCCAGCTCCTCGATTCGGGTTCACAAGTCACACGTCTCAGAACTGAGGAAACACATGGTGGACGCACTGAAATATCATATCAAGAGAAACCGGTTTTTTTAAATCAGTACATGCTTTCTTTGAAATAGCCACGGTTCTCAAATCCAGAAATCTCATGAAAACAGCATATCTTAATGCGTAAAATCATAAAGCATGATGTATGCGACAGGTGATGGAAATGTAAGCATAGAAATATATCATGCAACATCGTACAAAAGTGCACAGGTAACTATAGAAGGCAGATTATGCAAAAAGTCATATCATGATGCTGCAATCCTACAGTGTAGTGACATGGCAATTAATGATGATGAAGTGTGTGAGCCGGCAAATCTGTGTGCGTGTAACATACGCATCATCGATAATAGTGCAAGTGTACTAGTACAAGTATAAGCAATGCAATGGAAATAATATGAATGCAGCATAAAGGAAATCATATGCAAATGCTGACGAGTATACGTATCTAATATGTCCGAGTCTGGGAATCTATCACTCGGCATACAGCCTAACAACATCGCGTACGGTATGATCCATCATACGGCAACCTCTAGTAAAGGGTAAGGATCAATCATCAAGTCAAACTCATCACGCACGGAAAATCATCGTACGGCGACATTAAGCTAATAGGGATCCTATCGTCCTATACGACAAATGAGGGTACGGCCTGGAATCACGTATGGCCTATCATCCACGATTCACAACATTCTATATATATCTATATACCTATGTCCCAGGTCACATCCGCAATAATCTCACATCAGGGGACCGACAGGGTATAAATCATCTCGATCAACTCGCATCCGTATACCAACATATCATCAGGTCATCATATCCGTCTTATAATCTTTTTGTTGCATTTATAACTCATATCAAGCCGAGTTTACCTGAACATTCTATCTCTACTATAAGTATAGGTATCTAATCTAACATACACACCCGAACCATACAATCATATTTTTAAAGAACCGAATCGTAGTTTTAAAAATAGGGGTTACGGTGTTTTTAAGAAAAAGATACCATTTGAAAATCCGTAACATCCCTCAAGGTATATCTTTAAAGGATACATACGACTCTTCGGTTTAGAAAAAGGTATGGTTCGGATGACGTATCTACATCGACTATCTAGTCCTACAGTACCCTAAACGGCAATATCGGCAAACGTCGTCCTCGAATCCCGTCATCACATAATAGTCGTATTATCTCATTTCTAACTATCCTTAGTTTCTAATATAGTATCACTTACTATCCTTTACTATAACCCTAGTTTCCTAATCTAGGTTTCCTAACCATATTCTATAATCAGTTTTCCATCAATACTTTGCGGGGGTGCTATACGCCATCCACCCGACTTCCCTCGTTGATATAGATCCACTCTCCTGGTTTTTGCTCGCCGAAATCGATGACGCCATGCTCCGTCGCCTCGGAATCTATACGAAGGTACCTATAATAATCAACAATCGTAATACGTATTAAAATCGAATCCGGAAAACCGATACGGCGCACGGTGCGCTCATAGGTTAGAACCTATGGCCTACACGTGCAAAACCAATCAAACAACCCCTGTTGTCGACGTACAAACATCCGAAAACCAAATACAAATCCAATTGTCAAGAAATTGCATTTCAAAATACGGAAAATATAGCTTAAAACACACCAAAATGCTCCCAGATTTTCCCCAGGTGACAATTAGCCAATTCTGCATATAGGAGGGGTCTATTTTAGTGCAAAAGGAGCCATGGACCAAATCTGGGACCCTATTTCCCCGCTCTGGCCGCAAATTGTAGCCAGAATGGATAAATCTGTAGCCTTGGGTTGGGATATGGGGCTAGGGTTTTAGTGGTAGCTTCCTAGGTGCCTGCACGACTCCCAGTAATTACAAAATTATTTTTAGAGGCTCCGGGTGTTTGCAGATTCCAATTTACATCCACAAAATTCACAATTCTCCCGATATCGGTTTCTAAATCCGTATTCCGGGTTCCTAGCCTCTGGTTTGAGTCTTAATTCTAGCAGTAGGGGGTTTGTGTGGCCTCTACTGAGCTTAATTACCCATCACCACTCTCAATTCCCATTAACCCTAACTAGGTTTTTCCTAAGTCCACAAAACCACTCGATATCGATTCAGATCTAACATGGGGGTATAAGTAATGGAAACACTAAGCTTTTGGTTCAGAAATTACCTTATTTGGCAACTCAAGAAAATTCTTGAGTTGCCCCAAGTGGCCAAAATCCTTTCTTTCTTGGTCCAATGTGCTTCCCTTGAGCTTGTGAACGTTTTTGATGAAAAGGAGATAGGGTTTTGAGGTGTTTATTGAGGTGATTTGAGGGGGTTGAATATGGAGGAGGAGAGGGTGCTGCCTTGGGCTGAAGAAGGAAGGGAAAAATGAAGGAGAATGATGGAGGAGAGAATGGCTTGGTCAAAGTAAACCCTCCCTTTCTCTCTCTCACTTATACCTCTATTATTCAAATCTTTTCTCTTTTTCTTTTCTTTTCTTTTCCCCTCTCAAATAAATCATCAACCATGATAAAAACATGTAGGAAGCCATGGGAAAAATGTAACAAGTGTAGAAAAAGATACGGTGCATGTTTTGCCTAAATACGCTTAAAGCACGATTAGCGATTTTTAATCGCGATTAGCACTAAATTAGTGTCAAATAACTCGTAAAACTTTATAATTTGCATAAATCCAATAGAGCACCCTCATTTTTAATAATTTCCATAATTTTCCAAATTTTTCCCAATTTATCGGTATTTAATTATACCGAAATATTAAAATATTCAATATAGTATTATTTAATTATAAAAATTCCCAAAATTAATATTTTATTTTTCTGAATTGTTACAATCTTCCCCCCTTAAAGAAATTCGGTCACCGAATTTAAATTTAAACCCCTCAATGCTAAAACATTTCAGTAAAAATCCAAGTCGTCGGGGTTCCAAAATCATGGAAAACGCTGAAATAGCACAATGCGCCAAGTGCGCGTGAAGACGGGTACAATGCTCAAAATCGAACTCCGTCAAGAGTTACGCAAATTATCTTATTTTGCACGCATATCCTCGGAGTTACGATGGAGATACAGATCTCGAAATCCACTACTGAAATCCAATATACACTAGTCAAATACTATAATACATGTATAATACGCACTTTGAAAAACTCCAAAATCTGAATGAAATACATGCAAAATCTTTTCTAAACCGCAGCGGAAATGCGTAACTCACGGCATAACAGACGGACGCTCATTTTAAAATAATAATATATGTCCATATATGTTTTCTTAAATACACGTTCCGTCGTTTCCAAAATATCCCAAAAGGTTTTCCTTATAAACGTTCGTGTCGCTCACGGACACGTAGGAAATAGCGAGACTATAGCTCCTTTTGAAAACTATTTTGGTAGTATATTAATGCATGCAAGTTACTCAGGTACTGTCCTTAGATCAGTCCTGTTGGCTAATACACAATATAGTGCTCAACATGAAAACAAAGTGCTCAAAAGCATAAATCAGCCTAAAAGGCGTATCCAAAAATCACATGCATCTGGTGCACATGGAAATCAAATCCAAATACAGGTGCCACAATATGCACAAAAACCCAAAACTACGTGCAACGGGTGTGCACGAAAGCATCTATCCGCTGCAACGATGTGCATGTCAACAATATCTGGTGCACCTATTGTGCATGAAATAACATCGGGTGCATCAAATGCATGAAATACAATCAATAACTCGAACGCATCAAAAGCAACACCGAGTATACCAAGGTGTATAAATCAAAATCGTGTGTAACTGCATGCACAAAATACATATCAATGCACTACAAGCACATATAAGCTATACCGAGTGCAATAATCAAATCATCCGTATGAAATCCATGAAATCATAAACACATGCTACGCAGGTATAAAATCGACATCAAACGCAATAAGCATGCACAAATCGCAAATCAACACAACGGTGTATAAAATATATATCAGGTGCGATAACTATGCGCAAAACGTAAACACTCAGTAGGTGCAGCCATGGTGCACGAAATCAATATCAGGAAACTCGTCATCAAAACTCAAATCCAAGCGATATAAGCATGACACTCGGATCACAAACGCAACTCGCAATACATGACATCGAGGTACACCTCCTACAATGTCGAAAAATATCGGTGCGCCCAAAACTGCCAGGGCAAGAACATCCGCTCGCCTCCTGCTCACGGTCCGGCGCCCTATGTCTTTGGGTACTCATCTTCTCCTCGGATTACCAATCTCGCAATCCATCGGCTCATCGGCCCTGTCAGGTGTGCTAACGGGAACGATTCCGCTCTAGCACTCCTCTGGTAATCTCCCGGTCATTTGTCACGACCACTCATAAAGCAGCATGTTACTGGCGTCGATCTCTAGTCCTCTGAATACACGTGACACATCTGATCCTGGGTGCAATTCTCATTGCAGCAGTGTCCTGGAAAGAATCCTGCTCAAGGTCTCTTCCGATCTCACCTATGCCGAACTGTACGGAGCTGGTACTCTCACATAATCTTCTCTCGTTTTCTGGACATCTGCGTGTTCCGCACACATTTCCTCAGAAACTGGCCGTATCCCAACGCCTCTATAAGCATATCAGGTCTCTGATCTCGACGGGGAGTAATAACAGCTCGTCAGCGTCTCACACGAACTTCTGGTTCCACTCGTCTTTATCATCTCTCACTATGACGTCACGCCACGCTATCTGCGCACTGCAACTGTTCTCGGCCACGGTCAATCCAAAGTCTCTCGTACGGACTCGAAATCGCGTACTCTGTAGAAGATATCTGGCCGAACACGTCCTCGGGAACTTATCCCAACCATCGGAGGAATACTCATACTCGTCCATTCTCGATCAACTCACAATGCCTCTGGGTGAGGTCCTCTATCCAAAGCTGGTCAGCTTGCTGATCTCTTATCACATGGTATCCGGACAATGTCAAACTTTTCGATCGAGTCATCAAGGTCCCAAAATTTCCCGAAGGCTCAGCACCTGAGCACAGTCTAAAAATATTTGGTACAGACCACAGTACCTCTCGACCAGCCGTAGAAAGGCAAACCCAAGCCTCACTGATGGCACCGCTAAACTGCCACAAGCCCTAAGGTTCAAAGCGGTTCCATGGTCATCATGTCGAGTTAGGGTTTCATTCTTCTAGAGGGTCCACAGAATTACCTGCATGTTCCTCCGAACACTTTAAACTTGGAAAAATGGGTTTCTGACACTCGTTCGAACCTTTTTTCTTAGCCTATACAACATGTGAATACCCTTCATCCACATGCTAAACAATGCCTCAATCCTCCAGGAAAGGCGATATATCGGCGGTCATCTCTGGATTGGTCTGCTCTAGATCTGAGTAAGACTCTCCACACTGGAAATCTTCAACTCAACTGGTCCTGCGTCGGCGCATCAATCTGAGGAATTACCTTCATCTCTCAAATCGGGGTAAACTAGCTATCATCTGTCGCCTTTCTGCCTGGAAGCTCCGGCGATCTTAGTTCGTAAGCTCTGGAAGCGACATCCCATCATCTCAGCGACAGCTGGGTCACCTGTCTGCACGGTAGGCGACATCAAAATCTCCGAGTTGTGCTGTACATTAACAGTCCTCTCGCAACTGGCAGCTCTAACAGTAGCCCGATCATCCGGTGTAAAACCAAGCATTCGCCTCCACAAGAGGCCACAACACAACACTACATCGAGATGTTCCCATGTCACCAGAAAACACAATGGTCAGCCCTCATACCAGACGAGCTCGCCCTGACCGCAACACTAGCAGTAGCTCAAACTATGGTGACAGGAACCTCAATCGAGTATCGAAGAAAGTAGATCAACGGCATGAGAGGAAACGACAGATCCAGAATGGATACATGATCATAAGAAGGAACATCATCAATGGGAGTATGATCATGGAAACAAATAGAATCGAGGACCTCAAATGGATGTATAATCATGGATATGGAGAGAATCACTGGTCTCAAAAATATGTACATCCTAAGGTCTCTTAAGTGGAGTATCGTATCGTAAATATGCCGCGGAACATACGTACGGTACGTCACTCTACTCAAGCTACCTACTCCATCAATCAGGGTCGGCCTAAGAAACGAAAGTTCGGGTCTAATACCCCACCGTCCAAGTCTAAGTTCCGTAAGGTCAAGCCTAGGTTCCGAAATACACTCCCGCCCTAGACTCCGCATAGTCAAACATAGACTCGAACAAGGTTAAACCTAGCGCTCTGATACCAACTTTGTCACGACCCGAAATATTAGTTCGTGACCAGCACTTGAATCACGCAACGTCAAAAGGCGTAACGGAATTCAAGTAAGCTGAAATCCAGAAATCTAAACCATTTTAGAAAAATAAAGGAGGTGAGGTTTTGAAATAAAGGTATAATGAAAACTAGTTTTCTTAATGCATAGAAAAAGAACATGAATGATGCAAGTGAAATTTACTAGTTTGAAAACAAGTTTCGTCTTTTAAAAATTTCGGCAGCACCTTCTTTGTATATTTGATCCAAAACCACAAATACATAGTAAGAATAATGGCATCCCCAAGCGGGAGCTAACTCTTCGCCAAACGGCGGATCACAACCACGCAATACAGCATAAATAAATATACGATGCCCAACGGCGAAGCTCACCACAAAAAGATAAAGAAATGAGCAAGATATAACCTTAAAAGTGAATATAAAACCCATCGCTCAAATCTCGCAACTACAAGTCTCACTAAGTCTCATCACTTATACAATTTACAACTTTTGATTGATGGAGTTAACTAGATACAATATGAAATATAGATACAAGAGTGGGAATGATACAAATATCCCACCTACCAATGCAAAAGACCCGAATGCAACTGTGTGCCAGCGAAGCCGCTACTGATCCAAGCGGTCAACTTGCAAGAACTGTAGCAAAACGGGGGTGAGTTGCCAACTCGTGAGTAGAAAAATATCAAAAGATAGAAATCGAATAAACAACGACTCCTAAGTCAACTATATCAAAAAGGTAATACTATGATATCTAGGGTGACCGGGTCAGAATATGTGCCAGCAAGGTAGTCAATACCTATAAGCATGAGGATAACATCCAACAGTAATAATCAATGCATGTATATGGATCTCATCGAACCATAATCAAGGTATGTATGCATGTGGGTCTCGTCCACCCAAAATCAATTTCTGCATGCACGTAAATATCATAAAGGGGTGTGCATGAAAGTATCAGGATATTTATATCAATAGTGCCCTCACGACACATCAAAATCATAGAACCTGAGTGCCTAGCATCGACACTTGAAAACGTCATGAAAACCGTGCCCATCATTGACACGTAAATCTTCATATATCTCAGGCTCCGTCTACGGAATCGGCCTTCGGCCCCGGCAGTACGGGTCATCCCGTATCCATATATCGAGCTCCGTCTGCGGAATCGGCCCTCGGACCCGGCAGTACGGGTCATCCCGTATCCATCTATCGACTCTGGTCAGTATCCTCCGGATAACCGCCAGGTCCAACCAATCACTGGTAGGTAGTGGTCCCGCAGCCAGGTTCATCGCCTACTGCACGACAGATCCGTTCTCGCCCAGGGGTACCATACCGGGTCCACCATGTACCCGCAATCGGCCTCATCCAGCTCTTCGATTTGGGTTCATAAGTCACACGTCTCAGAACCGAGGAAACGCATGGTGGACGCACTGAAATATCATATCAAAAGAAACCGGTTTTTCTAAATCAGTACATGCTTTCTTTGAAATAGCCACGGTTCTCAAATCCAGAAATCTCATGAAAACAGCATATCTCAATGCGTAAAATCATAAAGCATGATGTATGCGACAGGTGATGGAAATGTTAGCATAGCAATATATCATACAACATCGTATAAAAGTGCACAGGTAACTATAGAAGGAAGATTATGCAAAGAGTCATATCATGATGCAGCAATCCTACTGTGTAGTGACATGGCAATTATCGATGATGAAGTGTGTGAGCCGGCAAATCTGTGTGCATGTAACATACGCATCATCGATAATAGTGCAAGTGTACTAGCACAAGTATAAGTAATGCAATGGAAATAATATGAATGCAGCATAAAGGAAATCATATGCAAATTCTGACGAGTATACGTATCTAATATGTCCGAGTCTGGGAATCTATCACTCGGCATCCAGCCGAACAACATCGCGTACGGTATGATCCATCGTACGGCAACCTCTTGTCAAGGGTAAGGATCAATCATCAAGTCAAACTCATCACGCACGGAAAATCATCGTACGGCGACATTAAGCTAAAGGGATCCTATCATCCTATATGACAAATGAGGGTACGGCCTGGAATCACGTACGGCCTATCATCCATGATTCACAACATTCTATATATATCTATATATATCTATATATATATATATATATACCTATATCCCAGGTCATATCCGTAATAATCTCACATCAGGGGACCGACAGGGTATAAATCATCTCGATCGACTCGCATCCGTATACCAACATATCATCAGGTCATCATATCCGTCTTATAATCTTTTCATCGCATTTATAACTCATATCAAGCCGAGTTTACCTATACATTCTATCTCTACTATAAGTATAGGTATCTAATCTAACATACACACCCGAACCATACAATCAGATTTTTAAAGAAGCGAATCGTAGTTTTAAAAATAGGGGTTACGGTGTTTTTAAGAAAAAGATATCATTTGAAAATCCGTAACATCCCTCAAGGTATATCTTTAAAGGATACATACGACTCTTCGGTTTAGAAAAAGGTATGGTTCGGATGACGCATCTACATCGACTATCTAGTCCTACGGTACCCTAAACGGCAATATCGGCAAACGTCGTCCTCGAATCCCGTCATCAAATAATAGCCTTATTATCTCATTTCTAACTATCCTTAGTTTCTAATATAATATCACTAACTATCCTTTACTATAACCCTAGTTTCCTAATCTAGGTTTCCTAACCATATTCTATAATCAGTTTTCCATCAATACTTTGCGGGGGTGCTATACGCCATCCACCCGACTTCCCCCGTGGATATAGATCCACTCACCTGGTCTTCGCTCGCCGAAATCGATGACGCCATGCTCCGTCGCCTCAGAATCCATGTGAAGGTACCTACAATAATCAACAGTCGCAATACGTATTAAAATCGAATCCGGAAAACCGATACGGCGCACGGTGTGCTCATAAGTTAGAACCTATGACCTACACGTGCAAAAACAATCAAACAACCCCTGTTGTCGATGTACAAACATCCGACAACCAAATATAAATCCAATTGTCAAGAAATTGCATTTCAAAATACAGAAAACATAGCCTAAAACACACCAAAATGCTCCCAGATTTTCCCCAGGTGATAATTAGCCAATTCTGCATATAGGAGGGGTCTATTTTAGTGCAAAAGGAGCCATGGACCAAATCTGGGACCCTATATCCCCGCTCTGGCCGCAAATTGCGGCCAGAATGGATAAATCTGTGGCCTTGGGTTGGGGTATGGGGCTAAGGTTTCAGTGGTAGCTTCCTAGGTGCCTGCACGACTCCTAGTAATTGCAAAATTATTTTTAGAGGCTCCGGGTGTTAGCAGATTCAAATTTACATCCACAGAATTCACAATTCTCGCGATATCGGTTTCTAAATCCATATTCCAGGTTCCTAGTCTCTGGTTTGAGTCTTAATTCTAACAGTAGGGGGTTTGTATGGCCTCTACAGAGCTTAATTACCCATCACCACTCTCAATTCCAATTAACCCTAACTAGGTTTTTCCTAAGTCTACAAAACCACTCGATATCGATTCAAATATAACATGGGGGTATAAGTAATGGAAACACTAAGCTTATGGTTCAGAAATTACCTTATTTGGCAACTCAAGAAAATTCTTGAGTTGCCCCAAGTGGCCAAAATCCTTGCTTTCTTGGTTTAATGTTCTTCCCTTGAACTTGTGAACGTTTCTGATGAAAAGGAGATAGGGTTTTGAGGTGTTTATTGAGGTGATTTGAGGGGGTTGAAGATGGAGGAGGAGAGGGTGCTTCCTTGGTCTGAAGAAGGAAGGGAAAAATGAAGGAGAATGATGGAGGAGAGAATGGCTTGGTCAAAGTAAACCCTCCCTTTCTCTCTCTCACCCATACCTCTATTATTCAAATCTTTTCTCTTTTTCTTTTCTTTTCTTTTCCCCTCTCAAATAAATCATCAACCATGATAAAAACATGTAGGAAGCCATGGGAAAATATGTAACAAGTGTAGAAAAAGATACGGTGCATGTTTTGCCCAAATATGCTTAAAGCGCGATTAGCGATTTTTAATCGCGATTAGCACTAAATTAGTGTCAAATAACTCGTAAAACTTCATAATTTGCATAAATCCAATAAAGCACCCTCATTTTAATAATTTCCATAATTTTCCAAATTTTTCCCAATTTATCGATATTTAATTATACCGAAATATTAAAATATTCAATATAATATTATTTAATTAAAAAAATACCCAAAATTAATATTTTATTTTTCTGAAGTGTTACATTTATGCATGAATGTGTGTATATATATATGTTGATATTAATGCACACATGCATGCATACATGTGTCATGGTTGATGATACAAAGGAGATGGCAATGCAAGACTCACATGGTATAAATATATATATATATATATATATTTGTTATTAAGAAAAAGAAAATGATTAAATCACGGTTGAAAATTCATCTACACTCTTCTTTACTTAACCTCATTTATAACCATGGTTTAATTTCTATTTGGCTTTTAACTCATTAACAAAATATCTAGATATTTATTAACCATGGTTCTATGTGAGTGCGACTCATATATTTATATTTTCTTTTCTCATTTATCTTGAGAATTATCACAAACAAAAGAGCTCAAGCTTAGCCATCTCTTTCTTCTTCCTCATTCATCCTCCTTACCCTTTTCAAGTGAGTGAAGGAAACAAAAAAGAAAGGTTTTAAGTGAGATCCAAAACCATATCACCAATTTATATTAGTCTAGCACACTTGTGTAGATTGTTTGCTCCACTTCTTCAAAGATCAAGTGAAGCTAGGAGCTTGAGCAAAGGGACTTCGTGGTGGATCGTCGTGGACTTGAAAGGATTCAAGCAAACCGTTTCAAACCCTAGTTGATCTCAGGAGTCAAGGAGGGAGGTCTACAAAGGTTGTATTACTCACCTCTTAGTGTTAAAATACTTCTAGTATGTGATATTAGTTGCTTGTTACCCTAGATTTCTAGTTCGATTCATGGATGGTATTACTTAGCACCCCCTAAAATTTTAATATAGCATGTGTGATGCAACCCAAACCCTAGGTATGGTGCTAAGGAATCCCTACAATGGCCAATCAAGCATAGCGCAACATCAACCCCCAATACATAGAGAGACGAAATCCCCTCCTGTCGCTTATTGCCTCCATGTGACTCGGGACGGTATCAAAAAATCACCGTTTTTCATGATCTTTTGAACGTGGTAAGGTGGAAATCAAAGCACAGGGGGAATCACACAAGACTCTTTGACAATCTTGGGTCGACAGACTAACCTGTACCAGTGTCACCAGAGAACTGCTACCTGACAATAGGTATAATACCATCTAGGAGTTCTTAGCGAGTCCGTTCAGTGTACCCAGTCTCCACTGAGCACTCGTATACCATCCCTGATGTCAAACACCAATGGATATGGGATCATCCATCGCCCTTCATATGGGTCGAGAAGCGTATACGCTAGTCTACTCTAGAATATCGATGCCCCGTCTCGATACTCCCATGACTAGGTATAATTGAAGGATGTACTCATCCTAAGGGCTTTATCAACATGTAATAGAGAGACAATAAGTGTACATGTTAAGATAAAGAGCAACCAGATAGCATACTATCATGTCGAGCAAGAAAGTCCTCCCTAAATATGTCCAAGCATCCACTATAATATACATCACATGTATAATAATGGCCTTTAGGGCATACATATAACTAACACTTGTCACTCTAGAAGCTGGAGTCAGCAAAAGACTCGATCAGGAGGTCTTTTCCGCCATACACCAAGAACATCTCCTTAGTCCTTCTCAGGTACTTGAGAATGTTCTTTATTGCTATCCAGTGCTTCTCCCCTGGGTTTGAATGATACCGGCTTACCACGCTTAGTGTATAAGCATCATCTGGTCTGGTACACAACATCGCATACATTATAGAGCCTACCGCAGAAGCTTAGGGTATTGATATGATGCGAGACCTTTCCAAATCAGTCTTGGGAGACATCTCTTTGGAGATGGTGATTCCGTGACAAGCCGGTAGACTACCGCTCTTTGAATCTTCCATACTAAATCTTTTCAGTATGGTGTTGATGTACCTTGACTGTGAAAGTCCCAACATCCTCTTAAATCTATCACGATAGATGTGGATCCCCAGAATATAGTTGGCATCACCTAGGTCTTTCATGGAGAACCTCTATGATAAAAATCCTTTGACTGATTGTAGCATATGAATGTCATATCCTATCAAGAGAGTGTCATCCACATACAAGACGAGGAATACCACAGTTCTTGCTACAATCTTACTATAGATGTATGGCTCATCTGGATTTTTAATAAAGTCGAATTCTTTGACCGTCTCATCAAAAAAGATGTTCCAACTCCGTGATGCCTGCTTTAGTCCATAAATGGACTTAAGCAACTTGCACACTTTCCTGCTGCTCCCACTCTGAATGAAACTCTCTGGCTGATTCATATAGACACACTCTTCTAAATTTCCATTTAGAAAAGCGGTATTTACATCTATCTGCCAAATCTCATAATCGTGGAAGGAAGCAATGGCAAGAAGGATCCGAATGGATTTGAGTATAGCCACTGGAGAAAAGGATTCATCATAGTCCAAACGAGGTCTGTGACGAAAACCTTTTGCAACAAGTCTAGCCTTATAGGTTTCAACCTGTCCTTCTACACCAATCTTCTATCTGAAGATCCATTTGCAGCCTACGGATTTTACCTCTTCTGGAGCAATGTTCAAAGTCCATACTTTGTTGGTGTACATGGACACCATCTCGGTCCGCATTGCATCCAGCCATTTTACCGAGTCACCGCTCTGAAAGGCTTGCTGGAAGCTAGTTGGCTTATCATTGTCAATGATGTAATCCTCTCTACCCCCGTCTATGAGAAAACCGTAATATCTCTCGGATGGATGAGACTGCCTACTAGTCCTGCGGAGTGGCTCAGGGATGTCCTGTTCTTTCGAAACCTCTGGTTCTACCATGCTGTCAGTAATAGCTTGTGGTTCTGAATTTCTTCCAGTTCAATTGCGCTCTGATTGAAACGATTTTGGCGTGTCATGTTTTAAGTTCTAAAGTTAACCGCAATAAGGACAATGTCGCGTGTAGCCAGCCGTGATGAGCAAGTGTCGTCCACAGGGAGACGGAGCGTTTCACGTTCTTGTTATCACGAGTTAATGCGCATGGCAGAATGGTTCGATTCTAACCTATGTGTATATATGCAAAGTATAAGTTGTTAGGATTAGATAGGTTAGTGTAAGTTAGTGAATTCCGTACTCAATCTTTTGTGCTGAACTTGACTATTGAAGCTAGAGCAATCGGCAACAACGTGGATTAGGGTACTTAAGCACGGTATTAGTGAAATTTGGCTTATTGGCCCTTGTCCGTCCGTTCTTGTCTCTTGTCTTTTGCCTCCGGCCAAACCGAACGCAACCGGTCGCAGTTAGGGATCATCGATACCTTGGTAGGATAGGGTTCCTAACGGAGCGCTTGCGTAAGGTTTGGGCAGAGTTCAATTGAAAATTTCGGGCAAAGGAAATGAGAAACGAAAAACCTTAACTTAGAATTCCATTTTTTTCCTAACAACACCATATTCACTGTTGGAGATAGTGCCCTCAGAGTCAATTATTAGGTCACAGGTACGTGATTGTAATGATTGATGGAGGACCTATCCCGGTAGGACAGTCTTACTCGAGATGATAGTAGGCTATCTGGTTTACCTTTATCATCGTGTACTGTTTTAAGTGACCTGACACGTCGCTATTACACGTTGATAGAGCCCCTAGGATTCTTGCTTGACCACCAGCAGTATAAGGGCGATCATATAAGTGGGAGCTGGAGGTCTATAAGCATATCCTTAAAAGGTCCCTAGTTGTGAGAGTTTAGAGACAGGGCATCGATTCTCCATAGTAGACTAGTGTATACAGTCGAGACCCCGACGAGGGGCGGTGGCCGGTCTCACAAGCCACTGGTGTCAGTTGGATCACCTAAGATGTATACAGGTGCTCATTGGGTTATGAGTACACCGGACAGGACTCGCCGGGAACATGCTAGTTGGTCATATACCAGACGTCAGATGGCAGTTCCCTGGTGACATGTGTGCAGGTTAGTTCATCGACCTGGGGATCGTCATTTGTCTCGTGTGAGTTCCCACTGTACTTTGATTACTACCCTACCATGGCTTAAAGGAGTCATGCAAACAGGTTTTAGTTGGGTACAGTCCCGAGCCACATGGAGGCAGTGAGCGTATCTTCAGGGGTTCGTCTCTCCCGGTATTAGGGGTGAGGTCGTGCTGTGTCTAGGAGAGCCATTACACGAAGCCCTCGGCCGAGGCAAGGAGATTTACTGGTAGGTATTCCAGTAGTATCTCAGGGTGTTCTGGGCTACACTCCGACACGACTTGTACCGCTTTTGGGGGTCTGACTTTTACCAAACCCCTAGGCCCGCCATGCGATGCTCATAGACGAACAGACCAGACTGTACGGATATTGTCACTGACAGGCTCAGTAGGGAGTCAGGCTGAGTTCGCTCACAGACGTCCCTTTTGGTCAATACCTGGTAGCCCGTTATGTATTGGCTTATACCTCTAACGTGCTTGTGGTTAAATCCACAACCATGGTGTTGACGAGTCTTTAGAGTCCCCCACATTCAGTTACTCAGCTTTCGGGCGAAAAGTTGTAGAGGCCGTATGGAGATATGGCAAGGTCCGATCAGATACGTGCGGTATTGCACGGGTCAGGATCGGACAGTTTGTACTATAGGCCGTATGGATATATGGCAGGGTTCGATCAGATACGTGCAGTATTGCACGGATCAGGATCGAACGGATATTACTGGCCGGCTTTGGTATAAGCCGGATCCTAGTATAGTACAGTGTAGATTTTGTCTCATTGCATTTGTATTTCGGTCGAAATACAGATGCGGGTGTGTATACACAGTATTGGGGTTTTCCTGTAATTTATTACGGGACCAGTTTTCTGGAGTTGCCAGTTTGCTTTCCGTTTCGGCCGATTTCCATTGTTCCGTTCATTGGCCGAAGATTGGTGGAAGATGGTTTATTTGCATTGTTGCAAATAGGCATTAGTGGAGGGGGTTCTTTGCATCTTGTTGCATCATGATGGCTTTCATGATGTGCACCATCCTTTGACTTGATTTCTTCATGATGGCATGACTTTTTGAGTCATCATGGTTCATGATGGTTGGACTTTGTGAGGTGATGATGGTGGTGTTGAGTGTTGAGTTTGCCTTGTGATCATTCCCTTTTGCATGATAGACTTTCCTCTCTCTCTCTCTTGTTTTGATATGAGAATGACTCTCTCAATTTTTGGCAACCATCTCATTCTTCCCCTCCCCTCTCTAGCATGGCCGGCCACTTCACAAGTGGGCTGTCCAAAATTTTGGGTGGGTTATTTTTGGTTCATATCATGCTCCAAAATACCCCAAGCTCCTTCACATTTGTTCTTGCTTCATTCCTCCACCAAATGGCAAATCCACAACCCCAAAGTGAGACTTGAGGACTACATATTCTACAGCGAATCTTGGGCACGTCGAGTAGCCGGCTTCGTGCCCGAGTTGCCTCGGCATTGAGGTGGGAGCCCGTAAAAGAAGTAGGCGATGTGGTGCACTTTCCGCGACGAGGAGGAGACGGAACATTCCGCAGGAGATCGGGACGACGACGAGAAGACCGGAGGACTTGGATCGTCGGTATATCTCTCTTCCCTTTCTTGTAGTTGGCTAGGACTAATTAATGGTTCGATCCGGGTATTAGTGCGCGGCGGTTTGCCAGTTCAAGAAAATTTAAGTTTATCACCGCTTCCGCATTTGGCCGTCGGATTGACGGCCGGGGCGCCGCCGTGCACTTACAGTGGTATCAGAGCCTCGCCATTAACATAGTCTAGCTTGGTGTAATGTGTTTTTCTGTTTCGATCGATCGAATGTTCCAAAACTGCATTTTAGTTCGCATCTGTTTCTGTTGAAATTTTTTGGTGTCCAAAAATTTTTCAGGTTGTAAAATAGTGATGTACTGGAATATCTAAGGGTGCTGTAAAAATTCGGTACAGTGATTCGTCTAAGGGAGCGCGGAACCGCGGCCAAACCCCCCTTTGGGCCGCGGTTCCGCCGCACAATGATGAGTTGACTGCACCAAATTTCTACAGTATCTTTCTGGGCTTAAAATATGGGTTTTGGAATATTAATATTGGGCCCAGTATTTCTGTGAGTGCTACAGTATTGTTTGGGGGCCCACTTGTTAATTTTTGATCGATCGGATATTTTAAACACATTTTTCACAGTATTTACATTATATCTGCGACCGTGAATGTCACTTGATCGGTAAATCCGGTCTAACTGCTATAGCCCGGTTAGACGGATTTGCGAACGTGACTTTCACGTTGATGTTTTGTTTTTGCTGTGATGTTGCGGATCGGTCGTGGGGGATAGCCTGGATGCAATGCTAGTACAGTTGTGGTTGTATTATGTACATTTGATATTGCGGGGCGAGCGTCCGACATGTGGACTGCCGTCACTGCCTGTTTGTATTATTATTTTGGGGCACGACCAGGTTGCGGTCGGTGTACCCGGTGTATGTATATTTTACTTTCTGTACTAGGATTGCCCCGCGGAGGGGTGCACGGATAGCCGGGTTCTAGAGGGCAACAAGCCCGCATCTCATGGCATTGAGACGGAGAGGGCTTTACTCTAGAATTGACGGGCTATTCGCCGCACTCGTAGGGGGTACAGGTTGACCCAGGAGGGGTGCCCAAGTTACCGGATTCCGTGAAGTGCTGGGTGGTCCATTCACGGCGCTGAAGGGGGCTGCCTCGCTTCAGGTTTTGGCGGGTGACTTTCCGCGCCCGTAGGGGTCTAGGTTCTCATTGCACAGGCTATCCACACGACCAGGGGAACGTCGGGTTTCAGCGGCTCTGTGAAACCCGGGGATCCCAGATATCTGTATTGTTTCTGTGATGCTGTACATTTCTGTGATGTTGCATTTCTTTCACGCCTTGAGCGAAATATAATATATTGGTATATATATTAGTAGATGTTGTATATGTTTTACATCCGCGCTAGTCCAGTCCCCGCTCTGTCGTTAGTTAGCTAACCTAACGGGTAATGACGGGACCCAGTGGCGAATGCGGATGGCATATACGTACATCAGTATATTTTCGTTCTTTGTGGTGTGATCAATTGATGGGACTGCATTGATTCGGATCAATGCAAGTTAAAACAAACCTAATCTGATGTTGTTGGAACACTTTTCAAAAAGCTGTTATTGCAAGGACGTTCACTTTTGTTTTGCACCGTGGTATTCAGTTGGAATATCCTGCTCCTCAGTCGACGAGGCAAGGGCCGAGATCCCTTCACCGGGAGTGACCCCTTGGACAGAAGTTTGCGTCAGGGCATTAACTTCACTATAGCCGATTACTTTTGCTTTGCACCGTGGTATTCAGTTGGAATATCCTGCACCTCATTCTACGGGGAAAGAGCCGAGATCCCTTCACCGGGAGTGACCTCTTTAGCAACGGTTTTCGTCACTATATTTTCAAAAAGCTATCCGTTCCTTCGACGATATCAAGTTCTTTACGTTAAAGGTTTTCGCCAGAAACCATTCGTAGCCCTCCGTCGTTTCATATGGGTAGTCAATAGTATTCAAGCTGTGTTTGTTGGCCAAAGTCAAGGCACAGTGTTTGGTAGCTGTTGGTTATTCATATGCAGCATAGATAGATGCGTTGGTTTGGAACAGTCGTATAGCCTTGTTGGCCAAAGTCAAGGGCTTGTGCGGGTGGATTCGAATCAACCTGGAGAATGACGGGTAGAACTTGACATGTGACTTATGATTTGTTGGCCAAAGTCAAGGTCATAAGAGCATGGGGCAGAAATCACATCGGGAGTTTCAAAAGAACTGAAACTTGCCAGATATGCGCATACCTTCTGGAGTGTGACACCGTGAGCGGATTCCGTCACGTTGTCATGCGATGAGAGTTGGATCCCGATTCCCACTGATGAGTTAGTTTACTCCTCGGGTGACCGCGGCTAATTCTTTTTTCAGGTTTGGAGGAGAATTTGAGGTACAGTGGGAGGATTCCAGATTAGATAAATTGGTAACCATTCTGATCTAGGTTAGAGTGCACGCTGAGTGTTTCTTTTCTCTCTCTCTTTGGCAGCGTCCATTGACCCGACCCTAAGACTATGACTCAGTGACCAAGTTGACCGAACCTTCTTAACATTGGCTTTTGGATTGTCAGAGTTGCAAACCTCATTGCCACTCCTACTTTTACCCTTTTCTCCAGGACACCCCGTATTACTACGAACGTCCACTTCCATTGGACAAAACCATCGTATGGTTAGATACGAACTCGAAGGAATTTATTCGAGGATGGTTTCAGGTTCTGGAGAAAACGGATAGGATTATTCAGTTGTCTTTTCCTTTTACCTTCTCTCAGGTTGCGAGTACTCCTTGGTTTAGGAGATAGTACACCTATTACGCAAATTGGATAGTCTTCTTCCAAACCTTAGGCTGGTGCCGACCGGTAGGGAATGAAGAAAACCAATTAGCCTAACGATGGTGTGCAGAAGGTATTAAGTTCAGACAAAGCAAGGGATTAGTAAGAGGGCAAAGTAAATTGCAACAGATATTCACGACCAAACCAAGTATTCCTTCGCCAATCCTAAAATCACCTTTGTATTTCTCCAGGACACTCCGTATCACTACGAAGATCCACAGTTTATTTGTATACTCCATCGTATGGTTATATACGAACTCGAATGGAACTTGTTCCAGTTCGGGGATGGATTCTGGTCCAGGAGAAATAGGAATAAGGTTTATTCGGTTGTCTTTTATCTTCACCCTCTCTCATTGCGAGTGTTCCTAGGATTGGGACAGTACACCCATTATGCTTATTGGATAGTCTTCTTCCAAACCATAGGCTGGTGCCGAACGGTAGGGAAGGAAGAAAACCACTTGGCCTAAAGGGGTGTGCAGAAGGTAAAGACTAAAGACATATGAAGGGATTTGGAGAGGTAGCAAAGAATTATACGGTTACAGTCGTGAATCTGGAAGAGGCATTACTATGAATACCAGGATACCCCATCGAAATATTTCAATGTTTCAGTTTCACTGTGTAATGTTAAAAGAAAACTGATTTCCCGATTAGACACTTACTCCAGGGTATGTATTTGCCAGGTATGATTCTCACATCTGTATGGTTTTACAGATGATGAGTGGGAGTAAGTTATTGGGAATTGGGTGATTATCCTCATTATATCGGGATTCGTTGTAATCGGTGATATTTGAGGAAATCACCTGGGCTGTTTGCCGGTCGGCAAATATTTGGTTTTGAATATCCGCAGTTATGCACCAATTTCAAATTGATATATCTGTACGTCTATTTTCATAGAGTGAGATATACCTTTCTGAAATTATGTCTACGACATTTACCTATATCAGTGGATGGTTAGGTAAGGAGCATTAAACAGCGGTGTAATTCTTCTTAACCATAAGTACAGTTTTCAACCTACGACACACAGTGAATGCGTTATCAGACACAAGGGACTTATACAGAGTATTGTATGTTGTCCAGGGTCCATTAGGACAGAGGGGTTGGTCCTCGTACTATATTCGGTTTACTTATGACTTCTCTAGTTTTTAGACAGGTGTTTCGTGGAAACACAGGGTCCGAATTTTGAGAAGTTATAGGTATTTGAATAGAGTAGAGAACCAGGTATAGCAAGTATCGGGATTCTTCAATGAGATCGAAGATGTAGATACTTGTCTATGGTATTCAGTTGATAGTAATGATTAAGAGAACTTACTTCTCTCTCAGGTTACTCATAATTGGAAGCATTCCTAAGTTGAGTAACGCTGATCGGCCTCTCTCCATTTAGTTGACATGCACTGGAGACAGATGCATGATTTGAATCTGGTTCAATTAAATCAGTGCCTCTGTTTCTATATTGGATATAGAACAGTTCATATCTTAACGTTGTTAAGGTACGGGGAGTTGTCCGGTTTATGATTAAAACCAGACACTGGACAACTCAAGGCACGTTTCTGTAATGGCTGTTTGTGGGTTGACCCAGGCTATGACGAGGGTTGATTTTCTACCATCTGGATGAACAATAGCAATATTTTTCTAGACTCGCCACAGTTTTATTAAAAATAGATTTTTTCAGAAAACAGTAGTGGGAGTATGGTAGAACTGGAGGTGATTCCAGAACCACGAACGATTACTGAAGATTTGACAAGGAACCTAAAGATTCAATCTGGATTGACATTCCATTGGCCACTCCGCAGATACGGTGGGTAACCTCAGGCACCCGAGAGGTACTCCGGTAGCCTCAAGGACGGTGACAGGGAAGTTCTTGTTTACCCACACTTGCCATTGCTGTTGTTCCAGGTTGCGAGACCCGGCGGGAGGATGAGTATAGCGTCGTTCTAAACTAGTTTTAGAAGTGTACGTGTATATGACTCTGCCAGAGGGTTGTCGTAGTCAGTGGGAGCAACGGAAGCATTGGTGGACAGGTAGCTTATGTCTATTTATAGACTAAAGCAGATGTAGCGGAGATAGATCATCTATTTCTGATGTGACAGTCATAGGTTTGACTTCACCAGAATAGGGGATGGATCTGTTGAGAAGGTAGTAGGGTGTGATATCCTGGTATTTGGATGACATACACAGAGTAGGAAAAGAAACTCCTATACTACGATCGGTTATACTTTGGTCGTCACACAGTGGTTTCTCCACATGGGACTTGGACATTATATCAGACATTCTGGTTACTAGATCTATGGCTTTAGATCTAGATTTGGGTAGTCTCCCAATCTGGGTACTTAGACAGCATTCTAAGGGTATTTAGAATGGACGACTCCATGCACGGTAGTGTACCTGCAGAAGATGGAGTCACCCTCTCTAAAGGTGTCTTATAGACTAAAGGGGAGAGGGATGTGCATGATTGGCAGATCACTTGCTCAGGCAATTGAGTCAATCATGAGATGTCAAGTACCACACCAGATATTGTTCTTGCACTAGATGCAATAAGTTGATATTGATCCAATCCTGGAGAAACAGTCGGAAGCAGTTTTAGAACATAAGTGGATGTTCTAGGGATATGATAACGACAGCCTCATTCGGGAAACAGTTATCATTCCAGGCTTCCAAGGTGACATGGACGACAAGGAGGTTGTCAGAGCTATAGTTTTTCCTTCTGACGAGGGGCAGTATTTTGGACAGTTGGTCCAAGGCAATACTGAGGGAGGCATGGCGCAGGATACTGATTAAGTTCAGTTGACGATACAGTCTAAGAAGTTTGGATTTGGAGTTCATTTATGAGCTATGTCCCATCAGACATCCAGACACATTCTAAGACAGGTATTGCTCATTTCGGGAGATGGGTTTCTCCGCGAACTTGAGATATAGAGAGACATGGAAAGAGACAACAAAGCGGATCCACTCACTGAGGCTATTCCTCGAACGCAATAGTTTCGCAAACGAGCTTTGTGAGACTGACTAGTAGAGGAGTTGGGTGTTCGGTATCACACGGGCTGTGAGTATGCGACATCGCAATAATTAGCCTTGAGTGCAAGTGGGAGATTGTTGGAGATAGTGCCCTCAGAGTCAATTATTAGGTCATAGGTACGTGATTGTAATGATTGATGGAGGACCTATCCCGGTAGGACAGTCTTACTCGAGATGATAGTATGCTATCTGGTTTACCTTTATCATCGTGTACTGTTTTAAGTGACCTGACACGTCGCTATTACACGTTGATAGAGCCTCTAGGATTCTTGCTTGACCACCAGCAGTATGAGGGCGATCATATAAGTGGGAGCTGGGGGTCTATAAGCATATCCTTAAAAGGTCCCTAGTCGTGAGAGTTTCGAGACAGGGCATCGATTCTCCATAGTAGACTAGTGTATACAGTCGAGACCCCGACGAGGGGCGGTGGCCGGTCTCACAAGCCACTGGTGTCAGTTGGATCACCTAAGATGTATACAGGTGCTCATTGGGTTATGAGTACACCGGACAGGACTCGCCGGGAACATGCTAGTTGGTCATATACCAGACGTCAGATGGCAGTTCCCTGGTGACATGTATGAAGGTTAGTTCATCGACCTGGGGATCGTCATTTGTCTCGTGTGAGTTCCCACTGTACTTTGATTACTACCCTACCACGGCTCAAAGGAGTCGTGCAAACAGGTTTTAGTTGGGTACAGTCCCGAGCCACATGGAGGCAGTGAGCGTATCTTCAGGGGTTCGTCTCTCCCGGTATTGGGGGTGAGGTCGTGCTGTGTCTAGGAGAGCCATTACACGAAGCCCTCGGCCGAGGCAAGGAGATTTACTGGTAGGTATTCCAGTAGTATCTCAGGGTGTTCTGGGCTACACTCCGACACGACTTGTACCGCTTTTGGGGGTCTGACTTTTACCAACCCCCTAGGCCCGCCATGCGATGCTCATAGACGAACGGACCGGACTGTACGGATATTGTCACTGACAGGCTCAGTAGGGAGTCAGGCTGAGTTCGCTCACAGACGTCCCTTTTGGTCAATACCTGGTAGCCCGTTATGTATTGGCTTATACCTCTAACGTGCTTGTGGTTAAATCCACAACCATGGTGTTGACGAGTCTTTAGAGTCCCCCACATTCAGTTACTCAGCTTTCGGGCGAAAAGTTGTAGAGGCCGTATGGAGATATGGCAAGGTCCGATCAGATACGTGCGGTATTGCACGGATCAGGATCGGACAGTTTGTACTATAGGCCGTATGGATATATGGCAGGGTTCGATCAGATACGTGCGGTATTGCACGGATCAGGATCGAACGGATATTACTGGCCGGCTTTGGTATAAGCCGGATCCTAGTATAGTACAGTGTAGATTTTGTCTCATTGCATTTGTATTTCGGTCGAAATACAGATGCGTGTGTGTATGCACAGTATTGGGGTTTTCCTGTAATTTATTACGGGACCAGTTTTCTGGAGTTGCCAGTTTGCTTTCCGTTTCGGCCGATTTCCATTTTTCCGTTCATTGGCCGAAGATTGGTGGAAGAGGGTTTATTTGCATTGTTGCAAATAGGCATTAGTGGAGGGGGTTCTTTGCATCTTGTTGCATCATGATGGCTTTCATGATGTGCACCATCCTTTGACTTGATTTCTTCATGATGGCATGACTTTTTGAGTCATCATGGTTCATGATGGTTGGACTTTGTGAGGTGATGATGGTGGTGTTGAGTGTTGAGTTTGCCTTGTGATCATTCCCTTTTGCATGATAGACTTTCCTCTCTCTCTCTCTTGTTTTGATATGAGAATGACTCTCTCAATTTTTGGCAACCATCTCATTCTTCCCCTCCCCTCTCTAGCATGGCCGGCCACTTCACAAGTGGGCTGTCCAAAATTTTGGGTGGGTTATTTTTGGTTCATATCATGCTCCAAAATACCCCAAGCTCCTTCACATTTGTTCTTGCTTCATTCCTCCACCAAATGGCAATTCCACAACCCCAAAGTGAGACTTGAGGACTACATATTCTACAGCGAATCTTGGGCACGTCGAGTAGCCGGCTTCGTGCCCGAGTTGCCTCGGCATTGAGGTGGGAGCCCGTAAAAGAAGTAGGCGATGTGGTGCACTTTCGGCGACGAGGAGGAGACGGGACATTCCGCAGGAGATCGGGACGACGACGAGAAGACCGGAGGACTTGGATCGTCGGTATATCTCTCTTCCCTTTCTTGTAGTTGGCTAGGACTAATTAATGGTTCGATCCGGGTATTAGTGCGCGGCGGTTTGCCAGTTCAAGAAAATTTAAGTTTATCACCGCTTCCGCATTTGGCCGTCGGATTGACGGCCGGGGCGCCGCCGTGCACTTACATTCACAACCATCAAAACAACAAAAGAAAGAGAGCAAATGAAAAGATATAAAGAAAAGAATACACAACATTACAAGAAAGTAAATTGCAAGGTAATAAAAGGCAAGTAAGTAAATGGCATGAATATAAAAGAGCAAGTGAGTAAAGCAAGAAAAATACTAAGAACCAAAAGCGATATTACAAACCATGGGTTCAATAGCCTAAACTTAAACTTGCAAGCTCAATGAAGAGGTTGCAAGATCAAGAGAAGGCTAAGAACTCAAGGCAAAATGAAGGCAAATTGAAAGCTTTATTGATTCCAAGTGATGATACAACCCTTGAGTTCAAAAAACAAAACTTAAACTTGCAAGCTCAATGAAGAGCTTGCAAGATCAAGAGAAGGCAAAGAACTCAAGGGGAACTAGCTATGTACAAGAAAAAAATGAAAAGAGAAACAAAAAGTATACAAAGTATCACCCTTTCCCTTGCTCACTGATCTTCCTTTTATAGGCACAAAAGAAGATTAAACAAGTAATAAAAATGAGTTGATGTGACTGCCAGGGAAGGCCAGACAAAAATTAGGGGGCTTTGGGCATAACAAAACCGGCGGCGCCGGGCTCATGGTGGGGTCTCGCCGGGCCAAGTCAGTGCAATTGGGCTCGTGTTTATTGTGTGATGTTGAGTGCTCTCCACAATGCCACTGGTGCTGCTTGATTTGTCTACAAGAACCTGGTCTGCACTCAGGGATTTGGAGGGAAACTTTGTAGCTTCTGGTCACATCATAACTTTTTGCATTTATAACTCTTGTCCCCCCATGTGCCCAATTCATCATATCATGTGTGCCATGGGCAGCCCCACCATGGTCCGTGCTAAAGAGTTGTGTGTACACTTGTATTGTGTTGGACTATAATTGTGTGCACACATTTATTTGCAGAAGAACTCTTTGGTTATTTATCGGTTTGCAGTTCCGGTTCCAGTGTCGGCTCACAAACGTTATATCCGTGATTTTGAGTGTGTTTCTAATATTGTATCATGGATACCTATAATTTGTATTTACTGAGCAAACACTGGTTAATAGTACCGATATAAACAAAAAATAGATAATGAATGAGTGGTATTAAAATGCAGTTTTCTGAGATGAACAAATACCCCAAAACTTATCTTTTGCTCGTCCCGAGCAAAACAAACAAAATCCTAGCCTCACTTTCGCAGGGAACGCGATTGCACTGAGCTCGTGCAACAAGTCGTTAAACCTCTAAGTGTCCCTGGTAGGAGGAGTGTTTTCCCCTGAGGGTTTTCAGCGGATTACACCCACAAAATCCCGTCAAGCTAGTTTCACAAGTTAACGTCGATTCTACTCCTACAGTTTAGTATCTTGGTTAGAAATTGTATTATCCTAAGTTAGAAAAATTCAACCCATATGTTTCACGCCTCTAATTTATTCAGCCTCAGATCCTATACGTTTTTACAGTTCAAAAAGATCTCAGTTTCTCTTGTGTTTTCCTTCTAAAGTGCGGTCTCCAATCAGGGATTTTTATCATCTTTACGGAAAATATAAGTCTTATTCTTTATTTCTATCTTTCCTCCAAACATCGATTGTATACCCCTACGTGTGTGTAAAATTTCACCCCTACATATAAGAATTCAATTCAAGCTATAGTACCCTTGCCCTAATACCTAATACTACTTTTCGTTAAATGATGGATGGTTTTTTTTGCCCACGCACCTTTCATACGACTATTAATGCTTCTTGAGGCACTAACAGTCGATTACTGAATGTGTGAGCTTAAAGAATAAATAGCAGTTTCCAGGTCTTTGTTGGCTATAGTGCCATCAAGTCAATTATTAGATCGCAGGCACGTGATTACAATGATTAAGGGAGGACCTATACCGGTAGAACAGTCTTACTCGAAATGATAGTATGCTATCTGGTTTGTCTTTATCATCGTGTACATGCTTCAGGTGACATTACAGATCTCTATTACAAGTTGATAGAGCCCATAGGATTCATGCTTGACTACCGGCAGTATGATGGCGATCATATACGTGAGAGTTGGGTGGTCTTTAAGCACATCCTTAATGTGTCCCTAGTCGTGGGAGTTTCGAGACTGGGCATTGATACTCCAAGAGTAGACTAGTTTATACGGATCGATACCCCGATGAGGGGTGGTGGCCGGTCTCACAAGCCATTAGAGTCAGTTGGTTCACCTAAGATGTATACAGGTGCTTATTGGGTTATCAGTACACCGGACGGACTCGCCGGGAACATGCTAGTTGGTATTATACATATTGTCAGATAGCAGTTCCTTGGTGACATGTGTACAGGTTAGTCTATCGACCTGAGATCGTCATTTGTCTCTTGTGAGTTCCAACTGTGCTTTGATTACTACCCTACCACAGCTCAAAGGAGTCATGCAAACAAGTTTTAGTTGGGTACAGTCTCGAGCCACATGGAGGCAGTGAGTGGATCATCAGGGGATTCGTCTCTCCCGGTATTGGGGTTGATGTCGGGGTTTGCATGTGTGGCCATCACCAGAAATCCTCGGCCGGGGTAGACGAGAATTACCGATCTAGGATCAGTAGTTTCTCAGTTGGTGATAGGTTTCATGCCGACACTAAATGTTAAGTTATTAGGGTCTGACTTTATCCACCCCCTAGACTCGATATGCGATACTCATAGACGAACGGACCGGACTGTACTGATATTGTCATTATCAGGCTCAGTAGGGGTTTCAGGATGAGTTTGCTCATCGGCCTCACTTTCGCTCAATTCCTGGGTAGCCATTACGTACAGCTAGTACCACTGACGTGCTTGTGGTTAAACCCACTGCCAGCGTATTGACGAGTCTTTAGAGCCCCACACAGAGGGTTTCCCTGGTTTGGGCGAAACTTTGTAGAGGCCGTATGGTTTTATGGCAGGGTTCGATCATATACGCGTACTAGTGCACGGATCATGATCGGACGGATAATATTTGTGGGCTTTGGTTTAAGCCGGATCCTAGTATTATAATGTTGGATTAATTTAGTCTCGTTATATTAGTATTCAGTCGGAATAAGGATGCGGGTATGTATATACGGATGAGGGGAATTCTCGTAATTAGTTACAAGTTTACTTTGGAATATTTCCATTTCTTTTTTGGTTAAACATTTAGTTTCAAATGTTTATTTGTTGGTAGTGTGACTCATTGTTTTGGCTAGGATTCTTTAATGCATGCACTTGGTGAATCAAGAGATTAGCCATGGTGGCATAATTATTTTTTAGTTAGTGTTGAGATATTTTGGGGTGAGATGGCAGATATTTTTTTGGGTGTGGATTTTTCTTTAGTTGCTCTCAACAAAATACTTCAACACAACAAAAGAAAAAAAGCCAACACAACTTTTTTCACTTGCTTTTTCTTGAGCACATACTTCTTCTCCTATGGATTCTTCTTCAACCTCCACCCATACCCTCTCATGAGTTGAGAATCCTTGGGTGTTTTGAGACAAATTTTTCATACACTATCTCTACTTCATCTTGGCTATTTAGGTCAGCAAACTAGATACCCGAGTTGCTTCGGTTTTGAGGCGGGAGACCATATTACAAATTCTCGACGTGGATCGTCTTCGACGGGGGAGACCGAAGAACGAACTTGATCGAGGAAGCCGCGAGGAGCTTGGGACAGAGATTGAAGACCGAAAGACACAGATCGATCGGTATAACCTCTCTAAACTCCTTTACATATAACTAGTATAGAGTTAATGGTACGATCCGTCGATTAGGGTTCCGTTAGCACCGGGTTTTAAAAGTTTTTGTTCCGCATTTGGCCACAGATTGATGGTCGGAGCGCTGCCGTAACATGGTATCAGAGCCAACCTATTAGCCCTACTAACTAGTTTGCACAAGGTTAAAATCTCGAATGACCAATTTTTCCGAATCACGAATCTATGTTCATGAGCTTGCTGTTGAATTTCAAAGTTGTTCCAAAATATTTTTTGGGTATCTTAAAATTATGTGCAGGAAAAACTAGAGCTACAGAAAAAATTTGGAGACCTAACTCTAAAATTTTGCCGTGGAACCGGACCAAATTGTCACATTTTGCGGCGGTTCCGCCGCGCTTTTTTGGCTACAGTAACCCAATTATTTTCTGGGGCTCTAGTTCATGGAAATATGATTTTTGTGATATAAGGTTTTGTCCTAAATTTGTTTGAGTGCTGGATTTGCATTTGGGGCCGATTTGGAAAAGTTTAGTCGATCGAAATTTTAAACGTGTATTTTTCAGTACATACATTACTATCTGTGACCGTGAATGTCATTAGAGCGGTACAACTCGTCTAACTGCTATATGCTCTTTTAGACGGGTTTGCGAACGTTGATGTTCTTTGTTGTGTTGTGATTGTTGCGGGATCGTCGTGGTGGATAGCTTGGGCGTTAGTACAATAAAGTTTTATTTGTATATTTGATATCGCGGGGCGAGCGCCCGACATGTGGATTGTCGTCACTGCCTGTTTGCATATTATTTGTTTGGGGCACTGATTGGTATAGTTTTTGCGTGCTAAGTTTATTACCGCAATCAAGACGGTTTCGCTTGTAGCTAGCCAGTTGAGTACGGGTCGTCCGCAGGGAGATGGGAATCTTTTTCTATGTGCTTTAACGAGTTAAGTCCAATTGTCCAGGTTTGTTTTTAGATTAACTATGTGCTAAAATGATATAGATAGAGAGCTTGTTAGGGTTAGGATTAGGTTAGTTTGAGTTAGGAGTCGCTCACTTCTTTCGTTGCCACTCTTAATATCGGTGTTACGGTAATCGGCAACAACGGGGATTAGCACGACTAGGAAGGAACTTGCGAGTATAAGCTAGGCTTTCCAACGCATAAGTTCTTCCTTTTGGTGCTTGTCCGTCCGTTCTTGGTTCTTAGCCTTAACCTCCGGTTAATTCAACCACAGCCGGTCTCACTACGGAATCACCGCTATCATGTAGGATAGGGTGCCGTAGGGAGCGGATTGTGGTTCAATTAACGGGAATTCGATTTAAGATGTTGGGCAAGGAAAGAGTGAGAGAGATTTCCTTCTCTCAAACTTTCCTTATCCTACCCTAACAAGTATGGAAACTACTCACCCATTACAAGAAAAATGAAAATAAAACAAAGGTGAATGATAGAAAGAAAGAGGTTAGAAGATTACAACTAGCTATTTGCGACCTCACCTCGGCAAAGATCGAGCGTAAGCATCATGGTTGTTTAAGGATAAAGGAAAAGAGAACAAGAAAGAAACAAACACAAATAACAACAACTAAATTAGAAAATGAAAATTACAAGTAATAATAGTTAACAAAATAAAAAGACAAGCATGGTAAGAACAAGAACTCTTTTATTCATTCTTCAGTCACAAAAGCTCACTACAAGTTTTTAATGGAGAAGAGATGAGAGGAGGAAGAAGAACAACAACATATAACCTAAATCTAAATACAAGAATATGCACAATTGGCTTTGGCAAGTTCTGGACTATTTATAGGCAGGAAACTGGAAACCTAGGGCAAAATTCTGCCTCTATATGAAAAGACCAAAATACCCCTAAAATCCTACCTTCTGCCGCCACCGTAAGGCCGCGGTTCCGCGGCCTAAGCATGCTTATGCCGCGAAACCGCGGCACTTTAGAGGAATTGGCTCTTCAGTTTTTGTGTCTTCCCCTTGTTTGTAGTACCCTTCACTATGGCATATGTTTTTTCTCAGAATTCTTTCACGATTTTTCCAGAATTTCTGCTGATCCAAAGGTGATGTGATGTGGATCTTTTGCCATGATTTTCTTGAGCTCCGCGTAGATTTCTTGGACTTTGTGTTGCCATTGTGCTTTGTGCATGAAGATGACAATCGATTTGCCCTTTTGTCTTCTTAAACTGGTGTGTGGCAACATGTGGATAGAGAGCGGAGACCCGTGTTTTATCTGTGGTTGGCAGTAATCCGGATTTTGTCGTGCTTTTCATGAATTTCACCGTTTAGAGCCGAGAACATGTATCCTGCAATTGACTAGCAAACACGGCTCAAGAGTACCTACCGATAAGCAATATGATAAAAATTGGGTGGTATAAAAATGCAAAAATCTGATATGAACAAATACCCCCAAACATATCATTTGCTCGTCCCGAGCAAAGCAAATTTATTCACAAAAATTCCTAACCTCACTTTCGCAGGGAACGCGATTGTACTGAGCATGTGCAACAAGCCGTTAAACCTCTAGGTGTCCCTAGTAGGAGGAGTGTTGTCTCCTGAGGGTTTTCAGCGGATACTACCCACAAAATCCGGTCAAGCTAGTTTTGCAAAATAACTATGATTCAAACCCTAAAGTTTTGTTTCAGAAAATAACAATTCTATTATCCTAAGTCTAGACTATCAAACATTTATTTTTCACATCTCGCTTCTTATTTAACTTAAGATTTTATATGTCTTTACGTGTAGTGCAAATAGTGTCGTTAAGTTCCAGAAGGGTCGAATAAAGTCATCACGTCACACAATAAAGCCCAGATAAGAATTTTGAAAGGATCACATAAGTTTTATAAAGAGTTAAGCATTTTTCAAGTTTCGTTTTCCAGTAAAGTTTCAACTTCAGATTTTCTATCTTCCTTAACAGGAAACTAGGTCTTATTTTTCACTCCACCTTTTTCTTGTTTTCATTTCATACACACCTCTGTGAACGTGCAATAGTCTTTATCATAGAATAAAACCTTCATATCTCCGCTAGAAATATTTTTTTATAAAAACCTGTCTTTTGTCAAGATTATTCTCACATAAAGAACCGTTAGGAATTTTAACTCGGAGAGAACACTTGCTTGACATTGTTTTAATCTGGACTTTCTAGGCTTCTTAACAAGCTTTGGGCCAATGCACCCAAACCAGTTGGCTTTAGGGCATTAGGTGTAGAGACACCCCAGCGGACTTAATTACTCAAGTTACCTAGGTCTAAAAACAAAAGACAATTTGGCGTGAAAATCATGATGATTCAATACGAACGGAGATATAACCGGCAGTTCAATTTATTTTTTTTGGATAAAAGACGTGTTTAGTGGGTTCGGTGTGTAATCATTCCAATCAAGTTTCAGATGGGTTATTCTTCAGACTTAGTTCCAATTAAGGCATCAATGGCATTCCTTCATATTCACTTTACTTCATAAACTATTCTTGATATTACTTATTTCAGAACAAACCTATTTGATCCTCAGAAAATCATTTATCCTTTTAAAAGTTTTTATACATAAAAGACTTGTCATCTAATTTCCAAAACTCACGACACGTGTAGTGTGATGTAAAGACGTATATCAGCTATAGTTAACTTCAAAGGAGAGTGTAACCCTTCGAAAATCGTTTAGGCAGTTTTTCGGTAATCGGCAAATTTTTCGGCTTTTTCCGTAAAAAGTCAAAATTGATATTTTTCAGTATAGACCTAATTATACAAAATTTAAATAAGATATTACTATAATTTTGTCACTAAAATGTCATTTATAATTTTCTGGTTAAATAAAAAATTTTTCGTAATTAATTATTTTTTTATTATTTTAAGCCTTTTTAAATACATTTAATTAGGGATAAATACAAATTTAATTAGGTAAATTTCTTAATTAGGAGTCTTTATAAGCTAAAATATGGTGTTAATAAAATTATAACATGTCTTGCAAACTTTTAGATTTTTAGTGGAAAAATTATGAAAAAAATGGCTTAAAAAGGGGTTTTTTTGTAAAAAGTTGATTTGAAATGCATTAAATGAGAACATGGGGGTGTTTTAGGCCTAGAAACTTCTCCAAAAATTCCCAAAATCTTTCCTCCACCTGCTGGCCGAGCTTCCTACAGCAGAAACCTCCATTTTCCCACTTCATTCTAGCTTTATTTTCATGCTAAAAATCAATAAAAATCCACAAATTCTTTCTCCAATTCAAAGCAAAATCCAAATCCTATCTCTCCTCAACCCAAATTAGTTCAAAACTTGGAGAAAGGAGGCTTCTTTGGTGGCTTGAGCAAGCTAGGGTTCACACTTGGGAGGTATAAATCCAAATCTAGTTGTTAATTTGTTGTTTAAGTTGCTAGATTTAGTAGTTTTAGTGTGTAATTTGCTTATGAATTCTTGGTTAGGAAATTCAAGAAAGGGATTTGATTGTGGATTAGGGTTTGAAGCATGGTTGATGTATTAAAGTTAGGGTTCAAGATTGAGAGGTGAAAAATCCTAAACTAGTTGCTTACTTGAGGTTTAATTGTGCTAGAATTTCAATTCTAAATATTAGTTTGGTAGTAAATGTTTGATTTGGAAAAATCAAGTGAAGGTTTTGATTTTAGAAATTAGGGCTTGTAGCATGATGCATGGATTATTCTAGGGATGGTTATCTAGGTGATTGGAGTGGTTAATTGTGTATTGGTATGCTTACTAAATCGATAAATTTCAATGTTTGTAACAAAATCGGTAAGGAATCGCTTACTAGATTTTTTGTAGAAATTGAAGGCGGTCAATTTGCGTTAGGTTAGCAATATTAGTAGCTTCATATAGGATTATTAGAATGCGCGAACGCGGGGTTTCGTCTAGTCGGGTTGTAGTTTAATCGATTTCCCCGATACGGCGATTTTTGTTAAGGTTTTAGCGATTTTCGTGCATTTTCGCGTACCGAGTGCACGTTGTGACTAATCCGAGAGCGTCGATCTTTTCATAGTGTGAGTTGCATCATTTCGGAAATATGTAACCTTATTTTGTGTGTTATGCAATTCTAGGATCGGTCGGGGAAACTTCGGACACGGCGCGTAAAGGCAAAGCGGTGGCCGGATCAGATTAGCGGGGATTTCTGGTGAGTAGATATATTCATCTATGGGGGAATCGTTTGGATGGCGCGAGGCGCCCCTCCCCCCTAGTTAGGATTACCCTACTTTATGCAATAATTATATTGTTAGCTAGCTTATCCATTTATGTATATTGCATACCCTTACAGCTAACCCTATACTAGATTGCATGGACATTAATATGGCATTCATATATACATATGCGATATCATTTCGTAGGACACGAACACCTTACCATTGGCATCTATTGCACGCGCACTATTCATGTGACACACACGCCTTTGGTATTTGCCATGCCACGTGCACTATAAAACTTATTTAGCTTAGTAACGCCATTGCATTCATGCATGATATTTGAGAATGTATCGAACGCATATACCTCGCATTACTATCATATCTACCTAGATTTCTAGCCAAACTCTCACATCATATACATTGATATCATAGACATTTATTATATATAACATGTGGACACTATGATTTTTCTTGATGATTTCAGTTTTCTGTGATTTCTGGATTTTTGGGGAAAACCGCAAGAATTTAACAAAACCTTAGATTTATCATTTTCGAAACAAAGTTGCGGTTTTCTCGTGACGTATGTGTCGTCCACCATGAGTTTTCATGTTTTCTGTTGGATTTCGAGACCCGATTCGAGGAGTGGATGAACCGTCTCGGGTACATGGTGGGCCCGGTATGGTACCCCGGGGCAAGAAGATCGAGTTGTAGACGATGAGCCTGGCAGGGGAAGACTACCTACCGGTGATGTCTGGCGCGGCGGATATCCGGAGGATACCGACCGTTGTCGTGAGATTTATGATATGGGCCGATCCGGACTGACGGAGCCCGACATTGAGACAGATATGATTCCTATTTGGTGTCGATGCTTGACACGGGTTTTCTGAGGATTTCTTGATGATATTTAGTTATTATGCGGACATTCGTTTTCTAAAAGTTAAGAATCCAGTAACTTTAACATTTAAAACACTTAAAGAGTTAGAAAAGATATTGCATACATGTGCATGCATACTAGAGTTATTATATCACATATGGACATACTTGTTGTTCCGCATTGCGTGCATTCTTACGATTGCCTTAGTAGATGTTATATTTACTCACGAGCTGGCAACTCACCCCCGTTGTGCCACAGTGTCTTGCAGGTCGGACCCGTCAGCCTCGTAGCGGCGGGCTATCTTGTCATCAGTTTCTTTTGCTCAGACTCGCGATATCGCCCGTAGGTGGGTTGCGAGTATACTTTATTCCTTTTTGCTTTATCATTGTATCTAGTATCTCCATCTACCACTTGTATTGTATATGCGACCTAGTGATGAGACTGAGAGATATGTATATTTGTGGTTTCTTTTGGGTCGAGCTCACTTGAGCCGGCGTTGCGTTTTCTGATGTTTTGGGTTTCTTCTGCTCTTTTCTTGGTATTGCTTATATATATTGCATATGGTTGTGATCCGCCTTGGGCGAAGAGCTAGCTCCCGCTTGGGGATGCCATTTTATGATTACAGGTTTATTATTTGTTGTACCCATTTTGGGGGATAGAAAATACAGGGGAGACTCTGCCGAAATTTTCGGGAATTCTCGATGTTTTAAAAATGGATTCTATGCAACTTAATTGATTTCAAAACCGTTTTCATTTAAGGTTTTCCTTCACTCTCTTTGATTTTGGGTTAGATTTCTGGGCTTTGGCTGACTTAGGTTACGGTACGCCTTTAGACGTCTCGTAATCTAAGTGCCAGTCACGTTCCGTACTTTCGGGTCGTGACAAAGTTGGTATCAGAGCTTAGGTTTTACCTTTCTGAGTGTAGGACGACCTTGGTAGATGGAGTAGGTGACTTAAGCAGAGTGGCGTAGCGTGGGTATGATCCGCGGCATACTTACGATACGGTACTCCGCCTAAGTAACCTTAGGACATAATTGCTTGTATTTCCTTTCTTGATTCCTTGCATTCCTTGATTCAATTGCAATGTCCTTATCAGTTCTATTTCTTATTCCAGCTTCGATGCCGCCAAAGACTACGAGAGCTCAGCGGGCTGCCGCTAGGGATGAGATTCGAGCGGGCTCGTCTGAGGCGAGGATCGAGCGGGAGGATACTCCTACCCCTCAGGGTCCCACTGATCCGCCTCATCCAGACCGTATTGCCAGATTAGAGGCCGGCATGCAAGAGTTGCGGCAGATGATGGGATCTTTAGTTGAGTCCAGCCGGGCACAGAGATCCGAGGACGTTCCTTCCACCGCACAGACCACGATCGTACCTGCTGCACAGATGGTCACTCCTGCTGCTGCTACGGAGACTATCCCCGTTTCACTACAGGAGTTCATGAGATTGAGACCTCCAGCTTTTACCGGTACAGATGCGACAGAGGACCCACAGGCATTTCTCGATAGGATGGCACGGATTGGCCGTTCGTTGAGGTGTTCTGAGGATAGATTGGTGGAGTTTGCGAGTTTTCGTCTGGAGGGTCTTGCCCAGACATGGTACGACTCAGTAGAGAGAGGCCGAGCTGCAGGTCTGCCTTCTATGACCTGGGATGAGTTTACATCTGCATTTCTTGCCCGTTTTCTTCCGGAGAGTGTCCGAGATGCTCGAGCCCGTAGTTTTGAGTCTTTGCGCAAGACTCCAGGGATGACAGTGTCGGAGTATGATATACAGTTTACCCAGTTGTCTCGATATGCACCGTACCTAGTCGACACAGAAGAGAAGAGGATAAAGAGGTTTGTACGAGGGCTTGATACACAGCTATTCCTTGCCATCGGCACCCAGCACTTTGATACATACGCTGCCGCGATGGATGCAGCCTTACTTTTGGAGGAGCGTATTTCTGAGACTCCGGTCGCTTCTGGGCCGAAGAGGATCCGTACTGATACGCCAGCTCAGCGGCAGATGGGCAGACGTCGTGATAGATTATTTCCGGGAGATGGCGGAGGCAGAGGATTGAGACGAGGTCAGTTATTTGGTTCATATCCACAGACCCAGCAGTCGTCTCCAGGATGTTTTCGGTGTGGGAGTCAGTACCACCGTGTCAGAGACTGTACCATGGGACGTCCGGGCACGGCGACAGTCCCGCATGTGACTTTACCACCTTCACCACCCTCGCAGAGAGCTTTACTTCCTCCTTCTGATGATGCTTCACGCCAGCCAGATGCTTCTAGAGGCCGTGGGCGTGGCGGTCCGGTTCAGAGAGGACGAGGTGACAGAGGCAGAGGCAGAGGCCGACGTAGAGGCAGAGGACAGCCAGCTATTAGTGGTGGACAGGCCCGAGTGTTCGCGTTGACTCCTCAGGATGCACAGGCATCCAATGCCGTCGTGACAGGTACTCTGCCAGTATGTTCTTTTGATGCACGGGTATTATTTGATCCAGGCTCCACACATTCCTATGTTTCCACGTATTTTGCACCGAGGTTGGGCCGAGAGTCTTGTCCGTTAGATCAGCCGCTTGTCGTTATTACCCCGGTAGGCGAGTCTTTTGTTGCCCGTTTTGTATACCGATCGTGTTCCGTTCGTATCGGGGAGAGAGATTCTTCAGTAGATTTAATTCTCCTCGATATGCTAGACTTTGACGTTCTTCTTGGTATGGACTGGCTAGCCACCTGTTATGCATCTGTGGACTGCCGTGAAAAGGCAGTCAGATTCAGTTTTCCTGGTGAGCCGGTTCTTATTATTCAGGGAGATCGTAGCGCTGCCCTTCCCAGCTTGATTTCTTCTCTTCGCGCTGGTCAGCTCTTAAGGAAAGGGTGTCAGGGATTCTTAGCCTATATTTGTGATATTAGCTCCACAGAGGTTCCGTTGGACCAGGTCCCTGTTGTTAGAGAGTTTCCTGATGTATTCCCTGACGAGCTGCCTGGTCTGCCACCAGAGCGCGAGATTGAGTTCTGTATTGACTTGATCCCTGGCACGGGGCCTATCTCTATACCGCCTTATCGGATGGCCCCGGCGGAGCTGAGAGAGCTAAAGGATCAGTTACAGGACTTGCTGGACAAGGGGCTTATCCGACCGAGTGTGTCACCTTGGGGTGCTCCCGTCCTGTTTGTTAAGAAGAAGGACGGAAGTATGCGTTTATGCATTGATTATCGTCAGCTGAACCGAGTTACTGTGCGGAACAGATATCCCCTACCCCGCATTGATGACTTATTTGATCAGCTCCAGGGTGCAGGGTTCTTCTCGAAGGTTGACTTACGATCAGGTTATCACCAGTTGCGGGTTCGGAAGGAGGATATTCCGAAGACTGCCTTTCGTACTCGATATGGTCATTATGAGTTCTTGGTGATGTCGTTCGGGCTCACCAATGCCCCGGCAGCTTTTATGGATTTGATGAACCGCGTATTCAGGCCGTATCTCGATCAGTTCATCATTGTGTTCATTGACGACATCTTGGTTTATTCTCGGAGCCGGGAGGAGCATGAGCAGCACTTACGTATCACACTGCAGACTTTGAGGGAGCATCAGCTGTTCGCCAAATTTTCCAAGTGCGCATTCTGGTTAGACAGTGTCGACTTCTTGGGTCATGTGGTGACGAGAGATGGTATTTGCGTGGACCCGAAGAAGATCGAGGCAGTTCAGCGTTGGCCTAGACCGGTATCCGTCACAGAGGTCCGCAGTTTTCTAGGTCTGGCCGGTTATTATCGACGTTTTGTCCAGGATTTCTCCCGCATTGCTGCACCGTTGACCGGGTTGACCCGGAAGGGGGTTCCTTTTGATTGGACCCAGGCATGTGAGGATAGCTTCCAGCAGTTGAAGACTCGTCTGACAACTGCTCCAGTGTTAGCATTGCCTTCAGGATCAGGCGGGTTCGTGGTATATTGTGATGCTTCTAGAGTGGGGCTGGGATGTGTGTTGATGCAGCACGACAGAGTTATCGCGTATGCTTCTCGGCAGCTGAGGAAACACGAGCAGAACTACCCCACCCATGATTTAGAGATGGCTGCAGTGGTGTTTGCACTCAAGATCTGGAGACATTACCTATACGGTGAATCGTGCCAGATATACACTGACCACAAGAGTTTGAAGTATATTTTCCAGCAGCGAGACCTGAACCTGAGACAGCGCCGTTGGATGGAGTTGGTGAAAGATTATGACTGCGAGATTCTATACCATCCGGGCAAGGCGAATGTGGTGGCAGATGCTTTGAGTAGGAGGCCCGGAGGTAGCTTATCTTGTTTGAGCGCAGTACAGATGCAGTCGACGGCGGATTGGCAGGTTTTATGTGATAGCCGAGTGCAGTTCGAGTTTACTCCTATAGGGGGACAGCTGGCCCATTTCAGAGCACGCCCACAGTTACTTGACCGTATCCATGAGGCACAGTCCGGCGATGCCCGTATCTTAGAGATTATTGAGCAGATTCGGCAGGGCAGAGTTTCTGAGTTCGTGATTGATGATCAGGGGATACTCCGATTTGGGACTCGACTGTGTGTGCCAGATTCAGAGGGACTGAGGCGTGATATTCTCGAGGAGGCACATAGATCAGTATACAGTGTGCATCCAGGTTCCACCAAGATGTACCGTGATTTGAGAGAGGTTTACTGGTGGGACGGGATGAAGAGGGATGTTACAGACTTTGTGTCGAGATGCTTGACTTGTCAGCAAGTCAAGGCCGAGCACCAGAGGCCAGCCGGCGAGTTACAGCCTTTGCCCATCCCTGAGTGGAAGTGGGAGCAGATCTCCATGGACTTCGTTGTGGGTCTACCCAGGACCAGTCGAGGATACGACTCTATTTGGGTGATTGTCGATCGACTGACGAAAGCGGCTCACTTCCTGCCAGTGAAGACCACTTTTGGATTTTCTCAGTACGCCCAGGTTTATATTGATGAGATAGTGCGACTGCATGGCGTTCCGACTTGCATCGTGTCCGACCGTGGCACCCAGTTTACCAGCCGATTGTGGCAGAAACTACAGGAAGCTTTGGGCACCCGATTGAGTTTTAGCACAGCCTTTCATCCTCAGACTGACGGTCAGTCGGAGCGTACGATTCAGACTCTTGAGGACATGCTCAGAGCTTGTGTTTTAGATTTCGGTGGTAGCTGGGATCGTCATTTGCCTTTGATCGAGTTTTCCTACAATAATAGCTTCCAGGAGACGATTCAGATGGCACCTTTCGAGGCTTTATATGGGAGGAGATGTCGATCGCCTGTATGTTGGACAGAGCTCAGGGAGAGCAGTATTTTGGGGCCTCAGATCGTACAGGAGACGACCGAGAAAATACAGCTGATTCGGGACAGGATGAGAGCGGCACAGAGCAGGCAGAAATCTTATGCTGACAGGCGTCGTCGCCGACTCGAGTTCGTTGTTGGCGATCATGTTTTCCTGAAGGTCTCTCCGATGAAGGGTGTGATGAGATTTGGGCGGAAAGGGAAGCTGAGTCCTAGATATGTTGGTCCTTTCGAGATCCTAGAGCGTGTTGGTCCAGTCGCTTATCGGTTAGCTCTTCCGCCCAGCTTCCCCGATGTTCACCCCGTATTCCATGTCTCGATGCTCCGCAAGTACCTTCATGATCCTTCCCAGGCGATTCAGCACCAGACGATCCAGTTAGAGCGTGATCTTTCTTTCACCGAGCAGCCGGTTGTCATCTTGGATCGGCAGGTGAAGAAATTGAGGTCGAAGGTCATACCGTCTGTCAAAGTCCTTTGGCGTGGCCCGAACAGCGAGGAGGTCACCTGGGAGACCGAGGTCGAGATGAGAAAGAGATATCCCCATCTTTTTGAAGGTACGCGTAGTTGAATTCTAAATTCGGGGACCGAATTTCTTTAAGGGGGGAAGATTGTAACCCTTCGAAAATCGTTTAGGCAGTTTTTCGGTAATCGGCAAATTTTTCGGCTTTTTCCGTAAAAAGTCAAAATTGATATTTTTCAGTATAGACCTAATTATACAAAATTTAAATAAGATATTACTATAATTTTGTCACTAAAATGTCATTTATAATTTTCTGGTTAAATAAAAAAATTTTCGTAATTAATTATTTTTTTATTATTTTAAGCCTTTTTAAATACATTTAATTAGGGATAAATACAAATTTAATTAGGTAAATTTCTTAATTAGGAGTCTTTATAAGCTAAAATATGGTGTTAATAAAATTATAACATGTCTTGCAAACTTTTAGATTTTTAGTGGAAAAATTATGAAAAAAATGGCTTAAAAAGGGGTTTTTTTGTAAAAAGTTGATTTGAAATGCATTAAATGAGAACATGGGGGTGTTTTAGGCCTAGAAACTTCTCCAAAAATTCCCAAAATCTTTCCTCCACCTGCTGGCCGAGCTTCCTACAGCAGAAACCTCCATTTTCCCACTTCATTCTAGCTTTATTTTCATGCTAAAAATCAATAAAAATCCACAAATTCTTTCTCCAATTCAAAGCAAAATCCAAATCCTATCTCTCCTCAACCCAAATTAGTTCAAAACTTGGAGAAAGGAGGCTTCTTTGGTGGCTTGAGCAAGCTAGGGTTCACACTTGGGAGGTATAAATCCAAATCTAGTTGTTAATTTGTTGTTTAAGTTGCTAGATTTAGTAGTTTTAGTGTGTAATTTGCTTATGAATTCTTGGTTAGGAAATTCAAGAAAGGGATTTGATTGTGGATTAGGGTTTGAAGCATGGTTGATGTATTAAAGTTAGGGTTCAAGATTGAGAGGTGAAAAATCCTAAACTAGTTGCTTACTTGAGGTTTAATTGTGCTAGAATTTCAATTCTAAATATTAGTTTGGTAGTAAATGTTTGATTTGGAAAAATCAAGTGAAGGTTTTGATTTTAGAAATTAGGGCTTGTAGCATGATGCATGGATTATTCTAGGGATGGTTATCTAGGTGATTGGAGTGGTTAATTGTGTATTGGTATGCTTACTAAATCGATAAATTTCAATGTTTGTAACAAAATCGGTAAGGAATCGCTTACTAGATTTTTTGTAGAAATTGAAGGCGGTCAATTTGCGTTAGGTTAGCAATATTAGTAGCTTCATATAGGATTATTAGAATGCGCGAACGCGGGGTTTCGTCTAGTCGGGTTGTAGTTTAATCGATTTCCCCGATACGGCGATTTTTGTTAAGGTTTTAGCGATTTTCGTGCATTTTCGCGTACCGAGTGCACGTTGTGACTAATCCGAGAGCGTCGATCTTTTCATAGTGTGAGTTGCATCATTTCGGAAATATGTAACCTTATTTTGTGTGTTATGCAATTCTAGGATCGGTCGGGGAAACTTCGGACACGGCGCGTAAAGGCAAAGCGGTGGCCGGATCAGATTAGCGGGGATTTCTGGTGAGTAGATATATTCATCTATGGGGGAATCGTTTGGATGGCGCGAGGCGCCCCTCCCCCCTAGTTAGGATTACCCTACTTTATGCAATAATTATATTGTTAGCTAGCTTATCCATTTATGTATATTGCATACCCTTACAGCTAACCCTATACTAGATTGCATGGACATTAATATGGCATTCATATATACATATGCGATATCATTTCGTAGGACACGAACACCTTACCATTGGCATCTATTGCACGCGCACTATTCATGTGACACACACGCCTTTGGTATTTGCCATGCCACGTGCACTATAAAACTTATTTAGCTTAGTAACGCCATTGCATTCATGCATGATATTTGAGAATGTATCGAACGCATATACCTCGCATTACTATCATATCTACCTAGATTTCTAGCCAAACTCTCACATCATATACATTGATATCATAGACATTTATTATATATAACATGTGGACACTATGATTTTTCTTGATGATTTCAGTTTTCTGTGATTTCTGGATTTTTGGGGAAAACCGCAAGAATTTAACAAAACCTTAGATTTATCATTTTCGAAACAAAGTTGCGGTTTTCTCGTGACGTATGTGTCGTCCACCATGAGTTTTCATGTTTTCTGTTGGATTTCGAGACCCGATTCGAGGAGTGGATGAACCGTCTCGGGTACATGGTGGGCCCGGTATGGTACCCCGGGGCAAGAAGATCGAGTTGTAGACGATGAGCCTGGCAGGGGAAGACTACCTACCGGTGATGTCTGGCGCGGCGGATATCCGGAGGATACCGACCGTTGTCGTGAGATTTATGATATGGGCCGATCCGGACTGACGGAGCCCGACATTGAGACAGATATGATTCCTATTTGGTGTCGATGCTTGACACGGGTTTTCTGAGGATTTCTTGATGATATTTAGTTATTATGCGGACATTCGTTTTCTAAAAGTTAAGAATCTAGTAACTTTAACATTTAAAACACTTAAAGAGTTAGAAAAGATATTGCATACATGTGCATGCATACTAGAGTTATTATATCACATATGGACATACTTGTTGTTCCGCATTGCGTGCATTCTTACGATTGCCTTAGTAGATGTTATATTTACTCACGAGCTGGCAACTCACCCCCGTTGTGCCACAGTGTCTTGCAGGTCGGACCCGTCAGCCTCGTAGCGGCGGGCTATCTTGTCATCAGTTTCTTTTGCTCAGACTCGCGATATCGCCCGTAGGTGGGTTGCGAGTATACTTTATTCCTTTTTGCTTTATCATTGTATCTAGTATCTCCATCTACCACTTGTATTGTATATGCGACCTAGTGATGAGACTGAGAGATATGTATATTTGTGGTTTCTTTTGGGTCGAGCTCACTTGAGCCGGCGTTGCGTTTTCTGATGTTTTGGGTTTCTTCTGCTCTTTTCTTGGTATTGCTTATATATATTGCATATGGTTGTGATCCGCCTTGGGCGAAGAGCTAGCTCCCGCTTGGGGATGCCATTTTATGATTACAGGTTTATTATTTGTTGTACCCATTTTGGGGGATAGAAAATACAGGGGAGACTCTGCCGAAATTTTCGGGAATTCTCGATGTTTTAAAAATGGATTCTATGCAACTTAATTGATTTCAAAACCGTTTTCATTTAAGGTTTTCCTTCACTCTCTTTGATTTTGGGTTAGATTTCTGGGCTTTGGCTGACTTAGGTTACGGTACGCCTTTAGACGTCTCGTAATCTAAGTGCCAGTCACGTTCCGTACTTTCGGGTCGTGACAGAGAGTTATCTTTCAGGTTTTCAAAATCTAAAATTAAGATTTAGTTATTCTTATCTTATCAAACAAAACCGTCGAAATGTTGAATCAGAGTTCTCCCACTAGCTAACTTGACAGAAAAGTTTTTATGTTTTTAGAAAATTTTCTGATTTTTATGGATTTTATGGATTTTAATATGCAGATGCAAAATATACATATGAATGCGAAGGTTAGAGATGCGTACCGAGCGTACCCCCAAACTTAAACTGGACAGTGTCCTCACTGTCATTGCAGGAAGAGATCATTAGAAGGGTCAAAATTGTCGGTTAGATATAAACAAAATTTTTGTTTTTTTTTTTTGTTTTTAAAGAATGGAAAAGGATATTCACAAATATATACAAAAAGGTATATACATACCCCCAAACTTATTTGGAACAGTGTCCACTATTTTTGGCTGGATAACCGAAGTTTGGTGGTAGGCAGAGGAAGATTATGCAGGGTAAACCGGCTCCTGTAAGACCAGGAGCTCCTCTGTTGGTTCGGCGCTAAGGTACGGCTTAAGTCGGTGTCCGTTTACTTTGAAAAATGAACCGTCCTTTGGATTCTCCAAATCCACAGCGCCATGCGGATACACATTCCGCACAAAATACGGCCCTTTCCAGCGAGATCTGAGCTTTCCTGGATGGAAGTGTAGTCTGGTGTCGTAAAGCAGTACCTGTTGACCAGGTACGAAAGTTTTGCGCAAAAGGTGTTTATCGTGAAACACCTTCGTTCGATTCTTAACGACAACCGCGTTATCGTAAGCCTCATCCCTAAGCTCACTCAATTCGTTCAACTGCAGCTTCCGATGGCTGCCCACATCTTCGAGAGACAAATTCAGCTCCTTTATTGCCCAAAATGCGCGATGCTCTATTTCGACAGGGAGGTGGCAAGCCTTTCCGTATAAAAGCCGATAGGGAGACATGCCAAGATCGGTCTTATAAGCGGTTCGAAAGGCCCAAAGGGCATCAGTGAGTTTCAACGACCAATCCTTACGGTTCTTGGAAACCGTCTTCCCCAGTATCTGCTTGATTTGCCGATTTGAAACTTCGGCCTGCCCACAGGTTTGGGGGTGGTAGGGCGTAGATAGCTTATGATTAATGGAATATTTCCGCATCAAGGCCTCGAAAGTCTTATTGCAGAAATGAGTTCCATTGTTGCTAATGATCGCTCGGGGGTGCCCAAAACGGGAGAAAATGTTTTCTTTAAGAAACCTAATGACAACCTTGTTGTCGTTAGTCCGGCTGGGCACAGCCTCGACCCACTTAGAGATGTAATCAACAGCGAGAAGGATGTACAAGTTCCCGAAAGAGCTGGGAAACGGCCCTATGAAATCTATCCCCCAAACGTCAAAAATCTCCACAACCAAGATTGGTTGGAGCGGCATATCGTTCCTCCGGGATATCCGACCCAAGTATTGGCACCGGGAGTAAGTTTTGCAGTAGTCATGAGCGTCTTTGAAGAGTTGTGGCCAGTAGAAACCACACTGCAAGATCTTCTCAGCTGTCTTTCTGGGGCCAAAATGCCCGCCACATGCTTGATCGTGGCAAAACGACAACACACTCTTGAATTCATCGTCAGGGACACACCGACGAATAATCTGGTCGGGACAGTACTTGAACAAATAGGGTTCGTCCCAGTAAAAGTGTTTTACTTGGCATAAGAAGCGAAGTCTGTCCTGACTTGACCATTCAGTCGGTAGTAATCCTGTGGCCAAATAGTTCACAATATCTACGAACCAGGGTTCGTAAGATACTGTCAAGAGCTGTTCATCCGGGAAAACGTCGTTGTTCGGAATATGAAGCGAAGGCGAAGAAGGAAGTCGTGAGAGATGGTCGGCGACTACGTTTTCACATCCTCTTTTGTCCTTGATGACAAGGTCAAACTCTTGAAGCAAGAGGATCCAACGTATCAGCCGAAATTTTGCATTTTTCTTCGTAAAAAGATGGCGCAGAGCAGAATGGTCTGTGTAGAAAATGACTGGAGAGCCGATGAGGTAGGGCCTGAACTTTTCTAAAGCAAATACAACAGCCAAGAATTCCTTCTCAGTTGTTGTATAATTAAGTTGGGCGTCGTTCAGGGTTCGGCTAGCATAATAGATTACGTGTGGCATCTTGTTGATGTGTTGTCCAAGGACAGCACCAATGGCAAAGTCGGATGCATCGCACATAATCTCAAATGGGTGCGTCCAGTCAGGTGAAGAAAGAACGGGAACAGAAGTGAGTGAGCTTTTTAATGACTCGAATGCAGTCACACAGCTCGAGTTGAAGTCGAATGGCGTGTCCTTGGCTAGCAAAAGAGTCATGGGCCTAGCAATCTTGCTAAAGTCCTTGATGAACCGTCTATAGAAACCGGCATGGCCAAGGAAGGCTCGGATGTCTCGGACGCATCTGGGAGGAGGGAGATTGGAAATGACCTCAATCTTCGCTTTGTCAACCTCTATGCCATTTTGCGAGATGATATGTCCTAAGACAATACCTTCGCGCACCATGAAGTGGCACTTCTCCCAATTCAAAGTGAGGTTCTTATTCTTACATCGGGTAAGGACAACATCGAGATGCAGCAAACACTCGTTAAAGGAATCGCCGAAAATGGAGAAATCATCCATGAAGATCTCCAGGAATTTTTCCACCATGTCTGAGAAGATTCCCATCATACACCGCTGGAAGGTACCGGGCGCATTGCATAACCCAAAGGGCATGCGACGATATGCAAACGTGCCGAAAGGACAAGTGAAGGTGGTCTTGTCCTGGTCTTTTTCGGCGATGGGAATTTGATTATAGCCGGAGTAGCCATCAAGAAAGAGTAGTACTCGTGTCCGGCCAATCGTTCAAGCATTTGGTCAATGAAAGGTAGCGGAAAGTGGTCCTTCCGCGTTGCGGCGTTGAGTTTTCTGTAATCGATGCATACTCGCCACCCAGTTTGGGTGCGAGTAGGGATTAACTCGTTCGCCTCGTTAGTGATGACCGTTATGCCTGATTTCTTGGGGACAACATGAATGGGGCTCACCCACTGGTTATCAGAGATAGGGTAAATGATACCACCATCCAGACATTTTACGATCTCCTTCTTTACAGCCTCCTTCATGACTGGGTTGAGACGTCTTTGTGGATCCCTGGCTGGTTTGGCATCATCCATCAAATGAATGTGATGTTCAACGATCAGGGGACTAATCCCCCTGATGTCCGCCATGGACCAGCCAAAAGCTTGCCTATTGCTGTGCAAGACCGCAAGAAGGGCTTTCTCTTGCTCTGGAGCTAGAGAAGCCGAGATGATAACAGGGAGGGTCTCGTTCTCACCCAAGTAAGCGTACTTAAGGTGAGACGGCAAAGGCTTGAGTTCGAGCGTTGGAGGTGAAATGATTGAAGTCAAGATTGGTGAAAGGGTCTCGAACTCAAAGGATTCCAGCAAAGGTTCAAAACGAGTGTAAGCGACCGAGTTGGATGGTTCAGGTAACTCATCCGGAAATTCGAAGGATTCAAACTCGGGTGGTGAGTGGCTAAGATCGTTCGAGAAAGTGAAACACTCGTAGTCATTGTCCGGCGCAGAAACAGCAGCAGGTTCGAAGAGGAACGCACTAGTGGCGTTAATGTTATCGTGATCAAACAGAAACTCCTCGAATTCACACTCTTCTGGGGTGATCTCCTGGATTGAGCAAACGTCTAATATATGAGCATTAAGTTCGGAGGGCTGATTCCCCAACCTAAAAATGTTGAGTTCAATTGTCATATTTCCAAAAGATGGGTTCATCGAACCATTTCGACAATTGATCACAGCATTTGAGGTTGCAATGAATGGGCGACCGAGTATCACCGGAATTTGATTCCGGGGGTTAGCTACAGGCTGTGTGTCTAAAACAATGAAGTCAACGGGGAATATGAAGTCCCCAACCTTGATTAACACATCCTCTAGCTCACTCTTAGGATGGGTGATTGATCGGTCGGCCATTTGGAGAGTGCAGTGTGTGGGTTTCAGCTCTCCTACACCTAGTTGCTCATATACTGAGTACGGAAGCAGGTTAACACTGGTACCAAGATCTAAAAGTGCGCGGTTGATGTTCTTATCCCCAATGGTAATAGAAATCGTGGGACAGCTAGGGTCATTCCGTTTTTGAGGTAAAGATTGGGTAAGAGCATCACTCACAGCACTAGCCAAGAAAACTTTCATGGGTACCTGAGACTTCCTCTTTTTCGTGTACAAGTCCTTTAAGATTTTCGCATAGGACGGGACTTGTTGGATAGCATCTAAAAGGGGAATGTTGCTGTTAACCTACTTAAACAACTCCAGAATCTTCTCCATTTGTGGATTTTGTTTATTGGATTTCAACCGTTTTGGAAATGGAACGTTTTTAAAATTGGTTGAATCCAATGCTTGTGGAGGAGATTGTGGAGCTGGAACGGATCCCAGAACTGGTGTTTTCGTGGAGTGAGAAGTGGGTCCGTTCAGAGCAGAAGAAGAAGAAGGAGAGCCTTTTGAAGAATGAAGAATAGGCTCAGAAGATGAGGAAGGAGAAGAAGAAGAAGAAGAAGAAGCGGCCGGGGTGTCATCGTCGATCCGTGTGCCAATGTTGTTTTGCAGCATCCTTCTCGATCTCAATGTAGTCACGGCACTCACATTATAGTTCTGTTGTTCAAGAGCAATATATACATTATGTGGGTGACCGGGATTTGGGAGTGGTTGAGATGGAAGCTTCCCCTTCTCTCGCTCGCTTAAGGCCGCATTCAGTTGTGCAATCTGGGCTTCGATGGTCTTGATGCTTTGCCCGTATGCAGCAGTGTGTTGCACCAACGACTGAATGGAAGACTGGATGTTTGCGTTGGATTGTGTTAATTGTTTAACGAACGCCTCCAGACTTCGTTCTAGCGAGGAAACCTTATCGTTGTTTGACGGAACAAAGTTGTTTTGAGGAAAAGAATTGTTGGGTGCAAAGTTGTTCGTCTGATTTTGAAAAGGTTGGGGTTGGAAGGGATGCTGAAACTGATGTTGAGTTTGTTGTTGCGCTTGTTGTTGCGGAGGAGGGGGCCTCTGGAAATTGTTTCCTTGGAATTTATGCTGATTCTGATTCCAGGCGAAATTGGGGTGGTTCCTCCAACCGGGATTGTAGGTGGAAGAGTATGGATCATTTCTTGGTCTTTGCTGAAATGCAGCATTAACTTGATCCTGTCCTTGAGATGGTGGATTGTAAGGACACTCTTCGGTTAAGTGAGAAGGATCGGAACAACAAGCACAAATGGTACGAAGGGGAAGAACAGGGGCAGGAGAAGGAGATGAAAATTTGCTCTCTATCGCTTCAAGTTTTCTCGTTATTGCAGCCATTTCAGCTTTCATCGCAATAGAGACATCGAGTTGATGAATTCCTACCCTAGACTGACCGGTAGAAGTGGAGGTAGAAGAAGAAGAAGTCGGTCTGGTGCTCTCCCATTTTAGCGTTTGTTCTGCAAGGTCATCGAAGAATTGCCACGCTTCCTCGTCAGATTTCGATAGGAAGTGGCCCTGACAAATGGTTTCCAACAACTGCTTGGTTGCTGGGTTCAGGCCCTCGTATAAAGTTTGGCAAAGTTGCCATTTCTCAATACCGTGGTGAGGGCACTGAACAAGAAGGTCTTTATACCGGTCAAAGCACTTCCAGAAGGGTTCAGTAGGAAGCTGGGAGAATTGGTTGATTTCGTTACGGATCCTTGCGGTTTTATGATTCGGATAAAATTTCTTGAGAAACGCTTTCACAAACTCGTCCCAACTGGTTATGGAGTGGGAAGCGGTGCTATACAGCCATTTTTCAGCAAGATCGCACAAAGTGAACGGAATGACCCGTAGCCGTATAGCATCGTCCGACAGCTGGGTGGTTTTTATCATGGCACAAACGTTTTGAAATTTGTTGATGAAGATATAGGCATCTTCAGATTCAAGCCCATGAAATTTCGGAAGCATGTTAATGAAGTGTGGCTTAATTTCAAAATTATCCCTATTGGCCGGTGGAAGGGAAAGACAGGTGGGAAGTGCAGAACAGGTAGGATAGAAACGATCCTGGAGCGCGATTCGCTGTGGCGCTACAACAGGCGGTGGTGGTGGGTTATTCGCATCCATAGGTGGCGGAATCAATCCCGGGGGAGTCAAAGAGATGTTTGGATTAAATCCTGACATCGCGGAAGAAGAGGTTGGTGAAGGTGACGGTGAGGATGTATGAACAGAATTTCGGTCAACGTCGGAGTTGGCCGGCAAAGGTAAGGGTGAAAGAGGCATGGACAGAGTTTCGACGTCTGAGTCGATCGCGTAGTCGGTAGCGACTAACGTAACGCGGACTAAGCGGGCGCTAGTGTCCCGAGTCCAAGAAGACATACACTAAACGAGTTTAGTATAGTCAAAGCGGAGAAGGTGAGGGTAAGAAAACGTCAATGGAGAATTGCAATGGGTGGTGGGTGAAAAGATGGGATTTTGGCGACAAAGGGCAAGTTTTTATAAAAGTTTTTGATTTTTTCCTTCTTTTTTTTTTAGAAAGAGCTTTACATAAATATGTACGGACTTACGGCTTCAAGCAATCATAAACAAGATATGCACAATCACACCTAGATCTAGGGTCACCTAGGTCAGCTAGACAGCTCCTAACTGTTTCAAAAGGCTAGAAACAGGACCTCAAACCGCCTCTTCTCTGCCAATTGCGGCCAGGTAAGTGCCAGGTAAGTGGGAGGCTCCCCACTACGTAAGTAGTGGTCCTAATTAAGTAACCACTTGCCTTGGACACACTTTCCTAGACACCGTAAAGTCAGGATAGGATAAACGGCCGATGCCTGTAACTAGTCCTCTGTCCTATTGAGCGTGAAGTCCTTAGGGCTGAGTCTAGTATTTTTTAATTAGCAATGGTCAATGCATATGCTTTTTGTGATTTCTGGGGTCCTGGGAAGGGTGATGAAATCCCCACCCAATCTGAATTTGTTTCAAGTCCTTTAAAGTCCGTATTCATAAATGCAAAGCAGTAACAAATCAACTGCAATAAATTTTTACTTTTTTTAGCGCGGCACAAAGAATCCTGCACAAAAACAATTTATTAGAAGGGGGAAGAGAGTTTGCGCAAAGAATGCTGCAGAAAACACAGTTCAGTGGAGTTCAGAGGAGTGGGGGAGTGAAGAGAGACTCACCCAAAAATTTTTGCACCCTGAAGGCACTAACTGGCCGCGGTTCCGCGGCCTAAGCTAGCTTATGCCGCGGTTCCGCGGTGATATGGTGGAGGTGGGCCATGTACTTTCTGTCACATGCTGGGTTTGGTGTCCTCTTCTTTTCTGGAGCCCCTGAATCTTAATTTGCTCACTGGGACTGCTCCAGAATCTTATAGTAGCCCGTTGGTTCCGTTTGGATCAAACGCGGTGTAGCCGCGGGATATGGGTCTAACTTCCCACGTCTTTGGCACTGAACTCGACCGTCTTTGTATCCTGCACACTTGCACAAAAACTAATCAAAAATAACAACATGGGTATTTTTACAATGTATATTTTTTGTTTGTTTTTCGGTTATATTTATATTCACAAATTAACCCGAAATTACACAAAGAAATAAACTACCGTCTCCCCAGCAACGGCGCCATTTGATTGGTATAGTTTTTGCGTGCTAAGTTTATTACCGCAATCAAGACGGTTTCGCTTGTAGCTAGCCGATTGAGTACGGGTCATCCGCAGGGAGATGGGAATCTTTTTCTTTGTGCTTTAACGAGTTAAGTCCAATTGTCCAGGTTTGTTTTTAGATTAACTATGTGCTAAAATGATATAGATAGAGAGCTTGTTAGGGTTAGTATTAGGTTAGTTTGAGTTAGGAGTCGCTCACTTCTTTCGTTGCCACTCTTAATATCGGTGTTACGGTAATCGGCAACAACGGGGATTAGCACGACTAGGAAGGAACTTGCGAGTATAAGCTAGGCTTTCCAACGCATAAGTTCTTCCTTTTGGTGCTTGTCCGTCCGTTCTTGGCTCTTAGCCTTAACCTCCGGTTAATTCAACCACAACCGGTCTCACTACGGAATCACCGCTATCATGTAGGATAGGGTGCCGTAGGGAGCGGATTGTGGTTCAATTAACGGGAGTTCGATTTAAGATGTTGGGCAAGGAAAGAGTGAGAGAGATTTCCTTCTCTCAAACTTTCCTTATCCTACCCTAACAAGTATGGAAACTACTCACCCATTACAAGAAAAATGAAAATAAAACAAAGGATAAAGATAGAAAGAAAGAGGTATGAAGATTACAACTAGCTATTTGCGACCTCACCTCGGCAAGGATCAAGCGTAAGCATCATGGTTGTTTAAGGATAAAGGAAAAGAGAACAAGAAAGAAACAAACACAAATAACAACAACTAAATTAGCAAATGAAAATTACAAGCAATAATAGTTAACAAAATAAAAAGACAAGCATGGTAAGAACAAGAACTCCTTTATTCATTCTTCACTCACAAAAGCTCACTACAAGTTTTTAATGGAGAAGAGATGAGAGGAGGAAGAAGAACAACAACATATAACCTAAATCTAAATACAAGAATATGCACACTTGGCTTTGGCAAGTTCTGGACTATTTATAGGCAGGAAACTGGAAACCTAGGGCAAAATTCTGCCTCTATATGAAAAGACCAAAATACCCCTAAAATCCCACCTTCTGCCGCCACCGTACGGCCGCGGTTCCGCGGCCTAAGCATGCTTATGCCGCGGAATCGCAGTACTTTAGAGGAATTGGCTCTTCAGTTTTTGTGTCTTCCCCTGGTTTGCAGTACCCTTCACTATGGCATATGTTTTTTCTCAGAATTCTTTCACGATTTTTCCAGAATTTCTGCTGATCCAAAGGTGATGTGATGTGGATCTTTTGCCATGATTTTCTTGAGCTCCGCGTAGATTTCTTGGACTTTGTGTTGCTATTGTGCTTTGTGCATGAAGATGACAATCGATTTACCCTTTTGTCTTCTTAAACTGGTGTGTGGCAACATACGGATAGAGAGTGGAGACCCGTGTTTTATCTGTGGTTGCCAGTCATCTGGATTTTGTCGTGCTTTTCATGAATTTCACCATTTAGAGCCGAGAACATGTATCCTGCAATTGACTAGCAAACACGGCTCAAGAGTACCTACCAATAAGCAATATGATAAAAATTGGGCGGTATAAAAATGCAAAAATCTGATATGAACAGGCACGACCGGGTTGAGGTCGATGTCACCGTTGTACATATTTTATTTTCTGTACTAGGATTACCCCGCAATGGATTGCACGGATAGCCGGGTTCTGGAGGGCAATGGGCCCACATCTCATGGAGTTGAGACGGAAAGGGGCCTCACCCTAGAATTTGCGGGTCATTCGTCGCACTCGTAGGGGGTATAGGTTGACCCAAGGAGGGGTGCTCAAGTTACCGAATTCCGTGAAGTGCCGGGTGGCCCATTCACTTTGATGAAGGGGGTTGCCTCCCTTCTAGTTTTTGCGGGTAATTTTCCGCGCTCGTAGGGTTTTAGGTTTTCATTGCACAGGCTATCCACACGACCCGGGGAATGTCGGGTTTCACTTGCAGCTCAAAGGAAACCCGGGGCTCCCAGATTATCTGTATTGTTCTATGATGCTTATTGCTTATTTGTGATATTGCATTTATCATGCCTGGAGCGATTATTATAATATATTGTTATATATATATATATATATTAGTAGATGTTGTATTTGTTTTGCACCCGCGCTAGTCCAGCCCTCGCTCTGTCGTTAGTTAAGTAACCTAACGGGTGATGACGGGGCCCAGTGGCGAATGCGGATGGCATATATGTACATTATATTTTCGTTCTTTTGTGGTGTGATTAATTGATGGGACTGCGTTGATTCTGATCAATGCAAGGAAAACAGACCTATTCGATGTTGTTGGAACAATTTCAAAAAGCTGTTATTACAGGATCGTTTTCTTTTGTTTTGCATAGCGGTATTCGGTTATGAATATCCAGCACCTCATTCGACGAGGCAAGAGCCGAGATCTCCTCACCGGGAGTGACCTCTTAGGCAGAAGTTTACGTCAAGGTAATAACTTCACTATAGTCGATTACTTTTTTGCTTTACATCGTGATGTTCAGTGAGAATATCCTGCACCTCATTCCACGAGGAAAGAGCCGAGATCCCTTCACCGGGAGTGGCCTCTTTAGCAAAGGTTTTCGCCACTATATATTTGTAAAAAGCTGACCGGTTCCTTCAACGATATCAAGTTCATTACGTTAAAGGTTTATCGCCAAAAACCATTCGTAGCCCTCCGTCATTTCAGACGGGTAGCACTTAGTTTTCATGCTGTGTTTGTTGGCCTTCGTCATGGCATGGTGTATGGTAGCTATTTGTTAGTTTTATGTTGCATAGATAGATGCGTTAGTTTAGGACAGTTGTACTACTATTTTGGCCTTCGTCAAGGGTATATACGGGTGGGTTCAAATTAACCTGTACAATGACGGGTAGAACTTGACAAGTGACATATGATATGTTGGCCTTCGTCAAGGTCATAAGAGCATGGGGTAGAAATCACATCGGGAGTTTCAATTATACAGGAAACTTGTCAGGCATGCGCATACCTTCTGGGGTGTGATAACTTGAGTGGATTCCATCAGGTTATCATGCGATGATAGTTGGATCCCGATTCCCACTGATGAGTTGGTTTACTTCTCGGGTGATTTTAGATGATCCCGACTAATTCTTCTTTCAGGTTTGGAGGAGAATTTGAGGATACAGTAGGAGATAACCTAATTAGATAAATAGATGACCATTCTGATCTAGGTTAGAGTGCATGCTGAGTGTTTCTTTTCTCTCTCTCTCTCTCTCTCTGGCAGCGACCATGGCTCGACCCTAGACTATAAATCAGTAACTAAGTTAACCGAACCTTCTTAAAACACATTGACTTTTGGATTGTCAAAGTTGCATACTTTATTGCCACTCCTACTTTTACGCTTTCCTTTTCTCTGGAACATTCCGTATCACTACGAAGATCCACATTTATTGGATATGACCATCGTATAGTTATATAAGAACTCGAAGAAACTTGTTTCGGATTCGAGAATGGTTTCCGGTTCTGGAGAAAATGAATAGGACTATTCGGTTGTCTTTTTCTTTTACCTTCTCTCAGGATGTGAGGGCTCCTAGGATTAGGAGAGGGTACAACTATTGCTCTTATTGGATAGTCTTCTTCCAAACCATAGGCAGATGCCAAAAGGTGGGGAAGAAAGAAAACCGATTAGCCTAAGTGTGGTGTACAGAAGGTAATAAGTAAAGACAAATAAAAGGATTAGAAAGAGGGCAAAGCAAATTGCGACTGCTATCATTCACGAACAAACCGCATATATCGTCGCCACTTCTACTTCACCTTTGAATTTCTCCAGAACACCCCGTATCACTACAAAGATCCGCATTTATTGGATAATCCTTAGTATAGTTATATACGAACTCGAAAGAACTTGTTCCAGTTCGAGGATGGATTCTAGTTCAGGAGAAATAGAATAAGCTTTATTCAGTTGTCTTTTATCTTTATCTTCTCTCAAGTTGCAAGGGCTCCTAGAATTAGGAGGGTACACCTATTACGCTTATTGGATAGTCTTCTTCCAAACCATAGGCTGGTGCCGAATGGTAAAGAAGAAAGAAAACCATTTAGCCTAAGGATGGTGTACAGAAGGTAATGAGTAAAGACAAATAAAGGGATTTGGAGAGATGGCAAGGAAATATACGGTTACAGTCATGAATCTGGATAATAAAAGAGGCATTACTAGGAATACCCGGCTACCCTTTCAAAACATTTTCATGTTTCAGTTTCACTATGCGTTGTTAATCGAAAACTGATTTCCTAATTAGATCCTCACTCCAGGGTATGTATTTACCTAGTTTGATTCTCACATCTGTATGGTTTTACAGATGATGAGTGGGAGTAAGTTATTGGGAATTAGGTGCTTATATCCTCATTATATCTGAATAAGTTGTAATTGGTGATATTTGAGTAAATCAAATAGGGTTTTGCCTGACGGCAAATATTTGGTTTTGAATATCCATTGTTATACACAAATTTCAAACTGATATATCTGTACGTTTATTTTATAAAGTGGGATATAAATTTTTGAAATTATGTCCATGACATTTACCTGTATCAGCTGATGATTGGGTAAGGAGTATTAAACAGCGGTGTATTTCTTCTTAACCATAGTACAATTTTCAACCTACGACGCACAGGGTTTGAGTTATTCAACTCAGGGGACTTATACAAAGTATTGTATGTTTTCCAGTGTCCATTAGGACATAGGGGTTGGTACTCGTACTATATTCTGTTTACTTTTGAGTTCTCCAGTTTTAGACAAGTATTTCGTAGAAATACAAGGTCTAAGTTTTGAGAAGTTATAGGTACAAGAATAATGTAGAGAACCACGTGTTGCAAGTATCAAGATTCTTCAAGGTGATCGAAGATATAGATACTTGTGTTTGGTATTCAGTTGATAGTAATGGTTTTGAGAACTTGCTTCTCTTTCAAGTTACTCATATTTGGATGCACTCCTAAGTTGAGTAATGCTGATCGGCCACTCTCCATTTAGTTGACATGCATTGGTGACAGCTGATTTGAATCTGGTTCCAATTAAATCAGTGTCTCTGTTCCTATATTGTATATAGAATGGTTCATATCTTAACGATGTTAAGATATATGGAGTTGTCCGGTTTATGCTCAAAACCAGACTCTGGACATACTCAAGGTACGTTTCTATAATGGCTGTTTGTGGGTTATCCCGGGCAATAACGAGGGTTAACTTTCTACCATCTAGAAGATCAATAGTGATATTGTTCTTGACTCGCCACAGTTTTAGCAAAATGGACTTTTTCAGAAACAGTAGTGGGAGTATGGTAGAACTGGAAGTGATTCCAGAACCACAAACGATTACTGAAAATTTAATAGAACCTAAAGATTAAATCAGCTTTGACATTCCATTAGCCACACCGCAGATATGGTGGGTAACCTCAGGCACCCGAGAGGTACTTCGGCATCCTCAAAGACGGTTACAGGGAGGTTCTTATTTACCTAGACTTGCAATTACTGTTGTTCTAGACTATTAGACCCGGCAGGAGAATGAGTATAGCGTTGTTCTAAACTAGCTTTAGAAGTGCACGTGTATATGACTCTGCTAGAGGGTTGTTGTGGTCAGTGGGAGCAGCGGAAGCATAGTGGACAAGTAGCTTATGTCTATTTATAGACTAAAGAAAATATAGCGAAGATAGATCATCTATTTTTGATGTAACAGTCATGGGATTTGACTTCATCAGAATAGAAGATGGATCTGTTAAGAAGGTAGTAGGGTGTGATGTCCTGGTATTTGGATGACATACACTTTGTAGGAAGTGAAATTCCTATACTACGATCGGTTATATTGTGGTTGTCATACAGTAGTTTCTCCACATAGGATATGGATATTATATAAGGCATTCTTGTTACTAGATCTATAGTTTTAGATCTAGATTTAAGTAGTTTCCCAATATGGGTACTTAGACAGTATTCTAAAGGTGTTTTAGAACAGACGACTCCTGGCTTGGTGGTGTACCTGCAGGTGATGGAGTCACCCTTTCTATAGGTGTCTTACAGACTAAAGGGTAGAGGGATGTGCATGATTGGCATATCACTTGCTTAGGCAATTGAGTCAATCATGAGATGTCAAGTACCACACAAGATGTTGTTTTTGCACTAGCTGCAATAAGCTTATATTAATCCAATCCTAGAGAAACGTTCGGAAGCAGTTATTGAACATATGTAAATGTTCTAGGGATTTGGTAATGAAAGCCTCCTTCGGGAGACTGTTATCATTCCAGGCTTCCAAAGTGACCTGGATGACAGAGTGACTGTCAGAGTTATAGTTTTCCCTCTTTTGAGGGGCAGTTGTTTGGACAAGTGGTCCAAGCGAATACTGAGGGAGGCATGGTGCAGGATACTGATTAAATTCAGTTGACGATACAGTCTAAGAAGTTTACTGGATTTGGAGTTCATTTGTGAACTGGGTCCCATCAGATATCCAGACATATTCTAAGACAGGTATTGCTTATTTTGGGGGATGGCTTTCTCCACGAACTTGAGATAAAGAGAGACATAGAAAGAGACATTGGAGCGGATACACTCACTGGGGCTTTTTCTCGAACGCAATAGTTTTACAAGCGAGCTTTGTGAAACTGATTAGTAGGGAAATTGGGTTTTCGGTATCACACGGGCTGTGAGTATGCGACAACGCAATAATTAGCCTTAAGTTCAAGTAGGAGATTGTTGGCTATAGTGCCCTCAAGTCAATTATAGGATCACAAGCACGCGATTGCAATGATTGAGGGATGACCTAAACTGGAAGAACTGTCTAACTCGAAATGATAGTATACTATCTGGTTAGTCTTTATCTGTTAGTGTATATGCCCTAGAGGCCATTACCATATCATATTAATTTGTATATTACTTAATGGAAGCTTGGGATATTCACCTTGTATTGACAATCTTGCTCAAAATGATAGTATGCTACTTGGTTTGTTTCTACTTTAATATGTGCATGTGTTTCTTTTGCTTGATTACCAGCGTTGTAATGGCAGTCACACTCATGGGGGCTGGGTAATTGATCAGTCGAAAATACTGCATTTTTAACACGGCAATTTCCCTATCTATTGCACTCATCTAGAAGTGTTCGTCATTCATATTACACATATTAGCAAAACAGTTGTAAAATATTAGATTGCATGTGTTAGACTCTAAAACTAGCTCTATAAAGGAAATTGACTGCATTTCATGGCATCGCATCATTCCTATATTGTGCAACACTTGTCTCGAGAATTTGCAGGAACAAAAGCCAAAAGAAACTGATAAAATACACTAACTCCAAGTTTTGAGATCTGGTAGCAATCCAAAGGGGAAAATACAATTCAACATATCCAATACAGGCCCATAATTCAGCCCAAAGCAGCACCAGAAGTTTCAAGCTCTGAAGCCTCCAAAGAGCCGCGGAACCGCGGCTGGAGCCGGCTTGCGCCGCGGTTCCGCGGCGGTTTTGCCACATCAGCACTCCAATTTTGGTGCATAACTCTTCTCTCAGTGGGTACACCTCATTTTGACACGTCAAATTCCAGAATTCTCCAGAGTCTTCTGCCAGATCAGCAAGGAGGATTAATTAAGCTAATCTTGATTAAAGCTCCTAACTAATCACATCTAGAAGCTTCTCCTCAACAAACTTTTGGAGGGAAATTCAAATCTCTTCTAACTAACTTTTGGAGGGAAATTCAAATTCTAATCCTAGATCTAGGGTTTGGGGAAGTCTATAAATAAAAGCCTAGACCGAGGGTTAATGGCTAATCCTTGTTTGTTCAATCTTAGTTAATCTTAGTTGCTCATTCTTCAATTCTTCATCTTCTTCCACAAGTCTAGTGACAAGGCTTGTGCGAAACCCTAACCCTAATTCCACTCCAAATTCAAGATCTTGAGTACCAATCAAGCAAGAAGCCCTTCAACCTTTTAGGAGCGGAGCCGATCTCCAATCGAGCAAGTGATCCAAGCCGATCCGCGACTCACGGAGCCGAGCGAAGCCAAATCGACGATCGAGTTCTTCCTCTTGTAGTTCTTGAGCGAATGTAATGAAATTGTTGATATAAATAAAAGGTGAAATTCTTTAATCATACTTTCTTTAAATTCTTGCATCATGATTCGATCTCAATTTGTAATTGTAGTTCTCGTTGTGATGTTCGAGTAAAACTCCGCTCGTAAAGGAGTCGAGACGATCAATAGAATGATGATGTAACAAATCTTAATACGATTCTTGAGTCCTACGAGTTTGTAAACCCTAGCAAGATTCAAGAATCGATGACCTAGTTTCGTTGCGATACTTTCTTGATTGTGATCGCTCGAAATTAGGGATCTACGATCGTTTCTTGAATTTACTAGAGGCTAGAATGTGAATGATATCGACGAAAGAACAAGGGATAAGATGAAACCCTAGTTTCATAAGAAATCCCTAATTCTCGATCGATCATCATCGATCTAGTATCAATTCATCGAAGGATAAGAATACGTAATTGTAAGATTACATCACATCTATAGATCCGATCGATTTCTACAAGCCTCATTTCGATTCTTGATATTTGGTTTGGAAAAATCAACAAACTCTCAATTCTTGATTCTATCTTTTTCTTGTTATTAGATCTAGATTTTCTAATTCTTGAACTTCAAATACAAATCTTGAATTGTTTTGTTTTCTTTCCTTTAAAGTTTCAATTCACCTAATTCAAAAGACGAACGATTACACTTTCCCAGTGGACGATCCGCACTTACTAACGCGCTACATTCGACACCGTTATTGATTGCGGTCAAATATTTTTGGTTGTGATAGTGCGCTAATTGTTCGTATTTTGAAATTTGAGTTGAAAAATTTATTCCATTATAATTTTTAGATCTAAACTCGCACAAACCCTAATACGTGTGTTGTGATTTGATTGCGAGGAAATCCGGAATCATTGGAGCTTGGATAAAATTTTTGTGAAAATTCTAGAGAGCTGAGAGAGCCAACATAAGCTCTCTGTAAAAATTTAAAGCAGTGAACTGATCAACTTGCGGCGATCCCGCAGTCCAAGTGCCCATATGCGACGGAACAGCGGCACTGTAGAGGGATCTCTCTGAAAATTTTCCTCAGTAAGCTCTATCTTTCTTATCTCCCTCTTAAATCTACTCCAAATAACAAATTTCTGCAGGCTTCTTTGCAAATAATCGCAGCGCCGCGCAAAAAGCAAAAATTAAATTGTGCGTGTTTTGATTTTGTAGATTGTTTGCATAATTAATACGGAAAATTAAGGGGCAAAGACCAAATCCAGGTGGGGAGTTAATTACCCTTCCTAAGCCCCAAAAATCACAAACTTGCATCCGCATTGACCCACATTAACTAAAAAAGATCTAGAGATGACTCTAAGGACCGTCGCGCTCACTTAGGATAGAAAAAGGCCGTGGGTAATTCATTGCTTATCCGCGTTTTTTTGTGGTGTCTAAGGCAAGTGTGTCGAAGGCTAGTGGTTATTAATTAGGCCCACTACTTACGCAGTGGAGTACCTTCCCACTTACCTGGCACTTACCTGGCCACAGGGGGACAAAGAGGCAGTGGAGGATTCTATCCTGCGACTTGTCTTCTGGCAGCTAGGAGCGGTCTAGAGATTTGACCTAGGTGACCCCCAGAATTAGGGTTTTGTGTGTTGCATTTGTTGTGTTGCATCATATTTTCAAAAATCCGTCCACTTTTCAAAACAAACACCGCATTCATTCATCATTCCCCTAATTATATATTCACGCTGTCACTTGTACTAACCCTTTTTAGTGCAAGATAGGCTGGACACGGGTTTCTAGTGCCCGTTAAGTCCGCGTTCCCCGATTGACCCTAAAGTCGGTATTTCTCCATTTACCTCTCTTTTACCCACCACCACACCCACATCGATGGATCCGTCTCCATCGAACTTCTTTTCCACTACTCTGCCGCCGTCCGTTGGTGCGCAGAATCCACCTCGCATCTCTCTCCAAGAAAGATGCTATCCTACACGAGGTCCCCTTTCCACCTGTCTTTCCACTCCACCAGCCAATGGGGAAAATTTTCAAATAAAACCCCAATACATCAACCTTCTACCAAAATTTCACGGTCTCGAGTCTGAAGACGCATACGTGTTTATTACGAAATTCGAAAATGTATGCGTAATGATGGGTACCTCACAGCTCTCTGTGGATGCTTTACGTCTTCGTCTTCTCCCATTCACTTTGTGCGATTTAGCCGAGAAGTGGCTATATAACACTACCGCACATTCCATTTCAAATTGGGACGAATTTTTCAAAGCATTCCTTAAGAAATTCTACCCACATCAAAAGACAGCTCGAGTCCGTAGCGAAATCTATCAATTCACCCAGCTTCCAAATGAAACATTTTCAAAATGTCTTGAACGTTTCAAGGATCTGTTAGTCCAATGTCCACATCACGGCATCCCGAGATGGGAACCGTGCCGAATCATTTATGAGGGCATTAATCCTAACACAAGACAGACCCTTGAATCATGTGTCAAGGCAACTTCATGACTAAAGATGATGGGGAAGCCTGGAATTTTCTAGAAAATTTCGCTGAAAAATCTTTACAGTGGGAGGGTGTAAGTCAATCGTCTAGGGATGGCAATGATATTTCCATAGGAATTAGAGCTGAAATTTCAGCTTTACACAAGAAATTTGACTCTATGGAAAACAAATTTTTAGCTGCCGCCCTAAGTCAAATGTCACTCTCCAAAACTGTATGTGGATGCTGTTCTGATCCTTCTCATTTGACGGAAGAATATCCGTTTCAAGATCATGAGCATACCAATGCCGCATTTCAAAGACCTAGAAACGATTCATTTTCTTCCACATATAATCAGGGTTGGAGGAATCACCCAAATTTTGCTTGGAACCAATCACAATCTCAAAACACGGTTCCAAACCAAAACAATTTCCAAAGGCTTCCTCCACCACAACAGCAACCACAACTTCAATTGAGTCAGCACCCCTTTCAAGCACAAAATTTCCAAAATCCGGTCAACACACCCGCACCATCTAGTCCTTTGCAGTTGACCGGGACTGATGAATCCTCTTCATTCATAAACTTGCTTCTAACAAATCTCATGCAAGTATCGGCTGAAATAAAGTCTTCTGTCGATAAAATTGAGAAAAACTCTGCGTCCCAAAGCGAGAGTATTAAATCGATGGAAGAAGAAATTGCACGATTAAAAGCCGAAATGAGTGCAAGAGAGAAAGGGAAACTTCCAGCTCAACCTTTACCCAATCCTGGCTATTCACATCATGTGGATGCAATCACGTTGAGATCTGGAAGAGTGCTTGACAATCATGTTGGGGAAGAGTTTGATGATACTGATAAATCAATCAATAAAACCCCGGCTGAGACCTTTCCTTACACACACACTTCTAATTCTGACCCCAGTTCTTCTACCCCACCACCTTCTTGCGAGCCTATTCTTCGTTTCCCAGACGGCTCGCCACCTCGGCCCATCTTTTTTAGTTCTCCACAGACGATCCCCACTCCTCTTTTGGGATCATGTCTACCCCCACTTCCTTCTCCTATGATGGACCCAGCGCTTATTGCTAAAGCACCTTATCCTAATCGGTTAAGGGCTAACACATCGAGTCCACATATGGAGAAGATTATGAACATTTTTAAGCAAGTTAACATCAACATCCCTCTCCTAGATGCTATCCAACAAGTTCCGTCCTATGCGAAAACTCTTAAGAACTTGTGCACTAGGAAGAGGAAGACTCAAGTGCCCAAGAAGATATTCATGGCAAAAACAGTAGACACGGCCTTCCCCCAACAATTACCGAGGAAACGTAAGGATCCTGGATATCCTACTATTTCCATTTCTATTGGGGAAAAAACACATCAATCGTGCTCTACTAGACCTTGGCGCTAGTGTTAACTTGCTTCCTTTATCAGTCTATGAGCAACTAAGGATCGGAGAGTTGAAACCAACCCATTGCACTCTCCAGATGGCTGACCGATCAATCACCAAACCTAGGGGTGAACTGGAGGATGTGTTAATAAAAATCGGGGAATTTATATTCCCTGTGGACTTTATTGTAATTGATACACAGCCTGTAACGAACCCACGGAATCAAATTCCGGTGATTTTAGGTCGCCCCTTTTTGGCCACTTCCAACGCTATCATCAACTGTCGTAATGGTTCTATAACCCTATCCTTCGGGAATAGGTCAATTGAACTGAACATTTACAAGTTGGGAAGTGTACCCTCCGAACCTATTGCTCAGGTCTGTTCTGTCGACTTAATGGATGTCGACAGCAGCGAATTTGATGATCCTCCTGATACTGATCTTGACTCTTTTTATACGTTATTGTTTGACCCAACTATGTATCATACACATACGGACTCTTCCACCGAGATGTCCGGGTCAACAACTAACACTAATTATGAATTGCTTTTAGAGTCTGAAGTGTTAGTGTATATGCCCTAGAGGCCATTACTGTATCATACTAGTTTGTATATTACTTGATGGAAGCTTGGGATATTCACCTTGTATAAACAATCTTGCTCAATATAGTAGTATGCTACTTGGTTTGTTTCTACTTCAATGTGTACTTGTGTTTATTTCAGTATATCACTTATACGCATTAGTGGAGCCCTTAGGATCTTTGCTTGATTACCAGCGTTGTGATGGCAGTCACACTAGTGGGGGCTGGGTAATCTATAAGCACATCCTTATACAGGTCCCTAGTCGTAGGACTATCGAGACAGGGCATCGATACTCCGGAGTAGACTAGCGTATGCGCTTCTCATCCCAGTGTGGGAGATGGTCTGTCCCACAGCCATCAGTACGTCGTACTGGAGATAGTATACGGGTGCTCGTTGGGTTACGAGTACACTGGACAGGACTCGTTGGGAACTGACAGGTTGGTATTATACCTATCGTCAGTTATCAGTTCCCAGGTGACATGAGTACAGCTTAGTCCGCTGACTTGACACTGGCACTTCGCCTCGAGTGTGTTCCCACTGCACTTTGATCACTACCCTACCACGGCTCAAAGGAGTCGTGCAAACAGGTGGTGGTTGGGTGCAGTCCCGAAGCACTTGGAGGCAGTGACGGTTAGACAGGATTCGTCTCTCCCGGTATTGGGGGTTGACATCGCGCTGTGTCTAGGAGAGCCATTACACGAGTAGTCCCTGGCCAGGGCAAGCGAGATATACTGGTAGGTTCCAGTGTTATCTCAGGGTGTTTTGGGCTTCACTCCGACACGACTTGTACCGCTATTGGGGGACTGACGTTTTACCGCCCCCTAGGCCCGACATGCGATGTATCAGACGAACAGACCGGACTGTACGGAGACTGTCACATTCAGACTCAGTAGTAGTACAGATTGGGTTTCACCTCGTCAGCCTTCTTGTCGACATCTACCTGGGGACCGTTACGCACAGCTAGTGCCGCTTGCGGTCTGTGGTTAGACCCACTGCCAGCGTAGTGTCGAGTCTTTAGAGTCCCACACAGAGGGTATTCGCCTCTGGGCAAAACAGAGTAGAGGTCGCATGGTTTTGCGACAGGGTTCGTTTTCATCCGCGCACTTGTGCACGTTTGGAGTCCGGACGGATATTACTGGCTGGCTCTGGTTTGAGTCAGATGCTGGTATATGATTTGGGGTTGCTATTATCTCTCAGTATTCATGTTCCTCGGAACAAGGATGCAGGTGTGTATGCACGGTTATTTGAGGAAGAGGAAGAGGGTTTTCATTAGGGTTTCGGAACGGGTGCGTATGCACAGTTGACAGTCGTCTTTTTCCAAACCCTAATTGATTTATGTTATATCAATTAATAATATATAATAAAATGAAATTGTGTCATGGTTGGTTTTTATGTTGACTTGTTGACCATGGTTGACTTGTTGACCATGGTTGAAGTTTTGACCATCATCATTACAAAAGAAAGATGCTCTTTGATTCTAGCAAATTCATTTAATGTTTGAAATGATAATGGTCATTCTTAAACTTTCCATCAACCTTTTCATTTTCATTATTATTATTATTTGATAATTCTTTTGCTTTATGTTATGGTTGCAAAAGAAAAAGAGCTCACTTTATCATAACAACTCTCTCTCCTCACTTCATCTTCTTCTTCCTCTAGAAAAAGAGAACCCTTCTCATGTGTTGAGAATCCTTCTCTTTAAAAAGAAAAGCAACCCCTAGTCACTTTCTACTCATTCTAGGTTCAAGGTTTAGCAAGCCGGAAACCCTAGTTCACTCAAAGATCGAGGAAGAGCCCAAAGGTCGAACCTTCGAGGTGGATCCATCTTCGACGGAAGAAGGCGACAAGAAGAGAACCATCCACCTCTACAAAAGTTTGAAGAAGAAGGAGTTCAAGTTTAGGTATAACCATCTTCATCCGAGTAGCTAAATCTCTTTAGCAAGTATGCTAGTTTTAGTTTAGACACGATCCCGACATTGTTTTAGTCCATGTTGCCTCTTGCGATAAAAATTTGTTTTTTATACCGTTTCCGCCTCCCCGTAAGCACCGGAGGTCGCAATATGGACTTACAGTGGTATCAGAGCTTAACTAAACTTAAACTAGCTTGGTAGTGAAGTGTAACGAAGTTCGGAACCGAAAAAATCACAAAACCGGAAAAAACAAAACCCTAAGTTTCTGTTGAATTTTTTTCTGCTCTAAATGAAAAACTTTATACTTGTAAATTCGGCTCAGGGTTTTTCGTGAACACCCAAGAAAAACGTTGCCCTAATTCATTCAAACCGCCGCGCTTCCGCCGCACGAGGTAGGCATGTGCAGCGGAAGCGCCGCCGTTTGTCGTCTTCTGTGCATCGTTCTTCTTGCAGTGTTCTTCTGTGTTGGTTTTGGGATTTTTAAAATATATTATATGTACCCAGATTTTCCAGAATAGAAATTCACTTTTGGGGTCCTATAATTCTGTATTTTTTCCGAACTTCACTGCACTTTGACTATGATGGTTATATCTGTGATGTTTGCATGTATTGAACGTCGGCTAATCGCTATAGGTCGATTAGTCGGGGTTATACATGATCTGTGTTTGATATTGGATTGTGTATATGAATGTGTTGGACTGTCGCGGGTGAATAGCCGGGGTGGACGTGAGATGAGCTTTTGTTTTTCTTTCATTCATTGTAAATGTAAATTGATGTAATAATTATTATTTGTTTGGCCGCACAACCGGGTCGGGGTTGTATCCGTCATTGTATAATTCTTTTTACTGTTTTTGCTCCTAGGATAGACCCATGGAGGGGTGCACAAACTACCGGGAACTTGGCGGGTAGTTAGCCGCACCCGTAGGGGTCTTGGGTGGGGTATTTGGCTATTCACCGCGACCGTGTAATCCGCTTTTCGTTGCAGGCTCGAAAGGATTGCGGATTGCTAGTATATCCAATGTATTCATCTGTGATCTGTAATGTCTATCATTGCTTTCTATTTAGGCGTTGCTTATGTTTTACAGCCGCGCTAGCCCAGTCCCCGCTCTGTCGTTAGTTAAGTAACCTAACGAGTGATGACGGGACCCCGTGGCGAATGCGAATGGCATAAGCGTACGTCATATTTTGGTTGTTTTCTGCAATGGTAGGGTTAAATGATGGGACGCATGAAAAGAACTAATGCAAGAATATCACGCATTAAAAGAACTAATGCAAGATAATAAACCAAGCTAAAGTCGTTGGAACACTTTCGAAAAACCACTCGGTTCTTTTCAAAACTAACTTTTAAATGCGGAGCTTGAGCCACTCCTTCTAAAAGCTATCTCGTTCCATCGATTATATCAAGTTCACTACGTTCACGGTTTCGCCAAAACCATTCGTAGCCCTCCGTCGTTTCGTATAAATATTCAATAGTATTCAAGCTATGTTTGTTGACCTTCGTCAAGACATAGAGATTGGTAGCTGTTGGGTGTTCATATGTAGCATAGATAGATGCGTTGGTTTGGGACAGTCGTATTACCTTGTTGACCTTCGTCAAGGGTATATACGGGTGGGTTCAAATTAACCTGGATAATGACGGGCAGAACTTGACATGTGACTTATGATTTGTTGACCTTCGTCAAGGTCATAAGAGCATGGGGCAAAAATCCACATCGGGAGTTTCATAAGTACTGAAACTTGCTAGATTTGCATACCATTTGGAGTGTGATGATTATGGTAGGATTCCTTCATTTTCGTCACACGATGATATTTGGATCCCGATCCTACTGTGAGTATAAGCTACTCCTCGGGAAATTTCTCACTAAACGATCAATGCTATAAACCTAGTAGGTGCCTAGAAAGGTGTTAGCAGGGCTACGCCCCCAGGGAAAAGAGGTTCTTAAATTAAGGAACTTCGCGAAAGCGTTGGAAAACCTCCCTCGAAGTACCAACACTAGCCTGGCTGAACGGTTAAGCAAGTATTGTGCGGTGGGATTGATCCCGACTAATTCTTCCTTTATGGTTTGAGGAGGGATTCGAGAGACAGTGGGAGCCATCCTGTTTAGACAAATTAAAAACCATTCTAAACTTGCAAGGGCATCGTGCTAAAGTGTTTCTTCTCTCCCCCCTGCAGCGACCAAAATCGAAATGACTGGACTTAAGTTACTTCTAGATAAAAACATACTGACAGGGCCAAACTACAAAGATTGGCTCAGGAATGTCAAATTGGCAATCGCTTACGACAAGCTGGGGTATCTTCTTACCACCAAAGCTCCCCCCGTCCCAGGTCCCACCTCCAGCGTCGCGGATAAGGAAATCCGTAAGACTTGGGAGATTGATTGCGCGAAGGCCAGGTGCCTCGTGCTTGCCTCTATGGACAACGAACATCAGAGGAGGCATGAGAATATGGACCTCGAGTCCATATTTCTCCATACAAAAGAACTGTATGGAGAGCAGTCTCGTATCGCAAGATACGAAGTGTCGAAGAAGTTGTTTTCGACAAAGTTGGCCGTCGGATCATCGGTAGCGGGCCACGTGCTTAAGATGATTGGCTACACTGAGGAGCTCGCAGAACTTGGGACCACGTTGGATAGTGAACTCTATACGGATTTAATTCTCCAGTCCCTTCCATCCACTTACGCCCACTTCATACTGAATTTCAACTTGCAAGAAAAGGAAGTTGAACTTTCAGAACTCCTCAACCTGCTGAGGAGCGCAGAGGGCACCCTACATAAGGGTAGGGAAACACCCGCTTTGTTTGTAGGAGGATCTTCTTCCTCTAGGTCCAAGGCGAAAGCCAAGGGAAAGAGGAAGAAAGCCCCCGCCAAACCAAGAGGAGGTGTTAGTAAAGTGGGTACGAAGGGAAAGGAAAAGGCAACAAAGATTGCGGGGAAGCTTGTTGGAAAGGAAGAGTGCTTCTATTGTCATAAAAGTGGACACTGGAAGAAAGATTGCAGGGCTTGGAAAGCCAGGACACAGGAACTGAAGCAGGTTGCAGCTTCAGCTTCAGGTGTGTATGTTATTGAAAACTGTCTTTCTATAAACTCTACTTCCTGGGTATTGGATACCGGATCAGGATCTCATATCTGTAATTCTTTGCAGGCGTTGAGAAACCGTAGGTTTTTGAAGGAAGGTGACATGACCCTCAGAGTTGCGAACGGAGCTAGCATGGATGCTAAAGCCGTGGGGGACTATCACCTGGGAATGTCAGATGGGCATGTTTTGGTTTTGCGTAATTGCTTTTTTGTACCCAACGCAACTTGTAATATCATTTCTGTATCTTTGGTTTCTAAAGAAGGTTATGAATTTGCGTTTGTAAGTAATGTTGTAAACATTCACCTTAATCAAGTTCTGATTGGGTCAGGTACATTGAGCAATGGTATATACGTATTAAACCAACCACAGATTTTCAATGTCCAGAATACACACAAAAGAAAGTCTCCAGATATTAATCAGGCTTTCTTATGGCATTGTAGACTGGGTCACATCAATGAGACACGGTTGACTAAGTTACATAAAGAAGGATACTTGGATCCGTTCGAGTATCAATCTTATGCCGCTTGTGAATCTTGTCTCATGGGAAAGATGACAAAGACTCCGTTCACTGGACACGGAGAAAGAGCGAGCGAGCTCTTGGGACTCATACACAGTGACGTGTGTGGTCCAATGTCTACACATGCGCGAAGCGGTTATTCATACTTCATTACTTTCACAGACGATTTCTCTAGGTATGGACATGTCTTCTTAATGAAGCACAAATCCGAGGCCTTTGAGAAATTTCGGGATTACAAGAATGAAGTTGAAAAACAAACATGCAAAAGTATTAAGATTCTAAGATCGGATCGAGGTGGTGAATACTTAAGTGCCGAGTTCCTGGATTATTTAAAAGAGAATGGAATTCTCTCTCAGCGTACTCCTCCATACACTCCGCAACATAACGGTGTATCGGAAAGGAGGAATCGAACCCTATTGGATATGGTTCGTTCCATGATGAGTAAGGCTGAGTTACCGCGATCTTTCTGGGGCTATGCACTAGAAGCAGCTGCATATCTCTTGAACAAGGCTCCTACCAAGACTGTGCCTACCACTCCATATCAGATGTGGAGTGGGAAGAAACCCTGTCTTAAGTACCTTAAGATATGGGGATGTCCAGCTTTTGTAAAAAAAGCAGCATGCGGACAAGCTCGAGGCACGTTCAGTACAATGTAAGTTTGTGGGATACCCAAAGAACTCCAGGGGGTATCTGTTCTATTCCGCTGAGGAACAAAAAGTTTTTGTTTCTCAACATGCCCGCTTCTTGGAAACTGAGTTTTTGGAAACCCAGATAAGTGGGAACGCAATAGAACTGGAAGAGATTCAAGAACCACAAGCTATTACTGAAGACTTGGAAAAGCCAATAAGTTCAAAAGAACAGGACATTCCTACGCCGCTCCGCAGAAGTAGTAGGCAGTCTCATCCGCCCGAGAGATACTACGGTTTTCTCATAGACGGGGATAGAGAGGATTGCATCATAGACTATGATGAGCCTACTAGCTTCCAGCAGGCCGTTCAGAGCGTTGACTCGGTAAAATGGCTGGATGCAATGCGGACCGAAATGGAGTCCATGTACACCAACAAAGTATGGACGTTGGACATTGCTCCAGACGGGGTAAAACCCGTAGGATGCAAGTGGATCTTCAAAAGGAAGATTGGTGTAGATGGACAGGTTGAGACCTATAAAGCTAGACTTGTAGCAAAGGGTTTCCGTCAAAGACCTGGCTTGGACTATGACGAAACCTTTTCTCCAGTGGCTATGCTGAAATCCATTCGGATCCTTCTTGCCATTGCTGCCTTCCACGATTATGAGATTTGGCAGATGGACGTAAAAACCGCTTTTCTAAATGGAAGTTTAGAGGAGTGTGTCTATATGGATCAGCCAGAGGGTTTCATTCAGAGTGGGAGCAGCGGAAAGGTGTGCAAGTTGCTTAAGTCCATCTATGGACTAAAGCAGGCATCGCGGAGTTGGAACATCTGTTTTGATGAGACGGTCAAGGAATTTGACTTTATCAAAAATCCAGATGAACCATGCATCTATAGTAGATTTGTAGCGAGAACTGTAGTATTCCTTGTTTTATACGTGGATGACATTCTCTTAATAGGAAATGACATTCCTATGCTACAATCTGTCAAGGGTTTCTTGTCACACAGGTTCTCCATGAAAGACCTGGGTGATGCCTCTTACATCCTGGGGATCCGGATCCATCGTGATAGATCCAAGAGGATATTAGGACTTTCACAGTCCAGGTACATTGACACCGTACTGAAAAGATTCAGAATGGAAGATTCCAAGCGCGGTAACCTACCGGCTTGTCACGGGATCACCCTCTCTAAAGAGATGTCTCCCAAGACTGATTTGGAGAGGGATCGCATGTCTATTATACCCTACGCTTCTGCGGTAGGCTCTATAATGTATGCGATGTTGTGTACCAGACCGGATGTAGCTTATGCACTGAGTGTAGTAAGCCGGTATCAGTCAAACCCTGGGGAGAAACATTGGATAGCAGTAAAGAACATTCTCAAGTACCTGAGAAGGACTAAGGAGATGTTCTTGGTGTATGGCGGAAAAGACCTCCAGATCGAGGCCTTTGCTGACTCCAGCTTCCAGAGTGACAAGGATGATTCCAAGTCCATGTCGGGTTTTGTCTTTACCCTCAATGGAGGGGCGGTGTGTTGGAAGAGTTCCAAACAGGAAACCGTTGCAGACTCGACTATGGAAGCGGAATACATCGCTGCATCTGATGCCGCAAAAGAAGCTGTCTGGATGAGGAAGTTCTTGAAAGAACTTTAGGTGGTTCCGTCCATTGTTGACCCAATACCTCTGTATTGCGACAACAACGGGGCTATAGCTTTAGCGAAGGAACCCAGGTCCCATCAGAGATCCAGGCACATCTTGAGGCGGTATCACCTGATCAGGGAGATCGTGGATCGCAAGGAGATCGAGGTTCGGAGGGTTGCTTCAGAAGAAAACACTGCAGATCCATTCACCAAGGCCTTACCCCAGACTCAGTTCGAGCGGCTGATCGAGATGATAGGTCTTCGGTACGCCAGTTCATGGCCTTAGTGCAAGTGGGAGATTGTTAGTGTATATGCCCTAGAGGCCATTACTGTATCATACTAGTTTGTAAATTACTTGATGGAAGCTTGGGATATTCACCTTGTATAAACAATCTTGCTCAATATAGTAGTATGCTACTTGGTTTGTTTCTACTTCAATGTGTACTTGTGTTTATTTCAGTATATCACTTATACGCATTAGTGGAGCCCTTAGGATCTTTGCTTGATTACCAGCGTTGTGATGGCAGTCACACTAGTGGGGGCTGGGTAATCTATAAGCACATCCTTATACAGGTCCCTAGTCGTAGGACTATCGAGACAGGGCATCGATACTCCGGAGTAGACTAGCGTATGCGCTTCTCATCCCAGTGTGGGAGATGGTCTGTCCCACAGCCATCAGTACGTCGTACTGGAGATAGTATACGGGTGCTCGTTGGGTTACGAGTACACTGGACAGGACTCGTTGGGAACTGACAGGTTGGTATTATACCTATCGTCAGTTATCAGTTCCCAGGTGACATGAGTACAGCTTAGTCCGCTGACTTGACACTGGCACTTCGCCTCGAGTGTGTTCCGACTGCACTTTGATCACTACCCTACCACGGCTCAAAGGAGTCGTGCAAACAGGTGGTGGTTGGGTGCAGTCCCGAAGCACTTGGAGGCAGTGACGGTTAGACAGGATTCGTCTCTCCCGGTATTGGGGGTTGACATCGCGCTGTGTCTAGGAGAGCCATTACACGAGTAGTCCCTGGCCAGGGCAAGCGAGATATACTGGTAGGTTCCAGTGTTATCTCAGGGTGTTTTGGGCTTCACTCCGACACGACTTGTACCGCTATTGGGGGACTGACGTTTTACCGCCCCCTAGGCCCGACATGCGATGTATCAGACGAACAGACCGGACTGTACGGAGACTGTCACATTCAGACTCAGTAGGAGTACAGATGGGGTTTCACCTCGTCAGCCTTCTTGTCGACATCTACCTGGGGACCGTTACGCACAGCTAGTGCCGCTTGCGGTCTGTGGTTAGACCCACTGCCAGCGTAGTGTCGAGTCTTTAGAGTCCCACACAGAGGGTATTCGCCTCTGGGCAAAACAGAGTAGAGGTCGCATGGTTTTGCGACAGGGTTCGTTTTCATCCGCGCACTTGTGCACGTTTGGAGTCCGGACGGATATTACTGGCTGGCTCTGGTTTGAGTCAGATGCTGGTATATGATTTGGGGTTGCTATTATCTCTCAGTATTCATGTTCCTCGGAACAAGGATGCAGGTGTGTATGCACGGTTATTTGAGGAAGAGGAAGAGGTTTTTCATTAGGGTTTCGGAACGGGTGCGTATGCACAGTTGACAGTCGTCTTTTTCCAAACCCTAATGGATTTATGTTATATCAATTAATAATATATAATAAAATGAAATTGTGTCATGGTTGGTTTTTATGTTGACTTGTTGACCATGGTTGACTTGTTGACCATGGTTGAAGTTTTGACCATCATCATTACAAAAGAAAGATGCTCTTTGATTCTAGCAAATTCATTTAATGTTTGAAATGATAATGGTCATTCTTAAACTTTCCATCAACCTTTTCATTTTCATTATTATTATTATTTGATAATTCTTTTGCTTTATGTTATGGTTGCAAAAGAAAAAGAGCTCACTTTATCATAACAACTCTCTCTCCTCACTTCATCTTCTTCTTCCTCTAGAAAAAGAGAACCCTTCTCATGTGTTGAGAATCCTTCTCTTTAAAAAGAAAAGCAACCCCTAGTCACTCTCTACTCATTCTAGGTTCAAGGTTTAGCAAGCCGGAAACCCTAGTTCACTCAAAGATCGAGGAAGAGCCCAAAGGTCGAACCTTCGAGGTGGATCCATCTTCGACGGAAGAAGGCGACAAGAAGAGAACCATCCACCTCTACAAAAGTTTGAAGAAGAAGGAGTTCAAGTTTAGGTATAACCATCTTCATCCGAGTAGCTAAATCTCTTTAGCAAGTATGCTAGTTTTAGTTTAGACACGATCCCGACATTGTTTTAGTCCATGTTGCCTCTTGCGATAAAAATTTGTTTTTTATACCGTTTCCGCCTCCCCGTAAGCACCGGGGGTCGCAATATGGACTTACATGAAGATCACCCCGCACTTTGTGATGACATTATTCATCGGGGTATTGATGGAACTTTTGAGGAAATCTTCGCTGAAGAACTCGCATTTTTGATTAACACGGGTGTTGAGATGAATAATCTCCCAATCAATGAAATTGAACCTCCACCCCTTCTTCTGAATTGTAAAAAGAATGCGAGCAATCCATCACATTCACTGCATCATCTCTCCAAAATGAGACGCATACACACTCTCTTCCACCACTTAACATTTCCTCGCTTCTTCTTCCACCAACCAGAGCACTGCATTGATAAAATTTTTGAATGGTTGGTGTTAACTTTCGGTATTTGCAAAGCTTGGCATCGACCAATGATTTTTGACCCCCTCATATGATTTTTAAAAGATTAACATGGCTTAACTCAAGTTTGGGGGAGGGCATTTCATCGGGCTCTTGAAAAGAAAATTTTTACAAAATTTTGAGCCAATAATAAGTTTGGGGGAGGTTCTTCACTTAAATATTTTGCCCCCACTAATAAATTCCTCCCAAGCTTACAGGTTTTTTTGAGATTTAGCAGATGGCAACAGTGAAGACACTGTTGAAAACAAGTTTGGGGGAGGTTTGTGCTTATTTTCGCATCATTTGCATCATACTTTGCATAAGCACAAAACATTTTTGAAAACCTATAAAAATTTAAAAATTTTCAAAAGATAAAAATATTTTTGTACATAAATAAGATAATAAACGTTTAGATAGTGAACAATTACATCCATGAGATTAGAAAAATTTAAGAAAACTAAGAAAATTAGAAGTTTTCTTATACGAACTAGTAATAAGTAGTTATGAGCCGTTGTCCCAAGGGTTAGTAAGATGAAAGACGTCACTAATCTGAGGATAAAAATAAGTCTGAAAAATAGTTTCTATTCTGGAAGCCAAACATTTTGAACGTTGATACCCTGCTATTCGCACTTACACACGTCTTGAAACTCAGGATAGTAGAGGATACCTTGAAATGCTCTTTTCTTAAAGCCGATGTATGAAGGAAATAAAAAAAAGTGAATAAGAAAAATAAAATGGTGAGAAAAATGGACACTGGTTTTGTTATCACCAAGGGCAATAAAAAATATATAGCGAAGGTGCCTCTTCACCTAGTGCCCTAAGGCCAACTGGTCTGGGAGTCACTGCTACGCCTGAGGTAGTGCAAGACGAGGAAAATACACCAAATAAGCAAGCACATGAGTAATCGGTCGGTTAGTACCTCAAGAAGTATTAACGGTCGCATGAAAGTGTGTGAGCAATCTTATCTAAATATTCATTAATCAAAAAGTATTGAGGCTGATGGGCAAGAGTATGATAGCTTGAATTGAATTCTCCAGGTGTAGGGATGTATTTTACACACACGCAGGGTTATATGATCGATGTTTGGAAGAAAGATAGGAATGAAGAATAAGACGATGTTTTATTGAGGGAGGACGTGATTTCTGACATCTTTTCATGACCATTAAGATAGGGCTCATGACAACCGAAAAGCTAGCTTAGTTGGAAACCCTAATTTTCAAGGCTTTTCTTCTACGATTCTTTTCTTTAAATGTAAATTTCATGATCTGCCTTTTATTATTGGATTTAGTGGGTGCAATCCGCTGAAAACCCTCAGGAGACAACACTCCTCCTACTAGGGATACCTAGAGGTTTAAACGCTTGTTGCACGTGCTCAGTGCAATCGTGTTGCCTACGAAAGTGTGCTAGTTAGTTTTTTTTTATTTTCTCCTTCTTTTTAATAAATAGTTCGCTCGAGACGATCGAAAATAAGTTTGGGGGAATTTGATCAGTCGAAAATACTGCATTTTTAACACGGCAATTTCCCTATCTATTGCACTCATCTAGAAGTGTTCGGCATTCATATTACACATATTAGCAAAACGGTTGTAAAATATCAGATTGCATGTGTTAGACTCTAAAACTAGCACTATAAAGGAAATTGACTGCATTTCATGGCATCGCATCATTCCTATATTGCTCAACACTTGTCTCGAGAATTTGCAGGAACAAAAGACAAAAGAAACTGATAAAATACACCAACTCCAAGTTTTGAGATCTCGTAGCAATACAAAGGGGAAAATACAATTCAACATATCCAATACAGGCCCATAATTCAGCCCAAAGCAGCACCAGAAGTTTCAAGCTCTGAAGCCTCCAAAGAGCCACGGAACCGCGGCTGGAGCCGGCTTGCGCCGCGGTTCCGCGGCGGTTTTGCCACATCAGCACTCCAATTTTGGTGCATAACTCTTCTCTCAGTGGGTACACCTCATTTTGACACGTCAAATTCCAGAATTCTCCAGAGTCTTCTGCCAGATCAGCAAGGAGGATTAATTAAGCTAATCTTGATTAAAGCTCCTAACTAATCACATCTAGAAGCTTCTCCTCAACAAACTTTTGGAGGGAAATTCAAATCTCTTCTAACTAACTTTTGGAGAGAAATTCAAATTCTAATCCTAGATCTAGGGTTTGGGGAAGTCTATAAATAGAAGCCTAGACCTAGGTTTAATGGCTAATCCTTGTTTGTTCAATCTTAGTTAATCTTAGTTGCTCATTCTTCAATTCTTCATCTTCTTCCACAAGTCTAGTGACAAGGCTTGTGCGAAACCCTAACCCTAATTCCACTCCAAATTCAAGATCTTGAGTACCAATCAAGCAAGAAGCCCTTCAACCTTTTAGGAGCGGAGCCGATCTCCAATCGAGCAAGTGATCCAAGCCGATCCGCGACTCACAGAGCCGAGCGAAGCCAAATCGACGATCGAGTTCTTCCTCTTGTAGTTCTTGAGCGAATGTAATGAAATTGTTGATATAAATAAAATGTGAAATTCTTTAATCTTGCTTTCTTTAAATTCTTGCATCATGATTTGATCTCAATTTGTAATTGTAGTTCTTGTTGTGATGTTCGAGTAAAACTCCGCTCGTAAAGGAGTCGAGACGATCAATAGAATGATGATGTAAAAAATCTTAATACGATTCTTGAGTCCTACGAGTTTGTAAATGTTAGTTGTATGTATGCCCTAGAGGCCAGTATTGTACAGATGATGTATATTATATTGGATGCTTGGACATATATAGAGATGACTTTCTTGCTCGACATGATAGTATGCTATCTGGTTGCTCTTTATCTTAACATGTACACTAGTCTCTTTATACCGTCTTATAGTTACATGTTGGTAAAGCCCTTAGGATTTGTACTTGACTACCTAGACTATGATGCAGATCATACTAGTGGGGACATGGTAGTCCATAAGTACATCCTTCAAGGTCCCTAGTCGTGGGTGTATCGAGACGGGGCATCGATATACCAGTGTAGACTAGCGTATACGCTTCTCGACCCATGTGATGGGCGATGGATGATCCCATATCCATTGGTGTTTGACATCAGAGATGGTATACGGGTGCTCAGTGGAGACTGAGTACACTGGACGGACTCGCCGAGAACTCCCAGATGGTATTATACCTCACGTCAGATGGCAGTTCTCAGGTGACACTTGTACAGGTTAGTCTGTAGACCCGAGATCGTCATAGAGTCTTGTGTGATTCCCACTGTGCTTTGATCTCCACCTTACCACGTCCATGAGGGCGTGCAAAACGGTGGTCTTTGGGCACAGTCCCGAGTCACATGGAGGCAATGAACGATAGGAGGGGTTTCGTCTCTCCCGGTATTGGGGGTTGATGTTGTGCTGTGCTCGATTGGCCGTAGCAGGGAAGTCCCTGGCCAGGGCTGATCAGAGATTTGCTGGTAAGTGTTACCAGTAGTTTCTCGACCCGTTATGAGCCTCACATCGGCACGACTTATCGGGTTATTGGGGTCTGACGTTTACCACCTCTAGACTTGATATGCGACATATCAGACGAAGAGACCGGACTGTATGGTAAGTGTTACTGGTCGGATTCGCAGGAGTGTGAGCGGGCTAGCTCATCGATCTTCTGATCGCTCAATACCCGGGTAGCCGTTACGTTTAGCAGACCGCTTGCGGCTTGTGGGTGCTTGATATGATCATCATCTGCTACCGGCGTATTGACGAGTCTTTAGAGTCCTACACAGAGGTTTCCTGGCTCAAGCGAAACGAAATAGGAGCGCATATGAGATATGTGCGGGACCGAGAATAATGCGCGTATGTGATACCGCATTTCATTCTCGCGATAAATGTTTCGATTGGTTATATTCGATATGACCTAGTTATCGAATCATTGATTCGATAAGCCGATACGTTGAATACTAGTCGGTCATGTGCGACATGACCGGATCATTGAATCAAGTGTTGATTTAATGATTTAATGTATAATTATATATTTGATATATTACTTTACATTAACTAGTATTGGTTCACTTTAAACAGATTTTTCACACTTGATGCACATTGTATATGTGATATGCTTTTGTGCGCATTGTTGTATCATGTTTGATTATACTTGATCATTTGGTTAAGTATATAGAATTAAACCATGGTTAATTTGATAATTAGGGTTTTGCATATTCATTTATTTATTTATTTGTTCATTTATTTATTTGGAAAAGAATGAGATAAGAATGGTGGAGAAGTTTGTCTTTAGTTGAAGCTTCATGAAGCTTTGACTTCTTAACCATTCTTGTCTTCATGCTTAACCCTAACCCATCCACTTACCATGGTTTATTCTCTACACTTAACCCTAGTTGGATTATGATAAGTATGCATTTTTCTTTTCATTTTAAAAACAACTTATCATAAATTAGCTTCTTCTTCTTCTTCATCTTCAAGATAGAAACCTTGATGCCATTAATGGCAACTTGAATTCTAGTGAGAGAAATCCAATTCTAAAGTGAACCCACTTCCTATTTCTTCACCCTCTACCTCTTGCCAAGTTGTTTTGGGTGTTTTCTTCACAAGTTTCACAAGTTTGTGAAGTCGGAGCTTGAACTCGCGATGCCTCGAGGTAGATCGTCTTTGACACAAAGCCGACGACCTAGCTTGCCCGTTTCTCCGATGAAGCCAACGTTCGAGTTTGGGAATCGAGATGGACAGCGAGAGGTTGCCTTCGTGGAGCCAAGGAAGAGGGTAACCGGATCTACAAAGGTTGTAGCATCTAACCTTTAGTTAATATGTTAACTAGTTTAGTTTTTCGCCTAGAATTCTAGTCTAAGATCCGTGTTAGGGTTTCTTGGCACCATAATTTTTGTAAAATGGCATGTTCGATGCCTTGTGAGACATCTATAGGGTGCCTACGAACCTTTCAGTGGTATCAGAGCCTAGCTAGAGCCTTAGGTGAAGTCTAGACGGAGTTTGAAGTCCGAACGAACCCGAAACCATAATTCCAAGGTGCTCTCTGGAAAATTTCTGAAATCTTGGATTTTTGTCAATTAAAAATATGCAGAAAATCAAGCAGGGTCTTATATGAAATACTGTGAAATTCGAGGGCCTGATTCAACTTTTCCAGCGCGGAACCGCGGCATGAGCCATGCATGAGCGGCAGTTCCGCGGCCGTACTGTCCCCTTGTCTGGTGATTTTTTCACAGTAATTCATGAATTCAGATATTATATTTTCTGGGTATTTTTATTGTGACTCTACAGAAGAGTATTTTGGGGTTGCTTTGGGGATTCAATTATTCGTTCGGGTTATCAGATATTGTCTTTGTAGATTTCCGGATAACTTTAGAATATGTTAAAAAGTTCGACCGGATATAAATACCCAATTTTTCCCCTGTCGGGAAATTTCCAAGTGTTGGATTTTTCCGTAGTTTAACGACGTTCTAAGTAGTGCAAGTAACGCGATGGACCCTCTAGAAGACAACAAACCTTAACTCGATTATGTGACCGTCTTGAACTGCCCTTTGAACCTTCGGGTTTGGGGCAGTACGGCGTGCCACATGTGAGGCGTTGGCTTGACCCTTCTACGGCTGGACCGTCGGTACTGAGGCACGAACTAAATGTTGTTAGACTTATTTCATGTGTTGAGCTGTATCGGGAAAACTTGGGTATTCGACTGTTCGATCGGAAAGTTAAACATTTTCTGTTTATCTGGAATGTGATACAATAATTGGAATTCGCAAACAGTTATGAGATAACTGAATGAATGTTATAAATTTAGCAGTTTAGTCCCATATGATATTGAAAAGAGTTTTCGATAATGAGACTAAAATGCGGGATTTATATCTGTTAGGCATGTGATGTCTAAGTATTTCATTTGATTAGTCATGCGATGTCTAAAGTAGTTGCGGATTCCAATTGTTGTAGTTTTACACTTTCTTTTCTGTGACCGTAAGTGTAGTATGTTCATATCGCCGGTTTCGTTGCTATACGTCAACGACAATTGGGGTATGCATACTTACTTACGTTGATGACATGTGATGTTATGTGTTGCTGGATATGTTATATTAGATCGTCGTATTCGAATAGCCGGGGTTTTTTTATGTGAGATGAGTGTTTTTCATTTTCATTCATGTAAAAACTTGTATGTAATATTCTTTTATTTGGGGCACATCCAGGTAGCGGAAGATGTCACCTTTTGTATATTATTTACTTTTCCGCATTAGGATAGACCCAAGGAGGGGAGCACAAGTAACCGGGTTCTGGGGTCCAGTGGGAGACCAACTCGAGGAGTCGAGTCCGGGTCTCCTAACCCTAGAATTGGCAGGGTTGCTTGCCGCTCTCGTAGGGGTCTAAGGGTGTGGGATTGGCTATTCATCACGACCGTGGAATCCGTGTTTTATACTGGCTCGTATTGAAAACACGGACGTCCTAGTATATCCAATATTTCATATGTTTATTCTGCTGCGATATCTGTGATGTGTTTCTGTGATGGATATAATATATAGTATATATGATATATTATATAGACGTTACTTATGTTTTACACCCGCGCTAGCCCTGCCCTGCTCTGTCGTTAGTTACCTAACCTAACGGTGCACGAGGGGACATCGAGGCGAATGCGGATGGCATAAGTGTACGTCATATCTATCTGTGATGTTTAGGTATTTAAATGATGGGACTTCATTAATGTGATTAATGAAAGATAAGAAACCTAAGATGTTGTAGAATCAAATTTTAAAACAAAACAGGTAGCTACAGTTCTTGCTTTGCACAGTGATATATATGATATATCCCGCACCTTATTCGATGAGGAAAGGACCGAGATCCCTTCACCGGGAGTGACTCCTTTAGCAATAACTGGCAGATGCTACACACTCGGTTTGCTTTTGACTGCTTTTGGGTTTTTTCTTTGCACAGCGATATATATGATATATCCCGCACCTCATTCGACGAGGAAAGGGCCGACGATCCCTTCACCGGGAGTGACCCCTTTAGCAAAACTAGAAAAGCCTCAAAATCACTCCATTTCAAAACTTCATTCGATTCTACAACGATATCAAGTTCATTACGCTCATGGTTTTTATGAAAGAACCCGCGTAGCCCTCCGTCATTTCAGATAGATATTATTTAGTATTCGTTCTATGTTTGTTGACTTAGTCAAGGCATAGTGTATGGTAGCTAAATTATGTTTATCTGTAACAACATGAGATGTGATTGGATTGGAGCATTCGCACGGCCTTGTTGACTCAGTCAAGGGTCGTACGGGTGGGTTTAATTCAATCGGGAAATGTACGGGTTGAACTTGACTTGCGATCTATGGTTTGTTGACTTAGTCAAGGTCATAGATCGCTAGGGGCAAAAGCATTATCGGGAATTTCAAGTGTTGAAATTTGCAATAAGATTGCATACCTTCTATGAGATAGTTGGATCCCGATACCCACTGCGAGTAAGAGTTACTCCTGGGAGAGTTTTACACATTACAATTAGCCGATCAAGTAGGTGTCTAGAAAGGTGTTAACGAGGTTACGCCTCTGGGAAAACGAGGTTTACATTAATTAGGTTCGTGCGAAAGCACGGGGGACCACCCTCAAAGTACCGACACTGGCCTGGCTGAAAGATTGACGAACCTGTAGTGTGTAATTAATCCCGGCTAGTCTTTCCTTTTAGGGTTTGAAGGAAGATTTGATAAAAAGCAGTGGGAGCCATCCTGATTAGATAAGATAATAACCAATCTGATCTTGCACGAGCTTACGCTGAAGTGTTTTCTTCTCTCTCTCTCCAGGTAGCGACCATTTCATGCCCTAATGAAGATAATAATATGGATGTATTGACCGAACCCGCATGTTATACTGTGCAGGGGAACGTTGGACCCGTTCTATCTTATAAATGTTATAAGACTGAACAGGAAACAGGAGAATATCTGGATTCTCACACCGCCCAAACGGAGAACATGCATGTTGATGCATCATCTTCGGGTGTGTTTGTCATTGAGAACTGTTTCTCAGTTCACCCTACGTCCTGGGTATTAGATACCGGGTCAGGATCCCACATATGTAAGATGTTACATGGGCTGCGAAAAGGTAGAGAACTGAGAAAAGGTGATCATTCCGTTCATGTAGGGAATGGGGCAAATGTTGCAGCCAAAGAAGTTGGCATATATCACCTGGTATTACCAAATGGTGATACACTAGTCCTGAATGAGTGCTATTATATACCGAACATGATGTGCAACATTATATCAGTTTCTTTATTAAGTAAAGAAGGATATAATTTTGTAGTAAAGGATAATGTTATGAACATATTCCTGGATCAAAAGTTGATTGCATCAGGCTCGCTACATAATGGCATATTCATTCTCAATCAAAATACAGTCTTCAATATACAAAACACACACAAAAGGAAAAGCTCAGAAATGAACGAATCCTTTTTGTGGCACTGTAGACTTGGCCATATCAATGAGACACGACTAGCTAAGTTGCATAAGAATGGATATTTGAATTCATTCGAATTATCATCTTATGACACTTGCCATTCATATCTCAAAGAAAAAATGACCAAAACTCCGTTTACGGGACACGGAGAAAGAGTTACTGAACTCTTGGGACTGGTGCATAGTGATGTATGCGGTCCAATGTCTACACACGCCAGAAATGGTTCTTCCTACTTCATTACATTCACTGACGTTCTCTCTAGATACGGGCATGTGTTCCTGTTGAAACACAAGTCTGAAGCTTTTGAGAAATTCAAAGAATATAAGCATGATGTAGAGAACCAAACGGGCAAAAGTATTAAGGTTCTTCGATCTGATCGAGGAGGTGAATACTTAAGCAGTGAATTCCTGGATTATCTAAAAGAGAATGGAATTCTCTTTCAGCTTACTCCTCCTTATACACCACAGCACAACGGTGTATCGGAACGAAGGAATCGCACCCTATTAGATATGGTGCGTTTAATGATGAGTAATGCTGAGTTACCTATTTCCTTTTGGGGGTATGCGCTTGAAACAGCCATATACCTATTGAATCTGGTTCCGTCTAAATCTGTACCTACCACACCATATGAGATATGGAGTGGGAAGTGACCATATTTTAAACGAATTAAGATATGGGGTTGTCCGGCCTATGTCAAAAAACAAAATCCGGACAAACTCGAAGCACGATCAGTCCTTTGCAAGTTTGTGGGATATCCTAAGAATTCTCAAGGATATTTTTTCTACCAACCTGAGGAACAAAGAGTGTTTGTTGCTCAACATGCCACCTTTTTGGAAAGGGAATTTCTTGCAAAAGAAATTAATGGCAAAGAGGTAGAGCTGGAAGAGGTTCCCGCACCACAAACTGCAACTAACGATTTGGTAGAACCAGAGGATTCAGTAGTACCCGACGAACCCCAGCCTCTCCGCCGATCTAGTAGGGTTCTTCGCCAACCTGAGAGATACTATGGTTTTCTCATTGATGGTGGCAGTGAGGATTGCATCATGGAGGATGATGACCCAACTAGCTTCAAGCAGGCTATCACGAGTGGGGACTCAGTGAAATGGCTGGATGCTATGCGGTCTGAGATGGAATCCATGTACACCAACAAAGTATGGACTTTGGACGTTGCTCCTGAAGGGGTAAAACCCATTGGGAGCAAGTGGATCTTCAAGAAGAAACTTGGTGTAGATGGGAAAGTGGAGACTTTCAAAGCTAGACTTGTAGCAAAGGGTTTTCGTCAAAGACCAGGTGTGGACTATGACGAAACCTTTTCTCCAGTGGCTATGCTTAAATCCATCCGGATCATGCTTGCCATCGCTGCATATCATGATTACGAAATCTGGCAAATGGATGTTAAGACCGCCTTTCTAAACGGTGATTTAGAAGAGTGCGTGTACATGACTCAGCCAGAGGGCTTCGTAGACAGTGGGAGCAGCGGAAAGGTGTGCAGGCTGCTTAAATCCATTTATGGATTAAAGCAAGCATCGCGGAGTTGGAACATCTGCTTTGACGTCGTTATCAAAGAGTTTGATTTCGTCAAAAATCCAGATGAACCTTGTATCTACAAGAAGGTGGCAGAGAGTAAGGTTGTCTTCCTCGTATTGTACGTGGACGACATACTCTTGATAGGAAATGATATTCCTATGTTGCAATCGGTCAAGCTCTTCTTATCACAAAGATTCTCAATGAAAGATCTTAGTGATGCCTCCTGCAAATTGGGAATTAGGATCTATAGAGATAGATCCAAACGGATTTTGGGATTGTCCCAATCCAGGTACATTGACACCATACTAAAGAGGTTTAGTATGGAAGAGTCCAAACGTGGGAACTTGCCCACGATCTCTGGAGTCACTCTCTCCAAAGAGATGTCTCCCAAGACTGATTTGGAGAGAGCTCGCATGCAAGGGATACCCTATGCTTCGGCAGTAGGCTCTATCATGTATGCGATGCTATGTACCAGACCCGATGTAGCATACTCACTAAGTATAGTGAGCAGGTATCAAGCTGATCCTGGAGAGAGTCACTGGACAGCTGTGAAGAGCATTCTCAAGTACTTACGAAGGACTAGAGATATGTTCTTGGTGTATGGTAACGGAGAGCTCCAAGTGGAGTCCTTTACCGATTCGAGCTTCCAGAGTGATAAGGACGACTCTAAGTCGCAGTCGGACTTTGTCTTTACCCTTTACGGAGGGGCGGTTAGCTGGAAGAGTTCCAAGCAGGAAACCGTGGCAGACTCGACAATGGAGGCTGAATACATCGCTGCCAACGATGCTGCCAAAGAGGCTGTCTGGATCAAGAAGTTCATTACTGAACTTGGAGTGGTTCCATCCATTGAGCATCCAATACCTTTGTATTGCGATAACAATGGAGCAGTGGCTTTGGCCAAGGAACCCAGGTCCCATCAGCGATCCAGGCATATTCTGAGGCGGTATCACCTGATCCGGGAGATCGTTGATCGCCGGGAGATCGAGGTCAGGAGAGTTGACACGAAGAACAACACTGCGGATCCACTCACGAAGGACATACCCCAGATACAGTTTGAGAGACTCTTCGGGATGCTCGGTATGCGATACTACAGCAGCTGGCCCTAGTGCAAGTGGGAGATTGTTAGTTGTATGTATGCCCTAGAAGCCAGTATTGTACAGATGATGTATATTATATTGGATGCTTGGACATATATAGAGATGACTTTCTTGCTCGACATGATAGTATGCTATCTGGTTGCTCTTTATCTTAACATGTACACTAGTCTCTTTATACCGTCTTATAGTTACATGTTGGTAAAGCCCATAGGATTTGTACTTGACTACCTAGACTATGATGCAGATCATACTAGTGGGGACATGGTAGTCCATAAGTACATCCTTCAAGGTCCCTAGTCGTGGGTGTATCGAGACGGGGCATCGATATACCAGTGTAGACTAGCGTATACGCTTCTCGACCCATGTGATGGGCGATGGATGATCCCATATCCATTGGTGTTTGACATCAGAGATGGTATACGGGTGCTCAGTGGAGACTGAGTACACTGGACGGACTCGCCGAGAACTCCCAGATAGTATTATACCTCACGTCAGATGGCAGTTCTCAGGTGACACTTGTACAGGTTAGTCTGTAGACCCGAGATCGTCATAGAGTCTTGTGTGATTCCCACTGTGCTTTGATCTCCACCTTACCACGTCCATGAGGGCGTGCAAAACGGTGGTCTTTGGGCACAGTCCCGAGTCACATGGAGGCAATGAGCGATAGGAGGGGTTTCGTCTCTCCTGGTATTGGGGGTTGATGTTGTGCTGTGCTCGATTGGCCGTAGCAGGGAAGTCCCTGGCCAGGGCTGATCAGAGATTTGCTGGTAAGTGTTACCAGTAGTTTCTCGACCCGTTATGATCCTCACATCAGCACGTCTTATCGGGTTATTGGGGTCTGACGTTTACCACCTCTAGACTTGATATGCGACATATCAGACGAAGAGACCGGACTGTATGGTAAGTGTTACTGGTCGGATTCGCAGGAGTGTGAGCGGGCTAGCTCATCGATCTTCTGATCGCTCAATACCCGGGTGGCCGTTACGTTTAGCTGACCGCTTGCGGCTTGTGGGTGCTTGATATGATCATCATTTGCTACCGGCGTATTGACGAGTCTTTAGAGTCCTACACAGAGGTTTCCTGGCTCAAGCGAAACGAAATAGGAGCGCATATGAGATATGTGCGGGATCGAGAATAATGCGCGTATGTGATACCGCATTTCATTCTCGCGATAAATGTTTCGATTGGTTATATTCGATATGACCTAGTTATCGAATCATTGATTCGATAAGCCGATACATTGAATACTAGTCGGTCATGTGCGACATGACCGGATCATTGAATCAAGTGTTGATTTAATGATTTAATGTATAATTATATATTTGATATATTACTTTACATTAACTAGTATTGGTTCACTTTAAACGGATTTTTCTCACTTGATGCACATTGTATATGTGATATGCTTTTGTGCGCATTGTTGTATCATGTTTGATGATACTTGATCATTTGGTTAAGTATATAGAATTAAACCATGGTTAATTTGATAATTAGGGTTTTGCATATTCATTTATTTATTTATTTGTTCATTTATTTATTTGGAAAAGAATGAGATAAGAATGGTGGAGAAGTTTGTCTTTAGTTGAAGCTTCATGAAGCTTTGACTTCTTAACCATTCTTGTCTTCATGCTTAACCCTAACCCATCCACTTACCATGGTTTATTCTCTACACTTAACCCTAGTTGGATTATGATAAGTATGCATTTTTCTTTTCATTTTAAAAACAACTTATCATAAACTAGCTTCTTCTTCTTCTTCATCTTCAAGATAGAAACCTTGATGCCATTAATGGCAACTTGAATTCTAGCGAGAGAAATCCAATTCTAAAGTGAACGCACTTCCTATTTCTTCACCCTCTACCTCTTGCCAAGTTGTTTTGGGTGTTTTCTTCACAAGTTTCACAAGTTTGTGAAGTCGGAGCTTGAACTTGCGATGCCTCGAGGTAGATCGTCTTTGACACAAAGCCGACGACCTAGCTTGCCCGTTTCTCCGATGAAGCCAACGTTCGAGTTTGGGAATCGAGATGGACAGCGAGAGGATGCCTTCGTGGAGCCAAGGAAGAGGGTAACCGGATCAACAAAGGTTGTAGCATCTAACCTTTAGTTAATATGTTAACTAGTTTAGTTTTTCGCCTAGAATTCTAGTCTAAGATCCGTGTTAGGGTTTCTCGGCACCATAATTTTTGTAAAATGGCATGTTCGATGCCTTGTGAGACCTCTATAGGGTGCCTAGGAACCTTTCAGTAAACCCTAGCAAGATTCAAGAATCGATGACCTAGTTTCGTTGCGATGCTTTCTTGATTGTGATCGCTCGAAATTAGGGATCTACGATCGTTTCTTGAATTTGCTAGAGGCTAGAATGTGAATGATATCGACGAAAGAACAAGGGATAAGATGAAACCCTTGTTTCATAAGAAATCCCTAATTCTCGATCGATCATCATCGATCTAGTATCAATTCATCGAAGGATAAGAATATGTAATTGTAAGATTACATCACATCTATAGATCCGATCGATTCCTACGAGCCTCATTTCGATTCTTGATATTTGGTTTGGAAAAATCAACAAACTCTCAATTCTTGATTCTATCTTTTTCTTGTTATTAGATCTAGATTTTCTAATTCTTGAACTTCAAATACAAATCTTGAATTGTTTTGTTTTCTTTCCTTTAAAGTTTCAATTCACCTAATTCAAAAGACGAACGATTACACTTTCCCTGTAGACGATCCGCACTTACTAACACGCTACATTCAACACCGTTATTGATTGCGGTCAAATATTTTTGGTTGTGATTTCTATATACAATTTTCTATAAACGACACATCCTAAAAAATCATAAAATCGGTAATCCACAAGCACATCCTTATACAGGTCCCTAGTCGTAGGACTATCGAGACAGGGCATCGATACTCCGGAGTAGACTAGCGTATGCGCTTCTCATCACAGCAGGGGAGACGGTCTGTCCCACAGCCGTCAGTACGTCGTACTTGAGATAGTATACGGGTGCTCGTTAGGTTACGAGTACACTGGACAGGACTCGTCGGGAACTGATTGGTTGGTACTATACCTATCGTCAGTTATCAGTTCCCAGGGGACATGAGTACAGCTTAGTCCGCTGACTTGACACTGTCATTTCGCCTCGAGTGTGTTCCCGCTGTACTTTGATTACTATCCTACCACGGCTCAAAGGAGTCGTGCAAACAGGTAGTAGTTGGGTGCCGTCCCAAAGCACTTAGAGGCAGTGACGGTTAGACAGGATTCGTCTCTCCCTGTATTAGGGGTTGACATCGCGCTGTGTCTAGGAGAGCCATTACACAAGTAGTCCCTGGCCACGGCAAGCGAGATATACTGGTAGGTTTCCAGTGTTATCTCAAGGTGTTCTGGGCTACACTCTGACACGACTTGTACCGCTATTAGGGGACTGACGTTTACCGCCCCCCTAGGCCCGCCATGCGATGTACTCAGACGAACAGACCGGACTGTACGGAGATTGTCACATTCAGGCTCAGTAGGAGTTCAGATGGGTTTCACCTCGTCCGTCTTCTTATCGGCATCTACCTGGGGGCTGTTACGCACAGCTAATGCCGCTTGCGGTCTGTGGTTAAACCCACTGCCAGCGTAGTGTCGAGTCTTTAGAGTCCCACACAGAGAGCTATTCGCCTTTAGGTAAAAGAGTAGAGGTCGCATGGTTTTGCGACAGGTCGCATGGTTTTACGACAGGGTTCGGTCACATCAGTGCACTTGTGCACGTTTAGTGACCGGGCGGTTATTACTAGCGGGCTTTGGTTTAAGTCAGATCCTAGTATACGTTTTGGGATTGGTTTTATCTCGTTTGTATTCGTGTTCCCCGGAACGTGGATACGGGTGTGTATGCACGGTTGACAAAGACAGGGGCAGAGGATTCTCATTAGGGTTGTTGACTGTTGACTTTTGCTAAACCCTAATGAGAATTAGAATTATGATTAACAATAATATTAATTAAGTATTATAGTGACATGGTTAGGTTGAAAGGTTGACCTTGTTGACCTGTTGACTTTTGTAGACCGGTTGACTAGGTTGGACTTGTTGACCACCATCATGACAATGGCTATCATTTGTTTGCATTGACTTGTGCTTGCTTGATGCTTCATAAATTGCATTTAATCCAAGAAATGATATTGTCATTTGTCATGATATCAACCATCACATTATACTCAATTATTATTACTTGTTATCATAATTTTGGATTATGAGAGGTGAGATGAGAAGAGGTTGGCTCACTTTTCATTTAGCTTTCTCTCTCTTGAGCTCTCTCATTCTCAAGCTCTCCCTCTTCCTCTTGCTCTCTCTAGTTTATGGTTCTACTTGTCTCATGTGTTGAGAAGCAAGAACCATATAGATAAAACACCAAAACACTCCTCTACTCATCCTAGTTCACAAGGCCTAGCAAGCCAAGTATTCTAGTTTCTTCAAGTTCGAAGAAGAAGCCAAAAGGTAGAAGCTTTCGGGTGGATCCATCTTCGGCGCGAGAAGACGACGAGGGGAGGCCGGTCCGTACACCACAAGGGTTGAAGATGAAGGAGTTCAAGAAAGGTATAACCCTTTAACCGAGTAGGTAAAACTCCTAGTTAGGTTGTTAGGTGGTTGTTTAACAAAGATCCGTATTATGAGTCCATGTTACCACCTCTTGAAAAATCGTTTTTCACTATTTCCGCAACCCCAAAGAACCGGGGAAGGGTAACGTGGACTTACAGTGGTATCAGAGCCTTGTTAAACACTATCTAACATGTTAGCAAAGTAACTAGAAATTCGATCGGAGAAAAAGTCACGAAATACACCCGGAACTCATACTTTCTGTCGAATTTTTCCTCTGTTCAAAAAATAATAAATCTTGTCTTAAAATTCGACTCAGGGTTTTTACATCTCACTGTAGAAAAATGGTCTAGAGAGCCCATCAACACGCCGCGGAACCGCGGCCGGAGCTTGCTTCCGCCGCGGATCCACGGCCGAGTTGACTCGGCCGTGGATGATTTTTCTTGCAGTGAGGTCATAGGGGTGTTTTAGGATTTTTACAATATGTTTTTTCTGCTCAGATTTTCCAGAAAGCAAAATTTGTTTTTGGGGCTTAAAAAACCGTATTTTGATCGAATTTCTAAATACTAAAGCTAACGGGTTTATATCTGTGATGTGATATATGTATTGAACGTCTGCTAATCGCTATACGTCGATTAGTGGGGGTTATACATATCTGTGTTCTGTAATGTTGATGGTATGTGTATATGAATTCATTGGATTGTCGCGGGTGAATAGCCGGAGGTTGTGAGATAAGAGTTTTCTTTTCTCTCAATTCAAGTAAAATTTGTAATTGATGTAATATTATTTGTATAGCCGTACAACCGGGTCAGGGTTGTAGCCGTCATTGTATAATTTCTTTTACTGTTTTTGCTCCTAGGATAGACCCATGGAGGGGGTGCACAAACTACCGGGTACCTCGAAGTGCCGAGTGGCCTACTCACGTCGTTGAGGGAGGTTGCTTCGCTTCGGGTATTTGGCGGGTAGTTTGCCGCACCCGTAGGGGTCTTGGGTGGGATATTGGCTATTCGCCGCGACCGTGTAATCCGCTTTTCGTTACAGGCTCGTACGAATTGCGGATTCCTAGTATATCCAATGTGTTCATCTGTGATCTGGATTGGCTATCATTGCAATATATCTATATATGATAACTATTTAGGCGTTGCTTATGTTTTGCATCCGCGCTAGTCCAGCCCCCGCTCTGTCGTTAGTTAAGTAACCTAACGGGTAATGACGGGGCCCCGTGGCGAATGCGGATGGCATAAGCGTACGCCATATTTTGGTTGTTTTCTGCAATGGTAGGATTAAATGATGGGACGCATTAAAAAGAATTAATGCAAGAAAATTAACCAAAGTAAAGTCGTTGGAACACTTTCAAAACCACTCGGTTCTTATCAAAAACCAACTTTTAAATGCAGAGCTTGAGCCACTCATTTTAAAAACTATCTCGTTCCATCGATTATATCAAGTTCACTACGTTCACGGTTTCGCCAAAACCATTCGTAGCCCTCCGTCGTTTCACATGATTAGTCAATAGTATTCAAGCTATGTATGTTGGCCAAAGTCAAGGCATAGTGATTGGTAGCTATTGGGTATTCATGTGCAGCATAGATAGATGCGTTGGTTTGGGACAGTCGTACTGCCATGTTGGCCAAAGTCAAGGGTATGTACGGGTGGGTTCAAATTAACCTGGAGAATGACGGGTAGAACTTGACATGTGACTTATGATATTTTGGCCAAAGTCAAGGTCATAAGAGCATGGGGTAAAAATCCACATCGGGAGTTTCTAAAGAACCAGAAACTTGCTAGCGCTGCATACCATTTGGAGTGTGATGATTCTGGTAGGATTCCTTCAGTTTTGTCACGCAATGATATTTGGATCCCGATCCTACTGTGAGTATATGCTACTCCTCAAAAAATTTCTCACTTAACGATCAATGCTATAAACCAAGTAGGTGTCTAGAAAGGTGTTAGCGGGGCAACACCTCCAGGGAAAAGAGGTTATTTAATTAAGGAACTTCGCGAAAGCGTTGGAAAACCTCCCTCGAAGTACCAACACTGGCCTGGCTGAACGGTTAAGCAAGTATTGTACGGTGAGATTGATTCCGACTAATTCTTCCTTTTTGGTTTGAGGAGGAATTCGAGATACAGTGGGAGCCATCCTGTTTAGACAAACTAAAAACCACTCTAAACTTGCAAGAGCATCATGCTGAGTGTTTCTTCTCTCTCTCCTAATTGCAGCGACCAATCGACATGACCGGACTTAAGTTACTTCTAGATAAAAACATACTGTCAGGGCCAAACTACAAAGATTGGCTCAGGAATGTCAAAATGGCAATCACTTACAACAAGCTGGGGTATCTTCTTACCACTAAAGCTCCCCCTGTCCCAGGTCCCACCTCCAGCGTCGCGGATAGGGAAATCCGTAAGACCTGGGAGATCAATTGTGCGAAGGCCAAGTGCCTCGTGCTTGCCTCTATGGACAATGAACATCAGAGGAGGCACGAGAATATGGACCTCGAATCCATATTTCTCCATACAAAAGAACTGTATGGAGAGCAGTCTCGTATCGCAAGATACGAAGTGTCGCAGAAGCTATTTTCGGCAAGGTTGGCCATTGGATCTTCGGTAGAGGAACACGTGCTTAAGATGATTGGCTTCATTGAGGAGCTCCCGGACCTAGGGACTACGTTAGAGAACGAGTTCTATACGGACTTGATTCTCCAGTCCCTTCCTTCCACTTACGCCCAGTTTATCCTGAACTTCAACTTGCAAGGAAAAGAAGTTGAACTTCCGGAGCTCCTCAACATGCTGAGGAGTGCAGAAGGCACCCTACAGAAAGGTAGGGAAACATCCACTTTGTTTGTAGGAGGATCTTCCTCTTCTAAGTCCAAGGCGAAAGCCAAGGGAAAGAAGAAGAAAGCCCCCGCCAAACCAAGGGGCGGTGTTAGTAAAGTGGATACGAAGAGAAAAGCAAAGTCAACAAAGATAGCGGGGCAGCTTGTGGGTAAGGAAGAATGCTTCTATTGTCATAAGAAGGGACATTGGAAGAAAGATTGCAGGGCTTGGAAGGCCAGAAACCAGGATCCGAAGCAAGTTGCGGCTTCGGCTTCAGGTGTGTATATTATTGAAAATTGTCTTTCAATAAACTCTACTTCCTGGGTATTGGATACCGGATCAGGATCTCATATCTGTAATTTTTTGCAGGCACTGAGAAAGCGTAGGGTTTTGAAGGCAGATGATATGACCCTCAGAGTTGCAAACGGAGCTGGCATGGATGCTGAGTCCGTGGGGGACTATCACCTGGGCTTGTCAGATGGACACGTTTTGGTTTTGCGTAATTGCTATTTTGTACCCAATGCAACTTGTAATATCATTTCTGTATCTTTATTATCTAAAGAAGGTTATGAATTTGCATTTGTAAGTAATGTTGTGAACATTCACCTTAATCAAGTTCTGATTGGGTCAGGTACATTAAGCAATGGTATATACGTATTAAACCAACCACAGATTTTCAATGTCCAGAATACACACAAAAGAAAGTCTCCGGAAATTAATCAGGCTTTATTGTGGCATTGTAGACTAGGTCACATCAATGAGAGAAGGTTGACGAAGTTACATACAGAAGGATATTTGGATCTATTCCAATATCAATCATATGCAACCTGTCAATCCTGTCTCAAAGGAAAGATGACAAAGACTCCGTTCACTGGACACGGAGTAAGAGCGAGCGAGCTCTTGGGACTCGTACACAGCGACGTGTGCGGTCCAATGTCTACACATGCACGAAGCGGTTTTTCTTACTTCATTACTTTTACGGATGACTTTTCAAGGTACGGATATGTCTTCTTAATGAAACATAAATCCGAAGCCTTTGGAAAATTCCAGGAATATAAGAATGAGGTAGAAAAACAAACTGGCAAAAGTATCAAGACACTGAGATCTGATCGAGGTGGAGAATACTTGAGTGCCGAGTTCCTGGATTACCTAAAAGAGAATGGTATTCTCTCTCAGCTTACTTCTCCATACACTCCGCAACACAACGGTGTATCGGAGAGACGGAACAGGACCCTATTGGATATGGTACGTTCCATGATGAGTAACGCTGAGTTGCCGCGATCATTCTGGGGATATGCGCTAGAATCAGCTGCATATCTTTTGAACCAAGTTCCAACTAAGACTGTGCCTACCACACCATATCAGATGTGGTGTGGGAAGAAACCCTATCTTAAGCACATTAAGACATGGGGATGTCCAGCTTTTGTTAAAAAGCAGCATGCGGACAAACTCGAGGCACGCTCAGTACAGTGCAAGTTTGTGGGATATCCAAAGAACTCCAAGGGATATTTCTTCTATTGCGAAGAGGAACAAAAGGTTTTTATTTCTCGTCATGCCCACTTCTTGGAACACCAGTTCTTAGAAAAAGAAATAAGTGGGAGCGCAATAGAACTGGAAGAAATTCCAGAACAACAGACTATTACTGAAAGCTTAGTAGAACCAGAGGGTTCGAAAGAACATGACATTCCTACGCCGCTCCGCAGGAGTAGTAGGCAGTCTCATCCGCCCGAGAGATACTACGGTTTTCTCATAGACGGGGATAGAAAGGATTGCATCATTAACTATGATGAACCTACTAGCTTCCAGTAGGCCGTTAAGAGCGTTGACTCGGTAAAATGGCTGGATGCAATGCGGACCGAAATGGAGTCCATGTACACCAACAAAGTATGGACGTTGGACATTGCTCCAGATGGAGTAAAACCCGTAGGATGCAAGTGGATCTTCAAAAGGAAGATTGGTGTAGATGGACAGGTTGAGACCTATAAGGCTAGACTTGTTGCAAAGGGTTTTTGTCAAAGACCTGGTTTGGACTATGACGAAACCTTTTCTCCAGTGGCTATGCTGAAATCCATTCGGATCCTTCTTTCCATTGCTGCTTTCCACGATTATGAGATTTGGCAGATGGACGTAAAGACCGCTTTTATAAATGGAAATTTAGAGGAGTGTGTCTATATGGACCAGCCAGAGGGTTTCATTCAGAGTGGGAGCAGCGGAAAGGTGTGCAAGTTGCTTAAGTCTATCTATGGACTAAAGCAGATATCGCGGAGTTGGAACATCTGTTTTGATGAGACAGTCAAAGAATTTGGCTTTATCAAAAATCCAGATGAACCATGCATTTATAATAGATTTGTAGCAAGAACTGTCGTATTCCTTATTTTATACATGGATGACATTCTCTTGATAGGAAATGACATTCCTATGCTACAATCTGTCAAAGGGTTCTTGTCACACGGGTTCTACATGAAGGACCTGGGCGATGCCAACTACATTTTGGGGATCCAGATCTATCGTGATAGATCTAAAAGGATGTTGGGACATTCACAGTCAAGGTACATCGACACCATACTGAAACGATTCAGTATGGAAGATTCCAAGCGCGGTAATCTGCCGGCTTGTCACGGAATCACCCTCTCCAAAGAGATGTCTCCCAAAACTGATTTGGAAAGGGCTCACATGTCATCAATACCCTACGCATCTGCGGTAGGCTCTATTATGTATGCGATGTTGTGTACCAGACCAGATGTAGCATACGCATTGAGCGTTGTAAGCCGGTATCAGTCGGACCCAAGGGAGAAGCACTGGATAGCGGTAAAGAACATTCTCAAGTACTTGAGAAGAACTAAGGAGATGTTCTTGGTGTATGGCGGAAAAGACCTCCAGATTGAGGCCTTTGCTGACTCAAGCTTCCAAAGTGACAAGGATGATTCTAAGTCCATGTCGGGTTATGTCTTTACCCTCAATGGAGGGGCGGTGTGTTGGAAGAGTTCCAAACAGGAAACAGTTGCTGACTCGACAATGGAAGCGGAATACATCACTGCTGCTGATGCCGCAAAAGAAGCTGTCTGGATGAGGAAGTTCTTAACTGAACTTTAGGTGGTTCCGTCCATTGTTGATCCAATACTTCTGTATTGCAACAACAACGGGGCTATAGCTTTAGCGAAGGAACCCAGGTCCCATCAGAAATCCAGGCACATCTTGATGCGGTATCACCTGATCAGGGAGATCGTTGATCGCCAGGAGATCGAGGTTCGGAGGGTTGCTACGGAAGATAACACTGCTGATCCACTCATGAAGGCCTTACCCCAGACTCAGTTCGAGCGTCTGATCGAGATGATAGGTCTTCGATACGCCAGTACATTGCCTTAGTGCAAGTGGGAGATTGTTAGTGTATATGCCCTAGAGGCCATTACTGTATCATACTAGTTTGTATATTACTTAATGGAAGCTTGGGATATTCACCTTGTATTAACAATCTTGCTCAAAATGGTAGTATGCTACTTGGTTTGTTTCTACTTTAATATGTGCATGTGTTTATTTTAGCATATCGCTTATACATATTAGTAGAGCCCTTAGGATCTTTGCTTGATTACCAGCGTTGTAATGGCAGTCACACTCGTGGGGGCTGGGTAATCCACAAGCACATCCTTATACAGGTCCCTAGTCGTAGGACTATCGAGACAGGGCATCGATACTCCGGAGTAGACTAGCGTATGCGCTTCTCATCCCAGCAGGGGAGACGGTCTGTCCCACAGCTGTCAGTACGTCGTACTTGAGATAGTATGTGGGTGCTTGTTAGGTTACGAGTACACTGGACAGGACTCGTCGGGAACTGATTGGTTGGTACTATACCTATCGTCGGTTATCAGTTCCCAGGTGACATGAGTACAGCTTAGTCCGCTGACTTGACACTGTCACTTCGCCTCGAGTGTGTTCCCACTGTACCTTGATTACTATCCTACCACGGCACAAAGGAGTCGTGCAAACAGGTAGTAGTTGGGTGCAGTCCCGAAGCACTTGGAGGCGGTGACGGTTAGACAGGATTCGTCTCTCCCAGTATTGGGGGTTGACATCGCGCTGTGTCTAGGAGAGCCATTACACAAGTAGTCCCTGGCCAGGGCAAGCGAGATATACTGGTAGGTTTCCAGTGTTATCTCAGGGTGTTCTGGGCTACACTCCGACACGACTTGTACCACTATTAGGGGACTGACGTTTATCGCCCCGTAGGCCCGCCATGCGATGTACTCAGACGAACAGACCGGACTGTACGGAGATTGTCACATTCAGGCTCAGTAGGAGTTCAGATGGGTTTCACCTCGTCCGTCTTCTTATCGGCATCTACCTGGGGGTCGTTACGCACAGCTATTGCCGCTTGCGGTCTGTGGTTAAACCCACTGCCAGCGTAGTGTCGAGTCTTTAGAGTCCCACACAGAGAGCTATTCGCCTTTAGGCAAAAGAGTAGAGGTCGCATGGTTTTGCGACAGGTCGCATGGTTTTGCGACAGGGTTCGGTCACATCCGTGCACTTGTGCACGTTTAGTGACCGGGCGGTTATTACTAGCGGGCTTTGGTTTAAGCCAGATCCTAGTATACATTTTGGGATTGGTTTTATCTCGTTTGTATTCATGTTCCCCGGAACGCGGATACGGGTGTGTATGCACGGCTGACAGAGACTGAGGCAGAGGATTCTCATTAGGGTTGTTGACTGTTGACTTTTGCTAAACCCTAATGAGAATTAGAATTATGATTAACAATAATATTAATTAAGTATTATAGTGACATGGTTAGGGTTGAAAGGTTGACCTTGTTGACTTGTTGACTTTTGTTGACCGGTTGACTAGGTTGGACTTATTGACCACCATCATGACAATGGATATCATTTGTTTGCATTGACTTGTGCTTGCTTGATGCTTCACAAATTGCATTTAATGCAAGAAATGATATTGTCATTTGTCATGATATCAACCATCACATTATACTCAATTATTATTACTTGTTATCATAATTTTGGATTATGAGAGGTGAGATGAGAAGAGGTTGGCTCACTTTTCATTTGGCTTTCTCTTTCTTGAGCTCTCTCATTCTCAAGCTCTCCCTCTTCCTCTTGCTCTCTCTCTAGTTTATGGTTCTACTTGTCTCATGTGTTGAGAAGCAAGAACCATATAGATAAAACACCAAAACACTCCTCTACTCATCCTAGTTCATAAGGCCTAGCAAGCCAAGTGTTCTAGTTTCTTCAAGTTCGAAGAAGAAGCCAAAAAGTAGATGCTTTCGGGTGGATCCATCTTCGACGCGAGAAGACGACGAGGGGAGGCCGGTCTGTACACCATAAGGGTTGAAGACGAAGGAGTTCAAGAAAGGTATAACCCCATAACCGAGTAGGTAAAACTCCTAGTTAGGTTGTTAGGTGGTTGTTTAACAAAGATCCGTATTATGAGTCCATGTTACCACCTCTTGAAAAATCGTTTTTCACTATTTCCGCAACCCCAAAGAACCGGGGAAGGGTAACGTGGACTTACATTATCATCGTGTACTTGCTTCATGTGACATTACAGATCACTATTACATTTTGATAGAGCCCATAGGATTCATGCTTGACTACAAGCAGTATGATGGCGATCATATACGTGAGAGTTGGGTGGTCTATAAGCACATCCTTAATGTGTCCCTTGTCATGGGAGTTTCGAGACTGGGAATCGATACTCCAAGAGTAGACTAGTGTATATGGATCGAGACCCCGACGAGGGGCGGTGGCTAGTCTCACAAGCCATTGGTGTCAGTTGGTTCACCTAAGATGTATACAGGTGCTCATTGGGTTATCAGTACACCGGACGGACTCGTCGGGAACATGCTTATTGGTATTATACCTATTATCAGATAGATGTTCCCTGGTGACATATGTACAGGTTAGTCTATCGACCTGAGATCGTCATTTGTCTCGTGTGAGTTCCCACTGTGCTTTGATTACTACCCTACCACGGCTCAAAGAAGTCGTGCAAACATGTTTTAGTTGGGTACAACCCCGAGACACATGGAGGCAGTGAGCCGATCGTCAAGGGATTCGTCTCTCCCGGTATTGGGGGTTGATGTCGCGGTGTGCACGGGTGGCCATCACCAGAAATCCTCGGCCGGGGTAGACGAGAATTACCGATCTAGGATCGGTAGTTTCGCAGTAAGTGATAGGTTTCATGCCGACACTAAATGTCAAGTTATTAGGGGTCTGACTTTATCCACCCCCTAGACTCGATATGCGATACTCATAGACGAACGGACCGGACTAAATGGATATTGTCACTGTCAGGCTCGGTAGGGGTTTCAGGATGAGTTTGCTTGTCGGATTACCTTTCGCTCAATACCTGGGTAGCCGTTACATATAGCTAGTGCTACTGATGTGCTTGTGGTTAAACCCACTGCTAGCGTATTGACGAGTCTTTAGAGACCCACACAGAGGGTTTTCCTGGTTCGGTCGAAACGTTGTAGAGGCCGTACGGTTTTATGGCATGGTTCGATCATATACGTGCACTTGTGCACGTATCATGATCGGACGGATAATATTAGTGGGCTTTGGTTTAAGCTGGATCCTAGTATTATAATGTTGGATTATTTTAGTCGGTATGGAGCCGGCGTCGGTTGAAGACTGGTCTTGGGAACCAAACTTTTTGAGTTCCCAATCCAGTCTTAGCATGCCGGAGTTGCCAAGAGAAATCGTTGTATTCGTATTCAGTCGGAATACGGATGCGGGTATGTATATACGGATGAGGGGTATTCTCATAATTCGTTACAAGTTAACTTTGGAAGATTGCCATTTCTTTTTTGGTTAAACATTTAGTTTCAAATGTTTATTTGTTGGTAGTGTGACTCATTGTTTTGGCTTGGATTCTTTGATGCATGCACTTGGTGACTCAAGAGATGAGACATGGTGGCATGATTATTTTTTGGTTGGTGTTGAGATATTTTGGGGTCAGATGGCAGATATTTTTTGGGTGTGGATTTTTCTTTAGTTTCTCTCAACAAAATATCCCATCACAACAAAAGAAAAAAAGCCGACACAACTTTCTTCACTAGTTTTTTCTTGAGCTCACACTTCTTCTCCCTTGGCTTCTTCTTCAACCTCCATCCATACCCTCTCATGAGTTGAGAATCCTTGGGTGTTTTGAGACAAAATATTCACGCACTATCTCTACTTCATCTTGGCTATCTAGGTTAGCAAACTACATACCCGAGTTGCTTCGGTTTTGAGGCGGGGGCCCGTATTACTAATTCTCGACGTGGATCGTCTTCGATGGGGGAGACCGGAGAACAAACTTGATCGAGGAAGCCACGAGGAGCTTGGGAAAGAGGTTGAAGACCGAAGGACACGGAGCAATCGGTATAAACTCTCTAAACTCCTTTACGTATAACTAGTATAGGGTTAATGGTACGATCCGTCGATTAAGGTTCCGTTAGCGCCGGGTTTTAAAAGTTTTTGTTCCGCATTTGGCCACGGATTGATAGCCGGGGCGCTGCCGTAACCCAACAGTCTTGACTTTATTTTTTTCTTTTTTGTTTTTATTATTATTTTTTTTCTTTTTCAAGACCGGATACATTTTTCAATGATGCTCTTTTGGTGGTTAGTTTTAAATACCGTTTTTTCTTTCACACGAGGTTTTCAGGAAAGTGTATTTCTAGGTATCCTCTACTTTCGCAAGTTTCAAGGTGCGTGTATATGCAGTTTATAGGGTATATACTTTCTAAATTTGGACTTAAGAATAGAAACTATTTTTCAGACTTATCCTTCAGTAAAGCTTTCAATACATTTCCTTCATCTCAACTTAACTCAAGAACTGAACTTAAGATTACCCACTTTTAAAAAAAACAGCAAGGACGTATAATTACCAAGGTTAAACAGAAGGAGGGTTATTTTTATGGTTTTCAATTCGTGTAGGGTTCCTAGGCACAATATAGAGGTCTCACAAGGCATCAACCATGCCAATTTAAAATTTTATGGGTGCCGAGAAACCCTAATACGGATCGTCGGCTAGAATTCTAGGCGAAAAATGAAACTAGTTAACAATTTAACTAAAGATCAGAAGCTACAACCTTTGTAGATCCGGATATCCACTTCCTTAGCTCTACGTAGGCGTCCTCTCGCTGTCCATCTTGAATCCCGAACTCAATCGTCGGCTTCATCGGGAAAATGGGCGGACTAGGTCGTCGGCTTCGTGCCGAAGATGATCTACGTCGAGGCATCACAAGTTCAAGCTCCGACTTCACAAATTTGTGAAACTTGTGAAGAAAACACCCAAAACAACTTGGCAAGAGGTAGAGGGTGAAGAAATAGGAGGTGGGTTCACTTTAGAATTTGATTTCTCACTTTAGAACTCAAGTTGCCATTGATGGCATCAAGCTTTTTCCTTTGAAGATGAAGAAGAAGATGAAGCTAGAATTATGATAAGTTATTTAAAAATGAAAAAGAAATGAATACTTATCATAATATGAACCATAGTTAGGTGTAGAGAATTGACTAAGGTTAGATGAATGGTTAGGGTTAAGTGTGAAGACAAAATGGTCACAAAGTCAAAGCTTCATGAAGCTTCATCAAAGTTCAAGAATGAAAGCAACCATTTTGTATTCTTATGCCATCCTTTTTCCAAAATGAAAAATAAAAGAATGGATAATTAAAAACCCTAATCACTTCCTTAACCTAGGTTTAATTCTTTACACTTAACCAAATGAGCAAGCATCATCAAACATGATACAAAGATGTGCATAAAAGTATATTACATATACAACTTGCACATCAAGTGAGAAAATCCATTTAAAGTGAACCAATACTAGTTAATTCAAAGTAATATATCAAATATACAATTATACATTAAATCATTAAATCAACACTTGATTCAATGATCCGGTCATGTCGCACATAACCGACTAGTATACAATGTATCGATTTATCGAATCAATGATTCGACAACTAGGTTATATCGCATACAACCAATCGAAACATTCATCGCGAGAATGAAATACGGTATCACATACACGCATTATTCTCGGTCCCGCACATATCTCATATGCGCTCCTATTTCGTTTCGCTTGAGCCAGGAAACCTCTGTGTAGGACTCTAAAGACTCGTCAATACGCCGGTAGCAGATGATGATCATATCAAGCACCCACAAGCCGCAAGCGGTCTGCTAAACGTAACGGCCATCCAGGTATTGAGCGATCAGAAGATCGACGAGCTAGCCCGCTCACACTCCTGTGAATCCAACCAGTAACACTTACCGTACAGTCCGGTCTGTTCGTCTGATACGTCGCATATCAAGTCTAGGGGTGGTAAACGTCAGACCCCAATAACCGATAAGTCGTGCCGATGTGAGGCTCATAACGGGTCGAGAAACTACTGGTAACACTTACCAGCAAATCTCTGATCAGCCCTGGCCAGGGACTTCCCTGTTACGGCCAATCGAGCACTGCGCAACATCAACCCCCAATACCGGGAGAGAAGAAACCCCTCCTATCGCTCATTGCCTCCATGTGACTCGGGACTGTACCCAAAGACCACCATTTTGCACGCCCTCATGGACGTGGTAAGGTGGAGATCAAAGCACAGTGGGAATCACACAAGACTCTATGACGATCTCGGGTCTACAGACTAACCTGTACAAGTGTTACCTGAGAACTGCCATCAGACGTGAGGTATAATACCATCTGGGAGTTCTCGGCGAGTCCGTCCAGTGTACCCAGTCTCCACTGAGCACCCGTATACTATCTCTGATGTCAAACACCAATGGATATGGGATCATCCATCGCCCATCTCATGGGTCGAGAAGCGTATACGCTAGTCTACTCTGGTATATCGATGCCCCGTCTCGATACACCCACGACTAGGGACCTTGAAGGATGTACTTATGGACTACTATGTCCCCACTAGTATGATCTGCATCATAGTCCAGGTAGTCAAGTGCACATCCTAAGGGCTTTACCAACATGTAACCATAAGACAGTTTAAAGAGACATGTGTACATGTTAAGATAAAGTGCAACCAGATAGCATACTATCATATCGAGCAAGAAAGTCATCTCTATATATGTCCAAGCATCCAATATAATATACATCATCTGTACAATACTGGCCTCTATGGCATACATACAACTAACAATCTCCCACTTGCACTAGCGCCAGCTGCTGTAGTATCGCATACCGAGCATCCCGAAGAGTCTCTCAAACTGTATTTGGGGAATGGCCTTCGTAAGTGGATCCGCCGTGTTGTTCTTCGTGTCAACCCTCCTGACCTCGATCTCCCGGCGATCAACTATCTCCCGGATCAGGTGATACCGCCTCAGAATATGTCTGGATCGCTGATGGGACCTGGGTTCCTTGGCCAAAGCCACCGCTCCATTGTTATCGCAATACAAAGGTATTGGATGCTCAATGGATGGAACCACTCCAAGTTCAGTAATGAACTTCTTGATCCAGACAGCCTCTTTGGCAGCATCGTTGGCAGCGATGTATTCAGCCTCCATCGTCGAGTCTGCCATGGTTTCCTGCTTGGAACTCTTCCAGCTAACCGCCCCTCCGTAAAGGGTAAAGACAAATCCCGACTGCGACTTAGAGTCGTCCTTATCACTCTGGAAGCTCGAATCGGTAAAGGACTCCACTTGGAGTTCTCCATTACCATACACCAAGAGCATCTCTTTAGTCCTTCGTAAGTACTTGAGAATGCTCTTCACAGCTGTCCAGTGACTCTCTCCAGGATCAGCTTGATACCTACTCACTACACTTAGTAAGTATGCTACATCGGGTCTGGTACATAGCATCGCATACATGATAGAGCCTACAGCCGAAGCATAGGGTATCCCTTGCATGCGAGCTCTCTCCAAATCAGTTTTGGGAGACATCTCTTTGGAGAGAGTGACTCCAGAGATCGTGGGCAAGTTCCCACGCTTTGATTCTTCCATACTAAACCTCTTTAGTATGGTGTCAATGTACCTGGATTGGGACAATCCCAATATCCGTTTGGATCTATCTCTATAGATCCTAATCCCCAATATGCATGAGGCATCACCAAGATCTTTCATTGAGAATCTTTGTGATAAGAAGAGCTTGACCGATTGCAGCATAGGAATATCATTTCCTATCAAGAGTATGTCGTCCACGTACAATACGAGGAAGACTACCTTACTCTCTGCCACCTTCTTGTAGATACAAGGTTCATCTGGATTTTTGACGAAATCAAACTCTTTGATAACGACGTCAAAGCAGATGTTCCAACTCCGCGATGCTTGCTTTAATCCATAAATGGATTTAAGCAGCTTGCACACCTTCCCGCTGCTCCCACTGTCTACGAAGCCCTCTGGCTGAGTCATGTACACGCACTCTTCTAAATCACCATTTAGAAAGGCGGTCTTAACATCCATTTGCCAGATTTCGTAATCATGATATGCAGCGATGGCAAGCATGATCCGGATGGATTTAAGCATAGCCACTGGAGAAAAGGTTTCGTCATAGTCCACACCTGGTCTTTGAAGAAAACCTTTTGCAACAAGTCTAGCTTTGAAAGTCTCCACTTTCCCATCTACACCAATTTTCTTCTTGAAGATCCACTTGCTCCCAATGGGTTTTACCCCTTCAGGAGTAACTTCCAAAGTCCATACTTTGTTGGTGTACATGGATTCTATCTCGGACCGCATAGCATCCAGCCATTTCACTGAGTCCCCACTCGTGATGGCCTGCTCGAAGCTAGTTGGGTCATCATCCTCCATGATGCAATCCTCGCTCCCTCCATCCATGAGAAAACCGTAGTATCTCTCAGGCTGGCGAGGAACCCTACTAGATCGGCGGAGAGGCTGAGGTTCATTGGGAGCTACTGAATCTTCTGGTTCCACTAAATCTTCAGTTACGGTTTGTGTATCTGGAACTTCTTCCAGCTCTACCACTTTGCCACTAATTTCTTTTTCAAGGAATTCCTTTTCTAAAAAGGTGGCATGTTGAGCAACAAACACTTTTTGTTCCTTACTGTGGTAGAAAAAATACCCATATGAGTTCTTTGGATATCCCACAAACTTGCAAAGAACTGACCGTGCCTCGAGCTTGTCCGGATTTTGTCTTTTGACATAGGCTGGACAACCCCATATCTTAACTCGTTTAAGATATGGCCTCTTCCCACTCCATATCTCATATGGTGTGGTAGGTACAGATTTAGATGGAACTTGATTCAATAGGTATGCTGCTGTCTCCAGTGCATATCCCCAGAAGGAAATAGGTAACTCAGCTGTGCTCATCATAGAGCGCGCCATATCCAATAGGGTGCGGTTCCTCCGTTCAGATACACCGTTGTGCTGTGGTGTATATGGAGGAGTCAGCTGAGAGAGAATCCCATTCTCTTTTAGGAAGTCCAGGAATTCATTGCTCAAGTATTCACCTCCTCGATCAGATCGAAGGATTTTAATACTTTTTCCGGTTTGGTTCTCGACTTCTTGTTTATATTCTCTAAATTTCTCAAAAGCTTCTGATTTGTGTTTCATCAGGAACACATATCCGAATCTAGAGAGATCGTCAGTGAATGTAATGAAGTACGAAGAACCATCCATGGCATGTGTAGACATGGGACCGCATACATCACTATGTATCAGTCCCAAGAGTTCGGTAACTCTTTCTCCGTGTCCCGTAAACGGAGTTTTGGTCATCTTGCCTTTGAGACATGACTGGCAAGTGTCATAAGATGAAAATTCGAATGGTTTCAAATATCCATCCTTATGCAACTTAGCCAGTCGTGTCGCATTGATGTGACCCAGTCTACAATGCCATAAGAAGGATTCGTTCAGTTCTGAACTCTTCCTCTTGTGTGTGTTTGTTATACTCAGAACTGTTGATTGGTTTAGAACATAAATGCCATTGCACAACGTGCCTGATCCAACCAACTTTTGGTTACGGAAAATGTTCATAACATTGTCCTGTAATACAAAATTATATCCCTCTTTACTCAACAAAGAAACCGATATAATGTTGCATATCAGGTTCGGCATGTAATAGCATTCGTTCAGAACCAATGTATTACCAGTTGGTAATACAAGGTGATATTCCCCGACAGTCTTAGCTGCAACAATTGCACCATTTCCAACTCTAATGTCTTTATCACCTTCTCCAAGTTCTCTACCTTTCCTAAGCCCATGTAACTGATTACATATATGGGATCCTGACCCGGTATCTAAAACTCAGGACGTAGAGCAAATGGAGAAACAGTTCTCTGTAACGAACACACCCGAAGAAAATGCATCATCATGTACTTTCTTCATTCGGGTGGCATGGGAATCCTGGTATTCCCCTATATCCTGTTCAGACCTATAACTCTTATAGGTAAGAACGGAACCAACGTTCCCCAGCACAGTATAATATGCGTATTCCCCTATATCCTGTTCAGACCTATAACTCTTATAGGTTCGGTCAATACATCCATATTATTATCTTTATTAGGGCATGAAATGGTCGCTACCTGGAGAGAGAGAGAAGAAAACACTTTAGCGTATGCTCGTGCAAGATCAGATTGGTTATTATCTTATTTCTAATCAGGATGGCTCCCACTGTTTTTATCAAATCTTCCTTCAAACCCTAAAAGGAAAGACTAGCCGGGATTAATTACACACTACAAGTTCGCCAATCTTTCAGCCAGGCCAGTGTCGGTACTTTGAGGGAGGTCCCCCGTGCTTTCGCACGAACCTAATTAATGTAAACCTCGTTTTCCCAGAGGCGGAACCTCGTTAACACCTTTCTAGACACCTACTTGATCGGCTAATTGTAATGTGTAAAACTCTCCCAGGAGTAACTCTTACTCGCAGTGGGTATCGGGATCCAACTATCTCATAGAAGGTATGCAATCTCATTGAAAATTTCAGCACTTGAAATTCCCGATAATGCTTTTGCCCCAAACGATCTATGACCTTGACAAGGTCAACAAACCATAGACCGTAAGTCAAGTTCAACCCGTCATTTCTTGATTGAATTAAACCCACCCGCACGACCCTTGACAAGGTCAACAAGGCCGTACGACTACCCTAACTCAATCTGCATCATATGCATAAGCAGATAAATACTGGTTAGCTACCGCACACTGCGCCTTGACAAGGTCAACAAACGCAGCACGAATACTAAACAGGACTTATCTGAAATGACGGAGGGCTACGACAGGTTTTTCTGAAAACCTATTGCGTAATGAACTTGATATCGTTGTAGAATCAAATGAAGTTTTAAAATGGAGTGATTTTGAGGCTTTTCTAGTTTTGCTAAAGGGGTCACTCCCGGTGAAGGGATCGTCGGCCCTTTCCTCGTCGAATGAGGTGCAGGATATATCATATATATCACTGTGCAAAGCAGAAACTATAGAAGTAATCAAAAGCAGACCGAGTATGTAGCATCTGCCAGTTATTGCTAAAGGAGTCACTCCCGGTGAAGGGATCTCGGTCCTTTCCTCATCGAATAAGGTGCAGGGTATATCATATATACCGCTATGCAAAGCAAGAACTGTAGCTACCTGTTTTGTTTAAAATTTGATTCTACAACATCTTAGGTTTCTTTTCTTTCTTTAATCACATTAATGAAGTCCCATCATTTAAATACCTAAACATCACTGATAAATACGACGTACACTTATGCCATCCGCATTCGCCTCGATGTCCCCTCGTGCACTGTTAGGTTAGGTAACTAACGACAGAGCAGGGCAGGGCTAGTGCGGGTGCAAAACATAAGTAACGTCTATATAATATATCATATATAATATATACTGTATTTATCACAGAACATCACATGATCACATCACAGATATCGCAGCAGAAGAAATATATGAAACATTGGATATACTAGGACGTCCGTGTTTTCAATACGAGCCAGTATAAAACACGGATTCCACGGTCGTGATGAATAGCCAATCCCACACCCCTAGACCCCTACGAGAGCGGCAAGCAACCCTGCCAATTCTAGGGTTAGGAGACCCGGACTCGACTCCTCGAGTTGGTCTCCCACTGGACCCCAGAACCCGATTACTTATGCTCCCCTCCTTGGGTCTATCCTAATGCGGAAAAGTAAATAATATACAAAAGGTGACAACTTCCGCAACCTAGAAGTGCCCCAAATAAAAGAATATTACATACAAGTTTTTACATGAATGAAAATGAAAAACACTCATCTCACATAAAAACCCCCGGCTATTCAAACACGACGATCCAATATAACATATCCAGCAACACATAACATCACATGTCATCAACGTAAGTAAATATGCGCATTCCAATTGTCGTTGACATATAGCAACGAAACCGGCGATATCACATATTACACTTACGGTCACAGATAAGAAAGTGTAAAACTACAACAGTTGGAATCCGCAACCTCTTTAGACATCGCATGCCTAATCAAATGAAATACTTAGACATCACATGCCTAACAGTTATAACCCCCGCATTTTAGTCCCATTATCGAAAACTCTTTTCAATATCAAGTGAGACTAAACCGCAAGATTTATAACATTCATCCAGTTATCTCATAATTGTTTGTGAATTCCAATTATTGTATCACATTCCAGATAAACAGAAAATGTTAAACTTTTCGATCGAACAGTCGAATACCCAAGTTTTCCCGATACAGCTCAACACATGAAATAAGTCTAACAACATTCAGTTCGTGCCTCAGTACCAACGGTCCAGCAGTAGAAGGGTCAAGCCAATGCCTCACATGTGGCACGCCGTACTACCCCAAACCCGAAGGTTCAAAGGGCAGTTCAAGACGGTCACATAATCGAGTTAAGGTTTGTTGTCTTCTAGAGGGTCCATCGCGTTACTTGCACTACTTAGAACGTCGTTAAACTACGGAAAAATCCAACACTAGGAATTTTCCCGACAGGGGAAAAGTTGGGTATTTATATCCGGTCGAACTTTTTAACAAATTCAAAAATTATCCGGAAAAACACAAAGACGAAATTTGATAATCCGATCGAAACATCGAAACTCTAAAACACCCCAGAAAATTCAACTCTTGAATAAATTTTAAAAATTCCCAGAAAATCCAACACCAGAAGATATCAGCTACTGTGCAAATATTATATGATGATTCAATAAAGTTGCCGCGTAAGCAAGCTTAGGCCGCGGTTCCGCCGCACTGTAGACTGTTCATCAAATAATTTTTGAACCGTAATTCATATATTTCCCTGCTGAATTTTTTAGCAATTTTTAATCTGGAAAAATCCCAGATTTTAGAAAAAGTCCAGAGAGCACTTGGGTTTTAGGGTTTCGGGTTCGTTCGGGTTTCAAACGTCGTCTAGACTTCGCCTAAGGCTCTAACCTGGCTCTGATACCTGTGTAGGGTTCTTAGGCACAATATAGAGGTCTCACAAGGCATCAACCATGCCAATTTAAAATTTTATGGGTGCCAAGAAACCCTAATACGGATCGTCGGCTAAAATTCTAGGCGAAAAATGAAACTAGTTAACAATTTAACTAAAGATCAGAAGCTACAACCTTTGTAGATCCGGATATCCACTTCCTTAGCTCCACGTAGGCGTCCTCTCGCTGTCCATCTTGAATCCCGAACTCAATCGTCGGCTTCATCGGGAAAATGGGCGGACTAGGTCGTCGGCTTCGTGCCGAAGATGATCTATGTCGAGGCATCACAAGTTCAAGCTCCGACTTCACAAATTTGTGAAACTTGTGAAGAAAACACCCAAAACAACTTGGCAAGAGGTAGAGGGTGAAGAAATAGGAGGTGGGTTCACTTTAGAATTTGATTTCTCACTTTAGAACTCAAGTTGCCATTGATGGCATCAAGCTTTTTCTTTTGAAGATGAAGAAGAAGATGAAGCTAGAATTATGATAAGTTATTTAAAAATGAAAAAGAAATGAATACTTATCATAATGTGAACCATAGTTAGGTGTAGAGAATTGACTAAGGTTAGATGAATGGTTAGGGTTAAGTGTGAAGACAAAATGGTCACAAAGTCAAAGCTTCATGAAGCTTCATCAAAGTTCAAGAATGAAAGCCATCCTTTTTCCAAAATGAAAAATAAAAGAATGGATAATTAAAAACCCTAATCACTTTCTTAACCTAGGTTTAATTCTTTACACTTAACCAAATGAGCAAGCATCATCAAACATGATACAAAGATGTGCATAAAAGTATATCACATATACAACTTGCACATCAAGTGAGAAAATCCATTTAAAGTGAACCAATACTAGTTAATGCAAAGTAATATATCAAATATATAATTATACATTAAATCATTAAATCAACACTTGATTCAATGATCCGGTCATGTCGCACATAACCGACTAGTATACAATGTATCGATTTATCGAATCAATGATTCGACAACTAGGTTATATCGCATACAACCAATCGAAACATTCATCGCGAGAATGAAATACGGTATCACATACACGCATTATTCTCGGTCCCGCACATATCTCATATGCGCTCCTATTTCGTTTTGCTTGAGCCAGGAAACCTCTGTGTAGGACTCTAAAGACTCGTCAATACGCCGGTAGCAAATGATGATCATATCAAGCACCCACAAGCCGCAAGCGGTCTGCTAAACGTAACGGCCATCCAGGTATTGAGCGATCAGAAGATCGACGAGCTAGCCCGCTCACACTCCTGTGAATCCAACCAGTAACACTTACCGTACAGTCCGGTCTGTTCGTCTGATACGTCGCATATCAAGTCTAGGGGTGGTAAACGTCAGACCCCAATAACCGATAAGTCATACCGATGTGAGGCTCATAACGGGTCGAGAAACTACTGGTAACACTTACCAGCAAATCTCTGGTCAGCCCTGGCCAGGGACTTCCCTGTTACGGCCAATCGAGCACTGCGCAACATCAACCCCCAATACCGGGAGAGACGAAACCCCTCCTATCGCTCATTGCCTCCATGTGACTCGGGACTGTACCCAAAGACCACCGTTTTGCACGCCCTCATGGACGTGGTAAGGTGGAGATCAAAGCACAGTGGGAATCACACAAGACACTATGACGATCTCGGGTCTACAGACTAACCTGTACAAGTGTCACCTGAGAACTGCCATCTGACGTGAGGTATAATACCATCTGGGAGTTCTCGGCGAGTCCGTCCAGTGTACCCAGTCTCCACTGAGCACCCGTATACCATCTCTGATGTCAAACACCAATGGATATGGGATCATCCATCGCCCATCTCATGGGTCGAGAAGCGTATACGCTAGTCTACTCTGGTATATCGATGCCCCGTCTCGATACACCCACGACTAGGGACCTTAAAGGATGTACTTATGGACTACCATGTCCCCACTAGTATGATCTGCATCATAGTCTAGGTAGTCAAGTACACATCCTAAGGGCTTTACCAACATGTAACCATAAGACAGTTTAAAGAGACATGTGTACATGTTAAGATAAAGTGCAACCAGATAGCATACTATCATATCGAGCAAGAAAGTCATCTCTATATATGTCCAAGCATCCAATATAATATACATCATCTGTACAATACTGGCCTCTAGGGCATACATACAACTAACAATTCCTAAGCCTAGGATTTAGTTATTTCTAACGTATCAACTAAACTTTCGTAATAAAAATCCCAGTTACCCAATTAGCTAACTTGACGACAAAGTTTTTATATTTTTGTAAAATTTTTCGATTTTTATGGGTTTTTAAATAAGTATGCAAATGAAAAATATACATATGAATGCGAAGGTAGAGAGCTTACCGAGCACACCCCTAAACTTAAACTTGACAGTGCCCTCACTATCAGGCTACACCAAGAGGGTCAAAATTGTCGGCGCTCCCATGTTTTTTTTTTGTATTTTTATATATGAACAGAAAAAGAAAACAAAATATATATACACAAAAAGGTCGCCCCTAAACTTAAGTAAAACAGTGTTTCCACTATTTAAGTGGTGAAGTTCAGGATTAGGGGGGAGAGAACAGTATCAATCTATACAAGGCCTTACACAGGCCAAAAGTGAGTACCAACCATTCAAAAATTCTATCGCTATAATGTGTAGGTTTGTGAAAGAATGTGGAGAGGAAAGAAATGGAGAATACGCGAGACCGTATGCGGATAGAAGCGGGATATGGTCTCGGTATATGAGGAGAAGAATGACGGAAGGGAAAAAGGAATGGAGTACGAACTTGAGGGTGAAAATGGAGTGAATAAATTAGTACAATTTGTAATGATCGATGTGTAAAATGCGATTGTGCTAATCTATCAACCCACTGAGAAATGGTCAAACCTCTTAAGATTCGTGAGGAAATATGAGTAGATCGAACTTGGTAAACAAGAAACAGGAAGTGAAACTGATACGGTGTCTTGCAAGGTCGGAATGACGGAAGGGATGGAGGGGAGAAATCGAGGAAGGGTATCAGGTAAAGGTTCAGGAGGGTGTACATAGTCAATGAAAGGGACGGGATGAATTGGAAAATCCGACTCATCAAGTAAAACTGGTTCATCCTCAATACTATCCTCAAAATTCTCCTCAAAAAATTATCTCATCCATGCATTTATCATCCATATCTAGACGCATATGAAGTTCGGGAAAAATAGTTAATGACTCGGGATGACGTCCACATGGAAGTGAAAGGACATGATGAATTAGTGAGAAAAACTCATCCAAAGTGGTGGGTTCATCATCCAAAATATTCCCAGCGTCGATATCTTCAATCAAGTGAAAATCAAATTTCTTAGACACCTCATCAAAAGCATGGATATCAATCAATTTAGGTTATAAAGTGGAGTTGTAGTGGTCAAAAGGATTAGGATTGGTTTCACTTGGAATGGACCCTTCACAGTCGGGTAAATCAAACACTACAAAGTCGCACAACTCATTAACTGTTCTATCGTCAATTTGGGAATCATTTGGGACACTCGATAGACTTTCAAAACTGGAGTTATGGAATTCAATTTGTGATGGGTAGGTTTGATTTGGAAGGGTGTACTGCTCACTCTCACCACTCAAATTCTCAATCTGTTCAATCGCATCATCATACATTGGAAAATTTGGAGCTAGTTGGAAACTAGCTACCGGTTCGTTCGGTTATATGAGGGCAGCCATAGACGCATTCAAATCCATCATCTGCCGGCATAACGCTACCCGAAAGTCTTCCAATGAATATTCTAGACTAGACATAGGTTGTGAAGGGGTTTCAGTAAATGATTCAAAGTTGTTTGGATACTGAAAACTCCCAAAAGGCTGTTCAGAAGCAATGTCTAGGGAAGGTGCAAAAGTTGGGTAGGATTGGTAGGAATCGAATGGTTGGACAGGGTTAAGATCAACATTATGATAAGAAGGTGAATGGAATTGTTGATCAAAAGAAGTGGAAGTGGTGAAAGTAGTGAAAGATCGGCTACGGGATTGTTCAATACGTTCAGCAATAGACATGGGTCTTGGAGTTACAACAGGATTCTCAAAAGGGGTATCAACGTAAGAAGGTGGTAGAGGTTGAAATGGTTGATACAAAGTGGATTGCGGAATCCAATTGTTCGTCCTAGACGCGTCTATCCTATCTTTCAAAGAAAGTTTGGGCATGGAGGGATCGTTCGAAGTTCGACCAAAGCAAGAACAGTATGAAGTAATGTCTCGTTAAGGGAACCAAAGTTCGGCAAGGGTTTTTCTAGTTGGGGTACCCATGATATGAAGAAAAGAAGAAGAGAAAAGGAGGCGGAAAAGAATGTGATTTTTTTTATATTGTTAGTTATTAACAAAAGAATGAAATATATACACAAAAAGAATGTGGATAAAGACAAAAAACAATCACGACACAATACCACACACCTAATCGGTCTCGGGTTCACCTAGGTCAACTAGACCTGCTTAAGAACTTGATTTTCGAAGTAAAACTGTGTCGAGAAACGGGCTCAAGGTATATTGATCACGAAGCCAGGTAAGTGCAAAGATAAGGGGAGGTTTTCCAACGCTTTCGCGAAGGTCCTTAATTAGATAACCCTTTCTCTTTTGGCGGTTTCACCATGAACACTTTCCTAGACACCCCGTGAACGATATACCGTTAAGCGGTGTTCTAAACACAGTTAACTTCTCCTAATGAGCGCGAAGTCCTTAAAGGCTTAAAGTATAGTTTATTTTAAAATTTGTGCGGGTAAACGTTATGCTCAATTTCGTTATTTGTGGGCCACGGAAAAGGTGATGAAATCCTTTACTGTATGTTGTGGGGTTCGCTTACCCTTAAGTCCGTATTAATTTATGCAATGCGCAAATCAATGAAAAAGTTATTCAAATAATCAAACAACCATTTTTTATGTTAAGCACGGCACTGCAACAAATACGGGTTAGTCAATTTTAGCTTTTGACAGCGAACTTGCAAAGAATCCTTAAAATATAGTATATTGGATGCGTCGGATTTGAGAACTACCCTTCGATTTTCATCCAAAACAAGGTTGAGAAGGTGTTAGAAATACGAACCGATAAGTTTTCGGGTTAAGAAACCCCCGTTGAATTGAATCCGGCTAGCTTGAAAAGTTCGCTTGCGCGGGGCAACTAATCGGATCTTTGGCACTGTACTTTGCAATCACTTTAGCCTTGAATGTACACTTTGCTCCACACGATCGCAGTTCGCAAATCCGCAAAAATCTGAAAATGTTGGAAAAACGGATTTTAGTGAGAAAAATCGATATGAATGCCCAAACACCTACACACCAAAAATTATAAAAATCAAGCAATAAAATGGGGAAAAAATTAGAACACTGGAGCACAGAAGAAATTTTGGGAGAAAACTGAGGAGAAAAAGACGGCGCCGCCAGTATTTTTAGGGGTGTCGCATGTTTTCCCTTGGAGTTTGGGCTCCAAATTTCTACAGGTATCTTAGTGTTCCACTAGTGTCTCAATGGTATTGTTTAACATTTTTAATTAGTCCCAGAGTGCATGCAGGTCAAAAATCCAGAGAGCAAAAAAATGTTAGGAAAGTTAATTTTTGTCAGTTTTTGAAATTTTTTGATTTTTAGTTTTGTTTTCTAGAATGGTGTTAGTGATATAAACAAGATTAACCCGAAATAACAAGAATAAAAACGTTACCGTTTCCTCGGCAACTGCGCCATTTGATTGAAACGCTTTTGGCGTGTCGTGTTTTAAGTTCTAAAGTTAACAGCAATCAGGACGGCGTCGCGTGTAGCTAGCCAAGATGAGCACAGGTCGTCCGCAGGGAGATAGAGCGTTTCACGTTTTTGTTATCACGAGTTAATGCACATGGTGGAATGGATTGATTCTAACCTATGTGTATATATACAAACTATAAGTTGTTAGGATTAGATAGGTTAGTGTAAGTTAGTGAATTCCGTACTCCTTTGTGCCAAACATGACTATTGAAACTAGAGCAATCGGCAACAACGTGGATTGGGGTACTTAAGCACGGTATTAGTGAAATCCTGCTTATTGACCCTTGTCTCTTGGCTTTCGTCTCCGGCCAAACCGAACGCAACCGGTCGCGGTTAGGGATCACCGATACCTTGGTAGGGTAGGTGCCTAACGGAGCGCTTGCATAAGGTTTGGGCGGAGTTCAATTGAAAATATCTGGAAAAGGAAATGAGAAATGAAAAACCTTAACATACAATTCCATTCTTTTTCCTAACAACACCATTTTCACAACCATCAAAACAACAAAATAAGAGAGCAAATGAAAAGATACAAAAAGAATACACAACATTACAAGAAAGTAAATTGCAAGGTAATAAAAAGGCAAGTAAGTAAATGGCAAGAATATAAAAGAGCAAGTAAGTAATGCAAGAAAAATACTAAGAACCAAAAGTAATATTACAAACCATGAGTTCAATAGCCTAAACTTAAACTTGCAAGCTCAATGAAGAGCTTGCAAGATCAAGAGAAGACTAAGCACTGAAGGAAAAATGAAGGCAAAATGAAAGCTTTATTGATTCCAAGTGATGATACAACGCTTGATTTCAATAACCAAAACATAAATTTGCAAACTCAATGAAGAGGTTGCAAGATCAAGAGAAGGTAAAGAACTCTAGAGGAACTAGCTATGTACAAGAACAAAATGAAAAGAGAAACAAAAAGTATACAAAGTATCACCCTTTCCCTTGCTCACTGATATGCCTTTTATAGGCACAAAAGAAGATTAAACAACTAATAAAAATGAGTTGATGTGTCTGCAAGGGAAGGCCAGACAAAAATTGGGGGGCTTTGGGCATAACAAAACCGGCGGCGCCGGGCTCATGGTGGGGTCTCGCCGGGCCAAGTCAGAGCAATTGGGCTCGTGTTTGTTGTGTGATGTTGAGTGCTCTCCACAATGCCACTGGTGCTGCTTGATTTGTCTACAAGAACCTGGTCTACACTCAGGGATTTGGAGGGAAACTTTGTAGCTTTTGGTCACATCATAACTTTTTGCATTTATAACTCTTGTCCCCCCATGTGCCTAATTCATCATATCATGTGTGCCATGGGCAGCCCCACCATGGTCCATGCCAAAGAGTTGTGTGTACACTTGCATTGTGTTGGACCTAAATTGCGTGGACACATTTATTTGCAAAAGAACTCTTTGGTCATTGTTCGGTTTGCAGTTCCGGTTTCAGTGTCGGCTCACAAACGTTATATCCGTGATTTTGAGTGTGTTTCCAGTATTGTATCACGGATACCTGTAATCTGTATTTACTGAGCAGACATAGGTTAATAGTACCGATATAAACAAAAAATAGATAATGAATGAGTGGTATTAAAATGCAGTTTTCTGAGATGAACACGCTCCCACTAGTTACTTTTTCCAAAAATTTATTTTCCAAAAAGTGGGCTTAACGAGAAACAAAAACCTTTTGTTTCTCTGCGTAATAGAAAAGATACCCCCTAGAGTTATTTGGGTATGCCACAAACTTACCCAGTACTGAGCGTGCCTCACACATGTCCGCATGCTGCCTTTTTACAAAAGCTGGACATCCTCATATCATCAGATACTGAAAATAGGGTTTCGTCCCACTCAACATCTGATATGGTGTGGTAGGCGCATTCTTGGTAGGAACCTTGTTCAAAAGAAATGCAGCCGATTCTAGTGCATAACCTCAGAAGGATCGCGGTAACTCAACGTTACACATCATGGAACGTACCATATCCTACAGGGTTCTGTTCCGCCTTTCCGATACACCGTTGTGTTGTGGTGTGTATGGAGGAGTAAGCTGAGAGAGAATTCCATTCTCTTTTAAGTAACCCAAGTACTCGGCACTTAAGTATTCACCAATTTGATAAGATCTCAGTATCTTGATACTTTTGCCTGTTTGTTTTTCCATTTCATTCTTATAGTCCCGAAATTTCTCAAAGGCCTCGGATTTATTTTTCATCAAGAACACATGTCCATACATAGAGAAATCATCCGTAAAAGTAATGAAATAGGAATAACCACTTCGTGCATGTGCAGACATTGAACCACGCACGTCGATGTGTATGAGTCCCAAGAGCTCGCTCGCTCTTACTCCTTGTCCAGTGAACGGAGTGTTTGTCATCATTCCTATGAGACAAGATTGACAAGTTGCATAAGACTGATATTCGAACGGATCCAAATATCACTCTCTATGTAATTTCATCAACCGTATTTCATTGATGTAACCCAGTCTACAATGCCATAAGAAAGCCTTTTTTAATTCTGGAGACTTTTTTTTAAGTGTGTTCTTGAAAACCTGAGCTTGATATAATAGTATATACCATCCTCTTGTATACCTGACCCAATCAAACTCTGATTAAGGTGGATGTGGACCACATCACTTACAAATGTAAAATCATATCCTTCCTTAGAAAGTAAAGATACATATATGATATTACAAGCTAGACTAGGTACATACAAACAGTTATGTAAAATCAATATCTGCACACTTGTCAATCCTAGGAGATATCCCCCTACTGATACAGCGTCCATGCTCATTCCGTTAGCAACCCTGAGAGTCATTTCACCTGCCTTGATAACTCTATGGTTTCTCAAAGCCTGCAATGAATTACAGATATGAGATCCTGATATGGTATCAAGTGTTGGATATATATGCCCTACAGGCCTTCATTGTATAGGATGCTAGGGATATGTATGTATAGGACAATCTTGATTGATATGATAGTATGCTATTTGGTTTGTCTTTATCTTAACATATGATGTGTTTTACTTTGTATTACATATCTTGTGTGCATGTTGATAAAGCCCGTAGGATATTTGCCTGACTACAAGCGTTGTGATGGTAATCATATTTGTAGGAGCTGGGTAGTCGATAGGCACATTCTAAAAATGTCCCTAGTCGACGGAGTATCGAGACTGGGTATCGATACTCCAGAGTAGACTAGTGTATACATATCTAGACCCCGACGAGGGGCGATGGATTGGTCCCGCAACCATTGGTGTGGTGCACCTAAGATTGTATACAGATCCTCACTGGGTGAGAGTTCACTGGACAGGACTCGCCGAGGATTGACTGGATGGTGTTATACCTAGCGTCAGATAGCAGTTCTCTGGTGACATGTGTGCAGATAGTCTGTCGACCTGAGGTCATCATTTGTCTCGTGTGAGTTCCCACTATGCTTTGATTACTACCCAACCACGGCTCTACCGAGTCGTGAAAACATGATTTAGTTGGGTATAGTCCCGAGCCACATGGTGGTAGTGAGCGACTATTAGGGATTCATCACTCCCGGTATAGGGAGTCGATGTCGCGCTGTGATTGGTTGGTCATCACCATATGTCCCTGGCAAGGGCGGATTGAGAATTACTGGTGAGCGGACTAGTAGATTCTCAGATGGTCTTAAGCCACACTGATACGACTTGTTTGGTTATTAGGGGTCTGACATTTTCCACCCCCCTAGACCTTACATGTGATATTCTCACACGAACAGACCGGACTGCACGGATATTGTCACGGACAGGCTCAGTAGAGGATCGGATGAGTTCGCTCGTCGGCCTTCCTTTTCAATAGATGCCGAGGTAGCCGTTGTTAGTGTATATGCCCTAGAGGCCATTACTGTATCATACTAGTATGTATATTACTTAATGGGAGCTTGGGATATTCACCTTGTATTAACAATCTTGCTCAAAATGGTAGTATGCTAATTGGTTTGTTTCTACTTCAATGTATACATGTGTTTATTTTAGTATATCACCTATACACATTAGTGGAGCCCTTAGGATCTTTGCTTGATTACCAGCGATGTGATGGCAGTCACACTAGTGGGGCTGGGTAATCTATAAGCACATCCTTATGCAGGTCCCTAGTCGCAGGACTATCGAGACAGGGCATCGATACTCCGGAGTAGACTAGCGCATGCGCTTCTCATCCCAGTGTGGGAGACGGTCTGTCCCACAGCCGTCAGAACGTCGTACTTGAGATAGTATGCGGGTGCTCATTAGGTTACGGGTATACTGGACAGGACTCGTCGGGAACTGACTAGTTGGTATTATGCCTATCGTCAGTTATCAGTTCCTAAGTGACATGAGTACAGCTTAGTCCGTTGACTTGACACTGTCACTTCGCCTCGAGTGTGTTCCCACTGCACTTTGATTACTACCCTACCACGGCTCAAAGGAGTCGTGCAAACAGGTAGTAGTTGAGTGCAGTCCCGAAGCACTTGGAGGCAGTGACGGTTAGACAGGATTCGTCTCTCCCGGTATTGAGGGTTGACATCGCGCTGTGTCTAGGAGAGCCATTACACGAGTAGTCCCTGGCCAGGGCAAACAAGATATACTGGTAGGCTTCCAGTGTTATCTCAGGGTGTTTTGGGCTTCACTCCGACACGACTTGTACCGCTATTGGGGGACTGACGTTTACCGCCCCCTAGGCCCGCCATGCGATGTATCATACGAACAGACCGGACTGTGCGGAGAATGTCACATTCAGGCTCAGTAGGAGTTCAGATGGGTTTCAACTCGTCAGTCTTCTTGTCGGCATCTACCTGGGGACCGTTACGCACAGCTAGTGCCGCTTGCGGTCTGTGGTTAAACCCACTGCCAGCGTAGTGTCAAGTCTTTAGAGTCCCACACAGAAAGCTATTCGCCTTTAGGCAAAAGAGTAGAGGTCGCATGGTATTGCGACAGGTCGCATGGTTTTGCGACAGGGTTCGGTCACATACGTGCACTTGTGCACGTACAGTGTCCGGACAGTTCACACTAGCGGGCTTTGGTTTAAGCCAGATCCTAGTGTACCTTTTGGGATTGGATTTATCCAGTATGTATTCGTGTTCCTCGGAACGCGGATGCGGGTGTGTATGCACAATTGACGGAGAGACAGAGGCGGAGAATTCTCATTAGGGTTGTTGACCGTTGACAGTTGACTATTGACTTTTTGCTCAACCCTAATGAGAATATAATATGTGATTAACAATTATATTAATTAAGTATTATGGTGACATGGTTGTTGAGGGATTGACTTTGTTGACTTGTTGACTTTTGTTGACTTGTTGACTTTGTTGACCGGTTGACTAGGCTTGACTAGTTGACCATCATGATAACTATAGCTATCATTTCATGGCAAAGACTTTTGCTTGCTTGCTCTTTTGTGCAAAATGAGTGCATGAAATGATATGGCTATGGTTGCTTAAACCATCACATAATACTTGATTGATATGAGGTGTTATGATTGTTTTGGATTATGAGAGCCAAATGAGAAAAGTCTTCTCTCATTTTCTTTCATGCTCATTCTCTCTCTTGTTCTTGAGCTCTCATCTTCCTCCTCTTGCTCTCCCTCTCTTGACTCTATGGTTCACTTGTCTCATGAGTTGAGAACCAAGAACCATAGATAAAATCCCATACAAACTCTTCTCTACTCACTCTAGTTCACAAGGTTTAGCAAACCGAGTGAACTAGTTTCTTCAAAGATCGAAGAAGGAGCCAAAGGTTGAAGCTTTCAGGTGGATCTATCTTCGGCGTAAGGAGACGACGGGAAGAAGCCGATCCGGACCACCATCGAGGTTTGAAGACGAAGGAGTTCAAGACAAGAAAGGTATAAACCCCCTAACCGAGTAGTTAACGACTCCTAGTTAGGTTGTTAGTTAGATGTTTAACAAAGATCCGGGTTTTAAGTCCATGTTACCACCCCTAAGAAAATCGTTTTTCACCAAATTCCGCATGCCCGAAAGTACCGGGAGAGGTTGCATGGACTTACAGTGGTATCAGAGCCTAGTTAAACTCTATCTAACATGTTAGCAAAGTAGCTAGAATATCGATCAAAGAAAAAGTCGCAAAACGAACCCCGTTTTTTAAACTTTCTGTCGATTTTAAAAGTGCTGGAAATTTTTTTTGAGATACACCAAAAATCGACTCAGGGTTTTCTGAAGAAACTGCAAAAAATTGACCCCCTAACTCGATCAAAGCGCCGTGGTTCCGCGGCAGGAGCTTGCTCCCGCCGCGGAACCGCGGCCGAGTTGACTCGGTCATGGGGTTTCCTTTTTGCAGTTTGCTCATAGGGGTATTTTGGGATTTTTGGAATATGTATTTTCTGCCCAGATTTTCCAGAACGAAAATTTTGTATTTGGGGCCTATAAATCCGTATTTTTGATCGAACTTCTAAAAACTTAAGCTGACGGGTTTTTTCTGTGATGAGATATTTGTATTGAATGTCTACTAATCGCTATATGTCGATTAGTGGGGGTTATACAAATCTGTGATCTGTAATGTCATTGGAATGTGTATATGAATTCATTGGATTGTCGCGGGTGAATAGCCGGGGGTTGTGAGACGAGAGTTTTCTTTTCTTTCAATTCATGTAAATTTGTAAATTGATGTAATAATTATTTGTATGGCCGCACAACCGGGTCGGGGTTGTAGCCGTCATTGTATAATTTCTTTTTACTGTTTTTGCTCCTAGGATAGACCCATGGAGGGGGTGCACAAACTACCGGGTATGCCGAAGTGCCGAGTGGCCTACTCACGGGGATGAGGGAGGTTACTTCGCTTCGGGTACTTGGCGGGTAGTTTTCCGCACCCGTAGGGGTCTTGGGTGGGGTTTTGGCTATTACCGCGACCGTGTAATTTGCTTTTCGTTACAGGCTCGTACGAATTGCAAGTTCCTAGTATATCAAATGTGTTCATCTGTGATCTGAAATGTTTATCATTGCAATATATCTATATATGATATTATTTAGGCGTTGCTAATGTTTTACAGCCGCGCTAGCCCAGCCCCCGCTCTGTCGTTAGTTAAGTAACCTAACGGGTAATGACGGGGCCCCGTGGCGAATGTGAATGGCATAAGCGTACGTCATATTTTGGTTGTTTTCTGCAATGGTAGGATTAAATGATGGGACGCATTAAAAGAACTAATGCAAGAAAAATACGCATTAAAAGAACTAATGCAAAGAAAAATAAACCAAGTGAAAGTCGTTGGAACATTTTCAAAAACCACTCGGTTTCTTTTCAAAACCAACTTTTAAATGCGGAGCTTGAGCCACTCCTTTTAAAAGCTATCTCGTTCCATCGATTATATCAAGTTCACTACGTTCAAGGTTTCGCCAAAACCATTCGTAGCCCTCCGTCGTTTCATATGAATATTCAACAGTATTCAAGCTGTGTTTGTTGGCCTTAGTCAAGGCACAGTGATTGGTAGCTGGTGGATATTCATATGTTGCATAAATAGATGCGTTGGTTTGGGACAGTCGTATTACTTTGTTGGCCATAGTCAAGGGTATATACGGATGGGTTCAAATTAACCTGGATAACGACGGGTAGAACTTGACATGTGACTTATGATTTGTTGGCCTTAGTCAAGGTCATAAGAGCATGGGGCAAAAATCCACATCGGGAGTTTCAAAAGAACTGAAACTTGCTAGCGTTGCATACCATTTGGAGTGTGATGATTCTGGTAGTATTCCTTCAGTTTTGTCACGCGATGATATTTGGATCCCGATCCTACTGTGAGTATATGCTACTCCTCGGTAAATTTCTCACTTAACGATCAATGCTATAAACCAAGTAGGTATCTAGAAAGGTGTTAGCGGGGCTACGCCCACAGGGAAAAGAGGTTATTTAATTAAGGAACTTCGCGAAAGCGTTGGAAAACCTCCCTCGAAGTACCGACACCAGCCTGGCCGAACGGTTAAGCAAGTATTGTACGGTGGGATTGATCCTGACTAATTCTTCCTTTTTGGTTTGAGGAGGGATTCGAGAGACAGAGGGAGTCATCCTGTTTAGACAAATTAAAAACCACTCTAAACTTGCAAGAGCATCATGCTGAGTGTTTTCTTCTCTCTCTCTTAATTGCAGCGACCCAGTGACCGCACCTAGGATACATCTAGATAATAAAATGACTGAATCTGACTGTTATGACTGGCAAAGGTCTGTCCAGATGTCCATTGCCCATGACAAGCTGGGACACCTCTTAACTAATCAAACCCCTGCCGTCTCAGGTCCAGTTTCCCCTATCATGGATATTTACATCCGCAGGACATCGGAAAAGGATTGTGCGAAAGCCAAGTGCCTCGTGTTAGCCTCAGTTGATGGTGCTTACCAGGGGCAGCACGAGAAGATGGACTCAGTTTCTATCTTCCTCCATAACAAAGATTTATATGGAGAGCAATCTCGTATCGCAAGATATGAGACCTCGAACGAATTGCTTCAAGCGAGGTTGGCTGTCGGGTCATCTGTAGGGGACAAAGTCCTTACAAAGACCAGCTATTTTGAGCTCACGGACCTGGAGACCACGTTGGAGAATGGGTCAAGTACTGACTTAATTCTACAGTCCCTGCCCTCTGCTTATACCCTGAAGGAAACCAGGGAAGAAGAAGGAAAAGCAAGGGCAAAAGTTAAAGGACTGGATATAGTAAAAGAGGGACGTTCCTATTGTAACGGGAATGAACATTGGCAGAAAGATTGCAGGGCATGCAAAGCCAGTAGCCAGAATTCGAAGCATGTTGTGGCTTCGGCTTCGAGTGTGTTTGTAATAAAGAACTGTTTGTCAGTTAACCCTACTTCCTGGGTATTGGATACCGGATCAGGATCTCATATCTGTAATTCGTTACAGGCTCTGAGAAACCGTAGGGTTATCAGGAAAGGTGATATGACTCTCAGGGTTGCTAACGGAATGAGCATGGATGTTGTATCCGTAGGGGAATATCACCTAGGACTGACAACTGGGCAGATATTGATTCTGCGTGACTGTTTGTATGTACCAGGTGCGACTTGTAATATCATATCTGTATCCTTACTTTCTAAGGAAGGATATGATTTTGCTTTTGTAAGCGATGTAGTAAACATCCACCTAAATCAAGCACTGATTGGGTCAGGTACATTAGATAACGGTATATACGTATTGAATCAAGCTCAGATATTCAGTGTCCAGAACACACTTTAAAGAAAGTCTCTAGAATTAAATCAGGCTTTCTTATGGCATTGTAGACTGGGTCACATCAATGAGACACGGTTGACTAAGTTACATAAAGAAGGATACTTGGATCCGTTCGAGTACCAGTCTTATGCCACTTGTGAATCTTGTCTCATGGGAAAGATGACAAAGACTCCGTTCACTGGACACGGAGTAAGAGCGAGCGAGCTCTTGGGACTTATACACAGTGACGTGTGTGGTCCAATGTCTACACATGCGCGAAGCGGTTATTCATACTTCATTACTTTCACAGATGATTTCTCTAGGTATGGACATGTCTTCTTAATGAAGCACAAATCCGAGGCCTTTGAGAAATTTCGGGAATATAGGAATGAAGTAGAAAAACAAACAGGCAAAAGTATCAAGATCCTAAGATCGGATCGAGGTGGTGAATACTTGAATGCCGAGTTTCTGGACTACTTAAAAGAGAATGGAATTCTCTCTCAGCGTACTCCTCCATACACACCACAACACAACGGTGTATCGGAAAGGAGGAATCGAACCCTATTAGATATGGTTCGTTCCATGATGAGTAAGGCTGAGTTACCGCGATCTTTCTAGGGTTATGCACTAGAAACAGCTGCACATCTCTTGAACCAAGTTCCTACTAAGACAGTGCCTACCACACCATATCAGATGTGGAGTGGGAAGAAACCCTGTCTTAAATCCTTTAAGACATGGGGATGTCCAGCTTTTGTAAAAAAGCAGCATGCGGACAAGCTCGAGGCACGCTCAGTACAGTGCAAGTTTGTGAGATACCCAAAGAACTCTAAGGCGTATCTTTTCTATTACGCAGAGGAGCAAAAAGTCCTTGCTTCTCGTCATGCCCGCTTCTTGGAAACTGAGTTTTTAGAAAATCAGATAAGTGGGAGCGCAATAGAACTGGAAGAAATTCTAGAACCACAAGCTATTACTGAAACCTTAGTAGAACCAGAAGGTTCAGGGGAACCGGACATTCCTGCGCCACTCCGCAGGAGTAGTAGACAGTCTCATCCGCCCGAGAGATACTATGGTTTTCTCATAGACGGGGATAGAGAGGATTGCACCATGGATTATGGTGAGACTACTAGCTTCCAGCAAGCCATTCAGAGCGGTGACTCGGTAAAATGGCTGGATGCAATGCGGACCGAGATGGAGTCCATGTACACCAACAAAGTTTGGACTTTGGACTTTGCTCCAGAAGGGGTAAAACCCGTAGGATGCAAATGGATCTTCAGAAAGAAGATTGGTGTAGATGGGCAGGTTGAAACCTATAAAGCTAGGCTTGTTGCAAAGGGTTTTCGTCAAATACCTGGTTTGGACTATGACGAGACTTTTTCTCCGGTGGCCATGCTTAAATCCATTCGGATCCTTCTTGCCATTACTGCCTTCCACGATTATGAGATCTGGCAGATGGACGTAAAGACGGCTTTTCTGAATGGAAATTTGGAAGAGTGCGTCTATATGGATCAGCCAGAGGGATTCATTCAGAGTGGGAGCAGCGGTAAAGTGTGCAAGTTGCTCAAGTCCATCTATGGACTCAAGAAGGCATCGCGGAGTTGGAACATCTGCTTTGATGATACTGTCAAAGAATTCGACTTTGTCAAAAACCCAGATGAACCATGCATTTACAGTAAGATTGTAGGGAGAAATGTGGTATTCCTCGTCTTGTACGTCGATGACATTCTCCTAATAGGAAATGATATTCCTATGCTACAATCAGTCAAAGGATTCTTGGTACAGAGGTTCTCCATGAAGGACCTGGGCGATGCCAACTACATTCTGGGGATCCAGATCTATCGTGATAGATCTAAGAGGATGTTAGGACTTTCACAGTCAAGGTACATCGAAACCATACTGAAACGATTCAGTATGGAAGATTCCAAGCGCGGTGATCTACCGGCTTGTCACTGAATCACCCTCTCCAAAGAGATGTCTCCTAAGACTGATTTGGAAAGGGCTCGCATGTCATCAATACCCTACGCATCTGCGGTAGGCTCTATTATGTATGCGATGTTGTGTCCCAGACCAGATGTAGCATACGCATTGAGCGTTGTAAGCCGGTATCAGTCGGACCCAGGGGAGAAACACTGGATAGCAGTAAAGAACATTCTCAAGTACCTGAGAATGACTAAGGAGATGTTCTTGGTGTATGGCGGAAAAGACCTCCAGATTGAGGCCTTTGCTGACTCCAGCTTCCAGAGTGACAAGGATGACTCCAAGTCCATGTCGGGTTATGTCTTTACCCTCAATGGAGGGGCGGTTTGCTGGAAGAGTTCCAAGCAGGAGACCGTTGCTGACTCAACTATGGAAGTGGAGTACATAGCTGCTTGCGATGCCGCAAAGGAAGCTGTCTGGATGAAGAAGTTCCTCACGGAACTTCAGGTGGTTCCTACCAGTGTTCATCCAATACCGCTGTATTGTGACAACAACGGCGCTATAGCTTTAGCGAAGGAACCCAGGTCCCATCAGAAGTCCAGGCATATTTTGAGGCGCTACCACCTGATCAGGGAGATCGTTGATCGCCGGGAGATCGAGGTGAAGAGAGTAAATACGGAAGATAACACTGCTGATCCACTCATGAAGGCCTTACCCCAGACTCAGTTCGAGCGGCTGATCGAGATGATATGTCTTCGATACGCCAGTACATGGCTTTAGTGCAAGTGGGAGATTGTTAGTGTATATGCCCTAGAGGCCATTACTGTATCATACTAGTATGTATATTACTTAATGGGAGCTTGGGATATTCACCTTGTATTAACAATCTTGCTCAAAATGGTAGTATGCTACTTGGTTTGTTTCTACTTCAATGTGTACTTGTGTTTATTTTAGTATATCACCTATACACATTAGTGGAGCCCTTAGGATCTTTGCTTGATTACCAGCGATGTGATGGCAGTCACACTAGTGGGGCTGGGTAATCTATAAGAACATCCTTATGCAGGTCCCTAGTCGCAGGACTATCGAGACAGGGCATCGATACTCCGGAGTAGACTAGCGCATGCGCTTCTCATCCCAGTATGGGAGACGGTCTGTCCCACAGCCGTCAGTACGTCGTACTTGAGATAGTATGCGGGTGCTCGTTAGGTTACGGGTATACTGGACAGGACTCGTCGGGAACTGACTAGTTGGTATTATGCCTATCGTCAGTTATCAGTTCCCAGGTGACATGAGTACAGCTTAGTCCGTTGACTTGACACTGTCACTTCGCCTCGAGTGTGTTCCCACTGCACTTTGATTACTACCCTACCACGGCTCAAAGAAGTCGTGCAAACAGGTAGTAGTTGGGTGCAGTCCCGAAGCACTTGGAGGCAGTGACGGTTAGACAGGATTCGTCTCTCCCGGTATTGGGGGTTGACATCGCGCTGTGTCTAGGAGAGCCATTACACGAGTAGTCCCTGGCCAGGGCAAACGAGATATACTGGTAGGCTTCCAGTGTTATCTCAGGGTGTTTTGGGCTTCACTCCGACACGACTTGTACCGCTATTGGGGGACTGATGTTTTCCTCCCCCTAGGCCCGCCATGCGATGTATCAGACGAACAGACCGGACTGTGTGGAGAATGTCACATTCAGGCTCAGTAGGAGTTCAGATGGGTTTCAACTCGTCAGTCTTCTTGTCGGCATCTACCTGGGGACCGTTACGCACAGCTAGTGCCGCTTGCGGTCTGTGGTTAAACCCACTGCCAGCGTAGTGTCGAGTCTTTAGAGTCCCACACAGAAAGCTATTCGCCTTTAGGCAAAAGAGTAGAGGTCGCATGGTTTTGCGACAGGTAGCATGGTTTTGCGACAGGGTTCGGTCACATACGTGCACTTGTGCACGTACAGTGTCCGGACAGTTCACACTAGCGGGCTTTGGTTTAAGCCAGATCCTAGTGTACCTTTTGGGATTGGATTTATCCAGTATGTATTCGTGTTCCTCGGAACGCGGATGCGGGTGTGTATGCACAGTTGACGGAGAGACAGAGGCAGAGAATTCTCATTAGGGTTGTTGACCGTTGACAGTTGACTATTGACTTTTTGCTCAACCCTAATGAGAATATAATATGTGATTAACAATTATATTAATTAAGTATTATGGTGACATGGTTGTTGAGGGATTGACTTTGTTGACTTGTTGACTTTTGTTGACTTGTTGACTTTGTTGACCGGTTGACTAGGCTTGACTAGTTGACCATCATGATAACTATAGCTATCATTTCATAGCAAAGACTTTTGCTTGCTTGCTCTTTTGTGCAAAATGAGTGCATGAAATGATATGGCTATGGTTGCTTAAACCATCACATAATACTTGATTGATATGAGGTGTTATGATTGTTTTGGATTATGAGAGCCAAATGAGAAAAGTCTTCTCTCATTTTCTTTCATGCTCATTCTCTCTCTTGTTCTTGAGCTTTCATCTTCCTCCTCTTGCTCTCCCTCTCTTGACTCTATGGTTCACTTGTCTCATGAGTTGAGAACCAAGAACCATAGATAAAATCCCATACAAACTCTTCTCTACTCACTCTAGTTCACAAGGTTTAGCAAACCGAGTGAACTAGTTTCTTCAAAGATCGAAGAAGGAGCCAAAGGTTGAAGCTTTCAGGTGGATCTATCTTCGGCGTAAGGAGACAAAGGGAAGAAGCCGATCCGGACCACCATCGAGGTTTGAAGACGAAGGAGTTCAAGACAAGGAAGGTATAAACCCCCTAACCGAGTAGTTAACGACTCCTAGTTAGGTTGTTAGTTAGATGTTTAACAAAGATCCGGGTTTTAAGTCCATGTTACCACCTCTAAGAAAATCGTTTTTCACCAAATTCCGCATGCCCGAAAGTACCGGGAGAGGTAGCATGAACTTACAGCCGTTACGTGCAGCTAGTACCGCTGGCGTGCTTATGGTTAAACCCACTGCCAGCATACTGTCGAGTCTTTAGAGTCCTATACAGAGTGTTTCTCTGCTTTGAGCGAAACAATGTAGAGGCCGTATGGTTTTACGGAAGGGTTCAATCATATACGTATACTAGTACACGGATGATGATCGGGCGGTTTATACTAGTAGGCTTTGGTTTAAGCCAGATACTACTATCGGATTATTGGATTGTTTTTCGTCGCTTTGTATTCATGATTTTCGTAGTTCGGATGCGGGTGTGCTTATACGGATGAGGAGTATTCTTGTATTTTTTTGAAGAGTGCTTCTAAAAGAAAACACCTCATTAGTTTTGATAACCATTTATTTTAAATGGTTAATGAGGTTGAGGGTGAGGTGTTATTTGTAATTAATGAAGCATGGCTACTTGGTGACTCATGTAGTGAGTCATGGATTACTATTGAGGCAAGAAAAATATCTAGATATTTTTTAGAAAATAACTTTGCCTAATATTTATCACCATTAGCCATTCTTTATTCATTATATCTTGAACACTCTCTCTCTCTTCCAAGCTCTCTTCTTATTCTAAAAACCCTAATTTGTATCATGAGTTGAGAATCTTGGGGTTCAAGAGGCTAAACAAATCCTAATCACTCTCTACATCACCTAAGATACCTAGATTAGCACACTAGGTTCTTTAGTTACCTCGTATTAGAGGTAGGAGCTCAAAGTTGACACTCTCAGGTGGATCATCTTTGGCGTGGGAAGACGGACGGTCGAGCGAGATCCGCACACTCTTTCGGGAGCTTAAGTAGAGGAGGAGAATAGGGAGAACCGAAGGACTAGATACTGCGAGGTATAACTTTCTTCAGAGTAGTTATAACCTCATAGTTTTTATGTTAGTTAAGGTTAATTTAAAATTCCTGTTGATTTAAGTCAGTGTTGTATTCAGTTGAAAATATTGCACTTTTAACATGACAATTTCCTTACTTTTCTTAATCATCTAAAGGTGTTTGTTATAAATATAACACATATCAGAAGTTTATCTACGAAATACCATTTACCATGTGTTTATATATTATAATCAACTTTATGAAGGAAAATGTGCTTAATATTTTGATACGCTTATCATATCAAATTATATCTTAAATATAACTAACATTGTTCATTAAAGATATTCTGCAAGTTTAGCTCAGGTCAGAAACCAGGAATCAAGAATATGCCGATATAGTAAAGAAAGTCGAAGAATCAAATACTGGAAGAGACTCAGAAAAGATAAGAAGGTTCCAGACATCAAATAAATACCCAAATACAAACATGAGAAGACTACAGAAATTTGAAGCCAAGATCTCACCAAGAAGCGGCGGAACCGCGACCGTGTCAGGCCGAGTCGCCGTGGATCCACGACCGATTCAAGGAATTAGAGTTTGGAAATTTTCTGGAATTTTCTTCGCAACAAACTAAGTTTGTTGGAGGCTTCGGTTAGTGGTTTTGGGGCTATGAAAAGGACCGAGGGCTACATCTCACAAACATCTAATGATAACAAAAATTAATTCCAAAGATCAAAAAACCAATCTTAAAAAGGATATAAGATCAAGAATCTACGATCTTAAGATCCAAGATCAGGAAATCATCGAGAAATCCATCAAGTGATCAATCAATAAAGTCTCCTTTACACGAAACCAATCACCGTCAACGAACAAGCGATCCAAGACAGGTCCACGATTGGAGGTGATCAAGCGATCCAAGACAGGTCCACGATTGGAGGTGATCAAGCGACGTATGTTAGTGATATGTATGCCCTAGAGGCCATTACTGTACATATGATGTATATTCTAGTGGATGCTTGGACATATATAGGGAGGACTTTCTTGCTCGACATGATAGTATGCTATCTGGTTGCTCTTTATCTTAACGTATACAATGATTGTCTCTATGATACATGTTGATAAAGCCTTTAAGATGAGTACTTGACTACCAGGACTATGATGCAGATCATACTAGTGGGGACAGTGTAGTCGCTAAGTACATCCTTCAAATGCTCCTAGTCGTGGGTGTATCGAGACAGGGCATCGATATACCAGAGTAGACTGGCGTATAGCTTCTCGACCCATACAGATGGGCGATGGATAATCCCATATCCATTGGTGTTTGAAATCAGAGACAGTATACGGGTGCTCAGTGGAGACTGGGTACACTGGACGGACTCGCCGAGAACTCCCAGATGGTATTATACCTCACGTCTGATGGCAGTTCTCTGGTGACACTGGTACAGGTTAGTCTGTAGACCCGAGATCGTCATAGAGTCTTGTGTGATTCCCTCTGTGCTTTGATTTCCTCCTTACCACGTCCAAGAGGGCATGCAAAATGGTGGCTTTTGGGTACAGTCCCGAGTCCCATGGAGGCAAAGAGCGATAGGAGGGGTTTCGTCTCTCCCAGTATTGGGAGTTGATGTTGCGCTGTGTTCGATTGGCTATAACAGGAAGTCATTGGCCAAGGCAGCTTCAGAGATATACTGGTAAGTGTTATCAGTAGTTTCTCGACCCATTATGAGCCTCATATCGGCACGACTTATCGAGTTACTAGGGTCTGACGTTTACCACCCCTAGACGAGGTATGCGACATATCAGACGAAGAGACCAGACTGTACGGTAATGTTACTGATTGGATTCGCAGGAGTACTAGCAGGCTTGCTTTTTGATCTTCTAATCGCTCAATACCCGGGTGGCCATTACGTTTAGCAGACCGCTTGCGGCTTGTGGGTGCTTGATATGATCATCACCTACTGCCGGCGTATTGACGAGTCTTTAGAGTCCTACACAGGGGTTTCCTGGCTCAAGCGAAACGGAGTAGGAGCACATATGTGATATGTGCGAGACTGAGATTAATACGATATGAGATACCGTATTATATTCTCGCGATTTGTAACATTGATCGGTTATATGCGATATAGCCGGGTTATCGGATGAAGTGTTGATTCGATATGTTGTTACACATGATACTGGTCGGTTATAGCCGGATTATTAAATCAAGAGTTGATTTAATAATTTAATGTATAATTATATATTTGATATATTACATTACATTAACTAGTATTAGCTCACTTATGATTTGTTTTCTCACTTTATAGTGCACATTGTTTATATGTGATATATGCAAGTGTACATGCATTGTGTCATGGTTGATGATACATGCAAGATGGGTGTATAAGACTTATACCATGATTAAGGTTAAGATTAGGGTTTTATTATGTCTTAAGAATTAACAAAAAAGATAAACTTAGTCAAAGTTATCAAGCTTTAAGAAGCTTGTAGAAACTTTGACAAAGTCCAATCTTTTGTCATTTCCTTAGATATTATTTAACCCAACCCTTAACCTTAAATCTTGGTTAATTCTCTACATGAGTTAAGCATGAGGGCTTAACTCAACCATGGGTGATATAATTCATTTGGATGAATTATTCACAAGAGTTCTTCTTCTTCATCTTCTTCCTCCTCAAAAGCTTCGTAGCTTCAATGGTGGTTTGAGATAAAGTGTGAGAAAATCAATTCTAAAGTGAGACCACTTCCTACTTCATCATCCTCTACTACTTGCCATGTAGTATAGGGTGTTCTCTTCACAAAGTTCATGACCTAGTGAAGGAATAGCTTGAGTTAGTGTCTCCCCGACGTAGATCATCTTCGGCCTCGAAGTCTTCGAAGCAAGCACGTTCGTTTCTTCTACAGAGCCTCTCTAGAGTCCGGAGGTTGAGATCGCAGCGGAATGGACTAATACATGGAGCTATTTGAAGTGAAGGACCGGTCTACGAAGGTTGTATTCCCTGCTCTCTTTTCATATTGCAAAGTGTTTGCATATAGTTATCCGTATATTTCTAGTAGACGATCTATGTCTAAATTGGCAAAATTTTAATTTGGCATGGACGATGCCTCCCGAAAGCTTGCTGCCGTCGTAGGTAACCCTTCAGAGGTATCAGAGCCATGCTAGAAATAAATACGGACTTTGTTAAGATCACGAAACCGAAACAACTCCGAAACTTGAAACGCAAAAACCAAGTTTCTGTCGATTTTGAAAAGAGTTCAAAAAATTATTTAAACAATTGCAGAATGTAGTATGATATACCACTTGAACACACAAGAAAACCCAACCCCTCTGCTCGGCCAGTGGCCGGTGACGTAGCTTTAAAATCCGGCGACGCCGACTTTTTGATAGTGAAAGGGGTTGAGTTTTGTGGTGTGTTCCAGTGACTTGGGCTTGGTGTTTCAGGTGTTGTTTATTTTGGCTAATTTTGCATGTGATGCAATCTTACACTATAAACAATTCAGAGTGTTTCATATTCGTAGTTTTAACAATGTTTCGGATGTTTCACATATTGTCCAGACAATGTTAAAAGATTCGATCGAATGTTAAAAACCCATTATTCCAAGTTTAACGTATTCGGAAAAATATGCAAGTGATTCTTTGGACCCTCTAGAAGAACGAAACCTTAACTCGATTATGTGGCCGTCAAAACCATTACTTGAACCCTAGGGTTTGTGATAGTTTAGCGTTTCACATGTGAGGCGTTGGTTTGACCCTTCTACGGCTGGTTCATAGGTACTGTGGCATCTTCTGGGTATTACTAAAACTGTGCTCAAGTGTTGAGCTGTCGGGAAATTGTGGGACTTTGATGAATCAATCGAAAAGTTTAACTTCGTCTGGATATTATGTGATGGGATACAATATTTGGAATCCACAAGTAGTTATGAGATAACTAATATGAATGTTATAAATCTAGCAGTTTAGTCTCATTTGATCGGTTGCCACGGGATTTTGATGCGATCAAAAGTCCGTCGCAATCACGTAGCGTATGCGGATACTTGCCGGGTAAACTTAATAGATAGCCACGCCCCATAGCCCCGACCAAGTGATTGTAGGAGAACCCCATCACCAAAAGCATCCGTTCGGGTGCACTCGGCGGCGGCGTTCCGCCTTAGTGCACTTCGTCGACGGCATCGGGGGGTGCGGCCGTCCACTAAAGTTTCCGACGATCATTCGATCAGGATGTCGGGAATCTTGTTGAATTGCCCGATTAGATATTGAAAAGTGTTTTCGATATTGAGACTAAAATGCGGGGTTTATAATTGTTAGGCATGCGACGTCTAAGGTATTCATTTGGTTAGGCATGAGATGTCGAAGGTGGTTGCGGATTCCAACTGTTGTAGTTTTTCACTTTCTTTTCTGCGACCGTAAGTGCAATATGTGGTGTATCGCCGGTTTCGGTGCTATATGTCAACGACAACTGGGATACGCATATTTACTTATGCTGATGACTTGTGATGTTATGTGTTGCTTGGATATGTTATATTGGATCGTCGTGATTTGAGTAGCCGGGGGTTTTATATGAGATGAGCGTTTTTCATTTTCATTTATGTAAAATTCATTGTATATAATATTCTTTTATTTGGGCACTTCCGGGTTGAGGATGATGTCACAATTGTATATTATTTACTTTTCCGCATTAGGATAGACCCAAGGCGGGGAGCACAAGTAACCGGGTTCTGGAGTCCAGTGGGAGACAATCTCGAGGAGTCGAGACAGGGTCTCCTAACTCTAGAATTGGTAGGGTTGCATGCCGCTCTCGTAGGGGTCTAAGGGTGTGGGATTGGCTATTCATCACGACCGTGGAATCCGTGTTTTATACAGGCTTAAAATAAAATACGGAAATCCTAGTATATCCAATATTTCATATGTTGTTCTTCTGCTGCGATATCTGTGATGTGATCATTTGATATGTTAAGATGGATACAGGATATAGTATATATGATATATTATATAGACGTTGCTTATGTTTTACACCCGCGCTAGCACTGCCCCTCTCTGCCGTTAGTTACCTAACCTAACGGTGCACGAGGGGACATCGAGGCGAATACGAATGGCATAAGCGTACGTTGTATTTATCTGTTATGTTTAGGTAACCTAAAATGATGGGACTTCATTAATGATATTAATGAAATAAAAAAAACCTAACGATGTTGTGGAATCGAATTTTCAAAAAAAACTGGTAGCTCTAATTCTTGCTTTGCATAGCGGTGTTCCTTGTAGAACATCCAACACCTTATTCGATAAGGAAAGAGCCGAGATCCCTTCACCGGGAGTGACCTCTTTAGCAATAACTGGCAGATGCTAAAACCCTCGATTGTCTTTTGATTGCTTCTATAGTATTTGCTTTGCATAGTGGTATTTGTGAAATATAATGCACCTTATTCGATAAGGAAAGAGCCGACGATCCCTTCACCGGGAGTGAACTCTTTAGCAAAACTAGTAAAAGCCTAAAAAACACTCCATTTAAATCATTTGATTCTACAACGATATCAAGTTCATTGCGCAAAGGGTTTTCTTAAAAACCTGTCGTAGCCCTCCGTCATTTCAGATAAGTAATAGTTAGTATTCGTGCTGCGTTTGTTGGCCTTTGTCAAGGCGTAGTGTGTGGTAGCTCATTACTGCTTATCTGTATAAGCATATGATGCTATTGAGTTAGGGTAGTCATGCGACTTTGTTGGCCTTTGTCAAGGGTCGTGCGGGTGGGTTTAATTCAATCAGGAAATGACGGGTTGAACTTGACTAGCATCATATAGTTTGTTGGCCTTTGTCATGGTCATAGGAGGTTAGGGGTAAAATATTATCGAGAATTTCAAGTGTTGAAATTTGCAATGAGATTTCATACCTTCTATGAGATAGTTGGATCCCGATACCCACTGCGAGTAAGAGTTACTCCTGGGAGATTTTTACACATTACAATTAGCCGATCAAGTAGGTGTCTAGAAAGGTGTCAACGGGGTTACGCCTCTGGGAAAACGAGGTTTATTTTAATTAGGTCCATGCGAAAGCACGGGGAACCTCCCTCAAAGTACCGACACTGGCATGGCTGAAAGATCGACGAACTTGTAGGGTGTAATTAATCCCGGCTAGTCTTTCCTTTTAGGGTTTGAAGGAAGATTTGACAAAAACAGTGGGAGCCATCCTGATTAGATATATTAATAACCAATCAAATATTGCAAGAGCATACACTGAGTGTTTTCTTCTCTCTCTCTCCAGGTAGAGACCATGTCACGCCTTAATCAAGATAATAATACGGATGTATTGACCGAACCCGCTTGTTATACTGTGCTAGGGAACGTTGGTCCTGCTCCAACTTATAATTGTTATAAGAACGAGCAGGAAATAGGGGATTACCAGAATTCCCATACCACCCAAACGAAGAAAGTGTATGTTGATACATCATCTTCGGGTGTGTTCATTACGGAGAACTGTTTCTCAGTATCCTTTACGTCCTAGGTATGAGATACCGGATCAGGATCCAACAAATGTAATCTGTTACATGGGCTACAGATAGGTAGAGAACTGAGAAAGGGTGATAAGTTTTAAAGAGTTAAAAATGGTGCAAGTGTTGCAGCCAAGTCTGTTGGCAGTTATCACCCTGTATTACCAAATACATTGATTCTGAACGAATATTATTAGATACCGAACCTGATATACAACATCATATCAGTCTCTTTATTAGTAAAGAAGGATATAATTTTGTATTGTTGGATAATGTTTTGAACATTTCCTATATCAAGAGTTGATCGGTTCAGGCACGTTATCTAAAAGCATATACGTTCTAAATCATACCACAGTTCTTAACGTACAGAACACACACAAGAGGAAGAGTTCAGAAATGAACGAATCCTTTTTGAGGCATTGTAGACTAGGTCATATCAATGCGACCCGACTAGCTAAGTTACATTTAAATGCATATTTAAATCAGTTTGAATTTACATCTTATGAAACTTTCCAGTCATGTCACAAAGAAAAGATGACCAAAGCTCCGTTTATTGGAAACAGAGAAAGAGTTAGTGAACTCTTGGGATTGATACATGATGATGTATGTAAGGTCCCCTGTCTACACATGCCAGGACTGGTTCTTTGTACTTCATTACATTCACCGATGATCTCTCAAGATTCGCACATGTGTTCCTGTTGAAACACAAGTCTGAACCTTTTGAGATATTCACAGAATATAAGTTAGAAGTAAAGAACCAAAAATGGGTATAAGTATTATGTTCTTTGATGTGATCAGGTAGGAGAATACGTGAGCACAAAATCCTGGACTATTCTTAAGGAGAATGAGATTCTCTCTCAGCATTACTCCTCCGTATACACCACATCACGTTGGTGTATCGGGGCGGAGCAATCACACCCTATGTGATATGGTGTGCTCTAGGATGAGTACTACTGAGTTGCCTATTTCCTTATGGGGGTTATGCACTTGAGAAGTTGCATACCTATTGAATAGGGTTCAAATCAAATCAGGTGCCTACCACTCCATATATGATATGGTATGGGAATAGTCCATCTCTTAAGAATGTTAAGATTTGGGGTTGTCCGGCCTATGTCTAAAAGCAAAATCCCGAAAAGCTCGAGGCAAGGTCTGTTCTGTGGAAGTTTGTTGGATATCCCAAGCATTCGCAGGGGAATATCTTCTACCACACTGAGGAGCAAAAGGTGTTTTGTTTCTCAGCATGCCACCTTTTTAGAAAGGGAATTTCTTGTGAAGAAATTACTGGTCATGAGGTAGAACTGGAAGGAGTTCTAGCTATACAAACTGCAGCTGATGATTTGGTAGAACCGAAGGATTCAATAGTTTCCAACGAACCTCAGCCTCTCCACCGATCTGGTAGGGTTCCTCATCCGCCTGAGAGATACTTCGGTTTCTCTATGACAGTGGGAGCGAGGATTGCATCATGAGATGATGACCCAACTAGTTTCGAGCAGGCCATCAAGAGTGGGGACTCTGTAAGAATGGCTGGATGCTAAGCGATCTGAGATGGAATTCATATACACCAACAAAGTATGGACTTTGGTTGCTTTATCTGAAGGGTTAAATCCCCATCAGGAGCAAGTATATCTTGAGAAGATTACTTGGTGTACATGGAAAAGTTGAGACTTTCAAAGCTATGCTTAAGTCCATCCAGATCCTACTTGCCATTGGTACATACCATGACTACGATATCTGGCGGTTGGATGTCATGACTGCTTTTCTAAATGATGATTTAGAAGAGAGCGTCTATAAGTACACAGCCAGAGGGCTTCGTAGACAGTGGGAGCAGCGAAAACGTGTGCAAGTTTCTTTATGAGTTAAAGCAGGCATCGCGGAGTTGGAACATTTGTTTTGATGTGATAGTCAAAGAGTTTGACTTCATCAAAATGGTAGATGAACCTTGTATATACAAAAAGGTAGTAGAGAGTATGGTGATGATCCTCATATTATACGTGGATGACATACTCTTGATAGGAAAGGTGTTTCCTATGCTATGTGTTGGAGATAGTGCACTCAGAGTCAATTATTGGATCACAGGCAAGTGATTGTAATGATTGAGGCAGGACCTATCCCGGTAGGACAGTCTTACTCAATATGATAGTATGCTACCTGGTTTATCTTTATCATCGTGTACTACTTTAGGTGACCTTATAGGTTACTATTGCACGTTGATAGAGCCCCTAGGATTCTTGCTTGACTACCAGCAGTATGAGGGCGATCATATACGTGGGAGCTGGGGTCTATAAGCACATCCTTAAAAGGTCCCTAGTCGTGGGAGTTTCGAGACAGGGCATCGATTCTCCAGAGTAGACTAGTGTATACAGTCGAGACACCGACGAGGGGCGGTGGCCGGTCTCACAAGCCACTGGTGTCCGTTGGTTCGCCTAAGATGTATACAGGTGCTCATTGGGTTATGAGTACACCGGACAGGACTCGCCGGCAACCTGCTAGTTGGGATTATACCAGACGTCAGATAGCTGTTCCCTGGTGACATGTGTACAGGTTAGTTCATCGACCTGAGATCGTCATTTGTCTCGTGTGAGTTCCCACTATGCTTTGATTACTACCCTACCACGCTCAAAAGAGACATGCAAACATGTTTTAGTTGGGTACAGTCCCGAGCCACATGGAGGCAGTGAGAGGATCTGCAGGGGTTCGTCTCTCCCGGTATTGGGGGTGAGGTCGCGCTGTGTCTAGGAGAGCCATTACACAAAGCCCTCAGCCGAGACAGGAGATTTAATGGTAGGTATTCCAGTAGTATCTCAGGGTGTTCTGGGCTACACTCCGACACGACTTGTACCGCTTTTGGGGTTCTGACTTTTACCAACCCCCTAAGCCCGCCATGCAATGCTCATAGACGAATGGACCGGACTGTACGGATATTGTCACTGACAGGCTCAGTAGGGTGTCAGGATGAGTTCGCTCATCGACGTCCCTTTTGTTCAATACCTGGTAGCCCGTCACGTATTGGCTAATACCTCTGACGTGCTAGTGGTTAAATCCACAACCAAAGTATTGACGAGTCTTTAGAGTCCCCCACAGACCAGTTTCTCAAGTTTCGGGCGAAATGCTGTAGAGGCCGTATGGAGATATGGCAGGGTTTGATCAGATACGTGCGGTATTGTACGGATCATGATCGGACGGTTTATACTAGCGGGCTTTGGTTTAAGCCGGATCCTAGTATTGTACAGTGTAGATTTTGTCTCAGTGCATTTGTATTCGGTCGGAATATAAATGCGAGTATGTATATACAGCAGCAGGGTTTTTCCTATAATTTATTACGGGATCAGTTTTTTGGAGTTGCCAGTTTGTTTTCCGTTTCGGCCATATTTCTTTGTATCTTTCATTGGCTGAAGATTGGTGGAGGAAGGCTTATTTGCATTTGTGCAAATAAGCATTTTGGAGGGTGGTCTGTGCATATTATTGCTTCATGATGGTTGCACAATCATTTGACTTCATTTGACTTTCTTTTAGTCATCATGACTTGACTTGTGTAGTGATGATGGTTGATGGAGTGAGGTTCTTGTTTGTGATCTTTGTTTTGTCATCATCACATTTTCTCTCTCATGGATGATAGCCTTTTCTCTTGCTCTCCCTTGCATTAGTGTGGCTCCCTCATTCTTTTCTCTCCACTCTATTATTTCCCTTCACCATGAATGGGCCGGCCAAGCTTCATGGGGCTGTCCCAAATTTTGGGAGTGAGAAATTTGGTCTTTTGGTTTGCACAAAATCCATTTAGCTTCATCTCAAAAGGTCTATTCCTCTACCTTCACCAAAATGGCAACTCCATACAAACCCCAAGAGACAAAGTATTCTACAGTTAACCTACAGCAACCTTGGGCACGTCGGCTCTCCAACTTCGTGCCCACGTTGCCTCGGTCCAGAGGTGGGAGCCCGTAAAAGAAGCCGGCGACGTGGTGCCCTTCCGGCGAGGAGGTGGAGACCGGACATTCCGCGGGAGATCGGGACGACGACAAGAAGACCGAAGGACACGGATCGCTCGGTATATCTCTCTACCCGTTCTTTAGTTAGCTAGGATTAGATTAATGGCCCGATCCGGGATTTTTGTGCGCGGTGGTGCCGGTTCAAAAGTTAAAGTAAAACATTGTTTCCGCATTTTGGCCTCGTTCAGACGGCCGGGGCGCCGCCGTGCACTTACACTGGTATCAGAGCCACGCCATTAACCTAGTCTAGCTTGGTCTAATGTGTTTACATCTTCGTTCGAACAAAATTCCAAAACCCACGATTTCAATGCATCAGTTCTCTGTCGAAATTTTTTTGGCTCCAAAATTTTTTCAGGTTGTTGCAGAATACTGTGCAGGGAATTCTAAGCACTCTGTGAAAATTTGGTCGCGTGATCTCACCATACCACCGCGGAACCGCGGCCAAACCCATGCTTGGGCCGCGGTTCCGCCGCCACTTTTACAGTTCAGTGAACCAAATTTTTACAGAGAGCTCCTGTGTAGAAAATAGGGTTTTTGGAACATTCTGTTTGGGCCCAGATTTTCTTTAAGTGCTACAGTAGTGCTTGGGGCCCACTTGGGTAAATTTGATCGATCGAAAATTTTAAACACATTAGTTCACAGTATTTACATTATATCTGCGACCGTGAATGTCACTTGATCGGTAAATCCTGTCAAACTGCTATAGCCCGGTTAGATGGATTTGCGAACGTGACATTCACGTTGATGTTCTGTGATTGTGCTGTGATGTTGCGGATTGGTCATGGGGGGTAGTCTGGATGCAATGCTAGTACAGTTTTGTTTTATATGTACATTTGATATTGCGGGACGAGCGTCCGACATGTGGACTGCCGTCACTGCCTGTTTGTATTATTCTTTTGGGGCACGACCGGGTCGAGGTCGATGTACCCGTTGTATGTATATTTTTACTTTCTGTACTAGGATTACCCCACGGAGGGGTGCACGGATAGCCGGGTTCTAGAGGGCAACGGGCCCACATCTCATGGCATTGAGATGGAGGGGGCTTCACTCTAGAATTGGCGGGCTATTCGCCGCACTCGTAGGGGGTACAGGTTGACCCAGGAGGGGTGCCCAAGTTACCGGATTCCATGAAGTGCTGGGTGGTCCATTCACGTTGCTGAAGGGGGCTGCCTCGCTTCAGGTTTTGGCGGGTAACTTTCCGCGCCCGTAGGGGTCTAGGATTTCATTGCACAGGCTATCCACACGACCAGGGGAACGTCGGGTTTTAGTAGCGGCTCTATGAAACCCGGGGATCCCAGATATCTGTATTGTTCTGTGATTCTTATTACATTTCTGTGATGTTGCATTTTATCACGCCTTGAACGAATATTATATATTGATATATATACTAGTAGATGTTGTATATGTTTTGCATCCGCGCTAGTCCAGTCCCCGCTCTGTCGTTAGTTAAGTAACCTAACGGGTGATGACGGGACCCAGTGGCGAATGCGGATGGCATATACGTACATCATTATTTTCGTTCTTTGTTGGTTTGATCAATTGATGGGACTGCGTTGATTCGGATCAATGCAAGTTAAACAAACCTATTCTGATGTTGTTGGGACATTTTTCAAAAAGCTGTTATTGCAAGGACGTTCACTTTTGTTTTGCACAGTGATATTCAGTTGGAATATCCTGCACCTCAGTCGACGAGGCAAGGGCCGAGATCCCTTCACCGGGAGTGACCCCTTGGACAAAAGTTTGCGTCAGGGCAATAACTTCACTATAGTCGTTTACTTTTGCTTTGCATCGTGGTATTCAGTTGGAATATCCTGCACCTCATTCTATGGGGAAAGTGCCGAGATCCCTTCACCGGGAGTGACCTCTTTAGCAAAGGTTTTCGTCACTATATTTTTATAAAGCAATCCGGTTCCTTCAACGATATCAAGTTCATTACGTTAAAGGTTTTCGCCAGAAACCATTCGTAGCCCTCCATCATTTCAGTTAAATATTCGGTAGTATTCAAGCTATGTATTTTGACCTCACGCCAAGGCATAGTGATTGGTAGCTGTCGGATATTTATCTGTTGCATAGATAGAATGCGTTGGTTTGGGACAGTCGTACTACTATTTTGGCCTACGTCAAGGGTATGTACAGGTGGGTTCAAATTAACCTGGACAATGATGGGTAGAACTTGACATATGACTTATGATATTTTGACCTCACGCCAAGGTCATAAGAGCATGGGGTAAAAATCATATCGGGAGTTTCTAAAGAAACTGAAACTTGCCAGATATGCGCATACCTTCTGGAGTGTGATAACGTGAGCGGATTCCGTCACGTTATCATGCGATGATAGTTGGATCCCGATTCCCACTGATGAGTTGGTTTACTCCTCGGGTGATCCCGACTAATTCTTCTTTCAGGTTTGGAGGAGAATTTGACGGTACAGTGGGAGGTTTCCTGATTAAATAAATTGGTAACCATTCTGATCTAGGTTAGAGTGCACGCTGAGTGTTTCTTTTCTCTCTCTCTTTGGCAACGACCATTGACCCAACCCTAGACTTTGACTCAAGGACCAAGTTGACCGAACCTTCTTATAAGACTGGCTTTTGGATTGTCAGAGTTGCAAACCTCATTGCCACTCCTACTTTTACCCTTTTCTCCAGGACACCCCGTATTACTACGAACGTCCGCTTCCATTGGATAAAACCATCGTATGGTCATATACGAACTCGAAGGAATTTATTCGAGGATGGTTTCTGGTTCTGGAGAAAACGAATAGGACTATTCAGTTGTCTTTTCCTTCTACCTTCTCTCAAGTTACGAGTGCCCATTAGATTAAGGGATAGTACACCTATTACGCAAATTGGATAGTCTTCTTCCAAACCATAGGCAGGTGCCGACCGGTAGGGAATGAAGAAAACCAATTATCCTAACGATGGTGTACAGAAGGTATTAAGTAAAGACAAATAAAGGGATTAGTAAAAGGGCAAAGTAAATTGTGACTGATATTCACGACCAAACCAAGTATTTCATTACCACTCCCACTTCACCTTTGTATTTCTCCAGAACACTCCGTATCACTACGAAGATCCACAGTTTATTGGATATTCCATCGTATAGTTATATACGAACTCGAAAGGAACTTGTTCCAGTTCGGGGATGGATTCTGGTTCAGGAGAAATAGGAATAAGGTTTATTCAGTTGTCTTTTATCTTCACCTTCTCTCGCATTGCGAGTGCTCCTAGGATTAGGACAGTACACCCATTATGTTTATTGGATAGTCTTCTTCCAAACCATAGGCTGGTGCCGAACGGTAGGGAAGGAAGAAAACCATTTGGCCTAAAGGGGTGTACAGAAGGTAATGACTAAAGACATATGAAGGGATTTGGAGAGGTGGCAGAGATTTATACGGTTACAGTTGTGAATCTGGATAATGGAAGAGGCATTACTAGGAATACCGGGATACCCCATCGAAACATTTCAATGTTTCAGTTTCACTGTGTATTGTTAAAAGAAAACTGATTTCCCAATTGACACTTGCTCCAGAGTATGTATTTACCTGGTATGATTCTCACATCTGTATGGTTTTACAGATGTTGAGTGGGAGTAAGTTATTGGGAATTAGGTGATCATCCTCATTATATCAGGATTCGTTGTAATTGGTGATATTTGAGGAAGTCACCTGGGTAGTTTGCCGGAAGGCAAATGTTTGGTTTTGAATATCCGTTGTTATGCACCAATTTCAAATTGATATATCTGTACGTCTATTTTCATAGAGTGAGATATGTCTTTTTGAAATTATGTCTATAACATTTACCTATATCAGTGGATGGTTAGGTAAGGAGCATTGAACAGCGGTGTAATTCTTCATAACCATAGTACAGTTTTCAACTTACGACACACAGAGAATGAGTTATTAGACTCAAGGGACTTATACAGAGTATTGTATGTTGTCCAGTGTCCATTAGGACAGAGGGGTTGGTCCTCGTACTATATTCTGTTTACTTATAACTTCTCTAGTTCTTAGACAAGTGTTTCGTAGAAACACAAGGTCTGAGTTTTGAGAAGTTATAGGTATAAGAGTAAAGTAGAGAACCAGGTGTTGCAAGTATCGGGATTCTTCAAGGTGATCGAAGATGTAGATACTTGTGTATGGTATTCAGTTAATAGTAATGGTTAAGAGAACTTGCTTCTCTTTCAGATTACTCATAATTGGAAGCACTCCTAAGTTGAGTAATGTTGAATGGCCTCCTTCCATTTACTTGACATGCACTGAAGACAGCTGCATGATTTGAATCTGGTTCAATTAAATCAATGCCTCTGTTTCTGTATGGGATATAGAACAGTTCATATCTTAACAATGTTAAGGTACGGGGAGTTGTCCGGCTTATGCTTAAAACCAGACTCTGGATAACTCAAGGCACGATTCTGTAATGGCTGTTTATTGGTTGACCCAGGCTTTGACGATGGTTGACTTTCTACCATCTGGAAGATCAATAGTGATATTGTTCTAAACTCGCCACAGTTTTAACAAAAATGGATTTTTTCAGAAAATGGTAGTGGGAGTATGGTAGAACTGGAAGTGATTCCAGAACCGCAAACGATTACTGAAAGTTTGATAGGAACCTAAAGATTCAATGTGGCTTGACATTCCATTGGCCACTCCCCAGATACGGTGGGTAACCTCAGGCACCCGAGGGGTACTCCGGTGGCCTCAAGGACGGTGACATGGAGGTTCTTGTTTACCCAGACTTGCCATTACTGTTGTTCCAGACTGTAAGACCCGGCAGGAGGATCAGTATAGCGTCTTTCTAAACTATCTTTAGAAGTGTACGTGTATATGATTCTGCCAGAGGGTTGTCGTAGTCAGTGGGAGCAGCGGAAGCATTGGTGGACAGGTGGCTTATGTCTATTTATAGACTAAAGCAGATGTAGCGGAGATAGATCATCTATTTCTGATATGACAGTCATAGGTTTGACTTCATCAGAATAGGGCATGGATCTATTGAGAAGGTAGTAGGGTGTGATGTCCTGGTATTTGGATGACATACACAGAGTAGGAAGTGATATTCCTTTACTATGATCGGTTATACTTTGGTTGTCACACAGTGGTTTCTCCACATGGGACTTGGATATTATATCAGACATTCTGGTTACTAGATCTATAGATCTAGATTTGGGTGGTTTCCCAGTCAGGGTACTTAGACTGCATTCTAAGAGTTTTTAGAATGGACGACTCCTGGCATGGTGGTGTACCTGCAGGTGATGGAGTCACCCTCTCTAAAGGTGTCTTACAGACTAAAATAGAGAGGGATGTGCATGATTGGCAGGTCACTTGCTTAGGCAATTGAGTCAATCATGAGATGTCAAGTACTACACCAGATGTTGTTTTTGCATTAGATGCAATAAGTTGATATTGATCCAATCCTGGAGAAACGATCGGAAGCAGTATTAGAACATAAGTGGATGTTCTAGGGAGATGATAACGTCAGCCTTGCTCGGGAGACAGTTATCATTCCAGGCTTCCAAGGTGACCTGGACGACAGGATGGCCATCAGAGTTATAGTTTTCCCTCTGACGAGGGGCAGTGTTTTGGACAGGTGATCCAAGCAGATACTGAGGGAGGCATGGCGCAGGATACTGATTAACTTCAGTTGACGATACAGTCTAAGAAGTTTGGATTTGGAGTTCATTTATGAGCTAGGTCCCATCAGACATCCAGACACATTCTAAGACAGGTATTGCTCATTTCGGGAGATGGGTTTCTCCGCGAACTTGAGATTTTGAGAGATATAGAAAGAAACATCAAAGCGGATCCACTCACTGAGGCTATTCCTCGAACGCAATAGTTTCGCAAACGGGTTTTGTGAGACTGATTAGTAGAGGAGTTGGGTGTTCGGTATCACACGGGCTGTGAGTATGCGACATCGCAATAATTAGCCTTGAGTGCAAGTGGGAAATTTTTGGAGATAGTACCCTCAGAGTCAATTATTGGATCACAGGCACGTGATTGCAATGATTGAGGGAGGACCTATCCCGGTAGGTCAGTCTTACTCAAAATGATAGTATGCTATCTGGTTTATCTTTATCATCGTGTACTGCTTTAGGTGACCTTATAGGTCACTATTGCACGTTGATAGAGCCCCTAGGATTCTTGCTTGACTACCAGCAGTATGAGGGCGATCATATACATGGGGGATGGGGTCTATAAGCACATCCTTAAAAGGTCCCTAGTCGTGGGAGTTTCGAGACAGGGCATCGATTCTCCAGAGTAGAATAGTGTATACAGTCGAGACCCCGACGAGGGGCGGTGGCCGGTCTCACGAGCCACTGGTGTCAGTTGGTTCGCCTAAGATGTATACAAGTGCTCATTGGGTTATGAGTACACCGGACAGGACTCGCCAGGAACCTGCTAGTTGGGATTATACCAGACGTCAGATAGCAGTTCCCTGGTGACATGTGTACAGGTTAGTTCATCGACCTGAGATCGTCATTTGTCTCGTGTGAGTTCCCACTGTGCTTTGATTACTACCCTACCACGCTCAAAGGAGATGTGCAAACAGGTTTTAGTTGGGTACAGTCCCGAGCCACATGGAGGCAGTGAGCGGATCTGCAGGGGTTCGTCTCTCCCGGTATTGGAGGTGAGGTCGCGCTGTGTCTAGGAGAGCCATTACACAAAGCCCTCGGCCGAGGCAGGAGATTTACTGGTAGGTATTCCAGTAGTATCTCAGGGTGTCCTGGGCTACACTCCGACACGACTTGTACCGCTTTTGGGGGTCTGACTTTTACCAACCCCCTAGGCCCGCCATGCGATGCTCATAGACGAACGGAACGGACTGTATGGATATTGTCACTGACAGGCTCAGTAGGGTGTCAGGATGAGTTCGCTCATCGACGTCCCTTTTGGTCAATACCTGGTAGCCCGTCATGTTTTGGCTAATACCTCTGACGTGCTAGTGGTTAAATCCACAACCAAAGTATTGACGAGTCTTTAGAGTCCCCCACAGACCAGTTTCTCAAGTTTCGGGCGAAACGCTGTTGAGTCCGTATGGAGATATGGCAGGGTTCGATCAGATACGTGCGGTATTGCACGTATCATGATCGGACGGTTTATACTATCGGGCTTTGGTTTAAGTCGGATCCTAGTATTGTACAGTGTAGATTTTGTCTCAGTGCATTTGTATTCGGTCGGAATACAAATGCGGGTATGTATATACAGCAGCGGGGGTTTTCCTGTAGTTTATTACGGGATCAGTTTTTTGGAGTTGCCAGTTTGTTTTCTGTTTCGGCCATATTTCTTTGTATCTTTCATTGGCTGAAGATTGGTAGAGGAGGGCTTATTTGCATTTGTGCAAATAAGCATTTTGGAGGGTGGTCTTTGCATATTATTGCTTCATGATGGTTGCACCATCATTTGACTTCATTTGACTTTCTTTTAGTCATCATGGCTTGACTTGTGCAGTGATGATGGTTGATGGAGTGAGGTTCTTGTTTGTGATCTTTGTTTTGTCATCATCACATTTTCTCTCTCATGGATGATAGCCTTTTCTCTTGCTCTCCCTTGCATTAGTGTGACTCCCTCATTCTTTTCTCTCCACTCTATTATTTCCCTTCACCATGAAGGGGCCGGCCAAGCTTCATGGGGCTGTCCCAAATTTTGGGAGTGGGAAATTTGTTCTTTTGGTTTGCACAAAATCCATTTAGCTTCATCTCAAAAGGTCTATTCCTCTACCTTCACCAAAATGGCAACTCCAAACAAACCCCAAGAGACAAAGTATTCTACAGTTAACCTACAGCAACCTTGGGCACGTCGGCTCGCCAACTTCGTGCCCGAGTTGCCTCGGTCCAGAGGTGGGAGCCCGTAAAAGAAGCCGGCGACGTGGTGCCTTTCCGGCGAGGAGGTGGAGACCGGACATTCCGCGGGAGATCGGGACGACGACAAGAAGACCGAAGGACACGGATCGCTCGGTATATCTCTCTACCCGTTCTTTAGTTAGCTAGGATTAGATTAATGGCCCGATCCGGGATTTTTGTGCGCGGTGGTGCCGGTTCAAAAGTTAAAGTAAAACATCGTTTCCGCATTTTGGCCTCGTTCAGACGGCCGGGGCGCCGCCGTGCACTTACACTATGCTCGGTCAATCTCCTCTTATCATAAGGATTCTCCGTATAGGATCAAGGTGATACCTCCTAAAATCCTGGGTTTTGGATCTATGAGATAGATCTAAATGGATTTTAGTATTCTCACTAGGTGTAATGAGATGGTATCAATCAATCCTGGGGAGAATCACTGGATAGGATCCAAGGTGGTAAGACCGACTGAATGTCAGTCATAGGCATTGTCTTTACCCTCACAAGAGGGACGGTATGTTGGAAGAGTTCCAAGCTAGATACCGTGGCATACTAGACGATAAAGGCTGGATACATTGCTACCTAAGATGCTACCAAAGAGTAAGTTTGGATGTATATAAGTTCATGAGATGAACTTTGTTCCTACCATTGTGTGACAATGGAGTTGTGGCTTTGGCCTAGAAACCCCCGTCCCATCAGAGATCCAGACATATTCTTAGGCAGTATCACCTGATCATGGAGATAGATGATCTACAGGGAGATCGAGGTTAGGAGAGTAAACACAGAGGACAACATGGCGGATCCACTCACGAAGGCCTATTCCCAGTAGAGACTTTTATGGGATGGTTGAGTATGAGATACTTCAACCACTGCTGATTGTTAGGTATGAGATACTACAACAGATGGCCCTAGTGCAAGTAGGAGATTGTTGGTGATATGTATACCCTAGAGGCCATTACTGTACATATGATGTATATTGTAGTGGATGCATGGACATATATAGGGAGGACTTTCTTGCACGACATGATTGTATGCGATCTGGTTGCTCTTTATCTTAACGTGTACACGGATTGTCTCTATGATACATGTTGATAAAGCCCTTAGGATGAGTACTTGACTACCAGGACTATGATGCAGATCATAATAATGGGGACAGTGTAGTCGCTAAGTACATCCTTCAAATGTCCCTAGTCGTGGGTGTATCAAGACAGGGCATCGATATACCAGAGTAGACTAGCGTACAGCTTCTCGACCCATACAGATGGGCGATGGATGATCCTATATCCATTGGTGTTTGACATCAGAGACAGTATACGGGTGCTCAGTGGAGACTGGGTACACTGGACGGACTCGCCGAGAACTCCCAGATGGTATTATACCTCACGTCAGATGGCAGTTCTCTGGTGACACTGGTACAGGTTAGTCTGTAGACCTGAGATTGTCATAGAGTCTTGTGTGATTCCCACTGTGCTTTGATTTCCACCTTACCACGTCAAAGAGGGCATGCAAAATTGTGGCTTTTGGGTATAGTCCCGAGTCACATGGAGGTAACGAGCGATAGGAGGGGTTTCGTCTCTCCCGGTATTGGGAGTTGATGTTGCGCTGTGTTCGATTGGCTATAACAGGAAGTTCTTGGCTAAGGCAGCTTCAGAGATATACTGGTAAGTGTTATCAGTAGTTTCTCGACCCATTATGAGCTTCATATCGACACGACTTATCGAGTTACTGTGGTCTGACGTTTACCACCCCTAGACGAGATATGCGACATATCAGACGAAGAAACCGGACTGTACGGTAATGTTAGGATTCATAGGAGTACGAGCAGGCTTGCTAGTTGATCTTCTGATCGCTCAATACCCTGGTGGCCGTTACGTTTAGCAGACCGCTTGCGGCTTGTGGGTGTTTGATATGATCATCACCTACTGCCGGCGTATTGACGAGTCTTTAGAGTCCTACATAGGGGTTTCCTGGCTCAAGCGAAACGGAGTAGGAGCGCATATGTGATATGTGCGGGACCGAGATTAATACGATATGAGATACCGTATTATATTCTCGCGATTTGTAACATTGATCGGTTATATGCGATATAGCCGGGTTATCGGATCAAGTGTTGATTCGATAAGTTGTTACACATGATACTGGTCGGTTATAGCCGGATTATTAAATCAAGAGTTGATTTAATAATTTAATGTATAGTTATATATTTGATATATTTGTTAGTGTATATGCCCTAGAGGCCATTACTGTATCATACTAATTTGTATATTACTTAATGGAAGCTTGGGATATTCACAGTTGTATAGACAATCTTGCTCAAAATGGTAGTATGCTACTTGGTTTGTTTTTACTTTAATATGTGCATGTATTTCTTTTACCATATCGCTTATACATATTAGTGGAGCCCTTAGGATCCTTGCTTGATTACCAGCGTTATGATGGCAGTCACACTTGTGGGGGCAGGGTAATCTACAAGAACATCCTTATACAGGTACCTAGTCGTAGGATTATCGAGACAGGGCATCGATACTCCGGAGTATACTAGCGTATGCGCTTCTCATCCCAGCAGGGGAGATGATCTATCCCACAGCCATCAGTACGTCGTACTGGAGATAGTATGCGGGTTCTCGTTGGGTTACGAGTACATCGGACAGGACTCGTCGGGAACTGATGGTTGGTACTATACCTATCGTCAGATAACAGTTCCCAGGTGACAAGAGTACAGCTTAGTCCGTCGACTTGATACTGCTACTTCGCCTTGAGTGTGTTCCCACTATACTTTGATTACTACCCTACCACGGCTCAAAGGAGTCGTGCAAACAGGTAGTAGTTGGGTGCAGTCCCGAAGCACTTCGAGGCAGTAGCGGTTAGATAAGATTCGTCTCTCCCGGTATTAGGGGATGATATCGTGCTGTGTCTAGGAGAGCCATTACACAAAGTCCCTGGCCAGGGCAAGCGAGAATTGTTAGTGTATATGCCCTAGAGGCCATTACTGTATCATACTAGTTTGTATATTACTTAATGGATGCTTGGGATATTCACCTTGTATATACAATCTTGCTCAAAATAGTAGTATGCTACTTGGTTTGTTTCTACTTCAATGTGTACATGTGTTTATTTTTGTATATCGCCTATACACATTAGTAGAGCCCTTAGGATCTTTGCTTGATTACCAGCGATGTGATGGCCGTCACACTAGTGGGGCTGGGTAATCTATAAGCACATCCTTATGCAGGTCCCTGGTCGCAGGACTATCGAGACAGGGCATCGATACTCCGGAGTAGACCAGCGCATGCGCTTCTCATCCCAGTGTGGGAGACGGTCTGTCCCACAGCCGTCAGTACGTCGTACTTGAGATAGTATGCGGGTGCTCGTTAGGTTACGGGTACACTGGACAGGACTCATCGGGAACTGACTAGTTGGTATTATACCTATCGTCAGTTATCAGTTCCCAGGTGACATGAGTACAGCTTAGTCCGCTGACTTGACACTGTCACTTCGCCTCGAGTGTGTTCCCACTGTACTTTGATCACTACCCTACCACGGCTCAAAGGAGTCGTGCAAACAGGTAGTGGTTGGGTGCAGTCCCGAAGCACTTGGAGGCAGTGACGGTTAGACAGGATTCGTCTCTCCCGGTATTGGGGGTTGACATCGCGCTGTGTCTAGGAGAGCCATTACACGAGTAGTCCCTGGCCAGGGCAAACGAGATATACTGGTAGGTTTCCAGTGTTATCTCAGGGTGTTTTGGGCTTCGCTCCGGCACGACTTGTACCACTATTGGGGGACTGACGTTTACCGCCCCTAGGCCCGCCATGCGATGTATCAGACGAACAGACCGGACTGTACGGAGAATGTCACACTCAGGCTCAGTAGGAGTTCAGATGGGTTACGCCTCGTCGGTCTTCTTGTCGGCATTACCTGGGGACCGTTACGCACAGCTAGTGCCGCTTGCGGTCTGTGGTTAAACCCACTGCCAGCGTAGTGTCGAGTCTTTAGAGTCCCACACAGAAAGCTTTTCGCCTTTAGGCAAAAGAGTAGAGGTCGCATGGTATTGCGACAGGTCGCATGGTTTTGCGACAGGGTTCGGTCACATCCGTGCACTTGTGCGCGTACAGTGTCCGGACAGTTTACACTAGCGGGCTTTGGTTTAAGCCAGATCCTAGTGTACCTTATGGGATTGGATTTATCCAGTTTGCATTCGTGTTCCTCGGAACGCGGATGCGGGTGTGTATGCACAGTTGACAGGGAGACAGAGGCAGTGGATTCTCATTAGGGTTGTTGACAGTTGACCGTTGACTATTTGACTTTTTGCTCAACCCTAATGAGAATATGATATGTGATTAACTATTATATTAATTAAGTATTATGGTGATGTGGTTGTTGACTTTGTTGACTTGTTGACTTTTGTTGACTTGTTGACTTTGTTGACTTGTTGACTTTTGTTGACTTGTTGACCGGTTGACTAGGCTTGACTAGTTGACCATCATGATAACCATAGCCATCATTTCATGGCAAAGACTTTTGTTTACTTGCTCATTTGTGTAAAATGAGTGCATGAAATGATATGGTTATGGTTGCTTCAAACCATCACATAAGACTTTTTTGATATGATGAGTTATGATCACTTTGGATTATGAGAGGGTGAAAGACAAAAGAGAGCCTCATTCTTTCTTGCTCATTCTCTCTCTTGTTCTTGAGCTCTCCTCTTGCTCTCACCCTCAACCTCTTCCTCCCTCTCTTGATTCTATGGTTCTCTTGTCTCATGAGTTGAGAATCAAGAACCATAGATAAAATCCCATTCTATTTCTTCTCTACTCATTCTAGTTCACTAGGTTTAGCAAACCAAGTGAACTAGTTTCTTCAAAGAACGAAGAAGGAGCTAAAGGTTGGAGCTTTCAGGTGGATCTATCTTCGGCGTACGGAGACGACGAGAAGGAGCCATCGGACCACCATCGGAGCTTGAAGAGAAGGAGTTCAAGACAAGCTAGGTATAACCCCCTAACCGAGTAGCTAGAATCTCTTAGTTAGGATGTTAGATAGATGTTTAACCAAGATCCGGGTTATAGGTCCATGTTACCATCTTTAAGAAAATCGTTTTTTACCAAATTCCGCATTCCCGAAAGTACCGGGAGAGGTAGCATGGACTTACAGTGGTATCAGAGCCTAGTTAAACTCTATCTAGCATGTTAGCAAGTAACTAGAAGATCGATCAACGAAAAAGTCCCGAAACAAACCCCAAAAATTTTGCAGTTTCTGTCGATTTTTCTACTGTTCAAAAGTTGATTATTTTAACACCTAAAATCGGCTCAGGCTTTTCTGTGAACACCCACCAAAATTGGTCGCACGATCGAGTCAAAGCGCCGCGGATCCGCGGCGGGAGCACGCTCCCGCCGCGGATCCGCGGCCGAGTTGACTCGGCCGTGGTCCCTTTTTGGTGCAGTGTTCTTCTGGGGGTATTTTGGGATTTTTAGCATATATATTTTCTGCCCAGATTTTCCAGAACGAAAATTTTATTTTGGGGTCCCGAAAATCCGTATTTTTGATCGAACTTCTAAAAGACTTAAGCTAACGGGTTTTCTGTAATGTGTTATTTGTATTGAACGTCTACTAATCGCTATATGTCGATTAGTGGGGGTTATACAAATCTGTGATCTGTGATGTTGCTGGAATGTGGATATGAATATGTTGGATTGTCGCGGGTGAATAGCCGGGGGTTGTGAGACGAGAGTTTTCTTTTCTTTCAATTCATGTAAATTTGTAAATTGATGTAATAATTATTTGTATGGCCGCACAACCGGGTCGGGGTTGTAGCCGTCATTGTATAATTTCTTTTTACTGTTTTTGCTCCTAGGATAGACCCATGGAGGGGGTGCACAAACTACCGGGTATGCCGAAGTGTCGAGTGGCCTACTCATGGAGATGAGGGAGGTTGCTACGCTTCGGGTACTTGGCGGGTAGTTTGCCGCACCCGTAGGGGTCTTGGGTGGGGTTTTGGCTATTCACCGCGACCGTGTAATCTGTTTTTGTTACAGGCTCGTGGAAATTACAGATTCCTAGTATATCCAATGTATTCATCTGTGATCTGAAATGTTTATCATTACAGTATATCTATATATGATATTATTTAGGCGTTGCTTATGTTTTACAGACGCGCTAGCCCAGCCCCCGCTCTGTCGTTAGTTAAGTAACCTAACGGGTAATGACGGGGCCCCGTGGCGAATGCGAATGGCATAAGCGTACGTCATATTTTGGTTGTTTTCTGCAATGGTAGGATTAAATGATGGGATGCATTAAAAGAACTGATGCAAGAATATCACGCATTAAAAGAACTAATGCAAGATAATAAACCAAGTTAAAGTCGTTGGAACACTTTCGAAAAACCACTCGGTTCTTTTCAAAAACAACTTTTAAATACGGAGCTTGAGCCACTCCTTTTAAAAGCTATCTCGTTCCATCGACTATATCAAGTTCACTACGTTCACGGTTTTGCCAAAACCATCCGTAGCCCTCCATCATTTCAGTTAAATATTCGGTAGTATTCAAGCTATGTATTTTGACCTCACGCCAAGGCATAGTGATTGGTAGCTGCCGGATATTTATCTGTTGCATAGATAGAATGCGTTGGTTTGAGACAGTCGTACTGCCATTTTGGCCTACGTCAAGGGTATGTACGGGTGGGTTCAAATTAACCTGGATAATGATGGGACGAACTTGACATGTGACTTATGACATTTTGACCTCACGCCAAGGTCATAAGAGCATGGGGCAAAAATCCACATCGGGAGTTTCATAAGTACTGAAACTTGCTAGATTTGCATACCATTTGGAGTGTGATGATTCTGGTAGGATTCCTTCAGTTTCGTCACGCAATGATATTTGGATCCCGATCCTACTGTGAGTATATGCTACTCCTCGTGAAATTTCTCACTTAACGATCAATGCTATAAACCTAGTAGGTGCCTAGAAAGGTGTTAGCGGGGCTACGCCCCCAGGGAAAAGAGGTTCTCTAATTAAGGAACTTCGCGAAAGCGTTGGAAAACCTCCCTCGAAGTACCGACACCGGCCTGGCTGAACGGTTAAGCAAGTATTGTGCGGTGGGATTGATCCCGGCTAATTCTTCCTTTATGGTTTGAGGAGGGATTCGAGAAACAGTGGGAGCCATCCTGTTTAGACAAACTAAAAACCACTCTAAACTTGCAAGAGCATCATGCTGAGTGTTTCTTCTTCTCTCTCCTAATTGCAGCGACCAATCAACATGACTGGACTTAAGTTACTCCTAGATAAAAACAAACTGACAGGGCCAAACTACAAAGATTGGCTCAGGAATGTCAAGATAGCAATCACTTACGACAAGCTGGGGTATCTTCTTACCACCAAAGCTCCCCCTGTCCCTGGTCCAACTTCCAGCGTCGCGGATAAGGAAATCCGCAAGACTTGGGAGATTGATAGCGCGAAGGCCAAATGCCTCCTGCTTGCCTCGATGGACAACGAACATCAGAGGAGGCACGAGAATATGGACATGGAATCCATATTGCTTCATACAAAAGAACTGTATGGAGAGCAATCTCGTATCGCAAGATACGAAGCGTCGAAAAAGTTATTTTCGACAAGAATGGCCGTCGGATCATTAGTAGCCGAGCACGTGCTAAAGATGATCGGCTACATTGAGGAGCTCGCGGACCTAGGGATCACATTGGAGAGTGAGCTATATACGGATATAGTTCTCCAGTCCCTTCCTTCCATTTACGCCCAGTTTATACTGAACTTCAACTTACAAGAAAAAGAGGTTGAACTTTCAGAGCTCCTCAACATGCTGAGGAGCGCAGAGGGCACCCTACAGAAAGGTAGGGATACATCCACTTTGTTTGTAGGAGGATCATCTTCTTCTAGGTCCAAGGCGAAAGCCAAGGGAAAGAAGAAGAAGGCCCCCGCCAAACCAAGGGGCGGTGTTAGTAAAGTGGATACGAAGGGAAAAGGTAAAGCAACAAAGATAGCGGGGAAGCTTGTGGATAAGGAAGAATGCTTCTATTGTCATAAGAAAGGACACTGGAAGAATGATTGCAGGGCCTGGAAGGCCAGAACACAGGAATTGAAGCAGGTTGCAGCTTCAGCTTCAGGTGTGTATGTTATTGAAAACTGTCTTTCAATAAACTCTACTTCCTGGGTATTGGATACCGGATCAGGATCTCATATCTGTAATTCTTTGCAGGCGTTGAGAAACCGTAGGGTTTTGAAAGCAGGTGACATGACCCTCAGAGTTGCGAACGGAGCTAGCATGGATGCTAAAGCCGTGGGGGGCTATCACCTGGGAATGTCAGATGGACATGTTTTGGTTTTGCGTAATTGCTTTTTTGTACCCAACGCAACTTGTAATATCATTTCTGTATCTTTAGTTTCTAAAGAAGGTTATGAATTTGCGTTTGTAAGTAATGTTGTAAACATTCACCTTAATCAAGTTTTGATTGGGTCAGGTACATTGAGTAATGGTATATACGTATTGAACCAACCACAGATTTTCAATGTCCAGAATACACACAAAAGAAAGTCTCCAGAAATAAATCAGACTTTCTTATGGCATTGTAGACTGGGTCACATCAATGAGAGAAGGTTGACTAAGTTACATACAGAGGGATATTTGAATGCGTTCGAATATCAATCGTATGCCACTTGTCAATCTTGTCTCAAAGGAAAGATGACAACGACTCCGTTTACTGGACATGGAGTAAGAGCAAGCGAGCTCTTGGGACTCGTACACAGTGACGTGTGCGGTCCAATGTCTACACATGCGCGAAGCGGCCATTCTTACTTCATTACTTTTACGGATGACTTCTCAAGGTATGGTTATGTCTTCTTAATGAAACATAAGTCCGAAGCCTTTGGAAAATTCCAGGAGTATAAGAATGAAGTAGAGAAACAGACCGGCAAAAGTATTAAGATTCTAAGATCGGATCGAGGTGGAGAATACTTAAGTGCTGAGTTCCTGGACTATTTAAAAGAGAACGGAATTCTCTCTCAGCTTACTCCTCCATACACCCCGCAACATAACGGTGTATCGGAGAGACGGAACCGCACCCTATTGGATATGGTGCGGTCCATGATGAGTAACGCTGAGTTACCGCGATCATTCTGGGGGTATGCGCTAGAATCAGCTGCATACCTTTTGAACCGAGTTCCGACTAAGACTGTGCCTATCACCCCATATGAAATGTGGAGTGGGAAGAAACCCTATCTTCAATATCTGAAGATCTGGGGATGTCCAGCTTTTGTCAAAAAGCAGCATGCGGACAAACTCGAGGCACGCTCAGTACTGTGCAAGTTTGTAGGATACCCAAAAAACACCAGGGGGTATCTTTTCTACTACGCAGAGGAACAAAAAGTCCTTGTTTCTCGTAATGCCCACTTTCTAGAACACCAGTTCTTGGAAAAGGAAAATAGTGGGAGCGCAGTGGAACTGGAAGAAATTCCAGAACCACAGACTATTACTGAAAGGTTAGTGGAACCAGAGGGTTCAACAGAACAGGACATTCCTACGCCGCTCCGCAGGAGTAGTAGGCAGTCTCATCCGCCCGAGAGATACTGCGGTTTTCTCATAGACGGGGATAGAGAGGATTGCATCATAGATTATGATGAGCCTACTAGCTTCCAGCAGGCCGTTCAGAGCGTTGACTCAGTGAAATGGCTGGATGCAATGCGGACCGAAATGGAGTCCATGTACACCAACAAGGTATGGACGTTGGACATTGCTCCAGACGGGGTAAAACCCGTAGGATGCAAGTGGATCTTCAAAAGGAAGATTGGTGTAGATGGACAGGTTGAGACCTATAAAGCTAGGCTGGTAGCAAAAGGTTTCCGTCAAAGACCTGGCTTGGACTACGACGAAACCTTTTCTCCAGTAGCCATGCTGAAATCCATTCGGATCCTTCTTGCCATTGCTGCCTTCCACGATTATGAGATCTGGCAAATGGACGTAAAGACAGCTTTTCTAAATGGAAATTTAGAGGAATGTGTCTATATGGACCAGCCAGAGGGTTTCATTCAGAGTGGGAGCAGCGGAAAGGTGTGCAAGTTGCTTAAGTCCATCTATGGACTAAAGCAGGCATCGCGGAGTTGGAACATCTGCTTTGATGAGACGGTCAAAGAATTTGGCTTTATCAAAAATCCAGATGAACCATGCATCTATAGTAGATTTGTAGCGAGAACTGTAGTATTCCTCGTTTTATACATGGATGACATTCTCTTAATAGGAAATGACATTCCTATGCTACAATCTGTCAAGGGGTTCTTGTCACACAGGTTCTCCATGAAAGACCTGGGTGATGCCTCGTACATTCTGGGTATCCGGATCTACCGTGACATATCCAAGAGGATATTAGGACTTTCACAGTCCAGGTACATCGACACCATACTGAAGAGATTCAGTATGGAAGATTCCAAGCGCGGTAACCTACCGGCTTGTCACGGGATCACCCTCTCTAAAGAGATGTCTCCCAAGACTGATTTGGAGAGGGATCGCATGTCTATTATACCCTACGCTTCTGCGGTAGGCTCTATAATGTATGCGATGTTGTGTACCAGACCGGATGTAGCTTATGCACTGAGTGTGGTAAGCCGGTATCAGTCAAACCCTGGGGAGAAACACTGGATAGCGGTAAAGAACATTCTCAAGTACCTGAGAAGGACTAAGGAGATGTTTTTGGTGTATGGCGGAAAAGACCTCCAGATCGAGGCCTTTGCTGACTCCAGCTTCCAGAGTGACAAGGATGATTCCAAGTCCATGTCGGGTTTTGTCTTTACCCTCAATGGAGGGGCGGTGTGTTGGAAGAGTTCCAAACAGGAAACCGTTGCAGACTCGACGATGGAAGCGGAATACATCGCTGCATCTGATGCCGCAAAAGAAGCTGTCTGGATGAGGAAGTTCTTGAAAGAACTTCAGGTGGTTCCGTCCATTGTTGATCCAATACCTCTGTATTGCGACAACAACGGGGCTATAGATTTAGCGAAGGAACCCAGGTCCCATCAGAGATCCAGGCACATCTTGAGGCGGTATCACCTGATCAGGGAGATCGTGGATCGCCAGGAGATCGAGATTCGGAGAGTCGCTTCAGAAGATAACACTGCAGATCCATTCACCAAGGCCCTGCCCCAGACTCAGTTCGAGCGGCTGATCGAGATGATAGGTCTTCGATACGCCAGTACATGGCCTTAGTGCAAGTGGGAGATTGTTAGTGTATATGCCCTAGAGGCCATTACTGTATCATACTAGTTTGTATATTACTTAATGGATGCTTGGGATATTCACCTTGTATATACAATCTTGCTCAAAATAGTAGTATGCTACTTGGTTTGTTTCTACTTCAATGTGTACATGTGTTTATTTTTGTATATCGCCTATACACATTAGTAGAGCCCTTAGGATCTTTGCTTGATTACCAGCGATGTGATGGCCGTCACACTAGTGGGGCTGGGTAATCTATAAGCACATCCTTATGCAGGTCCCTGGTCGCAGGACTATCGAGACAGGGCATCGATACTCCGGAGTAGACCAGCGCATGCGCTTCTCATCCCAGTGTGGGAGACGGTCTGTCCCACAGCCGTCAGTACGTCGTACTTGAGATAGTATGCGGGTGCTCGTTAGGTTACGGGTACACTGGACAGGACTCGTCGGGAACTGACTAGTTGGTATTATACCTATCGTCAGTTATCAGTTCCCAGGTGACATGAGTACAGCTTAGTCCGCTGACTTGACACTGTCACTTCGCCTCGAGTGTGTTCCCACTGTACTTTGATCACTACCCTACCACGGCTCAAAGGAGTCGTGCAAACAGGTAGTGGTTGGGTGCAGTCCCGAAGCACTTGGAGGCAGTGACGGTTAGACAGGATTCGTCTCTCCCGGTATTGGGGGTTGACATCGCGCTGTGTCTAGGAGAGCCATTACACGAGTAGTCCCTGGCCAGGGCAAACGAGATATACTGGTAGGTTTCCAGTGTTATCTCAGGGTGTTTTGGGCTTCGCTCCGGCACGACTTGTACCGCTATTGGGGGACTGACGTTTACCGCCCCCTAGGCCCGCCATGCGATGTATCAGACGAACAGACCGGACTGTACGGAGAATGTCACACTCAGGCTCAGTAGGAGTTCAGATGGGTTACGCCTCGTCGGTCTTCTTGTCGGCATTACCTGGGGACCGTTACGCACAGCTAGTGCCGCTTGCGGTCTGTGGTTAAACCCACTGCCAGCGTAGTGTCGAGTCTTTAGAGTCCCACACAGAAAGCTTTTCGCCTTTAGGCAAAAGAGTAGAGGTCGCATGGTATTGCGACAGGTCGCATGGTTTTGCGACAGGGTTCGGTCACATCCGTGCACTTGTGCGCGTACAGTGTCCGGACAGTTTACACTAGCGGGCTTTGGTTTAAGCCAGATCCTAGTTTACCTTATGGGATTGGATTTATCCAGTTTGCATTCGTGTTCCTCGGAACGCGGATGCGGGTGTGTATGCACAGTTGACAGGGAGACAGAGGCAGTGGATTCTCATTAGGGTTGTTGACAGTTGACCGTTGACTATTTGACTTTTTGCTCAACCCTAATGAGAATATGATATGTGATTAACTATTATATTAATTAAGTATTATGGTGATGTGGTTATTGACTTTGTTGACTTGTTGACTTTTGTTGACTTGTTGACTTTGTTGACTTGTTGACTTTTGTTGACTTGTTGACCGGTTGACTAGGCTTGACTAGTTGACCATCATGATAACCATAGCCATCATTTCATGGCAAAGACTTTTGTTTACTTGCTCATTTGTGTAAAATGAGTGCATGAAATGATATGGTTATGGTTGCTTCAAACCATCACATAAGACTTTTTTGATATGATGAGTTATGATCACTTTGGATTATGAGAGGGTGAAAGACAAAAGAGAGCCTCATTCTTTCTTGCTCATTCTCTCTCTTGTTCTTTAGCTCTCCTCTTGCTCTCACCCTCAACCTCTTCCTCCCTCTCTTGATTCTATGGTTCTCTTGTCTCATGAGTTGAGAATCAAGAACCATAGATAAAATCCCATTCTATTTCTTCTCTACTCATTCTAGTTCACTAGGTTTAGCAAACCAAGTGAACTAGTTTCTTCAAAGAACGAAGAAGGAGCTAAAGGTTGGAGCTTTCAGGTGGATCTATCTTCGGCGTACGGAGACGACGAGAAGGAGCCATCGGACCACCATCGGAGCTTGAAGAGAAGGAGTTCAAGACAAGCTAGGTATAACCCCCTAACCGAGTAGCTAGAATCTCTTAGTTAGGATGTTAGATAGATGTTTAACCAAGATCCGGGTTATAGGTCCATGTTACCATCTTTAAGAAAATCGTTTTTTACCAAATTCCGCATTCCCGAAAGTACCGGGAGAGGTAGCATGGACTTACAAGAATTACCGGTGGTGTTTCCAGTAGTTTCTCAGGGTGTTCTGGGCTACACTCCTGCACGACTTGTACCGCTATTAGGGGTCTGACGTTTACCGCACCCCTAGGCCTGCCATGCGATACTCTCAGACGAACAGACAAGACTGTACGGAGATTGTCACATTTAGACTCAGTAGTAGTTCGGATTGGTTTTACCTCATCGGCCTTCTTATCGACATCTACCTGGGGACCGTTACGTACAGCTAGTGCCGCTTGCGGTCTTTGGTTAAACCCACTGCCAGCGTAGTGTCGAGTCTTTAGAGTCCCACACAGAGAGTTTCCCTGCACAGGGCAAAAGATGTAGAGGCCGTATGGTTTTACGACAGGGCTACGATCACTTACGTGCACTTGTGCGCGTATGCTGTTCGGGCAGACAATGCTAGTGGGCTTTGGTTTAAGCCGGATCCTAGTATTGTATGGATGGATTAGTTTTGTCTTCTTTGTATTCGCATTCTACGGAATGCGGATGCGGGTGTGTATGCACAGTTGTGAGGAGCGAAGAAGAAGGAGGTGCCTCATTAGGGTTTTGACAGTTGGTTCGGTCAAAACCATTATGAGGCGGGGAAATTATTTACTAATCTTTTTTAATGATAATTATATTATGGCTAGTTGGTTTGACCATTTGACCTTACTTGACCATTTGACCTAGTTGACAATTGTTGACTTGGATATTTTGAGAGCACTAGATCCTTCTTATTGTTTTGGATTTATCTTTGAGATGATAATGGTCAAATCAAGGGGAGCCATCAACATTATCATGATAAAATATTACTAAATATTTTTTCTAGCATCATTATCTCTTTGGGATTCTCTCTCCTCATCCTTGAGCTCCCATGGTTCCTCCTCCTTCTTCCTCCTCTAGGTTTTTCCTTTGCTCTCATGTGTTGAGAAAATAAGGATCTAAATTGACAAACATATCCATCTTCTTCTTCTACACCACCTAGGACATCAAGCATAGCACACTTGTTGCCCTAGTTACCTCGGTTTGAGGTGGAGCTCGGAACACAAACTCTCGAGTGGATCGTCTTCGACTCAAGGAGGCCGTGGAGGTGACCAAGATCCGGATCGACTCATGGAGCCTACGGAGAAGAGGAGGATAGCGGAGAAGACCCGAAGGACTAGGTTCGTTTGGTATAATCTCTTGAGCATAGTAGATAGAACCTCTTCTAGTTTTGTTAGCAATGGTTTGGCAAAGATCCTCAAGCTTTTAGTCCACGTTACCTTGTGTTCGAAAATTGTTTTTTACCTATTCCGCCTCCCCGTAAGCACCGGGGTAGGTAACGTAGACTTACAGTGGTATCAGAGCCTCGCTAAACCATTACTAACTTGTTAGCAAAGTGTTAGAAAATCGATCGCCGGAAAAAATCGCAAAACATGTCCAAAACATATACTTTCTGCCGATTTTTAAAACTGCTCTAAAAATAATTCTACATACCTTAAAAATCGGTGCAGGGTTTTTTGGGAACATGCAGAAAAAATGAGACCACGACTCGGTCAACTCGCCGTGGAAGCACGGCGAAACCACGCGTTTCGCCGCGGATCCGCGGCCGAGTTGACTCGGCCGCGACTCGTCTTTGCTGCAGTTTGTTCAGTGTTCTGTTTTGGGATTTTTAGGATATTTTGTTTCTGCCCAGAATTTCCAGAGAACAATGTTGTGCTTGGGGTAGTTTCAAATCAAGTTTTTCGATCGAATTTCTAAGTACTTTTGCTAATCGGATATTCTGTGATGTGATGTATGTATTGAACGTCCACTAATCGCTATACGTCGATTAGTGGGGGTTATACATATCTATGATCTGTGATGTTGGATTGTGTATATGAACTTGTTGGATTGTCGCGGATGAATAGCCGGGGTTTGTGAGATGAGAGTTTATTTATCTTTCATTTGATGTAACATGTAAATTGATGTAATATTATTTTTATGGTCGCACATCCGGGATGAGGTTGTCGCCGCCATTGTATATTATTTCTTTTACTGTTTTTTCTCCTAGGATAGACCCAAGGTGGGGTGCATAAACTACCAGGTATTTTGAAGTGCTGAGTGGCCTACTCACGTTGTTGAGGGAGGTTGCTCCACTTTGGGAACTTGGCGGGTAGTTTGCCGCACCCGTAGGGGTCTAGGGTGGGGTTTGGCTATTCATCACGACCGTGTAATCCGTCTTTCGTTGCAGGCTCGAACGAAACGCGGATTCCTAGCATATCCAATATATTCATCTGTGATCTAGAATGGCTATCATTGCATCTGACGAATGTATATATCTATATATGATATCTAGTAGGCGTTGCTTATGTTTTGCATCCGCGTTAGTCCAGCCCCCGCTCTGTCGTTAGTTAAGTAACCTAACGGGTGATGACGGGGCCCCGTGGCGGACGCGGATAACATAAGCGTACGTCATATTTTCGTTGTTTTCTGCAATGGTAGGATTAATTGATGGGACGCATTAAATTAATGCAAGAAAACAAACCAGAGTTAAAATCATTGGAACAATTTCAAAACCACTCGGTTTCTTTTCAAAACAGAAAACTTTTAAAAACGCGGAGCTTAAACCACTCCATTTAAAAGCTATCAGGTTCCTTCGATTAAATCAAGTTCACAAGGTTCACGGTTTCGCTAAAACCATTCGTAGCCCTCCGTCATTTCAGTTAAATATTCAGTAGTATTCAAGCTATGTATTTTGACCTTCGCCAAGGCATAGTGATTGGTAGCTGCTGAATATTTATCTGTAGCATAGATAGATGCGTCGGTTTGGGACAGTCGTACTACTATTTTGGCCTTCGTCAAGGGTATGTACGGGTGGGTTCAAATTAACCTGGATAATGACGGGTAGAACTTGACATGTGACTTATGATATGTTGGCCTTCGTCAAGGTCATAAGAGCATGGGGCAAAAATCCACATCGGGAGTTTCTAAAGAAACTGAAACTTGCTAGTGCTGCATACCATTTGGAGTTTGATAATGTTGGTAGGATTCCTTCAGCATTATCTCACAATGATATTTGGATCCCGATCCTACTGTGAGTATCCGCTACTCTTCGGAAAACTTTTTACTTAACGATCAATGCTATAAACCAAGTAGGTGTCTAGAAAGGTGTTAGCGGGGCTACGCCCACAGGGAAAAGAGGTTATTTAATTAAGGAACATTGCGAAAGCGTCGTAAAACCTCCCTCGAAGTACCGACACTGGCCTGGCCGAACGGTTAAGCAAGTATTGTACGGTGAGATTGATCCCGACTAATTCTTCTTTCATGGTTTGAGGAAGGATTCGAGAAACAGTGGGAGCCATCCTGTTTAGATAAACTAAAAACCAATCTAAACTTGCACGAGCATCATGCTAAGTGTTTTCTTCTCTCTCTCTTAATTGCAGCGACCCAGTGACCAGACATAGGTTACATCTAGATAATAAAATGACTGAATCTGACTGTTATGACTGGTAAAGGTCTGTCAAGGTGTCCATTGCCCATGACAAGCTGGGACACCTCCTAACTAATCAAACCCCTGCCGTCTCAGGACCAGTTTCCCCTGTCACGGATATTGATATCCGTAAGACATCGGAAAAAGACTGTGCGAATGCCAAGGGCCTCGTGTTGGCCTCAGTTGATGGTGTATACCAGAGGCAGCACGAGAAGATGGACTTAGCTTCTATCTTCCTCCATAACAAAGATTTATATAGGAGAGCAATCTCGTATCGGAAGATATGAGACCTCGAATGAATTGCTTCAAGCGAGGTTGGCTATCGGGTCATCTGTAAGGGGCAATGTCCTTACAGAGACCAGCTATTTTGATGAGCTCACGGACCTGAAGACCACGTTGAAGAACGGGTCAAATACTGACTTGATTCTACAGTCTCTGCCCTCTACTTATACCGTGAAGGAAACCAGGGAAGTAGAAGGAAAGGGAAGGGCAAAAGTTTCGGGACAAGATATAGTAAAGGAGGGATGTTCCTATTGTTACGGGAATGAACATTGGCAGAAGGTTTGCAGGGCTAGCAAAGCTAGTTGCCAGGATTCGAAGCATGTTGTGGCTTCGGCTTCGGGTGTGTTTGTAATAGAAAACTGTATGTCAAATAACCCTACTTCCTAGGTATTGGATACCAGATCAGGATCTCACATCTGTAATTAATTATAAGCTCTGAGAAACCGTAGAGTTATCAGGATAGGTGATATGACTTTCAAGGTTGCCAACGGAATGAGCGTGGACGCTGAATCCGTAGGGGAATATCACCTTGGATTGACAACTGGGCAGATATTGATTATGCGTAACTGTTTGTATGTACCTAGTATGGCTTGTAATTTCATATCTGTGTCCACACTTTCTAAGGAAGGATATGATTTTACTTTTGTAAGCGATGTGGTCCACATCCACCTAAATCAAGTTCTGATTGAGTCAGGTACATTAGAAAACGGAATATATGTATTAAATCAAGCTCAGATTTTCAGTGTCCAGAACACACTTAAAAGAAAGTCTCCGGAATTAAATCAAGCTTTCTTATGGCATTGTAGACTGGGTCACATTAATGAGACAAGGTTAATAAAGTTACATAAAGAGGGATACTTGAATCCGTTCGAGTATCAGTCTTATGCTACTTGTGAATCTTGTCTCATGGGAAAGTTGACAAAGACTCCGTTTACTGGACACGGAGTAAGAGCGAGCGAGCTCTTAGGACTCATACACAGTGACGTGTGTGGTCCAGTGTCTACACATGCACGAAGTGGTTATTCATACTTCATTACTTTTACGGATGATTTCTCTAGGTATGGACATGTCTTCCTGATGAAGCATAAATCCGAGGCCTTTGAGAAATTTCGGGAATACAAGAATGAAGTTGAAAAACAAACAGGCAAGAGTATCAAGACACTGAGATCTGATCGAGGTGGTGAATACTTGAGTGCCGAGTTTCTAGACTACTTAAAAGAGAATGGAATTCTCTGTTGTTGGCTATAATGCCCTCAAGACAATTATCGTAGTCACAGGTACGTGATTGTGATGATTGAGGAAGGGCATATACCGATAAAACAGTCTTACTCGAGATGATAGTATGCTATCTGGTTTTTCTTTATCATCATATATTGATAGAGCCCATAGGATTCTTGCTTGACTGCCAGCAGTATGATGGCGATCATATATGTGGGAGCTGGGGTCTATAAGCACATCCTTAAATGTCCCTAGTTGTGGGAGTTTCGAGACAGGGCATCGATACTCCAGAGTAGACTAGTGTATACAATCGAGACCCCGACGAGGGGCGGTGGTCGGTCTCACAAGCCATTAGTGTTAGTTGGTTCACCTAAAATGTATACATGTGTTCATTGGGTTATGAGTACACCGGACAGGACTCGCCGGGAACATGCTAGTTGGTATTATACATATCGTCAGATAGCAGTACCCTGGTGACATGTGTACAGGTTAGTCTGTCGACCTGAGATCGTCATTTTTCTCGTGTGAGTTCCCACTGTGCTTTGATTACTACCCTACCACGGCTCAAAGGAGTCGTGCAAACAGGTTTTAGTTGGGTACAGTCCCGAGCCACATGGAGGCAGTGAGCGGATCGTCAGGCATTCGTCTCTCCCGGTATTGGGGGTGAGATCGCGCTGTGTTTAGGAGAGCCATTACAGGAAATCCCTGGGCAGGGTAATCGAGATTTACTGGAAGGTATTCCAATAGTATCTCAGGGTGTTCTGGGCTTCACTCCGACATGACTTATACAGCTATTGGGGGTCTAACGTTTACCAGTCCCCTAGGCCCTATATGCGATACTCATAGACGAACGAAACGGACTGTATGGATATTGTCACTGTCAGACTCAGTAGGGTTTCTGGATGAGTTCGCTCGTCAGCTTCCCTTCCGATCAATACATAGGTAACCGTTACGTACAGCTAGTACCTCTGACGTGCTAGAGGTTATACCCAGTGCCAGTGTGTTGATGAGTCATTAAAGTCCCCCACAGACAGTTTCCCAAGTTTGGGCGAAACGTTGTAGACGCCGTATGGTTTTATGGCAGGGTTCGGAAAATGCACGTGCGTTTACGCACGTGTCATATTTCGGGCAGATAATACTGGTAGGCTTTGGTTTAAGCCGGATCCAAGTATTATACTGTGTAGATATAATATCTTTGTCTCAGTTATATTTGTATTCGGTCATAATACAAATGCGGGTATGTTTATACTGTTACGGGGTTATCCTGAAATTCGTTTCAGGATCACTTTTTGGAAGTTTCCAGTTTCCAGTTTTCTATCACCCGTATTAAACATTCGGTTAAATGCGGATTTATCTTTTCTTCATGAGGGTGAGTCATGAGTGTGGAAGGTTCTAGGAGGTTCTTGAAGGTGACTAGGATTAGTGACTCATGGTTGCATTAATTGTTCATTTAATGTTTTGTTGACTAGGGTTTTTTGATTCAATGTATGCATTAATGGTAAATGCAAGGCGTAAGGTGAATCATTCTCTTCATTAAATGTTATGGTCACTCTCCCCTCTCCTACACTCACCCCCCGTCTTGATAATTGCCGTCCACTTCTTTTGGTGGGCTAAGGTTGTTCTTTGGAAAAAGATTATGATAGTTTTTGCTTCATGAAATTTCATATAGCTCATTTTTCCATCACCCGATTATAAAGGCAACTTCATTAACCGTTCGTCCATAGCTTTTGATGTAACGAGACAAAGTGTTCTACTCATTCTCTACATCAATCTTGGTCATCTCTTTTGGCAGACTTGATGATCGAGTTGCCTCGGTTCAGAGGCGGGAGCCCGTTTAAAGATCCGTCGACGTGGTGCCACCTGGACGAGAAGACCGAAGATTCAGGAGATCGGAGCAGCCGCAACAAAGCGTGGGATGATGGTTGAAGACCGAAAGACCCGGATCGTTCGGTATAACATTTCTACCCACATTACAGTATGTTAGTTTAGCGTTAATGGCAGATCCTGGGTTAAAGTATGCGATAGCGCTAGTTATAAAAGTTTTTGTTCTGCATTTAGCGTCTGAAAGACGGACGGGGCGCTACCGTACACTTACAATGGTATCAGAGCCACGCCATTAAGCTTTACTAACTTGTGCTAACGCGTTTAAAATATCGATCGAACGGATTTTCAAAAACTGCAATTTTTCTGTTCAAAGTTTCTGTCGATTTTAAATCAGGCCTAAAAATTATTTTGCATATCACAGAAAATCTAGCAGGCTTTTTTATGAAAACTGTAAAATTTTGGTCACGTGATCCCACAATACCGCTGTGGATCCGCGGTCAAACCTAGGGTTTGACCGCGCATCCGCGGCCAGTTTGTGGGAACAGTGGTCCAAATTTGTACAGTGGCTTATTCATGGGAAATTGTGGTTTTTGGTATATTTCTTTCGGGCCCAGATTTTATTACTGTACACCAGATCTACGTGGGGCCCACTTCGGGAAGTTTTGTCGATCGAAATTTTAAACTTGTTAGTTTATAGTACTTATATTATATCTTCGACCGTGAATGTGACTCGAGCGGTAAATTACGTCTAATAACTATAGTTCTTTTAGACGGATTTCCGAACGTGACATTCGCGTTGATGTTCTGTGTTGTGCTGTAATGTTGCGGATATGTCGTGGTGGATAGCAGTGTGCAATGGTAGTGCTGTTTAGATTTATTTGTAAATTTGATATTGCGGGGCGAGCGTCCGACTTGTGGACTGTCGTCACTGTCTGTTTGTATAATATTCTTTTGGGGAACGACCGGGCTGAGGTCGATGTACCCGTTGTATATATTTTCTTTTCTGTACTAGGATTACCCCGCGGTGGGATGCACGGATAGCCGGGTTCTAGAGGGCAACGGGCCCGCATCTCATGGCGTTGAGACGGGGGGGCTTCACTCTAGAATTGACGGGCTATTCACCGCACTCGTAGGGGGTACAGGTTGACTCAAGGAGGGGTGCTCAAGTTACTGGATTCCGTAAAGTGCTGGGTGGTCCATTCACTTTGCTGTAGGGGGCTGCCTTGCTTCAGGTTTTGGCGGGTAACTTGCCGCACCCGTAGAGGTCTAGGTTTCATTGCACAGGCTATCCACACGACCAGGGGAACGTCGGGTTTCAGTAGCGGCTCTGTGAAACCCGGGGATCCCAGATTATCTGTATTGTTCTGTGATGCTTATTACTTTTCTGTAATGTTACATTTATCATACCTGGAGCGATAATTATATATTGGTATATATACTAGTAGATGTTATATATGTTTTGCACCCGCGCTAGTCCAGTCCCCGCTCTGTCGTTAGTTAAGAAACCTAACGGGTAATGACGGGACCCAGTGACGAATGCGGATGGCATATACGTACATTTTATTTTCGTTCTTTACTGGTGTGATTAATTGATGGGACTGCATTGATTCTTATCAATGCAAGGATAAAACAAACCTATATTTGATGTTGTTGGAACCAATTTTAAAAGTGTTATTACAAAGACGTTTCCTTTTGTTTTGCATAGTGGTATTCAGTTGGAATATCATGCACCTCATTCGACGAGGCAAGGGCCGATATCCCTTCACCGGGAATGACCCCTTGGGCAGAAGTTTGCGTCAGGGTAATAACTTCACTATAGTCGATTACAAGTTGCTTTGCATCGAGGTATTCGGTTATGAATATCCTGCACATCATTCGACGAGGAAAGAGCCGAGATCCCTTCACCGGGAGTGACCTCTTTAGCAAAGGTTTTCGCCACTATATTTTTACGTTAAAGGTTTTTCGCCAAAAACCAGCCGTAGCCCTCCGTCATTTTTTATGGATGGTCAGTAGTATTCAAGCTATGTTTGTTGGCCTACGTCAAGGCATAGTGTTTGGTAGCTGCTGGGGTATTCATTTGTTACATAGATAGATGCGTTGGTTTGGGACAGACGTATAGCCTTGTTGGCCTACGTCAAGGGCTTGTACGGGTGCTTCAAATTAACCTGGACAATGACGGGTAGAACTTGACATGTGACTTATGATTTGTTGGCCTACGTCAAGGTCATAAGAGCATAGGATAAAAATATAATCGGTAGTTTCAAACATACAGGAAACTTGCCAAACTTGCGCATACCTTCTGGTGTGTGATAACGTGAGTGGATACCGTCACGTTATCATGCGATGAGAGTTGGATCCCGATTCCCACTGATGAGTTGGTTTACTCTTCGGGTGATCCCGACTAATTCTTCTTTCAGGTTTGGAGGAGAATTTGAGATTACAGTGGGAGGTTTCCTGATTAGATATAGTGATAACCATTCTGATCTAGGTTAGAGTGCACGCAGAGTGTTTCTTTTCTCTCTCTCTTTAGCCGCAACCTTCTGACCGACCCTAGACTATGACTCAGTGACCAAGTTGACCGAACCTTCTTAAAATACTGGTTTTTGGATTGTCCGAGTTGCATAAGTCATTGCCGCTCCTTCTTTTACCTTTTTTATTTCTCAGAACACCCCGTATTACTATGGACATCCACTTCCATTGGATAGATTCATCGTATGGTTATATATGAACTCGAAGGGACTTCTTCGAGGATGGATCAAGGTTCAGGAGAAATAGAATTGATTTATTCAGTTATCTTTTATTATCACCTTCTCTCAGGTTGCGAGAGCTCCTTAGTTCAGGAGAGTAGCCCTATTACGCTTATTGGATAGTCTTATTCCAAACCATAGACAGGTGCCGAAAGGTAGAGAATGAAGAAAACCAATTAGCCTAAGTAGGGTGTACAGAAGGTAATAACTAAAGACAAAATAAAGAGATTAGAAAGAGGGCAAAGTAAATTGCAACTGCTATCATTCACGACCAAACCGCATACTTCATCGCCACTCCTATTTCACCTTTTCTTTTTTCCCCAGTTCGGGAGAAATAGAATAAGGTATTATTCAGTTGTCTTTTATCATCACCTTCTCTCAAGTTGCGAGTACTCCTTGGTTTAGGAAGGTACACCTATTATGCTTACTGGATAGTCTTCTTCCAAACCATAGGCTGGTGCCGAACGGTAGGGAACGAAGAAAACCACTTAGCCTAATGATGGTGTACATAAGGTAATGAATAAAGACAAATAAAGGGATTTGGGGAGATGGAAAACAAATATACGGTTAATGTCATGAATTAGATTATGGAAGAGGCATTACTATGAATACCAGGATACCCCTTCGAAACATTTTCATGTTTCAATTACACTGTGCATTGTTAATTGTAAACAGATTTCCCAATTAAACCCTTGCTCCAGGGTATATATTTACCAGGTATGCTTCTCACATCTGTATGGTTTTACAGATGATGAGCGGGAGTAAGTTATTGAGAATTAGGTAATCATCCTCATTATATCGGAATTTGTTGTAATTGGTGATATTTGAGGAAATCGCATGGGTACAGTTTTCGACCTACGATGCACAGGTTTTCAGTTATTCAACTTAGTGGACTTATACAGAGTATTGTATGTTGTCCAGTGTCCATCAGGACAAAGGGGTTGGTCCTCGTACTCTGTTCTGTTTACTTGTGACTTCTCTAGTTTTTAGACAAGTGTTTCATAGAAATACAAAGTCTAAGTTTTGAGAAGTTGTGGGTATAAGAATAAAGTAGAGAACCAGGTGTCGCAAGTATCGGGATTCTTGAAAGAAATCGAAGATGTAGATTCTTGTGATTGGTATTCAGTTAATGGTTTTGAGAAACTTGTTTCTCTTTCAGGTTACTCATAATTGGATGAATTCTTAAGTTGAGTAATACTGATTAGCCTTTCTCCATTGAGTTGATATGCACTGGAGACAGTAGCATGATTAGAATCTGGTTCCAATTAAATAAGTGCCAAAGTTTCTATATTGGATATAGAATAGTTCATATATTAACGATGTTAACGTACGGTGAGTTGTCCAGCTTATGCTTAAAACCAGAATCTGGATAACTCAAGGCACGTTTCTGTAATGACAGTTTGTGGGTTGACCCTGGCTTTGATGAGGGTTGACTTTCTACCATATGGAAGATCAATAGTGATATTGTTCTAGACTCGCCACAGTTTTAGTAAAATGGATTTTTTCAGAAAACAGTAGTGGGAGTAAGGTGATATTGGACTTTTTGCGTATGGGATAGTCTTAGTTATCTAATGAGTGAGCTACAGACCAAGTTTCAAACCCCCAAATTTGACCAGAAATTTACGGTCCAAAGTAATAAAATTGCGGCCAAGACTTCATGGTTTGGGCTCATGCTTCTAGGGTAGCTTCCTACTGGCCTATACATCTCAAAGTATCCGCTATTTAATTGTCAAAGATTCCTAATAGCTCCAGATTCTAATTGATTACCAAAACTCAATGAAAACCGATATGTATGCCCTAAAGGCCAGTATTGTATATGTATATATATGGATACTAGGATATGTATGTACAGGAAAATCTTACGCTGTTATATAGTATATTGTTTCAGTTGTCTTTATCAAGATATGTGTATTTGTTTTTATTGATGCTTTATCCAGCTTGCACATACTGATAAAGACTTGATACAGTAGTATACTATTATGGTTTGACTTTATCTTAACATGGCATATGTTATACATATTATTACATATTACGGTTAAATGTTGATAAAGCCCGTAGGATCATGCTTGACTACCTGCATTGTGATGGCGATCATACTTGTAGGAGCAGGGTAGTCCATAAGCATATCCTTAAATGGTCCCTAGTCGTGTGAGTATCGAGACTGGGCATTGATACTCCAGAGTAGACTAGTGTATACATTTCTATCCCCGACAAAGGGCAATGGTTGGTCCTGCAGCCATTGGTCAGATGCACCTAAGATCGTATACAGGTGCTCACTGGGTGTGAGTACACTGGACGGACTCACGGAGAACTTCCAGATGGTACTATACCTATCGTATGATGGAAGTTCTCAGGTGACATGTGTACAGGTTAGTCTTCGGACCTGAGATCGTCATTTGTCTCGTGTGAGTTCTCACTGTGCTTTGATCACTACCCTACCACGGCTCTACTGAGTCGTGCAAACAAGTTTTGGTTGGGTACAGTCCCAAGCCATATGGAGGCAGTAAGCGATTGTTGGGGATTCGTCTCTTCCGGTATTGGGAGTCGATATCGCACTGTGTTCGATTGGTCAGAACCTTAAGACCTTGGCCAAGGAAGTTGGGATTTACTGATAGGTTGATCAGTAGTTTCCCGAATTGGTTCTGAGCCACATCCGCACAAATTATCGGGTTATTAAGGTCAGACGTATACCACCCCTAGACCCGGTATGCGATACTCTTAGACGAAGAGACCGGACTGTACGGATATTGTTACGGATAGGCTCAGTAGTGATCCGGATGAGTTTGCTCGTCGGCTTTCCTTTTCGATAGGTACCTGGGTAGCTGTTATGTACAGCTAGTGCAACTGACGTGCTTGTGGTTAAACCCACTGCCAGCGTACTGTCGAGCCTTTAGAGTCCCACACAGAGGGTTTCCCTGCTTCGGGAGAAACGATGTAGAGGCCGTATGGTTTTACGGCAGGGTTCGATCACATATGTGTACTTGTGCACGCATAATGTTCGGACGGATAATACTAGAGGGTTTTGGTTTAAGCCAGATCCTAGTATTATATTGATGGATTATTTTCATCTCTTTTGTATTCGTATTTTTTGGAATACGATTACGGGTATGTATATACGGTGAGGGGTATTCTTGTAATTTGTTACAAGAGTTCTTTTAAGAAGAAGAATCCTCATTATTTGTGTTAACCATTTAGTTAAATGGTTAATGAGGTGGAGGTATGAAGTGTTGACTTTTCTTAAGTGAACTATGGCTAAATTGTTAACTCACTTAGTAAGTTATGGATTACTATTGAGGCAAGAAAATATCTAGATATTTTTGTGATGGAGACATTTCTCATCCTTATCTAGGCATGCTTGCATTATTAGGAAAAATATTAGCCATTCTTCACTTGAGTTTTTCTATGGTTGCTCTCTACAACACTCACATCTCCTCCACAAGCTCATTTCTTCTTCTACCTCAAGCCCTAATGGTCTCATGTGTTCAGAAACCTAGGGTTCTTGAGACAAAATATTCCATCACCACTCTCTACATCACCTAGGTTACTTAGTTTAGCAAACCAAGTGACCTAGTTTTCTCGGTTTAGAGGTAGGAGCCCAAAGTAGACACTCTCGGCTGGATCATCTTCGACACAAGGAGCCGACGATCAAGCTCGACCATGGAAGCCACTAGGAGCACATTAAAAGAGAGGAGTGAAGACCCGAAAGACTTGAGCCTCTTGGTATAAATCTTTTCATAGTAGATAGCTTCGCCTTTTTGCTTGTTAGGTTTATGGTTGATCCGGTTTAGTGTTCTTCTAGCGCCAAGTTTTCATTCGTAGAAAAAATTTTGTTCCGCATTTAGCCACGGAAGTTGGCCGGGGCGCTAGCGTAACCTTTCATGGTATCAGAACCAGTCCTTAAACCCTATACTAGCAAGTTTAAACAATGTTAAAATAACGAAACAGAAACAACTCCAAAACATTGAAACCAAACTTCAAGTTTCTGTTGATTTTTTCAGAGGCTCCAAAAAAATTTTAAACAATTGCAGAGTGCTCTTTTCATTCTTGGATGAACACTGACCAAAAACGAGACGATTCTATCTACTTTTGACCGGCCAAACCATGATAAAAACCGGCCTCGCCGGTTTTCTTATGATGAATTGGTATGTGTTCTAGTCTCTTGAAATCTGGGTTTCATGTGTTGTTTATTTTTGCCTAGGTTGGATATTCTGTTATCTTTTAGTTTGGGGCAATTCGGAATGTTTCGAAGTCGTTATATTTGACACTATTTAATTGTTTACAGTACATTCACTTCTATCTGTGACTGTGAAAGTCATTTGATCGGTATAACTCGTCTAATTTCTATATGTTATTTTAGACGGGCTTGCGAACATGATATTCACGTTGATGTTCTATGTTTATGTTGTGGTTGTGGTTGGATAGTCGTGGTGGATATCTTGTGGTGCAATGTTAGTAGTACAGTTGAGATTCATTTGTATATTTATATTGCGGGGCGAGCGTCCGACATGTGGCTGTCGGCTTTGCCGGGTTGTATATTATTTGTTTGGGACACGACCGGTTTGAGGTCGATGTCACCATTGTATATATTATTTTCTTTTTCTATACTAGGATTACCCCACGGTGGAGTGCACGAATAGCCAGGTTCTAGAAGGCAACAAGCCCGCATCTCATGGCGTTGAGACGGAGGGGGCTTCATTCTAGAATTGGCGGGCTATTCGCCTCACTCGTAGGGGGTATAGGATGACCCACGGAGGGGCGCCCAAGTTACCGGATTCCATGGAGTGCTGGGTAGCCCATTCACTTTATTGATTAGGGTTGCCTCACTTCTGGGATTGGCGGGTAACTTGCCGCGCTCGTAGGGGTCCAGTTTTTCATTGCATAGGCTATCCACATGACCGGGAACGTCAGGTTTTATTTGCGGCTCAAATGAAACCCGAGGCTCCAAGATTATCCACCATTCTGCATTGTTGGCTAAGATTCTGTGATGTTGATTATATTATGCCTGGGATGAATGTTATATATATATATATCTATATATATATATATATATATTTGTAGATGTTGTATATGTTTTGCACCCGCGCTAGTCCAGCCCCCGCTCTGTCGTTAGTTAAGTAACCTTACGGATGATGACGGGGCCCAGTAGCGAATGCGGATGGAATATACATACATCATATTTTCGTTCTTTTCTGGTGTGATAGGTTAAATGATAGGACCACATTAATTTTGATTAATGCAAGAAAAGAAACCTAAGAAGATGTTGTTGGAACAAATTTCGAAAAACTACAGTTATATTTATTCTCTTTGCATAGTGGTATTCGGTTATGAATATCCAGCATCTCATTCTACGAGGCAGAGCCGAGATCCCTTCGCGGGGAGTCACCCCTTGAGCAAAAGTCTATACTGTAGATTACTCGGTTTTTTCAAAACAAGAAGTTTTCAAAAGCGAAGCTTAAATCACTCCTTTTCAAAACTGCTCAGGTTCTTTCAACGATATCAAGTTCATTACGTTAACGGGTTTTTCGCCAAAAACTCAGCCATAGCCCTCCATCATTTCTTACGAGTGTTGCTTAGTATTCGTGCTGTGTATTTTGACCTAGTCAAGACGTAGTGTTTGGTAGCTGAGTAGTGCTTGTTTGTTGCAGGTATTGCGATTATTTAGGACAGCGGTATAACCATTTTTACCTAATCAAGGGTATATACGGGTGGGTCTAAGTTAATCTAGGATAATGATGGGTTGAACTTGACTAGCGGCTTATGATATGTTGATCTAGTCAAGGTCATAAACCGTTAAGGGCAAAAACCACATCGGGAATTTCAAATATACAGGAAACTTGCAGATTTAGCATACCTTCTGGAGTGTGGTGACTAAAGTGGATTACATCTAGTGCATCACACAATGATAGTTGGATCCCGATCCCACTGATGAGTAGGATTACTCTCGGGAGATTATTTCACTTAACAATCAATGCTATAAACCAAGTAGGTGTCTAGAACAGTGTTAGCGGGGCTACGCCTCCATGGAAAAGAGGTTATGTAATTAAGGAACTTCGCGAAAGAGTTGGAAAACCTCCCTCGAAGTACCAACACTATCCTGGCTGAAAGGTTAAGAAAGTATTGTAACGTGCGATTAATCCTGACTAGTTCTTCTTTTAGGGTTTAAAGAAGAATTCGAGGAAACATTGGGAGCCATCCTGATTAGACAAATTAATAACCAATCTAATCTTGCAAGAGCGCATGTTAAGTGTTTCTTTTCTCTCTCTCCAGATAGCAACCCTTTCATGCCCTACTCAAGATAATAAAATGTATCGCTTGACCGATCCGAATTCTTATTCGAGGTTGGGGAACGTCGGTTTAGCTCTAACTTATGATTGCGGTCATGAGTATGAGCTAGGGAAAGAGGATTGCATGAATTCCTTGATGACCCCAACGAAGAAGAAGCTTACTATTGCGTCTTCTTTAGGTGTTTTTGTTATTGAGAACTGTTTTTCGGTCAGTCCTACCTCCTGAGTACTAGATACCAAATCAGGATCTCATATCTGTAATTTATTGCAGAGACTGAGAAAAAGTAGGATAGTTAGACCTGGTGATATGTCCCTCAGAGTAGGGAATGGAGCACAAGTTGATGCTGCTGCCACCGGTGAATATCACCTAGTGTTGCCAAAAGGCAATAGTATGATTTTGAAAAATTTCTACTATGTACCTTCCATGGTTTGCAACATCATATCAGTTTTTTTATTTGATAAAGATGGATATAAGTTTGTTCTTGATAGAAATATCATGAACATTTCTCTTAATCGGGTATTGGTTGTAGAAGGTACACTGTGTAATGGTATCTATGTTCTAAATTAAAACACAGTTCTCAATGTACAAAAGACACGCAAGAGGAAGAGTTCAGAAATGAACGAATTCTACTTGTGGCATTGTAGACTTGGTCATATCGGAGAGAAAAGACTAAGTAAGTTGCATAAAGATGGACTTTTGAATACGTTCTAATTTTCATCTTATGAAACTTGTCAGTCCTGTCTCAAGGGAAAGATGACCAAATCTCCGTTCACCGGACACAGAGAAAGAGCAGCAGAGCTCCTGGGACTCATACATAGTGATGTATGTGATCCGATGTCTATACATGCAAGGGGTGGGTTCTCGTACTTCATCACATTCACTGACGATCTCTCTAGATTCGGGTATGTGTATCTTATGAAACACAAATTTGAAGCTTTTGAAAAGTTCAAAGAATGTAAGAACGAATTAGAGAACCAGATTGGCAAAAGTATCAAGATCCTCCGATCTGATAAAAGAGGGGAGTACTTGAGTATGGAATTTCAGGATTTTCTAAAATAGAATGGTATTCTCTCTCAGCTTACTCCTCTGTATACTCCACTGCAGAACGGTGTATCGGAGCGGAGGAACCATACCCTATTGGACATGGTTCGCTCCATGATGAGTAATGTCGAGTTGCCACTTTCATTTTGGGGACATGCGCTTTTGATAGCGGCATATCTGTTGAATGATGTGTTGGCTATAGTGCCCTCAAGGCAATTATCATAGTCGCAGACAGGTGATTATGATGATTGATGGAGGACCTATACCAGTAGAACAGTATTACACGAGATGATAGTATGCTATCTGGTTTGTCTTTATCATTATGTACAGCATTAGGTGGCATTAATGATCACTATTACATGTTGATAGAGCCCATAGGATTCTTGCTTGACTACCAGCATTATGATAGAGATCATATACGTGGGAGATGGGTGGTCTATAGGCACATCCTTAAATGTCCTTAGTCGTGGGAGTTTCAAGGCTGGGCATCGATACCTAAGAGTAGACTAGTGTATACTGATCGAGACCCCGACGAGGGGCGGTGGCCGGTCTCACAAGCCATCAGGGTCAGTTTGTTTACCTAAGATGTATACAGGTGCTCATTGGGTTATGAGTACGCCGGACGGACTCGCCGAGAACCTGCTAGTTGGTATTATACCTATTGTCAGAAAGCAGTTCCCTGGTGACATGTGTACAGGTTAGTCTATCGACCTGAGATCGTCATTTGTCTTATGTGAGTTCCCACTGTGCTTTGATTACTACCCTACCACGGCTTAAAGGAGTCGTGCAAACAGGTTTTAGTTGGGTACAGTCCCGAGCCACATGGAGGCAGTGAGCGGATCGTCGGGGTATTCGTCTGTCCTGGTATTAGGGGTTGATGTCGCAGTTGTGCACGGGTGACCATCACCAGAAATCCTTAGCCAAGGTAGTCAAGAATTATTGATCTAAGATCGGTAGTTTCTCAGATGGTGATGGGCTTCATACCGACACTAAATGTCGCGTTATTAGGGGTCTGACTTTATCCACCCCGTAGACTCGATATGCGATATTCATAGACGAATGGACCGGACTGTACGGATATTGTCATAGTCAGGCTCAGTAAGGGTTTCAGGATGAGTTTGCTCGTCGGCCTCCTTTTTGCTCAATACCTGGGTAGCCGTTACGTACGGCTAGTGCCGCTGACGTGCTTATGGTTAAACCCACTGCTGGCGTATTGACGAGTCATTAGAGTCCCAAACTGAGGGTTTCCCTACTTCGGGCGAAACGATGTAGAGGCTGTATGGTTTTACGGCAGGGTTCGATCACATACGTGTACTTGTGCACGGATGATGTTTGGACGAATAATACTAGTGGGATTTGGTTTAAACTGGATCCTAGTATTATATTTGTTGGATTATTTTCGTCTCTTTGTATTCATATTCTTCGGAATACAGATGCGGGTATGTATATACGGTTGAGGGGTATTCTTGTAATTTATTACAAGATTACTTTTAGAAGATTACACCTCATCATGGTTTAGACCATATTGGATTAAAAGGTTATAGAGGTGTAGGATGAGGTGTTTATTGCATTTTTGTGGCATGGCTAATTAGTTGCCCATGGTTACTATTCTAGCATGCTTAGGGTTTTTGTTTGTTGTGAGATTGTGTTGACTTGAGATATTTTTTGTTGACTAAGATATTTTGGAGGCATGGACATTTTTGCGATGGCTCCATTATTTCTTATCACACTCACACAACAAACAAAAACACAAGCATTATTTTTCTTTTTCTCTTTCTTGAGTTGCTCTCAACACCTTATTCTCATGGCATCTTCTTCTTCCTCTAGCTCCACCCAAACCCTCTCATGAGTTGAGAATCCTTGGGTTTCTTGAGACAAATTAATCCTTCATCACTCTCTACTTCATCTACGGTATCTGAAGTAGCGATCTAGGTACCCTAGTTGCCTCGGATATGAGGTTGGAGCTCGTTGCATAGACTCTCGGGTGGATCATCTTCGATGGAGGGAGACCGGAGATCAAGCTTGATCAAGGAAGCCCCTAGGAGCTTGGGATGATGGTTGAAGACCGAAGGACACGGATTTATTCGGTATAACCATTCTAACTCCTTTACATGTTTTGTTATCTAAGGCTTATAGATAGATCCGGGTAATTGGTTGTGGTAGCGCCAAGTTTTATAAATTTTTGTTCTGCATTTGGTTACGGATTGATGGCCGGGGCGCTGCCGTAACCCAACATGGTATCAGAGCAACTCCATAAGCCTTAGTTAACTCATTGCGACATTAGAAATCCTCCGTTTTTGTCCTGCAAAAACTGCCGACAAAAACAGTTTGAAAAACTGAAAGTTTAAGATGTTTGCAGACCCCGCGGGCTTACGGTTTGAACTGATAAACCACGGGATGGTGCATGGGCACCCTGGGGAAACCTCGGGGGGACCGAATGTTTGGGCCCACTCCCCAAGACCACCACAAGGTGGTCTTGGCGGTGGGGACCCGAAACTGCCCCACCTTGGGATGTTTCGGGTCTGCCTCACCGCTGGCCACCTCGTGGTGGCCTCGGGGTTGGGTACCGCCATTAGTCCCCCCAAATCGAAGTTAATTTCGTGCTCTAACTCCCCGTGAAGGTTTGGGGACGTTTTGTTTTGATTCGGACTTTTGAATTGGCTTTAAACGGTTGGTTTTTGGAACTTTAGCTCACTGTTTTTTCATGGTTTTGGAAATTGGTTTAGTTTGCTAATTGCGCATGGAATTCTAATGTCGTTGTTTACAGTACATACATTACTATCTGCGACCGTGAATGTCATTAGAGCGGTACAACTTTTTAAATTGCTATATGTCTTTTAGACGGGTTTGTGAACGTGACATTCACGTTGATTTTCTGTGTTGTGCGGTGGTTGTGGCGGAATCGTCGTGGTGGATAGCTTGGGTGCAATGGTAGTACAGTTTGGGTTTATTTGTACATTTGATATTGTGGGGCGATCGTCTAACATGTGGAATGCCGTCACTACCAGTTTGTATATTATTTATTTGGGGCACGACCGGGTTGAGGTCGATGTCACCGTTGTACATATTCTTTTCTTTTCTGTACTAGGATTACCCCGCGGTGGAGTGCACGGTTAGCCAGGTTCTAGAAGGCAACAGGCCCGTATCTCATGGCGGTGAGACGGAGGGGGCCTCACTCTAGAATCAGCGAGCTATTCGCTACACTCGTAGGGGGTACAGGTTAACCCAAGGAGGGGTGCTCAAGTTTTCGGATTCCGTGAAGTGCCGGGTGGCCCATTCACGTTGTTGATTGGGGTTGCCTCACTTTTGGGATTGGCGGGTAACTTTCCATACTAGTAGGGGTCTAGGTTTTCATTGCACAGGCTATCCACACGATCAGGGGAACGTCGGGTTTTACTTGCGGCCCAAAGGAAACCCGAGGCTCCCAGATTATCAGTATTGTTCTGTGGTGCTTATCGCTTATCTGTGATGTTGTATATATCATGCCTGGAATGATTATTATATATTGTTATATATATACTAGTAGATGTTGTATATGTTTTGCACCCGCGCTAGTCCAGCCCCCGCTCTGTCGTTAGTTAAGTAACCTAACGGGTGATGATGGGGCCTAGTGGCGAATGCGGATGGCATATACATACATCATATTTTCGTTCTTTTCTGGTGTGATTAATTGATGGGACTGTGTTGATTCTGATCAATTCAAGGAAAACAGACCTATATGATGTTGTTGGAACAATTTTCAAAAGCTGTTATTATAAGGACGTTTTCTTTGTTTGCATAGCGGTATTCGGTTATGAATATCCAGTAGCTCATTCGACGAGGAAAGAGCCGAGATCCCTTCACCGGGAGTGACCTCTTAGGCAGAAGTTTGCGTCAGGGTAATAACTTCACTATAGTCGATTACTTTTTTGCTTTGCATCGAGGTATTCAGTTGGGAATATCCTGCACCTCATTCGACGAGGAAAGAGCCAAGATCCCTTCACGGGGAGTGACCTCTTTAGCAAGGGTTTTATCCACTATATATTTGTAAAGCTATCCGGTTCCTTCAACGATATCAAGTTCATTACGTTAAAGGTTTTTCTCCAAAAACCATTCGTAGCCCTCCGTCATTTCAGACGGGTAGCACTTAGTATTCATGCTATATTTGTTGGCCTTCGTCAAGGCATAGTGTATGGTAGTTATTTGTTACTTTTCTATTGCATAGATAGATGCGTTGGTTTAGGACAGTCATACTACTATATTGGCCTTCGTCAAGGGTATGTACGGGTAGGTTAAAATTAACCTGGACAATGACGGGTAGAACTTGACATGTGACTTATGATATGTTGGCCTTCGTCAAGGTCATAAGAGCATGGGGCAGAAATCACATCGGGAGTTTCAAACATACAGGAAACTTGCCAGGCATACACATACCTTCTGGAGTGTGATAACTTGAGTGGATTCCATCAGGTTATCATGCGATGATAGTTGGATCCTGATTCCCACTGATGAGTTAGTTTACTCCTCAGGTGATTTTAGATGATCACGACTAATTCTTCTTTTAGGTTTGGAGGAGAATTTGATGATACAGTATGAGACATCCTGATTAGATAAAGTGATTAACCATTCTGATATAGGTTAGAGTGCACGCTGAATGTTTCTTTTCTCTCTCTCTTTGGCAGCGACCATGTCCTGACCCTAGACTAAAACTCATGAACCAAGTTAACCGAACCTTCTTAAAACACACCGGATTTTGGATTGTCAGAGTTGCATACTTCATTGCCACTCCTACTTTTACCCTTTGCTTTTCTCCGGAATATTCCGTATCACTACGAAGATCCACAGTTACTGGATATGACCATCGTATAGTTACATGCGAACTCGAAGAAACTTGTTTCAGATTCGAGAATGGTTTCCGGTTCTGGAGAAATTGAATAGGATTATTCAGTTGTCTGTTCCTTTTACCTCCTCTCAGGATGTGAGGGCTCCTAGGATTAGGAGAGGGTACACCTACTACGCTTATTCGATAGTCTTCTTCCAAACTTTAGGCTGGTGTCGAAGGATGGGGAAGGAAGAAAACCAATTAGCCTGACTGTGGTATACAGAAGATAATGAGTAAAGACAAATAAAGGGATTAGAGTGAGGGCAAAGTGAAATGCGACTGTTATCATTCACGACCAAACCGTGTATACCATCGCCACTCCTACTTCACCTTTGCATTTCTACAGAACACAACGTATCACTACGAAGATCCACATTTATTGGATAATCCATCGTATAGTTACATACGAACTCGAAGGAACTTGTTCCAGTTCGAGAATGGATTCTGCTTCAGGAGAAATAGAATAAGGATTATTCAGTTGTCTTTTCCCTTTACCTTCTCTTAGGTTGCGAGGGCTCCTAGGATTAGGAGGGTACACCTATTACGCTTATTGGATAGTCTTCTTCCAAACCTTAGGCCGGTGCCAAAAGGTAGGGAAGGAAGAAAACCATTTAGCCTAAGTACGGTGTACAGAAGATAATAATTAAAGACAAATAAAGGGATTGGAGATATGACAATGAAATATACGGTTACAATCATGAATCTGGATAGTGGAAGAGGCATTACTAGGAATACCCGGATACCCCTTCGAAACATTTTCATGTTTCAGTTTCACTGTGAGTTGTTAATTGAAAACTGATTTCCCAATTAGATTCTTACTCCAGAGTATGTATTTACCAGGTTTGATTCTCACATCTGTATGGTATTACAGATGATGAGTGCGAGTAAGATATTGGGAATTAGGTGATTATATCCTCATTATATCGGAATTCGTTTTAATTGGTGATATTTGAGGAAATCACCTGGGTTTTTTACCGGACGGCAAATATTTGGTTTTGAATATCCGTAGTTATGCACCAGTTTCAAACTGATATACCTGTACGTTTATTTTATAATGTGAGATATAACTTTTTGAAATTATGTGTATAACATTTACCTATATCAGTTGGTGATTGGGTAAGGAGCATTCAACAACGGTGTAATTCTTCTAACCATAGTACAGTTTTCAACCTACGACGCACAGAGTTTGAGTTATTGAACTCAGGGGACTTATACAAAGTATTGTATGTTGTCCAGTGTCCATTAGGACATAGGGGTTGGTACTCGTACTATATTCTGTTTACTTATGATTTCTTTAGTTTTTAGACAAGTATTTCGTAGAAATACAAGGTCCAAGTTTTGAGAAGTTATAGGTACAAGAATAAAGTAGAGAACCATATGTTGCAAGTATCTGGATTCTTCAAGGTGATCGAAGATGTAGATACTTATGTATGGTATTCCGTTGATAGTAATGGTTTTGAGAACTTGCTTCTCTTTCAGGTTACTCATATCTGGATGCACTCCTAGTTGAGTAATGTTGATCGGCCTCTCTCCATTTAGTTGACATGCACTGGAGACAGCTGCATGATTTGAATTAAATTAATCCCTATGTTTCTATATTGTATATAGAATGGTTCATATCTTAACAATGTTAAGGTATATGGAGTTGTCCGAATTATGCTTAAAACTAGACTCTGGACATACTCAAGGCACGTTTCAGTAATGGTTATTTGTGGGTTATCCCGGGCTATGTCGAAGGATAACTTTCTACCATCTGGAAGATCAATAGTGATATTGTTCTTGACTCGCCACAGTTTTAGCAAAATGGACTTTTTCAGAAAACAGTAGTAGGAGTATGGTAGATCTGGAAGTGATTCCAGAACCACAAACGATTACTGAAAATTTAATAGAACCTAAAGATTCATTCGGGTTTGACATTCCATTAGCCACTCCGCAGTTATGGTGGGTAACCTCAGGCACCCTAGAGGTACTTCGGTCTTCTCAGAAACGGTGACAGGGAGGTGCTTGTTTACCCAGACATACCATTACTGCTGTTCTAGACTATAAGACCCGGCAGGAGGATGAGTATAGCGTCGTTCTAAACTAGCTTTAGAAGAGCACGTGTATATGACTCTGCCAGAGGGTTGTTATAGTTAGTGGGAGCAGCGGAAGCATAGTTGACAAGTAGCTTGTGTCTATTTATAGAATAAAGCAGGTATAGCTGAAATAGATCGTCTATTTTTGATGTGATAGTCATAGGCTTTGACTTCATCAGAATAGGAGATGGATCTGTTAAGAAGTTAGTATGGTGTGATGTCCTGGTATTTGGATGACATGCACTTTATAGGAAGTGAAATTCCTATACTACGATCGGTTATACTGTGGTTGTCACACTGTGGTTTCTCCACATTGGATATGGATAATATATCAGGCATTCTGGTAACTAGATCTATGGTTTTAGATCTAGATTTGGGTAGTTTCCCAATCTGGGTACTTTGACACTATTCTAAAGGTGTTTTAGAATGAACGACTCCTGGCATAGTGGTGTGCCTGCAGGTGATGGAGTCACCCTCTCTAAATGTGTCTTATAGACTAAAGGGGAGAGAGATGTGCATAATTGGCATATCACTTGCTTAGGCAATTGAGTCAATCATGAGATGTCAAGTACCACACCAGATGTTGTTTTTGCACGAGCTGCAATAAGTTTATATTAATCCAATCCTGGAGAAATGTTGGGAAGCGGTTTATGAACATAAGTGGATGTTCATGGGATATGGTAACAGCAGCATCCTTCGGGAGACGGCTATCATTCCAGGCTTCCAAGGTGACCTGGATGACAGAGCGACTGTCAGAGTTTTAGTTTTCCCTCTTTTAAGGGACAGTAGTTTGGACAGTGTTAGTTATATGTATACCTTAGAGGTCATTACTGTACATGCAATGTATATTGTAGTGGATACTTGGACATATATAGGGAGGACTTTCTTGCTCGACATGATAGTATGTTATCTGGTTTCACTTTATCTTAACATGTACACTTATTGTCTCTCTATTACATGTTAATAAAGCCCTTAGGATGAGTACTTGACTGCCAGGATTATGATGCAGATCATACTAGTAGGGAAGAGGTAGTCGGTAAGTACATCCTTAGATAGTTCCTAGTCGTGGGAGTATCGAGACGGGGCATCGATATTCCAGAGTAGACTAGCGTATACGCTTCTCGACCCATATGATGGGCGATGGATGATCCCATATCAATTGGTTTTTGACATCAGAGATGGTATACGGGTGCTCAGTGGAGACTGGGTATACTGAACGGACTCGCCGAGAACTCCTAGATGGTATTATACCTATCGTCAGATAGCAGTTCTCTGGTGACACTTGTACAGGTTAGTCTGTCAACCCGAGATCGTCATAGAGTCCTGTGTGATTCCCAATGTACTTTGATTTCCACCTTACCACGTTCGAGAGAACGTGCAAAACGGTGGTTTTTAGGTACAGTCCCGAGTCACATGGAGGAAATGAGCGATAGGAAGGGATTCATCTCTCCCGGTATTGGGAGTTGATGTTGCGCTATGCTCGATTGGCCATAACAGGAAATCCCTGGCCAGGGTTGCTGAGATCTACTGGTAAGTGTTATCAGTAGTTTCTCGAACCATTATAGACCTTGCATCGGAATGACTTATCAGGCTATTGGGGTCTGACGTTATACCTCCCCCAGGATGTGATATGCGACATATCAGACGAAGAGACCGGACTGTACGGTAGTGTTACTGATTGGATTCGCAGGAGTATGATCAGGCTTGCTTGTTGATCTTCTGATTGCTCAATACCTGGGTGGCCGTTACATTTAGCAGACCGCTTGCGGCTTGTGGGTGTTTGATATGATGATCACCTACTGCCGGCGTATTGACGAGTCTTTAAAGTCCTACACAGAGGTTTCTTGATTCATGCGAAATGAAGTAGGAGCACATATGTGATATATGCGGGACCGAGATTAATGCGCGTATGTGATACCGCATTCTATTCTCGTGATATGTGATATCGGTCGGTTATATAAGATATGGCCGGGTTATCGGATCATGTGTTGATTCGATAAGTTGATTCATATGATATTGGTCGGTTGAATGTGATATAGCCGGATTATTAAATCAAGTATTGATTTGATAATTTAATGTATAATTATATATTTGATATATTAACCTACATTAACTAATATTTGCTCACTAAGTATTATTTTTCACATTTATGTGCATGTAGTGTATATGTGATATATATTAATGTACATTTTATTTGTGTCATGCTTAATACCACATGCTTCATGGTGTAAGTCCGCGGGGGCGCCCCGGCCGTCGATTCGACGCCGGAAACGCGGAAACAAAAATTTTGCAAACTAGCAAACCGGCACCACCGCGCACTTCTATCCCGGATCGGGCCATTAACCTAGCAACTAGCAAACTAAAATAAGAGTAGAGAAGTATACCAAGCGATCCGTGTCCTTCGGTCTTCGTCTCCACTCCGATCTCCTGCGGAATCTCCGTCTGTCACGTCCTCGTCGGAAAGGGCACCACGTAGCCGGATTCGTTTACGGGCTCCCACCTCTGGACCGAGGCAACTCGGGTGCGAAGTTGGCTAGCCGCCGCGCCCAAGGTTTGCTGTAGACTAGTGTAGAAACTTGTCTCTTTGGGGCTTATGGAAGTTACCATGGATGTGGAGGAAGTGAAGAGAATAATGGAGAGTGATCTTTTGGAGAAGTGACTCTCTCTTTTGCATGAATGAAATAAGATGTCTAAATTTCTCACAACCAAGATGAACTCTCTCTCTCACCTAATGAAGTGGCCGGCCTCACTCAACCATGAGGGATCAATAAGAATGAAAATTCAAGAGAAGATAAGAAAAGATAATCTAGATTAATGTCACACCCAAAATCACATATCAATCCTTTTTCAAAACCATCACAATAAATGCAAGACATATGATGCAAAAGGAATCTCATGATGAAGAGGCCACAATTATGCAAGAAACCCCTCCACAAAATGTTGCAAATAACCCCCTCCAACGATAAAGTCCGGCCGTGAAGGAACAAAGAAAAACCGGCCGGAACGGAATGCAAACTGGCAACTTCAGAAAACCGATCCCGTAATAAATTACAGGAAAACCCCGCTACTGCAAATACATGCCCGCATTTGTATTCCCACTGAACATAAATGCAGAGAGGCAAAACTACACTATCAAATACTAGGATCCGGTTTAAACCAAAGCCGGCTAGTAAAAACCGTCCGATCACGATCCGTGCAATACCGCACGTATCTGATCGAACCCTGCCATATCTCCATACGGCCTCTACAGCGTTTCGCCCGAAACCTGAGTAACTGAGTGTGGTGGACTCTAAAGACTCGTCAATACCATGGCTGTAGATTTAACCACTAGCACGTCAGAGGTATCAGCCATACGTAAAGAGCTACCAGCTATTGACTAAAAGGGACGTCGATGAGCGAACTCATGCTGACACCCTACTGAGCCTGTCAGTGACAATATCCGTACAGTCCGGTCCGTTCGTCTATGAGCATCGCATGGCAGGCCTAGGGGGTTGGTAAAAGTCAGACCCCCAATAGCGGTACAAGTAGTGTCGGAGTGTAGCCCAGAACACCCTGAGATACTACTGGAATACCTACCAGCAAATCTCCTGCCTTGGCCAAGGACTTTTCATGTACTGGCTCTCCTAGACACAGGGCGACCTCACCCCCAATACCGGGAGAGACGAACCCCTGCAGATCCGCTCACTGCCTCCATGTGGCTCGGGACTGTACCCAACTAAAACCTATTTGCACGACTCCTTTGAGCCATGGTAGGGTAGTAATCAAAGCACAGTGGGGTCTCACACGAGACAAATAACGATCTCAGGTCGATGAACTAACCTGTACACATGTCACCAGGGAACTGCTATCTGACGTCTGGTATAATCCCAACTAGCAGGTTCCCGGCGAGTCCTGTCCGGTGTACTCATAACCCAATGAGCACCTGTATACATCTTAGGTGAACCAACTGACACCAGTGGCTTGTGAGATCGGCCACCGCCCCTCGTCGGGGTCTCGACTGTATACACTAGTCTACTCTGGAGTATCGATGCCCTGTCTCGAAACTCCCACGACTAGGGACCTTTTAAGGATGTGCTTATAGACTCCAGCTCTCACGTATATGATCGCCCTCATACTGCTGGTAGTCAAGCAAGAATCCTAGGGGCTCTATCAACGTGCAATAGCGACTCGTAAGGTCACCTAAAGAAGTAAACGATGATAAAGATAAACCAGATAGCATACTATCATCTCGAGTAAGACTGTCCTACCGGCATAGGTCCTCCTCAATCATTGCAATCACGTGCCTGTGATCCAATAATTGACTCTGAGGGCATTATATCCAACAATCTCCCACTTGCACTCAAGGCTAATTATTGCGATGTCGCATACTCACAGCCCGTGTGATACCGAACACCCAACTCCTCCACTAGTCAGTCTCACAAAGCTCGTTTGCGAAACTACTGCGTTCAAGGAATAGCCTCAGTTGGTGGATCCGCTGTGGTGTTTCTTTCTATGTCTCTCTATTTCCCATGTTCGCGGAGAAAGCTATCTCCCGAAATGAGCAATACCTGTCTTAGAATGTCTGGATGTCTGATGGGACCTAGCTCATAAATGAACTCCAAATCCAAACTTCTTAGACTGTATCGACAGCTGAACTTAATCAGTATCCTGCGCCATGCCTTCCCTCAGCATCCACCTGGACCACCTGTCCAAAATACTGCCCCTCGACAGAGGGAAAACTATAATTCTGACGACCACCCTGTCGTCCATGTCACCTTGGAAGCCTGGAATGATAACCGTCTCTTAAAGGAGGCTGCCGTTATCAATTCCCTAGAACATCAACTTATGTTCTAAAACTGCTTCCGATTGTTTCTCCAGGATTGGATGAATATCAATTTATTGCACTTACTGCAATAACAACATCTGGTGTGGTACTTGACATCTCATGATCAACTCAATTGCCTAAGCAAGTGATCTGCCAATCATGCACATCCCTCTCCCCTTTAGTCTGTAAGACACCTTTAGAGAGGGTGACTCCATCACCTGCAGGTATACTACCGTGCCAGGAGTCGTCCATTCTAAATACTCATAGAATGCTGTCTAAGTACCCAGATTGGGAAACCACCCAAATCTAGATCTAAAACCATAGATCTAGTAACCAGAATGTCTAATATAATATCCAAGTCCTGTGTGGAGAAACCACTGTGTGACGACCAAAGTATAACCGATCGTAGTATAGGAATATCACTTCCTACTCTGTGTATGTCATCAAATACCAGGACATCACACCCTACTACCTTCTTAACAGATCCATCCCCTATTCTGATGAAATCAAACCTATGACTGTCACATCAGAAATAGATGATCTATCTCCGCTATATCTGCTTTAGTCTATAAATAGACATAAGCCTGATGTCCACCAATGCTTCGGCTGCTCCCACTGACTACGACAACCCTCTGGCAGAGTCATATAGACGTACACTTCTAAAGCTAGTTTAGAACGACGCTATACTCATCCTCCTGCCGGGTCTCACAGTCTGGAACAACAGCAATGGCAAGTCTGGGTAAACTAGAACCTCCCTGCCACCGTCCTTGAGCATACCGAAGTACCTCTCGAGCGCCTGAGGTTACCCACCATATCTACGGAGTGGCCAATGGAATGTCAAACCAGATTGAATCTCTAGGTTCCTATCAAATCTTCAGTAATCGTTTGTGGTTCTGGAATCACTTCCAGTTCTACCATACTCCCACTACTGTTTTCTGAAAAAATCCATTTTTATTAAAACTGTGGCGAGTCAAGAACAATATCACTATTGATCTTCCAGATGGTAGAAAGTCAACCCTCGTCATAGCCTGGGTCAACCCACAAACAGCCATTACAGAAACGTGCCTTGAGTTATCCGGAGTCTGGTTTTAAGCTTAAGCCGGACAACTCCCCGTACCTTAACAATGTCAAGATATGAACTATTCTATATCCAATACAGGAACAGAGGCACTGATTTAATTGAACCAGAGTCAAATCATCCAGCTGTCTCCAGTGCATGTCAACTAAATGGAAGAGAGACCGATCAGCGTTACTCAACTTAGGAGTACTTCCAATTATGAGTAACCTGAAGTAGAAGCAAGTTCTCGTTACTATCAACTGAATACCATACACAAGTATCTACATCTTCGATCATCTTGAAGAATCCCGATACTTGCAATACCTAGTTCTCTACTTTATTCTTATACCGATAACTCCTCAAAACTTAGACCCTGTGTTTCTACGAAACACATGTCTAAGAACTAGAGAAGTTAAAAGTAAACAGAATATAGTATGAGGACCAACCCCTCTGTCCTAATGGACACTGGACAACATACAATACTCTATATAAGTCCGCTGAGTCTAACAACTCATTCACTGTGTGTCGTAGGTTGAAAACTGTACTTATGGTTAAGAAGAATTACACCGCTGTTCAATGCTCCTTACCTAACCATCCACTGATATAGGTAAATGTCATAGACATAATTTCAAAAAGGTATATCTCACTCTATAAAAATAGACGTACAGATATATCAATTTGAAATTGGTGCATAACAACGGATATTCAAAACCAAATATTTGCCGACCGGCAAACAACCCAGGTGACTTCCTCAAATATCACCAATTACAACGAATCCCGATATAATGAGCATGGTCACCTAATTCCCAATAACTTACTCCCACTCATCATCTGTAAAACCATACAGATGTGAGAATCATACCTGGTAAATACATACCCTGGAGTAAGTGTCTAATTGGGAAATCAGTTTTCTTTTAACAGTACATAGTGAAACTGAAACATTGAAATGTTTCGATGGGGTATCCCGGTATTCCTAGTAATGCCTCTTCCATTATCCAGATTCACAACTATAACCGTATATTTCTTTGCCACCTCTCCAAATCCCTTTATATTTCTTTAGTCATTACCTTCTGTACACCCTTTTAGGCCAAATGGTTTTCTTCCTTCCCTACCGTTCGGCACCAGCCTATGGTTTGGAAGAAGACTATGCAATAAGCATAATGGATGTACTGTCCTAATCCTAGGAGCACTCGCGATGCGAGAGAAGGCGAAGATAAAAGACAACTGAATAAACCTTATTCCTATTTCTCCTAAACCAGGATCCATCCCCGAACTGGAATAAGTTCCTTTTGAGTTCGTATATAACCATACGATGGATAATCCAATAAACTTGGGATCTTCGTAGTGATACGGATTGTCCTGGAGAAATACAGAGGTGATTTAGGATTGGCGAAGAAATACTTGGTTTGGTCGTGAATAGCAATCGCAATTTACTTTGCCCTCTTACTAATCCCTTTCTTTGTCTTAACTTAATACCTTCTGTACACCGTTTAGGCTAATTGGTTTTCTTCATTCCCTATCGGTCGGCACCTGCCTATGGTTTGGAAGAAGACTATCCAATTTGCGTAATAGGTGTACTATCTCCTAAACCAAGGAGTACTCGCAATGAGAGAAGGTGAAAGGAAAAGACAACTGAATAGTCCTATTCGTTTTCTCCAGAACCGGAAACCATCCTCGAATTCCTTCGAGTTCGTATATAACCATACGATGGTTTTGTCCAATGGAAGTGGACATTCGTAGTAATACGGGGTGTCCCGGAGAAAAGGGTAAAAGTAGGAGTGGCAATGAGGTTTGCAACTCTGACAATCCAAAAGCCAGTGTTAAGAAGGTTCGGTCAACTAGGTCACTGAGTCATAGTCTAGGGTCGGGTCAATGGTCGCTGCCAAAGAGAGAGAGAAAAGAAACACTCAGCGTGCACTCTAACCTAGATCAGAATGGTTATCACTTTATCTAATCTGGAAACCTCCCACTGTAACGTCAAATTCTTCCCCAAACCTGAAAGAAGAATTAGCCGGGATCACCCGAGGAGTAAACCAACTCATCAGTGGGAATCGGGATCCAACTATCATCGCATGATAACGTGACGGAATCCGCTCACGTTATCACACTCCAGAAGGTATGCTCATATCTGGCAAGTTTCAGTTTCTTTAGAAACACCCGATGTGGATTTTTGCCCCATGCTCTTATGACCTTGACGAAGGCCAACATATCATAAGTCACATGTCAAGTTCTACCCGTCATTATCCAGGTTAATTTGAACCCACCCGTACATACCCTTGACGAAGGCCAAAATAGTAGTACGACTGTCCCAAACCAACGCATCTATCTATGCTGCAGAAAAGTAACAAATAGCTACCATACACTATACCTTGACGAAGGCCAACATACATAGCATGAATACTAAGTGCTACCGTTCTGAAATGACGGAGGGCTACGAATGGTTTCTGGCGAAAACCTTTAACGTAATGAACTTGATATCGTTGAAGGAACTGATAGCTTTATAAAAATATAGTGACGAAAACCTTTGCTAAAGAGGTCACTCCCGGTGAAGGGATCTCGGCTCTTTCCCCGTAGGATGGGGTGCAGGATATTCCAACTGAATACCACGATGCAAAGCAAAAGTAATCGGCTATAGTGAAGTTATTGCCCTGACGCAAACTTCTGTCTAAGGGGTCACTCCCGGTGAAGGGATCTCGGCCCTTGCCTCGTCGACTGAGGAGCAGGATATTCCAACTGAATACCACGATGCAAAACAAAAGTGAACGCCCTTGCAATAACAGCTTTTTGAAAAATGTACCAACAACATCAGAATAGGTTTGTTTATCTTGCATTGATCCGAATCAACGCAGTCCCATCAATTGATCACACCAAAAAGAACGAAAATAATGACGTACGTATATGCCATCCGCATTCTCCACTGGGTCCCGTCATCACCCGTTAGGTTAGCTAACTAACGACAGAGCGGGGACTGGACTAGCACGGATGCAAAACATAAACAACATCTACTAGTATATATATAATATATATAATTTTCACTCAAGGCGTGATAAAATGCAACAGCACAAAAATGTACAGCATCACAGAACAATACAGATATCTGGGATCCCCGGGTTTCATAGAGCCGCTACTGAAACCCGACGTTCCCCTGGTCGTATGGATAGCCTGTACAATGAAATCCTAAACCCCTACGGGCGCGGCAAGTTACCCGCCAAAACCTGAAGCGAGGCAGCCCCCTTCAACAACGTGAATGGACCACCCAGCACTTCACGGAATCCGGTAACTTGGGCACCCCTCCTGGGTCAACCTATAACCCCTACGAGTGCGGCGAATAGCCCGCTAATTCTAGAGTAAAGCCCCCTCCGTCTCAACGCCATGAGATGCGGGCTTGTTGCCCTCTAGAACCCTGCTATCCGTGCACCCCTACGCGGGGTAATCCTAGTATAGAAAGTAAAATATACATACAACGGGTACATCGACCGCAACCTGGTCGTGCCCCTAAAGAATAATACAAACAGGCAGTGATGGCCGTCCACATGTCGGACGCTCGCCCCGCGATATCAAATGTACATATAAAACAAAACTGTACTAACATTGCATCCAGGCTATCCCCTACGACCAATCCGCAATATCACAGCAAAACACAGAGCATCAACGTGAATGTCACGTTCGCAAATCCGTCTAAAAGGGCTATAGCAGATAGACTGGGTTTACCGATCGAATGACATTCACCGTCGCAGATATAATGTAAATACTGTGAACTAGCATGTTTAAACTTTTCGATCGATCAAAATTACCTAAGTGGGCCCCTAGCAGTACTGTAGCACTCACAGAAATGTGGGCCCAAAAAGAATATCCCAAAACCCCTATTCTATACTCAAAAGCCCACTGCAAACTTTTGGTGTCGCGTTGACTTTCTTCGACCAGGGAACCGCGGACAAACCAGGGGTTTGGCCGCGTTTCCGCGGCCGTACTAAAGCATCACTCAACCAAAATTTTCCAGAATGCTAATATTTTCATGCTTATGTCTCTGAGACAACCTGAAAAATTTTTAGAGCTCAAAAAAATTCGACAGAGAACACATGCACGAAAATACGGTTTTTTGGATTTTGTTCGATCGAGTCTTTAAACATACTAGAGCGAGCTAGGTAGGTTAATGACGTGGCTCTGATACCAATGTAAGTCCACGGGGGCGCCCCGGCCGTCGATCCGACGCCGGAAACGCGGAAACAAAAATTTTGCAAACTAGAAAACCGGCACAACCGCGCACTTCTATCCCGGATCGGGCCATTAACCTAGCAACTAGCAAACTAAAATAAGAGTAGAGAAGTATACCAAGCGATCCGTGTCCTTCGGTCTTCGTCTCCACTCCGATCTCCTACGGAATCTCCGTCCGTCACGTCCTCGTCGGAAAGGGCACCACGTAGCCGGATTCGTTTACGGGCTCCCACCCCTCGACCGAGGCAACTTGGGCGCGAAGTTGGCTAGCCGACGCGTCCAAGGTTTTCTGTAGACTAGTGTAGAAACTTGTCTCTTTGGGGCTTATGGAAGTTACCATTGATGTGGAGGAAGTGAAGAGTATAATGGAGAGTGATCTTTTGGAGAAGTGACTCTCTCTTTTGCATGAATGAAATAAGATGTCTAAATTTCTCACAACCAAGATGAACTCTCTCTCTCACCTAATGAAGTGGCCGGCCTCACTCAACCATGAGGGATCAATAAGAATGAAAATTCAAGAGAAGATAAGAAAAGATAATCTAGATTAATGTCACACCCAAAATCACATATCAATCCTTTTTCAAAACCATCACAATAAATGCAAGACATATGATGCAAAAGGAATCTCATGATGAAGAGGCCACAATTATGCAAGAAACCCCTCCACAAAATGTTATTTGCAAATGTGCAAATAACCCCCTCCAACGATAAAGTCCGGCCGTGAAGGAACAAAGAAAAACCGGCCGGAACGGAATGCAAACAGGCAACTTCAGAAAAATGATCCCGTAATAAATTACAGGAAAACCCCGCTACTGCAAATACATACCCGCATTTGTATTCCCACTGAACACAAATGCAGAGAGACAAAACTACACTATCAAATACTAGGATCCGGCTTAAACCAAAGCCGGCTAGTAAAAACCGTCCGATCACGATCCGTACAATACCGCACGTATCTGATCGAACCCTGCCATATCTCCATACGGCCTCTACAGCGTTTCGCCCGAAACCTGAGTAACTGAGTGCGGTGGACTCTAAAGACTCGTCAATACCATAGCTGTGGATTTAACCACTAGCACGTCAGAGGTATCAGCCATACGTAACGAGCTACCAGCTATTGACTAAAAGGGACGTCGATGAGCGAACTCATCCTGACACCCTACTGAGGCTGTCAGTGACAATATCCGTACAGTCCGGTCCGTTCGTCTATGAGCATCGCATGGCGGGCCTAGGGGGTTGGTAAAAGTCAGACCCCCAATAGTGGTACAAGTCGTGTCGGAGTGTAGCCCAGAACACCCTGAGATACTACTGGAAGACCTACCAGCAAATCTCCTGCCTTGGCCAAGGACTTTTCATGTACGGGCTCTCCTAGACACAGCGCGACCTCACCCCCAATACCGGGAGAGACGAACCCCTACAGATCCGCTCACTGCCTCCATGTGGCTCGGGACTGTACCCAACTAAAACCTGTTTGCACGACTCCTTTGAGCCGTGGTAGGGTAGTAATCAAAGCACAGTGGGAACTCACACGAGACAAATGACGATCTCAGGTCGATGAACTAACCTGTGCACATGTCACCAGGAAACTGCTATCTGACGTCTGGTATAATCCCAACTAGCAGGTTCCCAGCGAGTCCTGTCCGGTGTTCTCATAACCCAATGAGCACCTGTATACATCTTAGGTGAACCAACTGACACCAATGGCTTGTGAGACCGGCCACCGCCCCTCGTCGGGGTCTCGACTGTATACACTAGTCTACTCTGGAGTATCGATGCCCTGTCTCGAAACTCCCATGACTTGGGACCTTTTAAGGATGTGCTTATAGACTCCAGCTCTCACGTATATGATCTCCCTCATACTGCTGGTAGTCAAGAAAGAATCCTAGGGACTCTATCAACGTGCAATAGCGACTCGTAAGGTCACCTAAAGAAGTACACGATGATAAAGATAAACCAGATAGCATACTACCATCTCGAGTAAGACTGTCCTACCGGCATAGGTCCTCCTCAATCATTGCAATCACGTGCCTGTGATCCAATAATTGACTCTGAGGGCACTATATCCAACATATGGGTGTATGAGACTTACACCATGCTTGATATAATGTAGGGTTTATATTTATCTAAGTAATTCAAAAATTGGATGGAAATTGTCATAGCTACAAACTTGTAGAAGCTTGTGGAAACATTGACCAAGTCCACCATTTTTGTTTCACTTGTAGATATTTATTAACCTAACCATTATACCTTAGCCATGGTTCATTCTCTACATGGGTTAGTGTATGAAACTAACTTACCCATGGTTGCAATTCTCACCTCATATGTTTTTCATTTCTCTTCATCACTTCATCTTCTTCCTCCTCATGAAAAGTGTTTTCTAGGGTTTGGAGAGATGAAGAAATATTGTGAGAAAAATAAATCTAAAGTGAGACAGCTTCCTACTTCTTCATCCTCTACTATATTAGCCATTTAGTTTAGGGTGTTTGCTTTACTAATCTACCATTAGTCAAGAGGTAGCATGAGCTTGAGTCTCCTCGACGTAGATCATCTTCGGCCTCGAAGACTTCGAGCAACCTTGTTCATTTCTTCATGTGAACTCTTACTAGAGTTCGGATGTTCACTACTTGGAACGAAGGGACTACTACACGGAGCTTTAGAAGTGAAGGACCGGTCTACAAAGGTTGTATTCCTTAGATGTAAAGTTGTTTACATTTCTAGTTCATCTAAATCTCTAGTAAAGATTCTAGGGTCAGGGTTCTTTAGTACGGCAAAAAATTTTAAAACGGCATGGACGATGCCTCCCAAAACCTTCCGCGTTGCATAACCCTACAGTGGTATCAGAGCCAAGCTAGAGATTTAAACGATGTTTGTTAGATTACAAAACCGAAACTACTCCGAAACTTAAAACATGAAAATCTGGTTTCTGTCGAATTTTAAATGGCCTCTAAAATTTTTTTTAGCAACTGCAGAATGTTGTATGTGATATAACATGAACACCATGAAAGTTTCATGTAGTTTTCTCGGATTTTGGCCGTGCATAATAGGGAAAAATCCGAGGTGGCCGGCCCAGTTATGTTGGTTTGGCTTGAAATTTTCATGGTGTTCCTGTCTCTGGGTTTTGGTGTTTCAGGTGTTGCTTGTTTTTGCTAAATTTGCATATGATGTTAACTTTCTGCAAAGGCAATTAGGAGTGTTTCGTAGTCATAATTCTAACATCTATTCGGGTTATTTAGACGACGTTAAAAAGTTCGAACGGATATCAATAACCCATATTTTCCCTCGCTGGAAATTTTCCAAGAGTTGGATTTTTTTCAAGTTTAAAATCTTCAGAAAATCATGCAAGCGATTCTGTGGACCCTATAGAAGAACGATACCCAAACTTGACTTTTTGGATCACGGAACTGCGGTCATACCCTAAGGTTTGCGGCAGTTCCGTGGCGACATGAGTAAGGCATGGGTCGACCCTTCTACGGATGGTTCATAGGAACTGTGGCAGTTTCTGGGTACTTTTTGAACTCCGCACAAGTGTTGAGCTTTTCGAGAAATTTTGGGTGCTTGTTTATTCGATCGAAAATTTAACTTCGTCTAGCTATCTGTGATTGTGATACAATACTTAGAATCTACAAAAATTAGTTATGTGATAACTAGTATGAATTTTATAAATCTAGCAGTTTAGTCTCATTTGATCGGTTGCTACGGAATTTTGATGTGGATGAAAAGTCCGTCGCAATTACGTAGTGTACGCGGATACTCGCCGGGTAACCTTACTAGATAGCCACGCCCCATAGCCCCGACCAAGTGATTGTAGGAGAACCTCGTCGCCAAAAGCATCCGTTCGGGTGCTCGCGGCCGTGGTGTTCCGCCTTAGTGCACTTCGTCGACGGCATCGGGGGTGCGGACGTCTACTAAAGTTTCCGACGGGCATTCGATCAGGTTATCGGGAATCTTGTTGAATTACCCGACGGGTTATTGGAAAGCGTTTTCAATATCGAGACTAAAATGCGGGGTTTATAATTGTTAGGCATGTGATGTCTAAGGAATTCATTTGGTTAGGCATGAAATCCAAAGTATGTGATACATTGGGTTTATGATGTCTAAGGTGGTTGCGGATTCCAATTGTTGTAGTTTTTCACTTTCTTTTCTGCGACCGTAAGTGTAATATGTGGTGTATCGCCGGTTTCGTTGCTATATGTCAACGATAATTGGGATACGCATATTTACTAATGTTGATGATATGTGATGTTATGTGTTGCTGTGATATGTTATATTGGATCGTCGTATTTTGAATAGCTGGGGTTTTTATATGAGATGAGAGTTTTTCATTTTCATTCATGTAAAAGCTTGTATGTAATATTCTTTTATTGGGGCACTTCCCGGTTGAATATGATGTCACCATTAATATATATTATTTACTTTTCCGCATTAGGATAGACCCAAGGCGGGGAGCACAAGTAACCGGGTTCTAGGGTCTAGTGGGAGACGATCTCGAGGAGTCGAGACCGGGTCTCCTAACTCTAGAATTGGTAGGGTTGCTTGCCGCTCTCGTAGGGGTCTTGGGTTGTGGGTTTGGCTATTCATCGCGACCGTGGAATCCGTGTTTTATACTGGCTTAATTTAAAACACGGAATTACTAGTATATCCAATATTTCATATATGTTCTTCTGCTGCTGATATTCTATGATGTGATCAATAGAAATTCTGAGATTACTGCTTATATTATATATATGGTATATAATAAATATTGATGCTTTCGTTTCTTCTGTGATGCTTAGGAAGCATAATTGATTGGACTTCATTAATGAGATTAATGAAATAAAAGAAACCCAAAGATGTTATAGAAAATTGTTTTAAAAACTGGTAGCTCTAGTTCTTGCTTTGCATTGCAGTATTCCTTGTAGAATATCGAGCACCTTATTCGATAAGGAAATAGCCGAGATCCCTTCACCGGGAGTGACCTCTTTAGCGAAACTAGCAGATGCTACAACCTACTCGGTTTGTTTTTTGATTGCTTCTATAGTTTTTGCTTTTCATAGTGGTATGTGTGAAATATCCTGCACCTCATTCGATGATGAAAGAGCCGAGATCCCTTCATCGGGAGTGGCCTCTTTAGAAAAACTAGTAAAAGCCTAAAATACACTCCTTTTCTAAATCACTCGATTCTACAACGATATCAAGTTCATTAAAAAAAAAAGGTTTTCTTAAAAACCTGTCGTAGCCCTCCGTCACTGTAACGTTTTAGAAATCGTAATGCGAATTTTTCCGTTTTAGGGTTAAATTGTCGGTATTTTCCGTTTTAACCCGACTGTGTTCAAACGACCATATAGACTTTCCAGCACCTAGTTTAGCTAAAATAAAGCTAGTGCGCAAGCTTTGGGGATATATGGGAAGTTTTGGTTCAATTAGAATTTTTCCCAATTTTAATATTATTTTAATGCGGTATTCACTTTTTGGGAAATTTCTCTTATGTAATTTTTTCCATAAATCAAACTTGAGTAAACCAAAACCTTCCCACAATATCTAGATCTTTGTGTTGAAAAGGATTAAAAGTTAAAGAAATGAAAAGAATCAAAGAGGTGCATGCATGTGCATGTGAAAGCATTTATGAGCATTAATCATGAGAAATAGCTAGGAAATTCCACACAAAACCCCACCCTTATCACTTAGCCGAGATCCCTTCCTCCCCTTCTGCTCTTGATCATTCCCTTCCATTTTTGCATCAATCCAAACTCAAAATTCTCCAAAATTCCCAAAAATACATCACAAATACTTCAAGTCTTGAGTTTTAGCATCTTGGATCACTTGGAAACTAGGAAAGCTTGGATCTTGTGCGCTAAAGTTGATAGGTATAATCCCTACACTGATAAATAGGAGTTTTTATGTTGTATAGCTCGTTGAATATGTTGGGTTTCCCTAGCACCTACTAATGAGTATGGAAGCATCACACATGCCACTTTAAAATTTCTAGAGGTGCTAAGCAAACAAAGCATGGATCTTTAACTAGAATTTCTAGGGTAACATCACAAGTATCACATACTAGAACTAAATTTACACTAAGTGAAAGGAATACAACCTTTGTAGTCCTATTTTTAGTGACTCCTAGGATCTTTGAGAGGTTGGAAAGGCTTGCTAGTAAGCTCCTACGTCCACGATGATCCACCCGAAGTTCACTAGCTCCAAACTTGTAGCTCCACCTGATGCAAGAAGAAGATGAAGCTAAACACTCTAAACTAATTGGCTAGATTAGAATAGAATGATGAAGTGGTGAGTTTTCTTTTGTCAAAACTATTTCTTTTTATCTCTCATTCACTTTGGAAAAACCTAGAGAGCAAGGAGGAAGAAGAAGATGAAGGCAAAAGCTTTTGATAATGATAAAGCTTAATGAAATAATAGAAAAGATAAGTATATATATTTTCTACTCTTCATCTCAAACCATGGTTACTTAATTTAGATATTATTGCACTTGAGTTAAAAGGCAAAAGGAATATTAATCCAAGGTTAAAAAGTGGGTGAGCAAGGTTAACTTCAAGAAGAGTGTAGAAGATAACTATGGATGAATAATCCTTTTCTTTTCCTTTTAATTTAAATGCAAAAAGAATATATATAAATCAAGTTCAATGTAAGTCTTATATTGCCTTCATATGCGTATCAACAACCATGACACTTTGCATGCATGTATCTATGCACATCAACATGTGCATACATGCACATCAACATGTGCATCCATGCATGCATTCTTCCTCTTTAATAAAAAGAGTTTGACTAAAGAATTAAAATAAAACTAAAAGTCAAAATGTTAAATCAACAATTGATTTAACAATCCGGTCATATCGCATACGACCCGACTAATAGAAAAACGCCCAATTAACATACGGTATCACATAGTCGTATTCAATCAGGTCCCTGCGCATATCTCATATGCACACCACATCTTTTCGCCTGGGCTAGGAAACTTCTGTGTAGGACTCTAAGACTTGTCAATACGCCGGCAGTGGGTGATGATCATATCAAACACCCACAAGCCGCAAGCAGTCAGCTAAACGTAACGGCCACCCAGGTATTGAACGATCAGAAGAAAACCAGCAAAGCTGTCAAAACTCCCGTCGAGCCATCTGGCAACACATACCGTACAGTCCGGTCTCCTCGTCAAACATGTTGCATATCAAGTCTGGGGATGGCGTCGTCGACCCCAATAACTCAATAAGTCATGCCGGTATTTAGCTGATAACAGATCGAGAAACTACTGATAACGCTTATCAGTAAATCTCAGTAGCCCTGGCCAGGGACTTCCTGTTATAGCCAATCAAGCATAGCACAACATCAACCCCCAATACCGGGAGAGACGAAACCCCTCCTATCGCTCATTGCCTCCATGTGCCTCGGGACTGTACCCAAAGACCACCTGTTTGCACGACTCAGTAGAGCCGTGGTAGGGTGGAGATCAAAGTACAGTGGGAGGACACACAAGACTCTATGACGATCTGGGGTCTACAGACTAACCTGTACCAGTGTCACCTGAGAACTGCTATCCGACGATAAATATAATACCACATAGGAGTTCTCTGTGAGTCCGTTCAGTGTACCCAGTCTCCACTGAGCACCCGCATACATTCTTTGGTGTCACCTCACCAGATGGATATGGGAACATCCATCGCCCATCATGTGGGACAAGAATAGTATACGCTAGTCTACTCTGGAATATCGATGCCCCGTCTCGATACACCTACGACTAGGAACAATTCTAGGATATGCTTATAAACTACACGTGCTCTACTAATATGATCTGCATCATAGTCACAGTAGTCTAGCAAATATCCTGAGGGCTTTATCAACATATGCAAATGAATAAAAACATGATCAAATCAACATGTCAGATAAAGTAAACCAGATAGCATACTATCATGTTGAGCAAGAAAGTAATCTATATTATATATATATATATATACACGCCCAAACATCCACTATACATATAATGGCCTCTTGGGCATACATATATCCAACAATCTCCCACTTGCACTAAGGCCAGTTATTGGCGTATCCCATACCCAACATCTAAAAAAGTCGCTCATGCTGCGGCTGTGGAAGGGCCTTGGTGAGTGGATCTTCTGTGTTATTCTTCGTATCTACTCTCCGAATCTCGATCTCTCGGCTATCTACTATCTCCCGGATCAAATGATATCGCCTTAAGATGTGTCTGGACTTCTGATGGGATCTGGGTTCTTTGGCTAACACCATAGCCCCATTATTATCACAATACAATGGTATTGGATCAACAATGGTTGGAACTACTCCTAGTTCCGTGACGAACTTCTTCATCCAGACGGCTTCCTTGGCAGCATCATTTGCAGCAATATACTCAGCTTCCATCGTGGAGTCTGCAACGGTATCCTGTTTGGAACTCTTCCAACTAACTGCCCCTCCATTGAGGGTAAATATAAACCCTGAGATAGATTTGTTGTCATCCTTATCACTTTGGAAGCTGGAATCAGTAAAGGCCTCCATTTGGAGATCCCCATTACCATACACCAAGAACAATTCTTTAGTCCTTCGTAAGTACTTAAGAATGTTCTTCACTGCTATCCAATGTTTCTCCCCTGGGTTGGATTGATACCTGCTTACAACAGCTAGTGCAAAAGCAACATCAGGGAGAGTACATAACATCGCATACATTATAGATCCCACGGCTGAAGCGTAGGGTATAATGCTCATGCGAGCTCTCTCTTCATCAGTCTTCGGACAGAAGTCTTTGGAGAGAGTGATTCCATGGCAAGCGGGCAAGGCACCACGCTTAGAATCTTCCATACTAAACCTTTTTAGGATGGTGTCAATGTACTTTGATTGGGACAATCCCAATTACCTCTTAGATCTATCTCTATAGATCCTTAAGCCCAAAATGCACGAGGCATCACCCAGGTCCTTTATGGAGAACCTTTGTGATAAGAATTGTTTGACCGATTGTAGCATAGGAATATCATTTCCTATCAGGAGAATGTCATCCACGTACAATACGAGGAATGTGACAGTATTCCCTACAATCTTCTTATAAATGCATGGTTCATCTATATTTTTGATAAAATCAAACTCTTTGATTGTATCATCAAAACAGATGTTCCAGCTCCGTGAGGCCTGATTTAATCCATAAATGGATTTAAGCAATCTACATGATTTCCCGCTGCTCCCACTATCAATAAAGCCCTCTGGCTGATCCATAAAAACGCATTCTTCTAAATCACCATTCAGAAATGCAGTTTTAACGTCCATCTGCCAGATTTCATAATCATGGTGAGCAGCAATAGCAAGTAGGATCCTAATGGATTTAAGCATTGCTACTGGAGAGAAAGTTGTTAGTGTATATTCCCTAGAGGCCATTATTGTATCATACTAGTTTGTATATTACTTAATGGAAGCTTGGGATATTCACCTTGTATATACAATCTTGCTTAAAATAGTAGTATGCTACTTGGTTTGTTTCTACTTCAATGTGTACATGTGTTTATTTTAGTATACCGCCTATACACATTAGTGGAGCCCTTAGGATCTTTGCTTGATTACCAGCGTTGTGATGGCAGTCACACTAGTGGGGGCTGGATAATCTATAAGCACATCCTTATGCAGGTCCCTAGTCGCAGGACTATCGAGACAGGGCATCGATACTCCGGAGTAGACTAGCGCATGCGCTTCTCATCCCAGAGTGGGAGATGGTCTGTCCCACGGCCATCGGTACGTCGTACTGGAGATAGTATGCGGGTGCTCGTTGGGTTACGAGTACACTGGACAGGACTCGTCGGGAACTGACCGGTTGGTATTATACCTATCGTCAGTTATCAGTTCCCAGGTGACATGAGTACAGCTTAGTCCGCTGACTTGACACTGTCACTTCACCTCGAGTGTGTTCCCACTGTACTTTGATTACTACCCTACCACGGCTCAAAGGAGTCGTGCAAACAGGTAGTAGTTGGGTGCAGTCCCGAAGCTCTTGGAGGCAGTGACGGTTAGACAGGATTCATCTCTCCCGGTATTGGGGGTCGACATCGCCCTGTGTCTAGGAGAGCCATTACACGAGTAGTCCCTGGCCAGGGCAAGCGAGATATGCTGGTAGGCTTCCAGTGTTATCTCAGGGTGTATTGGGCTTCACTCCGACACGACTTGTACCGCTATTAGGGGACTGACGTTTACCGCCCCCCTAGGCCCGCCATGCGATGTATCAGACGAACAGACCGGACTGTACAGAGATTGTCACATTCAGGCTCAGTAGGAGTTCAGATGGGATTCACCTCGTCAGTCTTCTTGTCGGCATCTGCCTGGGGACCGTTACGCACAGCTAGTACCGCTTGCGGTCTGTGGTTAAACCCACTGCCAGCGTAGTGTCAAGTCTTTAGAGTCCCACACAGAAAGCTATTCGCCTTTAGGCAAAAGAGTAGAGGTCGCATGGTTTTGCGACAGGTCGCATGGTTTTGCGACAGGGTCCGGTCACATCCGTGCACTTGTGCACGTACAGTGTCCGGACAGTTAACACTAGCGGGCTTTGGTTTAAGCCAGATCCTAGTGTACGTTTTGGGATTGGTTTTATCCAGTATGTATTCGTGTTCCTCGGAACGCGAATGCGGGTGTGTATGCACAGTTGACGGAGAGACAGAGGCAGAGGATTCTCATTAGGGTTGTTGACCGTTGACTGTTGACTATTGACTTTTTGCTCAACCCTAATAAGAATATGATATATGATTAACAATAATATTAATTAAGTATTGTGGTGACATGGTTGTTGAGGGGTTGAATTTGTTGACTTGTTGACTTTGTTGACCGGTTGACTAGGTTGGACTAGTTGACCATCATGATGACAATGGCTATAATTTCATCCCAAAGACTTTTTACTTGCTTGTTCTCTTATGCAATATGAGTGCATGAAATGATATAGCCATTTTGACTTAAACCATTTACACAATACTTGATTACTATCTTTGTGATGATGGTTTTGGATTATGAGAGCCAAGTGAGAAAAGTCTTGCTCATTTCTATCATTTTCATTCTCTCTCTTGTGTTCTTGAGCTCTCATCTTCTTCCTCTTGCTCTCCCTCTCTTTAGTCTATGGTTCACTTGTCTCATGTGTTGAGAACCAAGAACCATAGAGAAAATCCCAACACACTCTTCTCTACTCACTCTAGTTCATAAGGTTTAGCAAACCAAGTGAACTAGTTTCTTCAAAGACCGAAGAAGCCAAAGGTAGAAGCTTTCAGGTGGATCGATCTTCGGCGCAAGGAGACGACGGGGTGAAGCCGATCCGGACAACCATCGAGGCTTGAAGACGTAGGAGTTCAAGAAAGAAAGGTATAACCCCCTAACCGAGTAGTTAACAACTCCTAGTTAGGTTGTTAGTTAGATGTTTAACCAAGATCCGGTTTTGAGTCCATGTTACCGCCTCTAGAAAATTGTTTTTCACCAAATTCCGCATGCCCGAAAGTACCGGGAGAGGTAGCATGGACTTACAGTGGTATCAGAGCCTAGTTAAACACTACCTAACATGTTAGCATAGTAATTAGAAATTCGATCGGAGAAAAAGTCGCGAAATACACCCGGATTTCAAACTTTCTGTCGATTTTCAAAGTGCTGCAAAAATTATTTGAGTTATACCAAAAATCGACTCAGGGTTTTTAGAAGAAACTGCAAAAATTCGACCCACTGAATCGATCAACGCGCCGCGTTTCCGCGGCGGGAGCTTGCTCCCGCCGCGGAACCGCGGCGGGAGCTTGCTCCCGCCGCGGAACCGCGGCCGAGTTGACTCGGTCGTGGGGTTTTATTTTTGCAGTTTGTTCATAGGGGTATTTTGGGATTTTTGGAATATGTATTTTCTGCACAGATTTTCCAGAACGAAAATTTTGTGTTTGGGGCCTGAAAATCCGTATTTTTGATCGAACTTCTAAAAGACTTAAGCTGACGGGTTTTTCTGTGATGTGATATTTGTATTGAACGTCTGCTAATCGCTATAAGTCGATTAGTGGGGGTTATACAAATCTGTGATCTGTAATGTTATTGGAATGTGTATATGAATTCATTGGATTGTCGCGGGTGAATAGCCGGGGGTTGTGAGACGAGAGTTTTCTTTTCTTTCAATTCATGTAAATTTGTAAATTGATGTAATAATTATTTGTATGGCCGCACAACCGGGTCGGGGTTGTAGCCGTCATTGTATAATTTCTTTTTACTGTTTTTGCTCCTAGGATAGACCCATGGAGGGGGTGCACAAACTACCGGGTATGCCGAAGTGCCGAGTGGCCTACTCACGGAGTTGAGGGAGGTTGCTTCGCTTCGGGTACTTGGCGGGTAGTTTGCCGCACCCGTAGGGGTCTTGGGTGTGGTATTGGCTATTCACCGCGACCGTGTAATCTGCTTTTCGTTACAGGCTCGTACGAATTGCGGGTTCCTAGTATATCCAATGTGTTCATCTGTGATCTGAAATGGCTATCATTGCAATATATGTATATATGATATTATTTAGACGTTGCTTATGTTTTACAGCCGCGCTAGCCCAGCCCCCGCTCTGCCGTCAGTTAAGTAACCTAACGAGTAATGACGGGGCCCCGTGGCGAATGCGAATGGTATAAGCATACGTCATATTTTGGTTGTTTTCTGCAATGGTAGGATTAAATGATGGGATGCATTAAAAGAACTAATGCAAGAATATCACGCATTAAAAGAACTAATGCAAGAAAATAAACCAAGTAAAAGTCGTTGGAACACTTTCGAAAAACCACTCGGTTCTTTTCAAAACCAACTTTTAAATGCGGAGCTTGAGACACTCCTTTTAAAAACTATCTCGTTCCATCGATTATATCAAGTTCACTACGTTCACGGTTTAGCCAAAACCATTCGTAGCCCTCCGTCGTTTCACATGGATGGTCAATAGTATTCAAACTATGTTTGTTGGCCAAAGTCAAGGCATAGTGATTGGTAGCTATTGGGTATTCATGTGCAGCATAGATAGATGCGCTGGTTTGGAACAGTCGCACTGCCTTGTTGGCCAAAGTCAAGGGTAGATGCGAGTGGATTCAAATTAACCTGGAGAACGACGGGTAGAACTTGACATGTGACTTATGATTTGTTGGCCAAAGTCAAGGTCATAAGAGCATGGGGCAAAAATCCACATCGGGAGTTTCAAAAGAACTGAAACTTGCTAGTGTTGCATACCATTTGGAGTGTGATGATTCTGGTAGGATTCCTTCAGTTTTGTCACGCGATGATATTTGGATCCCGATCCTACTGCGAGTATATGCTACTCCTCGGGAAATTTCTCACTTAACGATCAATGCTATAAACCAAGTAGGTGTCTAGAAAGGTGTTAGCGAGGCTACGCCCCCAGGGAAAAGAGGTTATTTAATTAAGGAACTTCGCGAAAGCGTTGGAAAACCTCCCTCGGAGTACCGACACTGGCCTGGCTGAACGGTTAAGCAAGTATTGTACGGTGAGATTGATCCTGACTAATTCTTCCTTTTTGGTTTGAGGAGGGATTAGAGAAACAGTGGGAGCCATCCTGTTTAGACAAACTAAAAACCATTCTAAACTTGCAAGAGCATCATGCTGAGTGTTTCTTCTCTCTCCTAATTGCAGCGACCAATCGACATGACTGGACTTAAGTTACTTCTAGATAAAAACATACTGACAGGGCCAAACTACAAAGATTGGCTCAGGAATGTCAAGATGGCAATCACATACGACAAGCTGGGGTATCTTCTTACCACCAAAGCTCCCCCTGTCCCAGGTCCCAAAACCAGCGTCGCGGATAAGGAAATCCGTAAGACGTGGGAACTAGATTGCACGAAGGCCAAATGCCTTGTGCTTGCCTCTATGGACAACGAACATCAGAGGAGGCACGAGAATATGGACCTCGAATCCATATTTCTCCATACAAAAGAACTGTATGGAGAGCAGTCTCGTATCGCAAGATACGAAGTGTCGAAAAAGTTATTTTCGGCAAGGTTGGCCGTCGGATCATCGGTAGCGGAACACGTGCTTAAGATGATTGGCTACATAGAAGAGCTCGCGGACCTTGGGACCACGTTGGAGAATGAGCTCTATACAGACTTGATTCTCCAGTCCATTCCTTCCACTTACGCCCAGTTTATCCTGAACTTCAACTTACAAGAAAAGGAAGTTGAACTTTCAGAACTCCTCAACATGCTGAGGAGCGCAGAGGGCACCCTACAGAAAGGTAGGGAAACATCCACTTTGTTTGTAGGAGGATCTTCCTCTTCTAGGTCCAAGGCGAAAGCCAAGGGAAAGAAGAAGAAAGCCCCCGCCAAACCAAGGGGCGGTGTTAGTAAAGTGGATACGAAGGGAAAGACAAAAGCAACAAAGAAAGTGGGAAAGCTTGTGGATAAGGAAGAATGCTTCTATTGTCATAAGAAGGGACACTGGAAAAATGATTGCAGGGCTTGGAAAGCCAGAACACAGGATCTGAAGCAGGTTGCGGCTTCAGCTTCAGGTGTGTATGTTATTGAAAACTGTCTTTCAATAAACTCTACTTCCTGGGTATTGGATACCGGATCAGGATCTCATATCTGTAATTCTTTGCAGGCGTTGAGAAACCGTAGGGTTTTAAAGGCAGGTGACATGACCCTCAAAGTTTCAAACGGAGCTAGCATGGATGCTAAGGCCGTGGGGGACTATCACCTGGGAATGCCAGATGGACATGTTTTGGTTTTCCGTAATTGCTTTTTTGTACCCAACGCAACTTGTAATATCATTTCTGTATCTTTGGTTTCTAAAGAAGGTTATGAATTTGCGTTTGTAAGCAATGTTGTAAACATTCACCTTAATCAAGTTCTGATTGGGTCAGGTACATTGAGCAATGGTAAATACGTATTAAACCAACCACAGATTTTCAATGTCCAGAATACACACAAAAGAAAGTCTCCGGAAATAAATCAGACTTTCTTGTGGCATTGTAGACTGGGTAACATCAATGAGAGAAGGTTGACGAAGTTACATACAGAAGGATATTTGAATGCGTTTGAATATCAATCGTATGCCACTTGTCAATCTTGTCTCAAAGGAAAAATGACAAAGACTCCGTTCACTGGACACGGAGTAAGAGCGAGCGAGCTCTTGGGACTCGTACATAGCGACGTGTGCGGTCCAATGTCTACACATGCGCGAAGCGGTTATTCTTACTTCATTACTTTTACGGATGACTTTTCAAGGTACGGTTATGTCTTCTTAATGAAACATAAGTCCGAAGCCTTTGGAAAATTCCAGGAATATAAGAATGAAGTAGAAAAACAAACCGGCAAAAGTATCAAGATCCTAAAATCGGATCGAGGTGGTGAATACTTGAGTGCCGAGTTCCTGGACTATTTAAAAGAGAACGGAATTCTCTCTCAGCTTACACCTCCATACACTCCGCAACATAACGGTGTATCGGAGAGACGGAACCGAACCCTATTGGATATGGTACGGTCCATGATGAGTAACGCTGAGTTACCGCGATCATTCTGGGGGTATGCGCTAGAATCAGCCGCATACCTTTTGAACCGAGTTCCCACTAAGACTGTGCCTACTACACCATATGAGATGTGGTGTGGGAAGATACCCTATCTTAATCACATTAAGACATGGGGAAGTCCAGCTTTTGTCAAAAAGCAGCATGCGGACAAGCTCGAGGCACGCTCAGTACAATGCAAGTTCGTGGGATATCCAAAGAACTCCAAGGGATATTTCTTCTACTGCGAAGAGGAACAAAAGGTTTTTGTTTCTCGTCATGCCTACTTATTGGAAACTGAGTTTTTGGAAAACCAGATAAGTGGGAGCACAGTAGAACTGGAAGAAATTCCAGAAACACAGACAATTACTGAAAGCTTAGTGGAACCAGAGGGTTCAAAAGAACAGGACATTCCTACGCCACTCCGCAGGAGTAGTAGGCAGTTTCATCCGCCCGAGAGATACTACGGTTTTCTCATAGACGGGGATAGAGAGGATTGCATCATAGATTATGATGAGCCTACTAGCTTCCAGCAGGCTGTTCAGAGCGTTGACTCGGTAAAATGGCTGGATGCAATGCGGACCGAAATGGAGTCCATGTATACCAACAAAGTATGGACGTTGGACATTGCTCCAGACAGGGTAAAACCCGTCGGATGCAAGTGGATCTTCAAAAGGAAGATTGGTGTAGATGGACAGGTTGAGACCTATAAAGCTAGACTTGTTGCAAAGGGTTTCCGTCAAAGACCTGGCTTGGACTATGACGAAACCTTTTTTCCAGTGGCTATGCTAAAATCCATTCGGATCCTTCTTGCCATTGCTTCCTTCCACGATTATGAGATCTGGCAAATGGACGTAAAAACCACTTTTCTAAATGGAAATTTAGAGGAGTGTGTCTATATGGACCAACCAGAGGGTTTCATTCAGAGTGGGAGCAGCGGAAAGGTGTGCAAGTTGCTTAAGTCCATCTATGGACTAAAGCAGGCATCGCGGAGTTGGAACATCTGTTTTGATGAGACGGTCAAGGAATTTGTCTTTATCAAAAATCCAGATGAACCATGCATCTATAGTAGATTTGTAGCGAGAACTGTAGTATTCCTCGTTTTATACGTGGATGACATTCTCTTAATAGGAAATGACATTCCTATGCTACAATCTGTCAAGGGGTTCTTGTCACACAGGTTCTCCATGAAAGACCTGGGTGATGCCTCATACATCCTGGGGATCCGGATCCATCGTGATAGATCCAAGAGGATATTAGGACTTTCACAGTCCAGGTACATCGACACCATACTGAAAAGATTCAGTATGGAAGATTCCAAACGCGGTAACCTACCGGCTTGTCACAGGATCACCCTCTCTAAAGAGATGTCTCCCAACACTGATTTGGAGAGGGATCGCATGTCTATTATACCCTACGCTTCTGCGGTAGGCTCTATAATGTATGCGATGTTGTGTACCAGACCGGATGTAGCTTATGCACTGAGTGTGGTAAGCCGGTATCAGTCAAACCCTGGGGAGAAACACTGGATAGCGGTAAAGAACATTCTCAAGTACCTGAGAAGGACTAAGGAGATTTTCTTGGTGTATGGCGGAAAAGACCTCCAAATCGAGGCCTTTGCTAACTCCAGCTTCCAGAGTGACAAGGATGATTCCAAGTCCATGTTGCGATTTGTCTTTACCCTCAATGGAGGGGCGGTGTGTTGGAAGAGTTCCAAACAGGAAACCGTTGCAGACTCGACGATGGAAGCGGAATACATCGCTGCATCTGATGCCGCAAAAGAAGCTGTCTGGATGAGGAAGTTCTTGAATGAACTTCAGGTGGTTCCGTCCATTGTTGATCCAATACCTCTGTATTGCGACAACAACGGGGCTATAGCTTTAGCGAAGGAACCCAGGTCCCATCAGAGATCCAGACACATCTTGAGGCGGTATCACCTGATCAGGGAGATCGTGGATCGCCAGGAGATCGAGGTTCGGAGGGTTGCTTTTGAAGATAACACTGCAGATCCATTCACCAAGGCCTTGCCCCATACTCAGTTCGAGCGGCTGATCGAGATGATAGGTCTTCGATACGCCAGTACATGGCCTTAGTGCAAGTGGGAGATTGTTAGTGTATATGCCCTAGAGGCCATTACTGTATCATACTAGTTTGTATATTACTTAATGAAAGCTTGGGATATTCACCTTGTATATACAATCTTGCTCAAAATAGTAGTATGCTACTTGGTTTGTTTCTACTTCAATGTGTATATGTGTTTATTTTAGTATATCGCCTATACACATTAGTGGAGCCCTTAGGATCTTTGCTTGATTACCAGCGTTGTGATGGCAGTCACACTAGTGGGGGCTGGGTAATCTATAAGCACATCCTTATGCAGGTCCCTAGTCGCAGGACTATCGAGACAGGTCATCGATACTCCGGAGTAGACTAGCGCATGCGCTTCTCATCCCAGAGTGGGAGATGGTCTGTCCCACAGCCATCAGTACGTCGTACTGGAGATAGTATGCGGGTGCTCGTTGGGTTACGAGTACACTGGACAGGACTCGTCGGGAACTGACCGGTTGGTATTATACCTATCGTCAGTTATCAGTTCCCAGGTGACATGAGTACAGCTTAGTCCGCTGACTTGACACTGTCACTTCACCTCGAGTGTGTTCCCACTGTACTTTGATTACTACCCTACCACGGCTTAAAGGAGTCGTGCAAACAGGTAGTAGTTGGGTGCAGTCCCGAAGCTCTTGGAGGCAGTGACGGTTAGACAGGATTCGTCTCTCCCGGTATTGGGGGTCGACATCGCGCTGTGTCTAGGAGATCCATTACACGAGTAGTCCTTGGCCAGGGCAAGCGAGATATGCTGGTAGGCTTCCAGTGTTATCTCAGGGTGTATTGGACTTCACTCCGACACGACTTGTACCGCTATTAGGGGACTGACATTTACCGCCCCCCTAGGCCCGCCATGCGATGTATCAGACGAACAGACCGGACTGTACGGAGATTGTCACATTCAGACTCAGTAGGAGTTCAGATGGGTTTCACCTCGTCAGTCTTCTTGTCGGCATCTGCCTGGGGACCGTTACGCACAGCTAGTGCCGCTTGCGGTCTGTGGTTAAACCCACTGCCAGCGTAGTGTCGAGTCTTTAGAGTCCCACACAGAAAGCTATTCGCTTTTAGGCAAAAGAGTAGAGGTCGCATGGTTTTGCGACAGGTCGCATGGTTTTGCGACAGGGTCCGGTCACATCCGTGCACTTGTGCACGTACAGTGTCCGAACAGTTAACACTAGCGGGCTTTGGTTTAAGACAGATCCTAGTGTACGTTTTGGGATTGGTTTTATCCAGTATGTATTCGTGTTCCTCGGAACGCGAATGCGGGTGTGTATGCACAGTTGACGGAGAGACAGAGGCAGAGGATTCTCATTAGGGTTGTTGACCGTTGACTGTTGATTATTGACTTTTTGCTCAACCCTAATGAGAATATGATATATGATTAACAATAATATTAATTAAGTATTGTGGTGACATGGTTGTTGAGGGGTTGACTTTGTTGACTTGTTGACTTTGTTGACCGGTTGACTAGGTTGGACTAGTTGACCATCATGATGACAATGGCTATCATTTCATGGTAAAGACTTTTTACTTGCTTGTTCTCTTGTGCAATATGAGTGCATGAAATGATATAGCCATTTTGACTTAAACCATTTACACAATACTTGATTACTATCTTTGTGATGATGGTTTTGGATTATGAGAGCCAAGTGAGAAAAGTCTTGCTAATTTCTATCATTTTCATTCTCTCTCTTGTGTTCTTGAGCTCTCATCTTCTTCCTCTTGCTCTCCCTATCTTTAGTCTATGGTTCACTTATCTCATGTGTTGAGAACCAAGAACCATAGAGAAAATCCCAACACACTCTTCTCTACTCACTCTAGTTCATAAGGTTTAGCAAACCAAGTGAACTAGTTTCTTCAAAGACCGAAGAAGAAGCCAAAGGTGGAAGCTTTCAGGTGGATCGATCTTCGGCGCAAGGAGACGACGGGGTGAAGCCGATCCGGACAACTATCGAGGCTTGAAGACGAAGGAGTTCAAGAAAGAAAGGTATAACCCCCTAACCGAGTAGTTAACAACTCCTAGTTAGGTTGTTAGTTAGATGTTTAACCAAGATCCGGTTTTGAGTCCATGTTACCGCCTCTAGAAAATTGTTTTTCACCAAATTCCGCATGCCCGAAAGTACCGGGAGAGGTAGCATGGACTTACAAAAGTTTCATCATAGTCCAATCCTGGTCTTTGACGAAAACCTTTCGCTACAAGTCTTGCTTTATAGGTCTCTACCTGTCCATCTACACCAATCTTTCTCTTAAAGATCCATTTGCACCCAACGGGTTTTATCCCAGGAGGTGCAACGTCCAAAGTCCATACTTTGTTGGTGTACATGGACTCCATTTCGGATCTTATGGCTTCCAGCCACTTCACAGAGTCACCACTCGTGATAGCTTGCTGAAAACTAGTAGGGTCATCATCATCCATGATGCAATCTTCTCTATCACCATCAATGAGAAACCCATAGTATCTCTCCGGTGGGCGAGAAGTTCTACTAGATCTCCGGAGTGGTTGAGGTTCTTGAAGTTCTACTGTAACATCAGTTTCAACCAATTCGTCCTAAGTAATTTGTGTCTCTAGAACCTCTTCTAGTTCTACCGTATTGCCATCAGTACTTTCTGAAAAGACTTCATTTTCCAAAAATGTGGCATGCTGAGCAACAAATACCTTTTGTTCCTCCTTGTGGTAGAATAGATATCCATAGGAATGTTTTAGATATCCCACATATTTACACATGACCGATCGTGTCTCGAGTTTATCCGGATTCTGTTTTTTGACATAAGCCGGACAACCCCATATCCTAACTCATATGAAGTGGTAGACACGGTCTTGGTTGGAACTCTGTTTAACAGATACATTGCAGTCTCCAATACATGCCCCCAAAAGGAAAGCGGTAACTCAGCATCACACATCATTGATCGTACCATATCTAATAGGGTACGATTCCTCCGTTCTGACACACCGTTGTGCTGTGGTGTGTAAGGAGGAGTGAGCTGAGAGAGAATCCCATTCTCTTTTAAGAAGTCTGAAAACTCTATACTTAAGTACTCTTTATCTCGATCTGATCGAAGTTTCTTAATTCTCAAGCCTATTTGTTTTTCTACTTCAAGTTTGTACTCCTTGAATTTCTCGAAAGCTTCGGATTTGTGCTTTATCAAAAACACGTGTCCAAATCTTGAGAAATCATCAGTAAATGTGATGAAGTATGAAAAACCATCCCGTGCATGTGTAGACATTGGTCCGCATACATCACTATGTATAAGGCTTAAGAGTTCCATAGCTCTTTCTCCGTGTCCAGTAAACGGAGTTTTGGTCATTTTACCTTTGATACAGGACTGGCAAGTTGCATAAGATTTATATTCAAAAGAATTTAAATATCCATCTTTATGTAGCTTATTTAGTCTGGTTTCATTAATATGACCAAGTCCACAATGCCAAAGAAAAGCTTCATTTATTTCTGAAAGTTTTCTTTTATTAGTATGTTGTATGTTGAAAAGTGTGTGTTGGTTCAGGACGTAAATACCGTTATTTAATGTACCATACCCAATCAACTCTTGATTCAAGTTAATGTTCATAACATTATTTTGCAACACAAAATGATATCCTTCATTGTCTAACAAAGAAACGGATATTATATTACATAGCATACTTGGTACAAAATAACACGGGTTCAAAACCAAAATACAACCCGAAGGCAACCTAAGACGATACTCTCCTACGGATACAGCATGTACATTGGAACCATTTCCAACCCGCAGAGTATGGTCTCCAGTCTTCAAAACTCTACTGTTTCTCAGCCCCTACATACAATTGCAGATGTGAGAACCAGAACCGGTATCTAATACCCAAGATGCAGAGTTAATTGAAAAACAGTTCTCAGTTACAAACACACCTGAAGTGGAAGCATCAGCATGCTTCTTCTTCCTTAGATCAACAAGATACAAAGCACAGTTCCGTTTCCAATGTCCCGTCTTGTGGCAGAAAAACAATTCCCCTTTTCCACTTCCCGCGGCCCCGGTTTTGTCTTTCCCCTTCGCTTTTTGGACTCCACCTTTCGGTTTGATGGACTTCTTCATCTTCTTTCCCTTTGCCTTGGCTTTTTGGACGGAAGAGGAAGATGACCCAGCAAGCAGAGCGGGAGTCTTCACTGTTTTCAACGTGCTCTCTGCACTTCTCAACATATTGAGAAGTTCAGGCAATGATTTCTTTAAATCGTTCATATTGAAATTCACTATGAACGGAGCAAAGGCGGGGGAGAGAGACTGCAGAACAACATCAGTATATTGCTCATTATCCATAGTCCATCCCAGTTCCTCAAGTTCTTCAATAAGACCAATCATCTTCAAAACATGGTCTCCTATTGATGCACCAGGGGCCATTCGCATCTGAAACAGCTTTCTAGATGCCTCATATCTCAAAATACGAGATTGCTCTTCATACAACTCCTTTGTATGAAGAAAAATGGATTGTACATCCATCTTCTCGTGCTGTTTCTGATGGATGTTGTCCATAGAAGCAAGTGCGAGGCACCTGGCCGTGTTGCAATCAATATCCCATGTTTTTCGGATCTCCCTATCCGAAACAGATGATACAGGTCCTGGAACGGGTGGGGCTTTGGTAGTGAGGACATATGATACTTTATCATATGCAAGTGCAATGTTCAAGTTCCTCTTCCATTCTTTATAATTCGGCCCAGTCAGTTTGTTTTTTTCTAGTAGAAGCTTAAGTCCAGTCATCGGTATCTGCCATTAGGAGAGAGAAAAGAATACACTCAGTGAAATGCTCTTGCAAAGAATTAGATTGATTATTATCTTATCTAATCGATGTCTCCCACTTCTTTTATCAAATTTTCTTTCAAAACCTGAAAAGAAAACTAGCCAGGATTAATTACAGTCTACAACTTCGCTAACCGTTCAGCCAGGCCAGTGTCGGTACTTGAGGGAGGTTCCCCGTGCTTTCGCACGGACCTAATTAAAATAAACCTCGCTTTCCCAGAGGTCAAACCCCGTTGCCACCTTTCTAGACACCTACTGAATTAGCTAATTGCAAAATGTAAAACTCTCCTGGGAGTAACTCTTACTCACAGTGGGATCGGGATCCAAATATCATATAGATGGTATGCAATCTCATTGCAAATTTCAACTCTTGAAACTCCCGATATGGTTTTTACCCCTAGATGCTTATGACCTTGGCTATGGTTAACATATTATAAGCACTAGTCAAGTTCTACCCGTCATTTCGTGATTAATTAGGCCTACCTATATGACCCTCGGCTATGGTCGACATAATCATGTGACTGTCCTAACTAATCGCATCATATGCGGTGTAGGAAGACATCACTTAGCTACCGTACACTACGCCTCGGCTATGGTCGACATACGTAGCACGAATACTAAGTACTCTGCTTCCTAAAATGACGGAGGGTTGCGGATGGTTTTTATGAAAACCTTTAACACTTTGAACTTGATCTCGTTGTAGAATCAAAACAATTTAGAAAAGGAGTGGCTTAAGCTCCGCATCTTTTGAAACTTGCATTTTTCATAAAAAGGCCGAGTGGTTTTCAAATCTGATTCTACAACATCTTTAGGTTTCTTTTACTTTACATTAATCTCATTAATATAGTCCCATCATTTAAGTTCCTAAGCCATCACAGAAAAGAAACGAAAAATAGAACGTATACTTATACCATCCGCATTCTCCACAGTGTCCCGTTATGCACCGTTAGGTTACTTAATTAACGACATAGCGGGTCGGGACTAGCTCAGGTGTAAAATATAAGCAACGTTTATTATATATATCATATATATAATAATAATAATCCATTCGTCTCAGATACTAAGTAATCACATTACAGAATATCAATAGCAGCAGAAGCACATATGAAAATAAAAAGGATATCTAGGAGGTCCGTATTTTGTATTTAGCCAGTAATAGAAAATACGGATTCCACAGTCGCGATGAATAGCTAAGCCCATACCCCTAGACCCCTACGAGAGCGGCAAGTGATCCTGCCAATTCTAGAGTTTAGGAGACCCGGTCTCGACTCCTCGAGATAGCCTCCCACTGAACCCTAGAACCCGATCACTTATGCTCCCCTCCTTGGGTCTATCCTAATGCGGAAAAGTAAATAATATACAATAATGGTGACATCATCCTCAACCTGGAAGTGCCCCAAATAAAAGAATATTACATACATTTAACTTTTACATGAATGAAAATTAAAAACTCTCATCTCACATAAAACCCCCGGCTTTTCGATCGCGACAATCCTGCATCATATCTCAGCAACACATAATATCTCATATCATCAACGTAAGCAAGTATGCGTATCCCAATTGTCGTTGATGTATAGCAACGAAGCCGGTGATACACCACATACTACGCTTACGGTCACAGAAAAGAAAGTGAAAAACAACAATTGCAATCACAGATATCAAAACGATGTTTAACGTTTTGATCGAATCAACAAACACCCACGTTTTACCCTAAGAGCTCAACACTTGAGCAAAGTTACAAATACCCAAAATCGCACTACAGTATCTTATGATCCAGCCATAGAAGGAGTTAACCAACGCCTCACCTATGACATCACGGCACTACGGCAAACCCGAAGGTTCGTTCGCGGTTCTGTGGGTATAGAATCGAGTTAAGGTTATTATGATCTTTTAGAGGGTCCATAGGATACTTGCGCTACTATTGAATATAAAGTTAACTTAGGAAAATTACAATACTTGGAAATTTCAGCGGGGTAGAAAGTGGGGTGTCCGATGTTCGTTCGAAATGCTAAAAATAGTCTAGGTTACCTTTTTAGTGTTAAAAATACGACTACGAATCACTACGAATTAGCCCCAAGTCTAAACAGTCATCACAGGAAAACTGGGCTAAAATAAACAATACCACAAAACCGAAAATGAACCCAAATGAGCACTGGAGGAATACGGGAGGGTTCTGGGTGAAGGGGGCCGGCCTAGCCGGAATTTTTGCTAGGGTGGCCGGCCCAAATCCAATGACCCCCCCCCCCCCCGTATTTCACCTGTATGCTTCTATCTGTCCAAATATGACTCTGTACCTGTTTGAAAATTTTTTAGACGATCTTTTAAAAAATTTCCAGAGAGCAATCCATGGGTTCCGTAATATCGTATTTTTCGTAGTCGGGTTTGTTTTCATATTTGCAATAACACCAAGTCCAGAATTCTAGCTTGGCTCTGATACCATGTTGGTCAGGCAGCCACCCCATCCAATGGGGTCACCGTGGTACCAATGGGTCCCTCAACAGCTACTTTTTACGCATGCCCCCTCGCGAAGACTACAACCCCCCGGAACACCTTCCGGTCTCGGGACACCCTGGGGGTAAGAGCCTATGCTTCGCCATACAGTTGTTGGAGATAGTGCCCTCAGAGTCAATTATTGGATCACAGGCACGTGATTGCAATGATTGAGGGAGGACCTGTCCCAGTAGGACAGTCTTACTCGAGATGATAGTATGCTATCTGGTTTATCTTTATCATCGTGTACTGCTTTAGGTGACCTGACATGTCGCTATTACACGTTGATAGAGCTCTTAGGATTCTTGCTTGACCACCAGCAATATGAGGGCGATCATATAAGTAGGAGCTGGGGTCTATAAGCACATCCTTAAAAGGTCCCTAGTCGTGGGAGTTTCGAGACAGGGCATCGATACTCCAGAGTAGACTAGTGTATACAGTCGAGACCCCTACGAGGGGCGGTGGCCGGTCTCAAAAGCCACTGGTGTCGGTTGGATCACCTAAGATGTATACAGGTGCTCATTGGGTTATGAGTACACCGGACAGGACTCGCCAGGAACATGCTAGTTGGTCTTATACCTGATGTCAGATAGCAGTTCCCTGGTGACATGCGTATAGGTTAGTTCATCGACCTGAGGATCGTCATTTGTCTCGTGTGAGTTCCCACTGTACTTTGATTACTACCCTACCACGCTCAAAGGAGACGTGCAAACAGGTTTTAGTTGGGTACAGTCCCGAGCCACATGGAGGCAGTGAGCGGATCTTCAGGGGTTCGTCTCTCCCGGTATTGGGGGTAAGGTCGCGTTGTGTCTAGGAGAGCCATTACACAAAGCCCTCGGCCGAGGCAGGAGATTTACTGGTAGGTATTCCAGTAGTATCTCAGGGTGTTCTGGGCTACACTCCGACACGACTTGTACCACTTTTGGGGGTCTGACTTTTACCAACCCCCTAGGCCCGCCATGCGATGCTCATAGACGAACGGACCGGACTGTACGGATATTGTTACTGACAGGCTCAGTAGGGTGTCAGGATGAGTTCGCTCATCGACGTCCCTTTTGGTCAATACCTGGTAGCCCGTTACGTATTAGCTTATACCTCTGACGTGCTAGTGGTTAAATCCACAACCAAGGTGTTGACGAGTCTTTAGAGTCCCCCACATTCAGTTGCTCAAGTTTTCGGGCGAAACGCTGTAGAGGCCGTATGGAGATATGGCAGGGTTCGATCAGATACGTGCGGTATTGCACGGATCAGGATCGGACGGATATTACTAGCCGGCTTTGGTTTAAGCCAGATTCTAGTATAGTACAGTGGAGATTTTGTCTCATTGCATTTGTATTTCGGTCGGAATACAAATGCGGGTGTGTATGCACAGTTGCGGGATTTTCCTGTAATTTATTACGGGATCAGGTTTTTGGAGTTGCCGGTTTGCTTTCCGTTTCGGCCATATTTCTTTGTATCCTTCATTGGCCGAAGATTGGTGGAGGAGGGCTTATTTGCATTTGTGCAAATAAACAATTTGGAAGGGGGTCTTTGCATATTATTGTATCATGATACCGTATTTCATTCTCGCGATGAATGTGTCGAATGGTTGTATGCGATATAACCCAGTTATCGAATCAAGGATTGATTCGGTAAGCCGATACATTGGATACTAGCCGGTTATATGCGATATGACCGGATCATTGAATCAAGTGTTGATTTAATGATTTAATGTATAATTATATATTTGATATATTACTTTGCATTAACTAGTATTGGTTCACTTTAAATGGATTTACTCACTTGTATTGCACATTGTATATGTGATATATTTTGTGCACATGATTGTATCATGTTTGATGATGCATGCTAGTTTGGTTTTGTGTGAAGTATTAAACCATGGTTAGTTAGTGGTTAGGGTATCATTTCTATTACTTAATCATTTATTTATTCCTTTTGTTTATTTTGGAAAAAGGAAATGATAAAGAGAAAGATAAATGGTGGACTTGGTTTGTTTTTTTGTTGAAGCTTCTTGAAGTCTTGAACAAGTCCACCATTCTTGTCTTTTCTTTAACCCTAACCACTCATTTAACTTTGGTTAAATCTCTACACTAAACCATGGTTGAGATTATGATAAGTATCATATTTTTTTATTTTTAAATAAGACTTATCATATCTTCTTCTTCTTCTTCATCTTCTTCAACATGAAGAAAGCTAGTGACCATCAATGGCAACTAGTGAAATCAAGTGAGAAACCCAATTCTAAAGTTTACCCACTTCCTATTTCTTCATCCTCTACCTCTTGCTAAGTTGTATAGGGTGTTTACTTCACAAGTTTTCAAAGCTTGGTGAAGTTGGAGCTTGTTCTTGTGATGCTTCGACGTAGATCATCTTCGGCATCGAACCGACGATCAAGCCCGCCCATTCTTCGATGATGCCAATGCTAGAGTCGTGAGTTCGATTTGGACAGCGAAGGGAGATCATCGTGGAGCTTAGGAAGTGGTGGACCGGATCTACAAAGGTTGTAGCCCCTTTCCTTTAGATACATTTCCGTTTACATGCTTGTTTCGCCTAGATATCTAGTAAATGATCCGTATTAGGGTTTGTAGGCACCCGTAAAATTTGATTTGTGCATGTTTGATCACTTGTGAGACCTCACTAGGGTGCCTAGGAACCCTACAGTGGTATCAGAGCCTAGCTAGAGCCTTAGACGAAGTCCCGACGGAATTAGAAGTCCGATCGACCCAAAACCCCGCATTAAATTTGCTCTCTGGACTTTTTTAAAATTCGTGGTTTTTTGTGAATTAAAAATATTCAGAAAAATCAGCAGGAAGATCTAAGACTTACTGTGAAATTCGACCTCCTGTATCCATCAAAGAGCCGCGTTTCCACCGCATATGCATGGCTTATGCGGCGGATCCGCGGCCATAATGTATCTTTATTTGATGAAATGTGCACAGTAATTCTTAGTATGCAGTGCTGGTTTTCCTGGGAATATTTTAATATTTATTCCAGAGTTTTATTTTCTGGGCATATTGGGGACTCGGTGTATTCGATCGGACTGTCTAATTTTTGTCGGTGTGCTTTTCCGGGTATTTTTAGAATATGTTAAAAAGTTCGACCGGATATAAATACCCACTTTTTCCCCTGCCGGGAAATTTCCAATTGTTGGATTTTTCCGCAGTTAACGACGTTCTAAGTAGTGCAAGTAACGCGATGGACCCTCTAGAAGACAACAAACCTTAACTCGATTATGTGACCGTCTTGAACTGCCCTTTGAACCTTCGGGTTTGGGGCAGTACGGCGTGCCACATGTGAGGCGTTGGCTTGACCCTTCTACGGCTGGACCGTTGGTACTGAGGCACGAACTGAATGTTGTTAGACTTATTTCATGTGTTGAGCTGTATCGGGAAAACTTGGGTGATCGATTGTTCGATCGAAAAGTTTAGCATTTTTCTATTTATCCGGAATGTGATACAATAATTGGAATTCACAAATAGTTATGTGATAACTGAATGAATGTTATAAACATAGCAGTTTAGTCTCACTTGATCGGTTGCCACGGAATTTTGATGTGATCAAAAGTCCGTCGCAATCACGTAGCGTACGCGGATACTCGCCGGGTAAACTTAATAGACAGCCTCACTCCATAGCCCCGACCAAGTGACTGTAGGAGAACCCCGTCGCCGAAAGCATCCGTCCGGGTGCTCGCGGTAGCGGTGTTCCACCTTGGTGCACTTTGTCGACGGCGTCGGGGGTGCGGCCGCCTACTAAAGTTTGCGACGAGCATTCGATCAGTCTTTCGGGAATCTTGTTGAATTGCCCGACTTGATATTGAAAAGTGTTTTCGATAATGAGACTAAAATGCGGGGTTTATAATTGTTAGGCATGCGATGTATAAAGAATTCATTTGGTCAGGCATGCGATGTCTGAGGTGGTTGCGGATTCCAACTGTTGTAGTTTTACACTTTCTTTTCTGTGACCGTAAGTGTAATATGTGATGTCGCCGGTTTCGTTGCTATATGTCAACGACAATTGGGATGCACATATTTACTTACGTTGATGACATGTGATGTTATGTGTTGCTGGATATGTTATATTGGATCGTCGTGTTTGAGTAGCCGGGGGGTTTTTATGTGAGATGAGTGTTTTTCCATTTTCATTCATGTAAAAACTTGTATGTAATATTCTTTTATTGGGGCACTTCCATGTTGCGGAAGATATCACCGTTGATGTATATTATTTACTTTTCTGCACTAGGATAGCCCAAGGAGGGGAGCACAAGTAACCGGGTTCTGGGGTCCAGTGGGAGACCAACTCGAGGAGTCGAGTCCGGGTCTCCTAACCCTAGAATTGGTAGGGTTGCTTGCCGCTCTCGTAGGGGTCTAGGGGTGTGGGATTGGCTATTCATCATGACCGTGGAATCCGTGTTTTATACTGGCTCGTATTGAAAACACGGACGTCCTAGTATATCCAATATTTCATATGATTTTTTCTGCTGCGTTATCTGTGATGTGATCATGCGATGTTCTGTCCTCTGTTCAGATAGATGTAGTATATAGTATATATGATATATTATATAGACGTTGCTTATGTTTTACACCCGCGCTAGCCCTGCCCCGCTCTGCCGTTAGTTACCTAACCTAACGGTGCAGACGGGACATCGAGGCGAATGCGGATGGCATAAGCGTACGTTATATTTATCTGTGATGATTAGGTGGACTTATATGATGGGATATTCATTAATGTGATTAATGAAAGAAAATAAACCTAATTGATGTTGTGGAATCGAATTTCAAAATAAAAACAGGTAGCTACAGTTCTTGCTTTGCATCGCGGTGTTCATTATAGAACATCCTGCACCTTATTCGATGAGGAAAGGACCGAGATCCCTTAACCGGGAGTGACTCCTTTAGCAATAACTGGCAGATGCTGCACACTCGGTTTGTCTTTGATCGCTTCTATAGTTTTCGCTTTGCACAGTGATATATATGATATATCCCGCACCTCATTCGACGAGGAAAGGGCCGACGATCCCTTCACCGGGAGTGACCCCTTTAGCAAAACTAGAAAAGCCTCGAAAACATTCCATTTAAAAACCATTTGATTCCGCAACGAGATCAAGTTCAAAGCGTTAAAGGTTTTCACAAAAACCATTCGCAACCCTCCGTCATTTTAGGAAGTAGAGTACTTAGTATTCGTGCTGTGTTTGTTGACCATAGTCAAGGCACAGTGTACGGTAGCTAAGTGATGTCTTCCTACACCGCATATGATGCGATTAGTTAGGACAGTCGCGTGACTTTGTTGACCTTAGTTAAGGGTCATGTGAGTGGATCTAATTAATCACGAAATGACGGGTAGAACTTGACTAGAACTTATGATTTGTTGACCATAGTTAAGGTCATAGGTGCTAGGGGTAAAAATCTTTATCGGGAGATTCAAGTGTTGAAATTTGCAATGAGATTGCATACCTTCTATGTGATAGTTGGATCCCGATACCCACTGCGAGTAATTGTTACTCCTGGGAGAGTTTTGCACTTTGCAATTAGCCGATCAAGTAGGTGTCTAGAAAGGTGTCAACGGGGTTACGCCTCTGGGAAAACGAGGTTTTCTGTAATTAGGTCCGTGCGAAAGCACGGGGAACCTCCCTCAAAGTACCGACACTGGCCTGGCTGAAAGATTGGCGAACTTGTAGAGTGTAATTAATCCCGGCTAGTCTTTCCTTTTAGGGTTTGAAGGAAGATTTGATAAAAACAGTGGGAGCCATCCTGATTAGATAAAATACATAACCAATCTAATCTTGCAAGAGCGCACGCAGAGTGTTTTCTTCTCTCTCTCTCCTGGTAGCGACCATATCAGGCCTTAATCAAGATAATAATACGGAATTTTGACCGAACCCGCCTGTTATACTGAGCTGGGGAACGTTGGTCCCGCTCCAACTTATAATTGTTATAAGACAGAGCAGGAAATTGGGGAATACCTGAATTCCTATGCCGCCCAAACGAAGAAATTGCATATGATGCATCTCCTTCGGGTGTGTTCATTACAAAGAACTGTTTCTCAGTATCCTCTGCATCCTGGGTATATGATACCGGATCAGGATCCCAGATATGTAATCTGTTACATAGGGCTACAAGAGGGTAGAAAATCTGAGAACGGGTGATAAGTTTCATGAGGCAAAAAACGGGGCAAGTGTTGCAGCCAAGTCTGTTGGTCACTGTCACCCTGTATTACGAATACATTGATTCTGAACAAATGCTATTAGATACCGAACCTGATATACAAAATCATATCAATCTCTTTATTAGTAAAGAAAGGATATAATTTTGTATTGATGGATAATGTTTTGAACATTTCCTATATCAAAAGTTGATCGGTTCAGGCACGTTATCTAAAAGCATTGACGTTCTAAATCAAACTACAGTTCCTCGTATACAGAACACACACAAGAGGAAGAGTTCAGAAATGAACGAATTCTTCTTGAGGTATTGTAGACTAGGTCATATCAATGTGACCCGACTAGCTGAAGTTACATTTAGATGCATATTTAAATCAGTTTGAATTTACATCTTGTGAAACTTGCTAGTCATGTCACAATGATATAATGACACCAGCTCTGTTTACTGGAAACAGAGGAAGAGTTGGTAAACTCTTGGGACTGATACATGATGATGTATGTAAGGTCTCCTGTCTACACATGCCAAGACTGGTTCTTTATACTTCATTATATTCTCTGATAATCTCTCAAGATTCAGTTATATATTCCTGTTGAAATATAAGTCCGAACTTTTTGAGGTATTCACAGAATATAAGTAGGAAGTAGAGAACCAAAATACGGGTATAAGTATTATGTCCTATGATGAGATCAGGGAGGAGAATACTTGTGCATAGCATTCCTGGACTATTCTAAAAGAAAATGAGATTCTCTCTCAGCATTACTCCTCCGTATAAACCATAGCACGATGGTATATCGGGGCGGAACAATCACACCCTATATGATAAGATGTGCTCTATGATGAGTACTACTGAGTTACCTATTTCCTTTTTGGGGGTTATGCACTTGAGAAGCTGCATACCTATTGAATTAGGTTTGAATCAAATCACTGCCTACCACTCCATATAAGATATGGTATGGGAAGAACCCATCTCTTAAGCAAGTTAAGATTTGGGGTTGTCCGGCCTATGTTTAAAGCAAAATCCGGACAAGATCGAGGCAGGATCAGTTCTGTAGAACTGGAAAGGTTCCAGCTATACAAAACTGCAGTTGATGATTTGACAGAACCATAAGATTCTATAGTTCCCGACGAACCTCAGCCTCTCCGCCGATCTAGTAGGGTTCCTCATCCGCCTGAGAGATACCTCGGTTTCTCGATGACGGTGGGAGCAAGGATTGCATCATGAGATGATGACCCAACTAGTTTCGAGCAGGCCATCGAGAGTAGGGACTCTGTAAGAATGGCTGGATGCTTAGCAATCTGAGATGGAATCCATATACACCAACAAAGTATGGACTTTGGTTGCTATATCTGAAGGGTTAAATCCCCATCAGGAGCAAGTATATCTTGAGAAGATTACTTGGTGTACATGGAAAAGTTGAGACTTTCAAAGCTAGACTTGTTAAAGTTTTTTGTCATCGACCAGGCGTGGATAATGATGAAACCTTTTTCCAGTAGCTATGCTTAAGTCTATCCAGATCCTACTTACCACGGCTACATACCATGACTACGATATCTGGCAGTTGGGTGCCATGACTGCTTTTCTAAATACTGATTTAGAAGAGAACGTCTATAAGAACACAGCCAGAGGTCTTCGTAAACAGTGGGAGCAGCGGAAACGTGTGCAAGTTGCTTTACATAATGAAGCAGGCATCGCGGAGTTGGAACGTCTGTTTTGATGTGATAGTCAAAGTGTTTGTCTTCATCAAAATGGTAGACGAACCTTGTATATACAAAAGGGTAGTAGAGAGTAAGGTGGTCATCTTCGTATTGTACGCAGACAACATACTCTTGATAGGAAAAGAGTTTCCTATACTACGATCGATCAATCTCCTATTATCACAAGGATTCTCCAAATAGGATAAAGATGATACCTCCTAAATCCTGAGATTTGGACCTATGAGATAGATCTAAAGGGATATTAGGGTTCTCACTAGGTACAGTGAGATTGTATCAATCGATCCTGGGGAGAATCACTGGAAGAGTTCCAGGGTGATAAAGACGACTGAATGTCAGTCACAGGCACTGTCTTTACCCTCAGTAAAGGGACGGTATGTTGGAAGCGTTCCAAGCTCGATACCGTGGCAAACTAGACGATAAAGGCTGGTAACATCGCTATTAAAGATACTACCAAAGAGGCAGTTTGGGTGTATATTGGTTCATAGGATGAACTAGGTTCCTACCATTGTGTGACAATGGAACTGTGGCTTTGGCCCTGGAACCTTGGTCCCATCAGTGACCCAGACATAATCTAAGGCAGCATCACCTGATCATGGAGATAGTTGATCTCCAGGGTGATCGAGGTTAGGAGAGTAGACTCAGAGGACAACACGGCGGATCCACTCACGAAGGCCCTTTTCCCAAAGAGAGACTTTTAGGGGATGGTTGAGTATTAGATACTGCGACCACTACTACAGATGGCCCTAGTGCAAGTGGGAGATTGTTAGTTATATGTATGCCCTAGAGGCCATTACTGTATATTGGATGTATATTATAGTGGATGCTGGGACATATATAGGTAGGACTTTCTTGCTCGACATGATAGTACGCTATCTGGTTGCTCTTTATCTTAACATGTATACTTTCTGTCTCTCTGATTACATGTTGATAAAGCCCTTAGGATGTGTACTCGACTTCCAGGACTATGATGCAGATCATACTAGTGGGGCCTGGGTAGTCAATGAGTACATCCTTCATTGTTCCTAGTCGTGGGAATATCGAGACGGGGCATCGATATTCCAGAGTAGACTAGCGCATATCTTCTCGACCCATGCGATGGGCGATGGATGATCCCATATCCATTGGTGTTTGACATCGAAGATAGTATGCGGGTGCTCAGTGGAGACTGGGTACACTGAACGGACTCGCCGAGAACTCCCAGATGGTATTATACCTCACGTCAGATAGCAGTTCTCTGGTGACACTGGTACAGCTTAGTCTGTTGACCCGAGATCGTCATAGAGTCTTGTGTGTCTCCCACTGTGCTTTGATTTCCACCCTACCACGGCTCTACTGAGTCGTGCAAACAGGTGGTTTTTGGGTACAGTCCCGATTCACATGGAGGCAATGAGCGATAGGAGGGGATTCGTCTCTCCCGGTATTGGGGGTTGATGTTGTGCTATGCTCGACTGGCCATAACAGGAAATCCCTGGCCAGGGTTGCTGTGATATACTGGTAAGAGTTATCAGTAGTTTCACGAATGTTATGGACCTCAAGTCGGCATGACTTATCGAGCTATTGGGGTCTGACGTTTACCACCCCTAGGCGAGATATACGACATATCAGACGATCAGACCGGACTGTACGGTAAGTGTTACTGGTTGGATTCACAGGAGTGTGAGCGGGCTTGCTCGTCGATCTTCTGATCGCTCAATACCCGGGTGGACGTTACGTTTAGCAGACCGCTTGCGGCTTGTGGGTGTTTGATATGATCATCACCTGCTGCCGGCGTATTGACGAGTCTTTAGAGTCCTACACAGAGGTTTCCTGGCTCAAGCGAAACGAAATAAGAGCGCATATGAGATATGTGCGGGACCGAGAATAATGCGTGTATGTGATACCGTATTTCATTCGCGCGATGAATGTGTCGAATGGTTGTATGCGATATAACCCAGTTATCGAATCAAGGATTGATTCGGTAAGCCGATACATTGGATACTAGCCGGTTATATGCGATATGACCGGATCATTGAATCAAGTGTTGATTTAATGATTTAATGTATAATTATATATTTGATATATTACTTTGCATTAACTAGTATTGGTTCACTTTAAATGGATTTACTCACTTGTATTGCACATTGTATATGTGATATATTTTGTGCACATGATTGTATCATGTTTGATGATGCATGCTAGTTTGGTTTTGTGTAAAGTATTAAACCATGGTTAGTTAGTGGTTATGGTATCATTTCTTTTACTTAATCATTTATTTATTCCTTTTGTTTATTTTGGAAAAAGGAAATGATAAAGAGAAAGATAAATGGTGGACTTGGTTTGTTTTTTTTGTTGAAGCTTCTTGAAGTCTTGAACAAGTCCACCATTCTTGTCTTTTCTTTAACCCTAACCACTCATCTAACTTTTGTTAAATCTCTACACTAAACCATGGTTGAGATTATGATAAGTATCATATAGTTTTTATTTTTAAATAAGACTTATCATATCTTCTTCTTCTTCTTCATCTTCTTCAACATGAAGAAAGCTAGTGACCATCAATGGCAACTAGTGAAATCAAGTGAGAAACCCAATTCTAAAGTTTACCCACTTCCTATTTCTTCATCCTCTACTTCTTTCCAAGTTGTATAGGGTGTTTACTTCACAAGTTTTCAAAGCTTGGTGAAGTTGGAGCTTGTTCTTGTGATGCTTCGACGTAGATCATCTTCGGCATCGAACCGACGATCAAGCCCGCCCATTCTTCGATGATGCCAATGCTAGAGTCGTGAGTTCGATTTGGACAGCGAAGGGAGATCATCGTGGAGCTTAGGAAGTGGTGGACCGGATCTACAAAGGTTGTAGCCCCTTTCCTTTAGATACATTTCCGTTTACATGCTTGTTTCGCCTAGATATCTAGTAAACGATCCGTATTAGAGTTTGTAGGCACCCGTAAAATTTGATTTGTGCATGTTTGATCACTTGTGAGACCTCACTACGGTGCCTAGGAACCCTACAGATACTTGCACCATCATTTGACTTTCTTTTTCCATCATGGCTTGACTTTTGTGTGACATGGTTTTGATGATGGTTGTGGTTGAGTGTGGATTTGTTTGTGATCATGTTCTTTCATGATATCATTTGATTCTCTCATGCATTATTGTGTGGCCTCTCTCATTTTTGATACACACTCTCATTCTCACTCTCCCCTCACTTTGCATGGCCGGCCAATTTCTTCAAGGGGCTGTCCAAATTTGGTGGTGTGGGATTTTGTTCTTCTCATGTTTGAAAAAAATCCCATAGCTCCACAAAAATTTGATATATCATTCTCCTCCACAAAAGGGCAACTTCCATAATCCCCAATAGAGACTAAAGAGCACTACACATTCTACAGCAAATCTTGGGCACGTCGACTCGCCAGCTTCGTGCCCGAGTTGCCTCGGTATAGAGGTGGGAGCCCGTAAAAGAAGCCGGCGACGTGGTGCCCTTCCGGCGACGAGGTGGAGACCGGAGATTCCGCGGAAGATCGGGACGACGACGAGAATACCGGAGGACACGGATCACTCGGTATATCTCTCTTCCCATCTTGTAGTTAGCTAGGACTAGTTTAATGGCACGATCCGGGTTTATAGTGCTAGGTGGTGCCGGTTTGAAAATTTAAAGTTAACCATCGCTTCCGCATTTGGCCTCGGGATGGAGGCCGGGGTGCCGCCGTGCACTTACAGTGGTATCAGAGCCTCGCCATTAACATAGTCTAGCTTTGTCTAATGTGTTTTACATTTCCGATCGAACAATTTTCCGAAAACCCGATATCATGCACATCAGTTTTCTGTCGATTTATTTTTGGCTCCAAAAATTTTTCAGTATGTTGCAGAGTGATGTGCAGAGAAAGATAAGACATCTGTGAAAATTTGGTGTACTGATAAGGCAAGATGACCGTGGAACCGCGGCCAAACCCCCCATTGGGCCGCGGTTCCGCAGCAATATAGAGCCTTCAGTGCACCAATTTTGCACAGTAATCTTTAAACAGTGAAAATAGGGGTTTTGGAATATTCTTTTTGGGCCCAGAATTTCTTTATGTGCTATAGTAGTACTTGGGGGCCCACTTGGTAAATTTTGATCGATCGGATATTTTAAACACATTATTTCACAGTATTTACATTATATCTGCGACCGTTAATGTCACTTGATCGGAAAATCCTGTCTAACTACTATAGCCCGGTTAGACGGATTTGCAAACGTGACATTCACGTTGATGTTCTGTGATTTTTCTGTGATGTTGCGGATCGGTCGTGGGGGATAGCCTGGATGCAATGCTAGTACATTTTTTGTTGTATTATGTACATTTGATATTGCGGGGCGAGCGTCCGACATGTGGACTGCCGTCACTTCCTGTTTGTATTATTATTTTGGGGCACGGCCAGGTTGCGGTCGATGTACCCGTTGTATGTATATTTTACTTTCTGTACTAGGATTACCCCGCGGAGGGGTGCAGGGATAGCCGGGTTCTAGAGGGCAAAAAGCCCGCATCTCATGGCATTGAGACGGAGGGGGCTTCACTCTAGAATTGGCGGGCTATTCGCCGCACTCGTGGGGGTACAGGTTTACCCAGGAGGGGTGCCCAAGTTACCGGATTCCGTGAAGTGCCGGGTGGTCCATTCACGTTGCTGAAGGGGGCTGCCTCGCTTCAGGTTTTGGCGGGTAACTTGCCGCGCCCGTAGGGGTCTAGGATTTCATTGCACAGGCTATCCACACGACCAGGGGAACGTCGGGTTTCAGCGGCTCTGTGAAACCCGGGGATCCCATATATCTGTATTGTTCTGTGATGCTGTACATTTCTGTGATGTTGCATTTTATCACGCCTTGAGCGAAATATTATATATTGGTATATATTAGTAGATGTTGTATATGTTTTGCATCCGCGCTAGTCCAGTCCCCGGTCTGTCGTTAGTTAACTAACCTAACGGGTAATGACGGGACCCAGTGGCGAATGCGAATGGCATATGCGTGCATCAGTATATTTTCGTTCTTATTGGTGTGATCAATTGATGGGACTGCGTTGATTCAGATCAATGCAAGTTAAACAAACCTAATCTGATGTTGTTGGAACACTTTTCAAAAAGGCTGTTATTGCAAGGACGTTCACTTTTGTTTTGCATCGTGGTATTCAGTTGGAATATCCTGCTCCTCAGTCGACGAGGCAAGGGCCGAGATCCCTTCACCGGGAGTGACCCCTTGGACAAAACTTTGCGTCAGGGCAATAACTTCACTATAGCCGATTGCTTTTGCTTTGCATCGTGGTATTCAGTTGGAATATCCTGCACCTCATTCTACGGGGAAAGAGCCGAGATCCCTTCACCGGGAGTGACCTCTTTAGCAAAGTTTTCGTCACTATATTTTTATAAAGCTATCCATTCCTTCAGCGATATCAAGTTCATTACGTTAAAGGTTTTCGCCAGAAACCATTCGTAGCCCTCCGTCGTTTCATATGGGTAGTCAATAGTATTCAAGCTGTGTTTGTTGGCCAAAGTCAAGGCGCAGTGTTTGGTAGCTGTTGGTTATTCATATGCAGCATAGATAGATACGTTGGTTTGGGACAGTCGTATAACCTTGTTGGCCAAAGTCAAGGGCTTGTACGGGTGGGTTCAAATTAACCTGAAGAATGACGGGTAGAACTTGACATGTGACTTATGATTTGTTGGCCAAAGTCAAGGTCATAAGAGCATTGGGTAAAAATCCACATCGGGAGTTTCAAAAGAACTGAAACTTGCCAGATATGCGCATACCTTCTGGAGTGTGATGACGTGAGCGGATTCCGTCACGTTATCATGCGATGATAGTTGGATCCCGATTCCCACTGATGAGTTGGTTTACTCCTCGGGTGATCCCGACTAATTCTTCTTTCAGGTTTGGAGGAGAATTTGACGGTACAGTGGGAGGTTTCCAGATTAGATAAATTGGTAACCATTCTGATCTAGGTTAGAGTGCATGCTGAGTGTTTCTTTTCTCCCTCTCTTTGGCAGCGACCATTGACCCGACCCTAAGACTATGACTCAGTGACCAAGTTGACCGAACCTTCTTAAACACTGGCTTTTGGATTGTCAGAGTTGCAAACCTCATTGCCACTCCTACTTTTACCCTTTTCTCCAGGACACCCTGTATTACTACGAACGTCCACTTCCATTGGACAAAACCATCGTATGGTTATATACGAACTCGAAGGAATTCGAGGATGGTTTCCGGTTCTGGAGAAAACGAATAGGACTATTCAGTTGTCTTTTCCTTTTACCTTCTCTCAGGTTGCGAGTACTCCTTGGTTTAGGAGATAGTACACCTATTACGCAAATTGGATAGTCTTCTTCCAAACCATAGGCAGGTACCGACCGGTAGGGAATGTAGAAAACCAATTAGCCTAACGGTGGTGTACAGAAGGTATTATGTAAAGACAAAGAAAGGGATTAGTAAGAGGGCAAAGTAAATTGCGACTGCTATTCACGACCAAACCAAGTATTTCTTCGCCAATCCTAAATCACCTTTGTATTTCTCCAGAACACTCCGTATCACTACGAAGATCCACAGTTTATTGGATACTCCATCGTATGGTTATATACGAACTCGAAAGGAACTTGTTCCAGTTCGGGGATGGATTCTGGTTCAGGAGAAATAGGAATAAGTTTTATTCAGTTGTCTTTAATCTTCATCTTCTCTCGCATTGCGAGTGCTCCTAGGATTAGGACAGTACACCCATTATGCTTATTGGATAGTCTTCTTCCAAACCATAGGCTGGTGCCGAACGGTAGGGAAGGAAGAAAACCATTAGGCCTAAAGGGGTGTGCAGAATGTAATGACTAAAGACATATGAAGGGATTTGGAGAGGTGGCAAAGAGATATATGGTTACAGTTGTGAATCTGGATAATAGAAGAGGCATTACTAGGAATACCAGGATACCCCATCGAAACATTTCAATGTTTCAGTTTCACTGTGTACTGTTAAAGGAAAACTGATTTCCCGATTAGATACTTACTCCAGGGTATGTATTTACCAGGTATGATTCTCACATCTGTATGGTTTTACAGATGATGAGTGGGAGTAAGTTATTGGGAATTGGGAATTAGGTGATCATCCTCATTATATCGGAATTCGTTGTAATTGGTGATATTTGAGGAAGTCACCTGGGTTGTTTGCCGGTCGGCAAATATTTGGTTTTGAATATCCGTTGTTATGCACCAATTTCAAATTGATATATCTGTACGTCTATTTTCATAGAGTGAGATATACCTTTTTGAAATTATGTCTATGACATTTACCTATATCAGTGGATGGTTAGGTAAGGAGCATTAAACAGCGGTGTAATTCTTCTTAACCATAAGTACAGTTTTCAACCTACGACACACAGGGAATGAGTTATCAGACTCAAGGGACTTATACAGAGTATTGTATGTTGTCCAGGGTCCATCAGGACAGAGGGGTTGGTCCTCGTACTATATTCGGTTTACTTATGACTTCTCTAGTTTTGAGACAGGTGTTTCGTGGAAACACAGGGTCCGAATTTTGAGAAGTTATAGGTATTTGAATAAAGTAGAGAACCAGGTATTGCAAGTATCGGGATTCTTCAAAGTGATCGAAGATGTAGATACTTGTGTATGGTATTCAGTTGATAGTAATGGTTAAGAGAACTTGCTTCTCTTTCAGAATACTCATAATTGGAAGCATTCCTAAGCCGAGTAACGCTGATCGGCCTCTTTCCATTTAGTTGACATGCACTGGAGACAGCTGCATAATTTGAATCTGGTTCAATTAAATCAGTGTCTCTGGTTCTATATTGGATATAGAACAGTTCATATCTTAACGATGTTAAGGTACGGGGAGTTGTCCAGCTTATGCTTAAAACCAGACTCTAGATAACTCAAGGAACATTTCTGTAATGGCTGTTTGTGGGTTGACCCAGGCTATGACGAGGGTTGACTTTCTACCATCTGGAAGATCAATAGTGATATTGTTCTAGACTCGCCACAGTTTTAATAAAAATGGATTTTTTCAGAAAACAATAGTGGGAGTATGGTAGAACTGGAAGTGATTCAAGAACCACAAACGATTACTGAAGATTTGATAGGAACCTAAAGATTCAATCTGGTTTGACATTCCATTGGCCACTCCGCAGATACGGTGGGTAACTTCAGGCACCCGAGAGGTACTCCGGCAGCCTCAAGGACGGTGACAGGGAAGTTCTTGTTTACCCAGACTTGCCATTGCTGTTGTTCCAGACTGTGAGACCCAGCAGGAGGATGAGTATAGAGTCGTTCTAAACTTGCTTTAGAAGTGTACGTTTATATGACTTTGCCGGAGGGTTGTCGTAGTCAGTGGGAGCAGCGGAAGCATTGGTGGACAGGTAGCTTATGTCTATTTATAGACTAAAGCAGATATAGCGGAGATAGATCATCAATTTCTGATGTGACAGTCATAGGTTTGACTTCATCAGAATAAGGGAGAGATCTGTTAAGAAGGTAGTAGGGTGTGATGTCCTGGTATTTGGATGACATACACAGAGTAGGAAGTGATATTCCTATACTACAATCGGTTATACTTTGGTTGTCACACAGTGGTTTCTCCACATGGGACTTGGGCATTATATCAGAATGTTGGTTACTAGATCTATGGTTTTAGATCTAGATTTGGGTGGTTTCCCAATCAGGGTACTTAGACAGCATTCTAAGAGTATTTAGAATGGACGACTCCTGGCACGGTAGTGTACCTGCAGGTGATGGAGTCACCCTCTCTAAAGGTGTCTTACAGACGAAAGGGGAGAGGGATGTGCATGATTGGCAGATCACTTGCTCAGGCAATTGAGTCAATCATGAGATGTCAAGTACCACACCAGATGTTGTTTTTGCACTAGATTTAATAAGTTGACATTGATCCAATACTGGAGAAGCAGTCGGAAGCAGTTTTAGAACATAAGTGGATGTTCTAGGGATTTGATAACGACAGCCTCATGCAGGAGATAGTTATCATTCCAGGCTTCCAAGGTGACCTGGACGACAATGAGGTTGTCAGAGTTATAGTTTTTCCTTCTGACGAGGGGAAGTATTTTGGACAGGTGGTCCAAGGCAATACTGAGGGAGGCAAGGCGCAGGATACTGATTGAGTTCAGTTGACGATACAGTCTAAGAAGTTTGGATTTGGAGTTCATTTATGAGCTGGGTCCCATCAGACATCCAGACACATTCTGAGACAGGTATTGCTCATTTCGGGAGATGGCTTTCTCCACGAACTTGAGATATAGAGAGACATAGAAAGAAACTTCAGAGCGGATCCACTCACTGAGGCTATTCCTCGAACGCAATAGTTTCGCAAACGAGCTTTGTGAGACTGACTAGTAGAGCAGTTGGGTGTTCGGTATCACACGGGCTATGAGTATGCAACATCGCAATAATTAGCCTTGAGTGCAAGTGGGAGATTGTTGGAGATAGTTCCCTCAGAGTCAATTATTGGATCACAGGCACGTGATTGCAATGATTGAGGGAGGACCTGTCCCAGTAGGACAGTCTTACTCGAGATGATAGTATGCTATCTGGTTTATCTTTATCATCGTGTACTGCTTTAGGTGACCTGACATGTCGCTATTACACGTTGATAGAGCCCTTAGGATTCTTGCTTGACCACCAGCAGTATGAGGGCGATCATATAAGTGGGAGCTGGGGTCAATAAGCACATCCTTAAAAGGTCCCTAGTCGTGGGAGTTTCGAGACAGGGCATCGATACTCCAGAGTAGACTAGTGTATATAGTCGAGACCCCGACGAGGGGCGGTGGCCGGTCTCATAAGCCACTGGTGTCAGTTGGATCACCTAAGATGTATACAGGTGCTCATTGGGTTATGAGTACACCGGACAGGACTCGCCGGGAACATGCTAGTTGGTCTTATACCTGACGTCAGATAGCAGTTCCCTGGTGACATATGTACAGGTTAGTTCATCGACTTGAGGATCGTCATTTGTCTCGTGTGAGTTCCCACTGTACTTTGATTACTACCCTACCACGCTCAAAGGAGACGTGCAAACAGGTTTTAGTTGGGTACAGTCACGAGCCACATGGAGGCAGTGAGCGGATCTTCAGGGGTTCGTCTCTCCCGGTATTGGGGGTGAGGTCGCACTGTGTCTAGGAGAGCCATTACACAAAGCCCTCGGCCGAGGCAGGAGATTTACTGGTAGGTATTCCAGTAGTATCTCAGGGTGTTCTGGGCTACACTCCGACACGACTTGTACCGCTTTTGGGGGTCTGACTTTTACCAACCCCCTAGGCCCGCCATGCGATGCTCATAGACGAACGGACCGGACTGTACGGATATTGTCACTGACAGGCTCAGTAGGGTGTCAGGATGAGTTCGCTCATCGACGTCCCTTTTGGTCAATACCTGGTAGCCCGTTATGTATTGGCTTATACCTCTGACGTGCTAGTGGTTAAATCCACAACCAAAGTGTTGACGAGTCTTTAGAGTCCCCCACATTCAGTTGCTCAAGTTTTCGGGCGAAACGCTGTAGAGGCCATATGGAGATATGGCAGGGTTCGATCAGATACGTGCGGTATTGCACGGATCAGGATCGGACGGATATTACTAGCCGGCTTTGGTTTAAGCCGGATTCTAGTATAGTACAGTGGAGATTTTGTCTCATTGCATTTGTATTTCGGTCAGAATACAAATGCGGGTGTGTATGCACAGTTGCGGGGTTTTCCTGTAATTTATTGCGGGATCCGGTTTTTGGAGTTGCCAGTTTGCTTTCCGTTTCGGCCATATTTCTTTGTATCCTTCATTGGCCGAAGATTGGTGGAGGAGGGCTTATTTGCATTTGTGCAAATAAGCAATTTGGAAGGGGGTCTTTGCATATTATTGTATCATGATACTTGCACCATCATTTGACTTTCTTTTTCCATCATGGCTTGACTTTTGTGTGACATGGTTTTGATGATGGTTGTGGTTGAGTGTGATGTGTTTGTGATCATGTTCTTTCATGATATCATTTGATTCCCTCATGCATTATTGTGTGGCCTCTCTCATTTTTGATACACACTCTCATTCTCACTCTCCCCTCAGTTTGCATGGCCGGCCAATTTCTTCAAGGGGCTGTCCAAATTTGGTGGTGTGGGATTTTGTTCTTCTCATGTTTGAAAAAAATCCCATAGCTCCACAAAAAGTTGATATATCATTCTCCTCCACAAAAGGGCAACTTCCATAAACCCCAATAGAGACTAAAGGGCACTACACATACTACAGCAAATCTTGGGCACATCGACTCGCCAGCTTCGTGTCCGAGTTGCCTCGGTATAGAGGTGGGAGCCCGTAAAAGAAGCCGGCGACGTGGTGCCCTTCCGGCGACGAGGTGGAGACCGGAGATTCCGCGGGAGATCGGGACGACGACCAGAAGACCGGAGGACACGGATCACTCGGTATATCTCTCTTCCCATCTTGTAGTTAGTTAGGACTAGTTTAATGGCATGATCCAGGTTTATAGTGCGCGGTGGTGCCGGTTTGAAAAATTAAAATTAATCATCGCTTCCGCATTTGGCCTCGGGATGGAGGCCGGGGCGCCGCCGTGCACTTACAACAGTCACACAGTGAGAACCCCCCATAGGTCGACATCCAATGCCTAGTAGCTCTGATACCATTGTTGCGTTTCCCTAGCACCTACTAATGAGTATGGAAGCATCACACATGCCACTTTAAAATTTCTAGAGGTGCTAAGCAAACAAAATATGGATCTTTAACTAGAATTTCTAGGGTAACATCACAAGTATCACATACTAGAACTAAATTTACACTAAGTGAAAAGAATACAACCTTTGTAGTCCTCTTTGTAGTGACTCCTAGGATCTTTGAGAGGTTGGAAAGGTTTTCTAGTAAGCTCATACGTCCACGATGATCCACCCGAAGTTCACTAGCTCCAAGCTTGTATCTCCACTTGATGCAAGAAGAAGATGAAGCTAAACACTCTAAACTAATTGGCTACATTAGAGTAGAATGATGAAGTGGTGAGTTTTCTTTTGTCAGAACTATTTCTTTTTATCTCTCACTCACTTTGGAAACACCTAGAGAGCAAAGAAGAAGAAGAAGATGAAGGCAAAAGCTTTTGATAATAATTAAGCTTAATGAAATAATAGAAAAGATAAGTATATATATTTTCTACTCTTCATCTCAAACCATGGTTACTTAATTTAGATATTATTGCACTTGAGTTAAAAGGCAAAAGGAATATTAATCCAAGGTTAAAAAGTAGGTGAGCAAGGTTAACTTCAAGAAGAGTGTAGAAGATAACTATGGATGAATAATCCTTTTCTTTTCCTTTTAATTTAAATGCAAAAAGAATATATATAAATCAAGTTCCATGTAAGTCTTATATTGCCTTCATATGTGTATCAACAACCTTGACACTTTGCATGCATGTATCTATGCACATCAACATGTGCATACATGCACATCAACATGTGCATCCATGCATGCATTCTTCCTCTTTAATAAAAAGAGTTTGACTAAAGAATTAAAATAAAACTAAAAGTAAAAATGTTAAATCAACAATTGATTTAACAATCCGGGCATATCGCATACGACCTGACTAATAGAAAAACGCCCGATTAACATACGGTATCACATAGTCGTATTCAATCGGCTCCCCGCGCATATCTCATATGCACACCACATCTTTTCTCTTGGTCTAGGAAACTTCTGTGTGGGACTCTAAGACTCGTCAATACGCCAGCAGTGGGTGATGATCATATCAAACACCCACAAGCCGCAAGCGGTCAGCTAAACGTAACGGCCACCCGGGTATTGAACGATCAGAAGAAAACCAGCAAAGCTGTCAAAACTCCCGTCGAGCCATCTGGCAACACTTACCGTACAGTCCGTTCTCCTCGTCAAATATGTTGCATATCAAGTCTGGGGATGGTGTCGTCGACCCCAATAACTCAATAAGTCATGCCGGTATTTAGCTGATAACAGATCGAGAAACTACTGATAACGCTTATCAGTAAATCTCAGTAGCCCTGGCCAGAGACTTCCTGTTATAGCCAATCAAGCATAGCACAACATCAACCCCCAATACTGGAAGAGACGAAACCCCTCCTATCGCTCATTGCCTCCATGTGCCTCGGGACTGTACCCAAAGACCACCTGTTTGCACGACTCAGTAGAGCCGTGGTAGGATGGAGATCAAAGTACAGTGGGAGGACACACAAGACTCTATGACGATCTCGGGTCTACAGACTAACCTGTACCAGTGTCACCTGAGAACTGCTATCCGACGATAGATATAATACCACATAGGAGTTCTCTGTGAGTCCGTTCAGTATACCCAGTCTCCACTGAGCACCCGCATACATTCTTTAGTGTCACCTCACCAGATGGATATGGGAACATCCATCACCCATCATATGGGACAAGAATAGTATACGCTAGTCTACTCTGGAATATCGATACCCCGTCTCGATACACCTACGACTAGGAACAATTCTAGGATATGCTTATAAACTACACATGCCCCACTAGTATGATCTGCATCATAGTTACAGTAGTCTAGCAAATATCCTGAGGGCTTTATCAACATGTGCAAATGAATAAAAATATGATCAAATCAACATGTCAGATAAAGTATACCAGATAGCATACTATCATGTCGAGTAAGAAAGTAATCTATATATATATATATATATATATATATATATATATATATATATACACACACGTCCAAACATCCACTATACATATAATAGCCTCTAGGGCATACATATATCCAACAATCTCCCACTTGCACTAAGGCTAGTTATTGGCGTATCTCATACCCAACATCTCAAAAATTCGCTCATGCTGCGGCTGTGGAAGGGCCTTGGAGAGTGGATCCTCTGTGTTATTCTTCGTATCTACTCTCCGAATCTCGATCTCTCGGCTATCTACTATCTCCCGGATCAAATGATATCGCCTTAAGATGTGTCTGGATTTCTGATGGGATCTGGGTTCTTTGGCTAACGCCATAGCCCCATTATTATCACAATACAATGGTATTAGATCAACAATGGTTGGAACTACTCCTAGTTCCGTGACGAACTTCTTCATCCAGACGGCTTCCTTGGCAGCATCATTTGCAGCAATATACTCAGCTTCCATCATGGAGTCTGCAACGGTATCCTGTTTGGAACTCTTCTAACTAACCGCCCCTCCATTGAAGGTAAATACAAACCCTGAGATAGATTTGCTGTCATCCTTATCACTTTGGAAGCTGGAATCAGTAAAGGCCTCCATTTGGAGATCCCCATTACCATACACCAAGAACAATTCTTTAGTCCTTTGTAAGTACTTAAGAATGTTCTTCACTGCTATCCAATGTTTCTCCCTTGGGTTGGATTGATACCTGCTTACAACAGCTAGTGCATAAGCAACATCAGGGCGAGTACATAACATCGCATACATTATAGATCCCACGGCTGAAGCGTAGGGTATAATGCTCATGCGAGCTCTCTCTTCATCAGTCTTCGGACAGAAGTCTTTGGAGAGAGTGATTCCATGGCAAGCGGGCAAGGCACCACGCTTAGAATCTTCCATACTAAACCTTTTTAGGATGGTGTCAATGTACTTTGATTGGGACAATCCCAATAACCTCTTGGATCTATCTCTATAGATCCTTATGCCCAAAATGCACGATGCATCACCCAGGTCCTTCATGGAGAACCTTTGTGATAAGAATAGTTTGACCGATTGTAGCATAGGAATATCATTTCCTATTAGGAGAATGTCATCCACGTACAATACGAGGAATGTGACAGTATTCCCTACAATCTTCTTATAAATGCATGGTTCATCTATATTTTTGATAAAATCAAACTCTTTGATTGTATCATCAAAACAAATGTTCCAGCTCCGTGAGGCCTGCTTTAATCCATAAATGGATTTAAGTAATCTACATGCTTTCCCGCTGCTCCCACTATCAATTAAGCCCTCTGGCTGATCCATAAAAACGCATTCTTCTAAATCACCATTCAGAAATGCAGTTTTAACGTCCATCTGCCAGATTTCATAATCATGGTGAGCAGCAATAGCAAGTAGGATCCTAATGGATTTAAGCATTGCTACTGGAGAGAAAGTTTCATCATAGTCCAATCATGATCTTTGACGAAAACCTTTCGCTACAAGCCTTGCTTTATAGGTCTCTACCTGTCCATCTACACCAATCTTTCTCTTAAAGATCCATTTGCACCCAACAGGTTTTATCGCAGGAGGTACAACGTCCAAAGTCCATACTTTGTTGGTGTACATGGACTCCATTTTGGATCTCATGGCTTCCAGCCACTTCACAGAGTCACCACTCGTGATAGCTTGCTGAAAACTAGTAGGGTCATCATCATCCATGATGCAATCTTCTCTATCACCATCAATGAGAAACCCATAGTATCTTTCCGGTGGGTGAGAAGTTCTACTAGATCTCCGGAGTGGTTGAGGTTCTTGAAGTTCTACTGTAACATCAGTTTCAACCAATTCGTCCTGAGTAATTTGTGTCTCTAGAACCTCTTCTAGTTCTACCGTATTGCCATCAGTACTTTCTGAAAAGACTTCATTTTCCAAAAATGTGGCATGCTGAGCAACAAACACCTTTTGTTCCTCCTTGTGGTAGAATAGATATCCATAGGAATGTTTTAGATATCCCACATATTTACACATGACCGATCGTGTCTCGAGTTTATCCGGATTCTGCTTTTTGACATAAGCCGGACAACCCCATATCCTAACTCTTTTAAGAGATGGTCTCTTTCGACTCCATATCTCATTTGGAGTGGTAGACACGGTCTTGTTTGGAACTCTGTTTAACAGATACATTGCAGTCTCCAATGCATGCCCCCAAAAGGAAAGCATAAACTCAGCATCACACATCATTGATCGTACCATATCTAATAGGGTACGATTCCTCCGTTCTGACACACCGTTGTGCTGTGGTGTGTAAGGAGGAGTGAGCTAAGAGAGAATCCCATTCTCTTTTAAGAAGTCTGAAAACTCTGTACTTAAGTACTCTCCACCTCGATCTGATCGAAGTTTCTTAATGCTCAAGCCTATTTGTTTTTCTACTTCAAGTTTGAACTCCTTGAATTTCTCGAAAGCTTCGGATTTGTGCTTTATTAAAAACACGTGTCCAAATCTTGAGAAATCATCAGTAAATGTGATGAAGTATGAAAAACCATCCCGTGCATGTGTAGACATTGGTCCGCATACATCACTATGTATGAGGCTTAAGAGTTCCATAGCTCTTTCTCCGTGTCCAGTAAACGGAGTTTTGGTCATTTTACCTTTGATACAGGACTGGCAAGTTGCATAAGATTTATATTCAAAAGAATTTAAATATCCATCTTTATGTAGCTTGTTTAGTCTGGTTTCATTAATATGACCAAGTCTACAATGCCAAAGAAAAGCTTCATTTATTACTGAAAGTTTTTTTTTATTAGTATGTTGTATGTTGAAAACTGTGTGTTGGTTTAGGACGTAAATACCGTTATTTAATGTACCATACCCAATCAACTCTTGATTCAAGTTAATGTTCATAACATTATTTTGCAACACAAAATGATATCCTTCATTGTCTAACAAAGAAACGGATATTATATTACATAGCATACTTGGTACAAAATAACACGGGTTCAAAACCAAAATACAACCCGAAGGCAACCCAAGATGATACTTTCCTACGGATACAGCATGTACATTGGAACCATTTCCAACCCGCAGAGTATGGTCTCCAGTCTTCAAAACTCTACTGTTTCTCAGCCCCTGCATACAATTGCATATGTGAGAACCAGAACCGGTATCTAATACCCAATATGCAAAGTTAATTGAAAAACAGTTCTCAGTTACAAACACACCTGAAGTGGAAGCATCAGCATGCTTCTTCTTCTTGAGATCAGCAAGATACAAAGCAAAGTTCCGTTTCCAATGTCCCGTCTTGTGGCAGAAAAACAATTCCCCTTTTCCACTTCCCGCGGCCCCGATTTTGTCTTTCCCCTTCGCCTTTTGGACTCCACCTTTCCGTTTGATGGACTTCTTCTTCTTCTTTCCCTTTGCCTTGGCTTTTGGGACGGAAGAGGAAGATGACCCAGCAAGCAGAGCGGGAGTCTTCGCTGTTTTCAGCATGCTTTCTGCACTTCTTAACATATTGAGAAGTTCAGGCAATGATTTCTCTAAATCGTTCATATTGAAATTCACTATGAACGGAGCAAAGGCGGGGGAGAGAGACTGCAGAACAACATCAGTATATTGCTCATTATCCATAGTCCATCCCAGTTCCTCAAGTTCTTCAATAAGACCAATCATCTTCAAAACATGGTCTCCTACTGATGCACCAGGGGCCATTCGCATCTGAAACAGCTTTCTAGATGCCTCATATCTCAAAGTACGAGATTGCTCTTCATACAACTCCTTTGTATGAAGAAAAATGGATTGTACATCCATCTTCTCGTGCTGTTTCTGATGGATGTTGTCCATAGAAGCAAGCGCGAAGCACCTGGCCGTGTTGCAATCAATATCCCATATTTTTCGGATCTCCCTATCCGAAACAGATGATTCGGGTCCTGGGACGGGTGGGGCTTTGGTAGTGAGGACATATGATACTTTATCATATGCAAGTGCAATGTTCAAGTTCCTCTTCCATTCTTTATAATTCGGCCCAGTCAGTTTGTTTTTCTCTAGTAGAAGCTTAAGTCCAGTCATCGGTATCTGCCATTAGGAGAGAGAAAAGAATACACTCAGCGAAATGCTCTTGCAAAGAATTAGATTGGTTATTATCTTATCTAATCGATGTCTCCCACTGCTTTTATCAAATTTTCATTCAAAACCTGAAAAGAAAACTAGCCAGGATTAATTACAGTCTACAACTTTGCTAACCGTTCAGCCAGGCCAGTGTCGGTACTTGAGGGAGGTTCCCCGTGCTTTCGCACGGACCTAATTAAAATAAACCTCGCTTTCCCAGAGGTCAAACCCCGTTGCCACTTTTCTAGACACCTACTGAATTAGCTAATTGCAAAATGTAAAACTCTCCTGGGAGTAACTCTTACTCACAGTGGGATCGGGAACCAAATATCATATAGATGGTATGCAATCTCATTGCAAATTTCAACTCTTGAAACTCCCGATATGGTTTTTACTCCTAGATGCTTATGACCTTAGCTATGGTCAACATATCATAAGCACTGGTCAAGTTCTACCCGTCATTTCGTGATTAATTAGGCCCACCCATATGACCCTTGGCTATGGTCGACATAATCATGTGACTGTCCTAACTAATCGCATCATATGCGGTGTAGGAAGACATCACTTAGCTACCGTACACTACGCCTCGGCTATGGTCGACATACGTAGCACGAATACTAAGTACTCTGCTTCCTAAAATGACGGAGGGTTGCGGATGGTTTTTATGAAAACCTTTAACGCTTTGAACTTGATCTCGTTGTAGAATCAAAACAATTTAGAAAAGGAGTGGCTTAAGCTCCGCATCTTTTGAAACTTGCATTTTTCATAAAAGGGCCGAGTGGTTTTCAAATCTGATTCTACAACATCTTTAGGTTTCTTTTACTTTACATTAATCTCATTAATGTTGTCCCATTATTTAAGTTCCTAAGCCATCACAGAAAAGAAACGAAAAATAGAACGTATACGTATACCATCCGCATTCGCCACAGTGTCCCGTTATGCACCGTTAGATTACTTAACTAACGGCATAGCGGGTCGGAACTAGCGCGGGTGTAAAATATAAGCAACGTTTATTATATATATCATATATATAATAATAATAATCCATTCGTCTCAGATACTAAGTAATCACATTACAGAATATCAATAGCAGCAGAAGCACATATGAAAATAAAAAGGATATCTAGGAGGTCCGTATTTTGTAGTTAGCCAGTAATAGAAAATACGGATTCCACAGTCATGATGAATAGCCAAGCCCACACCCCTAGACCCCTACGAGAGCGGCAAGTGTTTTTTCCATGACTCACCAGGACGCTCAGGCGTCAAATGCTGTGGTTTCAGGTACCCTTTTTGTATGTTCTTTTGATGCACATGTCCTTTTTGATCCGGGGTCTACGCATTCGTATGTTTTTACGCACTTCGTGCCAAGGTTAGGCCGAGAGTCGTGTTTGCTGGATCAGCCACTTGTCGTGACTACTCATGTGGGAGAGTTATTTGTTGCGCGACACGTGTTCCGATCGTGTGATGTCCGTTTAGGAGACAGAGATCTGTCCGTCGACTTGATCCTTCTTGAGATGTTGGACTTCGACGTTCTGTTAGGAATGGTCTGGCTAGCTACTTGCTATGCGTCCGTGGACTGCCATGAGAAGACAATTAGATTTTGTTTTCCCGGCAAGTCAGTGTTTGTTGTGCAGGGGGGCCGTGGTACCGCCCCTCACAGTTTGATTTCTATCCTGTGCGCTAGTCGGCTTTTGAGGAGGGGATGTCGGGGATTCTTGGCTTTCATTCATGATACTGGAGCCACAGTGGAGTCGTTGGACCGGGTTTCTACCGTGCGAGAGTTTCTCGATGTCTTTCCCGATGAGTTACCTGGATTGCCGCCAGAGCACGATATTGAGTTCTGCATTGATCTGATTCCTGGCACGGAGCCTATTTCCATACCGCCTTATCGGATGGCTCCGGCAGAGCTTAGAGAGCTTAAAGATCAATTGCAATAGTTGCTCGATTTAGGACTTGTACGTCCGAGTGTTTCGCCGTGCGGAGCTCATGTTCTGTTCGTCAAGAAGATGGACGGCAGTTTGAGGCTATGTGTGGATTATCGTCAGTTGAACCGAGTTACGGTGCGGAACAGGAATCCTTTACCTCGCATTGACGATTTATTTGATCAGCTCCAGGGTGAGAAACATTTTTCTAAGATTGATTTACGTTCGGGTTATCATCAGTTGCGGGTTCGGAATGATGACATTCCGAAGACTGCTTTTCGTACGCGCTATGGGCATTATGAGTTTTTGGTGATGTCGTTCGGACTCACCAATGCGCCAGCAGCGTTCATGGATCTGATGAACCAGATTTCCAGGCCGTTCGTCGACCAGTTTATTATAGTGTTTATTGATGACATACTGGTCTACTCTAGGAGTCGTGAGGAGCATGAGCAGCACTTGAGGATTACTTTGCAGATATTGATAGAGCACCAGCTATATGCTAAATTCTCAAAGTGCGCATTTTGGCTTGATAGTGTTGACTTCCTGGGTCATGTAGTGACTGGTGATGGTATTCTAGTGGACCCGAGGAAGATCGAGGCTGTCCAGTTTTAGCCTAGACCTGTATCGGTGACTGAGGTCCACAGCTTTTTAGGCTTAGCTGGTTATTATCGCCGTTTTATGCAGGATTTCTCGAGTATCGCTGCACCGCTGACTGGACTAACCCGGAAGGGAGTTCCTTTTCTTTGGACTGATGTGTGCGAGCAGAGTTTTCAGCAGTTGAAGACTCGGTTGACGACAGCACCAGTTCTTTCTTTACCTTTTGGATCGGGCGGGTATGTTGTTTTTTGTGATGCTTCTCGAGTGGGACTCGGCTGTGTTCTGATGCAGCACGACAGAGTGATTGCTTACGCTTCTAGGCAGCTGAAGAAGCATGAGCAGAATTACCCCACTCACGATCTCGAGATGGCCGCGGTGGTCTTTGCGTTGAAGATTTGGAGACACTACTTGTACGGGAAGTCGTGTCAGATCTTCACGGATCACAAGAGCTTGAAGTATATATTCCAGCAGCGGGATCTGAACCTGAGACAGCGCCGATGGATGGAGCTTGTGAAGGATTATGATTGTGAGATCCTTTATCACCCGGGCAAAGCGAATGTGGTGGCTGATGCTTTGAGTCGTAGGCCCGGGGGTAGCTTGTCCCAGTTGAACGCAGTTTAGAGTCAGTCGTCTGCAGATTGGCAGCTCTTGTGTGATGGTAGAGTGCAGTTCGAGTTCACTTCCACTGGGGGACAGTTTGCTCATGTCCACGCCCGTCCACTACTATTTGATCGTATCCGTGAGGCGCAACCCTGTGATGACCGTTTGTCCGAGGTTCTTGAGCTTGTTCGACAGGGTACAGTTTCGGAGTTCATGATTGATGACCAGGGTGTGCTACGATGCAGGACTCGCTTGTGTGTACCAGATGCTGATGGGTTGAGACGCGAGATCTTAGAGCAGGCACATCAGTCGGCCTTTAGCGTTCATCCAGGTTCCACCAAGATGTACCGGGACTTGAGAGACTTCTACTGGTGGGAAGGGATGAAACGCGATTTTTCGGACTTCGTTTCGAGGTGCCTGACTTGTCAGCAAGTCAAGGCTGAGCACCAGAGACCAGCTGGAGAGTTGCAACCTTTACCCATTTCAGAGTGGAAATAGGAGCAGATTTCCATGGACTTCGTTGTGGGTCTACCCAGGACCAGTAGAGGGTATGACTCAATTTGGATGATTGTTAACCGGTTGACGAAAGCGGCCCACTTCTTTCCAGTGAAGACCACTTTCGGTTATGCTCAGTATGCTCAGTTGTACATAGATGAGATTGTGCATTTGCACGGTGTTCCCACATGCATAGTATCCGACAGAGGCACCCAGTTTACTAGCCGTCTTTAGCAGAAGGTTCAGGAAGCTTTGGGTAGCCGGTTGAGTTTTAGCACCGCTTTTCATCCGCAGACCGATGGTCAGTCGGAGTGGACTATTTAGACTCTGGAGGATATGCTCCGTGCATGTGTGCTTAATTTTGGTGGCAGTTGGGATCGTCACTTGCCGTTGATTGAGTTCTCCTACAACAACAACTTTCAGGAGACTATTCAGATGGCACCTTTTGAGGCTTTATATGGTAGGAAGTGTCGATCGCCAGTCTGTTGAACCGAGCTTAGTGAGAGTCTGGTTTTAGGACCCCATCTAGTTCAGGAGACTACGGAGAAGATCCAGCTGATTCAGGACAGGATGAGAGCAGCCCAGTGCAGGCAGAAGTCTTATGCCGACCGTCATCGTCGCAAACTTAAGTTCGCAGTGGGGGATCATGTATTCCTGAGGATTTCTCCGATGAAGGGCGTTATGCGATTTGGGAAGAGGGGAAAGCTCAGTCCTAGATTTGTTGGTCCTTTCGAAATCCTTGAGCGAGTGGGTTCTGTTGCTTATCGTTTGGCGCTCCCGCCCAGTTTTCCGGATGTTCACCCTGTTTTCCATGTGTCGACGCTTCGTAGATACCTTCATGATCCTTCTCACATGATTCAGCACAAGTCCGTTCAGCTTGAGCGCGATCTTTCATTCACCGAGCAGCCGGTAGTTATTTGGATTAGCAGGTGAAGAAACTTCGGTCAAAGGTCTTGCCGTCTGTGAAGGTTCTATGGCGTAGCCCTACTAGTGAGGAGATCACTTGGGAGGCCGAGAGTGAGATGCGAAAGAAATTCCCTCATCTCTTTGAAGGTACGCTTAGTATGAAATTTTAATTCGGGGACTGAATTTCTATAAGGGGAGAGATTGTAACGTTTTAGAAATCGCTATGCGAATTTTTCCGTTTTAGGGTTAAATTATCGGTATTTTCTGTTTTAACCCGACTGCGTTCAAACGACCATATAGACTTGCTAGCACCTAGTTTAGCTAAAATAAAGCTAGTGCGCAAGCTTTGGGAGTATATGGGACGTTTTGGTTCAATTAGAATTTTTCCCAATTTTAATATTATTTTAATGCGATATTCGCTTTTTGGGAAATTTCTCTTATGTAATCTTTTCCATAAATCAAACTTGAGTAAACCAAAGCCTTCCCACAATATCTAGATCTTTGTGGTTACTAGGATTAAAAGTTAAATAAATGAAAAGAATCAAAGAGGTGCATGCATGTGCATGTGAAAGCATTTATGAACATTAATCATGAGAAATAGCTAGGAAATTCCTCATAAAACCCCACCCTTGTCACTTGGCCGAGATCCCTTCCTCCCCTTCTGCTCTTGATCATTCCCTTCCATTTTTGCATCTGTCACGACCCGCAGGGTACGGAACGTGACTGGCACTTAAGTTTACGAAACGTCTAAAGACGTCCGTAAAATAAGTAAGCCAAAGCCCAGAAAACAAAACCAATTAAGCAAAAGAGTGAAGAAAACCCAATCAATTGAAAGCGAGTTTATCAGATAAGTCATGTAAAACCCTTTTTAAAAACAATACCAGTTTTTCCGAAAATTTCGGCAGAGTCTCCTTTGTAAATACTGGCCCCCAAAATGGGTACAACAAAAATATATATGAATCCAACAAAAAAAAAGGGCATCCCCAAGCGGGAGCTAGCTCTTCGCCACAAGGCGGTCGCAAATCCCACGCAATATAAAGCAACAACAAGCAAAATAATCATAATGAAGCATAAGAAAAACAGCATGTCGACTCAAGTGAGCTCGACCCCAAAATACAGCATAAAAGTCTACAAATCTCACAGTCTCATCTCTATGTCAATATACAATAATGCTGGTAGATACGGTAGATGGAGTGTACTAGATACAAAGAATATACAAGGTGGTACAAAATAGTAATATAACCCACCTAAGAGCAAAACCTCGAGTTCAGGCAAAGGAGGCAAAAGAACAAGTGCGCCCGCCGCTACTGTACTGACGGAGCGGACCTGAAAAAGGCTGTGGCACAACGGGGGTGAGTTGCCAACTCATGAGTAATAAATAACACCGACAAAGGCTATCGTATGCATGCACACAAGCATCCTAGCATCTAAAATACAGGTATAACTGGATGCACTAGCAGGTGGGTATACAACATCAGTGTACTAATATGTATGCAACATGAATATCTGAGGTCTTAATAGGTATATATAAGAAACATTTTATCTCCTTTTGTTTTTGAAACTCTTTTAGAATACCAGCATAATACTCAAAGAATCGACGAGAACCGGTGTCCAGCAACGACACCTAAAAGCTGTCTCAAATCTCACAAATCCATGTCATAGTGTCTCCGGCCTCAGCCATCCGGCTGACCCAGCTCAAAATCAAATCTCATCATCTCGCGGCCACGGTCGGTATCCTCTGGATATCCGCCGTGCCAAACAGTCACCGGTAGGTAATCCGTCCCCTGCCAGGCTCAACGTCAACACCACATTCCTCTTGCCCCGGGGTACCTTACCGGGCCCACCATGTACCCGTGATGGTTCCTCCACTCCTCGACACGGATCTCGAAAACCACAGCAAACTCATGGTGGACGACACTTTACATCACTAGAAAACCGCAATTACATATTTTAAAAACATAATAAGTTTAGAAATTTTGCGGCTTTCCCCCGAAATCCAGAAATATCATAAAATCTCAAGAAATCCTCATAAGTGCATATATCAATGGTGATGAATGGAAATGATATCAATAATTAAGCTACGATGTATGATTAATAGACTAGGCATGAACAAATAATATGATGAGGTACATGCACATGAATGGCAATCCTACGATTTCATTTTAAGGAATTAAAGGCAATAGCACAGGTTTAAGCATCAATTAGTAAAAGGTTTCAAATTATAGGTTATCTAGTGTGGTGGCATGGCAATTACCAGGGTGTGTGTGTAAGCATGAATAGTGCTCGTGCTGCATATAAAAACCCTGGCAATGGTGCAGGTGTCCTATAAAACGGTTTCGCATATGAATGTCAATATAATGCATGGATGCAGCAAATAATCATATAAGTATTTCACCCCTAATTACTAACATCACTAAGAATCTTGTAAGTTACTAAAACTATCGGGCGGCTTGCGCCATCCAACGATAGTCCCCCGTAGATGTTACATCTACTCACCGGAATCCCTGGCTAGCTGTGTCCAATCACCGCTTTCCCTTTTCGCGCCGCGTCTGACGTCTCCGCGACCTAACCTGGAATTTACATCAATACCAAACATAAGGTTACATATCAAGAACGACGCAAAACCCAAACGAAACTACTAAAGTTCACTAGCTAGGTACAACGTGCACAGGGTCCGCGGAACACACGCGAAATTCGCAAAAACTGCCAAAAATCGCCGATTTGGTCGCCCGGCAAAACTAAAACCCGACTACTCAAAACTCCGCACTCACGCATCCTAAACGTCATAGGAGATGCTAAAAACATCCCCAAGGTATCACAAATAATTCACCAGTTAATTTTAACAAAAACCTAGTAAGCACAAAACTAGCAATTTTGGTGCAAATATCGAAAATTAGCGATACGGTTATCACAATCCAACACAATATCCAACCACACAACTAGTTAGCCACAATCACATAAATTCAACTCATTTATCATGCCTCACAACCCATTTCCATACACAAACCCCTTTCTTGATTTTCATAAAACAACAATTACAAACTAATTTCACATATTAAAATTAACTAAATTAGCATAATTTGAAGACCACATAACAAGCAATCTACAACACTATAATTACAACACATTAGCAAAGATTCAAAACCTATTTTCCATAAACAACCATTACTTGAATTATATAACCTAGCAAATCTTAATCCAAACTATATATGAAAACCTTAAATTAACACTAATTTATAACTCAATTAGCAAGTTAACCTACTAAATTAGGTTAGCAAAACAACTAGATAACAATTAGATTTAATCAACTAAATAATGGTTTCTAAACCCTAATTCAATTCAAACCATTCACTTTAAAAAAAACTAGTATGCAATTAACACTAAAATTAACTCTAAAACAATTTTCAAAGTTCAATTAGCACACTTTAAACTACAATTTAACCATTTGATTTAGAAATTATACCTCAAATGATCAATCCCTAAGTTGCTAAAACCTCCCAAGATACCATCTTTCTCCAAGATTTGAACCAATTTGGGTTTGAGAAGAGAGGGAATAAGGTTTTGTATTGAAAAAGTGAAGGATTTGTTGATTTTTATTGAATTTTGTTGCAAATTTTTGAAGAAAATGAGAGAGAAAGAGAAGGAAAATAATGGAAATGGGGGAGGGTGCAGGTCTCGGCCAGGAGAGGTAAGGGGAGGAGTGGGGGAGAGTTATGTGGAATTTTCCAAGGTCAAAGCTCTCACATCTCACTAAAAACCCACATGCAAATTACTATATTTAAATCCTACTCCAAACAATTCATTAACATGATTTAAAAGTCAAAAAGAGAGGGATGGGGGCTGCTGCAGCAGTGGTGGGGCCGGCCTTGGGGAGTGGGGGTGAGTGGGAGTGAATACAAAAAGGTTCTATGCAAAAAAGACCCCCTACAAGTTCATATTTACAAGTTTTAGCTTAAAATTCAATAATTTCGCTTTCTATACTAAAAATTAGTTAAAAATCAAAATAAAATACTAAAAATTTATGTTACCACTAGATTTTAATTATCATAATTTTAAAGATTAAAATTAGCCCGGAAAAATTTGTATTTATCGCTAATTTAATGTATTTTCTTACCGGCTTAAAATAATATTAAAAAATTGAAAAATTAGGGAAAATTTTTAAACGACCAGAATTTCATAATTAACTCATTAGATACTAAAAACAAGCAATTACCTATCCATTTTAGGTATAATTAGCCCTAAACTGCAAAATAACAAGAAAGACGGTTTTCGGAAAAATACCGAATTTTCACCGATTTTCAGGAAAACACCAAAACGACTTTTCAAGACGCTACAATCTTTCCCCCTTAAAGAAATTCGGTCCCCGAATTTAAAAATATAGCTACGCGTACCTTCAAAGAGATGGGGATATTTCTTCCTCATCTCGCCCTCGGTCTCCCAGGTAACCTCCTCGCTGCTCGGGCTACGCCAAAGGACCTTGACGGTTGGTATAATCTTCGACCTCAACTTCTTCACCTGCCGATCCCGGATGGCCACCGGCTGCTCTGCAAAAGAAAGGTCGCGCTCTAGCTGGACTGTCGGGTGCTGAATCGCATGCGAAGGGTCGTGAAGGTACTTGCGGAGCATCGAAACATGGAAGACGGGGTGAACATCGGGAAAGCTGGGAGGAAGAGCCAAACGATATGCAACAGCGCCGACACGCTCGAGGATCTCAAAGGGACCTACGAATCTAGGGCTAAGCTTCCCCTTTCGCCCAAAACGCATCACGCCCTTCATCGGAGAGACTTTCAGAAAAACATGGTCGCCAACTGCGAACTCTACTCTGCGACGGCGCCTGTCTGCATAGGATTTCTGTCTGCTCTGAGCTGCCCTCATCCGGTCTCGAATCAACTGTATCTTCGCTGTCGTCTCCCCAACAAGCTGCGGCCCCAAAATACTGCTCTCGCTGAGCTCTGTCCAACAAACGGGCGATCTGCATCTCCTCCCATACAAAGCCTCGAAAGGTGCCATCTGAATAGTATCCTGGAAGCTGTTGTTGTAGGAGAACTCCACTAGAGGTAAATGACGTCCCAGCTACCACCAAAGTCTAAAACGCACGCTCTGAGCATGTCCTCGAGAGTCTGAATGGTCCGCTCTGATTGTCCGTCGGTCTGCGGATGAAATGCTGTGCTGAAGCTCAAACGAGTGCCCAAAGCCTCCTGAAGTCTCTGCCAAAGTCGGCTGGTAAACTGAGTGCCTCGATCTGACACAATACAAGTCGGTACGCCATGTAGTCGCACGATCTCGTCAATATAGAGCTGAGCATACTGAGCGAAGCTGAAAGTCGTCTTCACTGGCAGGAAGTGAGCCGCTTTCGTCAATCTATCCACGATCACCCAGATGGAGTCGTACCCTCGACTGGTCCTGGGTAGACCCACAACGAAATCCATCGAAATCTGCTCCCATTTCCACTCTGGAATGGGTAACGGCTGTAGCTCTCCTGCGGGCCTCTGGTGCTCGGCCTTGACTTGCTGACAAGTCAGGCATCTCGAAACGAACTCCGCAATGTCCCTCTTCATCCCGTCCCACCAGTAGGTCTCTCTCATATCATGGTACATCTTGGTGGAACCGGGGTGGACACTATACACTGATCGGTGTGCCTCCTCAAGAATGTCACACCGCAATCCATCAGCATCTGGTACGCACAGTCTAGATCCATATCGTAAAATCCCCTGATCGTCAATCACGAACTCGGAAAATCTGCCCTGTCTCATCTGTGCCATGATCTCTGAGCAACGGTCGTCACTGCGCTGTGCCTCATATATACGGTCAAGCAACTGTGGGCGTGCACGAACATGCGCGAGCTGTCTCCCTGTCTGTGTGAACTCGAACTCAACTCGGCTGTCGCATAACATCTGCCAATCTGCTGACGACTGCCTCTGCACTGCGCGCAAAAAGGATAGACTACCCCCGGGCCTCCTACTCAACGCATCTGCCACCACATTTGCCTTGCCGGGGTGATATAAGATCTCGCAGTCGTAGTCTTTCACCAACTCCATCCAACGACGCTGTCTGAGGTTCAGGTCTCGCTGCTGAAATATGTACTTTAAGCTCTTGTGATCGGTGAATATCTGACACGACTCGCCGTAAAGGTAATGTCGCCAAATCTTCAGGGCAAAGACCACTGCAGCCATCTCCAAATCATGAGTGGGGTAGTTCTGTTCATGCTTCTTCAACTGCCGAGAAGCATAAGCGATCACCCGGCCATGCTGCATCAATACGCATCATAATCCCACTCGCGAAGCATCACAGTAGACAACAAATCCGCCTGATCCCGAAGGCAAAGATAATACCGGCGCCGTAGTCAAACAAGTCCGTAGCTGCTGAAAACTGCGCTCGCACTCCTCAGTCCAGACGAAAGGAACTCCCTTCCGGGTCAAACCGGTCAACGGTGCAGCTATACGGGAGAAGTCCTGAAGAAAACGCCTGTAGTAGCCCGCCAGGCCTAGAAAACTACGGATCTCAGTAACCGATGTAGGTCGGGGCCACTGCTGAACAGCCTCAATCTTCTTCGGGTCCACACAAATGCCGTCTCTCGTAACCACGTGACCCAAGAATCCGACGCTGTCCAGCCAGAATGCACACTTGGAGAACTTCGCGAACAGCTGGTGCTCCCTCAGAGTCTGTAACGTAATCCGCAAGTGCTGCTCGTGCTCCTCTCTACTCCGGGAGTACACCAAGATATCGTCGATAAACACGATGATGAACAAGTCAAGATACGGCCTGAATGTACGGTTCATCAAATCCATAAATGCTGCTGGGGCGTTGGTGAGTCCGAACGACATCACCAAAAACTCGTAGTGGCCGTAGCGCGTGCGGAAAGCTGTCCTCGGTATATCCTCCTGTCGAACTCGCAGCTGATGGTATCCTGATCGCAAGTCGATCCTCGAAAAATACCCCGCACCCTGAAGCTGGTCGAACAAATCATCAATGCGTGGCAACGGATATCTGTTCCGAACGGTAACTTTGTTCAACTGGCGGTAGTCGATACATAAGCGCAAACTTCAATCCTTCTTCTTGACAAACAGGATCGGAGCACCCCACGGAGAAACACTCGGTCGAATAAGCCCCTTATCTAACAAATCCTGCAACTGATCCTTCAGCTCTCGAAGCTCTGCCGGGGCCATCCGATAAGGCGGTATAGAAATAGGCCCCGAGCCGGGAATCAAATCAATGCAGAACTCAACATCGCGCTCAGGCGGTAGCCCAGGTAGCTCATCAGGGAAAACATCAGGGAACTCACGAACTACCGGGACCCGGTCCAACGGAACCTCTGCAGCTCGAGTATCATAAATATACGCTAAGAATCCCCGACATCCCTTCCGCAAGAGCTGACCAGCGCGAAAAGACGAAATTAAGCTGGGAAGGGTGACACTGCGGTCTCCCTGAATAACAAGGACTGGCTCTCCCGGAAATCTAAATATGACTGCCTTCTCACGGCAGTCCACCGAGGCATAACAAGTGGCTAGCCAATCCATGCCCAGAAGCACATCAAAGTCCAACATATCGAGGAGAATCAAATCAACCGATGCATCCCTCTCCCCGATACGAACGGAACACAAACGAAATACAAACCGAGCGACAAACGACTCGCCTACCGGAGTAACAACAACAAGCGGATGATCTAACGACGACGACTCACGGCCCAACATCGGTGCAAAGTGTGTAGAGACGTACGAATGTGTGGAACCTGGGTCGAATAATACCCGTGCGTCGAAAGAACAAACTGGCAAGGTACCTGTCACAACGGCATTGGATGCCTGCGCATCCTGCGGTGTCAAGGCAAAAACTCGGGCCTGTCCTCCACCGATAGCGGGCTGACCTCGACCTCGGCCTCTGCCTCCTCGTCCTCTCTGAACAGGACCGCCGCGTCCACGGCCTCTGGGTGCACCTAACTGGCGTGGAGCATCACCGGTGGTAGGAAGTAGGGCTCTCTGTGGAGGGGGTGGTGATGGTGGCAGGGTCACATGCGGAACTGTCGCTGCTCCCTGTCGTCTCGCCGGACAGTCTCTGACAAGATGGTGCAAACTCCCGCACCCAAAACACCCTGGCGACGGCTGCTGCCCCTGGGGATAAGAACCATATAACTGTCCCCGCCCAAATCCTCTGCCAGGCCTATCTCTCGGAAAGAATCTGGCGCGCTGTCTCTGAGACGGTACATCGGTGCGAATCCTCTTCGGCCCAGAAACGGCCGAAGTCCGTGATATGCGTGCCTCCATCCGCAATGCCGTATCCATAGCAGCTGAATAAGTGTCGTAGTGCTGGGCGCCAATGGCAAGATATAGCTGGGCATCAAGTCCATGTACGAACCTCTTCACCATCTTCTCCTCGGTATCCACCAAATACTGAGCATATCGGGATAACTGTGTAAACTAGATGTCATACTCAGACACCGTCATCCCAGGTGTCTTGACTAAGGCCTCGAAACTGCGAGCTCTGGCGTCACGAACGCTCTCTGGAAGGAAATGAGCTAGAAAGACCGCTGTAAACTCGGCCCACGTCATAGGCGGTAGACCTGCAGCTCGACCTCTCAAGACTGACTCCCACCATGTCTGCGCGAGACCCTCTAGTCGGAAACTCGCAAGCTCTACCCATCGATCATCCGAACATCTCAGCGAACGGCAGATCCTGGCTAAACTGTCAAGGAACGTCTGTGGGTCCTCCGCTGCCTCGGTGCCGGTGAATACTGGAGGTCTCAGCCTCATGAAATCCTGTAGTGAAACCGGGATGGTCACGGTGGTAGTAGTAGGAGCAGGTATCATGGTCGTCTGTGATGTAGTAGGTACGTCATCCGGCCTCGGTGTACGACTGGCTGCAACTAGGGATCCTACCATCTGACGTAGCTCCTGCATACTCCCCATCATCTGTCGCAACTCCTCCATACCAGTCTCGAGCCTATCCATACGGCCTGGGGAAGGTGGATCAGTCTGTCCCTGCGGCGTAGGCATACCACCCTGCTCAGTCCTAGTCTCGGACGAGCCAGCTCGAATCTCGTCTCTGGCGGCAGCCCTCTGTGCCCTCGTAGCCTTCGGCGGCATAGTGGCTGTTACAGGAAAACGGATAGTAAGAACAGTGCAATAGGATCATAGGATATACGGATTTGAAGAAGGAATTTCAAGAAAGTATCCTAAAGTCACTTAGGCGGAGTACCGTATCGCAAGTATGCCGCGGACATACGCACGCTACGTTACCCTGCTTAAGTCACTTACTCCATCTACCAAGGGTCATCCTACACTCAAAAAGGTAAAACCTATCGCTCTGATACCAACTTTGTCACGACCCGCAGGGTACGGAACGTGACTGGCACTTCATTTTACGAAACAACTAAAGACGTCCGTAAAATAAGTAAGCCAAAGCCCAGAAAACAAAACCAATTAAGCAAAAGAGTGAAGAAAACCCAATCAATTGAAAGCGAGTTTATCAAATAAGTCATGTAAAACCCTTTTTAAAAACAATACCAGTTTTTCCGAAAATTTCGGCAAAGTCTCCTTTGTAAATACTGGCCCCCAAAATGGGTACAACAAAAATATATATGAATCCAACAAAAAAAAGGGCATCCCCAAGCGGGAGCTAGCTCTTCGCCACAAGGCGGTCACAAATCCCACGCAATATAAAACAACAACAAGCAAAATAATCATAATGAAGCATAAGAAAAACAGCATGTCGACTCAAGTGAGCTCGACCCCAAAATACAGCATAAAAGTCTACAAATCTCACAGTCTCATCTCTATGTCAATATACAATAATGCTGGTAGATACAGTAGATGGAGTGTACTAGATACAAAGAATATACAAGGTGGTACAAAATAGTAATATAACCCACCTAAGAGCAAAACCTCGAGTCCAGGCAAAGGAGGCAAAAGAACAAGTGAACCCGCCGCTACTGTACTGACGGAGCGGACCTGAAAAAGGCTGTGACACAACGGGGGTGAGATGCCAACTCGTGAGTAATAAATAACACCGACAAAGGCTATAGTATGCATGCACACAAGCATCCTAGCATCTAAAATACAGGTATAACTGGATGCACTAGCAGGTGGGTATACAACATCAGTGTACTAATATGTATGCAACATGAATATCTGAGGTCTCAATAGGTATATATAAGAAACATTTTATCTCCTTTTGTTTTTGAAACTCTTTTAGAATACCAGCATAATACTCAAAGAATCGACGAGAACCGGTGTCCAGCAACGACACCTAAAAGCTGTCTCAAATCTCATAAATCCATGTCATAGTGTCTCTGGCCTCAGCCATCCGGCTGACCCAGCTCAAAATCAAATCTCATCATCTCGCGGCCACGGTCGGTATCCTCTGGATATCCGCCGTGCCAAACAGTCACCGGTAGGTAATCCGTCCCCTGCCAGGCTCAACGTCAACACCACATCCCTCTTGCCCCGGGGTACCTTACCGGGCCCACCATGTACCCGTGACGGTTCCTCCACTCCTCGACACGGATCTCGAAAACCACAGCAAACTCATGGTGGACGACACTTTACATCACTAGAAAACCGCAATTACATATTTTAAAAACATAATAAGTTTAGAAATTTTGCGGCTTTCCCCCGAAATCCAGAAATATCATAAAATCTCAAGAAATCCTCATAAGTGCATATATCAATGGTGATGAATGGATATGATATCAATAATTAAGCTACGATGTATGATTAATAGACTAGGCATGAACAAATAATATGATGAGGTACATGCACATGAATGGCAATCCTACGATTTCATTTTAAGGAATTAAAGGCAATAGCACAGGTTTAAGCATCAATTAGTAAAAGGTTTCAAATTATAGGTTATCTAGTGTGGTGGCATGGCAATTACCAGGGTGTGTGTGTAAGCATGAATATTGCTCGTGCTGCATATAAAAACCCTGGCAATGGTGCAGGTGTCCTATAAAACGGTTTCGCATATGAATGTCAATATAATGCATGGATGCAGCAAATAATCATATAAGTATTTCACCCCTAATTACTAACATCACTAAGAATCTTGTAAGTTACTAAAACTATCGGACGGCTTACGCCATCCAACGATAGTCCCCCGTAGATGTTACATCTACTCACCGGAATCCCTGGCTAGCTGTGTCCAATCACCGCTTTCCCCTTTCGCGCCGCGTCTGACGTCTCCGCGACCGAACCTGGAATTTACATCAATACCAAACATAAGGTTACATATCAAGAACGACGCAAAACCCAAACGAAACTACTAAAGTTCACTAGCTAGGTACAACGTGCACAGGGTCCGCGGAACACACGCGAAATTCGCAAAAACTGCCAAAAATCGCCGATTTGGTCGCCCGGCAAAACTAAAACCCGACTACTCAAAACTCCGCACTCACGCATCCTAAACGTCATAGGAGATGCTAAAAAAATCCCCAAGGTATCACAAATAATTCACCAGTTAATTTTAACAAAAACCTAGTAAGCACAAAACTAGCAATTTTGGTGCAAATATTGAAAATTAGCGATACGGTTATCACAATCCAACACAATATCCAACCACACAACTAGTTAGCCACAATCACATAAATTCAACTCATTTATCATGCCTCACAACCCATTTCCATACACAAACCCCTTTCTTGATTTTCATAAAACAACAATTACAAACTAATTTCACACATTAAAATTAACTAAATTAGCATAATTTGAAGACCACATAACAAGCAATCTACAACACTATAATTACAACACATTAGCAAAGATTCAAAACCTATTTTCCATAAACAACCATTACTTGAATTATATAACCTAGCAAATCTTAATCCAAACTATATATGAAAACCTTAAATTAACACTAATTTATAACTCAATTAGCAAGTTAACCTACTAAATTAGGTTAGCAAAACAACTAGATAACAATTAGATTTAATCAACTAAATAATGGTTTCTAAACCCTAATTCAATTCAAACCATTCACTTTAAAAAAAAACTAGTATGCAATTAACACTAAAATTAACTCTAAAACAATTTTCAAATTTCAATTAGCACACTTTAAACTACAATTTAACCATTTGATTTAGAAATTATACCTCAAATGATCAATCCCTAAGTTTCTAAAACCTCCCAAGATACCATCTTTCTCCAAGATTTGAACCAATTTGGGTTTGAGAAGAGAGGGAATAAGGTTTTGTGTTGAAAAAGTGAAGGATTTGTTGATTTTTATTGAATTTTGTTGCAAATTTTTGAAGAAAATGAGAGAGAAAGAGAAGGAAAATAATGGAAATGGGGGAGGGTGCAGGTCTCGGCCAGGAGAGGTAAGGGGAGGAGTGGGGGAGAGTTATGTGGAATTTTCCAAGGTCAAAGCTCTCACATCTCACTAAAAACCCACAAGCAAATTACTATATTTAAATCCTACTCCAAACAATTCATTAACATGATTTAAAAGTCAAAAAGAGAGGGATGGGGGCTGCTGCAGCAGTGGTGGGGCCGGCCTTGGGGAGTGGGGGTGAGTGGGAGTGAATACAAAAAGGTTCTATGCAAGAAAGACCCCCTACAAGTTCATATTTGCAAGTTTTAGCTTAAAATTCAATAATTTCGCTTTCTATACTAAAAATTAGTTAAAAATAAAAATAAAATACTAAAAATTTATGTTACCACTAGATTTTAATTATCATAATTTTAAAGATTAAAATTAGCCCGGAAAAATTTGTATTTATCGCTAATTTAATGTATTTTCTTACCGGCTTAAAATAATATTAAAAAATTGAAAAATTAGGAAAAATTTTTAAACGACCAGAATTTCATAATTAACTCATTAGCTACTAAAAACAAGCAATTACCTATCCATTTTAGGTATAATTAGCCCTAAACTGCAAAATAACAAGAAAGACGGTTTTCGGAAAAATACCGAATTTTCACCGATTTTCAGGAAAACACCAAAACGACTTTTCAAGACGCTACAGTATCAATCCAAACTCAAAATTCTCCAAAATTCCCAAAAATATATCATAAATACTTCAAGTCTTGAGTTTTAGCATCTTGGATCACTTGGAAACTAGGAAAGCTTGGATCTTGTGAGCTAAACTTGATAGGTATAATCTCTACACTGATAAATAGGAGTTTTTATGTTGTATAGCTCGTTGAATATAGTTTAGAACACTTTAAATATCGATTAGTGCAATATCGTGTTTTTAGTGTCGTTTTAGAGCCTCTGTATCTGTTGTGATCTGGAAATTTTAGTGAGTGACTAAACAAAATTGTAGTGATGTACTAGTGACCCTGGAGCACCACCTGAGACACGAGGACCACCCCACCGGCCGGGGCCAGCGACCCCTTTGGCGAATTCCGGCGACGCCGGCTTTGTAGGAAGGTGCTGGGGTTTGTCTGCTGTTGGTTAGAGGTGTTTGGTACTGTTTACTTTTTTAGTAATTGTAGGGTTCCTAGGCACACTAATGAGGTCTCACAAGGCATTAACCATGCCAATTTCAAAATTTTTCGGTGTCGAGAAACCCTAATACGGATCGTTGACTAGAGATTAGACGAAACAAAATGCTACTAAACTACTTTGTGCTAAGTGAACGGAAATACAACCATTGTAGATCCGGTCCTCCACCACCATAGCTCCGCGTTGACGTCCCTCTGCTGCGATCATCAGATCCTAGACTCTAGTAATGGTTTCGTCGAAGAAATGATCGGGCTAGGTCGTCGACATTGATGCCGAAGATGATCTACGTCGAGGCAACACAAGATCAAGCTCCAACTTCACCAAGCCATGAAACTTGTGAAGAAAACACCCTATACTACTTGGCAAGTGGTAGAGGATGAAGAAATAGAAAGTGGGTTCACTTTAGAATTGGATTTCTCACTCTTTTTCTCATTTCACCATTGAAGCTAGCAAGCTTCTTTCTTCTTGAAGAAGAAAAAGAAGAAGAAGATGATAATATAATAAGAATTATGAATAATAGAAAATAAGTGATTCTTATCATATTAGCAACCATGGTTATGTGTAGAGAGTAAACTAAGGTTAGGTGAATGGTTAGGTTAGGCATGAAACAAAAATGGTAGACTTTTTCAAAGCTTCATGAAGCTTCATGAATAAAACAAAGAAAGCCTCCATTTTATTCTTTGCCAAAATGAATAAAGTAAATAAATAAATCAAAACCCTAACCATTAACATAACCATGGTTTAATCATACACACCCAAGTTTGCATGTATCATCAAACATGATACAAACTTGTGCACAAAAATATATAACATATACAATGTGCACAAACAAGTGAGAAAAATATCTTAAGTGAACCAATATTAGTTAATGTAAAGTGATATATCAAATATATAATTATACATTAAATCATTAAATCAACCCTTGACTTAATGATCCGGTCATATCACATATAACCGACTAATATCAATAGTAACAACTTATCGAATCAACACTTGATCCGATAACCCGGCTATATCGCATATAACCGATCAATGTCACAAATCGCGAGAATCGAATACAGTATCACATACTGGTATTATTCTCGGTCCCGCACATATCTCATATGCGCTCCTATTTGGTTTCGCTTAAGCCAGGAAACCTCTGTGTAGGACTCTAAAGACTCATCAATACGCCGGCAGCAGGTGATGATCATATCAAACACCCACAAGCCGCAAGCGGTCTGCTAAACTTAACGGCCACCCGGGTATTGAGCGATCAGAAGATCGACGAGCAAGCCCGCTCACACTCCTGTGAATCCAACCAGTAACACTTACCGTACAGTCCGGTCTGATCGTCTGATATGTCGCATATCTTGCCTAGGGGTGGTAAACGTCAGACCCCAATAGCTCGATAAGTCGTGTCAATATGAGATCTATAACAGTTCGAGAAACTACAGGTAACACTTACCAGTAAATCTCAGCAACCCTGGCCAGGGATTTCCGGTTATAGCCAATCGAACACAGCGCAACATCAACTCCCTATACCGGGAGAGACGAATCCCCTCCTATCGCTCATTGCCTCCATGTGATTCGGGACTGTACCCAAAAACCACCGTTTTATACGCCCTCTTGGACGTGGTAAGGTGGAAATCAAAGCACAGTGGGAACCACACAAGACTCTATGACGATATCGGGTCAACAGACTACTCTGTACCAGTGTCACCAGAGAACTGCCATCTGACGTAAGGTATAATACCATCTGAGTGTTCTTGGCGAGTCCGTCCAGTGTACCCAGTCTCCACTGAGCACCCGTATATCATCTCTGATGTCAAACACCAATGGATATGGGATCATCCATCGCCCATCTGTATGGGTCGATAAGGTATACGCTAGTCTACTCTGGTATATCGATGCCCTGTCTCGATACACCCACAACTAGGGACCTTGAAGGATGTACTTATAGACTACCATGTCCCCACTAGTATGATCCGCATCATAGTCCAGGTAGTCAAGTACACATCCTAAGGGCTTTACCAACATGTAACAGAGAGACAATCAGTGTACACGTTAAGGTAAAGAGCAACCAGATAGCATACTATTATGTCGAGCAAGAAAGTCCTCCCTATATATGTCCAAGCATCCACTACAATATACATCCTATGTATAGTAATAGCCTCTAGGGCATACATATGACTAACAATCTCCCACTTGCACTAGGGCCATCTGATAGCAGTGGTTGTAGTATCTCATACTCAACCATCCCATAAAAGTCTCTCTCTGGGAAAAGGCCTTTGTGAGTGGATCCGCCGTGTTGTCCTCTGAGTCTACTCTCCTAACCTCGATCATCCTGGAGATCAACCATCTCCATGATCAGGTGATACTGCCTTAGAATATATCTGGATCACTGATGGGACGGACGTTCATTGGCATAAGCCACAACTCTATTGTCACACAATGGGAGGAACTAAGTTCATCTCATGAACCAATATACACCCAGACTGCCTCTTTGGTAGCATCTTTAAGTAGCGATGTATCTTGCCTTTAATCGTCTAGTATGTCACGGTATCTAGCTTGGAACTCTTCCAACATACCGTCCCTTTACTGAGGGTAAAGACAATGCCTGTGACTGACTTTCAGTCGTCCTTATCACCCTGGAACCCTTCCAGTGATTCTCCCCAGGATCGATTGATACCATCTCACTACAACTAGTGAGTATCCTAACATCCAATTAGATCTATCTCATAGATCCAAAATCCAGGATTTAGTAGGTATCACTTTGATCCTATATGGAGAATCATTATGATAAGCGGAGATTGACCGAGCGTAGCATAGGAAACTCCTTTCTTATCAAGAGTATGTCATCCACGTACTCTACGAGGATCGCCACCATACTCCCTACTACCTTTTTGTATATACAAGATTCATCTACCATTTTGATGAAGTCAAACTATTTGACTACTACATCAAAACAGATGTTCCATCTCCACGATGCCTGCTTTATCCTATAAAGCATCTTGTACACGTTTCCGCTGCTCCCACTGTTTACGAAGCCCTCTAACTGTGTACTTATAGACGCTCTCTTCTAAAACATCATTTTAGAAAAGCAGTCATGACACCCAACCTCCAGATATCGTAGTCATGGTATGTAGCCGTGGCAAGTAGGATCTGGATGGACTTAAGCACAGCCACTGGAAAAGGTTTCATCATTATCCACACCTGGTCGATGACGAAAACCTTTAACAAGTCTAGCTTTGAAAGTCTAAACTTTTCCATCTACACCAAGTAATCTTCTCAAGATATACTTGCTCCTGATGGGGATTTAACCCTTCAGATATAGCAACCAAAGTCTATACTTTGTTGGTGTATAAGGATTCCATCTCAGATCGCTAAGCATCCAGCCATTCTTATAGAGTCCCACTCCTGATAGCCAGCTCGAAACTAGTTGGGTCATCATCTCATGATGCAATCCTCGCTCCCACTGTCATAGAGAAACTGAAGTATCTCTCAGGTGGGTGAGAAACCGAAGTATCTCTCAGGTGGGTGAGAAACCCTACTAGATCGGCGGAGAGGCTGAGGTTCGTTGGTATCTACTGAATCCTTTGGTTGTACCAAATCATCTGCTGTAGTTTGCATAGCTGGAACCTTTCCAGTTATACATAACTGACCTTGCCTCGAGCTTGTCCAGATTTTGCTTTTAGACCTAGGCCGGACAACCCCAAATCTTAACTAGCTTAAGACATGGGCTCTTCCCATACCATATCTCATATGGAGTGGTAAGCTGTGATCTGATTCGAACCCTATTCAATAGGTATGCATCTTCTCAAACGCATAACTCCCAAAAAGAAATAGGTAACTCAGTAGTACTCATCATAGAGCGCACCATATCGAATAGGGTGCAATTGCTCCGCCCCGATATACCATCGTGCTATGGTGTATACGGAGGAGTAATGCTGAGAGAGAATCACATTCTCCTTTAGAATAGTCCAGGAATTCCGTGCTCAAGTATTCTCCTCCCTGATCGCATCAAAGGACATAATACTTATACCCTCATTTTGGTTCTCTACTTCTAACTTATATTCCGTGAATATCTCAAAAGGTTCGGACTTGTGTTTCAACAGGAACATATGTCTGAATCTTGAGAGATCATCAGAGAATGTAATGAAGTACAAAGAACCGGTCTTGGCATGTGTAGACAGGGGACCTTTATACATCAACATGTATCATCCCAAGAGTTCACTAACTCTTTCTCTGTTTCCAATAAACAGAGCTGATGTCATTTTATCTTTGTGACATGACTGGCAAGTTTCACAAGATGTAAATTCAAACTGATTTAAATATGCATCTACATGTAACTTCAGCTAGTCGGGTCGCATTGATATGACCTAGTCTACAATACCTCAAGAAGGATTCGTTCATTTCTGAACTCTTCCTCTTGTGTGTGTTCTGTATACTTAAAAACTGTAGTTTGATTTAGAACATCAATGCTTTTAGATAACATGCCTGAACCGATCAACTTTTGATATAGGAAATGTTCAAAACATTATCCAACAATACAAAATTTTATCATTTCTTTACTAAAAGAGAGTGATATGATTTTGTATATCAGGTTCGGTATCTAATAACATTCGTTCAGAATCAATGTATTGGTAATACAGGGTGACAGTGACCAACAGACTTGGCTGCAACACTTGCCCCGTTTTCTGTCTCATGAAACTTATCACCCGTTCTCAGTTCTTTACCTTTTTGTAGCCCTATGTAACAGATTACATATCTGGGATCCTGATCCGGTATCAAATACCCAGGACGTGGAGGATATAGAGAAACAGTTCTTTGTAATGAACACACCCGAAGGAGATGCATCATATGCACTTTCTTCGTTTGGGCGGCACGGGAAATCTGGTATTCCCCAATTTCCTGCTCTGTCTTATAACAATTATAAGTTGGAGCGGGACCAACGTTCCCCAGCTCAGTATAACAAGCGGGTTCGGTCAATACATCCGTATTATTATCTTGATTAAGGCGTGATATAGTCGCTACCTTGAGAGAGAGAGAAGAAAACACTCTGCGTGCGCTCTTGCAAGATTAGATTGGTTATTATTTTATCTAATCAGGATGGCTCCCACTATTTTTATCTAATCTTCCTTCAAATCCTAAAAGGAAAGACTAGCCGGGATTAATTACACACTACAAGTTCGCCAATCTTTCAGCCAGGCCAGTGTCGGTACTTTGAGGGAAGTCCCCCGTGCTTTCGCACGAACCTAATTAATGTAAACCTCGTTTTCCCAGAGGCGTAACCTCGTTAACACCTTTCTAGACACCTACTTGATCGGCTAATTGTAATGTATAAAACACTCCCAGGAGTAACTCTTACTCGCAGCGGGTATCGGGATCCAACTATCTCATAGAAGGTATGCAATCTCATTGCAAATTTCAACACTTGAAATTCCTGAATATTTTGCCCCATGCGATCTATGACCTTGACTGAGTCAACAAACCATAGACCGCAAGTAAAGTTCAACCCGTCATTTCCCGATTGAATTAAACCCACCCGCACGACCCTTGACTGAGTCAACAAGGCCGCACGACTACCCTAATCCAATCGCATCATATGCTTTGCAGATAAGCACTAATCAGCTACCGCAGACTACGCCTTGACTGAGTCAACAAAGGCAGCACGAATACTAACTATTACCTATCTGAAATGACGGAGGGCTACGACAGGTTTTTAAGAAAACCTTTTGCGTAATGAACTTTATATCGTTGTAGAATCAAATGATTTTAAAATGGAGTATTTTTTAGGCTTTTCTAGTTTTGCTAAAGGGGTCACTCCCGGTAAAGGGATCGTCGGCCCTTTCCTTGTCGAATGAGGTGCGGGATATATCATATATATCATTGTGCAAAGCAGAAACTATAGAAGCAATCAAAAGACAAACCGAGGGTTGTAGCATCTGCCAGTTATTGCTAAAGGAGTCACTCCCGGTAAAGGGATCTCGGTCCTTTCCTCATCGAATAAGGTGCAGGATATATCATATATACCGCTGTGCAAATCAAGAACTGTAGCTACCTATTTTATTTTTGAAATTCGATTCCACAACATCTTTAGTTTTCTTTTACTTTCATTAATCATATTAATGAAGTCCCATCATTTAAGTACCTAAACATCACAGATAAATACGACGTACACTTATGCCGTCCGCATTCGCCTCGATGTCCCCTCGTGCACCATTAGGTTAGGTAACTAACGACAGAGCGGGGCAGGGCTCGCGCAGGTGTAAAACATAAGTAACGTCTATATAATATATCATATATACTATATACAGTATCTATCACAGAACATATCACATGATCACATCACAGATAACGCAGCAGAAAATTTCATATGAAATATTGGATATACTAGGACGTCCGTGTTTTTAATACGAGCCAGTATAAAACACGGATTCCACGGTCGTGATGAATAGCCAAACCCACACCCCTAGACCCCTACGAGAGCGGCAAGCAACCCTACCAATTCTAGAGTTAGGAGACCCGGACTCGACTCCTCGAGTTGGTCTCCCACTGGACTCCAGAACCCGGTTACTAATGCCCTCCTCCTTGGGTCTATCCTAGTGCGGAAAAGTAAATAATATACAAATGGTGACATCTTCCGCAACCTGGAAGTGCCCCAATAAAAGAATATTACATACAAGTTTTTACATGAATGAAAATGAAAAACACTCATCTCACATAAAAAAAATCCCGGCTATTCAAACACGACGATCCAATATAACATATCCAGCAACACATAACATCGCATGTCATCAACGTAAGTAAATATGCGCATCCCAATTGTCGTTGACATATAGCAACGAAACCGGCGATATCACATATTACACTTACGGTCACAGAAAAGAAAGTGTAAAACTACAACAGTTGGAATCCGCAACCTGCATAGACATCGCATGCCTAATCAAATGAATTCCTTAGACATCGCATGCCTAACAATTATAAACCCCGCATTTTAGTCTCATTATCGAAAACACTTTTCAATATCAAGTCGGGCAATTCAACAAGATTCCCGATATCCTGATCGAATGCTCGTCGCAAACTTTAGTAGGCGGCCGCACCCCCGACGCCGTCGACGAAGTGCACCAAGGCGGAACACCGCTGCCGCGAGCACCCGAACGGATGCTTTCGGCGACGGGGTTCTCCTACAGTCACTTGGTCGGGGCTATGGGGCGTGGTTGTCTATTAAGTTTACCGGCGAGTATCCACGTATGCTACGTGATTGCGACGGACTTTTGATCGCATCAAAATTCTGTGGTAACCGATCAAGTGAGACTAAAGTGCTATATTTATAACATTCAAATCAGTTATCTCATAACTGCTTGTGGATTCCAAGTATTGTATCCCATTCCAGATAAATAGAAAATGTTAAACTTTCCGATCGAACAATCAAACACCCAAGTTTTCCCGAAACAGATCAACACATGAAACAAGTTTAAAAACATCCAGTTCATGCCTCAGTACCAACGCTCCAGCCGTAGAAGGGTCAAGCCAACGCCTTACATGTGGCACGCCGTACTGCCCCAAACCCGAAGGTTCAAAGGGCAGTTCAAGACGGTCACATAATCGAGTTAAGGTTTGTTGTCTTCTAGAGGGTCCATCGCGTTACATGCACTACTTAGAACGTTATTGAACCACGGAAAGATCCAACACTTGGAAATTTCCCGGCAGGGGAAAAAGTGGGTATTTATATCCGGTCGAACGTTTTAACATATTCAAAAATTATCCGGAAAACACATAGACAAAATTAGACAATCCGATCGAATAATCGAATCCCCAAAACAACCCCAGAAAAACTCAACTGTTCAGTAAAATATAAAAATTCCCAGAAGACTCAGCACTTCCAGACAAGAATTACTGTGCAAGCCACGTGGCCTAACTCACCAATATGGCCGCGGAACCGCCGCAAAACCCAGGGTGGGGCCGCGGTTCCCCGGCGCATTGGTCGAGTTAGCGTCACGTGCTTCACAGTAACTCCTACAATTCCCTGCTGAATTTTTTGGCAATTTTTAATTCACAAAAATCCAAATTTTCAGAAAATTTCTAGAAGTGGTTTGAGTTTAGGGTTTCGGGGTTCGTTCGGATTTCTAACGTCGTCTACACTTCGCCTAAGGCTCTAGCTAGGCTCTGATACCACTGTAAGGTTCCTAGGCACACTAATGAGTTCTCACAGGGCATCAACCATGCCAATTTCAAAATTTTCGGGTGCCGAGAAACCCTAATACGGATCGTTGACTAGAGATTAGGCGAAACAAAATGCTACTAAACTACTTTAGTGCTAAGTGAACGGAAGTACAACCTTTGTAGAGCCGGTCCTCCACCTCCATAGCTCCGCGTTGACGTCCCTCCGCTGCGATCATCGGATCCCGGACTCTAGTAATGGTTTCGTCGAAGAAATGATCGGGCTAGGTCGTCGACTTTGATGCCGAAGATGATCTACATCGAGGCAACACAAGATCAAGCTCCAACTTCACCAAGCCATGAAACTTGTGAAGAAAACACCCTATACTACTTGGCAAGTGGTAGAGGACGAAGAAATAGGAAGTGGGTTCACTTTAGAATTGGATTTCTCACTCTTTTTCTCATTTCACCATTGAAGCTAGCAAGCATCTTTCTTCTTAAAGAAGAAGAAGAAGAAGATGATAATATAATAAGAATTATGAATAATAGAAAATAAGTGATTCTTATCATATTAGCAACCATGCTTATGTGTAGAGAGTAAACTAAGGTTAGGTGAATGGTTAGGTTAGGCATGAAACAAAAATGGTAGACTTTTTCAAAGCTTCATGAAGCTTCATGAATAAAACAAAGAAAGCCTCCATTTTATTCTTTGCCAAAATGAATAAAGTAAATAAATAAATAAATAAATAAAAACCTTAACCATTAACATAACCATGGTTTAATCATACACACCCAAGTTTGCATGTATCATCAAACATGATACAAACTTGTGCACAAAAATATATCACATATACAATATGCACAAACAAGTGAGAAAAATATCTTAAGTGAACCAATATTAGTTAATGTAAAGTGATATATCAAATATATAATTATACATTAAATCATTAAATCAACCCTTGACTTAATGATCCGGTCATATCACATATAACCGACTAATATCAATAGTAACAACTTATCGAATCAACACTTGATCCGATAACCCGGCTATATCGCATATAACCGATCAATGTCACAAATCGCGAGAATCGAATACAGTATCACATACTGGTATTATTCTCGGTCCCGCACATATCTCATATGCGCTCCTATTTGGTTTCGCTTGAGCCAGGAAACCTCTGTGTAGGACTCTAAAGACTCATCAATACGCCGGCAGCAGGTGATGATCATATCAAACACCCACAAGCCGCAAGCGGTCTGCTAAACGTAACGGCCACCCGGGTATTGAGCGATCAGAAGATCGACGAGCAAGCCCGCTCACACTCCTGTGAATCCAACCAGTAACACTTACCGTACAGTCCGGTCTGATCGTCTGATATGTCGCATATCTTGCCTAGGGGTGGTAAACGTCAGACCCCAATAGCTCGATAAGTCGTGTCAATATGAGGTCTATAACAGTTCGAGAAACTACAGGTAACACTTACCAGTAAATCTCAGCAACCCTGGCCAGGGATTTCCGGTTATAGCCAATCGAACACTGCGCAACATCAACTCCCTATACCGGGAGAGACGAATCCCCTCCTATCGCTCATTGCCTCCATGTGATTCGGGACTGTACCCAAAAACCACCGTTTTGCACGCCCTCTTGGACGTGGTAAGGTGGAAATCAAAGCACAGTGGGAACCACACAAGACTCTATGACGATCTCGGGTCAACAGACTACTCTGTACCAGTGTCACCAGAGAACTGCCATCTGACGTAAGTTATAATACCATCTGGGAGTTCTTGGCGAGTCCGTCCAGTGTACCCAGTCTCCACTGAGCACCCGTATATCATCTCTGATGTCAAACACCAATGGATATGGGATCATCCATCGCCCATCTGTATGGGTCGAGAAGGTATACGCTAGTCTACTCTGGTATATCGATGCCCTGTCTCGATACACCCACGACTAGGGACCTTGAAGGATGTACTTATGGACTACCATGTCCCCACTAGTATGATCCGCATCATAGTCTAGGTAGTCAAGTACATATCCTAAGGGCTTTACCAATATGTAACAGAGAGACAATCAGTGTACACGTTAAGGTAAAGAGCAAACAGATAGCATACTATCATGTCGAGCAAGAAAGTCCTCCCTATATATGTCCAAGCATCCACTACAATATACATCCTATGTATAGTAATGGCCTCTAGGGCATACATATAACTAACAGTAATTGCAGTATGACAAATCTGGAATCGTTTACCTATAATCTAGTGTTTTGAATCCGTGTGTTACGTAATCCGACACGAATCATGATCTGATGCAGCTGCTGTACTCAGTTTGGTTTAGTAGTGTCGCAACGCACGTTAGCCACCAGACGGAGACTTGTGAGTTAGTTTAGTGTTGGTGCGTTGTTAAAGTGTAGTTTTACGTTATATTAGTCGATTTTGAGATGTTTTCGCTATTTGTGTGTTTGTGAATTTATAGCGTCGCAAGCGGGGACTTCGGACGCTGCGAATAAGGGGAAGCAGGTGGTCGGATTTTCATAGCTAGAGACCTTTGGTGAGTAGATTTAACATCTACGGGAAAATCGCCCGTAAGGCGTTATGCGTCGGGGCTGATATGATAGGATAGCTGCATGTTATTGCATATTGGTTAATTTCATATGAATGTCATTGCATAGTAGTATCTGTTGTACCTTTAGATATAACACATTACTGACGGTTCATGTTGCACGAGCACTAAATTGTATGCTGCACCCACATCGTCAGTAATTGCCATGACACGCACAAACCACCTACATACGTGATATAGTAGTGGATAGGAATAGTGGAGGTACTAACTCTTATTCCTTTGTGCATAGGAGATATTGTTGACACCTACATACGTGTTATTGTGTTTGACATGGATAATTAGGATAGTAACTCTTAATCCATTTCACGTATACCTTACTATAGCTACTTGTACATCTTGCATACATATTGACATGTACACCCACATAGTCTATTACAGCTACATGTATATCATGCACACATATTGACATGTACACCCGCATATTTTCGCTATAGTTGTATGTACACTAAGTGGTATTGTTTTGATATGTGATATTGAGTTGTTGATCATTGCGCTTATGAAATGCATCATACATACTTGCTACATGTAGATACTTAAACCTTGCTATACTTACATGTACACCACATATGATGCTGCACTTATTTTTCAAAGGATTTTGGGAACCGCAAGATATATTTTAAAGATGGATTCATTTAAAAGAGCGGATTTCCCTTGATATGCTCATATTGTTGTTTTATGTTGCATATATCAGTTTTTCATGGATTTACGCATTGAGATATGGATTTCATATGATTTATGGATTTGAGAACCGTGGGGGTATTTCAAGAAAACTATGTATTATTTGAAAACCCGGTTTCTCTTGATATGATATTTCAGTGTGTCCACCATGTGATTTCTCGGTTCTGAGATTTGGCTTGTGATACCCGATTCGAGGAGCGGGAGGCACCGCCTGCGGGTACATGGTGGAACCAGTATGGTACCCCGAGGCGAGTGGTGATTTCGTGGTGTAGATGATAAGCCTGGCGGTGGGACCACTACCTACCGGTGATAGTATTTGGACTCGGCGGTTATCGTGGGGATACCGACCGGAGTGAGGTATGACATATCGTCCGGGCCAGTCATGGTGACGGCGCCTGAGTTATGGGGATTTACGTGTCAATACTAGACACGAGTTTTCATGATGTTTCGGGTGTCGATGTTAGACACTCAGGTTCCATGATACTTACAGGATGTGAGGGCAGATCTGAGGATGCGGTGCCTGAGGATTTGGGATTTGATGTGTCAGTGAAGAACACTGGCGATTTTCCATGCTGATGATTTTGCATGAGATTTTATATTATATCATCCCACACTCAGGATTTTGTTGTTATGCATTGCTTCATGTAGTTGTAGTACCCTGATGATGTAACTTTACATGATTGTTGCATATTCACTTATTATACTTATGATATCGGATTACGTATGATAGATAAATCGCTATTCGCGCATACTTGCGATTACAGTATGATGTTATTTACTATTCACAAGTTGGAAACTCACCCCCGTTGTGCCACAGTGTTTTGCAGGACTTACCCTCACAGTAGTCACGGCATGGCGTTTTATCATCTCTACTTTTGCGGATACCGCTACGTTAGGCAGTGAGGCCTTTGCTTTTAGGTGGGTTTGCGGATATCTGCTTGTACATTGTATATCTTTTTGTTGGATCTAGTATTCTCCATGTTAGTTATGTATATGCCCTAGAGGCCATTGTTGTACATATGATGTATATTATAATGGATGCTTGGATATATATAGAGAGGACTTTCTTGCTCGTTATGATAGTATGCTATTTGGTTTTCCTTTATCTTAACATGTTGACTTATATTAGTTTACTGTCTTACTCTCACATGTTGATAAAGCCCTTAGGATCTGTACTCGACTACTGGGACTATGATGAGATCATACTAGTGGGGCCACGGTAGTCGATGAGTACATCCTATAACTGTTCCTAGTCGAGGGTATATCGAGACAGGGCATCGATACACCAGAGTACACTAGCGTATACGCATCTTGACCCATATGATGGGCGATAGATGATCCCATATCCATCGGTGTTTTGACATCAAGGATGGTGTACGGGTGCTCAGTGGAGACTGGGTACACTGGACGGACTCGCCGAGAACTCCCAGTGGTGATATACCACACGTCAGATGGCAGTTCTCCGGTGACACTGGTATAGGGAAGTCTGTAGACCCGAGATCGTCATAGAGTCTTGTATGATTCCTACTGTGCTTTAATTTCCACCTTACAACGTCCAAGAGGGCATAAAAAATGGTGGCTTTTGGGTGCAGTCCCGAATCACATGGAGGCAATGAGTGATAGGAGGGGATTCGTCTCTCCCAGTATAGGGAGTTGATGTTGTGCTGTGTTCGATTGGCTATAACTGGAAGTCCCTGGCCAGGGCTGATATAGAGATTTACTGGTAAGTGTTATCAGTAGTTTCTCAACCCGTTATGAACCTCACATCGACACGACTTATCAGTTACTGGGGTCTGACGTATACCACCCCTAAACTAGATATGCAACATATCAGACAAAGAGACCGGACTATACGGGAGTGTTACTGATTGGATTCACAGAAGAATGTATAGGCTAGCTTGTTGATCTTCTGATCGCTCAATGCCTCGGTGGCTGTTACATTTAGCTGACCGCTTGCAGCTTGTGGGTGTTTGATATGATCATCACCTGCTACCGGCGTGTTGACGATTCTTTAGAGTCCTACACAGAGGTTTCTTGACTCGGGCAAAACGGAGTAGGAGCATATTTGTGATATGTGCAGGACCGAGCATAATGCGATATGAGATACCGTATTATATTCTCGCGATATTATGATATGAGCCGGGTCATCGGATTAAGTGTTGATTCGATGAATCGGTACATGATATATTAGTCGGTTATATTCGACATAGCCGGATTGTCGGATCAAGTGTTGATTCGATAATTTAATGTATAATAATATATATGATATATTGCATTACATTATCTAATATTGGCTCGCTTTATTATTTTATTTTCTCACCGGGTAATACATTGATATATATGTGATATATGTTAATTGTATTATTTTCTTTTGTTACAAAATATATTATATATGTGATATATAATATTGTAACATGATATGATTACTAATGCAATATATTTAGTGGAGATTAAACAAGGTTAGGGTTTGAATTGGGTTAGTTCTTTCATGAACCTTCTAGAAGGTTTCTTTTTGTTTTGAGCTAAGATATTATGGTTGATATTTTCTAGTGACTCATTCTTAACCCAACCCAAACCCTTAGCCTTAGTTAATTCTCTACATGGGTTAGCCTTGTCATAGTTAACCATGGTTGCATTATTAATCATATATCATTTCATTATTCATCACAAAAGGATTTATCCATTATTTCTTCTTCTTCTTCAACCTTGAGCTTTGAGAAAGCTTTCTAGGTTTTCATTTTGTGATGATTGAGAGTGAGAATTTAATAAGAAAAGAAACCACAAATACTACTCCATCATCCTCATCTAATCTAGCCAATTAGATTAGGGTGTTCACCTCATTAAAGAGAGAGAGCTTGAGTTATAGAAACTTCAAGGTAGATCATCGGAGAAAAGGAAGACTCTAAGCAAGCATTGATCGTTCGAGTTGTGGAGCCTCTCTTGAGTCCAGGAGATCATGGATCGCGGCGAAGGGACTTCTACTCGGAGCTTATGAAGCGAAGGAGCGGACTACAAAGGTTGTAATCCCTCACACTTAGTTGTAAAGATGTTTACTTGCATGTTAAACCCTAATTATCTCGCAAAGATCCCGGCTTTGGGTTGTTCGGCACGTCTAAATTTTTATTCGGGCATGGTTGATGCCTTATTAACCCTTGTAAGAGTGCTTAGGAACCCAACAGTGGTATCAGAGCCTAGCTAGAGCATTAGGCGACGTGTATACGAAGTTAAAACTCCGATCGAACCCCGATACGACGAAATAGACCCCCTCTCTGGAAATTTTGTAAAAATGTGATTTTTTCTGCATTAAAAATACTCAAAAAATTCAGCAGGGAATTATAAATATTACTGTGGAAAACGAGCAAGTAATTCGTATGGATCGCCGCGGAACCGCGGCAATACCTTGCTTGAGCCGCGGATCCGCGGCCGTACAGTTGAATTGGGCTTTGGTTTTGGCACAGTAATAACCGTAGCTGTTAGTGCATATTTCTAGGTATTTTTAATCTGACTCAAGTGTTGAGTGTTTTGGGAATTATTTTGAATTCGTTGATTCGATCGGAAAAATTTAATTTCGTTCTTTTTCTGGATATTTTAGAAACTGTTAAAATGTTCGAACGGATATCATTAACTCATTTTTTCCCGGCACGAAAAACTTTCAAGTGTTGAATTTTTCTTGAGTTTAAATCTTTCGGAAAAATATGCAAGTAACGCGGTGGACCCTCTAGAAGAACACAAACCTTAACTCGATTATGTGACCGTCTGAACTGCCTCTAAACCTTAGGGTTTGGGGCAGTACGGCGTGACACATGTGAGGCGTTGGCTTGACCCTTCTACGGCTGGACCATTGGTACTGTGACATATTCTGGGATTATTTGAACTCCGCTCAAGTGTTGAGCTATTTAGGAAATCTTGGGTATTTGATTATCCGATCGGAAAGTTTAATATTGTCTATTTATCTGGAATGTGATACAATATGTGGAATTCATATAGTTAGGCATGAAATGCGAAGTATGTGATATTTCGGATTTATGATTTCTAAAGTGATTGTGGATTCCAAATGTTGTAGTTTTACAATTTCTTTTTTCTGACCGTAAGTGTAGTATGTAGTTGCATTGCCGGTTTTCGTTGCTATACATCAACGAAGATCGGTGTATGCATACTTACTTACGTTGATGATATGAGATATTATGTGTTGCTATGATATATTATATTGGATCGTCGTGTTCTGAATAGCCGGGGGTTTTATGTGAGATGAGGGTTTTTATTTTCATTCATGTAAAATTCATTTGTATGTAATATTCTTTTATTGGGGCACTTCTGGGATGAGGTTGATGTCACCAGTGTATATTATTTACTTTTCCGCATTAAGTAGACCCAAGGAGGGGAGCATAAGTAACCGAGTTCTAGGGTCCAGTGGGAGGCCATCTCGAGGAGTCGAGACCGGGTTTCCTAACCCTAGAATTGGCAGTGTTGCTTGCCGCTCTCGTAGGAATCTAGAGATGTGGGTTTGGCTATTCATCGCGACCGTGGAATCCGTGTTTTATACAGACTCATATTAAAAACACGGACATCCTAGTATATCCAATATTTCATATATGTTCTTCTGCTGCAATGTTCTGTGATGAGATCATATTACTGCCTGAGACGAATGCTTATACTATATATATATGCTGATATATAAATATTACTGCTTTCGTTTCTTCTGTGATGCTTAGGAAGCATAAGCTGATGGGTTTTATTAATGAGATTAATAAAATAATAGAAACCTAAAAGATGTTGTAGAATCAAAACTTTATAAAAAGGGTAGCTACAGTTTTGCTTTGCATAGCGGTATATATGATATACCATGCACCTTATTCGATGAGGAAAGAGCCGAGATCCCTTCACCGGGAGTGACCTCTTTAGCTAAACTGGCAGATGCTACAAACTCACGGTTTAGTTTTTGACAGCTTATATAGTTCTTGCTTTGCATAGCGGTATATATGATATATCCTGCACCTTATTCGATGGGGAAAAAGCCGAGATCCCTTCACCGGGAGTGACCTCTTTAGCGAAACTTGAAAAAGCCTCAAAAACACTCCTTTTTCAAAAACCACTTGATTCTACGACGATATCAAGTTCATTACGCTCATGGTTTTTTGAAAAACCTGCATAGCCCTCCGTCATTTCAGATAGAGACTAGTTAGTATTCGTGCTGCGTTTGTTGACCTTAGCCAAGGCGTGGTGTACGGTAGCTAATTAGTATTTATCTTCTAAAACATGAGATGTGATTGAGTTAGGGTAGTCGTACAAATTTTGTTGACCTTAGCCAAGGGTCGTACGGGTGGGTTTAATTCAATCGGGAAATGACGGGTTGAACTTGGCTAGCACTTATGATTTGTTGACCTTAGCCAAGGTCATATGTTGCTAAGGGTAAAAGAATTATCGGGAATTTCAAGTGTTGAAATTTGCAATGAGATTGCATACCTCCTATGAGATAGTTGGATCCCGATACCCACTGCGAATAAGAGTTACTCCTAGGAGAGTTTTACACAGGACAATTACCCGATCAAGTAGGTGTCTAGAAAGGTGTTAACGGGGTTATACCTCAGGGAAAACGAGGTTTATTTTAATTAGGTCCGTGCGAGAGCACAGGGAACCTCCCTCAAGTACCGACACTGATCTGGCTGAAAGATTGATGAAATTGTAGGGTGTAATTAATCCCGGCTAATCTTACCTTTTAGGGTTTGAAGGAAGATTTGATAAAAACAGTGGGAGACATCCTGATTAGATAAGATAATAACCAATCTAATCTTGCAAGAGCATACGCTAAAGTGTTTTCTTCTCTCTCTCTCCAGGTAGCAACCATGTCAGGCCATAATCAAGATAATAATATGGATGTATTTACTGAACCCGCTTATTATACTGAGCAGGGGAACGTTGGTCCCGTTCTTTCTTATAAGAGTTATAAGACTGAACAGGGAATAGGAGAATATCTGGATTCTCACGCCGCCCAAACGAAGAATAAGCATGCTGATGCATCTTCTTCGGGTGTGTTAGTTATTGAGAACTGTTTCTCAGTTCACCCTACGTCCTGGGTATTAGATACCGGATCAGGATCCCACATATATAAATTGTTACATAGGCTACGTAAAGGTAGAGAACTGGAAAAAGGTGATCATTCCGTTCAAGTAGGGAATGGTGCAAGTATTGCAGCCAAAGCAGTTGGCGAATATCACCTAGTATTACCAAGTCGTAATACACTGATTCTGAATGAGTGCTATTATATACAGAACATGATGTGCAACATTATATCAGTTTCTTTATTAAGTAAAAAAGGATATAATTTTGTAGTAAAGGATAATGTTATGAACATATTCCTAGATCAAAAGTTGATTGGATCAGGCTCGTTACATAATGGCATATTCATTCTCAATCAAAATACAGTCCTTAATATACAAAACACACTCAAGAGGAAGAGTTCAGAAATGAACGAATCCTTCTTGTGGCATTGTAGACTTGGTTATATCAATGCGACACGACTGGCTAAGTTACATAAGGATGGATATTTGAATCCGTTCGAATTATCATCTTATGATACTTTCCATTCATGTCTCAAAGGAAAAATGACCAAAACTCCGTTTAGTGGACACGGAGAAAGAATTGCGGAACTCTTAGGACTGGTACATAGTGATGTATGCAGTCCTATATCTACGCATGCCAGGAACGGTTCTTCCTGCTTCATTACATTCACTGACGAACTCTCTAGATACGAACATGTGTTCCTGATGAAACACAAGTCTGAAGCTTTTGAGAAATTCAGAGAATATAAGCATGAAGTAGAGAACCAAACGGGCAAAAGTATTAAGATCCTTCGATCTGATCGAGGAGGAGAATACTTAAGCAATAAGTTCCTAGATTATCTAAAAGAGAATGAGATTCTCTCTCAGCTTACTCCTCCTTATACACCACAGCACAACGGTGTATCGGAACAGAGTAATCGCACCCTATTAGATATGGTACGCTCTATGATGAGTACCGCTGAGTTACCTATTTCCTTCTGGGGGTATGCGCTGGAGACAGCCATATACCTATTGAATAGAGTTCCAACTAAATCTGTACCTACCACTTCATATGAGATATGGAATAGGAAGAGACCATCTCTTAAAAGAGTTAAGATATGGGGTTGTTCGGCCTATGTTAAAAAGCAAAATCCGGACAAGCTCGAGGCACGATCAGTTCTTTGTAAGTTTGTAGGATATCCAAGCAATTCATATGGATATCTATTCTACCACAGTGAACAACAAAAGGTGTTTGTTGCTCAACATGCCACCTTTTTAGAAAAGGAATTTCTTGCAAAAGAAATTAGTGGCGAAGAGGTAGAGCTGGAAGAGGTTCCAGCACCACAAACTACAACTGATGATTTATTGGAGCCAGAGGATTCAGTAGTACCCGACGAACCCCAGTCTCTCCGCCGATCTAGCAGGGTTTCTCATCCACCTGAGAGATACTACGGTTTTCTCATTGATGGTGGAAGCGAGGATTGCATCATGGAAGATGATGACCCGACTAGTTTCGAGCAGGCCATCACAAGTGGTGACTCTGTGAAATGGCTGGATGCAATGCGATCTGAGATGGAATCCATGTACACCAACAAAGTATGGACTTTGGAAAATGCTCCTGAAGGGGTAAAACCCATTGGGAGCAAGTGGATCTTTAAAAAGAAAATTGGGGTAGATGGAATAGTTGAGACTTTCAAAGCTAGACTTGTTACAAAGGGTTTTCGTCAATGACCAGATGTGGATTATGACAAAACCTTTTCTCCAGTGGCTATGCTTAAGTCCATCCGGATCTTACTTTCCATTGCTGCATACCATGACTACGAAATCTGGCAAATGGATGTTATGACCGCCTTTCTAAATGGTGATTTAGAAGAGTGCGTGTACATGACTCAGCCAGAGGGCTTCATAGATAGTGGGAGCAGCAGAAAGGTGTGCAAGCTGCTTAAATCCATTTATGGGTTAAAGCAAGCATCGCGGAATTGGAACATCTATTTTGATGTTGTAGTCAAAGAGTTTGACTTCATCAAAATAATAGATGAACCTTGTATTTATAAGAAGGTTGCAGAGAGTAAGGTTGTATTTCTCGTATTGTACGTGGATGACATACTCTTGATAGGAAATGATGTTCCTATGCTGCAATCAGTCAAGCTCTTCTTATCACAAAGATTCTCAATGAAAGATCTAGGTGATGCCTCCTGCATATTGGGAATCATGATCTATAGAGATAGATCTAAACGGATACTGGGATTGTCCCAATCCAGGTATATTGACATCATACTAAAGAGGTTTAGTATGGAAGAATCCAAGCGTGGGAACAAACCCACGATCTCTGGACTCACTCTCTCCAAAGAGATGTCTCCCAAGACTGATTTGGAGAGAGCTCGCATGCAAGGGATACCATATGCTTCGGCAGTAGGCTCTATCATGTATGCAATGCTATGTACCAGACCCGATGTAGCATACTCACTAAGTGTAGTGAGTAGGTATTGTAGGGTGTTTTTCGTCACCCCATTGAGATGGGAATACGCGCGCGCTTGTCAGGCGTACTACAGATTCCCTCTGCCTAGGGTAGGCCGGGGTTTAATGATTGTGGGGATCCGAATCTCCGGCAGCCGCAGACTAAGCTGCCGTTAATTACCCCTCTCCTTTGGGGCGAGGGAACCTCCGATTAACGGGTTAAACTGGTCGTGCGAACTCAATGTGCAGTGTATGTATGTGTTGTTTTTGGAGGGGGGTTTGGATATATCGGGAGCCACGCAGAGTTTTTACGGGGGTCCCGCTACCCGGATAGCGGGCTGGGGGTCAAGGGGGCAAGCAGCCCTCTTGCGGGGTGCGGGGCAGCGCCCCGTTAGAAATTTTTTTCTAACAGAGGCAATGTCGTGGAGTATGTGTAAGTGTACATGTGTATGCATATGTGTGTATATATATATATGGATATATATAAAAAAAAAGAGGGGGGAAATGTAAGTGCACGGCGGCGCCCCGGCCGTCAATCCGACGGCCAAATGCGGAAGCGGTGATAAACTTTAATTTTGCGAACTTAGCAAACCGGCACCACCACGCACTAAACCCCGGATCGGGCCATTAAACTAGATCTAGCTAACTACAAGACGGGTTAGAGATATACCGAGTGATCCGAGTCCTCCGGTCTTCTCATCGTCATCCTAATCTCTCGCGGAAACTCCAGTCGTCGCCTCCTTGCCGGAAGGGCACCACATCGTCTGCATCTTTTACGGGCTCCCACCTCAATACCGAGGCAACTCGGGCACGAAGCTGGCAAGTCGACGTGCCCAAGATTTGCTATAGAATGTGGTGTAGATCATGCTAGTCTCATTTGGGGTTTGTAGTTGCCTTGATGGAGGAATGGAATTTTCAAGTGGAGCTAGAATGTGTGTAGCAAGGAAAAATGAGATGAACCAAATTATCCTCATCAAAATGAAACCCTCTCATTTTTCTCCGCTCTCCAAAATTGTGGCCGGCCATGTTCAAATGTGAGAATGGTGGAGTGGATAATACAAGGGAGGTGATGGTAATATAAAGCAAGAGGTGACCATATCCAAACATCAACCATACTTATCACTTCTAATCACATCAAACCCATACCCTCTCTTATCTCAATTAATGCAAGTGATGGTGCATCAAAAGAAAAGATGGAAAGGGAATCTAAAGATGCTATCATAATCTCTCATCTCATAAATAAACCCTCCACAAAATGTTATTTGCACAATTGCAAATAACCCCCTCCAACGAAAAAGTCCGGCCGGGAAAGAACAAAGGAAAACCGGCCGGAACGGAATGCAAACAGGCAACTCCAGAAAACTGGTCCCGTAATAAATTACAGGAAAACCCCCATATTGTGCATACACACCCGCATCTGTATTCCGACCGGATACAAATGCAATGAGACAAAATCTACACTGTACTATACTAGGATCCGGCTTAAAACAAAGCCGGCTAGTAATATCCGTTCGATCCTGATCCGTGCAATACCGCACGTATCTGATCGAACCGAGCCATATTACCATACGGCCTCCAGTACAAAACGTCCGATCCTGATCCGTGCAATACCGCACGTATCTGATCGGACCCTGCCATATCTCCATACGGCCTCTACAGCGTTTCGCCCGAAAGCTGAGTAACTGAATGTGTGGTGGACTCTAAAGACTCGTCAATACTATGGCTGTGGATTTAACCACTAGCACGTCAGAGGTATAAGCCAATACGTAACGGGCCACCAGCTATTGACCAAAAGGGACGTCGATGAGCGAACTCATCCTGACACCCTACTGAGCCTGTCAGTGACAATATCCGTACAGTCCGGTCCGTTTGTCTATGAGCATCGCATGTCGGGCCTAGGGGGTTGGTAAAAATCAGACCCCCAAAAGCGGTACAAGTCGTGTCGGAGTGTAGCCCAGAACACCCTGAGATGCTACTGGAATACCTACCAGTAAATCTCCTGCCTTGGCCAAGGACTTCGTGTAATGGCTCTCCTAGACACAGCGCGACCTCACCCCCAATACCGGGAGAGACGAACCCCTGAAGATCCGCTCACTGCCTCCATGTGGCTCGGGACTGTACCCAACTAAAACCTGTTTGCACGACTCCTTTGAGCCGTGGTAGGGTAGTAATCAAAGCACAGTGGGAACTCACACGAGACAAATGACGATCTCAGGTCGATGAACTAACCTGTACACATGTCACCAGGGAACTGCTATCTGACGTCAGGTATAAGACCAACCAGCAGGTTCCCGGCGAGTCTTGTCCGGTGTACTCATAACCCAATGAGCACCTGTATACATCTTAGGTGAACCAACTGACACCAGTGGCTTGTGAGACCGGCCACCGCCCCTCGTCGGGGTCTCGACTGTATACACTAGTCTACTCTGGAGTATCGATGCCCTGTCTCGAAACTCCTACGACTAGGGACCTTTTAAGGATGTGCTTATAGACCCCAGCTCCCACTTATATGATCGCCCTCATACTGCTGGTGGTCAAGCAAGAATCCTAGGGGCTCTACCAACGTGTAATAGCGACTTGTCAGGTCACCTAAAGCAGTACACGATGATAAAGATAAACCAGATAGCATACTATCATCTCGAGTAAGACTGTCATACCGGGATAGGTCCTCCCTCAATCATTGCAATCACGTGCTTGTGATCCAATAATTGACTCTGAGGGCACTATCTCCAACAATCTCCCACTTGCACTCAAGGCTAATTATTGCGATGTCGCATACTCACAGCCCGTGTGATACCGAACACCCAACTCCTCTACTAGTCAGTCTCACAAAGCCTGTTTGCGAAACTCTTGCGATCGAGGAATAGCCTCAGTGAGTGGATCCGCCTGGATGTTTCTTTCTATGTCTCTCTATATCTCAAGTTCGCGGAGAAAGCCATCTCCCGAAATGAGCAATACCTGTCTTAGAATGTCTGGATGTCTGATGGGACCTAGTTCATAAATGAACTCCAAATCCAAACTTCTTCGACTGTATCGTCAACTGAACTTAATCAGTATCCTGCGCCATGCCTCCTTCAGTATCTGCCTGGATCACCTGTCCAAAATACTGCCCCTCGTCAGAGGGAAAACTATAACTCTGACAACGTCCTTGTCGTCCATGTCACCTTGGAAGCTTGGAATGATAACTGTCTCCCAAATGAGGCTGTCGTTATCATATCCCTAGAACATCCACTTATGTTCTAAAACTGCTTCCGACTGTTTCTCCAGGATTGGGTCAATGTCAACTTATTGCATCTAGTGCAAGAACAACATCTGGTGTGGTACTTGACATCTCATGATTGACTCAATTGCCTAAGCAAGTGATCTGCCAATCATGCACATCCCTCTCTACTTTAGTCTATAAGACACTTTTAGAGAGGGTGACTCCATTACCTGCAGGTACACTACCGTGCCAGGAGTCGTTCATTCTAAATACTCTTAGAATGCTGTCAAAGTACCCTGATTGGGAAACCACCCAAATCCAGATCTAAAACCATAGATCTAGTAACCAGTATGTCTGATATAATGTCCAAGTCCCATGTGGAAAAACCACTGTGTGACGACCAAAGTATAACCGATCGTAGTATAGGAGTTTATTTTCCTACTCTGTGTATATCATCCAAATACCAGGATATCACACCCTACTACCTTCTCAGCAGATCCATCCCCTATTCTGATGACGTCAAACCTATGACTGTCACATCAGAAATAGATGATCTATCTCCGCTATATCTACTTTAGTCTATAAATAGACATAAGCCTGATGTCCACCAATGCTTCCGCTGCTCCCACTGACTACGACAACCCTCTGGCAGAGTCATATAGACGTGCACTTCTAAAGCTAGTTTAGAATGACGCTATACTCATCCTCCCACCGGGTCTTGCAGCCTGGAACAACAGCAATGGCAAGTGTGGGTGAACAAGAACTTCCCTGTCACCGTCCTTGAGGCTACCGGAGTACCTCTCGGGTGCCTGAAGTTACCCACCGTATCTGCGGAGTGGCCAATGGAATGTCAAAATAGATTGAATCTTTAGGTTCCTTATCAAATCTTCAGTAATCGTTTGCGGTTCTGGAATCACTTCCAGTTCTACCATACTCCCACTACTGTTTTCTGAAAAATCCATTTTTATTAAAACTGTGGCGAGTCTAGAACAATATTACTATTGATCTCCCAGATGGTAGAAAGTCAACCCTCGTCATAACCTGGGTCAACCCACAAACAGCCATTACAGAAACGTGCCTTGAGTTATCCAGAGTCTGGTTTTAATCATAAGCCGGACAACTCCCCGTACCTTAACAATGTTAAGATATGAACTGTACTATATCCAATATAGAACCAGAGGCACTGATTTAATTGAACCAGATTCAAATCATGCAGCTATCTCCAGTGCATGTCAACTAAATGGAGAGAGGCCGATCAGCGTTACTCAACTTAGGAATGCTTCCAATTATGAGTAACCTGAAAGAGAAGCAATTTCTCTTTATCATTACTATCAACTGAATACCATACACAAGTATCTACATCTTCGATCACTTTGAAGAATCCCGATACTTGCTACACCTGGTTCTCTACTCTATTCAAATACCTATAACTCCTCAAAACTTAGACCCTGTGTTTCTACGAAACACATGTCTAAAAACTAGAGAAGTTAAAAGTAAACAGAATATAGTATGAGGACCAACCCCTCTGTCCTAATGGACACTGGACAACATACAATACTCTGTATAAGTCCGCTGAGTTTAACAACTCTTTCACTGTGTGTCGTAGGTTGAAAACTGTACTTATGGTTAAGAAGAATTACACCGCTGTTTAATGCTCCTTACCTAACCATCCACTGATATAGGTAAATGTTATCGACATAATATCAAAAGGTATATCTGACTCTATGAAAATAGACGTACAGATATATCAATTTGAAATTGGTGCACAACAGCGGATATTCAAAACCAAATATTTGCCGACCGGCAAACAGCCCAGGTGATCTCCTCAAATATCACCGATTGCAACGAATCCCGATATAATGAGGATAATCACCCTATTCCTAATAACTTACTCCCACTCATCATCTGTAAAGCCATACAGATATGAGAATCAAAACTGGTAAATACATACCCTGGAGCAAGTGTCTAATCAGGAAATCAGTTTTCTTTTAACAATACACAGTTGAACTGAAACATTGAAATGTTTCGATGGGGTATCCTGGTATTCCTAGTAATGCCTCTACCATTATCCAGATTCACAACTATAACCGTATAATTCTTTGCCACCTCTCCAAATCCCTTTATATGTCTTTAGTCATTACCTTCTGCACACCCCTTTAGGCCAATTGGTTTTCTTCCTTCCCTACCGTTCGGCACCAGCCTATGGTTTGGAAGAAGACTATCCAATAAGCATAATGGGTGTACTGTCCTAGTCCTAGGAGCACTCGCAATGCGAGAGAAGGTGAAGATAAAAGACAACCGAATAAACCTTATTCCTATTTCTCCTGGACCAGAATCCATCCCCGAACTGGAACAAGTTCCTTTCGAGTTCGTATATAACCATACGATGGATTATCCAATAAACTGTGGATCTTCGTAGTGATACGGAGTGTCCTGGTGAAATACAAAGGTGATTTAGGATTGGCGAAGAAATACTTGGTTTGGTCGTGAATATCAATCGCATTTTACTTTGCCCTCTTACTAATCCCTTGCTTTGTCTTAATCTTAATACCTTCTGCACACCGTTTAGGCTAATTGGTTTTCTTCATTCCCTACCGGTCGGCACCAGCCTAAGGTTTGTAAGAAGACTATCCAATTTGCATAATAGGTGTACTATCTCCTAAACCAAGGAGTACTCACAACTTGAGAGAATGTAAAAGGGAAAAGACAACTGAATAATCCTATCCGTTTTCTCCAGAACCGGAAACCATCCTCGAATTCCTTCGAGTTCGTATCTAACCATACGATGGTTTTGTCCAATGGAAGTGGACGTTCGTAGTAATACGGGGTGTCCTGGAGAAAAGGGTAAAAGTAGGAGTGGCAATGAGGTCTGCAACTCTAACAATCCAAAAGCCAGTGTAAAGAAGGTTCGGTTAACTTGGTCTCTGAGTCATAGTCTTAGTGTCGGGTCAATGGTCGCTGCCAAAGAGAGAGAGAAAAGAAACACTCAGCGTGCACTCTAACCTAGATCAGAATGGTTACCAATTTATCTAATCTGGAAACCTCCCACTGTACCTCAAATTCTCCTCCAAACCTGAAAGAAGAATTAGTCGGGGTCACCCGAGGAGTAAACTAACTCATCAGTGGGAATCGGGATCCAACTCTCATCGCATGATAACGTGACGGAATCCGCTCACGCTATCACACTCCAGAAGGTATGCGCATATCCGGCAAGTTTCAGTTCTTTTGAAACTCCCGAAGTGATTTTTACCCCATGCTCTTATGACCTTGGCGTGAGGTCAAAATATCATAAGTCACATGTCAAGTTCTACCCATCATTGTCCAGGTTAATTTGAACCCACCCGTACATACCCTTGACGTAGGCCAAAATAGTAGTACGACTGTCCCAAACCAACGCATCTATCTATGCAACAGATAAATACCCGGCAGCTACCAAACGCTATGCCTTGGCGTGAGGTCAAAATACATAGCTTGAATACTACCGAATATTTAACTGAAATGATGGGGGGCTACGAATGGTTTCTGGCGAAAACCTTTAACGTAATGAACTTGATATCGTTGAAGGAACGGATAGCTTTTTAGAAAATATAGTGACGAAAACCTTTACTAAAGAGGTCACTCCCGGTGAAGGGATCTCGGCTCTTTCCCCGTAGAATGGGGTGCAGGATATTCCAACTGAATACCACGATGCAAAGCAAAAGTAATCGGCTATAGTGAAGTTAATGCCCTGACGCAAACTTCTGTCCAAGGGGTCACTCCCGGTGAAGGGATCTCGGCCCTTGCCTCGTCGACTGAGGAGCAGGATATTCCAAATGAATACCACGGTGCAAAACAAAAGTGAACGTCCTTGCAATAACAGCCTTTTGAAAAGTGTTCCAACAACATCAGAATAGGTTTGTTTTAACTTGCATTGATCCGAATCAACGCAGTCCCATCAATTGATCACACCACAAAGAACGAAAATATACTGACGTACGTATATGCCATCCGCATTCGCCACTGGGTCCCGTCATTACCCGTTAGGTTAGCTAACTAACGACAGAGCGGGGACTGGACTAGCGCGGATGCAAAACATATACAACATCTACTAATATATATACCAATATATTATATTTCGCTCAAGGCGTGAATAAAATGCAACATCACAGAAATGTACAGCATCACAGAACAATACAGATATCTGGGATCCCCGGGTTTCACAGAGCCACTACTGAAACCCGACGTTCCCCTGGTCGTGTTGATAGCCTGTGCAATGAAATCCTAGACCCCTACGGGCGCGGCAAGTTACCCGCCAAAACCTGAAGCGAGGCAGCCCCTTTCAGCACCGTGAATGGACCACCCAGCACTTCACGGAATCCGGCAACTTGGGCACCCCTCCTGGGTCAACCTGTACCCCCTACGAGTGCGGCGAATAGCCCGGAAATCCTAGAGTGAAGCCCCCTCCGTCTCAATGCCATGAGATGCGGGCTTGTTGCCCTCCAGAACCCGGCTATCCGTGCACCCCACCGCGGGGTAATCCTAGTACAGAAAGTAAAATATACATACAACGGGTACATCGACCGCAACCAGGTCGTGCCCCAAAAGAATAATACAAACAGGCAGTGACGGCAGTCCACATGTCGGACGCTCGCCCCGCAATATCAAATGTACATAATACAACAAAACTGTACTAGCATTGCATCCAGGCTATCCCCCACGACCGATCCGCAACATCACAGCAAAAACACAGAACATCAACGTGAAAGTCACATTCGCAAATCCGTCTAACCGGGCTATAGCAATTAGACAGGATTTACTGATCAAGTGACATTCACGGTCGCAGATATAATGTAAATACTGTGAAAAAAATGTGTTTAAAATATCCGATCGATCGAAAATTAACAAGTGGGCCCCCAAGCAATACTGTAGCACTCACAGAAATTCTGGGCCCAACTTTAATATTCCAAAACCCCTATTTTCAGCCCACCAGCCCATGGGAAAATTTTGACGCATTGATCCCTCAACACGGCGGCGGAACCGCGGCAACAAGGGGGGTTTTGCCGCGGTTCCGCGCTCTACCTGAGAGATCAATGTCTCGAATTTTCCCAGAACTCTTAGAACTTCATGTACATCAGTTTTCTACAACCTGAAAAATTTTTAGAGCCAGAAAAAATTCGACAGAAAACTGATGTGAGGAAAATGTGGTTTTTTGGAATTTTGGTCGATCGGAAATGCAAACACATCAAACAAAGCTAGACGAAGTTAATGGCAAGGCTCTGATACCACTGTAAGTGCACGGCGGCGCCCCGGCCGTCAATCCGACGGCCAAATGCGGAAGCGGTGATAAACTTTGATTTTGCGAACTTAGCAAACCGGCACCACCGCGCACTAAACCCCGGATCGGGCCATTAAACTAGATCTAGCTAACTACAATACGGGTTAGAGATATACCGAGTGATCCGAGTCCTCCGGTCTTCTCGTCGTCATCCCGATCTCTCGCGGAAACTCCGGTCGTCGCCTCCTTGCCGGAAGGGCACCACATCGTCTGCATCTTTTACGGGCTCCCACCTCAATACCGAGGCAACTCGGGCACGAAGCTGGCAAGTCGACGTGCCCAAGATTTGCTATAGAATGTGGTGTAGATCATGCTAGTCTCATTTGGGGTTTGTAGTTACCTTGATGGAGGAATGGAATTTTCAAGTGGAGCTAGAATGTGTGTAGCAAGGAAAAATGAGATGAACCAAATTATCCTCATCAAAATGAAACCCTCTCATTTTTCTTCCCTCTCCAAAATTGTGGCCGGCCATGTTCAAATGTGAGAATGGTGGAGTGGATAATACAAGAGAGGTGATGGTAGTATAAAGCAAGAGGTGACCATATCCAAACATCAACCATACTTATCACTTCTAATCACATCAAACCCATACCCTCTCTTATCTCAATTAATGCAAGTGATGGTGCATCAAAAGAAAAGATGGAAAGGGAATCTAAAGATGCTATCATAATCTCTCATCTCACAAATAAACCCTCCACAAAATGTTATTTGCACAATTGCAAATAACTCCCTCCAACGGAAAAGTCCGGCCGGGAAAGAACAAAGGAAAACCGGCAGGAACGGAATGCAAACAGGCAACTCCAGAAAACTGGTCCCGTAATAAATTACAGGAAAACGCCCATATTGTGCATACACACCCGCATCTGTATTCCGACCGGATACAAATGCAATGAGACAAAATCTACACTGTACTATACTAGGATCCGGCTTAAAACAAAGCCGGCTAGTAATATCCGTTCGATCCTGATCCGTGCAATACCGCACGTATCTGATCGAACCGAGCCATATTACCATACGGCCTCCAGTACAAAACGTCCGATCCTGATCCGTGTAATACCGCACGTATCTGATCGGACCCTGCCATATCTCCATACGACCTCTACAGCGTTTCGTCCGAAAGCTGAGTAACTGAATGTGTGGTGGACTCTAAAGACTCGTCAATACTATGGCTGTGGATTTAACCACTAGCACGTCAGAGGTATAAGCCAATACGTAACCGGCCACCAGCTATTGACCAAAAGGGACGTCGATGAGCGAACTCATCCTGACACCCTACTGAGCCTGTCAGTGATAATATCCGTACAGTCCGGTCCGTTCGTCTATGAGCATCGTATGTCGGGCCTAGGGGGTTGGTAAAAGTCAGACCCCCAAAAGCGGTACAAGTCGTGTCGGAGTGTAGCCCAGAACACCCTGAGATACTACTGGAATACCTACCAGTAAATCTCCTGCCTTGGCCAAGGACTTCGTGTAATGGCTCTCCTAGACACAGCGCGACCTCACCCCCAATACCGGGAGAGACGAACCCCTGAAGATCCGCTCACTGCCTCCATGTGGCTCGGGACTGTACCCAACTAAAACCTGTTTGCACGACTCCTTTGAGCCGTGGTAGGGTAGTAATCAAAGCACAGTGGGAACTCACACGAGACAAATGACGATCTCAGGTCGATGAACTAACCTGTACACATGTCACCAGGGAACTGCTATCTGACGTCAGGTATAAGACCAACCAGCAGGTTCCCGGCGAGTCCTGTCCGGTGTACTCATAACCCAATGAGCACCTGTATACATCTTAGGTGAACCAACTGACACCAGTGGCTTGTGAGACCGGCCACCGCCCCTCGTCGGGGTCTCGACTGTATACACTAGTCTACTCTGGAGTATCGATGTCCTGTCTCGAAACTCCCACGACTAGGGACCTTTTAAGGATGTGCTTATAGACCCCAGCTCCCACTTATATAATCGCCATCATACTGCTGGTGGTCAAGCAAGAATCCTAGGGGCTCTACCAACGTGTAATAGCGACTTGTCAGGTCACCTAAAGCAGTACACGATGATAAAGATAAACCAGATAGCATACTATCATCTCGAGTAAGACTGTCATACCGGGATAGGTCCTCCCTCATTCATTGCAATCACGTGCCTGTGATCCAATAATTGACTCTAAGGGCACTATCTCCAACAGGAAAGGCATCCAAGGGATGCGTGGGGCCAGCGCCTTGAGCGCTGTGCGCTTAGGCGCAAGCGCACCACGTGTCGGCATGTGGGCGCTTTGCGCTTGAGCGCAAGCGCGCCACGTGTCGACACGTAGGCGCTTTACACTCGAGCGCTTGAGCGCAAGCGCGCCACGTGTCGGCACGTGGGCGCTTTGCGCTCGAGCGCTGGGCGCTTGAGCGCAAGCGCGCCACGTGTCGGCACGTGGGCGCTTAGCGCTGGCGAGAAAAAGGGGCTTTTAGTCCCAGAAATAGGGTTTAGAGTGGAGTTAAACTCCTAAAAATGTTTTGGTTGAGGAAATGGGTTCTTCTTCTTCCTCCTATGTTGGCTGGATCAAGAGATGTGAGATCTAAAAATCTCTTCTTTTTGAGATCTAATGACATATCCAAGTTCCCCTTTGTGGGTTTTGTGGTGAAAAACTATTTAGTTTTGGAAAAGGGAGAGTAAAACTCTTGATTTAATTCACAAAAAAAGAAGAAGGTTTGAAACCTTCAGAAAGGGGAAAGAGGCACAAACCCTAGGTTTTTGAGAGAATGAAAAAGTATTGCTTTATTCATCATCATGTTGCCTTTTATAGGCTTACATATATACATATAGCCCCTTGGGCTTTACAAAAATGGCATTTTGCCCATCCCATGGCTCATGAGCCATTTCATTTTTGCACATAAGCCATGGGCTTACAAAATATTGGCTTTATGCCCATTTTGCATACATTCATGTATAAAAAACTGCATAAAAATTATTTATTACATGATTTTGTTGTTGGCATGGGGAGGCTGGCCGCGGGCTCGACTTGGGCATGGGCCCGCTTGACCTGGGCTTGGGCCCACCTAGCTTGGGGGTTGACCTTGACTTTGATTCGGTCAACCGGGTTGCAAATTTTTACCCCAACAAATTTCCCCCCATCAATAAATGCACACCGCACATTTGAGTTGTGTGCATGAAGTTGATGGATCTTGAAGCTGGACTTCGAGGTGGAACATCATTCCGGGGGCGGAGCATTATCCCGGGGAGCATGATTCCCGGGAATCGGAGCATCATTCTGATTCGCGGAGCATAATTCCAAGGTCGGAGTATCCCTCGGGGAGCGTGATTCCCGGGGATCGGAGCATCATTCCGATTTGCGGAGCATAATTCCAAGGTCGGAGTATCCCTCGGGGAGCGTGATTCGCGGGGATCGGAGCATCATTCCGATTTGCGGAGCATAATTCCAAGGTCGGAGCATCATTCTAAAGAGCGGAGCATGATTCCAGATATCGGAGCATCATTCAGAAGGGCGGAGCATGATTCCAGGGGATCGGATCATCATTCCGATGAGCGGAGCATGATTCCAGGGGATCGGATCATCATTCCGATGAGTGGAGTATGATTCCAGGGGATCGAAACATCATTCCGATGAGCGGAGCATGATTCCAGGGTTCGGAGCATCATTCCGATGAGCGGAGCATGATTCCAGGGTTTGGAGCATCATTCCGATGAGCAGAGCATCATTCCAGGATTCGGAGCATCATTCCGAAGAGCGGAGCATAATTCCAGGATTCGGAGCATCATTCCGAAGAGTGGAGCATAATTCCAGGGGATCGGAGCATCATTCCGAAGAGTGGAGCATAATTCCAGGATTCGGAGCATCATTCCGAAGGGTGGAGCATGATTCCAAGGATCGGAGCATCATTCCGAAGAGTGGAGCATGATTCCAAGGATCGGAGCATTATTCCGAAGAGCGGAGCATAATTCCATGGTTCGGAGCATCATTCCGATGAGCGGAGCATGATTCCAGGGTTCGGAGCATCATTCCAATTAGCGGAGCATAATTCCAGGATTCGGAGCATCATTCCGAAGAGCGGAGCATAATTCCAGGATTCGGAGCATCATTCCGAAGAGTGGAGCATAATTCCAGGGGATCGGAGCATCATTCCGAAGAGCGGCGCATAATTCCACGATTCGGAGCATCATTCCGAAGAGTGGAGCATAATTCCAGGGGATCGGAGCATCATTCCGAAGAGCGGAGCATAATTCCAGGATTCGGAGCATCATTCCGAAGAGTGGCAGAGATTCTGACCAAAGCATAATTTCGATGCAGAGGTTGATTCCCAGGCGAAGCATAATTCCAACAGGGAAGGCAGGTACTCCGAGGCGAAGTATGATTCCGATACGGGGTACATTCTGAGACAAAGCATGATTTCGACGCAGAGCTTGCTGATTGATTTGATTCCGAGGCAGAGCATAATTCCAGCAAGGAAGGTTGATATCCCGAGGCGAAGCATGATTTCGACATGGGGTAAATTCTGGGACGGAGCATGATTCCGCCGCAGAGGTTGTTGGTTTGGTTTGACATCAGCATCGCTACACTGGAATATGGTACCAGGAGCGAATCATCATTTGTCATGAGAGGATTTGGGAATTGTTTTTTTTTTGTTTGGCATCAGCATCGCTACATTGGAATATGGTACCAGGAGCGAATCATCATTTGCGTTTGCTTATTAGGAAACGATGGCTTAGGAGACAGCTTTTAGGTCCCTATCACCTAAGACTTTTCAATTTTGTGAGCCGTAAGGGTCTCACAAAGCATTTTCTCCCTACGGGTCGTAAGGATCCCGTAAGTGTATTTTCTCCTTAGGAGTCGTGGGGACTCCCAAGTGTGTTGCTCCTTTGTGAGTCGTAAGGATCTCACGCGGGAATTTTCTCCTCACAAAATCGAGAGGACCTTGTGAGTACATTTTATCTCTTTCTCACAAGTTTGCGCCCTTTCGGGTTTTCACAAACTCGCCGGCAGTCTTGCTGTTTTTACTCACGGAGCCCTTTCGGGTTTCCGTCCGTGCCCATTTTGCTTGTGGACATACCTTTTTTATTTTTATTTTATTATTTTTGGAGAGATTGGGATTGTTTTACGCCCGTGGATTGTATACGGTTTTGCAGGATGTATGATCCAGACCGTAGGGCCATATAAATTTCGGGACTTTGTAGGCGTCTGCATCGTTGCACTGGAATATGGTACCAGGAGCGACTCATCATTTGCCACTTGGGGATTTGGATTTGGAATTTGGCTGGCGTCTGCATCGCTGCACTGGAATATGGTACCAGAAGCGACTCATCATTCGCCATTGGGGTATGGGATTTGGAATTTGGCTGGCGTCTGCATCGCTGTACTGGAATATGGTACCAGGAGAGACTCATCATTCGCCATTGGGGTATGGGATTTGGAATTTGGTTGGCGTCTGCATCGCTGCACTGGAATATGGTACTAGGAGCGACTCATCATTCGCCACTTGGGGATTGGGGAGCGATGGCTTAAGAGACAGGTTTAGATCCCTATCACCTAAGGCTTTTCAATTTTATGGGCCGTAAGGGTCCCATAAAAGCATTTTCTCCCTACGAGTCGTAAGGATCCCGTAGGTGCATTTTCTTCTTAGGAGTCGTGAGGACCCCCAAGTGTGTTTTTCCTTTGTGAGTCGTAAGGATCTCATAAAGGTTTGTTCTCCTCATGTATCGTGAGCACACATGAGTGGGTCTTCTCAATGGAGCATAATTCCAAAGGCGGAGACCAGCCGCGTAACTGGTGATTGCGGTGGGGCATAGGTATGATGGAAATTATTTAAGCCCGTGGATTGTATACGGTAGTCAATTTGGGGACTAACCGTAGGGCCGGGAGAATTTTGGAAATTTGAATTTTTGTCGGCGTCTGCATCGCTGCACTGGAATATGGTACCAAGAGCGACTCATCATTCGCCGTTTTTTTTTTGTTTTACCGCGATTGCTCTATCATTTCATCTTTTCTTATCGCGAAGGTCACGATTGCCCTATCATTTCGGCTATTTATTCACGGTTGCCCCATCATTTCGGCTTTATTTTCATTTTCATTTTTACTCGCTGGTTTTTATTGCGAGTTGCCCCATCATTTCGGCTTTTCTTTATTTTTCTTTATTTACACATTTTTTTTTATATACACACTTTTTTTTTACATTCCCGGTTTAACGACTTAGAGGTCGACTGTTCCCAGTTTAATGACGTGGTGGTCGATTGTTTTCAGAGAGAGGCGGATATCTGAGAGAATCGGTTTCACGAAGAACTTCGGTCTCCGTTTGTATGAAATTGGCGGTCGCGGCTGGACTGTTTGTTAACACGCCTTTAGACAGTTCTATCTCTCCTGCCTTGTATTGTTTTTCGACCCAATCTTTGAAGACGAAGCAGTCCTCAATAGCATGACCTATCACTCTGTGATAGGGGCAGTATTTGGGGTCGTCGGTCCTATTCGCTTCCTGCGGTCTTTTTGACTCTGGCAGTTGTAGACCGTTCTTCAGGGCGTCTTTGAATATTTTACGGATTTTGTCCCTTCTGAAGGAATAGACCTTATCCAGGTTCTCTTTCAGTGGAGATTCTCCTCCCTCTCCGAACATTGGCTTCCGAGGCTGGTTAGCGCTAGGCCCGCTCATCCCTTTCTTATTTCGGTTAGCTGAAGTGTTGAAAGATTCAGAATCATCGGAGTTTCCGCCTTTGCGATTATCGTCCTTTCGGTTTCTCCAGGACCTATTGTTGTTTTGGGAATCCGAGGAGGACTCCTGTTTTGAGCGCTCCAGCATCTGAACTTTCCTGGTCAGCTCTTGGAATGTTTTGAGACCCGCGGTGCATAGAAACGGGGCCATCCAATTGTTGAGATTTCCGACAAGGAGACTGACAGATTGGTCCTGCTCTATCGGCGGTTCGCATTTGACGGAAAGATTGCGTCATCGGGTTATAAAATCCGAGCTGCTTTCGTTGTTCTTGGGCTTGGTCCTTACGAGCTCGGCAATGGTGATCTTATCGCTGACGCTCATGAACCTTTGTCGAAACAAAGATTCTATTTGGACGAAAGTAGTAACGGAGCCATCCGGTATGCTCGCGTACCAGTCGAAAGCAACATCGGTCAAGCTATTAACGAACTGGCGGAGGAGAAGCGCATCGTTGCCCCCAGTGTTCCCGCATGAGGCTTTGAAGTGGGCGATGTGCTGATTCGCATTTCCCGTCCCATCAAATCTTCCGAATTTAGGGATGACATAGCCGCTGGGAAATTCTACCAGATCATACTGAGCAGGATATGGTCTCCCGCTACTGCTAACATCTTTTTGCGCTTCGGCTTCAGCTACCAATGTTTTGACTTTGCTGGCAACCAAATCCATGATTTGATCTTGAGTTAGCGGGCTACTATCATCGGTAGCCAAGATATTTCCTGAGATAGCGGGCTACTATCATCGGTAGCCAAGATATTTCCTGAGCAGGATATGGTCTCCCGCTACTGCTAACATCTTTTTGCGCTTCGGCTTCAGCTACCAATGTTTTGACTTTGCTGGCAACCAAATCCATGATTTGATCTTGAGTTAGCGGGCTACTATCATCGGTAGCCAAGATATTTCCTGAGATAGGATGCGACTGATTTTCATGCGGTTCGCCCACTTTTGGATTTGAAGGAATAGGCATCGGCTGGATTGGGACACCATTTCCCGGTTCACGAGCAGAGCCCTGCGCTTGATTGGGCAGCTGAGAGGCAAGTCGGGCCGTGAGCTGCAAGACGACGTTCGTCAAGTCGTCAATTTTGGAGTAAAGTTTAGCCATCTCCTTGTCTTTGCTTCTGAGCTGTTTTCGGAGCTCTTAGAGAAGTTGCTGCTCTGCATTCTTGGGACGGAAGATTGGCTCATCTTCACTTTCCGAGCCCGACTCCTCATGGACCGAAGGGTCTTTCTGCCTATCATCCTCATCGAGAGGGTTTTCATCATCCAGTGGAGGCGGCTGTTCTTGGGAAGCGGCAACAACATTCAAGCCAGATGGGATCTGAGATGTGGTGACCCCGTCCTTGCTCTTGCTGCGCGCGCCCACCGTGTAGACAGTGTGGACCACATATCCAGCCATTTCCTCATCTTCGGCGGGGTAACCCTGTTCTTCAAACCTTATGAGGTTCAGCCTAGCAGGAGTTCATCCTTTTGGTTGGCTCTATATCTGAGCCTTTTCTGTCTTAGCTTCTCAATTTTAAGGGCTTGGCGGGCATCTTTCTCCTGGGAAGCCACCGTAAGTCGATTAGCGGGGAGCTTGGAGAAGACACCCGATCAAGCAGTTGTCAAGGGCACCGCCGGAGCTTGCTCGAGACGCCTTGTTGCTTTGTTGGTGTTGATGGCCTTGTCCCCAGCTGGGGCCAAGGAGAGTTGTTCGAACACCGACTTGCATTTGAGTTGGGGCGCCTGATCGATCGTTTTTCCAATGAAGGTTTGTTTCATTTCCGACTTTGTTTAAAGAACTCAAATGGGTTGGTATTCGGAAAATCTATAAAGAACTTCACAATCAAAAACTTTTTGACCGCAATCAAACTACGGTGTCAATTGTAGTTCATGAATGAGTGCGGATCGTCCACAGGGATTGCACGATTCATTTATATCTTTGATATGTTTGAAATGAAAAGTTAAGCAACAATAAAAGAAAACATGATTCAAGAATGATTTGTATTCGAGTGTCACTATTCTTTATTCAAGAATCAAGAAACTATAAACAATCAAGAATCGGTGTTTTGATAATATTTTTCCAATCCACAATCAAGAATCTAAAAGAGGCTCGTAGGAATCGATAGGATCGATAGACGTGATGTAATCTAAAGATATCGTGTTCTTGTCCTTCGAAGGATTGATACTAGATTGATGATGATCGACGAGAGTTGGGGCTTTCTCGTGAAACTAGGGTTTCATCCTATAACCCTTGTTCTTTCGTCGATATCATTCCTTTTCTAGCCTCTACCAAATTCAAGAAACGATCGTAACTTCCCAATTTCGATCGATGTCAATCAAGAAAGCATCGAAACGAAATGGGTTGTCGTTTCTTGAACTTGCTAGGGTTTACAAAACTCGTAGGAATCAAGAATCGATTAAAGCTATGTTACATCATCATTCTATTATCCGTCTCGACTCCTCGACGAGCGGAGTTTTATTCACACATCACAACACAGAAAAGATTCACAAATTGTAAAGATATCATGATGCAGAATTTAAAGAAAACAAGATAAAAGAATATCACCTTTATTTATCTCAACAATTTTGATTACATTTGCTTCAAGAACTACAAGAAGAAGAATCTAGATCGTTGATCGGGCGTCGCTCGGCTTCGTGAGTCATGGATCGGCTCGGATCGCTTGCTCCGTTGAAGATCGGTTCCGCTCCTAAAGGTTGTAAGACTTCTTGCTTAATGGGTACTCGGGATTCTTGATCTCAATTGGAATTAGGGTTAGGGTTTCCTACAAGCTCTCTCACTAAACTTGTGGAAGAAGGAGATGAAAAGAGAGATAGATTGGGGATAGATTCACTAATTGGATGAATAATTCCCAAGGTTGAATAATGTGGGGATAATGAGCCTAGGGTCTTATTTATAGAGCTCCCAAACCCTAGGTTTAGGTTTGAATTAGAAGTTTCCCTCCCAAAGTTTGTTGAAAGAGTTTGTTAGGAACTAGCTTAGGGTTTAAGCTAGGGTTTAGGGAAATTTCTAGAATAATAGGCTAATTTAGTGAAGCTCAAAGTGTTTGCTGATCCGGTAGAAGTCCCTGGAGTCTTCTGGAAGTTGGAGTACATTTCTGAACTGTAGGAGCTGATACAGGAATTCTGGTGCAAATTTGGGAGCTTGAACCTTTGGACCCACCGCGGATCCGCGGCCTTAGCAAGCCCATGCCGCTGATCCGCGGCTATGTAGGAGGCTTGGGCCTTGTGTTTTCTGCTGTGGTCTTGGACTACTGTTTAGGGCTTTTTCTGATATGCTGAATTGTGATTGCTCATTTGGATTGGTACCAGATTTGAAGTTAGTGAGTTTACGTATCTTTCGAGCGGTGTAATGGTCGAGCGAGCTTCTCATTTCCTGCACAGACTTTGAAATACGGGTTGCGACATATAGAAACATTGCGATGCCATGCAATGCAGTCAATTTCCCTAGAAATGCCGGTTTTAAGGTCGAATACATGTAATCTGATATTTTGCGATAGATTTGCTAATATGTAGAATACTGATACCGAACACTTCTATATGTATGCAGATGATAGGGAAATTGTCGGTTAAAATATGCAATATTTTCGACTGATCAAATACCCCCAAACTTAATTTCGATCGTCTCGAGCGAATGTTTTATTAAAAAGAAAAAGAGAAGGAGAAAATAAAGAAAGAGAAAAAACTAACTAGCACACTTTCGTAGGCAACACGATTGCACTGAGCACGTGCAACAAGCCTTTAAATCTCTAGGTGTCCCTAGTAGGAGGAGTGCTGTCTCCTGAGGGTTTTCAGCGGATTGCACCCACAAAATCCAATAATAAAAGCATGATCATGAATATTACATTTAAAGAAAAGAATCATAAAAGAAAAGCTTTGAAAATTAGGGTTTCCAACTAAGCTAGCTTTTCGGTTGTCATGAGCCCTATCTTAATGGTCATGAAAAGATGTTAGAAATCACGTCCTCCCTCAATAAAACATCGTCTTATTCTTCATTCCTATCTGTATTCCAAACATCGATCATATAACCCTGCGTGTGTGTAAAGGCATCCCTACACCCGGAGAATTCAATTCAAGCTATCATACTCTTGCCCATCAGCCTCAGTACTTTTTAATTAATGAATATTTAGATGAGATTGCTCACACACTTTCATGCGACCGTTAATACTTCTTGAGGTACTAACCGACCGATTACTCCTGTGCTTGCTTACTTAGTGTATTTTCCTCGTCTTGCACCACCTCAGGCATAGCAGTGACTCCCAGACCAGTTGGCCTTAGGGCACTAGGTGAAGAAGCACCCTCGCTATACATTTTTATTGCCTTCGGTGATAACAAAACCAGTGTTCATTTTTCTCACCACTTTATATATTTTTTTTTTCACTTTTTTTTCTTTTTATTTCCTTCATACATCGGTTTTAAGACAAGAGCATTTCAAGGTATCCTCTACTATCCCAGGCTTTAAGACGTGTGTAAGTTGTTGCGCCACGGCAGCGCCCCGGCCGTCTTACTTGAGGCCAAATTGCGGAATCAAAATTTTTCCTTACTCGGAAACCGGCGCTACCGCGGACAAAGAAAACCCGGATCGTTAACCATTAACCTACGCTAGCTAACAAGAGATGGGAAGAGAAGTATACCAAGAGATCCGGTCCTCCGGTCTTCTCATCATCGCCCCGATCTCCCGCGGAAAGTGTAGTCTCCATATCGTCGCCTCCTCGCCGGAAAGGGCACCACATCGCCTTCGTCTTTTACGGGCTCCCGCCTCAATACCGAGGCAACTCGAGCATGAAGCCGGCAACTCGACATGCTCAAGATATGCTGTAGGAAGTAGTGTAGATGATGCTAGTCTCATTTGGGGTTTGTAGTTGCCATGATGGAGGATTGGGGTTAAGAAAAATGGTGCTTTCATTTTTCTAAAACAAGAAGAAGAAGGAGATGAAGAATTCCTCACATAATCAAGATGAACTCTCTCATTCTTTTTCTTTCTCTCTTTCTTTTTCTTCTTCTCACTTTTCTCATAACCATGAAAGACTTTCTTCAAGTGAGAATGAGAATGGTGGAGGAATGAATATCATAACACAAAGGGAGGTGAGTGTAGGAGCTAAAGAAAAGTGACCACATCCTAGACAAGAAAACATTCAACCATGCTTCTTCTCCTATTCACTCCATAACCCTTCAAATCACAATAAAGCAAGCATGGTTGAAAGATAAGAAAGCTATCATAATCAATCATTATGCAAGAAAACCCTCCACAAAGAGTTATTTGCAAAACTGCAAATAACCCCCTCCATCGGAAAAGTCCGGCCGGGAAAGAACAAAGGAAAACCGGCCGGAACGGAATGCAAACTGGCAACTCCAGAAAACTGGTCCCGTAATAAATTACAGGAAAACCCCGACACTGTGCATACACACCCGCATCTGTATTCCGACCGGATACAAATGCAATGAGACAAAATCTACACTGTACTAGACTAGGACCGGCTTAAGCCAAAGCCGGCTAGTAAAATCCGTTCGATCCTGATCCGTGCAATACCGCACGTATCAGATCAAACCCTGCCATATAACTATACGGCCACTAGTACAAAACTGTCCGATCCTGATCCGTGCAATACCGCACGTATCTGATCGGACCCTGCCATATCTCCATACGGCCTCTACAGCGTTTCGCCCGAAAGCTTGAGTAACTGAAAGTGTGGTGGACTCTAAAGACTTGTCAATACTATGGCTGTGGATTTAACCACTGGCACGTCAGAGGTATAAGCCAATACGTGACGGGCCACCAGCTATTGACCAAAAGGGACGTCGATGAGGAAGCTCACCCCGACACCCAACTGAGCCTGTCAGTGACAATATCCGTACAGTCCGGTCCATTCGTCTATGAGTATCGCATGGCGGGCCTAGGGGGTTGGTAAAAGTCAGACCCCCAAAAGCGGTACAAGTCGTGTCGGAGCGTAGCCCAGAACGCCCTGAGATACTACTGGAATACCTACCAGTAAATCTCCTGCCTCGGCCGAGGGCTTTGCGTAATGGCTCTCCTAGACACAGCGCGACCTCACCCCCAATACCGGGAGAGACGAACCCCTGCAGATCCGCTCACTGCCTCCATGTGGCTCGGGACTGTACCCAACTAAAACCTGTTTGCACGACTCCTTTGAGCCGTGGTAGGGTAGTAATCAAAGCACAGTGGGAACTCACACGAGACAAATGACGATCTCAGGTCGATGAACTAACCTGTACACATGTCACCTGGGAACTGCTATCTGACATCTGGTATAAGACCAACTAGCAGGTTCCCGGCGAGTCCTGCCCGGTGTACTCATAACCCAATGAGCACCTGTATACATCTTAGGTGAACCAACTGACACCAGTGGCTTGTGAGACCGGCCACCGCCCCTCGTCGGGGTCTCGACTGTATACACTAGTCTACTAATGGAGTATCGATACCCTGTCTCGAAACTCCTACGACTAGGGACCTTTTAAGGATGTGCTTATAGACTACCAGCTCCCACGTATATGATCGCCATCATACTGCTGGTCGTCAAGCAAGAATCCTAGGGGCTCTATCAACGTGTAATAGCGACATATCAGGTCACCTAAAGCAGTACACGATGATAAAGATAAACCAGATAGCATACTATCATCTCGAGTAAGACTGTTCTACTGGGATAGGTCCTCCCTCAATCATTGCAATCACGTGCCTGTGATCCAATAATTGACTCTGAGGGCACTATCTCCAACAATCTCCCACTTGCACTCAAGGCTAATTATTGCGATGTCGCATACTCACAGCCCGTGTGATACCGAACACCCAACTCCTCTACTAGTCAGTCTCACAAAGCTCTTTTGTGAAACTATTGCGTTCGAGGAATAGCCTCAGTGAGTGGATCCACTGTGAAGTTTCTTTCTATGTCTCTCTATATCTCAAGTTCGCGGAGAAAACCATCTCCCGAAATGAGCAATACCTGTCTTAGAATGTCTGGATGTCTGATGGGACCTAGTTCATAAATGAACTCCAAATCCAAACTTCTTAGACTGTATCATCAACTGAACTTAATCAGTATCCTGCGCCATGCCGCCCTCAGTATTGCCTTGGACCACCTGTCCAAAATACTGCCCCTCGTCAGAGGGAGAACTATAACTCTGACAACCTCCTTGTCGTCCATGTCACCTTGGAAGCCTGGAGTGATAACCGTCTCCTATAAGAGGCAGCTGTTATCATATCCCTAGAACATTCACTTATGTTCTAAAACTGCTTCCTACTGTTTTTCCAGGATTGGATTAATATCAACTTATTGCATCTAGTGCAAGAACAACATCTGGTGTGGTACTTGACATCTCATGATTGACTCAATTGCCTAAGCAAGTGATCTGTCAATCATGCGTATCCCTCTCCCCTTTAGTCTGTAAGACACCTTTAGAGAGGGTGACTCCATTACCTGCAGGTACACTACCGTGCCAGGAGTCGTCCATTCTAAATACTCATAGAATGCTGTCAAGTTACCCTGATTGGGAAACCACCCAAATCTAGATCTAAAACCATAGATCTAGTAATCAGTATGTCTGATATAATATCCAAGTCCCTTATGGAGAAACCACTGTGTGACGGCCTAAGTATAACCGATCGTAGTATAGGAATATCACTTCCTACTACCTTCTCAACAGATCCATCCCCTATTCTGATGACGTCAAACCCATGACTGTCACATCAGAAACAGATGATCTAACTCCGCTATATCTGCTCTAGTCTATAAATAGACATAAGCCTGATGTCCACCAATGCTTCCGCTGCTCCCACTGACTACGACAACCCTCTGCCAGAGTCATATAGACGTGCATTTCTAAAGCTAATTTAGAACGACGCTATACTCATCCTCCTGCCGGGTCTCGCAGCCTGGAACAACAACAATGGCAAGTGTGGGTAAACAAGAACTTCCCTGTCACCGTCCTTGAGGCTACCGGAGTACCTCTCGGGTGCCTGAAGTTACCCACCTTATCTGCGGAGTGGCCAATGGAATGTCAAATCAGATTGAATCTTTAGGTTCCTTATCAAATCTTCAGTAATCGTTTGCGGTTCTGGAATCACTTCCAGTTCTACCATACTCCCACTTCTGTTTTTGAAAAAATCCATTTTTAATAAAACTGTGGCGAGTCTAGAACAATATTTCTATTGATCTGCCAGATGGTAGAAAGTCAACCCTCGTCATAGCCTGGGTCAACCCACAAACAGCCATTACAGAAACGTGCCTTGAGTTATCCGGAGTCTGGTTTTAAGCATAAGCCGGACAACTCCCCGTACCTTAACAATGTTAAGATATGAACTGTTCTATATCCAATATAGAACCAGAGGCACTGATTTAATTGAACCAGATTCAAATCATGCAGCTGTCTCCAGTGCATGTCAACTAAATGGAAGGAGGTCGATCAACGTTACTCAACTTAGGAATGCTTCCAATTTTGAGTAACCTGAAAAAGAAGCAATTTCTCTTTATCATTACTATCAACTGAATATCATACACAAGTATCTACATCTTCAATCTCTTTGAAGAATCCCGATACTTGCTACACCTGGTTCTCTACTCTATTCAAATACCTATAACTCCTCAAAACTTAGACCCTGTGTTTCCACGAAACAGCTGTCTAAAATCTAGAGAAGTCATAAGTAAACCGAATATAGTACGAGGACCAACCCCTCTGTCCTAATGGACACTGGACAACATACAATACTCTGTATAAGTCCGCTGAGTCTAACAACTCTTTCACTGTGCGTCGCAGGTTGAAAACTGTACTTATGGTTAAGAAGAATTACACCGCTGTTTAATGCTCCTTACCTAACCATCCACTGATATAGGTAAATGTCATCGACATAATATCAAAAGGTATATCTCACTCTATGAAAATAGACGTACAGATATATCAATTTGAAATTGGTGCATAACCGCGGATATTCAAAACCAAATAATTGCCGTCCGGCAAACAACCCAGGTGACTTCCTTAAATATCACCGATTACAACGAATCCTGATATAATAAGGATGATCACCCAATTCCCAATAACTTACTCCCACTCACCATCTGTAAAACCATACAAATGTGAGAATCCAACCTGGTAAATACATACCCTGGAGTAAGTGTCTAATCGGGAAATCAGTTTTCTTTTAGCAGTACACAGTGAAACTGAAACATTGAAATGTTTCGATGGGGTATGCTGGTATTCCTAGTAATGCCTCTTCCATTATCCAGATTCACAACTGTAACCGTATAATTCTTTGCCATCTTTCTAAATCCCTTTCTGTGTCTTTAGTCATTACCTTCTGTACACCCCTTTAGGCCAAATGGTTTTCTTCCTTCCCTACCGTTCGGCACCAGCCTATGGTTTGGAAGAAGACTATCCAAAAAGCATAAAGGGTGTACTGTCCTAATCCTAGGAACACTCGCAATGCGAGAGAAGGTGAAGATAAAAGACACCTGAATGTACTTTATTCCTATTTCTCCTGAACCAGAATCCATCCCCGAACTGGAACAAGTTCCTTTCGAGTTCGTATATAACCATACGATGGAGTATCCAATAAAATGGGATCTTCGTAGTGATACGGAGTGTCCTGGAGAAATACAAAGGTGATTTAGAATTGGCGAAGAAATACTTGGTTTGGTCGTGAATATCAGTCGCAATTTACTTTGCCCTCCTACTAATCCCTTGCTTTGTCTTAACTTAATACCTTCTGCACACCATCGTTATGCTAATTGGTTTTCTTCATTCCCTACCGGTCGGCACCAGCCTAAGGTTTGGAAGAAGACTATCCAATTTGCGTAATAGGTGTACTATCTCCTAAACCAAGGAGTACTCGCAACCTGAGAGAAAGTGAAAAGAAAAGACAACTGAATAGTCCTATCCGTTTTTCTCCAGAACCAGAAACCATCCTCGAAGTCCTTCGAGTTCGTATCTAACCATACGATGGTTTTGTCCAATGGAAGTGGACGTTCGTAGTAATACGGGGTGTCCTGGAGAAAAGGGTAAAAGCAGGAGTGGCAATGAGGTCTGCAACTCTGACAATCCAAAAGCCAGTGTTAAGAAGGTTCGGTCAACTTGGTCACTGAGTCATAGTCCAGGGTCGGGTCAATGGTCGCTGCCAGAGAGAGAGAAAAGAAACACTCAGCGTGCACTCTAACCTAGATCAGAATGGTTACCAATTTATCTAATCAGGAAACCTCCCACTGTATCTCAAATTCTCCTCCAAACCTGAAAGAAGAATTAGTCGGGATCACCCGAAGAGTAAACTAACTCATCAGTGGAAATCGGGATCCAACTATCATCGCATGATAACTTGACGGAATCCACTCAAGTCACCACACTCCAGAAGGTATGCGCATGCCTGGCAAGTTTCAGTTCTTTTGAAACTCCCGATGTGATTTTTACCCCTAGGACCCAAGTGACCTTGACACAGTCAACAAATCAAAGAGTCCTAGTCAAGTTCAGCCCGTCATTATCCTGGATTGCATTAAACCCACCCGTACGAGCCCTTGACACAGTCAACAAGGCCGCACGACTGTCCTAACCAATCCCATTAATATGCTGCAAACAAACACTACTTAGCTACCGCACACTACGCCTTGACACAGTCAACAAACGCAGCACGAATACTAAGTAATACTTGTAAGAAATGACGGAGGGCTACGACTGGTTTTTAGCGAAAAACCTTTAACGTAATGAACTTGATATCGTTGAAGGAACTGCATAGTTTTTATAAAAATATAGTGACGAGAGCCTTTGCTAAAGAGGTCACTCCCGGTGAAGGGATCTCGGCTCTTTCCCCGTAGAATGAGGTGCAGGATATTCCAACTGAATACCACGATGCAAAGCAAAAGTAATCGGCTATAGTGAAGTTAATGCCCTGACGCAAACTTCTGTCCAAGGGGTCACTCCCGGTGAAGGGATCTCGGCCCTTGCCTCGTCGACTGAGGAGCAGGATATTCCAAATGAATACCACGATGCAAAACAAAAGTGAACGTCCTTGCAATAACAGCTTTTTTTGAAAAATGTTCCAACAACATCAGAATAGGTTTGTTTAAACTTGCATTGATCCGAATCAATGCAGTCCCATCAATTGATCACACCACAAAGAACGAAAATATACTGACGTACGTATATGCCATCCGCATTCGCCACTGGGTCCCGTCATCACCCGTTAGGTTAGCTAACTAACGGCAGAGCGGGGACTGGACTAGCGCGGATGAAAAACATATACAACATCTACTAATATATATACCAATATATAGTATTTCGCTCAAGGCGTGAATAAAATGCAACATCACAGAAATGTACAGCATCACAGAACAAAACAGATATCTGGAAGCCCCGGGTTTCACAGAGCCGCTGCTGAAACCCGACGTTCCCCTGGTCGTGTGGATAGCCTGTGCAATGAAATCCTAGACCCCTATGGGCGCGGCAAGTCACCCGCCAAAACCTGAAGCGAGGCAGCCCCCTTCAGTACCGTGAATGGACCACCCAGCACTTCACGGAATCCGGCAACTTGGGCACCCCTCCTGGGTCAACCTGTACCCCCTACGAGTGCGGCGAATAGCCCGCCAATCCTGGACTGAAGCCCCCTCCGTCTCAATGCCCTGAGATGCGGGCCCGTTGCCCTCCAGAACCCGGCTATCCGTGCACCCCACCGCGGGGCAACCCTAGTACAGAAAGTAAAATATACATACACCGGGTACATCGACCGCAACCAGGTCGTGCCCCAAAAGAATAATACAAACAGGCAGTGACGGCAGTCCACATGTCGGACGCTCGCCCCGCAATATCAAATGTACATAATACAACAAAACTGTACTAGCATTGCATCCAGGCTATCCCCCACGACCGATCCGCAACATCACAGCATAAACATAGAACATCAACGTGAAAGTCACGTTCACAAATCCGTCTAACCGGGCTATAGCAGTCAGACCGGATTTACCGATCGAGTGACATTCACGGTCGCAGATATAATGTAAATACTGTGAAATAATGTGTTTAAAATTTTCCGATTGACCAAAAATTAACAAGTGGGCCCCCAATCAAAACTGTAGCACTCACAGAAAACCTGGGCCCAATTTTAATATTCCAAATACCCCATTTTCATGTACAAGACAATCTGGCAGAATTTGGTACAGTGCAAAAGTTAAAGCGCGGCGGAAGAGCGGCCAAATCAAGGCTTTGGCCGCGCTTCCGCGGTGAAAACAGGGAATTAGGCTACCAATTTTTACCAGATATCTTATATTTCCCTGCATATCATTCTGCAACCACCTGAAAAATTTTTGGACTTCAAAAAATTTCGACAGAAACTGATATGCAATAAAAATACGGTTTTTGGAAATTTCGGTCGATCGGAAACGCAAACACATCAAACGAAGCTAGGTAAGGTTAATGGCGTGGCTCTGATACCATGTTGCGCCACGGCAGCGCCCCGGCCGTCTTACTCGAGGCCAAATTGCGGAATCAAAATTTTTCCTTACTCGGAAACCGGCGCTACCGCGGACAAAGAAAACCCGGATCGTTAACCATTAACCTACGCTAGCTAACAAGAGATGGGAAGAGAAGTATACCAAGAGATCCGGTCCTCCGGTCTTCTCATCATCGCCCCGATCTCCCGCGGAAAGTGTAGTCTCCATATCGTCGCCTCCTCGCCGGAAAGGGCACCACATCGCCTTCGTCTTTTACGGGCTCCCGCCTCAATACCGAGGCAACTCGAGCATGAAGCCGGCAACTCGACATGCTCAAGATATGCTGTAGGAAGTAGTGTAGATGATGCTAGTCTCATTTGGGGTTTGTAGTTGCCATGATGGAGGATTGGGGTTAAGAAAAATGGTGCTTTCATTTTTCTAAAACAAGAAGAAGAAGGAGATGAAGAATTCCTCACATAATCAAGATGAACTCTCTCATTCTTTTTCTTTCTCTCTTTCTTTTTCTTCTTCTCACTTTTCTCATAACCATGAAAGACTTTCTTCAAGTGAGAATGAGAATGGTGGAGGAATGAATATCATAACACAAAGGGAGGTGAGTGTAGGAGCTAAAGAAAAGTGACCACATCCTAGACAAGAAAACATTCAACCATGCTTCTTCTCCTATTCACTCCATAACCCTTCAAATCACAATAAAGCAAGCATGGTTGAAAGATAAGAAAGCTATCATAATCAATCATTATGCAAGAAAACCCTCCACAAAGAGTTATTTGCAAAACTGCAAATAACCCCCTCCATCGGAAAAGTCCGGCCGGGAAAGAACAAAGGAAAACCGGCCGGAACGGAATGCAAACTGGCAACTCCAGAAAACTGGTCCCGTAATAAATTACAGGAAAACCCCGACACTGTGCATACACACCCGCATTTGTATTCCGACCGGATACAAATGCAATGAGACAAAATCTACACTGTACTAGACTAGGACCGGCTTAAGCCAAAGCCGGCTAGTAAAATCCGTTCGATCCTGATCCGTGCAATACCGCACGTATCAGATCAAACCCTGCCATATAACTATACGGCCACTAGTACAAAACTGTCCGATCCTGATCCGTGCAATACCGCACGTATCTGATCGGACCCTGCCATATCTCCATACGGCCTCTACAGCGTTTCGCCCGAAAGCTTGAGTAACTGAAAGTGTGGTGGACTCTAAGGACTTGTCAATACTATGGCTGTGGATTTAACCACTGGCACGTCAGAGGTATAAGCCAATACGTGACGGGCCACCAGCTATTGACCAAAAGGGACGTCGATGAGGAAGCTCACCCCGACACCCAACTGAGCCTGTCAGTGACAATATCCGTACAGTCCGGTCCGTTCGTCTATGAGTATCGCATGGCGGGCCTAGGGGGTTGGTAAAAGTCAGACCCCCAAAAGCGGTACAAGTCGTGTCGGAGCGTAGCCCAGAACGCCCTGAGATACTACTGGAATACCTACCAGTAAATCTCCTGCCTCGGCCGAGGGCTTTGCGTAATGGCTCTCCTAGACACAGCGCGACCTTACCCCCAATACCGGGAGAGACGAACCCCTGCAGATCCGCTCACTGCCTCCATGTGGCTCGGGACTGTACCCAACTAAAACCTGTTTGCACGACTCCTTTGAGCCGTGGTAGGGTAGTAATCAAAGCACAGTGGGAACTCACACGAGACAAATGACGATCTCAGGTCGATGAACTAACCTGTACACATGTCACCTGGGAACTGCTATCTGACATCTGGTATAAGACCAACTAGCAGGTTCCCGGCGAGTCCTGCCCGGTGTACTCATAACCCAATGAGCACCTGTATACATCTTAGGTGAACCAACTGACACCAGTGGCTTGTGAGACCGGCCACCGCCCCTCGTCGGGGTCTCGACTGTATACACTAGTCTACTAATGGAGTATCGATACCCTGTCTCGAAACTCCTACGACTAGGGACCTTTTAAGGATGTGCTTATAGACTACCAGCTCCCACGTATATGATCGCCATCATACTGCTGGTCGTCAAGCAAGAATCCTAGGGGCTCTATCAACGTGTAATAGCGACATATCAGGTCACCTAAAGCAGTACACGATGATAAAGATAAACCAGATAGCATACTATCATCTCGAGTAAGACTGTTCTACTGGGATAGGTCCTCCCTCAATCATTGCAATCACGTGCCTGTGATCCAATAATTGACTCTGAGGGCACTATCTCCAACATAAGTGCGAATAGCAGGGTAGCCACGTTCAAAATGTTTGGCTTCCAGAATAGAAACTATTTTTCAGACTTATTTTTATCCTCAGATTAGTGACGTCCTTCATCTTACTAACCCTTGGGACAACGGCTCATAACTACTTATTACTAGTTCGTATAAGAAAACTTCTAATTTTCTTAGTTTTCTCAAATTTTTCTAATCTCATGGATGTAACTTTTCACTATCTAAACTTTCATTATCTTATTTATATTCAAAAAAGTGTAAATATTAAAATTATTTTTATACTTTGAAAATTTTTAAATTTTTATGGGTTTTGAAAAAATTTCAATTTTTATAGATTTTTTTTTTTTTTAAGAAATGTTTTGTGCTTATGCAGATGATATGCAAATGATGCGAAAATAAGCACAAACCTCCCCCAAACTTGTTTTCAACAGTGTCCTCACTGTTGCCGAATGCTATACCTACAAAAACCTGTAAATCTGGGAGGAATTATTAGTGGGGGCAAAATATTTAACTGAAGAACCTCCCCCAAACTTATTTTTGGCTCAAAATTTTGTAAAACTTTTCTTTTCAAGAGCCAGAAAAAATGTATACCCCCCCAAACTTGAGTTATGCAATGTTAAGCTTTGAAAATCACAAGTAGGGGTCAAAAATCATTGGTCGATGCCAAGCTTTGCAAAGACCGAATGTCAACACCAACCATTAAAAAAATTTATCAATGCAGTGCTCGGGTTGGTGGAAGAAAAAGTGGGGAAAAGGTAAGTGGTGGAATAGAATGTGTGTGCGTCTCATTTTGGAGAGACGATGCAGTGTATGTGATGGATTACTCGCATTCTTCTTACAATTCAGAAAAAGGGGTGGAGGTTCAATTTCAGTGAGTGGGACATGATTCATCTCAACACCCGTGTTATTCAGAAATGCGAGTTCATCAGCGAAGATCTCCTCAAAAGTTTCATCTATACCCCGAAGAATAATGTCATCACAAAGTGCGGGGTGATCTTCAGACTCTAAAAGCAGTTCATAATCAGTGTTAATTGTTGACCCGGACATCTCGGTGGAAGCGTCTGTATGTGTATGATACATAGTTGGGTCAAACAATAACGTATGAAAAGAGTCAAGATCGGTATCAGGAGGATCATTAAATTCGCTGCTGTCGACATCCATTAAGTCGACAGAACAAACCTGAGCAGTAGGTTCGGAGGGTACACTTCCTAACTTGTAAATGTTCATCTCAATTGTCCTCTTCCCGAAAGATAGGGTCATAGAACCGTTACGACAATTGATGATAGCATTGGAAGTGGCCAAAAAGGGGCGACCTAAAATCACCGGAATTTGATTCCGTGAGTTCGCTACAGGCTGTGTATCAATTACAATAAAGTCTACAGGAAATATAAATTCCCCGATTTTTATTAACGCATCCTCTAGTTCACCCCTAGGTCTGGTGATTGATCGGTCAGCCATCTGGAGAGTGCAAGGAGATGGTTTCAACTCTCCAATACCTAACTGCTCATAAACTGAGAAAGGAAGTAGGTTAACACTTGCCCCAAGATCTAGTAGAGCACGGTTAATGTGTTTCTCCCCAATAGAGATGGAAATAGTAGGATATCCAGGATCCTTACGTTTCCTCGGTAATTGCTGGGGGAAAGCTGTGTCTACTGTTTTTGCCATGAATATCTTCTTGGGCATTTGTTTCTTCCTCTTTCTAGTGCAAAAGTCTTTAAGAACTTTAGCATATGCAGGGACTTGTTGGATAGCATCTAGAAGAGGGATATTGATGTTAACCTGTTTAAACATCTCAGTGATCTTCTCCATTTGTGGACTTGGTGTGTTAGCCCTTAACCGATTAGGATAAGGTGCTTTAGCAATAAGCGCTGGGTCCATCATAGGAGAAGGAAGTGTGTGTGGAACCGATCCCAGAATAGAAGCGGGAATCGTCCGTGGAGGGGTAAAAGAGGTGGGCTGTAGTGGCGAGCCTTTTGGGAAACGAAGAATAGGCTCGGAAGAAGATGGTGGGGTAGAAGAACTGGGGTCAGAATTAGAAGTGTGTGTGTGTGGAAAGGTCTCAGCCGGGGTGTTGATATGATTTTCAGTATCATCAACTTCTTCCCCAACATGATTATCAAGCACTCTTCCAGATCTCAACGTGGTGATTGCATTCACATGATGTGAATAACCAGGATTGGGTAAGGGTTGAGCTGGAAGTTTCCCTTTCTCTCTTGTACTCATTTCGGCTTTTAATCGTGCAATTTCTTCTTCCATCGATTTAATACTCTCGTTTTGGGACGCAGAGTTTTTCTCAATTTTATCGACAGAAGACTTCATTTCAGCCGAAACTTGCATGATATTTGTCAAGACCAAATTCATGTATTGTGCAAAAGAAGAGGATTCATCAGTCCCGGTCAACTGTAAAGGACTAGACAGTGCAGGTGTGTTGACCGGATTTTGAAAATTATGTGCTTGAAAGGGGTGCTGACTCAATTGAAGTTGTGGCTGCTGTTGTGGCGGAGAAACCCTTTGGAAATTGTTTTGGTTTGGAACCGTGTTTTGTGATTGTGATTGGTTCCAAGCAAAATTAGGGTGATTCTTCCAACCCTGATTATATGTGGAAGAAAAAGGATCGTTTCTAGGTCGTTGAAATGTGGCATTGGTATGCTCACGACCTTGAAACGGACATTCTTCCGTCAAGTGAGACGGATCAGAACAGCAGCTACATACAGTTTTGGAAAGTGACATTTGGTTTAGGGAGGCTGCTGCAAATTTGTGTTCCATAGCGTCGAGCTTCTTTTGCATTGCTGCCATTTCTGCTCGAACACCTATGGACACATCTATTTGGTGTACGCCACCCCTATTCAATGGTTGGGTTCCACTCTCCCACTGTAGTGACTTTTCAGCGAACTCTTCTAAGTATCTCCAAGCTTCCCCATCATCCTTAGACATAAAAGTACCTTGACACATGTTTTCAAGGCTCTGTTTAGTGTTAGGGTTACTGCCCTCATAAATGATTCGGCACAATTCCCATCTCGGGATGCCGTGATGAGGACATTGAACCAATAGATCCTTGAAACGTTCAAAGTATTTAGAGAATGGTTCAGCAGGGAGCTGGGCAAATTGGTTCAGTTCGCTACGGATTCGAGCTGTCTTTTGGTGTGGGTAAAATTTCTTAAGGAATGCAGCGACGAATTCTTCCCAATTCGTAATAGAATGTGCGGTAGTGTTGTATAGCCACTTCTCGGCTATATCGCACAAGGTAAATGGAAGAAGTCGTAGACGCATCGCATCCACTGAAAGTTGTGACGTACCCATCATTGCGCATACGTTTTCAAATTTGGTAATGAAAACGTAAGCGTCCTCAGTCTCGAGTCCGTGGTATTTGGGTAAAAGATTGATATACTGGGGCTTAATCTCAAAGTTATCCCCATTGGCTGGTGGTGTGGATAAGCAGGTCGAAAGAGGACCTCGAATAGGGTAGCACCTCTCCTGGAGAGAGATGCGGGGTGGATTCTGCGCACCAACGGACGGCGGCAGATTAGGGTTAAAGAAGTTCGATGGATTCGGGTCCATCGGTGTGGGTGTGGTAGTAGGTAAAGAAAAGGTAAATGGAGAAATATCGACTTCGGAATCGATAAGGGGTACGCGGACTAAACGGGCACTAGAATCCCGTGTCCAGCCTATCTTGTACTAAAAAGGGTTAGTACAAGTGGCAGCGTTGACTTATAATTAGGGGTAATGAATGAATGCGGTGCTTGCTTTTGAAAAAGGGACGGATTTTTGAAAAAAATGATGCGACAAAACAAATGCAGCACACAACCCTAGAATCTAGTGGTCACCTAGGTCCGGCTCTAGACCGCTCCTAACTGCCAAAAGACAAGTCGCAGGATAGAATCCTCCACTGCCTCTTTGTCCCCCTGTGGCCGGATAAGTGCCAGGTAAGTGGGAAGGTACTCCACTACGTAAGTAGTGGGCCTAATTAAAAACCACTAGCCTTAGACACACTCGCCTTAGGCACCACAAGAAAACGCGGATAAGCAATGAATTACCCACGGCCTTCTCTTGTCCTAATTGAGCGCGACAGTCCTTAGAGTCATCTCTAGATTTCTTTTAATTAATGAGGGTAAATGCGGATGCAAGTTTTGCGATTTTCGGGGCCTAGGAAGGGTAATGAAATCCCCACCTAATTTGGATTTGGCCGTGTCCCTTAAATTTCCGTTTTAGAATGCAAACAACCAAGAAATCAAAATCACGCACAATTTTAATTTGCAATTTGCGGCGCTGCGATTATTTGCAAAGAATCCTGCAGCAAAGTGTTAGTTGGAGCTAAAAGAGGAGAGGGGAGAGAGCAAGAAAGTACCTGCACTGAAAATTTTGCAGAGACCCCTCTAGGAGGCCGCGGTTCCGCCGCGTGTTCACCCTAATGCCGCGCTTCCGCGCTTCAATTGTGGGTTCACTTCATAAGATTTCAACAGCTGCTTTCTGTTGCCTCCCTCAGCTCTCTGATATTTTCCAAAATTTTTTATCAATTTCCAGCAAGCTCCAGATCTCCTTGCAATGAAACACGACAAATTGTTTAGGGTTTGCACGAATTTTGATCTCAAAATAACAATGGAATAATTCTTTCAATTCAAACTATAAAATGTAAACGAATTAGCGCGTAATCCCCGGCAACGGCGCCATTTTGATCGATCGTTTTTCCAATGAAGGTTTGTTTCGTTTCCGACTTTGTTTAAAGAACTCAAATGGGTTGGTATTCGGAAAATCTATAAAGAACTTCACAATCAAAAACTTTTTGACCGCAATCAAACTACGGTGTCAATTGTAGTTCATGAATGAGTGCGGATCGTCCACAGGGATTGCACGATTCATTTATATCTTTGATATGTTTGAAATGAAAAGTTAAGCAACAATAAAAGAAAACATGATTCAAGAATGATTTGTATTCGAGTGTCACTATTCTTTATTCAAGAATCAAGAAACTATAAACAATCAAGAATCGGTGTTTTGATAATATTTTTCCAATCCACAATCAAGAATCTAAAAAAGGCTCGTAGGAATCGATAGGATCGATAGACGTGATGTAATCTAAAGATATCGTGTTCTTGTCCTTCGAAGTATTGATACTAGATTGATGATGATCGACGAGAGTTGGGGCTTTCTCTTGAAACTAGGGTTTCATCCTATAACCCTTGTTCTTTCGTCGATATCATTCCTTTTCTAGCCTCTACCAAATTCAAGAAACGATCGTAACTTCCCAATTTCGATCGATGTCAATCAAGAAAGCATCGAAACGAAATGGGTTGTCGTTTCTTGAACTTGCTAGGGTTTACAAAACTCGTAGGAATCAAGAATCGATTAAAGCTATGTTACATCATCATTCTATTATCCGTCTCGACTCCTCGACGAGCGGAGTTTTATTCACACATCACAACACAGAAAAGATTCACAAATTGTAAAGATATCATGATGCAGAATTTAAAGAAAACAAGATAAAAGAATATCACCTTTATTTATCTCAACAATTTTGATTACATTTGCTTCAAGAACTACAAGAAGAAGAATCTAGATCGTTGATCGGGCATCGCTCGGCTTCGTGAGTCGTGGATCGGCTCGGATCGCTTGCTCCGTTGAAGATCGGTTCCGCTCCTAAAGGTTGTAAGACTTCTTGCTTAATGGGTACTCGGGATTCTTGATCTCAATTGGAATTAGGGTTAGGGTTTCCTACAAGCTCTCTCACTAAACTTGTGGAAGAAGGAGATGAAAAGAGAGATAGATTGGGGATAGATTCACTAATTGGATGAATAATTCCCAAGGTTGAATAATGTGGGGATAATGAGCCTAGGGTCTTATTTATAGAGCTCCCAAACCCTAGGTTTAGGTTTGAATTAGAAGTTTCCCTCCCAAAGTTTGTTGAAAGAGTTTGTTAGGAACTAGCTTAGGGTTTAAGCTAGGGTTTAGGGAAAGTTCTAGAATAATAGGCTAATTTAGTGAAGCTCAAAGTGTTTGCTGATCTGGTAGAAGTCCCTGGAGTCTTCTGGAAGTTGGAGTACATTTCTGAACTGTAGGAGCTGATACAGGAATTCTGGTGCAAATTTGGGAGCTTGAACCTTTGGACCCACCGCGGATCCGCGGCCTTAGCAAGCCCATGCCGCTGATCCGCGGCTATGTAGGAGGCTTGGGCCTTGTGTTTTCTGCTGTGGTCTTGGACTACTGTTTAGGGCTTTTTCTGATATGCTGAATTGTGATTGCTCCTTTGGATTGGTACCAGATTTGAAGTTAGTGAGTTTACGTATCTTTCGAGCGGTGTAATGGTCGAGCGAGCTTCTCATTTCCTGCACAGACTTCGAAATACGGGTTGCGACATATAGAAATATTGCGATGCCATGCAATGCAGTCAATTTCCCTAGAAATGCCGGTTTTAAGGTCGAATACATGTAATCTGATATTTTGCGATAGATTTGCTAATATGTAGAATACTGATACCGAACACTTCTATATGTATGCAGATGATAGGGAAATTGTCGGTTAAAATATGCAATATTTTCGACTGATCAGCGCCTTCGAGACCACCACATTTGGCCTCTTGCCTTTCGAGACCGGTTTGTCTGCCACCGGGGATTGAGAAGCTGGGATGGCATTAGCTGACACGAACAGGATAGAGCTGAATAGTAGTGGCGGCTCTTCCCATTGTCGCCCAAGACTGGCCGGAAGGACCGTCCTGGCGTCCATCTTCATCGTGTAGGAGATGGGTGGCGTGCTGAGAGCTGAGTTCATCATAGAAGACATTGTTGAAAAGTGATTGCTTGAAACCTGCATGAAAAAGCATTATTTTAGTATAGATATGGGTATGCATATTGATTGAGTTCGCATGAACATTTAACCCGAAATATGGGAGGAGAGATTGGTCCCACCGGGCGTGCCAGAATCTGTAGGGTGTTTTTCGTCACCCCATTGAGATGGGAATACGCGTGCGCTTATCAGGCGTACTATAGATTCCCCCTGCCTAGGGTAGGCCGGAGTTTAATGATTGTGGGGATCCGAATCTCCGGCAGCGGAGGACTAAGCTGCCGTTAATTACCCCTCGCCTTTGGGGCGAGGGAACCTCCGATTAACGGGTTAAACTGGTCGTGCGAACTCAATGTGCAGTGTATGTGTGTATTGTTTTTAGAGGGGGGTTTGGATATATCGGGAGCCATGCAGAGTTTTTACGGGGGTCCCGCTACCCGGATAGCGGGCTGGGGGTCATGGGGGCTAGCAGCCCCCTTGCGGGGTGTGAGGCAACGACCCGTTAGAATTTTTTTTCTAACAGGGGCAATGTCGTGGAGTATGTGTATGTGTACATGTGTATGCATATGTATATATATATATATATATATATGGATATATATATAAAAAAAAGAGGGGGGAAAGGCATCCAAGGGATGCGTGGGGCCAGCGCCTTGAGCGCTGTGCGCTTAGGCGCAAGCGCGCCACGTGTCGTCTCGGATCCACTATTTTCAAGACCTTTTCCCTCTGGTCGCCCCATACATAGACATCAGGATCCTTTTTCGTGGGCGCTTTGCGCTCGAGCGCTTGAGTGCAAGCATGCCACGTGTCGGCACGTGGGCGCTTTGTGCTCGAGCGCTAGGCGCTTGAGCGCAAGCGCGCCACATGTCGGCACGTGGGCACTTTGCGCTCGAGCGCTGGGCTTTTAGTCCCAGAAATAGGGTTTAGAGTGGAGTTAAACTCCTAAAAATGTTTTGGTTGAGGAAATGGGTTCTTCTTCTTCCTCCTCTGTTGGCTGGATCAAGAGATATGAGATCTAAAAATCTCTTCTTTTTGAGATCTAATAACAGATCCAAGTTCCCCTTTGTGGGTTTTATGGTGAAAAACTATTTAGTTTTGGAAAAGGGAGAGTAAAACTCTTGATTTAATTCACAAAAAAAGAAGAAGGTTTGAAACCTTCAGAAAGGGGAAAAAGGCACAAACCCTAGGTTTTTGAGAGAATGAAAAAGTATTACTTTATTCATCATCATGTTGCCTTTTATAGGCTTACATATATACATATAGCCCCTTGGGCTTTACAAAAATGGCATTTTGCCCATCCTATGGCTCATGTGCCATTTCGTTTTTGCACATAAGCCATGGGCTTACAAAATATTGGCTTTATGCCCATTTTGCATACATTCATGTATAAAAATTGCATAAAAATTATTTATTACTTGATTTTGTTGTTGGCATGGGGAGGCTGGCCACGGGCTCGACTTGGGCATGGGCCCGCTTGACCTGGGCTTGGGCCCACCTAGCTTGGGGGTTGACCTTGACTTTGACTCGGTCAACCGGGGTGCAAATTTTTACCCCAACAGGTATCAAGCAGATCCTGGAGAGAGTCACTGGATAGCTGTGAAGAACATTCTCAAGTACTTGAGAAGGACTAAAGAGATGTTCTTGGTGTATGGTAACGGAGAACTCCAGGTAGAGTCCTTTACCGATTCGAGCTTCCAAAGTGATAAGGATGACTCTAAGTCGCACTCGGGATTTGTCTTTACCCTCAACGGAGGGGGGGTATGTTGGAAGAGTTCCAAACAGGATACCGTTGCAGACTCGACGATGGAGGCTGAATACATCGCTGCCAACAATGCTGCCAAAGAAGCTGTCTGGATAAAGAAGTTCATTACTGAACTTGGTGTGGTTCCATCCATTGAACATCCAATACCTTTGTATTGCGATAACAATGGAGCTGTGGCTTTGGCCAAGGAACCTAGGTCCCATCAAAAGTCCAGACATATTCTGAGGCGGTATCACCTGATCAGGGAGATAGTTGATCGCCGGGAGATCGAGGTCAGGAGAGTAGATACGAAGGACAACACTGCGGATCCACTCACAAAGGTCATTCCCCAGATACAGTTTGATAGATTATTCGGGATGCTAGGTATGAGATACTCCAGCAGCTGGCCTTAGTGCAAGTGGGAGATTGTTAGTTATGTATATGCCCTAGAGGACATTGTTGTACATATGATGTATATTATAATGGATGCTTGGATATATATAGAGAGGACTTTCTTGCTCATCATGATAGTATGCTATTTGGTTTTCCTTTATCTTAACATGTTGACTTATATTAGTTTACTGTCTTACTCTCACATGTTGATAAAGCCCTTTGGATCTGTACTCGACTATTGGGACTATGATGAGATCATACTAGTGGGGCCACGGTAGTCGATGAGTACATCCTATAACTGTTCCTAGTCGAGGGTATATCGAGACAGGGCATCGATACACCAGAGTAAACTAGCGTATACACATCTTGACCCATATGATGGGCGATGGATGATCCCATATCCATCGGTGTTTTGATATCAAGGATGTAGGGTTCCTAGGCACTTTCAAGAGGTCTCACAAGGCATCAACCATGCCCGTTTCAAAATTTACGGTGCCGAGAAACCCTAGACTACGGATCGTTGGCTAGAAGTTTAGGTGAAAAAGTAACTAGTTAACACTTAACTACAAGAATACGGAAATACAACCTTTGTAGATCCGGTCCTCCACCTCCACGGCTCCGTGATGAAGTCCTCTCCGCTTTCCAAATTAAAATCCGGGCTCTAGCGTCGGCTTCATCGGAGAAAGAGCGGGCTAGGTCATCGACGACGTGCCGAAGATGATCCACGTCGAGGCATCGCTAGATCAAGCTCCAACTTCACCAAGTCAAGAAAACTTGTGAAGGAAACACACTCTACTACTTGGCAAGAGGTAGAGGATGAAGAAATAGGAAGTGGGTAGACTTTAGAATTGGATTTCTCACTCATTTTCATCAATCACCATTGATGAAGTGAAGCTTTCTTCATTTAAGAAGATGAAGAAGAAGAAGAAAGTGTTATGATAAGTTATTATAATAAGAATAATAAAATCATTCTTATCATAATCATGAACCATGGTCAAGTGTAGAGAACTAACTAAGGTTTAAGTGAAAGGTTAGGGTTAAGCATGAGACAAAATGGTCACTTTAGTCAAAGCTTCATGAAGCTTCAAGGATAAAACAAAACTAGCAACCATTTTCCCATTTTCTTTCCAAAATAAATAAATAAATAAATAATAAAGAAAAGCAAAACCCTAATCATTAACTTAACCATGGTTTAATCTTTACACTTAACCAAGTTTACATGTATCATCAAACATGATACAATCAAGTGCACAAAAGTATATCACATATACAACTTGTGAACATCAAGTGAGAAAATCCATTTAAAGTGAACCGATACTAGTTAATGCAAAGTAATATATCAAATATATAATTATACATTAAATCATTAAATCAACACTTGATTTAACGATCCGGTCATATCGCATATAACCGACTAATATTAACAGTAACAACTTATCGAATCAACACTTGATCCGATAACCCGGCTATATCGCATATAACCGATCAATGTCACATATCGTGAGAATCGAATACAGTATCACATACTGGTATCATTCTCGGTCCCGCACATATCTCATATGCGCTCCTATTTCGTTTCGCTTGAGCCAGGAAACCTCTGTGTAGGACTCTAAAGACTCGTCAATACGCCGGCAGTAGGTGATGATCATATCAAACACCCACAAGCCGCAAGCGGTCTGCTAAACGTAACGGCCACCCGGGTATTGAACGATCAGAAGATCGACGAGCAAGCCCGCTCACACTCCAGTGAATCCAACCAGTAACACTACCGTACAGTCCGGTCTGATCGTCTGATATGTCGCATATCTCGCCTAGGGGTGGTAAACGTCAGACCCCAATAACTCGATAAGTCGTGTCGATATGAGGTCTATAACAATCGAGAAACTACTGGTAACACTTACCAGTAAATCTCAGCAACCCTGGCCAGGGATTTCCTGTTATAGCCAATCGAACACAGCGCAACATCAACTCCCTATACCGGGAGAGACGAATCCCCTCCTATCGCTCATTGCCTCCATGTGACTCGGGACTGTACCCAAAAACCACCATTTTGCACGCCCTCTTGGACGTGGTAAGATGGAAATCAAAGTACAGTGGGAACCACACAAGACTCTATGACGATCTCGGGTCAACAGACTACTCTGTACCAGTGTCACCAGAGAACTGCCATCTGACGTAAGGTATAATACCATCTGGGAGTTCTCGGCGAGTCCGTCCAGTGTACCCAGTCTCTACTGAGCACCCGTATATCATCTCTGATGTCAAACACCAATGGATATGGGATCATCCATCGCCCATCTGTATGGGTCGAGAAGGTATACGCTAGTCTACTCTGGTATATCGATGCCCCGTCTCGATACACCCACGACTAGGGACTTTGAAGGATGTACTTATGGACTAGCATGTCCCCACTAGTATGATCCGTATCATAGTCCATGTAGTCAAGCACACATCTTAAGGGCTTTACCAACATGTAACAGAGAGACTATCAGTGTACACGTTAAGGTAAAGATCAACCAGATAGCATACTATCATGTCGAGCAAGAAAGTCTTCCCTATATATGTCCCAGCATCCACTACAATATACATCCTATGTATAGTAATGGCCTCTAGGGCATACATATAACTAACAATCTCCCACTTGCACTAGGGCCATCTGATAGCAGTGGTTGCAGTATCTCATACTCAACCATCCTATAAAAGTCTCTCTCTGGGAAAAGGCCTTTGTGAGTGGATCCGCCGTGCTGTCCTCTGAGTCTACTCTCCAAACCTCGATCACCCTGGAGATCAACCATCTCCATGATCAGGTGACACTGCCTTAGAATATGTCTGGATCACTGATGGGACCGGCGTTCCTTGGGATAAGCCACAACTCCATTGTCCCACAATGGTTGGAACGTAGTTCATCTCATGAACCAATATATACCTAAACAGCCTCTTTGGTAGCATCTTAAATAGCGATGTATCCTGCCTTTATCGTCTAGTATGTCACGGTATCTAGCTTGGAACTCTTCCAACATACCGTCCCTTTACTGAGGGTAAAGACAATGCCTGTGACTGAATCTCAGTCTTCTTTATCACCCTGGAACATTTCCAGTGATTCTCCCCAGGATCGGTTGATACCATCTCACTACAACTAGTGAGAATCCTAACATCCAATTAGATCTATCTCATAGATCCAAAACCCAGGATTTAGGAGGTATCACTTTGATCCTATATGGAGAATCATTGTGATAAGCGGAGATTGACCGAGCGTAGCATAGGAAACTCCTTCCCTATCAAGAGTATGTCATCCACGTACTCTACGAGGATCATCACTATACTCCCTACTACCTTTTTGTATATACAAGGTTCATCTACCATTTTGATGATGTCAAACTCTTTGACTAACACATCAAAACAGATGTTCCAACTCCGCGATACCTGCTTTATCCTATAAAGCATCTTGTACACGTTTCCGCTGCTCCCACTGTCTACGAGGCCCTCTGGCTGTGTACTTATAGACGTTCTCTTCTAAAACATCATTTAGAAAAGCAGTCATGGCACCCAACCGCCAGATATCGTAGTCATGGTATGTAGCCGTGGCAAGTAGGATCTGGATGGACTTAAGCATAGCCACTTGAAAAGGTTTCATCATAATCCACGCCTGGTCTATGGCGAAAAACTTTAACAAGTCTAGCTTTGAAAGTCTCAACTTTTCCAAGTACACCAAGTAATCTTCTCAAGATTTACTTGCTCCTGATGGGGATTTAACCCTTCAGATATAGCAACCAAAGTCCATACTTTGTCGGTGTATAAGGATTCCATCTCAGATCACTAAGCATCCAGCCATTCTTACAGAGTCACACTCCTGATGGCCAGTTCGAAACTAGTTGGGTCATCATCTCATGATGCAATCCTCGCTCCCACTATCATCAAGAAACCGAAGTATCTCTCAGGCGGATAAGGAACCCTACTAAATCGGCGGAGAGGCTGAGGTTCGTTGGAATCTACTGAATCCTTTGGTTCTATCAAATCATCTGCTGCAGTTTGTATGGCTGGAACATTTCCAGTTCTACATAACAGACCTTGCCTCGAGCTTGTCCGGTATTTTGCTTTTACACATAGGCCGGACAACCCCAAATCTTAACTAGCTTAAGACATGGGCTCTTACCATCCCATATCTTATATGGAGCGGTAGGCAACAGATTTGATTTGAACCCTATTCAATAGGTATGCAGCTTCTCAAGTGCATAATTCCTAAAAGGAAATAGGAAACTCAGTAGTACTCATCACAGAGCACACCTAATCACATAGGGTGTTATCGCTCCGCCCCAATATACCATCGTGCTATGGTGTATACGGAGGAGTAATGCTGAGAGAGAATCTCATTCTCCTTTAGAAAAGTCCAAGAATTTCGTGCTCAAGTATTCTCCTCCTTGATCTCATCAAAGGACATAATACTTATACCCATATTTTGGTTCTCTACTTCTAACTTATATTCTGTGAATATCTCAAAAGGTTCGGACTTGTGTTTCAACAGGAACATAGGTCTGAATCTCGAAAGATCATCAGAGAATGTAATGAAGTATAAAGAACCGGTCTTGGCATGTGTAGACAGGGGACCTTACATATATCAACATGTATCATCCCAAGAGTTCACTAACTCTTTCTCTGTTTCCAGTAAACGGAGCTATGGTCATCTTGTTTCTGTGACATGACTGGCAAGTTTCATAAGATGTAAATTCAAACTGATTTAAATATGCATCTTCATGTAACTTCAGCTAGTCGGGTCGCATTGATATGACCTAGTCTACAATGCCTCAAGAAGGATCCGTTCATTTCTGAACTCTTCCTCTTGTGTGTGTTCCGTATACTAAGAACTGCAGTTTGATTTAGAACGTCAATGCTTTTAGATAACGTGCCTGAACCGATCAACTTTTGATATAGGAAATGTTCAAAACATTATCCAACAATACAAAATTTTACCGTTTCTTTACTGATAAAGAGACAGATATAATTTTGTATATCAGGTTCGGTATCTAATAACATTCGTTCAGAATAAATGTATTGGTAATACAGGATGACAGTGACCAACAGACTTGGCTGCAACTCTTGCCCCGTTTTCTGCCTCATGAAACTTATCACCCGTTCTCAGTTTTTCTACCTTTTTGCAGCCCTATGTAACAGATTATATATCTGGGATCCTGATCTGGTATCACATACCCAGGACGTAAAGGATACTGAGAAACAGTTCTCTGTAATGAACACACCCGAAGATGATGCATCAGCATGCACTCTCTTCATTTGGGCGGCACGGGAATTCTGGTAATCCCCAATTTCCTGCTCGGTCTTATAACAATTATAAGTTGGAGCGGGACCAACGTTCCCCAGCTCAGTATAACAAGCGGGTTCGGTCATTAATCCGTATTATTATCTTGATTAAGGCGTGATATGGTCGCTACCAGGAGAGAGAGAGAAGAAAACACTCAGCGTGCGCTCTTGCAAGAATAGATTGGTTATTATTTTATCTAATCAGGATGGCTCCCACTGCTTTTTATCAAATCTTCCTTCAAACCCTATAAGGAAAGACTAGCCGGGATTAATTACACACTACAAGTTCGCCAATCTTTCAGCCAGGCCAGTGTCGGTACTTTGAGGGAGGTCCCCCGTGCTTTCGCACGAACCTGATTAATGTAAACCTCGTTTTTCCAGAGGCGTAACCTCGTTAACACCTTTCTAGACACCTACTTGATCGGCTAATTGTAATGTGTAAAACTCTCCCAGGAGTAACTCTTACTCGCAGCGGGTATCCGGATCCAACTATCTCATAGAAGGTATGCAATCTCATTGCAAATTTCAACACTAGAAATTCCCGATAATATTTTGCCCCTAGCGTCCTATGACCTTGACGAAGGCCAAACAACCCATAGTCCGCTAGTCAAGTTCAACCCGTCATTTCCTGATTGAATTAAACCCACCCGCACGACCCTTGACGGAGGCCAAACAACGCCGTACGAATACCCTAATCCAATCGCATCATATGCTAGCAGATAAGCACTAGTTAGCTACCGTACACTACGCCTTGACGGAGGCCAAACAACCGCAGCACGAATACTAACTAGTACGTATCTGAAATGACGGAGGGCTACGCCAGGTTTTTCTGAAAACCTATTGCGTAATGAACTTGATATCGTTGTAGAATCAAATGATTTTAAAATGGAGTGCTTTTGAGGCTTTTCTAGTTTTGCTAAAGGAGTCACTCCCGGTGAAGGGATCGTCGGTCTTTTCCTCATCGAATAAGGTGCGGGATATATCATATATATCACTGTGCAAAGCAAAAACTCTTAAAAGCAATCAAAAGACAAACCGAGTGTGTAGCATCTGCCAGTTATTGCTAAAGGAGTCACTCCCGGTGAAGGGATCTCGGTCCTTTCCTTATCGAATAAGGTGCAGGATATATCATATATACCGCTGTGCAAAGCAAGAACTGTAGCTACCTGTTTTATTTTTGAAATTCGATTCTACAACATCTTTAGGTTTCTTTTATTTCATTAATCTCATTAATGAAGTCCCATCATTTAAGTACCTAAACATCACAGATAAATACGACGTACACTTATGCCATCCGCATTCGCCTCGATGTCCCCTCGTGCACCGTTAGGTTAGGTAACTAACGACAGAGCAGGGCAGGGCTAGCGCGGGTGTAAAACATAAGTAACGCCTACATAATATATCATATATACTATATTCAGTATCTATCACAGAACATATCACATGATCACATCACAGATATCGCAGCAGAAGAATCATATGAAATATTGGATATACTAGGACGTCCGTGTTTTCAATACGAGCCAGTATAAAACACGGATTCCACGGTCGCGATGAATAGCCAAACCCACACCCCTAGACCCCTACGAGAGCGGCAAGCAACCCTACCAATTCTGGAGTTAGGAGACCCGGACTCGACTCCTCGAGTTGGTCTCCCACTGGACCCCAGAACTCGGTTACTTGTGCCCTCCTCCTTGGGTCTATCCTAGTGCGGAAAAGTAAATAATATACAAAAGGTGACATCTTCCGCTACCTGGAAGTGCCCCAATAAAAGAATATTACATACAAGTTTTTACATGAATGAAAATGAAAAACACTCATCTCACATAAAAAACCCCGGCTATTCAAACACGACGATCCAATATAACATATCCAGCAACACATAACATCACATGTCATCAACGTAAGTAAATATGCACATCCCAATTGTCGTTGACATATAGCAACGAAACCGGCGATATCACATATTACACTTACGGTCACAGAAAAGAAAGTGTAAAACTACAACAGTTGGAATCCGCAACCTGCATAGACATCGCATGCCTAATCAAATGAATTCCTTAGACATCGCATGTCTAACAATTATAAACCCCGCATTTTAGTTTCATTATCGAAAACACTTTTCAATATCAAGTCAGGTAATTCAACAAGATTCCCGACATCCTGATCGAATACTCGTCGCAAACTTTAGTAGATGGCCGCACCCCCGATACCGTCGACGAAGTGCACCAAGGCGGAACACCGCTGCCGCGAGCACCCGAACGGATGCTTTCGGCGACGGGGTTCTCCTACAGTCACTTGGTCGGGGCTATGGAGTGAAGCTGTCTATTAAGTTTACCCGGCGAGTATCCGCGTACGCTACGTGATTGCGACGGACTTTTGATCGCATCAAAATTCTGTGGCAACCGATCAAGTGAGACTAAACTGCTATGTTTATAACATTCATTCAGTTATCTCATAACTACTTGTGAATTCCAATTATTGTATCCCATTCCAGATAAATAGAAAATGTTAAACTTTCCGATCGAACATTCAAACACCCAAGTTTTCCCGATACAGATCAACTCATTAAATAAGTTCAAAGACATTCACTTCATGCCTCAGTACCAACGGTCCAGCCGTAGAAGGGTCAAGCCAACGCCTCACATGTGGCACGCCGTACTGCCCCAAACCCGAGGGTTCAAAGGGCAGTTCAAGACGGTCACATAATCGAGTTAAGGTTTGTTGTCTTCTAGAGGGACCATCGCGTTACTTGCACTACTTAGAACGTCTTTGAACCACGGAAAAATCCAACACTTGGAAATTTCCCGACAGGGGAAAAATTGGGTATTTATATCCGGTCGAACTTTTTAACATATTCTAAAATTTATCCGGAAAAACACATAGACAGAGTTTGACAATCCGATCGAATGTACGAACTCCCAATACAACCGAAAATACTCAACTCTAGATTTCAGATTAAAAATTCCCAAGAAAACCAGCACTGCCAAATAGGAATTACTGTGCAAAATTTGATAGGAGAAGAGACAAAACGGCCGCGGAACCGCCGCATTAGCACGCTAATGCCGCGGTTCCGCCGCACTTTTATGGAATTAGGAGCTAAATTTTGCGCCGTAATTCTTAGATTTCCCTGCTGATTTTTCTGCATATTTTTAATTTGCAAAAATCCACAAATTTGAAAAATGTACAGAAAGCAAGTTTAAGTTAGGGTTTCGAATCGATCGGGTTTCAAACTTCGTCTACGCATCGCCTAAGGCTCTAGCTAGGCTCTGATACCACTGTAGGGTTCCTAGGCACTTTCAAGAGGTCTCACAAGGCATCAACCATGCCCGTTTCAAAATTTACGGTGCCGAGAAACCCTAGACTACGGATCGTTGGCTAGAAGTTTAGGTGAAAAAGTAACTAGTTAACACTTAACTACAAGAATACGGAAATACAACCTTTGTAGATCCGGTCCTCCACCTCCACGGCTCCGTGATGAAGTCCTCTCCGCTGTCCAAATCAAAATCCGGGCTCTAGCGTCGGCTTCATCGGAGAAAGAGCGGGCTAGGTCATCGACGACGTGCCGAAAATGATCTACGTCGAGGCATCGCTAGATCAAGCTCAAACTTCACCAAGTCAAGAAAACTTGTGAAGGAAACACACTCTACTACTTGGCAAGAGGTAGAGGATGAAGAAATAGGAAGTGGGTAGACTTTAGAATTGGATTTCTCACTCATTTTCATCAATCACCATTGATGAAGTGAAGCTTTCTTCATTTAAGAAGATGAAGAAGAAGAAGAAAGTGTTATGATAAGTTATTATAATAAGAATAATAAAATCATTCTTATCATAATCATGAACCATGGTCAAGTGTAGAGAACTAACTAAGGTTTAAGTGAAAGGTTAGGGTTAAGCATGAGACAAAATGGTCACTTTAGTCAAAGCTTCATGAAGCTTCAAGGATAAAACAAAACTAGCAACCATTTTCCCATTTTCTTTCCAAAATAAATAAATAAATAAATAATAAAGAAAAGCAAAACCCTAATCATTAACTTAACCATGGTTTAATCTTTACACTTAACCAAGTTTACATGTATCATCAAACATGATACAATCAATTGCACAAAAGTATATCACATATACAACTTGTGAACATCAAGTGAGAAAATCCATTTAAAGTGAACCGATACTAGTTAATGCAAAGTAATATATCAAATATATAATTATACATTAAATCATTAAATCAACACTTGATTTAAAGATCCGGTCATATCGTATATAACCGACTAATATTAACAGTAACAACTTATCGAATCAACACTTGATCCGATAACCCGGCTATATCGCATATAACCGATAAATGTCACATATCGCGAGAATCGAATACAGTATCACATACTGGTATCATTCTCGGTCCCGCACATATCTCATATGCGCTCTTATTTCGTTTCGCTTGAGCCAGGAAACCTCTGTGTAGGACTCTAAAGACTCCTCAATACGCCGGCAGTAGGTGATGATCATATCAAACACCCACAAGCCGCAAGTGGTCTGCTAAACGTAACGGCCACCTGGGTATTAAGCGATCAGAAGATCGACGAGCAAGCCCGCTCACACTCCAGTGAATCAAACCAGTAACACTACCGTACAGTCCGGTCTGATCGTCTGATATGTCGCATATCTCGCCTAGGGGTGGTAAACGTCAGACCCCAATAGCTCGATAAGTCGTGTCGATATGAGGTCTATAACAATCGAGAAACTACTGGTAACACTTACCAGTAAATCTCAGCAACCCTGGCCAGGGATTTCCTGTTATAGCCAATCGAACACAGCGCAACATCAACTCCCTATACCGGGAGAGACGAATCCCCTCCTATCGCTCATTGCCTCCATGTGACTCGGGACTGTACCCAAAAACCACCGTTTTGCACGCCCTCTTGGACGTGGTAAGATGGAAATCAAAGTACAGTGGGAACCACACAAGACTCTATGACGATCTCGGGTCAACAGACTACTCTGTACCAGTGTCACCAGAGAACTGCCATCTGACGTAAGGTATAATACCATCTGGGAGTTCTCGGCGAGTCCGTCCAGTGTACCCAGTCTCTACTGAGCACCCGTATATCATCTCTGATGTCAAACACCAATGGATATGGGATCATCCATCGCCCATCTGTATGGGTCGAGAAGGTATACGCTAGTCTACTCTGGTATATCGATGCCCCGTCTCGATACACCCACGACTAGGGACTTTGAAAGATGTACTTATGGACTAGCATGTCCCCACTAGTATGATCCGTATCATAGTCCAGGTAGTCAAGCACACATCCTAAGGGCTTTACCAACATGTAACAGAGAGACTATCAGTGTACACGTTAAGGTAAAGATCAACCAGATAGCATACTATCATGTCGAGCAAGAAAGTCCTCCCTATATATGTCCCAGCATCCACTACAATATACATCCTATGTATAGTAATGGCCTCTAGGGCATACATATAACTAACAAAGGATGGTGTACGGGTGCTCAGTGGAGACTGGGTATACTGGACGGACTCGCCGAGAACTCCCAGATGGTGATATACCACACGTCAGATGGCAGTTCTCCGGTGACACTGGTACAGGGTAGTCTGTAGACCCGAGATCGTCATAGTGTCTTGTGTGATTCCCATTGTGCTTTGATTTCCACCTTACCACGTCCAAGAGGGCGTGCAAAACGGTGGCTTTTGGGTGCAGTCCCGAATCATATGGAGGTAATGAGCGATAGGAGGGGATTCGTCTCTCCCGGTATAGGTAGTTGATGTTGTGCTGTGTTCGATTGGCTATAACTGGAAGTCCCTGGCCAGGGATGATATAGAGATTTACTGGTAAGTGTTATCAGTAGTTTCTCGACCCGTTATGAGCCTCACATCGACACGACTTTGTTCCTCTCCGAATGACGGCGCGACGCAGGGACGTCTTGCCTGAGATTCGGGGCAGATGCTAATTGGTGCTATCCGTCCACCTCTCCGAAGATGCCAAGTTGATTTATGGCACCGTGTATCGAAGGTTTAAATGGATGCGTCCGATATAGCAGACTTCGTCAGATTCCTCCTCGCTTGAGAGGTTTTTGACTGTGGGGACGCTCTTCCCTGCAGACGCAAGCCCCTGCAGTTAATTACGTTACCGCATTGCGGTAACAACTTTCTCCTTCTCCAGATGGTCACTTCGTGTCGTGTGTGTTTGTTTTGTGTTAGGTTGTCCGTGAATTGTATACGGAGACTGAGTTATGTTGTCGCCCGTAGGGCGTGGACTAGTCTATATCCGTATTATCTTAGATTTGGATTTGGGGGTTTGGTTTAAGGATACGTTAGCCTCATTTGAGACTTAGATCAACTTAAACGTTTGTTAAGGATACGTTAGTCTAGTTTTAGACTAAGATCAACTTAACGGGATCGTTTAGATCCAACAAGAGAGCCATTAAGGGAGCCCTATTGTTTAGTTTAGTGACATTGCGGTCAATAGGTAGTTTAAGGACATTGCGGTCCAATGTTAGTTTTAAGACGTTTCGGTCAAGGTTAAGGACATCATAGTCCGAGGATTTAAGGACTCCACGGTCCGGCGTTAGTTTTAAGACATCACGGTCAAGGTTAAGGACGTCATAGTCCGTTGTTAGTTTTAAGACATTCCGGTCAAGGTTAAGGACATCATAGTCCATGGGTTTAAGGACCCCACAGTCCATATCAATGTGTGGTCATCGGGACTCGTCACCTCTTTGAAGACGTTGAGGAATTACAACGCCAAATATCAAAGGAGTGAAGAGATGTACCCTTAAACCAAGGTAGATTAAATGATCTTTGGCCCAATTTGGAACCAAGACCAACTAATTATATTACGAGCCCATTAGCCCAGTTAAGTTTGAATTGAGGACTTATGGCCAGCTTGGGCTAAGTCCAATCATGTTTAGAATATTGGCCCTCTTGAAGGAGAGTCTTTGCCTCTAGAAACTTAGCCAATTGGGCTAAAGCTGGTGTTAAACACTAAAAACCAACAATGTTGAACACTGGGAATAAGATTAGTAAGTTAGTGTTAAACACTAAAAGATAATCAGTGTTAAATACTAGCAACAGGGCTTTCAAATTAGTGTTAAACACTAAAGCAAATCAGTGTTAAACATTGGCAACAGAGATTTCAAATTAGTGTTAAACACTAAAGCCAATCAACGTTAAACACTGGGAACAGAGTTTCCAGATTAGTGTTAAACACTAAGCAAATCAGTGTTAAACACCACAAATAGAGTCTTCCAAATTAGTATTAAACACTAAGAAAATCAGTGTTAAACACTGCAAATAGAGTTTTCCAATTAGTGTTAAACACTAAGAAAATCAGTGTTAAACACTGGGGACAAAGTCTTCAGATTAGTGTTAAACACTAAGGAGAGAGGGGTCACGTGTGGACACGTGAGAGCGCCCTGATTCCCCTTATTTTATTCTGCAGATCAGTGTTTAACACTTTTAATTCTGACGGCCATCACGTGGGAGCACGTGATGGAGGCCCACGCTCTGGTCTGTTAGAATGCTAATTAGGGGTCACGTGGTGACACGTGAGGGCGCCCTAGAGCTCTTTTCTGTTTCTTTTGCCTTTTTCTCTGTGTGCTTCAGGGGTCACGTGGGGCACGTGAGGCGTTGCCTCAAAGCTCTTTTCTGTGGATCTTTTATAGGGGTCACGTGGTAGCACGTGACTCTGGTTTTTTGCATATTTTAAAGATCTGTTCATCTTTTAAGAATTAAATTCTTCATAGGGTTAAACCCTAGCAATAAACTTTAGAGGAATTAAATTCCTGTTTTCTTCTGAAGAATTATATTCTTAGCTAGGGTTAAACCCTAATTTCTTTTCTGTAAAGAATTAAATTGTGGTATAGGGTGAAACCCTAATTCTAATTCTTTTTTTTAAGGGAATTAAATTCCTGTGAGTCTGAGAGAATTAAGTTCTTAATTAGGGTTAAATCCTGGTTCTGTCCATTTTTAAGGAATTAAATTCCTATAATATAGGGTTAAACCCTAACTTTATCTCAAAGGAATTAAATTCCTATAATTATGTGAGAATTAAATTCTCAAAACTCAGTTCCTCCTCTGTGTTTTAGATCTGCATAGCAGGATCTCAACCCAATGAGAATTAAATTCTCAATTCGTGGGGAGATGTGCACTTTGCGGACCTTCCACCAGAGAAAGAACTAAGTTCTTTTCTTTATATAAAAGTTAAACTCTTTTGAGAATTAAATTCTCTTTTGAAGCCTCTCTTTTCTTACCTAGGGTTTTTCTTTTACAGAGAATCAAATTCTTCCTCCTGAACTTTTAAGATTTCAAGGCTCTATATCTCTCTCTCTGTATCTCTCCTTTAACTCTCTCCTTTGGCTCCTATTTATAGGAGAAGGAAAAGAATCAATCTGTTTTAGTGAATCTTTCATTGAAAAATTTGATTTATTTATTGAGAGATTTGATTTATCTTCATCATTAATCTGGGCATTTAGATTATTAGGTGAATTTTATTCACCATTGGATTTTAAATCCAGAGATATCTCTTTGTTATTTCGGTTAAATTTAGGGGGAAATCTTTTCATGTCCAAGATTTTTCCATAAATTGGCGATTTTTAATCACCTTTAGATTTTTAATCCAACGGTTTCAGATAATTCTTTTCCATTTTGGAAAGATTTGAAAGATCTTTCCTCAGAATTTAATTCTGTTAAAGAATAAGGCTTTTAAAGCCGGTCACGTATGGCCACGTGACCGTTGGTCACGTGTAAGCACGTGACCCCTGGTCACGTGTAAGCACGTGACCCCTGGAATGGCTTCTCTTCTACTGCTCTCTGTTCTCTGGCCGCTGCTTAACCATCACGTGCCAACACGTGACCACTGGTCACGTGTGAGCACGTGATGCCTCTTCTGAAACTTTTTCCTGATTTTTAATCAGGGAATAAATGCCCCCACAGCGTTGTTCTCACGTGTCTGCACGTGAGTGCAACGCTGTCACTTTTGTGACCGTCGAATCTGTCTTGGGAGTAGGGTAGATGAAACGTTTTCCATCCCATCCTATAAATGCCCATGTCCTTTCAGAAGAGCCTCCACTTTTGCTCATCTTCCTCCTTTGATAACTTTTCTCCTTGAGAATTTAATTCTCGTTTCCAGAGCTTAGTTCTCTGTCTCAAAAATTTTCCAGAGTTTAACTCTGTTGAAGGATCCCTCTTCCTTAGGTAATGATCTTTGGATGATCGAAGAACTTTCACAGAACTCTCAGGATTTTAAATCCGTACTAAGGGTTTTTTTTCCTTTTTTAACAAAAAACCCAATTTTCTTCAAGTTCTTCAACAGAAAAATAAAACCATTTAATCTTCAAACAATAGATCTTTTAGGGTTCATCTGATCTTTAGGGAGATGATGTGATCTGTTGCTCTTTCCAAGGAATTTAATTCCGTCTAACAAAAATTTTACAGGGAATTTAATTCCCCTCTTTCAATAAGGAATTTAATTCCTATGAAGAACTCAGTTCTTCCCATGGAGGCTTCTTAGGGTTTTCTTGCCCTGGGTTGTCTTTCTGTAATCAATGAAGAAGAAGCTTGCAATGGTGTCTTTTCTGGGAATTTAATTCCCTTGATTCTGTTTGATTTGTTGCAGAGTCCAAAGTGGATTTCTCTCAGGGGAGTGTGTAGGGTCATTTGAAGTCCACTGTTTATTTAATTAAAATATTCCCTTTGTCTCATTATAATTGTTGTGCTTCATCATTAGCCAGCCGTCATCTTGATTTTGTGAAACCCCCATGTTTTGTAACTAATGGTCCTACCAAACAAGTCCTCTGTCGCTTTCTTCAACTGTCTTCATATATTTATGCTCATATATATATATATATATATATATATATATATATATATATATATATATATATATATATATATGTTCCTGGCTTCACTTTTGACAGTTTTCCTTTACTTTGCTTCAGGTGCGATGGCTTCTGTTCCGTGCTTTCCCTTCACTCGCTTAGAGGCCGCTTTTCCTCAATCACCATCCGACGAGGAAGCGATGGCGATGATCCGGGCTCATGACCCGAACTGCACTAGCTTACTTCTATGGGGAACTTGGTACAGCCATATCATCCGGGGTCGCCGGAGTTTCCTCTGTGAAGTGCCGACAGAGCCCACTTTCCCGTTCTTGCCGATGGACCCTCCGAGGACGGTTTTCGCTGTGGAGATGCCAAATTGGACTCCAACGGGACGGCTTGAGCCTTCAACAACCGGTATCCCGAACCATCCGATCCCAGCTATAGATATCCTGGGACGACGTATTTGTCAGGTTGAGGCCCACCCATGGGGACAGATTTATAAGATAGGGCTCACTCCTCGACACCCCACGAGTTACCTCCTCTGGGCTCGCTATATCCTTGCTACCCATCGTGCGCGGCTGCAAAAGGTCGGGCTTTACCAGGCAATATATGCGTCGCTCTTCCATTATCAATCCCCGCATGTCTGGTGGGTTAAGGCGTTCTTGAATCAATGGAATCTCCCCACCAACACTTTCCTTCTGGGGGATAGAGAGGTTTCGATCTCTTTGGGGGAATTTTATGAGATCTCGGGGCTGCCAATTCGAGGGACACTTTATGAGGAGTTACTGCCTTCTGATGAATACGTCTTTGAGCCCGAGCCCGCACCGCTTGACGGTTTGTCTGCTGAGAATGCCGTCCACCACAAGCGTCCTAGTTTGATCAAGGCGTTAAGTATCTTTGACCGATTGTTCACCGAATCTGAGGAGCAGGACGTTACTTTTAAGAGCTTCATTGCCAGCTTCCTTCGCGAGGACGTCTAGTCGAAGACAGCTCCGAAGTTCGCAAATATCAAAGACCCCTTTGGGTTTGGTCCGAAAAATCTACCGACCAATGAATCGGATCTACCACGGTACTATATCCCCATAATGTCGCCGATGTCTTTCGAATCCATTACAGCTCCCGGCATGGATGAGGAGACGTTCTTCGTTGGGTTCATCAGTGTCTGGCTCAGCTGGTTCATCATCCTTATGCATCGCCGCTTTATGAGAGTTTTGGTCATCTATCCGGCTCACCGTATAGCTGAGGGAACGCGTCTGGCCATTGGCATCCCGGCATTGGCGCATCTCTATCACGGGTTGGGCGCTGCAGCTAATACTTCCACCCCTGGCGTAGATGTGGTAAATTTTTCGCTTCACTACTTTACGTCTTGGATCGAAATGCACATCTTGGGTGCTTTCGCAATGCATCAAAGGCCCACATTCTACGACGTCTATACCTTCCCGCGGCTTATGCGATTGGTGGATGCTTCTGCCGCTGACCCGACTCAATTTGGGGCTATTCGGGCGTTGATTTCTCCTTATGCTACTGTTGGCGGATTGGTATTTAATGATCGGGTCTTATCTTCTTCTGCGGGTTCAGCCCAGCCGCTTTGGGACCGGTCAATAGATAACGCGCCCTCTTTGAAGCCCCGGGAGGCTGCGCGCTTATACGTAACCAGACCGGGTTACCTGGTATTCCATCATGATAGCGCGGCACTCTTCATGCGATACAATCCGCATCGCTTTGCCAGGCAGTTTGGCTACGATCAGGGCGTCCCGTTTGAGGCTTTCATAGTCGCGCTGTTTCCTTCGCTCGAGGCCGTTCGAGATGCCACCCATCATTTTGTAAGGCTGAACACCGGTTCCCAGTTCATGATCCCCGATGGTGATTACATGCCCCGATGCGTGGGGTCGTTCACGGGCTGGTATCTCCATCAGGTCAACCCGATTATTATTAAGGAAAGAAGGGTACTTCTTGGCCATGGTGCCCCTACTCAAGTCCTGGCCACGGGAGCTACGCTACGACCGCGCGCCCCGGTCCGCTTTCCTCTGAGGGATACCGGCACCGCGCTTATTCCGGGAGAGTCGGGAGTGGATCTTACCCCAACAGCTAGTATGCCCCTGGGTACTCGGTCACGGGGTAAACGGGCTCCGGTAACAGCGCCACCACCCGAGGCAGCACAGCCCCGCGCGGCATCGACAATGGTGGTTGATTGGTAAAGTTTTTGCGTGTTCAAGTTTATTACCGCAATCAAGACGGTTTCGCTTGTAGCTAGCCGGTTGAGTACGGGTCGTCCACAGGGAGATGGAAATCTTTTTCTATGTGCTTTAACGAGTTAAGTCCAAATGTCCAGGGTTGTTTTTAGATTAACTATGTGCTAAAATGATATGTAAGGAGAGCTTGTTAGGGTTAGGATTAGGTTAGTTTGAGTTAGGAGTCGCTCACTTCTTTCGTTGCCACTCTTAATATCGGTGTTACGGTAATCGGCAACAACGGGGATTAGCACGACTAGGAAGGAACTTGCGAGTATAAGCTAGGCTTTCCAACACTTAAGTTCTTCCTTTTGGTGCTTGTCCGTCCGTTCTTGGCTCTTAGCCTTAACCTCCGGTTAATTCAACCACAACCGGTCTCACTAAGGAATCACCGCTATCATGTAGGATGGGGTGCCGTAGGGAGCGGATTGTGGTTCAATTAACGGGAGTCCGAATTAAGATGTTGGGCAAGAAAAGAGTGAGAGAGATTTCCTTCTCTCAAACTTTCCTTATCCTACCCTAACAAGTATGAAAACTACTCACCCATTATAAGGAAAAGAAAATAAAACAAAGGAGGAAGATAGAAAGAAAGAGGTTAGAAGATTACAACTAGCTATTTGAGACCTCACATTGGCAAGGATCAAGCTTAAGCATCATAGTTGTTTTAAGGATAAAGAAAAAGAGAACAAGAAAGAAACAAACAACAAATAACAACAACTAGATTAGCAAATGAAAAATACAAGCAAATATAATTAACAATTACAACAAGATAAGCATGGTAAGAACAAGAACTCCTTTATTCATTCTTCACTCACAAAAGCTCACTACAAGTTTTTAATGGAGAAGAGATGAGAGGAGGAAGAAGAACAACACATATATTCTAAAATCTAAATACAAGAATAAGCACCCTTTGCTTTGGCAAGTTCTGGACTATTTATAGGTAGGAAACTGGAAACCTAGGGCAAAATTTTGCCTCTTCATAAAAAGTCCAAACTATCCCTGAAATACGACACCCTGAAGACATTGTCAGGCCGCGGTTCCGCAGCATAAGCCTGCTTATGCCGCGGTTCCGCGGCAGTAATAGGGAGTTGGGCCATCGGATTTTTTGGGGTTCCCTGGTTTGATGTTGTCTGTTGTTTGGTATATGTTTTTTCTCAGAAACTCTTCACAATTTTTCCAGAATTCCAGCAGACCAAAAGGTGATTTGATGTGGATCTTTTTGTCATGATTTTCTCGAGCTCCGTGTAGATATGTTGGATCTTGTGTTGCCATTGAGCTTTGTGCATGAAAATGACATTGATTTGCCATTTTGTCTCTTAAACTGGTGTGCGGCAATATACGGATAGAGAGCGGAGACCCGTATTTTATCTGTAGTTGGCAGTAATCCGGATTTTGTCATGCTTTTCCATTAATTTCACCGTTTTAGAGCCGAGAACATGTATTCTGCAATTGACTAGCAAACACGGCTCAAGAGTACCTACCGATAAGCAATATAATAAAAATTGGGCGGTATAAAAATGCAAAAATATGATATGAACAAATACCCCCAAACTTATCATTTGCTCGTCCCGAGCAAAGCCAATTTATTCACAAAAAATTTCCTAACCTCACTTTCGCAGGGAACGCGATTGCACTAAGCACGTGCAACAAACCGTTAAACCTCTAGATGTCCCTAGTAGGAGGAGTGTTGTCTCCTGAGGGTTTTTAGCGGATACTACCCAAAAAATCCTGTCAAGCTAGTTTTGCAAAATAACTATAATTCAAACCCTAAAGTTTTGTTTAAGAAAATAACAATTCTATTATCCTAAGTCTAGACTATCGAACCTTTATTTTTCACATCTCGCTTCTTATTTAACTTAAGATTTTATATGTCTTTACGTGCAGTGCAAATAGTGTCGTTAAGTTCCAGAAGGGTCGAATAAAGTCATCATGTCATACAATAAAGCCCAGATAAAAATAAATTTTAAAGGATCACATAAGTTTTATAAAGAGTTAAGCATTTTTCAAGTTTCGTTTTCCAGTAAGGTTTCAACTTCAGAATTTCTATCTTTCTTAATAGGAAACTAGGTCTTATTTTTCACTCCACCTTTTTCTTGTTTTCATTTCATACACACCTCTGTGAACGTGCAATAGTCTTTATCATAGAATAAAACCTTCATATCTCCGCTAGATATATTTTTTTATAAAAACCTGTCTTTTGTCAAGATTATTCTCACACAAAGAACCGTTAGGAATTTTAACTCGGAGAGAACACTTGCTTGACTTTGTTTTAATCTGGACTTTCTAGGCTTCTTAACGAGCTTTTGGCCAATGCACCCAAACCAGTTGGCTTTAGGGCATTAGGTGCAGAGACACCCCAGCGGACTTAATTACTCAAGTTACCTAGGCCCAAAAACAAAAGACAATTTAGCGTGAAAATCATGATGATTCAATGCGAACGGAGATATAACCGGCAGTTCAGTTATTTTTTTTCTTTTGGATAAAAGACGTGTTTAGTGGGTTAGGTGTGTAATCATTCCAATCAAGTTTCAGATGGGTTATTTTTCAGAATTAGTTCCAATTAAGGCATCAATAACATTCCTTCATATTCGCTTCACTTCATAAACTATTCTTGATATTACTTATTTCAAAACAAACCTATTTGATCCTCAGAAAATCATTTATCCATTTAAAAGTTTTTAGACATAATAGACTTTTCATCTAATTTCCAAAACTCACGACACGTGTAGTGTGATGTAAAGACGTATATCTGCTATAGTTAACTTCAAAGGAGAGTTATCTTTCAGGTTTTCAAAATCTAAAATTAAGATTTAGTTATTCTTATCTTATCAAATAAAACCGTCGAAATGTTGAATCAGAGTTCTCCCACTAGCGAACTTGACAGAAAAGTTTTTATGTTTTTAGAAAATTTTCTGATTTTTATGGGTTTTATGGATTTTAATATGCAGATGCAAAATATACATATGAATGCGAAGGTTAGAAATGCGTACCGAGCGTACCCCCAAACTTAAACTGGACAGTGTCCTCTTTGTCATTGCATGAAGAGATCATTTGAAGGGTCAAAATTGTCGGTTAGATATACACAACAATTTTTTTTGTTTTTTTTTAAAGAGTAAAAATGGAAAAGAATATCCACAAATAAATACAAAATGGTATATGCATACCCCCAAACTTATTTGGAATAGTGTCCACTGTTCTTGGCTGGATAACCGAAGTTTGGTGGTAGGCAGAGGAAGATTACGCAGGGTAAAGCGGCTCCTGTAAGACCACGAGCTCCTCTGTTGGTTCGGCGCTAAGGTACGGTTTTAGTCAGTGTCTGTTCACTTTAAAAAATGAACCGTCCTTTGGATTCTCCAAATCCACAGCGCCCTGCGGATACACATTCCGCACAAAATACGGCCCTTTCCAACGAGATCTGAGCTTTCCTGGATGGAAGTGTAGCCGGGTGTCGTAAAGCAGTACCTGTTGACCAGGTATGAAAGTTTTGCGCAAAAGGTGTTTATCGTGAAACACCTTCATTCGGTTCTTAACGACAACCGCGTTATCGTAAGCCTCATCCCTAAGCTCGCTCAATTCGTTCAACTGCAGCTTCCGATGGCTGCCCGCATCTTCGAGAGACAGATTCAGTTCTTTTATCGTCCAAAATGCGCGATGCTCTATTTCGACAGGGAGGTGGAAAGCCTTTCCATACACAAGCCGATAGGGAGACATGCCAAGATCGGTCTTATAAGCGGTTCGAAATGCCCAAAGGGCATCAGAGAGTTTCAGCGACCAATCCTTACGGTTCTTGGAAACCGTCTTCTCCAGTATCTGCTTGATTTGCCAATTTGAAACTTCGGCCTGCCCGCAGGTTTGGGGGTGGTAAGGCATAGATAGCTTATGATTAATGGAATATTTCCGCATCAAGGCCTCGAAAGTCTTATTGCAGAAATGAGTTCCATTGTCGCTAATGATCGCTCGGGGGTGCCCAAACCGGGAGAAAATGTTTTCTTTAAGAAACCTAACGACAACCTTGTTGTCGTTAGTCCGGCTGGGCACAGCCTCGACCCACTTAGAGACGTAATCAACAGCGAGAAGGATGTACAAGTTCCCGAAAGAGCTGGGAAACGGCCCCATGAAATCTATCCCCCAAACGTCGAAAATCTCCAAACCAAGATTGGTTGGAGCGGCATCTCGTTCCTCCGGGATATCCGGCCCAAGTGTTGGCACCGGGAGCAAGTCTTGCAATAGTCATGAGCGTCTTTAAAGAGTTATGGCCAGTAGAAACCACATTGCAAGATCTTCTCAGCTGTCTTTCTGGGGCCAAAATGCCCGCCACATGCTTGATCGTGGCAAAATGACAGCACACTCTTGAATTCATCGTCAGGGACACACCGACGAATAATCTGGTCGGGACAGTACTTGAACAGATAGGGTTCGTCCCAGTAAAAGTGTTTTACTTGGGGTAAGAATCGAAGTCTGTCCTGACTTAACCATTCAGTCGGTAGTAGCCCTGTAGCCAAATAGTTCACAATATCTGCGAACCAGGGTTCGCGAGATACTGTCAAGAGCTGTTCATCCGGGAAAACGTCGTTGATCGGAAGTTGAGGCGACGGCGAAGAAGGAAGTCGTGAGAGATGGTCGGCGACTACGTTTTCACATCCTCTTTTGTCTTTAATGACAAGGTCAAACTCTTGAAGCAAGAGGATCCAACGTATTAGCCGAGATTTTGCATCATTCTTCGCAAAAAGATGGCGCAGAGCAGAATGGTCTGTGTAGACAATGACTGGAGAGCCGATGAGGTAGGGCCTGAACTTTTCTAAAGCAAATACAACATCCAAGAATTCCTTCTCAGTTGTTGTATAATTAAGTTGGGCGTCGTTCAGGGTTCGGCTAGCATAATAGATCACGTGCGGCATCTTGTTGATGTGTTGTCCAAGGACAGCACCAATGGCAAAGTCGGATGCATCGCACATAATCTCAAATGGGTGCGTCCAGTCAGGTGAAGAAAGAACGGGAGCAGAAGTGAGTGAGCTTTTTAATGACTCGAACGCAGTCACACAGCTCGAGTTGAAGTCGAATGGCGTGTCCTTGGCCAGTAGAAGAGTCAAGGGCCTAGCAATCTTACTAAAGTCCTTGATGAACCGTCTATAGAAACCGGCATGGCCAAGGAAGGCTCGGATGTCTCTGACGCATCTGGGAGGAGGGAGATTGGAAATGACCTCAATTTTCTCTTTGTCAACCTCTATGCCATTTTACGAAATGATATGTCCTAAGACAATACCTTCCCGCACCATGAAGTGGCACTTCTCCCAATTCAAAGTGAGGTTCTTGTCCTTACATCGGGTAAGGACAGCGTCGAGATGCAGCAAACACTCGTTAAAGGAATCGCCGAAGATGGAGAAATCGTCCATGAAGATCTCCAGGAATTTTTCCACCATGTCTGAGAAGATTCCCATCATACACCGCTGGAAGGTAGCGGGCGCATTGCATAACCCAAAGGGCATGCGACGATATGCAAACGTGCCGAAAGGACAAGTGAATGTGGTCTTGTCCTGGTCTTTTTCGGCAATGGGAATTTGATTATAGCCGGAGTAGCCATCAAGAAAGCAGTAGTACTCGTGTCCGGCCAATCGTTCAAGCATTTGGTCAATGAAAGGTAGCGGAAAGTGGTCCTTCCGCGTTGCGGCGTTGAGTTTTCTGTAATCGATGCATACTCGCCATCCAGTTTGGGTGCGAGTAGGGATTAACTCGTTCGCCTCGTTAGTGATGACCGTTATGCCTGATTTCTTGGGGACAACGTGAATGGGGCTAACCCACTGGCTATCAGAGATAGGGTAAATGATACCACTATCCAGACATTTTACGATCTCCTTCTTTACAGCCTCCTTCATGACTGGGTTGAGACGTCTTTGTGGATCCCTGGCTGGTTTGGCATCATCCATCCGATGAATGTGATGTTCAACGATCAGGGGACTAATCCCCTTGATGTCCGCCATTGACCAGCCAAAATCTTGTCTATTGCTGTGCAAGACCGTAAGAAGGGCTTTCTCTTGCTCTGGAGCTAGTGAAGCCGAGATGATAACAGGGAGGGTCTCGTTCTCACCCAAGTAAATGTACTTAAGGTGAGACGGCAAAAGCTTGAGTTCGAGCGTTGGAGGTGAAACGATTGAAGGCATGATTGGTGAAAAGGTCTCGAACTCAAAGGATTCCAGCAAAGGTTCAAAACGAGTGTAAGCGACCGAGTTGGATGGTTCAGGTAACTTATCCGGAAATTCGAAGGATTCAAACTCGGGTGGTGAGTGGCTAAGATCGTTCAAGAAAGTGAAACACTCGTAGTCATCGTCGGGCGCAGAAACAGCAGCAGGTTCGAAGAGGAACGCACTAGTGGCGTTAAGGTTATCGTGATCGAACAGAAACTCCTCGAATTCACACTCTTCCGGGGTGATCTCCTGGATCGAGCAAACGTCTAGTATATGAGCATTAGGTTCGGAGGGCTGATTTCCCAACCTAAAAATGTTGAGTTCAATTGTCATGTTTCCAAAAGATAGGTTCATCGAACCATTTCGACAATTGATCACAGCATTTGAGGTTGCAAGGAATGGGCGACCGAGTATCACCGGAATTTGATTCCGGGGGTTAGCTACAGGCTGTGTGTCTAAAACAATGAAGTCAACGGGGAATATGAAGTCCCCAACCTTGATTAAAACATCCTCTAGCTCACCCCTAGGATGGGTGATCGATCGGTCGGCCATTTGGAGAGTGCAGTGTGTGGGTTTCAGCTCTCCTACACCTAGTTGCTCATATACTGAGTACGGAAGCAGGTTAACACTGGCACCAAGATCTAATAGTGCGCGGTTGATGTTCTTATCCCCAATGGTAATAGAAATCGTAGGACAGCCAGGGTCCTTCCGTTTTTGAGGTAAAGATTGGATAAGAGCATCACTCACAGCACTAGCCAAGAAAACTTTCTTGGGTATCTGAGACTTCCTCTTTTTCGTGCATAAGTCCTTTAAGATTTTCGCGTAGGACGGGACTTGTTGGACAGCATCTAAAAGGGGAATGTTAATGTTAACCTGCTTAAAAAACTCCAGAATCTTCTCCATTTATGGATTTTGTTTATTGGACCTCAACCGGTTTGGAAATGGAACGTTTTTAAAATTGGTTGAGTCCAATGCTTGTGGAGGAGACTGTGGAGTTGGAACGGATCCCAGAGCTGGTGTATTCGTGGAGTGAGAAGTGGGTCCGCTCAGAGCAGAAGAAGAAGAAGAAGAAGAGCCTTTTGAAGAATGGAGAATAGGCTCAGAAGACGAAGAAGAAGAAGAAGAAGAAGAAGACGAAGCGGCCGGGGTGTCATTATCCTCAATTGTTGTGCCGATGTTGTTGTACAGTATCCTTCCCGATCTCAATGTAGTCACGGCACTCACATTATGGTTCTGTTGTTCAAGAGCAACATGTACATTATGTGGGTGACCGGGATTTGGAAGTGGTTGAGACGGAAGCTTCCCCTTCTCTCGCTCGCTTAAGTCCACATTCAGTTGTGCTATCTGGGCTTCGATGGTCTTGATGCTTTGCCCGTGTGCAGCAGTGTGTTGCACCAACGACTGAATGGAAGAATGGATGTTTGCGATGGATTGTGTCGATTGTTTAACGAACGCCTCCAGACTTCGTTCTAGCGAGGAAACCTTATCGTTGTTTTACGGAACAAAGTTGTTTTGCGGAAAAGAATTGTTGGGTGCAAAGTTGTTCGTCTGATTTTGAAAAGGTTGGGGTTGGAAGGGCTGCTGAAACTGATGTTGAGTTTGTTGTTGCGCTTGCTGTTGCGGAGGAGGGGGCCTCTGGAAATTGTTGCCTTGGAATAGATGCTGATTCTGATTCCAGGCGAAATTGGGGTGGTTCCTCCAACCGGGATTGTAGGTGGATTCTCGGTCTTTGCTGAAATGCAGTATTAACCTGATCCTGTCCTTGAGATGGTGGATTGTAAGGACACTCTTCGGTTAAGTGAGAAGGATCGGAACAACAAGCACAAATGGTACGAAGGGGAAGAACAGGGGCAGGAGCAGGAGATGAAAATTTGCTCTCTATCGCTTCAAGTTTTCTCGTTATTGCAGCCATCTCAGCTTTCATCGCAATAGAGACATCAAGTTGGTGAATTCCTACCCTAGACTGACTAGTAGAAGTGGAGGAAGAAGAAGAAGAAGTTGGTCTAGTGCTCTCTCATTGAAGCGTTTGTTCCGCAAGGTCGTCGAAGAATTGCCACGCTTCATCGTCAGATTTCGATAGGAAGTGGCCCTGACAAATGGTTTCTAACAACTGCTTGGTTGCTGGGTTCAGGCCCTAGTATAAGGTTTGGCAAAGTTGCCATTTCTCAATACCATGGTGAGGGCACTGAACAAGAAGGTCTTTATACCGGTCAAAGCACTTCCAGAAGGGTTCAGTAGGAAGCTGAGAGAATTGGTTGATTTCGTTACGGATCCTTGCGGTTTTATGATTCGGATAGAATTTGTTGAGAAACGCTTTCACAAACTCGTCCCAACTGGTTATGGAGTGGGAAGCGGTGCTATACATCCATTTTTCAGCAAGATCGCACAAAGTGAACGGAATGACCCGTAGCCGTATAGCATCGTACGACAGCTGGGTCGTTTTCATCATGGCATAAACATTTTGGAACTTGTTGATGAAGATATAAGCATCTTCAGATTCAAGCCCATGAAATTTCGAAAGCATGTTAATGAAGTGGGGCTTAATTTCAAAATTATCCCCATTGGCCGGTGGAAGGGAAAGACAGGTGGGAAGTGCAGAACGGGTGGGATAGAAACGATCCTGGAGCGAGATTCACTGTGGCGCTACGACAGGCGGTGGTGGTGGGTTATTCGCATCCATAGGAGGTCGAATCAATCCTGGGGGAGTTGTTGGGATGTTTGGATTAAATCCTGACATCGCGGAAGAAGAGGTTAGTGATGGTGAAGATGTATGAACAGAATTTGGGTCAACGTCGGAGTTGGCCGGCAAAGGTAAGGGTGAAAAAGGCATGGACGGAGTTTCGACGTCTGAGTCGATCGCGTAGTCGGTAGCGACTAACGTAACGCGGACTAGGCGGGCGCTAGTGTCCCGAGTCCAAGCGGACATACACTAAACGAGTTTAGTATAGTCAAAGCGGAGAAGGTGAGGGTAAGAAAACGTCAATGGAGAAATACGATGGGTGGTGGGTGAAAAAATGGGATTTGGCGACAAAGGGCAAGTTTTTATAAAAGTTTTTAGTTTTTGTGTTTTCTTTTTCTTTTTAGAAAGAGCTTTACAGAAATATGTACGAACTTACGGCTTCAAGCAATCACAAACAAGATATGCACAATCACACCTAGATCTAGGGTCGCCTAGGTCAGCTAGACAGCTCCTAACTGTTCCAAAGGGCTAGAAATAGGACCTCAAACCGCCTCTTCTCCGCCAATTACGGCCAGGTAAGTGCCAGGTAAGTGGGAGGCTCCCCACTACGTAAGTAGTGGTCCTAATTAAGTAACCACTTGCCTTGGACACACTTGCCTAGACACCGCAAAGTCAGGATAGGATAAACGGCCGATGCCTGTAACTAGTCCTCTGTCCTATTGAGCGCGAAGTCCTTAGGGCTGAGTCTAGTATTTTTTAATTAAACAATGGTCAATGCATATGCTTTTTGTGATTTCTGGGGTCCTGGGAAGGGTGATGAAATCCCCACCCAATCTGGATTGGTTTCAAGCCCCTTAAAGTCCGTATTAATATATGCAAAGCAGTAACAATCAACTGCAATCAATTTTTATTTTTTTAGCGCGGCGCAAAGAATCCTGCACAAAAACAATTTATTGGAAAGGGGAAGAGAATTTGCGCAAAGAATGCTGCAGAAAACACAGTTCAGTGGAGTCCAGAGGAGTGGGGGGGAGACAAGAGACACTTACAGGGAATTTGGCACCCTGATGGAACCAAACGGCCGCGGTTCCGCGGCCTAAGCTTGCTTATGCCGCAGTTCCGCGGCAGTAAGGTAGGATTGGGCCTTCAAAAATTTTGTGGATCCTTATTTAGCTGTCCTCTTCTTGTCTTGATTTCCTGAATCTTGATTTGCTCACTGTATCTGCTCCAGATTTTTACAGTAGACCGTTGGCTCCGTCTTGATCCGTCGTGGTGTAGCCGCGAGATATGGGTCTAACTTCCCACGTCTTTGGCACTGAACTCGACCGTCTTTTTATCCTGCACACTTGCACAAAAACTAATCAAAAATAACAAGATGGTTTTTTTACAAGGTATATATATTTTTTTTGTTTTGGTTTTCGGTTAGATTTATATTCACAAATTAACCCGAAATTACACAAAGAAATAAACTACCGTCTCCCTGGAAACGGCACCATTTGATTAGTAAAGTTTTTGAGTGTTCAAGTTTATTACCGCAATCAAGACGGTTTCGCTTGTAGCTAGCCGGTTGAGTACGGGTCGTCCACAGGGAGATGAGAATCTTTTTCTATGTGCTTTAACGAGTTAAGTCCAAATGTCCAGGGTTGTTTTTAGATTAACTATGTGCTAAAATGATATGTAAAGAGAGCTTGTTAGGGTTAGGATTAGGTTAGTTTGAGTTAGGAGTCGCTCACTTCTTTCGTTGCCACTCTTAATATCGGTGTTACGGTAATCGGCAACAACGGGGATTAGCACGACTAGGAAGGAACTTGCGAGTATAAGCTAGGCTTTCCAACGCTTAAGTTCTTCCTTTTGGTGCTTGTCCGTCCGTTCTTGGCTCTTAGCCTTAACCTCCGGTTAATTCAACCACAACCGGTCTCACTAAGGAATCACCGCTATCATGTAGGATAGGGTGCCGTAGGGAGCGGATTGTGGTTCAATTAACGGGAGTCCGAATTAAGATGTTGGGCAAGAAAAGAGTGAGAGAGATTTTCTTCTCTCAAACTTTCCTTATCCTACCCTAACAAGTATGAAAACTACTCACCCATTATAAGGAAAAGAAAATAAAACAAAGGAGGAAGATAGAAAGAAAGAGGTTAGAAGATTACAACTAGCTATTTGAGACCTCACCTTGGCAAGGATCAAGCTTAAGCATCATAGTTGTTTTAAGGATAAAGAAAAAGAGAACAAGAAAGAAACAAACAACAAATAACAACAACTAGATTAGCAAATGAAAAATACAAACAAATATAATTAACAATTACAACAAGATAAACATGGTAAGAACAAGAACTCCTTTATTCATTCTTCACTCACAAAAGCTCACTACAAGTTTTTAATGGAGAAGAGATGAGAGGAGGAAGAAGAACAACACATGTATTCTAAAATCTAAATACAAGAATAAGCACCCCTTGGCTTTGGCAAGTTCTGGGCTATTTATAGGCAGGAAACTGGAAACCTAGGGCAAAATTTTGCCTCTTCATAAAAAGTCCAAACTACCCCTGAAATACGACACCCTGAAGACATTGTAAGGCCGCGGTTCCGCGGCAGTAATAGGGAGTTGGGCCATCGGATTTTTTGGGGTTCCCTGGTTTGATGTTGTCTGCTGTTTGGTATATGTTTTTTCTCAGAAACTCTTCACAATTTTTCCAGAATTCCAGCAGACCAAAAGGTGATTTGATGTGGATCTTTTTGTCATGATTTCCTCGAGCTCCGAGTAGATATGTTGGATCTTGTGTTGCCATTGAGCTTTGTGCATGAAAATGACATTGATTTGCCATTTTGTCTCTTAAACTGGTGTGCGGCAATATACGGATAGAGAGCGGAGACCCGTGTTTTATCTGTGGTTGGCAGTAATCCGGATTTTGTCGTGCTTTTCCATAAATTTCACCATTTTAGAGCCGAGAACATGTATCCTGCAATTGACTAGCAAACACGGCTTAAGAGTACCTACCGATAAGCAATGTGATAAAAATTGGGCGGTATAAAAATGCAAAAATCTGATATGAACAGCGGTGTCATCCTCGGTTGTGGCACCAGGAGAGGGTGACAGGGATGAGGGTGCTGAGGGCGACGTGGGCCGGCGCCGCACTAAGGCTCCGCGGGGAAGGAAGCAGTTGTCCTCGGCGACCGGCTCTGGGTCCAAGCGTCGAAGGAAGGTGGCTACTAACTTGCTCGACTCTTTAATAGAGTCTGAGCCTATTCTTGAGGATGAGCCGTTGGCCCTGCAGGAATCAGATGCTGGACTACTTTTCTCGAGTTCGGCCGCCGAGGAAGCCGCACAGTTGGTTGAGGCCATACGGCGTTCTAAAGATGAGTCTCAGAACGCAAGGGTTCCCAAGAAAGCTTATCCTGCTGTGATCTTCTACGAAGACCCCTCATGGATCCGGCGGCGGTTTATTGGCCCTTTGGAGGAGTGAGGAGAAAGGGCGCTGAAGCAAGCCGCTTCGGAAGATGCCGCGGACGCGCTTTCCTTATGGACTGGCGGCCACGAGTCTACCCTCGAACCCCGGCGAGAACGCCTCCTTGAGAAGGAGTATCGGCTTGAAGAAGCCATATTGAAGGCTTCCCTGCGCATTGGTATCTTTTTTTTATACTTCTTTGCAGTTTTTTCAGATTGTTTATGCCCGTATATATGTATTCTGATTCTTGTGTGGATTGTGCAGAGTCCTCGGCGATGGGGGAGGTCCCTACGGGCTTGTTGAAGCTAAAGCCCGTTGACATTCCTGATGCAGGCTTGCTCAATGAGGAGGGGGCTGACGTGGTTGTTCCTCTTGCCATAGAGCCTCCAGTGGCGGTTCCTGATCACGGAGCGTTTGCTCCTTTGGTAAAGGCTCCTTTGGGGGTTTCCGTCCCAATGACTCTTCCTACGGGCGGCTCAGAGGCTGGAGGAGAGGTAGTCGGGACTACCCTTCCTTTGCTGGAGCCGGAAATCATGGCGGAGGCCGTTGAAGCCCCCATCCTCCCGACTCAGAATGGGAGGAGTGTTGAAGGTAACCTTCTACATTTTAAATTAGCAATCTTTCTGTTGTCTAAACTCTTTTTTTTTTCCAGAATTGCGCGGGCTAGTGGCCTCTATCGCTGATTTGTCTCCTCGGCAATCGTTTCAGCGTCTATTGGAGATGGCAGCTCCATAGGCGATCTCCCCTAGGCGCATCGTCCTTTCCTCTGGGCAAGGTTAGCGCTGTTCGCCATTTTTTATTATAGCATTGTTGCTCTTTTGCGAAATGGCATTGATATCTCTTACAGTTTTGGAGGCCGATGACGAGGTTGAGATCGTTGAAGGGCCAGGGGAACCTTCAGCTCCTACTTGCATGACCGTATGTAAGTGACATTTCAATGTAGTCCCACTTGTTCTTTTGCTTAAGAGCTTTACTGACATTTTTCAAATCCGAACAGCCCTGCCAGCCCCCATAGCGCTGGAATCGCGTATCGCTATGCCGCCCGGCCCCTATGCTTTGCGAGCTTCAGAACGATTGGCCTAGTTAAGCCTTGTCTCCTTGTCGTCTTTGATCAAGGAGCTTCGTGCTGGCAGCGCAACCACGGCTAAAGCATTTGCCGCCGAAGCTAACGGTTCTCTTCCTTTTCTTGCTACCTACCATAGCGAAGAGGTGGTGCGAGTTTGGGTGGAGTTCTGTCGGCAGGTGGAGGCTTGCTTGCACGCACTTGAATGTTCCCGCCTTTCCTCGGAGGCCGTGGCTGCAAAGGCGGACTTGCGGGGGCTGATAGCACGGTGCACGGAAAACATGGCATCATGCGAGAAGAGGCTCGGCCGCAAATTCTCAGAAAGGGAGCTGGCCTCTAAGGCATTGAGCGAGCTTCAAACCAGCCTCATAGCCAAAGCCAATAAGGCATATGAACTCTGGCGGGTATTTCAAGAGTCTATCAGAGAGGTGGTGGCTCTTAATAAAGCTGCCGTGTTCACTCACGAAAGGGTCGAGGCTCATAAGGCTACTGAGAAAGAGCTCGATGGCCGGCTCGCCTCGTATCAGGCCCAGCAGGCTCAGGCGGAGGCCCGTCTTCTGGCGATCCTGAATCATGAAGCTGTGGCCCAGCAAAAGCAGGATGAGCTAGCAAAATTGCTAAATCGCCCGCCGGCTTGAAAACTTGTATCTTTTCCTTTCTTTTTGTACATACTCCTGAATGAGAGTATTTTCTTTTTGGTTCTTTCATGAATTGTACTTTGTATCCATTTTGGTTTATGAATAAAGACATATTTTTCTTCTCGATGGTGTGTCTCTTTTTATTGAATGTGTTCTGCGGACAATTTATCTTGGTCTCCTTGCAGGGTAGCGATGGCTTAGGATTCAGGGTTAAGATCTGCCTCCTAAGGCTTTTGGGCTTTATGAGCCATGAGGGTCTCATAAAGAGTTTTTCTCCCTACAGGTCGAGAGGATCCCGTAGGTGTAAGTTCTTCTTAAGAATCGTGAGGATTCTTAAGCGGGTTTTCCCTTGGGAGTCGTAAGGATCTCACAAGAGAGTTTTCTTCCTTACAAGTCATGAGGACCCGCAAGTACTAGGTGCAGTCACCCTTATCCGTATTTCAAGGGGTCAGGGGTTGCTTTGGGATGTTTTTCAAGGTACCGTAGTTTAAAGACATCGCGGTCAAGGTTAAGGACCTCATAGTCCGTGGGTTTAAGGACTCCACAGTCCAAGGTTAGTTTTAAGACATCACGGTCAAGGTTAAGGACATCATAGTCCGTGGATTTAAGGACTCCACAGTCCGATGTTAGTTTTAAGACATCCCGGTCAAGGTTAAGGACATCATAGTCCGTGGATTTAAGGACTCCATAGTCCGACGTTAGTTTTAAGACATCACGGTCAAGGTTAAGGACATCATAGTCCGTGGATTTAAGGACTCCACAGTCCGATGTTAGTTTTAAGACATCACGGTCAAGGTTAAGGACATCATAGTCCGTGGATTTAAGGACTCCACAGTCCGATGTTAGTTTTAAGACATCACGGTCAAGGTTAAGGACTTCATAGTCCGTGGATTTAAGGACTCCACAGTCCGATGTTAGTTTTAAGACATCACGGTCAAGGTTAAGGACTCCACAGTCCGTGGATTTAAGGACTCCACAGTCCGATGTTAGTTTTAAGACATCACGGTCAATGTTAAGGACATCATAGTCCGTGGATTTAAGGACTCCACAGTCCGATGTGTGGTTACCGGGACCCGTCACCTCTTTGAAGACGTTGAAGAATTACAACGATAAATATCAAAGGAGTGAAGAGATGTACCCTTGAACCAAGGCAAATTCAGTCTAGAATCATGGTGGTTGATCGTTAGTTTTAAGACATTACGGTCGAGGTTAAGGACATCATAGTCCGTGGATTTTAAGGACTCCACAGTCCGATGTTTGCTCTGGATGCTTCACACGGGTTCACTACCATGTTTGGCGAGGACTAGGCTCCGCTCTGGATGCTTCACACGGGTTCACTGCCGTGCTCTGCGAGGACCAGGATCCGCTCTGGACGTTTCCTACGGGGTCAAAGAGTGACGTTATCCGCGTTCCACATGACCAGGAATTTTGCTCTGGATGCTTCCCACGAGTTCACTGCCGTGTTCTACAAGGACCAGGCTCCGCTCTGGACGTTTTCCACGGGGTCAAAGAGTGACGTTATCCGCGTTCCACGTGACTAGGAATTTTGCACTAGATGCTTCACACGGGTTCACTGCCGTGCTTGGCGAGGACTAGGCTCCGCTCTGGATGTTTTCCACAGGGTCAAAAAGTGACGTTATCCGCGTTCCACGTGACCAGGAATTTTGCTCTGGATGCTTCCCACGGGTTCACTGCCGTGTTCTGCGAGGACCAGGCTCCGCTCTGGATGCTTCACACGGGTTCACTGCCGTGCTCTGCGAGGACCAGGATCCGCTCTGGACATTTCCCACGGGGTCAAAGAGTGACGTTATCCGCGTTCCACGTGACCAGGAATTTTGCTCTGGATGCTTCCCACGGGTTCACTGTCGTGTTCAGCGAGGACCAGGCTCCGCTCTGGGCGTTTTCCGTAGGGTCAAAGAGTGACGTTATCCGCGTTCCACGTGACCAGGAATTTTGCTCTGGATGCTTCCCACGGGTTCACTGCCGTGTTCTGCAAGGACCAGGCTCCGCTCTGGACGTTTTCCATGGGGTCAAAGAGTGACGTTATCCCCGTTCCACGTGACCAGGAATTTTGCACTAGATGCTTCACACGGGTTCACTGCCGTGCTTGGCGAGGACTAGGCTCCGCTCTGGACGTTTTCCACGGGGTCAAAGAGTGACGTTATCCGCGTTCCACGTGACCAGGAATTTTGCTCTGGATGCTTCCCATGAGTTCACTGCCGTGTTCTGCGAGGACTAGGCTCCGCTCTGGACGTTTTCCACGGGGTCAAAGAGTGACGTTATCCGCGTTCCACGTGACCAGGAATTTTGCTGATTGTATCCGCATTTCACGGAGTTGGGATTTGACTTTCGGTGATCTGTACACCGCCGAGTCATGGAACTGGGAATCGCCGCTGTTCCGCTTTGCTCGAGGTCGTATTTGCCGCAAAGAGACAAATGTTGGGACGATCTCTAGGTTATTTGTGGCCCGTCGAGATTCGGCTTCTTCTTTTGATGAAACCTGAGGGGAGGAGTATGATCCCTTCTTTGTTTCCGCCCCTTGATTGTATACAGGGATTGATGTAACATCATCTGTAGGGCATAAATTTCATTTTTATTTTATTTCTTTTTCCGTGATGCTCTATCATTTCAGCTTTTATATCGCGAAGGTCGCGATTGCCCTATCATTTCGGCTATTTTTTCGCGGTGCCCAATCATTTCGGCTATTTATTTTATTTTTTACTCGCTACTTTTTATTGCGAGTTGCCCAATCATTTCGGCTATTTTTCATGCATACATTTTTACTTGCTGATTTTGTCGCAAGTTGCCCCATCATTTCGGCTGTTTCGTATGCATGTGTGGCTTGCTGGCTTTTCGCTGCGAGCTTGGATTTAGACACCGATTTCGGCATCAGCACCGCTACAACTGGGATGTTGCCAGGAGCGAATCATCATTTGCCTCTATCGATGTTGAACAAAGGTGGCTTAGTAAACAGGGTTAAGGGTCCTGTCGACTAAGGCTTTTGACTTCATGAGCCGTAAGGGTCTCACAAACGTATTTCTCCCTACAAGTCATGAGGGTCTTGTAGGTGTGTTTTCTCCTTGGGAATCGTGAGGATTCCTAAGTGCATGTTCTCTTGTAAGTCGTAAGGATCTTACAAAAGGGTTTTCTCCTTATAAGTCGAGAGGACTTATAAGGGTTATTTACCATATGAACATATCCCTAGTCACGGATGGGACTTGGTTAGGGAAATGTTTATTCATGCCCGTGGATTGTATACAAGGGTCAGTATTGAGCCACTTGTAGGGCAATATCGAAGGTTGTGGGGGGGTTGCTTAAGAACAGGTTCAGGTTTCTGTAACTTAAGACTTTCAAATCTTATGAACCGTGAGGGTCCCATAAGAGAGTTCTCCTTACGAGTCGTGAGGATCTCGCAAGTGTAATTTCTCCTTAGGAATCATGAGGACTCCTAGGTGTGTTTCTCCCTTGCGAGTCGTAAGGATCTCACGCGGGTGGTTTCTTCTTACAAGGTCGTGAGGACCCTGTAAGTGTCTTTTAACGAGGTTGCACCCTTTCGGGTTCTCACAAGCACTCGCCGGTAGTCCTGCTGTTTTTACTCACGGAGCCCTTTCGGGTTTTCATCCGTGCCCATTTTGCTTACGGACATACCGTTTTTTCTTTTTTTTTATTTTATTCTTTTTATTTTTCTAACGAGGTTGCGCCCTTTCAGGTTTTCACAAACACTCGCCGGTAGCCCTACTATTTTTACTCACGGAGTCCTTTCGGGTTTTCATCCGTGCCCACTTTGCTTATGGACATACCGTCTTTATTTTATTTTTTTTTATTTTATTTTATTTTTTATCAGCTTTGGGATGCTGCAATCCACCGTAGTTTATCGACATCTCGGTCAACAGCTAGTTTTAGGACATAGTGGTCCGTTGTTAGTTTAAGGACGTTTCGGTCCGTCGTTAGTTTAAGGACGTTTCGGTCCGTCGTTGAAGAAGGCCGGTTACTACTTATAGAGTTCGGGCTTAGGAAGATAGCGAGCGGACATGGTCGTCGTCGTCTATCATTGACCTAGGCCTTGACCCGTCAAGGGTAGTATTTCTTCAGGAAGCGACCGTTTATTGGCCTGAAAGGTCTTTCACCGTGCATATCCATGAGTAGATACGCTCCACCCTGGTAGACCTTATCTATGATGTACGGGCCTTCATAGTTCGGCTCGAATTTTCCCCGTTTGGCGCGATTGGGGATCATAGGTCTTTTGACTACTAGCACGAGTTCGCCTTGGCGGAATGTCCTCGGCCTGGTCAAACGTATGAGCGCGTCATCTTTGCTTTGTAAGCCTCCAGATTTTGTTGCGCTATGAGCCGGGTTTCATCAAGGCCATCGAGCTCCTCAAGCCGAAGGTGAGAATTTTCTTCGTCCGTCAGCTCGTAGTGGACTGCCACTCATAGAGAGGGTAACTCTATCTCGAGGGGGAGTACCGCTTCTGTACCGAATACCAACGCGTACAGCGTTGTGTTCGTGGCCGTCTTGAATGTAGTTCGATATGCCCAAAGAGCTTCTTGCAGTCTCTCGTGCCAGTCCTTCTTGTTTCGGGACACCGTCTTCTTCATGATCTTTGTCAAGGTCTTGCTGAAAGCCTCAGCTAGACCGTTAGCTCAGGGATTATAAACTGAGGAGTATCTCCAGTCTATGTTGTGCTGTTGTGCGAAGCGGCTAATCTTGTGGCTTCTGTAGGCTGGCCCATTATCGGAGATGATCCGTCTTGGCGTTCCGAATCGATAAATGACGTGCGTTTTGAAGAAATGGAGGATATTCCCCGTCTTCACTTCCCTCAACGGTACTGCTTCCGCCCAATTGGAGAAATAATCAGTCGTCGCCAGGATGAAACGATGTCCCCTGGACGATGCTGGTTCGATAAGGCCGACTATATCAGTCCCCCACATTTCGAACGGCCAACTAGCCACCGTTGGATGTAGAGGATTTGGGTGCTGGTGGATGAAGTCCTCATGGATTTGGCATGAGTGGCATTGCTTCGCATATTCGAGGCAGTCCTGGATCATCGTGGGCCAGTAGTAACCCATCCGTTTAATCTTCAACTTCATCTTTGGGCCTGCTTGGTGAGAACCGCAGAGTCCGTCGTGAACTTCCTGAACGACTCTTTTCGCTTCGTCTGGTCCCAGGCATCTCAACCATAGAGAGTCAAATGACCTCTTGTACAAAGTATCATTAACGAAGGTGAAAGACAGAGCTCGTTTCATAAGCTGATGTCTTGAGGACGCATCTTCAGGCGTTCGACGGGATTTGAAATAGTCTACAAAGACTTCTCTCCAATCCTTAGCCTTTTCCTGGTCTTTTATCTGCATGGCCATTTGCTCGGTCACTCCCCTTTCTTCGGATGATTCCGGAGATATTTCTTTCGGTGTGAGGACCCGACGGCTTTGTACCACGATTCTGACGTCATCGAGGTTCTCATCAGCCAGTTCTTTAGCGAGCTTAGCTAACGCGTCTGCCTTGCTATTTTCCGCACGCGGTATGCTTTCCAGCATGTAGGAGGGAATTTGAGTCAGCAATCGCTCTACTCTCTTGCCATACTTCACCAGCTCTGGCGTGCACGTCTGGTAGTCGCCGTTTACTTGACTAACGACTAGTTGGGAGTCTCCGTATATGAAGAGGTTTTCAATTCCCATGTCAATGGCGATCTTGAGGCCTGCTATCAAGGCTTCGTATTCGGCTTCATTGTTTGTCCTCGGCTCTGTTAAGGAGAAAGCGAAGCGCATTATCCCTCCTTGTGGAGTTACGAATATGAGGCCTACCCCCGATTTGATTATAGGGGTACTTTATTTGCGCTTCTTCATGGAAGATGCTCCATCGAAATAGAGCTCCCATCGGGTATCACCACCGTCGATTGCGTCAAACGTGTGTTCTTCTGGCAGTTCGTAATTCATAGGAGAATCGGCAGGTATTGGATGCTCAGCGAGGAAGTCGGCGATGGCCTAGCCTTTTACTGCCTTGAGAGGTTGGTATGTTATCGAGAACTCCATCAAGAGCAGAGCCCATTTAGCGAGTCTCCCTGTCAATATGGCCTTCGACATTAAATATTTAAGGGGGTCCACCTTCGAAATGAGACAGACTTCATGCGCCAACGCATAGTGCCTGAGCTTTGTTATCGCAAAGATCAACGCCAGGCAATGCTTTTCGATGGGGGGGTAGTTACTTTCTGCCCCCAGAAGAACTCGAATTAAATAGTAGAGCGCCCTCTCCTTCCCCTGATAGTTCTCTTGTGCCCATAATGCGCCTAAGGAACCTTCGAGGGCTGTGGTATAAAGAATAAGAGGCTTTCCCTTGACTGGAGCAGCTAACACCGGCGGGTTCTGCAGGTATTGCCTGATCTCGTCTAGTGCGCCTTGGCATTTGTGATCCCAGACGAACGGGGTTCCCTTCTTCATCAGGTGACTATAAGGGCGGCACTTTCCTGAAAGGTTGGCTATAAATCACCGGATGTACGCGAGCTTCCCTTGGAGAGACCGCAACTGTTTGAGGGTCCTTGGCATTGGCATTTCCATGATCGCCTTGATCTTTGACGGATCTATCTCAATACCTCGGTGCCGGACAATGAATCCTAGGAATTTGCCCGAGGACACCCCGAACGCGCATGTCACGACCCAAAGTTCGGCCCGTGACCGGCACTTAACCACGTAACGTCTAAAGGCGTAACATGACTAAGTAAGCCGACAACCCAGAAATCAAAACCATTTAAATGTAGAGTGTTGAGACATTTTTGTAAAAACGGTTTCAAATGTTTAGAAAACCTTTTTTGTTAATTTAATAGAAATCCTTTTTGAGTTTATGTGTTATTTAATAATTTTATTTGCAACATTTTTTTTATACAAGTTTGTCCCGGAAATCGGGTGAAGCCAAGATATAAGTAAAATGACATGTGGAATAAATAGAGCATCTCAATGACTGAGTAAAAATGAAATGAAGATAGCAAGAAAAGTAAGACTGCATAAATGAAGTCGGCTCACAACGAGCTCGACACCAGAGTACAAAATAACATATATCGTCCTCACAACTGTCTCTAAGTCAATACATGAAGGTAGATGGAGAATACTAGATACATCAATAAACACTAAAAGTAAACAGATACCGTACAAAACCCACCAACTAGCAATGGTATCTGTGTCAAAAGGTGCGGTAAACAGCCAGCCGCGACTACTCCAAAGGGCAACCTGCAAACACTGTGGCACAACGGGGGTGAGTTGCCAACTCGTGAGTAGTAGATAACATATAAAGGTAATCGCGAGTATGCACGTGCTGCGATACTCTAAACTATGCCAACAGGTAACATCTATATGATGAACTGGATGCTCAATATCATGCGACAGGTATGATCTAATGGCATTTCTATGTAATGAGCAGATATGTGAAAATCAGACATGGCAATGTAATCTAACAACCCGATATAGGATGAGCAGGGTAGGCAATGATATGCAAGCCTGTGTACTCTATCAGGTATGCTAGCTACAGGATGAGATGTCAAGTAATAAATGCTGAGTATGGGTAGAAATAATGTCTACACGGAATGTCAACGTGGAAAAATAACTGGTGTATGTCAATGCACCCCAATCCCAAACCAACTCAGGCGCCGTCATCCACATCGGCCCTCAAATCCTGTGATCTCATACAATCGTGAGTGCCCAACATCGGCACCCAAATATCAAGAAAACTCGTGTCCAGCATCGACACGCATAACCTCATATCTCGGGCACCCGTCAATCCGGGTTAGCCCACGGGCTCTGTCTGCGGTGTCGGCCCTCGGCCCCGGCAGTACGAGTCGTCCCGTATCCATCTCTCGACTCTGGTCAGTATCCTCCGGACAACCGCTAGGTCCAACCAATCACCGGTAGGTAGTAGTCCCTCTGCCAGGCTCACCGTCTACTGCACAGCGATCCGTTCTCGTCCCGGGGTACCATACCGGGTCCACCATGTACCTGCAATCGGCCTCGTCCAGCTCCTCGACTTGGGTTTCCATGTATCGCTCTAGCACCGAGAAAACACATGGTGGACGCACTAAAATATAAAATCAAGGGAAACCGGGTTTTTAAACAGTGCGTATTTTCTTAAAATAGTACTCCGGTTCCCAAATCCAGAAATCACGTAAATCAATCTAATGCGTAAATCCATGCCAGGCGTCGTATGGAAGAAAAGGGGAAAGCCGCTCTTTTTCTAAAAATACCCAGTTTGGAAAATATCATATGCGGTCCCTTAGTTTTTAAGTCAAGTCAATATCATCCATGTATGTATCATATGAAAATGAGTATAGGTATGGATGTGCGAGAAGATAAGTATGCTAAGTGAATGTAGCAATGTACACGTACACTAATGTGGAAATGATGTATATGTGTCCAAGTACGAATAGATAATATATATGTGGCTCAGGCATGAATCTGTGATGTATCTGTGCCAAGCATGAATGTATGTGACGTACAAGGCACAAGTATGAGCAAGTGAGGTATGTGTATCTAAGTCTGAATGTATGCAGTGTAGGGGCACAAGGATAAACATGTCAAGATATATATATAAGCACTATGATGAAATACAAGGGTACATGTGCACAGGTAGTGATATATCAATGAAGGTATGCACAACCGTAAATACAAGGTGTACATGGTAAAAATATAACATATGCGGATATGGCTAGTCATGACAACATCAGTGAAATGGAATCAATATAATATATGATTTCTAGCAATCCTATACTGTGAGTGTCATGGCAATCACTAACGGTGTGAGTGTAGCATATAAATCGTGCTCGTGCAGCTTGTACCGTTAGCGATAGTGCAGTGTTCTATACTACCAGTTCTATGTATGTGACAAAGGTATGCTCCTCTAGTATGTTTGCATGAACATATAAAACTAAATATCCTACTACGCCCTGACGCTTAACGCCATACGGGCGATTTCCCCGTAGATGTTAAATCTACTCACCTGGTCGTGTGCTAAGTATAGCCGACCACCTGCTTCCCTTTCCCGGCGGCGTCTGACGTACCCGCCTGCGAACCTGGAATTTACACAAGAATCCAAATAATATCAAAATCTCGCATACGCAATAAAACAAAATGAGAACTCGTGTCACGAATTGACGCGCGTGTGTGCGATACGCTGAAACGTGCGTGTATGTGCCTAGCGCTTAACCCGATACGCCGAATCACAGAACCACACTCGTATCGCGCGTACCGCGCAAACCACAGATACCAGGAAATGATATACCTTCCCAGATTTTACCTTGATTAGAATGTTACAATTCTAAGTATACCAGAGACCTATAAAATGTAGCAGACACCCACCCTAAAAGCCCTAGCTCCTATCTCTCAAGTCTGGCCGCAATTTGCGGCCAGAAGGATTATTTCGGCGGCCTGGGGTGAAGAGGTTAGGGTCGGGCTCTGGTAGTGAGGTCAGGGTCTTCTAAATAGGCTACTGTCCACTCAGATTTATTCTGAGATCACTGGGGTAACAGCAGATTCAAATAGCTACGTTTTGCCTAAAAAGAAATATCAAAAACAGGTTTTAGGCTCCAGAATTTGACTCTGGTTTCTACACAAAAAGTTACATGTACCAAGATCCTAAGCTACCCCACAGACACCTATAGGCAAAACCCCAGCACCCCAGCCCCTGCTCTGGCCGCAATTTGCGGCCAGATTGAATAAATGGGCGGCCGGAGGTGGGAGTTGGGTCCCCATTCTTTTTGTGTGTGATCATGGCATGGTCACAGTACCACAGTCTTCCCAAATTTCACCTGTATGTCTCGGGTCAAAAGCAGATTCCAGGAAGGCTAAAAAGTTTATAAAACGTTTAAAGTTTGCACAAATTGGTACCTGGAGGTATTTTAGTGTGATCTGGGGTATTCTTAGGTCAACTTGGTCCCAAAAACACTCACTTAGGCTAGTCTACCCAATACTAACAGCACTTAACAAAGTTCCACACAAATCACCAAAACAGCCCAAAATCTAACATTTATACACTAGTTGACATATAACGACACCACTGAGCCAACAAGGAAGAAGTTTAGAAGTTTTACCCTCTAGGATCCTCACAACAAGTAGAAGTGGAAGAAGAGGAGGTGATGGAGCTGCTGGAGTTGCTGGAGTGCTCCTAAACTGCTGCTGTTGTTGGGCTGAACTGCTGCTGCTACATGAAGCTGTGGCTGTGGCTGATGTTTGATATTGTGTTTTTGTTTTGTTTTTGTGAATGGTTGTAGCAGCAGCTACTGTTGTATTGGGGTAGTTTTTGTAGCTGAAATTGCTAGGTGGCTGATTCTATTGGTTATGTAGCTATAATGATGACATTGGGCTGGTGTTGTGCTGCTGATGCAACAACAGCTGGTTTTAGGGCTGAAAGAGGCTGATGTGTGTGTGTGAGGGTTGCATGGGTGTTGTATATGGAGTTGGGGATGTTGGTTAAGAGAGTGCTGCTGTTGCTGATGCAGATGATGCTGATGTTATGGTTTGAGCTGATGTGCTTGGAGCTGAAGCAGATCAGCAGCTGATGTTTCACAAATGAAGAAATGGCTGTTGTAAGGATGTGACCACTGCTGAAAACAGCAGCTACTGTTGCATTGGAGGTGAGTGAGTGAGAAGGGTGGGAGTGATAAGGGTTTGAAATGTAAGTGAAAAGTTTTGAAAGGGATAGGGTGTGACAATCCTAGAGTCACCTCTCTATCTTTCTCATTTAATGCCAACAAGACACCCATCATGCTCTCTCTCTCCTCAACCCAAGTCAACCTTAAACCCTAATCACCCTTAATTAAAACTAATAAGCCCATAAATAACATAATTTCCCTAATCAAGGGCCTACCCAATCATGGTTGGCAAAACATGGTTAACCCACCATGCACACCTAACTTGGCAACCCTAGGTCTAACCCACATTAACATGCACAAGTGTGTGCGGTCAAGATAAAAATCTGATAAAATATCCATAAAACCCGATAAATTATCAGGAACCCGATTTGGTAAACATTTTACCAAAACTAAATTTCACTAATTAAAATATAATTAATTACTAATACAATCCTAGTTGTTACAGTCCCCCCCCCTTAAGAGAATTCATCCCCGAATTTAAAATATAAGACTACGCGTACCTTCAAAAAGGTGAGGGAATTTCTTTCGCATCTCTCCCTCAGCCTCCCAAGTGATCTCCTCACCGCTCGGGCTACGCCAAAGAACCTTCACCGACGGCAAGACCTTTGATCGTAGTTTTTTCACTTGCCGATCCAATATCTCCACTGGCTGTACGGTGAAAGAAAGATCGGGCTCAAGCTGTACGGTCGGATGCTGGATCGTGTGGGAAGGGTCATGAAGATATCTGCGTAGCATCGATACGTGGAAGACGGGGTGAACATCCGAAAGACTGGGTGGGAGAGCCAAACGATATGCGACTGCACCTACCCGCTCGAGGATCTCGAAAGGACCTATGAACCTGGGGCTAAGCTTCCCCTTTCGTCCAAACCTCATCACTCCCTTCATTGGAGAGACCCTCAGAAAAACGTGATCGCCAACTGCGAACTCTAATCTGCGGCGGCGTCTGTCAGCATACGATTTCTGCCTGCTCTGAGCTGTCCTCATCCTGTCTCGAATCAGCTGAATCTTCTCGGTCGTCTCTTGTACGATCTGTGGCCCCAAAATACTACTCTCGCTCAGCTCTGTCCAACAGACGGGTGATCTACATCTCCTCCCATACAAAGCCTCGAAAGGTGCCATCTGAATAGTGTCCTGGAAGCTATTGTTGTAGGAGAACTCTATCAAGGGTAAATGATGATCCCAGCTATCACCAAAGTCTAAAATGCAAGCTCAGAGCATGTCCTCGAGAGTCTGGATGGTTCGCTCTGACTGTCCGTCGGTCTGCAGATGAAATGCCGTGCTGAAACTCAAACGAGTGCCCAAAGCCTCCTGAAGTCTCTGCCAAAATCTGCTGGTAAACTGGGTGCCTCGGTCGGACACAATACACGTCGGAACCCCATGTAGTCGTACAATCTCGTCGATATAAATCTGGGCGTACTGCGCAAATCCGAAAGTCGTCTTCACCGGCAGGAAGTGAGCCGCTTTCGTCAAACGATCCACAATCACCTAAATGGAGTCATACTCTCGCCTAGTCCTGGGTAGACCTACCACGAAATCCATCGAAATCTGTTCCCATTTCCACTCCGGAATGAGTAACGGCTGTAGCTCTGCTGCGGGCCTCTGGTGCTCGGCCTTGACTTGCTGACAAGTCAGGCATCTCGATACGAACTCTGCGATGTCCATCTTCATTCCGTCCCACCAGTAGGTCTCTCTCATATCGTGGTACATCTTGGTGGAACCGGGATGGACACTGTACACCGATCGATGTGCCTCCTCAAGAATATCGCGCCGCAATCCCTCAGCATCTGGTACGCACAGTCTAGACCCAAATCGTAATATCCCCTGATCATCAATCATGAACTCGGAGAATCTGCCCTGTCCAATCTGTGTCATGATTTCTGAGCAACGGTCATCCCTGCGCTGTGCCTCATATATACGGTCAAGCAACTGTAGACGTGCACGAACATGCGCGAGCTGTCCCCCGATCTGCGTGAACTCGAACTGCACTCGGCTGTCGCATAATATCTTCCAATCTGCCGACGACTGCCTCTGTACTGCACTCAAACACGCTAGACTACCCTCGGGCCTCCTACTCAAAGCATCTGCTACTACGTTAGCCTTGCCCGGGTGATATAAGATCTCGCAGTCGTAGTCTTTCACCAATTCCATCCAACGGCGCTGTCGGAGATTCAGGTCCCGCTGCTGAAATATGTTCTTGAGGCTTTTGTGATCAGTGAATATCTGGCACGACTCGCCATAAAGGTAATGTCGCCAGATCTTAAGTGTAAAAACCACTGCGGCCATCTCCAAATCATGAGTGGGGTAGTTTTGTTCATGTTTCTTCAATTGCTGGGAAGCATATGCGATCACCCTACCATGCTGCATCAGTACGCATCCTAGCCCCACTCGTGAAGCGTCACAATAGACTATAAATCCACCCGATCCTGAAGGCAATGATAACACTGGCACCGTAATCAAGCAAGTCCGTAGCTGCTGGAAGATGCGCTCGCACTCCTCCGTCCAAACGAAAGGGACTCCCTTCCGGGTCAATCCGGTCAAGGGTGCAGCAATACGGGAGAAATCCTGTACAAATCGCCGGTAGTAGCCGGCCAGTCCTAGGAAGCTGTGTATCTCAGTAACAGATGTAGGTCCGGGCCAACTCCGAACGGCCTCGACCTTCCTCGGGTCTACACATATACCATCCCGTGTGATCACGTGACCCAAGAAGTCCACGCTGTCCAACCAGAACGCGCACTTGGAGAATTTTGCATAAAGCTGGTGCTCTCTCAAGGTCTGCAGTGTGATACGCAGGTGCTGCTCGTGCTCCTCTCTGTTCCGGGAATACACCAATATATCATCAATAAATACGATGATGAACAAGTCCAGATACGGCCTGAATATACGGTTCATCAATTCTATGAAGGCTGCCGGCGCGTTGGTGAGTCCGAACGACATCACCAAAAACTCATAATGGCCATAACGCGTACGGAAAGCTGTCTTCGGAATGTCCTCCTGCCGAACTCGCAGCTGATGATAGCCTGATCGCAAATCGATCCTCGAAAAATATCCTGCCCCTTGAAGCTGGTCGAACAAGTCGTCGATACGTGGCAACGGATATCTGTTCCGCACGGTCACCCGGTTCAACTGCCGGTAGTCGATACACAGATGCAAACTGTCGTCCTTCTTCTTAACAAACAGGACCGGAGCACCCCAAGGAGAAACACTGGGTCGAATAAGTCCCTTGTCCAGCAAATCTTTCAACTGACTCTTCAACTCACTAAGCTCTGCCGGGGCCATCCGATAAGGCGGTATAGAAATAGGCCCCGTGCCGGGAATCAAATCAATACAAAACACAACATCACGCTCAAGCGGTAGCCCAGGGAGCTCGTCAGGGAATACGTCGGGGAACTCACATGCAATCGGAACCTGGTCCAATGGAATCTATGTGGCTCCTGTATCGCAAATGTAGGCTAGAAACCCCTGACATCCCTTCGTCAAAGGCTGTCCTGCGTGAAGAGAAGAAATCAATCTGTGAGGGGCAGCACCACGGTCCCCCTGCACAACAAAAGCCGACTCGCCGGGAAAACAAAATCTAACTGTCTTCTCGCGGCAGTCCACTGACGCATAGCACGTGGCTAACCAATCCATGCACAAGAGGACGTCGAAGTCCAACATCTCAAGAAGGATCAAATCGACAGGCAAATCTCTCTCTCCAATACGGACAACGCAGGATCGGAACACGTGCCTAGCCACAAACGACTCTCCCACGGGAGTGGTCACAACAAGCGGCTGATCAAGCAACCCAGACTCTCTACCCAAACTCGGTACAAAATGTGTGGAAACGTACGAGTGCGTGGATCCGGGATCGAACAATACATGTGCATCAACTGAACATACTGATAAGGTACCTGAGACCACCGCATTGGACGCCTGCGCGTCCTGATGCGTCAACGCAAAGACCCATGCCTGTCCTCCACCTATAACTGGCGGTCCCCTACTAGCAACTGGCTGTACTCTGCCGGTGGCTGGCTGTCCTCTGCCTCGACCGCCTCGCCCTCTAGGAACAAACCCTCCGCGACCACGGCCTCTCTGTGCCTGAGTCTGACACGGGGCAACTGTAGGTACAATGGGCAACGCCCTCTGGGGTGGAGAAGGGGGAAGTGTGACATGCGGTGTGGCTGCCTCTCTACAGGGTATCTCAGGACACTCTCGAACACGATGATAGGAACTCCCGCATCGGTAACATCCGGATGATACTGGCTGACCCTCCTGGGGATAAGAGCTGAAAAGCTGACCTCGTCTCGAGTCTCTGCCACCTGCAAGGTGTCTGTCGCGGCGTTAGAACGGCCGCCTCCATGCCGATGTATCAGTACGAACCCTCTTCGTCTCTTGGACTGCCGAAGTCTCTGCAAGGCGCGCCTCGACTAATAGGGCTGCGTCTACGGCTGCTGCATATGTCTCGTAATGCTGTGCGCTGATCGCAAGGAACAGTGGTGTAAGCAAGCCTCGGACAAATCTCTTGACTCGCAACTCCTCAGTGGCCACTAAGTACGGAGCATAGACTGATAGCTCGGTGAATAGCACATCGTACTCTGCCATGGTCATCTCTGGCGTCTGGCGCAAGGACTCAAATCTGCGTGCTCGGGCATCCCTAACACTCTGGGGAAGGAAGCGGGCAAGGAACATCGTCACGAACTCCGTCCAGGTCATAGGAGGAAGACCTGCTGCCTGCCCTTCTCAACTGATTCACACCATTTCTGCGCAAGTCCTTCCAGACGAAAGCTCGCGAACTCTACCCATCGCGTATCTGAACATCTGAGGGAACGGCATATCCGGGCCATCCTGTCAATGAAAGACTGCGGGTCCTCGGCTAGATCGGTGCCTGTGAAGACCGGAGGCTTCAGCCTCATGAATTCTGCTAACGACACCGTAATCACCTCCGTGGCTACAGGGGCAACTGCCTGTGCTATCGGTACCATCGCGGTCCCCGTGACTGGTGGAGCTACCTCTGGTCGCTGCGCTCGAAGCGTCTCAACTAGAGACCCTATCATCTGACGCATCTCCTGCATGCTGGATCCCATCGTCTGGCGCATCTCCTGCACACCAGCCCCTAGTGTGGCGATCTGATCTGTCATAGGAGGGACAGTCTGCTCGGGTGCAACAGGTGTGCTGCCCGGATCAGTCCTCGTCTCGGACGAGTCAACTCGCATCTCGGCCCTCGTGGCCGCTCTCTGTGCCCTCATAGTCTTTGGCGGCATAATGGCTTAAAGGAAAGTAGGATTCGATGAGGATACGGAATTCGGATCACAAAAATGTATATCAAGAAGGAATTCCAATCAATAAGTCCTAAGGTCGCTTAGGCGGAGTACCGCGTCGTGAGTATGCCGCAGAACATACACACGCCACGCCACTCTGCTGCAGCTACCTACTCCATCATACCAGGGTCATTCTACACTCCGAAGGTAAAACCTACGCTCTGATACCAACTTTGTCATGACCCAAAGTTCGGCCCGTGACCGGCACTTAACCACGTAACGTCTAAAGGCGTAACATGACTAAGTAAGCCGGCAACCCAGAAATCAAAACCATTTAAATGTAGAGTGTTGAGACATTTTTGTAAAAACGGTTTCAAATGTTTAGAAAACCTTTTTTGTTAATTTAGTAGAAATCCTTTTTGATTTCATGTGTTATTTAATAATTTTATTTGCAACATTTTTTTTATACAAGAGTTTGTCCCGGAAATCGGGTGAAGCCAAGATATAAGTAAAATGACATGTGGAATAAATAGAGCATCTCAATGACTGAGTAAAAATGAAATGAAGATAGCAAGAAAAGTAAGACTGCATAAATGAAGTCGGCTCACAACGAGCTCGACACCAGAGTACAAAATAACATATATCGTCCTCACAACTGTCTCTAAGTCAATACATGAAGGTAGATGGAGAATACTAGATACATCAATAAACACTGAAAGTAAACAGATACCGTACAAAACCCACCAACTAGCAATGGTATCTGTGTCAAAAGGTGCGGTAAACAGCCAGCCGCGACTACTCCAAAGGGCAACCTGCAAACACTGTGGCACAACGGGGGTGAGTTGCCAACTCGTGAGTAGTAGAAAACATATAAAGGTAATCGCGAGTATGCACGTGCTGCGATACTCTAAACTATGCCAACAGGTAACATCTATATGATGAACTGGATGCTCAATATTATGCGACAGGTATGATCTAATGGCATTTCTATGTAATGAGCAGATATGAGAAAATCAGACATGGCAATGTAATCTAACAACCCTATATAGGATGAGCAGGGTACGCAATGATATGCAAGCATGTGTACTCTATCAGGTTTGCTAGCTACAGGATGAGATGTCAAGTAATAAATTCTGAGTATGGGAAGAAATAATGTCTACACGGAATGTCAACGTGGAAAAATAACTGGTGTATGTCAATGCACCCCAATCCCAAACCAACTCGGGCGCCGTCATCCACATCAGCCCTCAAATCCTGTGATCTCATACAATCATGAGTGCCCAACATCGGCACCCAAATATCAAGAAAACTCGTGTCCAGCATCGACACGCAAAACCTCATATCTCGGGCACCCGTCAATCCGGGTTAGCCCATGGGCTCTGTCTGCGATGTCGGCCCTCGGCCCCGGCAGTACGAGTCGTCCCGTATCCATCTCTCGACTCTGGTCAGTATCCTCCGGACAACCGCCAGGTCCAACCAATCACCGGTAGGTAGTAGTCCCTCTGCCAGGCTCACCATCTACTGCACAGCGATCCGTTCTCGCCCCGGGGTACCATACCGGGTCCACCATGTACCCGCAATCGGCCTCGTCCAGCTCCTCGACTTGGGTTTCCATGTATCGCTCTAGCACCGAGAAAACACATGGTGGACGCACTAAAATATCAAATCAAGGGAAACCGGGTTTTTAAACAGTGCGTATTTTCTTAAAATAGTACTCCGGTTCCCAAATCCAGAAATCACGTAAATCAATCTAATGCGTAAATCCATGCCAGGCGTCGTATGGAAGAAAAGGGGAAAGGCGCTCTTTTTCTAAAAATACCCAGTTTGGAAAATATCATATGTGGTCCCTTAGTTTTTAAGTCAAGTCAATATCATCCATGTATGTATCATATGAAAATGAGTATAGGTATGGATGTGCGAGAAGATAAGTATGCTAAGTGAATGTAGCAATGTACACGTACACTAATGTGGAAATGATGTATATGTGTCCAAGTACGAATAGATAATATATATGTGGCTCAGGCATGAATCTGTGATGTATTTGTGCCAAGCATGAATGTATGTGACGTACAAGGCACAAGTATGAGCAGGTGAGGTATGTGTATCTAAGTCTGAATGTATGCAGTGTAGGGGCACAAGGGTAAACATGTCAAGATATATATATAAGCACTATGATGAAATACAAGGGTACATGTGCACAGGTAGTGATATATCAATGAAGGTATGCACAACCGTAAATACAAGGTGTACATGGTAAAAATATAACATATGCGGATATGGCAAGTCATGACAACATCAGTGAAATGGAATCAATATAATATATGATTTCTAGCAATCCTATACTGTGAGTGTCATGGCAATCACTAACGGTGTGAGTGTAGCATATAAATCGTGCTCGTGCAGCTTGTACCGTTAGCGATAGTGCAGTGTTCTTTACTACCAGTTCTATGTATGTGACAAGGGTTTGCTGCTCTAGTATGTTTGCATGAACATATAAAACTAAACATCCTACTAGGCCCTGACGCTTAACGCCATACGGGCGATTTCCCCGTAGATGTTAAATCTACTCACCTGGTCGTGTGCTAAGTATAGCCGACCACCTGCTTTCCTTTCCCGGCGGCGTCTGACGTACCCGCCTGCGAACCTGGAATTTACACAAGAATCCAAATAATATCAAAATCTCACATACGCGATAAAACAAAATGAGAACTCGTGTCACGAATTGACGCGCGTGTGTGCGATACGCTGAAACGTGCGTGTATGTTCCTAGCGCTTAACCCGATACGCCGCGATACGCTGAATCACAGAACCACACGCGTATCGCGCGTACCGGGCAAACCACAGATACCAGGAAATGATATACCCTCCCAGATTTTACCTTGATTAGAATGTGTTAGTTATATGTATGCCCTAGAGGCCATTACTGTACATTGGATGTATATTGTAGTGGATGCTGGGACATATATAGGGAGGACTTTCTTGCTCGACATGATAGTATGCTATCTGGTTGCTCTTTACCTTAACGTGTATACTGATTGTCTCTCTGTTACATGTTGGTAAAGCCCTTAGGATTTGTACTTGACTACCTGGACTATGATGCAGATCATACTAGTGGGGACAGGTAGTCCACAAGTACATCCTTCAAAGTCCCTAGTCGTGGGTGTATCGAGACGGGGCATCGATATACCAGAGTAGACTAGCGTATACCTTCTCGACCCATACAGATGGGCGATGGATGATCCCATATCCATTGGTGTTTGACATCAGAGATGATATACGGGTGCTCAGTAGAGACTGGGTACACTGGACGGACTCGCCGAGAACTCCCAGATGGTATTATACCTCACGTCAGATGGCAGTTCTCTGGTGACACTGGTACAGAGTAGTCTGTTGACCCGAGATCGTTATAGAGTCTTGTGTGGTTCCCACTGTGCTTTGATTTCCATCTTACCACGTCCAAGAGGGCGTGCAAAACGGTGGTTTTTGGGTACAGTCCCGAGTCACATGGAGGCAATGAGCGATAGGAGGGGATTCGTCTCTCCCGGTATAGGGAGTTGATGTTGCGCTGTGTTCGATTGGCTATAACCGGAAATCCCTGGCCAGGGTTGCTGAGATTTACTGGTAAGTGTTACCAGTAGTTTCTCGATTTGTTATAGACCTCATATCGACACGACTTATCGAGCTATTGGGGTCTGACGTTTACCACCCCTAGGCGAGATATGCGACATATCAGACGATCAGACCGGACTGTACGGTAAGTGTTACTGGTTGGATTCACAGGAGTGTGAGCGGGCTTGCTCGTCGATCTTCTGATCGCTCAATACCCAGGTGGCCGTTACGTTTAGCAGACCGCTTGCGGCTTGTGGGTGTTTGATATGATCATCATCCGCTGCCGGCGTATTGACGAGTCTTTAGAGTCCTACACAGAGGTTTCCTGGCTCAAGCGAAACGAAATAGGAGCACATATGAGATATGTGCGGGACCGAGAATAATGCGTGTATGTGATACCGCATTTCATTCTCGCGATGAATGTGTCGAATGGTTGTATGCGATATAACCTAATTATCGAATCAAGGATTGATTCGATAAGCCGATACATTGGATACTAGCCGGTTATATGCGATATGACCGGATCATAGAATCAAATGTTGATTCAATGATTTAATGTATAATTTTATATATATTTGATATATTACTTTACATTAACTAGTATTGGTTCACTTAAGATGGATTTTCTCACTTGAAGTGCACATTGTATATATGATATAGTTTTGTGCACTAGTTTGTATCATGTTTGATGATGCATGCAAACTTGGGTGTATGTTTGATTTGAACCATGTTTAGGTTAATGGTTATGGTTTTAAAGTATTCACTTATTCATTTCATTTATATTCTTTATTTCTTTTGGCTAAAATGAAATGGTTGCTAATTTTGTCTTTTGTGGAAACTTCATGATGCTTTGAATTTGTAACCATTTTGTTTTATGTTTAAAACCTAACCATTGCAGGGTTCCTAGGCACTCTAGTGAGGTCTCCCAAGCCATCAACCATGGCAATTTCAAAAATTATGGTGCCTACAAACCCTAAAGTACGGATCGTTTGCTAGATATCTAGGCGAACAAGAACTAGTTAACAGTTAACTAAAGAGATACGGAAATTACAACCTTTGTAGATCCGGATATCCACCTCCACGGCTCCGCAACGAGGTCATCTCCGCTGTCCAAATCAAATCCGGGCTCTAGAGTCGACTTCGTCGGAGAATGGGCAAGCTAGGTCGTCGATGTCCATGCCGAAGATGATCTACGTCGAGGCATCGATGAATCAAGCTCCACCTTCACCAAACCCTAAAATCTTGTGAAGGAAACACACTCTACTACTTGGCAAGAGGTAGAGGATGAAGAAATAGGAATTGGGTTAACTTTAGAATTGGATTTCTCACTCATATCCAACAATCACCATTGATGGACTTTGCTTTTCTTCACTTGAAGAATGAAGAAGAAGAAGAAAGATATTATGATAAGTTAATAGAAAAATGAAAAGAAAATGAATTCTTATCATAATTCTAACCATGGTCAAGTGTAGAGAATGAATCATGGTTAGTGAGAATGGTTAGGGTTAAGGTTGAGATAAGTATGGTTGACTTTATCAAATCTTCATGAAGTTTCAACTAAACTCCAAATCTAGCAACCATTCTTTTCTCTTTTCTTTTATTCATTTATCAAAAATAAAAAGATAATTAAATAAGATAAATGAATAATGAATAATAAACCCTAACCATTTCATTAACCAAGGTTTAATCTTTACACTTGAACCCTAGCTTGACTTGCATCATCAAACATGATACAATCAAGTGCACAAAAACATATCGCATATGCAATGCGCACGAACCAAGTGAGAAAATCCGTCTAAAGTGAACCGATACTAGTTAATGTAAAGTAATATATCAAATATATAATTATACATTAAATCATTAAATCAACACTTGATTCAATGATCCGGTCATGCGCACATAACCGACTGGTATCTAATATATCGGCTTATCGAATCAACGCTTGAATCGATAACTAGGTTATATCGCATACAACCATTCGATATATATATCGCGAGAATAGAATACGGTATCACATACACGCATTATTCTCGGTCCCGCACATATCTCATATGCGCTCCTATTTCGTTTCGCTTGAGCCAGGAAACCTCTGTGTAGGACTCTAAAGACTCGTCAATACGCCGGCAGCGGATGATGATCATATCAAACATCCACAAGCCGCAAGCGGTCTGCTAAACGTAACGGCCACCCGGGTATTGAGCGATCTGAAGATCGACGAGCAAGCCCGCTCACACTCCAGTGAATCCGACCAGTAACACTACCGTACAGTCCGGTCTGATCGTCTGATATGTCGCATATCTCGCCTAGGGGTGGTAAACGTCAGACCCCAGTAGCTCAATAAGTCGTGTCGATATGAGGTCTATAACTGTTCGAGAAACTACTGGTAACACTTACCAGTAAATCTCAGCAACCCTGGCCAGGGATTTCCTGTTATAGCCAATCGAACACAGCGCAACATCAACCCCCATATACCGGGAGAGACGAATCCCCTCCTATCGCTCATTGCCTCCATGTGACTCGGGACTGTACCCAAAAACCACCGTTTTGCACGCCCTCTTGGACGTGGTAAGATGGAAATCAAAGCACAGTGGGAACCACACAAGACTCTATGACGATCTCGGGTCAACAGACTACTCTGTACCAGTGTCACCAGAGAACTGCCATCTGACGTGAGGTATAATACCATCTGGGAGTTCTCGGCGAGTCCGTCCAGTGTACCCAGTCTCTACTGAGCACCCGTATATCATCTCTGATGTCAAACACCGATGGATATGGGATCATCCATCGCCCATCTGTATGGGTCGAGAAGGTATACGCTAGTCTACTCTGGTATATCGATGCCCCGTCTCGATACACCCTCGACTAGGGACAGTGAAGGATGTACTTATAGACTACCATGTCCCCACTAGTATGATCCGCATCATAGTCCAGGTAGTCAAGTACAGATCCTAAGGGCTTTACCAACATGTAACAGAGAGACAATCAGTATACACGTTAAGGTAAAGAGCAACCAGATAGCATACTATCATGTCGAGCAAGAAAGTCCTCCCTATATATGTCCCAGCATCCACTACAATATACATCCTATGTATAGTAATGGCCTCTAGGGCATACATATAACTAACAATCTCCCACTTGCACTAGGGCCATCTGTAGCAGTGGTTGCAGTATCTCATACTCAACCATCCCATGAAAGTCTCTCTCTGGGAACAGGCCTTTGTGAGTGGATCCGCTGTGTTGTCCTCTGAGTCTACTCTCCCAACCTCGATCACCCTGGAGATCAATCATCTCCATGATCAGGCGATGCTGCCTTAGAATATGTCTGGATCACTGATGGGACCGGCGTTCCTTGGCATAAGCCACAACTCCATTGTCTCACAATGGTAGGAACGTAGTTCATCTCATGAACCAATATACACCCAAACAGCCTCTTTGGTAGCATCTTAAGTAGCGATGTATCCTGCCTTTATCGTCTAGTATGTCACGGTATCTAGCTTGGAACTCTTCCAACATACCGTCCCTTTACTGAGGGTAAAGACAATGCCTGTGACTGACACTCAGTCGTCTTTATCACCCTGGAACCATTCCATTGATTCTCCCCAGGATCGATTGATACCATCTCACTACAACTAGTGAGAATCCTAACATCCATTTAGATCTATCTCATAGATCCAAAACCCAGGATTTAGTAGGTATCATTTTGATCCTATATGAAGAATCATAGTGATAAGCGGAGATTGATCGAGCGTAGCATAGGAAACTCCTTCCCTATCAAGAGTATGTCATCCACGTACTCTACGAGGATCGTCACCATACTCCCTACTACCTTCTTGTTTATACAAGGTTCATCTACCATTTTGATGATGTCAAACTCTTTGACTGCTTCATCAAAACAGATGTTCCAACTCCGCGATGCCTGCTTTATCCTATAAAGCATCTTGCACACGTTTCCGCTGCTCCCACTGTCTACGAAGCCCTCTGGCTGTGTACTAATAGACGCTCTCTTCTAAATTATCATTTAGAAAAGCAGTCAAGACACCCAACCACCAGATATCGTAGTCATGGTATGTAGCCGTGGTAAGTAGGATCTGGATGGACTTAAGCATAGTTACTTGAAAAGGTTTTAACATTATGATCCATATCTGGTCAATGATGCAAACCTTTAACAAGTCTAGCTTTGAAAGTCTCAACTTTTCCATCTACACCAAGCAATCTTCTCAAGATATACTTGCTCCTGATGGGGATTTAACCCTTCAGATATAGCAACCAAAGTCCATACTTTGTTGGTGTATAAGGATTCCATCTCAGATCGCTAAGCATCCAGCCATTCTTACAGAGTCTTACTCCTGATGGCCAGCTCGATGCTAGTTGGGTCATCATCTCATGATGCAATCCTCGCTCCCACTGTCATAGAGAAACCGAAGTATCTCTCAGGTGGGTGAGGAACCCTACTAGATCGGCGGAGAGGCTGAGGTTCATTGATAACTATTGAATTCTTTGGTTCTATCAAATCATCAGCTGCAATTTGTATACCTGGAACCTTTCCAGTTGTACATAACAGACTTTGCCTCGAGCTTGTCCGGATTTTGCCTTTAGACATAGGCCGGACAACCCCAAATCTTAACTAGCTTAAGACATGGGCTCTTCCCTTTCCATATCATATATGAGGTGGTAGGCAACTGATTTGATTCGAACCCTATTCAATAGGTATGCAGCTTCTCAAGTGCATAACTCCCAAAAGGAAATAGGAAACTCGGTAGTATTCATCATAGAGCACACCTTATCATATAGGGTGTATCTGCTCCGCCCCGACATACCATCGTGCTATGGTGTATACGGAGGAGTAATGCCGAGAGAGAATCTCATTCTCCTTTAGAATAGTCCAGGAATTTCGTGCTCAAGTATTCTCCTCCCTGATCGCATCAAAGGACACAATACTTATACCCTTATTTTGGTTCTCTACTTCTAACTTATATTCTGTGAATATCTCAAAAGGTTCGGACTTGTGTTTCAACAGGAACATAGGTCTGAATCTCGAAAGATTATCAGAGAACGTAATGAAGTATAAAGAACCGATCTTGGCATGTGTAGACAGGGGAGCTTACATACATCAACATGTATCATATCCCAAGAGTTTACTAACTCTTTCTCTGTTTCCAGTAAACGGAGCTACGGTCATCTTATCTTTGTGACATGACTGGCGAGTTTCACAAGATGTAAACTCAAACTGATTTAAATATACATCTATATGTAACTCTAGCCAGTCGGGTCGCATTGATCTGACCTAGTCTACAATACCTCAAGAAGGATTCGTTCATTTCTGAACTCTTCCTCTTGTGTATGTTCTGTATACTAAAGAACTGTAGTTTGATTTAGAACATCAATGCTTTTAGATAACGTGCCTGAACCGATCAACTTTTGATATAGGAAATGTTCAAAACATTATCCAACAATACAAAATTTTATCATTTCTTTACTAATAAAGAGATAGATATGATTTTGTATATCAGGTTCGTTATCTAACAACATTCGTTCAGAATCAATGTATTATAATACAGGGTGACAGTGACCGACAGACTTGGCTGCAACTCTTGCCCCATTTTCTGCCTCATGAAACTTATCACCCGTTCTCAGTTCTCTACCTATCTGTAGCCCTATGTAACAGATTACATATCTGGGATCCTGATCTGGTATCACATACCCAGGACGTAAAGGATACTGAGAAACAGTTCTGTATAATGAACAAACCCGAAGATGATGCATCAGCATGCACTCTCTTCGTTTGGGCGGCACGGGAATTCTGGTAATCCCCAATTTCCTGCTCTGTCTTATAACAATTATAAGTTGGAGCGGGACCAACGTTCCCCAGCTCAGTATAACAAGTGGGTTCGGTCAATATTCCGTATTATTATCTTGATTAAGGCGTGATATGGTCGCTACCAGGAGAGAGAGAGAAGAAAACACTCAGCGTGCGCTCTGTCAAGAATAGATTGGTTTTTATTTTATCTAATCAAGATGGCTCCCACTGCTTTTTATCAAATCTTCCTTCAAACCCTAAAAGGAAAGACTAGCCGGGATTAATTACACACTACAAGTTCGCCAATCTTTCAGCCAGGCCAGTGTCGGTACTTTGAGGGAGGTCCCCCGTGCTTTCGCACGAACCTAATTACTGTAAACCTCGTTTTCCCAGAGGCGTAACCCCGTTAACACCTTTCTAGACACCTACTTGATCGGCTAATTGTAATGTATAAAACTCTCCCAGGAGTAACTCTTACTCGCAGCGGGTATCGGGATCCAACTATCTCATAGAAGGTATGCAATCTCATTGCAAATTTCAACACTTGAAATTCCCGATATTATTTTGCCCCAAGCGACCTATGACCTTGACTAAGTCAACAAATCATAGACCACAAGTAAAGTTCAACCCGTCATTTCTCGATTGAATTAAACCCACCCGCACGACCCTTGACTGAGTCAACAAGGCCGCACGACTACCCTAATCCAATCGCATCATATGCTTTGCAGATAAACAATAATCAGCTACCGCACACTACGCCTTGACTGAGTCAACAAACGCAGCACGAATACTAACTATTACCTATCTGAAATGACGGAGGGCTACGACAGGTTTTTAAGAAAACCTTTTGCGTAATGAACTTTATATCGTTGTAGGATCGAATGAATTTTGAAATGGAGTGTTTTTGAGGCTTTTCTAGTTTTGCTAAAGGAGTCACTCCCGGTGAAGGGATCGTCGGTCCTTTCCTCGTCGAATGAGGTGCGGGATATATCATATATATCACTGTGCAAAGCAAAAACACTTAAAAGCAATCAAAAGACAAACCGAGTGTGTAGCATCTGCCAGTCATTGCTAAAGGAGTCACTCCCGGTGAAGGGATCTCGGTCCTTTCCTCATCGAATAAGGTGCAGGATATATCACATATACCGCTGTGCAAAGCAAGAACTGTAGCTACCTGTTTTATTTTGAAATTCGATTCTACAACATCTTAGGTTTTTTTTTTTTTTATTTCATTAATCACATTAATGAAGTCCCATCATGTAAGTACCTAAACATCACAGATAGATATGACGTACACTTATGCCATCCGCATTCGCCTCGATGTCCCCTCGTGCACCGTTAGGTTAGGTAACTAACGGCAGAGCAGGGCAGGGCTAGCGCGGGTGTAAAACATAAGTAACGTCTATATAATATATCATATATACTATATACTATATCCATCACAGAAACATCACATGATCTCATCACAGATATCGCAGCAGAAGAATCATATGAAATATTGGATATACTAGGACGTCCGTGTTTTCAATACGAGCCAGTATAAAACACGGATTCCACGGTCGTGATGAATAGCCAAACCCACACCCCTAGACCCCTACGAGAGCGGCAAGCAACCCTACCAATTCTAGAGTTAGGAGACCCGGACCCGACTCCTCGAGTTGGTCTCCCACTGGACTCTAGAACCCGGTTACTTGTGCTCCCCTCCTTGGGTCTATCCTAGTGCGGAAAAGTAAATAATATACAACAGGTGACAACTCCTGCAACCTGGAAGCGCCCCAATAAAAGAATATTACAAACAAGTTTTTACATGAATGAAAATGAAAAACACTCATCTCACATAAAAACCCCCGGCTATTCAAACACGACGATCCAATATAACATATCCAGCAACACATAACATCAGATGTCATCAACGTAAGTAAATATGTCCATCCCAATTGTCGTTGACATATAGCAACGAAACCGGCGATATCACATATTACACTTACGGTCACAGAAAAGAAAGTGTAAAACTACAACAGTTGGAATCCGCAACCACCTCAGACATCGCATGCCTGACCAAATGAATTACTTAGACATCGCATGCCTAATAATTATAAACCCCGCATTTTAGTCTCATTATCGAAAACACTTTTCAATATCAAGTCGGGCAATTCAACAAGATTCCCGACATCCTGATCGAATACTCGTCGCAAACTTCAGTAGACGGCCGCACCCCTGATACCATCGACGAAGTGCACCAAGGCGGAACACCGCTACCGCGAGCACCCGAACGGATGCTTTCGGCGACGGGGTTCTCCTACAGTCACTTGGTCGGGGCTATGGAGTGAGGCTGTCTATTAAGTTTACCCGGCGAGTATCCGCGTACGCATCGTGATTGCGACGGACTTTTGATCACATCAAAATTCCGTGGCAACCGATCAAGTGAGACTAAATTGCTACGTTTATAACATTCATTCAGTTATCTCATAACTTATTGTGAATTCCAATTATTGTATCCCATTCCAGATAAACAGAAAATGTTAAACTTTTCGATCGAACAATCGAACACCCAAGTTTTCCCGATACTGATCAACACATGAAACAAGTATAACAACATTCCGTTCGTGCCTCAGTACCAACGGTCCAGCCGTAGAAGGGTCAAGCCAACGCCTCACATGTGGCACGCCGTACTGCCCCAAACCCGAAGGTTCAAAGGGCAGTTCAAGACGGTCACATAATCGAGTTAAGGTTTGTGTCTTCTAGAGGGACCATCGCGTTACTTGCACTACTTAGAACGTCGTCAAACTATGGAAAAATCCAACACTTGGAAATTTCCCGACAGGGGAAAAATTGGGTATTTATATCCGGTCGAACTTTTTAACATATTCTAAAATTTATCCGGAAAACACATGGACAGAATTAGACTTTCCGATCGAAACAATGATTCCCAAAACAACTCAGAACAACTCAACTCTTGAGTTCAGTTTAAATATTCCAGGAAAATAATAATTGAATTTTACGAGTTACTGTGAAATTTGACACGTGTCGGCTTCTTATTGGCGGCCCTTCCGCCGCGCAAACCCCCTTTGTGCGGCGCTTCCGCCGCGCTTTTGTGGAATTAGGGTACCAAATTTCACAGTAATTCTTAAAAAAGCCTGCTTGTTTTTCTGGATATTTTTAATTGCCAAAAATCAACAGTTTTGAAAAAAGTACAGAGAGCAATTTTGCAATGGGATTTTGGTTCGATCGGGTTTCTAATTCCGTCCGGGGATCGCCTAAGGCTCTAGCTAGGCTCTGATACCACTGCAGGGTTCCTAGGCACTCTAGTGAGGTCTCCCAAGCCATCAACCATGGCAATTTCAAAAATTATGGTGCCTACAAACCCTAAAGTACGGATCGTTTGCTAGATATCTAGGCGAACAAGAACTAGTTAACAGTTAACTAAAGAGATACGGAAATTACAACCTTTGTAGATCCGGATATCCACCTCCACGTCTCCGCAACGAGGTCATCTCCGCTGTCCAAATCAAATCCGGGCTCTAGAGTCGACTTCGTCGGAGAATGGGCAAGCTAGGTCGTCGATGTCCATGCCGAAGATGATCTACGTCGAGGCATCGATGAATCAAGCTCCACCTTCACCAAACCCTAAAATCTTGTGAAGGAAACACACTCTACTACTTGGCAAGAGGTAGAGGATGAAGAAATAGGAATTGGGTTAACTTTAGAATTGGATTTCTCACTCATATCCAACAATCACCATTGATGGACTTTGCTTTTCTTCACTTGAAGAATGAAGAAGAAGAAGAAAGATATTATGATAAGTTAATAGAAAAATGAAAAGAAAATGAATTCTTATCATAATTCTAACCATGGTCAAGTGTAGAGAATGAATCATGGTTAGTGAGAATGGTTAGGGTTAAGGTTGAGATAAGTATGGTTGACTTTATCAAATCTTCATGAAGTTTCAACTAAACTCCAAATCTAGCAACCATTCTTTTCTCTTTTCTTTTATTCATTTATCAAAAATAAAAAGATAATTAAATAAGATAAATGAATAATGAATAATAAACCCTAACCATTTCATTAACCAAGGTTTAATCTTTACACTTGAACCCTAGCTTGACTTGCATCATCAAACATGATACAATCAAGTGCACAAAAACATATCGCATATGCAATGCGCACGAACCAAGTGAGAAAATCCGTCTAAAGTGAACCGATACTAGTTAATGTAAAGTAATATATCAAATATATAATTATACATTAAATCATTAAATCAACACTTGATTCAATGATCCGGTCATGCGCACATAACCGACTGGTATCTAATATATCGGCTTATCGAATCAACGCTTGAATCGATAACTAGGTTATATCGCATACAACCATTCGATATATATATCGCGAGAATAGAATACGGTATCACATACACGCATTATTCTCGGTCCCGCACATATCTCATATGCGCTCCTATTTCGTTTCGCTTGAGCCAGGAAACCTCTGTGTAGGACTCTAAAGACTCGTCAATACGCCGGCAGCGGATGATGATCATATCAAACATCCACAAGCCGCAAGCGGTCTGCTAAACGTAACGGCCACCCGGGTATTGAGCGATCTGAAGATCGACGAGCAAGCCCGCTCACACTCCAGTGAATCCGACCAGTAACACTACCGTACAGTCCGGTCTGATCGTCTGATATGTCGCATATCTCGCCTAGGGGTGGTAAACGTCAGACCCCAGTAGCTCAATAAGTCGTGTCGATATGAGGTCTATAACTGTTCGAGAAACTACTGGTAACACTTACCAGTAAATCTCAGCAACCCTGGCCAGGGATTTCCTGTTATAGCCAATCGAACACAGCGCAACATCAACCCCCATATACCGGGAGAGACGAATCCCCTCCTATCGCTCATTGCCTCCATGTGACTCGGGACTGTACCCAAAAACCACCGTTTTGCACGCCCTCTTGGACGTGGTAAGATGGAAATCAAAGCACAGTGGGAACCACACAAGACTCTATGACGATCTCGGGTCAACAGACTACTCTGTACCAGTGTCACCAGAGAACTGCCATCTGACGTGAGGTATAATACCATCTGGGAGTTCTCGGCGAGTCCGTCCAGTGTACCCAGTCTCTACTGAGCACCCGTATATCATCTCTGATGTCAAACACCGATGGATATGGGATCATCCATCGCCCATCTGTATGGGTCGAGAAGGTATACGCTAGTCTACTCTGGTATATCGATGCCCCGTCTCGATACACCCTCGACTAGGGACAGTGAAGGATGTACTTATAGACTACCATGTCCCCACTAGTATGATCCGCATCATAGTCCAGGTAGTCAAGTACAGATCCTAAGGGCTTTACCAACATGTAACAGAGAGACAATCAGTATACACGTTAAGGTAAAGAGCAACCAGATAGCATACTATCATGTCGAGCAAGAAAGTCCTCCCTATATATGTCCCAGCATCCACTACAATATACATCCTATGTATAGTAATGGCCTCTAGGGCATACATATAACTAACAACCATTAGCTAAACTAGAGTTTGCTCTCTACAAGAGTTAAGTCTAACCCAAGGTTGCATTATGATAAGATCATTTTTGATTTTATTATGATCTTCATCATTTCTTCTTCTTCTTCATCTTCTTCTTCCATGGAAGAAAGCTTGCTACTCCAATGGCAAGTGATGAAAACTAGTGAGAAATCCAAAACTAAAGTCTACCCACTTTCTATTTCTTCATCCTCTACCTCTTGCCAAGTAGTAGAGTGTGTTTCCTTCACAAGTTTTCATGGCTTGGTGAAGGTGGAGCTTGATCTAGCGATGCCTCGACGTAGATCATCTTCGGCATGGACATCGACGACCTAGCTCGCCATTTCTCCGACGAAGCCGACGCTAGAGCCCGGGATTGCATTTGGACAGCGGAGAGGACTTCATCACGGAGCCGTGGAGGTGGAGGACCGGATCTACAAAGGTTGTATTTCCGTTTAAACTTTAGTTAAGTGTTAACTAATTTCATTTTCGCCCAGACATCTAGCTAACGATCCGTAGTCTAGGGTTTCTCGGCACCGTATTTTTGAAATTGGCATGGTTGATGCCTTGTGAGACCTCATTAGGGTGCCTAGGAACCTTTCACTGGTATCAGAGCCTAGCTAGAGCCTTAGGCGAAGTCCCGACGGAGTTAGAAGTCCGATCGACCCAAAACCCCGACTTGAAAAATGCTCTCTGGACAATTCTGTAAATTATGGATTTTTTGGAATTAAAAATATGCAGAGAAATGTGCAGGAAATTCTAAGAAAAACTGGAGAAAACGACAACCTAATTCAACAGTAAGGCCGCGGAACCGCGGCGTTGACCCCCCTTTTGCGGCGGTTCCGCGGCCGTCTGTGATGATCAGGATGTGTGTTTTCTTCAGTTGTTTCTGTTGGTGTTTCTTGTGTGTTCTGGATGTTTTTAATATTTATTCCAGAGTTGTATTTTCTGGGTTGTATTGGGGACTCGGTGTATTCGATCGGACTGTCTAATTTTTGTCGGTGTGCTTTTCCGGGTATTTTTAGAATATGTTAAAAAGTTCGACCGGATACAAATACCCAATTTTTCCCCTGTCGGGAAATTTCCAAGTGTTGGATTTTTCCGTAGTTTAACGACGTTCTAAGTAGTGCAAGTAACACGATGGACCCTCTAGAAGACAACAAACCTTAACTCGATTATGTGACCGTCTTAAACTGCCCTTTGAACCTTCGGGTTTGGGGCAGTACGGCGTGCCACATGTGAGGCGTTGGCTTGACCCTTCTACGGCTGGACCGTTGGTACTGAGGCACGAACTGAATGTTTTTAGACATGTTTCATGTGTTGAGCTGTATCGGGAAAACTTGGGTGTTTGACTGTTCGATCGAAAAGTTTAACATTTTCTGTTTATCTGGAATGGGATACAATAATTGGAATTCACAAAAGTTATGTGATAACTGAATGAATGTTATAAACATAGCACTTTAGTCTCACTTGATCGGTTGCCACGGAATTTTGATGCGATCAAAAGTCCGTTGCAATCACGTAGCGTACGTGGATACTCACCGGGTAAACTTAATAGACAGTCTCACCCCATAGCCCCGACCAAGTGACTGTAGGAGAACCCCGTCGCCGAAAGCATCTGTTCGGGTGCTCCCGGTAGCGGTGTTCCTCCTTGGTGCACTTCGTCGACGGTATCGGGGGTGCGGCCGCCTACTAAAGTTTGCGACGAGCATTCGATCAAAATGTCGGGAATCCTGTTGAATTGCCCGACTTGGTATTGAAAAGTGTTTTCGATAAAGAGACTAAAATGCGGGGTTTATAATTGTTAGGCATGCGATGTCTAAAGAAATTCATTTGGTCAGGCATGCGATGTCTGAGGTGGTTGCGGATTCCAACTGTTGTAGTTTTACATTTTTTTTCTGTGACCGTAAGTGTAATATGTGATATCGCCGGTTTCGTTTCTATATGTCAACGACAATTGGGATACGCATATTTACTTACGTTGATGACATGTGATGTTATGTGTTGCTGGATATGTTATATTGGATCGTCGTGTTTGAATAGCCCGGGGTTTTTATGTGAGATGAGTGTTTTTTCATTTTCATTCAGGTAAAAACTAGTATGTAATATTTTTTTTTGGGGCACTTCCAGGTTGCGGAAGTTGTCACCCTTTGTATATTATTTACTTTTCTGCACTAGGATAGACCCAAGGAGGAGGGCACAAGTAACCGGGTTCTGGAGTCCAGTGGGAGACCAACTCGAGGAGTCGAGTCCGGGTCTCCTAACTCCAGAATTGATAGGGTTGCTTGCCGCTCTCGTAGGGGTCTTGGGGTGTGGGTTTGGCTATTCATCACGACCGTGGAATCCGTGTTTTATACTGGCTCGTATTGAAAACACGGACGTCCTAGTATATCCAATATTTCATATGTTTCTTCTGCTGCGATATCTGTGATGTGATCATGTGATGTTCTGTGATAGATACAGTATATAGTATATATGATATATTATATAGGCGTTACTTATGTTTTACACCCGCGCTAGCCCTGCCCCGCTCTGTCGTTAGTTACCTAACCTAACGGTGCACGAGGGGACATCGAGGCGAATACGGATGGCATAAGTGTACGTCGTATTTATCTGTGATGTTTAGGTACTTAAATGATGGGACTTCATTAATGTGATTAATGAAAGAAAAAGAAACCCAAGATGTTGTAGAATTGAATTTCAAAATAAAACAGGTAGCTACAGTTCTTGCTTTGCACAGCGGTATATATGATATATCCTGCACCTTATTCGATAGGGAAAGGACCGAGATCCCTTCACCGGGAGTGACTCCTTTAGCAATAACTGGCAGATGCTACACACTCGGTTTGTCTTTTGATTGCTTTTAAGTGTTTTTGCTTTGCACAGTGATATATATGATATATCCCGCACCTCATTCGACGAGGAAAGGACCGACGGTCCCTTCACCGGGAGTGACTCCTTTAGCAAAACTAGAAAAGCCTCAAAAACACTCCATTTCAAAATTCATTCGATCCTACAACGATATCAAGTTCATTACGCAATAGGTTTTCAGAAAAACCTGTCGTAGCCCTCCGTCATTTCAGATAAGTCCTATTTAGTATTCGTGCTACGTTTGTTGACCTCCGTCAAGGCGTAGTGTGCGGTAGCTAACTAGTATTTATCTGTTTATGCATATGATGCAGATTGGATTAGGGTAGTCGTGCGGCCTTGTTGACCTCCGTCAAGGGTCGTGCAGGTGGGTTTAATTCGATCAAGAAATGACGGGGTGAACTTGACTAGTAGCCTATGGTTTGTTGACCTCCGTCAAGGTCATAGGGTGCTAGGGGTAAAATATTATCGGGAATTTCAAGTGTTGAGATTTGCAATGAGATTGCATACCTTCTATGAGATAGTTGGATCCCGATACCCGCTGCGAGTAAGAGTTACTCCTGGGAGAGTTTTATACATTACAATTAGCCGATCAAGTAGGTGTCTAGAAAGGTGTCAACGGGGTTACGCCTCTGGGAAAACGAGGTTTACATTAATTAGGTTCGTACGAAAGCACGGGGGACCTCCCTCAAAGTACCGACACTGGCCTGGCTGAAAGATTGGCGAACTTGTAGTGTGTAATTAATCCCGGCTAGTATTTCCTTTTAGGGTTTGAAGGAAGATTTGATAAAAAGCAGTGGGAGCCATCCTGATTAGATAAAATAATAACCAATCTATTCTTGCAGAGCGCACGCTGAGTGTTTTCTTCTCTCTCTCTCCTGGTAGCGACCATATCACGCCTTAATCAAGATAATAATACGGATTATTGACCGAACCCGCTTGTTATACTGAGCTGGGGAACGTTGGTCCCGCTCCAACTTATAATTGTTATAAGACCGAGCAGGAAATTGGGGATTACCAGAATTCCCGTGCTGCCCAAACGAAGAGAGTGCATGCTGATGTATCATCTTCGGGTGTGTTCATTATACAGAACTGTTTCTCAGTATCCTCCGCATCCTAGGTATATGATACCGGATCAGGATCCCAGATATGTAATCTGTTACATAGGGCTACAAAAAGGTAGAAAAACTGAGAACGGGTGATAGGTTTCATGAGGCAGAAAACGGGGCAAGAGTTGCAGCCAAGTCTGTTGGTCACTGTCACCCTGTATTACCAATGCATTGATTCTGAACGAATGTTATTAGATACCGAACCTGATATACAAAATCATATCTGTCTCTTTATTAGTAAAGAAATGATATAATTTTGTATTGTTGGATAATGTTTTGAACATTTCATATATCAAAAGTTGATCGGTTCAGGCGCGTTATCTAAAAGCATTGACGTTCTAAATCAAACTACAGTTCTTAGTATACAGAACACACACAAGAGGAAGAGTTCAGATTTGAACGAATCCTTCTTGTGGCATTGTAGACTAGGTCATATCAATGCGACCCGACTAGCTGAAGTTACATTTAGATGCATATTTAAAGCAGCTTAAATTTACATCTTGTGAAACTTGCCAGTCATGTCACAAAGATATAATGACCATAGCTCTGTTTACTGGAAACAGAGAAAGAGTTAATGAACTCTTGGGACTGATACATGATGATGTATGTAATGTCCCCTGTCTATACATGCCAGGACTGGTTCTTTATACTTCATTACATTCTCTGATGATCTTTCGAGATTCAGACCTATGTTCCCGTTGAAACACAAGTCCGAATCTTTTGAGATATTCACAGAATATAAGTTAGAAGTAGAGAACCAAAATGAGGGTATAAGTATTATGTCCTTTGATGAGATCAAGGAGGAGAATACTTGAGCACGGAATTCCTGGACTATTCTAAAGGAGAATGAGATTCTCTCTCGGCATTACTCCTCCGGATACACCATAGCACGATGGTATATCGGGGCGGAGCAATCACACCCTATATGATATGGTGTGCTCTATGATGAGTACTACTGAGTTACCTTTTTCCTATTGGGTGTTATGCACTTGAGAAGTTGCATACCTATTGAATAGGGTTCGAATCAAATCAGATGCCTACCACTTCATATGTGATATGGAAAGGGAAGAGCCCATGTCTTAAGCTAGTTAAGATTTGGGGTTGTCCGGCCTTTGTCTAAAAGCAAAATCCGGACAAGCTCAAGGCAAGGTCTGTTATGTAGAACTGAAAATGTTCCAGCTATACAGACTGCAGCTGATGATTTGATAGAACCAAAGGATTCAGTAGATTCCAACGAACCTCAGCCTCTCCGCCGATCTAGTAGGGTTCCTCACCCACCTGAGAGATACTTCTGTTTCTCTATGACAGTGGGAGCGAGGATTGCATCATGAGATGATGACCCAACTAGTTTCGACCTGGCCATCAGGAGTAGGACTCTGTGAGAATGGCTGGATGTTTATCGATCTGAGATGGAATCCTTATACACCAACAAAGTATGGACTTTAGTTGCTATATCTGAAGGGTTAAATTCCCATCAGGAGCAAGTATATCTTGAGAAGATTACTTGGTGTACATGGAAAAGTTGAGACTTTCAAAGCTAGACTTGTTAAAAGTTTGCATCATTGACCAGGTGTGGATAATGATGAAACCTTTTCAAGTAGCTATGCTTAAGTCCATCCAGATCCTACTTGTCACGGCTACATACCATGACTGCGATATCTGGTGGTTGGGTGTCTTGACTGCTTTTCTAAATGATAATTTAGAAGAGAGCGTCTATAAGTACACAGCCAGAGGGCTTCGTAGACAGTGGGAGCAGCGGAAACGTGTGCAAGATGCTTTATTTGATAAAGAAGGCATCGCGGAGTTGGAACATCTATTTTGATGAATTAGTCAAAGAGTTTGACATCATCAAAATGGTAGATGAACCTTGTATAAACAAAAAGGTAGTAGGGAGTATGGTAGTGATCCTCGTAGAGTACGTGGATGACATACTCTTGATAAGAAAAGAGTTTCCTATGCTACGCTCGATCAATGTCCGCTTATCACAATGATTCTCCATATAGGATCAAAGTGATACCTCCTAAATCCTAGATTTTGGATCTATGAGATAGATCTAAATGGATGTTAGGATTCTCACTAGTTGTAGTGAGATGGTATCAATTGATCCTGGGGAAAATCACTGGAAGTGTTCCAGGGTGATAAAAACGACTGAATGTCAGTCACAGGCATTGTCTATACCCTCAGTAAAGGGACGGTATGTTGGAAGAGTTCCAAGCTAGATACCGTGGCATACTAGACGATAAAGGCAGGATACATCGCTACTTAAGATGCTACCGAAGAGGCTGTTTGGGTGTATATTGGTTCATGAGATGAACTACGTTGCAACCATTGTGAGACAATGGAGTTGTGGCTTATGCCAAGGAACGCCGGTCCCATCAGTGATCCAGACATATTCTAAGGCAGTATCACCTGATCATGGAGATGGTTGATCTCTAAGGGATCGAGGTAAGGAGAGTAGACTCAGAGGACAACACAGCGAATCCACTCACAAAGGCCTGTTCCCAGAGAGAGATTTTTATGGGATGGTTGAGTATGAGATACTACAACCACTGCAACAGATGGCCCTAGTGCAAGTGGGAGATTGTTAGTTATATGTATGCCCCTAGAGGCCATTACTGTACATTGGATGTATATTGTAGTGGATGCTGGGACATATATAGGGAGGACTTTCTTGCTCGACATGATAGTATGCTATCTGGTTGCTCTTTACCTTAACGTGTATACTGATTGTCTCTCTGTTACATGTTGGTAAAGCCCTTAGGATGTGTACTTGACTACCTGGACTATGATGCAGATCATACTAGTGGGGACAGGTAGTCCACAAGTACATCCTTCAAAGTCCCTAGTCGTGGGTGTATCGAGACGGGGCATCGATATACCAGAGTAGACTAGCGTATACCTTCTCGACCCATACAGATGGGCGATGGATGATCCCATATCCATTGGTGTTTGACATCAGAGATGATATACGGGTGCTCAGTAGAGACTGGGTACACTGGACAGACTCGCCGAGAACTCCCAGATGGTATTATACCTCACGTCAGATGGCAGTTCTCTGGTGACACTGGTACAGAGTAGTCTGTTGACCCGAGATCGTCATAGAGTCTTGTGTGGTTCCCACTGTGCTTTGATTTCCATCTTACCACGTCCAAGAGGGCGTGCAAAACGGTGGTTTTTGGGTACAGTCCCGAGTCACATGGAGGCAATGAGCGATAGGAGGGGATTCGTCTCTCCCGGTATAGGGAGTTGATGTTGCGCTGTGTTCGATTGGCTATAACCGAAAATCCCTGGCCAGGGTTGCTGAGATTTACTAGTAAGTGTTACCAGTAGTTTCTCGATTTGTTATAGACCTCATATCGACACGACTTATCGAGCTATTGGGATCTGACGTTTACCACCCCTAGGCGAGATATGCGACATATCAGACGATCAGACCGGACTGTACGGTAAGTGTTACTGGTTGGATTCACAGGAGTGTGAGCGGGCTTGCTCGTCGATCTTCTGATCGCTCAATACCCGGATGGCCGTTACGTTTAGCAGACCGCTTGCGGCTTGTGGGTGTTTGATATGATCATCATCCGCTGCCGGCGTATTGACGAGTCTTTAGAGTCCTACACAGAGGTTTCCTGGCTCAAGCGAAATGAAATAGGAGCACATATGAGATATGTGCGGGACCGAGAATAATGCGTGTATGTGATACCGCATTTCATTCTCACGATGAATGTGTCGAATGGTTGTATGCGATATAACCTAATTATCGAATCAAGGATTGATTCGATAAGCCGATACATTGGATACTAGCCGGTTATATGCGATATGACCGGATCATAGAATCAAGTGTTGATTCAATGATTTAATGTATAATTTTATATATATTTAATATATTACTTTACATTAACTAGTATTGGTTCACTTAAGATGGATTTTCTCACTTGAAGTGCACATTGTATATATGATATAGTTTTGTGCACTAGTTTGTATCATGTTTGATGATGCATGCAAACTTGGGTGTATGTTTGATTTGAACCATGTTTAGGTTAATGGTTATGGTTTTAAAGTATTCACTTATTCACTTCATTTATATTCTTTATTTCTTTTGGCTAAAATGAAATGGTTGCTAATTTTGTCTTTTGTGGAAACTTCATGATGCTTTGAATTTGTAACCATTTTGTTTTATGTTTAAAACCTAACCATTAGCTAAACTAGAGTTTGCTCTCTACAAGAGTTAAGTCTAACCCAAGGTTGCATTATGATAAGATCATTTTTGATTTTATTATGATCTTCATCTTCATCATTTCTTCTTCTTCTTCATCTTCTTCTTCCATGGAAGAAAGCTTGCTACTCCAATGGCAAGTGATGAAAACTAGTGAGAAATCCAAAACTAAAGTCTACCCACTTCCTATTTCTTCATCCTCTACCTCTTGCCAAGTAGTAGAGTGTGTTTCCTTCACAAGTTTTCATGGCTTGGTGAAGGTGGAGCTTGATCTAGCGATGCCTCGACGTAGATCATCTTCGGCATAGACATCGACGACCTAGCTCGCCATTTCTCCGACGAAGCCGACGCTAGAGCCCGGGATTGCATTTGGACAGCGGAGAGGACTTCATCACGGAGCCGTGGAGGTGGAGGACCGGATCTACAAAGGTTGTATTTCCGTTTAAGCTTTAGTTAAGTGTTAACTAATTTCATTTTCACCTAGACATCTAGCTAACGATCCGTAGTCTAGGGTTTCTCGGCACCGTATTTTTGAAATTGGCATGGTTGATGCCTTGTGAGACCTCATTAGGGTGCCTAGGAACCTTTCAGAATGTTATAATTCTAAGTATACCAGAGATCTACAAAATGCAGCAGACACCCACCCTAAAAGCCATAGCTCCTATCTCTCAAGTCTGGCCGCAATTTGCGGCCAGAAGGATTATTTCAGCGGCCTGGGGTGAAGAGGTTAGGGTCGGGCTCTGGTAGTGAGGTCAGGGTCTTCTAAATAGGCTACAGTCCTTTCAGATTTATTCTGAGATCACTGGGGTAACAGCAGATTCAAATAGCTACGTTTTTCCTAAAAAGAAATGTCAAAAACAGGTTTTAAGCTCCAGAATTTGACTCTGGTTTCTTACATGTACCAAGATCCTAAGCTACCCCACAGACACCTATAGGCAAAACCCCAGCACCCCAGCCCCTGCTCTGGCCGCAATTTGCGGCCAGATTGAATAAATGGGCGGCCGGAGGTGGGAGTTGGGTCCCCATTCTTTTTGTGTGTGATCATGGCATGGTCACAGTACCACAGTCTTCCCAAATTTCACCTGTATGTCTCGGGTCAAAAGCAGATTCCAGGAAGGCTAAAAAGTTTATAAAACGTTTAAAGTTTGCACAAATTGGTAACTGGAGGTATTTTAGTGTGATCTGGGGTATTCTTAGGTCAACTTGGTCCCAAAAACACTCACTTAGGCTAGTCTACCCAATACTAACAGCACTTAACAAAGTTCCACACAAATCACCAAAACAGCCCAAAATCTAACATTTATACACTAGTTGACATATAACGACACCACTGAGCCAACAAGGAAGAAGTTTAGAAGTTTTACCCTCTAGGATCCTCACAACAAGTAGAAGTGGAAGAAGAGGAGGTGATGGAGCTGCTGGAGTTGCTGGAGTGCTCCTAAACTGCTGCTGTTGCTGGGCTGAACTGCTGCTGCTACATGAAGCTGTGGCTGTGGCTGATGTTTGATATTGTGTTTTTGTTTTGTTTTTGTGAATGGTTGTAGCAGCAGCTACTGTTGTATTGGGGTAGTTTTTGTAGCTGAAATTGCTAGGTGGCTGATGCTATTGGTTATGTAGCTATAATGATGACATTGGGCTGGTGTTGTGCTGCTGATGCAACAACAGCTGGTTTTGGGGCTGAAAGAGGCTAATGTGTGTGTGTGAGGGTTGCATGGGTGTTGTATATGGAGTTGGGGCTCTTGGTTAAGAGAGTGCTGCTGTTGCTGATGCAGCTGATGCTGATGTTATGGTTTGAGCTGATGTGCTTGGAGCTGAAGCAGATCAGCAGCTGATGTTTCACAAATGAAGAAATGGTTGTTGTAAGGATGTGACCACTGCTGAAAATAGCAGCTACTGTTGCATTGGAGGTGAGTGAGTGAGAAGGGTGGGAGTGAGAAGGGTTTGAAATGTAAGTGAAAAGTTTTGAAAGGGATAGGGTGTGACAATCCTAGAGTCACCTCTCTCTCTCTTTCTCATTTAATGCCAACAAGACACCCATCATGCTCTCTCTCTCCTCAACCCAAGTCAACCTTAAACCCTAATCACCCTTAATTAAAACTAATAAGCCCATAAATAACATAATTACCCTAATCAAGGGCCTACACCATCATGGTTGGCAAAACATGGTTAACCCACCATGCACACCTAACTTGGCAACCCTAGGTCTAACCCACATTAACATGCACAAGTGTGTGCGGTCAAGATAAAAATCTGATAAAATATCCATAAAACCCGATAAATTATCAGGAACCCGATTTGGTAAACTTTTTACCAAAAATAAATTTCACTAATTAAAATATAATTAATTACTAATATAATCCTAGTTGTTACAGCGCATTTGAGAGGGTTCATCTTCAAGTTGTATTGCCGAAGACGTTGAAATACGATCTTCAGATGCTCTAAATGCTCCTCGTATGATTTGCTTTTAACCACGAGGTCGTCGATAAAGCGTTCGACAATTTCATGTATGAGGTCATCGAAAATCTTTGTCATGGCCCTCTGATAGGTGGCACCGGCGTTCTTTAAACCGAAAGGCATAACTTTGTAGCAAAATATACCCAGAGGAGTCCGAAAAGCGGTGTGCTTCTGGTCTTCTGGGTGCATCTTTATCTGATTGTACCCTGATGAGCCGTCCATGAAAGAGAAAATCTCATGAGTGGACGTGTTATCTATCATCAGCTCGGTGACCGGTACTGGAAAATCGTCCTTCGGGCAAGCTTTATTGAGATCCCGGAAGTCCACGCATATGCGCACTGTCCCATTTTTCTTCATTACCGGGACGATGTTGGCGATCCAGTCAGGATATTGAACTTCTTGGATAAACCCAGAATCGATCAGCTTCTTGACTTCGGCGTTGATACTCATCTCAAGCACGAGCCGCATTCTTCTCGACGCCTGATTGACTGGTTTAACGTCTGGGGATATCGCCAATTTATGCACAGCAATTTCTGGATCTAGTCCTGGCATTTCGGAATAGTTCCATGCGAAGCAATCCCTATGCTGCATAAGCACGTCTTTTAATGCAGCCACCCTTTCTTCCGATAGCAGCTCGCTGACGAATGTCGGTCGCGGGTCGTTTGCTGTCCCCAACTCAATCTTCTTGAGGTTATCTGCAGTAGTATGTATGCCATCTTCCAGCTCTTTCGGCGCTGGTGGAAATTCTGAGATTACCTCGTCATCGCTGTTTTCAAAGCACCAGGGAAAGTCATCCATATTCTCAGGCTCTCCTTTTGATATTGTTATTATATGACAAGTACGAACTCGCTTCCAAGACCGATGTGGATCTGGTTCTGCTCTTGTGGCTTTGGGTTCTGATTGGTTCAAAGATTTGTATGTTATTAACCGTAATCAGAAACGGCGTCGCTTTGCAGCTAGCCGGTGAGTACGGGTCGATCCACAGAGATGTGTAATTTTCTTAATGTGTTTTTACGAGTTGATTCCAAATGTTGTTTGGATTGATTAAATCTAAAACCTAGATCTATCAATAAACTAAATTAATCTAAATTGAAGTCTTGCTAGGGTTAGGTTTAGGGGAAGTTGGGAGATTAAAGGTTTCCTCACCGCTTTCAATGCCTTATTTAAGATCTATTAGATGTTGTGGTAATTATCAATAAAGTGGATTAGAATCTTTTGGGTAGATGTTTCTTCCTCTAGATTCTTATCCTTCCTTTATCGATACTTACCCTAACCTCCATGGAAAACAAGCGCAACCGATCCTTTATACTACGGTTCACCGTTACCTCGAGGGATAAGGTGCCGTAGGGAGCGGGGTGTGCGTGCATGCATGGAGTTCTAATTCTTAGGTATGAAATGGCATGAAACGGGTGAGAGATCTCATCTCTCAAACCTTTTCCTAAGGCTAACCCTAACAAGCGAGGAGATTACTCGCTCATTAGGGGATTAAAAGACATTCTAATTAAAAGAGAATTAAAAGCGAAGAAATAAAATTAACTTACTAATTTGATGGCTCCCTCCAAGCAATAATACAGAACAGATCTGAATTTGTTTATTGAAAAGAGGCATAGGGTTTACAGATCTGTGATTACAATTTATAGGTAAACGGGGAAACTAGGGTTACAGATTCTCGCACACGTTATTTTACAGATATACCCACAGAAAATCTAAACACCCGCACCGACGGACCGACACAGAAAATTTGCACCGACATGCGCTTTAAATGGCCGCGGAACCGCGGCAAATGTGGGCTTGGGCCGCGGTTCCGCGGCCCTTTGGTGAGCTCAGCTCACCAAACTTTCTGGGCTGCATCTTGGGTTCTTGGGCTTTCTATTTTTCCACTTCTTTTCTCTATTTGACTTCTGGGTCTTCTCCAGATCTTCAGTGAAAACTTGTAATGATCTTTTGACTGTTTCCTTTGACATTTTGGACCATGCGTTGCCTTGTACACTTGTGAATTGTTCTCTATCTAGGCTTGACTAGGGTCCTTCTACTTGTTGGTCAAAAGTCCCTTTTCTGTATCAACTTTCGTCTTTTTCACTGTATTTGCTCCAAGAGCCTGTATCCTGTAATATGCAACAAACGTGCGTCAAGAGTACCTGTTTATTTATAAAACGAATAAAAATGGGGAGTACAATAATGCAATATTATAGTATGAACAAATACCCCCAAACTTATCTTTTGCTCGTCCTCGAGCAAACTTATTTTTTATTCACTAAAATCCTAACCACACTTTCGCAGGGAAACGCGATTGCACTGAGTACGTGCAACAAGCTGTTAAACCTCTAGGTGTCCCTAGTAGGAGGAGTGTTGTCTCCTGAGGGTTTTCAGCGGATTACACCCACAAAATCCTATCAACTCAGCCTATTGACTTTTGTTCTCCAATTAGGTTTTCTAAGAAGGAATTCTATTATCTTTTGACTCGCGAATCATCCACCCACATTCTTCACACTTCCTAATCATCTAACTTAAGATTATATATGTTATGTAGACCTACTTAGCTTTCGGCATCTCTTAAATCTTCCTTCTATGGTTTCATCTCCACTTAGGAATTTCTATCAACTCTATTAAAGATATAAGTTCTATTTCTTCATCCCTTTCTCTTATCTAAACTCTAATCACATATCCCCACGTATGTGTATAGATCACCCCTACACTTGGAAATTCAAATCAAGCAATCGTACTCTCGTCCATTGTCCAAAGCACTTATTAATTTTTTAAATGAAATTTGCTTACACATCCTTCATGCGACCGTTAATACTTTTTGAGGTACCAACAACCGATTACAAGATGTGTTAGCACTTTAAAGCGTACTTCCTAATTTTGCAACACCCAAGGCTTTAGCAGTGACTCCCAAACCAGTTGTTCTAAGGCACTAGGTGATAAGGCACCCTCGCTAAATATTTTTTCTATTTTTACCGCCTTAAGTAATCACAAAAACCAGTGTCCATTTTTTTTTTATTCACCCTTTTTTTTCTTTTTTTTTTTCTTCTAAGGACTTTAGACAAGAGCATTTCAAGGTCTCTTCTACTATTCCAAGTTTCAAGGTGCGTGATTGTGCAAGTTGTAGGGTATACATTTTCAGAATCTAGACTTAAGCTAGGAACTATTTTTCAAACTTATACTCTAATAAGAACATCAATACTCTTCCCTTGTTTTGACTTAGCCGAAGAAGTGAACCCAAAATTTGCCTATTTCTAAATAAACTACAAGGCATATACTTTCTACCGTTAAACTTTAAGGAAGGTTATTTTTAGGGTTTTTAATTTACTAAGTCTAAGATCTAGTTGTTCCTAGCCAGTTAAGCTATCTGTCAAACTCAAATCAAATATGGCCAAAATTGAATACAACAATTTTTATAATTTTTTGAAATTTTTCAAATTTTTATGGGTTTTCAAATAAATAAGTATGCAAATGCAAAAATATGTACAAATGAATGCGAAAGAAGAAGACGTACCGAGCATACCCCCAAACTTGAACTTGACAGTGTCCTCACTGTCATGCTAAACCAAGAGGATCAAAATACCGGCACTCCCCTGTTTATTTATTTATAATTTTTTTATTGTTAAGGAAAACAAATATATACAGAAAGGCCCTCCCCCAAACTTCATTTAAACTATGTTAGACATTACTGCCAAACCTTGCATAGACCAAACGTTAACACCAACCAGTTGAAAAATTTATCAGTAAAGAGTATCAGTTGGTGGAAGAATAAGTCGTAGCCATCCATAAAGAATTGGGGAAGATAGAAGTGGTGGTATGGAAGGTATGGAGGTGAATAGACAGGAGGTGGTGATGAATCAAAACGAGAATGCGAATGATCAGCAATCAGTGGAATGTTGGCATTCTCGTAGCTTCTTAAAAGAAATGGGGGTGGTTCAACTTCTAAAGGAGGAGGTTGACTAACCACAATACCCCCAAAATGTTTCTGTGGGTCCTCTATTGACTTGGCATCATCCATCAATTGCATATGATATTCAATTATAATGGAACTGATCTTCTCGATGTCCGCCATAGTCCAACCGAAAACCTGCCGCCTATCTTGTAAGACTTTTAAAATAGCGTTCTCTTGCTCGAAGACTAGAGAGGCTGATATTATAATGGGAAAAGTCTCATTCTCACCTATGTAAGCATATTTAAGGTGAGGCGGTAAGGACATGAGTTCGAGTTTCGGAGGCGAAAGAATCATTGCGGAATCTACCTCGAACTAAAAGGACTCCAACACAGGTTTGAAATCACTGCAAACAACCGATTCGGATGGTTCAACTAACTCATCCACAAATTCAAAAGACTCATATTCGGGCTGTGAGTCGTCATCATCCGAAAAAGTGAAACATTCATAATCCATATCGGTTGTGTCAACGGTAGTAGGCTCAAGGAGGGACGCACTAGTGGCGTCAAAACTGTTTTCATCAAACAAGAATCTTTCAAGCTCGCAGTCCTCCTGCATGATTTCGTGAACAGAGCAAACTTCTCGTGTACTAGTTTTAGGCACGGGGGGCAGACTTCCAATCTTATAAATATTGAACTCACTAGACATCTTCCCAAAGGATAGAGTCATGGAGCCATTGCGGCAGTTTATTACAGTATTGGAAGTGGCCAAAAATGGTCGACTGAGGATCACCGGAATTTAGTTCTGTGGGTTAGCAACAGGTTGTGTATCCATAACAATCAAATCAACGGGGAATATGAACTCCCCAACTTTGATCAACACATCCTCTAGCTCACCCCTTGGATGGGTGATTGATCGATCAGCCATTTGGAGAGTACAACGAGTGGGTTTCAACTCTCCAACCCCTAATTGTTCGTACACGGAGTAGGGAAGCAGGTTAACACTAGACCCAAGATCTAAAAGTGCTCGATTAATTTTCTTATCCCCAATTGTGATTGAAATCGTAGGACAGCCGGGGTCCTTTCTTTTTTGGGGTAAGGTTTGAGGGTGGTTAATAGCATTGCCACTGCACTAGCCACTAGCACTTTCTTGGGTACTTGAGATGCCTTTCTCTTCGAGGTGCATAAGCCCTTTAAGATTTTCGCGTATGAAGGGACTTGTTGGATTGCATCCAAGAGAGGTATATTTATGCTAACCTGCTTAAATAACTCCACAATCTTCTCCACTTGTGCAGTTGGTTTATTAGGACTCAACCTGTTTGGAAATGGAGCACTTTGAAAATTTGTTGAGTCAAATGTCTGTGGAGTAGAATGTGGTGTAGGAACGGCACCCCGTGTAGATGTGTTCGTGTTGTGAGAAATGGGTCCGTTCGAGTTAGAAGAAGTAGAGCCGTGTGAAGGGTGGAGAATAGGCTCTAAAGAAAAAGGTGAAGAAGAAAGTGAAGAAAATGAAGAAGGGGAAGATGACGATGGAGAAGAAGAAGAAGAAGAAGAACCACCGGCGGGGATGTCATCACTAATACCCACATTATTTTGCAACACTCTTCCGGATCTCAACGTGGTCACCGCATTTACATTATGATTGTGATATGCATTTTGTGTGTGACCGGGATTTGGTAATGGTTGAGATGGAAGCTTTCCCTTTTCTCTCTCGCTCAACGCAGCAGTTAATTGCGCAATTTGTGCCTCAATAGATTTGATACTTTGATCGTGTGAAGCATTGTTATGCATCAAAGATTGAACATAATTTTCAAATCTTGCTGTGGATTCTGTAGATTGCTTGTGAAATGCATCTAGACTTTTTTCTAGCGAGATAACCTTATCATCATTTGGTTGAACCAAATTGTTCGTTTGATTTGTATAAGGTTGTTGTTGGAAAGGTTGCTGGTTTTGAGTTTGTGAAGGTGCTTGTTGTCGTTGTGGAGGAGGAGGTCTTTGAAAATTGTTATTTCCTTGGAATTGTTGATTTTGGTTCCAAGCGAAATTTGGGTGACTCCTCCACCCCGGATTGTATGTCGAAGAGTACGGATCGTTTCTTTGTCGTTGCTGAAATGCAGTATTGACTTGATCCTGTGCTCGAGTAGATGCATTATAAGGACACTCTTCGGTTAGATGCGATGGATCCGTACAACAAGCACAAACAGTTCGTGGAGGCATAACAGGGGCAGGAGAAGACGATGAGATTTTGGTCTCAATGGCTTCTAGCTTTTTCATAAGTGTGGCCATCTCGGCCTTCATAGCAATCGACATATCTACTTGATGTATGCCTGCCCTAGATTGACCACTAGAAGAAGATGATGTGGTCTTGGTACTCTCCCACTAAATTGTTTGCTCACTAAGATCCTCAAAAAACTGCCACGCTTCGTCACTAGACTTGGAGAGAAAATGACCTTGACATATGGTTTCTAGCAACTGCTTCGTTACCGAGTTCAATCCCTCGTATAATATTTGGCAAAGTTTCCAACTTTCGATCCCATGATGAGGGCATTGAACGAGTAGGTCCTTAAATCTCTCGAAGCACTTCCAAAATAGTTCGGAAGGAAGCTGTGAAAATTGTATAATCTCGTTACGGATTCTAGCAGTTTTGTGATGAGGATAGAACTTTTTTAGAAAAGCTTTCACAAACTCGTCCCAATTTCTAATGGAATGTGATGCGGTGCTGTATAGCCACTTCTCGGCTAGGTCACATAAGGTGAAAGGAATGACCCTTAGCCTTATAGCGTCATCACTTAATTGGGTCGTTTTCATCATAGCGCACACATTTTGGAATTTATTGATAAAAATATACGCATCTTCAGATTCCAAACCATGAAATTTTGGCAGCATATTGATGAATTGTGGTTTTATTTCAAAATTGTCCCCATTTGCCGGTGGGGGTGAAAGACATGTAGGTAAAGAAGTGCGGACGGGGTAGAAGAGATCCTGGAGCGCAACTCGTGCGAGCGCTACAACAGGCGGTTGATTCGGGTTATTCTCATCTAACGGAGGTGGAATCATTCCCGTCGGTAAGGTATCATTGGGGTTGAATCCCGACATGCCTTCGGAAGAAGAATTTGAAGGTGGAGGTAAGAAAGTGGTCGGAACTTCGACTTCGGTGTCGAAGGGTTCGTTGGTCGGTACCAACGAAACACGGACTAATCGGGCATTAGTATCCCTAGTCCAAAGTGACATACACTAAAAGGGGTAGTGTAGTCAGAAAAAAGGAAAGACAGAATGTGGAGGTAAGATAACGTCAATGAGAAGAAATGGTGGAAGTGAGGTGCAAGTTTCCTTTAGCGACAAGTTGCAAGTTTGAAAAGATTTTTCTTTTTTTTATTTATGTGAGAGTTTTGCAAGGAGGTTTTTTTGAAAAGAGACTTATGACACAAATGTATCAACCACACATGCACAATCAGGCCTAGATCTAGGGTCACCTAGGTCTGCTAGACAGCTCCTAACTAGGGCTAGAAATAGGACCTCAAACCGCCTCTTCACCGACACTTGCGGCCAGGTAAGTGCCAGGTAAGTGGGAAGGAACCACAATAGTGGGCCTAATTAATAACCACTAGACTAGACACACTTGCCTAGACACCGCAAAGTCAGTTAGGATAAACGGTCGATGCCTATACTAGTCCTTTTCCTATTGAGCTCGATGTCCTTAGGGCTGAGTCTAGTTTTTTTTAATTAATTGTGGTCAATGCAAATGCTTTAAGATGATTTCTGGGGTCCTGGGAAGGGTGATGAAATCCCCACCCAATCTGAGTTTGGTCAATTAGCCCCTTAAAGTCCGATTAAATTATGCAAAACTGTAAATTCACTTGCAATCAATTTTTTTTAGCGCGGCGCAAAGAAACCTGCAGAAAATCTGTTATTTAGAAGGGGAGAGAAAATTTTTAGCGCAAAGAATTCCTGCAGAAAGTTTTTACAGAAAGATATATGGAGGTTGACAGAGGGGAGAAGGAGAAACAAACCCAGAAAATTTGGTGCGCTGACGTGGCAATTTTGCGGCGGAACCGCGGTCTGGGACCCCCTTTTGCGGCGGAAGCGCGACTGAGTAGTGGGATCAGACTCTGAAAAAAATTCTGTTGTTCTGTACTTGCAATTCCTCTCTGTTCTTATGTACCAACTTCTGTTTTGCCCTCTGTAAATTTCCAGATTCCCAATTCTTCGCTGTTCCTGCAAGATTCAAACCATAAAACCCTTCAAACAGATAAAAGTTGATAAAATGTTTTTGTATTTTTTTCTATTTTCAGATTTTTATAATTTTTAAAATTTATATCAACCCGAAATTACACAGAAAGAAATTTTACGCCATCCCCGGCGACAGCGCCATTTGATTGGTTCAAAGATTTGTATGTTATTAACCGTAATCAGAAACGGCATCGCTTTGCAGCTAGCCGGTGAGTACGGGTCGATCCACAGAGATGTGTAATTTTCTTAATGTGTTTTTACGAGTTGATTCCAAATGTTGTTTGGATTGATTAAATCTAAAACCTTGATCTATCAATAAACTAAATTAATCTAAATTGAAGTCTTGCTAGGGTTAGGTTTAGGGGAAGTTGGGAGATTAAAGGTTTCCTCACCGCTTTCAATGCCTTATTTTAGATCTATTAGATGTTGTGGTAATTATCAATAAAGTGGATTAGAATCTTTTGGGTAGATGTTTCTTCTTCTAGATTCTTATCCTTCCTTTATCGATACTTACTCTAACCTCCATGGAAAACAAGCGCAACTGGTCCTTTATACTATGGTTCACCGTTACCTCGAGGGATAAGGTGCCGTAGGGAGCGGGGTGTGCGTGCATGCATGGAGTTCTAATTCTTAGGTATGAAATGGCATGAAAGGGGTGAGAGATCTCATCTCTCAAACCTTTCCCTAAGGCTAACCCTAACAAGCGAGGAGATTACTCGCTCATTAGGGGATTAAAAGACATTCTAATTAAAAGAGAATTAAAAGCGAAGAAATAAAATTAACTTACTAATTTGATGGCTCCCTCCAAGCAATAATACAGAACAGATCTGAATTTGTTTATTGAAAAGAGGCATAGGGTTTACAGATCTGTGATTACAATTTATAGGTAAACAGGGAAACTAGGGTTACAGATTCTCGCACACGTTATTTTACAGATATGCCCACGGAAAATCTAAACACCCACACCGACGCACCGACACAGAAAATTTGCACCGACATGCGCTTTAAATGGCCGCGGAACCGCGGCAAATGTGGGCTTGGGCCGCGGTTCCGCGGCCCTTTGGTGAGCTCAGCTCACCAAACTTTCTGGGCTGCATCTTGGGTTCTTGGGCTTTCTATTTTTCCACTTCTTTTCTCTATTTGACTTCTGGGTCTTCTCCAGATCTTCAGTGAAAACTTGTAATGATCTTTTGACTGTTTCCTTTGACATTTCGGACCATGCGTTTCCTTGTACACTTGTGAATTGTTCTCTATCTAGGCTTGACTAGGGTCCTTCTACTTGTTGGTCAAAAGTCCCTTTTCTGTATCAACTTTCGTCTTTTTCACTGTATTTGCTCCAAGAGCCTGTATCCTGTAATATGCAACAAACGTGCGTCAAGAGTACCTGTTTATTTATAAAACGAATAAAAATGGGGAGTACAATAATGCAATATTATAGTATGAACAGGTTCGTGCTTTTGTGGCGGCGTTACCCTCCAGCTGCTGGATAGAGCAAATCTGCCTTGCTGGTACTGGTCTTCGACCCAGTTCTTAAAAGTGAAGCAGTCTTCGATAGGGTGTCCTATTGCTCGGTGATAAGAACAATAGCCCGGATGAGAGACCTTGTTATCTTGCTCAAGGTGTTTAGACTCCGAAAGTGTAATCATTCGATATTTTAAAGCGAGATCAAGTATCTTCTTCGTCTTATCTTGAGGGAAAGAATACGCTCGACTCATCTTCTTCATGAGGGACAAATCCAGACCGCCCAATTCCCGATCACATGACTCTTTGATCCCGCGTTGTCGTTGTCGAATCCCTTTTCTGCTCTTCGACTTATTTCTGCCTCCGCTTCGAGCCTTCTGCACAGCAGGTCGACAGGGAGGAGCATTTTCGTCTTTTGTAGCCTGTTGAAGAAGACGTTGCGTCCTGGCTTTCTCGTAGATGGCCATTTCGCGATTATGGTCGTCCCAAGCTTTCTGACCTGCTTTCCTGATAAGCTTGTCCATTCGCTCTTCAAATGACGGACTCGGCACTTTGATTGTGGGATCTAGTTTTGATAAGGGGTCGGCATTTCCCGACAGGGCGTCCTCTTCTTCATCGAAGTTATATACGGCGTAGCTACCGTGGACTCATTCCCGTTTCCCGGATCTCACATATCCAAGCCCAAGCGTTTCCATTTTCCCGTTGGGCAAATTGCGCTGAGTCCCAAGGACATCCCAAATCCTGTTGTAGAATCGAGCTTGTCGAACAGTCTATTTTAAGGGTACCCCTTGTCGCTTCAATAGCCTTTTTAGTCCATTCGTGTAATATCTGGGCAAACGGAAAGGTTGGAGCCTGTCAAGTGTAGAATCCATGTCGTGCCAGATTTCTTTCTCGACTCTTTTTCCGTGGACCGGTAGAACAGGATCGCATTTTCACCTTTTTGCTTGGGAGGGACGTAAAACGTCTGTAGGTCCTGCACATTGTAAGCTTCAAGTGCGTCAAGATCTTTGTAGTGCTCCCTCGGAATCATGGTAATTTGCAAACTCTGATCATCGCCACGGGATGCTTGTATTGACGGCCGACTGGAGAACACAGCATTAACCTTATCTTCCGAGTCACTTCCGAAGATCAATATGGGGGCGGACGGTCCCGGGTTGTTGCGTCGAGACGGCCCAGCGTAAACTATCTCTTCTTCTTCTTCGGTATCACTCCCGAAAACAGGAATGGTGGCGGCGGCTTTGTTCTCCGATTTTCGACACCTCTCTGTGTCCTCGAAATCTGGCAAAAAGTACTTTACATCTTCGTACTTGCGGACTTCGTTTACGGAGAACGGGTTCAGCTCTCCCGTTACGGTATACTCAAGACCATCCTTGAAATACTTCATACACTGATGTTGCGTAGAAGGGATGATGTTGTACTCGTGCAACCAAGGACGACCGAGCAAGGCATTGTAACAGGTCTTGGCTTCAATGACGTGGAACTTAATATCCGTGACGAGTAGTCTGAAGCGTAATGTTAGTATTACAGATCCGAGAGTCCGTGATGACTGGGAGTCGAAACCGGAGATGGTAATTTTGTCCCGAGCGAGGTGCTGAACGCTCATGCAGATTTCCTTCAACACCCGAACATTAAGGAGATTAACGGAGGACCCATTATCCACCAGGATTTTGCCTATCTTGATATCGTGGCAGTATCCAGAGACATATAGGGGACGGTTGTGGTCACACGTCCCAAGGAGCAGGTCTTCATCACCGAAAGTGATATCGACCGTGTGCACTTCTTCCAGTTCATCCTTCATCCTCTCTTCGGTGAGGAAGGCTTGGAATTGCTCGGGCTCTTGTAGCGCCTTGATTAATGAATCTCTCGCTTCTTTTGATAATAAGAGGGTGTCGAGAATGCTGAGCTGCGAAGGTAGCTTCCTCAGGTGCGCTAGGATGTTGTAGTCCACCTTACTCTTCTTGGGCGGGTCCTTGGCAGTCAGCTCTTTCATGACTTGTTCATCTAAGGAGATATCCCCGGCGACCTTTTCCTTTCCCTTATCTTTTCTAGTTGCGGGTCCGAGATTCTTTTCTGGAAGCGTGCGATTGCGCAGCTAAATGTTTTCGCAGGCCTTTGGTTCTTCCTCTTTCCCTAAGATGGATTCTGTAAAGAGAGGGCCAAGAGCCATTTCCTCATTAGAGTCACTCCCAAAGGTGAGAACTTGTGATCCTCCGGCATTGACCGTGCAACAGTTACCGGTAGTTCTTTTATGACCTTCGATCGTATTTCTTTGCTCCCGACGAGTTCTGCGTTTCATTCGCTTAAAATGTTGCCTGTGAGCAACATATCCCTGCCACCATATCTTAAAAGCGTCGCACTCCTCAGTGGGGTGTGAAATCTTCCGATGATATTAGCAGTAATGAGGGTGCCTCTCCGCCCCATTGAGCGTGTTTTCTTCCGAGGGTGGTAGCTTCATTTTCATTGACATAGCTTTGGCAAACCTTTTCCTCTTCTTGAATATGTTTTTATCCGCATCGGATGTCTTTTGATCTAGTGGGAGTGCTTCGACTCTTTCGTTTAGTCGCCTGCGTTTGGCTCCTTCTGATGCAGCCATCTCACGCTCCCGATCGGCTTTACTTTTCAAACGAATCTCGTCTAGAAAGGCGTCGATCATTTCGTCTGTCGGCCACACAAGCTCCGGTTCAAGCTCTGCCCCCAGTTTCTCAGTGCCAGGGGTTGTTTCATCGTCCGTAAACGAGTGGGAGATCATATGACAACTCGCCACATATCCCTCGGATTCATCCGACGAGCTTTCTCCATTATCTTCCTCCTGAAATACGTGGTTGAGGAACTCTTGGAGTGTGATGGGAGTCCGCGCCTTTTGATTGTACTCCTCCAGCGCGTCAATCTGTTTCTGCAAGTCCGTGCGCTTGTCGCCAGGCTTCACAGGCTTCTTAGATTTCTTCTTCTTTTTCTTTGAAGATTTTGACGGCTGGTTGTGAGTGCTCGGGCCATCACCACCGATCTTTGGAGTTGGGCGCAGCTTCAGCATCCCTTTAATGATTTGGGGTTCCAGCGGGTTCTTCCACCTGATCGCCGGGCATGTCTGGAGCTCATTCAGCATTCTTTTGGTTTTTGCTGAAAGCACGATTTCCCATGGAGCTTCTTCAATGAAAGAGCAAGTTTCCCCCGGTGTGTCCGTCTTCTTAGGAGTGTGCGGTTGTGGCGGGTTCACCTTCCACTTCTCAGACAACGCAAACTTGCCCTGTAGGTATTGATCATCAATCCATCCTTTGAAGACGAAGCAATCTTCAATCGGATGGCTTACCGTTTGATGGTAAGGGCAATAATTGGGGTTATTCACCTCACTGGGTTGCGGCGGTCGCCTTGGGTTTGGCAAGTTGATGAGCCTGTTGCGTACCGCCAGCTCGAATGGCCTCTTCGTCTTATCCCTCGGGAATGAGTAGGGGCGCATCATTTTCTCATTATAATACCGCCGTCTTTCTTCCAGTTGATCCGCCGGCTTTGGGGCACTGGATTGCTGCTGAGCGTTCGCAACGAAGGTTGCCTTCCCTTTACCCTTGTCATTCCGAGGTTCCGGCTTCGGGGGAGACGGTCTGTGACCCATCTGGTCAATCTGGGCCAGCTTGTCGATCAAAGCCTGGAACATGGTTGGCTTAAAAAACATCATGAACTGTGAGATAGTTGCATGAGGATCTAGGGTGCCCACGAACATGCCCACCGCGGACGCTTCCTCAATGCGTTGTTCGCATTTCGACCACAAGTTTCGCCAGCGTATAGCGTAATGGACCCACGTCTCACCCGGTTTCACCCTGGCATTAATCAATGCCGTTATCGGGGTGCGTTCGCTGGCGCTCACGAATCGCTGCGTAAATAGTAGCTCCATCTCCGTAAATATTTTGACGGAGTCGTTCGGGCTCAGAGTACCACTCGAACGCCGTTTCTGACAAGCTGCCGACAAACTGGCGAAGCAACAATTTGTCGTCGCCTCCAGTGTTGCCACAAAGCGCCCTGAACTGGGCAACATGCTGGTGGGGATTGCCCGTCCCCTTATAGACATGAAATTTCGGTATTGTATAGCCCGGCGGGTACTTGATCTGATCATACCAGCTCGGATATGGTCGCCCCGTTTTTACGACCTGACCGGCCACCTCAATCGCCTGATGAGCCCGTATCTGCTGAGCTATATATTCATCCAAGTCTGCTTTGGAGATTATTTCCTCCTTGGCTGTTGACAGAGCCGGCGGAGGATTTGACGTTTCTCCCCTGTCGTCTTCAAGGACGATCGGAGGATCTTCAGCAGGAGGATCTTGTTGGATCATCATACCCACCATGTCCTGGAACAGGAAAGCCATTCGCTTTATATTGGCTGCTTGTTCAGCAGCCTCTTTATCCTTCTTTTCCAGTATCCTGCGAAGGAATTCAGTGTCAGTTTCTTGCTCCTGGCGTTGATCAGAGGACTCTTCGGGGCTTTCTTTTGGCCCAGTGAGTGCGGCCATCGCGTTCATCATTTCTTGGAGCTTCTGCTGTTGCTCCTGAGCTTTGGTCACTGACCGTGTAAGCGGTCTATGACCTGCAGATGCACGGCTGTCCTCCTTCCCCGACGCCATGTATACAGTATGGACTACAATGCCCCCGGACTTAGGGCGTTTGGGCTCGCCGCCTTTGACATTTGCCGCAGGCGTGGGAATTCTCTCCGGCCTCCTTCTCTTGTGGGCCGTTGAAGTTGAAGGGGCCGTTGCAGCGGGCACCCTGGCGGTTGTCGTCCTTTGCTGTTTAACAGGACGGTTCTTTTCTTCCTGCACTTTCGCCCTTTTCTGCCGGTGAAAGTGATCTTGGTCAATTATGGAATCTTGAACCCTCCGCCAGACTTTATAAATTTTGGAGGACAGCCCTTGAGGGGGCTGTTCCAGCTTCGTTTCTGTAACCCTCTCCGCAGGTGGAGGAGATCTTTTTAGCGTAGCAGTCGGAGAGTTCTTACGTATCCTCCTTAGTAGTTCAAAGCTGTTCCCAGTTGGAACAGCAGCATTAACTTCCACCACTGGAGCGGGTGGAGTTAGCCCTGAGGGGGAGTTGCCCCCGGCCTTCCTTACTCAGCGCCAGTGGCAACGTCGAGCGTGACGAGCCGTTGGGACTGGCTCGGCGATAGGGACGGCTTCGTCTTGCCCTCTGTCCGAATGAAGCGCTGCTGGTGCCAGCCTCTTAAAGACTGACGTTGTTCTTTGAGTGGCGATGTTCAATCTGTCAAAGACAGACCCTCGAGTAGGAGCAGAAGCCAGAATAGTCAGCCTTGAAAAGACTGACTCTTTAACAGAAGAAGCCGCCTTGACGACCTCAGGAGCAGAGGTGGCTATCTTCCTCGGGACGGCCATTTCTGGGTTCATGGGCTTCTTAGCGGGCCCGTCAGAGTTCTGGTTCAGCCTGGTAAAGACAGAGGCTGCCGGTTTGATATTGGACGACCCGTTGGAAGGGACCATTGTAGCAGTGAGCCGATCGAAAACTGACTTCTTGTGCGCTTCCGGTGCGGGCACTGGAAGGGTGAAGCTTGCAGGCAGGAGCATGGTCCCAAAAAATAGACCGGTGGTGGCCTGGGTCACTTGTTCCACCGGCATGGCAAGAATGGAGGCCGCTTGAGGCCCATAGGCTACACCTCCAGGTGAGGCGGAGCGTTGGTTGCACTTGCATTTGGAGTAGCTCGAGCAGTTGGAGGCCATTGATGCTTGATTTCTACGCCAGGCAAAAGACCAAATCTTAGTAACTTGAAACCAAAGAGCAACCATTAACAAACCGCGATTGGTTCGTGAAGACGACACACGAAGTGTGGAGTGGAAAGAGGAAAAGGTCCCACCGGGCGTGCCAAAATCTGTTCCCCTCCGAATGACGGCGCGACGCAGGGACGTCTTGCCTGAGATTCGGGACAGATGCTAATTGGTGCTATCCGTCCACCTCTCCGAAGATGCCAAGTTGATTTATGGCACCGTGTATCGAAGATTTAAACGGATGCGTCCGATATAGCAGACTTCGTCAGATTCCCCCTCGCTTGAGAGGTTTTTGATTGTGGGGACACTCTTCCCTGCAGGCGCAAACCCCTGCAGTTAATTACGCTACCGTATTGCGGTAACAATTTTCTCCTTCTCCAGATGGTCACTTCGTGTCGTGTGTGTTTGTTTTGTGTTAGGTTGTCCGTGGATTGTATACGAAGACTAGTTATGTCGTCGCCTGTAGGGCGTGGACTAGTCCAAATCCGTATTATCTTAGATTTGGATTTGGGGATTTGGGTTTAAGGATACGTTAGCCTCATTTGAACTAAGATCAACTTAAACGTTTGTTAAGGATACGTTAGTCTAGTTTTAGACTAAGATCAACTTAACGGGATCGTTTAGATCCAATAAGAGAGCCATTAAAGGAGCCCTATTATTTAGTTTAGTGACATTGCGGTCAATAGGTAGTTTAAGGACATTGCGGTCCAATGTTAGTTTTAAGACGTTTCGGTCAAGGTTAAGGACATCATAGTCCGAGAATTTAAGGACTCTACAGTTCGGCGTTAGTTTTAAGACATCACGGTCAAGGTTAAGGACGCCATAGTCCGTTGCTAGTCTTAAGACATTCCGATCAAGGTTAAGGACATCATAGTCCATGGGTTTAAGGACCCCACAGTCCATATCAATGTGTGGTCATCGGGACCCGTCACCTCTTTGAAGACGTTGAGGAATTACAACGCCAAATATCAAAGGAGTGAAGAGATGTACCCTTAAACCAAGGTAGATTAAATGATCTTTGGCCCAATTTGGAACCAAGACCAACTAATTATATTACGAGCCCATTAGCCCAGTTAAGTTTGAATTGAGGACTTATGGCCATCTTGGGCTAAGTCCAATCATGTTTAGAATATTGGCCCTCTATTGGTTCATTGAAGGAGAGGCTTTGCCTCTAGAAACTTAGCCAATTGGGCTAAAGCTAGTGTTAAACACTAAAGACCAACAGTGTTGAACACTGGGAATAAGATTAGTAAGTTAGTGTTAAACACTAAAAGATAATCAGTGTTAAATACTAGCAACAGGGCTTTCAAATTAGTGTTAAACACTAAAGCAAATCAGTGTTAAACACTGGCAACAGAAATTTCAAATTAGTGTTAAACACTAAAGCCAATCAGCGTTAAACACTGGGAACAGAGTTTCCAGATTAGTGTTAAACACTAAGAAAATCAGTGTTAAACACCACAAATAGAGTCTTCCAAATTAGTATTAAACACTAAGAAAATCAGTGTTAAACACTGCAAATAGAGCTTTCCAATTAGTGTTAAACACTAAGAAAATCAGTGTTAAACACTGGGGACAAAGTCTTCATATTAGTGTTAAACACTAAGGAGAGAGGGGTCACGTGTGGAAACGTGAGAGCGCCCTGATTCCCCTTATTTTATTCTGCAGATCAGTGTTTAACACTTTTAATTCTGACGACCATCACGTGGGAGCACGTAATGGAGGCCCACGCTCTGGTCTGTTAGAATGCTCATTAGGGGTCACGTGGTGACACGTGAGGGCGCCCTAGAGCTCTTTTCTGTTTCTTTTGCCTTTTTCTCTGTGTGCTTCAGGGGTCACGTGAGGCACGTGAGGCGTTGCCTCAAAGCTCTTTTCTGTGGATCTTTTATAGGGGTCACGTGGTAGCACGTGACTCTGGTTCTTTGCATATTTTAAAGATCTGTTCATCTTTTAAGAATTAAATTCTTCATAGGGTTAAACCCTAACAATAAACTTTAGAGGAATTAAATTCCTGTTTTTTTCTGAAGAATTATATTCTTAGGTAGGGTTAAACCCTAATTTCTTTTCTATAAAGAATTAAATTGTGGTATAGGGTGAAACCCTAATTCTAATTCTTTTTTTAAGGGAATTAAATTCCTGTGAGTCTGAGAGAATTAAGTTCTCAATTAGGGTTAAACCCTGGTTCTGTCCATTTTTAAGGAATTAAATTCCTATAATATAGGGTTAAACCCTAACTTTATCTCAAAGGAATTAAATTCCTATAATTCTGTGAGAATTAAATTCTCAAAACTCAGTTCCTCTTCTGTGTTTTAGATCTGCATGGGTGAGAATTAAATTCTCAATTCGTGGGGAGATGTGCACTTTGCGGATCCACCACCAGAGAAAGAACTAAGTTCTTTTCTTTATATAAGAGTTAAACTCTTTTGAGAATTAAATTCTCTTTTGAAGCCTCTCTTTTCTTACCTAGGGTTTTTCTTTTGCAGAGAATCAAATTCTTCCTCCTGAACTTTCAAGATTTCAAGGCTCTATATCTCTCTATCTGTATCTCTCCTTTGGCTCTCTCCTTTGGCTCCTATTTATAGGAGAAGGAAAAGAATCAATCTGTTTTAGTGAATCTTTCATTGAAAGATTTGATTTGTTTATTGAGAGATTTGATTTATCTTCATCATTAATCTGGGCCTTTAGATTATTAGGTGAATTTTATTCACCACTGGATTTTAAATCCAGAGATATCTCTTTGTTATTTCGGTTAGATTTAGGGGGAAATCTTTTCATGTCTAAGATTTTTCCATAAATTGGTGATTTTTAATCACCTTTAGATTTTTAATCCAACGGTTTCAGATAATTCTTTTCCATTTTGGAAAGATTTGAAAGATCTTTCCTCAGAATTTAATTCTGTTAAAGAATAAGGCTTTTAAAGCCGGTCACGTGTGGCCACGTGACCCCTGGTCACGTGTGAGCACGTGACCCCTGGAATGGCTTCTCTTCTTCTGCGCTCTGTTCTCTGGCCGCTGCTTAACCATCACGTGCCAACACGTGACCACTGGTCACGTGTGAGCACGTGATGCCTCTTCTGAAGCTTTTTCCTGATTTTTAATCAGGGAACAGACTTATCGGTTACTGGGGTCTGACGTATACCACCCCTAGACTAGATATGCAACATATCAGACGAAGAGACTGGACTGTACGGGAGTGTTACTGATTGGATTCACAGGAGAATGTACAGGCTAGCTTGTTGATCTTCTGATCACTCAATACCTGGGTGGCTGTTATGTTTAGCTGACCGCTTACAGCTTGTGGGTGTTTGATATGATCATCACCTGCTACCGGCGTATTGACGATTTTTTAGAGTCCTACACAGAGGTTTCTTGACTCAGGCAAAACGGAGTAGGAGCATATATGTGATATGTGCAGGACCGAGGATAATGCGATATGAGATACCGTATTATATTCTCGCGATATTATGATATGAGCCGAGTCATCGGATCAAGTGTTGATACGATGAATCGGTACATGATATATTAGTCGGTTATATTCGATATAGCCGGATTGTCGGATCAAGTGTTGATTCGATAATTTAATGTATAATAATATATATGATATATTGCATTATATTATCTAATATTGGCTCGCTTTATTATTTCATTTTCTCACCGGGTAATACATTGATATATATGTGATATATGTTAATTGTATTATTTTCTTTTGTTACAAAATATATTATATATGTGATATACAATATTGTAACATGATATGATTACTAATGCAACATGTTTAGTGGAGATTAAACAAGGTTAGGGTTTGAATTGGGTTTGTTCTTTCATGAACCATCTAGAAGGTTTCTTTTTGTTTTGAGCTAAGATATTATGGTTGATATTTTCTAGTGACTCATTCTTAACCCAACCCAAACCCTTAGCCTTAGTTAATTCTCTACATGGGTTAGCCTTGTCATAGTTAACCATGGTTGCATTATTAATCATATATCATTTCATTATTCATCACAAAAGGATTTATCCATTATTTCTTCTTCTTCTTCAACCTTGAGCTTTGAGAAAGCTTTCTAGGTTTTCATTTTGTGATGATTGAGAGTGAGAATTTGATAAGAAAAGAAAGCACAAATACTACTCCATCATCCTCATCTAATCTAGCCAATTATATTAGGGTGTTCACCTCATTAGAGAGAGAGAGCTTGAGTTATAGAAACTTCGAGGTAGATCATCGGAGAAAAGGAAGACTACAAGCAAGCATGGATCATTCGAGTTGTGGAGCCTCTCTTGAGTCCGGGAGATGATGGATCGAGGCGAAGGGACTTCTACTCAGAGCTTATGAAGCGAAGGAGTGGACTACAAAGGTTGTAATCCCTCACACTTAGTTGTAAAAATGTTTACTTGCGTGTTAAACCGTAATTATCTAGCAAAGATCCCGGTTTTGGGTTGTTCGACACGTCTAAATTTTTATTCGGGCATGGTTGATGCATTATTAACCCTTGTAAGAGTGGTTAGGAACCCAACACTCCATCTACCACTGTTTGTATATGACTTAGAGACGACTTGTGAGGATTCTGTGTTGTATATTTTGGTGACTTTGGATGTCGTGCTCGTGGGAGCCGGTTATGTTGGAAAGTTTTACCTCTTTATGCAGTTTTCCTTTATATTCTTCGCTTCGGCGTCGTATACTTGTTGTGGTGTTGCCTCCGCCGTTGGGCGTTAGTTTGCTCCCATTTGGGATGCTTTATATTTTATCTATGTTGTACCCGTTTTCGGGGCTAGTTTTTACAAAGAAGGTGCTGCCGAAATTTTCAAGAAAGAAAACTAGAGTTAGAGATTTTACTTGTGATTTTTTCCAAATGTTAAGACTATGCTTTTCTCCGTTGATCCAGATTTGGGTGGTTTAGATTTCTGGGTTTCGGCTTACTTGAGTTTCGTACGCCTGTAGACGTTACGTAGTTTAAGTACCGGTTACGGGCCAAATTTTGGGTCTTGACAGTCACGTTATATATGTGTCAGCTGTAGGTATGCAACATATAACAGGATGTAAGCATGTCCGTATATCTCATGCAACATGGAACAGTGATATAAACATAGCAAGTATATCATAGCATGATGTAACAATTCTACTGTGTAGTGACATAGCAATTATTGATGATGAAGGTGTGTGAGCCGGCCAATCTGTGTAAGTGTAACATACGCATCATCGATAATGGTGTAGGTGTACTAGCATAGGTATATTTAATGCAATGAGAATAACATGAACGTAGCATAATATACATCGTGAACTAAATGCTATAAGGTATACGTATCTAACATGACCGAGTCGGTGAATCTATCAATCGATATCCAGCCTCACAACATCACGTACGGTACACTCCATCGTACGGCATCCTTAAATCAAGGGTATGGATAAATCAACAAGTAAAACTCATCGCGTACGGTAATCTATCGTACGACAACATTAAACAAATTAGGGATTCTATCAACCTATACAACATCGGGGGTATGGATCTAAGTCTCGTACGGCATATTACTCATTATGCAATCATTATCCATATAAGTATACCTATCTCTCAGGTCACATACGCATAAATCTCGTATCAGGAAACCGGCAAGGTATCAACTATTTCTTATCGACTCGCATCCATACAACAATATAATCAACCAAGTCATCATATCTCATCGTATACTCTTTTCATCGCATCAATCTCTCACATCAAGTCATTTTACATAAGCATTACATCAATTGAATCTCATGTCACGCTACTCTAAATCTCATACTTAAACTCGTACAACTACAAATCTGTATGTATATTGTGATTCATATTCACCTTTCATATCCTTTTATCAATCTGAGACATCATTCTTATCATATTATGTCCAAGAGTTATGTCCCTAAAGCCTTCATCTCATATCTCGATATATATTCAATCACTAATATCACCTCTAACTATCTTTTAACCACATCTATAGTTTTCAAGTGCAGCTTTCTCCTACTGTATTCTATGTATATATATCGGTCTCCATTCATAAATTTGCAGGGGTGTTATACGCCATCCACCCGACTTCCCCCGTAGATATAAATCTACTCACCTGCTAAACTCCTCTCATAGCCGAAGTCCATGCGTTTCGTCATCTCGGAATCCACGCGAAGGTACCTACAATATCAATACAGATCGCAATATCATCAAAATCAATGTTCGAAAATCGATACGGCATACGGTGTGCTCATAGGTTAGAACCTATAGCCTACGCATGCAAAAACAACCAAACAACCCTCACCGTTGACGTACATACATCCAACGACCCAATACAATATTAAATACTAAAATCAAGAATTCCAAAATACGGAAACATAGCCCAAAAACACCTCAATGTGCTCCCAGATTTTTTGTTCAGGTCAAATTAGCCAATTTTGCATATCAGGTTGCTCTAGATATAGGATAAGGAAGCTGCAGAACAAAAATCACCACATTTCACCACAAAGTGGCCGCAAATTGCGGCCATATGGAATAAATCTACGGCCTGGGAAAGAGGAAACGAGCTCGAATTTCTAGGGTAGGTTCCTGGTTGCCTGCACGTCTCTCTGTGTTCGCTAAATAATTTTTAAGGTACCCAGGTTGTAGCAGATCTCAATATCCCATCACAAAATCCACAAAATACGATATTTAACGCAAATACGATTCTAAAGTGAAAGGATTATCTTAATAGCAACCAAAGAACTTTCTTGAGTTGCCCAAGTCTTCAAAATCCATACTTGGTTGGTCCAATGTGTTGAGAATGAGGTTGTGCATGTTTTTAGTGAAAAGTGTATAGGGTTTTGGTTTGGAATTTGAGATGTGGCAATGGGGTAGTGAGGTGAAAGAGTATGAAGCAAATGGGTTGAGGAAATAATGAAGGAGGAAAGAAATGGGCAGCCAAGATAACCCCCTCTCTCCCTTAGCCTCGCTCTCTCTCAACAAATATCTCTTCCTACACTCACTTCCCTCACAAATATCTCCTTTTGTTTCTTCTCTACTTTTGTTTTATACCCAATATCCTTTTCACACACAACTCATTCTTTCCCTTTTCATTTCCTTTCTCATTATTTCTCTAACTCTCCAAACTCACAAGTCACAAAACTCAAAAACCAACATGCACATGACACGGTGCACAAGTCATGAAAAAAATAAATACACGGATTTTACCCAAAAAAATCCGATAAATATCATTAAAATAAATAATTATTTTATTCTCCGATAAATTCCCAAATATTGGTATACACTTATACCACTTTACGAAAATCCTAAATTGCGCAAATCGGTTAGTTTGCGCGAAATATATTATTTTAATATTAAATTTCCAAAAATAATATTTTATATTTTCTGAAATGTTACACCAAGGTATACTTTGAACTCGATCGTCTCTTAAATTTTTCTTTTTTTTTATAATCGTTGTGGTTTTTTTCCATGATTGTTCTCATTCTGGATAGATCATCTTGCTTTCTTTTTATTCAGGTAATAGCTTTTGTTGCTTTTAAATCCTCAACCGAACTCAAACCAAATTTTGATTTGCTAATTCTATTAGGAGTAATACATTAGTATGTTGCGTTTTTTAAGCGTGATCATGCAGACTCGTAGAGCTAAGAGGCATGAGTCGGGATAAACTCTCTTCTTTCCCTTTCTCAGCTCTTTCATGATTATATATTCCCTTTGTTCTGATGGATGGTTTATACAATAGTTAAGAATTCTAGAATAAAGTGTTTATAAATAATAACCGTCTTATGTTGCAAGTGATAAAGTTTTATACAAATATAGAGTTTGCGGTAAAAAAGACTTTAAATATATTGAAATAATTGGAAGCATGGCCTACTTTTATCCAAAATAATATCCATAAATCCTAACTACTCGTTTCCATTATCCCACGCGTCGTTAATTGTAACTGCCACGTGTCGCACTGTACAACCGTTCATTTCCTGATATAGAAAAATTAACGGTTCAGATTACAGATGAGAAAAAATAGTTAAATTCTTATCCACTTACCAATTTCGAGCAATAAATCGTTGGCTTCGCTCCGCCACTTCCTCCATTTCTCTCTTTGTACAAGAAAACAGCTAAAAAGGGGGGCAAAAATCGAATTTTTATTAATTTTTTGGGGGGAAATGGCTGATGTTTTGAGTAAGAGCAGAATTTTTTCTGTTTGGGAGAGCAAATTGGGATCGGTTTCTGGTGAAAGGAGGAATCGTTCGATTGTGAGGATCTCCCGATCTCTTAAGGTTGAGAAATTGAGATCTTGTACGAAAAATGATGGGTTTTCGGGCAAAAGATTGGATTTTGGGGATCGAATGGGAAAATCTATGGAAGGAAACCCCCAAGCGATCTCTGTTCAGGTTTGTAAATTTTAATTGGGTTTTTTCATGATTCTGTTCTCTTTATTTAATGGATAAAGTTAATTAAAGTTCACTTTTTTGGTATTTTGTAATCGACGAATTTGTCTAAGTCCTGAAGTGAAAGGGGATTTTGATTTTCCTATTTGTTTATTTGATATTAAGATTTAGGCTTTTTGATTTGAGGGTTATGTCATCAATTCATGTGATATTTACAACGAATTCTGATGTTAAATAGAGAGAGGTTTTAGACCTTTTATATGCTTATTTCTTAGAATTATACGGTGTTAGTTTTAAATAACTATTTGTCCTGCAAATAGAAGATTTTTTTTGTAATTTACCTTTTTTCTAACTGATAAAATATTGATATTTTAGTGAATTGTTAAGCTTTAAGGTAGAGTTGAGTTTATGTTAATTGAATGGATTTGTAGAATTTGGTCGATTTTTTCCCCAAAAAAAGCAAAATTTGTGTGGTATGAAGGTGGCAAGAATTGTGATAGTTGTGAGATAAATTTTCCACAGAGTGATGATTGTTGTGAAATTTACAGATGACACTTGCGTTTCCAAAGGCGATGAAATGGTGGAAAAAGGGGCTGCAACCAAACATGAAGGAGATTGAATCGGCACAAGACCTCGTCGGTTCCTTAAAAAATGCAGGCAACAAGCTTGTGATTGTGGACTTCTTTTCTCCTGGCTGTGGAGGCTGCAGAGCCCTTCACCCAAAGGTATAATCGTTTTTTCAAATTTCAAATATTAATCTTTTTATTTGCATTAGAGATCATTGTTGAGTGATTTTTTAATTATTTGTGCAGATTTGCCAGTTTGCAGAGATGAACCCAGATGTTTTGTTTCTGCATGTAAATTATGAGGAGCACAAGTCCATGTGTTACAGCTTGAATGTGCATGTTCTACCCTTCTTTAGGTTCTATAGGGGAGCGAACGGTCGACTTTGTAGCTTCAGCTGCACCAATGCAACTGTAAGTTCTCATTCCCCTCTTATTTGCATTATAATGGTTATCAGAATTGTTGGAAAGTAACTGAAGTTGCATGGCGAGGGCTTGTCATTAAGAAAAACGTTGTTTAATTCTTGTTTCATAATTTGTAATATATGCTGTGTGAGATGTTGTAATATGTTTATAACGCGACGGTAAACTAGAAATATTTACTAATTGTTCATCACCAGTGGATGTTGGCATTGCTGAACCTTGTTTAATTCTTGGTTAGTCGGGTCATTTATGTTCTTTCATTCTGCTGTGTTCTTGATGGTAATTTGTTGTTTCGTCCATTGGTTCTGATTCAGTCTGTCTATTTGGGGTGCAGATTAAGAAGTTTAAGGATGCATTGACCAAGCACAGCACAGAAAGGTGCAGCCTTGGCGAAGCAAAGGGGCTTGAGGAATCAGAGCTCATGGCCCTTGCAGCAAACAAAGACCTCTCTTTTACCTACACAAGAAAGAAAGATGAGTTAGCTGAAGCAGCAGCTCCTACAACCCCAAAGCTGCCTCTTGCTCAACCCTCAAGAGCAATCAAAGAGTCTGAGGATAAGACCTTGGTCACATCTGGCAGATGAGATGATGGTCATGATGCCTTGTATATAGACCTTTCATCACCATTGCAGGCTTGTCTTCATTTTTTGGTGCCTTAGCCTGCTGGTGGTCTATTGTGTAGTTAAAAAATGAAAAGGGTGAAGTTTGTATCCCTGTTTGAGAGAATTGAATTCTCTTTCTGTAAATATTGCTGTATGTTTGCTTTAATCCAAATGTTTGTTTCTATAATTGGTCTCCTCTTTTGGTTAAATTATGCTACCATGTGATGGGAGATGATTTTTCTCATGTGATTGCAAATGTAAATATTCGAAAAAGGAAATTTGTTATAAAGTTGTATAATTCCTGCTTCAAAGTTTGGTGGTTGGTGTTATTTGAAGATGAAGGAACAAAAAGTGATGACTTCAGCTGATGGCTTTGAGTTGGGGAAAGACAAAACCTTATCTTGAGCTTGGACAAAGCAATTGGAGTGGCGGGGTTTGTTTCTGGAGGAAAGTGTTGTGAATTGTGATAAAGTGATGGCTTTGTTTGTGAGATGAAAGGAATTGGAAGAATTGTGTGGCAAAATTTGTGAGGTGTGGTTGACTGGAATATTATGGAGGGCATGGTTTGGTTTCTTCTGTTTTTTGAAAGTGGAGTATACAGTTTGAAGCTAAGGTTTGAAGATACAAGGTTTTCTTTTCTCCTTGTATTTTCTTTTCTTTTTTGTTTAAAAAAAAATGATTTCACTTTTTGATCCAATGATTGTGGTCCTCACCGCTCATTTCATCTTCATTGCAAGCAGGCTTGTTTCTAAAAAAAACTACCAAAAGCTAAGGTCTATGTCACGCCCCGCTTCGCTTCCCAAAATACGGAATACAAAGGGTTGACAAGGCCAGCCATGCTCCTACGGTCGAGGAAAATATCCCTCCGTGGTCACACTTCGGTTTCTAGCACTACGTGGTAATCAGTAAACAATGCACAGGCAATGAGAAATGCAGTATGTAAATCAAAGCAACTAACCAGATGGAGATCAGAAAATATAGCTCTGGGTCGCTGATCAAAAAGTCCGCGATGTCCCCGAGGTGTGTCAGGTCCTGGTCCAAGCTAGATCCACTTCTCACTCTGAGCATGCATACTCAGGTCATCAGAGTGACACGATAGCAATATATATATATATATATATATATATATATATATATATATATATATATATATATATATATATATATATATATATGTGAGCTCGTGCAATAATAACGAATATGTAACAATAATCAGAAGAATAAAGACGTGAACATGAAGTAGCCAATGCAGGTATCTAATAGATCAGGTAAACAGTAAGGCAGTAAATATTATGTCAGGTATGTAAAATCAGTGAGCAATACATGTCAATGTCACTAACCCTATCAGTCTCTAAGTCTCACTGTACAGGTCGCTAAGCCTATCGTCAGTCCAAGTGTGAAAGTCAACCACTCGTGAGTATCTCCTATCCAAGGGTAGGACCCAAGGACAAGGGAACACGGGACCGATTCGCTCGCTAATAATCAGTAATATCCCCATATATCTTCAGAATCGCTGTATGTGCCGGCATGGCACTCCCGAGATTCTGTTGAACTCACACTCAAACTACCCCACACCCCGTGGTCTACATCAAACGCCAACCATAAACTCAAATACCAGTCGGTCCATGACAAGTTTACGCGAGAACTGAAGACAGTGTCTCCATCAAGCATGTCTCGACTGATACCCAAGATAAATGGACAGTGTTTGGTGCCTTACCTGTGACACCCATACAAGTGCTTCCATAATCGTCCCATACCATGTTGGATATAGTGCCCTCAAAGTCAATTATTGGATCGCAGGTACGTGATTGCAATGATTGAGGGAGGACCTATACCGATATGACAGTCTTGCTCGAGATGATAGTATGCTATCTGGTTTGTCTTTATCATCATATACATGTTTTAGTTCACTATTGTATGTTGATAAAGCCCATAGGATTCTTGCTTGACTGCCAGCAGTATGATGGCGATCATATACGTGGGAGCTGGGGTCTATAAGCACATCCTTAAAGTGTTCCTAGTCGTGGGAGTTTCGAGACAGGGCATCGATACTCCAGAGTAGACTAGTGTATACAGTCGAGACCTCGACGAGGGGCGGTGGCCGGTCTCACAAGCCACTGGTGTCAGTTGGTTCACCTAAGATGTATACAGGTGCTCATTGGGTTATGAGTACACCGGACAGGACTCGCCGGGAACATGCTAATTGGTATTATATATATCGTCAGATAGCAGTTCCCCGGTGATATGTGTACAGGTTAGTTTGTCTACCTCAGATCGTCATTTGTCTCGTGTGAGTTCCCACTGTGCTTTGATTACTACCCTACCACGCTCAAAAGAGACGTGCATACAGGTTTTAGTTGGGTACAGTCCCGAGCCACATGGAGACAGTGAGCGGATCGTCGGGGATTCGTCTCTCCCGGTATTGGGGGTTGATGTCACACAGTGCACGGATGTCCATCACTAGAAATCCTCGGCCGGGGTAGTGGAGAATTACTGATTTGGATCAGTAGTTTCTCAGGAGGTGATGGGCTTCATACCGACACGAATTATCGCGTTATTAGGGGTCTGACTTTATCCACCCCCCTAGACTCGATATGCGATACTCTTAGACGAACGGACCGGACTGTACGGATATTGTCACTGTCAGGCTCAGTAGGGTTTCTGGATGAGTTCGCTCGTCGGCTTCCCTTCCAATCAATACATAGGCAACCGTTACGTACAGCCAGTACCTCTGACGTGCTAGATGTTATACCCAGTACCAGTATGTTGATTAGTCATTAGAGTCCCCCACACAGAGTTTCCCAAGTTCGGGCGAAACGTTGTAGAGGCCGTATGGTTTTATGGCAGGGTTCGGAAAATGCACGTGCGTTTACGCACGTGTCATATTGCGGGCAGATAATACTGGTAGGCTTTGGTTTAAGCCGGATCCGAGTATTATACTGAGTAGATATAATATCTTTGTCTCAGTTGCATTTGTATCCGGTCGTAATACAAATGCGGGTATGTTTATACTGTTATGGGGTTATCCTAAAATTCGTTTCGGGATCGCTTTTGGAAGTTGCCAGTTTCCTGTTTTCTATCAGCCGTATTAAACATTCGATTTAATACGGATTTATCTTTTCTTGATGAGTGTGGAAGGTTCTAAAAGTTTTTAGATGGTGACTAGGATGATGAGGTGGCTAGTGAGTCATTAGTGCATTAATTGTTCATTTAATGAGTTGATGACTAGGTTAAATGAATCATTTGTATGCATTAATGTTTTGTACAAGGTGTTAGATGACACATTCTTTTCTTTAATGCTAATGGTCACTCTCTCTCCTCCTACACTCACCCCCCTTGCTCATATATGTGGCTGGCCATTCCTAGTGGGGAATATGGTTGCTTGAAAAAAGATTAAGGTTATGGATTCATGGAAATTAGTATACTCAATTCTCATTTCACCCGATTCCAAAAAGGCAACTTCATTAACCGTTCATCCATAGCTTTGGATGTAACGAGACAAAGTGTTCTACTCATTCTTTACATCAATCTTGGTCATCTCTTTTAGCAAACTTGATGATCGAGTTGCCTTGATTCAAAGGCGGGAGCCCGTTTAAAGATCCGTCGACGTGGTGCCACCTGGACGAGGAAACTGGAGATTCAGGAGATCGGAGCAGCCACAACAAAGCGTGGGATGATGGTTGAAGACCGAAGGACTCGGATCGTTCGGTATAATATTTCTACCCACTTTATAGTTTGTTAGTTTACCTTTAATGGCTGATCCGGGTTATAGTATACGATAGCGCCTGTTAAAAAGTTTTTGTTCCGTATTTGGCGTCTGTTAGACGGCCGGGACGCTACCGTAGACTTACAGTGGTATCAGAGCCTCACCATTAAGCTTTACTGACTTGTGCTAACCCATTTAAAATATCGATCGAACCGAATTTCAAAAACTACAGTTTTTCTGTTCAAAGTTTCTGTCGATTTTTAAAGGGTCTAAAAATTATTTTGCATATCACAGAAATTTAAGCATGCATTTTTAAGAATACTGTAGAAATTTGGTAGACTGAAGCTTCCAAAGTGCCGCGGAACCGCCGCGCGAACCCTAGTTAGGCCGAGGTTCCGCCGCCGTTTTGGAGCAACAGTAAACCATTTTTCTACAGTAGGGTCTTCATGTAAAATTGTGGTTTCTGGAATATTTCTTTTGGGCCCAAAGTTTGTTTATGTACTGCAGATGTACGTGGGGCCCACTTCGGGAAGTTTTGTCGATCGAAATTTTAAACTTGTTAGTATGCAGTAATTACATTATATCTCTGACCGGGAATGTCATTTGAGCGGTAAATTGCGTCTAATTGCTATAGTTCTTTTAAACGGGTTTGCGAACGTGACATTCGCGTTGATGTTCTGTGTTGTGCTGTAATGTTGCGGATTTGTCATGGTGGATAGTAGTGTGCAATGGTAATGTAATTTGGATTTATTTGTATATTTGATATTGCGGGGCGAGCGTCCAACATGTGGACTGCCGTCACTGCCTGTTTGTATAATATTCTTTTGGGGCACGACCGGGCTGAGGTCGATGTACCCGTTGTACATATTTTTCATTTCTGTACTAGGTTTACCCCGCGACGGAGTGCACGAATAGCCGGGTTCTGGAGGGTAATGGGTTCGTATCTCATGGCTTTGAGAGGCAGAGGGGCCTCACTCTAGAATTGGCAGACTATTCGCCGCACTCGTAGGGGGTACAGGTTGACCCAAGGAGGGGAGCTTAAGTTACCGGATTCCGTGAAGTACCGGGTGGTCCATTCACTATGCTGTAGGGGGCTGCCTCTCTTCAGGTTTTGGCGGGTAACTTGCCGCACCCGTAGGAGTCTAGGTTTCATTGCACAGGCTATCCACACGACCAGGGGAACGTCGGGTTTTCAGTAGTGGCTCTGTGAAACCCGGGGATCCCAGATTATCTGTATTGTTCTGTGATGCTTATTGCTTTTCTGTAATGTTGCATATTATCACGTCTGGAGCGATTATTGTATATTGGTGTATACACTATTAGATGTTGTATATGTTTTACACCTGCGCTAGTCCAGTCCCCGCTCTGTCATTAGTTAAGTAACCTAACGGGTGCTGACGGGACCAAATGACGAATGCGGATGGCATATACGTACATTATATTTTCGTTCTTTTCTGGTGTGATTGATTGATGGGACTGCATTGATTCTTATCAATGCAAGGATAAAACAAACCTATATTTGATGTTGTTGGAACAAATTTTAAAAGGTGTTATTACAAAGATATTTCCTTTTGGTATCAATGTTGGACTTATTGGATCCTTAGCTATTCATGTGAGGATTGGTTATTGGGGATCCATAGAGAGTCCGTTTTATGAAATATCTGAGAGATCAAAAGAGGCGCGGATGATTTATTTATCACCAAATAAAGATGAATATTATATGGTAGCAGCGGGAAATTCTTTGGCCTTGAATCGGGGTATTCAAGAAGAACAGGTTGTTCCAGCTCGACACCGTTAAGAATTCTTGACTATTGCATGGGAACAGATTCATTTTAGAAGCATTTTTCCTTTCCAATATTTTTCTATTGGAGCTTCCCTCATTCCTTTTATCGAGCATAATGACGCGAATCGGGCTTTAATGAGTTCTAATATGCAGCGCAAGCAGTTCCTCTTTCTCGGTCCGAGAAGTGCATTGTGGGAACTGGACTGGAACGCCAAACGGCTCTAGATTCGGGGGTTTCCGTTATAGCTGAACGCGAAGGAAAGATCATTTATACTGATACTCACAAGATTATCCGACCGAATCGATTAAGAATATCAAAATCTGATAAATCGGCCCAGCTCGGCTTACTAATAGGATGGCCCGATACGGTACAAAATTTAGCTTTAGACAAAGATGCAATAAGAAGAATAACTGGGACTGTGGTATCAAATTTCTTAGTAATGGTATCTACTAGAAATGAATTCTCTAACATTTTATTCTTTACCGACGAAAATTTTTTTAGTATACTTGAAAGATAACCCAGAAAAAAGAAACAGTAGTTTGATAATTGATTTATATGAATCCTGTACGGTTGAGACCAAAAGTGAAAATAATATTGCCAGAAATTGACAAAATGATATTTCCATTTCTTCACTGCTACTGTGAAAAAATATGCTAGGCGTGCACAATTAGGTGAAATTTTTGAATTAGACCGGGCTACTTTGAAATCCGATGGTGTTTTTCGTAGCAGTCCAAGGGGTTGGTTCACTTTTGGGCATGCCACATTTGCTTTGCTCTTCTTTTTCGGACACATTTGGCATGGCGCTAGAACCTTGTTCAGAGATGTTTTTGCTGGTATTGATCCAGATTTGGATTCTCAAGTGGAATTTGGAGCATTCCAAAAACTTGGAGATCCAACTACAAGGAGACAAGTAGTTTGATACAAGATTGTTCTGGTATCTTTTGCCTCTTTTTTTTTAATAGGGTACCCGAGAAATATTGACTTGAATCACTATCTTTTCTTTGATTCTTTCCCCTAATTTTAAAAGGTGTTATTACAAAGATATTTCCTTTTGTTTTGCATAGCGGTATTCAGTTGGAATATCCTGCACCTCATTCGACGAGGCAAGGGCCGAGATCCCTTCACCGGGAGTGACCCCTTGGGCAGAAGTTTACGTCAGAGTAATAACTTCACTATAGTCGATTACAAGTTGCTTTGCATAGCTGTATTCAGTTAGAATATCCTGCACCTCATTCCACGAGGAAAGAGCCGAGATCCCTTCGCCGGGAGTGCCCTCTTTAGCAAAAGGTTTTCGCCACTATATCTTTATAAAAAGCTATCAGGTTCCTTCAGCGATATCAAGTTTAATACGTTAAAGGTTTTTCGCCAAAAACCAGACGTAGCCCTCCGTCATTTCTTTTGGATATTCAGTAGTATTCAAGCTATGTATTTTGGCCCTTAGTCATGACATAGTGATTGGTAGCTGCTGGGGTGTTCACATGTTGCATAGATAGATGCGTTGGTTTGGGACAGTCGTATTACTATTTTGGCCCTTAGTCAAGAGTATGTACGGGTGGGTTCAAATTGACCTGGATAATGATGGATAGAACTTGACATGTGACTTATGACATTTTGGCCCTTTGTCAAGGTCATAAGAGCATGAGGTAAAAATCATATCGGGAGTTTATAAAGAAAATGAAAATTGCCAAGTATGCGCATACGTTCTGGAGTGTGATAACGTGAGTGGATTCCGTCAGGTTATCATGCGATGAGAGTTGGATCCCGGTTCCCACTGATGAGTTGGTTTACTCTTCGGGTGATCCCGACTAATTCTTCTTTCAGGTTTGGAGGAGAATTTGAGATTACAGTGGGAGGTTTCTTGATTAGATAAAGTGATAACCATTCTGATCTAGGTTAGAGTATACGCAGAGTGTTTCTTTTCTCTCTCTCTCTCTCTTTGGCAGCGACCTTTGACCGACCCTAGACTATGACTCAGTGACCAAGTTGACCGAACCTTCTTGAAATACTGGCTTTTGGATTGTCTAAACTTGCATAAGTCATTGCCGCTCCTTCTTTTACCCTTTGCATTTCTCAGAACACCCCGTATTACTACGGACATCCACTTCCATTGGATAGATCCATCGTATGGTTATATACGAACTCGAAGGGACATCTTCGAGGATGGATCCAGGTTCAGGAGAAAATGAATTGGATTATTCAGTTGTCTTTTATCATCACCTTCTCTCAAGTTGCGAGTACTCCTTGGTTTAGGAGAGTACACCTATTATGCTTACTGGATAGTCTTCTTACAAACCATAGGCTGGTGCCGAAAGGTAGGGAATAAAGAAAACCAATTTGCCTAAGTAGGGTGTGCAGAAGGTAATATGTAAAGACAAAATAAAGGGATTAGAAAGAGGGCAAAGTAAATTGCGACTGCTTTCATTCACGACCAAACCGCGTACTTCATCGCCACTCCTATTTCACCTTTGCTTTTTTCTCCAGTTTGGGAGAAATAGAATAAGGTATTATTCAGTTGTCTTTTATCATCACCTTCTCTCAAGTTGCGAGTACTCCATGGTTTAGGAGAGTACACCTATTATTCTTACTGGATAGTCTTCTTCCAAACCATAGGCTGGTGCCGAACGGTAGGGAAGGAAGAAAACCACTTAGCCTAAAGGGGTGTACAGAAGGTAATGAATAAAGACAAATAAAGGGATTTGGAGAGATGGCAAAGAATATACGGTTAAAATCATGAATTGGATTATGGAAGAGGCATTACTAAGAATACCAGGATACCCCTACGAAACATTTTCATGTTTCAGTGCATTGTTAAAGGAAAACTGATTTTCCGATTAGATACTTACTCCAGGGTATGTATTTACCAGGTATGACTCTCACATCTGTATGGTTTTATAGATGATGAGTGGGAGTAGCTTATTGGGAATTAGGTGATCATCCTCATTATATCGGAATTCGTTAGAATTGGTGATATTTGAGGAAATCACCTGGGTACAGTTTTCAACCTACGATGCACGGGTTATGAGTTATTCAACTCAGAGGACTTATACAGAGTATTGTATGTTGTCCAGTGTCCATCAGGATAAAGGGCATGGTCCTCGTACTCTGTTCTGTTTACTTGTAACTTCTTTAGTTTTTAGACAAGTGTTTCGTAGAAATACAATGTCTAATTTTGAGAAGTTGTGGGTATAAGAATAAAGTAGAGAACCAGGTGTCGCAAGTATCGGGATTCTTCAAAGAAATCGAAAATGTAGATTCTTGCGATTGGTATTCAGTTAATAGTAATCGTTTTGAGAAACTTGTTTCTCTTTCAGGTTACTCATAATTGGATGTATTCCTAAGTTGAGTAATGCTGATTAGCCTCTCTCCATTAAGTTGATACGCATTGGAGACAGTTGCATGATTAGAATCTGGTTCCAATTAAATAAGTGCCAAAGTTTCTATATTGGATATAGAATGGTTTATGTCTTAACGATGTTAAGGTACGGTGAGTTGTCCAGCTTATGCTTAAAACCAGACTCTGGATAACTCAAGGCATGTTTCTGTAATGGCAGTTTGTGGGTTGACCCTGGCTTTGACGAGGGTTGACTTTCTACCATCTGGAAGATCAATAGTGTTATTGTTCTTGACTCGCCACAGTTTTAGTAAAATGGATTTTTTTATAAAACAGTAGTGGGAGTATGGTAGAACTGGAAGTGATTCCAGAACCGCAAACGATTACGGAAAATTTAATAGGACCTATATATTCAATCAGGTTTGACATTCCATTAGCCACTCCGCAGATATGGTGGGTAACCCCAGACACCCGAGAGGTACTCAGGTAGCCTCAAGGACGGTGACCAGGAGGTTCCTGTTTACCCAGTCTTGACACTACTGTTGTTCCAGGCTATGAGACCCGGCACGAGGTTAAGTATAGCGTTATTCTAAACTAGCTTTAGAAGTGGACGTATATATTATTCTGCCAGAGGGTTGTCGTAGTCAGTGGGAGCAGCGGAAGCAAAGTGGGCAAGGAGCTTATGTCTATTTATAGACTTGAGCAGATATAACGGAGATAGATCATCTATTTTTGATGTGAAAGTCATGGGTTTGACTTCATCAAAATAGGGGATGGATCTGTTGAGAAGATAGTAGGGTGTGATGTCCTGGTAATTGGATGACATACACAGAGTAGGAAGTAAAATTCCTATACTACAATCGGTTATACTGCGGTAGTCACACAGTTGTTTCTTCACACAGGATATGGATATAATATCAGACATTCTGATTACTAGATCTATGGTTTTAGATCTATAATTGGGTAGTTTCCCAATCTGGGTACTTATGACAGTATTCTAATGATATTATAGAATAGATGACTCCTGGTATGGTAGTGTACCTGCAGGTGATGGAGTCACCCTCTCTAAAGGTGTCTTACAGACTAAAGGGGAGAGGGATATGCATGATTGGCAGATCACTTGCTTAGGCAATTGAGTCAATCGTGAAATGTCAAGTACCACACCAGATGTTGTTTTTGCACTAGATGCAATAAGTTTATATTAATCCAATCCTGAAGAAATATAAGGAAGCAGTTTTAGAACATAAGTGCATGTTCTACGGATTTGATGACGGCAGCCTCCTTCGGGAGACGGTTATCATTCCAGGCTTCAAAGGTGACATAGATGATAGAGTGATTGTCAGAGTTATAGTTTTCCCTCTGACGAGGGACAGTATTATGGACAGGTGGTCCAAGAGGATACTGTGGGAGGCATGGTGCTGGTAACTGATTAGGTTTAGTTATCAATACAGTCTAAGAAGTTTGGATTAGGAGTTCATTTATGAACTAAGTCCCATCAGATATCCAGACATATTCTAAGACACCTATTACTCGATTCTGGAGATGGCTTTCTCCGCGAACTTGAGATTAAGAGAGACATAGAAAGAAACATCAGGACGGATCCACTCACTGAGGCTATTTCTCAAACACAAGAGTTTTACAAACTAACTTTGTGAAACTGATTAGTAGAGAAGTTGGGTGTTCGGTATCACACAGGCTGTGAGTATGAGACATCGCAATAATTAGCCTTAAGTGCAAGTGGGAGATTGTTGGATATAGTGCCCTCAAAGTCAATTATTGGATCACAGGTACGTGATTGCAATGATTGAGGGAGGACCTATACCGATATGACAGTCTTGCTCGAGATGATAGTATGCTATCTGGTTTGTCTTTATCATCATATACATGCTTTAGTTCACTATTGCATGTGTTGGATATATATGCCCTAGAGGCTTTCATTATATAGGATGCTAGGGATATGTATGTACATGACAATCTTGCTTGATATGATAGTACGCTATTTGGTTTGTCTTTATCTTAACATGTGATATATTTTACTTTGTATTTATATACATGTTGATAAAGCCCATAGGGTGTTTGCCTGACTACCGGCGTTGTGATGACAGTCATACTTGTAGGAGCTGGATAGTCAATAGGCACATCCTTAAATGTACCTGGTCGCAGGAGTATCGAGACTGGGCATCGATGCTCCAGAGTAGACTAGTGTATACATATCTAGACCCTGACGAGGGGCGATGGATTGGTCCCGCAACCATTGGTGATGTGCACCTAAGATTGTGTTGGAGATAGTGCCCTCAGAGTCAATTATTGGATCACAGGCACGTGATTGCAATGATTGAGGGAGGACCTGTCCCAGTAAAACAGTCTTACTCGAGATGATAGTATGCTATCTGGTTTATCTTTATCATCGTGTACTGCTTTAGGTGACTTTATAAGTCGCTATTACACGTTGATAGAGCCCCTAGGATTCTTGCTTGACTACCAGCAGTATGAGGGCGATCATATACGTGAGAGCTGGAGTCTATAAGCACATCCTTAAAAGGTCCCTAGTCGTGGGAGTTTCGAGACAGGGCATCGATTCTCCAGAGTAGACTAGTGTATACAGTCAAGACCCCGACGAGGGGCGGTGGCCGGTCTCACAAGCCACTGGTGTCAGTTGGTTAACCTAAAATGTATACTGGTGCTCATTGGGTTATGAGTACAACGGACAGGACTCGCTGGGAACCTGCTAGTTGGGATTATACCAGACGTCAGATAGTAGTTCCCTGGTGACATGTGTACAGGTTAGTTCATCGACCTGAGATCGTCATTTGTCTCGTGTGAGTTCCCACTGTGCTTTGATTACTATCCTACCACGCTCAAAGGAGACGTGCAAACAGGTTTTAGTTGGGTACAGTCCCGAGCCACATGGAGGCAGTGAGCGGATCTGCAGGGGTTCGTCTCTCCCGGTATTGGGGGTGAGGTCGCGCTGTGTCTAGGAGAGCCAGAACATGAAAATTCCTTGGCCAAGGCAGGAAATTTGCTGGTAGGTATTCCGGTAGTATCTCAGGGTGTTCTGGGCTACACTCCGACACGACTTGTACCGCTATTGGGGGTCTGACTTTTACCAACCCCCTAGGCCCGCCATGCGATGCTCATAGACGAACGGACCGGACTGTACGGATATTGTCACTGATAGGCTCAGTAGGGTGTCAGGATGAGTTCGCTCATCGACGTCCCTTTTGGTCAGTACCTGGTAGCTCGTTACGTATTGGCTGATACCTCTGACGTGCTAGTGGTTAAATCCACAACCATAGTATTGACGAGTCTTTAGAGTCCATCACATACAGTTACTCAAGTTTCGGGCGAAACGCTGTAGAGGCCGTATGGAGATATGGCAGGATTCGATCAGATACGTGCGGTATTGCACGGATCGTGATCGGACGGTTTTTACTAGCCGGCTTTGGTTTAAGCCGGATCCTAGTATTAGATAGTGTAGATTTTGTCTCTTTGCATTTGTGTTCAGTGGGAATACAAATGCGGGCATGTATATGCAGTAGCGGGGTTTTTTCTGTAATTTATTACGGGATCAGTTTTCTGAAGTTGCCAGTTTGCATTCCGTTCCGGCCAGTTTTCCTTTGTTCCTTCCCGGCCGGACTTTTCCGTTGGAGGGGGTTATTTGCAAGTGTGCAAATAACATTTGTGGAGGGGGTCCTTTGTAAAATGGTAGCATCATGATGAGATTCTTTTTCCATCCACTCTTTGCTTTAATTGAGATTAGAAATGAGATGAAAGTTGATTTGATATTGTTATCATAACCTTTTGATATGGTCACCTCTTTTTCATTTCCTACACTCACCTCCCTTATTGTTTTAGTCTTTTTCTCTCCACCATTTCCATGATGAGGGGCCGGCCACATTTGAGAAGGGAGATGAGAGGTTCTTTTTTGGTGTGGCATATTTCCTTCATCTCATTCTTGCAAGAAAATGATAGCTCCATTTTTCCAAAAGCTCATTTTCTTTCTCCACCTCCACATCCATGGCAACTTTATAAACCCCAAAGAGACATTGATTATACACTAGTCTACAGCACTCCTTGGACACGTCGGCTAGCCAACTTCGCGCCCGAGTTGCCTCGGTCCAGAGGTGGGAGCCCGTAAAAGAATCCGGCTACGTGGTGCCCTTTTCGACGAGGAGGTGACGGACGGAGATTCCGCGGGAGATCGGAGTGGAGACGAAGACCGAAGGACACGGATCGCTTGGTATAGCTTCTCTACCCATCTTGTATTTTGCTAGTAGCTAGGTTAATGGCCCGATCCGGGTTAAAAGTGCGCGGTGGTGCCGGTTTGCAAGTTTCGCAAAGTTTTTCGTTTCCGCGTTTCCGGCGTCGGATCGACGGCCGGGGCGCCGCCGTGCACTTACATAGGTATCAGAGCCACGCCATTAACCATGCCTAGCTTGCTCTAGTATGTTTGGAACTCGATCGAACAAAAATACCGAAAACCTGATTTCACACTGCACAGTTTCTGTCGAAATTTTTTTGGAGTCTAAAAATTTTTTCAGTTTGTTGCAGAATACTGTGCAGGGAATTCTAAGTATTCTGTGAAAAATTGGTCACGTGATCTCACCATACCACCGCGGATCCGCGGCCAAACCCATGCTTTGGCCGCGGTTCCGCCGCTCTTTTGACTGTTCATTTGATCAAAATTTTACAGAGAGCTTATGGGTTGAAAATGGGGTTTTTGGAATATTATTTTTTGGGCCCAGATTTTCTGTAAGTGCTACATGTTGGAGTTAGTGCCCTCAGAGTCAATTATTGGATCACAGGCACGTGATTGCAATGATTAAGGGAGGACCTATCCCGGTAGGACAGTCTTACTCGAGATGATAGTATGCTATCTGGTTTATCTTTATCATCGTGTACTGCTTTAGGTGACTTGACATGTCGCTATTACACGTTGATAGAGCCCCTAGGATTCTTGCTTGACGACCAGCAGTATGATGGCGATCATATACGTGGGAGCTGGGGTCTATAAGCACATCCTTAAAAGGTCCCTAGTGGTAGGAGTTTCGAGACAGGGTATCGATACTCCATTAGTAGACTAGTGTATACAGTCGAGACCCCGACGAGGGGCGGTGGTCGGTCTCACAAGCCACTGGTGTCAGTTGGTTCACCTAAGATGTATACAGGTGCTCATTGGGTTATGAGTACACCGGACAGGACTCGCCGGGAACCTGCTAGTTGGATTTATACCAGACGTCAGATAGCAGTTCCCAGGTGACATGTGTACAGGTTAGTTCATCGACCTGAGATCGTCATTTGTCTCGTGTGAGTTCCCACTGTGCTTTGATTACTACCCTACCACGGCTCAAAGGAGTCGTGCAAACAGGTTTTAGTTGGGTACAGTCCCGAGCCACATGGAGGCAGTGAGCGGATCTGCAGGGGTTCGTCTCTCCCGGTATTGGGGGTGAGGTCGCGCTGTGTCTAGGAGAGCCATTACGCAAAGCCCTCGGCCGAGGCAGGAGATTTACTGGTAGGTATTCCAGTAGTATCTCAGGGCGTTCTGGGCTACGCTCCGACACGACTTGTACCGCCTTTGGGGGTCTGACTTTTACCAACCTCCTAGGCCCGCCATGCGATACTCATAGACGAACGGACCGGACTGTACGGATATTGTCACTGACAGGCTCAGTTGGGTGTCGGGGTGAGCTTCCTCATCGACGTCCCTTTTGGTCAATAGCTGGTGGCCCGTCACGTATTGGCTAATACCTCTGACGTGCTAGTGGTTAAATCCACAGCCATAGTATTGACGAGTCTTTAGAGTCCACCACACTTTCAGTTACTCAGCTTTCGGGCGAAACGCTGTAGAGGCCGTATGGAGATATGGCAGGGTCCGATCAGATACGTGCGGTATTGCACGGATCAGGATCGGACAGTTTTGTACTAGTGGCCGTATAGTTATATGGCAGGGTTCGATCAGATACGTGCGGTATTGCACGGATCAGGATCGAACGAATTTTACTAGCCGGCTTTGGTTTAAGCCGGTACTAGTTTAGTACAGTGTAGATTTTGTCTCATTGCATCTGTATCCGGTCGGAATACAGATGCGGGTGTGTATGCACAGTGTCGGGGTTTTCCTGTAATTTATTACGGGACCAGTTTTCTGGAGTTGCCAGTTTGCATTCCGTTCCGGCCGGTTTTTCCTTTGTTCTTTCCCGGCCGGACTTTTCCGATGGAGGGGGTAATTTGCAGTTTTGCAAATTACACTTTGTGGAGGGGTTTTATGCAATTGTGTTGATTATGATAGCTTCATATCTTTTTACACCATCACTTGCTTTATTGGTGCATTTATGACATAGGAATGGGTTAAAGTAATAAGCATGGTTGTATGTTTATTGGTCTCTTGATGTGGTCACCTCCTCTCTTCTTCCTACCATCACCTCCCTTCATACTACATATTGTTTCTCCCTCCACCATTCCTAATTGACATGGCCGGCCACTTGAGTGAGGAGATGAGAAAAAATTTCTTTTTGGCATGACACATTTTTCTTCATCTCATATCTTCATGCAAGGAAAAATGAAAGCACTATATATATTTTCCTTGTTCTCATTCCTCCATCCAAAGGCAACAAACCCCAAAGTGAGACTATGATTCTACACTACGCTTCCTACAGCACTTCTTGAGCATGTCGAGTTGCCGGCTTCATGCTCGAGTTGCCTCGGTATTGAGGCGGGAGCCCGTAAAAGACGAAGGCGATGTGGTGCCCTTTCCGGCGAGGAGGCGACGATACGGAGACTACACTTTCCGCGGGAGATCGGGGCGATGATGAGAAGACCGGAGGACTCGGATCTCTTGGTATACTTCTCACCCTATCTCTTGATTGCTAGCATTAGGTTAATGGTAAACGATCCGGGTTTTCTTTGTCCGCGGTAGCGCCGGTTTCCGAGTAAGGAAAATTTTTGATTCCGCATTTTGGCCTCGAGTACGAGGCCGGGGCGCTGCCGTGGCGCAACATGGTATCAGAGCCACGCCATTAACCTTATCTAGCTTGTTCTAATGCGTTTTACTTATCCGATCGACCAAAATCTCAAAAACCGTATTTTAGTTCACATCAGTTTCTGTTGAAATTTTTTGGTGTCTAAAAATTTTTCAGGTGATCTCAGAAAGATGTGCAGGGAGTTATAAGAACTCTGGAGAAAAACGATACAGTGATCCCATAGTGATAGCGCGGAAGCGCGGCAATACCTTCACTTCTGCCGCTCTTCCGCGGCAAGATGGTGGGCCCACTTTATAATTTTTCTTCAGTTGCTTTCTGGGATAGAAATAGGGCTTTTGGGATATTAATATTGGGCCATTTATTTCTGTGAATGCTACAGTTTTCATTTGGGGCCCGCTTGTTAATTATTTGATCGATCGGATATTTTTTTAAACACATTATTTCACAGTATTTACATTATATCTGCGACCGTGAATGTCACTCGATCGGTAAATCCGGTCTGACTGCTATAGCCCGGTTAGACGGATTTACGAACGTGACTTTCACGTTGATGTTCTATGTTTATGCTGTGATGTTGCGGATCGGTCGTGGGGGATAGCCTGGATGCAATGCTAGTACAGTTTTGTTGTATTATGTACATTTGATATTGCGGGGCGAGCGTCCGACATGTGGACTGCCGTCACTGCCTGTTTGTATTATTCTTTTGGGGCACGACCTGGTTGCGGTCGATGTACCCGGTGTATGTATATTTTACTTTCTGTACTAGGGTTACCCCGCGGTGGGGTGCACGGATAGCCGGGTTCTGGAGGGCAACGGGCCCGCATCTCAGGGCATTGAGACGGAGGGGGCTTCAGTCCAGGATTGGCGGGCTATTCGCCGCACTCGTAGGGGGTACAGGTTGACCCAGGAGTGGTGCCCAAGTTACCGGATTCCGTGAAGTGCTGGGTGGTCCATTCACGGTACTGAAGGGGGCTGCCTCGCTTCAGGTTTTGGCGGGTGACTTGCCGCGCCCGTAGGGGTCTAGGATTTCATTGCACAGGCTATCCACACGACCAGGGGAACGTCGGGTTTCAGCAGCGGCTCTGTGAAACCCGGGGCTTCCAGATATCTGTATTGTTCTGTGATGCTGTACATTTCTGTGATGTTGCATTTTATTCACGCCTTGAGCGAAATACTATATATTGGTATATATATTAGTAGATGTTGTATATGTTTTACATCCGCGCTAGTCCAGTCCCCGCTCTGCCGTTAGTTAGCTAACCTAACGGGTGATGACGGGACCCAGTGGCGAATGCGGATGGCATATACGTACGTCAGTATATTTTCGTTCTTTGTGGTGTGATCATTTGATGGGACTGCATTGATTCGGATCAATGCAAGTTAAACAAACCTATTCTGATGTTGTTGGAACACTTTTTCAAAAAGCTGTTATTGCAAGGACGTTCACTTTTGTTTTGCATCGTGGTATTCATTTGGAATATCCTGCTCCTCAGTCGACGAGGCAAGGGCCGAGATCCCTTCACCGGGAGTGACCCCTTGGACAGAAGTTTGCGTCAGGGCATTAACTTCACTATAGCCGATTACTTTTGCTTTGCATCGTGGTATTCAGTTGGAATATCCTGCACCTCATTCTACGGGGAAAGAGCCGAGATCCCTTCACCGGGAGTGACCTCTTTAGTAAAGGTTTTCGTCACTATATTTTCTAAAAAGTTATGCAGTTCCTTCAACGATATCAAGTTCATTACGTTAAAGGTTTTCGCCAAAAACCAGCCGTAGCCCTCCGTCATTTCTTACAAGTATTACTTAGTATTCGTGCTGCGTTTGTTGACTGTGTCAAGGCGTAGTGTGCGGTAGCTAAGTAGTGTTTGTTTGCAGCATATTAATGGGATTGGTTAGGACAGTCGTGCGGCCTTGTTGACTGTGTCAAGGGCTCGTACGGGTGGGTTTAATGCAATCCAGAATAATGACGGGCTGAACTTGACTAGGACTCTTTGATTTGTTGACTGTGTCAAGGTCACTTGGGTCCTAGGGGTAAAAATCACATCGGGAGTTTCAAAAGAACTGAAACTTGCCAGGTATGCGCATACCTTCTGGAGTGTGGTGACGTGAGTGGATTCCGTCACGTTATCATGCGATGATAGTTGGATCCCGATTCCCACTGATGAGTTGGTTTACTCCTCGGGTGACCCCGACTAATTCTTCTTTCAGGTTTGGAGGAGAATTTGAGGTACAGTGGGAGGTTTCCAGATTAGACAAAGTGGTAACCATTCTGATCTAGGATAGAGTGCACGCTGAGTGTTTCTTTTCTCTCTCTCTGGCAGCGACCATTGACCCGACCCTGGACTATGACTCAGTGACCAAGTTGACCGAACCTTCTTAACACTGGCTTTTGGATTGTCAGAGTTGCAGACCTCATTGCCACTCCTACTTTTACCCTTTTCTCCAGGACACCCCGTATTACTACGAACGTCCACTTCCATTGGACAAAACCATCGTATGGTTAGATACGAACTCGAAGGACTTCGAGGATGGTTTCTGGTTCTGGAGAAAATGGATAGGACTATTCAGTTGTCTTTTCTTTTCACCTTCTCTCAGGATGCGAGTACTCCTTGGTTTAGGAGTAGTACACCTATTACGCAAATTGGATAGTCTTCTTCCAAACCATAGGCTGGTGCCGACCGGTAGGGAATGAAGAAAACCAGTTAGCCTAAAACGGTGTACAGAAGGTATTAAGTTCAGACAAAGCAAGGGATTAGTAAGAGGGCAAAGTAAATTGCGACTGATATTCACGACCAAACCAAGTATTTCATCGCCAATCCTAAATCACCTTTGTATTTCTCCAGGGCACTCCGTATCACTACGAAGATCCCATTTTATTGGATACCCCATCGTATGGTTATATACGAACTCGAAAGGAACTAGTTCCAGTTCGGGGATGGATTCTGGTTCAGGAGAAATAGGAATAAAGTACATTCAGTTGTCTTTTATCTTCACCTTCTCTCGCTTTGCGAGTGCTCCTAAGATTAGGACAGTACACCTTTTATGCTTATTGGATAGTCTTCTTCCAAACCATAGGCTGGTGCCGAACGGTAGGGAAGGAAGAAAACCATTTGGCCTAAGGGGGTGTGCAGACGGTAATGACTAAAGACATATAAAGGGATTTGGACAGATGGCAAAGAGATATACGGTTACAGTTGTGAATCTGGATAATGGAAGAGGCATTACTAGGAATACCAGGATACCCCGACGAAACATTTCAATGTTTCAGTTTCACTGTGTACTGTTAATAGAAAACTGATTTCCCGATTATACACTTGCTCCAGGGTATGTATTTACCAGGGTGGATTCTCACATCTGTATGGTTTTACAGATGATGAGTGGGAGTAAGTTATTGGGAATTGGGTGATCATCCTCATTATATCGGGATTCGTTGTAATCGGTGATATTTGAGAAAGTCACCTGGGTTGTTTGCCGGTCGGCAAATATTTGGTTTTGAATATCCGCTGTTGTGCACCAATTTCAAATCGATATATCTGTACGTCTATTTTCATAGAGTGAGATATACCTTTTGATATTATGTCGATGACATTTACCTATATCAGTGGATGGTTAGGTAAGGAGCATTGAACAGCGGTGTAATTCTTCTTAACCATAAGTACAGTTTTCAACCTACGACGCACAGTGAAAGAGTTGTTAGACTCAGCGGACTTATACAGAGTATTGTATGTTGTCCAGTGTCCATTAGGACAGAGGGGTTGGTGCTCGTACTATATTCGGTTTACTTATGACTTCTCTAGATTTTAGACAGCTGTTTCGTGGAAACACAGGGTCTAAGTTTTGAGGAGTTATAGGTATTTGAATAGAGTAGAGAACCAGGTGTAGCAAGTATCGGGATTCTTCAAGGTGATCGAAGATGTAGATACTTGTGTATGGTATTCAGTTGATAGTAATGAGAACTTGCTTCTCTTTCAGGTTACTCATAATTGGAAGCATTCCTAAGTTGAGTAACGCTGATCGGCCTCCTTCCATTTAGTTGACATGCACTGGAGACAGCTGCATGATTTGAATCTGGTTCAATTGAATCAGTGCCTCTGGTTCTATATTGGATATAGAACAGTTCATATCTTAACGATGTTAAGGTACGGGGAGTTGTCCAGCTTATGATTAAAACCAGACACTGGACAACTCAAGGCACGTTTCTGTAATGGCTGTTTGTGGGTTGACCCAGGCTATGACGAGGGTTGACTTTCCACCATCTGGCAGATCAATAGAAATATTGTTCTAGACTCGCCACAGTTTTATTAAAAATGGATTTTTTCAAAAACAGCAGTGGGAGTATGGTAGAACTGGAAGTGATTCCAGAACCGCAAACGATTACTGAAGATTTAATAAGGAACCTAAAGATTCAATCTGATTTGACATTCCATTGGCCACTCCGCAGATAAGGTGGGTAACTTCAGGCACCCGAGAGGTACTCCGGTAGCCTCAAGTACGGTGACAGGGAAGTTCTTGTTTACCCACACTTGCCATTGTTGTTGTTCCAGGCTGCGAGACCCGGCAGGAGGATGAGTATAGCGTCGTTCTAAACTAGCTTTAGAAGTGCACGTCTATATGACTCTGGCAGAGGGTTGTCGTAGTCAGTGGGAGCAGCGGAAGCATTGGTGGACTTCATGCTTATATCTATTTATAGACTAAAGCAGATATAGCGGAGTTAGATCATCTGTTTCTGATGTGACAGTCATGGGTTTGACGTCATCAGAATAGGGGATGGATCTGTTGAGAAGGTAGTAGGAAGTGATATTCCTATACTACGATCGGTTATACTTTGGTCGTCACACAGTGTTTTCTCCACATGGGACTTGGATATTATATCAGACATACTGGTTACTAGACCTATGGTTTTAGATCTAGATTTGGGTGGTTTCCCAATCAGGGTACCTTGACAGCATTCTAAGAGTATTTAGAATGGACGACTCCTGGCATGGTAGTGTACCTGCAGGTAATGGAGTCACCCTCTCTAAAGGTGTCTTATAGACTAAAGGGGAGAGGGATACGCATGATTGACAGATCACTTGCTTAGGCAATTGAGTCAATCATGAGATGTCAAGTACCACACCAGATGTTGTTCTTGCACTAGATGCAATAAGATGATATTGATCCAATCCTGGAGGAACAGTCGGAAGCAGTTTTAGAACATAAGTGAATGTTCTAGGGATATGATAACGGCTGCCTCCTTTAGGAGACGGTTATTACTCCACGCTTCCAAGGTGACATGGACGACAAGGAGGTTGTCAGAGTTTTAGTTCTCCCTCTGACGAGGGACAGTATTTTGGACAGATGGTCCAAGGCAATACTGAGGGTGGCATGGCGCAGGAGACTGATTAAGTTCTTGATACAGTCTAAGAAGTTTGGATTTGGTGTTCATTTATGAACTAGGTCCCATCAGACATCCAGACATTCTAAGACAGGTATTGCTCATTTCGGGAGATGGCTTTCTCCGCGAACTTGAGATATAGAGAGACATAGAAAGAAACTTCATAGCGGATCCACTCACTGAGGCTATTCCTCGAACGCAATAGTTTCGCAAACGGGTTTTGTGAGACTGACTAGTAGAGGAGTTGGGTGTTCGGTATCACACGGGCTGTGAGTATGCGACATCGCAATAATTAGCCTTGAGTGCAAGTGGGAGATTGTTGGAGTTAGTGCCCTCAGAGTCAATTATTGGATCACAGGCACGTGATTGCAATGATTAAGGGAGGACCTATCCCGGTAGGACAGTCTTACTCGAGATGATAGTATGCTATCTGGTTTATCTTTATCATCGTGTACTGCTTTAGGTGACTTGACATGTCGCTATTACACGTTGATAGAGCCCCTAGGATTCTTGCTTGACGACCAGCAGTATGATGGCGATCATATACGTGGGAGCTGGGGTCTATAAGCACATCCTTAAAAGGTCCCTAGTCGTAGGAGTTTCGAGACAGGGTATCGATACTCCATTAGTAGACTAGTGTATACAGTCGAGACCCCGACGAGGGGCGGTGGCCGGTCTCACAAGCCACTGGTGTCAGTTGGTTCACCTAAGATGTATACAGGTGCTCATTGGGTTATGAGTACACCGGACAGGACTCGCCGGGAACCTGCTAGTTGGATTTATACCAGACGTCAGATAGCAGTTCCCAGGTGACATGTGTACAGGTTAGTTCATCGACCTGAGATCGTCATTTGTCTCGTGTGAGTTCCCACTGTGCTTTGATTACTACCCTACCACGGCTCAAAGGAGTCGTGCAAACAGGTTTTAGTTGGGTACAGTCCCGAGCCACATAGAGGCAGTGAGCGGATCTGCAGGGGTTCGTCTCTCCCGGTATTGGGGGTGAGGTCGCGCTGTGTCTAGGAGAGCCATTACGCAAAGCCCTCGGCCGAGGCAGGAGATTTACTGGTAGGTATTCCAGTAGTATCTCAGGGCGTTCTGGGCTACGCTCCGACACGACTTGTACCGCCTTTGGGGGTCTGACTTTTACCAACCTCCTAGGCCCGCCATGCGATACTCATAGACGAACGGACCGGACTGTACGGATATTGTCACTGACAGGCTCAGTTGGGTGTCGGGGTGAGCTTCCTCATCGACGTCCCTTTTGGTCAATAGCTGGTGGCCCGTCACGTATTGGCTAATACCTCTGACGTGCTAGTGGTTAAATCCACAGCCATAGTATTGACGAGTCTTTAGAGTCCACCACACTTTCAGTTACTCAGCTTTCGGGCGAAACGCTGTAGAGGCCGTATGGAGATATGGCAGGGTCCGATCAGATACGTGCGGTATTGCACGGATCAGGATCGGACAGTTTTGTACTAGTGGCCGTATAGTTATATGGCAGGGTTCGATCAGATACGTGCGGTATTGCACGGATCAGGATCGAACGAATTTTACTAGCCGGCTTTGGTTTAAGCCGGTACTAGTTTAGTACAGTGTAGATTTTGTCTCATTGCATCTGTATCCGGTCGGAATACAGATGCGGGTGTGTATGCACAGTGTCGGGGTTTTCCTGTAATTTATTACGGGACCAGTTTTCTGGAGTTGCCAGTTTGCATTCCGTTCCGGCCGGTTTTTCCTTTGTTCTTTCCCGGCCGGACTTTTCCGATGGAGGGGGTAATTTGCAGTTTTGCAAATTACACTTTGTGGAGGGGTTTTATGCAATTGTGTTGATTATGATAGCTTCATATCTTTTTACACCATCACTTGCTTTATTGGTGCATTTATGACATAGGAATGGGTTAAAGTAATAAGCATGGTTGTATGTTTATTGGTCTCTTGATGTGGTCACCTCCTCTCTTCTTCCTACCATCACCTCCCTTCATACTACATATTGTTTCTCCCTCCACCATTCCTAATTGACATGGCCGGCCACTTGAGTGAGGAGATGAGAAAAAATTTCTTTTTGGCATGACACATTTTTCTTCATCTCATATCTTCATGCAAGGAAAAATGAAAGCACTATATATATTTTCCTTGTTCTCATTCCTCCATCCAAAGGCAACAAACCCCAAAGTGAGACTATGATTCTACACTACGCTTCCTACAGCACTTCTTGAGCATGTCGAGTTGCCGGCTTCATGCTCGAGTTGCCTCGGTATTGAGGCGGGAGCCCGTAAAAGACGAAGGCGATGTGGTGCCCTTTCCGGCGAGGAGGCGACGATACGGAGACTACACTTTCCGCGGGAGATCGGGGCGATGATGAGAAGACCGGAGGACTCGGATCTCTTGGTATACTTCTCACCCTATCTCTTGATTGCTAGCATTAGGTTAATGGTAAACGATCCGGGTTTTCTTTGTCCGCGGTAGCGCCGGTTTCCGAGTAAGGAAAATTTTTGATTCCGCATTTTGGCCTCGAGTACGAGGCCGGGGCGCTGCCGTGGCGCAACACTACAGTACTGCTTGGGGCCCACTTCGGTAAATTTGTTCGATCGGATATTTTAAACATGCTAGTTCACAGTATTTACATTATATCTGTGACCGTGAATGTCACTCGATCGGTAAATCCAGTCTATCTGCTATAGCCATTTTAGACGGATTTGCGAACATGACATTCACGTTGATGTTCTGTGTTGTGCTGTGATGTTGCGGATTGGTCGTGGGGATAGCCTGGTTGCAGTGGTAGTACAGTTTTGTTTTATATGTACATTTGATATTGCGGAGCGAGCGTCCGACCTGTAGACTGCCGTCACTGCCTGTTTGTATTATTCTTTTGGGGCATGACCAGGTTGCGGTCGATGTACCCGTTGTATGTATATTTTATTTTCTGTACTAGGTTTACCCCGCGGAGGGGTGCACGGGTAGCCGGGTTCTAGAGGGCAACGAGCCCGCATCTCATGGCGTTGAGACGGAGGGGGCTTTACTCTAGAATTGGCGGGCTATTCGCCGCACTCGTAGGGGGTACAGGTTGACCCAGGAAGGGTGCCCAAGTTACCGGATTCCGTGAAGTGCTGGGTGGTCCATTCACGTTGCTGAAGGGGGCTGCCCCGCTTCAGGTTTTGGCGGGTAACTTGCCATGCCCGTAGGGGTCTAGGATTTCATTGCACAGGCTATCTACACGACCAGGGGAACGTCGGGTTTCAGTAGCGGCTCTATGAAACCCGGGGATCCCAGATATCTGTATTGTTCTGTGATGTTGTACATTTCTTTGATGTTGCATTTTATCACGCCTTGAGCGAAATATTATATATTGATATATATACTAGTAGATGTTGTATATGTTTTGCATCCGCGCTAGTCCAGTCCCCGCTCTGTCGTTAGTTAGCTAACCTAACGGGTGATGACGGGACCCAGTGGCGAATGCGGATGGCATATATGTACATCATTATTTTCGTTCTTTTGTGGTGTGATCAATTGATGGGATTGCGTTGATTCGGATCAATGCAAGATAAACAAACCTATTCTGATGTTGTTGGAACACTTTTTCAAAAAGCTGTTATTGCAAGGACGTTCACTTTTGTTTTGCACAGTGGTATTCAGTTGGAATATCCTGCTCCTCAGTCGACGAGGCAAGGGCCGAGATCCCTTCACCGGGAGTGACCCCTTGGACAAAAGTTTGCGTCAGGGCAATAACTTCACTGCAGCCGATTACTTTTGCTTTGCATCGTGGTATTCAGTTGGAATATCCTGCACCTCATTCTACGGGGAAAGAGCTGAGATCCCTTCACCGGGAGTGACCTCTTTAGCGAAGGTTTTCGTTACTATATTTTTCTAAAAAGCTATCCGTTCCTTCAACGATATCAAGTTCATTACGTTAAAGGTTTTCGCCAGAAACCATTCGTAGCCCTCCGTCATTTCAGAACGGTAGCACTTAATATTCATGCTATATATGTTGGCCTTCGTCAAGGCATAGTGTATGCTAGCTATTTGTTACTTTTCTGCAACATAGATAGATGCGTTGGTTTGGGACAGTCGTACTACTATTTTGGCCTTCGTCAAGGGTATGTACGGGTGGGTTCAAATTAACCTGGATAATGACGGGTAGAACTTGACATGTGACTTATGATATGTTGGCCTTCGTCAAGGTCATAAGAGCATGGGGCAAAAATCCACATCGGGAGTTTCTAAAGAAACTGAAACTTGCCAGATATGCGCATACCTTCTGGAGTGTGATAACGTGAGCGGATTCCGTCACGTTATCATGCGATGATAGTTGGATCCCGATTCCCACTGATGAGTTGGTTTACTCCTCGGGTGATCCCGGCTAATTCTTCTTTTAGGTTTGGGGAAGAATTTGACGTTACAGTGGGAGGTTTCCAGATTAGATAAAGTGATAACCATTCTGATCTAGGTTAGAGTGCACGCTGAGTGTTTCTTTTCTCTCTCTCTTTGGCAGCGACCATTGACCCGACCCTAGACTATGACTCAGTGACCAAGTTGACCGAACCTTCTTAACACTGGCTTTTGGATTGTCAGAGTTGCAAACCTCATTGCCACTCCTACTTTTACCATTTTCTCCAGGACACCCCGTATTACTACGAACGTCCACTTCCATTGGACAAAACCATCGTATGGTTATGTACGAACTCGAAGGAATTCGAGGATGGTTTCCGGTTCTGGAGAAAACGAATAGGACTATTCGGTTGTCTTTTCCTTTTTACCTTCTCTCAGGTTGCGAGTACTCCTTGGTTTAGGAGATAGTACGCCTATTACGCAAATTGGATAGTCTTCTTCCAAACCTTAGGCTGGTGCCGAACGGTGGGGAATGAAGAAAACCAATTAGCCTAAACGGTGTACAGAAGGTATTAAGTAAAGACAAAGAAAGGAATTAGTAAGAGGGCAAAGTAAATTGCGACTGCTATTCATGACCAAACCAAGTATTTCTTCGCCAATCCTAAATCACCTTTGTATTTCTCCAGGACACTTCGTATCACTACGAAGATCCCAAGTTTATTGGATAATCCATCGTATGGTTATATACGAACTCGAAAGGAACTTGTTCCAGTTCGGGGATGGATCCTGGTTCAGGAGAAATAGGAATAAGGTTTATTCGGTTGTCTTTTATCTTCACCTTCTCTCGCATTGCGAGTGTTCCTAGGATTAGGACAGTACACCCATTATGCTTATTGGATAGTCTTCTTCCAAACCATAGGCTGGTGCCGAACGGTAGGGAATGAAGAAAACCATTTGGCCTAAAGGGGTGTGCAGAAGGTAATGACTAAAGACATATAAAGGGATTTGGAGAGATGGCAAAGGATTATACGGTTATAGTTGTGAATCTGGATAATGGAAGAGACATTACTAGGAATACCGGGATACCCCATCGAAACATTTCAATGTTTCAGTTTCACTATGTACTGTTAAAAAAAAACTGATTTCCCAATTAGACACTTGCTCCAGGTTATGTATTTACCAGGTATGATTCTCACATCTGTATAGTTTTACAGATGATGAGTGGGAGTAAGTTATTAGGAATTAGGTGATCATCCTCATTATATCGGAATTCGTTGTAATTGGTGATATTTGAGGAAATCACCTGGGTTGTTTGCCGGACGGCAAATATTTGGTTTTGAATATCCGTTGTTATGCACCAATTTCAAATTGATATATCTGTACGTCTATTTTTATAGAGTGAGATATACCTTTTTGAAATTATGTCTGTGACATTTACCTATATCAGTGGATGGTTAGGTAAGGAGCATTCAACAGCGGTGTAATTCTTCATAACCATAGTACAGTTTTCAACCTACGACACACAGTGAATGAGTCACTAGACTCAGGGGACTTATACAGAGTATTGTATATTGTCCAGTGTCCATTAGGACAGAGGGGTTGGTCCTCGTACTATATTCGGTTTACTTATAACTTCTCTAGTTCTAAGACAGGTGTTTCGTAGAAACACAAGGTCGAAGTTTTGAGAAGTTATAGGTATATGAATAAAGTAGAGAACCAGGTGTTGCAAGTATCGGGATTCTTCAAGGTGATCGAAGATGTAGATACTTTTGTGTGGTATTCAGTTGATAGTAATGGTTAAGAGAACATGCTTCTCTTTCAGGTTACTCATAATTGGAAGTGCTCCTAAGTTGAGTAACGCTGATCGGCCTCCTTCCATTTACTTGACATGCACTGGAGACAGCTGCATGATTTGAATCTGGTTCAATTAAATTAGTTCCTCTGTTTCTATATTGGATATAGAACAGTTTATATCTTGACATTGTTAAGATACGGGGAGTTGTCCGGCTTATGCTTAAAACCAGACTTCGGATAACTCAAGGCACGTTTCTGTAATGGCTGTTTGTTGGTTGACCCGGGCTATGACGAGGGTTGATTTTCTACCATCTGGAAGATCAATAGTGATATTGTTCTTGACTCGCCACAGTTTTAATAAAAATGGATTTTTTTTTCAGAAAAACAGTAGTGGGAGTATGGTAGAACTGGAAGTGATTCCAGAACCGCAAACGATTACTGAAGATTTGATAAGAACCTAAAAATTCAATCTGGTTTGGCATTCCATTGGCCACTTCGCAGATATGGTGGGTAACCTCAGGCACCCGAGAGGTATTTCGGTATGCTCAAGGACGGTGGCAGGGAGGTTCTTGTTTACCCAGACTTGCCGCTACTGTTGTTCCAGGCTGTGAGACCCGGCAGGAGGATGAGTATAGCGTCGTTCTGAACTAGCTTTAGAAGTGTACGTCTATATGACTCTGCCAGAGGGTTGTCATAGTCAGTGGGAGCAGTGGAAGCATTGGTGGACAAGTGGCTTATGTCTATTTATAGACTAAAGCAGATATAGCGGAGATAGATCATCTATTTTTGATGTGACAGTCATAGGTTTGACTTCATTAGAATAGGGGATGGATCTGTTAAGAAGGTAGTAGGGTGTGATGTCCTGGCATTTGATGACATACACAGAGTAGGAAGTGATATTCCTATACTACGATCGGTTATACTTTGGTCGTCACACAGTGGTTTCTCCATATAGGACTTGGATATTATATCAGACATTCTGGTCACTAGATCTATGGTTTTAGATCTAGATTTGGGTAGTTTCTCAATCAGGGTACTTAGACAGCATTCTATGAGTATTTAGAATGGACGACTCCTGGCACGGTAGTGTACCTGCAGGTAATGGAGTCACCCTCTCTAAAGGTGTCTTACAGACTAAAGGGGAGAGGGATGTGCATGATTGGCAGATCACTTGCTTAGGCAATTGAGTCAATCATGAGATGTCAAGTACCACACCAAATATTGTTCTTGCAGTAGGTGCAATAAGTTGATATTGATCCAATCCTGGAGAAACGATCGGAAGCAGTTTTAGAACATAAGTTGATGTTCTAGGGATATGATAACAGCATTCTCCTTCAGGAGACAGTTATCATTCCAGGCTTCCAAGGTGACCTGGATAGCAGAGTGGCTGTCAGAGTTATAGTTTTTCCTCTGACGAGGGGCAGTATGTTGAACAGGTGGTCCAGGTAGATACTGAGGGAAGGTATGGCGCAGGATACTGATTAAGTTCAGTTGACAATACAGTCTAAGAAGTTTGGATTTGGAGTTCATTTATGAGCTAGGTCCCATCAGACATCCAGACACATTCTAAGACAGATATTGCTCATTTCGGGAGATATCTTTCTCCACGAACTTGAGATAAAGAGAGACATAGAAAGAAACACCAGAGCGGATCCACTCATTGAGGCTATTCCTCGAACGCAATAGTTTCACAAACGAGCTTTGTGAGACTGACTAGTAGAGGAGTTGGGTGTTCGGTATCACACGGGCTGTGAGTATGCGACATCGCAATAATTAGCCTTGAGTGCAAGTGGGAGATTGTTGGAGGTAGTGCCCTCATAGTCAATTATTGGATCACAGGCACGTGATTGCAATGATTGAGGGAGGACCTGTCCCAGTAGGACAGTCTTACTCGAGATAATAGTATGCTATCTGGTTTATCTTTATCATCGTGTACTGCTTTAGGTGACCTTATGAGTCGCTATTACATGTTGATAGAGCCCCTAGGATTCTTGCTTGACTACCAGCAGTATGAGGGCGATCATATACGTGAGAGCTGGAGTCTATAAGCACATCCTTAAAAGGTCCCTAGTCGTGGGAGTTTCGAGACAGGGCATCGATTCTCCAGAGTAGACTAGTGTATACAGTCGAGATCCCGACGAGGGGCGGTGGCCGGTCTCACAAGCCACTGGTGTCAGTTGGTTCACCTAAGATGTATACAGGTGGTCATTGGGTTATGAGTACACCGGACAGGACTCGCTGGGAACCTGCTAGTTGGGATTATACCAGACGTCAGATAGCAGTTCCCTGGTGACATGTGTACAGGTTAGTTCATCGACCTGAGATCGTTATTTGTCTCGTGTGAGTTTCCACTGTGCTTTGATTACTACCCTACCACGCTCAAAAGAGACGTGCAAACAGGTTTTAGTTGGGTACAGTCCCGAGCCACATGGAGGCAGTGAGCGGATCTGCAGGGGTTCGTCTCTCCCGGTATTGGGGGTGAGGTCGCGCTGTGTCTAGGAGAGCCAGAACATGAAAAGTCCTTGGCCAAGGCAGGAGATTTGCTGGTAGGTATTCCGGTAGTATCTCAGGGTGTTCTGGGCTACACTCCGACACGACTTGTACCGCTATTGGGGGTCTGACTTTTACCAACCCCCTAGGCCCGCCATGCGATGCTCATAGACGAACGGACCGGACTGTACGGATATTGTCACTGATAGGCTCAGTAGGGTGTCAGGATGAGTTCGCTCATCGACGTCCCTTTTGGTCAGTACCTGGTAGCCCGTTACGTATTGGCTGATACCTCTGACGTGCTAGTGGTTAAATCCACAACCATAGTATTGACGAGTCTTTAGAGTCCATCACATACAGTTACTCAAGTTTCGGGCGAAAAGCTGTTGAGGCCGTATGGAGATATGGCAGGGTTCGATCAGATACGTGTGGTATTGCACGGATCGTGATCGGACGGTTTTTACTAGCCGGCTTTGGTTTAAGCCAGATCCTAGTATTAGATAGTGTAGATTTTGTCTCTTTACATTTGTGTTCAGTGGGAATACAAATGCGGGCATGTATATGCAGTAGCGGGGTTTTTCCTGTAATTTATTACGGGATCAGTTTTCTGAAGTTGCCAGTTTGCATTCCGTTCCGGCCAGTTTTCCTTTGTTCCTTCCCGGCCGGACTTTTCCGTTGGAGGGGGTTATTTGCAAGTGTGCAAATAACATTTGTGGAGGGGGTCCTTTGTAAAATGGTAGCATCATGATGAGATTCTTTTTCCATCCACTCTTTGCTTTAATTGAGATTAGAAATGAGATGAAAGTTGATTTGATATTGTTATCATAACCTTTTGATATGGTCACCTCTTTTTCATTTCCTACAGTCACCTCCCTTATTGTTTTAGTCTTTTTCGTTCCACCATTTCCATGATGAGGGGCCGGCCACATTTGAGAAGGGAGATAAGAGGTTCTTTTTTGGTGTGGCATATTTCCTTCATCTCATTCTTGCAAGAAAATGATAGCTCCATTTTTCCAAAAGCTCATTTTCTTTCTCCACCTCCACATCCATGGCAACTTCATAAACCCCAAAGAGACATAGATTATACACTAGTCTACAGCACTCCTTGGACGCGTCGGCTAGCCAACTTCGCGCCCGAGTTGCCTCGGTCCAGAGGTGGGAGCCCGTAAAAGAATCCGGCTACGTGGTGCCCTTTCCGACGAGGAGGTGACGGACGGAGATTCCGCTGGAGATCGGAGTGGAGACAAAGACCGAAGGACACGGATCGCTTGGTATAGCTTCTCTACCAATCTTGTATTTTTCTAGTAGCTAGGTTAATGGCCCGATCCGGGTTAAAAGTGCGCGGTGGTGCCGGTTTGCAAGTTTCGCAAAGTTTTTCGTTTCCGCGTTTCCGGTGTCGGATCGACGGCCGGGGCGCCGCCGTGCACTTACAGATTGTATACAGATGCTCACTGAGTGTGAGTACACCGGACAGGACTCGCTGAGAACTGACTGGATGGTACTATACCTAACGTCAGATAGCAGTTCTCAGGTGACATGTGTGCAGATAGTCTGTTGACTTAAGGATGTCATTTGTCTCGTGTGAGTTCCCACTGTGCTTTGATTACTACCCTACCACGGCTCAAAGGAGTCGTGTTAACAGGTTTTAATTGGGTACAGTCCCGAGCCACATGGAGGCAGTGAGCGACTGTTAGGGATTCGTCTCTCCCGGTATAGGGAGTCGAAATCGCACTGTGATCGGTTGGTCATTACCATAAGTCCCTGGCCAGGGATGATTGAGAATTACTGGTGGACTGATCAGTAGATTCTCGGATGGTCTTGAGCCACGCCGGCACGAGTAAGGGTTACGGACGAGTTCGCTCGTCGGCCTCCTTTTCGACACGTACCTAGGTGGCCGTTACGTACAGCTAGTGCCACTGACGGACTTGTGGTTAAACCCACTGCCAGCGTACTGTCGAGTCTTTAGAGTCCCACACAGAGGGTTTCCCTGGATCAGGCGAGACGATGTAGATGTCGTATGGTCTTACGGCAGGGTTTCGATCGCATTCGTGTACTGGCTACTCGAATGACGATCGGACGGATAATACTGGTAGGCTTTGGTTTAAGCCGGATACTAGTATTGTAGTTTTGGATTATACTGATCTCAATGTATCCGAATTTTTCGGAATACGGATACGGGTATGAAAATACGGAAAAGGGCATTCTTTTAAATTCACAAGGTTGACCTTCTAGAAGGAGACACCTCATTATAGTTTTTATTCTTTTTCATTAAAGGATTAATGAGGTGGAATTAGGAGAGTTATGAAGCATGGGTTGAAAGCATGGCTATGGATTTATTTATTCACTTTGGAATTACTATTCAAGTAAGGTTGCATTTTATTTGATTAAAGAATTCCATGGTTGAATTATTGTGAAAAATACATAGCCATTCTCATAACTCATTTTTCTTTCATTCTCACAATTGCTTTCTTTCTCCTAGGTTTTTCTTCTCTTCTTTTTCATGAAACTCATACACTTGCATGTGTTGCAAATCAATGAGTTTTGAGATCAATTAATCCATTACACTCACTCTACATCTACTTAGTCTTCTCACTTAGCAAGTTTGATCACTAAGTTATCTCATGGAGGTTGGAGCTTGATCGTAGGCACCTCGGGTGGATCCATCTTTGACGCAAAAGAGACCGGCAACCGAACTCTTCCAAACCCTAGAAGAAGCCAAAGAAAGGAGATCCAGAACAAGGAGCTTGAACCAAGGAGCAAGGAGCAACTTGAAGACCCGAAGGACTAGACATGAGGGTATAACTTCTTAACCTAGTAGTTAGCACTCTCTTAGTTTAGTTTTGTTAGATAAGGCTTAATAAAGATCCTAAAGTGGAAAAAAGTTCATGATGCAAAGCAAAACTAGTTTCTTTTGATGAGAGAAAACCGTTTTTTAAAGTATTCCGCCTCCCCGCGACCCGTGGAGTGTGCATCATGGACTTACACTGGTATCATAGCCATATTAAATCTTATCTAACTTGTTAGCAAAGTGTTGGAAATTCGATTGCCGGAAAAACCCGAAAATCACATCCGAAAATATCTGTTTCTGTTGATTTTGAAATCCGGTCCTAAATTTTTTTCAGAAGGATTAAAAATACAGGCAGGGTTTTTTAGGAAAACCGAAGAAATTTGGGCCTCTGAGTCGATCAAATCACCGCGGAACCGCAGCAGAACCCACCGTTCTGCCGCGGATCCGCGGCCGAGTTGGCTTTGACTCGGTCCAAATTTCTCTGTTATTCTCCTTTTATGTTTTTGTGATTTTTGGGATATTTTGATTCCGCCTAGATATTTTATGTAATCTGTTGAACTGGGGGTAGATTCAAAATTGCTTATTCGATATAAATTCTAATTGCTTTAGCTAATCGGTTCTTCTGTAATGCTTTATGTGTTTTGAAACGTCCGCTAATCGCTATACGACGATTAGTGGGGGTTGCACATATCTGTAATGAATGGTTTGTGTATATGAATGTTATTGGACTGTCGATGATGAATAGCCGGGGGATGTGAGACGAGTGTTTTCTTTTCTTTCATTCAATGTAATTTGTGAAATTGATGTAATATTATTTTTGCGGGGCACATCCGGGATGAGGTTGTAGCCACCGTTGTATTATTTCTTTTTACTGTTTTTGCTCTTAGGATAGACCCAAGGAGGGGTGCACAAACTACCGGGTATTTTGAAGTGCTTAGTGGCCTACTCATGTTGTTGAGGGAGACTGCTTCACTTCTGGTACTTGGCAGGTAGTTTGCCGCACCCGTAGGGGTCTAGGGTGGGGTTTTGGCTATTCATCACGACCGTGGAACCCGTCCTTCGTTATGGGCTTAAACGAAGTGTGGTATTCCTAATATATCCAATATCTTCATCTGTGATCTGGAATGCTTATTATTGCGTGCGACGAATGGATATATCTATATATGATATTTATTAGGCGTTGCTTATGTTTTTCACCCGCGCTAGTCCAGCCCCCGCTCTGTCGTTAGTTAAGTAACCTAACGGGTAATGACGGGGCCCCGTGGCGAATGCGGATGGCATAAGCGTACGTTGTATTTTCGTTGTTTTCTACAATGGTAGGATTAAATGATGGGATAACATTAATTCATTAATGCAAAGAAAATAAACCTAAACTAAATTGTCGGAACAATTTCAAAACCACTCGGTTTTCTTCAAAAAAGCAAATTTTAAATGCGGAGCTTAAACCACTCCTTTTAAAAAGCTATCTTGGTTCTTTCGATCATATCAAGTTCACTACGTTAACGGTTTTTTTCCAAAAACCAGCCGTAACCCTCCGTCGTTTCAAATAAATAGCATATCGTATTCATGTTATATTTGTTGGCCTACATCAAGGCATAGTGTATGGTAGCAATGTGTTGCTTATTTGTTGCATAGATAGATGCATTAGTTTAGGACAGTCGTACAGCCTTGTTGGCCTACGTCAAGGGCGAGTACGGATGGATCTAAATTAATCAGGACAATGACGGGTAGAACTTGACTTACATCTTATGATTTGTTGGCCTACGTCAAGGTCATAAGAGCTTGGGGTAAAAATCACATCGGGAGTTTCAAACATAAAGGAAACTTGCAGATTTAGTATACCTTCTGGAGTGTGGTGACTAGAGTGGCTTCCATCTAGGGCATCATGCAATGATAGTTGGATCCCGATCCCACTGAAGAGTAGGATTACTCTCGGGAAATTTTCTCACTTAACAATCAATGCTATAAACCAAGTAGGTGTCTAGAAAGGTGTTAGTGGGGCTACGCCTCCAGGGAAAAGAGGTTATTTAATTAAGGAACTTCGCGAAAGCGTTGGAAAACCTCCCTCGAAATACCAACACTGGTCTGGCTGAAAGGTTAAGCAAGTATTGTGACGTGTGATTAAATCCTGACTAATTCTTCTTTTAGGGTTTGAAGAAGGATTTGAGGAAACAGTGGGAGCCATCCTGTTTAGATAAACTAATAAACCAATCTAAACTTGCAAGAGCATATGCTGAGTGTTTCTTTTCTCTCTCTCTGGCAGCTACCATGACAGGATTAAAACTATTACTTGAAAAAAATACACTGACCGGGCCAAACTATAAAGATTGGCTAAGGAACGTCAGCATTGCACTGACTTATGACAAAGTGGCATATGTTACCACCGCTGTTCCTCCCCCTATCCCAGGACCAGATTCCTCAGTTGCGGACAAGGAGGTTCGCAAAACCTGGGATCTAGAATGTGAGAGAGCTAAGTGTATCGTGCTGGCGTCCATGAACAATGAACTCCAGAAACAACACGAGGGTATGGATATTATATCCATCTTTCTCCATTGCAAGGAATTGTATGGGGAACACTCCCGTATCGTGAGGTACGAGACCTCAAGGAAACTCTTCCAGATGAGGTTAGCTCCAGGATCACCTGTAGGAGAGCACGTCCTGAAAATGATCAGCCTCATTGAGGAACTCGCAAATCTGGGATGCGTGCTAGAGAATGATTTGTACATCAACTTGATTTTGTAGTCCCTTCCCCACACCTTCTCTCAGTTCATGCTGAACTTCAACATGCACGAAATGAAAGCTGATCTTCCAAAGCTCCTCAACATGTTGAGGGTAGCAGAGACCTCCTTGAAAAAGGAGAAGACCCCCGTTCTGTATGTTGGCCAATCATCCTCTTCTAAATCTAAAGCGAAAGCTAAAGGGAAGAAGAAGATGAAAGCCACCAAACCGAAAGGCGGGGTCAAGAAGGTGCAGGGAACGAACAAGGCAGGAAGGGTGAAGGTAGATAAGAATGAATGCTACTATTGTCACAAGCAAGGGCACTGGAAGAAGGATTGCATGGCTTTCAAAGCCAAGGACACGAAGCAAGCTGCTGCTTCGGCTTCAGGTGTATTTGTAATTGAAAATTGTCTTTCAGTAAACTCTACATCATGGGTACTTGATACCGGTTCTGGTTCTCACATCTGTAATTCTTTGCAGGCTTTGAGAAACCGTAGAGCACTGAAGACAGTTGATATGACTCTCCGGATGGGCAATGGAATGCACGTAGATGCTATTGCAATAGGGGAATATCACCTGGGGTTGACTGGTGGGCACATTTTGGTGTTGTACAGCTGTTTTTGTATTCCCAGTATGCTGTATAATATTATATCAGTATCTTTGTTATCTAATTAAGGATATAATTTTGCGCTTGAAAGAAATGTCATGAACATTCTCCTAAATCAAGAAATGATTGGGTTTGGCACACTGGAAAACGGCATATACATACTTAATCAAGCTCAAGTTTTCAATATTCAAAACAGGCTTAAAAGAAAGGCTCCAGATTCAAACCAAGCCTTCCTATGGCATTGTAGACTTGGTCATATAAACGAAACAAGGTTGACTAAGTTACATAAAGATGGATATTTAGATCCGTTTGAATATTCATCATATGCAACTTTTCAATCATGTATCAAAGGAAAAATGACCAAATCTCCGTTCACCGGACACGGAGAAAGAGCCACGAAACTCTTGGGACTTGTACACAGTGATGTATGTGGTCCAATGTCTACACATGCACGAAGCGGTCACTCCTACTTCATCACTTTTACTGATGACTTCTCTAGGTATGGACATGTGTTCTTAATGAAGCATAAATCCGAGGCCTTTGAGAAGTTTAAGGAGTATAAAAATGAAGTGGAGAAACAGACTGGTAAAAGCATCAAGACACTTCGATCTGATCGAGGTGGAGAATACTTATGTACCAGTTTCCTTGAATGCTTAAAAGAGAATGGAATTCTCTCTCAGCTTACTCCGCCTTATACACCTCAGCATAATGGTGTATCAGAAAGGAGGAATCGCACGCTACTGGGCATGGTGCGTTCAATGATGAGTAGTGCTGAGTTGCCACTTTCCTTCTGGGGTTTTGCGCTAGAATCATCAGCATACCTATTGAATAGAGTTCCGACTAAGTCTGTGCCTACAACTCCATATGAAATGTGGAGCGGGAAGAGACCATGTCTCAAGTATATCAAGATATGGGGGTGTCCGGCATATGTTAAAAAGCATAACCCGGACAAGCTTGAGGCACGATCGGTTTTGTGCAAGTTTGTAGGTTACCCCAAGCATTCAAGGGGATATCTGGTCTACCACACTGAAGAATAAAAGGTGTTTGTCGCTCGCCACATTATCTTCTTAGAAAGCGAATTTCTTGCAAAAGAAATTAGTGGGAGCACGGTAGAGCTGGAAGAAATTCCAGAACCTCAAACTACTGCCGATGATTTAGTAGAACCTCGGGTTTCAATGGAGCCTGACGAACCAACGCCACTCCACAGATCTAGTAGGCTTTCTCGTCCTCCTGAAAGATACTATAGGTTTCTTGTAGATGGGGATCGAGAGGATTGCATCATCGATGATGATGAGCCTACTAATTTTCAGCAGGCTATCACGAGTAAAGACTCGGTGAAGTGGCTGGATGCTATGAGATCCGAAATGGAATCCATGTACACCAATAAAGTATGGACTTTAGAAGTTGCTCTTCCTGGGGTGAAACCAGCTGGTTGCAAATGGATCTTCAAAAGGAAGATTGGTGCATTTGGAAAAGTGGAAACCTACAAAGCTAGACTCGTTGCAAAAGGTTTTCGTCAAAGACCAGGATTGGACTATGATGAAACCTTTTCACCAGTAGCTATGCTTAAATCCATTCGGATCCTGCTTGCCATTGCTGCCTTCCATGACTATGAAATCTGGCAGATGGACGTAAAAACAGCTTTTCTAAATGGACATTTAGAAGAGAATGTTTACATGGATCAACCAGAAGGTTTCTTAGACAGTGGGAGCAGCGGAAAAGTGTGCAGGTTGATTAAATCTATTTATGGATTAAAGCAAGCATCACAGAGTTGGAACATCTGCTTTGATGAGACGGTCAAAGAATTTGACTTTATCAAAAATGTAGATGAACCATGCATTTATAGGAAGATTGTAGAAGGAGCAGTAGTCTTCCTCGTTTTGTACGTCGACGACATACTACTGATAGGGAATGATGTCCCTATGCTACAATCAGTAAAGCTCTTCTTGTCACAGAAATTCTCCATGAAAGACTTGGGAGATGCATCCTACATTCTGGGCATTAAGATCTATCGTGATAGATCCAAAAGGATGTTGGGAATTTCACAGTCCGGGTATATTGACACTATACTAAAGAGATTTAGTATGGAAGATTCCAAGCGCGGTAATTTACCCGCTTGTCACGGGATCACGCTCTCCAAAGAGATGTCTCCAAAGACTGATGAAGAGAGGGCTCGCATGGGCATTATACCCTACGCTTCGGCAGTAGGATCCATAATGTATGCGATGTTATGTACCAGACCAGATGTAGCTTACGCACTTAGTGTGGTAAGCAGGTATCAGTCTGACCCAGGTGAGAAGCATTGGATAGCGGTAAAGAACATTCTCAAGTACCTGAGAAGGACTAAGGAGATGTTCTTGGTTTACGGTAATGGGGACCTCCAGGTCGAGGCTTTTACCAACTCCAGCTTCCAAAGTGACAAAGATGACTCTAAATCCGTTTCGGGTTTTGTGTTTACCCTCAATGGAGAGGCGGTATGTTGGAGGAGTTCCAAACAGGATACCGTCGCAGACTCAACTATGGAGGCTGAGTATATAGCTGCTAACGATACCGCGAAAGAAGCTATCTGGATGAAGAAGTTCATTTCTGAACTTCAGGTGGTTCCGTCCATTGCCAATCCAATACCTTTGTATTGTGATAACAATGGGGCTGTAGCATTAGCGAAGGAACCAAGGTCCCATCAGAAATCCAGGCATATCTTGAGGCGGTATCACCTGATCAGGGAGATCGTGGAACGTCGGGAGATCGAGGTGCGGAGAGTGGACACAAAAGACAACACGACAGATCCATTCACCAAGGCCATCCCTCAAGTCCAGTTCGAGAGGCTGTTTGAGATGTTGGGCATGCGGTACGCTAGCAACTGGATCAAGTACAGACAGTGGGTACTCATTGTGCCAATTATAGGCCATAGTGCAAGTGGGAGATTGTTGGATATATATGCCCTAGAGGCCTTCATTGTATAGGATGCAAGGGATATGTATGTACATGACAATCTTGCTTGATATGATAGTACGCTATTTGGTTTGTCTTTATCTTAACGTGTGATATATTTTACTTTGTATTTATATACATGTTGATAAAGCCCATAGGGTGTTTGCCTGACTACCAGCGTTGTGATGGCAGTCATACTTGTGGGAGCTGGATAGTCAATAGGCACATCCTTAAATGTCCCTGGTCGCAGGAGTATCGAGACTGGGCATCGATGCTCCAGAGTAGACTAGTGTATACATATCTAGACCCTGACGAGGGGCGATGGATTAGTCCCGCAACCATTGGTGATGTGCACCTAAGATTGTATACAGATGCTCACTGAGTGTGAGTACACCGGACAGGACTCGCCGAGAACTGACTGGATGGTACTATACCTAACGTCAGATAACAGTTCTTAGGTGACATGTGTGCAGATAGTCTGTTGACTTAAGGTCGTCATTTGTCTCGTGCAGATTCCCACTGTGCTTTGATTACTACCCTACCACGGCTCAAAGGAGTCGTGCAAACAGGTTTTAATTGGGTACAGTCCCGAGCCACATGGAGGCAGTGAGCGACTGTTAAGGATTCGTCTCTCCCGGTATAGGGAGTTGATATCGTACTGTGATCGGTTGGTCATTACCATAAGTCCCTGACCAGGGCTGATTGAGAATTACTGGTGGAATGATCAGTAGATTCTCGGATGGTCTTGAGCCACACCGGCACGACTTGTACGGTTGTTAGGGGTCTGACGTTCACCACCTTCCTAGACCATACATGCGATACTCTCAGACGAACAGACCGGACTGCGCGGATATTGTCACGGACAGGCTTAGTAGAGGTTACGGAGGAGTTCGCTCGTCGGCCTCCTTTTCGACACGTACCTGAGTTGCCGTTACGTACAGCTAGTGCCACTGACGGACTTGTAGTTAAACCCACTGCCAGCGTACTGTCGAGTCTTTAGAGTCCCACACAGAGGGTTTCCCTGGATCAGGCGAGACGATGTAGATGTCGTATGGTCTTACGGCAGGGTTTCGATCGCATTCGTGTACTGGCTACTCGAATGACGATCGGACGGATAATACTGGTAGGCTTTGGTTTAACCCGGATACTAGTATTGTAGTATTGGATTATACTGATCTCAGTGTATCCGTATTTTTCGGAAAACGGATACGGGTTTGAAAATACGGAAAAGGGCATTCTTGTAAATTCACAAGGTTGACCTTCTATAAGCAGACACCTCATTATAGTTTTTATTCTTTTTCATTAAAGGATTAATGAGGTGGAATTAGGAGAGTTATGAAGCATGGGTTGAAAGCATGGCTATGAATTTATTTATTCACTTTGGAATTACTATTCAAGTAAGGTTGCATTTTATTTGATTAAAGAATTCCATGGTTGAATTATTGTGAAAAATACATAGCCATTCTCATAACTCATTTTTCATTCATTCTCACAAATGCTTTCTCTCTCCTAGGTTTTTCTTCTCTTCTTCTTCATGAAACTCATACACTTGCATGTGTTGCAAATCAATGAGTTTTGAGATCAATTAATCCATTACACTCACTCTACATCTACTTAGTCTTCTCACTTAGCAAGTTTGATCACTAAGTTATCTCATGGAGGTTGGAGCTTGATCATAGGCACCTCGGGTGGATCCATCTTTGACGTAAAGGAGACCGGCAACCGAACTCTTCCAAACCCTAGAAGAAGCCAAAGAAAGGAGATCTAGAACAAGGAGCTTGAACCAAGGAGTAAGGAGCAACTTGAAGAACCGAAGGACTAGACACGAGGGTATAACTTCTTAACCTAGTAGTTAGCACTCTCTTAGTTTAGTTTTGTTAGATAAGACTTAATAAAGATCATAAAGTGGAAAAAAGTTCATGATGCAAAGCAAAACTAGTTTCTTTTGATGCGAGAAAACCGTTTTTAAAGTATTCCGCCTCCTCCCCCCCCCCCCCCCCGCGACCCGTGGGGTGTGCATCATGGACTTACAGCATGTTGATAAAGCCCTTAGGATTCTTGCTTGACTGCCAGCAGTATGATGGCGATCATATACGTGGGAGCTAGGGTCTATAAGCATATCCTTAAAATGTTCCTAGTCGTGCGAGTTTCGAGACAGGGCATCGATACTCCAGAGCAGACTAGTGTATACAGTCGAGAGCCCGACAAGGGGTGGTGGCCTATCTCACAAGCCACTGGTGTCAGTTGGTTCACCTAAGATGTATACAGGTGCTCATTGGGTTATGAGTACACCGGACAGGACTCGCCGGGAACATGCTAGTTAGTATTATACATATCGTCAGATAGCAGTTCCCAGGTGACATGTGTACATGTTAGTTTGTCGACTTGAGATCGTCATTTGTCTCGTGTGAGTTCCCACTGTGCTTTGATTACTACCCTACCACGCTCAAAGGAGACGTGCAAACAGGTTTTAGTTGGGTACAGTCCTGAGCCACATGAAGGCAGTGAGCGGATTGTCGGGGATTCATCTCTTCCGGTATTGGGGGTTTATGTCGCACAGTGCACGGATGTCCATCATTAGAAATCCTCGGCCGGGGTAGTGGAGAATTACTGATTTGGATCAGTAGTTTCTCAGGAGGTGATGGGCTTCATACTGACACGAATTATCGCGTTATTAGGGGTCTGACTTTATCCACCCCCTAGACTCGATATGCGATACTTTTAGACAAACGGACCGGACTGTACAGATATTGTCACTGTCAGGCTCAGTAGGGTTTCTGGATGAGTTCGCTCGTCAGCTTCCCTTCCAATCAATACATAGGCAACCGTTACGTACAGCCAGTACCTCTGACGTGCTAGATGTTATACCCAGTGCCAGTGTGTTGATGAGTCATTAGAGTCCCCCACACAGAGTTTCCCAAGTTCGGGCGAAATGTTGTAGAGGCCGTATGGTTTTATGGCAGGGTTCGGAAAATGCACGTGCGTTTACGCACGTGTCATATTTCGGGCAGATAATACTGGTAGGCTTTGGTTTAAGCCGGATCCGAGTATTATACTGTGTAGATATAATATTTTTGTCTCAGTTGCATTTGTATTCGGTCGTAATACAAATGCGGGTATGTTTATATTGTTATGGGGTTATCCTGAAATTCGTTTCGGGATCGCTTTTGGAAGTTGCCAGTTTCCTGTTTTCTATCAGCCGTATTAAACATTCGGTTTAATACGGATTTATCTTTTCTTGATGAGTATGGAAGTTTCTAGATGGTGACTAGGATGATGAGGTGGCTAGTGAGTCACTAGTGCATTAATTGTTCATATAATGAGTTGATGACTAGGTTAGATGAATCATTTGTATGCATTAATGTTTTGTGCGAGGTGTTAGATGACACATTCTTCTCTTTAATGCTAATGGTCACTCTCCTTCCTCCTACACTCACCCCCCTTGCTCATATATGTGGCCGGCCATTCCTAATAAGGAATATGGTTGCTTGAAAAAAGATTAAGGTTATGGATTCATGGAAGTTAGTATACTCAATTCTCATTTCATCCGATTCCAAAAAGGCAACTTCATTAACCGTTCATCCATACCTTTGGATGTAACGAGACAAAGTGTTCTACTCATTCTCTACATCAATCTTGGTCATCTCTTTTAGCAAACTTGATGATCGAGTTGTCTTGATTCAAAGGCGGGAGCCCGTTTAAAGATCCGTCGACGTGGTGCCACCTGGACGAGGAGACTGGAGATTCAGGAGATCGGAGCAGCCGCAACAAAGCATGGGATGATGGTTGAAGACCGAAGGACTCGGATCATTCAGTATAACATTTCTACCCACTTTGTAGTTTGTTAGTTTAGCTTTAATGGCTTATCCGGGTTATAGTATACGATAGCGCCTGTTAAAAAGTTTTTGTTCCGTATTTGGCGTCTGTTATACGGCCAGGGCTCTACCGTAGACTTACATACCAATTATAGTCACACTTATACACGTCCCACAAACGTCGACAATGCAATAAATCAATAGGGTCCACTGATTGTGTATAAGTACGTGTCGCTTTCATTTATCCATTCATACTTAAACACTAACGTACTTGCCACAATCAAACACTAATACCTAACACTGGATAATGCATATGATCACTAGGTTACCAATGCAATGACATCCATATAATGTGATGAGAATACGATAATTAAGGCATGATTAAGATATCATCAGTCGGTGTCCTCCCACTTGCATAATTTATCATAAATCATACATGCAAAATTTAGCGAAACAATGTACAGTGCGTAAGCAGTAGGTTTAATTATCTATCCATCAAAATTGGTTTCACATTAATCGGGTTTCAGGATCACTAGATATGGCCATTTCATTTTAAGTGTTCACTGCTGGAAATCCGGTTTCAGAATCGGAAGTCCGTTTCGTAACGCATTTTAATCCCAGTTGGGATCGTATTTAGGCGACTCTATAGTTGAACAATATTTAGGTCTATCAGTTAGGTTTCCACTTCAATTTTCGGATCAGTAATATGTTATGGCGACAGGGAGTTATGGACAGGTTATGTTTGAAGTGTAAAATCTGCCTCTGCAGAATTCAGCACAATGTATCAACATTATAAAATGAGTTAAAAATATCAAACGGTTGAGGAATCCAGTGAGACCAGTGGATGAAGAAATCTAATTCAATTCTCTACGTAATGATATAGGGTTCCGCGCATTCTCATAATTGAACAGGAATGTACAGTGGTTTAGAAACAGGGGTTAGCTGGGATTTCCGTTCTGGACTGCAGTCCAGAGTCGTAATCCTCCGCAATTATCTCTATCACAGTTTATTAAAATTCAGTGATCAATAATATAATAAAGTAATTTAAATAGTTAGCTTCGATACGAGCCATCGAACGCTAAAATCCGGTTTGTCCACAATTTATTATAAATTTTACAGTTTAGCATGTCCGCAAGTTTTCAGGTTTTACGACGGACATCGGGACGTCATTTTACGTGAGTAAACGACATTGTATTGGTACCAAAGTCTCAAGGGACATTCATTATAACCCGGGCCATCACATGTTATATGTTTCCGTCAATTTAACGGTTTTCTCTCATTCGGGGTTTGCATCGAGCACGTGGATTATAACGATTCACATGAAAAAGTGTATGCAGAAATTATTGATAACTTGAATTGTAATATAAAAATTAGCATGAAGCAAGTATCAAACTTGCCTGAAGACGTGTTAACGACGGTACGGCAGTGGCAGCGGCACGATCGCGTCATGAACACGGCACAAGTTTAGCCTTGTCGGATCTTGCTTCTTGGCCTCGATGGCTCGGTGGTACGACTGGCGTGCGCTGGCGTTGCGATGGACAGCGTGTTGATGACGGTGATGGCTTAAGGGATTGGGGCCACAGATTTGATGACGACGTCGCTGATCAGAGAAGCGGAGACTGCGATAGATGTAAGTGTTCGACGAAATGCCAGGAGCTCGACTGCGGCGGCTAGGGATGCAGTGAGGGGGCGTCGGTGGTGGGTGTCGCGCAGGGGCTCGCCCACGACGGAGGGGTCGCCGTGATGCCTGCAAAGGGGAGGCCGGCGGTTGGTGGTCGAGGTGGCTGGCAGTGAGCTCGGGTGAGCCCGGTGGCGTTGGGAATGATGGTGGTTGGTCCTGGGGAAGTCCGGGGTGCAAAGAGTGGGGCGAGGGGGCTTGAGGGAGGTGGTCGGAGCTTCGGTGACGAGGGGACAGCGAGGGTGCTCGGGGAAGGAGGTGGGGAAGCTCGGGAAGACGATGGGTTCCGATGTGCAGGTGAGGGGGTACAGTGCTGGAGGAGAGGAAGGTGGCGACGGCTCACGGGAGGAGGAAGGGAATGCAGCGGTCGGTGGCGAGGTGGAGGAGACGAGGAGGATGGCCGGAGGCTCTTCGGCGATGATGGAGTTGGAGTCAGGTTAGTGAAGAGAGGGAGAGGAAGATGGTGGGTTAAGCTCAGTAGCGAGGAGGTGCTCGGGTTGGTGAAGGTGGTAGGAGTTGGTTGTCATCGTTGTCGTCGTGGGGCTCAGTGAGATGCACCGGCGGCGCGATGTGTTTTGCAGGGGAGGCTTGGGGTGAGCGGAAGAGTATGGGGGATGAGGGAGCGAGAGAATGAGAGTGAGGGGGAGAGTTAGAGGGAGGAGCGCGTGCGTCGTGGGCAAGGGAGCGGGGACGTGGTCGCGACGGGGAGTGGGCTCGGGGACGTGCGCCAGAACGGGGGAGGGGAAAACGAGCGGGAAAAGATTTTAGAGAGGGAGAAGATGGAGTCGGGTCTGGCCGGCGTGGGGATTGAGCTTGGTGAGGAGCCGGGCTGGTAATAAAGAAAGGAAAATAAAGAGAAAGGGGAGAGTTGGGGCCGAGCTTGGAGAAGTAAAAATTTAATTGAGAAGGGAGGGAGAGATGGGCCGGCTCGGGCCTGAAGAAGAATAAAGGAGAAATAAATAGAGATAGAGAGGGAGTAGGCCGAGATATTAAAAGAAAGAGGAGGGGAATGGTTTTGGGGTTTATAAAATAAAAGGAAATAAAGTTTGGGTTTGGGTTAGGAGTTTAAAAGGGATTTAAAGGAAATGAAAAGGGCGTGAGCTAATGGATTGGGTAAAAATTTGGGAAAATAAATATAAGGGGTTAAGGTTTTAAAATAAATAAAATACTTAAAAATAAAAATATAAATAAGCAATTTTGCAAGTAACAAAAATAGGGGTATTCGTGTATAAAAGAACTGGGTATTACAGTCTAGTTGCAACAAACTATCATTTTTTTTTCAAAATTATGAGAAACTATCATGGGTAAAGGTCAAAACCGCTCAACACTAACGGTGTTAAGTGTGTATGTAAAATGACTATTTTGTCCTTTTAATTAATTAAATATCAATTACATTATTAATTATTTTTGGAAACCATGTTGTGGTTTACTCGTTTTTCTCAAAACCACCATGACATTCAAACTTGTTATAGAAACTCCCAAACTCACTTTGTTTCATACAACCCCCTCTTCGGTTAGAATTATAATGTTTTCGCCATAAATCAGGTCATGTTAAGCACATGTGACCGAGCTCTATAATTTTATGCTTATATTACCCTCTCTCTATTTATATCAACCTATTTTCCCCAAAAATTGGATCCAACCCCAAATTGGTTGTTCTCCTATAAATCCCTAACCCTAAACTTCTTCTCCCCAAATTCGGACTAAGGCATCTTCATCTCGACGAAGGTCCAACCATCCAACGGAGAGCACATGAAGTGCAAATGTAGACATTGAAAATCATTGCTTTTGTGGCTTTCGCGCTGCATGGTTACTACGACAAAGGAAAACACGAGAAGAAGGCTCTACTCGTTCTTATCCTCAAAGATGTAGTTTTTACTGTGGAGAGATCTTGAGTTACTCCTAGGGATTTGAGGCAAGCTTTGCAACTATAGAGATAGTGAGTGAGAGAGAGTGAATTAGGGCTCAATAGAGATGGGGAGCGATATTGAATAAACTCTTGAGAGAGGGGGGGGGGTTTGATGATCTCAATATCTAATGTTAGGAGGAGAGTAATATAGTCATTTCATCTGAAAGATAACGGAGGGGGAGTTTTGTGTAGGGCAGGAAAAGTTTGAGGGGTCTCTATGAAGAACCGGATCTCATGGCGGTTTTGAGAAATACGAATAAACCGCATGATGGTTTCTTTGAAATAAGCATTATTTTTGCTAATAATTAGCGGTGGTGATGAAAAGGTGGTCGACGGCGGCGGAGGTTAAGGGGGTCGTGGTTGAGAAGGAAGGGGCAGGGTGAGGGGGAGGAGGTGGTGGAGGCTGAGGGGGAAAGGGCGTGAGGGGGGCTGAGTAGGTGGAGGATGGGACGGGGGAGGAGGAGCATTGCGACGCCCAAAGAGTTATGGGTCAGGGCTAGCTTAGAGTTAGGGTTAGGGTTACAAAGAGAATAGGAGGAAGAAATGAGTATTTTCTGAAAAAATAATTAAATTTTTGATGACGTTGCAGGTTTGGTGACTTAGCGGTGAAGCGACATTAACGTCGATGATGTGACATTCTTATATCATAGTTTCTCGTAATTTGAAATTTTTATTATAGTTTCTTGTCTGGTTAACAAGAATTTGATAGTTTCTTGCAACTGGTATATAGTTTTTAGTATGGTTTCTCGTAATTTGGAAGTTTTATGGTAGTTTCTTGTCAAGTTAATAAGAATTTAGTAGTTTCTTGCAACTGGGATATAGTTTTTAGTATTTTTTTTTGGAATTGAGCCTTGCATATATGATAAGAACATATCCTTCCAGTTCATTTTTGAGCCAACACCACCTCACTTTATACCAAAGGAGCAAGGCCCTAATGGTAAAACTTGCCTTTTTTAAGAGGGCGAAGTTCTGATTCCTGTGTTGGGGTGATTCCAAAATAAAAAATTTATCATTTGTAGTATCCCATATACGGACAAAGTTAGTATTTGAATAGAATCATTGTTAATCGGAACACAGCATGTTGATGCTAGGTTGGAGGTTGCAATAAAGAAAAGTTTATTTCATTAAAGCTATATCTATCATAATACTTTTTAAAGCTGGATGGAAGAAGAGAATCTAGTGTAACTGCTAAGTTTTTTAAATTGTCCATTTTATCCTTTTTAGTTAGCTTTGAGAATAAATTGGAACCCGAATAAAAGGAGTACTTAAAATATAAGATAAGAGTTATTGCGGTGTTATCAATCATAAAATTATTCCACATGAATAGGGCAAGACGGGTAATTTATCATAATATCCAACAACCATGCAAAACCCCTTCTGCATTGAATATAGATCTCTCTTTATAAATTGTTCTTTCAAATTGTCTTCTAAGATTGGTGTGGGCCACATTGCGTTTTGATTTTAGTATTCTTAATGTTTATTTAGCAAAATGTATATAGACAAATAAATTTGGTTTCCTAGATTATATTTTACAAATCATATAAAACTTCTTGTATTTGGTATACTCAACCCATTCATTAAGAAAGAATATACAACTTAGTATGATTATTTCATCGCTTACATAGTGTTTGTTGAAATTCCTCATCAAGTAACCGTGTATGATTATTGTTTTTCAACACTCACTTAGTATTTGTATAAATTCCTCAGCACCTTTGATTCTACATTCATTTCACTGCCTCGTGGTGCTTCAAAATTGTTGCTTAATGCGGCCATGAAAACCAACAACTTGGGAAAGAAAATTGGAAAGAAACATTCTAAAGTTGATGAATGTTCTCATTCTTCGGATTCCCTCTCACTTTCAACCGATTGTTCCAACCAAGGTGATGAGATTTCCAACACTTGTCAATTAGCGGCCATACCAATAGTGGTTTTCGATAAGAGGATAAGCTCCTCTGCGACGGAACTTTTTGTAACATCCTTATAGCCAACCTCAAATGAAAAACTTTCCGATGTGCCTCCACCCATCTCACAACCACCTCTCCAAAAAAAATTGGAAAGCAATGCTTACATCGACAAGTTCCAATGAGAAAAGATCTCTCGAATTCATTCCACCAAATGATGATGGAGTTATTAAACTTACCGATGTAGATGAAAAATTTACAAAAGAGAAGTGGGGTCCTTCTCTTATAGTTTATTGTCTTGGTAAACGCCCATGTTATTATCACCTAGTCGAATCTTTAAAAAAAAAACAATGGTGATGTCGTAATAGCGTACACGTATCCGCTTTGGGGGTGGTTTCTTCTTCTTTAAATTTTCAAACCACGAGAGTATAGTTTTAGTTAGAGATTCCATTTTTTGGTTTGTCGGTGGGCGCCCAATGATTCTCAAAGAATAGGAACCGGGTATGAAAATAACAAAAAAGAATTTTGCTACAATTCCTATTTGGGTGAAGCTTTCCAATCTTTCTCCGGAATGGTATACCGACCAAGGTCTTGCTAAGTTCGGCAGCTTCATTGGAACCCCTCTTTTTGTAGATCAGATGACATCTAAAAAAGCATGTATGGAATTCGCACGTATGTGTGTTGAAGTGAAACCGGATAAACCACTTCCAATAGAAATTGTTCTCCATCACAAAGGACAAAAAACCATAGAACTTATCATTTATGATCGGAAGTCATCTCAATGTCTTAAGTGTAAAACCTTTGCCCATTCTGATACATCATGTCCTCTCTCCTTCTCATTTTACTAAACAATACAACTTCAAATTTCATTACATGCTCAGATACCAATCCTACCAACCTAAACCATAGTTTTAAGCCTTCCACCTCCAAAACCAAAATCCAATGTCAACCCAAAAAGTTCACAATAACCAACTCCACCACAAACTCGTCAAAAGTGCCATCAAACATCATTCATTTTTTCTCGAATTCCACCTTATCTCATTCTTCACTTTCACATCACGAAGAATCATGGAGAATTGTTAATCGCAAAAAACCCGAAAGTTGTTGTCATACCATAAGCAAAGTGCCTTCATCTAACCATTTCCACATACTTGGAGAAACTTCTAACATTGTTGATGATGAACAATTGGTGGTTCAAGATATCTAAATATCTAAAAACGATGTCACCTCAAATACACCTGCAATAGTTGATACAACAAACAACCATTTGTTAAAAAATGATGATAACTCCTCCAAACGTGTTGTGTTGGGATGTGAGGGGCTTTAATGATCCTAACAAGGTGAAAGAATGTCGTCATATTCAAAAAGAAAATTCGATCGACATTCTACGTCTAGTTGAGACTAAAGTCCGAATGAATACAGCTAGTCAACTTAAATTCAATTTTTTTCAAGATGAAGGATCCTTCGACAACTTCGAGCTTGCTCATGTACGAATATAGATCAAGTTCAATAAAGAGAGATACTTTATTAAGATCCTTTCTTCCATGGATCAACTTCTTCATCTTAATGTTCGAGGTGGCTTTCATGATTTCTTTTTGTCAGTTGTTTATGAACAAAATGATGCTTCGGATCGAATTCGTCTGTAGAATGAACTTGTGTTAGCCTTTTCTTCTATCAACAAACCGTGGCTACTTGTTGGAGACTTCAACATTATCCGTTTCGTTCTTGAAAAAGTAGGCGGTAATCCGGTAAACTCTTCTAATGTGAATAGTTCCTTTCTCTTGTTAAATTGATGATATGACATCCATAGGCGACAAATTTACAGTAATCACAATCCTATTGATCGCACTCTGGAAAAACTTGACTGAGCTCTTTGTAATGTTCTTTGGACAGAAACATATCCAAATGCCATCGCTAACTTTTTAGAAGCGGTTATTTCCGACCATTCTCCGATACATATCACAAGTGCCTTTATTGAGTCTTTGCCTAAATCTTTTAAGTTTATAAACATTTGGGCCGATCATCCGGAGCTTTTAAGTGTCGTTGATAATGCTTGAAAGGGATACTACACTGGCGATCCTATTTCTATCATTTACAAGAAACTTAAAGATGTTAAAGTTGCTTTGAAAATTTGGAGTAAGCAATGTATTGAAGTTATTCAATTTAAAATTAAACATACGAGAAGAGACCGTTAGCATTTGGTGCTAGGGTCACAACACCTACGGACCGCGGTGGAAATAATAAACAAAAATTTATAGAACATAGCACCAAAGCACAAACCCCAAAACATCCAAATACTAATAGTTGTACAAAATTATTAAGCTAAATATGGGATTTATGGGCTACAACCTTTGTAGCATGTCCACTTGCCTAGTGGAACACCCAAGTTAGACTCCACGTCCTAGGGATCGAGCTTGCAAGCGGACCTCCTCATCGAAGATGATCCATTTCAAAAAAAACCCCAACCCAAACTTCAACTTCACCAAAAGAAACACTTCTGTGAAGCAAAAGCAATTTGCTTTCACAATTTGCTAAAGAATGAGAGTACGAAAATACAGCAAGAACACACTCTCTTTTTCTCTCATTTCTCTCTTTCTTTTCACTACAAAGGAAAATTATGAGAGAGAAGATGCATGAAGGAACAAGGGAGGAGAGAGAATGCTTCATCCAAAAACAATCTTTTATTTCTATTTTAATATGAAGCCCATACCTCTCTACAACCTTCTCATTTCTTTATCAATAATAAAAGAAATGAGGTTTCCCTTCCGTAGGTAAGCTTTGCAATCAAGACATGATTTAAAACGAGCGGAAGCAATGGATTTCAAAAATTAAGAGAGAAAAAGTATATACAAATAGAATCATGAACAAAGAATAAAACTTGATGCAAACTAGTATGATAAAATTAAGAGTTTAGCAGGCTACAACCTTTGTAGAGCGTTAGCCACCTCTTCTTGGACTCCGGCTAGCCTCCACAAAGTCCCTGAACAAGCTTGTTCGATGATCTCCTTACCGAAGATAATCCACCTTGAGATAACTCTAACACAAGCTTTAGCTTCATATTGTTCTCATAAAAAATGAAGCAACCCACTAATTAAACTTACTAATAATGATTAGTAGGAGATGTAGAATAATTAGTTCACTAATTTTTTTTCTTTTCTTTTTCCATTCCTCATTTGAAGAAAAATAAAAAATCAAGAGTAGAAGCCATGGAGATGAGATGACAGTATGAAGAAGATATGTTTCAAGATAAGAAAATGGCTAAATATAATAATTCATCATTATCTAAATGAGTCATCAAAGTAAAAACAGCTCATCAATTCTACAACCATCCAAAATTGCATGACTCATTCTCTTTTCTTCCATATAATTGTCATACTCACATCTCAAATGTATCATCATACATAACACAATATTTATAGCAACTATAAATATTAATTAAGAGAAGAAAATAATAAAGTGAGCATGATATTAGTTAATATATAAATATATTAATATATAAATATATATTTAATTATTAAACCAACAATTGATTTAATGATCCGGCTATATCATATATACACCAGCCGATATCAATAAACACTTGATTAAAATATGTGTATCAAATACACATGTTTAATCGAACTCTTGCACGTATCCCTATATATGCCCTACATCGTTTCGCATGTGCTAGAAAAGCTCTGTGCGGGACTCTAAAAATTCGACAATATGCTGGCGGTAGGTTAGGATCATATCCATAGCCCATAAACATGTCAGCGGTACTAGCTGTATGTAACGGCTACTCAGGTATTGATCGAAAGAAGGTCAACGAGTAAGCTTATCTGAACCCCGCAAAGCCTATCAGTAACATTATTGTATAGTCCGGTCTCTTCGTCTACGAGTATCGCATATCGGGTCTAAGGTTTGGAATCTGTCAGACCCCAATAACTCGATAAGTTGTGCGACAGAGGACTCATAACCAACCGGAGATACAACTGATAAAACTTATCAGTTTATCTCTACTGCGATGACCATCGACTTGTGGTTGTAGTCATGACCTGCATAGCGTGATATCTGCTCCCTATACCTGGAGAGACGAATCCCCTCGACCGTTACTGCCTCCACGTGCTTCGGGACTATACCAAATAAAAACCTGTTTGCATGACTCCTTTGAGACGTGATAGGGTTGACGTCTGAGTATAGTGGGAACACAGACTTTATGGCGATCTTAGGTCCTAAGGACCATCCTGTACTCATGTCACTAGAGAATTGCTACCTGGTATTGATATATTACCAATTAGGAGTTCTCGGTGAGTCCGTTCAGTGTAACTCATCCAATGAGTACCTGTATATAATTCTTGATGTCAAACACCAATAGCTGGAGGAGCAGCTATCGCCTTCCAACTGGATAAGGAAACGTACACACTAGTCTAAACTGGAGTACCAATACCCAATCTCGATACTCTTATGACTAGGAACATTTAAGAATGTGTTTATCGACTACCTAGGCCCCATTAGTATTGATTGGTTCGAAAAAGTGTGTATAGAATAACCGCAATCAATAACGGTGTCGCGTGTAGCTAGACCGAGATGAGTACGGCTCGTCCTCTGGGAAATGTGGAACCTTTTACTCTTACTTTAGATGTGTTGAAAAAGAGAGGAGGGATAAGAATGTTGAGGAATGGTTTCTAGATCTACGTTAAGCACTAATGCAAAATATAATCTAGATTATTTATGGATGTAGTTAATATAAGAAGGGGATTGCAGGTTCGTTAGGATTTAGTAGTTATGGATGATTAATTAAAAATTACCCTTTTTATCCTTTAATAGATTTAAAACTAGAACGACAGTGATGCATGTAGATTAGGGTTTCTGGAGGGAAAAGGAATCCCACTCTTAACCCCTATCTCTACACGGAACGCCGTTCATATCTAGCTTTTACCAAAACAATCATTAATCTAATCTCTAATCGCGGTCGAGACTAACAATGAATTGGTAGCGCGTCCGATTAGGATATTAATGATTCTTTTGATAAAGTTTATAAACTTTATAGGACGTAAAAAAAGTTTAGGTATTTTCATCATCCATTAACCTACCCTAATCCTACGAACCCTAACAAGCGGAGAATTACTCGCGCATATTGGGAGAAAAAGAGATGGAGAGAAAATGCATAATTAAACTACAAAGAAATAGAATAGGAAAAATAAAGTTACCTTTATTAATCAACAATATTCATTACACTTTGATCCCTTAGAAAATTATTACAAATACTAGTTTGCTTCTCGATCTCTTCCAAGGAGGTAGACGAACAGTTGATGATCAGCCTGGATGCATGAGCCGTCTTGGACTTCGTGATCTCGTTGGCTTGATAATTTTTCCAAGAAAGATTTTCCACAAAAATTGCAGCCTCTAAATCTTTCACATTGCCGCGGATCCGCGGCCCAGAGGGGGGTATGGCCGCGGATCCGCGACCATCTAATCTGGACCATTGAATTTCTTTTTGTGGGATTTCTCTACTTGGCACGTGGAGTTCTCTGGAATGTTTGGAACTTGGAAATCTTCTCTTAGTTGCTGTCAGACTTGATTTCCAAGTTTTGGTTTCTTAATTAGGCAGGTTTGCTTTAACAACTTGATTTCCTTGATTTTAGACCTGCAATTTCTGCACAACAACTCAAATAATATTTAGTAGAGTTAAGATTTGGTCAATGATATTATTTGCATACATTTTCCCACCAAATGCTAATTATAATATATCAACACATGAAAAATAGTATTTTTACAGATAAACCCTCATATGTATCATATATTATAATAAACACCTTTTCTAGTATAGAAATAGTAGGAAAAATGTAATAACAAATGTGCAGTTTTATCAACTGAACAAATACCCCAAAACTTATTTTTGATCGTCCCGAGCAAACTAGTTTATTCAAGAGAAGGAGAAAAAGAAAGGAGAAAACTAAGCACACTTTCGTAGGCAAACACGATTGCACTGAGCACGTGCAACAAACCGTTAAACCTCTAGGTGTCCCTAGTAGGAGGAGTGTTGTCTCCTGAGGGTTTTCAGCGGATTACACTCACAAAATCCTATAATAAAAGAGAGATGGTGAAATTTACATATAAAGATAAGAACCATAAAAGAAAGACTTTGAAAACAAGAGTTTCCAACTACACTAGCTTTTCAGTTGTCATGAGCCCTATCTTAATAGTCATGAAAAGATGTTAGAAATCACATCATCCCTCAATAAAACATCGTCATTATTCTTCATTCCTACCTTTCATCCAAACATCGATCATATAACCCTACGTGTGTGTAAAGAACATCCCTACACTCGGAGAATTCAATTCAACCTATCATACTCTTATCCATCTATCTCAGTACTTTTTAATTTGATGAATATTTAGTTGAATTTTCTCACACAATTTTCATGCGACCGTTAATACTTCTTGAGGTACTAACCGACCGATTACTCATGTGCTTGCTGATTAGGTGATAGTATTTTCCTCGTCTTGCACCACCTAAGGCTTAGCAGTGACTCCCAAACCAGTTGGTCTAAGGCACTAGGTGATGAAGCACCCTCGCTATATTTTTTTATTTCTGCCTTGGCGATAACAAAACCGGTGTTCATTTTTTTCTTCACCATTTTATATTTTATTCATTTTTTTTATTTCCTTCATACTTTGGCTTTTAGACAAGAGCATTTCAAGGTATCCTCTACTATCCCGAGTTTCAAGATGTGTGTAAGTGCATATAGTAGGGTATCAACATTCAAATGTTTGGCTTCCAGAATAGAAAATATTTTTCAGACTTATTTTTATCCTCAGATTAGTGACTTCCTTCATCTTACTAACTCTTAGGACAACAGCTCATAACTACTTATTACCAGTTTGTTTAAGAAAACTTCTGTTAGTTGTATGTATGCCCTAGAGGCCAGTATTGTACAGATGATGTATATTATATTGGATGCTTGGACATATATAGAGATGACTTTCTTGCTCGATATGATAGTATGCTATCTGGTTGCTCTTTATCTTAACATGTATACTTGTCTCTTTATACTGTCTTATGGTTACATATTGGTAAAGCCCTTAGGATGTGTACTTGATTACCTGGACTATGATGCGGATCATACTAGTGGGGACATGGTAGTCCATAAGTACATCCTTCAAGGTCCCTAGTCGTGGGTGTATCGAGATGGGGCATCGATATACCAGTGTAGACTAGCGTATACGCTTCTCGACCCATGAGATGGGCGATGGATGATCCTATATCCATTGGTGTTTGACATCAGAGATGGTATACGGGTGCTCAGTGGAGACTGGGTACACTGGACGGACTCGCCGAGAACTCCCAGTTGGTATTATACCTCACGTCAGATGGTAGTTCTCTGGCGACACTTGTACATGTTAGTCTGTAGACCCGAGATCGTCATAGAGTCTTGTGTGATTCCCACTGTACTTTGATTTCCACCTTACCATGTCCATGAGGGCGTGCAAAACGGTGGTTTTTGGGTACAGTCCCGAGTCACATGGAGGCGATGAGCGATAGGAGGGGTTTCGTCTCTCCCGTTATTGGGGGTTGATGTTGCGCTGTGCTCGATTGGCCGTAACAGGGAAGTCCCTGGTCAGGGCTGATTCAGAGATTTGCTGGTAAGTGTTACCAGTAGTTTCTCGACACGTTATGAGTCTCACATCGGCACGACTTATCGGTTATTGGGGTCTGATGTTTACCACCCCTAGACTTGATATGCGACATATCAGACGAGGAGACCGGACTGTACGGGAAGTGTTGCCGGTTGGCTCGACGGGAGTTGTAGCAGGTTCGTTTGTTTTCTTCTGATCGCTCAATACCCGGGTAGCCGTTACGTTTAGCTGACCGCTTGCGGCTTGGGGGTGCTTGATATGATCATCACCCACTGCCGGCGTATTGACGAGTCTTAGAGTCCCACAAAGGAGTTACCTAGTCCAGGCGAAACGTTGTGGTGCGCGTATGCGATATGCGCATCGACCCGGTTAGAATGCGCGTATGGGATACCGTATATTAATCGGGCGGCTTTCTTTTGGTAGGGTCGTATGTGATATGACCGGATTGATAAATCAAGTGTTGATTTATTATTTAACCATTAGTTTCTCACTAGAAATCTTTTCTTGTGTTTGATGGATGTATGCATGCATGTATGCTTTCTTTATAGATTCATGCACATATGGATGTGAATACACACATACATACATACATACATCATCCTTCATGGTTGCTTATACATTGAAAATGGTGGCATTATAAGACTCACACCATGTTTATATATATGGATAATTATTTCTCTTTAAGTTAAAACAAAAGAAAAAGAGAAAAGATGAATGAATGGTTATATTCTACACTCTTCTTTTGACCTAACCATATTCACCTACCAATTAACCATGATTTATCTTCCTCTTGTGTTTTAACTAAAATGAAATAAATATCCATATTATTTAACCATGGTTTGAGATGAGAAATGGAAAATATATATACATATATTTTTCTTTTTCTCATTAGAGTTTTTCTTTTCACTTTTGTTCAAAAGCCATCATCTTCTTCCTCCTTCACCTTTTGCTCTCTAGATTTTTGTAGTGAGCAAAATACTCATCAAGTTAGGATTTTGAAATGAGAAAAGCCACCACAACATCATTCTACATAAGTCTTGCCCACTTGTTTAGAGTGTTAGCTTCCATTTTCATTCTTGATCTTGTGAAGTTGCAAGCTTGGACAAAGCGGACTCCGGATGGATCATCGTGGACCTAGAGGAGTTCAACCGGACCTTTTCCAAACCCCAAGTAGCCGAGGAGTCTAGCGTAGGGAGCTATAAAGGTTGTACTCTCAAAACCCTAGCTTTTCATACTTGAGATGATGTGCAAAATATTGAAACCCTAATTTTCTAGGAACGATTCATTGTATGTTTACTTAGCACCCTATTAATTCAATCTTTGGTACATGTGATGCTTCTAATCCCTTCATAAGGTGCTAGGTAATCCCAACAACTTCTAATTTTCTTGGTTTTCTTAAACTATTCCTATCTTTCATATATAATTTTTCACTTTCTATTATTTTATTATCAAAAAAATTTTGTGCTTATATATAGTATAATGCAAAGTATCGCGTAAATAAGCACAAACCTTCCCAAAACCTGTTTTCAACAGTGTCCTCACCGTTGCTATCTGCTGGATCACAAAAACTTGTAAGCTTGGGGGGACATTATTAATGGGGGCAAGAATATATGAAAGTGAAAATTCTCCCCCAAACTTATTTTTGGCTCACAAATTTGAGGACAAAACTCATGTTCAAGAGCCAAAAATATACCCCTCCTCAAACATGGGTTAGACAATATGAAGCATTTTAAGAGGGGGTGAGTCATTTGGTCAAAGTAAGACTTTACAAAGACCAAAAGTTAACACCAACCATTCAAAGATTTTATCAGTATAGCGTATAGGTTGGTGGAAGAATGTGTTGTATCGAGTCAAGAAAAATGGGGAAGGGATAAGAGGTGGTCTGGAAAGGGTTTGAAATTAGAGAAAAGAAAGAATGAGGATGAATGTAAATGATTAAGAAGAAGGAATGGTGACGGTTCAACCTCTATAGGTGGAGATTGATCAATCACAAAATCCGTATTGTTTAAAAATTCAAGTTCATCAGCAAAAAGTTCTTCAAAACTTTTATCAATGGTGTGATTGAACATTTTGCTGTCAAAGAGTTTTGTGCCAGAATTTATCCTACTTGATTCATCAAAAATCATTAAGGTAGAGGACTCGAAAAATTATCTACCTCATTTTCAAAAATATCCAAATCAAGTTGAATTTCTAGTATTATTGAACTTGAATTAACGGATTGTGATTCATCAAAACTCACTGAAACTATAGGAACAGAAGAAGAACCGGAGAAAATAGAAGGTGAAATGGGTAAACAAATTGGTGTGTCGAGTGTTGCTGTACCAGATGTGGAAGATGGAGGCTGTATTTCTTCGGGTATACCTTTATCATCAACTTCAAGACATATTTGGGGTTCGGGAAGAATTTAAGGCTCAAGATGATGACCACAAGGAAGTGAAAGGATTTGATGAATTGGTGGGACAAAATCATCCAAAATTTCGGGTTCATCAATCAATATATCCCCAACGTCAATCACCTCATTTAAGTGAAGGTTAAAATTCTCAAACACCTCATCAAAAGTATGGTTTTCAATCAGTTTTGGTTCAAGAGTGGAGGTGTAGAGATCACAAGGGTTGGGTATGGTTTCACTTGAAATGGACCCTTCACAGTCGGGTAAATCAAACACTAAAAAATCACACAACTTATCAGACATTCTATTTGGTGTACTTGATGAATCTATGAAAGTGGAGTTGTGGATTTCAGTTTGGAATGGGGAGGTTTGATTAGGAAGTGTGTACAGTTCTGTCTCACTACCCAAATTCTTATTTTGTCCTATACCCGAATCATATACTGAAAATTTTTGGGCAGGTTTGAAATTCTTTGCTTGTATCCACTCTGTTGTTTCCTTCCTAATTTGGTTCGACAATTCCAGAAATTTTTCTAATGTCTGCTCTAGACTAGACTTGGGTTGATAAGGGGTTTCAGTATAAGATTGAAATTCCTGTGGATAATTAAAACTCCCAAATGACTGATTAGAAGAACTGTCTAGAGAAGGTGGAAAAGTCGGATTGGATTGATAAGAATAGAATGGTTGCGAAAATTGGGTGGGAGTAGGATCAATATTATGATAAGAAGAATATTGATATGGGTTGGTTGGTTGGCTATTTTCAATAGACATCTTATATGCCACAAACCGCCTATCAAACTCTTCTTTGGACAGTGGTGGTGATGGTTGATAATGGTCCGGGTTGAAACTTTGGCCTCTAGCCCTAGCTATATGCTCAGCAATGGACATTCGTCTAGGGGCTTCCTCATTCTGGGTATGAACTGAAACAGGTGTGGGATTAGGATACGGTTGATAAGATCTAGACTGAGGTGGCCAACTGTTTCTTCCCTATTGTTCTATATGATCTCTTAAGGACATGGAAGAGCCGGACGGTATACCGAAGGGATTACGAAAACAAGAGATATCTGGTTGTGGACAGCAAAGCTCGGCAAGTGTTCTTCTGTTTAGGTCACCCATTATAAGAAGAGAAGAAGGGGGAAGGGGTAAAAAAGGGGAGAAAATAATTGGTTTGTTTTGAAAAATGACGGACTTAGACAAATCACACAAAAATGCACAAACAACCCTAGAACTAAGGTTACCTAGGTCAGTTTCTAGACCGCTCCTAGTCTTCCAAAGAACAAGCCGCATGATCAATTCTCTACCACCTCTTTACTACCCGTGTAGCCAGGTAAGTGCCAGGTGAGTGGGAGGCTCCTCACTACAAAAGTAGTGGTCCTAATTAAGTAACCACTCGCCTTGGACACACTTGCCTAGTCACCACAAAAGTAATGCGGATAAGCGATAGATTACCCACGACCTTCCTCTGTCCTTATTGAGCGCGACAGTCCTTAGAGTCTGGTCTAGATATTTTTTTAAAATTAATGTAGGGTTGATGCAGATGCTCGGTTTGTGATTTGTGGGGCTTAGGAAGGGTGATGAAATCCCTACCTAATCTGAATTTTGGTCTTGCCCCTTAAAAATCCATATTAAAATATGAAATAACAAACCAATAACAAAACTTTGCAAAAAGATTTTTGAGCGGCGATATTTTGCAAAGAATTCTGCAGAAAAGATATTTTATTGGATTTCAGAGGAGAGAGAAAGATATAGAAAATATACCAGAGAAGTTTGTAGCCCTAAATCTCCTCTCCCGCCGCTCTTCCGCCGCCAAATGATCTCCTTTGCCGCGGTTCCGCCGCTGGGTGGAGGGATCAGGTGGTGAAAGTTTGCTCTGCGGCCTTCTGTACTCCTCTGGATCTCCTGGAATGTCTCTGTCTTTCTGTTTCCTCAAGTCTGCGACTCTAGATCCCCTCGCAAAAAATCACACAATAATCGTTAAATATACAATTTGCAGTTTTGTTTTATTTATGATATTGATCGTATAAGAATTCAACACAAATAGTAAGAATAAAAAATTATGCACGTATCCCCGGCAACGGCGCCATTTGATTGGTTCGAAAAAGTGTTTGTAGTTAACCGCAATCAGAACGGTGTCGCGTGTAGCTAGACCGAGATGAGTACGGGTCATCCTCTGGGAAACGTAGAACCTTTTACTCTTACTTTAGATGTGTTGAAAAAGAGAGGAAAGATAAGAATGTTGAGGAATGGTTTCTAGATCTACGTTAAGCACTAATGCAAAATATAGATCTAGATTATTTATGGATGTAGTTAATATAAGAAGGGGCTTACTGGGTTCGTTAGGATTTAGTAGTTATGGATGATTAATTAAAAATTATCCTTTTTATCCTTTAATAGATTTAAAACTAGAATGACAGTGATGCATGTAGATTAGGGTTTCTGGAGGGAAAAGGAATCCCACTCTTAACCCCTATCTCGACACGGAACTCCGTTCATATCTAGCTTTTACCAAAACAATCATTAATCTAATCTCTAATCATGGTCGAGACTAACAATGAATTGGTAGCGCGCCCGATTAGAATGTTAATGATTCTTTTGATAAAGTTTATAAACTTTATAGGACGTAAAAAGAGTTTAGGTATTTTTATCATCCATTAACCTACCCAATCCTACGAACCCTAACAAGCGGAGAATTACTCGCGCATGTTGGGAGAAAAAGAGATGGAGAGAAAATGCATAATTAAACTACAAAGAAATAGAATAGGAAAAAGAAAGCTACCTTTATTAATCAACAATATTCATTACACTTTGATCCCTTAGAAAATGATTACAAATACTAGTTTGCTTCTCGATCTCTTCCAAGGAGGTAGACGAACAGTTGATGATCAGCCTGGATGCGTGAGTCGTCTTGGACTTCGTGATCTCGTCGGCTTGATAATTTTTCCAAGAGGCTCTCGGTTTTTATTTATAGCCCCAAAGCCAGAACTCTTGCTTCCAAATTAGGAAAATAACAACAAAGATTTTTCCACAAAAATTGTAGCCTCTAAATCTTTGACATTGCCGTGGATCCACGGCCCAGAGGGGGGTATGGCCACGGATCCGCGACCATCTAATCTGGACCATTGAATTTCTTTTTGTGGGATTTCTCTACTTGGCACGTGGAGTTCTCTGGAATGTTTGGAACTTGGAAATCTTCTCTTAGTTGCTGCCAGACTTGATTTCCAAGTTTTGGTTTCTTAATTAGGCATGTTTGCTTTAACAACTTGATTTCCTTGATTTTAGACCTGCAATTTCTGCACAACTTAAATAATATTTAGTAGAGTTAAGATTTGGTCAATGATATTATTTGCATACATTTTCCCACCAAATGCTAATTATAATATATCAACACATGAAAAATAGTATTTTTACAGATAAACCCTCATATGTATCATATATTATAATAAACACCTTTTCTAGTATAGAAATAGTAGGAAAAATGTAATAACAAATGTGCAGTTTTATCAACTGAACAAGTATTGTCAGGGTTCCTAGCACCCTAGTCGTCACAACCGTGGCCTATGCGGAACAGAAAACAAAAATTCTAGAGATGCGAGAAACTACAAATCATAGAATCGAATCTAAACACATGAACTAGAAAACTACATAGAGTTTTTAGCTACTATGTTAGATGGTTATACCAAATGATCGAGTCCTTCGGGCTTCATCTCCTCTTCCTTAGCTCCTTAGGATCTTCTTGATCGAGCTTGACCGTCGATCTTCCTCCATCGAAGATGATCCACTCGAGAGATGTGGTTCATGGTTTTAGCTCCACACTAAAAACAAGTGGAGCAACTAAAGACCCTAAGTTGCTAGTCTAGAGTGCTTAGAGATATAGTAGTGTTGTTCTAGTATTTTTCTATCTCACTTCAACTCTTGATTCTCAACTCATGAGAGTGTAGGATTGAAGAAGAGGAAGGAGCTTAAGAAAAAGGCTGGTGAGGAGAGAGAAACAAATGGTGAGAATGAACTAACTCATGTGAGAGAAAATACAATCAATGTTTTGTATAAATGGTTTTTTCATATAAAATATAGCAACCATGCTTAAATAGTTTCCACAAATGAATATACAATTCATTTGTCAATACTATTCAAGTATGGTTCTCACCATTCTCACCTCACTACCTTTATACCTCATTTTCCATTTAAATGGATAAACCAAAAATGCGGTGCCCACCTTCTAGAATGTTTTCCGTATAAATATGGAATACCCTCTACCGTATATACATACTCGTATTCGTTTCAATATGAATACCTAAAGAGATAGAGTAATATAAAGAACAAAATACTTGAATATACATATTGAAAATATATATATGTAATTTATTAAATCAATACCTGATTTAATAGTCCGGCTTAATCCTAAGCCGACTAGTATTATCAACCGTCCGATCAAAAGTCCGGCTAGCTAGTACACTCATTTGAACGGAACCCTGCACATATCAAAATATGTCCACTACATCATTTCGCCTGAACCAGGGAAACCCTCTGTGTAGGACTCTAAAGACTCGACAGTACACCAAAAGTGAGTTACTGGATAAATCCATAACCACAAGTACGTCAGCGGCACTAGCTGTACGTAACGGCTACCCTTGTACTTGTCGAAAAGAAAGGTCGACGAGCAAGATCATCCGAACCCTTACTAAGACTATTTGTGACAATCTCCGTACAGTCCGGTCTCTTTATCTAAGAGTATCGCATACCGGGTCTAGTGGTGATGAATGTTAGACCCTAATAAGACCCTAATAACCCGATAATTCATGTCGATGTGGTTCAGGACCAATCCGGGAAGCTACTGATCTAACTATCATTGAATCCCAACTGCCTTGGCCAAGGTCTTATGGTGCTGGCCAACTGAACATAGTGCGATATCGAGTCCTTATACAGGGAGAGACGAATCCCCAACAATCGATCACTGCCTCATGTGGCTCGGGACTGTACCCAACTAAAACCTGTTTGCATGACTCAGTAGAGCTGCGGTAGGGTAGTAATCTAAGTACAATGGGAACTCACACGAGACAAATGACGATCTCAGGTCTAAAGACTAACCTGTACTCATGTCACCTAAGAACTTCTATCTGACGATAGGTATAGTACGATCTAGAAGTTCTCGGAAAGTCCATCCAGTGTACTCACCCCAAGTGAGCACCTGTATACGATCTTAGATGCTAAAGACCAATGGCTGTGGGACCAACCATCGCCCCTCGTCGGGGTCTAAAAATGTATACACTAGTCTACTCTGGAATATCGATACCCAGTCGCGATACTTTCACGACTACGGACATTTAAGGATGTGATTATGGACTACCCAGCCCTCACATGTATGATCGCCATCATAACGATAGTAGTTAAGCAATGATCCTATGGGCTTTATCAACATGTATTAATGATACATAATAACAAGTAAACATATACACATATTAAGATAATGACAAACCAAATAGCATAGTATCATATCGAGCAAGATTGTTCTGTACATATATATGTCTAAGCATCCACTATATATACATATATAATAATGGCCTTTAGGGCATACATATCCAACAACCTCCCACTTGCACTAAGGCCATATATTGGCATATCGACTATCCAACGTCTGCTCTAGGGCTAGTTGTTGGCGTATCGCATATCCAACATCTCAAATAGTCTCTCGAACAATACTTGAGGGAGGGCCTAAGTGAATGGTGTAAGTCGATGTCGCGCACCCCGCGTGTTCTCGGGGAGGCGGAATATGCAAAAAACGATTTTTCAAAGCTCGCAGCACCGACTTGAACTCCAGGATCGATACTAAACCCTAACTAGCTAACTTGCAATGAGGTTTAACTACTCGGAAAGAAGTTATACCTCACGATACCAAGTCCTTCGGGCCTTCTTCGCTTTCCTCCACCTCGTCGTCAGCTCCAAGGATCGAAACGGATCGGGCAACCTCGACGGCCTCCTCGAGTCAAAGACGATCTATCCGAGAGTCTATAGTCCGAGCTCCTATCTCAAATCCGAGGTAACTACGACCTCTAGTTCGCTAAACTAGAAGTCCTAGGTTGTGTAGAGTGAGAAGATGGAGTGATTTGTCCCTTGGAACCCTAGGTTTCTCAACTCATGGGAGGTTTAGGGTTATGAGGAAGAAGAAGACACTTAAAGAAAATGAGAGAGGAGATGAGAGCTTGGATGAAGAATGACTTATTCATTTGTAATAAATAATGAACCATGTGATAGTTGTTGAGATAAATAAATATCTCACAAATATCAACCATGGCTCACAAAATATCCCTTTTGTCAAGTGATGAGTCATAGCCATCCAAGAAATATCTCCATCTCATTTTCTACACCTCATTATGTTTAATCCATAAAAGAAAACAAACCCTAAATGAGGTGTCCTTACTGTTAGTGTATATGCCCTAGAGGCCATTACTGTATCATACTAGTTTGTATATTACTTGATGGAAGCTTGGGATATTCACCTTATATAGACAATCTTGCTCAATATAGTAGTATGCTACTTGGTTTGTTTCTACTTTAATGTGTGCATGTGTTTCTTTTAGCATATCGCCTTTACACATTAGTGGAGCCCTTAGGATCTTTGCTTGATTACCGGCGTTGTGATGGCAGTCACACTCGTGGGGGCTGGGTAATCCACAAGCACATCCTTATGTAGGTCCCTAGTCGTAGGACTATCGAGACAGGGCATCGATACTCCGGAGTAGACTAGCGTATACGCTTCTCATCCCAGCTTGGGAGACGGTCTGTCCTACAGCCGTCAGTACGCCGTACTTGAGATAGTATGCGGGTGCTCGTTAGGTTACGAGTACACTGGACAGGACTCGTCGGGAACTGTTGGTTGGTACTATACCTATTGTCAGTTGTCAGTTCCCAGGTGACATGAGTACAGCTTAGTCCATTGACTTGACACTGTCACTTCGCCTCGAGTGTGTTCCCACTGTACTTTGATTACTACCCTACCACGGCTCAAAGGAGTCGTGCAAACAGGTAGTTTTTGGGTGCAGTCCCGAAGCACTTAGAGGCAGTGACAGTTAGACATGATTCGTCTCTCCCGGTATTGGGGGTTGATATCGCGCTGTGTCTAGGAGAGCCATTACATAAAGTCCCTGGCCAGGGCAAGCGAGATAGACTGGTAGGTTTCCAGTGTTATCTCAGGTGTTCTGGGCTACACTCCGACACGACTTGTACCGCTAGTAGGGGACTGACGTTTACCGCCCCCTAGACCCGCCATGCGATGTTCTCAGACGAACAGACCGGACTGTACGGAGATTGTCACATTCAGGCTCAGTAGGAGTTCAGATGGGTTTCACCTTGTCCGTCTTCTTATCGGCATCTACCTGGGGACCGTTACGTACAGCTAGTGCCACTTGCAGTCTGTGGTTAAACCTACTGCCAGCGTAGTGTCGAGTCTTTAGAGTCCCACACAGAGGGTTATTCGCTTTTGGGCAAAACAGAGTAGAGGTCGCATGGTTTTGCGACAGGGTTCGTTCACATCCATGTACTTGTGCACGTTTGGTGTCCGGACAGACATTACTAGCGAGCTCTGGTTTGAGCCAGATCCTAGTATATGCTTTGGGGTTAGTTTTATCTCATAGTATTCGTGCTCCTCGGAACACGAATGCGGGTGTGTATGCACAGTTGACTGAGGCAGAGGAAGAGGATTCTCATTAGAGTTTTGGTACGGGTGTGTATGCACAGTTGACGGTTGTCGTTTACCAAACCCTAATGATTATGTGTAATATCAATTGATAATGTTATTTAAATGAAATTGTGTAATGGTTGGGTTTGTTGACTTGTTGACCAAGGTTGACTAGTTGACCATGGTTGAAACTTTGACCATCATCATTTCTTTTCAAGATGCTCTTTGGTCTTTGCAAAAACATTTAATGTGAAATGATAATGGTCTTATCAAACCAACCATCACCTTTTTCATTTTCATTAATATTATTAATTAGATTAATTCACATATATTTGATATGGTTGTAAAACTATTCTCATTCTATCATAACCATTCTCTCTCCTCCATTTTGCTCTTCCTCTTCCTCTAGTTCAAGGAGAATCATTCTCATGAGTTGAGAAACCTTTCCTTGGAGATTAAACACCCAAAGCCACTCTCTACTCATCCTAAGGTTGAAGGTCTAGCAACCCGGACACTTTAGTTCTCTCAAGATCGAGAAAGGAGCTCAAGGTAGAAACCCTCAGGTGGATCCATCTTCGACAAGAGAAGGCAACGAGGAAAGCACCATCCGACCACCATCAAGAGTCAAAGAGAAGGAGTTCAAGTTGAGGTATAACCCCTAACCGAGTTGCAATAGCTCTTGTTAGTTGCTAGTGTGTAGTTTAGCAAAGATCCGTGTTTTATAGTCCATGTTGCCATGACCCGAAAAATCATTTTTCATCATTTCCGCAAGCCCGAAAGAACTGGGAGAGGTAACGTGGAATTATAGTGGTATCAGAGCCTGGCTAAACACACCCTAGCAGGTTAGCAAAGTATCTAGAATTTCGATCGGACGAAAAACCGCAAAACACGATAACACTAGTAAAATAATGGGTTGCCCCTACGGATAATATCATCCGTAGGGGCAATAAAAGTTTGGCCCTACGGATTAATACGTAGGGCAAAGTGGTTGCCCCTACGGTCGTTCAATATTTATTTAAAAATTATTAAATCTTAAAGTGTTTTTTGCCCCTACGGTGGCGCAAACCAAGTACCTACGGGTATATCCGTAGGGACAACTAAATAGCGATTTAAGTAATCGTTCCCTACGCTGATTATTTCTTATTTCCTTTAATTTACGCGCGAACCCAAATCCCCAAACCTTGACGTTCCCGCCGATCGCCGTTCTCGTCATCGCCAGCGCCGGCCGAATCGTCGTCGCAACCGCCTGCAGTGATCTCGTCGTCGCCACCGCCGGCCGAATCGTCGTCGCAACCGCCTGCAGTGATCTCGTCGTCGCCACCGCCCTCGTCGTCGCCGATTGCGTCTCCGTCGTCTCCTCCACCGCCTAGCCTACAGGTTAGTTAAACATTATTTTAATGATGTTAGGGTAGCGATGAGGGTTATGGTTAGGTATCGGTTGTGGTTAGGGTTAGGATTAGGGTTAGGGTACGGGTTCGATCGGTTGGGGTTCGACTGGTGTTGGGGTTAGGGTTAGGGTTAGGGTTCGGTTGGGGTTTGGTGTTGGGGTTGGGGTTCGGCTGGGGCTGGGTTGGGGTTAGGGTTTGGTGTTGGGTTGGGGTTCGGCTCCGGCTGGGTTGGGGTTAGGGTTTGGTGTTGGGTTGGGGTTCGGCTGGGGCTGGGTTGGGGTTAGGGTTAGGCCGGGTTAGGGTTTGGTGTTGGGTTGGGGTTCGGCTGGGGCTGGGTTAGGCTTAAAAAGGTGAAATTTTAGGGGATTGATCTGGAAAATAGTGAAAGTCGATACTGTTTATTTGTGAATAACACAGTCCATGATTTTTATATGAGAAAATGGTCCATGAAAGTCTATGGGATTTATCTAAAAAACGCTGAAAGTTCATGTATTTATTTGTAAACAACAAAATTCATGGTATTTATCTGGAAAACGTTGGAGGTCAATGGTATGTATTTGTAAACAACAAAATCTATGAAAATTATGTGAAACGTTAAAACTTCATGGTATTTATTTGTAACAAACAAAGTCTATGGTATTTGTTTGATAAATATTGAAAGACCATGACATTTATATGTAATGGGTCAAAGTCATTTGGGTTATGTCAATCTTATTGGCGATGCTTTCTTTTTGTGCATATCCAAAAACTTTGAAAGTTCTTGGTACCTATTAGAAAATATAAAGGGTTTTGTAGTGAAAGGAAAGAATTGGATTTAGAAAAACCGTGTGTAACTTTTAGAAATTCTATACACTCAAGTATATAGAAAAGGGTTAATTGCGGATACAGCCTATGTACTATGGGGATCAAGCACTTATAACCTCTGAAGTATAATAATAAGCACTTTTGTTTGTTTTTCATTAGTGATTAATTTTTAGTTTGCTATTTATTCTTTTTCAGTATGGATACTTGATAGAATTATAATTGCTTTATTATTGTTTGCCTTTTTCCTTTTGTGTAGAAAATATATCCATTGTGTCATATGGACACTATTAATTTCACATCGATTCAAGGGAAAAATTGAGGAAGATTGTGTTTGTTATATCAAAAACCTTTCTGTTGAACCCAACAGGTGAAACTTTAGAGTTGTTATAGATAGCTCTACATGTTTAATGCATGTACCATTGTTAAGAGAGTGCAAGGTGGAGAACAATAATTTGTTTCAACGGCACGTTTTTCAAGTTATAACCAATATATGATACTCGATGATAATATGAAACCTTCATATTCCCATCGATACCCATATATGAAACTAAAAGCGCCACTTAGTTCCCGTCTATCGGTTAACATACGTGCGATGCTCGTCGTGACCTAGAACTATACGAAGGTTGTTAAATATCGGACAGTATAGCTCGATACTAACAACCGTCGTATAGTCTACGCGACGAGAAAATTCAATCGTATGGTAACCCATAGATTTGTCCCGTGTGGACAAGTTAAGAATGTATAAAGTAAACGCCTTCATTCACTTGTGTTTTCATCCGTTTCGAGATATTTCGTCGGTACCTTTCCGCTGGTTCTCCGTGTACAAAGATAGATTAGATGTTCATTTCAACGTTGTTTCACAGCTTTGAAATGATTATCTATTCTATTACAGTGTACTCGGAGAACAGCGGGGAGGTGCTGCCGAAATTTACTCGAAACGGTTGAAAGCACAAGTGATGGGCGTTCGCTCTATACACTCTTAATGGGATAGAAGCCTACCCCCGACAGCCGGAACACATACATACAAACGCATAATCAGAGAGCGACTCGAGATGTTCGGGTTAAAACCAATATATGATACTCGATGATGATATGAAACCTTCATATTCCCATCGATACCCGTATATGAAACTAAAAGCGCCACTTAGTCCCCGTCTATCGGTTAACATACGTGCGATGCTCGTCGTGACCTAGAACTATACGAAGGTTGTTAAATATCGGACAGTATAGCTCGATACTAACAACCGTCGTATAGTCTACGCGACGAGAAAATTCAATCGTATGGTAACCCATAGATTTGTCCCGTGTGGACAAGTTAAGAATGTATAAAGCAAACGCCTTCATTCACTTGTGTTTTCATCCGTTTCGAGATATTTCGTCGGTACCTTTCCGCTGGTTCTCCGTGTACAAAGATAGATTAGATGTTCATTTCAACGTTGTTTCTCAGCTTTGAAATGATTATCTATTCTATTACAGTGTATTCGGAGAACAGCGGGGAGGTGCTGCCGAAATTTACTCGAAACGGTTGAAAGCACAAGTGATGGGCGTTCGCTCTATACATTCTTAATGGGATAGAAGCCTACCCCCGACAGCCGGAACACATACATACAAACGCATAATCAGAGAGCGACTCGAAATGTTCGGGTTAAAACCAATATATGATAATATGAAACCTTCATATTCCCATCGATACCCATATATGAAACTAAAAGCGCCACTTAGTCCCCGTCTATCGGTCAACATAACGTGCGATAATTTATTCTTTTCAACGACAAACGCACACACAAAGCATATACATGAATTTTCTTCTTTGTCAGTAACTATCCCGTTCTTATATTTCTCAATATAGTCAGCATAACCTACAATTTATATGTTATTCAGTCTAACATGGCCCATGAGTACGTCAGAGTTAAGGACTGGATGTATGTGGATTGGAAACAACGTATGCAATCTAAGTTTGTCGCAGGAGTTGCTGCTTTCCTTGAATTTGCACGAGCACATAATAAGATCATAATAGAGAAGATTCTTTGTCCGTGTGATAGATGTGGCAATAAGTACTGGCGGAAGGTAGAATTGGCAGAGCTTCATATTGTAAAATATGGGTTTACTAGACTTTATTCAATTTGGAAATATCACGGGGAAGGAGAAGAATGCAGTACTGCGGTAGAAGAAGGAGAACACGATAATGCGGCAGGAGAAGAAGAAGAATTCGGTAATACGGCAGGATACGGAAATTTATTTCCATCAGAAGAAATGGAGGATATGGTAGAGGCTGCCCTAGGTGAATCTATTCGTACCGAAGATGACATTCCTTCCGGTCAAGGACCGCGTGCGGATAAATATGAAAATTTCATGAATGATGCTAGGAAACCAATTTATGAGAATGCGAAGTATTCCACCCTATCATGGTTCGTCCAACTTTTCCAAATTAAGTGCCTAAATGGATGGAGCAACAAGTCATTCACAATGCTTCTTTCGTTCTTGAAAGATTCTATGCCTCCGGGAAATAATGTGCCCGAAAGCTGGTACGAAGCCCAGAAAATGATGTCTGATTTGGGTCTAAAGTGCGAGAAGATTCAAGCATGTCCTAAAAATTGCGTGTTGTACCGGAAAGAGAATTCAGATTTGAAAGAGTGTCCAACATGCGGAGAGGCCAGGTATAAGCCGAAAGATTCTGATAAGAAGCCTGATATACCTGTGAAGATAGCACGATATTTTCCCATAACACAGAGGCTACAGAGGCTATTTAGGTGCAAGAAAACAGCCGAGGCAATGATTTGGCATCACCGTGCTCCTCCAAGCGAAAATGGAAAAATGAGCCATCCAAGAGATTCACCGGCATGGAAGGATTTCGATAGGAGGCACGCAATATTCAGTAGCGATCCTCGCAATGTCCGGCTCGGACTGGCTGCCGATGGCTTCTGCCCATTCAACTATATGGCTGGAAGTCACAGTACATGGCCCGTTGTAATGATAATTTATAATCTGTCGCCTTGGTTGGCTATGGACCAATCATACTTTATGATGCCTCTTCTTATCGACGGACCAAACTCACCGGGGAACAATATCGACGTCTATCTCCGACCTCTGATTGAGGAGCTGAAAACTTTGTTCATTGATGGTGTAGAGACATATGATTCAAACACAAATACAACCTTCATACTGCGTGCGGCTTTAATGTGGACAATTAATGACTTTCCTGCGTATGGAATGCTTTCAGGTTGGTCCGTACATGGTCACAAAGCATGTCCTCATTGCCATGAACACACAACATCAAAATTTTTGAATTTTAGCAGGAAGGTTTGTTATTGCGGCCATCGACGTTTTCTGCCTCCAGACCATCCCTATAGGTTAGACACGGTTCACTTTGATGGTCATCAGGAGCTTCTTGGGCCTCCATCCCCATTGTCCGGAGAGGACGTGACTGCTAAATGGGATGGTTACAATAACGTGACCTTCGGGATGGATCCGACGAGACAGGTCAAACCACAATATTGGAACAAGTTAAGCATTTTCTTCGAGCTTCCGTACTGGTCTACAAATTCAGTGCGTCATTGTCTGGACGTCATGCATATAGAGAAGGGAGTATCAGAGCACATACTTAACTTGCTTCTGTGTAAAGACGGGAAATCGAAAGACAACATGAATGCCCGGATGGATCTACAAGAGTGGGGAATAAGAAGTGAACTGCACCCTAAACCGGTAGCGGGTAAACCGGGCAAGTTTGTACTTCCCAATGCCGCTTATCATATGTCACAACTGGAGAAGAAAAGATTCCTGCAGGTGTTGCATGATTTGAAAGTCCCCACAGGCTTCTCAGGATCATTCAGCAAGAAAATAAAAATTGTGAAGGGCAAGATCGATGGGCTGAAAAGTCATGACCACCATGTTATCGTGGAGCACCTTCTTCCATTAGCCCTCAGGACTTCTCTCCCCGACTCGGTTGGTCTGGTAATCAACGACCTATGTTGTTTTTTCAGGGAGTTGTGTGCTAAAACGCTGGAGGTTGCGACGCTGGATAAACTAGAAAATTCTATTGCGTTGATACTTTGCAAGTTTGAGCGTATTTTCCCACCGTCATTCTTCGATATCATAATACACTTGACGGTTCATCTTGCAACTGAGGCGAAATTAGCCGGACCGGTACAATATCGATGGATGTATCCCGTCGAGAGGTACGTTAAATTTTTCGTTTCGCGCAATTTATAAATTTATTTTTGTCATGTATGCCCGTGTTTATTTATTCAACATATTCTCATTAGGTACCTTTACACTCTTAAGAAGTATATACGCAATAAAAATCGACCAGAGGGTTCTATCATGCAAGGTTATCTTCTTGATGAAGCAACCACATTTTGTTCCCGCTATCTGGACGAGAACATTGAGACAAGGCTTAACCGACCACGAAGAATTCAAGACGGGCCATATGGTAAAGCCGAGTATAAGAGGGTAGACACTATGTTTATCAACAAGATATACCGGTTTATCTTGCTTAATTGCGTATGTCTTGAACAAATTAGAGAGTAAGTTTTTTTGGATTAATTGTTATATCTGTGTTTGTGTATGAAATGACATAATATTAATGTCACAATTATTTGTCGAAAACAGAACTCATTTTATCGAGGTACGTGAGGGGCATCCTGATTGGAACGAAGAGCGTTTGGAAAAATACCATCAGGATAATTTTTGTGATTGGGTCACAGAGCATGTAAGTTATTCGAATTACATTTTATTGCTATCGGTTTTAATCTAAACTTGTATCGTTCTGTATTTATCGTAAAATTTGTTTTGTTAGATCCACGATCCGAACTTGTCTGCATCATTTGAGAGTGATTCAAGATGTTTAGCTCAATTTCCTAGTATGGAAGTTGCACATTACAAAGGATTTGGTGTCCTTGGATACAAATTCGAAGTTAAGGACATAGAAACATCTAGAATCACTCAGAACAGTGGGATTGCGACGGTAGGATCGGACGGTGTGATTTACTATGGGTACTTAAATTGTATACTCGGCATCCACTATCCCGGACGATCAGAACCCTTTTATATATTCCACTGTACTTGGTACGATCCGCGAACCGATACAGACAAGTGGAGAAGCAGTCTTGGGACCTGGAAAGATGAATATGGATTGACAAGTGTGAACACACTTCGATTTTACGGTCAGGACGATCCGTTTATCTTTCCGAACCAAGCGTTCCAAGTATACTACTCACAGTGCTTGAAGCATCCGGGGTGGAGTGTTGTATGTCGATGGAAACCTAGAGATGTCTACGATGTCCCAGAATACGAGGACAGCGATGAGGACGAAGAAGAGAGAAGGCTTAAAGTGCTCCGACCGTCTGTTTCGAAGGACGGGTTGTCTTCGACCGATCATGAAGTTACGTGGGTTAGAAATGACATCGACGATGAAATCCAAGTAGATATGTATGATGCGCCCACGAAACGAAAAAGGTTATCAGTAATGTTATATTATTACTTCACATTTTACGCTCTAGATCATATATAGTCAATACTTTTAATGATTGTCTAATGCGTCCACGAACCGTTTATCTAGATTTGATGACGATGTCGGGAGCAGCGAGGGGCGGCAGGAGCTCCAGCAGAGGCAGAGGCAGAGGCAGAGGCAGAGCGGTTCTGCCGCCCGGAGAGCTCCGTAGGGAGCTTCAGAGGGCCGGTCTTGCACCCAGATCGGAGACCCCTTCGGATGCCTCCTTCCGTGTTGATTTGGCCACACCTCCAGGTATACTGCACGCATATCCATTTTGAATGTAATATTACAGATATTCATGCATGTTTATGTAAAAATTACTTATATTGTCAATGTTTGATTGTCTAGTTGTTGGTGATGCGTCCACATCTGGGACAGAGGCCACCCCCGCTCCTCCAGGTATGTTTATATATCATATAGTGTATGTATATTGATTTAGAATGCTATATCATAAATATACACATTCCTTTTGCTCTTACTTAGCAATTTTTATTATTGTCTAGCTGTAGGTGGTGACACCACCGCACCTGCGGGTATGTTTATATGTCCTATAGTGCATGCATATTGATTTAGAACGTTATATTATTGATCTACACATTCTTTTTGCAATTACTTATAAAATCTATTTTTAATTGTCTAATTATAGGTGGTGCGTCCACACCTTCCACAGGGGCCACTCCTGCCGCTTCCATACCCTCCGCATCGTCTGCAGGTTAGTATGAATAAATTTAAAATATTTATTTATTTTACATATGCTCTATAGAATAAATATGAACTTCATGGAGATTTAGCGTCGATGTTTATTTTACAGTTGGAGGGGATGCGTCCGGGACCCCGGTTGTTCCTCACCGGAGGAACTATCGTCCCGCTCGTGCTGCTGCTCGGGCCCAGGCTCGTGCGCTATTCACCGGAGGTATATATCACACTTGAATTCTTAATACAACTTTGTCTTATTATTGATTGTCTTGATATTTCGTGCAGACGCAGGGCCTCTCCACCCCCAGAGGGGGACTCGAGGCCCGAATCAGTCCCATAGGCTGAGGCCTGATAGAGCTAGGGGGGAGGCAGCATTCCCCTTATTTTTTACCCTTGACTATCGCTATACCGGTCCTTATGCCGAGAGGTTCGGCCGGTATTTGGGGGACGAGAGCCGGATCGTGAAGAACTATCCACTTCACGTTGAGTGGGGCGAGCAGCACCAGCGCTCATTCGCCCTCTTCTTTGAACAGGCTCAGGTATGTATTAATATATATTTTCATTTGATCTATCCAATATATTTATTATTAACACTTGCAATCTAATAACAATGTTTTTTTGTATTTTCAGTTGGATTACGATTTTCAGCCTGTAGCCGACCCTGATCACCCGGGGAGGGTGCTCGACCTTCATGCTCTGTACAATGGCCTGATGAAGAACATGCAGGCCAAGATCCGATACAACAGGAATGAGCTGAAGGCCGACTGCTACTCCCTGTGGATAGCGACCCCCGAGGCAGAGAGAGCGGCCCTCCTATCTACTCCGGCGTTTGCGAGAGTCGACGTAGAGACATGGCCTATATTGTGCGCTTATTTCGACTCCGAACGCAAACGAGTATGTATTTTAAATTTAATTCATTATTTATGATATAATTTATTTCTTTGTGTTTCTTAATTAGAAAACTAAATGTTAATGCGTTGTGCAGAAACAGGCCGCTCAGAATACGGAGAACAGGAAGTCGGCGAAGAGGGGTCGCCCCACTTACACAGGTGGCTCGAGGAACATTACTCGAGCCATGGAGTTATCGGTAAATTAAGAGTTATTCTCTAATATTCTGCAATATTAAGAGTTATTCTCTAACATTTCTAATATTAAGAGTTACTTTCTAATATTGCAGACAGCTCGGACCGTGGCGTCAGGTGGTACACCGAGCGTGCTGTCCGCATATCTTGCCGTCCACGGCACCTCGACAGATCCCGCCACGGGTGAGCTTCGATGTCCCGACGTCGCTACCCAGGAGTACTGCGTAAGTGTTAATATTTTTTCTACCCAAATTTGAAATTTTAGTTTTGGAAGGTTCAAGTTTAAATTTTATACTTATACTTTACTGCTTAATGTGGGTGTAGGAGCGGGTGGTTGAGCAGGCCCAGGCCTCGGGGATCGATTTTACCGGACAGAACGATCCGAGGCTGCTGACCCCAGTTCTGGACGCCGCACACGGAGGGCACCACGGAGGTTGGGAGAGAGGCCGGGGATTGGGCCCCAGCAGGGCCCATATGAGGTTGGACTCCACCCCGGCGGTTACTTCCTCCGTCTCCAGTGGCCGGCATGTCCATCAGGAACTGGATAGCTTGAGGGCCACCGTTCAGGAGTTGAAGGAGATGCTGGTATGTATACTACTTTATAGTAAAATATCATTTCATATTATATACATATCAACATATCCATAATTAGTACGTAGCTTGAGCTTATTTGGTTTTAGAATTAAGTTTGATTAATCATACATACATATGTAATTAAAATAAACAACGCTTTTCCAAACTAGATATCCAAACAGGGTTTCGAAATAACTTAATAATGAAACGAATTCGAATAATACACAGTTCTTACACGTTTCTTACACACGTTATGTCCAGACGCGACAGGGTAGATCGGCCGAGCCTCCACATGCATCTCCTTCGGCTGCGGCTCCGCAAGCCACTACATCGGCTGCGGTACCGCAGACAGCTCCTGTAGCTCCACCGCCCACTCAGACTCCCGCAGCCGCGGCTCCGCAAGCGACTACCTCGACGGCGGCTGCGCAGACCACAACGCCAGCTCCACATGCCGCTCAGACTCCCTTATCTGTAGCATTGGAGAGTGTATTTACCGAGGAGCAGGCGCGTGTTATTTTAACGTTATTCGGAGGTGGAGCTGGACCGAACTAGGGTAGATTTTTGGTTTTTATTTTTTGAAACATGTATTTATTTATATCACATTGTACTACATTTTGAAACGATATTGATATTGGTTTGAATTTATATCATATTCAGTTTTTGGGTTTCTTTTGTATATTATATATATGCGTGGGATGTGATTATGAATACTGCAATATATGATTTGATTGATGTATATAGTATTGTGCACAGGGCGGGAAAAAATCTAGCAGCCCTTTTTTAAAAAAAAATACAGACAAACTGTACCTACGGATTAATCCGTAGGTATATATGTTGCCCCTACGGCGTTAGCCGTAGGGGCAAACTATCAGGAAACCTGATATTTTCCCACCTGATATCAGTGCAGGGTGTTGGGGATGCCCCTACGGATATGTACGTAGGGGCCACTGTTTATCCCCTACGTATATAACCGTAGGGGCAAAATATCAGGTTATCCTGATATTTTCCCCCCGATCTCAGTGCAGTGTGTTGGGAGTGGCCCCTACGGATATATTTGTAGGGGCTACTTTATATCCCCTACGGCTGTAGCCGTAGGGGAACTAATAGGACCTACAGATATAGCCGTAGGTACAGACAATATATTCAAAAAAAAAAATTAAATATATGATTTTATTACCCCTACGGGGTACTGCGTAGGGGCTATAGCACCTACTGAGTTATCCGTAGGGGCATAAATTTATCCGTAGGGGCACGTTCGGGGCCTCAACTTGCACCTGCGGCCTTTGCACCTACGGGGTATTTTTTAGCCCCTACGGATATATCCGTAGGGGCAGTGGGTTGCCCCTACGGATAAATCCGTAGGAGCAACCCATATTTGTAGTAGTGTAAAAATATCAAGTTTCTGCCGATTTTTATTTCTGCTCAAAAAATAATAAATCATGTCTTAAAAATCGGCTCAGGCTTTTTAATGAACAGGTAAGAAAAACGATCCAGCGAACCGACCAACTCACCGCGGTTCCGCGGCCGAGTTGACTCGGCCGTGGATCGTTTCTCCTGCAGTTTTCTCCTGTTGGTGTTTTGTGATTTTTCAGATGGTTTGTTTCTGCCCAGAATTTCCAGAGAACAAGTTTGTTTTTGGGGTGGTTACAAATCCGTATTTTGGTCAATTTTCTGTAGACTTTAGCTAATGGGTTGTATCTGTAATGTTATATATGTATTGAACGTCTGCTAATCGCTATATGTCGATTAGTGGGGGTTATACATATCTATGATCTGTAATATTGATGGATTGTGTATATGAATTCGTTGGATTGTCGCGGATGAATAGCCGGAGGAATTGTGAGATGAGTGTTTTGTTTATGTTTCAATTCTTGTAATATGTAAATTGATGTAATATTATTTGTATGGCCGCACAACCGGATCGTGGTTGTAGCCGTCATTGTATAATTTCTTTTTACTGTTTTTGCTCCTAGGATAGACCCAAGGTGGGGTGCACAAACTACCGGGTATCTCGAAGTGCCGAGTGGCCTACTCACGTCGTTGAGGGAGGTTGCTTCGCTTTGGGTACTTGGCGGGTAGTTTGCCGCACCCGTAGGGGTCTAGGGTGGGGTTTTGGCTATTCATCGCGACTGTGTAATCCGCTTTTCGTTACAGGCTCGCAACGGAATGCGGATTTCTAGTATATCCAATGTATTCATCTGTGATCTGGAATGGCTATCATTGCATGTGACGAATGTTTATATATATCTATATGATATCTATTTAGGCGTTGCTTATGTTTTGCATCCGCGCTAGTCCAGCCCCTGCTCTGTCGTTAGTTAAGTAACCTAACGGGTGATGACAGGACCCCGTGGCGAATGCGGATGGCATAAGCGTACGTCATATTTTTGTTGTTTTCTGCAATGGTAGGATTAATTGATGGGAAGCATTAAAATTAATGCAAGAAAAATAAACCAAAGTAAAAGTCGTTGGAACACTTTCAAAAACCACTCGGTTTCTTTTCAAAATAACTTTTAAACGCGGAGCTTAAACCACTCCTTTTAAAAGCTATCTCGTTCCATCGATTATATCAAGTTCACTACGTTCACGGTTTCGCCAAAACCATTCGTAGCCCTCCGTAGTTTCACATGGATGGTCAATAGTATTCAAGCTATGTTTGTTGGCCAAAGTCAAGGCATAGTGATTGGTAGCTATTGGGTATTCATGTGCAGCATAGATAGATGTGTTGGTTTGGGACAGTCGTACTGCCTTGTTGGCCAAAGTCAAGAGTAGGTGCGGGTGGGTTCAAATTAACCTGAAGAATGACGGGTAGAACTTGACATGTGACTTATGATTTGTTGGCCAAAATCAAGGTCATAAGAGCATGGGGAAAAAATCCACATCGGGAGTTTCAAAAGAACTGAAACTTGCTAGCACTGCATACCATTTGGAGTGTGATGATTCTGGTAGGATTCTTTCAGTTTTGTCACGCAATGATATTTGGATCCCGATCCTACTGTGAGTATATGCTACTCCTCGGGAAAATTCTCTCTTAACGATCAATGCTATAAACCTAGTAGGTGTCTAGAATGGTGTTAGCGGGGCTACGCCCCCTAGGAAAGGAGCTTATTTAATTAAGGAACTTCGCGAAAGTGTTGGAAAACCTCCCTCGAAGTACCGACACTGGCCTGTCTGAACGGTTAAGCAAGTATTGTACGGTGAGATTGATCCCAACTAGTTCTTCCTTTATGGTTTGAGGAGGGATTCGAGAGACAGTGGGAGCCATCCTGTTTAGACAAATTAAAAACCACTCTAAACTTGCAAGAGCATCATGCTAAAGTGTTTCTTCTCTCTCTCCTAATTGCAGCGACCAAACATCATGACTGGACTTAAGATACTACTAGATAAAAACATACTGACAGGGCCAAACTACAAAGATTGGCTCAGGAATGTCAAAATGGCAATCACTTACGACAAGTTGGGGTATCTCCTTGCCACCAAAGCTCCCCCTGCCCCAGGTCCCACCTCCAGCGTCGCGGATAAGGAAATCCGTAAGACTTGGGAGATTGATTGCGCGAAGGCCAAGTGCCTCGTGCTTGCCTCTATGGACAATGAACACCAGAGGAGGCACGAGAATATGGACCTTGAATCCATATTTCTTCATACAAAAGAACTGTATGGAGAGCAATCCCGTATCGCCAGATACGAAGTCTCGAAAAAGCTATTTTCGGCGAGATTGGCCATCGGATCACCGGTAGCGGAACACGTGCTTAAGATGATTGGCTTCATTGAGGAGCTCGCGGACCTTGGGACCACGTTGGAGAATGAGCTCTATACGGACTTGATTCTCCAGTCCCTTCCTTCTGTTAGTTGTATGTATGCCCTAGAGGCCAGTATTGTACAGATGATGTATATTATATTGGATGCTTGGACATATATAGAGATGACTTTCTTGCTCGATATGATAGTATGCTATCTGGTTACTCTTTATCTTAACATGTACACTTGTCTCTTTAAACTGTCTTATAGTTACATGTTGATAAAGCCCTTAGGATGTGTACTTGACTACCTGGACAATGATGCAGATCATACTAGTGGGGACATGGTAGTCCATAAGTACATCCTTCATGGTACCTAGTCGTGGGTGTATCGAGACGGGGCATCGATATACCAGTGTAGACTAGCGTATACGCTTCTCGACCCATGAGATGGGCGGTGGATGATCCCATATCCATTGGTGTTTGACATCAGAGATGGTATACGGGTGCTCAGTGGAGACTGGGTACACTGGACGGACTCGCCGAGAACTCCCAGATGGTATTATACCTCACGTCAGATGGCAGTTCTCAGGTGACACTTGTACAGGTTAGTCTGTAGATCCGAGATCGTCATAAAATCTTGTGTGATTCCCACTGTGCTTTGATCTCCACCTTACCACGTCCATGAGGGCGTGCAAAACGGTGGTCTTTGGGTACAGTCCCGAGTCACATGGAGACGATGAGCGATAGGAGGGGTTTCGTCTCTCCCGGTATTGGGGGTTGATGTTGCGCTGTGCTCGATTGGCCGTAACAGGGAAGTCCCTGGCCAGGGCTGATATGAGATTTGCTGGTAAGTGTTACCAGTAGTTTCTTGACCCGTTATGAGCCTCACATCGGCACGACTTATCGGTTATTGGGGTCTGACGTATACCACCCCTAGACTTGATATGCGACATATCAGACGAACAGACCGGACTGTACGGTAAGTGTTACTGGTTGGATTCACAGGAGTGTGAGAGGGCTAGCTCGTCGATCTTCTGATCGTTCAATACCCGGATGGCCGTTATGTTTAGCAGACTGCTTGCGGCTTGTGGGTGCTTGATATGATCATCATCTGCTACCGGCGTATTGACGAGTCTTTAGAGTCCTACACAGAGGTTTCCTGGCTCAAGCGAAACGAAATAGGAGCGCATATGAGATATGTGCAGGACCGAGAATAATGCGTGTATGTGATACCGTATTTCATTCTCGCGATGGATGTATCGATTGGTTATATTCGATATGACCTAGTTATCGAATCATTGATTCGATAAGCCGATACATAGAATACTAGTCGGTTATATGCGATATGACCGGATCGTTAAGTCAAGTGTTGATTTAATGATTTAATGTATAATTATATATTTGATATATTGCTTTGCATTAGCTAGTATTAGTTCACTTTATACGGATTTTCTCACTTGATGTGCAAGAAGTATATGTGATATACTTTTGTGCACATATTTGTATCATGTTTGATGATACTTGATCATTTAGTTGAGTGTATAGAATTAAACCATGGTTAATTTGATAATTAGGGTTTTGCTTATTCATTTATTTATTTATTTGTTTATTTATTTATTTGGAAAAGATAAAGATGAGAATGGTGGCTTTCTTTGTTTCTAGTTGAAGCTTCATGAAGCTTTGACTTCTTAACCATTCTTGTCTTCATGCTTAACCCTAACCCATCCAAGTAACCATGGTCTATTCTCTACACTCAACTATGGTTTGCTTATGATAAGTATTGAATTATTTTTCATTTTAATTCAACACTTATCATATTCTTTCTTCTTCTTCATCTTCTTCTTCAAGATAGAAAACTTGATGCCATCAATGGCAACTTGAGATCTAAAGTGAGAAATCCAATTCCAAAGTGAACCCACCTCCTATTTCTTCACCCTCTACCTCTTGCCAAGTTGTTTTGAGTGTTTTCTTCACAAGTTTCACAACTTGGTGAAGTCGGAGCTTGAACTTGTGAAACCTCGACGTAGATCATCTTCGGCACGAAGCCGACAACCTAGTCCGCCCAATTCTCCGATGAAGCCGACGTTTGAGTTCGGGATTCAAGATGGACAGCGAGAGGACGCGTACGTGGAGCTAAGGAAGTGGAGAACCGGATCTACAAAGGTTGTAGCCTCTCTTCTTTAGTTAAGTTGTTAACTAGTTCCGTTTATCGCCTAAATTTCTAGTTAACAACTTAACTAAAGGAGAGAGGCTACAACCTTTGTAGATCCGGTTCTCCACTTCCTTAGCTCCACGTATGCGAGAAGACGTGTACGTGGAGCTAAGGAAGTGGAGAACCGGATCTACAAAGGTTGTAGCCTCTCTCATTTAGTTAAGTTGTTAACTAGTTCCGTTTATCGCCAAAATTTCTAGTTAACGATCCGTATTAGGGTTTCTCGGCACCCATAAAATTTGAAATTGGCATGGTTGATGCCTTGTGAGACCTCTATAGTGTGCCTAGGAACCCTACAGTGGTATCAGAGCCTAGCTAGAGCCTTAGGCGAAGTCCAGACGACGTTTGAAGTCCGATCGAACCAAAACCCTAACCCGAAAACGGCTCTCTGTACTTTTTCTAAAATCTGGGATTTTTCCATATTAAAAATGCATAAAAAATTCAGCAGGGAATTCTAAGAATTACGGTGCAATTTTTTTCCAATGAACAGTATACTACGCGGCGGAACCGCGGCCTAAGCCAGCTTAGGCGGCGGTTCCGTGGCTAAAGTATGACGTGAGCCATTACAATTTGCACAGTAATTCATTGTTTCAGATGCTGAGCTTTCTGGGAATTTTTAATATTTATTCAAGAGTTGAATTTTCTGGGGTTGTTTTGGGGATTCGGTGTTTCGATCGGGGTATCAGATTTTGTCTATGTGGCTTTCCGGATAATTTTTAGAATATGTTAAAAAGTTCGACCGGATATAAATACCCAATTTTTCCCCTGTCGGGAAATTTCCAAGTGTTGGATTTTTCCGTAGTTTAAAGACGTTCTAAGTAGTGCAAGTAACACGATGGACCCTCTAGAAGACAACAAACCTTAACTCGATTATGTGACCGTCTTGAACTGCCCTTTGAACCTTCGGGTTTGGGGAAGTACGGCGTGCCACATGTGAGGCGTTGGCTTGACCCTTCTACGGCTGGACCGTTGGTACTGAGGCACGAACTGAATGTTGTTAGACTTATTTCATGTATTGAGCTGTATCGGGAAAACTTGGGTATTCGACTGTTCGATCGGAAAGTTTAACATTTTCTGTTTATCTGGAATGTGATACAATAATTGGAATTCACAAACAGTTATGAGATAACTGAATGAATGTTATAAATCTAGCGGTTTAGTTTCACTTGATATTGAAAAGAGTTTTCGATAATGAGACTAAAATGCGGGGTTTATAACTGTTAGGCATGTGATGTCTAAGTATTTCATTTGATTAGGCATGCGATGTCTAAAGAGGTTGCGGATTCCAACTGTTGTAGTTTTACACTTTCTTTTCTGTGACCGTAAGTGTAATATGTGAAATCGCCGGTTTCGTTGCTATATGTCAACGACAATTGGGATGCGCATATTTACTTACGTTGATGACATGTGATGTTATGTGTTGCTGGATATGTTATATTGGATCGTCGTGTTTGAATAGCCGGGGGGTTTTTATGTGAGAAGAGTGTTTTTCATTTTCATTCATGTAAAAACTTGTATGTAATATTCTTTTATTTGGGGCACTTCCAGGTAGCGGAAGTTGTCACCTTTTGTATATTATTTACTTTTCCGCATTAGAATAGACCCAAGGAGGGGAGCACAAGTAACCGGGTTCTGGGGTCCAGTGGGAGACCAACTCGAGGAGTCGAGTCCGGGTCTCCTAACCCTAGAATTGGTAGGGTTGCTTGCTGCTCTCGTAGGGGTCTAGGGGTATGGGATTGGCTATTCATCACGACCGTGGAATCCGTGTTTTATACTGGCTCGTATTGAAAACACAGACGTCCTAGTATATCCAATATTTCATATGTTTCTTCTGCTGCGATATCTGTGATGTGATCATGTGATGTTCTGTGATGGATACAGTATATAGTATATATGATATATTATATAGACGTTACTTATGTTTTACACCCGTACTAGCCCTGCCCCGCTCTGCCGTTAGTTACCTAACCTAACGGTGCACGAGGGGACATCGAGGCGAATGCGGATGGCATAAGTGTACGTCGTATTTATCTGTGATGTTTAGGTACATAAATGATGGGACTTCATTAATGTGATTAATGAAAGAAAAGAAACCTAAGATGTTGTGGAATCAAATTTTAAATAAAAAAGGTAGATACAGTTCTTGCTTTGCACATTGATATATATGATATATCCCGCATCTTATTCGATGAGGAAAGGACCGAGATCCCTTCACCGGGAGTGACTCCTTTAGCAATAACTGGCAGATGCTACACACTCGGTTTGGTTATTGATTGCTTTTAAGAGTTTTTGCTTTGCACAGTGATATATATGATATATCCCGCACCTCATTCGACGAGGAAAGGGCCGACGATCCCTTCACCGGGAGTGACCCCTTTAGCAAAACTAGAAAAGCCTCAAAATCACTCCATTTCAAAACTTCATTTGATTCTACAACGATATCAAGTTCATTACGCTCATGGTTTTCTGAAAACCTGCGTAGCCCTCCGTCATTTCAGATAAGTACTACTTAGTATTCGTGCTACGGTAGTTTGGCATTCGTCAAGGCGTAGTGTACGGTAGCTAACTAGTATTTATCTGCTTATGCATATGATGCAGATTGGATTAGGGTATTCGTACGGCGTTGTTTGGCATTCGTCAAGGGTCGTGCGGGTGGGTTTAATTCAATCAAGAAATATACGGGTTGAACTTGACTAGTGGACTATGGGTTGTTTGGCATTCGTTAAGGTCATAGAACACTAGGGGTAAAATATTATCGGAAATTTCAAGTGTTGAAATTTGCAATGAGATTGCATACCTTCTATGAGATAGTTGGATCCCGATACCCACTACGAGTAAGAGTTACTCCTGGGAGAGTTTTACACATTGCAATTAGCTGATCAAGTAGGTGTCTAGAAAGGTGTTAACGAGGTTACGCCTCTGGGAAAACGAGGTTTACATTAATTAGGTTCGTGCGAAAGCACGGGGGACCTCCCTCAAAGTACCAACACTGGCCTGGCTGAAAGATTGGCGAACTTGTAGTGTGTAATTAATCCCGGCTAATCTTTCCTTTTAGGGTTTGAAGGAAGATTTGATAAAAAGCAGTGGGAGCCATCCTGATTAGATAAGATAATAACCAATCTGATCTTGTACGAGCATACGCTAAAGTGTTTTCTTCTCTCTCTCTCCAGGTAGCGACCAGTTCATGCCTTAATCAAGATAATAATATGGATGTATTGACCGAACCCGCATGTTATACTGTGCATGGGAATGTTGAACCCGTTCTATCTTATAAGTGTTATAAGAATGAACAGGAAACAGGAGAATATCTGGATTCTCAAGCCGCCCAGCAGAACATGCATGTTGATGCATCTTCTACAGATGTGTTAGTTATTGAGAACTGTTTCTCCGTTCACCCTACGTCCTGGGTATTAGATACCGGATCAGGATCCCACATATGTAAACAGTTACATGGGCTACGAAAAGGTAGAGAACTGGGAAAAGGTGATCATTCCGTTCAAGTTGGGAACGGTGCAAGTGTTGCAGCCAAAGCAGTTGGCGAATATCACCTTGTATTACCAAGTGGTGATACAATGATTCTGAATGAGTGCTATTATATACCGAACATGATGTGCAACATTATATCAGTTTCTTTATTGAGTAAAGAAGGATATAATTTTGTAGTAAAGGATAATGTTATGAATATATTCCTAGATCAAAAGTTGATTGCATCAGGCTCGCTACATAATGGCATATTCATTCTAAATCAAAATACAGTCCTCAATATACAAAACACACACAAGAGGAAAAGTTCAGAAATGAACGAATCCTACTTGTGGCATTGTAGACTTGGTCATATCAATGCGACACGACTGGCTAAGTTACATAAGGATGGTTATTTGAATCCGTTCGAATTATCATCTTATGATACTTGCCATTCATGTCTCAAAGGAAAAATGACCAAAGCTCCGTTTAGTGGACACGGAGAAAGAGTTGCCGAACTCTTAGGACTGGTACATAGTGATGTATGCGGTCCCATGTCTACCCTTGCCAGGAACGGTTCTTCCTACTTCATTACATTCATTGACGATCTCTCTAGATACGGGCATGTGTTGCTATTGAAACACAAGTCTGAAGATTTTGAGAAATTCAGAGAATATAAGCACGAAGTAGAGAACCAAACGGGCAAAAGTATTAAGATCCTTCGATCTGATCGAGGAGGAGAATACTTGAGCAATGAGTTCCAAGATTATCTAAAAGAGAGTGGGATTCTCTCTCAGCTTACTCCACCTTATACACCACAGCACAACGGTGTATCGGAACGAAGGAATCGCACCATATTAGATATGGTGCATTGAATGATGAGTATAGCTGAGTTACCTATTTCCTTCTGGGGGTATGCGCTTGAGACAGCCATACACCTATTGAATATGGTTCCTACCAAATCAGTGCCTACCACTCCATATGAGATATGGAAAGGGAAGAGACCATCTCTTAAGTATGTTAAGATATGGGGTTGTCCAGCCTATGTCAAAAGACAAAATCCGGACAAACTCGAGGCAAGATCAGTCTTATGTAAGTTTGTAGGATATCCCAAAAATTCACAAGGGTATATCTTCTACCACCCCGAGGAACAAAAGGTGTTTGTTTCTCGACATGCCACTTTCTTAGAAAAAGGTTTTCTTATGAAACAGATTAGTGGCATTGAGGTAGAACTGGAAGAGGTTCCAGCAACACAAACTATAACAGAAGACTTGGTAGAACCAGAGAATTCAGTAGAACTCGACGAACCCCAGCCTCTCCGCCGATTTAGTAGGGTTTCTCGTCCACCAGAGAGATACTACGGTTTTCTCATTGACGGTGGAAGCGAGGATTGCATCATGGAGGATGATGACCCAACTAGCTTCGAGCAGGCCATCACGAGTTTGGACTCAGTGAAATGGCTGGATGCTATGCGGTCCGAGATGGAATCCATGTACACCAACAAAGTATGGACTTTGGAAGTTGCTCCTGAAGGGGTAAAACCCATTGGGAGCAAGTGGATCTTCAAGAAGAAACTTGGTGTAGATGGGAAAGTGGAGACTTTCAAAGCTAGACTTGTTGCAAAAGGTTTTCGCCAAAGGCCAAGTGTGGACTATGACGAAACCTTTTCTCCAGTGGCTATGTTTAAATCCATCCGGATCATGCTTGCCATCGCTGCATATCATGATTACGAAATCTGGCAAATGGATGTTAAGACCGCCTTTCTAAATGGTGATTTAGAAGAGTGCGTGTACATGACTCAGCCAGAGGGCTTCATAGACAGTGGGAGCAGCGGGAAGGTGTGCAAGCTGCTTAAATCCATTTATGGATTAAAGCAAGCATCGCGGAGTTGGAACATCTGCTTTGACGTCGTTATCAAAGAGTTTGATTTCGTCAAAAACCCAGATGAACCTTGTATCTACAAGAAGGTGGCAGAGAGTAAGGTTGTCTTCCTCGTATTGTACGTGGATGACATACTCTTGATAGGAAATGATATTCCTATGCTGCAATCGGTCAAGCTCTTCTTATCACAAAGATTCTCAATGAAAGATCTTGGTGATGCCTCCTGCATATTGGGAATAAGGATCTATAGGGATAGATCCAAAAGGATTTTGGGATTGTCCCAATCCAGGTACATTGACACCATACTAAAGAGGTTTAGTATGGAAGAATCCAAGCGTGGGAACTTGCCCACGATCTCTGGAGTCACTCTCTCCAAAGAGATGTCTCCCAAGACTGATTTGGAGAGAGCTCGCATGCAAGGGATACCCTATGCTTCGGTTGTAGGCTCTATCATGTACGCGATGCTGTGTACCAGACCCGATGTAGCATACTCACTAAGTGTAGTGAGCAGGTATCAAGATGATCCTGGAGAGAGTCACTGGACAGCTGTGAAGAGCATTCTCAAGTACTTACGAAGGACTAAAGAGATGCTCTTGGTGTATGGTAACGGAGAACTCCAAGTGAAGTCCTTTACCGATTCGAGCTTCCAGAGTGATAAGGACGACTCTAAGTCGCAGTCGGGCTTTGTCTTTACCCTTTACGGAGGGGCGGTTAGCTGGAAGAGTTCCAAGCAGGAAACCGTGGCAGACTCGACGATGGAGGCTGAATACATCGCTGCCAACGATGCTGCCAAAGAGGCTGTTTGGATCAAGAAGTTCATTACTGAACTTGGAGTGGTTCCATCCATTGAGCATCCAATACCTTTGTATTGCGATAACAATGGAGCGGTGGCTTTGGCCAAGGAACCCAGGTCCCATCAGCGATCCAGGCATATTCTGAGGCGGTATCACCTGATCCGGGAGATAGTTGATCGCCGGGAGATCGAGGTCGGGAGGGTTGACACGAAGAACAACACGGCGGATCCACTCACGAAGGCCATTCCCCAGATACAGTTTGAGAGACTCTTCGGGATGCTCGGTATGCGATACTACAGCAGCTGGCCCTAGTGCAAGTGGGAGATTGTTAGCTCCACGTACGCGTCCTCTCGCTGTCCATCTCGAATCCCGAACTCAAACGTCGGCTTCATCGGAGAATTGGGCGGACTAGGTTTTCGGCTTCGTGCCGAAGATGATCTACGTCGAGGTTTCACAAGTTCAAGCTCTGACTTCACCAAGTTGTGAAACTTGTGAAGAAAACACCCAAAACAACTTGGCAAGAGGTAGAGGGTGAAGAAATAGGAGTTGGGTTCACTTTGGAATTGGATTTCTCACTTTAGATCTCAAGTTGCCATTGATGGCATCAAGTTTTCTATCTTGAAGAAGAAGATGAAGAAGAAGAAAGAATATGATAAGTGTTGAATTAAAATGAAAAATAATTCAATACTTATCATAAGCAAACCATAGTTGAGTGTAGAGAATAGACCATGGTTACTTGGATGGGTTAGGGTTAAGCATGAAGACAAGAATGGTTAAGAAGTCAAAGCTTCATGAAGCTTCAACTAGAAACAAAGAAAGCCACCATTCTCATCTTTATCTTTTCCAAATAAATAAATAAACAAACAAATAAATAAATGAATATGAAAAACCCTAATTATCAAATTAACCATGGTTTAATTCTATACACTCAACTAAATGATCAAGTATCATCAAACATGATACAAATATGTGCACAAAAGTATATCACATATACTTCTTGCACATCAAGTGAGAAAATCCATATAAAGTGAACTAATACTAGCTAATGTAAAGCAATATATCAAATATATAATTATACATTAAATCATTAAATCAACACTTGACTTAACGATCCGGTCATATCGCATATAACCGACTAGTATTCTATGTATCGGCTTATCGAATCAATGATTCGATAACTAGGTCATATCGAATATAACCAATCGATACATCCATCGCGAGAATGAAATACGGTATCACATACACGCATTATTCTCGGTCCTGCACATATCTCATATGCGCTCCTATTTCGTTTTGCTTGAGCCAGGAAACCTCTGTGTAGGACTCTAAAGACTCGTCAATACGCCGGCAGCAGATGATGATCATATCAAGCACCCACAAGCCGCAAGCGGTCTGCTAAACGTAACGGCCATCCGGGTATTGAACGATCAGAAGATCGACGAGCTAGCCCGCTCACACTCCTGTGAATCCAACCAGTAACACTTACCGTACAGTCCGGTCTGTTCGTCTGATATGTCGCATATCAAGTCTAGGGGTGGTATACGTCAGACCCCAATAACCGATAAGTCGTGCCGATGTGAGGCTCATAACGGGTCGAGAAACTACTGGTAACACTTACCAGCAAATCTCAGATCAGCCCTAGCCAGGGACTTCCCTGTTACGGCCAATCGAGCACAGCGTAACATCAACCCCCAATACAGGGAGAGACGAAACCCCTCCTATCGCTCATCGTCTCCATGTGACTCGGGACTGTACCCAAAGACCACCGTTTTGCACGCCCTCATGGACGTGGTAAGGTGGAGATCAAAGCACAGTGGGAATCACACAAGACTCTATGACGATCTCGGGTCTACAGACTAACCTGTACAAGTGTCACCTGAGAACTGCCATCTGACGTGAGGTATAATACCATCTGGGAGTTCTCGGCGAGTCCGTCCAGTGTACCCAGTCTCCACTGAGCACCCGTATACCATCTCTGATGTCAAACACCAATGGATATGGGATCATCCACCGCCCATCTCATGGGTCGAGAAGCGTATACGCTAGTCTACACTGGTATATCGATGCCCCGTCTCGATACACCCACGACTAGGGACCATGAAGGATGTACTTATGGACTACCATGTCCCCACTAGTATGATCTGCATCATAGTCCAGGTAGTCAAGTACACATCCTAAGGGCTTTATCAACATATAACTATAAGACAGTTTAAAGAGACAAGTGTACATGTTAAGATAAAGAGTAACCAGATAGCATACTATCATATCGAGCAAGAAAGTCATCTCTATATATGTCCAAGCATCCAATATAATATACATCATCTGTACAATACTGGCCTCTAGGGCATACATACAACTAACACCTTCCACTTACGCCCAGTTCATCCTGAACTTCAACTTACAGAAAAAGGAAGTTGAACTTTCAGAACTCCTCAACATGCTGAGGAGTGCAGAGGGCACCCTACAGAAAGGTAGGGAAACATCCACTTTGTTTGTAGGAGGATCTTCCTCTTCTAGGTCCAAGGCGAAAGCCAAGGGAAAGAAGAAGAAAACCCCCGCCAAACCAAGGGGCGGTGTTAGTAAGGTGGATACGAAGGGAAAGGCAAAAGCAACAAAGGAAGCGGGAAAGCTTGTGGGAAAGGAAGAATGCTTTTACTGTCACAAGAGTAGACACTGGGAGAAAGATTGCACGGCTTGGAAGGCCAGAACACAGGATCTGAAGCATGTTGCGGCTTCAGCTTCAGGTGTATATGTTATTGAAAACTGTCTATCAATAAACTCTACTTCCTGGGTATTGGATACCGGATCAGGATCTCATATCTGTAATTCTTTGCAGGCGTTGAGAAACCGTAGGGTTTTGAAGGCAGGTGATATGACCCTCAGAGTTGCAAACGGAGCTGGCATGGATGCTGAGTCCGTGGGGGACTATCACCTGGTGTTGTCAGATGGACACGTTTTGGTTTTGCGTAATTGTTATTTTGTACCAAATGCAACTTGTAATATCATTTCTGTATCTTTAATATCTAAAGAAGGTTATGAATTTGCATTTGTAAGCAATGTTGTAAACATTCGCTTTAATCAAGTTCTGATTGGGTCAGGTACATTAAACAATGGAATATACGTATTAAACCAACCACAGATTTTCAATGTCCAGAATACACATAAAAGAAAGTCTCCGGAATCAAATCAGGCTTTCTTATGGCATTATAGACTGGGTCACATCAATGAGAGAAGGTTGACGAAGTTATATACAGAAGGATATTTGGATCCGTTCGAATATCAATCATATGCAACTTGTCAATCCTGTCTCAAAGGAAAGATGACAAAGACTCCGTTCACTGGACACGGAGTAAGAGCGAGCGAGCTCTTGGGACTCGTACACAGCGACGTGTGCGGTTCAATGTCTACGCATGCACGAAGCGGTTATTTTTACTTCGTTACTTTTACGGATGGCTTTTCAAGGTACGGTTATGTCTTCCTAATGAAACATAAATCCGAAGCCTTTGGAAAATTCCAGGAATATAAGAATGAAGTGGAAAAACAAACAGGCAAAAGTATTAAGACACTAAGATCTGATCGAGGTAGTGAATACTTGAGTGCCGAGTTCCTGGATTACTTAAAAGAGAATGGAATTCTCTCTCAGCTTATTCCTCCATACACTCCGCAACATAACAGTGTATCGGAGAGACGGAACCGGACCCTATTGGATATGGTACGTTCCATGATGAGTAACGCTGAGTTACCGCGATCATTCTGGGGATATGCACTAGAATCAGCTGCATACCTTTTGAACCGAGTTCCAACTAAGACTGTGCCTACTACACCATATCAGATGTGGTGTGGGAAGAAACCCTATCTTAAGCACATTAAGACATGGGGATGTCCAGCTTTTGTCAAAAAGCAGCATGCGGACAAACTCGAGGCACGCTCAGTACAGTGAAAGTTTGTGGGATATCCAAAGAACTCCAAGGGATATTTCTTCTTTTACGAAGAGGAACAAAAGGTTTTTGTTTCTCGTCATGCCCACTTCTTGGAAACTGAGTTTTTGGAAAATCAGATAAGTGGGAGCGCAATAGAACTGGAAGAAATTCCAGAACCACGAGCTATTACTGAAAGCTTAGTTGAACCAGAGGCTTCGAAAGATCAGGACATTCCTACGCCGCTCCGCAGAAGTAGTAGGCAGTCTCATCCGCCCGAGTGATACTACGGTTTTCTCATAGACGGGGATCGAGAGGATTGCATCATTGATAGTGATGAGCCTACTAGCTTCCAGCAGGCCATTCAGAGCGTTGACTCGGTAAAATGGCTGGATGCAATGTGGACCGAAATGGAGTCCATGTACACCAACAAAGTATGGACGTTGGACATTGCTCCAGATGGGGTAAAACCCGTAGGATGCAAGTGGATCTTCAAAAGGAAGATTGGTGTAGATGGACAGGTTGAGACCTATAAAGCAAGACTTGTTGCAAAGGGTTTTCGTCAAAGACCTGGCTTGGACTATGACGAAACCTTTTCTCCAGTGGCTATGCTGAAATCCATTCGGACCCTTCTTGCCATTGCTGCCTTCCACGATTATGAGATCTGGCAGATGGACGTAAAGACCGCTTTTCTAAATGGAAATTTAGAGGAGTGTGTCTATATGGACCAGCCAGAGGGTTTCATTCAGAGTGGGAGCAGCGGAAAGGTGTGCAAGTTGCTGAAGTCCACTATGGACTGAAGCAGGCATCGCGGAGTTGGAACATCTGTTTTGATGAGACGGTCAAAGATTTTGGCTTTATCAAAAATCCAGATGAACCATGCATCTATAGTAAATTTGTAGCACGAACTGTCGTATTCCTCGTTTTATACGTGGATGACATTCTCTTGATAGGAAATGACATTCCTATGCTACAATCTGTCAAAGGGTTCTTGTCACACTGGTTCTCCATGAAAGACCTGGGTGATGCCTCTTACATTCTGGGGATCCGGATATATCGTAACAGATCCAAGAGGATATTAGGACTTTCACAGTCCAGGTACATCGACACCATACTGAAAAGATTCAGTATGGAAGATTCCAAGCGCGGTAATCTACCGGCTTGTCATGGGATCACCCTCTCCAAAGAGATGTCTCCTAAGACTGATTTGGAAAGGGATCGCATGTCTATTATACCCTACGCTTCTGCGGTAGGCTCTATAATGTATGCGATGTTGTGCACCAGACCAGATGTAGCTTATGCACTGAGTGTGGTAAGAAGGTATCAGTCAAACCCTGGGGAGAAACACTAGGTAGCGGTAAAGAACATTCTCAAGTACCTGAGAAGGACTAAGGAGATATTCTTGGTGTATGGCGGAAAAGACCTCCAGATCGAGGCCTTTGCTGACTCCAGCTTCCAGAGTGACAAGGATGTTTCCAAGTCCATGTCGGGTTATGTCTTTACCCTCAATGGAGGGGCGGTGTGTTGGAAGAGTTCCAAACAGGAAACCGTTGCTGACTCGACGATGGAAGCGGAATATATCGCTGCATCTGATGCCGCAAAAGAAGCCGTCTGGATGAGGAAGTTCTTGATAGAACTTCAGGTGGTTCCGTCCATTGTTGATCCAATACCTCTGTATTGCGACAACAACGGGGCTATAGCTTTAGCGAAGGAACCCAGGTCCCATCAGAAGTCCAGGCACATCTTGAGGCGGTATCACCTGATCAGGAAGATCGTGGGTCGCCAGGAGATCGAGGTTCGGAGAGTTGCTACGGAAGATAACACTGCCGATCCATTCACAAAGGCCTTACCCCAGACTCAGTTCGAGCGGCTGATCGAGATGATAGGTCTTCGATACGCCAGTACATGGCCTTAGTGCAAGTGGGAGATTGTTAGTGTATATGCCCTAGAGGCCATTACTGTATCATACTAGTTTGTATATTACTTGATGGAAGCTTGGGATATTCACCTTGTATTCTTGCTCAATATAGTAGTATGCTACTTGGTTTGTTTCTGCTTCAATGTGTGCATGTGTTTCTTTTAGCATATCGCCTTTATGTTAGTGTATATGCCCTAGAGGCCATTACTGTATCATACTAGTTTGTATATTACTTAATGGAAGCTTGGGATATTCACCTTGTATATACAATCTTGCTCAAAATAGCAGTATGCTACTTGGTTTGTTTCTACTTCAATGTATACATGTGTTTATTTTAGTATATCGCCTATACACATTAGTGGAGCCCTTAGGATCTTTGCTTGATTACCAGCGTTGTGATGGCAGTCACACTAGTGGGGCTGGGTAATCTATAAGCACATCCTTATGCAGGTCCCTAGTCGCAGGACTATCGAGACAGGGCATCGATACTCCGGAGTAGACTAGCGCATGCGCTTCTCATCCCAGTGTGGGAGACGGTCTGTCCCACAGCCGTCAGTACATCGTACTTGAGATAGTATGCGGGTGCTCGTTAGCTTACGAGTACACTGGACAGGACTCGTCGGGAACTGACTAGTTGGTATTATGCCTATCGTCAGTTATCAGTTCCCAGGTGACATGAGTACAGCTTAGTCCGCTGACTTGACACTGTCACTTCGCCTCGAGTGTGTTCCCACTACACTTTGATTACTACCCTACCACGGCTCAAAGGAGTCGTGCAAACAGGTAGTAGTTGGGTGCAGTCCCGAAGCACTTGGAGGCAGTGACGGTTAGACAGGATTCGTCTCTCCCGGTATTGGGGGTTGACATCGCGCTGTGTCTAGGAGAGCCATTACACGAGTAGTCCCTGGCCAGAGCAAACGAGATATACTGGTAGGCTTCCAGTGTTATCTCAGGGTGTTTTGGGCTTCACTCCGACACGACTTGTACCGCAATTGGGAGACTGACGTTTACCGCCCCCTAGGCCCGCCATGCGATGTATCAGACGAACAGACCGGACTGTACAGAGATTGTCACATTCAGGCTCAGTAGGAGTTCAGATGGGTTTCACCTCGTCAGTCTTCTTGTCGGCATCTACCTGGGGACCGTTACGCATAGCTAGTGCCGCTTACGGTCTGTGGTTAAACCCACTGCCAGCGTAGTGTCGAGTCTTTGGAGTCCCACAAAGAAAGCTATTCGCCTTTTGGCAAAAGAGTAGAGGTCGCATGGTTTTGCGACAGGTCGCATGGTTTTGCGACAGGGTTCGGTCACATCCGTGCACTTGTGCACGTACAGTGTCCGGACAGTTCACACTAGCGGGCTTTGGTTTAAGCCAGATCCTAGTGTACCTTTTGGGATTGGATTTATCTAGTTTGTATTCGTGTTCCTCGGAACGCGGATGCGGGTGTGTATGCACAGTTGACGGAGAGACAGAGGCAGAGGATTCTCATTAGGGTTGTTGACCGTTGACAGTTGACTATTGACTTTTTGCTCAACCTTAATGAGAATATGATATGTGATTAACAATTATATTAATTAAGTATTATGGTGACATGGTTGTTGAGGGATTGACTTTGTTGACTTGTTGACTTTGTTGACCGGTTGACTAGGCTTGACTAGTTGACCATCATGATAACTATAGCTATCATTTCATGGCAAAGTCTTTTGCTTGCTTGCTCTTTTGTGCAAAATGAGTGCATGAAATGATATGGCTATGGTTGCTTAAACCATCACATAATACTTGATTGATATGATGTGTTATGATGGTTTTGGATTATGAGAGCCAAATGAGAAAAGTCTTCTCTCATTCTTTCATGCTCATTCTCTCTCTTGTTCTTGAGCTCTCATCTCCTCCTTTTGCTCCCCCTCTCTTGACTCTATGGTTCACTTGTCTCATGAGTTGAAAACTAAGAACCATAGATAAAATCCCATACAAACTCTTCTCTACTCACTCTAGTTCACAAGGTTTAGCAAACCGAGTGAACTAGTTTCTTCAAAGTTCGAAGAAGGAGCCAAAGGTTGAAGCTTTCAGCTGGATCTATCTTCGGCGCAAGGAGACGACGGGGAGAAGCCGATTCGGACGACCATCGAAGCTTGAAGACGAAGGAGTTCGAGAAAAAGAAAGGTATAGCCCCCTAACCGAGTAGTTAGCAACTCGTAGTTAGGTTGTTAGTTAGATGTTTAACAAAAATCCGGGTTTTGAGTCCATGTTACCACCTCTAAGAAAATCGTTTTTCACCAAATTCCGCATGCCCGAAAGTACCGGGAGAGGTAGCATGGACTTACAGTGGTATCAGAGCCTAGTTAAACTCTATCTAACATGTTAGCAAAGTAGCTAGAAGATCGATCAAAGAAAAAGTCGCAAAACGAACCCCGTTTTTAAACTTTCTGTCGATTTTAAAAGTGCTGAATTTTTTTTTTGAGATACACCAAAAATCGACTCAGGGTTTTCTGAAGAAACTGCAAAAATTTGACCCCCTAACTCGATCAAAGCGCCGCGGTTCCGCGGCGGGAGCTTTCTCTCGCCGCGGAACCGCGGCCGAGTTGACTCGGTCATGGGGTTTCTTCTTTGCAGTTTGCTCATAGGGGTATTTTGGGATTTTTGGAATATGTGTTTTCTGCCCAGATTTTCCAGAACGAAAATTTTGTTTTTGGGGCCTATAAATCCGTATTTTTGATCGAACCTCTAAAAACTTAAGCTGACGGGTTTTTTCTGTGATGTGATATTTGTATTGAACATCTACTAATCGCTATATGTCGATTAGTGGGGGTTATACAAATCTGTGATCTGTAATGTCATTGGAATGTGTATATGAATTCATTGGATTGTCGCGGGTGAATAGCCGGGGGTTGTGAGACAAGAGTTTTCTTTTCTTTCAATTCATGTAAATTTGTAAATTGATGTAATAATTATTTGTATGGCCGCACAACCGGGTCAGGGTTGTAGCCGTCATTGTATAATTTCTTTTTACTGTTTTTGCTCCTAGGATAGACCCATGGAGGGGGTGCACAAACTACCGGGTATGCCGAAGTGCCGAGTGGCCTACTTACGGGGATGAGGGAGGTTGCTTCGCTTCGGGTACTTGGCGGGTAGTTTGCCTCACCCGTAGGGGTCTTGGGTGGGGTATTGGCTATTCACCGCGGCCGTGTAATCTGCTTTTCGTTACAGGCTCGTACGAATTGCGGATTCCTAGTATATCCAATGTATTCATCTGTGATCTGAAATGGCTATCATTGCAATATATCTATATATGATATTATTTATGCGTTGCTTATGTTTTACAGCCGCGCTAGCCCAGCCCCCGCTCTGTCGTTTGTTAAGTAACCTAACGGGTAATGACGGGGCCCCATGGCGAATGCGAATGGCATAAGCGTACGTCATATTTTGGTTGTTTTCTGCAATGGTAGGATTAAATGATGGGACGCATTAAAAGAACTAATGCAAGAATATCACGCATTAAAAGAACTAATGCAAGATAATAAACCAAGTAAAAGTCGTTGGAACACTTTCGAAAAACCACTCGGTTCTTTTCAAAACCAACTTTTAAATGCGGAGCTTGAGCCACTCCTTTTAAAAGCTATCTCGTTCCATCGACTATATCAAGTTCACTACGTTCACGGTTTCGCCAAAACCATTCGTAGCCCTCCGTCGTTTCATATAAATAGTCAATAGTATTCAAGCTATGTATGTTGGCCAAAGTCAAGGCATAGTGATTGGTAGCTATTGGGTATTCATGTGTAGCATAGATAGATGCGTTGGTTTGCGACAGTCGTACTGCCATTTTGGCCAAAGTCAAGGGTAGGTACGGATGGATCCAAATTAACCTGGATAATGACGGGTAGAACTTGACATGTGACTTATGATATTTTGGCCAAAGTCAAGGTCATAAGAGCATGGGGCAAAAATCCACATCGGGAGTTTCATAAGTTCTGAAACTTGCTAGTGTTGCATACCATTTGGAGTGTGATGATTCTGGTAGGATTCCTTCAGTTTCGTCACGCAATGATATTTGGATCCCGATCCTACTGTGAGTATATGCTACTCCTCGGGAAATTTCTCACTTAACGATCAATGCTATAAACCAAGTAGGTGTCTAGAAAGGTGTTAGCGGGGCTACACCCCCAGGGAAAAGAGGTTATTTAATTAAGGAACTTCGCGAAAGCGTTGGAAAACCTCCCTCGAAGTACCGACACTGGCCTGGCTGAACGGTTAAGCAAGTATTGTACGGTGAGATTGATCCTGACTAATTCTTCCTTCTTGGTTTGAGGAGGGATTCGAGAAACAGTGGGAGCCATCCTGTTTAGACAAACTAAAAACCACTCTAAACTTGCAAGAGCATCATGCTGAGTGTTTCTTCTTCTCTCTCCTAATTGCAGCGACCGATCGACATGACTGGACTTAAGTTACTTCTAGATAAAAACATACTGACAGGGCCAAACTACAAAGATTGGCTCAGGAATGTCAAAATGGCAATCACTTACGACAAGCTGGGGTATCTTCTTACCACCAAAGCTCCCCCTGTCCCTGGTCCCACTTCCAGCGTCGCGGATAAGGAAATCCGTAAGACTTGGGAGATTGATAGCGCGAAGGCCAAGTGCCTCGTACTTGCTTCTATGGACATTGAACATCAGAGGAGGCACGAGAATATGGACCTGGAATCCATATTTCTTCATACAAAAGAACTGTATGGAGAGCAGTCTCGTATCGCAAGATACGAAGCGTCGAAAAAGTTATTTTCGGTAAGGATGGCCGTCGGATCATCAGTAGCAGAACACGTGCTTAAGATGATCGGTTACATTGAGGAGCTCGCGGACCTAGGAACCACATTGGAGAGTGAGCTCTATACGAACTTAGTTCTCCAGTCCCTTCCTTCCACTTACGCCCAGTTTATACTGAACTTCAACTTACAAGAAAAAGAAGTTGAACTTTCAGAGCTCCTCAACATGCTGAGGAGCGCAGAGGGCACCCTACAGAAAGGTAGGAAAACATCCACTTTGTTTGTAGGAGGATCATCTTCTTTTAAGTCCAAGGCGAAAGCCAAGGGAAAGAAGAAGAAAGCCCCCGCCAAACCAAGGGGCGGTGTTAGTAAAGTGGATACGAAGGGAAAAGAAAAAGCAACAAAGAAAGTGGGAAAGCTTGTGGATAAGGAAGAATGCTTCTATTGTCATAAGAAAGGACACTGGAAGAATGATTGCAGGGCCTGGAAGGCCAGAACACAGGAATTGAAGCAGGTTGCAGCTTCAGCTTCAGGTGTGTATGTTATTGAAAACTGTCTTTCAATAAACTCTACTTCCTGGGTATTGGATACCGGATCAGGATCTCATATCTGTAATTCTTTGCAGGCATTGAGAAACCGTAGGGTTTTGAAAGCAGGTGACATGACCCTCAGAGTTGCAAACGGAGCTAGCATGGATGCTAAAGCCGTGGGGGACTATCACCTGGGAATGTCAGATGGACATGTTTTGGTTTTGCGTAATTGCTTTTTTGTACCCAACGCAACTTGTAATATCATTTCTGTATCTTTAGTTTCTAAAGAAGGTTGTGAATTTGCGTTTGTAAGTAATGTTGTAAACATTCACCTTAATCAAGTTCTGATTGGGTCAGGTACATTGAGCAATGGTATATACGTATTAAACCAACCACAGATTTTCAATGTCCAGAATACACACAAAAGAAAGTCTCCGGAAATAAATCAGACTTTCTTATGGCATTGTAGACTGGATCACATCAATGAGAGAAGGTTGACTAAGTTACATACAGAAGGATATTTGAATCCGTTCGAATATCAATCGTATGCCACTTGTCAATCCTGTCTCAAAGGAAAGATGACAAAGACTCCATTTACTGGGCACGGAGTAAGAGCGAGCGAGCTCTTGGGACTCGTACACAGTGACGTGTGCGGTCCAAAGTCTACACATGCGCGAAGCGGTTATTCTTACTTCATTACTTTTACGGATGACTTTTCAAGGTACGGTTATGTCTTCTTAATGAAACATAAGTCCGAAGCCTTTGGAAAGTTCCAGGAATATAAGAATGAAGTAGAAAAACAAACCGGCAAAAGTATCAAGATCCTAAGATCGGATCGAGGTGGTGAATACTTAAGTGCCGAGTTCCTGGATTATTTAAAAGAGAACGGAATTCTCTCTCAGCTTACTCCTCCGTACACTCCGCAACATAATGGTGTATCGGAGAGACGGAACCGAACCTTATTGGATATGGTACGGTCCATGATGAATAACGCTGAGTTACCGCGATCATTCTGGGGGTATGCGCTAGAATCAGCTGCATACCTTTTGAACCGAGTTCCAACTAAGACTGTGCCTACTACACCATATGAGATATGGTGTGGGAAGAGACCCTATCTTAAGCACATTAAGACATGGGGATGTCCAGCTTTTGTTAAAAAGCAGCATGCGGACAAGCTCGAGGCACGCTCAGTACAGTGTAAGTTCGTGGGATATCCAAAGAATTCCAAGGGATATTTCTTCTACTGCGAAGAGGAACAAAAAGTTCTTGTTTCTCGTCATGCCCGTTTTCTAGAACACCAGTTCTTAGAAAAGGAAATAAGTGGGAGCGCAGTAGAACTGGAAGAAATTCCAGACCACAGACTATTACTGAAAGCTTAGTGGAACCAGAGGGTTCAAAAGAACAGAACATTCCTACGCCGCTCCGCAGGAGTAGTAGGCAGTCTCATCCGCCCGAGAGATACTACGGTTTTCTCATAGACGGGGATAGAGAGGATTGCATCATAGATTATGATGAGCCTACTAGCTTCCAGCAAGCCGTTCAGAGCGTCGACTCGGTAAAATGGCTGGATGCAATGCGGACCGAAATGGAGTCCATGTACACCAACAAAGTATGGACGTTGGACGTTGCTCCAGACGGGGTAAAACCCGTAGGATGCAAGTGGATCTTCAAAAGGAAGATTGGTGTAGATGGACTGGTTGAGACCTATAAAGCTAGACTGGTTGCAAAGGGTTTTCGTCAAAGACCTGGTTTGGACTATGACGAGACTTTTTCTCCAGTAGCTATGCTGAAATCCATTCGGATCCTTCTTGCCATTGCTGCCTTCCACGATTATGAGATCTGGCAGATGGACGTAAAGACCGCTTTTCTAAATGGAAATTTAGAGGAGTGTGTCTATATGGACCAACCAGAGGGTTTCATTCAGAGTGGGAGCAACGGAAAGTTGTGCAAGTTGCTTAAGTCCATCTATGGACTAAAGCAGGCATCGCGGAGTTGGAACATCTGTTTTGATGAGACGGTCAAGGAATTTGGCTTTATCAAAAATCCAGATGAACCATGCATCTATAGTAGATTTGTAGCGAGAACTGTAGTATTCCTCATTTTATACGTGGATGACATTCTCTTAATAGGAAATGACATTCCTATGCTACAATCTGTCAAGGGGTTCTTGTCACACAGGTTTCCATGAAAGACCTGGGTGATGCCTCATACATCCTGGGGATCCGGATCCATCGTGATAGATCCAAGAGGATATTAGGACTTTCACAGTCCAGGTACATCGACACCATACTGAAGAGATTCAGTATGGAAGATTCCAAGCGCGGTAACTTACCGGCTTGTCACGGGATCACCCTCTCTAAAGAGATGTCTCCCAAGACTGATTTGGAGAGGGATCGCATGTCTATTATACCCTACGCTTCTGCGGTAAGCTCTATAATGTATGCGATGTTGTGTACCAGACCGGATGTAGCTTATGCACTGAGTGTGGTAAGCCGGTATCAGTCAAACCCTGGGGAGAAACACTGGATAGCGGTAAAGAACATTCTCAAGTACCTGAGAAAGACTAAGGAGATGTTCTTGGTGTATGGCAGAAAAGACCTCCAGATCGAGGCCTTTGCTGACTCCAGCTTCCAGAGTGACAAGGATGATTCCAAGTCCATGTCGGGTTTTGTCTTTACCTTCAATGGAGGGGCGGTGTGTTGGAAGAGTTCCAAACAGGAAACCGTTGCAGACTCGACGATGGAAGCGGAATACATCGCTGCATCTGATGCCGCAAAAGAAGCTGTCTGGATGAGGAAGTTCTTGAAAGAGTTTCAGGTGGTTCCATCCATTGTTGATCCAATACCTCTGTATTGCGACAACAACGGGGCTATAGCTTTAGCGAAGGAACCCAGGTCCCATCAGAGATCCAGACACATCTTGAGGCGGTATCACCTGATCAGGGAGATCGTAGATCGCCAAGAGATCGAGGTTCGGAGAGTCGCTTCAGAAGATAACACTGCAGATCCATTCACCAAGGCCTTGCCCCAGACTCAGTTTGAGCGGCTGATCGAGATGATAGGTCTTCGATACGCCAGTACATGGCCTTAGTGCAAGTGGGAGATTGTTAGTGTATATGCCCTAGAGGCCATTACTGTATCATACTAGTTTGTATATTACTTAATGGAAGCTTGGGATATTCACCTTGTATATACAATCTTGCTCAAAATTGTAGTATGCTACTTGGTTTGTTTCTACTTCAATGTGTACATGTGTTTATTTTAGTATATCGCCTATACACATTAGTGGAACCCTTAGGATCTTTGCATGATTACCAGCGTTGTGATGGCAGTCACACTAGTGGGGCTGGGTAATCTATAAGCACATCCTTATGCAGGTCCCCAGTCGCAGGACTTGTTAGTTATATGTATGCCCTAGAGGCCATTACTGTACATAGGATGTATATTGTAGTGGATGCTGGGACATATATAGGGAGGACTTTCTTGCTCGACATGATAGTATGCTATCTGGTTGCTCTTTACCTTAACGTGTACACTGATCGTCTCTCTGTTACATGTTGGTAAAGCCCTTAGGATGTGTACTTGACTACCTGGACTATGATGCGGATCATACTAGTGGGGACAGGGTAGTCCATAAGTACATCCTTCAAGGTCCCTAGTCGTGGGTATATCGAGACGGGGCATCGATATACCAGAGTAGACTAGCGTATACCTTCTCGACCCATACAGATGGGCGATGGATGATCCCATATCCATTGGTGTTTGACATTAGAGATGATATACGGGTGCTCAGTGGAGACTGGGTACACTGGACGGACTCGCCGAGAACTCCCAGATGGTATTATACCTTACGTCAGATGGCAGTTCTCTGGTGACACTGGTACAGAGTAGTCTGTTGACCCGAGATCGTCATAGAGTCTTGTGTGGTTCCCACTGTGCTTTGATTTCCATCTTACCACGTCCAAGAGGGCATGCAAAATGGTGGTTTTTGGGTACAGTCCCGAATCACATGGAGGCAATGAGCGATAGGAGGGGATTCGTCTCTCCCGGTATAGGGGGTTGATGTTGTGCTGTGTTCGATTGGCTATAACCGGAAATCCCTGGCCAGGGTTGCTGAGATTTACTGGTAAGTGTTACCAGTAGTTTCTCGAACTGTTATAGACCTCATATCGACATGACTTATCGAGCTATTGGGGTCTGGCGTTTACCACCCCTAGGCGAGATATGCGACATAGCAGACGATCAGACCGGACTGTACGGTAGTGTTACTGGTTGGATTCACTGGAGTGTGAGCGGGCTTGCTCGTCGATCTTCTGATCGCTCAATACCCGGGTGGCCGTTACGTTTAGCAGACCGCTTGCGGCTTGTGGATGTTTGATATGATCATCATCTGCTGCCGGCGTATTGACGAGTCTTTAGAGTCCTACACAGAGGTTTCCTGGCTCAAGCGAAACGAAATAGGAGCGCATATGAGATATGTGCGGGACCGAGAATGATAATGGTATGTGATACCGTATTCCATTCTCGCGATGAATGTATCGATTGGTTATATACGATATAACCTAGTTATCGAATCAAGGATTGGTTCGATAAGCCGATGCATAGGATACTAGTCGGTTATGTGCGACATGACCGGATCGTTAAATCAAGAGTTGATTTAATGATTTAATGCATAATTATATATATTTGATATATTACTTTGCGTTAACTAGTATTGGTTCACTTAAGATAGATTTTCTCACTCGGATGTGCGCATTATATATGTGATATGATTTTGTGCACTTGCTTGTATCATGTTTGATGATACATGCTTTTTGGTTAAGTGTAAAGTATTAAACCTTGGTTAAAGAAATGGTTAGGGTTTATTATTTGTTATTCATTTATCTTATTTAATTATCCATTTATTTTTGATAAATGAATAAAAGAAAATGAAATGAAATGGTGGCTTTCATTTGTTGTTTTCATGAAGCTTCATGAACACTTTGACTAAGTGACCATTTTGTCTCTAGCTTGACCCTAACCATTCCTTTAACCATGATTGATTCTCTACACATTACCATAGTTAACATTATGATAAGAAATGATTATTATTCTAATTCAATTATTCTTATCATAACACTTTTCATCTTCTTCTTCTTCTTCACAAGAAGAAAGCTTTCTTCATCAATGGTGATTGATGTATTTGAGTGAGAAATCCAATTCTAAAGTGAACCCACTTCCTATTTCTTCATCCTCTACCTCTTGCCAAGTAGTATAGGGTGTTTCCTTCATAAGTTATCATGGCTTGGTGAAGGTGGAGCTTGATCTAGCGATGCCTCGACGTAGATCATCTTCGGCATGGACATCGACGACCTAGCTCGCCTATTCTCCGATGAAGCCGACGCTAGAGCCCGGGATTTGTCTTAGACAGCGAGGGGACTTCGTTGCGGAGCTATGGAGGTGGAGCACCGGATCTACAAAGGTTGTATTTCCATTTAAACTTTAGTTAAGTTGTTAACTAGTTTCTTTTTCGCCTAGAAATCTAGCCAACGATCCGTTCTAGGGTTTCTCGGCACCGTTTAAATTTGAAATTGGCATGGTTGATGCCTTGTGAGACCTCATTAGGGTGCGTAGGAACCCTACAGTGGTATCAGAGCCTAGCTAGAGCCTTAGGCGAAGTCTAGACGCAATTTGAAGTCCGAACGAACCCGTAACCCAATTCCATACATGCTCTCTGTCCTTTTTTGAAAATTGTGGATTTTTCAAAATTAAAAATATGCAGAAAATTAAGCAGGGTTTTGTAGGAATTACTGTAAATTTCGTGGACCTAATTCATCTAAACCGCCGCGGTTCCGCGGCATGGGCGTGGCTCATGCGGCGGTTCCGCGGCCGTACGGTCGTGTCTCACAGTAAAAGTTTCACAGTAATTCCTCCTTAGTTGTGCTGTATTTTCTGGGATATTTTAATATTTATTATACAGTTGAGTATTCTGGGGTTGTTTTGGGGATTCGATGTTTCGATCGGAGTATCAGATTTTGTCTATGTGGCTTTCCGGATAAATTATAGAATATGTTAAAAAGTTCGACCGGATATAAATACCCAACTTTTCCCCTGTCGGGAAATTTCCAAGTGTTGGATTTTTCCGTAGTTTAACGACGTTCTAAGTAGTGCAAGTAACGCGATGGACCCTCTAGAAGACAACAAACCTTAACTCGATTATGTGACCGTCTTGAACTGCCCTTTGAACCTTCGGGTTTGGGGCAGTACGGGGTGTCACATGTGAGGCGTTGGCTTGACCCTTCTACGGCTGGACCGTTGGTACTGAGGCACGAACTGAATGTTGTTAGACTTATTTCATGTGTTGAGCTGTATCGGGAAAACTTGGGTGTTTGACTGTTCGATCGAAAAGTTTAACATTTTCTATTTATCTGGAATGTGATACAATAATTGGAATTCACAAGAAGTTATGAGATAACTGAATGAATGTTATAAACATAGCAGTTTAGTCTCACTTGATCGGTTGCCACGGAATTTTGATGTGATCAAAAGTCCGTCGCAATCACGTAGCGTACGCGGATACTCGCTGGGTAAACTTAATAGACAGCCTCACTCCATTGCCCCGACCAAGTGACTGTAGGAGAACCCCGTCGCCGAAAGCATCCGTTCGGGTGCTCGCGGCAGCGGTGTTCCGCCTTGGTGCACTTCGTCGACGGCGTTAGAGGTGCGGCCACCTACTGAAGTTTGCGACGAGCATTCGATCAGATTGTCCGGAATCCTGTTGAATTGCCCGACTTGATATTGAAAAGAGTTTTCGATTTTGAGACTAAAATGCGGGGTTTATAATTGTTAGGCATGCGATGTCTAAAGAATTCATTTGATTAGGCATGCGATGTCTATGCAGGTTGCGGATTCCAACTGTTGTAGTTTTACACTTTCTTTTCTGTGACCGTAAGTGTAATATGTGATATCGCCGGTTTCGTTGCTATATGTCAACGACAATTGGGATGCGCATATTTACTTACGTTGATGACATGTGATGTTATGTGTTGCTGGATATGTTATATTGGATCGTCGTGTTTGAATAGCCGGGGGTTTTTATGTGAGATGAGTGTTTTTCATTTTCATTCATGTAAAAACTTGTATGTAATATTCTTTTATTGGGGCACTTCCAGGTTGCGGAAGATGTCACTTTTTGTATATTATTTACTTTTCCGCACTAGGATAGACCCAAGGAGGGGAGCACAAGTAACCGGGTTCTGGAGTCCAGTGGGAGACCAACTCGAGGAGTCGGGTCCGGGTCTCCTAACTCCAGAATTGGTAGGGTTTCTTGCCGCTCTCGTAGGGGACTAGGGGTGTGGGTTTGGCTATTCATCGCGACCGTGGAATCCGTGTTTTATACTGGCTCGTATTGAAAACACGGACGTCCTAGTATATCCAATATTTCATATGATTCTTCTGCTGCGATATCTGTGATGTGATCATGTGATGTTCTGTGATGGATACAGTATATAGTATATATGATATATTATATAGACGTTACTTATGTTTTACACCCGCGCTAGCCCTGCCCCGCTCTGCCGTTAGTTACCTAACCTAACGGTGCACGAGGGGACATCGAGGCGAATGCGGATGGCATAAGTGTACGTCGTATTTATCTGTGATGTTTAGGTATTTAAATGATGGGACTTCATTAATGTGATTAATGAAATAAAAGAAACCTAAAGATGTTGTAGAATCGAATTTCAAAATAAAACAGGTAGCTACAGTTCTTGCTTTGCACAGTGGTATATGTGATATATCCTGCACCTTATTCGATAAGGAAAGGACCGAGATCCCTTCACCGGGAGTGACTCCTTTAGCAATAACTGGCAGATGCTACACACTCGGTTTGTCTTTTAATTGCTTTTAAGTGTTTTTGCTTTGCACAGTGATATATATGATATATCCCGCACCTCATTCGACGAGGAAAGGACCGACGATCCCTTCACCGGGAGTGACTCCTTTAGCAAAACTAGAAAAGCCTAAAAAACACTCCATTTCAAAATTCATTCGATCCTACAACGATATCAAGTTCATTACGCAATAGGTTTTCAGAAAAACCTGTCGTAGCCCTCCGTCATTTCAGATAAGTACTAGTTAGTATTCGTGCTGCGGTTGTTTGGCATGCGTCAAGGCGTAGTGTACGGTAGCTAACTAGTGCTTATCTGCTAGCATACGATGCGATTGGATTAGGGTATTCGCACGGCGTTGTTTGGCATGCGTCAAGGGTCGTGCGGGTGGGTTTAATTCAATCAAGAAATGTACGGGTTGAACTTGACTAGCGGACTATGGGTTGTTTGGCATGCGTCAAGGTCATAGCACGCTAGGGGCAAAATATTATCGGGAATTTCAAGTGTTGAAATTTGCAATGAGATTGCATACCTTCTATGAGATAGTTGGATCCCGATACCCGCTGCGAGTAAGAGTTACTCCTGGGAGAGTTTTATACATTACAATTAGCCGATCAAGTAGGTGTCTAGAAAGGTGTTAACGAGGTTACGCCTCTGGGAAAACGAGGTTTACATTAATTAGGTTCGTGCGAAAGCACGGGGGACCTCCCTCAAAGTACCGACACTGGCCTGGCTGAAAGATTGACGAACTTGTAGTGTGTAATTAATCCCGGCTAGTCTTTCCTTTTAGGGTTTGAAGGAAGATTTGATAAAAAGCAGTAGGAGCCATCCTGATTAGATAAAATAATAACCAATCTATTCTTGACAGAGCGCACGCTGAGTGTTTTCTTCTCTCTCTCTCCAGGTAGCGACCATATCACGCCTTAATCAAGATAATAATACGGAATATTGACCGAACCCGCTTGTTATATTGAGCTGGGGAACGTTGGTCCCGCTCCAACTTATAATTGTTATAAGACAGAGCAGGAAATAGGGGATTACCAGAATTCCCGTGCCGCCCAAACGAAGAGAGTGCATGCTGATGCATCATCTTCGGGTGTGTTCATTACAGAGAACTGTTTCTCAGTATCCTTTACGTCCTGGGTATGTGATACCAGATCAGGATCCCAGATATGTAATATGTTACATAGGGCTACAGAAAGGTAGAGAACTGAGAACGGGTGATAAGTTTCATGAGGCAGAAAACGGGGAAAGTGTTGCAGCCAAGTCTGTTGGTCACTGTCACCCTGTATTACCAATACATTGATTCTGAACGAATGTTATTAGATACCGAACCTGATATACAAAATCATATCTGTCTCTTTATTAGTAAAGAAACGGTAAAATTTTGTATTGTGGGATAATGTTTTGAACATTTCCTATATCAAAAGTTGATCGGTTCAGGCACGTTATCTAAAAGCGTTGTTGTTCTAAATCAAACTACAGTTCTTAGTATACGGAACACACACAAGAGGAAGAGTTCAGAAATGAACGAATCCTTCTTGAGGCATTGTAGACTAGGTCATATCACTGCGACCTGACTAGCTGAAGTTACATATAGATGCATATTTAAATCAGTTTGAATTTACATCTTGTGAAACTTGCCAGTCATGTCACAAAGATAAGATGACCAGAGCTCTGTTTAATGGAAACAGAGAAAGAGTTAGTGAACTCTTGGGAATGATACATGTTGATGTATGTAAGGTCCCCTGTCTACACATGCCAGGACCGGTTCTTTATACTTCATTACGTTCTCTGATGATCTCTCAAGATTCAGACCTATGTTCCTGTTGAAACACAAGTCCGAACCTTTTGAGATATTCACAGAATATAAGTTAGAAGTAGAGAACCAATAACAGGTATAAGTATTATGTCCTTTGATGAGATCAAGGAGGAGAATACTTGAGCATGGAAATCCTGGACTATTCTAAAGGAGAATGAGATTCTCTCTCAGCATTACTCCTCCGTATACACCATAGCATGATGGTATATCGGGGCGGAGCAATCTCACCCTATATGATAAGGTGTGCTCTATGATGAGTACTACTGAGTTACCTATTTCCTTTTTGGGAGTTATGCGCTTGAGAAGCTGCATACCTATTGAATAGGGTTCGAATCAAATCAGTTGCCTACCACTTCATATGAGATATGGTATGGTAAGAGCCCATGTCTTAAGCTAGTTAAGATTTGGGGTTGACCGGCCTATGTCTGAAAGCAAAATCCGGACAAGCTCGAGGCAAAGTCTGTAATGTAGAACTGGAAAGGTTCCAGCTATACAAACTGCAGCTGATGATTTGATAGAACCAAAGGATTCAGTAGATTCCAACGAACCTCAGCCTCTCCGCCGATCTAGTAGGTTTCCTCACCCACCTGAGAGATACTTCTGTTTCTCTATGACAGTGGGAGCGAGGATTGCATCATGAGATGATGACCCAACTAGTTTCGAGCTGGCCATCAGGAGTGGGACTCTGTAAGAATGGCTGGATGCTTAGCGATCTGAGATGGAATCCTTATACACCAACAAAGTATGGACTTTGGTTGCTATATCTGAAGGGTTAAATCCCCATCAGGAGCAAGTATATCTTGAGAAGATTACTTGGTGTAGATGGAAAAGTTGAGACTTTCAAAGCTAGACTTGTTAAAGGTTTTCGTCATTGACCAGGCGTGGATAATGATGAAACCTTTTTCCAGTATCTATGCTTAAGTCCATCCAGATTCTACTTGCCACGGCTACATACCATGACTACGATATCTGGTGGTTGGGTGTCATGACAGCTTTTCTAAATGATGTTTTTGAAAAGGGCGTCTATAAGTACACAGCCAGAGGGCTTCGTAGACAGTGGGAGCAGCGGAAACGTGTACAAGATGCTTTATAGGATAAAGCAGGCATCACGGAGTTGGAACATCTGTTTTGATGAAGTAGTCAAAGAGTTTGACATCATCAAAATGGTAGATGAACCTTGTATATACAAAAAGGTAGTAGGGAGTATGGTGGTGATCCTCGTAGAGTACGTGGATGACATACTCTTGATAAGATAGGAATTTCCTATGCTACGCTCGATCAATCTCCGCTTATCACAATGATTCTCCACATAGGATCAAAGTGATACCTGCTAAATCCTTGGTTATGGATCTATGAGATAGATCTAATTGGATGTTAAGAATCTCACTAGTAGTAGTGAGATGGTATCAATCGATCCTGGGGAGAATCACTGGAAGTGTTCCAGGGTGATAAAGACGACTGAATGTCAGTCACAGGCATTGTCTTAATCCTCAGTAAAGGGACGGTATGTTGGAAGTCTTCCAAGCTAGATACCGTGACATACTAGACGATAAAGGCAGGATACATCGCTACTTAAGATGCTACCAAAGAGGCTGTTTGGGTGTATATTGGTTCATGAGATGAACTATGTTCCTCCCATTGTGTGACAATGGAGTTGTGGCTTATGCCAAGGAACGCAGGTCCCATCAGTGATCCAGACATATTCTAAGGCAGTATCACCTGATCATGGAGATGGTTGATCTCCAGGGGATCGAGGACAGGAGAGTAGACTCAGAGGACAACACAGCGGATCCACTCACAAAGGCCTATTCCCAGAGAGAGATTTTTATGGGATGGTTGAGTATGAGATACTACAACCACTGCTACAGATAGCCCTAGTGCAAGTGGGAGATTGTTAGTTATATGTATGTCCTAGAGGCCATTACTGTACATAGGATGTATATTGTAGTGGATGCTGGGACATATATAGGGAGGACTTTCTTGCTCGACATGATAGTATGCTATCTGGTTGCTCTTTACCTTAACGTGTACACTGATCGTCTCTCTGTTACATGTTGGTAAAGCCCTTAGGATGTGTACTTGACTACCTGGACTATGATGCAGATCATACTAGTGGGGACAGGGTAGTCCATAAGTACATCCTTCAAGGTCCCTAGTCGTGGGTATATCGAGACGGGGCATCGATATACCAGAGTAGACTAGCGTATACCTTCTCGACCCATACAGATGGGCGATGGATGATCCCATATCCATTGGTGTTTGACATCAGAGATGATATACGGGTGCTCAGTGGAGACTGGGTACACTGGACGGACTCGCCGAGAACTCCCAGATGGTATTATACCTTACGTCAGATGGCAGTTCTCTGGTGACACTGGTACAGAGTAGTCTGTTGACCCGAGATCGTCATAGAGTCTTGTGTGGTTCCCACTGTGCTTTGATTTCCATCTTACCACGTCCAAGAGGGCGTGCAAAATGGTGGTTTTTGGGTACAGTCCCGAATCACATGGAGGCAATCAGCGATAGGAGGGGATTCGTCTCTCCCGGTATAGGGGGTTGATGTTGCGCTGTGTTCGATTGGCTATAACCGGAAATCCCTGGCCAGGGTTGCTGAGATTTACTGGTAAGTGTTACCAGTAGTTTCTCAAACTGTTATAGACCTCATATCGACACGACTTATCGAGCTATTGGGGTCTGACGTTTACCACCCCTAGGCGAGATATGCGACATATCAGACGATCAGACCGGACTGTACGGTAGTGTTACTGGTTCGATTTACTGGAGTGTGAGCGGGCTTGCTTGTCGATCTTCTGATCGCTCAATACCCGGGTGGCCGTTATGTTTAGCAGACCGCTTACGGCTTGTGGATGTTTGATATGATCATCATCTGCTGCCGGCGTATTGACGAGTCTTTAGAGTCCTACACAGAGGTTTCCTGGCTCAAGCGAAACGAAATAGGAGCGCATATGAGATATGTGCGGGACCGAGAATGATAATGGTATGTGATACCGTATTCCATTCTCGCGATGAATGTATCGATTGGTTATATACGATATAACCTAGTTATCAAATCAAGGATTGGTTCGATAAGCCGATGCATAGGATACTAGTCGGTTATGTGCGATATGACCGGATCATTAAATCAAGAGTTGATTTAATGATTTAATGCATAATTATATATATTTGATATATTACTTTGCGTTAACTAGTATTGGTTCACTTAAGATAGATTTTCTCACTCGGATGTGCGCATTATATATGTGATATGATTTTGTGCACTTGCTTGTATCATGTTTGATGATACATGCTTTTTGGTTAAGTGTAAAGTATTAAACCTTGGTTAATGAAATGGTTAGGGTTTATTATTTGTTATTCATTTATCTTATTTAATTATCTATTTATTTTTGATAAATGAATAAAAGAAAATGAAATGAAATGGTGGCTTTCATTTGTTGTTTTCATGAAGCTTCATGAACACTTTGACTAAGTGACCATTTTGTCTCTAGCTTGACCCTAACCATTCCTTTAACCATGATTGATTCTCTACACATTACCATAGTTAACATTATGATAAGAAATGATTATTATTCTAATTCAATTATTCTTATCATAACACTTTTAATCTTCTTCTTCTTCTTCTTCACAAGAAGAAAGCTTTCTTCATCAATGGTGATTGATGTATTTGAGTGAGAAATCCAATTCTAAAGTGAACCCACTTCCTATTTCTTCATCCTCTACCTCTTGACAAGTAGTATAGGGTGTTTCCTTCACAAGTTATCATGGCTTGGTGAAGGTGGAGCTTGATCTAGTGATGCCTCGACGTAGATCATCTTCGGCATGGACATCGACGACCTAGCTCGCCTATTCTCCGATGAAGCCGACGCTAGAGCCCGGGATTTGTCTTGGACAGCGAGGGGTATTCGTTGCGGAGCTATGGAGGTGGAGCACCGGATCTACAAAGGTTGTATTTCCGTTTAAACTTTAGTTAAGTTGTTAACTAGTTTCTTTTTCGCCTAGAAATCTAGCCAACGATCCGTTCTAGGGTTTCTCGGCACCGTTTAAATTTGAAATTGGCATGGTTGATGCCTTGTGAGACCTCATTAGGGTGCGTAGGAACCCTACAGGACTATCGAGACAGGGCATCGATACTCTGGAGTAGACTAGCGCATGCGCTTCTCATCCCAGTGTGGGAGACGGTCTGTCCCACAGCCGTCAGTACGTCGTACTTGAGATAGTATGCGGGTGCTCGTTAGCTTACGAGTACACTGGACAGGACTCGTCGGGAACTGACTAGTTAGTATTATGCCTACCGTCAGTTATCAGTTCCCAGGTGACATGAGTACAGCTTAGTCTGCTGACTTGACACTGTCACTTCGCCTCGAGTGTGTTCCCACTGCAGTTTGATTACTACCCTACCACGGCTCAAAGGAGTCGTGCAAACAGGTAGTAGTTGGGTGCAGTCCCGAAGCACTTGGAGGCAGTGACGGTTAGACAGGATTCGTCTCTCCCGGTATTGGGGGTTGACATCGCGCTGTGTCTAGGAGAGCCATTACATGAGTAGTCCCTGGCCAGGGCAAACGAGATATACTGGTAGGCTTCCAGTGTTATCTCAGGGTGTTTTGGGCTTCACTCCGACACGACTTGTACCGCTATTGGGGGACTGACGTTTACCGCCCCCTAGGCCCGCCATGCGATGTATCAGACGAACAGACCGGACTGTACAGAGATTGTCATATTCAGGCTCAGTAGGAGTTCAGATGGGTTTCACCTCGTCAGTCTTCTTGTCGGCATCTACCTGGGGACCGTTACGCACAGCTAGTGCCGCTTGCGGTCTGTGGTTAAATCCACTGCCAGCGTAGTGTCGAGTTTTTAGAGTCCCACACAGAAAGCTATTCTCCTTTAGGCAAAAGAGTAGAGGTCGCATGGTTTTGCGACAGGTCGCATGGTTTTGCGACAGGGTTTGGTCACATCCGTGCACTTGTGCACGTACAGTGTCCAGACAGTTCACACTAGCGGGCTTTGGTTTAAGCCAGATCCTAGTGTACCTTTTGGGATTGGATTTATCCAGTTTGTATTCGTGTTCCTCGGAACGCGGATGCGGGTGTGTATGCACAGTTGACGGAGAGACAGAGACAGAGGATTCTCATTAGGGTTGTTGACCGTTGACAGTTGACTATTGACTTTTTGCTCAACCCTAATGAGAATATGATATGTGATTAACAATTATATTAATTAAGTATTATGGTGACATGGTTGTTGAGGGATTGACTTTGTTGACTTGTTGACTATTGTTGACTTGTTGACTTTGTTGGCCGGTTGACTAGGCTTGACTAGTTGACCATCATGATAACTATAGCTATCATTTCATGGCAAAGACTTTTGCTTGCTTGCTCTTTTGTGCAAAATGAGTGCATGAAATGATATGGCTATGGTTTCTTAAACTATCACATAATACTTGATTGATATGATGTGTTATGATGGTTTTGGATTATGAGAGCCAAATGAGAAAAGTCTTCTCTCATTCTTTCACGCTCATTCTCTCTCTTGTTCTTGAGCTCTCATCTCCTCCTCTTGCTCTCCTTCTCTTGACTCTATTGTTCACTTGTCTCATGAGTTGAGAACCAAGAACCATAGATAAAATCCCATACAAACTCTTCTCTACTCACTCTAGTTCACAAGGTTTAGCAAACCGAGTGAACTAGTTTCTTCAAAGTTCGAAGAAGGAGCCAAAGGTTGAAGCTTTCAGGTGGATCTATCTTCGGCGCAAGGAGACGACGGGGAGAAGCCGATTCGGACGACCATCGAAGCTTGAAGACGAAGGAGTTCGAGAAAAAGAAAGGTATAACCCCCTAACCGAGTAGTTAGCAACTCGTAGTTAGGTTGTTAGTTAGATGTTTAACAAAGATCCGGGTTTTGAGTCCATGTTACCACCTCTAAGAAAATCATTTTTCACCAAATTCCGCATGCCCGAAAGTACCGGGAGAGGTAGCATGGACTTACACTTTACACATTAGTGGAGCCCTTAGGATCTTTGCTTAATTACCAGCGTTGTGATGGCAGTCACACTCGTGGGGGCTGGGTAATCCACAAGCACATCCTTATGCAGGTCCCTAGTCGTAGGACTATCGAGACATGGCATCGATACTCCGGAGTAGACTAGCGTATATGCTTCTTATCCCAGCTTGGGAGACGGTCTGTCCCACAGCCGTCAGTACGCCGTACTTGAGATAGTATGCGGGTGCTCGTTAGGTTACGAGTACACTGGACATGACTCGTCGGGAACTGTTGGTTGGTGCTATACCTATCGTCAGTTGTCAGTTCCCTGGTGACATGAGTACAACTTAGTCCGTTGACTTGACACTGTCACTTCGCCTCGAGTGTGTTCCCACTGTACTTTGATTACTACCCTACCACGGCTCAAAGGAGTCGTGCAAACAGGTAGTTTTTGGGTGCAGTCCCGAAGCACTTGGAGGCAGTGACGGTTAGACAGGATACATCTTTCCCAGTATTGGGGGTTGATATCGCGCTATGCCTAGGAGAGCCATTATACAAAGTCCCTAGCCAGGGCAAGTGAGATAGACTGGTAGGTTTCCAGTGTTATCTCAGGTGTTCTGGGCTACACTCCGACACGACTTGTACCGCTAGTAGGGGACTGACATTTACCGCCCCCCTAGGCCCGCTATGCGATGTTCTCAGACGAACAGAACGGACTGTACGGAGATTGTCATATTCAGGCTCAGTAGGAGTTCCGATGGGTTTCACCTCGTCCGTCTTCTTATCGGCATCTACTTGGGGACCGTTACGTACAGCTAGTGCCGCTTGCGGTCTGTGGTTAAACCCACTGCCAGCGTAGTGTCGAGTCTTTAGAGTCCCACATAGAGGGTTATTCGCTTTTGGGCAAAACAGAGTAGAGGTCGCATGGTTTTGCGACAGGGTTCGTTCACATCCGCGCACTTGTGCAAGTTTGGCGTCCGGACAGACATTACTAGCGGGCTCTGGTTTGAGCCATATCCTAGTATATGCTTTGGGGTTAGTTTTATCTCATAGTATTCGTGCTCCTCGGAACACGAATGCGGGTGTGTATGCACAGTTGACTGAGGCAGAGGAAGATGATTCTCATTAGGGTTTTGGTACAGGTGTGTATGCACAGTTGACGGTTGTCGTTTACCAAACCCTAATGATTATGTGTAATATCAATTGATAATGTTATTTAAATGAAATTGTGTCATGGTTGGGTTTGTTGACTTGTTGACCAAGGTTGACTAGTTGACCATGGTTGAAACTTTGACCATCATCATTTCTTTTCAAGATGCTCTTTGATCTTTGCAAAAACATTTAATGTGAAATGATAATGGTCTTATCAAACCAACCATCACCTTTTTCATTTTGATTAATATTATTAATTAGATTAATTCACATATATTTGATATGGTTGTAAAACTATTCTCATTTTATCATAACCATTTTCTCTCCTCCATTTTGCTCTTCCTCTTCCTCTAGTTCAAGGAGAATCATTCTCATGAGTTGAGAAACCTTTACTTGGAGATTAAACACCCAAAGCCACTCTCTACTCATCCTAAGGTTGAAGGTCTAGCAAGCCGGACACTTTAGTTCTCTCAAGATCGAGAAAGGAGCTCAAGGTAGAAACCCTCAGGTGGATCCATCTTTGACAAGAGAAGGCAACGAGGAAAGCACCATCCGACCACCATCAAGAGTCAAAGAGAAGGAGTTCAAGTTGAGGTATAACCCCTAACCGAGTAGCAATAGCTCTTGTTAGTTGCTAGTGTATAGTTTAGCAAAGATTCGTGTTTTATAGTCCATGTTGCCATGACCCGAAAAATCATTTTTCATCATTTCCGCAAGCCAGAAAGAACCGGGAGAGGTAACGTGGACTTACACCTACTAGAAGCTTTCCCGTAAGAATTATGAGAACGCCCCTCATCCGTATATACATACCCGCATCTGCATTCCGAAGAATACGAATATGAAGCGACGAAAATAATCCATCAATATAATACTAGGATCCGGCTTAAACCAAAGCCCACTAGTATTATCCGCCTGATCATCATACGTGCACAAGTACACGTAATTGTTCGAAGCCCTGTCGTAAAACTATACGACCTCTACACCTTTTGCCCGGTGCAGAGAAACCCTCTATGTGAGACTCTAAACACTCGACACTACGCTGGAAGTGTGTTTAACCACAAGCCGCAAGCAGTACTAGCTGCACGTAACGGCTACCCAGGTATGTGTCGATAAGAAGGTCGATGAGCTAACTCATCCGAACTCCTACTGAGCCTGTATGTGACAATCTCCGTACAGTCCGGTCTGTTCGTCTAAGAGTATCGCATATCGGGCCTAGAGGGCGGTAATCGTCAGACCCCTAATAGCGCAATAAGTCATGTCGGAGTATAGCCCAAAACACCCTGAGAAACTAATGGAATACCTACCAGTAAATCTCGCTTTCCTTTGCCAAGGACTTTGTGTAATGGCCTTCCGAACACATCGCGATATCAACCCCAAACACCGGGAGAGATGAATCCTATCTAATCGCTACTGCCTCCAAGTGCTTCGGAACTGCACCTAACTACTACCTATTCGCACGACTCCTTTGAGCCGTGGTAGGGTAGTAATCAAAGTACAGTGGGAACACACTCGAGGCGAAGTAGCAGTATCAAGTCAACGGACTAAGCTGTACTTATGTCACCTGGGAACTGCTACCCGACGATAGGTATAATACCCACCAACAGTTCTCGACGAGTCCTGTCCAGTGTACTCATAACCTAATGAGCACCTGCATACTATCTCCAGTACGACGTACTGATAGCTGTGGGACAGACCATCTCCCCTGCTGGGATGAGAAGTGTATACACTAGTCTACTATGGAGTATCGATGCCCCTTCTCGATAATCCTATGACTAGGGACCTGTATAGGATGTTCTTATAGACTACCCAGCCTCCACTAGTGTGACTGCCATCACAATGCTGGTAATTAAGCAAAAGATCCTAAGGGCTTTACTAATATGTATAAGCGATATGTTAAGAAAGCACATGCATATATTGAGGTAGAAACAAACCAGGTAGCATGCTACCATTTCGAGCAAGACTGTTACTATATCCGTGTATATCCCAAGCTTCCATTAAGTAATATACAATCCATTATGATACAATAATGGCCTCTAGGGCATACATCACTAACAATCTCCCACTTGCACTAAGGCCATATATTGACATATCGCAGACCTAAGATCTTGAATAGCCTCTCGAACTATGTCTGGCCTCTGTGAGTGGATATGCAGTGTTGTTCTCCATATCTACTCTATTCATCTCGATCTCCCGGAGATCAATGATCTCCCTGATCAGGGGGTACCGCCTCAAGATATTTCTTGATCTCTGATGGGACCTGGGTTCCTTCCCTAAAGCTATAGCGCCATTGTTGTCACAATACTAAAGTATTGGACCAACAATGGAAGGAACCACCTGAAGTTTAGTTAAGAACTTTATCATCCAAACTGCCTCTTTTGCGGCGTCTCATGCAGCGAACTACTCCGTTTTCATCGTCAAGTCTGTAATGGTGTCCTGTTTGGAGCTCTTCCAACAGACCACCCCTTCACTGAGGGTAAAGACATATCCCGATATGGACTTGGAGTCATCCTTATCACTCTGGAAGCTGGAGTCAGCAAAGGCCTCGATCTGGAGGTCTTTTCCGCCATACACCAAGAACATCTTCTTAGTCCTTCTCAGGTACTTGAGAATGTTCTTTACTACTATCCAGCGGTTCTCCCATGGGTTCGACTGATACCGTCTTACCACGCTAGTGCATAAGCAACATCTGGTCTGGTACACAACATCGCATACATTATAGAGCCTACCGCAGAAGCGTAGGATATAATCGACATGCGAGCCCTTTCCAAATCAGTCTTTGGGAGACATCTCTTTGGAGATGGTGATTTCATGACAAGCCGGTAGACTACCGCGTTTTGAATCGTCCATACTAAATATTTTCAGTATGGTGTTGATGTACCTTCACTGTGAAAGTCCTACCATCCTCTTTGATCTATCATGATAGATCTGGATCCCCAGAATGTTGTTGGCATCACCCAGGTCTTTCATGGAGAACCTTAGTGATAAGAATCCTTTGACTGATTGTAGTATAGAAAGTCATCCACATACTAGACGAGGAATCCCACAGTTCTCGCTACAATCTTACTATAAATGCATGGTTCATCCGGATTTTTTATAAAGTCGAATTCTTTGACCGTCTCATAAAAACAGATGTTCCAACTCCGCGATGCCTGCTTTAGTCCATAAATGGACTTAAGCAACTTGCACACTTTCCCACTGCTCCCACTCTGATCGAAACCCTCTGGCTGATCCATATAGACGTACTCTTCCAAATTACCATTTAGAAAAGCGGTCTCTATGTCCATCTGCCGGATCTCAAAATCTTAGAAGGCAACAATAGCAAGAGGATCCGAATGGATTTGAGTATAGTCACAGGAGAAAAGGTTTCATCATAGTCCAAACCAGGTCTTTGAAGAAAAACCTTTTCCAATAAGTCTATGTTAGTGTATATGCCCTAGAGGCCATTACTGTATCATACTAGTTTGTATATTACTTAATGGAAGCTTGGGATATTCACCTTGTATATACAATCTTGCTCAAAATAGTAGTATGCTACTTGGTTTGTTTCTACTTCAATGTGTACATGTGTTTATTTTAGTATATCACCTATACACATTAGTGGAGCCCTTAGGATCTTTGCTTGATTACCAGCGTTGTGATGGCAGTCACACTAGTGGGGCTGGATAATCTATAAGCACATCCTTATGCAGGTCCCTGGTCGCAGGACTATCGAGATAGGGCATCGATACTCCGGAGTAGACTAGCGCATGCGCTTCTCATCCCAGTGTGGGAGACGGTCTGTCCCACAGCCATCGGTACGTCATACTTGAGATAGTATGCGGGTGCTCGTTAGGTTACGGGTACACTAGACAGGACTTGTCGGGAACTGACTAGTTGGTATTATGCCTATCGTCAGTTATCAGTTCCCAGGTGACATGAGTACAGCTTAGTCCGCTGACTTGACACTGTCACTTCTCCTCGAGTGTGTTCCCACTGCACTTTGATTACTACCCTACCACGGCTCAAAGGAGTCGTGCAAACAGGTAGTAGTTGGGTGCAGTCCCGAAGCACTTGGAGGCAGTGACGGTTAGACAGGATTCGTCTCTCCCGGTATTGGGGGTTGACATCGCGCTGTGTCTAGGAGAGCCATTACACGAGTAGTCCCTGGCCAGGGCAAACGAGATATACTGGTAGGCTTCCAGTGTTATCTCAGGGTGTTTTGGGCTTCACTCCGACACGACTTGTACCGCTATTGGGGGACTGACGTTTACCGCCCCCTAGGCCCGCCATGCGATGTATCAGACGAACAGACCGGACTGTACAGAGATTGTCACATTCAGGCTCAGTAGGAGTTCAGATGGGTTTCACCTCGTCAGTCTTCTTGTCGGCATCTACCGGGGGACTGTTACGCACAGCTAGTGCCGCTTGCGGTCTGTGGTTAAACCCACTGCCAGCGTAGTGTCGAGTATTTAGAGTCCCACACAGAAAGCTATTCGCCTTTAGGCAAAAGAGTAGAGGTCGCATGGTTTTGCGACAGGTCGCATGGTTTTGCGACAGGGTTCGGTCACATCCATGCACTTGTGCACGTACAGTGTCCGGACAGTTCACACTAGCGGGCTTTGGTTTAAGCCAGATCCTAGTGTACCTTTTGGGATTGGATTTATCCAGTTTGTATTCGTGTTCCTCGGAACGCGGATGCGGGTGTGTATGCACAGTTGACGGAGAGACAGAGGCAGAGGATTCTCATTAGGGTTGTTGACCGTTGACAGTTGACTATTGACTTTTTGCTCAACCCTAATGAGAATATGATATGTGATTAACAATTATATTAATTAAGTATTATGGTGACATGGTTGTTGAGGGATTGACTTTGTTGACTTGTTGACTTTTGTTGACTTGTTGACTTTGTTGATCGGTTGACTAGGCTTGACTAGTTGACCATCATGATAACTATAGCTATCATTTCATGGCAAAGACTTTTGCTTGCTTGCTCTTTTGTGCAAAATGAGTGCATGAAATGATATGGCTATGGTTGCTTAAACCATCACATAATACTTGATTGATATGATGTGTTATGATGGTTTTGGATTATGAGAGTTAAATGAGAAAAGTCTTCTCTCATTCTTTCATGCTCATTCTGTCTCTTGTTCTTGAGCTCTCATCTCCTCCTCTTGCTCTCCCTCTCTTGACTCTATGGTTCACTTGTCTCAAGAGTTGAGAACCAAGAACCATAGATAAAATCCCATACAAACTCCTCTCTACTCACTCTAGTTCACAAGGTTTAGCAAACCGAGTGAACTAGTTTCTTCAAAGTTCGAAGAAGGAGCCAAAGGTTGAAGCTTTCAGGTGGATCTATCTTCGGCGTAAGGAGACGACGGGGAGAAGCCGATTCGGACGACCATCGAAGCTTTAAGACGAAGGAGTTCGAGAAAAAGAAAGGTATAACCCCCTAACCGAGTAGTTAGCAACTCGTAGTTAGGTTGTTAGTTAGATGTTTAACAAAGATCCGGGTTTTGAGTCCATGTTACCACCTCTAAGAAAATCGTTTTTCACCAAATTCCGCATGCCCGAAAGTACCGGGAGAGGTAGCATGGACTTACAGTGTTATCAGAGCCTAGTTAAACTCTATCTAACATGTTAGCAAAGTAGCTAGAAGATCGATCAAAGAAAAAGTCGCAAAACGAACCCCGTTTTTAAACTTTCTGTCGATTTTAAAGTGCTGAATTTTTTTTTTGAGATACACCAAAAATCGACTCAGGGTTTTCTGAAGAAACTGCAAAAATTTGACCCCCTAACTCGATCAAAGCGCCGCGGTTCCGCGGCGGGAGCTTGCTCCCACCGCGGAACCGCGGCCGAGTTGACTCGGTCATGGGGTTTCTTCTTTGCAGTTTGCTCATAGGGTTGTTTTGGGATTTTTGGAATATGTCTTTTTTGTAGGGGTTCCTAGGCACCCTAATGAGGTCTCACAAGGCATCAACCATGCCAATTTCAAAAATACGGTGCCGAGAAACCCTAGACTACGGATCGTTAGCTAGATGTCTAGGCGAAAAAGAAACTAGTTAACAACTTAACTAAAGTTTAAACGGAAATACAACCTTTGTAGATCCGGTGCTCCACCTCCATAGCTCCGCAACGAAGTCCCCTCGCTGTCCAAATGAATTCCCGGGCTCTAGCGTCGGCTTCGTCGGAGAAATGGCGAGCTAGGTCGTCGATGTCCATGCCGAAGATGATCTACGTCGAGGCATCGCTAGATCAAGCTCCAACTTCACCAAGTCAAGAAACTTGTGAAGAAAACACACTCTACTACTTGGCAAGAGGTAGAGGATGAAGAAATAGGAAGTGGGTAGACTTTAGAATTGGGTTTCTCACTCTTTTTCTCACTTTGCCATTAAAGCTTTCAAGCTTTTTCTTGAAGTGAAGAAGAAGAAGAAGATGAAGAATATGATAAGTGTTAATTCAAAAAGGAAAAGAAAATCAAACCTTATCATATTCAAACCATGGTTTAGTGTAGAGAATGAATCATGGTTAAATGGAATGGTTAGGGTCAAGCATGAGACAAAATGGTCACTTGGTCAAAGTCTTCATGAAGCTTCAAGAAAGATCAAAGAAAGCCACCATTTTTCTCTTTTGCTATTATTTTCCAAAACTAATAAATAAATAAATGAATGAATGAATAATCATAACCCTAACCATTCATATAATCATGGTTCAATCTTCATACAAACACAAGTATACACGTATCATCAAACATGATACAATCAAGTGCACAAAACTATATCGAATATACAATGTGCACATCCGAGCGAGAAAATCCATCTTAAGTAAACCGATACTAGTTGATGCAAACTAATATATCAAATATATAATTATGCATTAAATCATTAAATCAACACTTGATTTAACGATCCGGTCATATCGCATATAACCGACTAGTATCCTATGTATCGGCTAATCAATACTTGATTCGATAATTAGGTTATATCGCATACAACCAATCGATACATTCATCGCGAGAATAGAATACGGTATCACATACACGCATTATTCTCGGTCCCGCACATATCTCATATGCGCTCCTATTTCGTTTCGCTTGAGCCAGGAAACCTCTGTGTAGGACTCTAAAGACTCGTCAATACGCCGGCAGCAGGTGATAATCATATCAAACACCCACAAGCCGCAAGCGGTCTGCTAAACGTAACGGCCACCCGGGTATTGAGCGATCAGAAGATCGACGAGCAAGCCCGCTCACACTCCTGTGAATCCAACCAGTAACACTACCGTACAGTCCGGTCTGATCGTCTGATATGTCGCATATCTCGCCTAGGGGTGGTAAACGTCAGACCCCAATAGCTTGATAAGTCGTGTCGATATGAGGTCTATAACAATTCGAGAAACTACTGGTAACACTTACCAGTAAATCTCAGCAACCCTGGCCAGGGATTTCCTGTTATAGCCAATCGAACACAGCGCAACATCAACTCCCTATACCGGGAGAGACGAATCCCCTCCTATCGCTCATTGTCTCCATGTGACTCGGGACTGTACCCAAAAACCACCGTTTTGCACGCCCTCTTGGACGTGGTAAGATGGAAATCAAAGCACAGTGGGAACCACACAAGACTCTATGACGATCTCGGGTCAACAGACTACTCTGTACCAGTGTCACCAGAGAACTGCCATCTGACGTGAGGTATATTACCATCTGGGAGTTCTCGGCGAGTCCGTCCAGTGTACCCAGTCTCCACTGAGCACCCGTATATCATCTCTGATGTCAAACACCAATGGATATGGGATCATCCATCGCCCATCTGTATGGGTCGAGAAGGTATACGCTAGTCTACTCTGGTATATCGATGCCCCGTCTCGATACACCCACGACTAGGGACTTTGAAGGATGTACTTATAGACTACCATGTCCCCACTAGTATGATCCGCATCATAGTCCAGATAGTCAAGTACACATCCTAAGGGCTTTACCAACATGTAATAGAGAGACAATTTGTGTACACGTTAAGGTAAAGATCAACCAGATAGCATACTATCATGTCGAGCAAGAAAGTCCTCTCTATATATGTCCCAGCATCCACTACAATATACATCCTATGTATAGTAATGGCCTCTAGGGCATACATATAACTAACAATCTCCCACTTGCACTAGGGCCATCTGATAGCAGTGGTTGTAGTATCTCATACTCAATCATCCCATAAAAGTCTCTCTCTGGGAACAGGCCTTTGTGAGTGGATCCACTGTGTTGTCCTCTGAGTCTACTCTCCTAACCTCGATCCCCTGGAGATCAACCATCTCCACGATCAGGTGACACTGCCTTAGAATATGTCTGGATCACTGATGGGACGGACGTTCCTTGGCATAAGCCACAACTCCATTGTCTCACAATGGTAGGAACATAGTTCATCTCATGAACCAATATACACCCAAACAGCCTCTTCGGTAGCATCTTAAGTAGCGATGTATCTTGCCTTTATCGTCTAGTTTGCCACGGTATCTAGCTTGGAACTCTTCCAACATACCGTCCCTTTACTGAGGGTAAAGACAATTCCTGCGACTGACATTCAGTCGTCATTATCACCCTGGAACCCTTCCAGTGATTCTCCCCAGGATCGATTGATACCATCTCGCTACAACTAGTGAGAATCCTAACATCCAATTAGATCTATCTCATAGATCCAAAATCCAGGATTTAGGAGGTATCACTTTGATCCTATATGGAGAATCATTGTGATAAGCGGAGATTGACCGGGCGTAGCATAGGAAACTCCTTTCTTGTCAAGAGTATGTCATCCACGTACTCTACGAGGATCAACACCATACTCCCTACTACCTTTTTGTTTATACAAGGTTCATCTACCATTTTGATGATGTCAAACTCTTTGACTAATCCATCAAAACAGATGTTCCAACTCCACGATGCCTGCTTTATCCTATAAAGCATCTTGCACACGTTTCCGCTGCTCCCACTGTCTACGAAGCCCTCTGGCTGTGTACTTATAGACGCTCTCTTCTAAATCATCATTTAGAAAAGCAGTCAATACACCCAACCACCAGATATCGCAGTCATGGTATGTAGCCGTGACAAGTAGGATCTGGATGGACTTAAGCATAGCTACTTGAAAAGGTTTCATCATTACCCACACCTGGTCAATGATGCAAACTTTTAACAAGTCTAGCTTTGAAAGTCTCAACTTTTCCATGTACACCAAGTAATCTTCTCAAGATATACTTGCTCCTGATGGGAATTTAACCCTTCAGATATAGCAACCAAAGTCCATACTTTGTTGGTGTATAAGGATTCCATCTCAGATCGATAAACATCCAGCCATTCTCACAGAGTCTCACTCCTGATGGCCAGCTCGAAACTAGTTGGGTCATCATCTCATGATGTAATCCTCGCTCCCACTGTCATAGAGAAACCGAAGTATCTCTCAAGTGGGTGAGGAACCCTACTAGATCGGCGGAGAGGCTGAGGTTCGTTGGTATCTATTGAATCCTTTGGTTCTACCAAATCATCTGCTGTTGTTTGTATAGCTGGAACCTTTCCAGTTGTACATAACAGACCTTGCCTCGAGCCTGTCCGGATTATGTTTTTAGACATAGCCCGGACAACCCCAAATCTTAACTAACTTAAGGTATGGGCTCTTCCCTTTCCATATCATATATGAAATGGTAGGCAACTGATTTGATTTAAACCCTATTCAATAGGTATGCAGCTTCTCAAGTGCATAACCCCCAAAAGGAAACAGGTAACTCAGTAGTACTCATCATAGAGCACACCTTATCATATAGGGTGTGATTGCTCCGCCCTGATATACCATCGTGCTATGGTGTATACAGAGGAGTAATGCTGAGAGAGAATCTCATTCTCCTTTAGAATAGTCCAGTATTTCCGTGCTCAAGTATTCTCCTCCTTGATCTCATCATAAGACATAATACTTATACCCGTATTCTGGTTCTCTACTTCTCGCTTATATTCTGTGAATATCTCAAAAGGTTCGGACTTGTGTTTCAACAGGAACATAGGTTTGAATCTCGAAAGATCATCAGAGAATGTAATGAAGTATAAAGAACCAGTCCTGGCATGTGTAGACAGGAGACCTTACATACATCATCATGTATCAGTCCCAAGAGTTTACTAACTCTTTCTCTGCTTCCAGTAAACAGAGCTATGGTCATCGTATCTTTGTGACATGACTGGCAAGTTTCACAAGATGTAAATTCAAACTGATTTAAATATGCATCTAAATGTAACTTCAGCTAGTCAGGTCGCATTGATATGACCTAGTCTACAATGCCTCAAGAAGGATTTGTTCATTTCTGAACTCTTCCTCTTTTGTGTGTTCTGTATACTTAGAACTGTAGTTTGATTTAGAACATTAATGCTTTCAGATAACGTGCCTGAACCGATCAACTTTTGATATAGGAAATGTTCAAAACATTATCCAACAATACAGAATTTTATCATTTCTTTACTAATAAAGAGATTGATATGATTTTGTATATCAGGTTCGGTATCTAATAACATTCGTTCAGAATCAATGTATTACAATACAGGGTGACAGTGACCAACAGACTTGGCTGCAACACTTGCCCCGTTTTCTGCCTCATGAAACTTATCACCCGTTCTCAGTTCTCTACCTTTCTGTAGCCCTATGTAACATATTACATATCTGGGATCCTGATCTGGTATCGCATACCCAGGACGTAGAGGATACAGAGAAACAGTTCTTTGTAATGAACACACCCGAAGATGATGCATCAACATGTACTCTCTTCGTTTGGGCGGCATGGGAAATTTGGTATTCCCCAATTTCCTGCTCTGTCTTATAACAATTATAAGTTAGAGCGGGACCAACGTTCCCCAGCTCAGTATAACAAGCGGGTTCGGTCAATACATCCGTATTATTATCTTGATTAAGGCGTGATATGGTCGCTACCGGGAGAGAGAGAGAAGAAAACACTCTGCGTGCGCTCTTGCAAGATCAGATTGGTTATATATTTTATCTAATCAGGATGGCTCCCACTGCTTTTTATCAAATCTTCTTTCAAACCCTAAAAGGAAAGACTAGCCGGGATTAATTACACACTACAAGTTCGCCAATCTTTCAGCCAGGCCAGTGTCGGTACTTTGAGGGAGGTTCCCCGTGCTTTCGCACGGACCTAATTACCGTAAACCTCGTTTTCCCAGGGGCGTAACCCCGTTGACACCTTTCTAGACACCTACTTGATCGGCTAATTGCAAAGTGCAAAACTCTCCCAGGAGTAACAATTACTCGCAGTGGGTATCGGGAACCAACTATCATATAGAAGGTATGCAATCTCATTGCAAGTTTCAACACTTGAAACTCCCGATAATGGTTTTTACCCCTAGCACCTATGACCTTGGCTAAGGTCAACAAATCATAGGTACTAGTCAAGTTCTACCCGTCATTTCGTGATTAATTAGACCCACCCACATGACCCTTGGCTAAGGTCAACAAAGCCACATGACTGTCCTAACTAATCGCATCATATGCTGTGTAGGAAGACATCACTTAACTACCGCACACTACGCCTCGGCTATGGTCGACAAACGTAGCACGAATACTAAGTACTCTACTTCCTAAAATGACGGAGGGTTGCGAATGGTTTTTATGAAAACCTTTAACGCTTTGAACTTGATCTCGTTGCGGAATCAAATGGTTTTTAAATGGAATGTTTTCGAGGCTTTTCTAGTTTTGCTAAAGGGGTCACTCCCGGTGAAGGGATCGTCGGCCCTTTCCTCGTCGAATGAGGTGCGGGATATATCATATATATCACTGTGCAAAGCGGAAACTATAGAAGCGATCAAAGACAAACCGAGGGTTGTAGCATCTGCCAGTTATTGCTAAAGGAGTCACTCCCGGTGAAGGGATCTCGGTCCTTTCCTCATCGAATAAGGTGCAGGATGTTCTATAATGAACACCGCGATGCAAAGCAAGAACTGTAGCTACCTGTTTTTATTTTGAAATTCGATTCCACAACATCAATTAGGTTTATTTTCTTTCATTAATCACATTAATGAATATCACATCATATAAGTCCACCTAATCATCACAGATAAATATAACGTACGCTTATGCCATCCGCATTCGCCTCGATGTCCCGTCTGCACCGTTAGGTTAGGTAACTAACGGCAGAGCGGGGCAGGGCTAGCGCAGGTGTAAAACATAAGCAACGTCTATATAATATATCATATATACTATATATAATACCTGTCATAGAACATCATATGATCACATCACAGATAAAGCAGCAGAAGAATCATATGAAATATTGGATATACTAGGACGTCCGTGTTTTCAAGACGAGCCAGTATAAAACACGGATTCCACGGTCGCGATAAATAGCCAAACCCACACCCCTAGACCCCTACGAGAGCGGCAAGCAACCCTACCAATTCTAGAGTTAGGAGACCCGGACTCGACTCCTCGAGTTGGTCTCCCACTGGACTCCAGAACCCGGTTACTTGTGCTCCCCTCCTTGGATCTATCCTAGTGCGGAAAAGTAAATAATATACAAACGGTGACATCTTCCGCAACCTGGAAGTGCCCCAATAAAAGAATATTACATACAAGTTTTTACATGAATGAAAATGAAAACACTCATCTCACATAAAACCCCCCGGCTATTCAAACACGACGATCCAATATAACATATCCAGCAACACATAACATCACATGTCATCAACGTTAGTAAATATGCGCATCCCAATTGTCGTTGACATATAGCAACGAAACCGGCGATATCACATATTACACTTACGGTCACAGAAAAGAAAGTGTAAAACTACAACAGTTGGAATCCGCAACCTGCATAGACATCGCATGCCTAATCAAATGAATTACTTAGACATCGCATGCCTAACAATTATAAACCCCGCATTTTAGTCTCATTATTGAAAACTCTTTTCAATATCAAGTCGGGCAATTCAACAAGATTCCCGACATCCTGATCGAATACTCGTCGCAAACTTCAGTAGGCGGCCGCACCCCCGATACCGTCGACGAAGTGCACCAAGGCGGAACACCGCTACCGCGAGCACCCGGACGGATGCTTTCGGCGACAGGGTTCTCCTATAGTCACTTGGTCGGGGCTATGGAGTGAGGCTGTCTATTAAGTTTACCCGGCGAGTATCCGCGTACGCTACGTGATTGCGACGGACTTTTGATCACATCAAAATTCCGTGGCAACCGATCAAGTGAGACTAAACTGCTATGTTTATAACATTCATTCAGTTATCTCATAACTTATTGTGAATTCCAATTATTGTATCCCATTCCGGATAATTAGAAAATGTTAAACTTTTCGATCGAACATCCAAACACCCAAGTTTTCCCGATACAGATCAACACATGAAACAAGTCTAAAAACATTCAGTTCGTGCCTCAGTACCAACGGTCCAGCCGTAGAAGGGTCAAGCTAACGCCTCACATGTGGCACGCCGTACTGCCCCAAACCCGAAGGTTCAAAGGGCAGTTCAAGACGGTCACATAATCGAGTTAAGGTTTGTTGTCTTCTAGAGGGTCCATCGCGTTACTTGCACTACTTAGAACGTCGTTAAACCACGGAAAAATCCAACACTTGGAAATTTCCCGACAGGGGAAAAATTGGGTATTTACATCCGGTCGAACTTTTTAACATATTCTAAAATATCCGGAAAGCCACACAGACAAAATTTGATACTCCGATCGAAATACCGAATCCCCAAAACAAACCCAGAATGCTCAACTGTGGAGTAAATGTTAAAATATCCCAGAAAATACAGCACAAAGAATTAGGAATTACTGTGCAGATTACACAAGATGACGTGGCTACTTTGCCGCGGAACCGCCGCATGAGCATTGCTCTTGCCGCGGTTCCGCTGCACTTTAAACGATTTAGCCGATCGAATTGCACAGTAATTCTTAAAAACACCTGCTGATTTTTCTGCATATTTTTAATATTGAAAAAACCCATTTTTTAAAAAATGTACAGAGAGCATCTATGGAGTTAGGGTTTCGGTTCGTTCGGATTCCAAACTTTGTCTAGACTTCGCCAAAGGCTCTAGCTTGGCTCTGATACCACTGTAGGGGTTCCTAGGCACCCTAATGAGGTCTCACAAGGGATCAACCATGCCAATTTCAAAAATACGGTGCCGAGAAACCCTAGACTACGGATCGTTAGCTAGATGTCTAGGCGAAAAAGAAACTAGTTAACAACTTAACTAAAGTTTAAACGGAAATACAACCTTTGTAGATCCGGTGATCCACCTCCATAGCTCCGCAACGAAGTCCCCTCGCTGTCCAAATGAATTCCCGGGCTCTAGCGTCGGCTTCGTCGGAGAAATGGCGAGCTAGGTCGTCGATGTCCATGCCGAAGATGATCTACGTCGAGGCATCGCTAGATCAAGCTCCAACTTCACCAAGTCAAGAAACTTATGAAGAAAACACACTCTACTACTTGGCAAGAGGTAGAGGATGAAGAAATAGGAAGTGGGTAGACTTTAGAATTGGATTTCTCACTCTTTTTCTCACTTTGCCTTTAAAGCTTTCAAGCTTTTTCTTGAAGTGAAGAAGAAGAAGAAGATGAAGAATACGATAAGTGTTAATTCAAAAAGGAAACGAAAATCAAACCTTATCATATTCAAACCATGGTTTAGTGTAGAGAATGAATCATGGTTAAATGGAATGGTTAGGGTCAAGCATGAGACAAAATGGTCACTTGGTCAAAGTCTTCATGAAGCTTCAAGAAAGATCAAAGAAAGCCACCATTTTTCTCTTTTGCTATTATTTTCCAAAACTAATAAATAAATAAATGAATGAATGAATAATCATAACCCTAACCATTCATATAATCATGGTTCAATCTTCACACAAACACAAGTATACATGTATCATCAAACATGATACAATCAAGTGCACAAAACTATATCGAATATACAATGTGCACATCCGAGCGAGAAAATCCATCTTAAGTAAACCGATACTAGTTGATGCAAACTAATATATCAAATATATAATTATGCATTAAATCATTAAATCAACACTTGATTTAACGATCCGGTCATATCGCATATAACCGACTAGTATCCTATGCATCGGCTTATCGAATCAATACTTGATTCGATAACTAGGTTATATCGCATACAACCAATCGATACATTCATCGCGAGAATAGAATACGGTATCACATACACGCATTACTCTCGGTCCCGCACATATCTCATATGCGCTCCTATTTTGTTTCGCTTGAGCCAGGAAACCTCTGTGTAGGACTCTAAAGACTCGACAATACGCCGGCAGCAGGTGATGATCATATCAAACACCCACAAGCCGCAAGCGGTCTGCTAAACGTAACGGCCACCCGGGTATTGAGCGATCAGAAGATCGACGAGCAAGCCCGCTCACACTCCTGTGAATCCAACCAGTAACACTACCGTACAGTCCGGTCTGATCGTCTGATATGTCGCATATCTCGCCTAGGGGTGGTAAACGTCAGACCCCAATAGCTTGATAAGTCGTGTCAATATGAGGTCTATAACAATTCGAGAAACTACTGGTAACACTTACCAGTAAATCTCAGTAACCCTGGCCAGGGATTTCCTGTTATAGCCAATCGAACACAGCGCAACATCAACTCCCTATACCGGGAGAGACGAATCCCCTCCTATCGCTCATTGTCTCCATGTGACTCGGGACTGTACCCAAAAACCACCGTTTTGCACGCCCTCTTGGACGTGGTAAGATGGAAATCAAAGCACAGTGGGAACCACACAAGACACTATGACGATCTCGGGTCAACAGACTACTCTGTACCAGTGTCACCAGAGAACTGCCATCTGACGTGAGGTATATTACTATCTGGGAGTTCTCGGCGAGTCCGTCCAGTGTACCCAGTCTCCACTGAGCACCCGTATATCATCTCTGATGTCAAACACCAATGGATATAGGATCATCCATCGCCCATCTGTATGGGTCGAGAAGATATACGCTAGTCTACTCTGGTATATTGATGCCCCGTCTCGATACACCCACGACTAGGGACTTTGAAGGATGTACTTATAGACTACCATGTCCCCACTAGTATGATCCGCATCATAGTCCAGGTAGTCAAGTACACATCCTAAGGGCTTTACCAACATGTAATAGAGAGACAATTTGTGTACACGTTAAGGTAAAGATCAACCAGATAGCATACTATCATGTCGAGCAAGAAAGTCCTCTCTATATATGTCCCAGCATCCACTACAATATACATCCTATGTATAGTAATGGCCTCTAGGGCATACATATAACTAACATTTTTAGCCCAGATTTTCCAGAACGAAAATTTTGTGTTTGGGGCCTGAAAATCCGTATTTTTTGATCAAACTTCTAAAAGACTTAAGCTGACGGGTTTTTCTGTGATGTGATATTTGTATTGAACGTCTACTAATCGCTATATGTCGATTAGTGGGGGTTATACAAATCTGTGATCTGTAATGTCATTGGAATGTGTATATGAATTCATTGGATTGTCGCGGGTGAATAGCCGGGGGTTGTGAGACGAGAGTTTTCTTTTCTTTCAATTCATGTAAATTTGTAAATTGATGTAATAATTATTTGTATGGCCGCACAACCGGGTCGGGATTGTAGCCGTCATTGTATAGTTTCTTTTTACTGTTTTTGCTCCTAGGATAGACCCAAGGTGGGGTGCACAAACTACCGAGTATCTCGAAGTGCCGAGTGGCCTACTTACGGAGATGAGGGAGGTTGCTTTGCTTCGGGTAGTTGGCGGGTAGTTTGCCACACCCGTAGGGGTCTTGGGTGGGGTTTTGGCTATTCACCGCGATCGTGTAATCTGCTTTTCGTTACAGGCTCGTACGAATTGCGGGTTCCTAGTATATCCAATGTGTTCATCTGTGATCTGAAATGGCTATCATTGCAATATATCTATATATGATATTATTTAGGCGTTGCTTATGTTTTACAGCCGCGCTAGCCTAGCCCCCGCTCTGTCGTTAGTTAAGTAACCTAACGGGTAATGACGGGGCCCCGTGGCGAATGCGAATGGCATAAGCGTACGTCATATTTTGGTTGTTTTCTGCAATGGTAGGATTAAATGATGGGACGCATTAAAAGAACTAATGCAAGAATATCACGCATTAAAAGAACTAATGCAAGATAATAAACCAAGTAAAAGTCGTTGGAACACTTTCGAAAAACCACTCGGTTCTTTTCAAAACCAACTTTTAAATGCGGAGCTTGAGCCACTCCTTTTAAAAGCTATCTCGTTCCATCGACTATATCAAGTTCACTACGTTCACGGTTTCGCCAAAACCATTCATAGCCCTCCGTCATTTCACATAAATAGTCAATAGTATTCAAGCTATGTATGTTGGCCAAAGTCAAGGCATAGTGATTGGTAGCTATTGGGTATTCATGTGTAGCATAGATAGATGAGTTGGTTTGGGACAGTCGTACTGCCATTTTGGCCAAAATCAAGGGTAGGTACGGATGGATCCAAATTAACCTGGATAATGACGGGTAGAACTTGACATGTGACTTATGATATTTTGGCCAAAGTCAAGGTCATAAGAGCATGGGGCAAAAATCCACATCGGGAGTTTCATAAGTACTGAAACTTGCTAGTGTTGCATACCATTTGGAGTGTGATGATTCTGGTAGGATTCCTTCAGTTTCTTCACGCAATGATATTTGGATCCCGATCCTACTGTGAGTATATGCTACACCTCGGGAAATTTCTCACTTAACGATCAATGCTATAAACCAAGTAGGTGTATAGAAAGGTGTTAGCGGGGCTACGCCCCCAGGGAAAAGAGGTTATTTAATTAAGGAACTTCGCGAAAGCGTTGGAAAACCTCCCTCGAAGTACCGACACTGGCCTGGCTGAACGGTTAAGCAAGTATTGTACGGTGAGATTGATCCTGACTAATTCTTCCTTTTTGGTTTGAGAAGGGATTCGAGAAACAGTAGGAGCCATCCTGTTTAGACAAACTAAAAACCACTCTAAACTTGCAAGAGCATCATGCTGAGTGTTTCTTCTTCTCTCTCCTAATTGCAGCGACCAATCGACATGACTGGACTTAAGTTACTTCTAGATAAAAACATACTGACAGGGCCAAACTACAAAGATTGGCTCAGGAATGTCAAAATGGCAATCACTTACGACAAGCTGGGGTATCTTCTTACCACCAAAGCTCCCCCTGTCCTTGGTCCCACTTCCAGCGTCGCGGATAAGGAAATCCGTAAGACTTGGGAGATTGATAGCGCGAAGGCTAAGTGCCTCGTACTTGCCTCTATGGACAATGAACATCAGAGGAGGCACGAGAATATGGATCTGGAATCCATATTTCTTCATACAAAAGAACTGTATGGAGAGCAGTCTCGTATTGTAAGATACGAAGCGTCGAAAAAGTTATTTTCGGCAAGGATGGCCGTCGGATCATCAGTAGCAGAACACGTGCTTAAGATGATCGGCTACATTGAGGAGCTCGCGGACCTAGGGACCACATTGGAGAGTGAGCTCTATACGGACTTAGTTCTCCAGTCCCTTCCTTCCACTTACGCCCAGTTTATACTGAACTTCAACTTACAAGAAAAAGAAGTTGAACTTTCAGAGCTCCTCAACATGCTGAGGAGCGCAGAGGGCACCCTACAGAAAGGTAGGGAAACATCCACTTTGTTTGTAGGAGGATCATCTTCTTCTAAGTCCAAGGCGAAAGCCAAGGGAAAGAAGAAGAAAGCCCCCGCCAAACCAAGGGGCGGTGTTAGTAAAGTGGATACGAAGGGAAAAACTAAAGCAACAAAGAAAGTGGGAAAGCTTGTGGATAAGGAAGAATGCTTCTATTGTCATAAGAAAGGACACTGGAAGAATGATTGCAGGGCCTGGAAGGCCAGAACACAGGAATTGAAGCAGGTTGCAGCTTCAGCTTCATGTGTGTATGTTATTGAAAACTGTCTTTCAATAAACTCTACTTCCTGGGTATTGGATACCGGATCAGGATTTCATATCTGTAATTCTTTGCAGGCGTTGAGAAACCGTAGGGTTTGGAAAGCAGGTGACATGACCCTCAGAGTTGCAAACGGAGCTAGCATGGATGCTAAAGCCGTGGGGGACTATCACCTGGGAATGTCAGATGGACATGTTTTGGATTTGCGTAATTGCTTTTTTGTACCCAACGCAACTTGTAATATCATTTCTGTATCTTTAGTTTCTAAAGAAGGTTATGAATTTGCGTTTATAAGTAATATTGTAAACATTCACCTTAATCAAGTTTTGATTGGGTCAGGTACATTGAGCAATGGTATATACGTATTAAACCAACCACAGATTTTCAATGTCCAGAATACACACAAAAGAAAGTCTCCGGAAATAAATCAGACTTTCTTATGGCATTGTAGACTAGGTCACATCAATGAGAGAAGGTTGACGAAGTTACATACAGAAGGATATTTGAATCCGTTCGAATATCAATCGTATGCCACTTGTCAGTCCTGTCTCAAAGGAAAGATGACAAAGACTCCGTTTACTGGACACGGAGTAAGAGCGAGCGAGCTCTTGGGACTCGTACACAGTGACGTGTGCGGTCCAAAGTCTACACATGCGCGAAGCGGTTATTCTTACTTCATTACTTTTACGGATGACTTTTCAAGGTACGGTTATGTCTTCTTAATGAAACATAAGTCCGAAGCCTTTGGAAAGTTCCAGGAATATAAGAATGAAGTAGAAAAACAAACCGGCAAAAGTATCAAGATCCTAAGATCGGATCGAGGTGGTGAATACTTAAGTGCCGAGTTCCTGGATTATTTAAAAGAGAACGGAATTCTCTCTCAGCTTACTCCTCCATACACTCCGCAACATAATGGTGTATCGGAGAGACGGAACCGAACCTTATTGGATATGGTACGGTCCATGATGAGTAACGCTGAGTTACCGCGATCATTCTGGGGGTATGCGCTAGAATCAGCTGCATACCTTTTGAACCGAGTTCCAACTAAGACTGTGCCTACTACACCATATGAGATATGGTGTGGGAAGAGACCCTATCTTAAGCACATTAAGACATGGGGATGTCCAGCTTTTGTTAAAAAGCAGCATGCGGACAAGCTCGAGGCACGCTCAGTACAGTGTAAGTTCGTGGGATATCCAAAGAATTCCAAGGGATATTTCTTCTACTGCGAAAAGGAACAAAAAGTTCTTGTTTCTCGTCATGCCCATTTTCTAGAACACCAGTTCTTAGAAAAGGAAATAAGTGGGAGCGCAGTAGAACTGGAAGAAATTCCAGAACCACAGACTATTACTGAAAGCTTAGTGGAACCAGAGGGTTCAAAAGAACAGGACATTTCTACGCCGCTCCGCAGGAGTAGTAGGCGGTCTCATCCGCCCGAGAGATACTACGGTTTTCTCATAGACGGGGATAGAGAGGATTGCATCATAGATTATGATGAGCCTACTAGCTTCCAGCAAGCCGTTCAGAGCGTCGACTCGGTAAAATGGCTGGATGCAATGCGGACCGAAATGGAGTCCATGTACACCAACAAAGTATGGACGTTGGACGTTGCTCCAGACGGGGTAAAACCCGTAGGATGCAAGTGGATCTTCAAAAGGAAGATTGGTGTAGATGGACAAGTTGAGACCTATAAAGCTAGACTGGTTGCAAAGGGTTTTCGTCAAAGACCTGGTTTGGACTATGACGAGACTTTTTCTCCAGTAGCTATGCTGAAATCCATTCGGATCCTTCTTGCCATTGCTGCCTTCCACGATTATGAGATCTGGCAGATGGACGTAAAGACCGCTTTTCTAAATGGAAATTTAGAGGAGTGTGTCTATATGGACCAACCAGAGGGTTTCATTCAGAGTGGGAGCAGCGGAAAGGTGTGCAAGTTGCTTAAGTCCATCTATGGACTAAAGCAGGCATCGCGGAGTTGGAACATCTGTTTTGATGAGACGGTCAAGGAATTTGGCTTTATCAAAAATCCAGATGAACCATGCATCTATAGTAGATTTGTAGCGAGAACTGTAGTATTCCTCGTTTTATACGTGGATGACATTCTCTTAATAGGAAATGACATTCCTATGCTACAATCTGTCAAGGGGTTCTTGTCACACAGGTTCTCCATGAAAGACCTGGGTGATGCCTTATACATCCTGGGGATCCGGATCCATCGTGATAGATCCAAGAGGATATTAGGACTTTCACAGTCCAGGTACATCGACACCATACTGAAGAGATTCAGTATGGAAGATTCCAAGCGCGGTAACTTACCGGCTTGTCACGGGATCACCCTCTCTAAAGAGATGTCTCCTAAGACTGATTTGGAGAGGGATCGCATGTCTATTATACCCTACGCTTCTGCGGTAGGCTCTATAATGTATGCGATGTTGTGTACCAGACCGGATGTAGCTTATGCACTGAGTGTGGTAAGCCGGTATCAGTCAAACCCTGGGGAGAAACACTGGATAGCGGTAAAGAACATTCTCAAGTACCTGAGAAGGACTAAGGAGATGTTCTTGGTGTATGGCGGGAAAGACCTCCAGATCGAGGCCTTTGCTAACTCCAGCTTCCAGAGTGACAAGGATGATTCCAAGTCCATGTCGGGTTTTGTCTTTACCCTCAATGGAGGGGCGGTGTGTTGGAAGAGTTCCAAACAGGAAACCGTTGCAGACTCGACGATGGAAGCGGAATACATCGCTGCATCTGATGCCGCAAAAGAAGCTGTCTGGATGAGGAAGTTCTTGAAAGAGCTTCAGGTGGTTCCGTCCATTGTTGATCCAATACCTCTGTATCGCGACAACAACGGGGCTATAGCTTTAGCGAAGGAACCCAGGTCCCATCAGAGATCCAGACACATCTTGAGGCGGTATCACCTGATCAGGGAGATCGTAGATCGCCAAGAGATCGAGGTTCGGAGAGTCGCTTCAGAAGATAACACTGCAGATCCATTCACCAAGGCCTTGCCCCAGACTCAGTTCGAGCGGCTGATCGAGATGATAGGTCTTCGATACGCCAGTACATGGCCTTAGTGCAAGTGGGAGATTATTAGTGTATATGCCCTAGAGGCCATTATTGTATCATACTAGTTTGTATATTACTTAATGGAAGCTTGGGATATTCACCTTGTATATGCAATCTTGCTCAAAATAGTAGTATGCTACTTGGTTTGTTTCTACTTCAATGTGTACATGTGTTTATTTTAGTATATCACCTATACACATTAGTGGAGCCCTTTGCTTGATTACCAGCGTTGTGATGGCAGTCACACTAGTGGGGCTGGGTAATCTATAAGCACATCCTTATGCAGGTCCATGGTCGCAGGACTATCGAGACAGGGCATCGATACTCCGGAGTAGACTAGCGCATGCGCTTCTCATCCCAGTATGGGAGGCGGTCTGTCCCACAGCCGTCGGTACGTCGTACTTGAGATAGTATGCGGGTACTCGTTAGGTTACGGGTACACTGGACAGGACTCGTCGGGAACTGATTAGTTGGTGTTATGCCTATCGTCAGTTATCAGTTCCCAGGTGACATGAGTACAGCTTAGTCCGCTGATTTGACACTGTCACTTCGCCTCGAGTGTGTTCCCACTGCACTTTGATTACTACCCTACCACGGCTCAAAGGAGTCGTGCAAACAGGTAGTAGTTGGGTGCAGTCCCGAAGCACTTGGAGGCAGTGACGGTTAGACAGGATTCGTCTCTCCCGGTATTGGGGATTGACATCGCGCTGTGTTTAGGAGAGCCATTACACGAGTAGTCCCTGGCCAGGGCAAACGAGATATACTGGTAGGCTTCCAGTGTTATCTCAGGGTGTTTTGGGCTTCACTCCGACACGACTTGTACCGCTATTGGGGGACTGACGTTTACCGCCCCTTAGGCCCGCCATGCGATGTATCAGACGAACAGACCGGACTGTACAGAGATTGTCACATTCAGGCTCAGTAGGAGTTCAGATGGGTTTCACTTCGTCAGTCTTCTTGTCGGCATCTACCTGGGGACCGTTACGCACAGCTAGTGCCGCTTGCGGTCTGTGGTTAAACCCACTGCCAGTGTAGTGTCGAGTCTTTAGAGTCCTACACAGAAAGCTATTCGCCTTTAAGCAAAAGAGTAGAGGTCGCATGGTTTTGCGACAGGTCGCATGGTTTTGCGACAGGGTTCGGTCACATCCGTGCACTTATGCACGTACAGTGTCCGGACAGTTCACACTAGCGGGCTTTGGTTTAAGCCAGATCCTAGTGTACCTTTTGGGATTGGATTTATCCAGTTTGTATTCGTGTTCCTCGGAACGCGGATGCGGGTGTGTATGCACAGTTGACGGAGAGATAGAGGCAGAGGATTCTCATTAGGGTTGTTGACCGTTGACAGTTGACTATTGACTTTTTGCTCAACCCTAATGAGAATATGATATGTGATTAACAATTATATTAATTAAGTATTATGGTGATATGGTTGTTGAGGGATTGACTTTGTTGACTTGTTGACTTTTGTTGACTTGTTGACTTTGTTGACCGGTTGACTAGGCTTGACTAGTTGACCATCATGATAACTATAGCTATCATTTCATGGCAAAGACTTTTGCTTGCTTGCTCTTTTGTGCAAAATGAGTGCATGAAATGATATGGCTATGGTTGCTTAAACCTTCACATAATACTTGATTGATATGATGTGTTATGATGGTTTTGGATTGTGAGAGCCAAATGAGAAAAGTCTTCTCTCATTCTTTCATGCTCATTCTCTCTCTTGTTCTTGAGCTCTCATCTCCTCCTCTTGCTCTCCCTCTCTTGACTCTATGGTTCACTTGTCTCATGAGTTGAGAACCAAGAACCATAGATAAAATCCCATACTAACTCTTCTCTACTCACTCTAGTTCACAAGGTTTAGCAAACCGAGTAGTTAGCAACTCGTAGTTAGGTTGTTAGTTAGATGTTTAACAAAGATTCGGGTTTTGAGTACATGTTACCACCTCTAAGAAAATCGTTTTTAACCAAATTCCGCATGCCCGAAAGTACCGGGAGAGGTAGCATGGACTTACAGTCTAGCCTTATTGGTTTCAACCTGTCTATCTGTTGGAGATAGTGCCCTCAGAGTCAATTATTAGGTCACAGGTACGTGATTGTAATGATTGAGGGAGGACCTGTCCCGATAGGACAGTCTTACTCGAGATGATAGTATGCTATCTGGTTTACCTTTATCATCGTGTACTGCTTTAGGTGACATGACACGTCGCTATTACACGTTGATAGAGCCCCTAGGATTCTTGCTTGACCACCAGCAGTATGAGGGCGATCATATAAGTGGGAGCTGGGGGTCTACAAGCATATCCTTAAAAGGTCCCTAGTCGTGGGAGTTTCGAGACCGGGCATCGATACTCCATTAGTAGACTAGTGTATACAGTCGAGACCCCGACGAGGGGCGGTGGCCGGTCTCACAAGCCACTGGTGTCAGTTGGATCACCTAAGATGTATACAGGTGCTCATTGGGTTATGAGTACACCGGACAGGACTCGCCGGGAACATGCTAGTTGGTCATATACCAGACGTCAGATAGCAGTTCCCTGGTGACATGTGTGCAGGTTAGTTCATCGACCTGGGGATCGTCATTTGTCTCGTGTGAGTTCCCACTGTACTTTGATTACTACCCTACCACGGCTCAAAGGAGTCGTGCAAACAGGTTTTAGTTGGGTACAGTCCCGAGCCACATGGAGGCAGTGAGCGTATCTTCAGGGGTTCGTCTCTCCCGGTATTGGGGGTGAGGTCGCGCTGTGTCTAGGAGAGCCATTACGCAAAGCCCTCGGCCGAGGCAGGAGATTTACTGGTAGGTATTCCAGTAGTATCTCAGGGCGTTCTGGGCTACGCTCCGACACGACTTGTACCGCTTTTGGGGGTCTGACTTTTACCAACCCCCTAGGCCCGCCATGCGATACTCATAGACGAACGGACCGGACTGTACGGATATTGTCACTGACAGGCTCAGTTGGGTGTCGGGGTGAGCTTCCTCATCGACGTCCCTTTTGGTCAATAGCTGGTGGCCCGTCACGTATTGGCTTATACCTCTGACGTGCCAGTGGTTAAATCCACAGCCATAGTATTGACGAGTCTTTAGAGTCCACCACACTTTCAGTTACTCAAGCTTTCGGGCGAAACGCTGTAGAGGCCGTATGGAGATATGGCAGGGTTCGATCAGATACGTGCGGTATTGCACGGATTAGGATCGGACAGTTTTGTACTAGTGGCCGTATAGTTATATGGCAGGGTTCGATCAGATACGTGCGGTATTGCACGGATCAGGATCGAACGGATATTACTAGCCGGCTTTGGTTTAAGCCGGTACTAGTTTAGTACAGTGTAGATTTTGTCTCATTGCATTTGTATCCGGTCGGAATACAGATGCAGGTGTGTATGCACAGTGTCGGGGTTTTCCTGTAATTTATTACGGGACCAGTTTTCTGGAGTTGCCAGTTTGCATTCCGTTCCGGCCGGTTTTCCTTTGTTCTTTCCCGGCCGGACTTTTCCGATGGAGGGGGTTATTTGCAGTTTTGCAAATTACTCTTTGTGGAGGGGTTTTATGCAATTGTGTTGATTATGACACCTTTCTTGTCTTGCTCCATGACTTGATTTAAAGGTGAAGTGAAAGGGTATGGGTTGAAAAAGTAATAAGCATGGTTGTATGTTTTTTGGTCTCTTGATATGGTCACCCTCCTTGCACTCCTACACTTACCTCCCTTCATGATACATATCATTTCCCTCCACCATTTCCTAGAGGGAGAGGCCGGCCACTTGAGTGAGGAGATGAGAGAAAATTTCATTTTGGCATGACACATTTTCTTCATCTCATATCTTCATGCAAGGAAAAATGAAAGCACCATATACTTTCCTTGTTCTCATTCCTCCATCCAAAGGCAACAAACCCCAAAGTGAGACTATGATTCTACACTACGCTTCCTACAGCATTTCTTGAGCATGTCGAGTTGCCGGCTTCATGCTCGAGTTGCCTCGGTATTGAGGCGGGAGCCCGTAAAAGACGAAGGCGATGTGGTGCCCTTTCCGGCGAGGAGGCGACGATGCGGAGCCAAGCTTTTCCGCGAGGAGATCGGAGTGGAGATGAAGACCGGAGGACTTGGATCGTCGGTATATCTCTAACCCGTATTCTAGTTAGCTTAGACTTGTTAATGGTTACGATCCGGAGTTTAGTGCGCGGTGGTGCCGGCTTGCAAAGTCCGCAAAATTTTAAAGTTTTTCACCGCTTCCGCCTTCCGGCGTCGGATTGACGGCCGGGGCGCCGCCGTGCACTTACAGTGGTATCAGAGCCTCGCCATTAACATAGTCTAGCTTGGTGTAATGTGTTTTTCTGTTTCGATCGATCGAATGTTCCAAAACTGCATTTTAGTTCGAATCAGTTTCTGTTGAAAATTTTTGGTCTCGAAAAATTTTTCTGGTTGTAAAATATTGATGTACTGAGAAATCTAAGGGTTCTGTAAAAATTTGACGATGTAACTCCACATTTGGAGCGCGGATCCGCCGCGAAACCCCACCTCGCGCGGCCCTTCCGCCGCGCACTATTCTTATCACATCACCAAATTTTTTCAGAGGCCTTATGGGCTTAAAATATGGGTTTTGGAATATTAAAATTGGGCCCAGGGTTTCTGTGAGTGCTACAGTTTTGTTTGAGGGCCCACTTGTTAATTTTTGATCGATCGGATATTTCAAACACATTATTTCACAGTATTTACATTATATCTGCGACCGTGAATGTCACTCGATCGGTAAATCCGGTCTAACTGCTATAGCCCGGTTAGACGGATTTGCGAACGTGACTTTCACGTTGATGTTCTTTGTTTATGCTGTGATGTTGCGGATCGGTCGGTGGGGATAGCCTGGATGCAATGCTAGTACTGTTTTGTTGTATTATGTACATTTGATATTGCGGGGCGAGCGTCCGACATGTGGACTGCCGTCACTGCCTGATTGTATTATTCTTTTGGGGCACGACCTGGTTGCGGTCGATGTACCCGGTGTATGTATATTTTACTTTCTGTACTAGGATTGCCCCGCGGAGGGGTGCACGGATAGCCGGGTTCTAGAGGGCAACAAGCCCGCATCTCATGGCATTGAGACGGAGGGGACTTCACTCTAGGATTGGCGGGCTATTCGCCGCACTCGTAGGGGGTACAGGTTGACCCAGGAGGGGTGCCCAAGTTGCCGGATTCCGTGAAGTGCTGGGTGGTCCATTCACGGCGCTGAAGGGGGCTGCCTCGCTTCAGGTTTTGGCGGGTGACTTGCCGCGCCCGTAGGGGTCTAGGATTTCATTGCACAGGCTATCCACACGACCAGGGGAACGTCGGGTTTCAGTAGTGGCTCTGTGAAACCCGGGGATCCCAGATATCTGTATTGTTCTGTGATGCTGTACATTTCTGTGATGTTGCATTTTTATTCACGCCTTGAGCGAAATATAATATATTGGTATATATATTAGTAGATGTTGTATATGTTTTGCATCCGCGCTAGTCCAGTCCCCGCTCTGTCGTTAGTAAGCTAACCTAACGGGTAATGACGGGACCCAGTGGCGAATGCGGATGGCATATACGTACGTCAGTATATTTTCGTTCTTTGTGGTGTGATCAATTGATGGGACTGCATTGATTCGGATCAATGCAAAGTTAAAAACAAACCTAATCTGATGTTGTTGGAACACTTTTCAAAAAGCTGTTATTGCAAGGACGTTCACTTTTGTTTTGCATCGTGGTATTCATTGGAATATCCTGCTCCTCAGTCGACGAGGCAAGGGCCGAGATCCCTTCACCGGGAGTGACCCCTTGGACAGAATTTTGCGTCAGGGCATTAACTTCACTATAGCCGATTACTTTTGCTTTGCACCGTGGTATTCATTTGGAATATCCTGCACCCCATTCTACGGGGAAAGAGCCGAGATCCCTTCACCGGGAGTGACCTCTTTAGTAAAGGTTTTCGTCACTATATTTTCTAAAAAGCTATCCGTTCCTTCAACGATATCAAGTTCATTACGTTAAAGGTTTTCGCCAGAAACCATTCGTAGCCCTCCGTCGTTTCATATGGGTAGTCAATAGTATTCAAGCTGTGTTTGTTGGCCTTAGTCAAGGCACAGTGTTTGGTAGCTATTGGGTATTCATATGCTGCATAGATAGATGCGTTGGTTTGGGACAGTCGTATAGCCTTGTTGGCCTTAGTCAAGGGCTTGTACGGGTGGGTTCAAATCAACCTGGACAATGACGGGTAGAACTTGACATGTGACTTATGATTTGTTGGCCTTAGTCAAGGTCATAAGAGCATGGGGCAGAAATCACATCGGGAGTTTCAAAAGTACTGAAACTTGCCAGATATGCGCATACCTTCTGGAGTGTGATACCGTGAGCGGATTCCGTCACGTTATCATGCGATGAGAGTTGGATCCCGATTCCCACTGATGAGTTGGTTTACTCCTCGGGTAACCCCGACTAATTCTTCTTTCAGGTTTGGAGGAGAATTTGAGGTACAGTGGGAGCATTCCAGATTAGATAAATTGGTAACCATTCTGATCTAGGTTAGAGTGCACGCTGAGTGTTTCTTTTCTCTCTCTCTCTGGCAGCGACCATTGACCCGACCCTAAGACTATGACTCAGTGACCAAGTTGACCGAACCTTCTTAAACACTGGCTTTTGGATTGTCATAGTTGCAGACCTCATTGCCACTCCTACTTTTACCCTTTTCTCCAGGACACCCCGTATTACTACGAACGTCCACTTCCATTGGACAAAACCATCGTATGGTTAGATACGAACTCGAAGGGATTCGAGGATGGTTTCCGGTTCTGGAGAAAACGGATAGGATTATTCAGTTGTCTTTTCCTTCTACCCTCTCTCAGGTTACGAGTACTCCTTGGTTTAGGGGTAGCACACCTATTATGCAAATTGGATTGTCTTCTTCCAAACCTTAGGCTGGTGCCGACCGGTAGGGAATGAAGAAAACCAATTAGCATAACGATGGTGTGCAGAAGGTATTAAGTTCAGACAAAGCAAGGGATTAGTAAGAGGGCAAAGTAAATTGCAACAGATATTCACGACCAAACCAAATATTTCGTTACCACTCCCACATCACCTTTGTATTTCTCCAGGACACTCCGTATCACTACGAAGATCCACAGTTTATTTGGATACTCCATCGAATGGTTATATACGAACTCGAATGGAACTTGTTCCAGTTCGGGGATGGATTCTGGTCCAGGAGAAATAGGAATAAAGTACATTCAGGTGTCTTTTATCTTCACCTTCTCTCGCGTTGCGAGTGCTCCTAGGATTAGGACAGTACACCCTTTATGCTTATTGGATAGTCTTCTTCCAAACCATAGGCTGGTGCCGAACGGTAGGGAAGGAAGAAAACCATTTGGCCTAAAGGGGTGTGCAGAAGGTAAAGACTAAAGACATATGAAGGGATTTGGAGAGATGGCAAAGAATTATACGGTTATAGTTGTGAATTTGGATACTGGAAGAGGCATTACTAGGGATACCAGGATACCCCATCGAAACATTTCAATGTTTCAGTTTCACTGTGTACTGTTAATAGAAAACTGATTTCCCGATTAGATACTTACTCCAGGGTATGTATTTACCAGATACGATTCTCACATCTGTATGGTTTTACAGATGATGAGTGGGAGTAAGTTATTGGGAATTAGGTGATTGTCCTCATTATATTGGGATTCGTTGTAATCGGTGATATTTGAGGAAGTCACCTGGGTTGTTTGCCAGTCGGCAAATATTTGGTTTTGAATATCCGCAGTTATGCACCAATTTCAAATTGATATATCTGTACGTCTATTTTCATAGAGTGAGATATACCTTTCTGAAATTATGTCTACGACATTTACCTATATCAGTGGATGGTTAGGTAAGGAGCATTAAACAGCGGTGTAATTCTTCTTAACCATAAGTACAGTTTTCAACCTACGACACACAGTGAAAGAGTTATCAGACTCAAGGGACTTATACAAGGTATTGTATGTTGTCCAGTGTCCATTAGGACAGAGGGGTTGGTCCTCATACTATATTCTGTTTACTTTTAACTTCTCTAGTTCTTAGACATGTGTTTCGTTGAAACACAGAGTCTAAGTTTTGAGGAGTTATAGGTATTTGAATAGAGTAGAGAACCAAGTGTAGCAAGTATCGGGATTCTTCAAGGTGATCGAAGATGTAGATACTTGTGTATGGTATTCAGTTGATAGTAATGATAAAGAGAAATTGCTTCTCTTTCAGGTTACTCATAATTAGAAGCATTCCTATGTTGAGTAATGCTGATCTGCCTCCTTCCATTTAGTTGACATGTGCTGGGGACAGCTGCATGATTTGAATCTGGTTCAATTAAATCAGTGCCTCTGTTTCTATATTGGATATAGAACAGTTCATATCTTAACGATGTTAAGGTACGGGGAGTTGTCCGGCTTATGATTAAAACCAGACACTGGATAACTCAAGGCACATTTCTGTAATGGCTGTTTGTGGGTTGACCCAGGCTATGACGCGGGTTGATTTTCTACCATCTGGATGAACAATAGCAATATTGTTCTAGACTCGCCACAGTTTTATTAAAAATGGATTTTTTCAGAAAACAGTAGTGGGAGTATGGTAGAACTGGAAGTGATTCCAGAACCACAAACGATTACTGAAGATTTGATAAGGAACCTAAAGATTCAATCTGGATTGACATTCCATTGGCCACTCCGCAGATATGGTGGGTAACTTCAGGCACCCGAGAGGTACTACGGTAGCCTCAAGGACGGTGACAGGGAAGTTCTTGTTTACCCACAATTGCCATTGCTGTTGTTCCAGGTTACGAGACCCGGCGGGAGGATGAGTATAGCGTCGTTCTAAACTAGTTTTAGAAGTGTACGTCTATAGGACTCTGCCAGAGGGTTGTCGTAGTCAGTGGGAGCAGCGGAAGCATTGGTGGACAGGCAGCTTATGTCTATTTATAGACTAGAGCAGATGTAGCGGAGATAGATCATCTATTTCTGACGTAACAGTCATGGGTTTGACTTCGTCAGAATAGGGGATGGATCTGTTGAGAAGGTAGTAGGGTGTGATATCCTGGTATTTGGATGTTATACACAGAGTAGGAAAAGAAACTCCTACACTACAATCGGTTATACTTTGGTCGTCACACAGTGGTTTCTCCAAAAAGGAAATGGATTTTATCAGACATACTGGTTACTAGATCTATGGCTTTAGATCTAGATTTGGGTGGTTTCCCAATCAGGGTACTTGACAGCATTCTAAGAGTATTTAGGATGGACGACTCCTGGCACGGTAGTGTACCTGCAGGTAATGGAGTCACCCTCTCTAAAGGTGTCTTACAGACTGAAGGGGAGAGGGACGTGCATGATTGGCAGATCACTTGCTTAGGCAAGTGAGTCAATCATGAGATGTCAAGTACCACACCAGATGTTGTTCTTGCACTAGATGCAATAAGTTGACATTAATCCAATCCTGGAGAAACAGTCGGAAGCAGTTTTAGAACATAAGTGGATGTTCTAGGGATATGATAACGACAGCCTCATTCAGGAAACAGTTATCATTCCAGGCTTCCAAGGTGACATGGACGACAAGCAGGTTGTCAGAGTTATAGTTTTCCCTCAGACGAGGGGCAGTATTTTGGACAGGTGATCCAAGGCAATACTGAGGGAGGCATGGCGCAGGACACTGATTAAGTTCAGTTGTCGATACAGTCTAAGAAGTTTGGATTTGGAGTTCATTTATGAGCTATGTCCCATCAGACATCCAGACATATTCTAAGACAGGTATTGCTCTTTTCGGGAGATGGTTTTCTCCGCGAACTTGAGATATAGAGAGACATGGAAAGAAACAACTAAGCGGATCCACTCACTGAGGCTATTCCTCGAACGCAATAGTTTCGCAAACGAGCTTTGTGAGACTGACTAGTAGAGGAGTTGGGTGTTCGGTATCACACGGGCTGTGAGTATGCGACATCGCAATAATTAGCCTTGAGTGCAAGTGGGAGATTGTTGGAGATAGTGCCCTCAGAGTCAATTATTAGGTCACAGGTACGTGATTGTAATGATTGAGGGAGGACCTGTCCCGATAGGACAGTCTTACTCGAGATGATAGTATGCTATCTGGTTTACCTTTATCATCGTGTACTGCTTTAGGTGACATGACACGTCGCTATTACACGTTGATAGAGCCCCTAGGATTCTTGCTTGACCACCAGCAGTATGAGGGCGATCATATAAGTGGGAGCTGGGGGTCTACAAGCATATCCTTAAAAGGTCCCTAGTCGTGGGAGTTTCGAGACCGGGCATCGATACTCCATTAGTAGACTAGTGTATACAGTCGAGACCCCGACGAGGGGCGGTGGCCGGTCTCACAAGCCACTGGTGTCAGTTGGATCACCTAAGATGTATACAGGTGCTCATTGGGTTATGAGTACACCGGACAGGACTCGCCGGGAACATGCTAGTTGGTCATATACCAGACGTCAGATAGCAGTTCCCTGGTGACATGTGTGCAGGTTAGTTCATCGACCTGGGGATCGTCATTTGTCTCGTGTGAGTTCCCACTGTACTTTGATTACTACCCTACCACGGCTCAAAGGAGTCGTGCAAACAGGTTTTAGTTGGGTACAGTCCCGAGCCACATGGAGGCAGTGAGCGTATCTTCAGGGGTTCGTCTCTCCCGGTATTGGGGGTGAGGTCGCGCTGTGTCTAGGAGAGCCATTACGCAAAGCCCTCGGCCGAGGCAGGAGATTTACTGGTAGGTATTCCAGTAGTATCTCAGGGCGTTCTGGGCTACGCTCCGACACGACTTGTACCGCTTTTGGGGGTCTGACTTTTACCAACCCCCTAGGCCCGCCATGCGATACTCATAGACGAACGGACCGGACTGTACGGATATTGTCACTGACAGGCTCAGTTGGGTGTCGGGGTGAGCTTCCTCATCGACGTCCCTTTTGGTCAATAGCTGGTGGCCCGTCACGTATTGGCTTATACCTCTGACGTGCCAGTGGTTAAATCCACAGCCATAGTATTGACGAGTCTTTAGAGTCCACCACACTTTCAGTTACTCAAGCTTTCGGGCGAAACGCTGTAGAGGCCGTATGGAGATATGGCAGGGTTCGATCAGATACGTGCGGTATTGCACGGATTAGGATCGGACAGTTTTGTACTAGTGGCCGTATAGTTATATGGCAGGGTTCGATCAGATACGTGCGGTATTGCACGGATCAGGATCGAACGGATATTACTAGCCGGCTTTGGTTTAAGCCGGTACTAGTTTAGTACAGTGTAGATTTTGTCTCATTGCATTTGTATCCGGTCGGAATACAGATGCAGGTGTGTATGCACAGTGTCGGGGTTTTCCTGTAATTTATTACGGGACCAGTTTTCTGGAGTTGCCAGTTTGCATTCCGTTCCGGCCGGTTTTCCTTTGTTCTTTCCCGGCCGGACTTTTCCGATGGAGGGGGTTATTTGCAGTTTTGCAAATTACTCTTTGTGGAGGGGTTTTATGCAATTGTGTTGATTATGACACCTTTCTTGTCTTGCTCCATGACTTGATTTAAAGGTGAAGTGAAAGGGTATGGGTTGAAAAAGTAATAAGCATGGTTGTATGTTTTTTGGTCTCTTGATATGGTCACCCTCCTTGCACTCCTACACTTACCTCCCTTCATGATACATATCATTTCCCTCCACCATTTCCTAGAGGGAGAGGCCGGCCACTTGAGTGAGGAGATGAGAGAAAATTTCATTTTGGCATGACACATTTTCTTCATCTCATATCTTCATGCAAGGAAAAATGAAAGCACCATATACTTTCCTTGTTCTCATTCCTCCATCCAAAGGCAACAAACCCCAAAGTGAGACTATGATTCTACACTACGCTTCCTACAGCATTTCTTGAGCATGTCGAGTTGCCGGCTTCATGCTCGAGTTGCCTCGGTATTGAGGCGGGAGCCCGTAAAAGACGAAGGCGATGTGGTGCCCTTTCCGGCGAGGAGGCGACGATGCGGAGCCAAGCTTTTCCGCGAGGAGATCGGAGTGGAGATGAAGACCGGAGGACTTGGATCGTCGGTATACATCTCTTCCCTTTCTCTTTGTAGTTAGCTAGATTTAGTTTAATGGCCCGATCCGGTTTTAGTGCGCGGTGGTGCCGGTTTGCTAAGTCCGCAAATTTTAAAGTTTATCACCGTTTCCGCGTTTGGCCGTCGGATTGACGGCCGGGGCGCCGCCGTGCACTTACACTATCTACACCAATCTTCTTTCTGAAGATCCATTTGCAGCCTACGGGTTTTACCCCTTCTGGAGAAATGTTCAAAGTCTATACTTTGTTGGTGTACATGGACTCCATCTCGGTCCGCATTGCATCCGGTCATTTTACCGAGTCGCCTCTCTGAATGGCTTGCTGGAAGCTAGTTGGCTCATCATTGTCAATGATGCAATCCTCTCTATCCCTGTTTATGAGAAAACCATAGTATCTCTCGGGCGGATGAGACTGCCTACTAGTTCTACGGAGTGGCGTGGGGATGTCTTGTTCTTTCGAAACCTCTGGTTCTACCATGCTTTCAGTAATAGCTTGTGGTTCTGGAATTTCTACCAGTTCTATTGCGCTCCAACTAGTTTCTTTTTCCAAAAATTAATTTTCGAAAAAAGTGGGCATGACGAGAAACAAAAACCTTTTGTTCCTCTGCGTAATAGAAAAGATATCCCCTGGAGTTCTTTGGGTATCCCACAAACATACACAGTACTGAGCATGCCTCGAGCTTGTCCGCATGTTACTTTTTGACAAAAGCTAGACATCCCTATATTTTCAGATACTGAAGATAGGGTTTCTTCCCACTCCACATCTGATATGGTGTGGTAGGCACAGTCTTGGTAAGAACCTTATTCAAAAGATATGCAGCTGATTCTAGTGCATAACTTCAGAAGGATCGCGGCAACTCAGCGTTACTTATTATGGAACGTACCATAGCCAATAGCGTTTTGTTCCGCCTTTCTGATACACCGTTGTGTTGTGGTGTGTATGTAGAAGTAAGCTGAGAGAGAATTCCATTCATTTTTGAGTAATCCAGGAACTCGGCAATCAAGTATTCACCATATCGATCAGATATCATTATCTTGATACTTTTGCCTGTTTGTTTTTCCACTTCATTCTTTTATTCCCGGAATTTCTCAAAAGGCCTCGGATTTATGTTTTATCAAGAAGACATGTCCTTACCAAGAGAAATTACCCGTAAAAAGTAATGAAATAGGAATAACCACTTCGTTCATCTTAGATATTGGACCACACACGTCGCTGTGTATGAGTCCTAAGAGCCTGCTCGCTCTTACTCCGTGTCCAGTGAACGGAGTCTTTGTCATCTTTCCTATGAAACAAGATTGATAAGTTACATAAGACTGATATTCGAACGGATCCAAATATGCCTCTCATGTAACTTCGACAACCGTGTATCATTGATGTGATCTTGTCTACAATACCATAAGAAAGCCTTATTTAATTCTAGAGACTTTCTTTTAAGTGTGTTCTGGACGTTGAAAACCTGAGCTTGATTTAACACGTATATACTGCCCTCTAGTATACCTGACCCAATAAAACTTTGATTTTGGTGGATGTGGACCACAACGCTTACAAAATAGACTAGGTACACACAAACAGTTACGTAGAATCAATATCTGCCCACTTGTCAATCCTAGGCGATATACCCTACGGATACAATGTCCACGCTCATTCCGTTAGTAACCTTGAGAGTCATATCACCTACCCTGATAACTCTACGGTTTCTCAAAGCCTATAATAAATTACAGTTATGAGATCCTGATTCAGTATCTTGTACCCAGGAAGTAGAGTTAATTGACAGACTGTTTTCAATCACAAACACACCCGAAGTCGAACGTGCTTCGGATCCTGGATTCTGGCTTTCCAAGCCCTACATCCCTTCTGCCAATGCCCTTTCCCATGACAATAGGAACATCCCTCCTTCCCTACTGTTAACCCTGAAACTTTTGCCCTGCCCTTTTCTTCTACCTTACTAACATCGCCTATAAGTTTTGTGGAGGTCTTCTTCTTCTCACCCATGGCTTTCGTCTTGGATCCAGAAGAGGAAGATTCCCCAATAAGTAGAGCGGGTGTCTTCCTGGTTTCCTTCAGGGTGCCCTCGACTGGAAGTGTAACTTTCTTTCCTTGGGCGTAAGTAGAAGGTATGGACTGTAGAATCAAGTAAGTACATGACTCGTTCTCCAACGTGGTTTCCAGGTCTGTGAGCTGTTTAATACAGCTGATCATTGTAGGGACGTGGCCCTTTACAGATGACCCGACAGCCAATCTCGCTTGAAGCAATTCCTTCTAGGTCTCATATCTTGTGATATGAGATTGCTCTCCATATAAATCTTTGTTATGGAGGAAGATGGAAACTAAGTCCATCTTCTCGTGCTGCCTCTGGTATACACCATCAACTGAGGCCAATACGAGGCACTTGGCATTCACACAGTCATTTTTTCCTTATCTTACGGATATCAACATCCGTGACGATGGAAACTGGACCTGGGACGGTGTGGGATTGGGTAGTAATGAGGTGGTCCAGCTTGTCATAGGTAATGGACATCTGGACAAACCTTTGCCAGTCAATATAGTATAACTCAGTCATTTTATTGTCTAACTGTAACCTAATCTGGTCACCTGGTCACAGCAATTAGGAGAGAGAGAAGAAGACACCCAGCATGATGCTCTTGCAAGTTTAGACTGGTTTTTAATTTATCTAAACATGATGGCTCCCACCGTTTCTCGAATCCTTCCTCAAACCATAAAAGTAGTCAGGATTAATCTCACCGTACAATATTTGCTTAACCGTTTGGCCAGGCTAGTGTCGGTACTTTGAGGGACGTTTTATGACGCTTTTGCGAAGTTTCTTAATTAAATAACATCTTTTCCCTTGAGGCATAACCCTGCTAACACTGTTTTAAACACCTACTTGGTTTTTAGTATTGATCGTTAAGTGAAAAATCTCCCGAGGAGTAGCGGATACTCACAGTAGGATCGGGATACAAATATCATTGTGTGATAATTCTGAAAGAATCCTACAAATATTATCACACTCCAAATGGTATGTAGCACTAGCAAGTTTCTGTTTCTTTAGAAACTCCCGATGTAGATTGTTACTCCATGCTCTTATGATCTTGATGAAGGCCAAAAAATCATAAGTCGTCAAGTTCTACCCATCATTGTCCAGGTTAATTTGAACCCACCCGTATATACCCTTGACGAAGGCCTACAAAGTAATACGACTGTCCCAAATCAACACATTTATCTATGCTACATATGAATACCCAGCAGCTACCAAACACTATGCCTTAGCGAAGGTCAACAAACATAGCTTCAATACTACTGAACATTCATATGAAATGACGGAGGGCTACAAATGGTTTTGGCAAAACCGTGAACGTAGTGAACTTGAAATAATCGAAGGAACCTGATAGCTTTTAAAAGGAGTGGTTTAAGCTCCGCATTTAAAAGTCTGCTGTTTTGAAAAAACCGAGGGGTTTTAAAATTTTTTCCAACGATTCAGCTTTGGTTTGTTTTCTTTGCATTAATATAATGCAGTCCCATCATTTATACCTATCATCACAGAAAGAAACGAAAATATGACGTACGCTTATGCCATCCGCATTCGCCAATGGGCCCCGTCTTACACCGTTAGGTTACTTAACAAACGCCAGACCTGGAAGCTGGACTAGCGCGGATGCAAAACATAATCAACGTCTATTATATAACATATATATAATAACCATTCATCTCACACAATAATAGGCATTCCAGATCACAGATGAATATATTGGATATACTAGGAATTCCGCTTTTCGTTGAAGCCCGTAACGAAAGACGGATTCCACGGTCGTGGTGAATAGCCAAACCCCACCCCAGACCCCTACGGGTGCGGAAAAATATCCGCCAAATACCCGAAGTGAAGCAACCTCCCTCATCAAAGTGAGTAGGCCACTCGGAACTTAAAAGTACCTGGTAGTTTGTGCACCCCACCTTGGGTCTATCCTAGGAGCAGAAAACAGTAAAAGAAATAATACAACGGTAGCTACAACCTCAACCCGGATGTGCCCCGCAAAATAATATTACATCACATTACAATTTACATCAAATGAAAGAATGAAAACCCTCATCTCACATCCCTGGCTATTCAACCACGACCATCCAATAAGTTCATATACACAAACCAACAAGAACAGCAACACAGATATGTGCAACCCCGACTAATCGATGTATAGCAATTAGTCGACGTTTCCAAACAGATATATCACAACTTGAAACTTGTTAAATGACATTAAAACCACGACATAAAATACTCCATATTGCCACAGTAAAAAGATAACAGTTTATCCAAAATTGGCAAAAACAAACAACATCTGAGACCTTAAATCCAAGCAACTAGAACACAGAACAAAATTTAAAGAATTCCACAAAAATAAAAAAGGTGAGGCCGGTTTTTTTGTGAATGTGGCCGTCCCAATTCAGGTGGAATTGCTTCATTTTTGGTGTGTGTTCATATCACAACAAGTAGAGCACTTTGCAATTGTTTAAAAAAATTTTAGAGCCTCCGAAAAATTTGACAGAAACTTGGATTCTAGGTTTCTTGTTTCGAAGTTATTTCGGTTTCGTAGTTTTATACGTTGTCTAAACTGTTAGCTAAGATTTAGTTAGGCTCTGATACCACTGTAAGTCAATGTCGTGCACCCCGCGTGTTCGCGGGGAGGCGGAATATGTAAAAAACAATTTTTCAAAGCTCGCAACACCGACTTGAACTCCAGGATCGCTACTAAACCCTAACTAGCTAACTTGCAATGAGGTTTAACTACTCGGAAAGAAGTTATACCTCACGATACCAAGTCCTTCGGGTCTTCTTTGCTGTCCTCCACCTCGTCGTCAGCTCCAAGGATCGAAACGGATCGGGCAACCTCGACGGCCTCCTCTAGTTAAAGACGATCCACCCGAGAGTCTATAGTCCTAGCTCCTACCTCAAATCCGAGGTAACTACGGCCTCTAGTTCGCTACTAGAAGTCCTAGGTTGTGTACAGTGAGAAGATGGAGTGATTTGTCTCTTGGAACCCTAGGTTTCTCAACTCATGAGAGGTTTAGGATTATGAGGAAAATGAAGGTCACTTGAAGAAAATGAGAGAGGAGATGAGAGCTTGGATGAAGAATGACTTATTCATTTGTGATGAATAATGAACCATGTGATAATTGATGAGATAAATGAATATCTCACAAATATCAACCATGGCTCACAAAATATCTCTTTTGTCAAGTGATGAGTCATAGCCATCTAAGAAATATCCCCATCTCATTTTCTACACCTCATTATGTTTAATCCATAAAAGAAAACAAACCCTAAATAAGGTGTCCCTTCTAGAAGCTTTCCCGCAAGAATTACGAGAATGCCCCTCATTTGTATATACATACCTGCATCTGCATTCCGAAGAATACGAATACAAAAAGATGAAACTAATCCATTAATATAATACTAGGATCCGGCTTAAACCAAAACCCACTAGTATTATCCGCCCGATCATCATACGCGCATAAGTACACGTAAGTGATCGAAGCCCTATCGTAAAACCATATGACATATACACCATTTGCCCAGTGCAGGGAAACCCTCTATGTGAGACTCTAAAGACTTTACACTATGCGAGCAGTGGGTTTAATCACAAGCCGCAAGCGGTATTAGCTGCACGTAACGGCTACCCAGGTATGTGTCGATAAGAAGGCCGATGAGCTAACTCATTCGAACTCCTACTGAGACTGTATGTGACAATCTCCGTACAGTCCGGTCTGTTCGTCTAAGAGTATCGCATATCGGGCCTAGGGGCGGTAATCGTCAGACCCCTAATAGCGCAATAAATCGTGTCGGAGTGTAGCCCAAAACACCCAGAGAAACTACTGGAATACCTACCAGTAAATCTCACTTTCCTTGGCCAAGGACTTTGTGTAATGGCCTTCCGAACACAACGTGATACCAATCCCCAACACCGGGAGAGATGAATCCTATCTAACCGCCACTGCCTCCAAGTGCTTCGGGACTGCACCCAACTACTACCTGTTTGCATGACTCCCTTGAGCCGTGGTAGGGTAGTAATCAAAGTACAGTGGGAACACACTCGAGGCGAAGTAGCAGTGTCAAGTCGAAGGACTAAGCTGTAGTCATGTCACCTGGGAACTGCTACCCGACGATAGGTATAATACCCACCAACAGTTCTCGACGAGTCCTGTCCAGTGTATTCTTAACCTAATGAGCACATATATACTATCTCCAGTATGACGTACTGATGGCTGTGGGACATACCATCTCCCATGCTGGGATGAGAAGCGTATACACTAGTCTACTATGGAGTATCGATACCCTGTCTCCATAATCCTATGACTAGGGACCTGTATAGGATGTGCTTATAGACTACCCAGCCTTCACTAGTGTGACTGCCATCACAACGTTGGTAATCAAGCAAAAGATCCTAAAGGCTCTACCAATATGTATAAGCGATATGCTAAGAAAGCACATCCACATATTGAGATAGAAACAAACCAGGTAGCATACTACCATTTCGAGCAAGACTGTTACTATATCCATGTATGTCCCAAGCTTCCATTAAGTAATATGAAATCCAGTATGATACAATAATGGCCTCTAGGGCATATATCACTAACAAATGGATCCTCTAGGGCATATATCACTACAGTCCAGTGAGCACCTGTATACGATCTTAGGTGCATCAGACCAATGGCTGCGGGACCAACCATCCCCTTCATCGGGGTTTATAAACGTATACACTAGTCTATTCTGGAGTATCAATACCCAGTCTCGATACTCACGTGACTAGGGACCATTTAAGAATGTGCTTATGGATTACCCAGCTCCCACAAGTATGATCGCCATCATAACGTTGGTAGTCAAGGAAGATCCTATGGATTTTATCAATATGTGGTCGACATATATATATATATATATATTGTCACGTCCCGAAATAGCACGTGACTGGCCCTTGAATCATATGAAGTCTATGGGACCCTATCTAACCCAAGTAAGCCAAAAGCCCAGAAATCTAAAACCATTTTAAGGAGTAAATAAAGAAAACTAGTTTTTAAGAAGTAAGGAAAACATGTTTTAAAAGAAAGGTTTTTAAATGAGTAAGCCGAATATGCATTTTTAAAGTCTATAGTCTTTTCTGAAAATTTCGGCAGAGTTTCCTTTGTAAATACTGGCCCCAAACGGGGTACAACATGAATAGTATATATACAATGATAAAAGGCATCCCCAACTGGGAGCTAGCTCTTCGTCAATGGACGGTCACAACCATGCAAGCAGTATAAAATACAACGCCGAATGGCGAGGATCAAAACTCAAAAAGGAAACTCAAAATCAGCTTGAAAACCATAATACTACAACGCGCGACTCTAAGGTCGAAATAATACACAACTAGTTTTCTAAGTCTGAAACAATATACAAGTTTGGTTGATGGAATTACTAGATACAACTGAGTAAAATAAATACAAGGGTGGTCAAGATGCGAGTGAACCCACCTACCAATGCAATCACCCAGAAAGGAAGCAGTGTGACAGAAAAACCGCAATCGAACCTGTACGGCAAAACCTGCAAGAACTGTGGCACAACGGGGGTGATTTGCCAACTCGTGAATAGAAAACATCACAGAGAAGAAATCGTATGTATGACACAATCCTAGGTCAATACGATCATATATATATATAAACCTCAAATGAATAAGTCTGAAGCATGATAAGGTGGCAATGTAACATCTATACAAGAGTGTAGTACCAAGTGCTCATGCCAGTGCCTCAGGTAATAACATATCATAAATATGAGGTATGATCAATGTCGACTATGTCATGAAGTCCATAAGTATGTGGATATCATCCAACTATATAATCAATGTCTGTATGTATGTGGATCTCGTCTAACTAAGTGATCAATGTCATCAATGTCAACATATGTATGTGGATATCGTCCATGTGTCACCCAATGACAAAAAACATCAAGCATGTAAATATCATAAAGCATATGCATGGAAGTATAAGGATATAATCAACATGTGTCCCTCGCGACACATCAAAATCATGGAACCGGAGTGTCCAGCACGGCACTCGAAAACATCATGAAAGATGTGCCCAGCATCAGCACGTAAATCCTCATATATCGGGCTCCGTCAGTTCGGATCGGCCCACGGGCTCCGTCAGTCCGGATCGGCCCATATCATCTCTCGACTCTGGTCGGTATCCTCCGGATATCCGCCGAGCCCAAATACTATCATCGTTAGGTAGTGGTCCTTCTGCCAGGCTCACCGTCTGTATACACAGCATCCTTTTCTTGCCCCGGGGTACCATACCAGGCCCCACCATGTACCCACACACGGCTCACGACTCCTCCTCGCATGGGGTATATATATATACATTAGAACCGATAAAACTCATGGCGGGCACACTGAAATATCATATCAAGGGTAACCGGGTTTTTAAAACAATACATACTCTCTTTTGAAATACCCACGGTTCCCAAATCCAGAAATATCATGGAAACAACATATCTCAATGCGTATAATCATAAAGCATGATGTATGCGACATATAAAAGAAACGTAAGCATATCAGTATATTATGCAACATGGAATAGTAATATGCACATTTTGAGGGAAACCACTCTTTTAAAATGAACACAGTTTTAAGATATATCATGCGGTTCCTAAATCTCTAATCAAGCCAGAATCATTTATGTATGTGCAGATAGTTATGTATGCAAGTATGGGTGTACAATATGTATGTACATAAGTATGAGTGTACAATATGTATGTACACAAGTATGAGTGTACAATATGTATGTACACAAGTATGCCCTGCAAGGGGTCATACCCTGAATGCAACAGTCCTACAGTGTAGTGACATGGCAATTATCGATGATGAAGTGTGTGAGCCGGCAAGCAGGTGTACGTGAAACATATGCATCATCGATAATGGTGCTGGTGTCCTAACAACATGGTTTTAACATAACAATAAACATATTTAAACATGCAATGCGATGCGAACAGCAAAAATATGCGGCAAATGAATAATAAACACAAAAGAGCAGAATCTACATCAATGTATCTATGTCATACTGTTTTGCTATTTGAAAGAAGAATAATCGGGGTTTTTAAGGAAATAAGGGCTACGGTGTTTTTAAGAAAAGATACATCTTTTGAAAATATCCGTAGAATCCGTTTGCCTGCCTTTAAAAATATTCCCGATTCGTTAGTTTTGAAATAGGTATGATATCGGTCTAACCTAACATCTACTAAGCAAACTACAAATCTAACTAACAAGCTAATCGGGAGCGGTATGGAAACCACCTAATCTGAGTCGATATATATATATAAATATAATAGCCGGTGATCCTGCCTCAATAGTATCATGTACGATACAATACATTATATGACATCGTCGAGTCATGAGTGCGGATCTATCATTAATACAAAGCTCGTACGGTACATCCATCATACGGCATCCCAAATCTGGGTACGGGTCAATATCACAATCATCTCATCAACTATCTGGTATCGTTATCGTCATATCTCATGATCTTGGGTACTGATCTAAGTCTAGTACAAACCGATACCATCTATATGGATATAAATGCGTGTGTAAAACACACGTCCAATGGTCCGCTAAAATCTGATGTCGTATCCCAAATACGAACCACATCATATCACCGATCTCATGGCACAATGCCCAATCTTATCGACTCATCTCCAAATATCATCCACTATCCTCATCATCCAGGTATAAGTATAACAGTAAGCATGTGTGTGCGTATGGGTGTAAACCTATTCTAGGGTTCGCAACTAGGAAACTATACTAGTTTACTTCTAAACCATAATCCATCCATAGTACACCTAATCACATCTAGAATATCCATATCACACTTAATGATATTATACGTATATATATAGTATATATAGTATACTAAATATCTAACTGCGGGGGTGCTATATGCTATCCACCCGACTTCCCCCGTAGATATATTCTACTCACCTTGATCTTGCTTGCCGATGTCGGTGTCTCCTTCATCTTCTTCATTGTCTCGGATCATCATAGGGTTACCTACATGTCACACGTATCACACGTATCACATTGCATTAAAACCAAATCGAAACCAAAACGACACACGAAAACCAAAACGATACGCTTAAAAGCCTATAGGTTAAAACCTATGGTCTACTCCCGCAAATCAACCCGATATCACTCGATATAGACGTACAAACATCACGTGATAGAGATAAAGCACAAACACAAAAATCCAGAATTTAAAATACGGAAGATCAAATCTCGAATCAAAACAGCAAACAATGTTTTTAGTGCCAGATTTTGTATAAGGTGAAAACTAGGTTCCAAAACAACACAAGGATGGTATATAGGGTACATATGACCTATGGAAACAACCTGGACACCCTCACCCACCAAGGGGCCGGCCACTTCCCTATAAAAACCGGCCTCCTCGATTTTGGGGATGACTTGGGGCCTCGTACTTGCAGGGGGTCTCCTATGGTCTCAAATGGGTCCCTGGAGTTGTTTATTTATCTCGTAAATGTCCCAGTTCATTCCAGATTTCCTGCACGCCTTATACACTCACAAAACCGATATTCAAAGTTTCTGTAAATCCGTATTTTGCGTTTCAGGTTGGGTTAGGTCTGGTTTTTGGACAATTGGGGAGTTTAAGGTCACTACTTAAGTCCAATTACACAACCACAACTCAAAATAACCTTAACCCTTTCTAGGTTATTCCAAAGTTCGCCAAATTTCGCCAAATCGATACCAAACTTTAAAAGAGGCTTATACAACCGAAACACTACACTTTTTGTGAAAGGATATACCTCAGTTAGCATCCATGAATCCTCCACAGCGTCAAAATGAAAGCTTTCTTGGTCCAATTTGTTGCTAGTGAGCTCATGCACCTTTTTTTGTGAAGTGGGAATGAGGTTTTGGAGTGTTTTTCATAGAGTTTGAGAGGGTTGAGGAGGAGGAGGGGGCTAGGGCAGCATCAGCAGCAACAAGGTGAGGAGAGGGGAAAGGAATGAGTGAAGAATGAAGAGGAATGGCCAAGTCAAAACACCCTCACCTTTCTCTCTCTCACCCATACCCAATATTCTAATGTTTCTTTTTTTCTTTTTCTTTTCTATTTTCCTTCTCTCCTGAATAGTAAACCCAAAGCAAAGAATGAAAATGATGATAAAGCCATGTAGGAAAATGTAACACAAGTGTGAAATGATATGGTACATGTTTTGCACAAAACACGCTTAAAGCTCGATTAGCGATTTTTAATCGCGATTAGCACTCAATTAGCATATAATTAATCATAAAAACTTAAAATTTGCATAATTCACATAAACACAATATTTTTAGTAATTTCCATAATTTTCAACAAAAATTCCCAATTTATCGGTATTTAATTATAACGACTTATTAAATTATTCAATATTTTATTATTAAATTATAAAAATTCACCAAAAATAATATTTTATTTTTTTGAAAGGTCACAATCTTCCCCCGTTAAAGAAATTCGGTCCCCGAATTTAAATTTAAACCCCCAAATTCTAAAACATTTCAGTAAAAGTCCAAGTCGTCGGGGCTCCGAAATCATCAATACATAAAACGCATCATAGCGCAATACATGCGCATGAGTAATGAGCAGATAACTCAAAATCAAAACTCTGTCAAGCACCCCGCAATCATCGGAGTCATGGTAAAGAGACAAATGTCAAATCCAAAACAAAACCAATATGATATATATCAAAACCATACATGTAGACATCAAATCTATACATGTAAATATCTGAAATAAATGCATGCCAAACCTTTCATGTTGCTGTGCGATGCGCATAGCACTGCACAGTGGCGGACGTCTATTGTAAGAAAATAACCTTATATGTATATATCTTTTGTTTAATATGTACGTTCCGCCGTTTTGAAAACAATTTAGAAGGGTTTCCTTGTTTTTAGACGTGTCGTGTCATATCAGACACGTCGGTAAATACTGAGACTATAGCTCAATTTTTGGAAATCCCTTCAATAACTATTAATGCATGCAAAATATATCCAGGTACTGTCCTCTGACTAGTCCTGCTCAGTACGAAAACAAATAGCAATATCATAAAAACGTACTGGTCCATAAGAAATAACTCCTAAAATGTATATAAGAATACCCTGTGCATCTGGTGCGCACAGAAATCAAAATCCATATATGTGCTATACATGTGCACAAAAACAACATCTAGGTGCAACGGGTGTCCACGCAACATCTGTCATAGGCAACGTGTGTGCCTGACAGCAAAATCAGGTGCCTCTGTCATGCACAAAGAATCCCGATTTAGTGCATCTGGTATGCACCAAAATCGTACCTCAAAACATGCGCTCAACATGCACAAAATCCCAAATCAGGTGTAATAACTATGCACAAATATGAATACCCAGTAGGTGCAGCCATGGTGCACAAAAACAAATATCATGGAACTCGGTCATCAAGACTAAATCATGCGAATAGATCGCCCAAAATACCAAAATCCAAGGTGACGGATATGTGATAATCGAATCACAAAATCACAAATCATAAATACCGTCGTCGATATATCCTCCTTCAAAGTCGGGAAGGTGTCGGTGCATCCAAGGTTAGCAGCGCAAGATATCTACTCGCCTCCTGCTCACGGTCTGGCGTCCTCTGTCTCTGGGCCCTTATCTTCTCTGTGGGTTACTAATCTCGCAATCTATCGGCTCATCGGCCCTGTCAGGTGTGCTAACAGGGACGATTCCTTCCTGGCACTTCTCTGGTCCTCTCTCGGTCAATCCTCACGACCACTCGTAAAGCAGCACGTTACCGGCGTCGGCCTCTGGTCCTCGGAAACTGGTCGCATCCCAACGCCTCTGTAGACATATTCAACCTTTAATCCTAACAGGGAGTGACAAAAGCTCGTCAGCATCTCGCACGAACCTCTGTCCCGCTTGTCTGTATCATCATCCACTTCGACGTCACGTCTCTATCTGTGCACTGCAAATGTCCTCGGCTACGGTCCATCTGAAGTCTCTCACACGGACTCGAAATCACGAACTCGGTATCTTCATCACTATGTTGAAGATATCTAGCCGAACACGCCCTCAGGAACTCATCCCTACCTGTAGAGGTATACTCCATACTCGTCCTTTCTTGATCAATTCACAACACATCTTGGTGAGGTCCTCTATCCGAACCTGGTCAACTATCTCGTCGACGATGCCGAACTCTGGCCTGCTGGGTGTGCGCAATATGACCACTCCTGGGTCCAAGTCATCTCGTATAGTATTCCAGAAAGGTCCTGTCGAAGTCTTTCTCAAATCTCGTTTCTGCCGAATTGCCCGGAAGTTACCACCCTTACCATATCTGTTTCTTGTTCCGGAATGGCTGCATACTCATCGCGACTCCTTCTGGAAGGTATATCAATAATCAACACCTCTGCATGCATATCGCATCTCTGATGTCAGCGGAGTGGAACGTCATTTCGTCAAAATCTCGTGCGAACTCTTAACTCCACTCTGTTCCAATGTCGACTGATTCGGACTCGTCTTCTCGTGGCTGCATGGACTGCGCTCCAACGGCTATACTCATATCTGGAGTCTCCCAAGCAATGTATCCCATCACATGATATCTGAAAGATGTCGAACCATCTGATCGATTTGTCAAAACCTCATAATCCCCCAAGAGCTCAACATCTTGGGCACAGTTTAATAGTATCGAGTACATACCACAGCATCGGTGGTCCAGCCGTAGAAGGGCAAACCCAAGCCTCACTAATGGCACCGCGGAACTGCCATAAACCCTAAGGTTCAAAGGCTTTCACATGGTCATTATGTCGAGTTAGGGTTTCATTCTTCTAGAGGGTCCATAGAATCCCTTGCATGTCTTTCCGAGTACTTTAAACTTGGAAAATGGGCTCCTGACATTCGATCGTCTCCATCGACTCTCAACGTACCTGCGTGAAGTCGTCTCTAGCTGGAATCCATCTATCTGATGACCTCGCATCGGGATAAGCGAACGAACCACATGTCCTAGTCATTCATCCTCGGGTGACTAGCGACCTTCCATCATATCTCTAAGTATATACTCATGCTGCAGTAGCTCCAACATCTGGGCAATATCTCGTCATTCGCAGCAACAACTGGCTCATTCGTCTGTACGCTGAACAGCGCCTCAATCATCATGAATAAGCAATATATCAATGGTCATCACATCCTTGCTGGCCTCTAGCAGTAGCCTGATCCTCTGGTGCCGATCAGCACATCCGGGAAATCTCGTAAAAGAGATCTGTCAAACGCTCATGGCGCGAAAACGCAATAAAACGAAGCCTCTATGCAATCGTACGTCTCTGGAATCACGCCCTGGTCAGTCTTCGTCCGTGACGAGCTCATGCTGACGCAACTCTAGCCGTAGCTCTCTCTGCCCGTGTAATCGTGGCAGCAAATCATAACCAATACCGATGAGGATAGATCATAGGAATGAATATAGTACTGTGCAAGGAAATGTACATCCTAAGGTTTCTTAAGCGGAGTAGCGTATCGTAAGTATGCCGCGGAACATACGTACGGTACATCACTCTACTCAAGCTACCTACTCTATCAACCAAGGGTCATCCTACGCGATGAAAGTTCGGGTATAATACCCCCTCGACTAAGTCTAAGTTCCGTAAGGTCAAGCCTAAGTTCCGTATATATATAAACGCTCTAGGGTCCACATAGTCAAACTTAGAATCGAACCAAGCTTAACCTAGCGCTCTGATACTAACTTTTTCACGTCCTGAAATAGCACGTGAATGGCCCTTGAATCATATGAAGTCTATAGGACCCCATCTAACCCAAATAAGCCAAAAGCCCAGAAATCTAAAACCATTTTAAGGAGTAAATAAAGAAAACTAGTTTTTAAGAAGTAAGGAAAACATGTTTTAAAAGCAAGGTTTTTAAATGAGTAAGCCGAATATGCATTTTTAAAGTCTATAGTCTTTTCTGAAAATTTCGGTAGAGTTTCTTTTGTAAATACTGGCCCCAAACGGGGTACAACATGAATAGTATATATACAATGATAAAAGGCATCCCCAAGCGGGAGCTAGCTCTTCGTCAATCGACGGTGAAAACCATGCAAGCAGCATAAAATACAACTCCGAATGGAGAGGATCAAAACTCAAAAAGGAAACTCAAAATCAGCATGAAAACCATAATACTATAACGCGCGACTCTAAGGTCGAAATATTACACAACTAGTTTTCTAAGTCTGAAACAATATACAAGTTTGGTTGATGGAACTACTAGATACAACTGAGTAAAATAAATACAAGGGTGGTCACGATGCGAGTGAACCCACCTACCAATGCAATCACCCAGAAAGGAAGCAGTGTGCCAGAAAAGCCGCAATCGAACCTGTACGGCAAAACCTGCAAGAACTATGGCACAACGGGGGTGAGTTGCAAACTCATGAATAGAAAACATCACAGAGAAGAAATCGTATGTATGACACAATCCTGGGTCAATAAGATCAGATATATATATAAATCTCAAATGAATAAGTCTGAAGCATGATAAGGTGGCAATGTAACATCTATACAAGAGTGTAGTACCAAGTGCTCGTGCCAGTGCCTCAGGTAATAACATATCATAAATATGAGGTATCATCAATGTCGACTATGTCATGAAGTCCATAAGTATGTGGATATCATCCAACTATGTAATCAATGTCTGTAGGTATGTGGATCTCGTCCAAATATGTGATCAATTTCATCAATGTCAACTATATGTATGTGGATATCGTCCACGTGTCACCCAATGACAATAAACATCATGCATGTAAATATCATAAAGCATATGCATGGAAGTATGAGGATATAATCAACATGTGTCCCTTGCGACACATCAAAATCATGGAACCGGAGTGTCCAGCATCGACACTCGAAAACATCATGAAAGCTGTGCCCAACATCGGCACGTAAATCCTCATATATCGGGCTCCGTCAGTCCGGATCAGACCATATCATCTCTCGAATCCGGTCGGTATCCTCCGGATATCCGCCGAGCCCAAATACTATCACCGGTAGGTAGTGGTCCCTCTGCCAGGCTCACCGTCTGTATATACAGCATCCTTTTCTTGTCCCGGAGTACCATACTGGGCCCCACCATGTACCCACACACGGCTCACGACTCCTCCTCGCATGGGGTATATATATACATTAGAACCGATAAAACACATGGTGGGCGCACTGAAATATCATATCAAGGGTAACCGGGTTTTTAAAATAATACATACTCTCTTTTGAAATACCCACGGTTCCCAAATCCAGAAATATCATGGAAACAACATATCTCAATGCGTATAATCATAAAGCATGATGTATGCGACATATAAAAGAAACGTAAGCATATCAGTATATCATGCAACATGGCATAGTAATATGCACATATTGAGGGAAACCGCTCTTTTAAAATGAACACAGTTTTAAGATATATTTTGCGGTTCCCAAATCTCTAATCAAGCCAGAATCATCTTTGTATGTGCAGATACTTATGTATGCAAGTATTTAGTGTACAATATGTATGTACACAAGTATGAGTGTACAATATGTATGTACACAAGTATGCCCTACAAGGGGTCATACCCTGAATACAATAGTCCTACAGTGTAGTGACATGGAAATTATCGATGATGAAGTGTGTGAGCCGGCAAGAAGGTGTACGTGAAATATATGCATCATCGATAATGGTGCTGGTGTCCTAACAGCATGGTTTTAACATAACAATAAACATATTTAAATATGCAATGCGATGCGAATAGCAAGAATATGCGGCAAATGAATAATAAACACAACAGTGCAGAATCTACATCAATGTATCTATGTCACACTGTTTTGCCATTTGAAAGAAGACGAATCGGTTTTTTTTTAGGGAAATAAGGGCTACGGTGTTTTTAAGAAAAGATATGTATTTTGAAAATATCCGTAGAATCCCTTTGCCTGCCTTTAAAAATATTCCCGATTCGTTAGTTTTGAAATGGGTATGACATCGGTCTAGCCTAACATCTACTAAGCAAACTACAGATCTAACTAACAAGCTAATCGGGAGGGGTATTAAAACCACCTAATCTGAGTCGATATATATATAAATATAATAGTCGATGATCCCGCCTTAATAGTATCACGTACGATACAATACATCATATGACATTCTCGAGTCATAAGTGCGGATCTATCATCAATACAAAGCTCGTACGGTACATCCATCGTACGACATCCCAAAGCTGGGTACGGGTCAATATCACAATCATCTCATCAACTATCTGGTATCCTTATCGTCATATCTCATGATCTGGGGTACTGATCTAAGTCTAGTACAAACCGATACCATCTATATAGATATAAATGCGTGTGTAAAACACACGTCCAAAGGCCCGCTAAAATCTCATGTCGTATCCCAAATACGAACCACATCATATCACCGATCTCATGGCACAATGCCCAATCTCATCGACTCATCTCCAAATATCATCCACTATCCTCATCATCCAGGTATAAGTATAACAGTAAGCATGTGTGTGCGTGTGGGTGTAAACCTATTCTAGGGTTCACAACTAGGAAACTATACTAGTTTACTTCTAAACCCTAATCCATCCATAGTACACATAATCACATCTAGAGTATCCATATCACACTTAATGCTATCATATGTATATATAGTATATATTGTATACTAAATATCTAACTGCGGGGGTGCTATACGCCATCCACCCGACTTCCCCCGTAGATATGATCTACTCACCTTGATCTTGCTTGCCGATGTCGATGTCGCCTTCATCTTCTTCATCGTCTCGAATCATCGTGGGGGTACCTACATGTCATACGTATCGCATCGCATTAAAACCAAATCGAAACCAAAATGACACATGAAAACCAAAACGATACGCTTAAAAGCCTATAGGTTAAAACCTATGGTCTACTCCCGCAAATCAACCCGATATCACTCGATATAGACGTACAAACGTCACGTGATCGAGAGAAAGCACAAACACAAAAATCCAGAATTTAAAATACGGAAAATCATATCTCGAATCGAAACAGCAAACCAAGTTTTTACTCCCAGATTTTGTATAAGGTGAAAACTAGGTTCCAAAACAACACAAGGATGGTATATAGGGTACATATGACCTATGGAAACAACCTGGACACCCTCACCAACCAAGGGGTCAGCCACTTCCCTATACAAACCGGCCTCCTCGGTTTTGGGGATGACTTGGGGCCTCGTACTTGCAGGGGGGTCTCCTATGGTCTCAAATGGGTCCCTGGAGTTGTTTATTTATCTCGTAAATATCCCAGTTCATTCCAGATTTCCTGCACGCCTTATACATTCACAAAACCGATATGCAAAGTTTCTGTAAATCCGTATTTTGCGTTTCAGGTTGGGTTAGGTCTGGTTTTTGGACAATTGGGGAGTTTAAGGTCACTACTTAAGTCCAATTATACAACCACAACTCAAAATAACCTTAACCCTTTCTAGGTTATGCCAAAGTTCGCCAAAGTTCGCCAAATCGATACCAAACTTTAAAAGAGGCTTAAACTGTTAGTTATATGTATGCCCTAGAGGCCATTACTGTACATACGATGTATATTGTAATGGATGCTTAGACATATACAGGGAGGACTTTCTTGCTCGACATGATAGTATGCTATCTGGTTGAACTTTATCTTAACATGTACTCTGATTGTCTCTATGTTACATGTTGATAAAGCTCTTAGGATATGTCCTCGACCACTGGGACTATGATGAGATCATACTAGTGGGGCCACGGTAGTCGATGAGTACATCCTATAACTGTTCCTAGTCGAGGGTGTATCGAGACAGGGCATCGATACACCAGAGTAGACTAGCGTATACTCATCTTGACCCATATGATGGGCGATGGATGATCCCATATCCATCGGTGTTAGACATCAAGGATGGTGTACAGGTGCTCAGTAAAGACTGGGTACACTGGACGGACTCGCCGATAACTCCCAGATGGTATTATACCTCACGTCAGATGGCAGTTCTCCGGTGACACTGGTACAGAGTAGTCTGTTGACCCGAGATCGTCATAGAGTCTTGTGTGATTCCCACTGTGCTTTGATTTCCATCATACCACGTCCAAGAGGGCGTGCAAAAAGGTGGCTTTTGGGTACAGTCCCGAATCACATGGAGGCAATGAGCGATAGGAGGGGATTCGTCTCTCCCGTTATAGGGAGTTGATGTTGCGCTGTGTTCGATTGGCTATAACTGGAAATCCCTGGCCAGGGTTGCTGAGATTTACTGGTAAGTGTTATCAGTAGTTTCTCGAACTGTTATAGACCTCATATCGACACGACTTATCAAGCTACTGGGGTCTGACGTTTACCACCCCTAGGCGAGATATGCGACATATCAGACGACGAGACCGGACTGTACGGGAGTGTTACCGATTGGATTCACAGGAGAATGTACAGGCTTGCTTGTTGATCTTCTGAGCGCTCAATACCTGGGTGGCTGTTACGTTTAGCTGACCACTTGCAGCTTGTGGGTGTTTGATATGATCATCACCTACTGCCGGCGTATTGACGATTCTTTAGAGTCCTACACAGAGGTTTCTTGGCTCAGGAAAAACGGAGTAGGAGAACATATGTGATATGTGCAGGACCGAGGATAATGCGGTATGTGATACCGTATTGGATTCTCGCGATATGAGATATCGGCCGGGTATATGTGATATAGCCGGGTCATCGTATTTGTTGGTTATATGCGATATAGCCGGATTGTCGGATCAAGTGTTGATTCGATAATTTAATGTATAATAATATATATGATATATTAAATTACATTAACTAATATTAGCTCACTAAAAGATTCTTTTTCTCACTCGGGTAATACATTGATATATATGCGATATATGTTAATTGCATTATTTTATTTTGTTACAATAAATATTATATATGTGATATATAATATTGTAACATGATATGATAACTAATGCAACATGTTTAGTAGAGATTAAACAAGATTAGGGTTTGATTTGGGTTAATGCTTTCTAGATGTTTCTAGAAGGTTTTGTTTTGTTTTTGCAAAGATATTTTCAAGTGGCTCATTCTTAACCCAACCCAAACCCTAGCCTTGGTTAATTCTCTATAAAGGTTTAGTCAACCATGGTTGCATTATTGATCATCTTTATCCTTTCATTATTCATCACAAAAGGTTTGATATTATTATTCATCTTCTTCTTCCTTTTTTCTTTTCATGGAAAAAGCTTACTAGCTTTTTTCCAAGGGATGCTTATGTGTGAGAAAAAGATTATAAATGAGAGCTAAAATCCTACTTCATCATTCTCATCTATCCTTGCCCTTTAGATGAGAGTGTTCACTTCTTTTAGAGTGTGAGAGCTTGTGTTAATGAAACTTCAAGGTAGATCATCATTGTTATCGAAGATCGGAAGCAAGACTGCATCTTTCTCTTCGTGAAGCCTCTCGAGAGTTCGGAACACGATGATCGCAGCGAAAGGACTTCAACACGGATCTTAAGAAGTGAAGGACCGGATCTACAAAGGTTGTAATCCCTCTCACTTAGTGTTAAAGTGTTTAACATGCTTGTTTTCGCCTAATCTCTAGTTTAAAAATCCGGCTTTGGGTTGTTCGGCGCGGCTAAAATTTTAATCGGGCATGGTTGATGCCTCGTAGACCCTTGTGAGCATGCCCAGCTACCCTACAGTGGTATTAGAGCCAAGCTAGAGTTTTAAGCGAAGTCTAGACGAAGTTTAAAGTCCGATCGAACCCGGAAACCCTGATATTGACCCTTCTATGGACATTTTTAAAAATGTTGATTTTTTCTGAATTAAAAATGCTCAGAAAATTAAGCAGGAAACACTAAGAATTACTGTGAAGTACGGACTTGTAATTTGCTGATATGACCGTGGAACCGCGGCCAAACCAAGGGTTTGGCGGCGGTTCCGCAGCCAAAAGTTTGAATTAGTCCCTGGAACTTCATATATTTATTCTTAGGTCCTTTCTTGTCATTTTTTCTGGGAATTTTTTAATTCCACTCAAGTGTTGAGTTTCCTTGGGTTGTATTGGGGACTCGTTGATTCGATCGGATAATTTAACTTCGTTTATTTTTGTCCGGGAAATTTTTAGAATGTGTTAAAAAGTTCGAACGGATATCAATAACTCACTTTTTCCCCTGCCGGAAAATTTCCAAGCGTTGGATTTTTTCGTAGTTTAGGAACATTCTAAGTCGTGCAAGTAACGCGGTGGACCCTCTAGAAGACAAAAAACCTTAACTCGATTATGTGACTGTCCTGAACTGCCTCTGAACCTTAGGGTTTATGGCAGTACGGCGTGCCACATGTGAGGCGTTGGCTTGACCCTTCTACGGCTGGACCATTGGTACTGTGGCATGCGATGGATGTTTTAAACTAATTTCAAGTGTTGAACTATTTGGGAAATCTTGGGTGTTTGATCATTCGATCGGAAAGTTTAACATTGTCTATTTATCTGGAATATGATACAATATTTGGAATCCACATGTAGTTATGAGATAACTAATTTGAATGTTATAAATCTAGCAGTTTAGTCTCAAATGATCGGTTGCCACGGGATTTTGATGCGATCAAAAGTCCGTCGCAATCACGTAGCGTACGCGGATACTCGCCGGGTAAACTTAACAGATAGCCACGCCCCATAGCTCCGACCAAGTGACTGTAGGAGAACACCGTCGCCGAAAGCATCCGTTCGGGTGCTCGCGGCAGCGGTGTTCCGCCTTAGTGCACTTTGTCGACGGTATCTGGGGGTGCGACCGTCTACTAAAGTTTGCGACGAGTATTCGATCAGGATGTCGGGAATCTTGTTGAATTGCCCGACTTGATATTGAAAAGAGTTTTCGATAATGAGACTAAAATGCGGGGTTTATAATTGTTAGGCATGCGATGTCTAAGGAATTCATTTGGTTAGGCATGCGATATTTAAGAAGGTTGCGGATTCCAACTGTTGTAGTTTTACACTTTCTTTTCTGTGACCGTAAGCGTAGTATGTGGTGTATCGCCGGCTTCGTTGCTATACATCAACGACAATCGGGATACGCATACTTGCTTACGTTGATGATATGAGATATTATGTGTTGCTGTGATATGTTGTATTGGATCGTCGCGTTTGAATAGCCGGGGGTTTTATGTGAGATGAGAGTTTTTCTTTTTCATTCATGTAAAATTCATTTGTATGTAATATTCTTTTATTGGGGCACTTCCGGGCTGAGGATGATGTCACCATTGTATATTATTTACTTTTCCACATTAGGTAGACCCAAGGCGGGGAGCATAAGTAACCGGGTTCTGGGGTCAGTGGGAGACCATCTCGAGGAGTCGAGCCGGGTCTCCTAACCCTAGAATTGGCAGTGTTGCTTTCCGCTCTCGTAGGGGTCTAGAGATGTGGGTTTGGCTATTCATCGCGACCGTGGAATCCGTGTTTTATACAGGTTCGTATTAAAAACACGGACCTCCTAGTATATCCAATATTTCATATATGTTTCTTCTGCTGCAATGTTCTGTGATGAGATCATATTACTGCCTGAGACGAATGTTTATATTATATATATGAGATATATGTTATATTGCAGATTTCGTTTCAAATGTGATGCTTGTGAAGCATATTAAAATGGGACTTCATTAATAAGATTAATGAAACTAAAAGAAACCCAAAGATGTTGTAGAAACTTGTTTAAAAACTGGTAGCTCTAGCTCTTGCATTGCATACCGGTGTTCCTTGTAGAACATCCAGCACCTTATTCGTTAAGGAAAGAGCCGAGATCTCTTCACCGGGAGTGACCTCTTTAGTGAAACTAGCAGATGCTACAAACTCGGTTTGTCATTTGATTGCTTCTATAGTTCTTGCTTTGCACAGAGGTATTTGTGAAATATCCTGCACCTTATTCGATGAGGAAAGAGCCGACGATCCCTTCATCGGGAGTGACCTCTATAGCAAAACTAGAAAAGCCTCAAAAACATTCCATTTAAAATCACTCGATTCTACGACGATATCAAGTTCATTACGCAAAGGGTTTTCTTAAAAACCTGTTATAGACCTCCGTCATTTCAGATAAGTACTAGTTAGTATTCGGGCTACGTTTGTTGACCATGTTAAGGCGTAGTGTACGGTAGCTGATTAGTGCTTATCTGTATAAGCATATGATGCAATTGGATTAGGGTAGTTGTGCGACTTTGTTGACCATGTTAAGGGTCGTGCGGGTGGGTTTAATTCAATCGGGAAATGACGGGTTGAACTTGACTAGCACTTATGATTTGTTTACTATGTTAAGGTCATATAGCTGCTAGGGGCAAATAATTATCGGGAATTTCAAGTGTTGAAATTTGCAATGAGATTGTATACCTTCTATGAGATAGTTGGATCCCGATACCCGCTGCGAGTAAGAGTTACTCCTGGGAGAGTTTTACACATTACAATTAGCCGATCAAGTAGGTTTCTAGAAAGGTGTTAACGGGGTTACGCCCCTGGGAAAACTAGGTTTATTTTAATTAGGTCCGTGCGAAAGCACGGGGAACCTCCCTCAAAGTACCGACACTAGCCTGGCTGAAAGATTGGCGAACTTGTAGAGTGTAATTAATCCCGGCTAATCTTTACTTTTAGGGTTTGAAGGAAGATTTGACTAAAACAGTGGGAGACATCCTGATTAGATATATTAGATAACCAATCTAATCTTGCAAGTGCATACACTGAGTGTTTTCTTCTCTCTCTCTCTAGGTAGCGACCATATCACGCCTTAATCAAGATAATAATATGGATATATTGTAGGGTTGCTAGGCACGCGCACAAGGGTCTACGAGGCATCAACCATGCCCGATTAAAATTTTAGCCGTGCCGAACAACCCGAATCCGGATCTTTAAACTAGAGATTAGGCGAAAACTAACATGCTAAACACTTTAACACTAAGTGAGAGGGATTACAACCTTTGTAGATCCGGTCCTTCACTTCATATGCTCCGTGTTGAGGTCCCTTCGCTGCGATCATCGTGCTCTGGACTCTCGAGAGGCTTCACGAAGAGAATGATGCAACCTTTGCTTCCGATCTTCGATACAAAGATGATCTACCTTGAAGTTTCGTTAACACAAGCTATCACCCATGAAATGATGTGAACACTCTCATCTAAAGGGCAAGGGAAGATGAGGATGATGAAGTAGGATTTTTGCTCTCTTTATTTATCTTTTTCTCACATATTTTCATCACAAATATCAAAGCAAGAAAGCTTTGCATGAAGAACTCAAGGAAGAAGAAGAATAGTGATCTATTTCATTTGTGATGAATAATGAAAGGATTAATATGATAAATAATGCAACCATGGTTGACTTAACCATTGTAGAGAATTAACCAAGGGTTAGGGTTTGGGTTGGGTTAAAAGTGAGTCACACAAAAATATCAAGACAAATATCTTTATCATGACAAAAAGAAACCTTCTAGAATCTACTAGAAGTCTTAACCCTAATCCAAACCCTAATCATGTTTAAACTCCACTAAACATGTTGCATTAGTTATCATATCATGTTACAATATTATATATCACATATATAATATTTATCGTAACAAAATAAAATAATACATTTAACATATATCGTATATATATCAATGTATTACCCGAGTGAGAAAAAGAATCTTTTAGTGAGCTAATATTAGTTAATGTAATTTAATATATCATATATATTATTATACATTAAATTATCGAATCAACACTTGATCCGACAATCCGGCTATATCGCATATAACCGACTAATATTTATCCGTACCGATTCATCGAATCAACACTTGATCCGATGACCCGGCTGATATCATATATCGCGAGAATAGAATACGGTATCTCATATCGCATTATCCTCGGTCCCGCACATATCACATATGTGCCCCTACTCCGTTTCGCCTGAGCCAAGAAACCTCTGTGTAGGACTCTAAAGAATCGTCAATACGCCGACAGTAGGTGATGATCATATCAAACACCCACAAGCTGCAAGCGGTCAGCTAAACGTAACAGCTACCCAGGTATTGAGCGCTCAGAAGATCAACAAGCAAGCCTGTACATTCTTCTGTGAATCCAATCAGTAACACTCCCGTACAGTCCGGTCTTGTCGTCTGATATGTCGCATATCTCGCCTAGGGGTGGTAAACGTCAGACCCCAGTAGCTCGATAAGTCGTGTCGATATGAGGTCTATAACAGTTCGAGAAACTACTGATAACACTTATCAGTAAATCTCAGCAACCCTGGCCAGGGATTTCCGGTTATAGCCAATCGAACACAGCACAACATCAACTCCCTATACCGGGAGAGACGAATCCCCTCCTATCGCTCATTGCCTCCATATGATTCGGGACTGTACCCAAAAGCCACCTTTTTGCACGCCCTCTTGGACGTGGTATGATGGAAATCAAAGCACAGTGGGAATCACACAAGACTCTATGACGATCTCGGGTCAACAGACTACTCTGTACCAGTGTCACCGGAGAACTGCCATCTGACGTGAGGTATAATACCATCTGGGAGTTCTCGGCGAGTCCGTCCAGTGTACCCAGTCTCCACTGAGCACCCGTACACCATCCTTGATGTCAAACACCGATGGATATGGGATCATCCATCGCCCATCATATGGGTCAAGATGCGTATACGCTAGTCTACTCTGGTGCATCGATGCCCTGTCTCGATACACCCTCGACTAGGAACAGTTATAGGATGTACTCGTCGACTACCGTGGCCCCACTAGTATGATCTCATCATAGTCCCAGTAGTCGAGTACATATCCTAAGGGCTTTATCAACATGTAATATAGAGACAATCAGAGTACATGTTAAGATAAAGTACAACCAGATAGCATACTATCATGTCGAGCAAGAAAGTCCTCCCTATATATGTCCAAGCATCCATTACAATATACATCGTATGTACAGTAATGGCCTCTAGGGCATACATATAACTAACATATATTGACCGAACCCACTTGTTATACTGAGCTGGGGAACGTTGGTCCCGCTCCAACTTATAATTGTTATAAGACAGAGCAGGAAATTGGGGAATACCAGATTTCCCGTGCCGCCCAAACGAAGAAAGTGCATGTTGATGCATCATCTTCGGGTGTGTTCATTACAGAGAATTGTTTCTCAGTATCCTTTACGTCCTGGGTATTTGATACCGGATCAAGATCCCGCATATGTAATCTGTTACATGGGCTATAGAAAGGTAAAGAACTGAGAACGGGTGATAAGTTTCATGAGACAGAAAACGGTGCAAGTGTTGCAGCCAAGTCTGTTGGTCACTATCACCCTGTATTACCAGAATACATTGATTCTGAACGAATGTTATTAGATACCGAACCTGACATACAACATCATATCAGTCTCTTTATTAGTAAAGAAAGGATATAATTTTGTATTGTTGGATAATGTTTTGAACATTTCCTATATCAAGAGTTGATCGGTTCAGGCATGTTATCTAAAAGCATTGACGTTCTAAATCAAACTACAGTTCTTAGTATACAGAACACACACGAGAGGAAGAGTTCAGAAATGAAAAAATCCTTCTTGAGGCATTGTAGACTAGGTCATATCAATGCGACCCGACTAGCTAAGTTACATTTAGATGCATATTTAAATCTGTTTGAATTTATATCTTGTGAAACTTGCCGGTCATGTCACAAAGATAAAATGACCATAGCTCTGTTTATTGGAAACAGAGAAAGAGTTAGTGAACTCTTGGGATTGATACATGTTGATGTATGTAAGGTCCCCTGTCTACACATGCCAAGACCTGTTCTTTGTACTTCATTACATTCTCTGATAATCTCTCAAGATTCAGACATATGTTCCTGTTGAAACACAAGTCCGAATCTTTTGAGATATGTAAGTCCACGTTGCCCACCCCGGGTCTTGCGGGGAGGCGGAAAACGGAATAAAAATCGGATTTTTACTACTTTAGGCAACATGGACTAGACAAAGAAGGATCTTTGCTAAACAAAAACAAGCTAAAGCTAACTAGAAACTAGCTAAGGGGTAGAGTGGTTATACCTAGGGCTTTATGTCCTTCTCTCCTTGCTCCTTGGAATAGTAGAAAGGGATCACCTTTGTCGTCTTCTCACGCCGAAGAAGAATCCACCCGAAAGCCTCAACCTTTGGCTTCAACTCCAAGCTAGAAGTAACTAGGGTGCTAGAAGTGCTAATCCTAGAACCCTAGATGAGAGTAGAGATTATCAAGAAGTAGTTTTTCTCAAGCTTAAGTGTTTCTCAACACATGAGAGGGGAGAGCTTGAGGGAGAGGAAGAACAAGAGAGAGAAAGTAAATGATAGAATGAGAGAAAAATAAACCATTCTCACATATATGTGTGTATTATTATAAATTGATAATTAGTAAGATAATTGTCATGGCTTAATCAAGACATGACCATTATCATTTCATTTTTAATGAAAATTGCAAGGATCAAAGAGCATCTTCCAAATGAAATGATGATGGTCAAAGTGTCAACCTAGGTCAACAAGTCAAGAATGTCAAATGGTCAACAACCATAACCATGCACAATTATATTAAACTAATATCAATTAACCATAATACACACATAAGCATTAGGGTTCATAAAATGACAATGGTCATTAACCCTAATAAAAGTCCTCTCCCTCTGTCTCAAGCAACTGTGCATACGCACCCGTATTCGTGATCCGAGGAACACGAATACAATGAGATAAAAACAATCCCAAATCATATACTAGGATCCGGCTTAAACCAAAGCCCGCTAGTATAAGCTGTCCGGACAGCAAACGTGTACAAGTGCGCGGATGTGAACGAACCCTGTCGCAAAACCATGCGACCTCTACTCATTTTGCCTAAAGGCGAATAGCTCTCTGTATGGGACTCTAAAGACTCGACACTACGCTGGCAGTGGGTTTAACCACAGACCGCAAGCGGCACTAGCTGTACGTAACGGTCCCCAGGTAGATGCCGATAAGAAGACTGACGAGGTGAACCCCATCTAAACTCCTACTGAGCCTGTATGTGACAGTCTCCGTACAGTCCGGTCTGTTCGTCTGATACATCGCATGGCGGGCCTAGGGGGCGGTGAACATCAGTCCCCTAATAGCGGTACAAGTCGTGTCGGAGTGTAGCCCAGAACACCCTGAGATAACACTGGAAACCTACCAGTATATCTCGCTTGCCCTGGCCAGGGACTACTCGTGTAATGGCTCTCCTAGACACAGCGCGATGTAAACCCCCAATACCGGGAGAGACGAATCCTGTCTAACCGTCACTGCCTCCAAGTGCTTCGGGACTGCACCCAAAAACTACCTGTTTGCACGACTCCTTTGAGCCATGGTAGGGTAGTAATCAAAGTGCAGTGGGAACACACTTAAGGCGAAGTGACAGTGTCAAGTCAGCGGACTAAGCTGTACTCATGTCACCTGGGAACTGATAACTGACGATAGGTAAAATACCAACCAACAGTTCCCGACGAGTCCTGTCCAGTGTACTCGTAACCTAACGAGCACCCGCATACTATCTCAAGTACGACGTACTGACGGCTGTGGGACAGACCGTCTCCCACGCTGGGATGAGAAGCGCATACGCTAGTCTACTCTGGAGTATCGATGCCCTGTCTCGATAGTCCAACGACTAGGGACCTGTATAAGGATGTGCTTATGGATCACCCAGCCCCCACGAGTGTGAGCGCCATCACAACGCTGGTAATCAAGCAAAGATCCTAAGGGCTCTACTAATATGTATATAAGCAATATGCTAAAAGAAACACATGCACATATTGAAGTAGAGACAAACCAAGTAGCATACTACCATTTCGAGCAAGATTGTATATACAACTGTGAATATCCCAAGTTTCCATCAAGTTATATACATACTAGTATGATACAGTAATGGCCTCTAGGGCATATACACTAACAATCTCCCACTTGCACTAAGGCCATGTACTGGCGTATCGAAGACCTATCATCTCGATCAGCCGCTCAAACTAAGTCTGGGGTAGGGCCTTCGTGAGTGGATCAGCAGTGTTGTTCTCCGTATTTACTCTCTTCACCTCGATCTCCTGGCTATCTATGATCTCCCTGATCAGGTGGTACCGCCTCAAAATATGCCTGGACTTCTGATGGGACCTGGGTTCCTTCGCTAAAGCTATAGCGCCGTTGTTGTCGCAATACAGCGGTATTGGATCAACAATGGTAGGAACCACCTGAAGCTCCGTGAGGAACTTCTTCATCTAGACAGCTTCTTTTGCGGCATCGCAAGTAGCTATGTACTCCGCTTCCATAGTTGAGTCTGCAACGGTCTCCTGCTTGGAACTCTTCCAGCAGACCGCCCCTCCATTGAGGGTAAAGACATAACCCGACATGGACTTGGAGTCATCCTTGTCACTCTGGAAGCTGGAGTCAGCAAAGGCCTCGAGCTGGAGGTCTTTTCCGCCATACACCAAGAACATCTCCTTAGTCCTTCTCAGGTACTTTAGAATGTTCTTTACCGCTATCCAGTGTTTCTCCCCTGGGTTCGACTAATACCGGCTTACAACGCTCAATGCGTATGCTACATCTGGTCTGGTACACAACATCCCATGCATTATAGAGCCTACCGCAGAAGCGTAGGGTATAATAGACATGCGATCCCTTTCCAAATCAGTCTTGGGAGACATATCTTTGGAGAGGGTGATCCCGTGACTAGCCGGTAGATTACCGCGCTTGGAATCATCCATACTGAACCTTTTCAGTATGGTATTGATGTACCTTGACTGTGAAAGTCCCAACATTCTCTTAGATCTATCACGATGGATCTGGATCCCCAGAATGTAGTTGGCATCGCCCAGGTCCTTCATGGAGAACCTCTGCGACAAGAATCCTTTGACTGACTGTAGCATAGGAATATCATTTCCTATTAGGAGAATGTCATCCACGTACAAGACGAGGAATACTACAGTTCTCCCTACAATCTTATTGTAAATGCATGGTTCATCTGGGTTTTTGATAAAGTCGAATTCTTTGACAGTATCATCAAAGCAGATGTTCCAACTCCGCGATGCCTGCTTAAGTCCATAGATGGACTTTAGCAACTAGCACACTCTACCGCTGCTCCCACTCTGAATGAATCCCTCCGGCTGATCCATATAGACGCACTCTTCTAAATTTCCATTTAGGAAAGTCGTCTTTACGTCCATCTGCCAGATTTCATAACGTGGAAGGCAGCAATGGCAAGAAGGATCCTAATGGATTTCAGCATAGCCACAGGAGAAAAGGTCTCGTCATAGTCCAAACCAGGTCTTTGACGAAAACCCTTTGCAACAAGTCTAGCTTTATAGGTCTCAACCTGCCTATCTACACCAATCTTCTTTCTGAAGATCCATTTGCAGCCTACGGGTTTTACCCCTTCTGGAGCAAAGTCCAAAGTCCAAACTTTGTTGGTGTACATAGACTCCATCTCGGCCCGCATTGCATCCAGCCATTTTACCGAGTCACAGCTCTGAATGGCTTGCTGGAAGCTAGTAGGCTCACCATAATCCATAGTGCAATCCTCTCTATCCCCGTCAATGAGAAAACCGTAGTATCTCTCGGGCGGATGAGACTGCCTACTACTCCTGCGGAGTGGCGTTGGGATGTCCTGTTCTCTTGAAACTTCTGGTTCTACTAAGCTTTCAGTAATAGCTTGTGCTTCTGGAATTTCTTCCAGTTCTATTGCGCTCCCACTTATCTGGGTTTCCAAAAACTCAGTTTCCAAGAAGCGGGCAAGACGAGAAACAAAAACCTTTTGTTCCTCTGCGCAATAGAAAAGATACCCCTTGGAGCTCTTTGGGTATCCCACAAGCTTACACTGTACTGAACGTACCTCGAGCTTGTCCGCATGCTGCTTTTTTACAAAATCTGGACATCCCCATGTCTTAATGTGATTAAGATAGGGTTTCTTCCCACACCACATCTGATATGGTGTAGTAGGCACAGTCTTAGTTGGAACTCGGTTCAAAAGGTATGCAGCTGATTCTAGTGCATAACCCCAGAAGGATCGCGGCAACTCAGCCTAACTCATCATGGAACGAACCATATCCAATAGGGTTCGATTCCTCCTTTCCGATACACCGTTGTGTTGTGGTGTGTATGGAGGAGTAAGCTGAAAGAGAATTCCATTCTCTTTTAAGAAGCCCAGAAACTCGGCACTCAAGTATTCACCACCTCGATCAGATCTCAGTGTTTTGATACTTTTGCCTGTTTGTTTTCCAACTTCATTCTTGTATTCCTGAAATTTCTCAAAGGCCTCGGATTTGTGCTTCATCAAGAAGACATATCCATACCTAGAGAAATGGTCTGTGAAAGTAATGAAGTATGAATAACCACTTCGCGCATGTGTAGACATCGGACCACACACGTCACTGTGTATGAGTCCCAAGAGCTCGCTCGCTCTTTCTCCATGTCCAGTGAATGGAGTCTTTGTCATCTTTCCCATGAGACAAGATTCACAAGTGGCATAAGACTGGTACTCGAACGGATCCAAGTATCCTTCTTTATGTAACTTTGTCAACCGTGTCTCATTAATGTGACCCAGTCTACAATGCCATAAGAAAGCCTGATTTAATTTTGGAGACTTTCTTTTAAGTGTGTTCTGGACACAGAAGACCTGAGCTTGATTCAAAACGTATATACCGTATTTCAATGTACCTGACCCAATCAGTACTTGATTTAGGTGGATGTTTACAACATCGCTTACAAAAGTAAAATCATATCCTTTCTTAGAAAGTAAGGATACAGATATGATGTTACAAGTCGCACCTGGTACATAAAAACAGTCACGCAGAATCAATATCTGCCCAGTTGTCAGTCCTAGATGATATTCCCCTACGGATTCAGCATACATGCTCATTCCGTTAGCAACCCTGAGAGTCATATCACCTTTCCTGATAACCCTACGGTTTCTCAGAGCCTGTAACGAATTACAGATATGAGATCCTGATCCGGTATCCAATACCCAGGAAGTAGGGTTAACTGACATACAGTTCTCTATTACAAACACACCCGAAGCCGAAGCCACAACATGCTTCGAATTCTGGCTACTGGCTTTGCAAGCCCTGCAATCCTTCTGTCCATGTTCATTCCTGTAACAATAGGAACATCCCTCTTTTACTGCATCCATTCCCGAAACTTCTGCCCCTCTCTTTCTTTCTACTTCCCTGGTTTCCTTCAGGGTAGTAGGTAGAGTCTGTTGAACTAAGTCATCATCTGACCCGTTCTTCAACGTGGTCTTCAGGTCCGAGAGCTCAAAAGAGCTGGTCTCAGTAAGGACGTTGCCCCTTACTGATGACCCGATAGCCAACCTCGCTGGAAGCAATTCGTTCGAGGTCTCATATCTTGCGATACGAGATTGCTCTCCATATAAAACTTTGTTATGGAGGAAGATAGAAGTTGAGTCCATCTTCTTGTGCTACCTTTGGTATATACCATCAACTGAGGCTAACACGAGGCATTTGGCTTTCGCACAGTCTTCTTCCGATGTCCTACGGACATCAATATCCGTGACAGGGGAAACTGGACCTGAGACGGCAGGGGTGGGATCAGTCAAGAGGTGTCCCAGCTTGTCCTGGGCAATGGACATCTGGACGACCTTTGCCAGTCATAACAGTCAGATTCAGTCATGTTATTATCTAGATGTAACCTAGGTGCGGTCATTGGGTCGCTGCAATTAAGAGAGAGAGAAGAAAACACTTAGCATGAAGCTCGTGCAAGTTTAGATTGGTTTTTAATTTATCTAAACAGGATGGCTCCCACTGTCACTCGAATCCCTTCTCAAACCGTAAAGAAAGAATTAGTCAGGATCAATCTCACCGTACAATACTTGCTTAACCGTCCAGCCAGGCCAGTGTCGGTATTTCGAGGGAGGTTTTCCAACGCTTTCGCGAAGTTCCTTAATTAAGTAACCTCTTTTTCCTGTGGGCGTAGCCCCGCTAACACCTTTCTAGACACCTACTAGGTTTATAGCATTGATCGTTAAGTGAGAATTTTCCTGAAGAGTAGCATATACTCACAGTAGGATCGGGATCCAAATATCATCGCGTGATAAAACCGAAAGAATCCTACCAGAATCATCACACTCCAAATGGTATGCAGCGCTAGCAAGTTTCAGTACTTATGAAACTCCCGATGTGGATTTTTGCCCCATGCTCTTATGACCTTGACTTTAGCCAACAAATCATAAGTTACATGTCAAGTTCTACCCGTCATTATCCAGGTTAATTTGAACCCACCCGCACATACCCTTGACTTTGGCCAACAAGGTAGTACGACTGTCCCAAACCAACGCATCTATCTATGCTACATATGAATACCCAATAGCTACCAAACACCGTGCCTTGACATTGGCCAACAAACACAGCTTGAATACTATTGACTATCCATACGAAACGACGGAGGGCTACGGATGGTTTTGGCGAAACCGTGAACGTAATGAACTTGATATAATCGATGGAACGAGATAGCTTTTAAAAGGAGTGGTTCAAGCTTCGCGTTTAAAAGTTTAGTTTTGAAAAGAACCGAGTGGTTTTCAAAGTGTTCCAATCGAATTTTACTTGGTTTATTTTCTTGCATTAGTTCTTTTAATGCGTCCCATCATTTAAACCTACCATTGCAGAAAACAACCAAAATATGACGTACGCTTATGCCATTCGCATTCGCCACGGGGCCTCGTCATCACCCGTTAGGTTACTTAACTAACGACAGAGCGGGGGCTGGGCTAGCGCGGCTGTAAAACATAAGCAACGCCTAAATAGTTATCATATATAAATATATAGCAATGATAGACATTACAGATCACAGATGAATACATTGGATATACTAGGAATCCGCAATCCGTTCGAGCCTGCAACGAAAAACGGATTACACGGTCGCGGTGAATAGCCAAATACCCCACCCAAGACCCCTACGGGTGCGGCAAACTACCCGCCAAGTACCCGAAGCGAAGCAACCTCCCTCAACACCATGAGTAGGCCACTCGGCACTTCGAGATACCCGGTAGTTTGTGCACCCCCTACATGGGTCTATCCTAGGAGCAAAAACAGTAAAAAGAATTATATAATGACGGCTACAACCCCGACCCGGTTGTGCGGCCATACAAATAAAAATACATCAATTTACATATTACAATGAATGAAAGAAAAAGAAACACTCATCTCACATCCACCCCGGCTATTCACCCGCGACAATCCAACGGATTCATATACACATACCATCATCAAACAAAGATCACAGATATGTATAACCCCCACTAATCGACAAATAGCGATTAGCCGACGTTCAATACATATAAACATCACAGATATAACCTTTTAGTCAAAGTGTAGTGAAGTTCGATAAAAAAAATACGGATTTATAGGCCCCCAAAAACAAATTTCTTTTCTGGAAAACCTGGGCACATATAAACCATCTCAAAAATCCCAAAACCAAGGCAGAAGAACACTGCACCAAACTCGACCCAGAACCGAGTCAACTCGGCCGCGGTTGCGCGGCAATAGCTTGCTATTGCCGCGGAACCGCGGCGCTTTGGTCGATTCACTGGACCGGGTTTGGTGGCTTTCTTCACAAAACCCTGAGACGATTTTTGACGTACGATTTATTTTATTTTGAACAGAATAAAATTTAACAGAAACTTGTGTTTTTGTAAACTCGGTTTTGCGATTTTTCCGATTGAACTTCCATACACTTTACTACCTAGCAAGTTTATGTTTAGTTAGGCTCTGATACCACTGTAAGTCCACGTTGCCCACCTCGGGGCTTGCGGGGAGGCGGAAAACGGAATAAAAATCGAATTTTTACTACTTTAGGCAACATGGACTAGACAAAGAAGGATCTTTGCTAAACAAAAACAAGCTAAAGCTAACTAGAAACTAGCTAAGGGGTAGAGTGGTTATACCTAGGGCTTTATGTCCTTCTCTCTTTGCTCCTTGGAGTAGTAGAAAGGGATCACCTTTGTCGTCTTCTCACGCCGAAAAGGGATCCACCCGAAAGCCTCAACCTTTGGCTTCAACTCCAAGCTAGAAGTAACTAGGGTGCTAGAAGTGCTAATCCTAGAACCCTAGATGAGAGTAGAGATTATCAAGAAGTGGTTTTTCTCAAGCTCAAGTGTTTCTCAACAAATGAAAGGGGAGAGCTTGAGGGAGAGGAAGAACAAGAGAGAGAAAGTAAATGATAGAATGAGAGAAAAATAAACCATTCTCACATATATGTGTGTATTATTATAAATTGATAATTAGTAAGATAATTGTCATGGCTTAATCAAGACATGACCATTATCATTTCATTTTTAATGCAAATTGCAAGGATCAAAGAGCATCTTCCAAATGAAATGATGATGGTCAAAGTGTCAACCTAGGTCAACAAGTCAAGAATGTCAAATGGTCAACAACCATAACCATGCACAATTATATTAAACTAATATCAATTAACCATAATACACACATAAGCATTAGGGTTAATAAAATGACAATGGTCATTAACCCTAATCAAAGTCCTCTCCCTCTGTCTCAAGCAACTGTGCATACGCACCCGTATTCGTGATCCGAGGAACACGAATACGATGAGATAAAACCAATCCCAAATCATATAATAGGATCCGGCTTAAACCAAAGCCCGCTAGTATAAGCTGTCCGGACAGCAAACGTGCACAAGTGCGCGGATGTGAACGAACCCTGTCGCAAAACCATGCGACCTCTACTCATTTTGCCTAAAGGCGAATAGCTCTCTATATGGGACTCTAAAGACTCGACACTATGCTGGCAGTGGGTTTAACCACAGACTGCAAGCGGCACTAGTTATACGTAACGGTCCCCAGGTAGATGCTGATAAGAAGACTGATGAGGTGAACCCCATCTAAACTCCTACTGAGCCTGTATGTGACAGTCTCCGTACAGTCCGGTCTGTTCGTCTGATACATCGCATGGCGGGCCTAAGGGGCGGTGAACGTCAGTCCCCTAATAGCGGTACAAGTCGTGTCGGAGTGTAGCTCAGAACACCCTGAGATAACACTGGAAACCTACCAGTATATCTCGCTTGCCCTGGCTAGGGACTACTCGTGTAATGGCTCTCCTAGACACAGCGCGATGTCAACCCCTAATACCAGGAGAGACGAATCCTGTCTAACCATCACTGCCTCCAAGTGCTTTGGGACTGCACCCAAAAACTACCTGTTTGCACGACTCCTTTGAGCCGTGGTAGGGTAGTAATCAAAGTGCAGTGGGAACACACTTGAGGCGAAGTGACAGTGTCAAGTCAGCGGACTAAGCTGTACTCATGTCACCTGGGAACTGATAACTGACGATAGGTATAATACCAACCAACAGTTCCCGACGAGTCCTGTCCAGTGTACTCGTAACCTAACGAGCACCCGTATACTATCTAAAGTACGACGTACCGACGGCTGTGGGACAGACCGTCTCCCACGCTGGGATGAGAAGCGCATACGCTAGTCTACTCCGGTGTATCGATGCCCTGTCTCGATAGTCCAACGACTAGGGACCTGTATAAGGATGTGCTTATGGATCACCCAGCCCCCACGAGTGTGAGCGCCATCACAACGCTGGTAATCAAGCAAAGATCCTAAGGGCTCTACTAATATGTATATAAGCAATATGCTAAAAGAAACACATGCACATATTGAAGTAGAGACAAACCAAGTAGCATACTACCATTTCGAGCAAGATTGTATATACAACTGTGAATATCCCAAGCTTCCATCAAGTAATATACATACTAGTATGATACAGTAATGGCCTCTAGGGCATATACACTAACAAGATATTCACAGAATATAAGTTAGAAGTAGAGAACCAAAATACGGGTATAAGTATTATGTCCTTTGATGAGATCAAGGAGGAGAATACTTGAGCACGGAATTCCTGGATTATTCTAAAGGAGAATGAGATTCTCTCTCAGCATTACTCCTCCGTATACACGATAGCACGATCGTATATCGGGGCGGAGCAATAACACCCTATATGCTCTGATGAGTACTACCGAGTTTCTTATTTTCTTTTGGGAGTTATGTACTTGAGAAGCTACATACTTATTGAATAGGGTTCAAATTAAATCAGTTGCCTACCACTTCATATGTGATATGGAAAGGGAAGAGCCCATATCTTAAATTTGTTAAGATTTGGGGTTGTCCGGCCTATGTATAAAAAGCAAAATCCGGACAAGCTCGAGGCAAAGTCAGATCTGTGGAAGTTTGATGGATATCCTAAGCATTCGCAAGGGAATATCTTCTACCTAACCGAGGAATAAAAGATGTTTTGTTTCTCAATATGCCACCTTCGTGAAAGGGAATTTCTTGTGAAGAAATTATTGGTCATGAGGTAGAACTGGAAAGAGTTCCAGCTATACAAACTGCAGCTGATGATTTGGTAGAACCAAAGAATTCAATAGTTTCCAACGAACCTCAGCCTCTCCACCGATCTAATAGGGTTCCTCACCCACCTGAGAGATACTTCGGTTTCTTTATGACAGTGGGAGCGAGGATTGCATCATGAGATGATGACCCAACTAGTTTCGAGCTGGCCATCAGGAGTGGGACTCTGTAAGAATGGCTGGATGCTTAGTGATCTGAGATGGAATCCTTATACACCAACAAAGTATGGACATTGGTTGCTTTATCTGAAGGGTTAAATCCCTATCAGGAGCAAGTATATCTTGAGAAGATTACTTGGTGTACATGGAAAAGTTGAGACTTTCAAAGCTAAGCTTAAGTCCATCCAGATCCTACTTACGGCTGCATACCATGACTACGATATCTGGTGGTTGGGTGTCATGAATGCTTTTCTAAATAAATGATTTGGAAGAGAGAGTCTATAAGTACACAGCCAGAGGGATTCGTAGACAGTGGGAGCAGCGGAAACGCGTGCAAGATGTTTTATGTGATAAAGCAGGCATCGCGGAGTTGGAACGTCTGTTTTGATGTGGTAGTCAAAGAGTTTGACTTCATCAAAATGGTAGATGAACCTTGTATATACAAAAAAGGTAGTAGAGAGTATGGTGGTGATCCTTGTAGAGTACGTGGATGACATACTCTTGATAGGGAAGGAGTTTCCTATGCTACGCTCGGTCAATCTCCGTTTATCACAAAGATTCTCTATAGGATCAAAGTGATACCTCCTAAATCCTGGGTTTTGGATCTATGAGATAGATCTAATTGGATGTTAGGATACTCACTAGTTGTAGTGAGATGGTATCAATCGATCCTGGGGAGAATCACTAGAAAGGTTCCAGAGTGATAAGGACTACTGAATATCAGTCGCATGCATTGTCTTTACCCTCAGTGGAGGGACGGTATGTTGGAAGAGATCCAAGCTAGATACCGTGACTTACTAGACGATTAAAGGCAAGATACATCGTTACGAAGGATTCTACCAAAGAGGCAGTCTGGATAAATATAAGTTCATGAGATGAACTTCGTTCCTACCATCGTGTGACAATGGAGTTGTGGCTTTAGACAAGGAACCCCCGTCCCATCTGAAATCCAGATATAATTCTTAGGCAGTATCACCTGATCATAGAGATGGTTGATCTCCAGGGAGATCGAGGTTAGGAGAGCAGACACAGAGGACAACAGCGCGGATCCACTCACAAAGGCCTTTTTCCCCAGTAGAGACTTTTATGGGATGGTTGAGTATGAGATACTTCAACCACAGCTAATTGTTAGGTATGTGATACCACAACAGATGGCCCTAGTGCAAGTGGGAGATTGTTAGTTATATGTATGCCCTAGAGGCCATTACTGTACATACGATGTATATTGTAATGGATGCTTGGACATATATAGGGAGGACTTTCTTGCTCGACATGATAGTATGCTATCTGGTTGTACTTTATCTTAACATGTACTCTAATTGTCTCTATGTTACATATTGATAAAGCCCTTAGGATATGTACTCGACCACTGGGACTATGATGAGATCATACTAGTGGGGCCACGGTAGTCGATGAGTACATCCTATAACTGTTCCTAGTCGAGGGTGTATCGAGACAGGGCATCGATACACCAGAGTAGACTAGCGTATACGCATCTTGACCCATATGATGGACGATGGATGATCCCATATCCATCGGTGTTAGACATCAAGGATGGTGTACGGGTGCTCAGTAAAGACTGGGTACACTGGACGGACTCGCCGAGAACTCCCAGATGGTATTATACCTCACGTCAGATGGCAGTTCTCTGGTGACACTGGTACAGAGTAGTCTGTTGACCCGAGATCGTCATAGAGTCTTGTGTGATTCCCACTGTGCTTTGATTTCTATCATACCACGTTCAAGAGGGCATGCAAAAAGGTGGCTTCTGGGTACAGTCCCGAATCACATGGAGGCAATGAGCGATAGGAGGGGATTCGTCTCTCCCGGTATAGGGAGTTGATGTTGCGCTGTGTTCGATTGGCTATAATTGGAAATCCCTGGCCAGGGTTGCTGAGATTTACTGGTAAGTGTTATCAGTAGTTTCTCGAACTGTTATAGACCTCATATCGACACGACTTATCAAGCTACTGGGGTCTGACGTTTACCACCCCTAGGCGAGATATGCGACATATCAGACGACGAGACCGGACTGTACGGGAGTGTTACTGATTGGATTCACAGTAGAATGTACAGGCTTATTTGTTGATCTTCTGAGCGCTCAATACCTGGGTGGCTGTTACGTTTAGCTGACCGCTTGAGGCTTGTGGGTGTTTGATATGATCATCACCTACTGCCGGCGTATTGACGATTCTTTAGAGTCCTACACAGAGGTTTCTTGGCTCAGGCAAAATGGAGTAGGAGTACATATGTGATATGTGCGGGACCGAGGATAATGCGGTATGTGATACCGTATTGGATTCTCGCGATATGAGATATCGGCCGGGTATATGTGATACAGCTGGGTCATCGTATTAGTCGATTATATGCGATATAGGCGGATTGTCGGATCAAGTGTTGATTTGATAATTTAATGTATAATAATATATATGATATATTAAATTACATTAACTAATATTAGCTCATTAAAAGATTCTTTTTCTCACTCGGGTAATACATTGATATATATGCGATATATGTTAATTGTATTATTTTATTTTGTTACAATAAATATTATATATGTGATATATAATATTGTAACATGATATGATAACTAATGCAACATGTTTAGTAGAGATTAAACAAGATTAGGGTTTGATTTGGGTTAATGCTTTCTAGATGTTTCTAGAAGGTTTTGTTTTGTTTTTGCAAAGATATTTTCAAGTGACTCATTCTTAACCTAACCCAAACCCTAGCCTTGGTTAATTCTGTACAAAGGTTTAGTCAACTATGGTTGCATTATTGATCATCTTTATCCTTTCATTATTCATCACAAAAGGTTTGATATTATTATTCATCTTCTTCTTCCTTCTTTCTTTTCATGGAAAAAGCTTACTAGCTTTTTTCCAAGTGATGATTATGTGTGAGAAAAAGATTATAAATGAGAGCTAAAATCCTACTTCATCAGTCTCATCTACCCTTGCCATTTAGATGAGAGTGTTCACTTCTTTTAAAGAGTGAGAGCTTGTGTTAACGAAACTTCAAGGTAGATCATCTTTGTTATCGAAGATCGGAAGTAAGACTGCATCTTTCTCTTCGTGAAGCCTCTCGAGAGTTTAGAACACGATGATCGCAGCGAAGGGACTTCGACATGGAGCTTAAGAAGTGAAGGACCGGATCTACAAAGGTTGCGATCCCTCTCACTTAGTGTTAAAGTGTTTAACATGCTTGTTTTCGCCTAATCTCTAGTTTAAAGATCCGGCTTTGGGTTGTTCGGCGCGGCTAAAATTTTAATCGGGCATGGTTGATATCTCGTAGACCCTTGTGAGCGTGCCCAGCAACCCTACATAAACAACCGAAACACTATACTTTTTGTGAAAGGATATACCTCAGTTAGCATCCATGAATCCTCCACAGCGCCAAAATGAAAGCTTTCTTGGCCCAATGTGTTGCTAGTGAGCTCATGCACCTTTTTTTGTGAAGTGGGAATGAGGTTTTGGAGTGTTTTTCATGGAGTTTGAGAGGGTTGAAGAGGAGGAGGGGGCTAGGGCAGGAGCAGCAAGGTGAGGAGAGGGGAGAGGAATGAGTGAAGAATGAAGAGGAATGGCCAAGTCAAAACACCCTCACCTTTCTCTCTCTCACCCATACCCATTATTCTAATGTTTCTTTTTTTTCTTTTTCTTTTCTATTTTCCTTCTCTCCTCAATTGTAAACCCGAAGCAAAGAATGAAAATGATGATAAAGCCATGTAGGAAAATGTAACACAAATGTGAAATGATATGGTGCATGTTTTGCACAAAACACGCTTAAAGCTCGATTAGCGATTTTTAATCGCGATTAGCACTAAATTAGCATATAATTAATCATAAAAACTTAAAATTTGCATAATTCACATAAACACCATCTTTTTAGTAATTTCCATAATTTTCAAAAAAATTTCCCAATTTATCGGTATTTAATTATACCGCCTTATTAAAATATTCAATATTTTATTATTAAATTATAAAAATTCTCCAAAAATAATATTTTATTTTTTTGAAATGTCACACACACACACACACACACACACATATATATAACATTTGCACATGTTAAGATAAAGTCAAACCATAATAGTATACTACTGTATCGAGTCTTTATCGATATGTGCAAGCTGGATAAAACATCAATAGAAACAAATACACATAACCTGATAAAGACAATTCAAATAATATACTATATAACCGAGCTGTTAGTGTTATATCCCTCGAGGCCATTATTGTGTCATACTGGTTTGTATATTACTTAATGTAAGGTTGAGATATACACGGATATAGTAACAGTCTTGCTCGAAATGGTAGTATGCTACCTGGCTTGTTTCTACCTCAATATGCGCATGTGTTTATTTTAGCATATCGCTTATACATATTGGTAGAGCCTTTAAGATCTTTTCTTGATTACCAGTGTTGTGATGACAGTCACACTAGTGGGGCCTGGGTAGTCTATAAGCACATCCTATATAGGTCTCTAGTAGTAGGATTATCGAGACGGGGCATCAATACTCCAGAGTAGACTAGTGTATAACTTCTCATCCCAGCAGGGGAGATGGTCTGTTCCACAGCCATTAGTACATCGTACTGGAGATAGTATGCAGGTGCTCATTGAGTTATGAGTACACTGGATATGACTCATAGGGAGCTGCTGGTGGGTGTTATCCCTATTACCGGGTAGCAGTTCCCAGGTGACATGAGTACAGTTTAGTCCGTCGACTTGACACCGCTACTTCGCCTTGAGTGTGTTCCAATTTTTCTTAGATTACTACCTTACCACGGCTCAAAGGAGTCAAGCAAACAAGTAGTAGTTGGGTGCAGTCCCGAAGCACTTAGAGGCAATGGTGGTTATATAGGAATCGTCTCTCCCGGTATTGGGGGTTGATATCGCGCTGTGTTCAGAAATCCATTACACAAAGTCCTTATCCTAGGTAAGCGAGATTTATTGGTAGGTACTCTAGTAGTTTCTCAGGGTGTTTTGGAATACACTCCGACATGACTTATTACGCCATTAGGGGTCTGACTATTACCGCCCCTAGGCCCGATATGTGATACTCTCAGATGAACAGACCGGACTGTATGAAGATTGTCATAGATAGGCTCAATAGGAGTTCGGATGAGTTTGCTCATCGGCCTTCTTATCGATATATACCTGGGTAGCCGTTATGTGCAGCTAGTACCGCTGACGTGCTTATCGTTAAATCCACTGCCAGCGTAGTGTCGAGTCTTTAGAGTCCCACACAGAGGGTTTCCCTGCATCGGGCAAAAGATGTAGAGGTCGTATGGTTTTACGACAGGGCTTCGATCACATACGTGTACTTGTGCACGTATGATGTTCGGGCGGATAATACTAATGGGCTTTGGTTTAAGACGGATCCTAATATTATATTGATGGATTATTTTCATCTCATTGTATTCGTATTCTTCGGAATACGGATACGGGTATGTATATACGGATGATGGGTATTCTTGTAATTTACTCGGGATTGCTTCTAGAAGAAGACACTTCATTAGGGTTTTATTCTTTTGAGTAAAAGAATTATGAGGTGTAGGAAATGAGGTGGAGGTTTATATTGAATGAGGCATGGCTACTTGGTGACTCATGTGGTGACTCATGGCATGACTCACTACATGACTCACTCTTTAGATATTTGTGAAGCATGCTAGATAGTTGGTGAGATATTTATCTCATCAATTATTATATGCTTCATCTATTCATCATAAATGAGCCATCTCATTCTAATGTTTATTCTTCACTCTCTTTTCCTTAAGCTCCCATTCTTCTTCCTCTAACCCTAATGTCTCATGTGTTGAGAAACCTAGGATAATTAGAGACAAAGTAATCCATCTACACTTTTTACATCATCTAGGACATCTAGTTTAGCGAACTAGATGCCGTAGTTACATCAGATTTGAGGTTGGAGCTCGAACTATAGACTCTCGGGTGGATCGTCTTTGACTCGAGGAGGCCGACGAGGTTGCGTCGATCCGTTACGATCCTTGGAGCTTATGACGAGGAGGTGGACAGCGACAAGAAGACCTGAAGGACATGAATCTATGAGGTATAAACTTCTTTCCGAGCAGTTAACCTCATATAGTATAGATAGTTAGGGTATAGCATCGATCCTGGAGTTCAAGTCGGTGTTGCGACACCCATAAAAATCATTTTTACGTATTACGCCTCCCCGCGAACCCACGGGGTGCGCGACATCGACTTACAGTGGTATCAGAGCCTACTAAACCTTTACTAGCTTGTTATCAAGTTATTAGAACTTCGATCGTCGGAAAAACCCGAAAACAAAATGCCTAAACTCATGCTTTCTGTCGATTTTGAAAACTGTAAGAAAAATTATTTCATAGGATTGAAAATTGAGTGCTGGGTATTCTAAGATTACTGAAGAAAAATGAGTCATTGACTCGCCAAGACCACCGTGAAACCGCGGCGAATCGGTGCGATTCGCCGCCGTTCCGCGGTTGAGTCAAGGCCGAGTCGGCTCATTTTTCTTCTGTGATTCTTATTTTGGGTGTATTGTTTTATGGTATATTTGGTTTCTACCCAGTATGTTTTGTTGTGCTGCTTTGAACTTGGGGCAGACACGTAAAATATGTTTCGATCGAAATTCTATAGTTTTTGGCTAAGGGGTCTTCTATGTTTTATATATGATGCGAACGTCTGCTAATCGCTATACGTCGATTAGTGTGGGTTGCACATATCTGTGTTGTTGTGATATTGGTTTGTGTATATGAACTTTATTGGATCGTCGTGGATGAATAGTCGGGGATGTGAGAAGAGAGTTTTCTTTCATTCGATGTAAATTGTAAAGTGACATAATATTATTTTGCGGGGCACATCCGGGTTGAGATTGTAGCCACCGTTGTATTATTTCATTTACTGTTTTTTGCTCCTAGGATAGACCCAAGGTGGGGTGCACAAACTACCGGGTTCTTTGTAGTGCCGAGTGGCCTACTCATTTTACCGAGGGAGGTTGCTTCACTTCGGGAATTTGGCGGGTAGTTTGCCGCACCCGTAGGGGTCTAGGGTGGGGTTTGGCTATTCATCACGACCATGGAATCCATTTTTCGTTACAGGCTTAAACGAAACGCAGAATTCCAAATATATCCAATATGTTCATCTGTGATCTGGAATGCTTATTATTGCGTGAGACGAATGGTTATTATATATATGCTATATATTAGACGTTGCTTATGTTTTGCACCCGCGCTAGTCTAGCCCCTGCTCTGGCATTAGTTAAGTACCCTAACAGTGTTAGACGGGGCCCAGTGGTAAATGCGGATGGCATAAGCGGATGTGGTATTTTTATTTCTCTCTGTGATGATAGGTGTAAATGATGGGGCTGCATTAGATTAATGCAAAGCAAACAAACCAAAGCTGAATCATTATAACTATTTTAAAAAACACTCGGTTTTTTCAAAACAGAAACTTTTAAATGCGGAGCTAAAACCAATCCTTTAAAAGCTATCAGGTTCCTTCGATTAAATCAAGTTCATTACGTTCACGGTTTCGCCAAAAACAGTCGTAGCCCTCCGTCATTTCAGTTGAATATTCAGTAGTATTCAAGCTATGTATTTTGACCTTCGCTAAGGCATAGTGATTGGTAGCTGCTGGATATTCATCTGTAGCATAGATAGATGCGTTGGTTTAGGACAGTCGTACTACTATTTTGGCTTTCGTCAAGGGAATGTACGGGTGGGTTCAAATTAACCTGGACAATGACGGGTAGAACTTTACATGTGACTTATAATATGTTGGCCTTCATCAAGGTCATAAGAGCATGGGAAAAAAATCCACATCGGGAGTTTCTAAAGAAACTGAAACTTGCTAGTGCTGCATACCATTTGGAGTGTGATAATGTTGGTAGGATTCCTTCAGGATTATCACACAATGATACTTGGATCCCGATCCTACTGTGAGTATCCGCTACTCCTCGGGAGATTTTTCACTAAACAATCAATGCTATAAACCAAGTAGGTGTCTAGAACGGTGTTAGCGGGGCTACGCCTCTAGGGAAAAGAGTTTATGTAATTAAGGAACTTCGTGAAATCATTGGAAAACCTCCCTCGAAGTACCAAACCCAGCCTGGCTGAAAAGTTAAGCAAGTATTGTAGGGTGATATTAATCCTGACTAATTATTCTTTTATGGTCTGAGGAAGGATTCGAGATACAGTGGGAGCCATCCTGTTTAGATAAACTAAAAACAAATCTAAACTTGCAAGAGTATCATGCTGAGTGTTTTCTTCTCTCTCTCCTAATTGAAGCGACCAGGTGACCAAGATTAGGTTACAGCTAGATAATAAAATGACTGAGTTATATTATATTGACTGACAAAGGTTTATCCAGATGTCCATTACCTATGACAAGCTGGACTACCTAATTACTACTCAAGCCCCCGCCGCCGCAGGTCCAGATTCCACCGTCGCGGATAATGATATCCGTAAGACATCGGAAAAGGACAGTGCGAATGCCAAGTGCCTCGTGTTGGCCTTAGTAGATGGTGTATACAAGAGGCAGCACGAGAAGATGGACTTAGTTTCCATCTTCCTCCATAACAAAGATTTATATGGAGAGCAATCTCGTATCGCAAGGTATGAGATTTCGAAGAAATTGCTTCAAGCGAGGTTGGTTGTCGTGTCATCTGTAGGGGATCACGTCCCTACAATGATCAGCTGTATTAACAGCTCACGGACCTACGGACCACGTTAGAGAACGAGTCAGATGCTCGCTTGATTCTATAGTCCCCACCTTCTACATACGCCAAGAGGAAGAAAGTTATACTTCCAGTCGAGAGCACCCTGAAGGAAACCAGGGAGACACCCGCTCTGCTTATTGGAATCTTTCTCTTCAAGATCCTGTTAGTCATATGTATGCCCTAGAGGCCATTACTATACATAGGATGTATATTGTAGTGGATGCTTGGACATACATAGGGAGGACTTTCTTGCTCGACATGATAGTATGCTATCTGGTTGATCTTTACATTAACGTGTACACTGATTGTCTCTCTGTTACATGTTGGTAAAGCCCTTAGGATGTGTACTTGACTACCTGGACTATGATGCGGATCATACTAGTGGGGACATGGTAGTCCATAAGTACATCCTTCAAGGTCCCTAGTCGTGGGTGTATCGAGACGGGGCATCGATATACCAGAGTAGACTAGCGTATACCTTCTCGACCCATGTAGATGGGCGATGGATGATCCCATATCCATTGGTGTTTGACATCAGAGATGATATACGGGTGCTCAGTGGAGACTGGGTACACTGGACGGACTCGCCGAGAACTCCCAGATGGTATTATACCTCACGTCAGATGGCAGTTCTCTGGTGACACTGGTACAGGTTAGTCTGTAGACCCGAGATCGTCATAGAGTCTTGTGTGATTCCCACCGTGCTTTGATTTCCACCTTACCACGTCCAAGAGGGCGTGCAAAACGGTGGTTTTTGGGTACAGTCCTGAATCACATGGAGGCAATGAGCGATAGGAGGGGATTCGTCTCTCTCGTTATAGGGAGTTGATGTTGCGCTGTGTTCGATTGGCTATAACCGGAAATCCCTGGCCAGGGTTGCTGAGATTTACTGGTAAGTGTTACCAGTAGTTTCTCGAACTGTTATAGACCTCATATCGACACGACTTATCGAGCTACTGGGGTCTGACGTTTACCACCCCTAGGCGAGATATGCGACATATCAGACGAACAGACCGGACTGTACGGTAAGTGTTACTGGTTGGATTCACAGGAGTGTGAGCGGGCTTGCTCGTCGATCTTCTGATCGCTCAATCCCGGGTGGCCGTTACGTTTAGCAGACCGCTTGCGGCTTGTGGGTGTTTGATATGATCATCACCTGCTGCCGGCGTATTGACGAGTCTTTAGAGTCCTACACAGAGGTTTCCTGGCTCAAGCGAAACGAAATAGGAGCGCATATGAGATATGTGCGGGACCGAGAATAATGCGTGTATGTGATACCGTATTCTATTCTCATGATGAATGTATCGAATGGTTGTATACGATATAACCTAGTTATCGAATCGAGGATTGATTCGATAAGTCGATACATTGGATATTAGTCGGTCATATGCGATATGACCGGATCGGTAAATCAAGTGTTGATTTAATAATTTAATGTATAATTATATATTTGATATATTACTTTACATTAACTAGTATTTGTTCACTTAAGATGGATTTTCTCACTTGTTGTGCACATCGTATATGTGATATATTTTTGAGCACTTGATTGTATCATGTTTGATGATACATGCAAACTTGGGTGTGTATGATTAAACCATGGTTATGTTAACGATTAGGGTTTTGATTTAATTATTTATTTATTTGTTTATTCTTTTTGGAAAAGATGAAATGGTGGCTTTATTTTTCTTTCTTTGCTTGAAGCTTCTTGAAGCTTCAAAGCATCTTTGAAAGTCCACCACTTTGTCTTCATCCTAAACCTAACCATTCACCTAACCTTAGTTTACTCTCTACATTTAACCAAGGTTGCATTATGATAACTTCACTTGATTTATCATTTGAATTATTATTCTTATCATATTCTTTTTCTTCTTCTTCTTCTTCTTCAAGATGAAGAAGCTTGCTACCAACAATGGTGCCTTGAAAAAAAGAGTGAGAAATCCAATTCTAAAGTGAACCCACTTCCTATTTCTTCATCCTCTACCACTTGCCAAGTAGTATAGGGTGTTTTCTTCACAAGTTTCATGACTTGGTGAAGTTGGAGCTCGAGTTAGAGTCGCCTCGACGTAGATCATCTTCGGCATCGAAGTCGACGATCTAGCCCGATCATTTCTTCGACGAAACCATTACTAGAGTCCGGGATCCGATGATCATAGCGGAGGGATGTCAACGCGGAGCTATGGAGGTAGAGGACCGGATCTACAAAGGTTGTATTTCCGTTCACTTAGTTAAGTTGTTAACTAGTTGCATGTTTCGCCTAATTTCTAGTTAACGATCCGTATTAGGGTTTCTCGGCACCGGAAAATTTTGAATTTGGCATGGTCGATGCCTTGTGAGACCTCCTTAGAGTGCCTAGGAACCCTACAGTGGTATCAGAGCCTAGCTAGAGCCTTAGCCGATGAGTAGACGAAGCTAGAAGTCCGTTCGAACTCGAAACCCTAACCGAATACCCCTCTCTGTACATTTTTTCAAAACTGGGTTTTTTCCAGATTAAAAATGCTTAAAAAATTCAGCAGGAAGTTCTAAAAATTACAGTGCAAAATGAAAAAGTGATACGCCTAAAGCGCAGCGGAACCGCGGCAGAAGCTTCGGTTCTGCGGCGGTTCCGCGGCCATACGATTAGATCAGCCTTCAATCTTTGCACAGTAATTTGTTTCCTTTGGTGCTGAGTTTTCTGGGAATTTTTAATTTGCACTCAAGAGTTGAGTTTTCTGGGGTGTTTTGTGGCTTTGATGATTCGATCGGATCATTTAACTTTGTCTATATGTTTTTCCGGATAATTTTTGAATTTGTTAAAAAGTTCGACCGGATATAAATACCCAATTTTTCCCCTGCCGGAAAATTTCCAAGTGTTGGATCTTTCCGTAGTTTAAAGACATTCCAAGTAGTGCAAGTAACGCGATGGTCCCTCTAGAAGACAACAAACCTTAACTCGATTATGTGACCGTCTTGAACTGCCCTTTGAACCTTAGGGTTTGGGGCAGTATGGCGTGCCACACGTGAGGCGTTGGCTTGACCCTTCTATGGCTGGACCGTTGGTACTGAAGCATGAAGCGAATGTTTTTAAACTTGTTTCATGTGTTGAGCTGTTTCGGGAAAACTTGGGTGTTCGATTGTTCGATCGGAAAGTTTGACATTTTCTATTTATCCGGAATGTGATACAATAATTGGAATTCACAAGTTGTTATGAGATAACTGAATGAATGTTATAAATCTAGCGGTTTAGTCTCACTTGATCGGTTGCCACGGAATTTTGATGCGATCAAAAGTCCGTCGCCATCACGTAGCGTACGCGGATACTCGCCGGATAAACTTAATAGACAGCTACACCCCATAGCCTCGACCAAGTGACTGTAGGAGAACCCCGTAGCCGAAAGCATCCGTTCGGGTGCTCGTGGTAGCGGTGTTCCGCCTTGGTGCACTTCGTCGACGGTATCAGGGGTGCGGCTTGCGACGAGCATTCGATCAGGATGTCGGGAATCTTGTTGAATTGCCCGAATTGATATTGAAAAGAGTTTTCGATAATGAGACTAAAAGGCGGGGTTTATAATTGTTAGGCATGCGATGTCTAAGTATTTCATTTGATTAGGCATGCGATGTCTAAAGAGGTTGCGGATTCCAACTGTTGTAGTTTTACACTTTCTTTTCTGCGACCGTAAGTGTAATATGTGATATCGCCGGTTTCGTTGCTATATATTAACGACAATTGGGATGGGCATATTTACTTACGTTGATGACATGTGATGTTATGTGTTGCTGGATAAGTTATATTGGATCGTCGCGTTTTGAATAGCCGGGTTTTTTTTTTATGTGAGATGAGTGTTTTTCATTTTCATTCATGTAAAAACTTGTATGTAATATTCTTTTATTGGGGCACTTCCAGGTTGCGGAAGATGTCACATTTTGTATATTATTTACTTTTCCGCACTAGGATAGACCCAAGGAGGAGGGCATAAGTAACCGGGTTCTGGAGTCCAGTGGGAGACCAACTCGAGGAGTCGAGTCCGGGTCTCCTAACTCTAGAATTGGTAGGGTTTCTTGTCGCTCTCGTAGGAGTCTAGGGGTGTGGGTTTGGCTATTCATCGCGACCGTGGAATCCGTGTTTTATACTGGCTCGTATTGAAAACACGGACGTCCTAGTATATCCAATATTTCATATGTTTCTTCTGCTGCGATATCTGTGATGTGATCATGTGATGTTCTGTGATAGATACTATATATAGTATATACGATATATTATATAGACGTTACTTATGTTTTACACCCATGCTAGCCCTGCCCCGCTCTGCCGTTAGTTACCTAACCTAACGGTGCACGAGGGGACATCGAGGCGAATGCGGATGGCATAAGTGTACGTCGTATTTATCTATGATGTTTAGGTGATTTAAATGATGGGACTTCATTAATATGACTAATGAAAGAAAAAGAAACCTAAGATGTTGTGATATCGAATTTCAAAAATAAAACAGGTAGCTATAGTTCTTGCTTTGCACAGCGGTATATATGATATATCCTGCAACTTATTCAATGAGGAAAGGGCCGACGATCCCTTCACCGGGAGTGACCCCTTTAGCAATAACTGGCAGATGCTACAACCCTCGGTTTGTCTTTTGATTGCTTCTATAGTTTCTGCTTTGCACAGTGATATATATTATATATCCCGCACCTCATTCGACGATGAAAGGGCCGACGATCCCTTCACCGGGAGTGACCCCTTTAGCAAAACTAGAAAAGCCTAAAAAACACTCCATTTTAAAATTATTTGATTCTACAACGATATCAAGTTCATTACGCAATAAGTTTTCAGAAAAACCTGTCGTAGCCCTCCGTCATTTCAGATAAGTACTAGTTAGTATTCATGCTACGTTTGTTGACTATGTTAAGGCGTAGTGTGCAGTAGCTAATTAGTGCTTATCTGTATAAGCATATGATGCGATTGGATTAGGGTAGTCGTGCGACTTTGTTAACTATGTTAAGGGTCGTGCGGGTGGGTTTAATTCAATTGGGAAATGACAGGTTGAACTTGACTAGCACTTATAATTTGTTGACTATGTTAAGGTCATATAGCTTCTAGGGGCAAAATATTATCGGGAATTTCAAGTGTTGAAATTTGCAATGAGATTGCATACCTTCTATGAGATAGTTGGATCCCGATACCCGCTGCGAGTAAGAGTTACTCCTGGGAGATTTTTACACATTACAATTAGCCGATCAAGTAGGTGTCTAGAAAGGTGTCAACGGGGTTATGCCTCTGGAAAAATGAGATTTACATTAATTAGGTTCGTGCGAAAGCACGGGGGACCTCCCTCAAAGTACCGACACTGGCCTGGCTGAAAGATTGGCGAACTTGTAGCGTGTAATTGATCCCGGCTAGTCTTTTCTTTTAGGGTTTGAAGGAAGATTTGATAAAAACAGTGGAAGCCATCCTGATTAGATAAAATAATAACCAATCTGATCTTGCAAGAGCGCACGCAGAGTGTTTTCTTCTCTCTCTCTCTCCAGGTAGCGACCATATCACGCCTTAATCAAGATAATAATACGGATTATTGACCGAACCCGCTTGTTATACTGAGCTGGGGAACGTTGGTCCCGCTCCAACTTATAATTGTTATAAGACAGAGCAGGAAATAGGGGATTACCAGAATTCCCGTGCCGTCCAAACGAAGAGAGTGCATGCTGATGCATCATCTTTGGGTGTGTTCATTATACAGAACTGTTTCTCAGTATCCTTTACGTCCTGAGTATGTGATACCGGATCAGGATCCCGCATATGTAATCTGTTACATGGGCTACAGATAGGTAAAGAACTGAGAACGGGTGATAAGTTTCATGAGGCAGAAAACGGGGCAAGTGTTGCAGCCAAGTCTGTTGGTCACTGTCACCCTGTATTACAAATACATTGATTTTGAATGGATGTTATTAGATACCGAACCTTATGTACAAAATCATATCAGTCTCTTTATTAGTAAAGAAATGATATAATTTTGTATTGTTAGATAATGTTTTGTACATTTCCTATATCAAAAGTTGATCGGTTCAGGCACGTTATCTAAAAGCATTGACGTTCTAAATCAAACTACAGTTCCTTGTATATAGAACACACACAAGAGGAAGAGTTCAGAAATGAACGATTCCTTCTTGAGGTATTGTAGACTAGGTCATATCAATGTGACCCGACTAGCTTAAGTTACATATTAGATGCATATTTAAATCAGTTTGAATTTACATCTTGTGAAACTTGCCAGTCATGTCACAAAGATGAGATGACCATAGCTCTGTTTATTGGAAACATAGACAGAGTTGGTAAACTCGTGGGATGATACATGTTGATATATGAAGGTCCCCTGTTTACACATGCCAAGACCAGTTCTTTGTACTTCATTACATTCTCTGATGATCTCTCAAGATTCAGACACATGTTCCTGTTGAAACACAAGTCCGAAGCTTTTGAGATATTCACAGAATATAAGTTAGAAGTAGAGAACCAAAATACGGGTATAAGTATTATGTCCTTTGATGAGATCAGGGAGGAGAATACTTGTGCATAGAATTCTGGGACTATTCTAAAGGAGAATGAGATTCTCTTTCAGCATTATTCCTCCGCATACACCACAGCACGACGGTGTATCAGGGCGGAGCAATCACACCCTATATGATATGGTGTGCTCTATGATGGGTTATGCACTTGAGAAGCTATATACCTATTGAATTAGGTTCAAATCAAATCAGTTGCCTACCACTTCATATGTGATATGGAAAGGGAAGAGCCCATATCTTAAGTTTGTTAAGATTTGGGGTTGTCCAGCCTATGTCTTAAAGCAAAATCCGGACAAGCTCGAGGCAAGGTCTGTTATGTAGAACTGGAAAGGTTCCAGCTATACAAACTGCAGTAGATGATTTGGTAGAACTGAAGGATTCAATAGATACCAATAAACTTCAGCCTCTCCGCCGATCTAGTAGGGTTCCTCACCCACCTGAGAGATACTTCTATTTCTCTATGACAGTGGGAGCGAGGAATGCATCATGAGATGATGACCCAACTAGTTTCGAGCTGGCCATCAGGAGTGGGACTCTGTAAGAATGGCTGGATGCTTAGCGATCTGAGATGGAATCCTTATACACCAACAAAGTATGGACTTTTGTTGCTATATCTAAAGGGTTAAATCCCCATCAGGAGCAAGTTTATCTTGAGAAGATTACTTGGTGTACTTGGAAAAGTTGAGACTTTCAAAGCTAGACTTGTTAAAGGTTTTCGTCATCGACCAGGCGTGGATAATGATGAAACCTTTTCCAGTGGCTATGCTTAAGTCCATCCGAATCCTACTTTCCACGGCTACATACCATGACTACGATATCTGGCGGTTGGGTATCATGACTGCTCTTCTAAATGATATTTTAGAAGAGGGCGTCTATAAGTACACAGCCAGAGAGCTTCGTAGACAGTGGGAGCAGCGGAAACGTGCACAAGTTGCTTTATAGGATAAAGCAGGTATCGTGGAGTTGGAACGTCTGTTTTGATGTGGTTGTCAAAGAGTTTGACTTCATCAAAATGGTAGATGAACCTTGTATATACAAAAAGGATAGTAGGGAGTATGGTGGTGATCCTCGTAGAGTACGTGGATGACATACTCTTGATAGGAAAGGAGTTTCCTATGCTACGCTCAGTCAATCTCCGCTTATCACAAGGATTCTCCATATAGGATCAAAGTGATACCTCCTAAATCTTGTGTTTTGGACCTATGAGATAGATCTAATTGGATGTTAGGATTCTCACTAGTTGTAGTGAGATGGTATCAATCGATCCTGGGGAGAATCACTGGAAGGGTTCCAGGGTGATAAAGACGACTGAATGTCAGTCACAGGCATTGTCTTTACCCTCAGTAAAGGGACGGTATGTTTGAAGAGTTCCAAGCTAGATACCGTGGCATACTAGACGATAAAGGCTGGATACATCGCTACTGAAGATGCTACCAAAGAGGCAGTTTGGGTGAATATAAGTTCATGAGATGAACTTCGTTCCTACCATTGTGAGACAATGGAGTTGTGGCTTATGCCTAGGAACGTCTGTCCCATCAGTGATCCAGACATATTCTGAGGCAGTATCACCTGATCATGGAGATAGTTGATCTCCAGGCTGATCGAGGTTAGAAGAGTGGACTCAGAGGACAACACGGCGGATCCACTCACAAAGGCCTTTTCCCAGAGAGAGACGTTTATGGGATGGTTGAGTATGAGATACTACAACCACTGCTACAGATGGCCCTAGTGCAAGTGGAAGATTGTTAGTTATATGTATGCCCTAGAGGCCATTACTATACATAGGATGTATATTGTAGTGGATGCTTGGACATACATAGGGAGGACTTTCTTGCTCGACATGATAGTATGCTATCTGGTTGATCTTTACCTTAACGTGTACACTGATTGTCTCTCTGTTACATGTTGGTAAAGCCCTTAGGATGTGTACTTGACTACCTGGACTATGATGCGGATCATACTAGTGGGGACATGGTAGTCCATAAGTACATCCTTCAAGGTCCCTAGTCGTGGGTGTATCGAGACGGGGCATCGATATACCAGAGTAGACTAGCGTATACCTTCTCGACCCATATAGATGGGCGATGGATGATCCCATATCCATTGGTGTTTGACATCAGAGATGATATACGGGTGCTCAGTGGAGACTGGGTGCACTGGACGGACTCGCCGAGAACTCCCTGATGGTATTATACCTCACGTCAGATGGCAGTTCTCTGGTGACACTGGTACAGGTTAGTCTGTAGACCCGAGATCGTCATAGAGTCTTGTGTGATTCCCACCGTGCTTTGATTTCCACCTTACCACGTCCAAGAGGGCGTGCAAAACGGTGGTTTTTGGGTACAGTCCCGAATCACATGGAGGCAATGAGCGATAGGAGGGGATTCGTCTCTCCCGGTATAAGGAGTTGATGTTGCGCTGTGTTCGATTGGCTATAACCGGAAATCCCTGGCCAGGGTTGCTGAGATTTACTGGTAAGTGTTACCAGTAGTTTCTTGAACTGTTATAGACCTCATATCGACACGACTTATCGAGCTACTGGGGTCTGACGTTTACCATCCCTAGGCGAGATATGCGACATATCAGACGAACAGACCGGACTGTACGGTAAGTGTTACTGGTTGGATTCACAGGAGTATGAGCGGGCTTGCTCGTCGATCTTCTGATCGCTCAATACCCGGGTGGCCATTACGTTTAGCAGACCGCTTGCGGCTTGTGGGTGTTTGATATGATCATCACCTGCTGCCGGCGTATTGACGAGTCTTTAGAGTCCTACACAGAGGTTTCCTGTCTCAAGCGAAACGAAATAGGAGCGCATATGAGATATGTGCGGGACCGAGAATAATGCGTGTATGTGATACCGTATTCTATTCTCGTGATGAATGTATCGAATGGTTGTATGCGATATAACCTAGTTATCGAATCGAGGATTGATTCGATAAGTCGATACATTGGATATTAGTCGGTCATATGCGATATGACCGGATCGTTAAATCAAGTGTTGATTTAATGAATTAATGTATAATTATATATTTGATATATTACTTTAAATTAACTAGTATTTGTTCACTTAAGATGGATTTTCTCACTTGTTGTGCACATTGTATATGTGATATATTTTTGTGCACTTGATTGTATTATATTTGATGATACATGCAAACTTGGGTGTGTATGATTAAACCATGGTTATGTTAACGATTATGGTTTTGATTTAATTATTTATTTATTTGTTTATTCTTTTTGGAAAAGATGAAATGGTGGCTTTATTTTTCTTTCTTTGCTTGAAGCTTCTTGAAGCTTCAAAGCATCTTTGAAAGTCCACCACTTTGTCTTCATCCTAAACCTAACCATTCACCTAACCTTAGTTTACTCTCTACATTTAACCAAGGTTGCATTATGATAACTTCACTTGATTTATCATTTGAATTATTGTTCTTATCATATTCTTTTTCTTTTTCTTCTTCTTCTTCTTCTTCAAGAAGAAGAAAGCTTGCAACCTTCAATGGTGACTTGATGAAAAGAGTGAGAAATCCAATTCTAAAGTGAACCCACTTCCTATTTCTTCATCCTCTACCACTTGCCAAGTAGTATAGGGTGTTTTCTTCACAAGTTTCATGACTTGGTGAAGTTGGAGCTCGAGTTAGAGTCGCCTCGACGTAGATCATCTTCGGCATCGAAGTCGACGATCTAGCACGATCATTTCTTCGACGAAACCATTACTAGTGTCCGGGATCCGATGATCATAGCGGAGGGACGTCAACGCGGAGCTATGGAGGTGGAGGATCGGATCTACAAAGGTTGTATTTCCGTTCACTTAGTTAAGTTGTTAACTAGTTGCATGTTTCGCTTAATTTCTAGTTAACGATCCGTATTAGGGTTTCTCGGCACCGGAAAATTTTGAATTTGGCATGGTTGATGCCTTGTGAGACTTCCATAGAGTGCCTAGGAACCCTACAGATCCAAGGAGAAAGCCAAGGATGAGAAGAAGAAGACCTCTACAAAGCCGATAGGTGGTGTCAGTAAGGTAGAAGGAGAGGGTAGAGCAAAAGTTTCGGGGCTAACAGTAGGGAAGGAGAGATGTTCCTATTGTCACGGGAAAGGGAATTGACAGATGGAATGTGGGGCTTGGAAAGCCAGAATCCAGGATCCGAAGCATGTCATGGCTTCGACTTCGGGTGTGTTTGTGATTGAAAACTGTCTGTCAATTAACTCTACTTCCTGGGTACTTGATACCGGATCAGGATCTCATATCTATAATTCATTTCAGGCTTTGAGAAACCATAGAGTTATCAGGGCAGGTGATATGACTCTCAGGGTTGCTAATGGAATGAGCGTGGACGCTGTATCCGTAGGAGAATATTACCTAGTATTGACAAGTGGGAAGATATTGATTTTACGTAACTGTTTGTGTGTACCTAGTCTAGCTTGTAATATCATATCTGTATCTTTACTTTCTAAAGAAGGATATGATTTTACATTTGTAAGCGATGTGGTCCACATCCACCTTAATCAAAGTTTGATTGGGTCAGGTACACTAGAGGACGGTATATACGTGTTAAATCATGCCTAGGTTTTCAACGTCCAGAACACACTTAAAAGAAAGTCTTCTGAATTAAATAAGGCTTTCTTATGGCATTGTAGACTGGGTCACATCAATAAAACACGGTTGGCGAAATTACATAGAGAGGAATTTTTGGATCCGTTCGAATATCAGTCTTATGCAACTTGTCAATCTTATCTCATAGGAAAGATGACAAAGACTCCGTTCACTGGAAACAGAGTAAGAGCGAGCTCTTGGGACTCATACACAGTGACGTGTGTGGTCCAATGTCTACGCATGCACGAAGTGGTTATTCTTATTTCATTACTTTTACGGATAATTTCTTTAGGTATGGATATGTTTTCTTGATAAAACATAAATCCGAGGCATTTGAGAAATTCCGAGAATATAAGAATGAAGTGGAAAAACAAACAGGCAAAAGTATCAAGACAGCGAGATCTGATCGAGGTGGTGAAATACTTAAGTGCCGAGTTCCTGGGTAACTTAAAAAAGAATGGAATTCTCTCTCAGCTTACTCCTCCATACTCACTACAACACAACGGTGTATCGGAAAGGCGGAACAGAACGGTATTGGATAGTGTACGTTCCATGATGAGTAACGCAGAGTTACCGCGATCCTTCTGGGGTTATGCACTAGAATCAGCTGCATATCTTTTGAACAAGGTTTCTACCAAGACTGTGCCTACCACATCATATCAGATATGGAGTGGGAAGAAACCCTATCTTCAGTATCTGAAGATATGGGGATGTCCAGCTTTTGTAAAAATACAGCATGCTGACAAGCTCGAGGCATGCTCAGTACTGTGTAAGTTTGTGGGATACCCGAAGAACTCCAGGGGTTATCTTTTCTATTACGCAGAGGACCAAAAGGTTTTTATTTCTCGTCATGCCCACTTTTTTCGAAAATCAATTTTTGGAAAAAGAAACTAGTGGGTGCGCAATAGAACTGGAAGAAATTCCAGAACCACAAGCTATTACTGAAAGCATGGTAGAACCAGAGGTTTCGAAAGAACAAGATATCCCCGCACCACTCCGCAAAACTAGTAGGCAGTCTCATCCGCCCGAGAGATACTACGGTTTTCTTATAGACAGGGATAGAGAGGACTGCATCATTGACAATGATAAGGCAACTAGCTTCCAGCAAACCATTCAGAGCTGCGACTTGGTAAAATGGCTGGATGCAATGCGGACCGAGATGGAGTCCGTGTACACCAAAAAAGTATGGACTTTGAATATTGCTCCAGAAGGGGTAAAACCCGTAGGCTGCAAATAGATCTTCAGAAAGAAGATTGGTTTAGATGGACAGGTTGAAACTTATAAGGCTAGACTTGTTGCAAAAGGTTTTCGTCAAAACCTGGTTTGGACTATGATGAAACCTTTTCTCTAGTGGCTATGCTCAAATCCATTCGGATCCTTCTTGCCATTTCCGCCTTCCATGATTATGAGATTTGTCAGATGGACGTAAAAACCACTTTTCTAAATGGAAATTTGGAAGAGTGCGTCTATATGGATCAGCCAGAGGGTTTCATTTAGAGTGGGAGCAGCGGGAAAGTATGCAAGTTCCTTAAGTCCATTTATGGACTAAAGTAGGCATCGTGGAGTTGGAAAATCTATTTTGATGAGACGGTCAAAGAATTCGACTTTATCAAAAATCCAGATTAACCATGCATCTATAGTAAGATTGTAGCAAGAACTGCGGTATTCCTCGTCTTGTACGTGGATGAAATTCTCTTGATAGGAAATGACATTCCTATACTACAATCAGTCAAATGATTCTTGTCACAGAGGTTCTCCATGAAAGACCTTGGTGATGCCAATTACATTCTGGGGATCCAGATCTATCGTGATAAATCAAAGAGGATGGTGGGACTTTCACAGTCAAGTTACATCAACACCATACTGAAAAGATTTAGTATGGAAGATTCAAAGCGCGGTAGTCTACCGCTTGTCATAGAATCACCCTCTCCAAAAAGATGTCTCCCAAGACTGATTTGGAAAGGGCTCGTATCACATCTATACCCTACGTTTCTGTGGTAGGCTCTATAATGTATGCGATGTTGTGTACCAGACCAGATGTTGCTTACGCACTCAGCATGGTAAGCCGGTATCAATCAAATATAGGAGAGAAGTACTGGATAGCAGTAAAGAACACTCTCAAGTACCTGAGAAGGACTAAGGAGATGTTCTTGGTGTATAGCGGAAAAGACCTCCAGATTGAGGCCTTTGCTGACTCCAGCTTCCAGAGTGATAAGGATGACTCCAAGTCCATGTCGGGTTATATCTTTACTCTCAATGGAGGGGCGTTCTGTTGGAAGAGCTCCAAGCAGGACACCGTTGCTGACTTGACGATGGAATCGGAGTATATCGCTGCTTATGACACCGCAAAAGAGTCAGCCTGGATGAGAAAGTTCTTAACTGAACTTCAGGGGGTTCCAACCATTGTTGATCCAACACCAATGTATTCTGACAACAACGGAGATATAGCTTTAGCGAAGGAACCCAGGTCCCATCAGAAGTACAGACATATCTTGAGGCGGTACCACCTGATCAGGGAGATCGTTGATCGTCGGGAGATCGAGGTGAGGAGAATAGATACGGAGAACAACACTGCAGATCCACTCATCAAGGCCATCCCTTAGACATAGTTCGAGATGAAAGGTCTGCGATATGCCAATACATGGCCTTAGTGCAAGTGGGATATTGTTAGTGTTATATGCCCTATAGGCCATTATTGTATCATTCTGGTTTGTATATTACTTAATGGAAGCTTGGGATATGCACGGATATAGTAATAGTTTTGCTCGAAATGGTAGTATGTTACCTAGCTAGTTTCTACCTCAATATGTGCATGTGTTTCTTCTAGCATATCGCTTATACATATTGGTAGAACCCTTAGGATCTTTGCTTGATTACCAGTGTTGTGATGGCAGTCACACTAGTGGGGGCTGGGTAGTCTATAAGCACATCCTATATAGGTCCCTAGTTGTAGGATTATCGAGACGGGGTATCGATACTCCAGAGTAGACTAGTGTTAGTTATATGTATGCCCTAGAGGCCATTACTGTACATTGGATGTATATTGTAGTGGATGCTGGGACATATATAGGGAGGAATTTCTTGCTCGACATGATAGTAAGCTATCTGGTTGCTCTTTACCTTAACGTGTACACTGATTGTCTCTCTGTTACATGTTGGTAAAGCCCTTAGGATGTGTTCTTGACTACCTAGACTATGATGCGGATCATACTAGTGGGGACATGGTAGTCCATAAGTACATCCTTCAAAGTCCCTAGTCGTGGGTGTATCGAGACGGGGCATCGATATACCAGAGTAGACTAGCGTATACCTTCTCGACCCATACAGATGGGCGATGGATGATCCCATATCCATTAGTGTTTGACATCAGAGATGATATACGGGTGCTCAGTAGAGACTGAGTACACTGGACGGACTCGCCGAGAACTCCAGATGGTATTATACCTTACGTCAGATGGCAGTTCTCTGGTGACACTGGTACAGAGTAGTCTGTTGACCCGAGATCGTCATAGAGTCTTGTTTTCCCACTGTGCTTTGATTTCCATCTTACCACGTCCAAGAGGGCGTGCAAAACGGTGGTTTTTGGGTACAGTCCCGAGTCACTTGGAGGCAATGAGCGATAGGAGGGGATTCGTCTCTCCCGGTATAGGGGGTTGATGTTGCGCTGTGTTCGATTGGCTATAACAGGAAATCCCTGGCCAGGGTTGCTGAGATTTACTGGTAAGTTTTACCAGTAGTTTCTCGAATTGTTATAGACCTCATATCGACGCGACTTATCGAGCTATTGGGGTCTGACGTTTACCACCCCTAGACGAGATATGCGACGTATCAGACGATCAGACCGGACTGTACGGTAGTGTTACTGGTTGGATTCACTGGAGTGTGAGCGGGCTTGCTCGTCGATCTTCAGATCGCTCAATACCCGGGTGGCCGTTATGTTTAGCAGACCGCTTGCGTCTTGTGGGTGCTTGATATGATCATCATCCGCTGCCGGCGTATTGACGAGTCTTTAGAGTCCTACACAGAGGTTTCCTGGTTCAAGCGAAACGAAATAGGAGCGCATATGAGATATGTGCGGGACCGAGAATAATGCGTGTATGTGATACCGTATTCCATTCTCGCGATGAATGTGTCGAATGGTTGTATGCGATATAACCTAGTTATCGAATCAAGGATTGATTCGATAAACCGATACATTGGATATTAGTCGGTTGTATGCGATATGACCGGATCATTAAATCAAATGTTGATTTAATGATTTAATGCATAATTATATATATTTGATATATTACTTTGCATTAACTAGTATCGGTTCACTTAAGATGGATTTTCTCACTCGGATGTGCGCATTGCATATGCGATATGATTTTGTGCACTTGCTTGTATCATGTTTGATGATACATGCCTTTTGGTTAAGTGTAAAGAATTAAACCTTGGTTAATGAAATGGTTAGGGTTTACTATTTCCTTATTCATTTTATTCATTTATTTATTCTTTTGGAAAAAGAAAAGCAAATGAGAAAATGGTGGCTTGTTTTGTTTTGTTCATGAAGCTTCATGAAGACTTTGACCAAGTGACCATTTTGTCTCATGCTTAACCCTAACCATTCCATTCAACCATGATTAACTCTCTACACATTACCATGGTTACATTATGATAAGTATTCTTATTATTTCCTTTTTTGAGATATACTTATGATAATATTCATCTTCTTCTTCTTCATCTTCTTCACTTGAAGAAGCAAGCTCCATCAATGGTGATTGATGGAAATGAGTGAGAAATCCAATTCTAAAGTCTACCCACTTCCTATTTCTTCATCCTCTACCTCTTGCCAAGTAGTAGAGTGTGTTTCCTTCACAAGTTTTCATGGCTTGGTGAAGGTGGAGCATGATCTAGCGATGCCTCGACGTAGATCATCTTCGGCACGAAGCCGACGACCTTGCCCGCTCTTTCTCCGATGAAGCCGACGCTAGAGCCCGGATTTTGATTTGGACAGCGGAGATGACTTCATCACGGAACCGTGGAGGTGGAGGACCGGATCTACAAAGGTTGTATTTCCGTATTCTTATAGTTAAGTGTTAACTAGTTTGCTTTTCGCCTAGAAATCTAGCCAACGATCCGTAGTTTAGGGTTTCTCGGCACCGTTTAAATTTTAAATTGGCATGGTTGATGCCTTGTGAGACCTCATTAGGGTGCCTAGGAACCCTACAGTGGTATCAGAGACTAGCTAGAGCCTTAGGCGATGTCTAGACGCAATTTGAAGTCCGATCGAACCAAAACCCGAACTCGAAACATGCTCTCTGTCCTTTTTTCAAAAACGTGGATTTTTCCAAATTAAAAATTGCTAAAAAATTCAGCAGGGAAATATAAGAATTACGGCGCAAAAAGTTTCCAATGAACAGTATATTCTGCGGCGGAACCGCGGCATAAGCATGGCTTATGCGGCGGTTCCGCGGCCTATTGATGACGTAATCCTCCACTGTTTGCACAGTAACTCTTATTAAATTATGCTGGATTTTATGGGAATTTTTAATATTAATTCAAGAGTTGAATTTTCTGGAGTTGTTTTGGGGATTCGGTGTTTTGATCGGAGTATCAGATTTTTTCTAAGTGGCTTTCCGGATAAATTTTAGAATATGTTAAAAAGTTCGACCGGATATAAATACCCAATTTTTCCCCTGTCGGGAAATTTCCAAGTGTTGGATTTTTCCGTAGTTTAACGACGTTCTAAGTAGTGCAAGTAACGCGATGGTCCCTCTAGAAGACAACAAACCTTAACTCGATTATGTGACCGTCTTGAACTGCCCTTTGAACCTTCGGGTTTGGGACAGTACGGCGTGCCACATGTGAGGCATTGGCTTGACCCTACTACGGCTGGACCGTTGGTACTGAGGCACGAACTGAATGTTTTTAGACTTGTTTCATGTGTTGATCTGTATCGGGAAAACTTGGGTGTTTGCCTGTTCGATCGAAAAGTTTAACATTTTCTATTTATCTGGAATGGGATACAATAATTGGAATTCACCATAAGTTATGAGATAACTGAATGAATGTTATAAACATAGCACTTTAGTCTCAATTGATCGGTTGCCACGGAATTTTGATGTGATCAAAAGTCCGTCGCAATCACGTAGCGTACGCGGATATTCGCCGGTAAACTTAATAGACAGCCTCACACCATAGCCCCGACCAAGTGACTGTAGGAGAACCCCGTCGCCGAAAGCATCCGTCCGGGTGCTCGCGGTAGCGGTGTTCCGCCTTGGTGCACTTCGTCGACGGTATCGGGGGTGCAGCCGTCTACTAAAGTTTGCGACGAGCATTCGATCAGGATGTCGGGAATCTTGTTGAATTGCCCGACTTTATATTGAAAAGTGTTTTCGATTTGGAGACTGAAATGCGGGGTTTATAATTGTTAGGCATGTGATGTCTAAGGAATTCATTTGGTCAGGCATGCGATGTCTGAGGAGGTTGCGGATTCCAACTGTTGTAGTTTTACACTTTCTTTTCTGGGACCGTAAGTGTAATATGTGATATCGCCGGTTTCGTTGCTATATGTCAACGACAATTGGGATGCGCATATTTACTTACGTTGATGACATGTGATGTTATGTGTTGCTGGATATGTTATATTGGATCGTCGTGTTTGAATAGCCGGGGGTTTTTATGTGAGATGAGTGTTTTTAATTTTCATTCATGTAAAAACTTGTATGTAATATTCTTTTATTGGGGCACTTCCAGGTTGCGGAAGATGTTACCTTTTGTATATTATTTACTTTTCCGCACTAGGATAGACCCAAGGAGGAGGGCACAAGTAACCGGGTTCTGGAGTCCAGAGGGAGACCAACTCGAGGAGTCGAGTCCGGGTCTCCTAACTCTAGAATTGGTAGGGTTGCTTGCCGCTCTCGTAGGGGTCTAGGGGTGTGGGTTTGGCTATTCATCACGACCATGGAATCCGTGTTTTATACTGGCTCGTATTGAAAACACGGACGTCCTAGTATATCCAATATTTCATATGATTCTTCTGCTGCGATATCTGTGATGTGATCATGTGATGTTCTGTGATAGATACAGTATATAGTATATATGATATATTATATAGACGTTACTTATGTTTTACACCCGCGCTAGCCCTGCCCCGCTCTGCCGTTAGTTACCTAACCTAACGGTGCACGAGGGGACATCGAGGCGAATGCGGATGGCATAAGTGTACGTCGTATTTATCTGTGATGTTTAGGTAATTAAATGATGGGACTTCATTAATGAGATTAATGAAATAAAAGAAACCTAAGATGTTGTAGAATCGAATTTCAAAATAAAACAGGTAGCTACAGTTCTTGCTTTGCACCGCGGTATATGTGATATATCCTGCACCTTATTCGATAAGGAAAGGACCGAGATCCCGTCACCGGGAGTGACTCCTTTAGCAATAACTGGCAGATGCTACAAACTCGGTTTGTCTTTTGATTGCTTTTAAGAGTTTTTGCTTTGCACAGTGATATATATGATATATCCAGCACCTCATTCGACGAGGAAAGGACCGACGATCCCTTCACCGGGAGTGACTCCTTTAGCAAAACTAGTAAAGCCTCAAAAACACTCCATTTCAAAATTCATTCGATCCTACAACGATATCAAGTTCATTACGCAATAGGCTTTCAGAAAAACCTGTCGTAGCTCTCCGTCATTTCAGATAAATCTTGTTTAGTATTCGTGCTGCGTTTGTTGACCTTGTCAAGGCGCATTGTGCGGTAGCTAACCAGTATTTATCTGCTTATGCATATGATGCAGATTGGGTTAGGGTAGTCGTGCGGCCTTGTTGACCTTGTCAAGGGTCGTGCGGGTGGGTTTGATTCAATCAAGAAATGACGGGTTGAACTTGACTTGCGGTCTATGGTTTGTTGACCTTGTCAAGGTCATAGATCGTTTGGGGCAAAATATTATCGGGAATTTCAAGTGTTGAATTTTGCAATGAGATTGCATACCTTCTATGAGATAGTTGGATCCCGATACCCGCTGCGAGTAAGAGTTACTCCTGGGAGAGTTTTACACATTACAATTAGCCGATCAAGTAGGTGTCTAGAAAGGTGTTAACGAGGTTACGCCTCTGGGAAAACGAGGTTGACATTAATTAGGTTCGTGCGAAAGCACGGGGGACCTCCCTCAAAGTACCGACACTGGCCTGGATGAAAGATTGGCGAACTTGTAGTGTGTAATTAATCCCGGCTAGTCTTTCCTTTTAGGGTTTGAAGGAAGATTTGATAAAAAGCAGTGGGAGCCATCCTGATTAGATAAAATAATAACCAATCTATTCTTGAAAGAGCGCACGCTTAGTGTTTTCTTCTCTCTCTCTCCAGGTAGCGACCATATCACGCCTTAATCAAGATAATAATACGGAATATTGACCGAACCCGCTTGTTATACTGAGCTGGGGAACGTTGGTCCCGCTCCAACTTATAATTGTTATAAGACCGAGCAGGAAATTGGGGATTACCAGAATTCCCGTGCCGCCCAAACGAAGAGAGTGCATACTGATGCATCATCTTCGGGTGTGTTCATTACAAAGAACTGTATCTCTGTATCCTCTACGTCCTGGGTATGTGATACCAGATCAGGATCCCAGATATGTAATATGTTACATAGGGCTACAGATAGGTAGAGAACTGAGAACGGGTGATAAGTTTCATGAGGCAGAAAACGGGGCAAGAGTTGCAGCCAAGTCTGTTGGTCACTGTCACCCTGTATTACCAATACATTGATTCTGAACGAATATTATTAGATACCGAACCTGATATACAAAATCATATCAGTCTCTTTATTAGTAAAGAAAGGATATAATTTTGTATTGTTGGTAATGTTTTGAACATTTCCTATATCAAAAGTTGATCGGATCAGGCACGTTATCTAAAAGCATTGATGTTCTAAATCAAACTACAGTTCTTAGTATATGGAACACACAAGAGGAAGAGTTCAGAAATGAACGAATCCTTCTTGAGGCATTGTAGACTAGGTCATATCAATGTGACCCGACTAGCTGAAGTTACATTTAGATGCATATTTAAATCAGTTTGAATTTACATCTTGTGAAACTCGCCAGTCATGTCACAAAGATAATATGACCACAGCTCTGTTTATTGGAAACAGAGAAGAGTTAGTAAACTCTTGGGATGATACATGTTGATGTATGTAAGGTCCCCTGTCTACACATGCCAAGACCGGTTCTTTATACTTCATTACATTCTCTGATAATCTCTCAAGATTCAGACATATGTTCTTGTTGAAACATGAGTCCGAGCCTTTTGAGATATTCACAGAATATAAGCGAGAAGTAGAGAACCAAAATACGGGTATAAGTATTATGTCCTATGATGAGATCAGGAAGGAGAATACTTGTGCATGGAATTCCTGGACTATTCTAAAGGAGAATGAGATTCTCTCTCAGCATTACTCCTCTGAATACACCATAGCACGATGGTATATCGGGGTGGAGCAATCACACCCTATTTGATAAGGTGTGCTCTATGATGAGTACTACTGAGTTACCTATTTCCTTTTTGTGAGTTATGCACTTGAGAAGATGCATACCTATTGAATAGGGTTCGAATCAAATCAGTTCCCTACCACTTCATATGTGATATGGAAAGGGAAGAGCCCATATCTTAAGTTAGTTAAGATTTGGAGTTGTCCGGCCTATGTCTAGAAGCAAAATCCAGACAAGCTCGAGGCAAGATCTGTTAAGTAAAACTGGAAATGTTCCAGCTAAACAAACTGCAGCTGATGATTTGAAAGAACCAAAGGATTCAATAGTTACCAACGAACCTCAGCCTCTCCGCCGATCTAGTAGGGTTCCTCACCCACCTGAGAGATACTTCGGTTTCTCTATGACAGTGGGAGCGAGGATTGAATCATGAGATGATGACCCAACTAGTTTCGAGCAGGCCATCGAGAGTAGTGACTCTGTAAGAATGGCTGGATGCTTATCGATCTGAGATGGAATCCTTATACACCAACAAAGTATGGACTTTAGTTGCTATATCTGAAGGGTTAAATCCCCATCAGGAGCAAGTATATCTTGAGAAGATTACTTGGTGTACTTGGAAAAGTTAAGACTTTCAAAGCTAGACATGTTAAAGGTTGTCATCATCGACCAGGCATGGATAATGATGAAACCTTTTCCAGTGCCCATGCTTAAGTCCATCCAGATCCTACTTACCACGGCTACATATCATGACTACGATATCTGGTGGTTGGGTGTCATGACTGCTTTTCTAAATGATGTTTTAGAAGAGTGCGTCTATAAGTACACAGCCAGAGGGCCTCGTAGACAGTGGGAGCAGCGGAAACGTGTGCAAGATGTTTTATATGATAAAGCAGGCATCGCGGAGTTGGAACGTCTGTTTTGATGTAATAGTCAAACAGTTTGACATCATCAAAATGGTAGATGAACCTTGTATATACAAAAAGGTAGTAGGGAGTATGGTAATGATCCTCATAGAGTACGTGGATGACATACTCTTGATAGGGAAGGAGTTTCCTATGCTACGCTCGATCAATCTCCGCTTATCACTAGGATTCTCCATATAGGATCAAAGTGATACCTACTAAATCCTGGATTTTGGATCTATGAGATAGATCTAATTGGATGTTAGGATACTCACTAGTTGTAGTGGGATAGTATCAATTGATCCTTGGGAGAATCACTGGAAGTGTTCCAGGGTGATAAAGACGACTGAATGTCAGTCACAGGCATTGTCTTTACCCTGAGTAAAGGGATGGTATGTTGGAAGAGTTCCAAGCTAGATACCGTGACATACTAGACGATAAAGGCAGGATACATCGCTACTTAAGATGCTACCAAAGAGGCTGTTTGGGTGTATATAGGTTCATGAGATGAACTAGGTTCCTCCCATTGTGTGATAATGGAGTTGTGGCTTATGCCAAGGAACGCCGGTCCCATCAGTGATCCAGACATATTCTAAGGCAGTATCACCTGATCATGGAGATGGTTGATCTCCAGGGGATCGAGGTCAGGAGAGTAGACTCAGAGGACAACACAGCGGATCCACTCACAAAGGCCTGTTCCCAGAGAGAGACTTTTATGGGATGGTTGAGTATGAGATACTACAACCACTGCTACAGATGGCCCTAGTGCAAGTGGGAGATTGTTAGTTATATGTATGCCCTAGAGGCCATTACTGTACATTGGATGTATATTGTAGTGGATGCTGGGACATATATAGGGAGGACTTTCTTGCTCGACATGATAGTAAGCTATCTGGTTGCTCTTTACCTTAACGTGTACACTGATTGTCTCTCTGTTACATGTTGGTAAAGCCCTTAGGATGTGTGCTTGACTACCTGGACTATGATGCGGATCATACTAGTGGGGACATGGTAGTCCATAAGTACATCCTTCAATGTCCCTAGTCGTGGATGTATCGAGACGGGGCATCGATATACCAAAGTAGACTAGCGTATACCTTCTCGACCCATACAGATGGGCGATGGATGATCCCATATCCATTGGTGTTTGACATCAGAGATGATATACGGGTGCTCAGTAGAGACTGAGTACACTGGACGGACTCGCCGAGAACTCCCAGATGGTATTATACCTTACGTCAGATGGCAGTTCTCTGGTGACACTGGTACAGAGTAGTTTGTTGACCCGAGATCGTCATAGAGTCTTGTGTGGTTCCCACTGTACTTTGATTTCCATCTTACCACGTCCAAGAGGGCGTGCAAAACGGTGGTTTTTGGGTACAGTCCCGAGTCACATGGAGGCAATGAGCGATAGGAGGGGATTCGTCTCTCCCGGTATAGGGGGTTGATGTTGCGCTGTGTTCGATTGGCTATAACAGGAAATCCCTGGCCAGGGTTGCTGAGATTTACTGGTAAGTGTTACCAGTAGTTTCTCGAATTGTTATAGACCTCATATCGACGCGACTTATCGAGCTATTGGGGTCTGACGTTTACCACCCCTAGGCGAGATACGCGACGTATCAGACGATCAGACCGGACTGTATGGTAGTGTTACTGGTTGGATTCACTAGAGTGTGAGCGGGCTTGCTCGTCGATCTTCAGATCGCTCAATACCCGGGTGGCCGTTACGTTTAGCAGACCGCTTGCGGCTTGTGGGTGCTTGATATGATCATCATCTGCTGCCGGCGTATTGACGAGTCTTTAGAGTCCTACACAGAGGTTTCCTGGTTCAAGAGAAATGAAATAGGAGCGCATATGAGATATGTGTGGGACCGAGAATAATGCGTGTATGTGATACCGTATTCCATTCTCGCGATGAATGTGTCGAATGGTTGTATGCGATATAACCTAGTTATCGAATCAAGGATTGATTCGATAAACCGATACATTGGATATTAGTCGGTTGTATGCGATATGACCGGATCATTAAATCAAATGTTGATTTAATGATTTAATGCATAATTATATATATTTGATATATTACTTTGCATTAACTAGTATCGGTTCACTTAAGATGGATTTTCTCACTCGGATGTGCGCATTGCATATGCGATATGATTTTGTGCACTTGCTTGTATCATGTTTGATGATACATGCCTTTTGGTTAAGTGTAAAGAATTAAACCTTGGTTAATGAAATGGTTAGGGTTTACTATTTCCTTATTCATTTTATTCATTTATTTATTCTTTTGGAAAAAGAAAAGCAAATGAGAAAATGGTGGCTTGTTTTGTTTTGTTCATGAAGCTTCATGAAGACTTTGACCAAGTGACCATTTTGTCTCATGCTTAACCCTAACCATTCCATTCAACCATGATTAACTCTCTACACATTACCATGGTTACATTATGATAAGTATTCTTATTATTTCCTTTTTTGAGATATACTTATGATAATATTCATCTTCTTCTTCTTCATCTTCTTCACTTGAAGAAGCAAGCTCCATCAATGGTGATTGATGGAAATAAGTGAGAAATCCAATTCTAAAGTCTACCCACTTCCTATTTCTTCATCCTCTACCTCTTGCCAAGTAGTAGAGTGTGTTTCCTTCACAAGTTTTCATGGCTTGGTGAAGGTGGAGCATGATCTAGCGATGCCTCGACGTAGATCATCTTCGGCACGAAGCCGACGACCTTGCCCGCTCTTTCTCCGATGAAGCCGACGCTAGAGCCCGGATTTTGATTTGGACAGCGGAGATGACTTCATCATGGAGCCGTGGAGGTGGAGGACCGGATCTACAAAGGTTGTATTTCCGTATTCTTATAGTTAAGTGTTAACTAGTTTGCTTTTCGCCTAGAAATCTAGCCAACGATCCGTAGTTTAGGGTTTCTCGGCACCGTTTAAATTTTAAATTGGCATGGTTGATGCCTTGTGAGACCTCATTAGGGTGCCTAGGAACCCTACAACTAGTGTATACGCTTCTCATCCCAGCAGGGGAGATGGTCTGTCATGCCCTGCTTCCCAAAATACGGAAAACGAGGGGTTGACAAGGCCAGCCATGCTACTATGGTCAATGAAACATCCTGACGTAGTCACACTTCGGCTTCTAGCTTTACGTGGTAATCAGTAATTAATGCACAGGTAATGAGAAATGCAGGCACTGAATCAAAATAGATACAAAAACTAACCAGATAGAGATCAAAGAAAGATGGCGCTGACGTCACTGATCTAGATGTCCGCAATATCCTCAAGGTACGACAGGTGCTGATCCGAGCTAAGTCCACTTCTCCCTCTGAGCATGCATACTCAGGTCGTCAGAGCGACACAATAGAAATATATGTAAATACAAATATAAACACGTGCAATGATGATGAACGTGAAACAGTGAGCATGGAGTAATGACATGAGCATGAAGTAGCCAGTACAGGTAAACAATAAAGCAGGTAAATAGTATGGCAGGTATATCGAATCAGTAAATGCATGTCACTAAACCTATCAGTCTCTAAGTCTCACTGTCCTGGTCGCTAAACCTATTGTCAGTCCAAGTGTGAGAGTCAACTACTCGTGAGTATCCCCCACCTAAGGGTAGGGCCTCAGGGGCAAGGGAACACGGGTCCGAGTCGCTCGATAATAATCAGTAATGTCACCCATATGACTCCCAGAATCGCTGTATATGCCGGCAATGAGACTCCCGAGATTCCATTGAACTCACACTCTAACTACCCCACACCCTGTGGTCTACATCAAATACCAACCATGAATCCAAATACTAGTCGGTCCATGATAAGTCTACGTGAGAACTGGAGACAGGATCTCCATCAAGCATGTCTCGACTGGTACTCGAGATAAATGGACAGAGTTTAACGCCTTACCTATTACACTAATATAAGTGCTTCCATAACCGTCATATTCCAGTTATAGTTACACTTATATATGCCCCATAGACGTCGACAATGCAATACATCAACCGGGTCCGTTGATTGTGTACAAGTACGTGTCACTTTCATTACTCAATCACATTTTAACACTACGTACTTGCCACAATCAAAACACTAATATCTAACACTGGGTAATATACACAATCACTAGGTTACCAATGTATATGATATCTACATGATATGATGAAAATGCAATAATTACGGTATGAATAAATATCATCAGCCAGTGTCCTACCAATTGCGTAATCCACTATAAATCATACATGCATAATTAAGAGAAACAAAGCAAAAGGGGTTAGCAGTATGTTTAATTATCTATCCGTCAGAATTGGTTTCACGCCAATTGGGTTTTAGGTTTACTAGTTGAGGCCATTTCAATTTAAGTGTTCACTGCTGGAAATCCAGTTTCAGAATTGGAAGTTCGTTTCGTTACACATTTTACTCCCAGTTGGGATCGAAATTAGGCAACGTTATAGTTGAACAAAATTTAGGTCTATCAGTTAGGTTTCCACCGCATCATATGGATCGATAATATCCATGGTGTACTGGAAGTTATGCATTGTACAATAAAGGGGTATACGTTCTGTCCCTGTTTGGGACAGCTATATGTTCTGTTGATTTAAATATATAGTAAACAACAGTAAAAATGAATGAAACCACTTTCAATGGTTATCTAACAGATTTATCTTTGCTATAGTATAGGTTTACGCATCATAACATTTTCATACAGCAGGGAGAAGGTATTACAAAACTAGAATCGACAGCCAGTGCTGCTCTGAACTGCAGTCCAGAGCCGCAATCCGAACCAGTTCCTGTCACCCTTTTAGCATAGAAATAGATTAAAACTCTTATAGGGTTCTAGTTCGCTGAGTAATATTCGATATGAGCCCTCAAACGCAACATTCCGATTTGTAACTAATTAACTGTGATTTTTACAAGATTCAAGTACGGAAAATTTCAGTTTTAACGGGTCTAAATGGGAAAGACCTATCACGTCATTAAAGACCGTATTTTCCAGCCAAATCATAAACAGCGTTCGTTATTACTCGGACCATCGTATGTGATTAGTTTCCATCAATTTAACGGGGGTTTTCAATTCGGGTTTTGCATCGAACACTTGCATTACATTGATTCGCACGAAAAGTATATATGGAATTTATTAGTAAATGAATTGAACATGTAGTATTAGCATGAAGCAAGCATTATACTTGCCTGACGACGTATCGACGACGGTACGGAAGCGGAAACGGCACGATCGCGATGCACACGCGGCATGGCAACAGCAAGGCGGCGGCAGCGAGCTTGGACGGTGGCTGGAGGTGGTGGGTGCAGGGTCTCGGCTGCAGGAAGGAGGCGGCCAGTAATGGTGGTGGTGGTAGTCGGCTGTTGAAGCTCATCAGCGGAGGGTGTTGAGGAGTGGTCGAAGGAGGAGGCTGTAGTGGGTTGTGGTGTTGCGATGGGGAAAGACTTGGTTGCTTGAGGGAGGATGGAGATGGAGGAGGTCGTGGTGTTGGTGATGAGAAGGTGGTGCAAAGAGGTCGTGGCAGGCTCGTCGGAGGGGGTTCGTCGATGGTGGTGGAGGCAGTAATGGCGGCTGTGCAGGGGCTCGTTGGGTTTGGAGGGGCTCGGATGTGTGTTGTGGAGGAGATCGACGGCGGTGGCTCGGTTGCTCAGTGGTTCTGGTAGTGGTCATCGGCGATGGGGTTGGAGCTCCGGCGAGGTAATCAGGGCTGTGGGTTCGGGGTGGAGCTCGGTTGGATTTTTGGGAGGAGGCGACGAGAGAGATTATGAGAGAGAGACAGAGAGATAGATATTTAGAGAGAGGGAGTGAGGCGGTAAGAATGAGGGAGGAACGGTGAGGAGCTCGGGAGTAGTCGGGTCCTAGGCGAGGTCGTGGGTGAGCGCGAGGACTACGGGGTCATGGCGATGTTGGAGAGGCGCGGGTCTCGCGGGGATAAGTGCGAGCATGGGGGAGAGTCGTTGGGGTGGAGCGGGTCGCTTGGGCGTGGATGCGAGCATGGGCGTGGGCACGAGATGCGGAGGCGCGGCAGGGGAAAATGAGCGTGAAGAGGGAACACGAGGGAGGAAGAAGGGGGAAAAGCGGGTCGGGTTTGGGAGAAAAAGGTTTGGGCCGGAGTTAGGGAATAGGCTAGGGAGTTGGACTGAGATAAAAGAATTGAAAAAGAGGGGATGCAGTGGTGGGCTGGACTGGGTTTAAGAAAAACAAAAAGGGAAATAGAAATAGGGTTAGGGTTTTAAAATAAACAAAATAATTATAAATATAAATAAACAAATTTTGTAAGCAACACTTTATATAAATACGAATATTGGTGTAACATTTCAGAAAAATAAAATATTATTTTTAGGAATTTTTATAATTATAATGAATATTTTAATATTTCGGTATAATTAAATACTGATAAATTGGGGAAAATTTTGAAAATTACTAATATGAGGGTGCTTTATTGGATTTATGCAAATTATGAAGTTTTACGATTTATTTGACACTAATTTTGTGCTAATCGCGATTAAAAATCGCTAATCGTGCATTAAACCGGATTTGTGCACATGACATGCACCATGTCATTTTTACACTTGTTACATTTTTATCATGGCTTTTCTTCATGTTTTATATCATGGTTGTTGTTTTATTTGAGAAGGGAAAAGAAAAGAAAAGAAAAAGATAAAGGATTAGAATAATAGGTATGGATGAGAGAGAGAAAGATGAGGGTAACCTTTGACTTGGCCATTCTCTCATCTCACCATCTTCACCACATTCTCTCCTCTCCCTCACTCTCTTGCTGCTGCTGCTGCAGCCCTCACTCCCTCCCCCTCTTCAATCCTCTCAAACACCATTAAAAACATCTCAAAATCCAATACCCACTTCATTAAAAATGTGCATGAGTTCACTAGCAACACATTGGACCAAGAAAGCTTGCATTTTGGACACTTGGGGCAACTCAAGAAAATTCTTGAGTTGCCAAATGAGGTATTCTCTTAACCATTAGCCTAGTATTTCCATTGCTTTTACATCCATGTTTGTTTAGAACCGATTTGGCGTCGTTTAGTGAGATGTGCAGATTTCTAGTTAGGGTTATGGAATTCTTGAGTTGTGATGTGTAATTGAGCTTAGTAGAGACCACACAAACCCCCTAGTGCTAGAATTCAGACCCAAACCAGAGACTAGAACTGCGGAATACGAACTTTGAAAACCCAATATCGGAAAATTATGGATTCTGTGAGTGTATATTGAAATCTGCTAACACCCGGGTGACCTGAAAATTATTTAGCAAACACAGAGAGATGTGCAGGTGATTTAGAACATACCCTAAAGACCCGAGACCCCACTTCCACATTTTGGCCACAAAAATATTCTCTCTGGCAGCAAATTAGGGCCAGACCTGGGCCAATGTGGCTCGTGTTTGTTCTGTGGTTCCTTCATCAGTAAAATAGACCTTTGGCATATGCAAAATTGACTAATTTGACCTAGGGTAAAATCTGGGACCATTTTCAAGAGTTGCTGTTTTGATTCGGGGTTTCGTTTTGCGTATTTTGAATTCTGGATTTTTGTGATTTGTGTCGTATTCGATCTCTTGACGTTTGTACGTCGAAATCGAGTGTTTTTGGTGGTTTTGAAAGTGTAGTCCATAGGTTCTAACCTATAGGCCTTTAGCGCGTCATTTTGGTTTTCCGATGTGATTTCATTTGCGATACGTTATGATGTGTAGGTACCCCATGAAGACTTTGAGACGACAAGAAAGCACGTGGCGACGTCGACAACGGAAAGCGAAGAGCAAGGTGAGTAGATTATATCTACGGGGGAAGTCGGGTGGATGGCGTATAGCACCCCCGCAGTTCGATGTATAGTTTGATATATATATACTATATATATATGATAGCTTTATGTGTGACATGGATATTCGAGATATGATTAGGTGTTCAATGGTTTGATTAGGGTTATTAGAAGTGAACTAGTATAGCTTCTTAGTCGCGAACCCAAGAATAGGCTTACACCCACACGCATACACATGCTTACTTTGTTATACTTGTGCGTATATGGGGATACATACACACACACACACACACATAGGTATGGGACGATGTATATATATACACGTATACCTACACTTGGATGATGATGATAGTGGATAATATTTGGAGATGAGTCAATGAGTTTGGGTCTGGTGCCATGAGATCTGTGATATGATGCGGTTCGTATTATGAGATACGACAAGAGTTATAGCGGGCGTTTAGGCGTGTGTTTTCATACATGCGCGCGCGCGCGCACACACACACATATATATAGATGGTATCAGTTTATACTAGACTTAGATCAGTACCCCAGTTCATGAGATATGATGATAAGGATACCAGATAATTGATGAGATAAATGTGAGATTCGACCCGTACCCAGATTTGGGATGCCGTACGACGGATTTACGTACGAGCTATATATTGATGATAGATCCGCACTCTTGACTCGAGGACGTCATATTGTATATTGTATCGTATGTGATACTATTAAGGCGGGATCACAGACTATTATATTTATATATATATCGACTCCGATTTAGGTGGTTTCCTTACCCTTTCGATTAGCTTGTTAGTTAGATCTGTAGTTTACTTAGTAAATGTTAGACCAGACCCGAGTTATACTTATTTCAAAACTAACGAATCGTGAGTATTTTAAAGACAGGCTAAGGGATTCTACGGATATTTTCAAAAGACGCATCTTTTCTCAAAATCACCGTAGCCCTTATTTTTCTAAACAACACGATTCGTCTTATTTCAAATGGAAAACTGTATGACATTTACATATTGATGTAGATTCTTCACCATTGCGTTTATTATTCGATTTCCGCATATTCTTGCTATTCGCATTACATTGCATGTGTAAATGTGTTTATTGTTATATTAAACCCATGCTGTCAGGACACCAGCACCATTATCGATGATGCGTATGTTCCACGTACACTTGCTTGCCGGCTCACACACTTCATCATCGATAATTGCCATGTCACTACACAGTAGGATTGTTGCATCAGGATATGACTACTTGTACATCCATATTGGCACACAGGCATATTATACACTCATACTTGCGTATATACCTACTTGTACATCCATATTGGCATACAGCCATATTGTACACTCATACTTGCGTATATACCTACTTGTACATCCATATTGGCACACAGACATATTGTACACTCATACTTGCGTATATACCTATTTGTACATCTATATTGGCACACATACATATTGTACACTCATACTTGCGTATATACCTACTTGTACACCTATATTGGCGCACAGACATATTGTACACTCATACTTGCGTACATACATATTATACACCCATACTTGCATACATATGTATTTGCACATGCATAGATGATTCTAGTTTTATTTTGGAGATTTGGGAACCACAAGATATATTTTAAACTGGATTCATTTAAATGAGCGGTTTTCCCCTCGATGTGTACATATTACTGTTTTATGTTGTACGATATACGGATATGCTTACATTTCTATCATATGTCGCATATATCCTGCTCTATGATTTTACGTATTGAGATATGCCATTTTCATGAGATTTCTGGATTTGAAAACCGTGGTCATTTTAAAAGAAAGTATGCATTGTTTAAAAACCCAATTTCTCTTGATATGATATTTCAGTGCGTCCACCATGCGTTTTCTCGGTTCTGAGACGTGCGATATGTGAAACCCGATTCGAGGAGCTGGATGAGGCCGATTACGGGTACATGGTGGACCCGGTATGGTACCCCCGGGCAAGAAAGCGATGCTGTGTATACAAACGGTGAGCCTGGCAGAGGGACTACTACCTACCGGTGATTGTATTTGAGCTCGGCGGATATCCGGAGGATACTGACCGGAGTTGAGAGATGATAAGAACCGATCCGTGCTGACGGAGCCCGTAGGCTGATCCGGACTGACAGAGCCCTATATATATATGAGTATTTACGTGTCGATGCTGGGCACAGGTTTCATGATGTTTTCGAGTGTCGATGCTGGACACTCAGGTTCCATAATTTTGATGTATCGCGAGGGACACACGTTGATTTATATTCTCATACTTTTATGCATATGCTTTTATGACTTTTACAGGCATGATGTTGTTATGTCATTGGTTGACACGTAGACGAGATCCACATGCATACAGACATTGATTGCATAGTTGGATGATATCCACATACTCATAGACTTCATGATATAGTTGACACTGATTACATTGATCATACCTCATATTTATGATATGTTACTGTAAGTCCACGTTGCCATCCCCGGTACTTACGAGGAGGCGGAAACGGTATAACAATCAAATTTTTAGCGCAAGGAGCAACATGGACTAAACAAGGTCGGGATCGTGTCTAAACTAAACTAGCAAACATGCAAAGGAGAGTTAACTACTCGGCAAAGTGGTTATACCTAACTTGAACTCCTTCTTCTTGAAACCTAGTAGAGGTTGATGGTTCTCTCCTCGTCGCCTTCTTCCGTCAAAGATGGATCCACCTGAGGGTTCAACCTTCGGGCTCTTTCTCGAACTTAGAGTGAACTAGGATCTCCGGCTTGCTAAACCTTGAACCCTAGAGAGAGTAGAGAGTATCTATGGGGAGTTTTCTTTTCAAGGAGAGGGATTCTCAACACATGAGAAGGATTCTCCTTGAGCTTGAGGAAGAAGAAGATGAAATGAAGAGAGAGAATCAATATGATAGAATGAGCTCATTTTCCTTTTGCAACCATAACAAAAGGAAAAAGAATTATCTAATTAATAATAATAATTCAAAATGAAATAGTTGATGGTTGTATTTGGAATGACCACTATCATCACTTCATTAAATGAATGTAAGCTAGAATCAAGGAGTATCCTTGCAAAGCAATGATGATGGTCAAACATTCAACCATGGTCAATAAGTCAACCATAGTCAACAAGTCAACAAAATCAACCATGACACAATTTCATTTAATTACTATTATTAATTGATATTTCATAAATCCATCAGGGTTTGGAAAAAGACGACTGTCAACTGTGCATACGCACCCGTTCCGAAACCCTAATGAAAGACCTCTTCCTCCGCCTCAAACAACTGTGCATACACTCCTGCATTCTCGTTCTGAGGAACAAGAATACTGAGAGATAAAAGCAACCCCAAAACATATACCAGTATCTGGCTCAAACCAGAGTCTGCTAGTATAATCCGTCCGGACTCCAAACGTGCACAAGTGCGCGGATGAGAACGAACCCTGCCGCAAAACCATGCGACCTCTACTCATTTTTGCCCAGAGGCGAATACCCTCTGTGTGGGACTCTAAAGACTCGACACTACGCTGGCAGTGGGTTTAACCACAGACCGCAAGCGGCACTAGCTGTGCGTAACGGTCCCCAGGTAGATGCCGACAAGAAGGCTGACGAGGTGAACCCCATCTGAACTCCTACTGAGTCTGAATGTGACAGTTTCCGTACAGTCCGGTCTGTTCGTCTGATACATCGCATGTCGGGCCTAGGGGGCGGTAAACGTCAGTCCCCCAATAGAGGTACAAGTCGTGTCGGAGTGAAGCCCAAAACACCCTGAGATAACACTGGAAGCCTACCAGTATATCTCGCTTGCCCTGGCCAGGGACTACTCGTGTAATGGCTCTCCTAAACACAGCGCGATGTCAACCCCCAATACCGGGAGAGACGAATCCTGTCTAACCGTCACTGCCTCCAAGTGCCTCGGGACTGCACCCAACCATTTCCTGTTTGCACGACTCCTTTGAGCCGTGGTAGGGTAGTGATCAAAATGCAGTGGGAACACACTCGAGGCGAAGTGCCAGTGTCAAGTCAGCGGACTAAGCTGTACTCATGTCACCTGGGAACTGATAACTGACGATAGGTATAATACCAACCTGTCAGTTCCCGACGAGTCCTGTCCAGTGTACTCGTAACCTAACGAGCACCCGCATACTATCTCAAGTACGACGTACTGACGGCTGTGGGACAGACCATCTCCCACACTGGGATGAGAAGCGCATACGCTAGTCTACTCCGGAGTATCGATGCCCTGTCTCGATAGTCCTGCGACTAGGGACCTGTATAAGGATGTGCTTATAGATTACCCAGCTCCCACTAGTGTGACTGCCATCACAACGCTGGTAATCAAGCAAAGATCCTAAGGGCTCCACTAATGCGTATAGGTGATATACTAAAATAAACACATGTACACATTGAAGTAGAAACAAACCAAGTAGCATACTACTATATTGAGCAAGATTGTTTATACAAGGTGAATATCCCAAGCTTCCATTAAGTAATATACAAACTAGTATGATACAGTAATGGCCTCTAGGGTATATACACTAACAATCTCCCACTTGCACTAAGGCCATGTACTGGCGTATCGAAGACCTATCATCTCGATCAGCCGCTCGAACTGAGTCTGGGGCAAGGCCTTGGTGAATGGATCTGCAGTGTTTTCTTCTGAAGCAACCCTCCGAACCTCGATCTCCTTGCGATCCACGATCTCCCTGATCAGGTGATACCGCCTCAAGATGTGCCTGGATCTCTGATGGGACCTGGGTTCCTTCGCTAAAGCTATAGCCCCGTTGTTGTCGCAATACAGAGGTATTGGGTCAACAATGGACGGAACCACCTGAAGTTCTTTCAAGAACTTCCTCATCCAGACAGCTTCTTTTGCGGCATCAGATGCAGCGATGTATTCCGCTTCCATTGTCGAGTCTGCAACGGTTTCCTGTTGGGAACTCTTCCAACACACCGCCCCTCCAATGAGGGTAAAGACAAAACCCGACATGGACTTGGAATCATCCTTGTCACTCTGGAAGCTGGAGTCAGCAAAGGCCTCGATCTGGAGGTCTTTTCCGCCATACACCAAGAACATCTCCTTAGTCCTTCTCAGTTACTTGAGAATGTTCTTTACCGCTATCCAGTGTTTCTCCCCAGGGTTTGACTGATACCGGCTTACCACACTCAGTGCATAAGCTACATCCGGTCTGGTACACAACATCGCATACATTATAGAGCCTACCGCAGAAGCGTAGGGTATAATAGACATGCGATCCCTCTCCAAATCAGTCTTGGGGGACATCTCTTTAGAGAGGGTGATCCCGTGACAAGCCGGTAGGTTACCGCGCTTGGAATCTTCCATACTGAATCTTTTCAGTATGGTGTCGATGTACCTGGACTGTGAAAGTCCTAATATCCTCTTGGATCTATCACGATGGATCCGGATCCCCAGGATGTATGAGGCATCACCCAGGTCTTTCATGGAGAACCTTTGTGACAAGAACCCCTTGACAGATTGTAGCATAGGAATGTCATTTCCTATTAAAAGAATGTCATCCACGTATAAAACGAGGAATACTACAGTTCTCGCTACAAATCTACTATAGATGCATGGTTCATCTGGATTTTTGATAAAGCCAAATTCCTTGACCGTCTCATCAAAGCAGATGTTCCAACTCCGCGATGCCTGCTTTAGTCCATAGATGGACTTAAGCAACTTGCACACTTTTCCGCTGCTCCCACTCTGAATGAAACCCTCTGGCTGGTCCATATAGACACACTCCTCTAAATTTCCATTTAGAAAAGCGGTTTTTACGTCCATCTGCCAAATCTCATAATCGTGGAAGGCAGCAATGGCAAGAAGGATCCGAATGGATTTCAGCATAGCCACTGGAGAAAAGGTCTCGTCATAGTCCAAGCCAGGTCTTTGACGGAAACCCTTTGCTACAAGTCTAGCTTTATAGGTCTCAACCTGTCCATCTACACCAATCTTCCTTTTGAAGATCCACTTGCATCCTACGGGTTTTACCCCGTCTGGAGCAATGTCCAACGTTCATACTTTGTTGGTGTACATGGACTCCATTTCGGTCCGCATTGCATCCAGTCATTTTACCGAGTCAACGCTCTGAACGGCCTGCTGGAAGCTAGTAGGCTTATCATAATCTATGATGCAATCCTCTCTATCCCCGTCTATGAGAAAACCGTAGTACCTCTCGGGCGGATGAGACTGCCTACTACTCCTGCGGAGCGGCGTAGGAATGTCTTGTTCTTTCGAACCCTCTGGTTCCACTAAGCTTTCAGTAATAGTCTGAGGTTCTGGAATTTCTTCCAGTTCTATTGCGCTCCCACTTACTTCTTTTTCTAAGAACTGATGTTCCAGAAAACGGGCATTACGAGAAACAAGGACTTTTTGTTCCTCTGCGTAATAGAAAAGATACCCCCTGGAGTTCTTTGGGTATCCCACAAACTTGCACAGTACTGAGCGTGCCTCGAGCTTGTCCGTATGCTGCTTTTTGACATAAGCTGGACATCCCCAAATCTTCAGGTACTGAAGATAGGGTTTCTTCCCACTCCATAACTCATATGGTGTGGTAGGCACAGTCTTAGTAGGAACTCGGTTCAAAAGGTATGCAGCTGTTTCTAGCGCATACCCCCAGAATGATCGCGGTAACTCAGCGTTACTCATCATGGACCGTACCATATCCAATAGGGTCCGGTTCCGTCTCTCCGATACACCGTTATGTTGCGGAGTGTATGGAGGAGTAAGCTGAGAGATAATCCCATTCTCTTTTAAGTAATTCAGGAACTCGGCACTTAAGTATTCTCCACCTCGATCCGATCTTAGAATCTTGATACTTTTGCCGGTTTGGTTTTCTACTTCATTCTTATAGTCCTGGAACTTTTCAAAGGCTTCGGACTTATGTTTCATTAAGAAGACATAACCGTACCTTGAAAAGTCATCCGTAAAAGTAATGAAGTAAGAATAACCGCTTCGCGCATGTGTAGACATTGGACCGCACACGTCGCTGTGTACGAGTCCCAAGAGCTCGCTTGCTCTTACTCCGTGTCCAGTGAACGGAGTCTTTGTCATCTTTCCTTTGAGACAGGATTGACAAGTGGCATACGATTGATATTCGAACGGATCCAAATACCCTTCTGTATGTAACTTAGTCAACCTTCTCTCATTGATGTGACCCAGTCTACAATGCCATAAGAAAGTCTGATTGATTTTCGGAGACTTTCTTTTGTGTGTATTCTGGACATTGAAAATCTGTGGTTGGTTCAATACGTATATACCATTGCTCAATGTACCTGACCCAATCAGAACTTGATTAAGGTGAATGTTTACAACATTACTTACAAACGCAAATTCATAACCTTCTTTAGAAACCAAAGATACAGAAATGATATTACAAGTTGCGTTGGGTACAAAAAAGCAATTACGCAAAACCAAAACATGCCCATCTGACATTCCCAGGTGATAGTCCCCCAAGGCTTTAGCATCCATGCTAGCTCCGTTCGCAACTCTGAGGGTCATGTCACCTGCCTTCAAAACCCTACGGTTTCTCAACGCCTGCAAAGAATTACAGATATGAGATCCTGATCCGGTATCCAATACCCAGGAAGTAGAGTTTATAGAAAGACAGTTTTCAATAACATACACACCTGAAGCTGAAGAAGCAACCTGCTTCAGTTCCTGTGTCCTGGCTTTCCAAGCCCTGCAATCTTTCTTCCAGTGCCCGTTCTTATGACAATAGAAGCACTCTTCCTTTCCCATAAGCTTCCCCGCTATCTTTGTTGCCATTTCTTTTCCCTTCGTACCCACTTTACTAACACCGCCCCTTGGTTTGGCGGGGGCTTTCTTCCTCTTTCCCTTGGCTTTCGCCTTGGACCTAGAAGAAGAAGATCCTCCTACAAACAAAGCGGGTGTTTCCCTACCTTTCTGTAGGGTGCCCTCTGCGCTCCTCAGCATGTTGAGGAGTTCTGAAAGTTCAACTTCCTTTTCTTGTAAGTTGAAGTTCAGTATAAACTGGGCGTAAGTGGATGGAAGGGACTGGAGAATTAAATCCGTATAGAGTTCACTTTCCAACGTGGTCCCAAGTTCCGCGAGCTCCTCAATGTAGCCAATCATCTTAAGCACGTGGTCCGCTACCGATGATCCGACGGCCAACTTTGCCGAAAATAACTTCTTCGACACTTCGTATCTTGCGATACGAGACTGCTCTCCATACAGTTCTTTTGTATGAAGAAATATGGATTCCAAGTCCATATTCTCGTGCCTCCTCTGATGTTCGTTGTCCATAGAGGCAAGCACGAGGCACCTGGCCTTCGCGCAATCAATCTCCCAAGTCTTACGGATTTCCTTATCCTCGACGCTGGAGGTGGGACCTGGGACGGGGGGAGCTTTGGTGGTAAGAAGATACCCCAGCTTGTCGTAAGTGATTGCTATTTTGACATTCCTGAGCCAATCTTTGTAGTTTGGCCCTGTCAGTATGTTTTTATCTAGAAGTAACTTAAGTCCAGTCATTTCGATTTGGTCGCTGCAGGGGGAGAGAGAAGAAACACTTTAGCATGTTGCTCTTGCAAGTTTAGAGTGGTTTTTAATTTGTCTAAACAGGATGGCTCCACTGTTTCTCGAATCCCTCCTCAAACCATAAAGGAAGAATCAGTCGGGATCAATCCCACCGCACAATACTTGCTTAACCGTTCAGCCAGGCCAGTGTCGGTACTTCGAGGGAGGTTTTCCAACGCTTTCGCGAAGTTCCTTAATTTAAGAACCTCTTTTCCTTGGGGGCGTACCCCGCTAACACCTTTCTAGGCACCTACTAGGTTTATAGCATTGATCGTTTGGTGAGAAATTTCCCGAGGAGTAGCATATACTCACAGTAGGATCGGGATCCAAATATCATCGCACGACGAAACTGAAGGAATCCTACCAGAATCACCACACTCCAAATGGTATGCAAATCTAGCAAGTTTCAGTACTTATGAAACTCCCGATGTGGATTTTTGCCCCATGCTCTTATGACCTTGGCGTGAGGTCAAAATGTCATAAGTCACATGTCAAGTTCTTCCTATCATTATCCCGGTTAATTTGAACCCACCCGTACCTACCCTTGACGTAGGCCAAAATGGCAGTACGACTGTCTCAAACCAACGCATTCTATCTATGCAACAGATAAATATCCGGCAGCTACCAATCACTATGCCTTGGCGTGAGGTCAAAATACATAGCTTGAATACTACCGTATATTTAACTGAAATGATGGAGGGCTACGAATGGTTTTGGCGAAACCGTGAACGTAGTGAACTTGATATAATCGATGGAACGAGATAGCTTTTAAAAGGAGTGGCTCAAGCTCCGCATTTAAAAGTTAGTTTTGAAAAGAACCGAGTGGTTTTTCGAAAGTGTTCCAACGACTTTAACTTGGTTTATTATCTTGCATTAGTTCTTTTAATGCGTGATATTCTTGCATTAGTTCTTTTAATGCGTCCCATCATTTAATCCTACCATTGCAGAAAACAACCAAAATATGACGTACGCTTATGCCATTCGCATTCGCCACGGGGTCCCGTCATCACCCGTTAGGTTACTTAACTAACGACAGAGCGGGGGCTGGGCTAGCGCGGCTGTAAAACATAAGCAACGCCTAAATAGTTATAAATATATAGCAATGATAGACATTACAGATCACAGATGAATACATTGGATATACTAGGAATCCGCAATCCGTTCGAGTCTGCAACGAAAAGCGGATTACACGGTCGCGGTGAATAGCCAAAACCCCACCCAAGACCCCTACGGGTGCGGCAAACTACCCGCCAAGTACCCGGTAGTTTGTGCACCCCTCCATGGGTCTATCCTAGGAGCAAAAACAGTAAAAAGAATTATACAATGACGGCTACAACCCCGACCCGGTTGTGCGGCCATACAAATAATATTATTACATCAATTTACATATTACAAATGAATGAAAGAAAAACAAAAGCTCATCTCACATCCACCCCGGCTATTCACCCGCGTCAGTCCAACACATTCATATACACATTCCAATATCAAACACAGATCACAGAGATGTATAACCCCACTAATCGACTTATAGCGATTAGCCGACGTTCAATACATACAAACATCACAGATACAACCAACATAGTCAAAATGTAGTGAAGTTCGGAAAAAAATACGGAATTATAGGCCCCCAAAAACAAATTTCTATTCTGGAAAATCTGGGCACATATAATATATTTGAAAAATCCTAAAACCCTACCAGAAGAACACTGCACAAAACACGATCACATGAAGAGCCCAAACGGCGGCGGATCCGCGGCAAAAAGAATAGCTGAGGCCGCGGATCCGCGGCGGTTTGAAGGATTCATGGGATCGTTTTTGGTGGGTGTTCTCACAAAACCCTGAGCCGATTTTAGGAGTAAAACTTTTTACTTTTAGAGCACAAAAAATTTCAACAGAAACTTAGGGTTTTTGATTTCCGGTTTTTGTGATTTTTCCGTTTCGAACTTCCATACACTTCGCTACCAAGCTAGTTTAAGTTTAGTTAGGCTCTGATACCACTGTAAGTCCACGTTGCCATCCCCGGTACTTACGAAGAGGCGGAAACGGTATAACAATCAAATTTTTAGCCCAAGGAGCAATATGGACTAAACATGGTCGGGATCGTGTCTAAACTAAACTAGCAAACATGCAAAGGAGAGTTAACTACTCGCAAAGTGGTTATACCTAACTTGAACTCCTTCTTCTTGAAACCTAGTAGAGGTTGATGGTTCTCTCCTCGTCGCCTTCTTCCGTCAAAGATGGATCCACCTGAGGGTTCAACCTTCGGGCTCTTTCTCGAACTTAAAGTGAACTAGGATCTCCGGCTTGCTAAACCTTGAACCCTAGAGAGAGTAGAGAGTATCTATGTGGTGTTTTCTTTTCAAGGAGAGGGATTCTCAACACTTGAGAAGGATTCTCCTTGAGCTTGAGGAAGAAGAAGATGAAATGAAGAGAGAGAATCAATATGATAGAATGAGCTCATTTTCCTTTTGCAACCATAACAAAAGGAAAAAGAATTATCTAATTAATAATAATAATTCAAAATGAAATAGTTGATGGTTGTATTTGGAATGACCACTATCATCACTTCATTAAATGAATGTAAGCTAGAATCAAGGAGTATCCTTGCAAAGCAATGATGATGGTCAAACATTCAACCATGGTCAACAAGTCAACCATGGTCAACAAGTCAACAAAATCAACCATGACACAATTTCATTTAATTACTATTATTAATTGATATTTCATAAATCCATTAGGGTTTGGAGAAAGACGACTGTCAACTGTGCATACGCACCCGTTCCGAAACCCTAATGAAAGACCTCTTTCTCCGCCTCAAACAACTGTGCATACACACCTGCATTCTCATTCCGAGGAACAAGAATACTGAGAGATAAAAGCAAACCCAAAACATATACTAGTATCTGGCTCAAACCAGAGTCTGCTAGTATAATCCGTCCGGACTCCAAACGTGCACAAGTGCGCGGATGAGAACGAACCCTGCCGCAAAACCATGCGACCTCTACTCATTTTTGCCCAGAGGCGAATACCCTCTGTGTGGGACTCTAAAGACTCGACACTACGCTGGCAGTGGGTTTAACCACAGACCGCAAGCGGCACTAGCTGTGTGTAACGGTCCCCAGGTAGATGCCGACAAGAAGGCTGACGAGGTGAACCCCATCTGAACTCCTACCGAGTCTGAATGTAACAGTCTCCGTACAGTCCGGTCTGTTCGTCTGATACATCGCATGTCGGGCCTAGGGGCGGTAAACGTCAGTCCCCCAATAGCGGTACAAGTCGTGTCGGAGTGAAGCCCAAAACACCCTGAGATAACACTGGAAGCCTACCAGTATATCTCGCTTGCCCTGGCCAGGGACTACTCGTGTAATGGCTCTCCTAGACACAGCGCGATGTCAACCCCCAATACCGGGAGAGACGAATACTGTCTAACCGTCACTGCTTCCAAGTGCTTCGGGACTGCACCCAACCATTTCCTGTTTGCACGACTCCTTTGAGCCGTGGTAGGGTAGTGATCAAAATGCAGTGGGAACACACTCGAGGCGAAGTGCCAGTGTCAAGTCAGCGGACAAAGCTGTACTCATGTCACCTGGGAACTGATAACTGACGATAGGTATAATACCAACCTGTCAGTTCCCGACGAGTCCTGTCCAGTGTACTCATAACCTAACGAGCACCCGCATACTATCTCAAGTACGACGTACTGACGGCTGTGGGACAGGCCATCTCCCACACTGGGATGAGAAGCGCATACGCTAGTCTACTCCGGAGTATCGATGCCCTGTCTCGATAGTCCTGCGACTAGGGACCTGTATAAGGATGTGCTTATAGATTACCCAGCTCCCACTAGTGTGACTGCCATCACAACGCTGGTAATCAAGCAAAGATCCTAAGGGCTCCACTAATGCGTATAGGTGATATACTAAAATAAACACATGTACACATTGAAGTAGAAACAAACCAAGTAGCATACTACTATATTGAGCAAGATTGTTTATACAAGGTGAATATCCCAAGCTTCCATTAAGTAATATACAAACTAGTATGATACAGTAATGGCCTCTAGGGCATATACACTAACAGTTACTACCTGAGGCACTGGTACGAGCACTTGGTACTACACTTATGTAAAGATGTTTACCCTTGCTACCTTAGCATGCTTCAGACTTATTCATATTGAGGATATATTATTACTGATCGTTTGACCTAGGATTGAGTCATACATACGATTTCTGCTCTGTGATGTTTTCTACTCACGAGTTGGCAACTCACCCCCGTTGTGCCACAGTTCTTGCAGGTTTTTGCCGTATAGGTTTCATTGCGGCTTTCTGGCACACTGCTTCCTTTCTGGGTGATTGCTTTGGTAGGTGGGTTCACTTGCATCGTGAACACCATTGTAATTAATTATTTTCAGTTGTATCTAGTAAATTCCATCAACCAGACTTGTATATTTATTTCAGACTTAGAAAACCAGTTATGTATTATTTCGACCTTAGAGTCGCGCGTTGTAGTATTATGGTTTTCATGATGATTTTGAGTTTCCTTTTGAGTTTTGATCCTCGCCTTTCGGCGTTGTATATTATATTGCTTGCGTGGTTGTGACCGTTGATTGACGAAGAGCTAGCTCCCGCTTGGGGATGCCTTTTATCATTATTCATATATTATTCTTGTTGTACCCCTTTTGGGGCCAGTAATTACAAAGGAAACTCTGCCGAAATTTTCAGAAAAGACTTGAGGATTTAAAAAATGCATATTCGGCTTACTTATTTAAAAACCTTGTTTTTTTTAAAACATGTTTTCTTCACTTCTTTAAAACTAGTTTTCCTTCATTTATTATTTAAAATGGTTTTAGATTTCTGGGCTTTTGGCTTACTTGAATTAGATGAGGTCCTATAGACTTCATATGATTCAAGGGCCAGTCACGTGCTATTTCGGGTCGTGACAAAGTTGGTATCAGAGTGCTAGGTTAACCTTGGTTCGAGTCTAAGTTTGACTATGCGGAGCCTAGAGCGTTTGTATATATTCGGAACTTAGGCTTGACCTTACGGAACTTAGACTTAGTCGAGGGTGTATTAGACTTGAACTTTCGTCGCATAGGTTGACCTTGGTTGATGGTTTAGGTGACTTCAGTAGAGTGACGTACCGTGTGTATATTCCGCGGCATACTTACGATACGCTACTTCGCTTAAGGAGCCTTAGGATGTACATTTCCTTGCACAGTATTATATTCATTCCTATGATCTATCCTCATCGATATTGGTTATGATATTACTGCCACGATTACACGGGCAGAGAGAGCTATGGCTAGAGTTGCGTCAGCATGAGCTCGTCGCGGACGAGGACTGACCAGGGCGTGATTCCAGGGACATACGATTGCATTTGGAGGCGTCGTTTTATTGTGTTTTCGCACCATGAGCGTTTGATGGATCGCTTTTACGGAATTTCTCGGACGTGCAGATCAGCACCAGAGGATCAGGCTACTGCTAGAGGCCAGCCAGAATGTGATGACCGTCGATGCACCTATTAATTGATGATTGAGGCACTGTTCAGCATGCGGACGAATGAGCCAGTTGTTGCTGCGAACGACGAGATATTGCCCCAGATGTTGGAGCTATTGTAGTACGAGTTATACTTAGAGATATGATGGACGGTCGCTAGTCACCCGAGGATGAATGACTAGGACATGTGGTTCGTTTGCTTACCCAATGCGAGGTCATCAGATAGATTGATTCCAGGTAGAGACGACTTCACGCAGGTACGTTGAGAGTCGATGGAGACGATCAAATGTCAGGAACCCATTTCCAAGTTTAAAGTATTCAGAAGACAATGCAAGTAATGCTATGGACCCTCTAAAAGAATGAAACCCTAACTCGACGTAATGACCATGGAACACCTTTGAACCTTAGGGTTTGCGGCAGTTTAGTGGTGCCATTTGTGAGGCTTGGGTTTGCCCTTCTACGGTTGGTCCACAGGTGCTGTGGTATGTACTGGAGTACTATTAAACTGTACCCAAGATGTTTAGCTCTTGGGGGAATTATGGAGCCTTAACAAATTGATCGAAAGGTTCAACATCTTTCGGATATCATGTGATGGGATGCATTGCTTGGGAGACTCCAGATAAGAGTATAGCCGTCGGAGCACAGTCCATGCAGCTACGATGAGACGCGTCCGAAGCAGTCGACAGCAGAGAAAAGTGGAGTAAAGAGTTCGCACGAGATTTCGACGAGATGACGTTCCACTCCGCCGACGTCAGAGATGTGATACGCATGCAGAGGCGTTGATTATTGATATATCTTCCAGAAGGAGTCACGATGAGTATGCAGCCGTTCCGGAACAAGAAATAGATTTAGCAAAGGGTGGTAACTTCCGGGCAATTCGGCAGAAACGAGATTTAGGAGAGACCTCGACAGGACCTTTCTGGAATACTACGAGAAGACTTGGACCCAGAAGAGGTCATATTGCGCATACTTAGCATGCCAGAGTTCGGCATCGTCGATGAGATGGTTGGCCAGAGATCTGTAGAGAATGTGCCAGAGCGGCACTGTTTCCGTCGTCATTCCATATTGGGCCGTTGAGCCGAGAAGCTATATATTTAGCAATGCACAGTGAGAGACAAAAGCCTAAAAGCACCAGGCGCCAGATCATGAACATGAGGTAAGTAGATATCTTGCTCTACTAGCATTTGAAGGGGAAATATCGACGACGGTATTTATGACTTGTGATTTGGTGATTCGATTATCACATATCCGTCACCTTGGATTTCGGTATTTTGGGCGATCTATTCGCATGATTTAGTCTTGATGACTGAGTTTCATGATATTTGTTTTCGTGCACCATGTTGCACCTGCTGGGTATTCATATTTTGTGCTTAGTTATTACCCTTGAGATATGCTTTATACACCGTTGTGTTGATTTATGATTTGTGCACAGTGATTGCATTTAATATCGTTTTGTGCCTTGGTCGCACATGTTTATGATTTCATGGATTTCATACAGTTGGGTTGATTTTGTGCATATGGTATGCACACGATTTGGTTTTTGCACTCGGTATAGCTTATATGTGCTGGTAGTGCATTGATATGTGTTTTGTGCACGCAGTTGCACACGTTTATGATTTTTACACCTTGGTACACTCGGTGTTGCTATTTACGCATTTGAGTTATTGTTTTGTATTTTGTGCACAGGATGTACTGTATTTTTATTTCGTGCATTTGTTGCACCGGATTTATATTTCATGCGTTTGTTGCACTGGGTTTACATTTTGTGCACCACGGTTGCACCGGACTTTGGGTTTATGTCATTCGATATGTTGATTTTAATTTCATGCCTATGTTATGCATGTGATTTGACTTATGCTTTCGGCATAATTTTCATGCACTTTTAGTGTTTTGATTTGATTTGTGCACGCTGATGCACATGGTTGTGAGATTATATACTGCGGTATACCTGATTTAGATTGAGCTGTATTGTATACCGTCGATTTCGATTCTGATATTGATGTTGATTTCGTGCACTCTGTGCATTTGATTTGGATTCTTGCGCATATTTGGCGTGCTTGGATTGGATTTTGCGCATGTTCGGCGCTTGATATTGGATTTCGTGATTTCATGCATGTCGGATGCATATGATTTAGATTTTATTCATGCATGATGGATGCACCTGATTTGGATTTTCGCGCATGTTGGGCGCATGTTATGAGATGCGATTTTGGTGCACACAAGATGCACTAAATCGAGATTCTTCGTGTATATCAGATGCTCCTGATATTTGTTGTCAGGAACACCCGTTGCCTTTCACAGGTGTTTCGTGCACAACCATTGCACTTAGATGTTGTTTCTGTGCACATGTATGGCACATATATAGATTTTGATTTCCGTGCGCACCAGACGCACGTAGCATGCATATGCACATTTTGGGATTGATTTCTTATGGAGCAGTACGTTTTTATGATATTTGCTATTTGTTTTCGTACTGAGTAGGACTAGTCAGAGGACAGTACCTGAATATATTTTGCATGCATTGATAGCTATCAAGGGGATTTCCAAAAAGGGAGCTATAGTCTCAGTATTACCTACGTGTCTGAAATGGCACGAAACATTTTATAAAGAAAACCCTTCTAAATTATTTGCAAAAAAAAACCCGGTGGGACGTACATATTAAACAAAGGATATATATACATATATGGTTATTTTCTTATGATAGACATCCGCCACTGTGCAGTGTTATGCGCATCGCACAGCAACATGAAAGATTTGCCATGCATTTCCTTCAGATATTTATATGTATAGATTTGATGTTTACATGTATAGTTTTGATGTATATCATATTGGTTCATATTGGATTTGAAATTGTGTCTTTACCATGACTCCGATGATTGCGGGATGCTTGACGGAGTTTGATTTAGAGTTATCTGCTCATTGTTCATGCGCATGCATTGCGCTATGATACGTTTTATGTATTGATGATTTCGGAGCCCCGACGACTTGGACATCTACTGAAATGTTTTAGTATTGAGAGGTTTAAATTTAAATTCGGGCACCGAATTTCTTTAAGGGGGGAAGATTGTAATATTTCAGAAAAATAAAATATTATTTTTAGGAATTTTTATAATTATAATGAATATTTTAATATTTCGGTATAATTAAATACCGATAAATTGGGGAAAATTTTGAAAATTTTGGAAATTACTAAAATGAGGGTGCTTTATTGGATTTATACAAATTATGAAGTTTTACGGTTTATTTGACACTAATTTTGTGCTAATCGCGATTAAAAATCGCTAATCGTGTATTAAACCGGATTTGTTCACATGACATGCACCATGTCATTTTTACACTTGTTACATTTTTATCATGGCTTTTCTTCTTGTTTTATATCACGGTTGTTGTTTTATTTGAGAGGTGAAAAGAAAAGAAAAGATAAAGATAAAGGATTAGAATAATAGGTATGGGTGAGAGAAAGAAAGGTGAGGGTTACCTTTGACTTGGCCATTCTCTCATCTCACCATCTTCATCACATTCTCTCCTCTCCCTCACTCTCTTGCTGCTGCTGCTACCCTCACTCCCTCCCCATCTTCAATCCTCTCAAACACCATTAAAAATATCTCAAAACCCAATACCCACTTCATTAAAAATGTGCATGAGCTCACTAGCAACACATTGGACCAAGAAAGCTTGCATTTTGGACACTTGGGCAACTCAAGAAAATTCTTGAGTTGCCAAATGAGGTATTCTCTTAACCATTAGCCTAGTATTTCCATTGCTTTTACATCCATGTTTGTTTAGAACCGATTTGGCGTCGTTTAGTGAGATGTGGAAATTTCTAGTTAGGGTTATGGAATTCTGGAGTTGTGATGTGTAATTGAGCTTAGTAGAGACCACACAAACCGCCTAGTGCTAGAATTCAGACCCAAACCAGAGACTAGAACCCCGAAATACGAACTTTGAAAACCCGATATCGGAAAATTGTGGATTCTGTGAGTGTATATTGAAATCTGCTAACACCCGGGTGACCTGAAAATTATTTAGCAAACACAGAGAGATGTGCATGTGATTTAGAACATACCCTAAAGACCCGAGACCCCACTTCCACATTTTGGCCGCAAAAATATTCTCTCTGGCCGCAAATTACGGCCAGACCTGGGCCAATGTGGCTCGTGTTTGTTCTATGGTTCCTTCATCAGTAAAATAGACCCCTGGCATATGCAAAATTGACTAATTTGACCTAGGGTAAAATCTGGGACCATTTTCAAGAGTTGCTGTTTTGATTCGGGGTTTCGTTTTGCGTATTTTGAATTCCGGATTTTTGTGATTTGTGTCATATTTGATCGGTTGACGTTTGTACTTAGAAATCGAGTGTTTTTGGTGGTTTTGAAAGCGTAGTCCATAGGTTCTAACCTATAGACCTTTAGCGTGTCGTTTTGGTTTTCCGATGTGATTTTAATACGCATTTGCGATACGTTATGATGTGTAGGTACCCCACGAAGACTTCGAGACGACAAGCAAGCACGTGGCGACGTCGGCAACGGAAAGTGAAGAGTAAGGTGAGTAGATTATATCTACGGGGGAAGTCGGGTGGATGGCGTATAGCACCCCCGCATTTCGATGTATAGTATGATATATATACTATATATATATGATAGGTTTATGTGTGACATGGATATTCAAAATATGATTAGGTGTTCAATGGTTAGATTAGGGTTATTAGAAGTGAACTAGTATAGCTTCTTAGTCGCGAACCCTAGAATAGGCTTACACCCACACACATACACATGCTTACTTTGTTATACTTGTGCGTATATGGGGATACGTATATATATACACACACATAGGTATGGGACGATGTATATATATATACACGTATACCTATACTTGGATGATGAGGATAGTGGATGATATTTGGAGATGAGTCGATGAGTTTGGGCCTGGTGCCATGAGATCGGTGATATGATGTGGTTCGTATTATGAGATACGACAGGAGTTATAGCGGGCCTTTAGGCGTGTGTTGTCATACACGCGCGCACGCACACACACACACATAGATGGTATCAGTTTGTACTAGATTTAGATCAGTACCTCAGTTCATGAGATATGATGATAAGGATACCAGATAATTGATGAGTTAAATGTGAGATTCGACCCGTACCCAGATTTGGGATGCCGTACGACGGATTTACGTATGGGCTATATATTGATGATAGATCCGCACTCTTGACTCGGGGACATCATATTGTATATTGTATCGTATGTGATACTATTGAGGCGGGATCGCCGACAATTATATTTATATATATATCAACTCAGATTTAGGTGGTTTCCATACCCTTTCGATTAGCTTGTTAGTTAGATCTGTAGTTTACTTAGTAGATGTTAGACTAGACCCGAGTCATACCTATTTCAAAACTAACAAATCGTAAGTATTTTAGAGACAGGCCAAGAGATTTAATGGATATTTTTAAGACGCATCTTTTCTCAAAAACACCGTAGCCATTTTTTCTAAACACCATGATTCGTCTTATTTCAAATGGCAAAATTGTATGACATTTACATATTGATGTAGATTCTTCACCGTTGCGTTTATTATTCAATTTCCGCATATTCTTGCTATTCGCATCGCATTGCATGTGTAAATGTGTTTATTGTTATATTAAACCCATGCTGTCAGGACAACAGCACCATTATCGATGATGCGTATGTTCCACGTACACCTGCTTGCCAGCTCACACGCTTCATCATCGATAATTTCTATGTCACTACACAGTAGAATTGTTGCATCAGGATATGACTACTTGTACATCTATATTGGCACACAGGCATATTGTACACTCATACTTGCGTATATACCTACTGGTACATCCATATTGGTACACATGCATATTGTACACTCATACTTACGTATATACCTACTTGTACATCCATATTGGCACACAGGCATATTGTACACTCATACTTGCATATATACCTACTTGTACATCTATATTGGCGCACAGACATATTGTAACTCATACTTGCTTATATACCTACTTGTACACCTATATTGGTGCACAAACATATTGTACACTCATACATGCGTACACACATATTGTACACCCATACTTGCATACATACGTATTTGCATATACATAGATGATTCTGGCTTTATTTTGGGAGCCACAAGATATATTTTAAAACTGGATTCATTTAAAAGAGTGGTTTTCCCCTCGATGTGTGCATATTACTGTTTTATATTGCATGATATACGGATATGCTTACATTTGTTGGATATAGTGCCCTCAAAGTTAATTATTGGATCGCAGGCACGTGATTGTAATGATTGAGGGAGGACCTATACCGGTAGGACAGTCTTACTCGAGATGATTGTATACTATCTGGTTTGTCTCTATCATCGTGTACATGCTTTAGGTGACATTGTGGTTCACTATTACACGTTGATGGAGAATAGTATGCTACCATGGTTTGTCTTTATCATCGTGTACTGCTTTAGGTGACCTTACAGGTCGCTATTGCACGCTGATAGAGCCCTTAGGATTCTTGCTTGTGTTAGTTATATGTATGCCCTAGAGGCCATTACTATACATAGGATGTATATTGTAGTGGATGCTTGGACATATATAGGGAGGACTTTCTTGCTCGACATGATAGTATGCTATCTGGTTACTCTTTACCTTAATGTGTATACTGATTGTCTCTCTGATTACATGTTGGTAAAGCCCTTAGGATGTGTACTTGACTACCTCGACTATGATGCGGATCATACTAGTGGGGACATGGTAGTCCATAAGTGCATCCTTCAAGGTCCCTAGTCGTGGGTGTATCGAGACGGGGCATCGATATACCAGTGTAGACTAGCGTATACCTTCTCGACCCATACAGATGGGTGATGGATGATCCCATATCCATTGGTGTTTGACATCAGAGATGATATACGGGTGCTCAGTGGAGACTGGGTACACTGGACGGACTCGCCGAGAACTCCCAGATGGTGTTATACCTTACGTCAGATGGCAGTTCTCTGGCGACACTGGTACAGGTTAGTCTGTAGACCCGAGATCATCATAGAGTCTTGTGTGATTCCCACTGTGCTTTGATTTCCACCTTACCACGTCCAAGAGGGCGTGCAAAACGGTGGTTTTTGGGTACAGTCCCGAATCACATGGAGGCAATGAGCGATAGGAGGGGATTCGTCTCTCCCGGTATAGGGAGTTGATGTTGCGCTGTGTTCGATTGGCTATAACCGGAAATCCCTGGCCAGGGTTGCTGAGATTTACTGGTAAGTGTTACCTGTAGTTTCTCGAACTGTTATAGACCTCATATCGACACGACTTATCGAGCTATTGGGGTCTAACGTTTACCACACCTAGGCGAGATATGCGACATATCAGACGACGAGACCGGACTGTACGGTAAGTGTTACTGGTTGGATTCACAGGAGTGTAAGCGGGCTTGCTCGTCGATCTTCTGATCGCTCAATACCCGGGTGGCCGTTACGTTTAGCAGACCGCTTGTGGCTTGTAGGTGTTTGATATGATCATCATCTGCTGCCGGCGTATTGACGAGTCTTTAGAGTCCTACACAGAGGTTTCCTGGCTCAAGCGAAACGAAATAGGAGCGCATATGAGATATGTGCGGGACAGAGAATAATGCGTGTATGTGATACCGTATTTTATTCTCGCGATGAATGTATCGATTGGTTGTATGCGATATAACCTAGTTATCGAATCGAGGATTGATTCGATAAGCCGATACATTGGATACTAGTCGGTTATATGCGACATGACCGGATCATTGAATCAAGTGTTGATTTAATGATTTAATGTATAATTATATATTTGATATATTACTTTGCATTAACTAGTATTGGTTCACTTTAAATGGATTTTCTCACTTGAAATGCACATTGTATATGTGATATACTTTTGTGCACTTGTTTGTATCATGTTTGATGATACAAGCTCACTTGGCTTTGTGTAAAGAATTAAACCATGGTTATATGAATGGTTAGGGTTTTGATTATTTACTTATTTATTTATTTATTTATTTTGGAAAAGAAAATGATATGGTGGCTTTCTTTGTTTGCTTGTTGAAGCTTCATGAAGCTTTGAACAAGTCCACCATATTTGTCTCATGCTTAACCTTAACCATTCCCACTAACCATAGTCTATTCTCTACACCTAATCATGGTTGCCATATGATAAGTATTGATATTATTTTCTATTTTGAAAATAACTTATCATATTCTATCTTCTTCTTCTTCTTCTTCAAGATGAAGAAGCTTGCTACCAACAATGGTGCCTTGAAAAAAAGAGTGAGAAATCCAATTCTAAAGTGAACCCACTTCCTATTTCTTCATCCTCTACCACTTGCCAAGTAGTATAGGGTGTTTTCTTCACATGTTTCATGGCTTGGTGAAGTTGGAGCTTGATCTTGTGTTGCCTCGACGTAGATCATCTTCGGCATCGAAGTCGACGACCTAGCCCGCCCATTTCTCCGATGAAGCCGACGCTAGAGTCCGCGATCTGATGATCGCAGCGAGGGTACACCGTCACGGAGCTATGGAGGTGGAGGACCGGATCTACAAAGGTTGTATTTCCGTTTACCCTTTAGTTAAGTTGTTAACTAGTTATCGTTTTCGCCTAAAATGTAGTTAACGATCCGTATTAGGGTTTATAGGCACCGGAAATTTTTGAATTTGGCATGGTTGATGCCTTGTGAGACCTCATTAGTGTGCCTAGTAACCCTACAGCTTGACGACCAGTAGTATGATGGCGATCATATACGTGGGAACTGGGGTCTATAAGCACATCCTTAAATGGTCCCTAGTCGTGGGAGTTTCGAGACTGGGCATCGATACTCCATTAGTAGACTAGTGTATACATTCGAGACCCCGACGAGGGGTGGTGGCCGGTCTCACAAGCCATTGGTGTCAGCTGGTTCACCTAAGATGTATACAGGTGCTCATTGGGTTATGAGTACACCGGACAGGACTCGCCGGGAACATACTAGTTGGTATTATACCTGACGTCAGATAGCAGTTCCCTGGTGACATGTGTACAGGTTAGTTCATCGACCTGAGATCGTCATTTGTCTCTTGTGAGTTCCCACTGTGCTTTGATTACTATCCTACCACGGCTCAAAAGAGTCGTGCAAATAGGTTTTAGTTGGGTACAGTCCCGAGGCACATGGAGGCAGTGAGCGGATCGGCAGGGGTTCGTCTCTCCCGGTATTGAGGGTGAGGTCGCGCTGTGTCTAGGAGAGCCATTACATAAAGCCCTCGGCCAAGGCAGGAGATTTACTGGTAGGTATTCCAGTAGTATCTCAGGGTGTTCTGAGCTACACTCCGACATGACTTATACCGCTTTTGGGGGTCTGACTTTTACCAACCCCCTGGCCCGACATGCGATGCTCATAGACGAACGGACCAGATTGTACGGATATTGTCACTGACAGGCTCAGTAGGGTGTAAGGATGAGTTCTCTCATCGACCTCCCTTTTGGTCAATACCTGGTAGCCCGTTACGTACAGCTAGTACCTCTGACGTGCTAGTGGTTAAATCCACAGCCAAAGTATTGACGAGTCTTTAGAGTCCCCCACAGACAGTTTCTCAAGTTTCGGGCGAAACGACGTAGAGGCCGTATGATATATGGCAGGGTTCGATCATATACGTGCGGTATTGCACGGATCATGATCGGACGGATCATACTAGTGGGCTTTGGTTTAAGCCAGATCCTAGTATTAGATTTGTTAGATTACTTTAGTCTCATCGCATTCACATTCGGTCGGAATGCGGATGCAGGTATGTATATACAGGTGAGGGGTATCCTTGTGATCCGTCACGAGTTTACTTTAGATGTTGCCGTATCTTTTTGTTGGACCAAACATTTGGATTAATGTTTGGATAATGGAAATTGTGAGCTAGAAATCATCATTTTATGCATTAAATGTGACATGGACATATATGGTGACTCATGGTCTCTTTTAGTGTGTATATGTCATATTTGATGTTTAATTTGTGTTGATATGATGAGAGGAGAGAGAGAGGGGCTGCCTTATGAGTAGTTTTGGTCTTATATTTTTCGTGCTAATTCACTCTCTCACTCTCATTTTTATCATAGCAAAAGAATAGAAGAAAGCTTCTTCTTCTTTTTCCTCCTCTAGCTCAAAGTCTCCATTAATGGCAACACCTCTAACCTCCATCCAAATCCATGGATGCAAGAGACAAAGTGATCACAAACATTCTCTACAACACCTTGGACACGTCGGTTAGCACACTTCGTGCCCGAATTGCTTCGGATGAAGCAGGAGCCCGTAAAAAGACTCATAGATGTGGTGCCCTTTCCGACGAGGAGATCGAGACCGGAGTTGCCGCGAGGAGCTTGGGATGGTGGCCAAAGACCGAAGGACACGGATCGATCGGTATAGCTTTCAAACCCTCTCTCTAGATAGCTAGTTGTAGGTTAATGGTTCGATCCGGGTTTTAAGCATACGATAGCGCCGGTTTTCAAGTTAAGAAAAATTTTCGTTTCCGCATTTTGGCCTCGGAAAGACGGCCGGGGCGCTACCGTAGTCTTACAACATTTCTATCATATGTCGCATATATCCTGCTTTATGATTTTACGCATTGAGATATGCCGTTTTCATGAGATTTCTGGATTTGAGAACCGTGGTCATTTTAAAAGAAAGTATGCATTGTTTAAAAACCCGGTTTCTCTTGATATGATATTTCAGTGCGTCCACCATACGTTTTCTCGGTTCTGAGACGTGTGACATGTGAAACCCGATTTGAGGAGATGGATGAGGCCGATTGCGGGTACATAGTGGACCCGTTATGGTACCCCGAGGCAAGAAAGGGATCCTGTGTATACAGACGGTGAACCTGGCAGAGGGACTACTACCTACCGGTGATTGTATTTGAGCTCAGCGGATATCCGGAGGATACCGACAGGAGTTGAGAGATGATACGGGCCGATCCGGACTAACGGAGCCCGTGGGCTGATCCGAACTGATGGAGCCCTATGTAAGTGCATGGCGGCGCCCCGGCCGTCAATCCGACGGCCAAAAGCGGAAGCGGTGATAAACTTTAATTTTGCAAACTAGCAAACCGGCACCACCGCGCACTAAAACCCGGATCGAACCATTAACTAGTCCTAGCTAACTACAAGATGGGGAATAGAGATATACCGACTGATCCGAGTCCTCCGGTCTTCTCGTCATCGTCCCGATCTCCCGCGGAATGTCCTGTCTCCACCTCATCGCCGGAAGTGCACCACATCGCCTACTTCTTTTACGGGCTCCCACCTCAATGCCGAGGCAACTCGGGCACGAAGCTGGCTAGTCGACGTGCCCAAGGTTTGCTGTAGAATGTAGTGTAGAGGCTTGTGTCTCATTTGGGGTTTATGGAGGTGCCATTTTGGTGGAGGGATGACACAAGAACTATGTAGAGGGACTTGGGAATTTTTGGAGGATCAAAAGAACAACCAATCCCACACCCAAAAACTATTTGGACAGCCCTCAAAGAGGCTTGGCCGACCAATACAATAAGGGAGAGGAGAATGAGAGTGAGTGGAGAGAGTGAATCCAAAGAAAAATGAGAGTCTCTCATAATCCAAGAGAGAGAGAGAGAAAAGGTGTGATGATGATCAAGAATCATCACAACCAAAATCACACTCCACCATCATAATCCATCATCATCACCATGACAAAAGATAAGCAATCATGAACCATCATGAAGTCAAGAAGTCAAGTGTGGAAGAAGAGCTATCATGATACAACAATATGCAATCACCACCCTCCACAAAAGCTTATTTGCACAAATGCAAATAAGCCCACCTCCACCAATCTTCGGCCATTGAAAGATACAAATGAAAATGGCCGAAACGGAAAGCAAACTGGCAACTCCAGAAAACTGGTCCCGTAATAAATTACAGGAAAACCCCGATACTGTGTATACACACCCGTATTTGTATTCCGACCGAAATACAAATGCAATGAGACAAAATCTACACTGTACTATACTAGGATCCGGCTTAAACCAAAGCCGGCCAGTAATATCCGTTCGATCCTAATCCGTGCAATACCGCACGTATCTGATCGAACCTTGCCATATATCCATATGGCCTCTAGTACTAACCGTCCGATCCTGATCCGTGCAATACCGCACGTATCTGATCGGACCTTGCCATATCTCCATACGGCGTCTACAGCTTTTCGCCCGAAAGCTTGAGTAACTGAATGTGGGGGACTCTAAAGACTCGTCAACACCTTGGTTGTGGATTTAACCACTAGCACATCAGAGGTATAAGCCAATACGTAACGGGCTACCAGGTATTGACTAAAAGGGACGTCTGTGAGCGAACTCAGCCTGACAACCCTACTGAGCCTGTCAGTGACAATATCCGTACAGTCCGGTCCGTTCGTCTATGAGCATCGCATGGCGGGCCTAGGGGGTTGGTAAAAGTCAGACCCCTAAAAGCGGTACAAGTCGTGTCGGAGTGTAGCCTAGAACACCCTGAGATACTACCGGAATACCTACCAGTAAATCTCCTGCCTTGGCCAAGGACTTCGTGTAATGGCTCTCCTAGACACAGCACGACCTCACCCCCAATACCGGGAGAGACGAACCCCTGAAGATACGCTCACTGCCTCCATGTGGCTCGGGACTGTACCCAACTAAAACCTGTTTGCACGTCTCCTTTGAGCATGGTAGGGTAGTAATCAAAGTACAGTGGGAACTCACACAAGACAAATGACGATCCCCAGGTCGATGAACTAACCTGTACACATGTCACCAGGGAACTGCTATCTGACGTCAGGTATAGGACCAACTAGCATGTTCCCGGCAAGTCCTGTCCGGTGTACTCATAACCCAATGAGCACCTGTATACATCTTAGGTGAACCAACTGACACCAGTGGCTTGTGAGACCGGCCACCGCCCCTCGTCGGGGTCTCGACTGTATACACTAGTCTACTCTGGAGTATCGATGCCCTGTCTCGAAACTCTCACGACTAGGGACCATTTAAGGATATGCTTATAGACTGCCAGCTCCCACGTATATGATCGCCCTTATACTGCTGGTGGTCAAGCAAGAATCCTAGGATCTCTACCAACGTGTAATAGCGACCTGTCAGGTCACCTAGAGCAGTACACGATGATAAAGGTAAACCAGATAGCATACTATCATCTCGAGTAAGACTGTCCTACTGGGACAGGTCCTCCCTCAATCATTGCAATCACGTGCCTGTGATCCAATAATTGACTCTGAGGGCACTATCTCCAACAATCTCCCTCTTGCACTCAAGGCTAATTATTGCGATGTCGCATACTCACAGCCCGTGTGGTACCGAACACCTAACTCCTCTACTAGTCAGTCTCATAAAGCCTGTTTGGGAAACTATTGCGTTCGAGGAATAGCCTTAGTGAGTGGATCCGCCTTGATGTTTCTTTCTATGTCTCTCTATATCTCAAGTTCGCGGAGAAACCCATCTCCCGAAATGAGCAATACCTGTCTTAGAATGTGTCTGGATGTCTGATGGGACCTAGCTCATAAATGAACTCCAAATCCAAACTTCTTAGACTGTATCGTCCACTGAACTTAATCAGTATCCTGCGCCATGCCTCCCTCAGTATTGTCTTGGACCACCTGTCCAAAATACTGCCCCTCATCAGAAGGAAAACTATAACTCTGACAACCTCCTTGTCGTCCAGGTCACCTTGGAAGCCTGGAATGATAACTGTCTCCTGCATGAGGCTGTCGTTATCATATCCCTGGAACATCCACTTATGTTCTAAAACTGCTTCCGACTGTTTCTCCAGGATTGGATTAATGTCAACTTATTGCATCTAGTACAAGAACAACATCTGGTGTGGTACTTGACATCTCATGACTGACTCAATTGCCTAAACAAGTGATCTGCCAATCATGCACATCCCTCTCCCCTTTAGTCTGTAAGACAGCTTTAGAGAGGGTGACTCCATCACCTGCTGGTACACTACCGTGCCAGGAGTCGTCCATTCTAAATGCTCTTAGAATGCTGTCTAAGTACCCTTAATTGGGAAACCACCCAAATCTAGATCTAAAACCATAGATCTAGTAACCAGTATGTCTGATATAATGTCCAAGTCCCATGTGGAGAAACCACTGTGTGACGACCACAGTATAACCGATCGTAGTTTAGGAATATCACTTCCTACTCTGTGTATGTCATCCAAATACCATGACATCACACCCTACTACCTTCTCAACAGATCCATCCCCTATTCTGATGAAGTCAAACCTATGACTGTCATATCAGAAATTGATGATCTATTTCCGCTATATCTGCTTTAGTCTATAAATAGACATAAGCTACCTGTCCACCATGCTTCCGCTGCTCCCACTGACCACGACAACCCTCTGGCAGAGTCATATAAACGTACACTTCTAAAGCCAGTTTAGAACGACGCTATACTCATCCTCCTGCCGGGTCTCACAGTCTGGAACAACAGCTATGGCAAGTGTGGGTAAACAAGAACTTCCCTGTCACCGTCCTTGAGGCTACCGTAGTACTTCTCGGGTGCCTGAAGTTACCCACTTTATCTGCGGAGTGGCCAATGGAATGTCAAACCAGATTGAATCTTTAGGTTCCTTATCAAATCTTCAGTAATCGTTTGTGGTTCTGGAATTACTTCCAGTTCTACCATACTCCCACTACTGTTTTCCGAAAAAATCCATTTTTATTAAAACTGTGGCGAGTCTAGAACAATATCACTATTGATCTTCCAGATGGTAGAAAGTCAACCCTCGTCATAGCCTGGGTCAACCCACAAACAGCCATTACAGAAACGTGCCATGAGTTGTCCAGTGTCTGGTTTTAATCATAAACCGGACAACTCCCCGTACCTTAACATCGTTAAGATATGAACTGTTCTATATCCAATATAGGATAAGAGGCACTAATTTAATTGAACCAGATTCAAATCATGCAGCTGTTTCCAGTGCATGTCTAGTAAATGGAAGGAGGCCGATCAGCGTTACTCAACTTAGGAATGCTTCCAATTATGAGTAACCTGAAAGAGAAGCAAGTTCTCTTAATCATTACTATCAACTGAATACCATACTCAAGTATCTACATCTCCGATCACTTTGAAGAATCCCGATACTTGCAATACCTGGTTCTCTACTTTATTCAAATACCAATAACTTCTCAAAATTCGGACCCTGTGTTTCCACGAAACACCTGTCTAAAAACCAGAGAAGTTATAAGTAAACTGAATATAGTACGAGGACCAACCCCTCTGTCCTGATGGAACCTGGACAACATACAATACTCTGTATAAGTCCCTTGAGTCTGATAACTCATTCACTGTGTGTCGTAGGTTGAAAACTGTACTATGGTTATGAAGAATTACACCGCCGTTTAATACTCCTTTCCTAACCATCCACTGATATAGGTAAATGTCATAGACATAATTTCAAAAAGATATATGTCACTCTATGAAAATAGACGTACAGATATATCGATTTGAAATTGGTGCATAACAGCGGATATTCAAAACCAAATATTTGCCGACCGGCAAACAGCCCAGGTGATTTCCTCAAATATCACCGATTACAACGAATCCCGATATTATGAGGATGATCACCTAATTCCCACTAACCTACTCCCACTCATCATCTGTAAAACCATACAGATGTGAGAATCATATCTGGTAAATACATACCCTGGAGCAAGTGTCTAACTGGGAAATCAGTTTTCTTTTAACAGTACACAGTGAAACTGAAACATTGAAATGTTTCGATGGGGTATTCGGGTATTCCTAGTAATGCTTCTTCCATTATCCAGATTCACAACTGTAACCGTACATCTCTTTGCCATCTCTCCAAATCCCTTTATATGTCTTTAGTCATTACCTTCTGTACACCCCTTTAGGTCAAATGGTTTTCTTCCTTCCCTACCGTTCGGCACCAGCCTATGGTTTGGAAGAAGACTATCCAATAAGCATAATGGGTGTACTGTCCTAATCCTAGGAACACTCGCAATGCGAGAGATGGTGAAGATAAAAGACACCTGAATAAACCTTATTCCTATTTCTCCTGAACCAGAATCCATCCCCGAACTGGAACAAGTTCCTTTCGAGTTCGTATATAACCATACGATGGAGTATCCAAATAACTGTGGATCTTCGTAGTGATACGGAGTGTTCTGATGAAATACAAAGGTGATGTGGGAGTGGTAATGAAATACTTGGTTTGGTCGTGAATATCAGTCGCAATTTACTTTGCCCTCCTTCTAAACCCTTTCTTTGTCTTAACTTAATACCTTCTGTACACCGTTTAGGCTAATTGGGTTTCTTCATTCCCTACCGGTCGGCACCTGCCTATGGTTTGGAAGAAGACTGTCCAATTTGCGTAATAGGTGTACTATCTCCTAAACCAAGGAGTACTCGCAACCTGAGAGAAGGTAAAAGGAAAAGACAACTGAATAATCCTATCCGTTTTCTCCAGAACCTGAAACCATCCTCGAATAAATTCTTTCGAGTTCGTATCTAACCATACGATGGTTTTGTCCAATGGAAGTGGACGTTCGTAGTAATACGGGGTGTCCTGGAGAAAAGGGTAAAAGTAAGAGTGGAAATGAGGTCTGCAACTCTGACAATCCAAAAGCCAGTGTTTAGAGGGTTCGGTAAATTTTGGTCTCTGAGTCATAGTCTTAGGGTCGGGTCAATGGTCGCTGCCGAAGGGAGAGAGAAAAGAAACACTCAACGTGCACTCTAACCTAGATCAGAATGGTTACCAATTTATCTAATCTGGAAACCTCCCACTGTACCGTCAAATTCTTCTCCAAACCCAAAAGAAGAATTAGTCGGGATCACCCGAGGAGTAATCCAACTCATCAGTGGGAATCGGGATCCAACTATCATCGCATGATAACGTGACGGAATCCGCTCACATCATCACACTCCAGATGGTATGCGCATATCTGGCAAGTTTCACTTTCTTTAGAAACTCCCGATGTGATTTTTACCCCATGCTCTTATGACCTTGACTTTGGCCAACAAATCATAAGTCACATGTCAAGTTCTACCTGTCATTCTCCAGGTTGATTTGAACCCACCCGTACAAGCCCTTGACTAGGGCCAACAAGGCTATACGACTGTCCTAAACCAACGCATCTATCTATGCTACATATGAACACCCAACAGCTACCAAACACTGTGCCTTGACTATGGCCAACAAACACAGCTTGAATACTATTGACTATCCATATGAAACGACGGAGGGCTACGAATGGTTTCTGGCGAAAACCTTTAACGTAAAGAACTTGATATCGTTGAAGGAACTGATAGCTTTTTAGAAAATATAGTGACGAAAACCTTTGCTAAAGAGGTCACTCCCGGTGAAGGGATCTCGGCTCTTTCCCGTAGAATGAGGTGCAGGATATTCCAACTGAATACCACGGTGCAAAGCAAAAGTAATCGGCTATAGTGAATTTATTGCCCTGATGCAAACTTTTGTCCAAGGGGTCACTCCCGGTGAAGGGATCTCGGCCCTTGCCTCGTCGACTGAGGAGCAGGATATTCCAACTGAATACCACGATGCAAAACAAAAGTGAACATCCTTGCAATAACAGCTTTTTGAAAAGTGTTCCAACAACATCAGATTAGGTTTGTTTTTAACTTGCATTGATCCGAATCAACGCAGTCCCATCAATTGATCACACCACAAAGAACGAAAATATACTGATGTACGTATATGCCATCCGCATTCGCCACTGGGTCCCGTCATTACCCGTTAGGTTAGCTAACTAACGACAGAGCGGGGACTGGACTAGCGCGGATGCAAAACATATACAACATCTACTAATATATATACCAATATATTATATTCGCTCAAGGCGTGATAAAATGCAACATCATAGAAATGTACAGCATCACAGAAACAATACAGATATCTGGGATCCCCGGGTTTCACAGAGCCATTACTGAAACCCGACGTTCCCCTGGTCGTGTGGATAGCCTGTGCAATGAAAATCCTAGACCCCTACGGGCGCGGCAAGTTACCCGCCAAAACCTGAAGCGAGGCAGCCCCCTTCAGCACTGTGAATGGACCACCCAGCACTTCACGGAATCCGGTAACTTGGACACCCTTCCTGGGTCAACCTGTACCCCCTACGAGTGCGGCGAATAGCCCGCCAATTCTAGAGTGAACCCTCCTCCGTCTCAATGCCATGAGATGCTGGCTTGTTGCCCTCTAGAACCCGGCTATCCGTGCACCCCTCCGCGGGGCAATCCTTGTACAGAAAGTAAAATATACATACACCGGGTACATCGACCGCAACCTGGTCGTGCCCCAAAATAATAATACAAACAGGAAGTGACGGCAGTCCACATGTCGGACGCTCGCCCTGCAATATCAAATGTGCATAATACAACAAAACACTGTACTAGTATTGCATCCAGGCTATCCCCCACGACCAATCCGCAACAACACAGCAAAATCACAAAACATCAACGTGAAAGTCACGTTCGCAAATCCGTCTAACCGGGCTATAGCAGTTAGACAGGATTTACCGATCGAGTGACATTCACGGTCGCAGATATAATGTAAATACTGTGAACTAATGTGTTTAAAATATCCGATCAATTAAATTTTAACAAGTGGGCCCCAAGTACTACTGTAGCACATCAAGAAATTCTGGGCCCAAAATTAATATTCCAAAACCCCTATTTTCAACCCAGAAAGCAACTGAAGAAAATTGATACAGCCATCTCATCATAGTGCGGCGGAACCGCGGCCCAAAGGGGGGTTTGGCCGCGGTTCCGCGCTCCCATAGATGAATCACTGTATCGAATTTCTACAGAATGCTTATAATTTACAGTACATCACTTTTCTACAACCTGAAAATTTTTTCGAGCCAGAAAAAAATCAACAGAAAACTGATGTGAAGAAAACGCGGATTTTGGAATTTTGGTCGATCGGAAATGTAAACACATTAGACAAAGCTAGACTATGTTAATGGCGAGGCTCTGATACCACTGTAAGTGCACGGCGGCGCCCCGGCCGTCAATCCGACGGCCAAAAGCGGAAGCGGTGATAAACTTTAATTTTGCAAACTAGTAAACCGGCACCACCGCGCACTAAAACCCGGATCGAACCATTAACTAGTCCTAGCTAACTACAAGATGGGGAATATAAATATACCGACTGATCCGAGTCCTCCGGTCTTCTCGTCATCGTCCCGATCTCCAGCGGAATGTCCTGTCTCCACATCGTCGCCGGAAGTGCACCACATCGCCTACTTCTTTTACGGGCTCCCACCTCAATGCCGAGGCAACTCGGGTACGAAGCTGGCTAGTCGACGTGCCCAAGGTTTGCTGTAGAATGTAGTGTAGAGGCTTGTGTCTCATTTGGGGTTTATGGAGGTGCCATTTTGGTGGAGGGATGACACAAGAACTATGTAGAGGGACTTGGGAATTTTTGGAGCATCAAAAGAACAACCAATCCCACACCCAAAAACTATTTGGACAGCCCTCAAAGAGGCTTGGCCGGCCAATACAATAAGGGAGAGGAGAATGAGAGTGAGTGGAGAGAGTGAATCCAAAGAAAAATGAGAGTCTCTCATAATCCAAGAGAGAGAGAGAGAAAAGGTGTGATGATGATCAAGAATCATCACAACCAAAATCACACTCCACCATCATAATCCATCATCATCACCATGACAAAAGATAAGCAATCATGAACCATCATGAAGTCAAGAAGTCAAGGGTGGAAGAAGAGCTATCATGATACAACAATATGCAATCACCACCCTCCACAAAAGCTTATTTACACAAATGCAAATAAGCCCTCCTCCACCAATTTTCGACCATTGAAAGATACAAATGAAAATGGCCGAAACGGAAAGCAAACTGGCAACTCCAGAAATCTGGCCCCGTAATAAATTACAGGAAAACCCCGATACTGTGTATACACACCCGCATTTGTATTCCGACCGAAATACAAATGCAATGAGATAAAATCTACACTGTACTATACTAGGATCCGGCTTAAACCAAAGCCGGCCAGTAATATCCGTTCGATCCTAATCCGTGCAATACCGCACGTATCTGATCGAACCTTGCCATATATCCATACGGCCTCTAGTACTAACCGTCCGATCCTGATCCGTGCAATACCGCACGCATCTGATCGGACCTTGCCATATCTCCATACGGCGTCTACAGCTTTTCGCCCGAAAGCTTGAGTAACTGAATGTGGGGGACTCTAAAGACTCGTCAACACCTTGGTTGTGGATTTAACCACTAGCACGTCAGAGGTATAAGCCAATACGTAATGGGCTACCAGGTATTGACTAAAAGGGACGTCTGTGAGCGAACTCAGCCTGACAACCCTACTGAGCCTGTCAGTGACAATATCCGTACAGTCCGGTCCGTTCGTCTATGAGCATCGCATGGCGGGCCTAGGGGGTTGGTAAAAGTCAGACCCCCAAAAGCGGTACAAGTCGTGTCGGAGTGTAGCCTAGAACACCCTGAGATACTACCGGAATACCTACCAGTAAATCTCCTGCCTTGGCCAAGGACTTCGTGTAATGGCTCTCCTAGACACAGCACGACCTCACCCCCAATACCGAAAGAGACGAACACCTGAAGATACGCTCACTGCCTCCATGTGGCTCGGGACTATACCCAACTAAAACCTGATTGCACGTCTCCTTTGAGCGTGGTAGGGTAGTAATCAAAGTACAGTGGGAACTCACACGAGACAAATGACGATCCCCAGGTCGATGAACTAACCTGTACACATGTCACCAGGGAACTGCTATCTGACGTCAGGTATAAGACCAACTAGCATGTTCCCGGCGAGTCCTGTCCGGTGTACTCATAACCCAATGAGCACCTGTATACATCTTAGGTGAACCAACTGACACCAGCGGCTTGTGAGACCGGCCACCGTCCCTCGTCGGGGTCTCGACTGTATACACTAGTCTACTCTGGAGTATCGATGCCCTGTCTCGAAACTCTCACGACTAGGGACCATTTAAGGATATGCTTATAGACTGCCAGCTCCCACGTATATGATCGCCCTTATACTGCTGGTGGTCAAGCAAGAATCCTAGGGGCTCTACCAACGTGTAATAGCGACCTGTCAGGTCACCTAGAGCAGTACACAATGATAAAGGTAAACCAGATAGCATACTATCATCTCGAGTAAGACTGTCCTACAGGGACAGGTCCTCCCTCAATCATTGCAATCACGTGCCTGTGATCCAATAATTGACTCTGAGGGCACTATCTCCAACACCCTATATATATATGAGGATTTACGTGCCGATGCTGGGCACAGGTTTCATGATGTTTTCGACTGTCAATGCTGGACACTCAGGTTCCATGATTTTGATGTGTCGTGAGGGACATACGTTGATTTATATCATCATACTTTCATGCATATGCTTTTATGACTTTTACATGCATGATGTTGTTATGTCATTGGTTGACACGTGGACGAGATCCACATGCATACAGACATTAATTGCATAGTTGGATGATATCCACATACTCATAGACTTCATGATATAGTTGATACTGATTACATTGATCATACCTCATATTTATGATATGTTGCTACCTAAGGCACTAGCACGAGCACTTGGTACTACACTTATGTATATATGTTTACCCTAGCCACCTTATCATACTTCAGACTTATTCATATTGAGGATGTATTATTACTGATCGTTTGACCTAGGATTGAGTCATACATACGATTTCTGCTCTGTGATGTTTTCTACTCACGAGTTGGCAACTCACCCCCGTTGTGCCACAGTTCTTGCAGGTTTTTGCCGTATAGCTTTCATTGCGGCTTTCTGGCACACTGCTTTCTTTCTGGGTGATTGCTTTGGTAGGTGGGTTCACTCGCATCGTAACCACCATTTTACTTAATTATTTTCAGTTGTATCTAGTAAATTCCATCAACCAGACTTGTATAATTATTTCAGACTTAGAAAACCAGTTATGTATTATTTCGACTTTAGAGTCGAGCGTTGTAGTATTATGGTTTTCATGATGATTTTGAGTTTCCTTTTGAGTTTTATCCTCGCCCTTCGGCGTTGTATATTATATTGCTTGCGTGGTTGTGACCGTCGATTGACGGAGAGCTAGCTCCCGCTTGGGATGCCTTTTATCATTATGCATATATTAATCTTGTTGTACCCCGTTTGGGGCCAGTAATTATAAAGGAAACTCTGCCGAAATTTTCAAAAAAGACTTGAGGATTTAAAAAATGCATATTCGGCTTACTTATTTAAAAACCTTTTTTTTAAAACATGTTTTCTTCACTTCTTTAAAACTAGTTTTCCTTCATTTATTATTTAAAATGGTTTTAGATTTTGGGCTTTTGGCTTACTTGAATTAGATGAGGTCCTATAGACTTCATATGATTCAAAGGCAAGTCACGTGCTATTTCGAGTCATGACAATTGGCGTACAAAAGAACTGGGTATTACATCATATCACCCTAACAAAAATTTCGTCCTCGAAATTTAAAATAAACAATAAGCTATAAAATAATATGCAGAAAGCCACAAAATCAAACATTAACATACGTTGATTCACTTAAAAGCAGCCAGATAAAATCCAAGGTCTATATATGTATAAGAAATAACGCAACTAAAAGAATAGGCCTAAGTATAAGGCAAGACCATCTATAACGATAAACTATATGCACAATACCAGAAAATAAAATAGCAATAACAACAATAGTGAAGGGTTTGCCGATAGGTCATCATATTTTTGAATAATTATATCGATCAGACAATTTAAAATAACTTGAGAAAACCCATATGCTGAAATAAGAAAATAGTATGTGCGGCATATATTTGCGCTATTGAAAATATGAAGAATAGCAAAGCATTTAAAATGAGTAAAACGGAAGTAGTTAATAACACGCAATTATATATATATATATATATATATATATATATATATATATTTTAAACACAAAATAACGAAAACTAGATTTCAAATAGTAATGTCATTGAATGTAATTATGGTAATAGGAGATAGCACTATAAATGTATAGGGGCTAGCCAGGATATGGATTACGATGGAATACGACCCATTCAAAAGGTCGGAAAGTGGTGCTTTTAATCTGAGTGTTGAAGAGATGAGGGTTATGTCAGCACAAGGTGCAAGAGTGAAGAATAATGAATTTCAGAAGGGACAGAAATTTATTGGGGAGGGAAAACAGTCAATGCATCATGCGAATCAATACTCAAAAGATTAGCAAATTCAGAAACTTTATTATTATTATTATTCCAGAAAATTTCAAATAAGGTATTCTCGAAAGATAAAAGGTGGCTTTAAACTATACATAGATTTATTTGGCTAAAGAAAACAAAAGATAAATCGCGTCAGTCGCGGTTATGGAAGTTCAGCAGGTTACGGTCGCACGCTAAGATAGGGGTGTCCATTTCCATAGCGCCTCGCACGGATTGCCACTGGAGGTTCTTCTGCCACAGGGTCTTCTTCTCCTGGTCCTTCTTCCTCAGCTGGAGCTTCTTCATCGTAGTCTGCTTCCACGTGATTCACCTCTTCTAGATCTTCTTCCACGGGATTTTCTTCCACTGGATTCTCCTCAGGGTCTTCCTCTCCTGTATTTTCTTCTATCGGGTCTTCCTCGGGATCTTCCTCCATCGGGTCCTCTTCGGGGTCCTCTTCCTCGCTGTCAGAGTCGCTGATCACGTCGACTCCTAGGGCTGCGACTCTCTCGTCCTCGGAATCGCTATTGCCGAAAATAACCTGTGGGTCATCGATCTCGTCATCTGAACTCACCAGCATGCACTCCAAGGAAACGCAAGACCGAGTATCCTCATCGATATGCGGCGCTGCTCCAGGATTTGCATGGCCTGAAAAGGGAAGGTCATGATCAGATAGTGGAACACACAAAGAAAATAACCAAAGATGTGGAGCATATAGAAAATATACGTTATGTAAGGACTGAAAATCAAAATTTAGAATATTGATGCAATAAGCGGTATAAGGAAAATGAGTGACAAGGGGATGATACATAAATCAAAACTCAAAATTTTATTGCATTCAAACTAAAAGGTTCAACAGATACAAGATTTTAAACGAAAGGAAACATTTACTAAAGAGTGACAATATTTTTATTTGAAGCAGAAAAGTTGATAATTATTCGTTGATATCTCGACCACTGCATTCTCGTCAAGCGAGTGGAATCCTGCGCTGGGTCCGTACTATCCTCGAAGTTCGAACTATGAAATAACCAAGTCACTTAGTAGGAGTGGTGAGTGTGGACGAATCTCCTCCTTGCAGCTCCTTCCTTTTAGGGCAACCATTGACAAGATGTTCGTCGGATCCACAAATCAAGCACTGCCCTTTGGCCTGGCGACAGTCTCTCTAGAAGTGTCCTGGCTTCTTGCAATAACCATAATGTTGGGCTCTCCGCTGCTTCGATTTCTTAGTAACAAATGAGCGCTTCAACTGCACACCATCTTTTCATTTATCATCGATTTCCCTACGATTAGGGCCTCCTGCTGGTGCTTGAGCCATTTCCCTTCTTAGTCCTTCAGCTAAGAGATCGTTCATTCTCTCCTGGGCTTCCTTCAAGCCTTGCAGTACACTCAAAATCTCGACGGTCTGATTCTGGGGAATAGAGTTGGAAGAAGAGTCGTTGGGAGCAATGGTCCTGAAACAGCAAATTTGAGGACGATATAAGGTGTAAGGAATAAGAATCAGAATAAGATATAGAATGGACAATGAAACAAGAATATCGGGTGAGGTGAAACTCAAACGAGCGGAAATCAAATGTAGAACTCCAAGTCACTCAAATAGAGTACAGTATTGTAACTATGCTACAGTTCATAATTACAATCACATAACTCTACTAAATCACCCAAAACTCTAGTGGATGGATCAAAATATGCATCAGAACACACTATGTGAATCAAGATCAAGGATAACAAGTTTACAATCTAGATCGAAGGATGTTTTAGATTGTCAAGCCCTACGCGGAAACTGCAGTCCTAATCATAGCAAAACCTGGCTCTGATACCAACAAAACCATGTCATGCCCCACTTCCCAAAATATGGAATATGAGGGGTTGACAAGGCCAGCCATGCTCCTATGGTCAAGGAAACATCCTACCGTAGTCACACTTCGACTTCTAGCTTTATGTGGTAATCAGTAAACAATGCATAGGTAATGAGAAATGCAGTCACAGCATAAAAACAGATACAAAAACTAACCAGATAGAGATCATGGAAAGATGGCGCTGGCGTCACTGATCTAGATGTCCGTAATATCCTCAAGGTACGACAGGTGCTGATCCGAGCTAAGTCCACTTCTCCCTCTAGGCATGCATACTCAGGTCGTCAGAGCGACACAATAGCAATATATGTAAATACAAATATAAACACGTGCAATGATGATGAACATGAAACAGTGAGCATGGAGTAATGATATGAGCATGAAGTAGCCAGTACAGGTAAACAATAAAGCAGGTAAACAGTATGGCATGTATATCGAATCAGTAATCAATGCATGTCACTAAACCTATCAGTCTCTAAGTCTCACTGTTCAGGTCGCTAAACCTATCGTTGGTCCAAGTGTGAGAGTCAACCACTCATGAGTATCCCCCACCCAAGGATAAGGCCCCAGGGGCAAGGGAACACGGGTCCGAGCCGCTCGATAATAATCAGTAATATCACCCATATGACTCCCAGAATCGCTGTATATGCCGGTAATTGGACTCCCGAGATTCCGTTGAACTCACACTCAAACTACCCCACTCCCCGTGGTCTACATCAAATACCAACCATGAATCCAATTACTAGTCGGTCCATGACAAGTTTACGCAAGAACTGGAGACAGGATCTCCATCAAGTATGTCTCGACCGGTACTTGAGATAAATGGACAGCGTTTGACGCCTTACCTATGACATTAATATAAGTGCTTCCATAACCGTCCCATTCTAGTTATTCCACTTATATAAGCCCCATAGACGTCGACAATGCAATACATCAACCGGGTCCGCTGATTGTATACAAGTACGTGTCACTTTCATTACTCAATCACACTTTAACACTACGTACTTGCCACAATCAAAACACTAATATCTAACACTGGGTAACATACACAATCACTAGGTTACCAATGTATATGACATCTACATGATATGATGAGAATGCAATAATTACGGTATGAATAAATATCATCAGCCAGTGTCCTACCAGTTGCGTAATTCACTATAAATCATACATGCAGAATTAAGCAAAACAAATCAAAAGGGGTAAGCAGTATGTTTAATTATATATCCGTAAAAATTGGTTTCGCACGAATCGGGTTTCAGGTTTACAAGTTGTGTCCATTTCAATTTAAGTGTTCACTGCTGGAAATCCGGTTTCAGAATTGGAAGTCCATTTCGTAACACATTTTACTCCAAGTTGGGATCGAAATTAGGCAACGTTATAGTTTTAAAAAATTTAGGCCTATCAGTTAGGTTTCCACATCACTAAATGGATCGATAATATCCATGGTGTGCTGGAAGTTATGCATTGTACAATAAAGGGGTATACATTCTGTCCCTGTTTGGGACAACTATATGTTCTGTTGATTTAAAAATATAATTTACCTAGTAAACAACAGTAAAAACGAATGAAACCACTTTCAGTGGTTAGCTAACGGATTTATCTTCGCTATAGTATAGGGTTCCGCATCATAACATTTTCATACAGCAGGGAGAAGGCATTACAAAACTAGAATCGACAGCTAGTGCTGCTCTGGAGTGCAGTCCAGAGCCGCACTCCGAACCAGTTCCCGTCACCTTTTTAGTATAGAAACAGATTAAAAATCTTATAGGGTTCTAGGTCGCCGAGTCTTCTTCGATATGAGCCCTCGAACGCAACATTCCGATTTGTAACCAATTAACTGGGATTTTTACAAGGTTCAGGTACGGAAAATTTCAGTTTTAACGGGTCTAAATGGGAAAGACCTATCACTTCATTAAAGACCGTATTTTCCAGCCAAATCATAACACAGCGTTCGTTATTACTCAGGACATCGTATGTGATTAGTTTCCATGAATTTAATGGGGGTTTTCAATTCGGGTTTTGCATCAAACACTTGCATTACTTTGATTCGCATGAAAAGTATATATGGAATTTATTGGTAAATGAATTGAACAGGTAGTATTAGCATGAAGCAAGTATTATACTTGCCTGATGACGTATCGACGACGGTACGGAAGCGGCAACGGCGCGATCGCGATGCACACGTGGCACAGCAATAGCAAGGTGGCTGTAGTGAGCTTGGACGGCGGCTGGAGGTGGTGGGTCCATGGTCTTGGCTGCAGGAAGGAGGCGGCCAGTAGTGGTGCTGGTGGTGGTCGGCTGTTGAAGCTTGTCAGCGGAGGGTGTTGAGGAGTGGTCGAAGGCGGAGGCAGTAGTGGACTGTGGTGTTGTGATGGGGAAAGACTTGGTTGCTTGAGGGAGGATAGAGCTGTAGGAGGTCGTGGTGTTGGTGATGAGAAGGTGGTGCAAAAAGGTCATGGCAGGCTCGTCGGAGGGGGTTCGTCGACGGTGGTGGAGGCAGTAATGGCAGCTGTACAGGGGCTCGTTGGGTTTGGAGGGGCTCGGTTGGGTGTTGTGGGGGAGATCGACGGTGGTGGCTCGGTTGCTCGGTGGTTCTGGTAGTGGTTGTCGGCGATGGGGTTGGAGCTCCGGCGAGGTAATCGGGGCTGTGGGTTCGAGGTGGAGCTCGGTTGGATTTTTGGGAGGAGGTGACGAGAGAGATTGTGAGAGAGAGACAGAAATTCAGAGAGAGGGAGTGAGGCGGTAAGAATAAGGGAGTAACGGTGAGGAGCTCGGGAGTAGTCGGGTCGTGGGTGAGCGTGAGGAGTACGGGGTCATGGCGACGTTGGAGAGGCGCAGGTCTTATAGGGGTAGGTGCGAGCATGGGGGAGAGTCGTTGGGGTGGAGTGGGTCTCTTGGGCATGGACGCGAGCGTGGGCATGGGCGCGAGTTGCAGAGGCGCGGCAGGGAAAATGAGCGGGAAGAGGGGAACGCGGGGGAGGAAGAAGGGGAAAAGCGGGTCGGGTTTGTGAGAAAGGGGTTTAGGCCGGGGTTAGGGAATGGGCTAGGGAGTTGGGCTGAGATAAAAGAATTGAAAAAAGAGGGGATGGAGTGGTGGGCCGGGCTGGGTTAAGGAAAAATAAAAAGAGAAATAGAAATAGGGTTAGGGTTTTAAAATAAACAAAATAATTATAAATATATATAAACAAATTTTGTAAGCAACACTTTATATAAATACGGATATTGGCGTACAAAAGAACTGGGTATTAAATGGTCTGTCCCATAGCCATTAGTATATCATACTAAAGATAGTATGCAGGTGCTCATTAGGTTATGAAAGATTGGCGAACTTGTAGAGTGTAATTAATCCCGGCTAGTCTTTCCTTTTAGAGTTTGAAGGAAGATTTGATAAAAATAGTAGGAGCCATCCTGATTAGATAAAATATATAACCAATCTAATCTTGCAAGAGCATACGTAGAGTGTTTTCTTCTCTCTCTCTCCAGGTAGCGACCATGTCACGCCTTAATCAAGATAATAATATGGATGTATTGACCGAACCCGCTTGTTTTTCTGAGCTGGGGAATGTTGGTCCAGCTCCAACTTATAATTGTTATAAGACAGAGCAGGAAATTGGGGAATACCAGATTTCCCGTGCCACCTAAACGAAGAAAGTGCATGATAATGCATCTTCTTCGGGTGTGTTCATTGCAAAGAACTATTTCTCTATATCCTCTACGTCCTGGGTATTAGATACCGGATCAGGATCCCACAAATGTAATCGGTTACATGGGCTACAGAAAAGTAGAGAACTGAGAGCGGGTGATAAGTTTCATGAGACAGAAAACGGTGCAAGTGTTGCAGCCAAGTCTGTTGGTTACTATCACCCTGTATTACCAGATTACGTTGATTCTGAACGAATGTTATTAGATATCCAAACTGATATACAACATCATATCAGTCTCTTTATTAGTAAAGAAAGGATATAATTTTGTATTGTTGGATAATTTTTGAACATTTCCTATATCAAGAGTTGATCGGTTCAGGCACGTTATCTAAAAGCATTGACGTTCTAAATCAAACTGCAGTTCTTAGTATATATAACATACACGAGAGGAAGAGTTCAGAAATGAACGAATCCTTCTTGAGGCATTGTAGACTAGGTCATATCAATGCGACCCGACTAGCTAAGTTACATTTAGATGCATATTTAAATCAGTTTAAATTTACATCTTATGAAACTTGCAAGTCATGTCACAAAGATAAGATGACCATAGCTCCGTTTACTGGAAACAGAGAAAGAGTTAGTCAACTCTTGGGACTTATACATAGTGATGTGTGAAGGTCCCCTGTCTACATATGCCTGGACCGGTTCTTTGTACTTCATTACATTCACTGATGATCTCTCTAGATTCAAACATATGTTCCTGTTGAAACACAAGTCCGAAACTTTTGAGATAATCACCGAATATAAGTCAGAAGTAGAGAACAAAAAACGGATATAAGTATTATGTCCTTTGATGTGATCAGGGAGGAGAATACTTGAGCACGGGATTCCTGAACTATTCTAAAGGAGAATGAGATTCTCTCTCAGCATTACTCCTCCGTATACACCACAGCACGTCGGTGTATCAGGGCGGAGCAATCACACCCTATATGATATAGTGCGCTCTATGATGAGTACTACTGAGTTACCTATTTCCTTTTGGGGGTTATGCACTTAAGAAGCTGCATACCTATTGAATTAGGTTCGAATCAGATCACTGCCTACCAATCCATATGAGATATGGTATGGGAAGAGCCCATCTCTTAAGCAAGTTAAGATTTGGGTTGTCCGGCCTATGTTAAAAGCAAAATCCGGACAAGCTCGAGGCAAGGTCAGTTCTGTACAACTGGAAGGAGTTCCAGCTATACAAACTACATCTGATGATTTGATAGAACCAAAGGGTTCAATAGTCCCCGACGAACCTCAGCCTCTCCGCCGATCTAGCAGGGTTCCTCATCCGCCTGAGAGATACTTCGGTTTCTCGATGACAGTGGGAGCGAGGATTGCATCATGAGATGATGACCCAACTAGTTTCGAGCAGTCCATCATGAGTGATGACTCTGTATGATTGGCTGGATGCTTAACGATCTGAGATGGAATCCATGTACACCAACAGAGTATGGACTTTGGTTGCTATATCTGAAGGTTAAATCCCTATCAGGAGCAAGTATATCTTGAGAAGATTACTTGGTGTATATGGAAAGGTTGAGACTTTTAAAGCTAGACTTGTTAATGGTTTTCGTCATCAACCAAGTGTGGATAATGACGAAACCTTTTCGAGTGGCTATGCATAAGTCCATCCGGATCCTACTTGCCATTGCTGCATACCATAACTGCGATATCTGGTGGTTGGGTGTCATGACTGTTTTTCTAAATACTGATTTAGAAGAGAGCGTCTATAAGTACACAGCCAGAGGGTTTCGTAGACAGAGGGAGCAGCGGAAATGTATGCAAGTTGCTTTACAGGTTAGAGCAAGCATCGCGGAGTTGGAACGTCTGTTTTGATGTGATAGTCAAAGTGTTTGACTTCATCAAAATAGTAGATGAACCTTGTATATACAAAAAGGTAGTACAGAGTAAGGAGGTCATCCTCGTATTGTACGTGGACAACATACACTTGATAGAAAAAGAGTTTCCTATGCTACGCTCTGTCAATCTCCTCTTATCACAAGGATTCTCCATATAGGATCTATGTGATACCTCCTAAATCCTAGGTTTTATATCTATGAGATAGAACTAAATGGATATTAGGATTCTCACTAGGTGTAGTGAGATGGTATCAATCGATCCTGGGGAGAATCACTGGACAGCTTCCAGGGTGGTAAGGTTGACTGAATGTCAGTCACAGGCATTGTCTTTACCCTCAGTGGAGGGACTGTATGTTGGATGTGTTCCAAGCGAGATACCATGAAAAACTAGACGATAAAGGCTGGTGACATCGCTATCAAAGATACTACCAAAGAGGAAGTTTGGGTGTGTATCGGTTCATTAGATGAACTAGGTTCCTACCATTGTGAGATAATGGAAGTGTGGCTTTGGCCCAGGAACCCCGGTCCCATCAGTGACCCAGACATATTCTGAGGCAGCATCACCTGATCTTGGAGATAGTTGATCTCCAGGGAGATCGAGGTTAGGAGAGTGGACTTAGAGAACAACACGGCGGATCCACTCACAAAGGCTTTTTCCCAGAGAGAGACTAATATGGGATGGTTGAGTATGAGATACTACAACCACTGCTACAGATGGCCCTAGTGCAAGTGGGAGATTGTTAGTTATATGTATGCCCTAGAGGCCATCACTGTACATGAGATGTATATTGTAGTGGATGCTGGGACATATATAGGTAGGACTTTCTTGCTCGACATGATAGTACGCTATCTGGTTGCTATTTATTTTAACATGTATACTTGCTGTCTCTCCATGACATGTTGATAAAGCCCTTAGGATGTATACTCGACTTCCAGGACTGTGATGTAGATCATACTAGTAGGGCCTGGGTAGTCCATGAGTACATCCTTCAATGTTCTTAGTCGTGGGAATATCGAGACAGGGCATCGATATTTCAGAGTAGACTAGCGTATATCTTCTCGACCCATGTGATGGGCGATGGATGATCCTATATCCATTAGTGTTTGACATCATAGATAGTATGCGGGTGCTCAGTGGTGACTGGGTATACTGAACGGACTCGCCGAGAACTCCCAGATGGTATTATACCTCACGTCAGATGGCAGTTCTCTGGTGACACTAGTACAGCTTAGTTTGTTGACCCGAGATCGTCATAGAGTCTTGTGTGTCTCCCACTGTGCTTTGATTTCCACCATACCACGGCTCTACTGAGTCGTGCACAGGTGGTTTTTGGGTACAGTCCCGATTCACATGGAGGGAATGAGCGATAGGAGGGGATTCGTCTCTCTCGGTATTGGGGGTTGATGTTGCGCTATGCTCGACTGGCCATAACTGGAAATCCCTTGCCAAGGTTGCAGTGATTTACTGGTAAGTGTTATCAGTAGTTTCATGCTTGTTATGGACCTTACATCGGCATGACTTATCAAGCTACTGGGGTCTGACGTTTACCACCCCTAGGCGAGATATGCGACATATCAGACGAACAGACCGGACTGTACGGTAAGTGTTACTGATTGGATTCGCAGGAGTGTGAGCAGGCTTGCTCGTTGATCTTATGATCGCTCAATACCCGGGTGGCCGTTACGTTTAGCAGACCGCTTGCGGCTTGTGGGTGATTGATATGATCACCACCTACTGCCGGCGTATTGACGAGTCTTTAGAGTCCTACACAGAGGTTTCCTGGCTCAAGCGAAACGAAATAGGAGCGCATATGAGATATCCGCGGGACCGAGAATAATACCAGTATGTGATACCGTGTTCTATTCTCGCGATTTGTATCATCGGACAGTTATATGTGATATAGCCGGGTTACCGAATCAAATGTTGATTCGATATATTGATACACTAGATATTAGTCGGTTATATGCGATATGACCGGATCATTAAATCAAGTATTGATTTAATGATTTAATGTAAAATTATATATTTGATATATTACTTTACATTAACTAGTATTTGTTCACTTATGATTGATTTTCTCACTTGATGTGCACAAGTTGTATATATGATATATGTTTGTGAACTAGTTTGTATCATGATTGATGATACATGCAAACTTGGGTGTGTGTATGACTTACACCATGTTTAGGTTAATTGTTGGGTTTTTTTTATTTTTGGCAAAAACAAAATGGGGGCTTTCTTTGATTTTTTGCTTGAAGCTTCATGAAACTTTTTAAGCATCTTTGACAAAGTCTAACCATTTTGTTTTGCATGAGATTTTCACTAACCTAACCATTAGCTCAAACTAGGGTTTAGTCTGTACAAAGGTTAACTCACCCATGGTTGCATTATGATATAATTCACTTGATTATTCATTTTTAAAAAATTGATAATTCATTCTTATTCCTTCTTCTTCTTCTTTAAGAAGAAGAAAAACCTTTCTTGAAAATGACCAAGTGAAGATTAAGAGTGAGAAATCTAAATCCAAAGTGAACCCACTTCCTATTTCTTCATCCTCTACCACTTTCCATGTAGTATAGGGTGTTTTCTTCACAAAGTTCATGACCAAGTGAAGATGGAGCTTGAGTTTGAGTCTCCTCGACGTAGATCATCTTCGGCCTCGAAGTCAACGACCTAGCCCGCTCATTTCTCCGAAGAAACCATCGCTAGGGTCCGGGATCCCGATGATCGCAGCGAAGGAACGTCAACACGGAGCATTAGAAGTGAAGGACCAGATCTACAAAGGTTGTTATCCCTTTCACTTAGTAGCAAAGTAGTTTGCTTGCTTTTAGTTTCACCTAATCTCTAGTATACGATCTTGCATAGGGTTGTTCGGCACATAAAAATTTGATTTTGGCATGGTTGATGCCTTGTAGAACCTCATGCGTGTGCCTAGGAACCCTACAATGGTATCAGAGCCTAGCTAGAGCTTTAGGCGAAGTGTAGACGAAGTTAGAAACCCGATCGAACCTCGAAACCCTAATCAAAACCCTTCTCTGTACATTTTTTAAAACTGTGGATTTTTCCTAATTAAAAATACTCAAAAAATTCAGCTGGTTTTCTAAGAATTACTGTGCAGCACGTGACCTCAATTCAATCAAGGCGCCGCGGAACCGCGGCCGTACCCTAGGTAGCGCGGCGGTCCGCGGCCATTCTGTAGCTTTATGCTACACTGTTTGCACAGTAATGTTCTTGTATAGTTCCTGTGTTTTCTGGGAATTTTTAATTTATACTCAATTGTTGAGTTTTCTGGGTTGTATTGGGAGTTTGTTGATTCGATCGGAAAGTTTAACTTTGTCTGTGTTTTTCCGGGTAATTTAGAAAGTGTTAAAAAGTTCGACCGGATATCAATAACTCACTTTTTCCCCTGCCGGAAAATTTCCAAGTGTTGCATTTTTCCGTAGTTTAAGAACGTCTAAATCGTGCAAGTAACGCAATGGACCCTCTAGAAGACAACAAACCTTAACTCGATTATGTGACCATCTTGAACTGCCTTTTGAAGCTTAGGGTTTGGGGCAGTACGGCGTGCCACATGTGAGGCGTTGGCTTGACCCTACTACGGCTGGACCGTTGGTACTGTGGCATGAAATGGATGTTTTTAAACTCCCCTCAAGTGTTGAGCTATTTGGGAAAACTTGGGTGTTTGATTATTCGATCGGAAAGTTTAACATTGTCTATTTATCTGGAATGTGATACAATATTTGGAATCCACAAATAGTTATGAGATAACTGATTTGAATATTATAAACATAGCACTTTAGTCTCAATTGATCGGTTGCCACGGAATTTTGATGCGATCAAATGTCCGTCGCAATCACGTAGCGTACGCGGATACTTGCCGGGTAAACTTAATAGATAGCCACGCCCCATAGCCCCGACCAAGTGACTGTAGGAGAACCCCGTCGCGAAAAGCATCCGTTCGTGTGCTCGCGGCAGCGGTGTTCCGCCTTAGTGCACTTCGTCGACGGCTTCCTGGGGTGCGGCCGTCTACTAAAGTTTACGACGAGCATCGATCAGGATGTCGGGAATCTTGTTGAATTGCCCGACTTGATATTGAAAAGAGTTTTCGATTTTGAGACTAAAATGCGGGGTTTATAATTGTTAGGCATGCGATGTCTAAGGAATTCATTTGATTAGGCATGCGATGTCTAAGGAGGTTGCGGATTCCAACTATTGTAGTTTTACCCTTTCTTTTATGCGACCGTAAGTGTAATATGTGATATCGCCGGCTTCGTTGCTATATGTCAACGACAATTGGGATGGGCATATTTACTTACGCTGATGACATGTGATGTTATGTGTTGCTGGATATGTTATATTGGATCGTCGTGTTTGAATAGCCGGGGTTTTTTATGTGAGACGAGTGTTTTTCATTTTCATTCATGTAAATAACTTGTATGTAATATTCTTTTATTGGGGCACTTCCGGGTTGAGGATGATGTCACTATTGTATATTATTTACTTTTCCGCATTAGGATAGACCCAAGGCGGGGAGCACAAGTTACCTGGTTCTAGGGTCCCGAGGGAGACCATCTCGAGGAGTCGAGTCCGGGTCTCCTAACTCTAGAATTGGTAGGGTTGCTTGCCGCTCTCGTAGGGGCCTTAGGTATGGGATTGGCTATTCATCACGACCGTGGAATCCATGTTTTATACGGGCTCAAAATAAAACACGGACGTCCTAGTATATCCAATATTTTCATATGATATTTTCTGCTGCGTTATCTGTGATGTGATCATGTGATATGTTCAGATAGATACTGTACATAGTATATATGATATATTATATAGACGTTGCTTATGTTTTACACCCACGCTAGCCCTGCCCCACTCTGCCGTTAGTTACCTAACCTAACGGTGCAGACGGGACATCGAGGCGAATGCGGATGGCATAAGTGTACGCTGTATTTATCTGTGATGTTTAGGTGGGCTTAAATGATGGGACATTCATTAATGAGATTAATGAAAGAAAATAAACCTAAAAGATGTTGTGGAATCGAATTTCAAAAATTAGGTAGCTCAAGTTGTTGCTTTGCATAGCGGTGTTCCTTGTAGAACATCCAACACCTTATTCGATAAGGAAAGAGTCGACGATCCCTTCACCGGGAGTGGCCTCTTTAGCAATAATTGGCAAATGCTACAACCTTCGGTTTGTCTTTTGACTGCTTTTCTAGTTCTTGCTTTGTATAGTGGTATTGTGAATATCCTGCACCTCATTCGACGAGGAAAGAGCCGAGATCCCTTCACCGGGAGTGACTTCTTTAGCAAAACTAGCAAAAGCCTAAAAAACAATCCATTTAAAAACTATTTGATTCCGCAACGAGATCAAGTTCAAAGCGTTAAAGGTTTTCTTAAAAACCATCCGCAACCCTCCGTCATTTTAGGAAGTAGAGTACTTAGTATTCGTGCTGTGTTTTTTGACCATAGTCAAGGCACAGTGTACGGTAGCTAAGTGATGTCTTCCTACACCACATATGATGCGATTAGTTAGGACAGTCGCGTGACTTTGTTGACCTTAGTTAAGGGTCATGTGGGTGGGTCTAATTAGTCACGAAATGACGGGTAGAGCTTGACTAGTGCTTATGATTTGTTGACCATAGTTAAGGTCATAAGCGCTAGGGGTAAAAACCATTATCGGGAGTTTCAAGTGTTGAAATTTGTAATGAGATTGCATACCTTCTATGAGATAGTTGGATCCCGATACCCACTGCGAGTAATTGTTACTCCTGCGAGAGTTTTGCACTTTACAATTAGCCGATCAAGTAGGTGTCTAGAAAGGTGTCAACGGGGTTACGCCCCTGGAAAACCGAGGTTTATTTTAATTAGGTCCGTGCGAAAGCACGAGGAACCTCCCTCAAAGTACCGGCACTGGCCTGGCTGAAAGATTGGCGAACTTGTAGAGTGTAATTAATCCCGGCCAGTCTTTCCTTTTAGGGTTTGAAGGAAGATTTGATAAAAATAGTGGGAGCCATCCTGATTAGATAAAATATATAACCAATCTAATCTTGCAAGAGCGCACGCAGAGTGTTTTCTTCTCTCTCTCTCCAGGTAGCGACCATGTCACGCCTTAATCAAAAGAATAATATGGATGTATTGACCGAACCCGCTTGTTTTACTGAGCTGGGGAACGTTGGTCCCGCTCCAACTTATAATAGCTATAAGACAGAGCAGGAAATTGGGGAATACCAGATTTCCCGTGCCACCCAAACGAAGAAAGTGCATGATGATGCATCTTCTTCGGGTGTGTTCATTGCAAAGAACTATTTCTCCATATCCTCTACGTCCTTGGTTTTAGATACCGGATCAGGATCCCACAAATGTAATCTGTTACATGGGCTACAGAAAGGTAGAGAACTGAGAGCGGGTGATAAGTTTCACGAGACAAAAAACGGTGCAAGTGTTGCAGCCAAGTCTGTTGGTCACTATCACCCTGTATTACCAGAATACGTTGATTCTGAACGAATGTTATAGATACCCAACCTGATATACAACATCATATCAGTCTCTTTATTAGTAAAGAAAGGATATAATTTTGTATTGTTGGATAATATTTTGAACATTTCCTATATCAAGAGTTGATCGGTTCAGGCACGTTATCTAAAAGCTTTGACGTTCTAAATCAAACTACAGTTCTTAGTATATATAACACACACGAGAGGAAGAGTTCAGAAATGAACGAATCCTTCTTGTGGCATTGTAGACTAGGTCATGTCAATGCGACCCGACTAGCTAAGTTACATTTAGATGCATATTTAAATCAGTTTAAATTTACATCTTATGAAACTTGCCAGTCATGTCACAAAGATAAGATGACCATAGCTCCGTTTACTGGAAACAGAGAAAGAGTTAGTCAACTCTTGGGACTGATACATAGTGATGTGTGAAGGTCCCCAGTCTACATATGCCAGGACCGGTTCTTTGTACTTCATTACATTCACTGATGATCTCTCTAGATTCAGACATATGTTTCTGTTGAAACACAAGTCCGAAACTTTTGAGATAATCACCGAATATAAGTCAGAAGTAGAGAACCAAAAATGGATATAAGTATTATGTCCTTTGATGTGATCGGGGAGGAGAATACTTGAGCATGGGATTCCTGAACTATTCTAATGGAGAATGAGATTCTCTCTCAGCATTACTCCTCCGTATACACCACAGCACGTCGGTGTATCAGGGCGGAGCAATCACACCATATATGATATGGTGCGCTCTATGAATGAGTACTATTGAGTTACCTGTTTCCTTTTGGGGGTTATGCACTTAAGAAGCTGCATACCTATTGAATTAGGTTCGAATCAGATCACTGCCTACCAATCCATATGAGATATGGTATGGGAAGAGCCCATCTCTTAAGCAAGTTAAGATTTGGGTTGTCCGGCCCATGTCAAAAGCAAAATCTGGACAAGCTCGAGGCAAGGTCACTTCTGTACAACTGGAAGGAGTTCCAGCTATATAAACTACATATGATGATTTGATAGAACAAAGGGTTCAATAGTCCCCGACGAACCTCAGCCTCTCCGCCGATCTAGCAGGGTTCCTCATCCGCCTGAGAGATACTTCGATTTCTCGATGACAGTGGGGGCGATGATTGAATCATGAGATGATGACCCAACTAGTTTCGAGCAGGCCATCGAGAGTGATGACTCTGTAATAATGGCTGGATGCTTAACGATCTGAGATGGAATCTATGTACACCAACAGAATATGGACATTGGTTGCTATATCTGAAGGGTTAAATCCCCATCAGTAGCAAGTATATCTTGAGAAGATTACTTGGTGTATATGGAATGGTGAGACTTTCAAAGCTAGACTTGTTAAAGGTTTTCGTCATCAACCAAGTGTGGATAATGATGAAACCTTTTCGAGTGGCTATGCTTAAGTCCATCCGGATCCTACTTTCCATTGCGGCATACCATAACTGCGATATCTGGTAGTTGGGTGTCATGACTGCTTTTCTAAATACCGATTTAGAAGAAAGCGTCTATAAGTACACAGCCAGAGGGCTTCGTAGACAGTGGGAGCAGCGGAAATGTGTGCATGTTGCTTTACAGGTTAGAGCAAGCATCGCGGAGTTGGAACATCTGTTTTGATGTGGTAGTCAAAGTGTTTGACTTCATCAAAATAGTAGATGAACCTTGTATATACAAAAAGGTAGTAGAGAGTAAGGTGGTCATCCTCGTATTGTATGTGGACAACATACTCTTGATAGGAAAAGAGTTTCCTATGCTACGCTCGATCAATCTCCTCTTATCACAAGGATTCTCGATATAGGATCTATGTGATACCTCCTAAATCCTAGGTTTTATATCTATGAGATAGATCTAAATGGATATTAGGATTCTCACTAGGTGTATTGAGATGGTATCAATAGATCCTGGGGAGAATCACTGGACAGCTTCCAGGGTGGTAAGGTTGACTGAATGTCAGTCACAGGCATTGCCTTTACCCTCAGTGGAGGGACGGTATGATGGAAGAGTTCCAAGCGAGATACCGTGACAAACTAGACGATAAAGGCTGGTGACATCGCTATCAAAGATACTACCAAAGAGGAAGTTTGGGTGTATATCGGTTCATGAGATGAACTAGGTTCCTACCATTGTGAGACAATGGAAGTGTGGCTTTGGCCCAGGAACCCCGGTGCCATCAGTGACCCAGACATATTCTGAGGCAGCATCACCTGATCTTGGAGATAGTTGATCTCCAGGGAGATCGAGGTTAGGAGAGTGGACTTAGAGAACAACACGGAGGATCCACTCATAAAGGCTTTTTCCCAGAGAGAGACTAATATGGGATGGTTGAGTATGAGATACTACAACCACTGCTACAGATGGCCTTAGTGCAAGTGGGAGATTGTTAGTTATATGTATGCCCTAGAGGCCATCACTGTACATGAGATGTATATTGTAGAGGATGCTGGGACATATATAGGTAGGACTTTCTTGCTCGACATGATAGTACGCTATCTGGTTGCTCTTTATCTTAACATGTATACTTGCTGTCTCTCCATTACATGTTGATAAAGCCCTTATGATGTATACTCAACATCCAGGACTGTGATGTAGATCATACTAGTGGGGCCTGGGTAGTTCATGAGTATATCCTTCAATGTTCGTAGTCGTAGGAATATCGAGACGGGGCATCGATATTCCAGAGTAGACTAGCGTATATCTTCTCGACCCATGTGATGTGCGATGGATGATCCCATATCCATTGGTGTTTGACATCAGAGATGGTATGCGGATGCTCAGTGTTGACTGGGTACACTGAAAGGACTCGCCGAGAACTCCCAGATGGTATTATACCTCACGTCAGATGGCAGTTCTCTGGTGACACTGGTACAGCTTAGTCTGTTGACCCGAGATCGTCATAGAGTCTTGTGTGTCTCCCACTGTGCTTTGATTTCCACCCTTCCACGGCTCTGCTGAGTCGTGCAAACATGTGGTTTTTCGGTACAGTCCCGATTCACATGGAGGCAATGAGCGATAGGAGGGGATTCGTCTCTCCCGGTATTGGGGGTTGATGTTGCGCTATGCTCGACTGGCCATAACTGGAAATCCCTGGCCAGGGTTGCAGTGATTTACTGGTAAGTGTTATCAGTAGTTTCATGCTTGTTATGGACCTTACATCGGCATGACTTATCAAGCTACTGGGGTCTGACGTTTACCACCCCTAGGCGAGATTTACGACATATCAGACGAACAGACCGGACTGTACGGTAAGTGTTACTGATTGGATTCGCAGGAGTGTGAGCAGGCTTGCTCGTTGATCTTATGATCGCTCAATACCCGGGTGGCCGTTACGTTTAGCAGACCGCTTGCGGCTTGTGGGTGATTGATATGATCACCACCTACTGCCGGCGTATTGATGAGTCTTTAGAGTCCTACAAAGAGGTTTCCTGGCTCAAGCGAAACAAAATAGGAGCGCATATGAGATACGTGCGGGACCGAGAATAATACCAGTATGTGATAATGTGTTCTATTCTCGCTATTTGTATCATCAGATGGTTATATGTGATATAGCCGGGTAACCGAATCTAATGTTGATTCGATATATTGATACACTAGATATTAGTCGGTTATATGTGATATGACCGGATCATTAAATCAAGTATTGATTTAATGATTTAATGTATAATTATATATTTGATATATTACTTTACATTAACTAGTATTTGTTCACTTATGATTGATTTTCTCACTTGATGTGCACAAGTTGTATATATGATATATGTTTGTGCACTAGTTTGTATCATGATTGATGATACATACAAACTTGGGTGTGTGTATGACTTACACCATGTTTAGGTTAATGGTTGGGTTTTATTTATTTTATTTATTTTTGGCAAAAACAAAATGGTGGCTTTCTTTGTTTTTTTTCTTGAAGCTTCATGAAACTTTTTAAGCATCTTTGTCAAAGTCTAACCATTTTGTTTTGCATGAGATTTTTACTAACCTAACCATTAGCTCAAACTAGGGTTTGGTCTCTACAAAGGTTAACTCACCCATGGTTGCATTATGATATACTTCACTTGTTTATTCTTTTTTTAAAAATTGATAATTCATTCTTATTCCTTCTTCTTCTTCTTCTTCAAGAAGAAGAAAAACCTTTCTTGAAAATGACCAAGTGAAGATTAAGAGTGAGAAATCTAAATCCAAAGTGAACCCACTTCCTATTTCTTCATCCTCTACCACTTGCCATGTAGTATAGGGTGTTCTCTTCACAAAGTTCATGACCAAGTGAAGATGGAGCTTGAGTTTGAGTCTCCTCGACGTAGATCATCTTCGGCCTCGAAGTCAACGACCTAGCCCGCTCATTTCTCCAAAGAAACCATCGCTAGGGTCCGGGATCCCGATGATCGCATCGTAGGGACGTCAACACGGAGCATTCGAAGTGAAGGACCGGATCTACAAATGTTGTTATCCCTTTCACTTAGTAGCAAAGCAGTTTGCTTGCTTTTAGTTTCACCTAATCTCTAGTATACGATCTTGCATAGGGTTGTTCGGCACATAAAAATTTGATTTTGGCATGGTTGATGCCTTGTAGAACCTCATGAGTGTGCCTAGGAACCCTACAGTTCCCACTGTTCTTAAATTAATACCCTACCACGGCTCAAAGGAGTCGTGCAAACAGGTAGTAGTTGGTTGCAGTCCTGAAGCACTTGGAGGCAGTGGTAATTAGATAGGATTCATCTGTCCCGGTATAGTGGGTTGATATCGCGCTGTGTTCGGAAAGCCATTACATAAAGTCCTTGGCCAAGGCAAGCGAGATTTACTGGTAGGTACTCCAGTAGTTTCTCACGGTGTTTTAGGCTACACTCCGACATGACTTATTGCACTATTAGGGGTCTGACGATTACCGCCCCCTAGACTCGATATGCGATACTTTTAGACAAACAGACTGGACTGCACGGAGATTGTCACAGATAGGCTCAGTAGGAGTTTGGATGAGTTTGTTCATCAGCCTTCTTATCGACAGATACCTGGGTAGCCGTTACGTACAGCTGTTACCGCTGATGTACTTGCGGTTAAACCCACTGCCAGCGTAGTGTCGAGTCTTTAGAATCCCACACAGAGGGTTTCCCTGCATCGGGCAAAAGATGTAGAGGTCGTATGGTTTTACGATAGAGCTTTGATCATATACGTGTACTTGTGCACGTATGATGTTCGGACGGATAATACTAGTGGGATTTGGTCTAAGCCGGATCCTAATATTATATTGATGGATTATTTTTGTTTCATTGTATTCGTATTCTTTGGATATGGGGCATTCTTATAATTTACTCGGGATTGCTTCTAGAAGAAGACACCTCATTAGGGTTTTATTCTTTTGATTAAAAGAATAATTAGGTGGAGGAAATGAGGTGGAGGTTTACATTGAATAAGGCATAGCTACTTGGTGACTCATATGGTGACTCATGGCATGACTCACTACATGACTCACTCTTTTGATATTTGTGAAGCATGCTAGATATTTGGTGAGATATTTATCTCATCAATTATTATATGCTTCATCTATTCATCACAAATGAGCCATCTCATCTAATGTTTATTCTTCACTCTCTTTTCCTCAAGCTCCCCTTCTTCTTTCTCTAACCCTAATGTCTCATGTGTTGAGAAATCTAAGGTATTTAGAGACAAAGTAATCCATCAACACTCTCTACATCATCTAGGATATCTAGTTTAGAGAACTAGATGCCGTAGTTACCTCAGATTTGAGGTTGGAGCTCGGATTATAGACTCTCGGGTGGATCGTTTTTGACTCGAGGAGGCCGACGAGGTTGCGTCGATCCGTTACGATCCTTGGAGCTTATGACAAGGAGGAGGGCAGCGACAAGAAGACCCGAAGGATATGAATCTATGAGGTAGAAACTTCTTTCCGAATATTTTACCTCATATAGTTTAGCTAGTTATGGTTTAGCATCGATCCTGGAGTTCAATTCGGTGTTGTGACACCCGTAAAAATCGTTTTTTACGTATTCCGCCTCCCCGCTAACCCGCAGGGTGCGCGGCATCGACTTACATGAGGAATATTGTCCTGTACATACATATCCCCAGCATCCAGATGTATACATATACAATAATGGCCTCTAAGGCATACCTATCCAACAGGTTTTATGTCCGTTCTTGTTCTAGACAAGACAATTAAATAGTGTGTATGTGTATGTTCAAATCTATCCTAAGTGTTCGTATTTTATATTCAAGTAAACTTGTTACAGTTAGGGTTTGTTAGTAGAGTTAGGATTAGTCTTGTGTTTGTCTTTTGCTATTCTTGAAATGGTGTTGAGATAATCGGATGTAGCGGGGATTAGGAGGATATAGGAATGAGATTTGCGAGTTTAAGCAAGCTTTCCAACGCTAAATCAATTCCTAGTGCTCCTTGTCCGTACGCTACATGCGCTTATTTCCAACCCTAGGCCAAACACACATAACCATGTATCTAATTGTGTCACGTTGTAGTGCACCTAAAGGAATTCTCGACTTAGGCTGCGGCTATATGTCACGTATCGCGCGCCTAAGTGAGGGGGTTGTGTTTGTTTGGTCTAGGTTCATTTTAAGATGTTTGGCAAAGAGAAGCATAAGGGATTTTTCCGTCCCTCATACTAACCTTCCTTAGCTCTAACAAGTGTGGAATTATTTACACATTTAAAAGAAAAACAAAACAACAAAGAAGAAAAGAAAGAAAGGAAAATACGGGTTTAACAAATGATAGCAAGCTAACTATTTGGGCCCTCACCTAAGCAAGAGACTTCATCGAGTATCATGGCTTGAAATTACGGATAAAAAGAAAAGAAAGAAAAACAATAAATAACAACAACTACTTAACAACAACAAATAAAAGTTACACTAGAAATTAAATTAAAATACAAGGAAAGTAAAGATACAAGATAAGAAAAAAACCTCATTTTCATTAATCTTCCACTCAAAAAGATCTCACTACAATTTCAATGGAGAATAGATGATGATGAAGAAGAAATTACAAACTAAACTACACTAAATCTAGTAAAGAAAAGGACATCTTGTTAGTAATATGTATGCCCTAGAGACCATTATTGTATATTATAGTGGATGCTTGGACATATATATATATAGAGGACTTTCTTGCTTGACATGATAGTATGCTATCTTATTGCACTTTATCTTAAAATATACCTTTGTATGATTATATTGTTTCTCTGAAACATGTTGATAAAACCCTTAGGATGTTAGCTTGACTACCTAGTGTATATTCCCAGTTCCGTAAATGCAATTTTTCTATATTTTCCAAGTCCCCTGAATGTTTTTCTATTTTCTCCGTATTTTTGTATGAATTTGGATGCTTAGGTTTTAAAATATTAAATTTTCCTAATCAATTAAAGCCCAACCCAACCTCTAATTTCCCACATACCCGACCCGACACTGTGCCCCAAACCCGACCCGACACCTTCTTCCCCACTCTTTCCATTCTCCCGCTTCTTTTTTTCCTTCTTCTTCCAACGTCGCCCCACGCTCCACGCCCCGCGCCTCGTCGCCCCACGTCCCCGCTCCTCAAGCCCACGATCGCGCGCACGCTCGCCTCTTCCTTAAATCCTCCTCGTCTCCCTCTCTCCCTCATAGAAAGCCAGCCCCTCACCCTCGCTACCTTTCTTTTTCTCACTGCACCCCTTCCTCATCCCCGTACACCCCGCTGAGCTCCCACGACGATGACACGACGACTGTCGGTGTATATGCCCTAGAGGCCATTACTGTATCATACTAGTTTGTATATTACTTAATGGAAGCTTGGGATATTCACATTTGTATAGACAATCTTGCTCAAAATAGTAGTATGCTACTTGGTTTGTTTCTACTTTAATGTGTACATGTGTTTCTTTTAGTATATCACCTATACACATTAGTGGAGCTCTTAGGATCTTTGCTTGATTACCAGCGTTGTGATGGCAGTCACACTCGTGGGGGTTGGGTAATCCACAAGCACATCCTTATACAGGTCCCTAGTCGTAGGACTATCGAGGCAGGGCATCGATACTCCGGAATAAACTAGCGTAGGCGCTTCTCATCCCAGCAGGGGGGACGGTCTGTCCCACAGCCGTCAGTACGTCGTACTTGAGATAGTACGCGGGTGCTCGTTAGGTTACAATTACACTGGACAGGACTCGTCGGGAACTGTTGGTTGGTACTATACCTATCGTTAGTTATCAGTTCCCAGGTGACATGAGTACAGTTTAGTCCGCTGACTTGACACTGTCACTTCGCCTCGAGTGTGTTCCCACTGTACTTTGATTACTACCCTACCATGGCTCAAAGGAGTCATACAAACAGGTAGTAGTTGGGTGCAGTCCCGAAGCACTTGGAGGCAGTGACGGTTAGACAGGATTCGTCTCTCCTGGTATTGGGAGTTGATATCACGCTGTGTCAAGGAGAGCCATTACACATAGTCGTCCCTGGCCAGGGCAAGCGAGATATACTGGTGGGTTTCCAGTGTTATCTCAGGGAGTTCTGGGCTACACTCCGACACGACTTGTACCGCTATTAGGGGACTGACGTTTACCGCCCCTAGGCCCGCCATGCGATATTCTTATACGAACAGACCGGACTGTACGGAGACTGTCATATTCAGGCTCAGTAGGAGTTCGGATGGGTTTCACCTCATCAGTCTTCTTATCGGCATCTACCTAGGGGCCGTTACGCACAGCTAGTGCCGCTTGCGGTCTGTGGTTAAACCCACTGCCAGCGTAGTGTCGAGTCTTTAGAGTCCCACAAAGAGAGCTATTCGCCTTTGGGAAAAAAAAGTAGAGGTCGCATGGTTTTGCGACAGGGTTCGGTCACATCCGCGCACTTGTGCACGTTTGGTGTCCGGGCAGTTATTACTAGCGGGCTTTGGTTTAAGCCAGATCCTAGTATACGTTTTGGGATTGGTTTTATCTCGTTTGTGTTCATGTTCCTCGGAACGCGGATGCGGGTGTGTATGCACGGTTGACCGAGACAGAGGCAGAGGATTCTCATTAGGGTTGTTGACTGTTGACTTTTTCTAAACCTTAATGAGAATAGGAAATATGATTAGTAATAATATTAATTAAGTATTATTGTGCCATGGTTGGGTTGAAAGTTTGACTTTGTTGACTTGTTGACTTTGTTGACCGGTTGACTAGCTTGGACTTGTTGACCATCATCATTACAATGGCTATCATTTCATGGCTATGACTTTTGCTTGCTTGTTTGTTCACAAAATGCATTAAATGCATGAAATGATATTGCCATTGAAATGAACCATCACAAAATACTTGATTATAATTATTATTATGATTATTTTGGTTTTTGAGAGCATGGTTGCAAAGGTCTTCATTCATTCTATCATTCTCACTCTCTCTCATCCAAGCTCTCTCCATTGCTCTCCCTCTTCCTCTAGCTCAAGGAAAAATCCCTCTCATGAGTTGAGAACCATTTTCCTTTGAGATAAAACACCAAAACCACTCTCTACTCATCCTAAGGTTGAAGGTTTAGCAAACCTAACACTTTAGTTTCCTCTAGATTGAGGTTGGAGCCAAAGGTAGAAGCTTTCGGGTGGATCCATCTTCGGCACAAGGAGACGACGAGGTGAAGCCAATCCGACCACCACAAGGAGTCGAAGAGAAGGAGTTCAAGTTTAGGTATAACCCCTAACATAGTAGCTAAACTCTTAGTTAGGTTGCTAGATAGTTTGTTTAGCAAAGATCCGGTTTTTGAGTCCATGTTACCTCTACCGAAAAATCGTTTTTTACCGCTTCCGGATCCCCGAAAGTACCGGGAAGGGTAACGTGGACCTTCAGTGGTATCAGAGCCTAGCTAAATACTATCTAACATGTTAGCAAAGTAACTAGAAGTTCGATCAGAGAAAAAAATCACAAAGCATGCCCGAAATGTTAACTTTCTGCCGATTTTTATTTCTGTTCAAAAAATAATAAATCATATACTAAAAATCAGCTCAGGGTTTTTAAAGCACACCCAAGAAAAATGGTCCAGTGACTCGGTCAATGCGCCGCGGAACCGCGGCAAGAGCATGCTCTTGCCGCGGATCCGCGGCCGAGTTGACTCGGCCGTGGGCAATTTTTCCTGCAGTGTGTTCAGTGGGGTGTTTTGGCATTTTTACAATATGTTTTGTCTGCCCAGATTTTCCAGAAAACAAATTTGTGTTTTGGGGTGGTTACAAATCCGTATTTTGATCGAACTTCTATAGACTTTAGCTAACGGGTTATATCTGTGATGTGATATATGTATTGAACGTCTGCTAATCGCTATACGTCGATTAGTGGGGGTTATACATATCTGTGATCTGTAATGTTGATGGTTTGTGTATATGAATTCGTTGGATTGTCGCGGATGAATAGCCGGGGTTTGTGAGATGAGAGTTTTCTTTATCTTTCAATTCATGTAATTTGTAATTGATGTAATATTATTTATATGGCCGCACATCCGGAATGAAGTTCTAGCCACCATTGTATAATTTCTTTTACTGTTTTTGCTCCTAGGATAGACCCAAGGTGGGGTGCACAAACTACCGGGTACCTCGAAGTCCCGAGTGGCCTACTCATGTTGTTGAGGGAGGTTGCTTCACTTCGGGTATTTAGCGGGTAGTTTGCCGCACCCGTAGGGGTCTAGGGTGGGCTATTGGCTATTCATCGCGACCGTGTAATCCGCTTTTCGTTACAGGCTCGAACGAATCGTGGATTCCTAGTATATCCAAAGTATTCATCTGTGATCTGGAATGGCAATCATTGCATGTGACGAATGTATATATCTATATATGGTATCTATTTAGGCGTTGCTTATGTTTTGCATCCGCGCTAGTCCAGCCCCCGCTCTGTCGTTAGTTAAGTAAACTAACGGGTAATGACGGGGCCCCGTGGCGAATGCGGATGGCATAAGCGTACGTCATATTTTCGTTGTTTTCTGCAATGGTAGGATTAAATGATGGGACACATTAAAATTAATGCAAGAAAATAAACCGAAGTTAAAGTCGTTGGAACAATTTCAAAAACCACTCGGTTTCTTTTCAAAAACCAACTTTTAAACGCGGAGATTAAGCCACTCCTTTTAAAAGCTATTTCGTTCTATCGATTATATCAAGTTCACTACGTTAATGGTTTTGCCAAAACCATTTATAGCCCTCCGTCATTTCACATGGATAGTCAGTAGTATTCAAGCTATGTTTGTTGGCCAAAGTCAAGGCGTAATGATTGGTAGCTATTGGGTATTCATGTGCAGCATAGATAGATGCATTGGTTTGGGACAGTCGTACTTCCTTGTTGGCCAAAGTCAAGGGTAGGTACGGGTGGGTTCAAATTAACCTGGAGAATGACGGTTAGAACTTGACATGTGACTTATGATTTGTTGGCTAAAGTCAAGGTCATAAGAGCATGGGGCAAAAATCCACATCGGGAGTTTCTAAAGAAACTGAAACTTGCTAGCGCTGCATACCATTTGGAGTGTGATGATTCTGGTAGGATTTCTTCAATTTTGTCACGCGATGATATTTGGATCCCGATCCTACTGTGAGTATATGCTACTTCTCGGGAAATTTCTTACTTAACGATCAATGCTATAAACCAAGTAGGTGTCTAGAAAGGTGTTAGCGGGGCTACGTCCCCAGGGAAAAGATGTTATTTAATTAAGGAACTTCGCGAAAGCGTTGGAAAACCTCCCTCGAAGTACCAACACTGGCCTGGCTGAACGGTTAAGCAAGTATTGTACGGTGAGATTGATCCTGACTAATTCTTCCTTTTTGGTTTGAGGAGGAATTCGAGAAACAGTGGGAGCCATCCTGTTTAGACAAATTAAAAACCACTCTAAACTTGCAAGAGCATCATGCTGAGTGTTTCTTCTCTCTCTCCTAATTGCAGCGACCAATCGTCATGACCAGACTTAAGTTACTTCTAGATAAAAACATACTGACATGGCCAAACTACAAAGATTGGCTCAGGAATGTCAAAATGGCAATCACTTATGACAAGCTGGGATATTTTCTTACCACCAAAGCTCCCCCTGTCTCAGGTCCCACCCCTAGCGTCACGGATAAGGAAATCCGTAAGACCTGGGAGATCGACTGCGCGAAGGTCAAGTTCCTCGTGCATTCCTTTATGGACAATGAACATCAGAGGAGGCACGAGAATATAGACCTTGAATCCATATTTCTCCATACAGAAGAACTGTATGGAGAGCAATCCCGTATCGCCAGATACGAAGTCTCGAAAAAGCTGTTTTCGGCGAGATTGGCCGTCAGATCATCGGTAGCGGAACACGTGCTTAAGATGATTGGCTATATTGAAAAGCTCGCGGACCTTGGGACCACGTTAGAGAACGAGCTCTATACTGACTTGATTCTCCAGTCCCTTCCTTCCACTTACGCCCAGTTTATCCTGAACTTCAACTTGCAAGAAAAAGAAGTTGAACTTTCAGAACTCCTCAACCTGCTGAGGAGTGCAGAAAGCACCCTACAGAAAGGTAGGGAAACATCCACTTTGTTTGTTGGAGGACCTTCCTCTTCTAGGTCCAGGGCGAAAGCCAAGGGAAAGAAGAAGAAAACCCCCACCAAACCAAGGGGCGGTGTTAGTAAAGTGGAAACGAAGGGAAAAGTAAAGGCAACAAAGATAGCAGGGCAGCTTGTGGGAAAGGAAGAGTGCTTCTATTGTCATAAGAAAGAACACTGGAAAAAGGATTGCAGGGCTTGGAAAGCCAAGAGCCAGGACCCGAAGCAAGTTGCGGCTTCGGCTTCAGGTGTGTATGTTATTGAAAACTGTCTATCAATAAACTCTACTTCCTGGGTATTGGATACCGGATCAGGATCTCATAACTGTAATTCTTTGCAGGCACTGAGAAAGCGTAGGGTTTTGAAGGCTGGTGATATGACCCTCAGAGTTGCAAACGGAGCTGGCATGGATGCTGAGTCCGTGGGGGACTATCACCTGGGATTGTCAGATGGACACGTTTTGGTTTTGCGTAATTGTTATTTTGTACCCAATGCAACTTGTAATATCATTTCTGTATCTTTAATATCTAAAGAAGGTTATGAATTTGCATTTGTAAGCAATGTTGTAAACATTCACCTTAATCAAGTTTTGATTGGGTCAGGTACATTAAGCAATGGTATATACATATTAAACCAACCACAGATTTTCAATGTCCAGAATACACACAAAAGAAAGTCTCCATAAATCAATCATGCTTTCTTATGGCATTGTAGACTGGGTAAAATCAATGAGAGAAGGTTGACGAAGTTACATACAGAAGGATATTTGGATCCGTTCGAAAATTAATCATATGCAACTTGTCAATCCTGTCTCAAAGGAAAGATGACAAAGACTCCGTTCACTGGACACGGAGTAAGAGCGAGCGAGCTCTTGGGGCTCGTACACAGTGATGTGTGCGGTCCAATGTCTACACATGCACGAAGCGGTTATTCTTACTTCATTACTTTTACGGATGATTTTTCAAGGTACGGATATGTCTTCTTAATGAAACATAAATCTGAAGCCTTTGGAAAATTCCAGGAATACAAGAATGAAGTAGAAAAACAAACCGGCAAAAGTATCAAGACACCGAGATCTGATCGAGGTGGTGAATACTTGAGTGCCGAGTTCCTGGATTACCTAAAAGAGAATGGAATTCTCTCTCAGCTTACTCCTCCATACACTCCGCAACATAACGGTGTATCGGAGAGATGGAACCGAAACCTATTGAATATGGTACGTTCCATGATGAGTAACGCTAAGTTGCCGCGATCATTCTGGGGATATGCACTAGAATCAGCTGCATACCTTTTAAACCGAGTTCCAACTAAGACGGTGCTTACCACACCATATCAGATGTGGTGTGGGAAGAAATCCTATCTTAAGCACATTAAGACATGGGGATGTCCAGTTTTTGTCAAAAAGCAACATGAGGACAAACTCGAGGCACGCTGAGTATAGTGCAAGTTTGTGGGATATCCAAAGAACTCCAAGGGATATTTCTTCTATTGCGAAGAGGAACAAAAGGTTTTTGTTTCTCGTCATGCCCACTTCTTGGAAACATAATTTTTAGAAAATCAGATAAGTGGGAGCGCAATAGAACTGGAAGAAATTCCAGAACCACAAGCTATTACTGAAAGCTTAGTAGAACCAGAGGGTTCGAAAGAACAAGACATTCCTACGCCGCTCCGCAGGAGTAGTAGGCAGTCTCATCCGCCCGAGAGATACTACGGTTTTCTCATAGACGGGGATAGAGAGGATTGCATCATTGATAGTGATGAGCCGACTAGCTTCTAGCAGGCCATTCAGAGCGTTGACTCGGTAAAATGATTGGATGCAATGCGGACCGAAATGGAGTCCATGTACACCAACAAAGTATGGAGTTTGAACGTTGCTCCAGATGGGGTAAAACTCGTAGGATGCAAGTGGATCTTCAAGAGGAAGATTGGTGTAGATGGACAGGTCGAGACCTATAAGGCTAGACTTGTTGCAAAGGGTTTTCGTCAAAGACCTGGTTTGGACTATAATGAAACCTTTTCTCCAGTGGTTATGCTGAAATCCATTCGGATCCTTCTTGCCATTGCTGCCTTTCACGATTATGAGATTTGGCAGATGGACGTAAAGACCGCTTTTCTAAATGGAAATTTAGAGGAGTGTGTCTATATGGACCAGCCAGAGGGTTTCATTCAGAGTGGGAGCAGCGGAAAGGTGTGCAACTTGCTTAAGTCCATTTATGGACTAAAACAGGCATCGCGGAGTTGGAACATCTGTTTTGATGAGACGGTCAAAGAATTTGGCTTTATCAAAAATCCAGATGAACCATGCATCTATAGTAGATTTGTAGCAAGAACTGTCGTATTCCTCGTTTTATACATGGATGACATTCTCTTGATAGGAAATGACATTCCTATGCTACAATCTGTCAAAGGGTTCTTGTCACACAGGTTCTCCATGAAAGACCTGGTTGATGCCTCTTACATTCTGGGGATCCGGATCCATCGTGATAGATTCAAGAGGATATTAGGACTTTCACAGTCCAGGTACATCGACACCATATTGAAAAGATTCAATATGGAAGATTCCAAGCGCGGTAATCTACCGGCTTGTCACGGGATCACCCTCTCCAAAGAGATGTCTCCCAAGACTGATTTGGAAAGGGATCGCATGTCTATTATACCTTACGCTTCTGCAGTAGGCTCTATAATGTATGCGATGTTGTGTACCAGACCAGATGTAGCTTATGCACTGAGTGTGGTAAGCCGGTATCAGTCAAACCCTGGGGAGAAGCACTGGATAGTGGTAAAGAACATTCTCAAGTACCTGAGAAGGACTAAGGAGATGTTCTTGGTGTATGGCGGAAAAGACCTCCAGATCGAGACCTTTGCTGACTCCAGCTTCCAAAGTGACAAGGATGATTCCAAGTCCATGTCGGGTTATGTCTTTACCCTCAATGGAGGGGCGGTGTGTTGGAAGAGTTCCAAACAGGAAACCGTTGCTGACTCGATGATGGAAGCGGAATATATTGCTGCTGCTGATGCTACAAAAGAAGCCGTCTGGATGAGGAAGTTAACAGAACTTCAGGTGGTTCCGTCATTGTTGATCCAATACCACTGTATTGCGACAACAACGGGGCTATAGCTTTAGCGAAGGAACCCAGGTCCCATCAGAAGTCCAGACACATCTTGAGGCGGTATCACCTGATCAGGGAGATCGTGGGTCGCCAGGAGATCGAGGTTCGGAGAGTTGCTACGGAAGATAACACTGCTGATCCACTCACGAAGGCCTTACCCCAGACTCAGTTCGAGCGGCTGATCGAGATGATAGGTCATCGATACGCCAGTACATGGCCTTAGTGCAAGTGGGAGATTGTTAGTGTATATGCCCTAGAGGCCATTACTGTATCATACTAGTTTGTATATTACTTAATGGAAGCTTGGTATATTCACAGTTGTATAGACAATCTTGCTCAAAATAGTAGTATGCTACTTGGTTTGTTTCTACTTTAATGTGTACATCTGTTTCTTTTAGTATATCACCTATACACATTAATGGAGCCCTTAGGATCTTTGCTTGATTACTAGCGTTATGATGGCAGTCACACTCGTGGGGGCTGGGTAATCCACAAGCACATCCTTATACAGGTCCCTAATCGTAGGACTATCGAGACAGGGCATCGATACTCCGGAGTAGACTAGCGTATGCGCTTCTCATCCCAGCAGGGGAGACGGTCTGTCCCACAGCCGTCAGTATGCCGTACTTGAGATAGTATGCGGGTGCTCGTTAGGTTACGAGTACACTTGACAGGACTCGTCGGGAACTGTTGGTTGGTACTATACCTATCGTCAGTTATCAGTTCCCAGGTGACATGAGAACAGCTTAGTCCGCTGACTTGACACTGTCACTTTGCCTCGAGTGTGTTCCCACTGTACTTTGATTACTACCCTACCACGGCTCAAAGGAGTCGTGCTAACAGGTAGTAGTTGGATGCAGTCCCGAAGCACTTGGAGGCAGTGACGTTAGACAGGATTCGTCTCTCCCGGTATTGGGAGTTGATATCGCGCTGTGTCAAGGAGAGCTATTACACATAGTCGTCCCTGTCCAGGACAAGCGAGATATACTGGTAGGTTTCCAGTGTTATCTCAGGGTGTTCTGGGTTACACTCCGACACGACTTGTACCGCTATTAGGGGACTGACGTTTACCGCCCCTAGGCCCGCTATGCGATATTCTCAGACGAACAGACCGGACTGTATGGGGACTGTCACATTCAGGCTCAGTAGGAGTTCGGATGGGTTTCACCTCATCAGTCTTCTTATCGACATCTACCTAGGGACCGTTACGCATAGCTAGTGCCGCTTGCGGTCTGTGGTTAAACCCACTGCCAGTGTAGTGTCGAGTCTTTAGAGTCCCACACAGAGAGCTATTCGCCTTTGGGCAAAAAGAGTAGATGTCGCATGGTTTTGCGACAGGGTTCGATCACATCCGCGCACTTGTGCACGTTTGGTGTCCGGGCAGTTATTACTAGCGGGCTTTGGTTTAAGCCAGATCATAGTATACGTTTTGGGATTGGTTTTATCTCGTTTGTGTTCATGTTCCTCGTAACGCGGATGCGGTGTGTATGCACGGTTGACGGAGGCAGAGGATTCTCATTAGGTTGTTGACTTTTTCTAAACCCTAATGAGAATAGGAAATATGATTAGTAATAATATTAATTAAGTATTATTGTGCCATGGTTGGGTTGAAAGTTTGACTTTCTTGACTTGTTGACTTTGTTGACCGGTTGACTAGCTTGGACTTGTTGACCATCATCATTACAATGGCTATCATTTCATGGCTATGACTTTTGCTTACTTGTATGTTCACAAAATGCATTAAATGCATGAAATGATATTTCCATTGAAATGAACCTGTAAGTGCACGGCGGCGCCCCGGCCGTCAATCCGACGGCCAAATGCGGAAGCGGTGATAAACTTTAATTTTTCTTGAACTGGCAAACCGCCGCGCACTAATACCCGGATCGAACCATTAATTAGTCCTAGCTAACTACAAGAAAGGGAATAGAGATATACCGACAGATCCGAGTCCTCCGGTCTTCTCGTCATCGTCCCGATCTCCCGCGGAAGCTCCGGTCTCCACCTCGTCGTCGGAAGTGCACCACATCGCCTACTTCTTTTACGGGCTCCCATCTCAATGCCGAGGCAACTCGGGCACGAAGCCGGCTACTCGACGTGCCCAAGGTTCGCTGTAGAATATGGTGTAGAACTTGTGTCTCAATTTTGGGGTAGTGGAGGTGCCATTTTTGGTGGAGGAAAGAAAGGATTTTGGAGATCAACTAGAGAGCTCTTTTCTTAGCACAATATGAACCAAAAATGCCACAAAAAATGAATCAATCAACCACACCTCTAAAGTGGCCGGCCCCCCCCCATTTTCTTTTGTGAAAGGAGAGAGAGAAAAGACAAGGGGGGAATGGAACCATCATACAAGGGAGAGGTCAAGTCATGATGTGTAGAAATGATGACTAGAAAAACCAACACACCAAAACCATCCATCAAACATGATGACTCAAAAAGTCATGCCATCATGAAGAAATCAAGTCAAAGGATGGTGCTATAATCATGACATGATAAAATGCAAAAAACCCCTCCACAAATGCCTATTTGCAACAATGCAAATAAACCCTCCTCCACCAATCTTCGGCCAATGAACGATACAAAGAAAATTGGCCGAAACGAAAAGCAAACTGGCAACTCCAGAAAACTGGTCCCGTAATAAATTACAGGAAAACCCCGATACTGTGCATACACACCCGCATTTGTATTCCGACCGAAATACAAATGCAATGAGACAGAATCTCCACTGTACTATACTAGGATCCGGCTTAAACCAAAGCCGGCTAGTAATATCCGTTCGATCCTGATCCGTGCAATACCGCACGCATCTGATCGAACCCTGCCATATATCCATACGGCCTATAGTACAAACTGTCCGATCCTGATCCGTGCAATACCGCACGTATCTGATCGGACCTTACCATATCTCCATACGGCCTCTATAACTTTTCGCCCGAAAGCTGAGTAACTGAATGTGGGGGACTCTAAAGACTCGTCAACACCTTGGTTGTGGATTTAACCACTAGCACGTCAGAGGTATAAACCAATACGTAACGGGCTACCAGGTATTGACTAAAAGGGACGTCTGTGAGCGAACTCAGCCTGACAACCCTACTGAGCCTGTCAGTGACAATATCCGTACAATCCAGTCCGTTCGTCTATGAGTATCGCATGGCGGGCCTAAGGGGTTGGTAAAAGTCAGACCCCCAAAAGCGGTACAAGTCGTGTCGGAGTGTAGCCCAGAACACCCTGAGATACTACTGGAATACCTACCAGTAAATCTCCTTGCCTCGGCTGAGGGCTTCGTGTAATGGCTCTCCTAGACACAGCGCGACCTACCCCCAATACCGGTAGAGACGAACCCCTGAAGATTCGCTCACTGCCTCCATGTGGCTCGGGACTGTACCCAACTAAAACCTGTTTGCACGACTCCTTTGAGCCGTGGTAGGGTAGTAATCAAAGTACAGTGGGAACTCACACGAGACAAATGACGATCCCCAGGTCGATGAACTAACCTGTACACATGTCACCAGGGAACTGCCATCTGACGTCTGGTATATGACCAACTAGCATGTTCCCGGCGAGTCCTGTCCGGTGTACTCATAACCCAATGAGCACCTGTATACATCTTAGGTGATCCAACTGACACCAGTGGCTTGTGAGACCGGCCACCGCCCCTCGTCGGGGTCTCGACTGTATACACTAGTCTACTCTGGAGTATCGATGCCCTGTCTCGAAACTCACACGACTAGGGACCATTTAAGGATATGCTTATAGACTGCCAGCTCCCACGTATATGATCGCCCTCATACTGCTGGTGGTCAAGCAAGAATCCTAGGGGCTCTACCAACGTGTAATAGCGACTTGTCAGGTCACCTAAAGCAGTACACGATGATAAAGGTAAACCAGATAGCATACTATCATCTCGAGTAAGACTGTCCTACCGGGATAGGTCCTCCATCAATTATTGCAATCACGTACCTGTGACCTAATAATTGACTCTGAGGGCACTATCTCCAACAATCTCCCACTTGCACTCTAGGCTAATTATTGCGATGTCGCATACTCACAGCCCGTGTGATACCGAACACCCAACTCCTCTACTAGTCAGTCTCACAAAGCTCGTTTGCGAAACTATTGCGTTCGAGGAATAGCCTTAGTGAGTGGATCCACTTAGTTGTTTCTTTCTATGTCTCTCTATATCTCAAGTTCGCGGAGAAACCCATCTCCCGAAATGAGCAATACCTGTCTTAGAATGTGTCTGGATGTCTGATGGGACATAGCTCATAAATGAACTCCAAATCATAAATGAACTCCAAATCCAAACTTCTTAGACTGTATCGTCAACTGAACTCAATCAGTATCCTGCGTCATGCCACCCTCAGTATTGCCTTGGACCACCTGTCCAAAATACTGCCCTTCGTCAGAAGGATAACTATAGCTCTGACAACTTCCTTGTCGTCCATGTCACCTTGGAAGCCTGGAATGATAACTGTTTCCCGAATGAGGCTGTCGTTATCATATCCCTAGAACATCCACTTATGTTCTAAAACTGCTTCCGACCGTTTCTCCAGGATTGGATTAATGTCAGCTTATTGCATCTAGTGCAAGAACAATGTCTGGTGTGGTACTTGACATCTCATGATTGACTCAATTGCCTGAGCAAGTGATCTGCCAATCATGCACATCCCTCTCCCCTTTAGTCTGTAAGACACCTTTGGAGAGGGTGACTCCATCTTCTGCAGGTATACTACCGTGCCAGGAGTCGTCCATTATAAATACTCTTAGAATGCTGTCTAAGTACCCAGATTGGGAGACTACCCAAATCTAGATCTAAAACCATAGATCTAGTAACCAGTATGTCTGATATAATGTCCAAGTCCCATGTGGAGAAACCACTGTGTGACGACCAAAGTATAACCGATCGTAGTATAGGAGTTTCCTTTCCTATTCTGAGTATGTCATCCAAATACCAGGATATCATACCCTACTACCTTCTCAACAGATCCATCCCCTATTCTGATGAAGTCAAACCCATGACTGTCACGTCAGAAATAGATGATCTATCTCCGCTACATATGCTTTAGTCTATAAATAGACATAAGCTACCTGTCCACCAATGCTTCCGTTGCTCCCACTGACTACGACAACCCTCTGGCAGAGTCATATACACGTACACTTCTAAAGCGAGTTCAGAACGACGCTATACTCATCCTCCCGCCGGGTCTCGCAGCCTGGAACAACAGCAATGGTAATTGTGGGTAAACAAGAACTTCCCTGTCACCGTCCTTGAGGCTACCGTAGTACCTCTCGGGTGCCTGAAGTTACCCACCGTATCTGCGGAGTGGCCAATGGAATGTCAATCCAGATTGAATCTTTAGGTTCCTTGTCAAATCTTCAGTAATCGTTCGTGGTTCTGGAATCACTTCCAGTTCTACCATACTCCCACTACTATTTTCTGAAAAAATCCATTTTTATTAAAACTGTGGCGAGTCCAGAACAATATTGCTATTGTTCATCCAGATGGTAGAAAGTCAACCCGCGTCATAGCCTGGGTCAACCCACAAACAGCCATTACAGAAACGTGCCTTGAGTTGTCCAGTGTCTGGTTTTAAGCATAAGCCGGACAACTCCCCGTACCTTAACATCGTTAAGATATGAACTGTTCTATAGCCCATATAGGACCAGAGGCACTGATTTAATTGAACCAGATTCAAATCATGCAACTGTCTCCAGTGCATGTCAACTAAATGGAAGGAGGCGGATCAGCGTTACTCAACTTAGGAATGCTTCCAATTATGAGTAACCTGAAAGAGAAGCAAGATCTCTTAATCATTACTGTCAACTGAATACCATACACAAGTACCTACATCTTCGATCTCTTTGAAGAATCCCGATACTTGCTACACTTGGTTCTCTACTCTATTCAAATACCTATAACTTCTCAAAATTCGGACCCTGTGTTTCCGCGAAACACTTGTCTAAAAACTAGAGAAGTCATAAGTAAACCGAATATAGTACGAGGACCAACCCCTCTGTCCTGATGGACCCTGGACAACATACAATACTCTGTATAAGTCCCTTGAGTCTGAAAACTCATTCACCGTGTGTCGTAGGTTGAAAACTGTACTTATGGTTAAGAAGAATTACACCGCTGTTTAATGCTCCTTACCTAACCATCCACTGATATAGGTAAATGTCGTAGACATAATTTCAGAAAGGTATATCTCACTCTATGAAAATAGACGTACAGATATATCAATTTGAAATTGGTGCATAACTGTGGATATTCAAAACCAAATATTTGCCAACCGGCAAACAGCCCAGGTGATTTCCTCAAATATCACCGATTACAACGAATCCCGATATAATGAGGATAATCACCCAATTCCCAATAACTTACTCCCACTCATCATCTGTAAAACCATACAGATGTGAGAATCGTACCTGGTAAATACATACCCTGGAGTAAGTATCTAATCGGGAAATCAGTTTTCCTTTAACATTACACAGTGAAACTGAAACATTGAAATGTTCCTATGGGGTATTCTGGTATTCCTAGTAATGCCTCTTCCAGATTCACGACTGTAACCGTATAGTTCTTTGCCACCTCTCCAAATCCCTTCATATGTCTTTAGTCTTTACCTTCTGTACACCCCTTTAGGCCAAATGGTTTTCTTCCTTCCCTACCGTTCGGCATCAGCCTATGGTTTGGAAGAAGACTATCCAATAAGCATAATGGGTGTACTGTCCCAATCCTAGGAACACTCGCAATGAGAGAGGGTGAAGATAAAAGACAACCGAATAAACCTTATTCCTATTTCTCCTGGACCAGAATCCATCCCCGAACTGGAACAAGTTCCATTCGAGTTCGTATATAACCATACGATGGAGTATCCAAATAAACTGTGGATCTTCGTAGTGATACGGAGTGTCCTGGAGAAATACAAAGGTGATGTGGGAGTGGTAACGAAATATATGGTTTGGTCGTGAATATCTGTTGCAATTTACTTTGCCCTCTTACTAATCCCTTGCTTTGTCTGAACTTAATACCTTCTGTACACCATCGTTAGGCTAATTGGTTTTCTTCATTCCCTACCGGTCGGCACCAGCCTATGGTTTGGAAGAAGACTATCCAATTTGCGTAATAGGTGTACTATCTCCTAAACCAAGGAGTACTCGCAACCTGAGAGAAGGTAAAAGGAAAAGACAACTGAATAATCCTATCCGTTTTCTCCAGAACCTGAAACCATCCTCGAATAAATTCCTTCGAGTTCGTATCTAACCATACGATGGTTTTGTCCAATGGAAGTGGACGTTCGTAGCAACACGGGGTGTCCTGGAGAAAAGGGTAAAAGTAGGAGTGGCAATGAGGTTTGCAACTCTGACAATCCAAAAGCCAGTGTTAAGAAGGTTTGGTCAACTTGGTCACTGAGTCATAGTCTTAGGGTCGGGTCAATGGTCGCTGCCAAAGAGAGAGAGAAAAGAAACACTCAGCGTGCACTCTAACCTAGATCAGAATGGTTACCAATTTATCTAATCTGGAAACCTCCCACTGTACCTCAAATTCTCCTCCAAACCTGAAAGAAGAATTAGTCGGGATCACCCGAGGAGTATACCAACTCATCAGTGGGAATCGGGATCCAACTCTCATCGCATGATAACGTGACGGAATCCGCTCACGTCATCACACTCCAGAAGGTATGCGCATATCTGGCAAGTTTCAGTTCTTTTGAAACTCCCGATGTGATTTCTGCCCCATGCTCTTATGACCTTGGCGAAGGTCAACAAATCATAAGTCACATGTCAAGTTCTACCCGTCATTATCCAGGTTAATTTGAATCCACCCGTACAAGCCCTTGACGAAGGCCAACAAGGCTATACGACTGTCCCAAACCAACGCATCTATCTATGCTGCAGAAAGGCAACAAGCAGCTACCATACACTATGCCTTGACGAAGGCCAACAAACATAGCATGAATACTAAGTGCTACCCGTCTGAAATGACAAAGGGCTACGAATGGTTTCTGGCGAAAACCTTTAACGTAAAGAACTTGATATCGTCGAAGGAACGGATAGCTTTTTTAAAAATATAGTGACGAAAACCTTCGCTAAAGAGGTCACTCCCGGTGAAGGGATCTCGGCTCTTTCCCCGTAGAATGGGGTGCAGGATATTCTAACTGAATACCACGGTGCAAAGCAAAAGTAGTCGGCTATAGTGAAGTTAATGCCCTGACGCAAACTTCTGTCCAAGGGGTCACTCCCGGTGAAGGGATCTCGGCCCTTGCCTCGTCGACTGAGGAGCAGGATATTCCAACTGAATACCACGATGCTAAACAAAAGTGAACGTCCTTGCAATAACAGCTTTTTGAAAAGTGTTCCAACAACATCAGATTAAGTTTGTTTTTAACTTGCATTGATCCGAATCAATGCAGTCCCATCAATTGATCACACCAAAAAGAACGAAAATATACTGATGTACGTATATGCCATCCGCATTCGCCACTGGGTCCCGTCATTACCCGTTAGGTTAGCTAACTAACGACAGAGCGGGGACTGGACTAGCGCGGATGCAAAACATATACAACATATACTAATATATATACCAATATATTATATTTCGCTCAAGGCGTGAATAAAAAGCAACAACACAGATATGTACAGCATCACAGAAACAATAAAGATATCTGGGATCCCCGGGTTTCACAGAGCCGCTGAAACCCGACGTTCCCCTGGTCGTGTGGATAGCCTGTGCAATGAGAACCTAGACCCCTACGAGCGCGGCAAGTCAACCGCCAAAACCTGAAGCGAGGCAGCCCCTTTCAGCGCCGTGAATGGACCACCCAGCACTTCACGGAATCCGGTAACTTGGGCACCCCTCCTGGGTCAACCTGTACCCCCTACGAGTGCGGCGAATAGCCTGTCAATCCTAGAGTGAAGCCCCCTCCGTCTCAATGCCATGAGATGCGGGCTTGTTGCCCTCTAGAACCCGGCTATCCGTGCACCCCTCCGCGGGGCAATCCTAGTACAGAAAGTAAAATATACATACAACGGGTACATCGACCGCAACCTGGCCGTGCCCCAAAATAATAATACAATCAGGCAGTGACGGCAGTCCACATGTCGGACGCTCGCCCCGCAATATCAAATGTACATAATACAACCACAACTGTACTAGCATTGCATCCAGGCTATCCCCTACGACCGATCCGCAACATCACAGCAAAAACAGAACATCAACGTGAAAGTCACGTTCGCAAATCCGTCTAACCGGGCTATAGCAGTTATACCGGATTTACCGATCAAGTGACATTCACGGTCGCAGATATAATGTAAATACTGTGAAATAATGTGTTTTAAATATCCGATCAATCAAAAATTAACAAGTGGGCCCCCAAGCAATACTGTAGCAGATCAGGAAATTCTGGGCCCAATATTAATATTCCAAAACCCCAATTTTCACCCCAGAAGCCCACTTGAGAAAATTGACAGAGTGTTCTTTTCATAGTGCGGCGGAACCGCGGCCCAAGGGGGGGTTGGCCGCGGTTCCGCGCTCCCACTATCGAATTACTTTGTCGAATTTCTACAGTAGCCTTAAAATCTCCAGTACATCAATTTTATACAACCTGAAAAATTTTTGGAGACCAAAAAATTTCAACAGAAAACTGTCGTGAAGGAAAAACGGGTTTTGGAACATTTGATCGATCGGAACTGAAAAACACATTAAACCAAGCTAGACTAAGTTAATGGCGAGGCTCTGATACCACTGTAAGTGCACGGCGGCGCCCCGGCCGTCAATCCGACGGCCAAATGCGGAAGCGGTGATAAACTTTAATTTTTCTTGAACTGGCAAACCGTCGCGCACTAATACCCGGATCGAACCATTAATTAGTCCTAGCTAACTACAAGAAAGGGAATAGAGATATACCGACAGATCCGAGTCCTCCGGTCTTCTCGTCATCGTCCCGATCTCCCGCGGAAGCTCCGGTCTCCACCTCGTCGTCGGAAGTGCACCACATCGCCTACTTCTTTTACGGGCTCCCACCTCAATGCCGAGGCAACTCGGGCACGAAGCCGGCTACTCGACGTGCCCAAGGTTCGCTGTAGAATATGGTGTAGAACTTGTGTCTCAATTTTGGGGTAGTGGAGGTGCCATTTTTGGTGGAGGAAAGAAAGGATTTTGGAGATCAACTAGAGAGCTCTTTTCTTAGCACAATATGAACCAAAAATGCCACACAAAATGAATCAATCAACCACACCTCTAAAGTGGCCGCCCCCCCCCCCATTTTCTTTTGTGAATGGAGAGAGAGAAAAGACAAGGGGGGAATGGAACCATCATACAAGGGAGAGGTCAAGTCATGATGTGTAGAAATGATGACTAGAAAAACCAACACACCAAAACCATCCATCAAACATGATGACTCAAAAAGTCATGCCATCATGAAGAAATCAAGTCAAAGGATGGTGCTATAATCATGACATGATAAAATGCAAAAAACCCCTCCACAAATGCCTATTTGCAACAATGCAAATAAACCCTCCTCCACCAATCTTCGGCCAATGAACGATACAAAGAAAATTGGCCGAAACGAAAAGCAAACTGGCAACTCCAGAAAACTGGTCCCGTAATAAATTACAGGAAAACCCCGATACTGTGCATACACACCCGCATTTGTATTCCGACCGAAATACAAATGCAATGAGACAGAATCTCCACTGTACTATACTAGGATCCGGCTTAAACCAAAGCCGGCTAGTAATATCCGTTCGATCCTGATCCGTGCAATACCGCACGCATCTGATCGAACCCTGCCATATATCCATACGGCCTATAGTACAAACTATCCGATCCTGATCCGTGCAATACCGCACGTATCTGATCGGACCTTGCCATATCTCCATACGGCCTCTACAACTTTTCGCCCGAAAGCTGAGTAACTGAATGTGGGGGACTCTAAAGACTCGTCAACACCTTGGTTGTGGATTTAACCACTAGCACGTCAGAGGTATAAGCCAATACGTAACGGGCTACCAGGTATTGACTAAAAGGGACGTCTGTGAGCGAACTCAGCCTGACAACCCTACTGAGCCTGTCAGTGACAATATCCGTACAGTCCAGTCCGTTCGTCTATGAGTATCGCATGGCGGGCCTAGGGGGTTGGTAAAAGTCAGACCCCCAAAGGCGGTACAAGTCGTGTCGGAGTGTAGCCCAGAACACCCTGAGATACTACTGGAATACCTACCAGTAAATCTCCTTGCCTCGGCCGAGGGCTTCGTGTAATGGCTCTCCTAGACACAGCGCGACCTCACCCCCAATACCGGGAGAGACGAACCCCTGAAGATTCGCTCACTGCCTCCATGTGGCTCGGGACTGTACCCAACTAAAACCTGTTTGCACGACTCCTTTGAGCCGTGGTAGGGTAGTAATCAAAGTACAGTGGGAACTCACAAGAGACAAATGACGATCCCCAGGTCGATGAACTAACCTGTACACATGTCACCAGGGAACTGCCATCTGACGTCTGGTATATGACCAACTAGTATGTTCCCGGCGAGTCCTGTCCGGTGTACTCATAACCCAATGAGCACCTGTATACATCTTAGGTGATCCAACTGACACCAGTGGCTTGTGAGACCGGCCACCGCCCCTCGTCGGGGTCTCGACTGTATACACTAGTCTACTCTGGAGTATCGATGCCCTGTCTCGAAACTCACACGACTAGGGACCATTTAAGGATATGCTTATAGACTGCTAGCTCCCACGTATATGATCGCCCTCATACTGCTGGTGGTCAAGCAAGAATCCTAGGGGCTCTACCAACGTGTAATAGCGACTTGTCAGGTCACCTAAAGCAGTACACGATGATAAAGGTAAACCAGATAGCATACTATCATCTCGAGTAAGACTGTCCTACCGGGATAGGTCCTCCATCAATCATTGCAATCACGTACCTGTGACCTAATAATTGACTCTGAGGGCACTATCTCCAACAGAACCATCACAAAATACTTGATTACAATTATTATTATGATTATTTTTGTTTTTGAGAGCATGGTTGCAAAGGTCTTCATTCATTCTATCATTCTCACTCTCTCTCATCCAAGCTCTCTCCATTGCTCTCCCTCTTCCTCTAGCTCAAGGAAAAATCCCTCTCATGAGTTGAGAACCATTTTCCTTTGAGATAAAACACCAAAACTACTCTTTACTCATCCTAAGGTTGAAGGTTTAGCAAACCTAACACTTTAGTTTCCTCTAGATTGAGGTTGGAGCCAAAGGTAGAAGCTTTCGGCTGGATCCATCTTTGGCACAAGGAGACGACGAGGTGAGGCCGATCCGACCACCACAAGGAGTCGAAGAGAAGGAGTTCAAGTTTAGGTATAACCCCTAACATAGTAGCTAAACTCTTAGTTAGGTTGCTAGATAGTTTGTTTAGCAAAGATCCGGTTTTTGAGTCCATGTTACCTCCACCGAAAAATCGTTTTTCACCGCTTCCGCATCCCCGAAAGTACCGGGAAGGGTAACGTGGACTTACAACGACCACCTCAACCACATCCTTCTACTAAACTCTCGCCTCCTTCTCAAACCCTCCTCGTCCACCTCTCTCCACCCCTGACTATACAAATCGAACCCACCGCACCTTCACCACGAGCATCGCCGGCCACCAACCTCCATCGCCGATGAACCCGCGAAGCTCCTCCTCTATCGCCAGCGACCACCTCAACCGTCTCCGGCCACTACGACCTCTCCTTTCACCGCCTCCACCACCGAGCTCCTCAACCCTCCTTGACAGCACCACCACCTTGCAACCCTCGCCATACCCTTGAGTCATCGCCGGCCAAACCGTCCCTCTGCACTCGATGCCTACTGGCCCATTCTCGTTCATACCCAAGCTCTAGTCGCAGCAGCTCCATCTCCAAGTTCGAGCCGAGGCCGTGAACCCTAGCCGCGCGTGCGTTGTGATCGCACCGTTGCCGCTGCCGTACCGTTGTCAACACGTCATCAGGCAAGTACCCTGCTTGCTCCATGCTAATTCTATCTATTACATTTCTAAATGCCAATAAATTCAGTATATACCCTTCTTGCGAATCAATAATATGTAAGTGTTTGATGCCAAACCCAGGGGGAAACCCCCCGTTAAATTGACGAAAACTGATCGCATAGGATGGCCCGTGTAATAATGAACACCGTGTTATAATTTGGCTGGAAAATACAGTCGTTACTGACGTGATAGGTCATTCCCTTTTAAGCCCATTAAAACTGAAATTTTCCGTACCTGAAACTCGTAAAAATCACAGTTAAATGATTATAAATTGGAATGTTGCGTTCGAGGGCTCAAATAGAAGCTGACTGGACGACCTAGAACCCCATAAGAGTGTTAATCTGATTCTATGCCAAAAAGATGATGGAAACTGGTTCGGAGTGCGGCTCTGGACTGCAGTCCAGGGCAGCACTGGCTGTTGATTCTCATTTTGTAATGCTTTCACTCTGCTGTGTGAACATGTTATAATGAGGAACCCTATACCATAGAGAATATGAAACAATTATCTAACTAATGAAAGTTATTTCATCCCTTTCTACTATCGTTTACTATTTAAACTGTATTTTAGATTAACAGAATGCATAGCAGTCCCAAACAGGAACAGAACGTATGCCCCATTGTTGTATAGTGCATAACCTCCAGTACACCGTGGATATTATCGATCCATCTGGTGCGTTGGAAACCTAACTAATAAACCTAAATTTTGTTCAGCTATAGTGTCGCCTAATTTTGATCCCAACAGGGTGAAAATTGTGTTACGAAATGGACATTCAGTTCAGGAACTGAATTTCCAGCAGCGAACACTTAAAATGAAATGACTGTAACTTGCAAACCCGAAATCCGATTGTCCTGAAATTAATTTTGTTGAACTTCTGACTGAGTTTACTTAGTTCCTATTTATATCTTTTGCTTAATTATGAATGCATGATTTAATAAAAATTTTCTATGTTCATAAGATGCATAGCGACTTGTACTGTATATAAACTGTTTAACGGCATGATTCAAAATTCTACCCGACAACAAGACCTCTAGTGATAGTGGAAATTCTTGTTAATTCTCCGTGTATATTTCATTGTCGAACGTGTGTAGTATTAGTGTGGTTGTGTCAAGTACGCCAATAAATAGTGAGTGATTTGCGACAATGAACCATACAGTGAACAGTGAAAGAAATCGTGTTATTAATGCGTACTTGTACACAACTAGCCTATACTCACGAATAGTGAAACCTGGGTAAAAAGGGGGAAATCGAAGTGGAAAGGGAATTGTATTTAGCGAGGATAGTGATTTAGAAGATGATCATTCGAACAGCTACTCTTATATATATTAGTTTGGGCCTAGCGGTCCGGCTAATAGGGTTATGTCCCGGGCGATAGTAGGTCGTAGTCTCGGGTATGTACGAGACCCTCGTTAAACATGACCCTCCTTTCCATAACTCGATTTCAAAGATGACTTAGAGACTGATAGGGACACAGATCATACATTGCATCAGTTAGTTAGTGACATATTGACTACCTGCATTTTATCTCCACTGTTATTACTTTCTTTTCTTGTTTCTTGTTACTATTATAATATTGCTATTATGTCGCTCTAACGACCTGAGTATGCATGCTCAGACCTTGAGGAAAACCAGTACAGGAGTCAGGCCTGCCTTTCGAGCTTGCGGAGATTTAGACGGGAGTACCTCCTTTACCTTTACTGCTTTCCCTGAAGAAACCTTGTATTCGCACTCGGTTAGTAGTTCATTTCCTTGTTTTGTTGTAAATCGTGAACAATGAAAGTTGATGTAATAACTAGTGATGTATTTCCTTTACTTCCGTGCTGTGTTTACTGATTACTATGTAATGCTAGAAGCCGAAGTGTGACTACGGCGAGATTATTCCTTGACCGTAGGAGCATGGCTGGCCTAGTCATCCCTCATTTTCCCTATTTTAGGAAGCGGGGTGTGACATGGTTTTGTTGGTATCAGAGCCAGGTTTAGTAGAAAAGGGATGAACATTAACAACACTTTATTACATTATTTTCGCTTCACTATCCATCGCTTTCATCCTTTTATCTAATCATATCCGTTGAATGTCTTCCAGCGACATGACGTCCTGGTTCCTATTCAACGACGGGCTTGCTTTCCATTACGAGCACTCCTCGGACTCAAGTTCTCAGGATCGTACGGAGAGGATCTTGAGCGCACTGACGACCCTCGTAGAAGCTCAAGAGAGAAAGACGAACCTACTCACCGAGGGACTCAGGGCGATTACCGCAGTAGGGGACCCTCCGCTCTCATTACCGCCCCCTAGGGCGCTGCTCCACCAGCTTTTTCTGCCAGGACAGGCACCGTGTCAGATTTTTGGAGGTTACATCTAGCTGCATTTACGGGACTAGCCGAACCACTCGAGGCCGAGCAATGGCTGGTCAATATAGAAAACCTACTAACGGCCACAAGGGTACCCGATGAAGATAAAGTAAATGTGATAAAGATCCAGTTGGAGGACGAAGCCCGTACTTGGTGGTTAGTTGAAGAAAGCAGACTAGAAGGACTAATCGAATGGAACAAATTCGAGTGCTTCTTGAACCACTATTTTCCTTCCACCGCCAAGGCAGAGATGGAAGAGAGATTCATCTTACTGAAGCAGAATGGCCGTCCGGTGGACATATATGTGGCAGAATTCAACCGTCTGAGCCGATTTGCTCCGTATATGGTCGCTTCAGAGGACACCAGGGCCATGCGTTTCTTACAAGGACTTGATTTTGAGCTACAGCAGTTGATCGCGTCACTCGAGTTGCAGACTTTTGCGCAGGTACTCAACGCGGCTCGAATTCAGGAGAAGCTGATCAATAAATTTACGAAGCCCCCAGTTGTTCCAGTGCGTACTCACACGCCGTCTCGAGGGGTCATACCAGTTCACAGGCCAGGGACGACGCAGATGAAGCGTCCATTCATGCCCCAGCATCGCCCCCAGGGTAAAAACTTAGTTTACGGCTACTGCAATAGGGATGGGAACACCCAGAAGGACTGTCTCCGTTCCAAGGGACAATATTTGATTTGCGGATCCTGCAAGCACCGATTTAGTGGTTGCCCCGAGCGAACAGAGTTACAGGGAGGGTCTGGACTGCAGCAGCAGAGATCACAGGAGCAGAGGCAACCCTACATAGGCCGCGGTCAGGGACGGGCTTTCACCTTGACCACCGAGCAGGCAGAGGCTTCAGGCGAAGTTGTTACAGGTATTCTACTCGTACATTCCATGCCAGTTAGAGTACTGTTTGATTCTGGAGCATCGCACTGTTTCATATCTGTGCATTTCGTTGATACACACTCCATACCACATGAACCATTAAGCAAGGGTTGGGAAATACATATGGGTAATGGTGTTATAGTATCTAGTCAAGAATGTAGATCCTGTCCAGTTGTAGTGTGTAGCAGGGAATTCTATGCGAATTTCCTTCTGATCGGAACAGGCAGCTGTGACGCAATTCTCGGGATGGATTGGATGAGTACATTCTATGCTGTTATTGATTGCCGAGCAAGGAATGTGACTTTCTGCATTCCCAATCACCCAGAGTTTATGTTTGAAGGCGGGAGAGAATCTTTGGAGCCAGCCAAGTTTAGAGCCAAGCCAAAAGAGTTGACAGCTATGGAGATTGATGAGAGTCCAGCCCCAGAGATTGTTCGGGATTTTCTGGATGTGTTCCCTGAAGACTTACCAGGTCTACCACCTCCCCGCGTCTTGGAATTCTCGATTGATTTGATTCCAGGTACAACTCCATTTTCTAAGGCCCCGTATAGAATGGCACCGGTTAAGTTAGCGTAATTGAAGAAGCAAATTGAAGAACTCCTGGAGAAAGGATTTATCCGACCAAGCGCTTCACCGTGGGGTGCACCAGTTTTGTTGGTAAAGAAAAAGGATGGATCGCTACGGATGTGCATAGACTATCGGGAGCTGAACAAAGTCACGATAAAGAACAAATACCCCATTCCGTGCATCGATGACTTGTTTGATCAGTTAAGTGGGGCATGACACCCGTACTATGATGTAGATCATACTAGTGGGGCTTGTGTAGTCCACAAGCACATTCTTTAATCGTTCCTAGTCGAGGGAGTATCGAGACAGGGTATCGATATTCTAGAGTAGACTAGTGTGTACGTTTCTTGACCCTGTATGGGGGTGATGGTTGATCCTACAACCATTGGTGTTTGATATCAAAGATTGTACACAGGTGCTCATTATAGAATAGGTACACTGAACATGACTCATCAAGAACTCCTAGATGGTACCATACCTATCGTTAGATATAGTTCTCTGATGACACTTGTACAGGTTAGTCTGTACACCCGAGATCGTCATAGAGTCTTGTGTGGTTCCCACCGTGCTTCGATTTCCTCCCTACCACAGCTCAAAGGAGTCGTGCAAACAGGTGGATTTTGAGTACAGTCTCGAGTCATATGGAGGCAGTGAGCGATATGAGGGGTTTTGTCTCTCCCGGTATTGGGAGTTGATGTTGCGCTATGCTCGATTGGCTATAACAGCAAGTCCTTGGCTAGAGCTGATGAGATTTACTCATAAGTGTTATCAATAGTTTCTCGAACGGTTATAGGCCACACATCGGCATGACTTATCAAGTTACTGGGGTCTGACGACTCCACCCTTAAACTTGATATGCGACAGATCAGACGAAGAGATCGGACTGTACGGTAAGTATTGCTTATAGGCTTTGCGGGAGTTTGGACAAGCTTGCTTGTTGATCTTCTATTTGCTCAATACCTGGGTAGCCGTTACGTCCAGCTAGTATTGCTGACGGCTTATGGATGACTGATGTTATCATTACCTGTTAATGGCATATTGACGAGTCTTTAGAGACCCACACATAGGTTTCCTAGCTCAAGCGAAACGAAGTAGGGCGCATATGAGGATATCTGTGGGAGCTTGATTAAATACGAGTATGTGATACCATATTGTAATCTCGCAATATTTGATATCGGTTAGGTTATATATGATATAACCGGGTTATTGAATCAAGTGTTGGTTTGATAATTTGATATACATATTGATATGATATTAGTCGGTTATATATGATATAACCAGATTATTGAATCAAGTGTTGATTTAATAATTTGATATATATTTATTTGATATATTAATATATATAAACTAATATTAGCTCACTAATGAATTTCTTCTCTTGTTATATATAATGTTATATATATATATATGATATATATATATTTATTTATATATAAAACATTATTGTGTCATGGTAGATGATACATAGAACATGGGTGTATGAGACTCACACCATGACCTAAAAATGGGTGATTATTTATGTCACGACCTGGAAAAAGACACGTGACAGACACTTGAATCATGTGAAGTCTATAGGACCCCACCTAATTCAAGTAAGCCAAAGCCCAAAAATCTAAACCTTTTTAGGGAAATAATAGAGGTGAAGTTTTTAAAATAAAGGTATAATTAAATCGAGTTTTCCTTTAAAATGCATAGGTAATGATATATGAAAATGCAAGTGGATTATACTATAGTTGAAAACATTTTTCGTCTTTAAAAATTTGGGCAGCACCTCCCTTGATCCAAAACCACATACAAGCAATATATATAGGCATCCCCAAGCGGGTGCTAGCTCTTCGCCAATCGGCGGAATTATAACCATGCAAGTAGGTAATAAATATACGACGCCCAACGGCGAAGATCAACACAGAAGAAATAAGTAAATCAAGGCATCAAAAACCTCAAAAGAAGCGAACATACACCCATTGCTCTAAATCTCACAACATACAGTCTGTCTAGGTCTACTAATATACAAAGTCTAGTTTCTGATTGATATAGTTTATCTAAATACAATAGAATATAAGAAGTACAAGAGTGGGCACGATCCAATGTGTCCCACCTACCATAGCAAAACACTCTGGATGAACTGTGTGCCAGCAATACTGCTACTGATCCCAGCGGTCAAACCTACAAGAAAGCAGTGGCAAAACGGGGGTGAGTTGCCAACTCGTGAGTAGAAAACATCAGCATGTAGAAATCGAATAAACAACGATTCTTAGGTCATATTGTATCATGAAGGTAATACTATGGTATCTAAGGTGACCATGTATGCATATATGTCAACAATAGATTCAATGCAAATGACATATACAAATAAACATCCGAAATCATATGCCTGTATGCATGTGGATATCATCCACGTGTGTCCATCAACGAAACAATCAATATCATGGAACCTGAGTGTCCAACATCGACACTCGAAACATCATGAAAACCCATGTCCATCATCGAAACGTAAATCCTCATATCTCAGGCGCTGCATCCTCTGATCGGCCCTCAGGCGTCGCATTCTCAGATCGACCCTCATATCCATCTCATGACTCCGGTCGGTATCCTCCGGATAACCGATGGGTCTAAACTATCACCGGTAGGTAGTGCTCCCCTTGCTAGGATCATCGTCGTCCTCATAAATTTCTCGTCCCTGTAGGGTTACTAGGCACTGTCATAAGGTTCTACAAGGCATCAACCATGCCCGATTCAAATTTTTCATGTGCCGAACAACCCTAACCAAGATTTTAGACTAGAGATTAGGCGAAACAAAGCATGTAAACAACTTTACATATAAGAGTTAGGGATAACAACCTTTGTAATCCGTTCCTTCACTTCTAAAAGCTCCGTGTTGAGGTCCCTTCGCTGCGATCATCATGTACCCGGACTCTAGAGAGACTCCATGAAGAGAAAGATGCAATCTTACTTCCGATCTTCAATAACAAAGATGATCTACCTTGAAGAAACTCAAACCCAAGTTCTTGCTTTGCTAATCAAGTATTAACAAAGCAAACACCCTAATCTAAGCAGCTAGAATAGATGAGGATGATGAAGTAGGAATTAAGCTCTCATTTGTTTTCAATTTCTCACTCATTTTCATCACATTAGAAAAAGCTAGAAAGCTTTTCTCAAAGGAAGAAGAAGAAGAAATCACTTTGTGATGAATAATGAAATCATTAGTTATGGTTATAAATCAACCCTTGGTTAAGAAACAAAAGACTTAACCATTGTAGAGAATAAACCATGATAAAGGGTTTGGGTTGGTTTAAGAAAATATCTTCAAAATATCATAACAAAATATGTTTGCTTAAAACAAAACATAAAGCTTCTAGAAGCTTCATGAAAGTGCTAACCCAAATCAAATCCTAATTATGTTTAATCTCCACAAATCATGTTGCATTAGTAATCATAACTTATTACAATATTATATATCACATATACAATATTTATTGTAACAAAATAAAATAATGCAATTAACATATATCACATATATATCAATGTATTACCCGAGTGAGAAAAAGAATCTTTAAGTGAGCTTATATTAGTTAATGTAATTTAATATATCAAATATATAATTATACATTAAATTATCGAATCAACACTTGATCCGATAATCCGGCTATTTCATAAATAACCGACTAATATAATATGTATCAGTTCATCGAATCAATACTTGATCCGATGACCCGGCTATATCACATATACCCGGCCGATATCTCATATCGCGAGAATCTAATATTGTATCATATACACGTATTGTTCTCGGTCCCGCACATATCATATATGTGCTCCTACTCCATTTTTCCTGAGCCAGGAAACCTCTGTGTAGGACTCTAAAGAATCGTCAATACGCCGGCAGTAGGTGATGATCATATCAAACACCCACAAGCTGTAAGCGGTCAGCTAAAGGTAACAGCCATCCAGGTATTGAGCAATCAAAAGATCAACAAGCAAGCCTGTACATTCTCCCATGAATCCATCTAGTAACACTCCCGTACAGTCCGGTCTCTTCGTCTGATATGTCGCATATCTCACCTAGGGGTGGTAAACGTCAGACCCCAGTAGCTTGATATGTCGTGTCAGTATGAGGTCCATAACAGTTCGAGAAACTACTGATAACACTTACCAGTAAATCTCAGTAACCCTGGCCAGGGATTTCCAGTTATAGCCAATCGAAAACAGCGCAACATCAACTCCCTATACCGGGAGAGACGAAAGCCCTCCTATCGCTCATTGCCTCTATGTGATTCGGGACTGTAACCAAAGGCCACCTTTTTGCACGCCCTCTTGGACGTGGTATGATGGAAATCAAAACACAGTGGGAATCACACAAGACTCTATGACGATCTCGGGTCTACAGACTAACCTGTACCAGTGTCACCAGAGAACAGCCATCTGACGTGAGGTATAATACCATCTGGGAGTTCTCGGCGAGTCCGTCCTGTGTACCCAGTCTCCACTGAGCACCCGTATACCTTCTCTGATGTCAAACGCCAATGGATATGAGATCGTCCATAGCCCATCATATGGGTCAAGAAGCGCATACGCTAGTCTACTCTGGAGTATCGATGCCCTGTCTCGGTACTCCCACGACTAGGAACATTTGAAGGATGTACTTGGCGACTACACTGTCCCCACTAGTATGATCTGCATCATCGTCCTGGCAGTCAAGTACTCATCCTAAGGACTTTATCAACATGTAACATAGAGACAATCAGAGTACATGTTAAGATAAAGAGTAAGCAGATAGCATACTATCATGTCGAGCAAGAATGTCCTCCCTATATATGTCCAAGAATCCACTACAATATAAAACGTATGTACAGTAATGGCCTTTAGGGCATACATATAACTAACAATCTCCCAGTTGCACTAGGGCCATCTGTTGTGGTATCGCATACCCAACAATAAGCTGTGATTGAAGTATCTCTTACTCAACCATCTCATAAAAGTCTCTACTGCGAAATAGGACTTTGTGAGTGGATCCGCGCTGTTGTCCTTTGTGTCTACTCTCCTAACCTCGATCTACCTGGAGATCAACCATCTCCATGATCAGGTGATACTGCCTAAGAATATATCTGAATCACAGATGGGACGGGGGTTCCTTGGCATAAGCCACAACTCCATTATTACACAATGGCAGGAACGAAGTTCATCTCATGAACTAATATATCCAGACTGCCTCTTTGGTAGCATCCTTGGTAACGATGTATCTTGCTTTTAATCGTCTAGTAAGTCACGGTATCTAGCTTGTAACTCTTCCAACATACCGTCCCTCTACTAAGGGTAAAGACAATGCATGCGACTGACATTCAGTCGTCCTTATCCCCCCGGAACCTTTCCAGTGATTCTCCCCAAGATCGATTGATACCATCTCACTACAACTAGTGAGAATCCTAACATCCAATTGGATCTATCTCATAGATCCATAATCTAGGATTTAGGAGGTACACCTTGATCCTATATAGAGAATCTTTGTGATAAGAGGAGATTGACCGAGCATAGCATATGAAACTCCTTCCCTATCAAGAGTATGTCATCTACGTACTATACGAGGATCACCACCATACTCCCTACTACCTTTTTGTATATACAAGGTTCATCTACCATTTTGATGAAGTCAAACTCTTTAACTACTACATCAAAACAGACGTTCCAACTCCGCGATGCCTGATTTATCACATAAAACATCTTGCACACGTTTCCGCTGCTCCCACTGTCTACGAAGCCCTCTGGCTGTGTACTTATAGACGCTCTCTTCCAAATCATCATTTAGAAAAGCAGTCATGATACCCATCCACCAGATATCGTAGTCATGGTATGTAGCAGTGGAAAGTAGGATCTTGATGGACTTAAGCATAGCTTTGAAAGTCTCAACTTTTCCATGTACACCAAGTAATCTTCTCAAGATATACTTGCTCCTGATGGGGATTTAACCCTTCAGATAAAGCAACCAAAGTCCATACTTTGTTTGTGTATAAGGATTCCATCTCAGATCGCTAAGCATCCATCCATTCTCACAGAGTCAGCACTCCTGATGGTCTGCTTGAAAATAGTTGGGTCATCATCTCATGATGCAATCCTCGTTCCCACTGTCATAGAGAAACCGAAGTATCTCTCAGGTGGATGAGGAACCCTACCAGATCGGCGGAGAGGCTGAGGTTCGTTGGAAACTATTGAATCCTCCGGTTCTACTAAATCATCAGCTGCATTTTTTTTTAGCTGGAACTACTTCCAGTTCTACCTCATAACCACTAATTTCTTCACAAGAAATTCCCTTTTTCTCAAAAATGGTATGCCGAGAAATAAAACATCTTTTGTTCCTCGGTGTGGTAGAAGATATTTTCTTGCGAATGCTTGGGATATCCAACAAACTTCCACAGAATTGACCTTGCCTTGAGCTTGTCCGTATTTTGCTTTTAAACATAGGCTGGACAACCCCAAATCTTAACATCTTTAAGAGATGGGCTTTTCCCATACCATATCACATATGGAGTGGTAGGCATCTGATTTGGTTGGAACCCTATTCAATAGGTATGCAACTTCTCAAGTGCATAACCCTAAAAGAAAATATGCAACTCGGTAGTACTCATCATAGAGCACACCATATCACATAGGGTGTAATTTCTCCGCCCCGATACACCGACGTGCTGTGGTGTATTCGGAGGAGTAATGCTGAGAGAGAATCTCATTCTCCTTTAGAATAGTCCAGGAATTCCGTGCTCAAGTATTCTCCTCCTTGATCTCATCAAAGCACATAATACTTATACCTGTTTTTGGTTATCTACTTCTAACTTATATACATTGAATTTCTCAAAAGTTCCATACTTGTGTTTCAACAGGAACATATGTCCGGATCTTGAGAGATAATCAGTGAATTTAATGAAGTACAAAGAACCGGTCTTGGCATTTGTAGACAGGGGACCTTCATACATCAACATGTATCAATCCCAAGAGTTCACTAACTCTTTCTCTGTTTCCAATAAACGGAGCTGTGGTCATCTTATCTTTGTGACATGACTAGCAAGTTTTACAAGATGTAAATCCAAACTAATTTTAATATGCATTTTTATGTAACTTCAGCTAGTCGGGTCGCATTGATATGACCTAGTCTATAATGCCTCAAGAAGGATTCGTTCATTTCTGAACTCTTCCTCTTGTGTGTGTTCTGTACATTAAGAACTGTGGTTTGATTTAGAACATATATGCTTTTAGATAACGTGCCTGAACCGATCAACTCTTGATATAGGAAATGTTCAAAATATTATCCAACAATACAAAATTATATCCTTCTTTACTAATAAAGAGACTGATATGAAGTTGTATATCAGGTTCGGTATCTAATAACATTCGTTCAAAATCAATGTATTCTGGTAATATAGGGTGATATCTGCCAACAGATTTGGCTGCAGCACTTGCATCATTTCCAACTCTTGAAACTTATCACCCGTTCTCAGTTCTCTACCTATCTGTAGCCCATGTAACAAATTTCATTTGCGGGATCTTGATCCGGTATCTCATACTCAGGACGTAAAGAATACTGAGAAACTGTTCTCGGTAATGAACACACCCGAAGAAAATGCATCAGCATGCACTTTCTTCATTTGGGCGGCACGGGAATTCTGGTAATCCCCTATTTCCTGCTCTGTCTTATAACAATTATAAGTTAGAGCGGGTCCAACGTTCCTTAGCGCAGTATAACAAGCGGGTTCGGTCAATACATCCGTATTATTATCTTGATTAAGGCGTGACATGATCGCTACCTGGAGAGAGATAGAAGAAAACACTCAGCGTATGCTCTTGCAAGATTAGATTGGTTATTAATATATCTAATCAGGATGTTTCCCACTGTTTCAGTCAAATCTTCCTTCAAATCCTAAATGGAAAGACTAACCGGGATTAATTACACTCTATAAGTTCGCCAATCTTCCAGCCAGGCCAGTGCCGGTATAATTAAAATAAACCTCGTTTTTCCAGGGGCATAACCCCGTTAACACCTTTCTAGACACCTACTCGATCGGCTAATTGTAATGTATAAAAACTCTCCCAGGAATAACTCTTACTCATAGCGGGTATCGGGATCCAACTATCTCATAGAAGGTATGCAATCTCGTTGCAAATTTCAACTCTTGAAATTCCTAATAATATTTTGCCTCTAGTGTGCTATGACCTTGACAGAGGTCAACAAACCATAGTGCACTAGTCAAGTTCAACCCGTCATTTCTTGATTGAATCAAACCCACTCGCACGACCCATGACAGAGGTCAACAAGGTCGTACGACTACCCTAATCCAATCACATCACATGCTTTACTGATTATTACTAATCAGCTACCGCACACTACGCCTTGACAGATGTCAACAAACGCAGCACGGATACTAAAATAGTATTTATCTGAAATGACGGAGGGCTACGCAGGTTTTTCAGAAAACCATGAGCGTAATGAACTTGATATCGTTGTAGAAACAAGTGATTTTGAAAAGGAGTGTTTCTGAGGCTTTTCTATTTTTGCTAAAGAGGTCACTCCCGGTGAAGGGGTATTGGCTCTTTCCTCATCGAATAAGGTGTAAGGTATATCATATATACCGCTGTGCAAAGCAAAAATTATAAAAACAATCAAAAGACAAACCGAGTTTGTAGCATCTGCTAGTTTCGCTAAAGAGGTCACTCCCGGTGAAGGGATCTCGGCTCATTCCTTATCGAATAAGGTGCTGGATATTCTATAAGGAATACCGCTATGCAAAGTAAGAACTAGAGCTACCTGTTTTTGAGACAAGTTTCTACAACATCTTTAGGTTTCTTTTAGTTTCATTAATCTCATTAATGATGTCCCATTTTATTATGCTTCACAAGCATCACATTTGAAACGAAATCTGCAATATAACATATATCTCATATATATAATATAAACATTCGTCTCAGGCAGTAATATGATCTCATCACAGAACATTGCAGCAGAATAACATATATGAAATATTGGATATACTAGGAGGTCCGTGTTTTAATACAAGCCTGTATAAAACGCGGATTCCACGGTCGCAATGAATAGCCAAACCCACATCCCTAGACCCCTACGAGAGCGGCAAGCAACACTGCCAATTCTAGGGTTAGGAGACCCGACCTCGACTCCTCGAGATGGTCTCCTACTGGACCCTAGAACCCGGTTACTTGTGCTCCCCGCCTTGGGTCTACCTAATGCGGAAAAGTAAATAATATACAATGGTGACATCATCCTCAGCTCGGAAGTGCCCCAATAAAAGAATATTACATACAATGAATTTTACATGAATGAAAATAAAAACCCCCATCTCACATAAAACCCTCGGCTATTCAAAACGCGACGATCCAATATAACATATCACAGCCACACATAACATCACATGTCATCAACGTAAGTAAATATGCTTATCCCAATTGTCGTTGATGTATAGCAACGAAACCGGCGATACACCACATATTACACTTACGGTCACAGAAAAGAAAGTGTAAAACTACTACAGTTGGAATCCGCAACCTCTTTAGACATCGCATGCCTAACCAAATGAATTCCTTAGACATCTCATGCCTAACAATTATAAACCCCGCATTTTAGTCTCGATCTCTAAAACACTTTTCAATATCTAGTCGGGCAATTCAACAAGATTCCCGACATCCTGATCGAATGCTCGTCGCAAAACTTAGTAGACGGCCGCACCCCCGGATGCCGTCGACGAAGTTCACTAAGGTGGAACACCGCTGCCGCGAGCACCCGAACGGATGCTTTTGGCGACGGGATTCTCCTACAGTCACTTGGTCGAGGCTATGGGGTGTGGCTATCTATTAAGTTTACCCGGCGAGTATCCGCATACGCTACGTGATTGCGACGGACTTTTGATCACATCAAAATCCCGTGGCAACCGATCAAATGAGACTAAACTGCTAGATTTATAACATTCAAATTAGTTATCTCATAACTACTTGTGGATTCCAAATATTGTATCACATTCCAGATAAATAGACAATGTTAAACTTTCCGATCGAATAAACAAACACCCAAGATTTCCCAAATAGGTCAACACTTGAGCGGAGTTCAAAAAGTATCCATCACACGCCACAGTACCAATGGTCCAGCCTAGAAGGGTCAAACCAACGCCTCACATGTGGCAACGCCGTACTGCCCCAAACCCTAAGGTTTAGAGGCGGTTCAGACGGTCACATAATCGAGTTAAGGTTTGTGTTCTTCTAGAGGGTCCACCGCGTTACTTGCACGACTATGAATGTTCATTAATTAAGGAAAAAATCCAACACTTAGAAATTTTCCGGCTGGGGAAAAAGTGAGTTATTGATATCCGTTCGAACTTTTTAACACGTTCTAAATTACCCGGAAAAACGTTAAACGAAGTTAAACTTTCCGATCGAATCAACGAATTCTAAAGGATCTCCAGAACACTTAACACTTGAGTAATATTGAAAATTCCCAGAAGCATCTAGAAATACATACGGATGTTACTGTGAAGTATGAGTCCCTAATACCCATGTACGGCGGCGGAACCACCATGACCACACGGATGCCGTACTTCCGCGGTTCCGCGGCGCTTTAAGTGAATTAGGATCTCGTATTTCACAGTAATCCTTAGAATTCCCTGCTTAATTTTCTGAGTATTTTTAATACAGAAAAAATCAACATTTAAAAAAATTTCTAGAGAGGGGGTAAAACACGATGTTTCGGGGTTCGATCAGACTCTAAACATCGTCCAGACGACGCCTAAAGCTATAGCTTGGCTCTGATACCACTGTAGGGTTACTAGGCACTATCACAAGGTTCTACAAGGCATCAACCATGCCCGATTTAAATTTTTCATGTGCCGAACAACCCTAACCAAGATCTTAGACTAGAGATTAGGCGAAACAAAGCATGTAAACAACTTTACATGTAAGAGTTAGGGATTACAACCTTTGTAGTCCGTTCCTTCACTTCTAAAAGCTCTGTGTTGAGCTCCCTTCGCTGCAATCATCATGTACCCGGACTCTAGAGAGGCTCCATGAAGTGAAAGATACAAACTTGCTTCCGATCTTCAATAACAAAGATGATCTACCTTGAAGAAACTCAAACCCAAGCTCTTGCTTTCCTAATCAAGTATTAACAAAGCAAACAGCCTAATCTAAGCGGTTAGAATAGATGAGGATGATGAAGTAGGAATTTAGCTCTCATTTGTTTTCAATTTCTCACTCATTTTCATCACATTAGAAAAAGCTAGAAAGCTTTTCTCAAAGGAAGAAGAAGAAGAAATCACTTTATGATGAATAATGAAATCATTAGTTATGGTTACAAATCAACCCTTGGTTAAGAAACAAAAGACTTAACCATTGTAGAGAATAAACCATGGTAAAGGGTTTGGGTTGGGTTAAGAAAATATCTTCAAAATATCATAACAAAATATCTTTGCTTAAAACAAAACATAAAGCTTCTAGAAGCTTCATGAAAGTGTTAACCCAAATCAAACCCTAATCGTGTTTGATCTCCACAAATCATGTTGCATTAGTAATCATAACTTGTTACAATATTATATATCACATATACAATATTTATTGTAACAAAATAAAATAATACAATTAACATATATCACATATATATCAATGTATTACCCGAGTGAGAAAAAGAATCTTTAAGTGAGCTTATATTAGTTAATGTAATTTAATATATCAAATATATAATTATACATTAAATTATCGAATCAACACTTGATCCGATAATCCGGCTATTTCACAAATAACCGACTAATATATTCTGTATCATTTCATCGAATCAACACTTGATCCGATGACCCGGCTATATCATATATACCCGGCCGATATCTCATATCACGAGAATCTAATACGGTATCACTTACACGTATTGTTCTCAGTCCCGCACATATCATATATGTGCTCCTACTCCGTTTTTCCTGAGCCAGGAAATCTCTGTGTATGAATCTAAAGAATTGTTAATACGCCGGCAGTAGGTGATGATCATATCAAACACCCACAAGCTGCAAGCGGTCAGCTAAACGTAACAGCCACCCAGGTATTGAGCAATCACAAGATCAACAAGAAAGCCTGTACATTCTCCCGTGAATCCATCCAGTAACACTCCCGTACAGTCCGGTCTCTTCGTCTGATATGTCGCATATCTCGCCTATGGGTGGTAAACGTCAGACGCCAGTAGCTTGATAAGTCGTGTCGATATGAGGTCCATAACAGTTCGAGAAACTACTGATAACACTTGCCAGTAAATCTCAGCAACCCTGGCCAGGGATTTCCAGTTATAGCCAATCGAATACAGCGCAACATCAACTCCCTATACCGGGAGAGACGAAACCGCTCCTATCGCTCATTGCCTCCATGTGATTCGGGACTGTACCCAAAAGCCACATTTTTGCACGCCCACTTGGATGTGGTATGATGGAAATCAAAGCACAATGGGAATCACACAAGACTCTATGACGATCTCGGGTCTACAGACTAACCTGTACCAGTGTCACCAGAGAACTGCCATCTGACGTGAGGTATAATACCATTTGGGAGTTCTCGGCGAGTCCGTCCTGTGTACCCTGTCTCCACTGAGCACCCATATACCTTCTCTGATGTCAAACACCAATGGATATGAGATCATCCATCGCCCATCATATGGGTCAAGAAGCGCATACGCTTGTCTACTCTGGAGTATCGATGCCCTGTCTCGGTACTCCCACGACTAGGAACATTTGAAGGATGTACTTGGCGACTACACTCTCCCCACTAGTATGATCTGCATCATAGTCCTGGCAGTCAAGTACTCATCCTAAGGACTTTATCAACATGTAACATAGAGACAATCAGAGTACATGTTAAGATAAAGAGTAATCAGATAGCATACTATCATGTCGAGCAAGAAAGTCCTCCCTATGTATGTCCAAACATCCAGTACAATATACAACGTATGTATAGTAATGGCCTCTAGGGCATACATATAATGTCACGTCCCGAAAGTACGGAACATGACCGGCACTTAAACTACGAAACGTCTCTAGGCGTACGTAATTTAAGTAAGCCGAAAACCCAGAAATCCAAACCAAGAAAAGTAGTAGAGTGAAGGAAAACCAATTTAAATCAAGTAGTTTTAATAGCATAAGCCGAATTATGCGTTTTTAAAAACATAAAATATTTCCTGAAAATTTCGGCAGAGTCTCCTTTATAAATACTGGCCCCCAAACGGGATACAACATGAATAGTATACGAAATCAATAAAAGGCATCCCCAAGCGGGAGCTAGCTCTTCGTCAAACGACGGTCACAACCACATAAGCAATATAATATACAACGCAAAGGGCGAGGATCAAAACTCAAAAGGAACTCAAAACAACAAGAAATCCACAGAAAAATAACGCGCGGCTCTACGGTCGAAAGAATAACATCACTGTCTCTAGCTCAAAAATCAATACATGTTTGGTTGATGGAACTTCTAGATACAACTGAATAATAATATACAATGTATAATGATGCGTACGATACAAATAAACCCACATACTAGCAAGTCACCCGAAAGAAGTAGTGCCAGCAAAGCCGTAATGAAACCTGTACGGCAAAACCTGCAAAGAACTGTGGCACAACGGGGGTGAGTTGCCAACTCGTGAGCAGAAAAACATCTACGAACAGAAACCGCATGAACAACGCAAACCTAGGTCAACGATCATAATATATCCTCAAATATATATAACATGCAGCCTATAACAATGATTAGGGTAAATATCTAACCCGAGTGTAATCCCATGTGCCCGTGTCAGTGCCTCAGGTAGCAATATATCATATGGATGATGTATGAATGCATGAAACATAATGCATGTACTAAATAAAACTGCTTTCATAAATCAGTGAGATTTCTGTATTTTAAAAAAGAGGTACCATAAATGAAATCAGCATAAAACAGTGCCCAGCATCGACACAAAACAAGTGTCCAAATATCTCGATATCTCTGTGTCACAATGTCTGTACCTCAATATCTCAAAATCTCAATGTCTCAATCATAATATCTAGGGCGCCATCAGTCCAGACCGGCCCCTACCATCCATCTCAAGACCACGACGGTATCCTCCGGATATCCGACGCGTCGGGTAAAATCACCGGTCGGTAGTGCTCCCCTTCCAGGCTCAACGTCAACAACACGATCCTCTTGTCCCGGGGTACCGCAACGGGCCCACCATGTACCCGAAACGGTTCCTCCACTCCTCGAATCGGGTCTCGAAATCCATCAGCAAACTCATGGTGGACGACTCATACATCATGGGAAAAACCGCACTTTTTATTTAAAAAGAGAGAAAGCAGTTTATATAAGTTTTGCGGTTTTCCCCCCAAATCCAGAAAATCTTATGGAAATCCGAATCCAAATCATCAATAGCATGTAAAACCATGAATATAGGCATAAGAATCCATGAATGCGGCATAACAATGAATAACAGTATGCATGAAGTGACAAGTAATAATAACAATGTTAAGCTGGCATATAAGGCAGGTACACTAATATCATGTCAAATTACTAACTAACAAGCTAAGTTAAGCAATAATATTTTCTAAGGTGTACGTGACATGGCAATTACCGATGAAGATGTGTATGAGCCGGCAAGTAAGTGTACGTGGTACAAACGCATCATCGGTAATGGTGCTGGTGTCCTAACAATATGATATCAACAATGCAATAAGAAATTATAATATAAGTATGCGATGCGGAGCGAACAGCGATAATGAGCGGGAGCTGAATACTAGACACAACGACAACTAATATGGGCTAACAACTACACTAAACTATAGGGCTGAGCTATCAAGCTAAACTAAAGGTAAGGAAACCGCCTAACACCTGAGTCGATACATATGTATATATATATTAGTCGGTGATCCCGCCTCGATAATATCACATCCGATACCATATCTACAATCAAATATTCCCAAGTCAAGAGTGCGGATCAAACATCAATATATAGCTCGTACGTAAATCCGTCGTACGACATCCCAAATATGGGTACGGGTCAATATCACATTCATCATACTATTCATCTAGTATCCTCTTTATCAAATATCATGATCGTGGTACTGATCTACGTCTAGTAGAATACTGATACCGCCTACGTATACATGCACGTGTGTGAAACACTACGTCAAGGACCCGCTACAACGTCATGTCGTATCTCAAATACGAACCCTGCCATATCACCGATCTCACGGCCTCAAATCAAATCTCACCGACTCATCTCAAATCACAAGTACTATCCTCATCATCCATGCATGTGTATATGAATGTATATATGCATAGTCCCATACCCACGCGTATATACATATATACACATCCTCATCTACGCACAAGAAAGTAATGTATGCAAGTCTGTGTGTGCGTATGTGGGTATAACAACTACTCTAGGGTTTCGCAACTAACCCAAAGCTAATCCATGAACACATAATCATATCATGAATAAACATTCTCGTATCATAAAACACCTATATAAACATATATATATATATGAACTATACTACGGACTGCGTGGGTGCTATACGCCATCCACCCGACTTCTCCCCGTAGATATAAATCTACTCACCTGGTCTTCGCTCGCCGGTGCCGACGTCGCCACGCGCTTGCTTGTCGTCTCGAAGTCCATATAGGGTACCTACATATCATAACACACCGTATCGCATTAAAACTAAATTCGAAATCGAAACGGCATACGAAAATCAAATCGGCACGCGTATCACGCATAGGTTAAAACCTATCGCCTACGCATTCAAGAGCAGCCAAACCAACCCTCGATGTCGATGTGCAAACGTCAAACCATCGAGAAAACCCAAACACACTCATTTGCGCATCCACGAACACTAACTATAATATAAAATAGGTTAAAATTTACAAAAACCCCAAACCACTTTAAAAGCCATTTTTCCGAAAATCTAGCAGCAAAAATTACCCGTTATAGTACAAAACTCGACGTTTAAACAAATATAGCAGCCATAATACTTATTAAACATCTTAAATAATTCATACAACCCATTTCAAAAATTAATCTCATTAAATTCCATTAACCCCAAAATTCTAGTTTACAAAATACCCAATTTTTAACAATTTATAGCAAAAATGCACAAACAACAATTTAGCTTGGATTTTCATGAACTAAAAGTATTAAACCACTCAATATAATATTTATAATGACATGAAATCTTAATTTGAATTTTATCTCACAAGAATATAATTATTTTAAAAACCTAGTTTACAATTTATATAAATATCACAATTTAAATCAACAAAAAGCAAATTAGCAACTTAATTTGATTTAGCAAAATATTAATATGGCAAATATCTCTCACAACCATAGTCTCACAACACAAAACCCTAACTAGATTTTTCACAAACCCTAATCTAAACCTTCTCTTGCAAACCCACAACTTTTAATTAAACCGAAATTAAGCACCTAACAAGCTTCAATAAGGAATTTAAACCAAAAAGAACAATGGGTCAAAAGTTATACCTCACAACCATGAATCAAACTATAAATCTAGACCTCCGATTTGGAATCCTTGCACCAAGATCTATGCTAAAGAAGATGAGGGAAAATGGATAGGAATCGGATTTGGATTTTAGCTTGATTTTTGAGGTATTTTTGATGCAAAATGAGAGAGGGAGAAAGAGGGGTTGTTATTGATGCAGGAATTGGAGGGCTCGGCTGGAATTGAGGGAAGAGGAGAGAGAGTGAGGTGGGGAAAGATAATATCTAGTCAAAGTCCACCTTAATTCTACATTTCCTTTTTATTTTCTTTTCTTTTCTTTGTTTTATTCTTGTGAGATGAAAGACCCAAGAATGGTGGGCTGTCAAGGGGGCCGGCCAGAGCTATAGGGGAGTGGGTGTGGTTTTTGTTTGGGTGAGAAAAAAAGATAAATGTTGTACCCCACTTCCATTAACACTAATTTCACCGAAAAAAGCCTTTTTCTTCGATATTTTCTAAACCGTTTTGGCAAACCATTTCATTTCAAAAACCACATGATAAAATTTTGTTTAATGTGTTATGACGCACAAAATTTGTTTCAACTCATTCCAATTTTTAATTTTCCCTAATTAAATGTATTAGTGACGGGTTAAAATAATATTAAAATAATTAATTTCGGAAATTTTTTCAGAAAATTTGAAATTTCACCAGTGGCTCAATAAACACCAATTAATAGCAATTACATAGCTAGAATATATATATTTAATTTTATAATAAAGATATTTGTATTTTGACTTTTTACGGAAAACCCCCCTTATTTTACTGATTTTCAGAAATTTCACCGAAACGATTTTCAAAACGTTACAATCTTTCCTCTTAAAGAAATCCGGTCCCCGAATTTAAATTAAAACTCCCCCCAAATAATAAAACATCTAATCCAAAACCATCAAGTCGTCGGGGCTCCGAAATCGTAAATACATAAAACAAATCGTAGCGCAGCGTATGTGCATGAAAAATGAGCATATAACTCAAAATCAAAACTCCGTCAAGCATCCCGCAATCATCGGAGTCATGGTAAAGACACAAATGCCAAATCCAATACAAAACCAATATGATATAACTCGAAACTATACACGTAAATATCAAATCTATATATGTAAATATCTGAAGGGAATGCATGCCAAATCTCTTAAAGTCGCTGTGCAATGCGCATAACACTGCACAGTGGCGGACATTTATCATAAGAAAATAATCATATACATATATACCTTTTGTTTGAACTGTACGTTCTGCCATTTTGGGAAACAATTTGGAAGGGTTTTCTTGTTTTAAACGTTTCGTGTCATATCAGACACGTAGGTAAATACTGAGACTATAGCTCGCTTTTTGGAATTCCCTTCGATAGCTATCAATGCATGCAAAATACATTCAGGTACTGTCCTCTGACTAGTCCTGCTCAGTACGAAAACACATAGCAAATATCATAAAAACGTACTGTTCTATAAGAAATCAATCCTAAAATATGCATACGAATACTACGTGTGTCTGGTGCGCACGGAAATCAAAATCCATATATGTGCCAACATGTGCACAGAAACAAGATCTAAGTGCATCAGGTGTGCACGAAACATCTGTCATAGGCAACGTGGGTGCCTGACAGCAAAATCAGGTGCATCTGACATGCACGAAGAATCTCGATTTAGTGCATCTGGTGTGCACCAAAATCGCACCTCAAAACATGCCCCCAACATGCGTGAAAATCCAAATCAGGTGCATCCATCGTGCACGAAATCATGAAATCCGATATCAAGCGCCGAACATGCGCAAAATCCAATCAGGTGCATAAGGTGCACAAAACAAATTTCGAACATCACAATCGAAATCGAAGTCCAGTGCATCTAAATGCACAACATACGTAACACTGCACTGCAAGCATATATGAACTATACCGAGTGCAAAAACTAAATCATGTGCGTACATACGCACAAAATCAACTCAGCTGTATGAAACCCATAAAATCATAAACATGCGAAACCAAGGCACGAAAATGATATCAAGTGCAACAACTGTGCAAAATTCATAAATACTCAGTTGGTGCAACCATGGTACATGAAAACAAATACCATGAAACTCAATCATCAAAATCAGTCATGCGAATAGATCGACCAAAATACCGAAATCAAATATGGCGGAATAGTCCCGCTCAAGCACATCTTCCAAGAATCTCTGGCCAACTGTCGTGGTCACTCATAGCATGTCGCGTCGACGATCCTGAACTCTGGCTTGCCGGTATGCATAACATGACCACTCCTGGGTCCAAGTCTTCTCGTAATTTAATCCAGAAAGGTCCTGTCGAGATCTCTCCCAAATCTCGTCTCTGCCGAACTGTCCAAAAGTCATCGTCCTTTACTAAGCAATTTCTTGTTCCGGAATGGCTGCATACTCATCGCGACTCCTTCTGGAAGGTATATCCAAGTACAATATCTCGGCATGCGTATCGCATCTCTGATGTTGGAGGAGTGGAACGTCGTCTGATCAAGATCTCGTACGAACCTCTTACTCCACTTTCTCAAATGTCGACTGCTTCGGACTCGTCTCGTCGTGGTTGCATGGACTGATCTCCTACGGCTATCCTCGTATTTCGAGTCTCCCAAGAAATGCATCTCACCACCTGGCATCCGAATGAAGTTGAACCATCCGATCGATTTGTCAAAACCTCATAATCCCCCAAGAGCTCAACATCTTGGGTACAGTTTAATAGTATCGAGTACGTACCATAGCATCGATGGTCCAGCCGTAGAAGGGCAAACCCAAGCCTCACTAATAGCGCCACGGAACTGCCGCAAACCCTAAGGTTCAAAGGCTTTCACACGGTTATTAAGTCGAGTTAGGGTTTCATTCTTCTAGAGGGTCCATAGAATTGCCTGCATGTCTTTCCGAATACTTTAAACTTGGAATAATAGATTTCTGACATTCGATCAACTCTGTCGACTCTCAACGTCTCCGCGTGAAGTCGTCTCTAGCTGGAATCAATCCATCTGATGACCTCGCATCGGGGTAGCGAACGGATCACATGTCCTAGTCATTCATCCTCGGTGACTAGCGACCTTCTGTCATCTCTTCGTACAGCAATAGCTCCAACATCTGGGGCGATATCTCATCATTCGCAGCAATAACGGGCTCACTCGTCTGCACGCTGAACCGTGCCTCAATCATCATGAATAGGCAATATATCAACGGTCATCAAAATCTGGCTGGCCTCTATCAGTGGCTCAATCCTCTAGTGCAAATCGGCACGTCCGAGTAATCTCATACAGCAATCCACCCAACGCTCGTGGTGCGAAAACACAATGAAAAGACACATCTCTGCAATCGTGTGTCGCCGGAATCATGCCCTGGTCAGTCCTCGTTCTTGACGAGCTCATGCTGACCGCAACTCTAGCCGTAGCTCTCCCTGCCCGTAATCGTGGCAGCAAAACCATAAATGGTACCGATGAGGCTAGATCAGGAATGAATATGATACTGAGCAAAGAAATGTATATCCTAAGGCTCCTTAAGTGGAGTAGCGTATCGTAAGTATGCCGCGGAACATACCCACGGCACGTCACTCTACTTTAGTCACCTATTCCATCAACCAAGGGTCATCCTACGCTCCGAAGGTGAAACCTAACGCTCTGATACCAACTATGTCACGTCCCGAAAGGACGGAACATGACCGGCACTTAAACTACGAAACGTCTCGAGGCGTACGTAATCTAAGTAAGCCGAAAACCCAGAAATCCAAACAAAGAAAAGTAGTAGAGTGAAGGAAAACCAATTTAAATCAAGTAGTTTTAATAGCATAAGCCGAATTATGCGTTTTTAAAAACATCAAATATTTCCTGAAAATTTCGGCAGAGTCTCCTTTGTAAATACTGGCCCCCAAACGGGATACAACATGAATAGTATACGAAATCAATAAAAGGCATCCCCAAGCTGGAGATAGCTCTTCGTCAAACGACGGTCACAACCACACAAGCAATATAATTTACAATGCCAAGGGCGAGGATCAAAACTCAAAAGGAACTCAAAACAACAAGAAATCCACAGAAAAATAACGCGCGACTCTAAGGTCGAAAGAATAACATCACTGTCTCTAGCTCAAAAATCAATACATGTTTGGTTGATGGAACTTCTAGATACAACTGGATAATAATATACAATGTATAATGATGAGTACGATACAAATAAACCCACCTACTAGTAAGTCACCCGAAAGAAGCAGTGCCAGCAAAGCCGTAATGAAACCTGTACGGCAAAACCTGCAAAGAACTGTGGCACAACGAGGGTGAGTTGCCAACTCGTGAGCAGAAAAACATCTACGAACAGAAACCGCATGAACAACGCAACCTAGGTCAACGATCATAATATATCCTCAAATATATATAACATGCAGCCTATAACAATGATTAGGGTAAATATCTAACCCGAGTGTAATCCCATGTGCCCGTGTCAGTGCCTCAGGTAGCAATATATCATATGGATGATGTATGAATGCATGAAACAGAATGCATGTACTGAATAAAACTGCTTTCTTAAATAAGTGAGATATCTGTATTTTAAAAATGAGGTACCATAAATGAAATCGGCATAAAACAGTGCCCAGCATCGACACAAAACAAGTGTCCAAATATCTCGATATCTCTGTGTCACAATGTCTGTACCTCAATATCTCAAAATCTCAATGTCTCAATCACAATATCTAGGGCGCCGTCAGTCCAGACCGGCCCCTACCATCCATCTCAAGACCACGACGGTATCCTCCGGATATCCGGCGCGTCGGGTAAAATCATCGGTCGGTAGTGCTCCCCTGCCAGACTCAACGTCAACAACACGATCCTCTTGTCCCGGAGTACCGCACCGGGCCCACCATGTACCCGAAACGGTTCCTCCACTCCTCGAATCGGGTCTCGAAATCCATCAGCAAACTCATGGTGGACGACTCATACATCATGGGAAAAACCACACTTTTTATTTAAAAAGAGAGAAAGCCGTTTATATAAGTTTTGCGGTTTTCCCCCTAAATCCAGAAAATTCATGGAAATCCGAATCCAAATCATCAATAGCATGTAAAACCATGAATATAGGCATAAGAATCCATGGAAGCGGCATAATAATGAATAACAGTATGCATGAAGTGATAAGTAATAACTACAATGTTAAGCTGGCATATAAGGCAGATACACTAATATCATGTCAAATTACTAACTAACAAGCTAAGTCAAGCAATAATATTTTCTAAGGTGTACGTGACATAGCAATTACCGATGAAGATGTGTGTGAGCCGGTAAGTAAGTGTACGTGGTACATACGCATCATCGGTAATGGTGCTGGTGTCCTAACAGTATGATATCAACAATGCAATAAGAAATTATAATATAAGTATGCGATGCGGAGCGAACAGCGATAATGAGCGGGAGCTGAATACTAGACACAATGACAACTAATATGGGCTAACAACTACACTAAACTATAGGGCTGAGCTATCAAACTAAACTAAAGGTAAGGAAACCGCCTAACACCTGAGTCGATACATATGTATATATATATTAGTCGGTGATCCCGTCTCGATAATATCATATCCGATACCATATCTATAATCAAATATTTCCAAGTCAAGAGTGCGGATCAAACATCAATATATAGCTCGTACGTAAATCCGTCGTACGGCATCCCAAATCTGGGTACGGGTCAATATCACATTCATCATACTATTCATCTGGTATCCTTTTTATCAAATATCATGATCGGGGTACTGATCTACGTCTAGTACAATACCGATACCGCCTATGTATGCATGCACGTGTGTGAAACACTAGGTCAAGGACCCGCTACAACGTCATGTCGTATCTCAAATACGAACCCTGCCATATCACCGATCTCACGGCCGCAAATCAAATCTCATCGACTCATCTCAAATCCCAAGTACTATCCTCATCATCCATGCTTGTGTATATGAATGTATATATGCATATTCCCATACCCACGCGTATATACATATATACACATCCCCATCTACGCACAAGAAAGTAATGTATGCAAGTCTGTGTGTGCGTATGTGGGTATAATAACTACTCTAGGGTATCGCAACTAACCCAATGCTAATCCATGAACACATAATCATATCATGAATAAACATTCTCGTATCATAAAACACCTATATAAACATATATATATGAACTATACTACGGACTGTGGGGGTGCTATACGCCATCCACCCGACTTCTCCCCGTAGATATAAATCTACTCACCTGTCCTCGCTCGCCGGTGCCAACGTCGTCACGCGTTTGCTTGTCGTCTCGAAGTCCACATGGGGTACCTACATATCATAACGCACCGTATCGCATTAAAACCAAATTCGAAATCCAAACGGCATACGAAAATCAAATCGGCACGCGTATCACTCATAGGTCAAAACCTATCGCATACGCATGCAAGAATAGCCAAACCAACCCTCGATGTCGATGTAAAAACGTAAAACCATCGAGAAAACCCAAACACACTCATTTGCGCATCCACGAACACTAACTATAATATAAAATAGGTTAAAATTTACAAAAACCCCAAACCCACTTTAAAAGCCATTTTTCCGAAAATCTAGCAGCAAAAATTACCCGTTTTAGTACAAAACTCGACGTTTAAACAAATCTAGCAGCCATAATACTTATTAAACATCTTAAATAATTCATACAACCCATTTCAAAAATTAATCTCATTAAATTCCATTAACCCCAAAATTCTAGATTACAAAATACCCAATTTTTAACAATTTATAGCAAAAATGCACAAACAACAATTTAGCTTGGATTTTCATGAACTAAAAGAATTAAACCACTCAATATAATATTTATAATGACATGAAACCTTAATTTGAATTTTATCTCACAAGAATATAATTATTTTAAAAACCTAGTTTACAATTTATATAAATATCACAATTTAAATCAACAAAAAGAAAATTAGCAACTTAATTTGATTTAGCAAAATATTAATATGGCAAATACCTCCCACAACCATAGTCTCACAACACAAAACCCTAACTAGATTTTTCACAAACCCTAATCTAAACCTTCTCTTTCAAACCCACAACTTTTAATTAAACCGAAATTAAGCACCTAACAAGCGTCAATAAGGAATTTAAACCAAAAAGAACAATGGGTCAAAAGTTATACCTCACAACCATGAATCAAACTACAAATCTAGACCTCCAATTTGGAATCCTTGCACCAAGATCCATGCTAAAGAAGATGAGGGAAAATGGGTAGGAATCAGATTTGGATTTTAGCTTGATTTTTGAGGTATTTTTGATGCAAAATGAGAGAGGGAGAAAAAGGGGCTGTTGTTGATGCAGGAATTGGAAGGCCCGGCTGGAATTGAGGGAAGAGGAGAGAGAGTGAGATGGGGAAAGATAATATCTAGTCAAAGTCCACCTTAATTCTACATTTCCTTTTTCTTTTCTTTTCTTTTCTTTGTTTTATTTTTGTGAGATGAGAGGCCCAAGAATGGTGGGCTGTCAAGGGGACCGGTCAGAGCTATAGGGGAGTGGGTGTGGGTTTTGTTTGGGTGAGAAAAAAAGATAAATGTTGTACCCCACTTCCATTAACACTAATTTCACCGAAAAAGCCTTTTTCTTCGATATTTTCTAAACCGTTTTGACAAACCATTTCATTTCAAAAACCATATAATAAAATTTTGTTTAATGTGTTATGATGCAAAAAATTTGTTTCAACTCATTCCAATTTATAATTTTCCCTAATTAAATGTATTGGTGACGGCTTAAAATAATATTAAAATAATTAATTTCGGAAAATTTTTTAGAAAATTTGAAATTTCACCAGTGGCTCAATAAACACCAATTAATAGCAATTACATAGCTAGAATATGTATATTTAATTTTATAATAAAGATATTTGTATTTTGACTTTTTACGGAAACCCCCTCTTATTTTACCGATTTTCCGAAATTTCACCGAAACGATTTTCAAAACGTTACATATAACTAACAGTCCCGGGGTACCTTACCGGGCCCACCATGTACCCGTAGATGGTTCATCGAACTCCTCGAATCGAGTTTCAAAAACAAGCTCAGAACTGAGAAAACTCATGGTGGACGCCTCGAAATCACAACACCAGCGTTTTTAAAAAAAAATCATATTTTCCTTTGAAATATAACCACGGTTCTTGAATCCAGAAATCTCAAGAAAATAACATCTCTATGCATATAACTATAAAGTACGATGTATGTAAACATAGAACAGTAATATGAGCATTATCAAGTATATCATGCAGCATGTCAAGTGATAGTATTGAACAATGAATGTACTTTACGGTTATGAATAATATCATGATTTGGCAGTTCTACTGTGCAAGTGGCATGGCAATTACCGATTATGAATGTGTGTGAGCAGGTAAATCGGTGTAAGTGTAACATCCGCGTCATCGGTAATTGTGCAGGTAAACTAGCAGATGATATCGTAAAACGGTGAATACCGGAAACATAGCGCGTAAGTTATAAGGGATAAGCCAACATAAACATGAACTATAATAAGGTATACATCTACACATGAACCATACGACCGGTTTAAAATATAGGAATCATAGTTTTGAAAGTAGGGGCTACGGTGTTTTTAAGGAAAAGACACCATTTGAAAATCCGTAGCATTCCCTTGAGGTTTCCATATAAAAGTGCATACGATTCGTCGGTTTTGGAAATAAGTATGGTTCAGGTGACACTTTTATATCGGTGATCCAGCCTCATAGTATCCGATATGGCAAAATCCTCGATCATCATCCTCAAATCACGAGTGCGGATCAATCATCCTGTATAAAACTGTTAGTGGATGTTGCACACCCTCACAACACTTGTGAGGAGGCGGAAGTGGCAAACGAAAATTTTCTTGCATGCAACACCCACTAAAACCCTAGATCTTGTGCTTAAACCTTAACTAGCAAACCTACCTAGAGATCTTATCTACTATGATAGGGTTATACCTAAGGAACCGGTTCTCCGGGTCTTCTTTTGGATGTGACTCCTAGGATCTTTGGATGCTTGAAAAGAACTCGGTCTCCGGTCACCTCTAGGTCGTAGATGATCCACCCGAAAGCTATAGAACAAGCTTCAAACTCTTCACAAGAGTTAACTAAGAAATCAAGTGTGCTAGAAATGATTACTTAGATGATGTAGAGATTAAGTAGAGGATTAAAGTGATCTCTAAGCTTTTGTTTCACAACTCATGTGAAGGGTAAAGTTTGGAGGTAGGAGAAGGAGATAATTTGTAGAGAGAAAATCAATGTGATAATGAGCAAGTCTAAAGCATGAACAAATGATATGGCTCAAAACAATAATTGAAGCATGCATTATTTTTCTCCAAAAATAATGCACCATGCTTCAATAGTAAACCCAAATGAATAAAAAATGAAATAAGCCATTCCTTCATCCATGCTTTGACAATTCCAAATTCTACCTCATTGTTTTATTTTCACAAAATAAAAACCCATTTATGAGGTGTCTCCCTCTAGAATGCATTCTTGTACAATTACAAAAATACCCCTCACCGTATACCATATAAGTATACCCATATTCGCATTCCGAAAAATACAAATACAAATAATCCAATAATATAATACCGGTATCCGGCTTAAACCAAAGCCTGCCAGTATTATCCTTCCGATCATCATTCCTGTGACCATTACATGAACATGATCGAAACCCTACCGTAACAACTTACGGACTCTACATCTTTTGCCTGAACCAGGGAACCCCTCTGTGTGGGACTCTAAAGAATCGACAGTACGCTGGCAGTGGGTTTAACTACAAGCACATCAGCGGCACTAGCTGTGCGTAACGGCTACCCAGGTACATGACGAAAAGGTGGCCAACGAGCGAACTCATCCCAACCCTAACGAGCCTATAAGCAACACTTACCGTACAGTCCGGTCTATTCGTCTGATACGTCGCATATGAAGTCTAGGGGTGGTAAATGTCAGACCCCAGTAACTTTATAAGTCATGCTGATTTATGGCCTATAACGAATCGAGAAACTACTGATAACTCTTATCAGTAAATCTCGACAACACTAGCCAGGGATTTGCTGTTATGGCCGATCAAGCATAGCACGACATCAACTCTCTATACCGGGAAAGACGAAACCCCTCCTATCGCTCACCGCCTCCATGTGACTCGGGACTGTACCCAAAATCCACCTGTTTGTATGATTCAGTAGAGCCATGGTAGGGAGGATATCAAAGCACAGTGGGAATCACACATGACACTATGACGATCTCGAGTCTACAGACTAACCTGTACAAGTGTCACCAGAGAACTGCTATCTGACAATAGGTATATATAACATCTAGGAGTTCTCGGCGAGTCCTGTTCGGTGTACCCATTCTCCAATGATCACCTGTGTACAATCTTTGATGTCAAACACCAATGGTTGTAGGATCAACCATCGTCCCTAGGGTCAAGAAACGTACACACTACTCTACTCTGGTAATATCGATGCCCTATCTCGATATACCCTCGACTAGGAACTATTAAAGGATATACTTATAGACTGCCCAGGCCCCCACTAGTATGATCTACAACATAATCCCGGTAGTCAAGCATAATCCTAAGGGCTTCATCAACATGTATATAAAGATATGAAATACAACCCATCACACGTTAAGATGAAGATAAGCCAGATAGCACACTATCATTTCGAGCAAAAATTGTTTCTGTACATATACATTCCTAGCAGCCTATACAATACAGGCCTCTAGGGCATACATATCTAACAATCTCCTACTTGCACTAAGACCTGTAGTTGGTGCAATAAATACCCACTGTCTACACTAGAACCAGTTGCCGGCGTACCGCATGCCTAACATCTCAAACAGTTTCTCAAACTGTACTTGAGGGATGGCCTTGGTGAATAGATCTGCTTTGTTGTCTTTCGTGTCTACTCTCTATACCTCGATGTCCCGGCGATCCACTAGCTCCCGGATGAGGTGATACCGCCTCAAGATATGTCTGGATTTCTGATGGGACCGCGGTTCCTTCGCCGAAGCCATGCCTCCATTGTTATCGCAATACAAAGGTATTGGATTAGCGATGGATGGAACCACCTGAAGTTCATAAATGAACATTCTCATCCAGACTGCCTCTTTTACGGCATCATTAGCAGCAATATACTCAGCTTCCATCGTGGAGTCACCGACGGTATCTTGGTTGGAACTCTTCTAACATACTGCCTCTCCATTTGGGGGTAAATACAAACCCTGAGATGGACTTACTATCATCCTTATCGCTCTGGAAGCTGGAGTCGGTAAAGGCCTCCATTTGGAGTTCTCCGTTACCATACACCAAGAACATTTCTTTAGTCCTTCTCAAGTACTTCAGAATGTTCTTCACAGCAGTCCAGTGTTTCTCCCCTTGATTGGATTGATACCTGCTTACTGCACTCAGTGCATAAGCTACATCTGGGCGAGGACACAACATCGCATACATTATAGATCCTACCGCCGAAGCGTAGGGTATAATTCTCATGCGAGCTCTCTCCTCATCAGTCTTTGGAGACATCTCTTTGGAGATGGTGATCCCGTGACAAGCGGGTACATTACTTCGCTTGGAATCTTCCATACTAAACCTCTTTAGTATGGTCTCTATGAATCTCGATTGGGAAAATCCCAATAATTTCTTAGATCTATCTCTATAGATCTTAATTCCCAGTATGTAATAGGCATCACCCAGGTCTTGTTAGTGTATATGCCCTAGGGGCCATTATTGTATCATACTAGCTTGTATATTACTTACTAGAAGCTTAGGATATTCACAGTTGTATCAACAGTCTTGCTCAATATAGTAGTATGCTATTTGGTTTATATCTATCTTAATATGTGTATATATTTCTTTTAGCATATCGCGAATACATATTGATAGAGCCCTTAGGATCTTTCTTGAGTACCAGCGTTGTGATGGCAGTCACACTAGTGGGGGCTGGGTAGTCTACAAGCACATCCTTTTTCAGGTCCCTAGTCATAGGATTATCGAGACAGGGCATCAATACTCCGGAGTAGACTAGTGTATACACTTCTCGTCCCAGCAAGGGAAATGGTATGACCCACAGCCATTAGTACGTTGTACTGGAGATAGTATGCAGGTGCTCGTTGGGTTATGGGTACACCGGACAAGACCCGCAGGGAACTGTTGGTTGGTATTATACCCGTCGTCAGTTAACAGTTCCCAGGTGATATGAGTACAGCATAGTCCATAGACTTGACACTGCTGCTTCGCCTCAAGTGTGTTCCCACTGTTCTTAGATTGCTACCCTACTACTGCTTGACTGAGTCGTGCAAACAGGTAGTAGTTGGGTGCAGTCCCGAAGCACTTGGAGGCAGTGGCGGTTAGATAGGATTCGTCTCTCCTGGTATTGGGAGATGATATCGCGCTGTGTTTGGAGAGCCATTATGCAAGGTCCCTGGCCAGGGCAAGCGAGATTTACCGGTAGGTGTTCCAGTAGTTTCTCAAGGTGTAATGGGCTTCACTCCGACACGACTTATACCACTTTTAGGGGACTGACGCTTGACGCCCCCTAGGCCCGATATGCGATAGTCTTAGACAAACAGACCGGACTGTATGGAGATTATCACATCAGGCTCAGTAGGAGTTCAGATGGGTTTCCTCATCGACCTTCTTATCGACATCTACCCGGAGACCGTTACATACAGATAGTACTGCTTGCGGCCTGTGGTTAAACCCACTGCCAGCATAGTGTCGAGTCTTTAGAGTCTCATACAGAGGGTTTCCCTATTTCAGGCGAAACGATATAGAGGTCGTATGTTTTTACGACAGGGTTCGGATATATACGTGTACTTGTGCACGTATGATGTTCAGACAGATTATACTAGCAGGCTTTGGTTTAAGCCATATTCTAGTATTGGATTATTGGATTTATGCAGTCTCAGTATATCCGTGTTTTTCGTGAATACGGATGGGAGGGGCATTCTCGTAATTAATCGGGAAGTATCTATAAGAAAGGTGACTCATTTAGTTTTAAATCATTTGTGAATTAAACTTAATGAGGTGGAGAGATGATGTGTTATTTTCATTAATTGCACCATGAGTCATGAGGTGATTCATCTCTAGGTAATTAATGAAGCATGGTTGATGATTTAATATATTATTGCTTAGATATTTTCATGCTTCATAATATATTATCCAAATGACTCATGTTTAATTCATTATCACAAATACATTCTCTTTCCTCAAGCTCTCATCTTCTTCATCCTAACCATAATCTTCTCATGTGTTGAGAACCATAGGGTTAGCAAGACTAATAGATCCTTAATCAATCTCTATATCCTCTAGGTCACTTGGATTAGCAATCCTAGCCACTTAGTTACCTCAAGTTAGAGGTTAAAACTTGAAGAAGGAACTCTCGGATGGATTTTCTATTACATCGAGGAGGCCGACGAGGAGGTGAACAACAAGAACAAGAAGGACTAGTATCTTGAGGTATAATCATTTATCAAAGTAGTTCACTACTTCTAGATAGTTTGTTAGTTATGGTTTAGCAAATATCCGTTTGATAGTCGATGTTACTTTGAACAAAATGATTGTTTACCTATTCCGCCTCCCCGCATCTTGTAGGGTGTTTAACATCGACTTACAGTGGTATCAGAGACTAGCTAAACCATAACTAACATGTTAGCAAAGTCTTTAGAAATTTGATCGCGATTTAACCCCGAAAAAACAATATTTTCACCAAGTTTCTGCCGATTTTAAATTGAGGTCTAAATTTTTTTCAGGGACCTTAAAAATACAAGCAGGGTTTTTTAAGAATTGTGAAGAAATTTGGGATTGTGACTCGGCCAAACCACCACGGAACCGCGGACGATCCAAGCGATCCGCCGTGGATCCGCGGCCGAGTTGACACCGAGTCAACCCAAATTTACTCAGTTATTCTTCTGTTTTGATGTTGGGTTTTCTGGGATATTTTATTTCTGCTCAGGATTTTTGCGCACAGAGGAGTATTTGGAGTAGATTCAAATGTAGTGATTGATCGAAATTCTAAGAACTTTAGCTAACTGGATTATATCTGTGTTGTGATTAATGTGTTTGTAAACCTCCCCTAATTCCTATATGTCGGTTAGCAGGGTGTTGCACATTTCTGTAATGGTTACTTTATGTTTGTGAATATGAACTTGTTGGATTGTTGTGAATGGATAGCAGGGGATGTGAGACGAGTGTTTCTTTCATTCATTTATAAATTGTAAATTATTGTAATATTCTTTTATGGGGCACATCCGAGTTGAGGTTGTAGCCACCGTTAAATTATTTCATTTACTGTTTTCTGCTCCCAGGATAGACCCAAGGTGGGGTGCACAAACTACCAGGTATTTTGAAGTGCTTAGTGGCCTACTCACGTCGTTGAGGGAGACCGCTTCATTTCGGGTGCTTGACGGGTAGTTTTCCGTACCCGTAGGGGTCTAGGATGGGGTTGGCTATTCATCACGACTATGTAATCCGTCTTTCATTGCAGACTCAAAGGAAATGCGGATTCCTAGAATATCAAATATGTTCATCTGTGATCTGGAATGCCTATTATTGCGTCTGGAGAATGTACAATATCTATATATGATATCTAGTAGGCGTTGCTTATGTTTTACATCGGCGCTAGCCCAGCCCCCGCTATGTCGTTAGTTAAGAAACTTAACGGGTGAATGACGGGGCCCAGTGGCGAATGCGGATGGCATAAGCGGACGTTGTATTCTCGTTGTTTTATGAAATGATAGGTTAATTGATGGGACACATTATATCAATGCAACGAAAATAAACCAAAAGTAGAATTGTTAGAACAATTTAAAAGAAACCGCTCGGTTATTTTAAAACAACAGATTTTTAATTGCGGAGCTTAAACCACTCCTTTTAAAAGATATCCGGTTCCTTCGATTATATCAAGTTCACTTCGTTCACGGTTTCGCCAAAACCATTCGTAGCACTCCGTCATTTCATTTGGGTATTCAGTAGTATTCAAGCTATGTATTTTGACCAATGCCAAGACATAGTGTTTGGTAGCTGCTGGGTATTCATCTTTTGCATAGATAGATGAGTTGGTTTAGGACATTCGTACTGCCATTTGGCCAACACCAGGGGTATGTACTGGTGGGTTCGAATTAACAAGATAATGATGGGTAGAACTTGACATGTGACTTATGATATTTTGTCCAACGTTAAGGTCATAAGAGCATGGAAAAAAATCAATATCGGGAGTTTCTAAAGAAACTGAAACTTGCTAGAGTTGCATACCATTTGGAGTGTGATAATTTTGGTAGGATTCTTTCATCTTTATCACACGATGATATTTGGATCCCGATCCTACTGTGAGTGTATGCTACTCATCGGGAGATTTTTTCACTTAACGATCAATGCTATAAACCAAGTAGGTGTCGAGAAAGGTGTCAGCGGGGCTACGCCCCCAGGGAAAAGATGTTATTTAATTAAGGAACTTTGCGAAAGCATCGTAAAATCTCCCTCGAAGTACCGACACTGGCCTGGCTGAACGGATAAACAAGTATTGTATGGTGAGAATAGTCCTGACTAGTTCTTCTTTTATGGTTTGTGGAAGGATTCGAGAAACAGTGGGAGCCATCCTGTTTAGATAAACTAAAAACCACTCTAAACTTGCAAGTGCATCAAGCTAAAGTGCTTTCTTCTCTCTCTCCAAATTGCAGCGACCAAGAACATGATGGGCCTTAAGTTATTATTAGATAAAAATATTTTGATAGGGCCAAACTATAAAGATTGGTTCAGGAATGTCAAGATGGCAATTACCTATGACAAATTAGGGTATGTCCTTACTACTAAAGCCCCTGCCATCCCAGGTCCAGAATCCAGTGTCGCGGATAAGGAAATCCACAAGACTTGGGAGATAGACTGCGCGAAGACCAAATGCATCGTGCTTGCCTCTATGGATAATGAACACAGAGGAGGCACGAGAATATTTATCTTGAATCCATATTTCCCCACACCAAGGAACTGTATGGAGAGCAATCTCGTATAGCTAGATATGAGACCTCGAAGAACTTGTTTCAGTCGAGGCTGGCCGTCGGATCATCTGTAGGGGAACATGTCCTTAAGATGATTGGCTACATTGAGAAGCTCGCGAACCTCGGGAAAATATTAGAGAACGAGCTGTATACAGACATGGTTCTCCAGTCCCTTCCTTCCACCTACGCCCAATTTATCTTGAATTTCAATATTCAAGGTAAAGAAGTTGAACTTCCAGAACTCCTTAACATGTTGAGGAGTGCAGAGGGCACCTTGCAGAAAGCAAGGGAAACACCCGCTATGTTTGTTCGTGGTGCTTCCTCTTCCAGGTCCAAGGCAAGGGCCAAAGGAAGGAAGAAGAAGGCCGCTACCAAACCGAGAGGTGGTGTTGGTAAGGTTGGAGTCAAGGGAAAGGCAAAGGTTGCGGTACCGGTAGTAGCAAAGGACGAATGCTTCTACTGTCGTAGAAAAAGCCATTGGAAGAAGGATTGCAAAGCTTGGAATTCCAAGAACCAGGACTCGAGGCAAGTTGTGGCTTCGTCTTCAGGTGTGTTTGTAATTGAAAATTGTCTGTCAATCAACTCTACTTCCTGGTTATTGGATACCGGATCAGGATCTCATATATGCAATTCATTGCAGGCACTGAGAAATCGTAGAGTACTGAAGACTGGTGATATGACCCTGAGAGTTGCGAACGGAGCAGGCGTGGATGCTGTGTCCGTAGGGGATTATCACCTTGGATTGACGAGTGGACATATTTTGGTTTTGTGCAACTGTTTTTTGTACCTAGTTTAACGTGTAATATCATATCAGTATCGTTGTTATCAAAAGAAGGTTATGATTTCACGTTTGTAAGTGATGTTGTTAACATCCATCTTAATCATGGTTTGATTGGGTCCGGTACACTAGATAACGATATATACGTGTTAAACCAATTGCAGATTTTCAATGTCCAAAACACACTAAAAAGAAAGTCTCCAGATATAAATCAGGCTTTCTTATGGCATTGTAGAGTAGGTCACATCAATGAGACAAGGTTAACTAAGTTAAATAAAGAAGGATACTTGGATCTGTTCGAATGTCAATCTTATGCCACTTGTCAATCATGTCTCAAAGGAAATATGACAAAGACTCCATTCACTGGACATGGAGTAAGAGCGAGTGAGCTATTTGGACTCATACACAGCGATGTATGTGGTCCAATGTCTACACATGCAAGAAGCGGTTTTTCATATTTCATTACTTTTACGGATGATTTCTCAAGGTCTGGATTCATTTTCTTGATGAAACATAAATCTGAGACCTTTGAAAATTTTTGAGAATATAAGAATGAAGTAGAAAACCAAACCGGCAAAACTATCAAGACACTAAGATCTGATCGAGGCGGTGAATACTTAAGTGCCGAGTTCCTGGGTTACCTAAAAGAGAAAGGAATTCTCTCTCAGCTTACTCCTCTATACACTCCACAACACAACGGTGTATCGGAGAGACGGACCGAACCCTATTGGATATGGTACGTTCTATGATGAGTAATGCTGAGTTACCGCGATCTTTCTGGGGTAATGCACTAGAAGCAGCTGCATATCTTTTGAACAGAGTTCCTACCAAGACTGTGCCTACCACACCATATCAGATGTGGAGTGGGAAGAAACCCTATCTTCGGTATCTCATGATATGGGGATGTCCAGCTTTTGTTAAAAAGCAGCATGCGGACAAACTCGAGGCACGCTCAGTACAGTATAAGTTTGTGGGATATCCAAAGAACTCCAAGGGGTATCTTTTCTATTACGCAGAGGAACAAAAGGTTTTTTTTCCTCGTAATGACCATTTTCTAGAACAGCAGTTTTTAGAAAAGGAAACAAATGGGAGCGCAATAGAACTGGAAGAAATTCCAGAACCACAAGCTACTACTGAAAACTTGGTAGAACCAGAAGTTCCAGAAGAACAAGACATTCCCGCACCCCTTCGCAGGAGTCGTAGGCCATCTCATCCGCATGAGAGATACTACGGTTTTTTCATAGATGGGGATAGAGAGGATTGCGTCATTGATAATGATGAACCTACTAGCTTCCAGCAAGCCATTCAGAGCGGCGACTCGGTAAGATGGCTGGATGTAATGCGGACCGAGATGGAGTCCATGTACACCAACAAAGTATGGACTTTGGATTTTGCTCCAGATGGGGTAAAACCCATAGGATGCAAGTGAATCTTCAGAAAGAAGATTGGTGTAGATGGACAAGTGGAAACCTATAAGGCTAGACTTGTTGCAAAGGGTTTTCGTCAAAGGCCTGGTTTGGACTATGACGAAACTTTTTCTCTAGTGGCTATACTCAAATCCATTCGGATCCTTCTTGCCATTGCTACCTTCCATGCTTATGAGATCTGGTAGATGGACGTAAATACGGCTTTTCTAAATGGAAATTTGGACGAGTGCGTCTATATGGATCAGCCAGAAGGTTTCAATCAGAGTGGGAGAAGCGGGAAAGTGTGCAAGTTGCTTAAGTCCATTTATGGACTAAAGCAGGCATCGCGGGGTTGGAATATCTGTTTTGATGAAACGGTCAAAGAATATGACTTTATCAAAAATCCAGATGAGCCATGTATTTATAGTAAGATTGTAGCACGAACTGTCGTATTCCTCGTCTTGTACGTGGATGATATTCTCTTGATAGGAAATGACATTCCTATGCTACAATCTGTCAAAGGATTTTTGTCACATAGGATCTCCATGAAAGACCTAGGTGATGCCTCTTACATTCTGGGGATCCAGATCTATCGTGATAGATCTAGAAGGATGTTGAGACTTTCGCAGTCCACGTATATCAACACTATACTGAAAAGATTCAGTATGGAAGATTCTAAGCGCGGTAAATTACCGGCTTGTCACGGAATCACCCTCTCCAAAGAGATGTCTCCCAAGACTGATTTGGAAAGGGATCGCATGTCAATTATACCCTACACTTCTGCAGTAAGCTCTATAATGTATGCGATGTTGTACACCAGACCAGATGTAGTTTACACACTAAGCGTGGTAAACCGGTATTAGTCAGACCTAGGGGAGAAGCACTGTATAGCAGTAAAGAACATTCTGAAGTACCTAAGAAGGACTAAGGATATGTTCTTGGTTTACGGCGGAAAAGTCCTCCAGATCGAGTCTTTTGCTGACTCCAGCTTCCAGAGTGACAAGGATGACTTCAAGTCCATGTCAGGTTATGTCTTTACCCTCAATGGAGGGGCGGTGTGCTGGAAGAGTTCTAAGCAGGACACCGTTGCTGACTCGATGATGGAAGCGGAGTATATCACAGCTTCTGATGCCGCAAAAGAAGCAGTTTTGGTAAAGAAGTTCTTAACAGAACTTCAGGTGGTTCCATCGATTGTTGTTCCAATACCTCTGTATTGTGACAACAATGGGACTATAGCTTTAGCGAAGGAACCCAGGTCCCATCAAAAGTCCAGACACATCTTGAGGCGGTATCACCTGATCAGGGAGGTCATAGATCGCCGGAAGATCGAGGTCCGGAGAGTTGCTACAGAGGAGAACACTGCAGATCTATTCACAAAGGCCTTACCTCAGACACAGTTCGAGAGGCTATTCGAGATGATAGGTCTGCGATACGCCAGTACATGGCCCTAGTGCAAGTGGAAGATTGTTAGTGTATATGCCCTGGGGGCTATTATTGTATCATACTAGCTTGTATATTACTTAAGAGAAGCTTAGGATATTCACAGTTGTATTAACAGTCTTGTTCAACATAATAGTATGCTACTTGGTTTATATCTATCTTAGTATGTGTATATTTTTCTTTTAGCATATCACGAATACATATTGATAGAGCCCTTAGGACTTGCTTGACTACCAGCGTTGTGATGGCAGTTACACTAGTGGGTGCTGGGTAGTCTACAAGCACATCCTTTTTCAGGTCCCTAGTCGTAGGATTATCGAGACAGGGAGTTGATACTCCAGAGTAGTCTAGTGTATACGCTTCTCGTCCCAGCAGGGGATATGGTCTGACCCACAGCCATTAGTACGTTGTACTGGAGATAGTATGCAGGTGCTCGTTAGGTTACGGGTACATGATTTGTTCAAAGAATAATTTATAACCGCAATCAAGAACGGCGTCGCTTGGTAGCTAGCCGGTGAGTACGGGTCGGTCTACAGGGATGTTGTGTATTTCCTAATTTAGTCTAACGACTTAATTCAAAACGGTGTGAATGGATTATCACTAAAAACTAAACTGATTTATACTAAGACTAGAATCTTGCTAGGGTTAGGTTTAGGTTGAGTTTGGAAATTGAAGATTTCCTCACCGCTTTCAATGACCTAATTTAGATCTCTTTAGGTGTTATGGTAACAACTAATAAAGGGGATTAGTACCATCGGGAAGAAACGATGTTTCTTCCTCTAGGTTCTAGTCCTTCCTTTCTTAATTCTTACCCTAATCTCTATGGAAGACATGCTCAACCGGTCATTTATACTACGGTATCACTGCTACCTCGTGGGATAGGGTGCCGTAAGGAGCGGTGTGTGCATGTATCCATGGAGTCCTATAAAAACGTGTGATGAGGAAGAAAGGGGTGACAGATCTTCATCTCTTAAGCCTTCCCCAAATCTAACCCTAACAAGAGAGGAGACTACTCACTCATTAGGGAATTAAAAACATTTCTAACTATCTAACTAAGGCAGATAATAAAATTTAAACTAAGGCAATGAAATAAAATAACTTACCTTATTGATAGCTCTCTCTAAATATTTACACAGGAATTTACAGATCTGAATAGATGAAATAAAAAGAGGCATAACCTAAAACAGATTTTAGGGTTTCTATTTATAGAACATAGAAACCCTAGGGTTACAATCGCGTCATATCTGCAATTACAAGTTTACCCCCTAAGAAAAGAACTAGTCAACGCACGCCAGCCGCCCCAAAATTTTCCACCGGCACGGGCGACGCACAGCCGCGGAACCGCGGCCAAAGCCCCTGTTTGGCTACGGATCCGCGGCATATAGGGTCCTTAATGGCTCAATTTTTCTGGTTTGCTTCCTGCTGCTTTTGGCTTTTTTTCTTTACTTGGTTTCTCGGTTTGTCTTCTAGATTTCTTCCAGATTTCTATAGTGAATAAAGTCATGGACTTTTACCGCTTGCTTCGTGTCGAAGTCTTGAACCTTTCACTGCCTTTGTTCTTTGTGAAATCGTACATTGATCTTCTTTTAGTCTCCAAACTGTAGGTTTGATCTAGATTCTTCCATTTTTTGGTCGTAGTCTCACTTTTGTATCGTCTTTTCATCTTTTTCACTGTTTTTTTCTCTGAGAACCTGTAACCTGCAACTATGTAGCAGACATGGGTCAAAAACACCTGTAACAACCGAGCCCAATGCTACTAGTTTCTGTTACCGTATGAATGGTGCATGGTATTTATTTCATTGATCTTAATTGACTGTTGCTAGTTACAAATTTTACCCCGACAATTCAATGCTGCATATAACAATTTAAGTCTTGTAAAATAAATTAAAAATATTTGACATGGCCTGCTTGACACCCCTAACCCTGTGGTAGCGTCCTTGCATCGTGTTCTCGTCCCGTTCAGTGAAACGGACGTGTTTGGACGGCTACGCGGACGTACGTGCGTCCGTTTTGGGGGTATGCTTTTTGATTGTAAAATACTTCATTTAAATTTTTGGATCCCGCTTAAAATTTTCTTATTTCAATTTCAAATTTTTAGACCTGACCCGGGCGCAATTCGGAAATATTTTACATTTGCGCCAAATCATAATTTCTAAATTTTATAACGTCGAATATAAATTAACCCCAGATAATATTTCCTATTACCTTAAAATCATTGAAAAAGTTTTTCCTAACTGTAAAACCCCTACAATTCTTTTACAATTTTTCCTATCTCAGCCAATCATTTTCGTTTTAAAACCCTGGGCCCCACAATCTCTCTTTCTCTCTCCTTTTCTCCTTCTCTTTCTCTCTCTTCTCTCTCTGTCGCGCAGGCGCTAGGTGCCAAGGTTCTCTCTCCTCTTCGCTTTCTCTCTCCTCTCGATCTCTTACATCCTCTCTATCTCTCTCCTCTCTCTCTCCTCTCGCAATCTTTCTCTCTCTCCCCGCGTTCTCTCTATCTCTCTCTCTCTCTTTCCCCGTTTTCTCTCTCTCTCTCTCCTTTAGATATATTTCTCTTCCTCCTTATTTCTTCAGAACCCAGAACCCACCTTCGCAGAACCCTAGCCGCCTCGTCCTCCCTCGCCTTGGCCCCAACGCCGACGCCATCACCGCCGGCCTCGTCGCCACCTCGCCCTCGTCACTTCCACCACATCTCCTTCCTTCTTCCTCCTCTCCCCGAGTACCCTGCACGAGCACCGCGCACCCCCTGCACGCCGCAGCACGTTGTGGGATCACCGCCAGCGATCTTCATCCGTTCCCTGGCCTCGTGAGCACCCTCCTCGGTGAGCATAGCATCCCTCTACTCTTCTCCTTTCTTCTTCTTTCCTTCCTTCTTCTCTGTTCTTTTTTATGATCTGTGGATTTATCGCTGTCATTGTAGGCCGTCTGCCGGAGCTCCGTTGACATGGTCGGCGATCACAACCCCTCCACAGATCCTCGTAAGCACCCTCTTCTCTATCCTCCTTCCCTTCTCTCTTCTTGATTCTTTTTTTATCGTTTCATGCATACTTGAATATTGTATATTCACTGTTTTTGGGTTCGCCGGAATCCGGCCGTGACGGCGACGTGTCCCGACATTTCAGCGAGGTACTCTGACCGGTGTGGTTCCATGGTTTGTCGTTCGGACCTATTCCGTGCACCGTGCGCCCGTCGCGACCTTTTCCCCGCCGTCGCGTGACGTTCCGTCTTCTGTTTCGCGACCCGTTGAGGCAAGTGAAACTTGCTACATGCAATTTTAAACTATTCATATGCTAAATTAATTATTTCATGTTAAATAACCAATTAGAAGTGATAGAAATGGATTTCAAGATTAGCCGTATAAAGTGCCGTTACACATTTTATAATTCCGGACTTGCAGCTTAATCTTGCACCTGATTATTTATAACTAGCAATCACCTGTACATGATAGATCACATTTGTTTATTGCTATGATACCTTTTTTTTCCAGTTTAGCCTATTAGACATCCGCATGCAACTTTAACCGGTCTAATTTCAACTACATTCATCAAACAGAGTATACATCCATATTTAGTAACCTATTTTCAGCATTCATATCTATCATACCGTATTCACATAATGCTGACACGGTCTGTTAAACACCACTGATAACTGTATAGCTAGATAATTGAATCTGCTTATTTCTTAATTCATTGCTTAGATCATGTTGTTGATAACCATGCTTGATTATGTAACTGATTATGAGCATACCCATGATATCGTTTACATCTTGACATGACTTGCTACATACATATTGATTGACCCGACATGGTACCGTATACTGCTTGACTTGACCTGATGTACCATGACTTGACCCGTTACCTGATCTTGTGTCTAATGCCAACAAACCTGACATGCAGTCCTCATGGACCATTCCTGTTGTCTATCCATACAAACCTGCTTACCTGATCCCGTGTCGGCATTAGTTCTTGATTACTGAATACTTGACTTGACATACACATATAACCTGGGGGTATGGGGAAATCAAAGGTGAAACCTTACTTGTAACTCAACAGTTCGCTACTTGTTCTGATCAGTTTAGAGGCTAGGCCAGCCTTGGAATGATGTTGCTGACATCATTCATCTGTACACATTCCTGTTTTAGTGCCTGGCGGCATGTCTCGGTTTCAGCCCGAGAATCTGGACCGTGGTCCCGGGTATGCACGGGATACTATTGAGTTACATCGATGATTCATCAATTTGATTTCAAACTCTTTAGAACAGAAAACCCGATAGAACAATTTAGTTTACTCAATGCACACTACCCTACACTGCCCTGACTTACATTACTGTTACACCGCTCTTCATTCATGTTTATATTGCATTGCCTGTTACCCTGTTTATATTTTATTACTTGATGACACGACGCGCTGACGTCTGGGTTTTGCATGGCCCAGATTCCGTACCTTTGCTGCAGTCCGAGCAGGAGTACTTCAGCCAGCAGGCTGAGCTGTGAGTTTCAGTGGTAACTAGTTAGTTCTTTTATTTCCTGCATTTTTATTCCTGATGTGAGCCTGTATTATGGGACATACATTCCAGTTATTGTGTATTGGATCTTTTGCTTCCGCATCTTTATTATTCTTGACTCATGGTATTTGGTTCATGGACATGTTTTAGATAGTTTTATTTTTGATTTCTTGATATCTCTACAGCCGTAATGTGACTGTGGATGGATACTTCCTACCCACAGGTAGCATGGTTGGCTATGTCACGTGCCCATTTTAGCGTACTCTGGGAAGCTGGGCGTGACATGGTTCTTTTGGTATCAGAGCCATAGGTTAGTCGGGTTGATTCTTTTGTAGTTGGGTATTGTACCCAATACACGAATCAGAATACCCGTGTTTAGGAAACATGTCCTGCCACCTTGCCGTTTTACCGTTCTTGAATCAAATTCTTCCTGATTATATCTTTCACGATGTGCAAACTTCCTTTGCATATCGACTCGAAACCTGATTCCTTGTTATCTCTAGGACTTAGGCGACTTGGGTGGAGTTATGTAATTGTGGCTATGATACCGCGGCATAGTTACAATACGGCACTCTATTTAAGTAACTTGGAGTTCTAACCTTGATCTATATTTTGAAACTGTTACCATGCTAATCTTGGGTATTTTGATTTCAGGAATATGGCAGACGAGAATCTGAAGACGTACCAAAGGCGTGTTGACGAAGCCGCCATGCTTGGAGTAATTCGAGGAATGCTGGAGAATCAAAAGAGGCAGACCGAGCTGATCCAGCAGCAAGCTGAATCGTTTCAGGAAGATTTGCAGACTGTTCAGCAGTCTGTGAACAATGTTGGAGCTAAACCAGTTGATCGTGTCGGGACCGTAGCAGATTTCAGGCGTTTAGGTCCGTCTGTCTTTACCGGTTTGGAGGAGCCGTTGCCAGCAGAGCAGTGGCTAGTTGACACAGAGAACTTGCTTATTGCGGCACAGATTCCAGATGAGAAAAGAGTTGATGTGGTACGCATTCAGTTAGTGGACTACGCCCGAGAATGGTGGCTTGTGGAGGAGACCCGCTTGCCTAAGCCGATCAAGTGGGCGGATTTTTCGAAGAGTTTCATAAAGAAGTTCTTCCCACGGACTACATGGGAGGAAATGGAAGAGAAGTTCATCGGGCTAAAGCAGAATGGAGCACCCATAGATGTGCATGCAGCAGAATGGACAAGGCTCAGTAGATTCGCTGGACCTTTAGTTGCCAACGATGCAGACAGGGCACGGAGGTTCATGCACAGCTTGGATGTGGACATCCAGAGGCAGATTGTCTCTCTGGGTTTGACCACTTTCTCACAGGTTCTTACGGCAGCTCGAGAACAGCAGAGCCTATCAGGGAAGACTGGGAGTTTACAGCAGACAGCAGTTGCAGTAAGGAAGCCGGCATTTGTACCAAACCGAGCTCATGGTCGCAGAGGTATTCCATTGGACCGTCGTGGTATAACACCCATGAAGTAGCCTGTTGTCATTGATCGAAGAAAGAGCGTGACTTGTAACTACTGCAATTTACCTGGCCACGTGCAAAAGGATTGTCGAAGGAGGCTGGGACTCTGTTTAGTTTGTGGAGCGGAAGATCACGCTGTCAGCGCTTGTCCGTCGAAGCTTCGGACGAGGGATGATATTCAGAAGCCTCCGCATAGACCGTTCCAGGGGCAGAAGCAGCTGACTCAAGGACTTAATCAGGCTCGAGCTTTTACCTTGACTGCTGAGGAAGCTAAGGCGTCAGGAGAAGTTGTTTCAGGTACTCTACTCGTTCATGGTTTTCCCGCATTAGCGTTATTTGATTCTGGTGCATCCCATTGTTTTATGTCGTCCAAGTTTATAGCTACACACTCGATTACCTGCACGACCCTGTCTAGTTTCTGGGACATACACACTGGGAATGGGAAAATCATATCTAGTAGGGAATGTAAAGATTGTACAGTTGTTGTTTGCGGACGGGAGCTTTTTGCAGATTTCTTAGTAATTGATACGGGCAGCTACGAAGCCGTCTTGGGAATGGATTTCCTTGGCACTTTCCACGCTCACATTGATTGTAGGGAAAGGAAAGTAATTTTCCAGATTCCCGGACATCCCGAGTTTAGCTTCACTGGAGGAAGCAGTTCTGTCGGGCCAGTCGAGTTTAGGGCTAGGCCGACAAATAATATTCTTGCATCAATGGAAGTTGATAAAAGTGAAGAGCCAGCTGTTGTTCGTGATTTTATGGACGTGTTTGAAGATATATCGGGATTACCGCCGAAGCGAGACGTGGAGTTCGCAATTGATCTTATTCCTGGTGCAGCGCCAGTATCCAAAGCGTATTATCCAATGGCACCAGTGGAGTTGGAAGAAGTCAAGAAACAGGTTGCTGAACTGCTTGAGAAGGGTTGGATTCGAAGCAGTAACTCGCCTTGGGGAGCTCCAGTTCTTCTAGTAAAGAAGAAAGATGGCACGAGAAGGATGTGCATCGACTATCGAGAATTAAACCGGGTGACTATTAAGAACAAGTACCCGATCCCTCGCATTGGCGAACTTTTTGAGCAGCTTTGTGGCGCGAGGGTATTCTCGAAGCTAGATTTATGATCCGGATATCATCAGGTCCGAGTGAAAGCAGAAGATATTTCCAAGACGGCGTTCCGAACTCGGTATGGACATTACGAGTACTTAGTGATGCCCTTCGGAGTAACGAATGCACCGGCGATATTCATGGACTTGATGAACCGAATCTTTTCACCATTCTTGGACCAGTTTATTGTGGTGTTCATTGACGATATTCTGGTTTACTCGAAGAGTTTTGAAGAGCATGCTGAAAATTTGAAGATCGCACTGCAGACTTTGAGACAAGAGAAGTTATATGCGAAGATGAGCAAGTGCGAGTTTTGGCTGGAAGAAGTAAAGTTTTTGGGGCATGTTGTGTCTGGCGATGGAATTGTCGTCGATCCAGAAAAGATTGCAGCAGTTCGAGATTGGCCGATTCCAAAGAATGTTGCAGAGATAAGAAGTTTTCTTGGACTCGCCGGGTATTACAGAAGATTTGTGGAGAATTTTGCTCATCTGGCGGAGCCATTGATCAAGCTTACGCGCAAGGAGATACCTTTTGTGTGGACGGATAGATGTGCGTCAGCTTTTGAGATGTTGAAGCAGAAATTGATAAGCGCCCCTATTCTGACCGTGCCAGACAATTCCGGAGGATTGGTGATTCACAGCGACATATTTGGGAAAGGATTGGGATGTGTTTTGATGCAGCATGGGAAGGTTGTAGCGTACGCATCAAGAAAGTTGAAGACCCATAAGAAAAATTACCCAACTCACGACTTGGAGCTTGCGGCTGTGATTTTCGCGTTGAAGATTTGGAGACATTACCTTTTGGGCGAAAGGGTCGAAGTTTTTACTGATCATAAGAGCTTGAAGTATGTGTTCACGCAGAAGGAGCTTATTATGAGGCAGCGTAGATGGTTAGAGCTGATGGCGGATTACGATCTTGACCTTAAGTGCCATCCGGGAAAGGTTAATGTTGTACCGGATGCGCTCAGTCGGTTACAAGCAATTCAGATGTTGACTACGCAGAAGGAGCTCGTTGAAGAATTTCGAAGATTTGATTTGGAGGTTGTGCTACATCATTCTTCGGGACAGTTGATGCAGCTGCAAGTACATTCGTTGTTGATCGAGAATATTAAAGCAGCGCAATCGCAGGATCCTAGATTGCAAAAGTTTCGAGAACAGGTTGAAGCCGGACTACGAACAGATTTATTGATCCACGAAGATGGTTCATTGAGGTATGGTAGCCGTTTGTGTGTGCCAAAGGGAGATATTCGTGAAGAGCTTATGAAGGAGGCACACAATTCAGCTTATTCCGTACATCCAGGAGGCACAAAGATGTACCGAGATATTCGACAGCATTTCTGGTGGGAAGGCATGAAACGGGAGATTGCTCGCTTTGTGGCAAAGTGCTTGGTGTGTCAGCAAGTTAAGGCTGAACATCAAAGGGTTGCTGGTTTATTGCAACCACTTCCGATTCCTCAGTGGAAGTGGGAACATATAACCATGGATTTCGTAACAGCTTTACCGCGGAGTCCAAAGGGCAACAATGCAGTATGGGTGATTGTTGATTGTTTGACCAAGGCAGCGCATTTTATTCCTTTTCAGGTTGGTCAATCAATAGAAACGTTGGCTGAGCGGTACATGCATGAGATTGTAAGATTGCATGGAGTACCGGTGGGCATCGTGTCCGATCGTGACACACGGTTCTTATCACACTTTTAGAGGTGTTTACAGGAAAGTTTGGGGACTCGATTAAAGTTTAGCACAGCTTACCATCCTCAAACTGATGGTCAGTCGGAGAGAACAATCCAAACTCTTGAAGATATGTTGAGAGCATGCATGTTGGACTTCAAGGGTTCATGGGAGGATCATCTATATTTGGTGGAGTTTTCTTACAACAGCAGTTTCAGGCAACTATCCAGATGGCTCCATTTGAAGCTTTGTATGGTCATAAATGTCGTTCACCTGTTTGTTGGGACGATATCGGTGAACGAAGACTGTTGGGACCAGATTTGGTTGTGCAGACAGTTGAGAAAGTTAACACTATCAGGAACCATATGAAGGCAGCACAAGACAGACAGAAGAGTTGGGCAGATACGTCGAGAAGACCTCTAGAGTTCGCTGTGGGTGATTTGGTATTCTTGAAGATATCACCGACTAGAGGGGTGATTCGTTTTGGAAGCCGAGAAAAGCTTAGCCCTCGATTCGTTGGACCCTTTGAGATCTTGGAGCGTGTTGATGAGCTAGCGTATCGTTTGGCGTTACCGCAGTCCTTGACGAATGTGCACGATGTATTTCACGTATCTCAACTCCGTAAGTATGTTCGTGATGAAACGCATGTATTGGATCATTCGGAGCTGACGGTACGAGAAGACTTGACTTTTGAGGAGCGACCGGTTGAAATTGTTGATCGAAGAGAAAAGGTTCTTAAGAACAAGGTTATCCCTCTTGTACTTGTTTCTTGGGATAATCGCTCGCATGGAGAGTCCACTTGGGAACGAGAAGATGAAATCCGGCAGAAATTTCCTCATCTTTTCATGTAGTTGTTTGTCGTCTATCTTTGTATTCTTGGAATTTCGAGGACGAAATTATTTTTGTAGTTGGGTATAATGTAACAACCGAGCCCAATGCTACTACTTTCTGTTACCGTATGAATGGTGCATGGTATTTATTTCATTGATCTTAATTGACTGTTGCTAGTTACAAATTTTACCCCGACAATTCAATGCTGCATATAACAATTTATGTCTTCTAAAATAAATTAAAAATATTTGACATGGCCTGCTTGACACCCTTAACCCTGTGGTAGCGTCCTTGCATCGTGTTCTCGTCCCGTTCAGTGAAACGGACGTGTTTGGACAGCTACGCGCACGTACGTGCGTCCGTTTTGGGGGTATGCTTTTTGATTGTAAAATACTTCATTTTAATTTTTGGATCCCGCTTAAAATTTTCTTATTTCAATTTCAAATTTTTAGACTCGACCCGGGCGCAATTTGGAAATATTTTACATTTGCGCCAAATCCTAATTTCTAAATTTTATACCGTCGAATATAAATTAAACCCCAGATAATATTTCCTATTACCTTAAAATCTTTGAAATAGTTTTTCCTAACTGTAAAACCCCCACAAATCTTTTACAATTTTTCCTATCCCAGCCAATCATTTTCGTTTCAAAACCCAGGGCCCCACAATCTCTCTTTCCCTCTCCATTTCTCCTTCTCTTTCTCTCTCTTCTCTCTCTCTCGCGCAGGCGCTAAGTGCCAAGGTTCTCTCTCCTCTCCACTTTCTCTCTCCTCTCGATCTCTCAGTTCCCCTCTATCACTCTCCTCTCTCTCTCCTCTAGCAATCTTTCTCTCTCTCTCCCCGCGTTCTCTCTCGATCTCTCTCTCTCTCCCCGTTTTTCCTCTCTCTCTCCTTTAGATATATTTCTCTTCCTCCTTATTTCTCCAGAACCCAGAACCCACCTTCGCAGAACCCTAGCCGCCTCGTCCTCCCTCGCCTTGGCCCCAATGCCGACGCCATCACCGCCGGCCTCGTCGCCACCTCGCCCTCGTCACTTCCACCACATCTCCTTCCTTCTTCCTCCTCTCCCCGAGTACCCTGCACGAGCACCGCGCACCCCCTGCACGCCGCAGCACGTCGTGGGATCGCCGCCGGCGATCTTCATTCTTTCCCTGGCCTCGTGAGCACCCTCCTCGGTGAGCATAGCATCCCTATACTCTTCTCCTTTCTTCTTCTTTCCTTCCTTCTTCTTTGTTCTTTTTTGTGATCTGTGGATTTGTCGCTGTCATTGTAGGTCGTCCGCCGGAGCTCCGTTGACGTGGTCGGCGATCACAACCCCTCTACAGATCCTCGTGAGCACTCTCTTCTCTATCCTCCTTCCCTTCTCTCTTCTTGATTCTTCTTTTATCTTTTAATGCATTCTTGAATATTGTATATTCACTGGTTTTGGGTTCGCCGGAATCTGGCCGTGCCGGCGACGTGTCCCGACATTTCAGCGAGGTACTCTGACCGGTGTGGTTCCACGGTTTGTCGTTCGGACCTATTCCGTGCACCGTGCGCGCGTCGCAACCTTTTCCCCGCCGACGCATGACGTTCCGTCTTCTGTTTCGCGACCCGCCGAGGCAAGTGAAACTTGCTACATGCTATTTTAAACTATTCATATGCTAAATTAATTATTTCATGTTAAATCCCCAATTAGAAGTGATAGAAATGGATTTCAAGATTAACCGTATAAAGTGTCGTTACACATTTTATAATTCCTGACTTGCAGCTTAATCTTGCACCTGATTATTTATAACTAGCAATCACCTGTACATGATAGATCACATTTGTTTATTGCTATGATACCTTTTTTTTCTAGTTTAGCCTATTAGACATCCGCATGCAACTTTAACCGGTCTAATTTCAACTACATTCCTCAAACAGAGTATACATCCATATTTAGTAACCAGTTTTCAGCATTCAAATCTATCATACCGTATTCACATAATGCTGACACGGTCTGTTAAACACCACTGATAACTGTATAGCTAGATAATTGAATCTGCTTATTGCTTAATTCATTGCTTAGATCATGTTGTTGATAACCATGCTTGATTATATAACTGATTATGAGCATACCCATGATATCGTTTACATCTTAACATGACTTGCTACATACATATTGATTGACCCGACATGGTACCGTATACAGCTTGACTTGACCTGATGTACCATGACTTGACCCGTTGCCTGATCTTGTGTCTAATGCCAACAAACCTGACATGTAGTCCTCATGGACCTTTCCTGTTGTCTATCCAGACAAACCTGCTTACCTGATCCTGTGTTGGCATTAGTTCTTGATTACTGAAGACTTGACATACACATTTAACCTGGGGGTATGGGGAAATCAAAGGTGAAACCTTACTTGTAACTCAACAGTTCGCTACTTGTTCTGATCAGTTTAGAGGCTAGGCCAGCCTTGGAATGATGCTGCTGACATCATTCATCTGTACACATTCCTGTTTTAGTGCCTAGCAGCATGTCTCGGTTTCAGCCCGAGAATCTGGACCGTGGTCCCGGGTATGCACGGGATATTATTGAGTTACATCGATGATTCATCAATTTGATTTCAAAGTCCTTAGAACATAAAACCCGATAGAACAGTTTAGTTTACTCAATGCACACTACCCTACACTGCCCTGACTTACATTACTGTTACACCGCTCTTCATTCATGTTTATTGTTCATATCAGATTTTTGCATTTTCATACCGCCCAATTTTTGTCACATTGCATATCGGTAGATACTCTTGAGCCGTGTTTGCTAGTCAATTGCAGGATACAGGTTCTCGGTTCTAAAAACGGTGAAATTCATGGAAAACACTACAAAATCCGGGTTCCTGCCAACCACTGAGAAAACACGGTCTCCGCTCGTCATCCGTATGTTGCCAGATACCAGTTTAGGAAGACAAAATGTCAAATCAATGTCACCCTCATGCACAAGGCTCAATGGTAGCACAAAATCCAAGAGATCTACGCGGAGCTCGAGGCAATCATGACAAAATCTTGACAAAAAGTCCACCTTTCCCTCAACAGAAATTCTGGAAAAATCGTGGAGTCAAATTGAGAAAATACACATACCAGAATAAAGGAGACAGAAAACCAGGGAAGCCCAAAAAAATAGGAAAGCCCAATTCTACTATAGGGCCGCGGATCCGCGGCCAAAGTGGGGTCCAGGCTGCGGATCCGCGGCCATTCTGGCGCCAAAGACAGGGAGTTTTTAGGGTATTTTGGTCATTCTGTTTGGGTTCTGGTGGTTGCCCTAGAGTTTCATTTTCTGGCCTATAAATAGCCCAGAACTTTGTGAAGGAAGGGTCCATTCTTGTAGTTTCATTTTGCTAAAGTTTAGTGTGTTTCTTCTTCCTCTTCTCACCTCTTCTCCATTAAACTTGTAGTGAGCTTTTGAGTGAAGAGTGATGAATAAAGAAGAACCATTTATTATCATGCTTGTCTCTTTATTTTGTTAAATGTTGTAATTTTAATTCGTTAAGTAGTTGTTGTTATTTCCTTGTTGTTTCTTTCTTCTCTTTTTTTCTTTATCATTCATACGACAATGATACTTACGCTCGATCCTCGCCAAGGTGAGGTCGCAAATAGTTAGTCGTATTCTTCTAATCTCCCTCTTTCTATCTTCTTCTTTTGTGTTGTTTTATTTTTCCATATTATGATGTGTGAGTAGTTCATTCTTGTTAGGGTAGGATAAGGGAAGTTTGAGAGAAGGAAATCTCTCTCACTCTTTCCTTGCCCAACAGCTTAAATCGACTCCCATTAATTGAACCACAATCCGCTCCTTACGGCACCCTATCCTACATGATAGCGGTGATTCCGTAGTGAGACCGGTTGTGGTTGGATTAACCGGAGGTTATGGCTAAGAGCCAAGAACGGACGGACAAGCACCAAAAGGAAGACTTATGCGTTGGAAAGCCTAGCTTATACTCGCAAAGTCCTTCCTAGTCGTGCTAATCCCCATTGTTGCCGATTACCGTAACACCGATATTAAGAGGGGCAACGAAAGATGTGGAGACTCCTAACTCAAACTAACCTAATCCTAACCCTAACATGCTCTCTTTAAATATCAACTCAACACTTAGTTAATCACAAACAAAATCTGAACAACCGGACTTAACTCGTCGAAAAACACATAGAAAAAGATTCCCATCTCCCTGCGGACGACCCGTACTCAACCGGCTAGCTACAAGAGAAACCGTCTTGATTGCGGTATTTAAACTAGAACTTGAACACGCACGTATCCTAACAATCAAATGGCGCCGTTGCCGGGGAGACGGTAGTTTGTTTCTTTGTGTAATTTCGGGTTAATTTGTAAGTATAAAAAATTAAAAAAAAACGGAAAAAAAATATACTTTGTAAAAGAAACCATCTTGTTATTCTTGATTAGTTTTTGTGCAAGTGTGCAGGAAATACGAAGCTCAAGATCGACGCCAAAGACGTTGGAAATACGGAGTTCAAGTACAGTGCCAAAGACGTGGGAAGATAGACCCACATTTTCGCGGCTACACCGCGACGGACAAAACGAAGCATCCGGTCTACTGTACAAATCTGGAGCAAATACAGTGAGCAAATCAAGATTCAGTACATCCAGACAAGTAGAGGACACCCAACAGAGAACACCCAAATTTTTCAGAGCCCCAATTCCCCTACATAGCCGCGGATCCGCGGCCATTTCATGCGTTTGGCCGCGGAAACGCGGCCATCTGTTGGCTTCAGAGCCCCAAAATCTCTCTGTAAGTCCCTCTGCCTCTCTCCACTCCTCTGAACTCCACTGAACTGTGTTTCTGCAGCCTTCTTTGCGCAAACTCTTCTCCCCCTTCCAATAAACTGTTCTTGTGCAGGATTCTTTGCGCCGCAAATAAAAATTGTTTGCAGTTGATTTGTTACTGCTTTGCATTTCTTTAATACGGACTTAAGGGGCTTGAAACCAATCCAGATTGGGTGGGGATTTCATCACCCTTCCCAGGACCCCAAAAATCACTAAAGCATATGCATTGTCCATTGTAAATTTAAAAAATACTAGACTTCAGCCCTAAGGACTTCGCGCTCATTAGGAGAAGATAAACCGTGTTTAGAACCTCGCTTAACCGTATATTGTTTACGGGGTGTCTAGGAAAGTGTTAAAGGCGCAACTGCCGAAAGAGAAAGGGTTATTTAATTAAGGAACTTCGCGAAAGCGTTGGACAACCTCCCCTTATCTCTGCACTTACCTGGCTTCGTGATCGGTGTATTTTTAAGCCTGTTTCTCGACACTGTTTAACTTCGACAATCAAGTTCAGGAGCAGGTCTAGTAGACCTAGGTTACCCTAGATCTAGGTGTGATTGTGCATATCTTGTTTGTGATTGCTTAAGCCGTATTTCCGTACATATTTCTGTAAATCTCTTTCTAAAACCAAAAAAAAAAAAGAGAAAAAAATCAAAAACTTTTTATAAAAACTTGCCCTTTGTCGCCAAATCCATTTTCACCCACCACCCATCGCCTTTCTCCATTGACGTTTTCTTACCCTCACCTTCTTCGCTTTGACTATACTAAACTCGTTTAGTGTATGTCCGCTTGGACTCGGGACACTAGCGCCCGTCTAGTCCGCGTTTCGTTAGTCGCGACCGACTACGCGATCGACTCCGAAGTCGATACTCCGTCCACTCCTCTTTCACCAACCTCTTCTTCCGCGATGTCAGGATTTAATCCGAACATCTCTTTGACCACCGCTGGATTGGCTCCACCTCTTACGGAGACCAATATCCCACCACCTCCGCCTGTTGTAGCGCCGCAGCGAATCGCGCTCCAGGATCGTTTCTATCCCACCCGTTCTGCACTTCCCACCTGCCTTTCTCTTTCTCCGGCCAATGGGGACAACTTTGAAATTAAGCCCCATTTCATCAACATGCTTCCACGTTTTCATGGGCTTGAATCTGAAGATGCCTATATCTTCATCAATAAATTTCAAAACGTCTGTACCATGATGAAAACAACCCAGCTGTCGGACGATGCTATACGTCTACGGGTCATTCCGTTCACTTTATGCGATCTCGCTGAAAAATGGCTGTATAGCACCGCTTCCCACTCAATCACCAGCTGGGACGAGTTTGTTAAAGCGTTTCTGAAAAAATTCTATCCAAATCATAAGACCGCAAGAATTCGAAATGAAATCAACCAATTCTCCCAGCTTCCTTCTGAACCCTTCTGGAAGTGCTTTGACCGATACAAAGACCTTCTTGTTCAGTGTCCTCACCACGGTATAGAGAAATGGCAACTCTGCCAAACCTTATACGAGGGACTGAACCCAGCAACGAAGCAGTTGCTGGAAACCATCTGTCAGGGCCACTTCCTATCAAAATCTGACGAGGAAGCGTGGCAGTTCTTTGACGATCTTGCGGAGCAAACGCTACAGTGGGAGAGCACCAGACCGACTTCTTCTTCTTCTACCTCCACTTCTACCGGTCAGTCTAGGGTAGGAATCCACCAACTTGACGTCTCTATTGCGATGAAAGCTGAAATGGCTGCTATAATACGAAAGCTTGAAGCGATAGAGAGAAAATTTTCTGCTCCTGCTCCTGCCCCTGTTCTCCCCCTGCGTACCATCTGCGCTTGTTGTTCCGATCCTTCCCACTTGACCGAAGAGTGTCCTTACAATCCACCCTCGCAAGGACAGGATCAGGTTAATGCTGCCTTCCAGCAAAGACCGAGGAATGATCCATACTCTTCCACCTACAATCCCGGTTGGAGGAATCACCCCAATTTCGCCTGGAATCAGAATCAGAATCAATTCCAAGGCAACAATTTCCAAAGGTCCCCTCCGCCGCAACAACAAGCGCAACAACAAACTCAGCATCAATATCAGCAGCCCTTCCAACCCCAACCTTTCCAAAATCAGACGAACAACTTTGCACCCAACAATTCTTTTCCACCAAACAACTTTGTTCCGTCAAACAACGATAAGGTTTCCTCGCTCGAGCGAAGTCTGGAGGCGTTCGTTAAACAATCGACTCAATCTACCGCCAACATCCAGTCTTCGATTCAATCCTTAGTGCAACACACTGTCGCACACGGGCAAAGCATCAAGACCATCGAGGCCCAGATTGCACAGCTGAACGCGGCCTTGAGCGAGCGAGAGAAAGGGAAGCTCCCGTCCCAGCCACTTCCAAATCCCGGTCACCCACATAATGCACATGTTGCTCTTGAACAACAAAACCATAACGTGAGTGCCGTGACTACACTGAGATCGGGAAGGATGCTGCAAAACAACATTGGCAAGCGAATCAACGATGACACCCCGGCCGCTTCTTCTTCTTCTTCGTCTTCTGAGCCTATTCTCCATTCTTCAACAGGCTCTCCTTCCTCTTCTTCTGCTCTGAACGGACCCACTTCTCACTCCACGAAAACACCTATTCTGGGATCCGTTCCAACTCCAAAATCTCCTCCTCCAGCATTAGACTCAACCAATTTTCAAAATGTTCCATTTCCAAACCGGTTGAGGTCTAACAAACAAAATCCACAAATGGAGAAGATTTTGGAGTTATTCAAGCAAGTTAACATTAACATTCCTCTTTTAGATGCTGTCCAACAAGTCCCGTCTTACGCGAAAATCTTAAAGGACTTGTGCACGAAAAAGAGGAAGTCTCAGGTACCCAAGAAAGTTTTCTTGGCTAGTGCTGTGAGTGATGCCCTTACCCAATCTTTACCACAAAAACGGAAGGACCCTGGCTGTCCTACGATTTCAATTATTATTGGGGATAAGAACATCAACCGCGCACTATTAGATCTTGGTGCCAGTGTTAACTTGCTTCCGTATTCAGTATACGAGCAATTAGGCGTCGGAGAGCTGAAACCCACGCACTGCACTCTCCAAATGGCCGACCGATCGATCACCCATCCTAGGGGTGAGCTAGAGGATGTGTTGATAAGAGTCGGGGACTTCATATTCCCCGTTGACTTCATTTTATTAGATACACAGCCTGTAGCTAACCCCCGGAATCAAATTCTGGTGATACTCGGTCGACCATTTCTCGCAACCTCAAATGCTGTGATCAATTGTCGCAATGGTTCGATGAACCTCTCTTTTGGAAATATGACGATTGAACTCAACATTTTTAGGTTGGGGAATCAGCCCGCCGAACCTAATGCTCATATACTGGATGTCTGCTCGATCCAGGAGATCACCCCAGAAGAGTGTGAATTCGAGGAGTTTCTGTTTGAACACAATAATCTTGACGCCACTAGTGCGTTTCTCTTCGAACCTGCTGCTGCTTCTGCGCCCGACAACGACTATGAGTGTTTCACGTTCTCGAACGATCTTAGCTGCGCACAACCCGAGTTTGAATCCTTCGACTTTCCGGATGAGTTACCTGAACCATCCGACTCGGTTGCCTACACTCGTTTTGAACCTTTGCTGGAGTCCTTTGAGTTCGAAACCTTTGCACCAATCTTGCCTTCTATCGTTTCACCTCCAACGCTCGAACTCAAGCCTTTGCCGTCTCACCTTAAGTACGCTTACTTAGGTGAGAACGAGACCCTCCCTGTCATCATCTCGGCTTCTCTAGCTCCCGAGCAAGAGAAAGCCCTTCTCGCGGTCTTGCACAGCAACAGGAAAGCTTTTGGCTGGTCCATGGTGGACATCAAGGGGATTAGTCCCCTCATCATTGAGCATCACATTCATCTGATGGATGATGCCAAACCAGCCCGGGATCCACAAAGACGTCTTAATCCAGTCATGAAGGAGGCTGTGAAGAAGGAGATCGTCAAATGTCTGGATAGTGGTATCATTTACCCTATCTCTGATAGCCAGTGGGTTAGCCCCATTCACGTTGTCCCCAAGAAGTCGGGCATCACGGTCATAACCAACGATGCGAATGAGTTAATCCCTACTCGCACCCAAACTGGGTGGCGAGTTTGCATTGATTACAGAAAACTCAACGCCGCAACGCGGAAAGACCACTTTCCGCTACCTTTCATTGACCAAATGCTTGAACGATTGGCCGGACATGAGTACTATTGCTTTCTAGATGGCTACTCTGGCTATAATCAAATTCCCATCGCCGAAAAAGACCAGGACAAGACCACTTTCACTTGTCCTTTCGGCACGTTTGCATATCGACGCATGCCCTTTGGGTTATGCAATGCGCCCGCTACCTTCCAGCGGTGTATGATGGGAATTTTCTCGGACATGGTGGAAAAATTTCTAGAGATTTTCATGGATGACTTCTCCATCTTCGGCGACTCCTTTGACGAGTGTTTGCTGCATCTTGACGCTGTCCTTACCCGATGTAAGGACAAGAATCTCACTTTGAACTGGGAGAAATGCCACTTCATGGTGCGCGAAGGTATTGTCTTAGGACATATCATCTCGCAAAATGGCATAGAGGTTGACAAAGCAAAGATTGAGGTCATTTCCAATCTACCTCCTCCCCGATGCGTTAGAGATATCCGAGCCTTCCTTGGCCATGCCAGTTTCTATAGACGGTTTATCAAGGACTTTAGCAAGATTGCTAGGCCCTTGACGCTTTTGCTGGCCAAGGATACACCTTTCGACTTCAACTCGAGCTGTGTGACTGCATTCGAGTCACTGAAACGCTCACTCACTTCTGCTCCCGTTCTCTCTTCCCCTGACTGGACGCACCCATTCGAGATTATGTGCGATGCATCCGACTTTGCCATCGGTGCTGTCCTTGGACAGCACATCAACAAGATGCCGCACGTAATCTATTACGCGAGCCGGACCCTGAACGACGCCCAACTTAACTATACAACAACTGAGAAGGAATTCTTAGCTGTTGTATTTGCTTTAGAAAAGTTCAGGCCCTACCTCATCGGCTCTCCAGTCATTGTCTACACGGACCATTCAGCTCTGCGCCATCTTTTTGCGAAGAAAGATGCCAAATCTCGGTTAATACGTTGGATCCTCTTGCTTCAAGAATTTGACCTTGTCATTAAAGACAAACGAGGATGTGAAAACGTGGTTGCCGACCATCTCTCACGACTTCCTTCTTCGCCTTCGCTTCCAATTCCGATCAATGACGTTTTCCCGGATGAACAGCTCTTGACAGTATCATGCGAACCCTGGTTCGCAGATATTGTGAACTATTTGGCCACGGGATTACTACCGACCGAATGGTCAAGTCAGGACATACTTCGCTTCTTATCCCAAGTAAAACACTTTTACTGGGATGAACCCTACTTGTTCAAGTACTGTCCCGACCAGATTATTCGTCGGTGTGTCCCTGATGAGGAATTCAAGAGTGTGCTGTCATTTTGCCACGATCAAGCGTGTGGCAGGCATTTTGGGCCCAGAAAGACAGCTGAGAAGATCTTGCAATGTGGTTTCTACTGGCCACAACTTTTCAAAGACGCTCATGACTATTGCAAGACTTGCTCCCGGTGCCAACACATGGGCCGGATATCCCGGAGGAACGAGATGTCGCTCCAACCGATCTTGGTTATGGAGATTTTCGATGTTTGGGGGATAGATTTCATGGGGCCGTTTCCCAGCTCTTTTGGGAACTTGTACATCCTTCTAGCTGTTGATTACGTCTCTAAATGGGTCGAGGCTGTGCCCAGCCGAACTAACGACAACAAGGTTGTCGTTAGGTTCCTTAAAGAAAACATTTTCTCACGGTTTGGGCACCCCCGAGCGATCATTAGCGACAATGGAAGTCATTTCTGCAATAAAACTTTCGAAGCCTTGATGCGGAAATACTCCATTAATCATAAGCTCTCTACGCCCTACCACCCTCAAACCTGCGGGCAGGCCGAAGTTTCAAATCGGCAAATCAAGCAGATACTGGAGAAGACGGTTTCCAAGAACCGTAAGGATTGGTCTCTGAAACTCACTGATGCCCTTTGGGCATTTAGAACCGCTTATAAGACCGACCTTGGCATGTCTCCCTATCGGCTTGTGTACGGAAAAGCCTGCCACCTTCCTGTCGAAATAGAGCATCGCGCATTTTGGGCAATAAAGGAGCTGAATCTGTCTATCGAGGATGCGGGCAGCCATCGGAAGCTGCAGTTGAACGAACTGAACGAGCTTAGGGATGAGGCTTACGACAACGCGGTTGTCGTTAAGAATCGAACGAAGGTGTTTCACGATAAACACCTTTTGCGCAAAACCTTCGTACCTGGTCAGCAGGTACTGCTTTACGATACCCGACTTCATTTCCATCCAGGAAAGCTCAGATCTCGCTGGAAAGGGCCGTATTTCGTGCGGAATGTGTATCCGCAGGGCGCTGTGGATTTGGAGAATCCAAAGGACGGTTCACTCTTCAAGGTAAACGGACACCGATGCAAACCGTACCTTAGCGCCGATCCAACAGAGAAGCTCCTGTTCTTACAGGAGCCGGTTTACCCTGAATGATCTTCCTCTGCCTACCTCCAAACTTCGGTTATCCAGCCAAGAACAGTGGACACTGTTCCAAATAAGTTTGGGGGTATGTACAAACCATTTTGTATCTATTTGTGTATATTCTTTTTTCTTTTCTTTAAAAACAAAAACAAATAAAAATTTGTGTATCGCTAACCGACATTTTTGACCCTTCAAATGATCTCTTCATGCTACGACAGTGAGGACACTGTCCAGTTTAAGTTTGGGGGTACGCTCGGTACGCATTTCTTACCTTCGCATTCATATGTATATTTTGCATCTGCATATTAATATCCATAAAATCCATAAAAATTTGAAAATTTTCTAAAAATATAAAAACTTTTTTGTCAAGTTAGCTTGTGAAAGAACTCTGATTCAACATTTCGACGGTTTTTGTTTGAAAAAAATAGGAATAACTAGATCTTATGTTTGGATTTTGAAAACCTGAAAGATAACTCTCCTTTGAAGTTAACTATAGCTGATATACGTCTTTACATCACACTACACGTGTCGTAAGATTTTGGGAATTAGATGACAAGTCTTTCATGTTTAAACTTTTAAACAGATAAATGATTTTCTGAGGATCAAATAGGTTTGTTCTGAAATAAGTAATGTCAAGAATAGTTTATGAAGTAAAGCGAATATGAAGGAATGTTATTGATGCCGTAATTGGAGCTAAGTCTGAAAAATAACCCATCTGAAACTTGATTGGAATGATTACACACCAAACTCACTAAACACGTCTTTTATCCAAAAAAAATATTTGAACTGCCGGTTATATCTCCGTTCGTATTAAATCATCTGATTTTCACGACAAACTGTCTTTTGTTTTTGGACCTATGTAACTTGAGTAATTAAGTCCGCTGGGGTGTTTCTACACCTAATGCCCTAAAACCAACTGGTTTGGGTGCATTGGCCCAAAGCTCACTAAGAAGCCTAGAAAGTCCAGTTTTAAAACAAAGTCAAGCAAGTGTTCTCTCCGAGTTAAAATTCCTAATGGTTCTTTGTGTGAGAATAATCTTGATAAAAGACAGGCTTTTATAAAAAAAATTTAACGGAGATATGAAGGTTTTACTCTTTGATAAAGACTATTGCACGTTCACAGAGGTGTGTATGAAATGAAAACAAGAAAAAGGTGGAGTGAAAAATACGACTTAGTTTCCTGTTAAGGAAGATAGAAATTCTGAAGTTGAAACCTTACTGGAAAACGAAACTTGAAAAATGCTTAACTCTTTATAAAACTTATGTGATCCTTTTAGAATTGTTATCTGGGCTTTATTGTGCGACATGATGACTTTAATCGATCCTTCTGGAACTTAACGACACTATTTGCACTGCACGTAAAGACATATAAAATCTGTAGTTAAATAAGATGCGAGGTGTGAAAAATAAAGGTTCGATGGTCTAGACTTAGGATTATAGAATTGTTATTTTCTAAAACAAAACTTTAGGGTTTGAAGCTTAGTTATTTTACAAAACCAACTTGGCCGGATTTTGTGGGTAGTAACCGCTGAAAACCCTCAGGAGACAACACTCCTCCTACTAGGGACACCTAGAGGTTTAACGGCTTGTTGCACATGCTCAGTGCAATCGCCTTCCCTGCGAAAGTGAGGTTAGGAATTTTTTTGTGAATAAATGGGCTTTGCTCGGGACGAGCAAATGATAAGTTTGGGGGTATTTGTTCATATCAGATTTTTGCATTTTCATACCTCCCAATTTTTGTCACATTGCATATCGGTAGATACTCTTGAGCCGTGTTTGCTAGTCAATTGTAGGATACAGGTTCTCGGTTCTAAAATCGGTGAAATTCATGGAAAACACAACAAAATCCGGGTTCCTGCCAACCACTGAGAAAACACGGTCTCCGCTCGTCATCCGTATGTTGCCAGATACCAGTTTAGGAAGACAAAATGTCAAATCAATATCACCCTCATGCACAAGGCTCAATGGTAGCACAAAATCCAAGAGATCTACGCGGAGCTCGAGGCAATCATGACAAAATCTTGACAAAAAGTCCACCTTTCCCTCAACAGAAATTCTGGAAAAATCGTGGAGTCAAATTGAGAAAATACACATACCAGAATAAAGGAGACAGAAAACCAGGGAAGCCCAAAAAAATAGGAAAGCCCAATTCAACTATAGGGCCGCGGATCCGCGGCCAAAGTGGGGTCCAGGCCGCGGATCCGCGGCCATTCTGGCGCCAAAGACAGGGAGTTTTTTGGGGTATTTTGGTCATTCTGTTTGGGTTCTGGTGGTTGCCCTAGAGTTTCATTTTCTGGCCTATAAATAGCCCAGAACTTTGTGAAGGAAGGGTCCATTCTTGTAGTTTCATTTTGCTAAAGTTTAGTGTGTTTCTTCTTCCTCTTCTCACCTCTTCTCCATTAAATTTGTAGTGAGCTTTTGAGTGAAGAGTGATGAATAAAGAAGAACCATTTATTATCATGCTTGTCTCTTTATTTTGTTAAATGTTGTAATTTTAATTCGTTAAGTAGTTGTTGTTATTTCCTTGTTGTTTCTTTCTTCTCTCTTTTTCTTTATCATTCATACGACAATGATACTTACGCTCGATCCTCGCCAAGGTGAGGTCGCAAATAGTTAGTCGTATTCTTCTAATCTCCCTCTTTCTATCTTCCTCTTTTGTGTTGTTTTATTTTTCCATATTATGATGTGTGAGTAGTTCATTCTTGTTAGGGTAGGATAAGGGAAGTTTGAGAGAAGGAAATCTCTCTCACTCTTTCCTTGCCCAACAGCTTAAATCGACTCCCGTTAATTGAACCACAATCCGCTCCTTACGGCACCCTATCCTACATGATAGCGGTGATTCCGTAGTGAGACCGGTTGTGGTTGGATTAACCGGAGGTTATGGCTAAGAGCCAAGAACGGACGGACAAGCACCAAAAGGAAGACTTATGCGTTGGAAAGCCTAGCTTATACTCGCAAAGTCCTTCCTAGTCGTGCTAATCCCCATTGTTGCCGATTACCGTAACACCGATATTAAGAGGGGCAACGAAAGATGTGGAGACTCCTAACTCAAACTAACCTAATCCTAACCCTAACATGCTCTCTTTAAATATCAACTCAACACTTAGTTAATCACAAACAAAATATGAACAACCGGACTTAACTCGTCGAAAAACACATAGAAAAATATTCCCATCTCCCTGTGGACGACCCGTACTCAACCGGCTAGCTACAAGCGAAACCGTCTTGATTGCGGTATTTAAACTAGAACTTGAACACGCACGTATCCTAACAATCATTTATATTGCATTGCCTGTTACCCTGTTTATATTTTATTACTTGATGACACGACGCGCTGACGTCTGGGTTTTGCATGGCCAAGATTCCGTACCTTTGCTGCAGTCTGAGCAAGAGTACTTCAGCCAGCAGGCTGAGCTGTGAGTTTCAGTGGTAACTAGTTAGTTCTATTATTTCCTGCATTATTATTCCTGATGTGAGCCCGCATTATGGGACATACATTCCAGTTATTGTGTATTGGATCTTTTGCTTCCGCACCTTTATTATTTTTGACTCATGTTATTTGGTTCATGGACATGTTTTAGGTAGTTTTATTTTTGATTTCTTGATATCTCTACAGCCGTAATGTGACTATGGATGGATACTTTCTACCCACAGGTAGCATGGTTGGCTATGTCACGTGCCCATTTTAGCGTACTCTGGGAAGCGGGGTGTGACAACACCTGTTTATTTGTAAAATGACTAAGAATGGGAAATATAATAATGCAAAATTATGGTATGAACAAATACCCCCAAACTTATCTTTTGCTCGTCCTCGAGCAAACCTAGTTTTATTCTCGAAAAATAACTAACCTCATTTTCGCAGGGAAACGCGATTGCACTGAGCTCGTGCAACAAACCGTTAAACCTCTAGGTGTCCCTAGTAGGAGGAGTGTTGTCTTCTGAGGGTTTTCAGCGGATAGTACCCACAAAATCCTATCAAATCGGCCTATTGACTTTTATTCTTCAATTAGGTTTTCCAACAAGGAATTCTATTATCTTCGACTCAGAAATTATCCACCCGTATTTTTCACGCTTCCATATCATTTAACTTAAGATTGTATATGTTCTGTAAATTTACTTAGCCTTTTAGCATCTTTTGAATTTTTCTTCTAAGGTTCCATCTCAACTTAGGAATTTCTATCATCTCTACTAAAGATATAGATCTTATCTCTCATCTAAACCGCAATCATATACCCCTACGTGTGTGTATGAATCACCCCTACACTGGGAAATTCAATTCAAGCTCTTATACTCTTGTCCATCGTCCAAAGTATTTTTAGTTGGTGAATTTTTATATGAAATTGCTCACACATCCTTCATGCGACCGTTAATACTTCTTGAGGTACTAACGACCGATTACAAAATGTGTTTGCACATTAAGGCGTAATTCCTAGTCTTGTAACACCTAAGGCTTTAGCAGTGACTCCCAAACCAGTTGGTCTAAGGCACTAGGTGATAAAGCACCCTCAGCTAAATATTTTTTCTATTTATGCGGCATTAAGTAATTACAAAAACCAGTGTTCATTTTTTTTATTCACTTGTATTTTTATTTTATTTCCCTTTATACTAAGGACTTTAGACAAGAGCATTTCTAGGTCTCTTCTACTATTCTAAGTTTCAAGGTTCGTGTTTGTGCAATTTGTAGGGTATATATTTCCAGAATCTAGATTTAAGCTTAGGAATTATTTTTCAACTTATACTTTAATAAAGATAGCAATACTTTTCCCTTATTTTAACTTAGCCCAAGAAGTGAACTCGAAATTTACCTATTTCTAAATAAACTACAAGGATATATACTTTCTACCGATAAATTTTAAGAAAGGTTATTTTTAGGGTTTTTAATTTACGAAATCTAAGATCTACTTTTTCCTAGCTAGTTAACATATTTGTTAAACTCAAGTCAATTAAGGCCAAAATTGAATTTTTCAATTTTTATAATTTTTGAAAATTTTCAATTTTTTATGAGTTTTAAAATAAGTATGCAAGAATATACACATGAATGCGAAGGAAGAAATCTTACCGAGCATACCCCCAAATTTAAACTTGACAGTGTCCTCACTGTCAGGCTACACCAAGAGGGTCAAAATTGTCGGCACTCCCCTGTTTATTTTTTTATATTTTCTTTATTGTTAAAAGAAAAACAAAATATATTTACGAAAAAGGTCCCCCCAAACTTAAGTTAAACGATGTTACAAGTCAATGCCAAATTTTGCAAAGACCAAAAGTCAACACCAACCAGTTGAAAAATTTATCTGTGTAGAGTATCGGTCGGTGGAAAAACATGTTGTACCGAGCCTAGGAGAATTGGGGAAGAGATAAGTGGTGGTATGGAAAGTGTCTGTATGTATGTGGAAGTGAAGAGATTGGAGGTGATGATGAATCAAAACGAGAATGTGAATGATCAGAAATCAGAGGAATATTGGCATTCTCGTAGCTTATTAAAAGAAAAGGGGGCGGTTCAACTTCTAAAGGAGGAGGTTGATTATCCACACAATCCCCGAGATGTTTCAATGGATCCTTTATTGACTTGGCATCATCCATCATATGCATATGATATTCAATTATGAGGGAACTAATCTCCTTGATGTTCGCCATTGTCCAGCCGAAAGCTTGCCGGTTATTTTGCAACACCATTAAAAGAGCTTTCTCTTGCTCGAGGGCTAGAGATGCCGATATGATAATGGGAAAAGTATCATTCTCACCTAGGTAAGAATATTTAAGGTGAGACGACAAAGGCTTGAGTTCGAGTTTTGGAAGCGAAACAATTGAAGGTAAAATTGGGGAATCTATCTCGAACTCAAAGGATTTCAACAATGGTTCGAAATCACTGCAAACAACCGAATCGGATGGTTCAACTAACTCATCAAAAAATTCAAAGGACTCATATTCGGGCGGTGAGTCGTCAAAATCATCCGAAAAAGTGAAACATTCATAATTAATATCGGTTTTGCCAACTGTGTTAAATTCAAGGAGGGACGCACTAGTGGCGTCAAAAATGTTGTCATCAAACAGAAATTTTTCAAGCTCGCAGTCCTCCTGCGTGATTTCGTGAATAGAGCAAACTTCTCGTGTACTAGTTTTAGGCATGGGGGGCAGACTTCCTATCTTATAAATATTGAACTCACTCGACATCTTCCCGAAGGATAGAGTCATGGAGCCATTGCGACAATTTATTACGGCATTGGAAGTGGCCAAAAATGGTCGACCGAGGATCACCGGAATTTGCTTCCGTGGGTTAGCAACAGGTTGTGTGTCCATAACAATAAAATCAATGGGGAATATAAAGTCCCCTACTTTGATCAACACATCCTCTAACTCACCCCTAGTATGGGTGATTGATCGATCAGCCATTTGGAGAGTACAACGAGTGGGTTTCAACTCTCCAACACCTAATTGCTCGTACACAGAATAGGGAAGCAGGTTAACACTAGACCCAAGATCTAAAAGTGCTCGATTGATGTTCTTATCTCCAATTGCTATTGAAATTGTAGGACAGCCAGGGTCCTTTCGTTTTTGGGGTAAGGGTTGACGTTGGTTAATAGCATTGCTCACGGCACTAGCTACTAGCACTTTCTTGGGTGTCTGAGACTTTCTCTTCGAGGTGCATAAGCCCTTTAAGATTTTCGCATACGAAGGGACTTGATGGATTGCATCCAAGAGAGGTATATTTATGCTAACATATTTAAATAACTCCACAATCTTCTCCATTTGTGGAGTTGGTTTATTGGATCTCAACCTGTTTGGAAATCGAGCATTTTGAAAATCTGTTGAGTCCAATGTCTGTGGAGTAGAATGTAGAGTTGGAACGGATCCCAGTTTTGGTGTGTTCGTGAAGTGAGATATGGGTCCGTTCGGATCAGAAGAAGAAGAGCCTTTTGAAGAATGAAGAATATGCTCTAACGAAGAAAATGAAGATGAAGAAGAAGATGAATGAGAAGACGAAGATGAAGAAGATGATGAAGAAGAACCACCGGCGGGGGTGTCATCACTATTACCCACATTATTATGAAACACTCTTCCAGATCTCAACGTGGTCACAGCATTTACATTATAATTTTGTTGTTCATATGCAACATGTGCGTTGTGTGTGTGACCGGGATTTGGTAATGGTTGAGATAGAAGCTTTCCCTTTTCTCGCTCGCTCAACGCAGCAGTTAGTTGTGCAATTTGGGCTTCGATTGATTTGATACTTTGATCATCTGAAGCATTTTTGTGCACCAAAGACTGAATGGAAGTCTTCCACCTTACTGCGGATTGTGTAGATTGTTTGAGAAATGCATCTGGACTTCTTTCTAGAGAGGTAACCTTATCATCATTTGGTTGAACAAAATTGTTTTGAGGGAAAAAATTGTTAGGCACAAAATTGTTCGTTTGATTTGGGTAAGGTTGTGGTTGGAAAGGTTGCTGGTATTGGCTTTGTTGTGGTGCTTGTTGTTGTGGAGGAGGAGGCCTTTGAAAGTTGTTGTTTTCTTGGAATTGTTGATTTTGATTCCAAGCAAAATTGGGGTGACTCCTCCAACCCGGATTATAAGTCGAGGAGTATGGATCATTTCTTTGTCTTTGCTGAAAGGCAACATTGACTTGATCTTATCCTTGAACAGGTGGATTGTAAGAAAACTCTTCGGTAAGATGTGATGGATCCGAACAACAAGCGCAAACAGTTCGTGGGGGTAAAGCAGGGGCAGGAGAAGGCGATGAGATTTTGGTCTCAATTGCTTCTAGCTTTTTCGTAAGTGCGGCCATTTTGGCCTTCATTGCTATCGACATATCTAATTGATGTATGCCTGCCCTAGACTGACCAACAGAAGAAGATGAGGTGGTCATAGTGCTTTCCCACTGAAGTGTTTGTTCAGCAAGATCCTCGAGAAACTGCCAAGCTTCCTCACTAGATTTGGTTAGAAAGTGACATTGACAAATGGTTTCCAGCAACTGCTTCGTTGCTGGGTTCAATCCCTCGTATAAAGTTTAGCAAAGTTGCCAATTTTCGATACCATGGTGAGGGCATTGAACAAGTAGGTCTTTGAATCTTTCAAAACACTTCCAAAAGGGTTCGGAAGGAAGCTGGGAAAATTGGATAATCTCATTGCGAATTCTCGCGGTCTTGTGATGTGGAAAAAACTTTTTAAGAAAAGCTTTATCAAACTCTTCCCAATTTTTAATTGAGTGCGATGCTATGCTGTATAACCACTTCTCGGCTAAGTCACATAAGGTGAAAGGAATGACCCTTAGCCTTATAGCATCATCAGAAAGTTAGGTTGTTTTCATCACTGCACAAACATTTTGGAATTTGTTTATGAAGATATAGGCATCTTCAGATTCCAGTCCGTGAAATTTTGGCAACAAGTTGTTGAAGTGGGGTTTGATCTCAAAATTGTCCCCATTTGCCGGTGGGAGTGAAAGACAAGTAGGTAAGGCAGTGCAGACAGGGTAGAAAAGATCCTGGAGCGCGATTCGTTAGGGCGCTTCAACAGGCGGGTGTTGCGGGTTATTCGCACCTAACGGAGGTGGAATCCGTGGGTAAGGTGTTGTTAGGATTATATCCCGACATCCCTTCGGAGGAAGAATGTGAAGGTGAAGGTAAGGAAGTGGAAGGAATTTTGACTTCGGAGTCGAATGCTTCGTCGGTCAGTACCAACGAGACACAGACTAATCGGGCGCTAGTGTCCCTAGTCCAACCAGACATACACTAAAGAGGTAGTGTAGTCAAAAAGTGAAAAACAGAAAGTGGAGGTAAGAAAACGTTAATGAGAAGAAAGTGGGTGTAAGTGGGGTGCACGGATTTCTTAGCGACAAGTTGCAAGCTTTTGTAAAAAATTTTATGTGGAGCTTTTTGCAAAAAGATTTTCGATAAAAGGCTTAGACACACGTTCAATCAACCACAAATGCACAATCAGGCCTAGATCTAGGGTCACCTAGGTCAGCTAGACAGCTCCTAACTATTCCAAAGGGCAAGAAGTAGGACCTCAAACCGCCTCTTCACCGCCAATTGTGGTCAGGTAAGTGCCAGGTACTCCACTACGTAAGTAGTGGGCCTAATTAAATAACCACTTGCCTTAGACACACTCGCCTAGACACCACAAAGTCAGGTTAGGATCAACGGTCGATGCCTACAACTGTTCCTCTGTCCTATTGAGCGTGAAGACCTTAGGGCTGAGTCTAATCTTTTTTAATTAATTGATGGTCAATGCAATATGCCTTATGTTATTTCTGGGGTCCTGGGAAGGGTGATGAAATCCCCACCCAATCTGGATTGGTTTCAAGCCCCTTAAAGTTTAATTAAATATGCAAAACAGTAAACAATCACTTGCAAACAATTTTTTATTTATAGCACGGCACAAAGGATCTTGCACAAGATCAATTATTGGAAGAGGGAGAGATTTTTTAGCGCAAAGAATCCTCCAGGCAAATTTTACAGAGGAGATATTGGGGTTGCAGAGAAGGAGAAAAGAGAACTTACAGCGCTTTTTCCACCTGCCGACGTCACCAGGCTGCCGCGGTTTCGCCGCCAAAAGCCCTTCCCGACCGCGGTTGCGCGGTCTGTTGAGTGGTTCAGATCCCGAGGAATTTTCTGCTCCTCTGTTCTTATTTTCCTCTGTTGTTTAGATATGCCGTTTTCTGTTTTGCTCTCTGGATTTTTCCAGATCCGAACTCGTTCGTCGTTCCTGTAAAAATTCACACAAAAACCCTTCAAACAATAAAAAGATGATAAAATTTTTATATATATATATTTTTAATTTTTCAGTTTTTAAGATTTTTCAATTTATATTAACTCGAAATTGCAAAAAGAAAATAACACGCCTTCCCCGGCAACGATGCCATTTGATTTGTTCGAAGAATAATTTGTAACCGCAATCAAGAACGGCGTCGCTTGGTAGCTAGCCGGTGAGTACGGGTCGGTCCACAGGGATATTGTGTATTTCCTAATTTGGTCTAACGAGTTAATTCCAAACGGTGTGAATAGATTATCGCTAAAAACTAAACTAATTTATACTAAGACTAGAATCTTGCTAGGGTTAGGTTTAGGTTGAGTTTGGAAATTGAAGATTTTCTCACCGCTTTAGATGCCCTAATTTAGATCTCTTTAGGTGTTATGGTGACAATTAATAAATGGGATTAGTACCATCGGGAAGAAACGATGTTTTTTCCTCTAGGTTCTAGTCCTTCCTTTCTTAATTTTTACCATAACCTCCATGGAAGACATGCTCAACCGGTCGTTTATACTACGGTATCACCGCTACCTCGTGGGATAGGGTGCCGTAGGGAGCGGTGTGTGCATTTATGCATGGAGTCCTATAAAAACGTGTGATGGGAAAGAAAGGGGTGAGAAATCTTCATCTCTCAAGGCATCCCCAAATCTAACCCTAACAAGCGAGGAGACTACTCACTCATTAGGGAATTGAAAAGCATTTCTAACTATCTAATTAGGGCAGATAATAAAATTTAAACTAAGGCTATGAAATAAAATTACTTACTTTATTGATGGCTCTCTCCAAACATTTACACAGGAATTTACAGATCTGAATAGATGAAATAAAAAGAGGCATAACCTAAAACAGGTTTTAGGGTTTCTATTTATAGAACATAGAAACCCTAGGTTACAATCGCGTCATATTTACAATTATAAGTTTACCCCCTAAGAAAAGAACTAGTCAACGCTCGCCATCCGCCTCAAAATTTTCCACCGACACGGGCGACGCACGGCCGCGGAACCGCGGCCAAAGCCCCTATTTGGCCGCGGAACCGCGGCCAAAGCCCCTGTTTGGCCGCGGATCCACGGCCATATAGGGTCCTTGATGGCTTAATTTTTCTGGTTTGCTTCCTGCTGCTTTTGGCTTTTTTTTCTTTACTTGGTTTCTCAGTTTGTCTTCAAGATTTCTTCCAGATTTCTACAGTGAATAAAGTCGTGGACTTTTACCGCTTCCTTCGTGTCGAAGTCTTGAACCTTGCACTGCCTTTGTTCTTTGTGAAATCATACATTGATCTTCGTTTAGTCTCCAAACTGTAGGCTTGATCAAGATTCTTCCATTTGTTGGTCGTAGTCTCACTTTTGTATCGTATTTCATCTTTTTCACTGTTTTTGTTATGAGAACCTGTAACCTGCAACTATGTAGCTGACATGGGTCAAAAGCACCTATTTATTTGTAAAATGACTAAGAATGGGGAATATAATAATGCAAAATTATGATATGAACAGTACACCGGACATGACTCGTAGGGAACTGTTGGTTGGTATTATACCCGTCGTCAGTTAAAAGTTCCCAGGTGACATGAGTACAGCATAGTCCGTAGACTTGACACTGCTGCTTCACCTCGAGTGTGTTCCCACTGTTCTTAGATTGCTACCCTACCACGGCTCGACTGAGTCGTGCATACAGGTAGCAGTTAGGTGCAGTCCCGAAGTACTTGAAGGTAGTGGCGGTCAGATAGGATTCGTCTCTCCCGGTATTGGGAGATGTGTAGGGTTCCTAGGCACTCTAACAAGGTTCTACAAGGCATCTACCATGCCCGATTCAAAAATTTAGCCGTGCCGAGCAACCCTAATCAAGATCCTATACTAGAGATTATGCGAAAACTAGCAAGTTAAACTCTTTAACACTAAGTGAAAAGGGATTACAACCTTTGTAGATCCGGTCCTTCACTTCTAAAGCTCCGTGTTGACGTCCCTTCGCTGCGATCATCGGGATCCCAGACTCTAAGAAAGCGGAAGAACCCTGTTAAAATCGCTTTAAGTACCGTTCAGCTCGTTCCAGGATGGTTTGTACGGAGAAATGAGCGGGCTAGGTCGTTGACTTCGAGGCCGAAGATGATCTATGTGTAAGTGCACGGCGGCGCCCCGGCCGTCAATCCGACGCCGGAATGCGGAAGCGGTGAATAACTTAAATTTTGCGGACTTTGCAAACCGGCACCACCGCGCACTAAACTCCGGATCGTAACCATTAACAAGTCTACGCTATTAAAAAGAAAGGGAAGAGATGTATACCGACGATCCAAGTCCTCCGGTCTTCATCTCCACTCCGATCTCCTCGCGGGATCTCCGTCCATCTCCTCCTCGTCGGAAAAGGGGACCACGAAGCCGGGTACTTTTACGGGCTCCCACCTCAATACCGAGGCAACTCGCGCATGAAGCCGGCAACTCGACATGCTCAAGATATGCTGTAGGAAGTGTAGTGTAGAGTGGATGTCTCACTTTGGGGTTTGTTGCCATTTGTAGATGATGGAGGAAACAAGATAAGAAAAATGGTGCTTGCATTTTTCTTAGCATGAAAAGAGATCAAGAATGAAGAAAACTCTCAAAGATGAAGCTCTCATCTTCTTCTCACTCAACCATGGAAAAACTTATGCATCAAGTGAGAATAATGGTGGAGGAAAATCTATATGAAGCAAGAAGGGAGGTGAGTGTAGGAGATGTAGAAAGGGTGACCACATCAAGAGACAAAGAAACATACACCATGCTTCATACTATTGAAACCATACCCTTTCAAATCTCATAAAGCAAAAGCATGGTTGAAAAGAAATGAAAGCTATCATAATCAATCTTTTACAAGAAACCCCCTCCACAAAAGTAATTTGCAAAACTGCAAATAACCCCCTCCATCGGAAAAGTCCGGCCGGGAAAGAACAAAGGAAAACCGGCCGGAACGGAATGCAAACTGGCAACTCCAGAAAACTGGTCCCGTAATAAATTACAGGAAAACCCCGATACTGTGCATACACACCCGCATCTGTATTCCGTCCGGATACAAATGCAATAAGACAAAATCTACACTGTACTAAACTAGGACCGGCTTAAACCAAAGCCGGCTAGTAAAAACCGTTCGATCCTGATCCGTGCAATACCGCACGTATCTGATCGAACCCTGCCATATACCTATACGGCTACTAGTACAAACCGTCCGATCCTGATCCGTGCAATACCGCACGTATCTGATCGGACCCTGCCATATCTCCATACGGCCTCTACAGCGTTTCGCCCGAAACTTGAGTAACTGAAAGTGTGGCGGACTCTAAAGACTCGTCAATACAATGGCTGTGGATTTAACCACTAGCCCGTCAGAGGTATAAGCCAATACGTAACGGGCCACCAGCTATTGACTAAAAGGGACGTCGATGAGCGAACTCATCCTGACACCCTACTGAGCCTGTCAGTGACAATATCCGTGCAGTCCGGTCCGTTCGTCTATGAGCATCGCATGGCGGGCCTAGGGGGTTGGTAAAAGTCAGACCCCCAAAAGCGGTACAAGTCGTGTCGGAGTGTAGCCCAGAACACCCTGAGATACTACTGGAATACCTACCAGTAAATCTCCTTGCCTTGGCCAAGGACTTTGTGTAATGGCTCTCCTAGACACAGCACGACCTCACCCCCAATACCGGGAGAGACGAACCCCTGAAGATACGCTCACTGCCTCCATGTGGCTCAGGACTGTACCCAACTAAAACCTGTTTGCACGACTCCTTTGAGCCGTGGTAGGGTAGTAATCAAAGTACAGTGGGAACTCACACGAGACAAATGACGATCCCCAGGTCGATGAACTAACCTGCACACATGTCACCAGGGAACTGCCATCTGACGTCTGGTATATGACCAACTAGCATGTTCCCGGCGAGTCCTGTCCGGTGTACTCATAACCCAATGAGCACCTGTATACATCTTAGGTGATCCAACTGACACCAGTGGCTTGTGAGACCGGCCACCGCCCCTCGTCGGGGTCTCGACTGTATACACTAGTCTACTAATGGAGTATCGATGCCCAGTCTCGAAACTCCCACGACTAGGGACCTTTTAAGGATAAGCTTATAGACCCCAGCTCCCACTTATATGATCGCCCTCATACTGCTGGTGGTCAAGCAAGAATCCTAGGGGCTCTATCAACGTGTAATAGCGACGTGTCATGTCACCTAAAGCAGTACACGATGATAAAGGTAAACCAGATAGCATACTATCATCTCGAGTAAGACTGTCCTACCGGGATAGGTCCTCCCTCAATCATTACAATCACGTACCTGTGACCTAATAATTGACTCTGAGGGCACTATCTCCAACAATCTCCCACTTGCACTCAAGGCTAATTATTGCGATGTCGCATACTCACAGCCCGTGTGATACCGAACATCCAACTCCTCTACTAGTCAGTCTCACAAAGCTCGTTTGCGGAACTATTGCGTTCGAGGAATAGCCTCAGTGAGTGGATCCGCTTAGTTGTTTCTTTCTATGTCTCTCTATATCTCAAGTTCGCGGAGAAACCCATCTCCCGAAAAGAGCAATACCTGTCTTAGAATGTGTCTGGATGTCTGATGGGACCTAGCTCATAAATGAACTCCAAATCCAAACTTCTTAGACTGTATCGACAACTGAACTTAATCAGTATCCTGCGCCATGCCTCCCTCAGTATTGCCTTGGACCACCTGTCCAAAATACTGCCCCTCATCAGAAGGAAAATTATAACTCTGACAACCTCCTTGTCGTCCATGTCACCTTGGAAGCCTGGAATGATAACTGTCTCCTGTATGAGGCTGTCGTTATCATATCCCTAGAACATCCACTTATGTTCTAAAACTGCTTCCAACCGTTTCTCCAGGATTGGATTAATGTCAACTTATTGCATCTAGTGCAAGAACAACATCTGGTGTGGTACTTGACATCTAATGATTGACTCAATTGCCTAAGCAAATGATCTGCCAATCATGCACTTCCCTCTCCCCTTTAGTCTGTAAGACACCTTTGGAGAGGGTGACTCCATTACCTGCAGGTACACTACCGTGCCAGGAGTCGTCCATCCTAAATACTCTTAGAATGCTGTCAAGTACCCTGATTGGGAAACCACCCAAATCTAGATCTAATACCCTAGATCCAGTAACCAGTATGTCTGATATAATACCCAATTCCTATGTGGAGAAACTACTGTGTGACGACCAAAGTATAACCGATCGTAGTGTAGGAGTTTCTTTTCCTACTCTGTGTATATCATCCAAATACCAGGATATCACACCCTACTACCTTCTCAACAGATCCATCCCCTATTCTGATGAAGTCAAACCCATGACTGTCACGTCAGAAATAGATGATCTATCTCCGCTACATCTGCTCTAGTCTATAAACAGACAGAAGCAACCTGTCCACCAATGCTTCCGCTGCTCCCACTGACTACGACAACCCTCTGGCAGAGTCATATAGACGTACACTTCTAAAACTAGTTTAGAACGACGCTATATTCATCCTCCCGCCGGGTCTCGCAGCCTGGAACAACAGCAATGGTAATTGTGGGTAAACAAGAACTTCCCTGTCACCGTCCTTGAGGCTACCGTAGTACCTCTCGGGTGCCTGAAGTTACCCACCTTATCTGCGGAGTGGCCAATGGAATGTCAATCCAGATTGAATCTTTAGGTTCCTTATCAAATCTTCAGTAATCGTTTGTGGTTCTGGAATCACTTCCAGTTCTACCATACTCCCACTACTGTTTTCTGAAAAAGTCCATTTTTAATAAAACTGTGGCGAGTCTAGAACAATATCGCTATTGTTCATCCAGATGGTAGAAAATCAACCCTCGTCATAGCCTGGGTCAACCCACAAACAGCCATTACAGAAACGTGCCTTGAGTTGTCCAGTGTCTGGTTTTAATCATAAACCGGACAACTCCCCGTACCTTAACATCGTTAAGATATGAACTGTTCTATATCCAATATAGAAACAGAGGCACTGATTTAATTGAACCAGATTCAAATCATGCAGCTGTCCCCAGCGCATGTCAACTAAATGGAAGGAGGCCGATCAGCGTTACTCAACTTAGGAATGCTTCCAATTATGAGTAACCTGAAAAAGAAGCAAGTTCTCTTAATCACTACTATCAACTGAATACCATACACAAGTATCTACATCTTCGATCACCTTGAAGAATCCCGATACTTGCTACACCTGGTTCTCTACTCTATTCAAATACCTATAACTCCTCAAAACTTAGACCCTGTGTTTCAACGAAACACATGTCTAAGAACTAGAGAAGTTAAAAGTAAACAGAATATAGTATGAGGACCAACCCCTCTGTCCTGATGGACCCTGGGCAACATACAATCCTTTGTATAAGTCCCTTGAGTCTGATAACTCATTCACTATGTGTCGTAGGTTGAAAACTGTACTTATGGTTAAGAAGAATTACACCGTTGTTTAATGCTCCTTACCTAACCATCCACTGATATAGGTAAATGTCGTAGACATAATTTCAAAAAGATATATCTCACTCTATGAAAATAGACGTACAGATATATCAATTTGAAATTGGTGCATAACAGCGGATATTCAAAACCAAATATTTGCCGACCGGCAAACAACCCAGGTGACTTCCTCAAATATCACCGATTACAACGAATCCCGATATAATGAGGATGATCACCTAATTCCCAATAACTTACTCCCACTCATCATCTGTAAAACCATACAGATATGAGAATCAAACCTGGTAAATACATACCCTGGAGCAAGTGTCTAATCGGGAAATCAGTTTCCTTTAACAGTACATAGTGAGACTGAAACATTGAAATGTTTCGATGGGGTATCCTGGTATTCCTAGTAATGCCTCTTCCAGATTCACGACTGTAACCGTATAGTTCTTTGCCACCTCTCCAAATCCCTTCATATGTCTTTAGTCTTTACCTTCTGCACACCCTTTTAGGCCAAATGGTTTTCTTCCTTCCCTACCGTTCGGCACCAGCCTATGGTTTGGAAGAAGACTATCCAATAAGCATAATGGGTGTACTGTCCCAATCCTAGGAACACTCGCAATGCGAGAGAAGGTGAGGATAAAAGACAACCGAATGAACTTAATTCCTATTTCTCCTGAACCAGAATCCATCCCCGAACTGGAACAAGTTCCTTTCGAGTTCGTATATAACCATACGATGGAGTATCCAAATAAACTGTGGATCTTTGTAGTGATACGGAGTGTCCTGGAGAAATACAAAGGTGATGTGGGAGTGGTAACGAAATATTTGGTTTGGTCGTGAATATCTGTTGCAATTTACTTTGCCCTCTTACTAATCCCTTGCTTTGTCTGAACTTAATACCTTCTGCACACCATCGTTATGCTAATTGGTTTTCTTCCTTCCCTACCGGTCGGCACCAGCCTAAGGTTTGGAAGAAGACAATCCAATTTGCGTAACAGGTGTACTACCCCTAAACCAAGGAGTACTCATAACCTGAGAGAGGGTAAAAGGAAAAGACAACTAAATAATCCTATCCGTTTTCTCCAGAACCGGAAACCATCCTCGAATAAATTCTTTCGAGTTCGTATCTAACCATACGATGGTTTTGTCCAATGGAAGTGGACGTTCGTAGTAAAACGGGGTGTCCTGGAGAAAAGGGTAAAAGTAGGAGTGGCAATGAGGTCTGCAACTCTGACAATCCAAAAGCCAGTGTTTAAGAAGGTTCGGTCAACTTGGTCACCGAGTCAAAGTCTTAGGGTCGGGTCAATGGTCGCTGCCAAAGAGAGAGAGAAAAGAAACACTCAGCGTGCACTCTAACCTAGATCAGAATGGTCACCAATTTATCTAATCTGGAATCCTCCCACTGTACCTCAAATTCTCCTCCAAACCTAAAAGAAGAATTAGTCGGGGTTACCCGAGGAGTAAACCAACTCATCAGTGGGAATCGGGATCCAACTCTCATCGCATGATAACGTGACGGAATCCGCTCACGGTATCACACTCCAGAAGGTATGCGCATATCTGGCAAGTTTCAGTACTTTTGAAACTCCCGATGTGATTTCTGCCCCATGCTCTTATGACCTTGGCGTGAGGTCAAAATATCATAAGTCACATGTCAAGTTCTACCCGTCATTATCCAGGTTAATTTGAACCCACCCGTACATACCCTTGACGTAGGCCAAAATAGTAGTACGACTGTCCCAAACCAACGCATCTATCTATGCAACAGATAAATAACCGGCAGCTACCAAACACTATGCCTTGGCGTGAGGTCAAAATACATAGCTTGAATACTACCGAATATTTAACTGAAATGACGGAGGGCTACGAATGGTTTCTGGCGAAAACCTTTAACGTAATGAACTTGATATCGTCGAAGGAACGGATAGCTTTTAAAAATATAGTGACGAAAACCGTTGCTAAAGAGGTCACTCCCTGTGAGGGGATCTCGGCTCTTTCCCCGTAGAATGGGGTGCTGGATATTCCAAATGAATACCGCGATGCAAAGCAAAAGTAATCGGCTATAGTGAAGTTAATGCCCTGACGCAAACTTCTGTCCAAGGGGTCACTCCCGGTGAAGGGATCTCGGCCCTTGCCTCGTCGACTGAGGAGCAGGATATTCCAATGAATACCACGATGCAAAACAAAAGTAAACGTCCTTGCAATAACAGCTTTTTGAAAAGTGTTCCAACAACATCAGATTAGGTTTGTTTTTAACTTTGCATTGATCCGAATCAATGCAGTCCCATCAATTGATCACACCAAAAGGAACGAAAATATACTGACGTACGTATATGCCATCCGCATTCGCCACTGGGTCCCGTCATCACCCGTTAGGTTAGCTAACTAACGGCAGAGCGGGGACTGGACTAGCGCGGATGAAAAACATATACAACATCTACTAATATATATACCAATATATAGTATTTCGCTCAAGGCGTGAATAAAATGCAACATCACAGAGAATGAACAGCATCACAGAAACAATACAGATATCTGGGATCCCCGGGTTTCACAGAGCCGCTGAAACCCGACGTTCCCCTGGTCGTGTGGATAGCCTGTGCAATGAAATCCTAGACCCCTACGGGCGCGGCAAGTCACCCGCCAAAACCTGAAGCGAGGCAGCCCCCTTCAGCGCCGTGAATGGACCACCCAGCACTTCACGGAATCCGGCAACTTGGGCACCCCTCCTGGGTCAACCTGTACCCCCTACGAGTGCGGCGAATAGCCCGCCAATTCTAGAGTGAAGCCCCCTCCGTCTCAATGCCATGAGATGCGGGCTTGTTGCCCTCTAGAACCCGGCTATCCGTGCACCCCTCCGCGGGGCAATCCTAGTACAGAAAGTAAAATATACATACACCGGGTACATCGACCGCAACCAGGTCGTGCCCCAAAATAATAATACAATCAGGCAGTGACGGCAGTCCACATGTCGGACGCTCGCCCCGCAATAACAAATGTACATAATACAACAAAAACGGTACTAGCATTGCATCCAGGCTATCCCCACGACCGATCCGCAACATCACAGCAAATACATAGAACATCAACGTGAAAGTCACGTTCGCAAATCCGTCTAACCGGGCTATAGCAGTTAGACCGGATTTACCGATCGAGTGACATTCACGGTCGCAGATATAATGTAAATACTGTGAAAAATGTGTTTAAAAAATTTCCGATTGATCAAACAATTAACAAGTGGGCCCCAAAGAAAACTGTAGCACTCACAGAAACAATTGGCCCAACTTTAATATTCCAAAGCCCATATTTTAAGCCCAGAAGGCCTCTGTAAAAAAATGGTGAAGTGATGTGAATAGTACGCGGCGGAAGGGCCGCACAAATGGGGTTTTCGCGGCGGTTCCGCGCTCCAACTGTGGAGTTACTTCGTCAAATTTTTACAGAACTCTTAGATTTTCCAGTACATCAATATTTTATAACCTGAAAAAATTTTCGAGACCAAAAATTATCAACAGAAACTGATGCGAAGGCAATATGGGTTTTTGGAACTTTTTGATCGATCGGAAATGCAAACACATTACACAAAGCTAGACTAAGTTAATGGCGCGGCTCTGATACCACTGTAAGTGCACGGCGGCGCCCCGGCCGTTAATCCGACGCCGGAATGCGGAAGCGGTGAATAACTTAAATTTTGCGGACTTTGCAAACCGGCACCACCGCGCACTAAACTCCGGATCGTAACCATTAACAAGTCTACGCTATTAAAAAGAAAGGGAAGAGATGTATACCGACGATCCAAGTCCTCCGGTCTTCATCTCCACTCCGATCTCCTCGCGGGATCTCCGTCCATCTCCTCCTCGTCGGAAAAGGGGACCACGAAGCCGGGTACTTTTACGGGCTCCCACCTCAATACCGAGGCAACTCGCGCATGAAGCCGGCAACTCGACATGCTCAAGATATGCTGTAGGAAGTGTAGTGTAGAGTGGATGTCTCACTTTGGGGTTTGTTGCCATTTGTAGATGATGGAGGAAACAAGATAAGAAAAATGGTGCTTGCATTTTTCTTAGCATGAAAAGAGATCAAGAATGAAGAAAACTCTCAAAGATGAAGCTCTCATCTTCTTCTCACTCAACCATGGAAAAACTTATGCATCAAGTGAGAATAATGGTGGAGGAAAATCTATATGAAGCAAGAAGGGAGGTGAGTGTAGGAGATGTAGAAAGGGTGACCACATCAAGAGACAAAGAAACATACACCATGCTTCATATACTATTGAAACCATACCCTTTCAAATCTCATAAAGCAAAAGCATGGTTGAAAAGAAATGAAAGCTATCATAATCAATCTTTTACAAGAAACCCCCTCCACAAAAGTAATTTGCAAAACTGCAAATAACCCCCTCCATCGGAAAAGTCCGGCCGGGAAAGAACAAAGGAAAACCGGCCGGAACGGAATGCAAACTGGCAACTCCAGAAAACTGGTCCCGTAATAAATTACAGGAAAACCCCGATACTGTGCATACACACCCGCATCTGTATTCCGTCCGGATACAAATGCAATAAGACAAAATCTACACTGTACTAAACTAGGACCGGCTTAAACCAAAGCCGGCTAGTAAAAACCGTTCGATCCTGATCCGTGCAATACCGCACGTATCTGATCGAACCCTGCCATATACCTATACGGCTACTAGTACAAACCGTCCGATCCTGATCCGTGCAATACCGCACGTATCTGATCGGACCCTGCCATATCTCCATACGGCCTCTACAGCGTTTCGCCCGAAACTTGAGTAACTGAAAGTGTGGCGGACTCTAAAGACTCGTCAATACAATGGCTGTGGATTTAACCACTAGCCCGTCAGAGGTATAAGCCAATACGTAACGGGCCACCAGCTATTGACTAAAAGGGACGTCGATGAGCGAACTCATCCTGACACCCTACTGAGCCTGTCAGTGACAATATCCGTGCAGTCCGGTCCGTTCGTCTATGAGCATCGCATGGCGGGCCTAGGGGGTTGGTAAAAGTCAGACCCCCAAAAGCGGTACAAGTCGTGTCGGAGTGTAGCCCAGAACACCCTGAGATACTACTGGAATACCTACCAGTAAATCTCCTTGCCTTGGCCAAGGACTTTGTGTAATGGCTCTCCTAGACACAGCACGACCTCACCCCCAATACCGGGAGAGACGAACCCCTGAAGATACGCTCACTGCCTCCATGTGGCTCGGGACTGTACCCAACTAAAACCTGTTTGCACGACTCCTTTGAGCCGTGGTAGGGTAGTAATCAAAGTACAGTGGGAACTCACACGAGACAAATGACGATCCCCAGGTCGATGAACTAACCTGCACACATGTCACCAGGGAACTGCCATCTGACGTCTGGTATATGACCAACTAGCATGTTCCCGGCGAGTCCTGTCCGGTGTACTCATAACCCAATGAGCACCTGTATACATCTTAGGTGATCCAACTGACACCAGTGGCTTGTGAGACCGGCCACCGCCCCTCGTCGGGGTCTCGACTGTATACACTAGTCTACTAATGGAGTATCGATGCCCAGTCTCGAAACTCCCACGACTAGGGACCTTTTAAGGATAAGCTTATAGACCCCAGCTCCCACTTATATGATCGCCCTCATACTGCTGGTGGTCAAGCAAGAATCCTAGGGGCTCTATCAACGTGTAATAGCGACGTGTCATGTCACCTAAAGCAGTACACGATGATAAAGGTAAACCAGATAGCATACTATCATCTCGAGTAAGACTGTCCTACCGGGATAGGTCCTCCCTCAATCATTACAATCACGTACCTGTGACCTAATAATTGACTCTGAGGGCACTATCTCCAACACTATGTCGGGGAGACATTAACTAAAGCTATTCCTTCACTTGGTCATGAACTTTGTGAAGAGAACACCCTATACTACATGGCAAGTAGTAGAGGATGAAGAAGTAGGAAGTGGGCTCACTTTAGAATTGGTTTTCTCACACTTTTTCTCATGGCACCATTAGAGCTAGCAAGCTTTTCATGGAGCTTGATGAAGAAGAAGAAGAAGAAAGAATAATCATCATATGAATTAATTCCCTCAATAATGTAACCATGGGTGAGTTAAGCTATCATGCTTAACTCATGAAGAGAATTGACCAAGGTATGAGGTTAAGGGTTAGGTTAAAGAATATCAAGAGAAAGGACAAAAGAGTGGACTTTGTCAAAGTTTCTCCAAGCTTCTTCAAGCTTGATAACTTTGACTAAGTTCAACTCTTTTGTTAAATCTTAAGATAAAACAATAACCCTAATCTTAAACCTAATCTTGGTATAAGTCTCATACACCCATCTTGTGTGTATCATCAAATATGACACAAACATATGTACATAAATATATATCACATATACACTTATGCACAAACTAGTGAGAAAATAAATCTTAAGTGAGCTAATACTAGTTAATGTAATGTAATATATCAAATATATAATTATACATTAAATTATTAAATCAACTCTTGATTTAATAATCCGGCTATAACCGACTAATATCAAAAGTAACAACTTATCGAATCAACACTTGATCCGATAAACCGGCTATATCGCATACAACCGATCAATGTCACAAATCGCGAGAATAGAATACGATATCTCATATCGTATCAATCTCGGTCCTGCACATATCACATATGCGCTCCTACTCCATTTCGCTTGAGCCAGGAAACCCCTGTGTAGGACTCTAAAGACTCGTCAATACGCCGACAGTAGATGATAATCATATCAAACACCCACAAGCCGCAAGCGGTCTTCTAAACGTAACGGCCACCCGGGTATTGAGCGATCAGAAGATCAACGAGCAAGACTACTCACACTCCTGTGAATCCAATCAGTAACACTTATCGCACAGTCCGGTCTGTTCATCTGATATGTCGCATATCTCGCCTAGGGGTGGTAAACGTCAGACCCCAGTAGCTTGATAAGTCATGCCGATGTAAGGTCCATAACAAGCGTGAAACTACTGATAACTCTTACCAGTAAATCACTGCAACCCTGGCCAGGGATTTCCAGTTATGTCCAGTCGAGCATAGCGCAACATCAACCCCCAATACCGGGAGAGACGAATCCCCTCCTATCGCTCATTGCCTCCATATGAATCGGGATTGTACCCAAAAACCACCTGTTTGCACGACTCAGTAGAGGCTTGGTAGGGTGGAAATCAAAGCACAGTGGGAGACACACAAGACTCTATGACGATCTCAGGTCAACAGACTAAGCTGTACCAGTGTCACCAAAGAACTGCCATCTGACGTGAGGTATAATACCATCTGGGAGTTCTCGGCGAGTCCGTTCAGTGTACCCAGTCTCCACTGAGCAACCGCATACCGTCTCTGATGTCAAACACCAATGGATATGGGATCATCCATCGCCCATCACATGGGTCGAGATGATATATGCTAGTCTACTCTGGAATATCGATGCCCCGTCTCGATATTCCCACGACTAGGAACATTGAAGGATGTACTCATGGACTACCCAGGCCCCACTAGTATGATCTGCATCATAGTCCTGCAAGTCAAGTACACATCCTAAGGGCTTTATCAACATGTAACAGAGAGACAGAAAGTATACGTGTTAAGATAAAGAGCAACCAGATAGCGTACTATCATGTCGAGCAAGAAAGTCCTACCTATATATGTCCCAGCATCCACTACAATATACATCTCATGTACAGTAATGGCATCTAGGGCATACATATAACTAACAATCTCCCACTTGCACTAGGGCCATCTGTAGCAGTGGTTGCAGTATCTCATACTCAACCATCCCATAAAAGTCTCTCTCTGGGAAAAAGCCTTTGTGAGTGGATCTGCCGTGTTGTCCTCTGAGTCTACTCTCCTAACCTCGATCACCCTGGAGATCTACTATCTCCATGATCAGGTGATGCTGCCTCAGAATATGTCTGGGTCACTGATGGGACCGTGGTTCCTGGGCCAAAGCCACACTTCCATTGTCATACAATGGTAAGAACCTAGTTCATCTCATGAACTAATATACACCCAAACTGCCTCTTTGGTAGTATTTTTGATAGCGATGTCACCAGCCTTTATCGTCTAGTTTGCCACGGTATTTTTAGCTTGGAACTCTTCCAACATACCGTCCCTCCACTGAGGGTAAAGACAATGCCTGTGACTGACATTCAGTCGTCCTTATCACCCTGGAACTTTTCCAGTGATTCTCCCCAGGATCAACTGATACCATCTCACTACAACTAATGAGAATCCTAACATCCAATTAGATCTATCTCATAGATCCAAAACCCTGGATTTAGGAGGTATCACTTTGATCCTATATGGAGAATCCATGTGATAAGAGGAGATTGACCGAGCGTAGCATAGAAAACTCTTTTCCTATCAAGAGTATGTTGTCTACGTACAATACGAGGATGACCACCTTACTCTCTACTACCTTTTTGTATATACAAGGTTCCTCTACTATTTTGATGAAGTCAAACTCTTTGACTACCACATCAAAACAGACGTTCCAACTCCGCGATGCCTGCTTTATCCTGTAAAGCAACTTGCACAACGTTTTCGCTGCTCCCACTGTCTACGAAGCCCTCTGGCTGTGTACTTATAGACGCTCTCTTCTAAATCAATATTTAGAAAAGCAGTCATGACACCCAAGCACCAGATATCGTAATCATGGAATGTAGCAATGGCAAGTAGGATCCGGATGGACTTAAGCACAGCCACTGGAAAATGTTTCATCATTATCCACGCCTGGTCGATGACGAATACCTTTAACAAGTCTAGCTTTGAAAGTCTCAACTTTTCCATATACACCAAGTAATCTTCTCAAGATATACTTGCTCCTGATGGGGATTTAACCATTCAGATATAGCAACCAAAGTCCATACTTTGTTGGTGTACATGGATTCCATCTCAGATCGCTAAGCATCCATCCATTCTTACAGAGTCCCACTCTTGATGGCCTGCTCGAAACTAGTTGGGTCATCATCACATGATGCAATCCTCGCTCCCACTGTCATCGAGAAACCGAAGTATCTCTCAGGCGGATGAGGAACCCTGCTAGATCGGCGGAGAGGCTGAGGTTCGTCGGAACCTATCGAATCCTTTGGTTCTACCAAATCATCTGCTGTAGTTTGTATAGATGGAACTCCTTCCAGTTCTACCTCATGACCACTAATTTCTTCATAAGAAATTCCCTTTCACAAAGGTGGTATGTTGAGAAACAAAACACATTTTGTTCCTCTGTTAGGTAGAATATATTCCCTTGCGAATGCTTGGGATATCCAACAAACTTCTACAGAACTAACTTTGCCTCGAGCTTGTCCGGATTTTGCTTTTAGACATAGGCCGGACAACCCCAAATCTTAACAAACTTAAGATATGGGCTCTTCCCATTCCATATCACATATGAAGTGGTAGGCAATGGATTTGATTGGAACCCCTTTCAATAGGTATGCATCTTCTTAAATGCATAACTCCAAATGAAAATTAGAAACTTAGTAGTACTCATCATAGAGCGCACCATATCACATAGGGTGTGATTGCTCCGCCCCGATACACCAACGTGCTGTGGTGTATACGGAGGAGTAATGCTGAGAGAGAATCTCATTCTCCTTTAGAATAGTCCAGGAATCTCGTGCCCAAGTATTCTCCTCCCTGATCACATTAAAGGACATAATACTTATACCCGTTTTTGGTTCTCTACTTCTAACTTATATTCGGTGAATATCTCAAAAGTTTCAGACTTGTGTTTCAACAGGAACATATGTCTGAATCTAGAGAGATCATCAGTGAATGTAATGAAGTACAAAGAACCAGTCCTGGCATATGTACACTGGGGACCTTCATACATCATTATGTATCAGTCTAAGAGTTCACTAACTCTTTCTCTGTTTCCAGTAAACGGAGCTATGGTCATCTTATCTTTGTGACATGACTGACAAGTTTCATAAGATATAAAGTTAAACTGATTTAAATATGCATCTAAATGTAACTTAGCTAGTCAGGTCGTATTGATATGACCTAGTCTACAATGCCTCAAGAATAATTCGTTCATTTCTGAACTCTTCCTCTTGTGTGTGTTCTGTACATGAAGAACTGTGGTTTGATTTAGAACGTCTATGCTTTTAGATAACGTGCCTGAACCGATGAACTCTTGATATAGGAAATGTTCAAAACATTATCCAACAATACAAAATTATATCCTTCTTTAATAAAAAGAGACTGATATGATGTTGTATATCAGGTTCGGTATCTAATAACATTCGTTCAGAATCAATGTATTCTAGTAATACAGGGTGATAACTACCAACAGACTAGGCTGCAACACTTGCACCGTTTCTATCTCATGAAACTTATCACCCGTTCTCAGTTCTCTACCTATCTGTAGCCCATGTAACAAATTACATATGTGGGATCCTGATCCGGTATCTCATACCCAGGATGTAAAGGATACTGAGAAACAGTTCTCTGTAATGAACACACCCGAAGAAGATGCATCATCATGCACTTTCTTCGTTTGGGCGGCACGGGAATTCTGGTAATCCCCAATTTCCTGCTCTGTCTTATAACAATTATAAGTTGGAGCGGGACCAACGTTCCCCAGCTCAGTATAACAAGCGGGTTCGGTCAATACATCTATATTATTATCTTAATTAAGGTGTGACATGGTTGCTACCTGGAGAGAGAGAGAAGAAAACACTCTGCGCGCGCTATTGCAAGATTAGATTGGTTATATATTTTATCTAATCAGGATGGCTCCCACTGTTTTTATCAAATCTTCCTTCAAACCCTAAAAGGAAAGACTACCCGGGATTAATTAAACTCTACAAGTTCGCCAATCTTTCAGCCAGGCCAGTTCCGGTACTTTGAGGGAGGTTCCCCGTGCTTTCGTACGGACCTAATTAAAATAAACCTCGTTTTCCCAGGGGCGTAACCCCGTTGACACCTTTCTAGACACCTACTTAATCGGCTAATTGTAAAGTGCAAAACTCTCCCAGGAGTAACAATTAATCGCAGTGGGTATCGGGATCCAACTATCTCATAGAAGGTATGCAATCTCATTGCAAATTTCAACACTTGAAACTCCCGATAAAGGTTTTACCCCTAGCACTTATGACCTTAACTATGGTCAACAAATCATAAGCACTAGTCAAGTTCTACCCGTCATTTCGTGATTAATTAGACCCACCCACATGACCCTTAACTAAGGTCAACAAAGTCACGCGACTGTCCTAACTAATCGCATCATATGCGGTATAGGAAGACATCACTTAGCTACCGTACACTGTGCCTTGACTATGGTCAACAAACACATCACGAATACTAAGTACTCTACTTCCTAAAATGATGGAGGGTTGCGGATGGTTTTTAAGAAAACATTTAACGCTTTGAACTTGATCTCGCTGCAGAATCAAATGGTTTTAAATGGAGTGTTTTTTAGGCTTTTACTAGTTTTGCTAAAGAGGTCACTCCCGGTGAAGGGATCTCGGCTCTTTCCTCGTCGAATGAGGTGCAGGATATTCACAATACCACTATGGAAAGCAAGAACTAGAAAAGCAATCAAAAGACAAACCGAAGGTTGTAGCATCTGCTAGTTATTGCTAAAGAGGTCACTCCCGGTGAAGGGATCTCGGCTCTTTCCTTATCGAATAAGGTGCTGGATGTTCTACAAGGAACACCGCTATGCAAAGCAACAACTAGAGCTACCTAATTTTTGAAATTCGATTCCACAACATCTTTTAGGTTTATTTTCTTTCATTAATCTCATTAATGAATGTCCCATCATTTAAGTCCACCTAAACATCATAGATAAATACAACGTACACTTATGCCATCCACATTCGCCTCGATGTCCCGTCTGCACCGTTAGGTTAGGTAACTAACGGCAGAGCATGGCAGGGCTAGCGCGGGTGTAAAACATAAGCAACATCTATATAATATATCATATATACTATATACAGTATCTATCTGAACATATCACATGATCACATCACAGATAACGCAGCAGAAAACATCATATGAAATATTGGATATACTAGGACGTCCGTGTTTTATTTTGAGCCTGTATAAAACACGGATTCCACGGTCGTGATGAATAGCCAATTCCACACCCCTAGACCCCTACGAGAGCGGCAAGCAACCCTACCAATTCTAGAGTTAAGAGACCCGGTCACGACTCCTCGAGATGGTCTCCCACTGGACCCTAGAACCCGGTTACTTATGCTCCCCGCCTTAGGTCTATCCTAATGCGGAAAAGTAAATAATATACAATGGTGACATCATCCTCAGCCCGGAAGTGTCCCAATAAAAGAATATTACATACAATGAATTTTACATGAATGAAAAAGAAAAACTCTCATCTCACATAAAAAGCCCCGGCTATTCAAACACGACGATCCAATATAACATATCCAGCAACACATAACATCACATGTCATCAACGTAAGTAAATATGCGTATCCTAATTGTCGTTGATGTATAGCAACGAAACTGGCGATACACCACATATTACACTTACGGTCGCAGAAAAGAAAGTGTAAAACTACAACAGTTGGAATCCGCAACCTCCTTAGACATTGCATGCCTAAACAAATGAATTCCTTAGACATTGCATGCCTAACAATTATAAACCCCGCATTTTAGCCTCATAATCGAAAACTCTTTTCAATATCAAGTCGGGCAATTCAACAAGATTCCTAACATTTTGATCGAATGCTCGTCGCAAACTTTAGTAGACGGCCGCACCCCCGGATGCCGTCGACGAAGTGCACTAAGGCGGAACACCGCTACCGCGAGCACCCGAACGGATGCTTTTGGCTACGGGGTTCTCCTACAGTCACTTGGTCGGGGCTATGGGGCGTGGCTGTCTATTAAGTTTACCCGGCGAGTATCCGCGTACGCTACGTGATTGCGACAGACTTTTGATCACATCAAAATTCTGTGGCAACCGATCATATTAGACCAAACTACTAGATTTATAACATTCAAATTAGTTATCTCATAACCACTTGTGGATTCCAAATATTGTATCACATTCCAGATAAATAGACAATGTTAAACTTTCCGATCGAATAATCAAACACCCAAGTTTTCCTAAATAGCTCAACACTTGAAATAAGTTTAAAAAACATCCATTTCATGCCACAGTACCAACGGTCCAGCCGTAGAAAGGTCAAGCCAACGCCTCACATATGGCACGCCGTACTGCCCTAAACCCTAAGGTTCAAAAGGCAGTTCGAGACGGTCACATAATCGAGTTAAGGTCTGTTGTCTTCTAATGGGTCCATCGCCTAACTTACACGATTTAGAACGTTCTTAAACTACGGAAAAATCCAACACTTGGAAATTTTCCGTCAGGGGAAAAAGTGAGTTATTGATATCCGGTCGAACTTTTTAACACTTTCTAAAATTACCCGGAAAAACTTAAACGATGTTAAATTATCTGATCGAATCAATGAGTCCCCAATACACCCCAGAAAACTCAACACTTGAGTAAATATAAAAATATCCAGAAGAATCAGGAATTACAGACGGACATTACTGTGCAAACCATGTGCCATGATTAAACTTTTTGGCCGCGGAACCGCCGCGCAAGCCATGGTACGGCCGCGGTTCCGCGGCTCTTTAAGGTGATCAGTGGCATGTGTTACACAGTAATCCTTGTATTTCCCTGCTGATTTTTTTGAGTATTTTTAATTCACAAAAAATCACATTTTGAAATTTCTTCCAGAAACTAGGGTATATCGTGTTTTCCGGGTTCGATCGGACTTTAAACTTCGTCTAGACTTCGCCTAAAGCTCTAGATTGGCTCTGATACCATTGTAGGGTTCTTAGGCACTCTAACAAGGTTCTACAAGGCATTTACCATGCCCGATTCAAAAATTTAGCCGTGCCGAGCAACCCTAACCAAGATCGTATACTAGAGATTATGCGAAAACTAGCAAGTTAAACTCTTTAACACTAAGTGAAAAGTTACAACCTTTGTAGATCCGGTCCTTCACTTCTAAAGCTCCGTGTTGACGTCCCTTCGCTGCGATCATCGAGATCCCGGACTCTAGCGATGGTTTCTACGGAGAAATGAGCGGTCTAGGTCGTTGACTTCGAGGCCGAAGATGATCTACGTCGGGGAGACACTAACTCAAGCTATTCCTTCACTTGGTCATGAACTTTGTGAAGAGAACACCCTATTCTACATGGCAAGTAGTAGAGGATGAAGAAGTAGGAAGTGGGCTCACTTTAGAATTGGTTTTCTCACACTTTTTCTCATGGCACCATTAGAGCTAGCAAGCTTTTCATGGAGCTTGATGAAGAAGAAGAAGAAGAAAGAAGAATCATCATATGAATTAATTCCCTCAATAATGTAACCATGGGTGAGTTAAGCTATCATGCTTAACTCATGTAGAGAATTGACCAAGTTATGAGGTTAAGGGTTATGTTAAAGAATATCAAGAGAAATGACAAAAGAGTGGACTTTGTAAAAGTTTCTCCAAGTTTCTTCAAGCTTGATAACTTTGACTAAGTTTAACTCTTTTGTTAAATCTTAAGATAAAACAATAACCCTAATCTTAAACCTAATCTTGGTATAAGTCTCATACACCCATCTTGTGTGTATCATCAAGTATGACACAAACATATGTACACAAATATATATCACATATACACTTATGCACAAACTAGTGAGAAAATAAATCTTAAGTGAGCTAATACTAGTTAATATAATGTAATATATCAAATATATAATTATACATTAAATTATTAAATCAACTCTTGATTTAATAATCCGTCTATAACCGACTAATATCAAAAGTAACAACTTATCGAATCAACACTTGATCAGATAACCCGACAATATCGCATACAACCGATCAATGTCACAAATCGCGAGAATAGAATACGGTATCTCATATCGTATCAATCTCGGTCCCGCACATATCACATATGCACTCTTACTCCGTTTCGCTTGAGCCAGGATACCCCTGTATAGGACTCTAAAGACTCGTCAATACGCCGGCAGTAGTTGATGATCATATCAAACACCCATAAGCCGCAAGCGGTCTGCTAAACGTAACGGCCACGCGGGTATTGAACGATCAGAAGATCAACGAGCAAGCCTGCTCACACTCCTGTGAATCCAATCAGTAACACTTACCGCACAGTCCGGTCTGTTCGTCTGATATGTGGCATATCTCGCCTAGGGGTGGTAAACGTCAGACCCCAGTTGCTTGATAAGTCATGCCGATGTAAGGTCCATAACAAGCATGAAACTACTGATAACTCTTACAAGTAAATCACTGCAACCCTGGCCAGGGATTTCCAGTTGTGGCCAGTCGAGCATAGCACAACATCAACCCCCATTACCGGGAGAGACGAATCCCCTCCTATCGCTCATTGCCTCCATGTGAATAGGGACTGTACCCAAAAACCACCTGTTTGCACAACTCAGTAGAGCCGTGGTCGGGTGGAAATCAAAGCACGGTGGGAGACACACAAGACTCTATGACGATCTCGGGTCAACAGTCTAAGCTGTAACAGTGTCACCAGAGAACTGCCATCTGACGTGAGGTATAATACCATCTGGGAGTTCTCGGCGAGTCCGTTCAGTGTAACCAGTCTCCCCTGAGCACCCGCATACCGTCTCTGATGTCAAACACCAATGGATATGGGATCATCCATCGCCCATCACATGGGTCGAGAAGATATACGCTAGTATACTCTGGAATATCGATGCCCCGTCTCGATATTCCCACGACTAGGAACATTGAAGGATGTACTCATAGACTACCCAGGCCCCACTAGTATAATCTGCATCATAGTCCTGCAAGTCGAGTACAAATCCTAAGGGCTTTATCAACATGTAACAGAGAGACAGAAAGTATACATGTTAAGATAAAGAGCAACTAGATAGCGTACTATCATGTCGAGCAAGAAAGTCCTACCTATATATGTCCCAGCATCCACTACAATATACATCTCATGTACAGTAATGTCCTCTAGGGCATACATATAACTAACAAGATGATATCGCGCTGTGTTTGGAGAGCCATTACGCAAGGTCCTTGGCCAGGGAAAGCGAGATTTACTGGTAGGTGTTCCAGTAGTTTCTCAAGGTGTAATGGGCTTCACTCCGACACGACTTATACCGCTTTTAGGGGACTGACGCTTGTCGCCCCTAATGCCCGATATACGATAGTCTTAGATGAACAGACTGGACTGTACGGAGATTGTCACATCAGGCCCAGTAGGAGTTCGGATGGGTTTCCTCATTGACCTTCTTATCAACATCTACCTGGGGACCGTTACGTACAGCTAGTACCGCTTGCGGCCTGTGGTTAAATCCACTGCCAGCGTAGTTTCGAGTCCCACACAGAAGGTTTCCCTACTTCAGGAGAAACGATATAGTGGTCGAATGGTTTTACGACAGGGTTCGGACATATACGTGTACTTGTGCACGTATGATGTTCGGACAGATTATACTAGCAGACTTTGGTTTAAGCCAGATTCTAGTATTGGATTATTGGATTTATGCAGTCTCAGTATATCCGTGTTTTTCGTGAATACGGATGGGAGGGGCATTCTCGTAATTAGTCGGGAAGCTTCTAGAAGAAAGGTAACTCATTTAGTTTTAATTCATTTATGTATTAAACTTAATGAGGTGGAGAGATGATGTGTTATTTTCATTAATTGCACCATGAGTCATGAGGTGATTCATCTCTAGGTAATTAATGAAGCATGGTTGATGATTTAATATATTATTGCTTATATATTTTCATGCTTCATAATATATTATCCAAATGATTCAAGTTCAATTCATTATCACAAATACATTCTCTCTCCTCAAGCTCTCATCTTCTTCATCCTAACCCTAACCTCTCATGAGTTGAGAACCATAGGGTTAGCAAGACTAATAGATCCTTAATCAATCTCAATATCCTCTAGGTCACTTGGATTAGAAATCCTAGCCACTTAGTTACCTCAAGTTAGAGGTTAAAGCTTGAAGAAGGAACTCTCGGGTAGATCTTATATTACATCGAGGAGGCCGACGAGGAGATGAACAATAAGAAAAAGAAGGACTAGTATCTTGAGGTATAATCATCTATCATAGCAGTTAACTACTTCTAGATAGTTTGTTAGTTAGGGTTTAGCAAAGATCCGTTTGATAGTCGATGCTACTTTGAACAAAATGATTGTTTTACCTATTCCGCCTCACCGCATCTTGTAGGGTGTGTAACGTCGACTTAGAGGTCTTTCATGGAGAACCTCTGCGATAAGAATAGTTTGACCGATTGTCGCATAGGAACATCATTTCCTATCAAAAGAATGTCGTCCATGTACAATACGAGGAATGTAACAGTACTCTCTACAATTCTTTTATAAATACATGGTTCATCTACATTTTTGATAAATCAAAACTCTTTGATTGTATAATCAAATCAGATGTTCCAACTCCACGATACCTGCTTTAATCCATAGATGGATTTAAGCAACCTGCATGCTTTTCCGCTGCTCCCACTGTCAATGAAGCCTTCTGGCTGATCCATAAAAATGCATTCTTCTAAATCACCATTTAGAAATGCCGTTTCAATATCCATCAGCCAGATCTCATAGTCATAATGAGCAGCTATAGCAAGCAGGATCCGAATGGATTTGAGCATTGCGACTGGTGAAAATGTTTCATCATAGTCCAAACCTGGTCTTTGACGAAATCCTTTTGCGACCAGCCTAGCTTTATAGGTCTCCACCTGACCATCCACACCAATCTTTCTCTTAAAGATCCACTTGCACCCTATGAGTTTTACTCCTGAAGGTGCAACCTCCAAAGTCCATACTTTGTTGGTGTGCATGGATTTCATTTCGGATCTCATGACATCTATCCACTTCACTGAGTCACCACTCGTGATAGCTTGCTGAAAACTTGTCACGACCCAAATTTTGGCACGTGACGTCAACAGGCGTAATGGAATTTAAGTAAGCCGAAAACCCAGAAATCTAAACCATCAAAGAAGTAAGTGATAAAAACATTGAAAAAAAACATTGTAAAAAAACATTTGGAAATCTCAAGTAAAAATCTTTAAACTTAAGTTTATTTTCTTAAAAACTTCGGCAGCACCTCCTTTGTAAAAACTATCTTCGAAACGGGTACAAACATAGAATATAAAATAAGCATCCCTAAACGGGAGCATATCACGCCCAAAGGCGGAAACAACCACCATAAGCATATATACGACGCCGTAGAGAAGAAATAGACAATAAAAATGAAAACAACATAAAGAGGTAAAACTACATAATAAAGGCCGGCTCACACGAGCATGACACCCATAGTCACAAAATATACAATATCGGTCCTCACAAACTCGTCTCTAAGTCAATACATGAAAGTGGTAGATGGAGAGTACTAGATATAATAAGAGATATAATGAACATAAATGGATCACCGCAAACTCACCTACAGCAAAAAGGCTCACAGCCAACCGTAGCGGTATCCGCTGAAAAAGATACAATAAGAAACCCTGCCGCGACTACTCTGAGGGTCAATCCTGCAAAACACTATGGCACAACGGGGATGAGTTGCCAACTCGTGAATAGTAAGTAACATCATACAGATAATCGTAGGTATGCACGTACAGGGATAATCTATCACATGCAATCTGATAGCATAAATATGGTAATATGGATATGCAACAATCATGATCAAGGTACACCATTAGGTACTATAAATACATGAAGCAATGCATATCAAATATTTAACGAGTATGGGAAAAAACATATCATCATCAATGAATCATCATTGTGGAAAAACTGGTGTCCATCAACGACACCCCTAATCCCAATACCTCAGGCGCCGTCACTCTGATCGGCCCTCATATCTGTAAATCTCATGGAACCTGAGTGCCCAACATCGGCACTCGAAACATCATGAAAACCCATGTCCAACATCGACACGTAAATCCACATAATTCGGGCTCCGTCAGTCTGGATCGTCCCACGGGCTCCGTCAGTCCGGATCGGCCCATATCCATCTCACGACTCCGGTCGGTATCCTCCGGATAACCGTCAGGTCCAACCAATCACCGGTAGGTTGTAGTCACTCTGCCAGGCTCATCATCTACTACACAACATCTCTTTCTTGCCCCTGGGTACCATACCGGGTCCAACATGAACGGATCATCCAGCTCCTCGAATCGGGTTTCTAACACAAGTCTCAGAACTGAGAAAACTCATGGTGGACGCATCGAAATATCATATCAAGAGAAACCGGGTTTTCAAAACAATGCATACTTTCTTGAAATATCCCTACGGTTCTCAAATCCATAAATCATATGAAATCCGTATCTCAATACGTAAATCCATGAAATATGATATATGCAACATAAAACAGTAATATGAGCATATCAAGGGAAATCCACTCTTTTAAATGAATCCAGTTTTTAAATATATCACGCGGTTCCCAATTCCTCCAAAATCAAATGCAACATCACATAAAAGTGTACATGTAGCTATGTATGCACGACACATTTCATATGCGCAATAGAATAAGAAACAACGTCTCAATGTCAATAACGAATACAATACCACATATGTGTATAGGTTGTGCGTGTCATAGCAATTACCAATGGGGTGTGTGTAACATACAATTTAGTGCTCGTGCAACATGAACCGTCAGTAATGGTGCAGTGTCCACTAGGTACTAAGTAAAGGCACAACAAGTAATGGTATGCAATGATGCTCATGCACAATCAACATATATGCATATAAACATGCTGCTATAATATAATATCTAGCTCTGACGCTTAACGCCATATTGGCAATTTCCCCATAGATGTTAAATCTACTAACCGATGATTTCGAGCTAGGTAAATCGAACCACTTACTTTCCTTTCTTCGCAGCGTCCGAAGTCCCCTCCTGCGATCATATTAACACACAACACAATAACGCGTGGATTTAGCAAACTACGCAATAATAGACGAACACAACGCCAATTAACGAATCGGTTCCCTTAAACTACAAAAGAGTTCGCTTAGCGGCTAACGTGTATAGCGACAACATCAAAATCAAACCCACGACTGCAAACTACCCGAAACACTTAAACTACGTCGGATCAATCTTATTGCACTTTACCGAAATGCCCAAAATTAGTTAAGTGGTCCCAGATTTTGCATACTGTCAATATATAAAAATCAAGAAGTACCAAACACCCCAAAATACCGATAGACAGCTACCCTAAAAATCCCAACTCCCCAGTCTCCCCAAAAACCGAGCTCGCCGGAAAATCCTCAAGTGTCGCCGGCCAAAACCGGTTGGATTGGGTTTGGGTTTCAGGTGAACACTCAGGGCTTTTAGTAAAACACTACTACACTGCTAGATTTTACAGTACAAATTCGTGGTGACAACAGATCACAGTGACCCTAAAATGACACTAAAAATACGACATGTGCTCAAAACTACATCTTTAGTGTTCTAAACCATAACTACCAAGCAACATAACATAATAACAACCTAATTAACAGTTAGAGGTCATTACCTATCCACACTTGCTCAAAAATCCGAGTTTTCCATGCTCCAAATCATCTTAGTGGCTCAATCTTGACTTGTGAAGGGTTTCAGTGGGGTTTAGTGGTGATTTGGTTTGGTTTAGTGAGGATTTGGGTTAGGATTTCAGTTTGAGTGGATGAGGATGATGAGATGAAGAAAATAATGAGAATGAGAGAATGAGAAGAGAAATGAGGAGTGTGAGGTGAGGATGAGAGAATGAGGGGGTGAGAGTAGCCATGCCCCTTCTCTCTCTTCATTAAATGCAAGCCATGCTTGCTCCATGCCTCATTATTCAAAGTGTCAACCCCCCCTCTCTCTCAAGTCAACCCTAAATCAAGCATTTATTTTTTTAAAAAACTAAATAATTTAGATAATTACCTAAAACTTAATGGAATGGGCTTAAGGTACCGTGGTTACTTAAGCATGGTTAATCCTAATTAACCCTAGATTAATATGGACAAGTGTGTGCAAGCCCGAAATAAATAGTAATAAAATATCAATTAATTTTTATAAAATATGTGAAAACTATTTTGGTAAACTTTTTACTAAAAATCCGCATTATCGCTTAATTAACACTAATCGCATTCTAAGGTGTTACAATCTTCCCCCTTAAATAAATTCGTCCCCGAATTTAAAAATCTTACTATGCGTACCATCAAAGAGAAGAGAGAATTTCTTCCGCTTCTCGCTCTCGGCCTCCCAAGTGACCAATTCACTATTCGGGCCACGCCAAAGAACCTTCACAGATGGCAACACCTTTGACCGAAGTTTCTTCACATGCCGATCCAATATAACTACCGGCCACTCGGTGAACGAAAGATCGCGCTCTAGCTGAATGGTCTGGTGCTGAATCATGTAAGAAGGGTCATGAAGGTACTTGCGAAGTATCGATACATGGAATACTGAGTGAACATCTGAAAAACTGGGCGGAAGTGCCAAACGATAGGCAACGGAACCAACTCGCTCAAGGATCTCAAAAGGACCTATAAATCTGGGATTAAGCTTCCCATTCTTCCCAAATCTCATCACGCCCTTCATCGGAGAAATCCGTAGGAATATATGATCCCCCACTGCGAACTCGAGCCTGTGACGACGACGTTCGGCATAAGACTTCTATCTGCACTAGGATGCTCTCATCCTATCCTGAATCAACTGAATTTTCTCCGTAGTCTCTTGAACTAGCTGGGGTCCTAAAATCCTGCTCTCGCTGAGTTCGGTCCAACAGACCAGCGATCGACACTTTTTACCATACAAAGCCTCAAAAGATGCCATCCGAATCGTCTCCTGATAACTATTATTGTAGGAGCACTCTATCAATGGTAAGTGACGATCCCAACTGCCACCAAAATCAAGCACGCACGCACGAAGCATATCCTCCAGAGTCTGTATAGTCCGCTCTGACAGACCATCGGTCTGTGGATGGAAAGCGGTACTAAAACTCAATCGGGTAACCAAATCTTCCCGAAGCTTCTGCCAAAGACGACTAGTGAACTTGGTGCCCCTGTCTGATACGATGCATATGGGAACGCCGTGCAAACGCACAATCTCATCAATGTAAAACTGAGCATACTGAGCATAACCGAAAGTGGTCTTCACTGGAAGGAAGTGAGTCGCTTTCGTCAGCCGGTCAACAATCAACCAAAAGGAGTCATACCCTCGACTGGACCTGGGTAGATCCACAATGAAATCCATGGAGATCTGTTCCCATTTCCACTCCGGAACGGGTAAAGGCTGCAACTCTCCCTCCGGTCTCTGCTGCTCAGCCTTGACTTGCTGACAAGTCAGACACCTCGAAACGAAATCCAAAACATCACCCTTCTTCCCTACCCACCAGTAGATATCTTTCAAGTCACGTTACATCTTGGTGGAACCTGGGTGAACAATATAAGCTGACTGATGTGCCTACTCTTGGATCTCGCGTCTCAACCCATCGGTATCAGGTACACACAAACGAGTCCCAAAACGTAGCACACTGTGGTCATCAATCAAGAACTCCGAATCTCTACCCTGCCGAACATGCTCAAGAATCTCAGACAAATGGGTATCGTCGGGTTGTGCCTCACGAATACGATCAAGTAAAAGTGGATGGGCATGAACATGGGCAAGTTGTCTCCCTGTGGAAGTGAACTCAAATTGTACTCTACTGTTGCACAAGATCTACCAATCTATAGAAGACTTTCTCTGAAATGTGCTCAACTGGGACAAGCTACCCTCGGGCCTACGACTCAAAGCTTCGGCTACCACATTCACCTTGCCCGGGTGATAAACGATCTCATAATTATAATCCTTCACAAGCTCCATCCAACGGCGCTATCTCAAATTCAGATCCCGCTGCTGGAATATGTATTTTAAGCTCTGGTGGTCTGTGAAAATCTGACACGACTCCCCGTACAAGTAGTGTCTCCAAATCTTAAGCGCAAAGACCACCGCAGCCATTTCAAGATCATGAGTGGGATAATTCTGCTCGTGCTTCTTCAACTGCCGGGAAGAATAAGCGATAACTCTATCATGCTGCATCAATACACAACCGAGTTCCACTCGAGAAGCATCATAGTAAATGACAAAGCCGCCCGATCAAGAAGGTAAAGATAAAACTGGTGCAGCCGTCAACCGAGTCTTCAACTGCTGAAAACTCAGCTCACATGCCTCAGTCTAAAGAAAAGGAAATCCCTTCCTGGTCAGTCCGGTCAGCGGTAAAACGATACTCGAGAAGTTTTGCACGAAACGGCGGTACTAACTGGCTAAGCCCAAAAAGCTACGGACTTCTTTCACTGATACAGGTCTAGGAAAAAGCTGTACGGCCTCGATCTTTCTCGGGTCCACACGAATACCGTATCTCGTAACCACATTGCAAGGTTCTGTAACACGACAGCAAGGTTTCGGGTCGTCCATGCCATTTTTAAAAAATCGTCATGCTAAACAACCCTAATCCTAGAATCTTTAACTAGAGATTTTGAAAATACCAAATGTAAACTACTTTACATCTAGAGAACAAGAATACAACCTTTGTATACGGTCCTTCTATTCACTTGTTCCATGTAGTAGTCCCGCGACTCTACTAAGCTTCTCTTGAGACTTTGAACGAGCTTTCTCTGATGACCTTCGTGCCGAAGATGATCCACACGGAGCCCCTCCAAATCAAGTTATCTTTACACTAAACTCTTTAGCGTATGAAACACGCTACACTTGATCACTAGTCAAGTGTATGATGATGAAGTAAGGGATGTTAAGAGCTCACTAGTTTGTGTTCAAGCTTCATGATTCACATCACATATGAGGGTTGAAGCTTGAGCCATGACAAGAGGAGGAGGAAGGAGCTAGAGAGCAACCGTGTGAGCAACTCAAGAAAATTGGCTATGTGTTGAGAATGAGCTAGAATGAATGGCAACTCTTGACCCCTCACTCATTCAAGCATGGAATTATGCAATAAAATGGCAACTTGAATAGTGAGTCAAGATGAATAAACTAAAGTTAATCCCATGCTTGCAACCATGCTTACACTTTCCACCTCATTTCTATTTTCACAAAATACAAATTTAAATGACATGCTTCATTATTATATATATATATATATCATATATATTAATATATACATAATGAAGAGTAATTAGTGAGCTAATGATATTAGTTAAGATAAAATTATATCACATATAATATATATCACTTTATTAAATCAACACTTGATCTAATAATCCGGTTATATCACATATGACCGGCTAATATCATTTATCTGTATATCACATTATCGAATCAACACTTGATTCGACAATCTGGTTATATCACATATAACCAAACCGATAACAGATGACTGCCAGATTACAATACGGTATCACATACTCGTATTTAATCAGGCCCACACACATATCACATATGTATCCTACTTCATTTCTCTTGAACCAGGGAACTTCTGTGTGGGACTCTAAAGAATCGTCAATACGCCAGCAGTAGGTGATGATCACATCAGTCACCTACAAGCCGTCAGCGGTACTAGCTGGACGTAACGGCTACCCGGGTATTGAGCGATATAAAATCAACAAGCAAGCCTGTCCATAGTCTCCATGAAGCCTATCCGTAACACTACCATACAGTTCGGTCTCTTCACCTGATATGTTGAATATCATATCTAGGGGTGGGAATCGTCAGACCCCAGTAATGTGATAAGTCAAGCCGATGTATGGCCTATAACGGTTCGAGAAACTACTGATAACACTTATCAGCAAATCTCGGCAGCAACCCTGGCCAGGGACTTTCAGTTGTAGCCAAAGCATAGCGCAACATCAACCCCAATATCGGGAGAGACGAAACCCCTCCTATCGCTCATTGCCTCCATGCGACTCGGGACTGTACCCAAAATCCACCTATTTGCACGACTCCTTTGAGCGTGGTAGGGAGGAAATCAAAGAACAGAGGGAGCCGCACAAGACTCTATGACGATATCGGGTCTACAGACTAACCTGTACCTGTGTCACCAGAGGACTGCTATCTGATGATAGGTATACTACCACATAGGAGTCCTTGGCGAGTCCTGTTCAGTGTACCCAGTCTCCACTAAGCACCCTTATACCATCTTTGATGTCAAACACCAATAGATGTGGAATCATCCATCGCCCATCATATGGGTTAAGAAGCGTATACGCTAGTCTACTCTGGAATATCGATGCCCTGTCTCGATATTCCCTCAATTAGGAACAATTAAAAGATGTACTTGTGAAGTACCCTGGCCCCACTGTTAGTTATGTGTATGCCCTAGAGGCCATTTTTGTACATATGATGTATATTATAGTGGATACTTGGATATGTATATACTGAGAAGACTTTCTTGCTCGACATGATAGTATGCTATCTGGTTACCTTTATCTAAACATGTAGACTTGTATTGTGATACTGTCATGCTCTCACGTGTTGATAAAGCCCTTAGGATATGTACTTGACTACCAGGACTATGATGTGGATCATACTAGTGGGGCCATGGTAGTTCATAAGTACATCCTGTAGGGTTCCTAGGCACACAGTAGAGGTCTCACAAGGCATCAACCATGCCATTTTACAAAAATATGGTGCCGAGAAACCCTAGTTAACGGATCGTTGCTAGAAATCTAGACGAAAAGTAAACTAGTTAACACTTAACTACTAGAATATGGAAATTACAACCTTTGTAGATCCGGATATCCACCTCTACGGCTCCGCAATGAAGTCTCCTCGCTGTCCAAGTCGAACTCCGGGCTCTAGCGTCGGCTTCATCGGAGAATGAACGGGCTTGGTCATCGACGACGATGCCGAAGATGATCTACGTCGAGGCATCTCTTGATCAAGCTCCCACTTCACAAAGTGATGAAACTTATGAAGAAAACACACTCTACTACTTGGCAAGAGGTAGAGGATGAAGAAATAGGAGGTGGGTTCTCTTTAGAATTGGATTTCTCACTCTCAAGCTCAAGTTGCCATTGATGGCCTCAAGGTTTCAAACTTGAAGATGAAGAAGAAGATGAGCTAGAATTATGATAAGTCTATTTTAAAACGAAAAGAAAAATAATACTTATCATAATCAAACTAAGGTTAAGTGTAGAGAGCAAACCATGGTAAGTGGGAATAGTTAGGGTTTAGCATGAAGACAAAATGATCTTTGAGTCAAACCTTCATGAAGCTTCATGACAAAAACAAAACCATTTTGTTTTCATAAAATTATTTAAATAAAAAGGAATGGATAAATAAATGAGTGATTAAAACAAAACCCTAATTATCTACTTAACCATGGTTTTATTCTTTATACTTAACCATATAAACATGCATCATCAAATATGATACATACAAGTGCACAAAAGTATATCACATATACATCATGCACACCAAGTGAGAAAATCCATATAAAGTGAACCAATACTAGTTAATGCAAAGTAATATATCAAATATATAATTATACATTAAATCATTAAATCAACATTTGATTCAATGATCCGGTCATGTCGCACATAACCGACTAGTATTCAATGTATCGATTTATCGAATCAATGATTCGATGACTAGGTCATATCGAATATAACCAATCGAAACTTTTATCGCGAGAATGAAATGCGGTATCACATACACGCATTATTCTCGGTCCTGCACACATCTCATATGCGCTCCTATTTCGTTTCGCTTGAGCCAGGAAACCTCTGTGTAGGACTCTAAAGACTTGTCAATACACCGGTAGCAGATGATGATCATATCAAGCACCCACAAGCCGCAAGCGGTCTGCTAAACGTAACGGCCATCCGGGTATTGAGCGATCAGAAGATCGACGAGCTAGCCCGCTCACACTCCTGTGAATCCAACCAGTAACACTTACCGTACAGTCCGGTCTGTTCGTCTGATACGTCGCATATCAAGTCTAGGGGTGGTAAACGTCAGACCCCAATACTCGATAAGTCGTGCCGATGTGAGGCTCATAACGGGTCGAGAAACTACTGGTAACACTTACCAGCAAATCTCTGATCAGCCCTGGCTAAGGACTTCCCTGTTACGGCCAATCGAGCACAGCGCAACATCAACCCCCAATACCGGGAGAGACGAAACCCCTCCTATCGCTCATTGCCTCCATGTGACTCGGGACTGTACCCAAAGACCACCGTTTTGCACGCCCTCATGGACGTGGTAAGGTGGAGATCAAAACACAGTGGGAATCACACAAGACTCTATGACGATCTCGGGTCTACAGACTAACCTGCACAAGTGTCACCTGAGAACTGCCATCTGACGTGAGGTATAATACCATCTGGGAGTTCTCGGTGAATCCGTCCAGTGTACCCAGTCTCCACTGAGCACCCGTATACCATCTCTGATGTCAAACACCAATGGATATGGGATCATCCATCGCCCATCACATGGGTCGAGAAGCGTATACGCTAGTCTACTCTGGTATATCGATGCCCCGTCTCGATACACCCACGACTAAGGACCTTGAAGGATGTACTTATGGACTACCATGTCCCCACTAGTATGATCTGCATCATAGTCCAGGTAGTCAAGTACACATCCTAAGGGCTTTACCAACATGTAACCATAAGACAGTTTAAAGAGACAAGTATACATGTTAAGATAAAGAGTAACCAGATAGCATACTATCATATCGAGCAAGAAAGTCATCTCTATATATGTCCAAGCATCCAATATAATATACAACATCTGTACAATACTGGCCTCTAGGGCATACATACAACTATCAATCTCCTACTTGCACTAGGGCCAGCTGCTGTAGTATCGCATACCGAGCATCCCGAAGAGTCTCTCAAACTGTATCTGGGGAATGACCTTCGTGAGTGGATCCGCCGTGTTGTTCTTCGTGTCAACCCTCCTGACCTCGATCTCCCGGCGATCAACTATCTCCCGGATCAGGTGATACCGCCTCAGAATATGTCTGGACCGCTGATGGGACCTGGGTTCCTTGGCCAAAGCCACCGCTCCATTGTTATCGCAATACAAAGGTATTGGATGCTCAATGGATGGAACCACTCTAAGTTCAGTAATGAACTTCTTGATCCAGACAGCCTCTTTGGCAGCATCGTTGGCAGCGATGTATTCAGCCTCCATCGTCGAGTCTGCCACGGTTTCCTGCTTGGAACTCTTCCAGCTAACCGCCCCTCCGTAAAGGGTAAAGACAAAGCCCGACTGCGACTTAGAGTCCTCCTTATCACTCTGGAAGCTCGAATCGGTAAAGGACTCCACTTGGAGTTCTCCGTTACCATACACCAAGAACATTTCTCTAGTCCTTCGTAAGTACTTGAGAATGCTCTTCACAGCTGTCCAGTGACTCTCTCCAGGATCAGCTTGATACCTGCTCACTACACTTAGTGAGTATGCTACATCGGGTCTGGTACATAGCATCGCATACATGATAGAGCCTACTGCCGAAGCATAGGGTATCCCTTGCATGCGAGCTCTCTCCAAATCAGTCTTGGGAGACATCTCTTTGGAGAGAGTGACTCCAGAGATCGTGGGCAAGTTCCCACGCTTGGACTCTTCCATACTAAACCTCTTTAGTATGGTGTCAATGTACCTGGATTGGGACAATCCCAAAATCCGTTTGGATCTATCTCTATAGATCCTAATTCCCAATATGCAGGAGGCATCACCAAGATCTTTCATTGAGAATCTTTGTGATAAGAAGAGCTTGACCGATTGCAGCATAGGAATATCATTTCCTATCAAGAGTATGTCGTCCACGTACAATACGAGGAAGACAACCTTACTCTCTGCCACCTTCTTGTAGATACAAGGTTCATCTGGATTTTTGACGAAATCAAACTCTTTGATAATGACGTCAAAGCAGATGTTCCAACTCCGCGATTCTTGCTTTAATCCATAAATGGATTTAAGCAGCTTGCACACCTTCCCGCTGCTCCCACTGTCTACGAAGGCCTCTGGCTGAGTCATGTACACGCACTCTTCTAAATCACCATTTAGAAAGGCGGTCTTAACATCCATTTGCCAGATTTCGTAATCATGATAAGCAGCGATGGAAAGCATGATCCGGATGGATTTAAGCATAGCCACTGGAGAAAAGGTCTCGTCATAGTCCACACCTGGTCTTTGACGAAAACCCTTTGCTACAAGTCTAGCTTTGAAAGTCTCCACTTTCCCATCTACACCAAGTTTCTTCTTGAAGATCCACTTGCTCCCAATGGGTTTTACCCCTTCAGGAGCAACGTCCAAAGTCCATACTTTGTTGGTGTACATGGATTCCATCTCGGACCGCATAGCATCCAGCCATTTCACTGAGTCCCTACTCGTGATGGCCTGCTCGAAGCTAGTTGGGTCATCATCTTCCATGATGCAATCCTCGCTTCCACCATCAATGAGAAAACCGTAGTATCTCTCAGGTGGACGAGAAACCCTACTAGATCGGCGGAGAGGCTGGGGTTCGTCGGGTGCAATCGAATCTTCTGGTTCCACTAAATCTTCAATTATAGTTTGTGTATCTGGAATTTCTTCCAGCTCTACCACTTTGCCACTAATTTCTTTTTCAAGGAATTCCTTTTCTAAAAAGGTGGCATATTGAGAAACAAACACTTTTTGTTCTTCAGCATGGTAGAAAAAATATCCTTGGGAATTCCTAGGATATCCCACAAACTTGCAAAGAACTGACCATGCCTCGAGTTTGTCTGGATTTTGCCTTTTGACATAGGCCGGACAACCCCATATCTTAACTCGTTTAAAATATGGTCTCTTCCCACTCCATATCTCATATGGTGTGGTAGGTACAGATTTAGATGGAACTTGATTCAATAGGTATGTTGCTGTTTCCAGCGCATAACCCCAGAAGGAAATAGGTAACTCAGCTGTGCTCATCATAGAGCGCACCATATCTAATAGGGTGCGATTCCTCCGTTCTGATACACCGTTGTGCTGTGGTGTATATGGAGGAGTCAGCTGAGAGAGAATCCCATTCTCTTTTAGGAAGTCCAGGAATTCATTGCTCAAGTATTCACCTCCTCGATCAGATCGTAGGATTTTAATACTTTTTCCGGTTTGGTTCTCAACTTCTTGTTTATATTCCCTAAATTTCTCAAAAGCTTCTGATTTGTGTTTCATCAGGAACACATACCCGAACCTAGAGAGATCGTCAGTGAATGTAATGAAGTATGAAGAACCATCCCTGGCATGTGTAGACATGGGACCGCAGACATCACTATGTATAAGTCCCAAGAGTTCGGTAACTCTTTCTCCGTGTCCCGTAAACGGAGTTTTGGTCATCTTGCCTTTAAGACATGACTGGCAAGTGTCATAAGATGAAAATTCGAAAGGTTTCAAATATCCATCCTTATGCAACTTAGCCAGTCGTGTCACATTGATGTGACCCAGTCTACAATGCCACAAGAAGGATTCGTTGAGTTCAGAACTCTTCCTCTTGTGTGTGTTTGTTATGCTCAGAACTGTTGATTGATTTAGAACATAAATGCCATTGCATAACGTGCCTGATCCAACCAACTTTTGGTTACGGAAAATGTTCATAACATTGTCCTGTAATACAAAATTATATCCTTCTTTGCTTAATAAAGAAACCGATATAATGTTGCATATCAGGTTCGGCATGTAATAGCATTCGTTCAGAACCAATGTATTACCAGTTGGTAATACAAGGTGATATTCCCCGACAGTCTTAGCTGCAACAATTGCACCATTTCCAACTCTTATGTCTTTATCACCTTCTCCAAGTTCTCTACCTTTCTTAAGCCCATGTAACTGATTACATATATGGGATCCTGACTCGGTATCCAATACCCAAGATGTAGAGCAAATGGAGAAACAGTTCTCAGTAACGAACACACCCGAAGAAAATGCATCATCATGTACTTTCTTCATTCGGGTGGCATGGGAATCCTGGTATTCCCATATATCCTGTTCAGTCCTATAACCCTTATAGGAAAGAATGGAACCAACGTTCCCCATCACAGTATAACATGCGGGTTCGGTCAATACATCCATATTATTATCTTCATTAGGGCATGGAATGGTCGCTACCTGGAGAGAGAGAGAAGAAAACACTTTAGCGTATGCTCGTGCAAGATCAGATTGGTTATTATCTTATCTAATCAGGATGGCTCCCACTGCTTTTTATCAAATCTTCCTTCAAACCCTAAAAGGAAAGACTAGCCGGGATTAATTACACACTGCAAGTTCGCCAATCTTTCAGCCAGGCCAGTGTCGGTACTTTGAGGGAGGTCCCCCGTGCTTTCGCACGAACCTAATTAATGTAAACCTCGTTTTCCCAGAGGCGTAACCTCGTTAACACCTTTCTAGACACCTACTTGATCGGCTAATTGCAATGTGTAAAACTCTCCCAGGAGTAACTCTTACTCGCAGTGGGTATCGGGATCCAACTATCTCATAGAAGCTATGCAATCTCATTGCAAATTTCAACACTTGAAATTCCCGATAATCTTTCGCCCCTAGCAGCTATATGACCTTAACATAGTCAACAAATCACAAGTGCTAGTCAAGTTCAACCCGTCATTTCCTGATTGAATTAAACCCACCCGCACGACCCTTAACATAGTCAACAAAGTCGTACGACTGCCCTAATCCAATCTGCATCATATGCATAAGCAGATAAATACTGGTCAGCTACCGCACACTACGCCTTAACATAGTCAACAAACGTAGCCCGAATACTAACTAGTACTTATCTGAAATGACGGAGGGCTACGACAGGTTTTTCTGAAAACCATGAGCGTAAGGAACTTGATATCGTTGTAGAATCAAATGAAGTTTTGAAATGGAGTGATTTTGAGGCTTTTCTAGTTTTGCTAAAGGAGTCACTCCCGGTGAAGGGATCTCGGTCCTTTCCTCGTCGAATGAGGTGCTGGATATATCATATATATCGCTGTGCAAAGCAAAAACCCAAAAGCAGTCAAAAGCAAACCGAGTGTGTAGCATCTGCCAGTTATTGCTAAAGGAGTCACTCCCGGTGAAGGGATCTCGGTCCTTTCCTCATCGAATAAGGTGCAGGGTATATCATATATACCGCTGTGCAAAGCAAGAACTGTAGCTACCTGTTTTATTTTAAAATTCGATTCCACAACATCTTAGGTTTCTTATCTTTCATTAATCACATTAATGAAGTCCCATCATTTAAATACCTAAACATCACAGATAGATATGACGTACACTTATGCCATCCGCATTCGCCTCGATGTCCCCTCGTGCACCGTTAGGTTAGGTAACTAACGACAGAGCAGGGCAGGGCTAGCGCGGGTGTAAAACATAAGTAACGTCTATATAATATATCATATATACTATATACTATATCCATCACAGAGTCACAACACAGATATCACAGCAGAATAAACATATAAAATATTGGATATACTAGGACGTCCGTGTTTTCAATACGAGCCAGTATAAAACACGGATTCCACGGTCGTGATGAATAGCCAATCCCACACCCTTAGACCCCTACGAGAGCGGCAAGCAACCCTGCCAATTCTAGGGTTAGGAGACCCGGACTCGACCCCTCGAGTTGGTCTCCCACTGGACCCCAGAACCCGGTTACTTGTGCTCCCCTCCTTGGGTCTATCCTAATGCGGAAAAGTAAATAATATACAAAAGGTGACAACTTCCGCTACCTGGAAGTGCCCCAAATAAAAGAATATTACATACAAGTTTTTACATGAATGAAAATGAAAGACACTCATCTCACATAAAAAACCCCGGCTATTCGAACACGACGATCCAATATAACATATCCAGCAACACATAACATCACATGTCATCAACGTAAGTAAGTATGCATACCCCAATTGTCGTTGACGTATAGCAACGAAACCGGCGATATGAACATACTACACTTACGGTCACAGAAAAGAAAGTGTAAAACTACAACAATTGGAATCCGCAACTTCTTTAGACATCACATGCCTAATCAAATGAAATACTTAGACATCACATGCCTAACAGTTATAAACCCCGCATTTTAGTCTCATTATCGAAAACACTTTTCAATATAAAGTGAAACTAAACCGCTAGATTTATAACATTCATTCAGTTATCACATAACTGTTTGTGAATTCCAATTATTGTATCACATTCCAGATAAACAGAAAATGTTAAACTTTACGATCGAACATCCGAATACCCAAGTTTTCTCGATACAGCTCAACACATGAAATAAGTCTAACAACATTCAGTTCGTGCCTCAGTACCGACGGTCCAGCCGTAGAAAGGTCAAGCCAACGCCTCACATGTGGCACGCCGTACTGCCCCAAACCCGAAGGTTCAAAGGGCACTTCAAGACGGTCACATAATCGAGTTAAGGTTTGTTGTCTTCTAGAGGGTCCATCGCGTTACTTGCACTACTTAGAACGTCGTTAAACTACGGAAAAATCCAACACTTGGAAATTTCCCGACAGGGGAAAAATTGGGTATTTATATCCGGTTGAACTTTTTAACATATTCTGAAAATTATCCGGAAATACACAAAAGACGAAATTTGATAATCCGATCGAAATACCGAATCCCCAAAACAACCCTAGAAAATTCAACTCTCGAATGAATATTAAAAATTCCCAGGAAAAGCACCACAGAAAAATGAGAATTACTGTGAAAATTAAAATGCACAAAACGACAAAAGCACCGCGCATCCGCCGCACGAGCCATGCTCGTGCCGCGGATCCGCGGCTCTTTGATGGAATTAGTCCATCGAAATTCACAGTAACTCTTAGATTAGCCTGCTGATTTTTCTGCATATTTTTAATGTGGAAAAATCCCCGATTTTAGAAAAAGGACAGAGAGCATGTTTGGTTTGGGGTTTTGGGTTCGTTCGGGCTTCAAACGCCATCTAGACTTCGCCTAAGGCTCTAGCTAGGCTCTGATACCACTGTAGGGTTCCTAGGCACACAGTAGAGGTCTCACAAGGCATCAACCATGCCATTTTACAAAAATATGGTGCCGAGAAACCCTAGTTAACGGATCGTTGCTAGAAATCTAGACGAAAAGTAAACTAGTTAACACTTAACTACTAGAATATGGAAATTACAACCTTTGTAGATCCGGATATCCACCTCTACGGCTCCGCAACGAAGTCTCCTCGCTGTCCAAGTCGAACTCCGGGCTCTAGCGTCGGCTTCATCGGAGAATGAACGGGCTTGGTCATCGACGACGATGCCGAAGATGATCTACGTCGAGGCATCGCTTGATCAAGCTCCCACTTCACAAAGTGATGAAACCTGTGAAGAAAACACACTCTCCTACTTGGCAAGTGGTAGAGGCTGAAGAAATAGGAGGTGGGTTCTCTTTAGAATTGGATTTCTCACTCTCAAGCTCAAGTTGCCATTGATGGCCTCAAGGTTTCAAACTTGAAGATGAAGAAGAAGATGAGCTAGAATTATGATAAGTCTATTTTAAAATGAAAAGAAAAACAATACTTATCATAATCAAACTAAGGTTAAGTGTAGAGAGCAAACCATGCTAAGTGGGAATAGTTAGGGTTTAGCATGAAGACAAAATGGTCTTTGAGTCAAACCTTCATGAAGCTTCATCAAGCTTCATGACAAAAAGAAAACCATTTTGTTTTCATAAAATTATTTAAATAAAAAGGAATGGATAAATAAATGAGTGATTAAAACAAAACCCTAATTATCTACTTAACCATGGTTTTATTCTTTATACTTAACCATATAAACATGCATCATCAAATATGATACATACAAGTGCACAAAAGTATATCACATATACATCATGCACACCAAGTGAGAAAATCTATATAAAGTGAACCAATACTAGTTAATGCAAAGTAATATATCAAATATATAATTATACATTAAATCATTAAATCAATATTTGATTCAATGATCCGGTCATGTCGCACATAACCGACTAGTATTCAATGTATCGATTTATCGAATCAATGATTCGATGACTAGGTCATATCGAATATAACCAATCGAAACATTAATCGCGAGAATGAAATGCGGTATCACATACACGCATTATTCTCGGTCCTGCACACATCTCATATGCGCTCCTATTTCGTTTCGCTTGAGCCAGGAAACCTTTGTGTAGGACTCTAAAGACTCGTCAATACGCCGGTAGCAGATGATGATCATATCAAGCACCCACAAGCCGCAAGCGGTCTGCTAAACGTAACGGCCATCCGGGTATTGAGCGATCAGAAGATCGATGAGCTATCCCGCTCACACTCATGTAAATCCAACCAGTAACACTTACCGTACTGTCCGGTCTGTTCGTCTGATACGTCGCATATCAAGTCTAGGGGTGGTAAACGTCAGACCCCAATACTCGATAAGTCGTGCCGATGTGAGGCTCATAACGGGTCGAGAAACTACTGGTAACACTTACCAGCAAATCTCTGATCAGCCCTGGCCAGGGACTTCCCTGTTACGGCCAATCGAGCACAGCGCAACATCAACCCCCAATACCGGGAGAGACGAAACCCCTCCTATCGCTCATTGCCTCCATGTGACTCGGGACTGTACCCAAAGACCACCGTTTTGCACGCCCTCATGGACGTGGTAAGGTGGAGATCAAAGCACAGTGGGAATCACACAAGACTCTATGACGATCTCGGGTCTACAGACTAACCTGCACAAGTGACACCTGAGAACTGCCATCTGACGTGAGGTATAATACCATCTGGGAGTTCTCGGCGAGTCCGTCCAGTGTACCCAGTCTCCACTGAGCACCCGTATACCATCTCTGATGTCAAACACCAATGGATATGGGATCATCCATCGCCCATCACATGGGTCGAGAAGCGTATACGCTAGTCTACTCTGGTATATCGATGCCCCGTCTCGATACACCCACGACTAGGGACCTTGAAGGATGTACTTATGGACTACCATGTCCCCACTAGTATGATTTGTATCATAGTCCAGGTAGTCAAGTACACATCCTAAGGGATTTACCAACATGTAACCATAAGACAGTTTAAAGAGACAAGTATACATGTTAAGATAAAGAGTAACCAGATAGCATACTATCATATCGAGCAAGAAAGTCATCTCTATATATGTCCAAGCATCCAATATAATATACAACATCTGTACAATACTGGCCTCTAGGGCACACATACAACTAACACATCCTTCAATTATTCCTAGTCGAGTGAATATCGAGACAGGGCATCGATATTCCAGAGTAGACTAGCGTATACGCTTCTTGACCCATATGATGGGCGATGGATGATCCCACATCCATTAGTGTTTGACATCAAAGATCGTATACGGGTGCTCAGTGGAAACTGGGTACATTGAACATGACTCACCGAGGACTCCTATGTGGTAGAATACCTATCGTCAGATAGCAGTCCTCTGGTGACACTGGTACAGGTTAGTCTGTAAACCCGAGATCGTCATAGAGTCTTATGCGACTCTCACTGTGCTTTGATTTCCTCCCTACCACGCTCAAGAGGAGTCGTGCAAACAGGTGAATTTTGGGTACAGTCCCGAGTCGTATGGAGGCAATGAGCGATAAGAGGGGTTTCGTCTCTCCCGGTATTGGGTGTTGATGTTGCGCTCTGCTCTATTGGCAATAACTGGAAGTCCCTGACCATGGCTGATTTGGAGATCTACTAATAAGTGTTATCGGTAGTTTCTCGACCTGTTATGAGCCTCACATCGACATGACTTATCACGTTACTAGGGTTTGACGATTTCCACCCCTAGACATGATATGCGACATATCAGACGAAGAGACCGGACTGTACGGTAGTGTTACTGATAGGCTTCATGGAGATTGTGGACAGGCTTGCTTGTTGACCTTCATATCGCTCAATACCCGGGTAGCCGTTACGTCCAGCTAGTACCGCTGACGGCTTGTAGGTGACTGATATGATCATCACCTACTGCCGGCGTATTGACGAGTCTTTAGAGTCACACACAGAAGTTCCCTGGTTCAAGGGAAATGAAGTAGAACACATATGTGATATATGTGCGGGCCTGATTAAATACGAATATATGATACCGTATTGTAATCTGGCTGCCATATGTTATTGGTGCGGTTATATGTGATTTAACCAGATTGTCGAATCAAGTGTTGATTCGATAATATGATATACAGATATATGATATTAGTCGGTCGTATAAGATATAACCGGATTATTAGATCTAATGTTGATTTAATAATATGATATAAATTATATGTGGTATAATTACATATTAACTAATATCATTAGCTCACTAATTAATCTTCATTAAATATATATTAATATATATGATATATATATATATATATATATATATATATATTAAAATGAAGCATGGCATTTTCTTTTCTATTTTGTGAAAATAGAAATGAGGTGTAAAATGAAGCATGGGTTAAATTCTTGTTTATTCATTTTTGACTCACTATTCAAGCATGGTCGGAATTTAATATTGCATAATTCCATGCTTGAATGAGTGAGGGGTCAAGAATTATGTTTCATTCTTGTTCATTCCAAAAGACTTAGCCATTTTGTTGCTCATGCTTGCTCATGCTTCTCCTTCCTCCTCTTGCTTTTTTTCAAGCTTCAACCCTCACATGAGATGTGAATCATGAAGCTTGAGCACAAATTAGTGAGATCTTAACATCCATTACTTCATCATCTCACACCTTCTAGCAAATTAGTGTGATATGTTACATGCACTAAAGGGTTTAGTGCAATGGTAGCTTGAACTAGTAGGAGCTTCGAGGTGGATCATCATTGGCGCGAAGGCTACGAAGGGAGCTTGTTCAAAGTCTCAAGAGAAGCCTTGTGGAGCTGCGGGACTACAACACAGAGCATATTGAAGAGATGGACTTGGTTCTACCAAGGTATAAACATTTCTCCTTCTCTCTAGTTGACATATCATCTAAAGAAAACCCTAATAATCTAGTTAAGATCTTGTTAGTCTAGCTTAGCACCAAGAAAAATTTGAATTTAGCATGGTAGATGCTTCTACAACCTCATCATGGTGCTAAGGTAGTCCTTCATGGTATCAAAGCCGAACTAGATCATCGGGGAAGGTCATTACGAAATTAAAAAGTTCGATCGGTTTTCAAAACCTACATTTTTGCATGTTTCTGTCGATTTTTCCAAAAGTTGGAATTTTTGAAATTAAAAATATCTAAAAAATCGTGCAGGGTTTTCTATGGACCCACAAGAAATTTGGTCCCCTGACTCGACCGTACGACGGCGGATCCGCGGCCAAACCTTGGTTCTGGCGGCGGATCCGCGGCGCAGATGGTGAGTTAGGGGGTATATTTTCTTGTGTAGGTCCGTTGGTGATATTTGCACTGTTTGGGTATTTTTAACTGTGATTCTCAAGTTGTTGAGTTCTCTGGATTTTATTAAACAGATCGATATATTTGGCGTCATATAGATCTTGATGATATGTGATACAATTGTTATGAATCCGGGTTTGTGATGTCTTGTGATGCTTATATGTCTTATTGGATCGTCGTTAAAGAATAGCCGGGGGTTTTATGTGAGATGAGGGTTTTCTTTTTCATTCCTGTAAAATTCATTGTATGTAATATTCTTTTATTAGGGCACTTCCGGGATGAGGATGATGTTACCATTGTTGTATATTATTTACTTTTCCGCATTAAGATAGACCTAAGGCGGGGAGCATAAGTAACCGGGTTCTAAAGTCCAGTGGGAGACCATCTCAAAGAGTTGAGACCGGGTCTCCTAACTCTAAAATTGGCAGGGTTACTTGCCGCTCTCGTAGGGGTCTATGGGATATGGGTTTGGTTATTCTTCACGACCGTGGAATCCGTGTTTTACATTACTAGATAAATTTAAAACACTTACATCCTAGTATATCGAATATTTCATATGTTTATATTCTGCTGCTTTGTTCTGTGATGTTGATCATATAACTGCATGAGACGAATGTAATTTTATATATAAGATATATATTAAACGTTGCTTATATTTTGCACCCTCGCTAGTCCAGCCCCCGCTCTGTCGGTAGTTAAGTAACCCAACGGTGCATGACGGGGCCCCGTGGCGAATGCGGATGGCATAAGCGTACGTTCTATTTTCGTTTCATTTCTTCTGTGATGTTTAGGGAAACATTATTTGATGGGACTTCATTAATAAGATTAATGAAATAAAAGAAACCTAAAGATATTGTAGAATCAAATTTTCAAAAAGGGTAGCTCTAGTTTTTGCTTTGCATAGCGGTATTCGTTGTAGAATATCAAGCATCTTATTCGATAAGGAAAGAGCCGAGATCCCTTCACCGGGAGTGACCTCTTTAGCAAAACTAGCAAATGCTACAAATCACTCAGTTTAGTTTTTGATTGCTTCTATAGTTCTTGCTTTGCATAGCGGTATTCCTTGTAGAATATCCAGCACCTTATTCGATAAGGAAAGAGCCGAGATCTCTTCACTGGGAGTGACCTCTTTAGCAAAACTAGAAAAGCCTTAAAAACACTCCTTTTCAAAATCACTAGTTTCTACAACGATATCAAGTTCATTACGCTCATGGTTTTTCTTAAAAACCTGTGTAGCCCTCCGTCATTTCAGATAGGTACTATTTAGTATTCGTGCTACGTTTGTTGGCTTTCGTCAAAGCGTAGTGTGCGGTAGCTAATTAGTGCTTATCTGCTAATGCATGAGATGCGATTGGATTAGGGTAGCCGTACGACTTTGTTGGCTTTCGTCAAGGGTCGTGTGGGTGGGTTTAATTCAATCAAGAAAAGTACGGGTTGAGCTTGACTAGCGTCCTTTGGTTTGTTGGCTTTCGTCAAGGTCATAGGATGCTGGGGGTAAAAGCATTATCGGGAATTTCAAGTGTTGAAATTTACAATGAGATTGCATACCTCCTATAAGATAGTTGGATCCCGATACCCACTGCGAGTAAGAGTTACTCCTGGGAGAATTTTACACATTACAATTAGCCGATCAAGTAGGTGTTTAGAAAGGTGTCAACGGGGTTACGCCTCTGGGAAAACAAGGTTTATTTTAATTAGGTCCGTACGAAAGCACGGGGAACCTCCCTCAAAGTATCGGCACTGGCCTGGCTGAAAGATTGGTGAACTTGTATGGTGTAATTAATCTCGGCTAGTCTTTCCTTTTAGGGTTTGAAGGAAGATTTGACTAAAACAGTGGGAGCCATCCTGATTAGATATATTAATAACCAATCTAAATCTTGCAAGAGCATACGCTAGAGTGTTTTCTTCCCTCTCTCTCCAAGTAGCGACCATGTCACACTTTAATCAAGATAAATAATACGGATGTATTGAACGGACCCGCTTGTTATACTGCGCTATTGAACGTTGGTTCTGCTCCAACTTATAATTGTTATAAGACAGATCAGGAAATTAGGGATTACCAGAATCCCGTGCCACCCAAATGAAGAAAGTACATGCTGATGCATCTTCTTCGGGCGTGTTCATTACCGAGAACTGTTCGCAGTATCCTCTACGTCCTGGGTATGTGATACCAGATCAGGATCCCAGATATGTAATATGTTACATGGGCTTTAGAAAGGTAGAGAACTGAGAACGGGTGATAAGTTTCAAGAGTTGGAAATGGTGCAAGTGTAGCAGCCAAGTTTGTTGGCATTTATCACCCTGTATTACCAAATACATTGATTCTGAACAAATATTATTAGATACCGAACTTGATATACAACATCATATCAGTTTCTTTATTAGTAAAGAAGGATATAATTTTGTACTATTGGATAATGTTTTGAACATTTCCTATATCAAAAGTTGATCGGTTCAGGCACATTATCTAAAAGAATAGACGTTCTAAATCAAAGCACAGTTCTTAACGTACAGAACACACACAAGTGGAAGAGTTCTGAAATGAACTAATCCTTCTTGAGGTATTGTAGACTAGGTCATATCAATGCGACCCGACTAGCTGAAGTTGCATAAAGATGCATATTTAAATCGGTTTGGATTTACATCTTGTGAAACTTGCCAGTCATGTCACAAAGATAAGATGACCATAGCTCCATTTATTGGAAATAGAGAAAGAGTTATTGAACTCTTGGGATTGATACATGATGATGTATGTGGGCCCCCTATCTACACATGCCAGGACTGGTTCTTTATACTTCATTACATTCACTGATTATCTCTCAAGATTTTTACATATGTTCCTGTTGAAACACAAGTCTGAACCTTTTAAGAAATTCAATGAATATAAGTTAGAAGTAGAGAACCAAAAAGGGTATAAGTATTATGTCCTATGATGGGATCAGGGAGGAGAATACTTGAGCTCGGAGATCCTGGATTATTCTAAAGGAGAATGAGATTCTCTCTAAGCATTACTCCTCCGTATAGACCACAGCACGATGGTATATGGGGGCGGAGCAAATCGCACCCTATGTGATATGTTGTGCTCTATGATGAGTACTACCGAGTAGCCATTTCCTTTTAGGAGTTATGCACTTGAGAAGCTGCATACCTATTGAATAGGGTTCCAACCAAATCAGGTGCCTACCACTCCATATGCGATATGGTATGGGAAGAGCCCATCTCATAAGAATATTAAGATTTGGGGCTGTCCGGCCTATGTCAAAAGCATGATCCGGACAAGCTCGAGGCAAAGTCAGTTCTGTGGAAGTTTATTGGATATCCCAAGCATTTGCAAAGGAATATCTTCTACCAAACCGAGAAACAACTGTGTTTTATTTCTCGGCATGCCATTTTTTTCCCAGTGGAGATGTGGTAGAACTGGAAGGAGTTCCATCTATACAAACTACAGCTGATGATTTGGTAGAGCCGAAGGATTCCATAGTTTCCAACGAACCTCAGCCTCTCCGCCGATCTTGCAGGGTTACTCACCCACCTAAAGATACTTCGGTTTTCTCTATGACAGTGGGAGCGAGGATTACATCATGAGATGATGACCCAACTAGTTTCGAGTAGGCTATCAGGAGTGGTGACTCTGTAAGAATGGCTGGATGCTAAGCGATTTGAGATGGAATCCTTATACACCAACAAAGTATGGACTTTGGTTGCTTTATCTGAAGGGTTAAATCCCCATCAGGAGCAAGTATATCTTGAGAAGATTTCTTAGTGTACATGGAAAAGTTGAGACTTTCAAAACTATGCTTAAGTCCATCCAGATCCTACTTGCTACTGCTACATACCATGACTACGATATGTGACGGTTGTGTGTCATGACTACTTTTCTAAAAATGATGATTTAGAAAAGAGTGTCTATAAGTACACAGCCAGAGGGCTTCGTAGACAGTGGGAGCAGCGGAAACGTGTGCGAGTTGTTTTATGAGATAAATCAGGCATCGCGGAGTTGGAACGTCTGTTTTGATGTGGTAGTCAAAGAGTTTGACTTCATCAAAATGGTAGATAAACCTTGTATATACAAAAAGGTAGTAGGGAGTATGGTAGTGATCCTCGTATTGTATGTGGATGACATACTCTTGATAGGAAAGGAGTTTCCTATGCTACGCTCGGTCAATCTCCTCTTATCATAAAGATTCTCCATATAGGACCGAGGTGATACCTCCTAAATCCCGGGTTATGGATCTATGAGATAGATCTATTTGGATATTAGGATTCTCACTAGCTGTAATGAGATGAATGGATCCTGGGAAGAATCACTGGAAAGGTTCCATGGTGATATGGACCACTGAATTTCAGTCAATGGCATTGTCTTCACCCACAGAAGAGGGACGGTATGTTAGAAAAGTTCCAAGCTAGATACCGTGGCAAACTAGACGATTAAAGGCTTGATACATCATTACTAAGGATACTACCAAAGAGGCAGCCTTGATATATTAGTTCATGAGATGAACTTAGTTCCTACCATTGTGTGACAATGGAGTTATGGCTTTGGCCAAGGAACCCCGTCCCATCTGTAGTCCAGACATATTCTCAGGCAGTATCACCTGATCATGGAGATGGTTGATCTCCAGGGAGATCGAGGTCAGGAGAGTTGACACGAAGGATAACGTAGCGGATCCACTCACGAAGGCCACCCTTCAGACGCAATTTGAGAGACTTTTTGGGATGTTGGGTATGAGATACTACAACACAAGGCCTTAGTTCAAGTGGGAGATTGTTAGTTATGTGTATGCCATAGAGGCTATTTTTGTACGTATGATGTATATTATAGTGGATACTTGGATATGTATATACTGAGAAGACTTTCTTGCTCGACATGATAGTATGCTATCTGGTTACCTTTATCTAAACATGTAGACTTGTATTGTGATACTGTCGTGCTCTCACGTGTTGATAAAGCCCTTAGGATATGTACTTGACTACCAGGACTATGATGTGGATCATACTAGTGGGGCCATGGTAGTTCACAAGTACATCCTTCAATTGTTCCTAGTTGAGTGAATATCGAGACAGGGCATCAATATTCCAGAGTAGACTAGCGTATACGCTTCTTGTGACCCATATGGTGGGCGATGGATGATCCCACATCCATTAGTGTTTGACATCAAAGATTGTATACGGGCGCTCAGTGGAAACTGGGTATACTGAACAGGACTCACCGAGGACTCCTATGTGGTAGAATACCTATCGTCAGATAGCAGTCCTCTGGTGACACTGGTACATGTTAGTCTGTAAACCCGAGATCGTCATAGAGTCTTATGCGACTCTCGTTGTGCTTTGATTTCCTCCCTACCACGCTCAAGAGGAGTCGTGCAAACAGGTGGATTTTGGGTACAGTCCCGAGTCGTATGGAGGCAATGAGCGATAGGAGGGGTTTCGTCTCTCCCGGTATTGGGGGTTGATGTTGCGCTTTGCTCGATTGGCAATAACTGGAAGTCCCTGGCCAGGGATGATTTGGAGATCTACTGATAAGTGTTATCGGTAGTTTCTCGACCTATTATGAGCCTCACATCGACATGACTTATCACGTTACTAGGGTTTGACGATTTCCACCCCTAGACATGATATGCGACATATCAGACGAAGAGACCGGACTGTACGGTAGTGTTATTGATAGGCTTCATAGAGACTGTGGACAGGCTTGCTTGTTGACCTTCATATCGCTCAATACCCGGGTAGCCGTTACGTCCAGCTAGAACCGCTGACGGCTTGTAGGTGACTGATATGATCATCACCTACTGCCGGCGTATTGACGAGTGTTTAGAGTCCCACACAGAAGTTCCCTGGTTCAAGCGAAACGAAGTAGAACACATATGTGATATGTGTGCGGGCCTGATTAAAAACGAGTATGTGATACCGTATTGTAATCTGGCTGTCATCTTTTATCGGTGCGGTTATATGTGATATAACCAGATTGTCGAATCAAGTGTTGATTCGATAATATGATATACAGATATATGATATTAGTCGGTCGTATATGATATAACTGGATTATTAGATCAAATGTTGATTTAATAATATGATATAAATTATATGTGATATAATTACATATTAACTAATATCATTAGCTCACTAATTAATCTTCATTAAATATATTATATATATATATTAATATATATGATATATATATATATATATATATTAAAATGAACCATGACATTTTTGTTTTCTATTTTGTGAAAATAGAAATGAGGTGTAAAATGAAGCATGGTTGCAAGCATGGGTTAAATTCTTGTTTATTCATTCTTGACTCATTATTCAAGCATGGTTGCAATTTAATATTGCATAATTCCATGCTTGAATGAGTGAGGGGTCAAGAATTATGTTTCATTCTTGTTCATTCCAAAAGACTTAGCCATTTTCTTGCTCATGCTTGCTCTTGCTTCTTCTTCCTTCTCTTGCTTTTTCTCAAGCTTCAACCCTCACATGAGATGTGAATCATGAAGCTTGAGCATAAATTAGAGAGCTCTTAACATCCCTTACTTCATCATCTCACACCTTCTAGCAAATTAGTGTGATGTGTTACATGCACTAAAAGGTTGTGCAATGGCAGCTTGAACTAGTAGGAGCTTCGAGGTGGATCATCATTGGCGCGAAGGCTACGAAGGGAGCTTGTTCAAAGTCTCAAGAGAAGCCTTGTGGAGCCGTGGGACTACTACACGGAGCATGTTGAAGAGAAGGACTTGGTTCTACCAAGGTATAAACATTTCTCCTTCTCTCTAGTTGACATATCATATAAAGAAAATCCTAATAATCTAGTTAAGATCTTGTTGGTCTAGCTTAGCACCAAGAAAAATTTGAATTTAGCATGGTAGATGCTTCTACAATCTCATCATGGTGCTAAGGTAGTCTTTCACCCACTAGTATGATCTCCATCATAGTCCTCGTACTCAAGTACATAGCCTAAGGGATTTATCAACATGAGAGAGCAAGACAGTATCACAATACAAGTCTACATGTTAAGATAAAGAACAACCAGATAGCATACTATTATGTCGAGCAAGAAAGTCCTCTCTATATATATCCAAGCATCCACTATAATATACATCATATGTACAATAATGGCCTATAGGGCATACATATAACTAACAATCTCCCACTTTCACTAAGGCCATGTGTTGTAGTATCTCATACCCAACATCCTAAAAAGTCTCTCAAATTGTGTCTAGGGGAGGGCCTTTTTGAGTGGATCCGCTACATTGTCCTTCATGTCAACTCTCCTGACCTCGATCTCCCGGCGATCAACTATCTCCCGGATCAGGTGATACCGCCTCAGAATATGTCTGGATCTCTGATGGGACCTGGGTTCCTTTGCCAAAGCCACCGCTCCATTGTTATCATAATACACAGGTATTGGATGATCAATGGATGGAACCACACCAAGCTCAGCAATGAACTTCTTCATCCAGACAGCTTTTTTGGCAGCGATGTATTCAGCCTCCATTGTCAAGTCTGCAACGGTGTCTTGCTTGGAACTCTTCCAACACACCGCCCCTCCATTGAGGGTAAAGTCAAAACCTGAGACCGACTTACTGTCGTCCTTATCACTCTGGAAGCTCGAGTCGGTAAAGGACTCCACTTGGAGTTTACCGTTACCGTACACCAAGAATATCTCTTTAGTCCTTCTCAAGTACCAGAGAACGTTCCTCACAGCTGACCAGTGATTCTCTCCTGGATCTTCTTGATACTTACTCACTACACTTAGTGAGTACGCTACATCGGGTATGGTACATAACATCGCGTACATGATAGAGCCTACTGCCGAAGCATAGGGTATCCCTTGCATGCGAGCTTTCTCCAAATCAGTCTTGGGAGACATCCCTTTGGAGAAAGTGAGTCCTGATATCGTGGGTATATTCCCACGCTTGGAATCTTCCATACTAAACCTCTTTAGTACGGTGTCAATATACCTTGATTGGGACAAACCCAGTATCCGTTTAGATCTATCTCTATAGATCTTAATCCCAAGATGTAGAAGGCATCACGCAGATATTTCATTGAGAATCTTTGTGATAAGAAGAGCTTGACCGAGTGCAGCATAGGAACATCATTTCCTATCATGAGTATGTCATTCACGTACAATACGAGGAAGACGGCCTTACTCTCTGCGACCTTCTTGTATATACAAGGTTCATCTACGTTTTTGACGAAGTCAAACTCATTGACTGCCTTAACAAATCAGATGTTCCAACTCCGCAATACCCTCTTCAACCCGTAGATTTATTTAAGCAGCTTGCATACCTTCCTGCTACTCCCACTGTCTACGAAGCCCACCGGCTGAGTCATGTACACACTCTCTTCTAAATCACCATTTAGAAAGGCGGTCTTAACATCCATTTGCTACATTTCATAGTCATAGTATGCAGCGATGGCAAGTAGGATCCGGATGGACTTAAGCATAGCCACTGTGGAAAAGGTTTCATCATAATTCACACCTGGTCGTTGACGAAAACCTTTTGCAACAAGTCTAGTTTTGAAAGTCTCAACTTTTCCATCTACACTAAGTTTCTTCTTAAAGATCCATTTGCTCCAAATGGGTTTTACCCCTTCGGGAGCAACTTCCAAAGTCCATACTTTGTTGGTGTACATGAATTCCATCTCAGATTGCATTGCATTCAGCCATTTCACAGAGTTCCCACTCGTCATGGACTGCTCGAAGCTAGTTGGGTCATCATCTTCCATGATGCAATCCTCGCTCCCACCATCAATTAGAAAACCGTAGTATCTCTCAGGTGGATGAGGAACCCTGCGTCGGAGAGGCTGAGGTTCGTTGGGAACTATCGAATCCTCTGGTTCTACCAAATCTTCTGTTGTAGTTTTTGTAGCTGGAACTTCTTCCAGTTCTACCTCCTTGCCACTAATTTCTTTTTCAAGAAATTCCTTTTCTAAAAAGGTGGCATGTCGAGAATCAAACACTTTTTGTTTCTCGGTATGGTAGAAGATATACCCTCGCGAATGTTTGGGATATCTAATAAACTTACACAGAAAAGACCTTGCCTCGAGCTTGTCCGGATTTTATGTTTTCACATATGCCGGACAACCCTATATCTTAACATAATTAAGATAGGGTCTCTTTCCTTTCCATATCTCATACGGAGTGGTTAGCACAGATTTGGTGGGAACCATATTCAATAGGTCTGCAGTTATCTCCAGTGCATATCCCCAAAACGAAATAGGCAACTCAGCAGTACTCATCATAGAGCGGACTATATCCAATATGGTGAGATTCCTCCGTTCCGATATACTATTGTGCTATGGTGTATACGGAGGAGTAAGCTGAGAGAGAGAGAGTCCCATTCTCTTTTAGATAGTCACAGAATTCCGTGCTCAAGTATTCTCCTCCCCGATCAGATCGAAGGATTTTAATACTTTTATCCGTTTTGTTCTCAACTTCATGCTTATATTCTTTGAATTTCTCAAAAGTTTCAGACTTGTGTTTCAACAGGAACACATGACCGAATTTTAAGAGATCGTCACTGAATGTAATGAAGTATGAGGAACCATTCCTGGCATGTGTAGACATGGGACCGCATACATCACTATGTATCAGTCCTAAGAGTTCCATAACTCTTTCTCCGTGTCCTGTAAACGGAGTTTTGGTCATCTTGCCTTTGAGACATGACTGGCAAGTTTCATAAGATGAAAGTTCAAACGGATTCAAATATCCATCTTTATGTAACTTAGCTAGTCGTGCCACATTGATATGACCCAGTCTACAATGCCACAAGAAGAATTCGTTCATTTCTGAATTTTTCCTCTTGTCTGTGTTCTGTACGTTAAAAACTGTGTTTTGATTCAGAACGTATAATCCGTTACATAACGCCCCAAACCCAATCAATACTTGATTTAGGTAAATGTTCATAACATTATTCTCTGCTACAAAGTTATATCCTTCTTTATCTAATAAAGAAATTGATATTAAATTGCATATCATAGAGGGTACGTAATAACAGTCGTTCAGGATCAATGTATTCCTAGTTGGCAATACAAGGTGATATTCACCAACTGCTTTGGCTGCAACACTTGCACCATTCCCTACTTTTAGAGAATGATCACATTTTCCCAGTTCACTACCTTTTTTTTGCCCATGCAAAAAATTGCATATATGGGATCCCGATCGGGTATCTAATACCAAGGATGTAGAGTGCTCTGAGAAACAGTTCTCGGTAACTAACACACCCGAAGAAGATGCATCAACATGCTTATTCTTCGTTTGGGTGGCGTGGTAATCCGGATATTCTCCTATTTCTTGCTCGGACTTATAACACTTATAAGTTGGAGCGGAACCAACGTTCCTCAGCTCAGTATAACAAGCGGGTTCGGTCAATATATCCATATTATTATCTTGATTAAGGCATGACATTGGTTGCTTCCTGGAGAGAGAGAGAGAAGGTAACGCGTTAGCGTGCGCTCTTTGCAAGATTAGATTGGTTATTATCTTATCTAATTAGGACGGCTCCCACTGTTTTTATCAAATTTTCTTTCAAACCCTAAAAGACAAGACTAGCCGGGATTAATTACACCTTACATGTTCGCCAATCTTTCAGCTAGGCCAGTGCTGGTACATTGAGGGAGGTTACCCGTGCTTTCGCACGGACCTAATTAAAATAAACCTCGTTTTCCCATGGGTGTGACCCCGTTACACCTTTCTAGACATCTACTTGATCGGCTAATTGTGATGTGTAAAATTCTCACAGGAGTAACTTTTACTCGCAGTGGGTATCAGGATCCAACTATCTCATAGAAGGTATGCAATCTCATTGCAAATTTCAACACTTGAAATTCCCGACATAATATTTTGCCCCTAGCGTCCTATGACCTTGACGCAGGCCAACAAACCATAGTCCGCTAGTCAAGTTCAATCCGTACATTTCTTGATTAAATTAAATCCACCCGCATGACCCTTGATGCAGGCCAACAATGTCGCATGAATACCCTAATCCAATCGCATCATATGCAGCAGATAAGCAATAAATAGCTACCGCACACTACGCCTTGACGTAGGCCAACAAACGTAGCACGAATACTAAACAGTACTTATCTGAAATGACGGAGAGCTACATCAGGTTTTTAAGAAAACCTTTTGCGTAATAAACTTGATATCGTTGAAGAATCCAGTGATTTTTAAAAGGAGTGTTTTTGAGTCTTTTACTAGTTTCGCTAAAGAGGTCACTCCCGGTGAAGAGATCTCAGCTCTTTCCTCATCGAATGAGGTGCTGGATATTCTACATGGAATACCACTATGCAAAGCAAGAACTGAAAAGGCAATCAAAAACAAAACCGAGTGGGTTGTAGCATCTGCTAGTTTCGCTAATGAGGTCACTCCCGGTGAAGAGATCTCGGCTCTTTCCTTATCGAATAAGGTGCTGGATATTCTATAAGGAATACTGCTATGCAAAACAAAAACTAGAGCTGCCGTTTTTGAAAATTTGATTCTACAACATCATTTTGGTTTCTTTTCTTTCATTAATCTCATTAATAAGTCCCATCAATTATGCTTCCTAAGCATCATAGAAGAAACAAAAATACAACGTACGCTTATGCCATCCGCATTCGCCACAGTGTCCCGTTATGCACCGTTAGGTTACTTAACTAACAGCATAGCGGGGCGGGACTAGCGCGGGTGCAAAACATAAGCAACGTTTATTATATATCATATATACAATAATAAAGCATTCGTCTCACGCATATAAAGTGATCACATCACAGAATATCAGCAGTATAAGATAACATATGAAATATTGGATATACTAGTGTTAGTTATATGTATGCCCTAGAGGCCATTACTATACATAGGATGTATATTGTAGTGGATGCTTGGACATATATAGGGATGACTTTCTTGCTCGATATGATAGTATGCTATCTGGTTACTTTTTACCTTAACGTGTATACTGATTGTCTCTCTGATACATGTTGGTAAAGCCCTTAGGATGTGTACTTAACTACCAGGACTATGATGTGGATCATACTAGTAGGGACATGGTAGTCCATAAGTACATCCATCAAAGTCCCTAGTCATGGGTGTATCGAGACGGGGCATCGATATACCAGAGTAGACTAGCGTGTAGCTTCTCGACCCATACAGATGGGCGATGGATGATCCCATATCCATCGGTGTTTGACATCAGAGATGATATACGGGTGCTCAGTGGAAACTGGGTACACTGGACGGACTCGCCGAGAACTCCCAGATGGTATTATACCTTATGTCAGATGGCAGTTCTCTGGTGACACTGGTACAGGTTAGTCTGTAGACCCAAGATCGTCATAGAGTCTTGTGTTATTCCCACTATGCTTTGATTTCCATCATACCACATCCAAGAGGGCGTGCAAAAAGGTGGCTTTTGGGTACAGTCCCGAATCACATGGAGGCAATGAGCGATAGGAGGGGTTTCGTCTCTCCCGGTATAGGGAGTTGATGTTGCGCAGTGTTCGATTGGCTATAACAAGAAGTCCTTGGCCAAGGCTGCTTTAGGGATTTACTGGTAAGTGTTAACAGTAGTTTCTCGACCCGTTATGAGCCTCATATCGACACGACTTATCGAGTTATTGGGGTCTGACGTTCACCACCCCTAGACAAGATATGTGACATATCAGACGAACAGAACAGACTGTACGGTAGTGTTACTGATTGGATTCGCAGGAGTAGTAGCAGGCTTGTTTGTTGATATTCTGATCGCTCAATACCCGGGTGGCCGTTACGTTTAGCAGACCGCTTGCGGCTTGTGGGTGTTTGATATGATCATCACCTACTGCCGGCGTATTGACGAGTCTTTAGAGTCCTACACAGGGGTTTCCTGGCTCAAGCGAAATGGAGTAGGAGCGCATATGTGATATGTACGGGACCGAGATTGATACGACGTATTCGATTCTCGCGATTTATGACATTCATCGGTTGTATGGATATAGCCGGGTTATCGGATGAAGTGTTGATTCGGTAAGTTGTTACTTTTGATATTAGTCGGTTATAGCCGGATTATTAAATCAAGAGTTGATTTAATAATTTAATGTATAATTATATATTTGATATATTACATTACATTAACTAATATTAGCTCACTTAAGATTTATTTTCTCACTAGTTTGTGCACGTTGTTTATATGTGATATATGCAAGTGTACATGTATGTATCATGCTTGATGATACACACAAGATGGGTGTATGAGACTTATACTAAGATTAGGGTTAAGATTAGGGTTATTGGATTATCTTAAGATTTAACAAATAAGTTAAACTTAGTCAAAGTTGTCAAGCTTGAAGAAGCTTGGAGAAACTTTGACAAAGTCCACTCTTTTGTCAATTCTCTTGATATTTCTTTAACCAAACCCTTAAACCTCATACCTTAGTTAATTCTCTACATGAGTTAAGCATGAGGGCTTAACTCAACCATGGGTGAATTAATCAAGAGGATAATTTTTCATTTGGATGAATAATTCATTTCATCTTCTTGTTCATCAAGCTCCTTGAAAAGCTTTCTAGCTCTAATGGTGCCTTGAGGAAAAATATGAGAAAATCAATTTTAAAGTGAGCAACCTTCCTACTTCATCATCCTCTACTACTTGCCATTTAGTAGAGGGTGTTCTCTTCACAAAGTTCTTGACCTAGTGAAGGAATAGCTTGAGTTAGTGTCTCCCCGACGTAGATCATCTTCGGCCTCGAAGTCATCGAAGCAAGCACGTTCATTTCTTCGTGGAGCCTCTCTAGAGTCCGGGTTTTTCCGATCGCAGCGAAGGGGAATTCTACACGGAGCTATTGAAGTGAAGGACCGGTCTACAAAGGTTGTATTCCCGCTCTCTTAGAAGTAAAGTTTTTTACTTGTTCATAGTTTTCGCCTAATCTCTAGTTGACGATCTTCATTAGGGTTTCTCGGCACATAAATTTTTGAATTTGGCATGGTTGATGCCTTGTGGAACCTCTTGAGTGTGCCTAGCAACCCTACAGTGGTATCAGAGCCAAACTAGAGCTTTAGGCGACGTGTTAACGAAGTTAAAACTCCGAACGAACCCGATACGTCCAAGTTTACCCCCTCTCTGTACATTTTTTCAAAACTGTGTATTTTCTGAATTAAAAATACCTGAAAAATTAAGCAGGGAAATATAAGAATTGTGGTGAAAAACGAGCTCCTAATACTTCCAAACCGCCGCGGAACTGCGGCCGTACCATGCTTGGGCCGCGGATCCGCGGCCGTACAGAGGGATTGGGTCATTTTGTTTGCATAGTAATTCTTATATATTAAAGTGCTATTTTATGGGTATTTTTAAACTGACTCAAGTGTTGAGTTTTCTGGGGGTTTATTTTGTAATCGTCGATTCGATCGGAGAATTTAATTTTGTTATGTTTTCCGGATATTTTTAGAACATGTTAAAAAGTTCGACCGGATATAAATACCCATTTTTTCCCCTGCCGGGAAATTTCCAAGTGTTGGATTTTTCCGTTGTTTAATAACGTTCTAAGTAGTGCAAGTAAAGCGATGGTCCCTCTAGAAAACAACAAACCTTAACTCGATTATGTGACCGTCTTGAACTGCCCTTTGAACCTTAGAGTTTGGGGCAGTACGGCGTGCCACATGTGAGGCGTTGGCTTGACCCTTCTACGGCTGGACCGTTGGTACTGTGGCATGAAGTGGATGTTTTTGAACTTATTTCATGTGTTGATCTGTTTCGGGAAAACTTGGGTGTTTGATCGGAAAGTTTAACATTTTCTATTTATCTGGAATGTGATACAATATTTGGAATCCACAAGTAGTTATGAGATAACTAATTTGGATGTTATAAACACAGCAGTTTAGTCTCAATTGATCGGTTGCCACGGAATTTTGATGTGATCAAAAGTCCGTCGCAATCACGTAGCGTACGCGGATACTCACCAGGTAAACTTAATAGACAGCCACACCCCATAGCCCCGACCAAGTGACTGTAGGAGAACCCCATCGCCGAAAGCATCCGTCCGGGTGCTCCCGGCAGCGGTGTTCCGCCTTAGTGCACTTCGTCGACGGCATCGGGGGTGCAGCTGCCTACTAAAGTTTGCGACGAGCATTCGATCAAAATGCCGGGAATCTTGTTGAATTGCCCGACTTGATATTGAAAAGTGTTTTCGATAATGAGAATAAAATGCGGGGTTTATAATTGTTAGGCATGTGATGTCTAAAGAATTCAGATGGTTAGGCATGCGATGTCTAAGGAGGTTGCGGATTCCAACTGTTGTAGTTTTACACTTTCTTTTCTGTGACCGTAAGTGTAATATGTGATATCGCCGGTTTCGTTGCTATATGTCAACGACAATTGGGATACGCATGTTTACTTACGTTGATGACATGTGATGTTATGTGTTGCTGGATATGTTATATTGGATCGTCGTGTTTGAATAGCCGGGGGGTTTTATGTGAGATGAGTGTTTTTCATTTTCATTCATGTAAAAACTTGTATGTAATATTCTTTTATTGGGGCACTTCCAGGTTGCGGAAGATGTCACCGTTGTTGTATATTATTTACTTTTCCGCACTAGGATAGACCCAAGGAGGAGAGCACAAGTAACCGGGTTCTGGAGTCCAGTGGGAGACCAACTCGAAGAGTCGAGTCCGGGTCTCCTAACTCTAGAATTGGAAGGATTGCTTTCCACTCTCGTAGGGGTCTAGGGGTGTGGGTTTGGCTTTTCATCGCGACCGTGGAATCCGTGTTTTAGACTGGCTTGTATTGAAAACACGGACGTCCTAGTATATCCAATGTTTCATATGTTTCTTCTGCTGCGATATCTGTGATATGATCATTTGATATGTGATGATAGATACTGTATATGATATATATGATATATTATATAGACGTTACTTATGTTTTGCACTCGCGCTAGCCCTGCCCCGCTCTGTCATTAGTTACCTAACCTAACGGTGCACGAGGGGACATCGAGGCGAATGCGGATGGCATAAGTGTGCGTCGTATTTATCTGTGATGTTTAGGTGATTTAAATGATAGGACTTCATTAATGTGATTAATGAAAGAAAATAAACCTAAGATGTTGTGGAATCGAATTTTCAAAAACAGGTAGCTACAGTTCTTGCTTTGCATCGCGGTGTTCCTTGTAGAACATCCCGCACCTTATTCGATAAGGAAAGGACCGAGATCCTTTCACCGGGAGTGACTCCTTTAGCAATAACCGGCAGATGCTACAACCCTCGGTTTGTATTTTGATTGCTTCTCTAGTTCTTGCTTTGCACAGTGATGTATATGATATATCCTGCACCTCATTCGATGAGGAAAGGGCCGACGATCCCTTCACCGGGAGTGACCCCTTTAGCAAAACTAGAAAAGCCTAAAAAACACTAAATTTTAAAACCATTTGATTCTACAACGATATCAAGTTCATTACGCAATAGGTTTTCAGAAAAACCTGTCGTAGCCCTCCGTCATTTCAGATAAGTACTAGTTAGTATTCGTGCTACGTTTGTTGACTATGTTAAGGCGTAGTGTGCGGTAGCTAATTAGTGCTTATATGTATAAGCATATGATGCGATTAGATTAGGGTAGTCGTGCGACTTTGTTGACTATGTTAAGGGTCGTGCGGGTGGGTTTAATTCAATCGGAAAATGACGGGTTGAACTTGACTAGCACTTATGATTTGTTGACTATGTTAAGGTCATATAGCTGCTAGGGGAAAAATTATCGGGAATTTCAAGTGTTGAAATTTGCAATGAGATTGCATACCTTCTATGAGATAGTTGGATCCCGATACCCGCTGCGAGTAATTGTTACTCCTGGGAGAGTTTTACACATTACAATTAGCCGATCAAGTAGGTGTCTAGAAAGGTGGCAATGGGGTTACGCCTCTGGGAAAACGAGGTTTACTGTAATTAGGTCTGTGCGAAAGCACGGGGAACCTCCCTCAAAGTACCGACACTGGCCTGGCTGAAAGATTGGCGAACTTGTAGCGTGTAATTAATCCCGGCTAGTCTTTCCTTTTAGGGTTTGAAAGAAGATTTGATAAAAACAGTGGGAGCCATCCTGATTAGATAAAATAATAACCAATCTGATCTTACAAGAGCGCACGCAGAGTGTTTTCTTCTCTCTCTCCTGGTAGCGACCATGTCACGCCTTAATCAAGATAATAATACGGATCCATTGACCGAACCCGCTTGTTATACTGAGCTGGGGAACGTTGTTCCCGCTTCAATTTATAACTGTTATAAGAAATAGCAGGAAATTGGGGATTACCAGAATTCCCGTGCCGCCCAAACGAAGAGAGTGCATGTTGGTGCATCATCTTCGGGTGTGTTCATTACAGAGAACTGTTTCTCAATGTCCTTTACGTCCTGGGTATATGATACTGGGTCAGGATCCCACATATGTAATATATTACATAGGCTACAGAAAGGTAAAGAACTGAGAACGGGTGATAAGTTTCTTGAGGCAGAAAACGGTGCAAGTGTTGCAGCCAAGTCTGTTAGTCACTGTCACCCTGTATTACCAGAATACATTGATTCTGAACAAATGTTATTAGATACCGAACCTGATATACAAAATCTTATCAGTCCCTTTATTTAGATAAAGAAGGATATAATTTTGTATTGTTGGATAATGTTTTGAACATTTCCTAAATCAAGAGTTGATCGGTTCAGGCACGTTATCTAAAAGCATTAACGTTCTAAATCAAACTACAGTTCTTATTATATAGAATACACACAAAAGGAAAAGTTCAGATCTGAACGAGTTCTTCTTGAGGTATTATAGACTTGGTCATTTCAATGCGACCCGACTAGCTGAAGTTACATATAGATGCATATTTAAATTAGTTTGAATTTACATCTTCTGAAACTTGCCAGTCATGTCACAAAGATAAGATGACCACAGCTCTGTTTATTGGAAGCAGAGAAAGAGTTAGTGTACTCTTGGGATGATACATGTTGATGTATGAAGGTCCCCTGTCTACAAATGCCAAGACCGGTTCTTTGTACTTCATTACATTCTCTGATAATCTCTCAAGATTCAGACACATGTTCCTATTGAAACACAAGTCCGAACCTTTTGAGATATTCACAGAATATAAGTTAGAAATAGAGAACCAAAATACGGGTAAAAGTATTATGTCCTTTGATGTGATCAAGGAGGAGAATACTTGAGCACGAAATTCCTGGATTATTCTAAAGGAGAATGAGATTCTCTCTCAGCATTACTCCTCCGTATACACCATAGCACGATGGTATATCGGGACGGAGCAATAGCACCCTATGTGATATGGTGTGCTCTATGATGAGTACTACTGAGTTTCCTATTTCCTTTTAGGGAGTTATGCACTTATGAAGTTGCATACCTATTGAATAGGGTTCCGATCAAATCAGTTGCCTACCACTTCATATGAGATATGGAAAGGGAAGAGCCCATCTCTTAAGTCAGTTAAGATTTGGGGTTGTCCGGCCTATGTCTAAAAGCAAAATCCGGACAAGGTCGAGGCAAACTCAGATCTGTAGATGTTTGTTGGATATCCCAAGCATACCCAAGGGAATATCTTCTACCTAACCGAGGAACAAAAATGTTTTATTTCTCAGCATGCCACCTTTGTGAAAGGGAATTTCTTGTGAAGAAATTATTGGTTATGAGGTAGAACTGGAAACAGTTCCAGCTATACAAACTGCAGCTGATGATTTGGTAGAACCAAAGGATTCAATAGAAACCAACGAACCTCAGCCTCTCCGCCGATCTAGTAGGGTTCCTCACCCACCTGAGAGATACTTCGGTTTCTCTATGACAGTGGGAGCGAAAATTGCATCATGGGATGATGACCCAACTAGTTTCGAGCTGGCCATCAGGAGTAGGACTCTATAAGAATGGCTGGATGCTTATCGATCTGAGATGGAATCCTTATACACCAACAAAGTATGGACTTTGGTTGCTTTATCTGAAGGGTTAAATCCCCATCAGGAGCAAGTATATCTTGAGAAGATTACTTGGTGTACATGGAAAAGTTGAGACTTTCAAATCTAGACTTGTTAAAAGTTTGCATCATTGACCAGGTATGGATTATGATGAAACCTTTTCTAAGTAGCTATGATTAAGTCCATCCGGATCCTACTTGCCACGGCTACATAGCATGACTACGATATCTGGCGGTTGGGTGTCTTGACTGCTTTTCTAAATGATGATTTGGAAGAAAGAGTCTATAAGTACACAGTCAGAGAGCTTCGTAGACAGTGGGAGCAGCGGAAACGTGTGCAAGATGTTTTATGTGATAAAGCAGGCATCGCGGAGTTGGAACATCTGTTTGTTAGTCCACGGTAGCGCCCCGGCTGTCTAACAGACGCCAAATGCGGAACAAAAACTTTTAACGAAACTGGCGCTATCGTGTACCGTAACCCGGATCTACTATTAAAGCTAAACTAACAAACTAAAAAGGGATAGAAATGTTATACCGAATGATCCGAGTCCTTCGGTCTTTAACCATCATCCCACGCTTGTTGCGGCTGCTCCGATCTCATGAATCTCCAATCTTGTCGTCCAGGTGGCACCACGTCGACGGATCTTTAAACGGGCTCCCGCTTCTGAACCGAGGTAACTCGATCGTCAAGTTTGCTAAAAGAGACGACCAAGATGAAGTAGAGAATGAGTAGAACATTTTGTCTCGTTACGTCCAAGGCTATGGACGAACGGTTAATGAAGTTGCCAATTTGGATCGGGTGATGGAAAAATGAGCTATATGAAATGAAGTGAAGCTATCATAATCTTTTTCCCAAAAACACAACCATGAAACTCACCATGGAGGGACCGGCCACTAAATAGAGGGGGGGTGAGTGTACGAGGGAAAATGGTGACCATAAGCTTAATACTTATCATAACACCTAGTATGAAAGCATTTAAGAAAGTGATGAATCATTAAGCTTAGTCACACTTGCAATAAATAAACATTTAAAGCAACCATGAGTCACTAACCTTGTCATCACTTCTAGAACCTTCTAGAAGCATGACTCACCCTATGACTCACCCTCAAGAAGAAAAGATAAATCCGTATTTAACCGACTGTTAAATACGGCTGATAGAAAACTGGAAACTGGCAACTTCCAAAAGCGATCCTGAAACGAATTTCAGGATAACCCCGTATCAGTATAAACATACCCGCATTTGTATTACGACCGAATACAAATGCAACTGAGATAAAGATATTATATCTACACAGTATAATACTGGGTTCGGGCTTAAACCAAAGCCTACCAGTATTATCTGCCCGAAAAACGACACGTGCGAAAACGCACGTTCTTTTTCCGAACCATGCCATATCACCATACGGTATCTACAACGTTTCGCCCGAACTTGGGAAAGTGTCTGTCGGGGACTCTAATGACTCATCAACACACTGGCACTGGGTATAACCCCTAGCACGTCAGAGGTACAAGCTGCACGTAACGTTTTGCCTATGTATTGATTGGAAGGGAAGCTGACAAGCGAACTCATCTATAAACCCTACTGAGCCTGACAGTGACAATGTATATACAGTCCGGTCCATTCGTCTAAAGAGTATCGCATATCGAGTCTAGGGGGGTGGATAAAGTCAGACCCCTAATAACGCGATAAATCGTGTCGGCATGAAGCCCATCACCTCCTGAGAAACTACTGATCCAAATCAGTAATTCTCCACTACCTCGGCCGAGGATTCCTAGTGATGGCCACCCGTGCACTGCGCGACATCAACCCCCAATACCGGGAGAGACGAATCCCCGACGATCCGCTCACTTGCCTCCAATGTGGCTCGGGACTGTACCTAAAAAAGTCCTGTTTGCACGACTCCTTTGAGCCGTGGTAGGGTAGAAATCAAAGCACAGTGGGAACTCACACGAGACAAATGACGACCTTAGGTCGATAAACTAACCTGTACACATGTCACCAGGGAATTGCTATCTGACGATATGTATAATACCAACTACCAGATTCTCGGCGAGTCCTGTCCGGTGTACTCATAACCCAATGAGCACCTGTATACATCTTAGGTGATCAAACTGACACCAGTGGCTTGTGAGACCGGCCACCGCCCCTCGTCGGGGTCTCGACTGTATACACTAGTCTACTCTGGAGTATCGATGCCCTGTCTCGAAACTCTCATGACTAGGGACACTTAAAGGATGTGCTTACAGACCCCAGCTCCCACGTATATGATCGCCATCATACTGCTGGTAGTCAAGAAGAATACTATGGGCTCTATCAATCATGCAATAGCATGTACACGATGATAAAGATAAACCAGATAGCATACTATCATCTTGAGTAAGACTGTCATATCGGTATAGGTCCTGCCTCAATCATTGCAATCACGTACCTGCGATCTAATAATTGACTTTGAGGGCACTATCTCCAACAATCTCCCACTTGCACTCAAGGCTAATTATTGCGATGTCGCATACTCACAGCCCGTGTGATACCGAACATCCAACTCCTCTACTAATCAGTTTCACAAAGCTAGTTTGTAAAACTCTTGTGTTCGAGAAATAGTCTCAGTGTGTGGATCCGCCCTGATGTATCTTTCTATATCTCTCTAAATCTCAAGTTCGCGGAGAAAGCCATCTCCCGAATCGAGTAATACCTGTCTTAGAATATGTCTGGATATCTGATGGGACCTAGTTCATAAATGAACTTCAAATCCAAACTTCTTAGACTGTATCGATAACTGAACCTAATCAGTATCTAGCACCATGCCTCCCACAGTATCCTCTTGGACCACCTTTCCAAAATACTGTCCCTCGTCAGAGGGAAAACTATAACTCTGACAATCACTATGTCATCCATGTCACCTTGGAAGCTTGGAATGATAACCGTCTCCCGAAGGAGGCCGCCGTCATCAAATCTGTAGAACAAGCACTTATGTTCTAAAACTGCTTCCTTATGTTTCTTCAGGATTGGGTTAATATAAACATATCCCATCTAGTGCAAAAACAATATCTGGTGTGGTACTTGACATTTCATGATTGACTCAATTGCCTAACCAAGTGATCTGCCAATCATGCACATCCCTCTCTCCTTTAGCCTCTAAGACACCTTTAGAGAGGGTGACTCCATTACCTGCAGGTACACCACCATTCCAGGAGTCATCTATTCTAAAATACTATTAGAATACTGTCAATGTACCCATATTGGGAAACTACCCAAATCTAGATCTAAAACCGTAGATCTAGTAACCAGAATGTCTGATATTTTATCCATATCCTTTGTGGAGAAACAACTGTGTGACGACCAAAGTACAACCGATCGTAGTATAGGAATTTTACTTCCTACTCTGTGTATGTCATCCAAATACCAGGACATCACACCCTACTGCCTTCTTAACAGATCCATCCCCTATTCTGATGAAGTCAAACCCATGACTGACACATCAAAATTAGATGATCTTATCTCTGCTATATCTGCTTAAGTCTATAAATAGACATAAGCTACTTGCCCACTTATACTTCCGCTACTCCCACTGACTACGACAACCCTATGGCAGAATAATATACACATTCACTTCTAAAGCCTGTTTAGAACGACGTTATACTTATCCTCTTGCCGGGTCTCATAGTTTGGAACAACAGTAGTGTCAAGTCTGGGTAAACAAGAACCTCCCTATCACCGTCCTTGAGACTACTTGAGTACCTCTTGGGTGTCTGAGGTTACCCACCATATCTGCGGAGTGGCTATTGGAATGTCAAAACTGATTGAATATATAGTCCTATAAAATTTTCCGTAATTGTTTTGCGGTTCTGGAATCACTTCCAGTTCTACCATACTCCCACTACTGTTTTCTGAAAAAATCCATTTTACTAAAACTGTGGCGAGTCAAGAACAATATCACTATTGATCTTCCAAATGGTAGAAATGTCAACCCTCGTCAAAGCCAGGGTCAACCCATAAACAGCCATTACAGAAACGTGCCTTGAGTTATCCAGTGTCTGGTTTTAAGCATAAGCTGGACAATTCCCCTTACCTTAACATCGTTAAAATATGAACCATTCTATATCTAATATTGAAATAGAGGCACTAATTTAATTGGAACCAGATTCAAATCATGCATCTGTCTCTAGTGTATAACAACTTAATGGAGAAAGGCAAATCAGCATTACTCAACTTAGGAATCCATCCAATTATGAGTAACCTGAAAGAGAAACAAGTTTCTCAAAACCATTACTATCAACTGAATACCAATCACAAGAATCTACATCTTCAATCTCTTTGAAGGATCCCGATACTTGTGATACCTGGTTCTCTACTTTATTCTTATACCCACAACTTCTCAAAACTTAGAACATTGTATTTCTACGAAACACTTGTCTAAAAACTAGAGAAGTTATAAGTAAACAGAATATAGTACGAGGACCTACCCCTTTGTCCTGACGGACACTGGACAACATACAATACTCAGTATAAGTCTCTAGAGTTTGAATAACTCAAAACCTGTGCATCGTAGGTTGAAAACTGTACCCAGGCGATTTCCTCAAATATCACCAATTACAACGAATTCCGATATAATGAGGATGATCACCTAATTCCCAATAACTTACACCCACTCATCATCAGTAAAATCGTACAGATATGAGAATGAAACCTGGTAAATACATACCCTGGAGTAAGTATCTAATCGGGAAAACAGTTTTCTTTTAACAATGCGCAGTGAAACTGAAACATGAAAATGTTTTGTAGGGGTATCCTGGTATTCCTAGTAATGCCTCTTCCATAATCCAATTCATGACTTTAACCGTATATATTTTTGCCATCTTTCCAAATCCCTTTATTTGTCTTTAGTCGTTACCTTCTGTACACCTTCGTTAGGCTAAATGGTTTTCTTCCTTCCCTAGTGTTCGGCACCAGCCTATGGTTTGGAAGAAGACTATCCAGTAAGCATAATAGGTGTACCCTCCTCAACCAAGGAGTACTCGTATCTTGAGAGAAGGTGATGATAAAAGACAACTGAATAATACCTTATTCTATTTCTCCCGAACTGGGGAAAAAGCAAAGGTGAAATAGGAGTAGCGATGAAGTACGCGGTTTGGTCGTGAATGATTACAGTCGCAATTTACTTTGCCCTCTTTCTAATCCCTTTATTTTGTCTTTAGTTATTACCTTCTGTACACCCTACTTAGGCTAATTGGTTTTCTTCATTCCCTACCTTTCGGCACCAGCCTATGGTTTGGAATAAGACTATCCAATAAGCGTAATAGGTGTACTCTCCTAAACTAAGGAGCCCTCGCAACCTGAGAGAAGGTGATAATAAACGACAACTGAATAAACTAATTCTATTTCTCCTGAACCTGGATCCATCCTCGAAGAAGTCCCTTCGAGTTCGTATATAACCATACGATGGATCTATCCAATGGAAGTGGATGTCCGTAGTAATACGGGGTGTTCTGAGAAATGCAAAGGGTAAAAGAAGGAGCGGCAATGACTTATGCAACTTGGACAATCCAAAAAAGTCAGTATTTTAAGAAGGTTCGGTCAACTTGGTCACTGAGTCATATTCTAGGGTCGGTCAAAGGTCGCTGCCAAAGAGAGAGAGAAAAGAAACACTCTGCGTGCACTCTAACCTAGATCAGAATGGTTATCACTTTATCTAATCAGAAAACCTTGTTGGAGATAGTGCCCTCAGAGTCAATTATTGGATCACAGGCACGTGATTGCAATGATTGAGGGAGGACCTATCCCGGTAGGACAGTCTTACTCGAGATGATAGTATGCTATCTGGTTTATCTTTATCATCGTGTACTGCTTTAGGTGACCTGACAGGTCGCTATTACACGTTGATAGAGCCCCTAGGATTCTTGCTTGACGACCAGCAGTATGATGGCGATCATATACGTGGGAGCTGGGGTCTATAAGCACATCCTTAAAAGGTCCCTAGTCGTGGGAGTTTCGAGACTGGGCATCGATACTCCATTAGTAGACTAGTGTATACAGTCGAGACCCCGACGAGGGGCGGTGGCCGGTCTCACAAGCCACTGGTGTCAGTTGGTTCACCTAAGATGTATACAGGTGCTCATTGGGTTATGAGTACACCGGACAGGACTCGCCGGGAACCTGCTAGTTGGGATTATACAAGACGTCAGATAGCAGTTCCCTGGTGACATGTGTACAGGTTAGTTCATCGACCTGAGATCGTAATTTATCTCGTGTGAGTTCCCACTGTGCTTTGATTACTACCCTACCACGGCTCAAAGGAGTCGTGCAAACAGGTTTTAGTTGGGTACAGTCCCGAGCCACATGGAGGCAGTGAGCGGATCTTCAGGGGTTCGTCTCTCCCGGTATTGGGGGTGAGGTCGCGCTGTGTCTAGGAGAGCCATTACGCAAAGCCCTCGGCCGAGGCAGGAGATTTACTGGTAGGTATTCCAGTAGTATCTCAGGGCGTTCTGGGTTACACTCCGACACGACTTCTACCGCCTTTGGGGGTCTGACTTTTACCAACCCCCTAGGCCCGCCATGCGATGCTCATAGACGAACGGACCGGACTGTACGGATATTGTCACTGACAGGCTCAGTAGGGTGTCAGGATGAGTTCGCTCATCGACGTCCCTTTTGGTTAATAGCTGGTGGCCCGTTACGTATTGGCTTATACCTCTGACGTGCTAGTGGTTAAATCCACAGCCATAGTATTGACGAGTCTTTAGAGTCCACCACACATTCAGTTACTCAGCTTTCGGGCGAAACGCTGTAGAGGCCGTATGGAGATATGGCAGGGTCCGATCAGATACGTGCGGTATTGCACGGATCAGGATCGGACGGTTAGTACTTGTAGCCGTATGGTTATATGGCAGGGTTCGATCAGATACGTGCGGTATTGCACGGATCAGGATCGAACGGATATTGCTAGCCGGCTTTGGTTTAAGCCGGATCCTAGTATAGTACTGTGTAGATTTTGTCTCATTGCATTTGTATCCGGACGGAATACAGATGCGGGTGTGTATGCACAGTATCGGGGTTTTCCTGTAATTTATTACGGGACCAGTTTTCTGGAGTTTCCAGTTTGCATTCCGTTCCGGCCGGTTTTCCTTTGTTCTTTCCCGGCCGAACCTTTTGATGGAGGGTGTTATTTGCAAGTTTGCAAATAACACATTGTGGAGGGTTTTCATGCAAATGGTTTGATTATGAAAGCATCTTTTTTTATTCCTTTCTTTTCTATCATCATTTCTTGTAAAAGGTGATTAGGATTGATTTGTGTTTTGATGTGAGATTGTGATGATGGTGTTTGGATATGGTCACCTTTCTTTTTCTCCTACACTCACCTTCCTTCTTGTTATGGTTTGCATTTCATTCCTCCACCTTTCTCACTTGATGAGAGATGCTTCACTTGAGAGAAAAAAAAAAGGATGAGAGAGTTCATTTGGTTATGTGAGGAATTCTTCATCTCATCTTCTTCTTGCTAGAAAATTGAAAGCACCAATTTTCTTTACCTCTTCCTCCATCCATCAATGGCAACTACATAAACTCCAAGAGACAAAGTTTCTACACTACATTCTACAGCATATCTTGGGCGCGTCGGCTAGCCAACTTCGCGCCCGAGTTGCCTCGGTATTGAGGTGGGAGCCTGTAAAAGATACAGACGATGTGGTGCCCTTCCGGCAAGGATGCGACGACCGGAGTTTCCGCGGGAGATCGGGACGATGACGAGAAGACCGGAGGACTCGGATCACTCGGTATATCTCTCACCCTTTCTCTTGTTTGCTAGTATCGGTTAATGGTTACGATCCGGGTATTTTGTCCGCGGTAGCGCCAGTTTAAAAGTTAAGAAAATTTTGATTCCGCATTTTGGCCTCGGATAGACTGCCGGGGCGCTGCCGTGGCGCAACATGGTATCAGAGCCACGCCATTAACCTTGCCTAGCTTGTTCTAATGCGTTTTACTTATCCGATCGACCAAAATTCCAAAATCCGCGTTTTGCATGCATCAGTTTTCTGTCGATTTTTTCCGGGCTCGAAAAATTTTTCAGGTTGTAGAAAACTAATGTACTGGAAATTCTAAGACTACTGGAAAAATTCGACACAGTCAGTCGATCATTGAAGCGCGGAACCGCGGCCAAACCCCCCCTTGGGCAGCGGTTCAGCCGCACATTGGTGTCGTCACTGTATCATTTTTTTCCAGTGGGCTTCTGGGCTAATTTTAGGGGTTTTGGAATATTAATATTGGGCCCAGATTTTCTGTGAGTGCTACAGTATTGCTTGGGGGCCCACTTGTTAATTTTTGATTGATCGGATATTTTAAACACATTATTTCACAGTATTTACATTATATCTGCGACCGTGAATATCACTTGATCGGTAAATCCTGTCTAACTGCTATAGCCCGGTTAGACGGATTTGCGAACGTGATTTTCACGTTGATGTTCTGTGTTTATGCTGTGATGTTGCGGATCGGTCGTGGGGGATAGCCTGGATGCAATGTTAGTACAGTTTTGTTTTATATGAACATTTGATATTGCGGGGCGAGCGTCCGACATGTGGACTGCCGTCACTGCCTGTTTGTATTATTCTTTTGGGGCACGACCTGGTTGCGGTCGATGTACCCGTTGTATGTATATTTTACTTTCTGTACTAGTATTATCCCGCGGAGGGGTGCACGGATAGCCAGGTTCTAGAGGGCAACGGGCCCGCATCTCAGGGCATTAAGACGGAGGGGGCTTCAGTCTGGAATTGGCGGGCTATTCGCCGCACTCGTAGGGGGTACAGGTTGACCCAGGAGGGGTGCCCAAGTTACCGGATTCCGTGAAGTGCTGGGTGGTCCATTCACGGTGCTGAAGGGGGCTGCCTCGCTTTAGGTTTTGGCGGGTGACTTGCCGCGCCCGTAGGGGTCTAGGATTTCATTGCACAGGCTATCCACACGACCAGAGGAACGTCGGGTTTCAGCAGCGGCTCTGTGAAACCCGGGGCTTCCAGATATCTGTATTGTTCTGTGATGTTGTACATTTCTGTGATGTTGCATTTTATCACGCCTTGAGCGAAATACTATATATTGGTATATATATATTAGTAGATGTTGTATATGTTTTCCATCCGCGCTAGTCCAGTCCCCGCTCTGCCGTTAGTTAGCTAACCTAACGGGTGATGACGGGACCCAGTGGCGAATGCAGATGGCATATACGTACGTCAGTATATTTTCGTTCTTTGTGGTGTGATCAATTGATGGGACTGCGTTGATTCGGATCAATGCAAGATAAACAAACCTATTCTGATGTTGTTGGAACACTTTTCAAAAAGCTGTTATTGCAAGGACGTTCACTTTTGTTTTGCATCGTGGTATTCATTTGGAATATCCTACTCCTCAGTCGACGAGGCAAGGGCCGAGATCCCTTCACCGGGAGTGACCCCTTGGACAGAAGTTTGCGTCAGGGCATTAACTTCACTATAGCCGATTACTTTTGCTTTGCATCGTGGTATTCAGTTGGAATATCCTGCACCTCATTCTACGGGGAAAGAGCCGAGATCCCTTCACCGGGAGTGACCTCTTTAGCAAAGGTTTTCGTCACTATATTTTTATAAAAAGTTATGCAGTTCCTTCAACGATATCAAGTTCATTACGTTAAAGGTTTTTCTCCAAAAACCAGTCGTAGCCCTCCGTCATTTCAGATTAGTATTACTTAGTATTCTTGCTGCGTATGTCGTGCTTAGCCGAGGCGTAGTGTTCGGTAGCTATGTAGTGCTTTTCTGTTGCATGGATATGAGATTGGTTAGGACAGTCGTGCGGTCATTTTGGCTCAGTCAAGGATTCGTACGGGTGGGTCTAATGCAATCAAGATAATGACGGGTTGAACTTGACTAGGATCCTTTGATATGTTGGCTCAGTCAAGGTCACTTGGGTCCTAGGGGTAAAAATAACATCGGGAGTTTCAAAAGAAACTGAAACTTGCCAGGCATGCGCATACCTTCTGGAGTGTGGTGACTTGAGTGGATTCCGTCAAGTTATCATGCGATGATAGTTGGATCCTGATTCCCACTGATGAGTTGGTTTACTCCTCGGGTGATCCCGACTAATTCTTCTTTAGGTTTGGAGAAGAATTTGACGTTACAGTGGGAGGTTTCCAGATTAGAAAAAGTGATAACCATTCTGATCTAGGTTAGAGTGCACGCTGAGTGTTTCTTTTCTCTCTCTCTTTGGCAGCGACCATTGACCCGACCCTGGACTATGACTCAGTGACCAAGTTGACCGAACCTTCTTAACACTGGCTTTTGGATTGTCAGAGTTGCAAACCTCATTGCCACTCCTACTTTTACCCTTTTCTCCAGGACACCCCGTATTACTACGAACGTCCACTTCCATTGGACAAAACCATCGTATGGTTATATACGAACTCGAAGGACTTCGAGGATGGTTTCTGGTTCTGGAGAAAACGAATAGGATTATTCAGTTGTCTTTTCTTTTCACCTTCTCTCATTGCGAGTACTCCTTGGTTTAGGAGATAGTACACCTATTACGCAAATTGGATAGTCTTCTTCCAAACCTTAGGCAGGTGCCGAACGGTGGGGAATGAAGAAAACCAATTAGCATAACGATGGTGTACAGAAGGTATTAAGTTAAGACAAAGCAAGGGATTAGTAAGAGGGCAAAGTAAATTGCGACTTCTATTCACGACCGAACCAAGTATTTCTTCGCCAATCCTAAATCACCTTTGAATTTCTCCAGGACACTCCGTATCACTACGAAGATCCCAAGTTTATTGGATAATCCATCGTATGGTTATATACGAACTTGAAAAGAACTTGTTCCAGTTCGGGGATGGATTCTGGTTCAGGAGAAATAGGAATACGGTTTATTCAGTTGTCTTTTCTCTTCACCTTCTCTCGCATTGCGAGTGCTCTTAGGATTAGGACAGTACACCCATTATGCTTATTGGATAGTCTTCTTCCAAACCATAGGCTGGTGCCGAACGGTAGGGAAGGAAGAAAACCATTTGGCCTAAAGGGGTGTGCAGACGGTAATGACTAAAGACATATAAAGGGATTTGGACAGATGGCAAAGAGATATACGGTTACAGTTGTGAATCTGGATAATGGTAGAGGCATTACTAGGAATACCAGGATACCCTATCGAAACATTTCAATGTTTCAGTTCAACTGTGTACTGTTAAAAGAAAACTGATTTCCCGATTAGACACTTGCTCCAGGGTATGTATTTACCAGGTTTGATTCTCACATCTGTATGGTTTTACAGATGATGAGTGGGAGTAAGTTATTGGGAATTGGGTGATCATCCTCATTATATCGGGATTCGTTGTAATCGGTGATATTTGAGGAGATCACCTGGGCTGTTTGCCGGTCGGCAAATATTTGGTTTTGAATATCCGCTATTTTGCACCAATTTCAAATTGATATATCTGTACGTCTATTTTTATAGAGTGAGATATACCTTTCTGAAATTATGTCTACGATATTTACCTATATCAGTGGATGGTTAGGTAAGGAGCATTAAACAGCGGTGTAATTCTTCTTAACCATAAGTACAGTTTTCAACCTACGACACACAGTGAAAGAGTTGTTAGACTCAGCGGACTTATACAGAGTATTGTATGTTGTCCAGTGTCCATTAGGACAGAGGGGTTGGTCCTCATACTATATTCTGTTTACTTTTAACTTCTCTAGTTCTTAGACATGTGTTTCGTAGAAGCACAGGGTCTAAGTTTTGAGGAGTTATAGGTATTTGAATAGAGTAGAGTACCAGGTGTAGCAAGTATCGGGATTCTTCAAAGTGATCGAAGATGTAGATACTTGTGTATGGTATTCAGTTGATAGTAATGATAAAGAGAAATTGCTTCTCTTTCAGGTTACTCATAATCGGAAGCATTCCTAAGTTGAGTAACGCTGATCGGCCTTCTTCCATTTATTTGACATGCACAGGAGATAGCTGCATGATTTGAATCTGGTTCATTTAAATCAGTGCCTCTGGTTCTATATTGGATATAGAACAGTTCATATCTTAACGATGTTAAGGTACGGGGAGTTGTCCGGCTTATGATTAAAACCAGACACTGGACAACTCAAGGCACGTTTCTGTAATGGCTGTTTGTGGGTTGACCCAGGCTATGACGAGGGTTGACTTTCTACCATCTGGAATATCAATAGTGATATTGTTCTTAACTCGCCACATTTTAAAAGGAAATGGTTATTTTTCAGAAAACAGTAGTGGGAGTATGGTAGAACTGGAAGCGATTCCAGAACCGCAAACGATTACTGAAGATTTGATAAGGAACCTAAAGATTCAATCTGATTTGACATTCCATTGGCCACTCCGCAGATAAGGTGGGTAACTTCAGGCACCCGAGAGGTACTCCGGTAGCCTCAAGGACGGTGACAGGGAAGTTCTTGTTTACCCACACTTGCCATTGTTGTTGTTCCAGGCAGCGAGACCCGGCAGGAGGATGAGTATAGCGTCGTTCTAAACTAGCTTTAGAAGTGCACGTCTATATGACTCTGCCAGAGGGTTGTCGTAGTCAGTGGGAGCAGCGGAAGCATTGGTGGACATCTGGCTTATGTCTATTTATAGACTAAAGCAGATATAGTGGAGATAGATCATCTGTTTCTGATGTGACAGTCATAGGTTTGACGTCATCAGAATAGGGGATGGATCTGTTGAGAAGGTAGTAGGAAGTGATATTCCTATACTACGATCGGTTATACTTTGGTCGTCACACAGTGTTTTCTCCACATGGGACTTGGACATTATATCAGACATACTGGTTACTAGATCTATGGTTTTAGATCTAGATTTGGGTGGTCTCCCAATCAGGGTACTTTGACAGCATTCTAAGAGTATTTAGAATGGACGACTCCTGGTATGGTAGTGTACCTGCAGGTAATGGAGTCACCCTCTCTAAAGGTGTCTTATAGACTAAAGTAGAGAGGGATGTGCCTGATTGGCAGATCGCTTGCTTAGGCAATTGAGTCAATCATGAGATGTCAAGTACCACACCAGATGTTGTTCTTGCACTAGATGCAATAAGTTGATATTGATCCAATCCTGGAGGAACAGTCGGAAGCAGTTTTAGAACATAAGTGGATGTTCTAGGGATATGATAACGACAGCCTCATTTGGGAGACAGTTATCATTCCAGGCTTCCAAGGTGACATGGATGGCAGAGTGGCTGTCAGAGTTGTAGTTTCTCCTTCAGACGAGGGACAGTATTTTGGACAGGTGGTCCAAGGCAATACTGAGGGAGGCATGGCGCTGGGTACTGATTAATTTCAGTTATCGATACAGTCTAAGAAGTTTGGATTTGGAGTTCATTTATGAGCTAGGTCCCATCAGATATCCAGACATACTCTAAGACAGGTATTGCTCATTTCGGGAGATGGTTTTTCTCCGCGAACTTGAGATATAGAGAGACATAGAAAGAAACATCACAGCGGATCCACTCACTGAGGCTATTCCTCGAACGCAATAGTTTCGCAAACGAGCTTTGTGAGACTGACTAGTAGAGGAGTTGGGTGTTCGGTATCACACGGGCTGTGAGTATGCGACATCGCAATAATTAGCCTTGAGTGCAAGTGGGAGATTGTTGGAGATAGTGCCCTCAGAGTCAATTATTGGATCACAGGCACGTGATTGCAATGATTGAGGGAGGACCTATCCCGGTAGGACAGTCTTACTCGAGATGATAGTATGCTATCTGGTTTATCTTTATCATCGTGTACTGCTTTAGGTGACCTGACAGGTCGCTATTACACGTTGATAGAGCCCCTAGGATTCTTGCTTGACGACCAGCAGTATGATGGCGATCATATACGTGGGAGCTGGGGTCTATAAGCACATCCTTAAAAGGTCCCTAGTCGTGGGAGTTTCGAGACTGGGCATCGATACTCCATTAGTAGACTAGTGTATACAGTCGAGACCCCGACGAGGGGCGGTGGCCGGTCTCACAAGCCACTGGTGTCAGTTGGTTCACCTAAGATGTATACAGGTGCTCATTGGGTTATGAGTACACCGGACAGGACTCGCCGGGAACCTGCTAGTTGGGATTATACCAGACGTCAGATAGCAGTTCCCTGGTGACATGTGTACAGGTTAGTTCATCGACCTGAGATCGTCATTTGTCTCGTGTGAGTTCCCACTGTGCTTTGATTACTACCCTACCACGGCTCAAAGGAGTCGTGCAAACAGGTTTTAGTTGGGTACAGTCCCGAGCCACATGGAGGCAGTGAGCGGATCTTCAGGGGTTCGTCTCTCCCGGTATTGGGGGTGAGGTCGCGCTGTGTCTAGGAGAGCCATTACGCAAAGCCCTCGGCCGAGGCAGGAGATTTACTGGTAGGTATTCCTGTAGTATCTCAGGGCGTTCTGGGCTACAATCCGACACGACTTGTACCGCCTTTGGGGGTCTGACTTTTACCAACGCCGTAGGCCCGCCATGCGATGCTCATAGACGAACGGACCGGACTGTACTGATATTGTCACTGACAGGCTCAGTAGGGTGTCAGGATGAGTTCGCTCATTGACGTCCCTTTTGGTCAATAGCTGGTGGCCCGTTACGTATTGGCTTATACCTCTGACGTGCTAGTGGTTAAATCCACAGCCATAGTATTGACGAGTCTTTAGAGTCCACCACACATTCAGTTACTCAGCTTTCGGGCGAAACGCTGTAGAGGCTGTATGGAGATATGGCAGGGTCCGATCAGATACGTGCGGTATTGCACGGATCAGGATCGGACGGTTAGTACTTGTGGCCGTATGGTTATATGGTAGGGTTCGATCAGATACGTGCGGTATTGCACGGATCAGGATCGAACGGATATTGCTAGCCGGCTTTGGTTTAAGCCGGATCCTAGTATAGTACTGTGTAGATTTTTTCTCATTGCATTTGTATCCGGACGGAATACAGATGCGGGTGTGTATGCACAGTATCGTGGTTTTCCTGTAATTTATTACGGGACCAGTTTTCTGGAGTTGCCAGTTTGCATTCCGTTCCGGCCGGTTTTCCTTTGTTCTTTCCCGGCCGAACCTTTTGATGGAGGGTGTTATTTGCAAGTTTGCAAATAACACATTGTGGAGGGTTTTCATGCAAATGGTTTGATTATGAAAGCATCTTTTTTTATTCCTTTCTTTTCTATCATCATTTCTTGTAAAAGGTGATTAGGATTGATTTGTGTTTTGATGTGAGATTGTGATGATGGTGTTTGGATATGGTCACCTTTCTTTTTCTCCTACACTCACCTCCCTTCTTGTTATGGTTTGCATTTCATTCCTCCACCTTTCTCACTTGATGAGAGATGCTTCACTTGAGAGAAAAAAAAAAGGATGAGAGAGTTCATTTGGTTATGTGAGGAATTCTTCATCTCATCTTCTTCTTGCTAGAAAATTGAAAGCACCAATTTTCTTTACCTCTTCCTCCATCCATCAATGGCAACTACATAAACTCCAAGAGACAAAGTTTCTACACTACATTCTACAGCATATCTTGGGCGCGTCGGCTAGCCAACTTCGCGCCCGAGTTGCCTCGGTATTGAGGTGGGAGCCCGTAAAAGATACAGACGATGTGGTGCCCTTCCGGCAAGGATGCGACGACCGGAGTTTCCGCGGGAGATCGGGACGATGACGAGAAGACCGGAGGACTCGGATCACTCGGTATATCTCTCACCCTTTCTCTTGTTTGCTAGTATCGGTTAATGGTTACGATCCGGGTATTTTGTCCGCGGTAGCGCCAGTTTAAAAGTTAAGAAAATTTTGATTCCGCATTTTGGCCTCGGATAGACGGCCGGGGCGCTGCCGTGGCGCAACAAACCTCCCACTGTTATCTCAAATTCTCCTCCAAACCAGAAAGAAGAATTAGTCGGGATCACCCGAAGAGCAAACTAACTCATCAGTGAGAATCGGGATCCAACTATCATCGCATGATAACTTGATGGAAGCCACTCAAGTTATCACACTCCAGAAGGTATGCGCATATCTGGCAAGTTTGCTTTATGTTTGAAAACTCCCGATGTAATTTTTACCTCATGCTCTTATGACCTTGACTTTGGCCAACAAATCATAAGTCACATGTCAAGTTCTACCCGTCATTGTCCAGGTTAATTTGAACCCACCCGCACATGCCCTTGACTTTGGCCAACAAGGCAGAACGACTGTCCCAAACCAAAGCATCTATCTATGCAACAGATGAATAATCAGCAACTACCAAACACTATGCCTTGACTTTGGCCAACAAACATGGCTTGAATACTACTGACTATCCATAAGAAATGACGGAGGGCTACGGCTGGTTTTTGGCAAAAAACCTTTAACGTAATGAACTTGATCTCGTTGAAGGAAAGTGATAGCTTTTTATAAAATATAGTGACGAAAACGTTTTACTAAAGAGGTCACTCCCGGTGAAGGGATCTCGGCTCTTTCCTCGTGGAATGAGGTGCAGGATATTCCATCTGAATACCGCGATGCAAAGCAACTTGTAATCGACTATATTAAAGTTACTACCCTGACGTAAACTTCTGCCCAAGGGTTTTTTCCCGGTGAAGGGATATCAGCCCTTGCCTCGTCGAATGAGGTGCAGGATATTTCAACTGAATATCACTATGCAAAACAAAAGTAGACATCTTTGTAATAACACCTTTTTAAAATTTGTTCCAACAACATCAAATATAGGTTTGTTTTATCCTTGCATTGATAAGAAACAATGCAGTCCTATCAATCAATCACACCAGAAAAGAACGAAAATAAAATGTACGTATATGCCATCCGCATTCGTCACTGGGTCCCGTCATCACCCGTTAGGTTACTTAACTAACGACAGAGCGGGGGCTGGACTAGCGCGGGTGTAAAACATATACAACATCTAATAGTATATATACCAATATACAATAATCGCTCCAGGCATGATAATATGAAACATTACAGAAAAGTAATAAGCAACATAGAACAATACAGATAATCTGGGATCCCCGGGTTTCACAGAGCCGCTGCTGAAACCTGACGTTCCCCTGGTCGTGTGGATAGCCTGTGCAATGAAACCTAGACCCCTACGGGTGCGGCAAGTTACCCGCCAAAACCTGAAGCGAGGTAGTCCCCCACAGCATAGTGAATGGAACACCCGGCACTCCACGGAATCCGGTAAATTGAGCACCCCTCCTTGGGTCAACTTGTACCCCCTACGAGTGCGGCGAATAGTCTGTCAATTCTAGAGTGAGGTCCCTTTGCCTCTCAAAGCCATGAGATACGGACCCGCTGCCCCCCAGAACCCGGCTATCCGTGCACTCCTTCACGGGATTAACCTAGTACAGAATTAAAAATAGTACAATAGGTACATCGACCGCAACCTGGTCGTACCCCAAAAGAATATTATACAAACAGGCAGTGACGGCAGTCCACATGTTGGACGCTCGTCCCGCAATATCAAATGTACAAATAAATCCAAACTGCACTATCATTGCACCCTGCTATCCACCACGACATATCCGTAACATCACAGCACAACACAGAACATCAACGCGAATGTCACGTTCGCAAACCCGTCTAAAAGAACTATAGCAATCAGACGTGGTTTACCGATCAAATGACATTCCCGGTCGGAGATATAAAGTAAGTACTGTAAACTAACAAGTTTAAAATTTCGATCGACAAAATTTCCCGAAGTGGGCCCCACGTACATCTCGTGTACAGTAATAAAATCTGGGCCCAAAAGAATATACCAAAAACCCACAATTTCCAGTAAAAAAGCCACTGTGCAAATTTGGTGCACTGATCTCACAGAATGGCCGCGGAAGAGCGGTCAAACCCTAGGTTTGACCGCGATTCTGCGGCGGTCTTGTGAGATCACGTGACCAAATTTTGACGGTGAGCTTAGAAAAGCCTGCTGAATTTTCTGTGATATGTAGAATTATTTTTAGACACTGTTTAAAATCAACAGAAACTCAGTGGCCTGAAAAATGTAGTTTTGCGAAATCCGTTCGATCGATCTTTTAAACGTGTTAGCACAAGTTAGTATAGCTTAATGGTAAGGCTCTGATACCACTGTTAATCCACGGTAGCGCCCCGGCCGTCTAACAGACGCCAAATGCGGAATAAAAACTTTTAACGAAACTGGCGCTATCGTGTACCGTAACCCGATCTACCATTAAAGCTAAACTAACAAACTAAAAAGGGGTAGAAACGTTATACCGAATGATCCGAGTCCTTCGGTCTTTAACCATCATCCCACGCTTGTTGCGGCTGCTCCGATCTCCTGAATCTCCAATCTTGTCGTCCAGGTGGCACCACGTCGACGGATCTTTAAACGGGCTCCCGCCTCTAAACCGAGGTAACTCGATCGTCAAGTTTGCTAAAAGAGACGACCAAGATGAAGTAGAGAATGAGTAGAACACTTTGTCTCGTTACGTCCAAGGCTATGGACGAACGGTTAATGAAGTTGCCAATTTGGATCGGGTGATGGAAAAATGAGCTATATGAAATGAAGTGAAGCTATCATAATCTTTTTCCCAAAAACACAACCATGAAACTCACCATGGAGGGGCCGGCCACTAAATAGAGGGGGGGTGAGTGTAGAAGGGAAAATGGTGACCATAAGCTTAATACTTATCATAAAACCTAGTATGAAAGCATTTAAGAAAGTGATGAATCATTAAGCTTAGTCACACTTGCAATAAATGAACATTTAAAGCAACCATGAGTCACTGACCTTGTCATCACTTCTAGAACCTTCTAGAAGCATGACTCACCCTATGACTCACCCTCAAGAAGAAAAGATAAATCCGTATTTAACCGACTGTTAAATACGGCTGATAGAAAACTGGAAACTGGCAACTTCCAAAAGTGATCCTGAAACGAATTTCAGGATAACCCCGTATCAGTATAAACATACCCGCATTTGTATTACGACCGAATACAAATTCAACTGAGACAAAGATATTATATCTGCACAGTATAATACTGGGTTCCGGCTTAAACCAAAGCCTACCAGTATTATCTGCCCGAAAAACGACACGTGCGAAAACGCACGTGCTTTTACCGAACCTTGCCATATCACCATACGGTCCCTACAACGTTTCGCACGAACTTGGGAAAGTGTCTGTGGGGGACTCTAATGACTCATCAACACACTGGCACTGGGTATAACCCCTAGCACGTCAGAGGTACAAGCTGCACGTAACGTTTTGCCTATGTATTGATTGGAAGGGAAGCTGACGAGCGAACTCATCTATAAACCCTACTGAGCCTGACAGTGACAATGTATATACAGTCCGGTCCATTCGTCTAAAGAGTATCGCATATCGAGTCTAGGGGGTGGATAAAGTCAGACCCCTATTAACGCGATAAATCGTGTCGGCATGAAGCCCATCACCTCCTGAGAAACTACTGATCCAAATCAGTAATTCTCCACTACCTCGGCCGAGGATTCCTAGTGATGGCCACCCGTGCACTGCGCGACATCAACGCCCAATACCAGGAGAGACGAATCCCCGACGATCCGCTCACTTGCCTCCAATGAGGCTCGGGACTGTACCCAAAAAAAACCTGTTTGCACGACTCCTTTGAGCCGTGGTAGGGTAGAAATCAAAGCACAGTGGGAACTCACACGAGACAAATGACGACCTCAGGTCGATGAACTAACCTGTACACATGTCACCAGGGAATTGCTATCTGACGATATGTATAATACCAACTAGCAGATTCCCGGCGAGTCCTGTCCGGTGTACTCATAACCCAATGAGCACCTGTATACATCTTTGGTGATCAAACTGACACCAGTGGCTTGTGAGGCCGGCCACCGCCCCTCGTCGGGGTCTCGACTGTATATACTAGTCTACTCTGGAGTATCGATGCCCTGTCTCGAAACTCCCATCACTAGGGACACTTAAAGGATGTGCCTACAGACCCCAGCTCCCACGTATATGATCGCCATCATACTGCTGGTAGTCAAGCAGAATCCTATGGGCTCTATCAATCATGCAATAGCATGTATACGATGATAAAGATAAACCAGATAGCATACGATCATCTTGAGTAAGACTATCATATCGGTATAGGTCCTGCCTCAATCATTGCAATCACGTACCTGCGATCTAATAATTGACTTTGAGGGCACTATCTCCAACACTATTTTGATGAGATAGTCAATGAGTTTGACATCATCAAAATGGTAGATGAACCTTGTATATACAAAAAGGTAATAGGGAGTATGGTGGTGATCCTTGTAGAGTATATGGATGACATACTCTTGATAGGGAAGGAGTTTCCTATGCTACGCTCGGTCAATCTCCGCTTATCACAAGGATTCTCCATATAGGATCAATGTGATACCTACTAAATCCTGGGTTTTGGATCTATGAGATAGATCTAATTGGATGTTAGGATTCTCACTAGATGTAGTGAGATGTTATCAATCCATCCTGGGGAGAATCACTGGAAAGGTTCCAGGGTGATAAGGACAACTGAATGTCAGTCGCAGGCTTTGTCTATAGCCTCAGTGGAGGGATGGTATGTTGGAAGAGTTCCAAGCTAGATACCGTGACAAACTAGACGATTAAAGGCAAGATACATCGTTACCAATGATGCTACCAAAGAGGAAGTCTGGGTGTATATTAGTTCATGAGATGAACTTCGTTCCTCCCATTGTGTGACAATGGAGTTGTGGCTTATGCCTAGGAACGCCCGTCCCATCAGTGATCCAGACATATTCTTAGGCAGTATCACCTGATCGTGGAGATGGTTGATCTCCAGGGGATCAAGGTTAGGAGAATAGACTCAGAGGACAACACGGCAGATCCACTCACAAAGGCCTTTTCCCAGAGAGAGACTTTTATGGGATGGTTGAGTATGAGATACTACAACCACTGCTATTAGATGGCCCTAGTGCAAGTGGGAGATTGTTAGTTATATGTATGCCCTAGAGGCCATTACTATACATAGGATGTATATTGTAGTGGATGCTTGGACATATATAGGGATGACTTTCTTGCTGGATATGATAGTATGCTATCTGGTTACTCTTTACCTTAACGTGTACACTGATTGTCTCTCTGATACATGTTGGTAAAGCCCTTAGGATGTGTACTTAACTACCTGGACTATGATGTGGATCACACTAGTGGGGACATGGTAGTCCATAAGTACATCCTTCAAAGTCCCTAGTCGTGGGTGTATCGAGACGGGGCATTGATATACCAGAGTAGACTAGCGTGTAGCTTCTCGACCCATACAGATGGGCGATGGATGATCCCATATCCATTGGTGATTGACATCAGAGATGATATACGGGTGCTCAGTGGAGACTGTGTACACTGGACGGACTCGCCGAGAACTCCCAGATGGTATTATACCTTACGTCAGATGGCAGTTCTCTGGTGACACTGGTACAGGTTAGTCTGTAGACCCAAGATCGTCATAGAGTCTTGTGTGATTCCCACTGTGCTTTGATTTCCATCATACCACGTCCAAGAGGGCATGCAAAAAGGTGGCTTTTGGGTACAGTCCCGAATCACATGGAGGCAATGAGCGATAGGAGGGGTTTCGTCTCTCCCGGTATAGGGAGTTGATGTTGCGCAGTGTTCGATTGGCTATAACAGGAAGTCCTTGGCCAAGGCTGCTTTAGGGATTTACTGGTAAGTGTTACCAGTAGTTTCTCGACCCGTTATGAGCCTCATATCGACACGACTTATCGAGTTATTGGGGTCTGACGTTTACCACCCCTAGACAAGATATGCGGCATATCAGACGAACAGACCGGACTGTACGGTAGTGTTACTGATTGAATTCACAGGAGTAGTAGCAGGCTTGCTTGTTCATCTTCTTATCGCTCAATACTCGGGTGGCCGTTACGTTTAGCAGACCGCTTGCGGCTTGTGGGTGTTTGATATGATCATCACCTACTGCCGGCGTATTGACGAGTCTTTAGAGTCCTACACAGGGGTTTCCTGGCTCAAGCGAAACGGAGTAGGAACGCATATGTGATATGTGCGGGACCGAGATTGATACGATATAAGATACCGTATTCGATTCTCACGATTTGTGACATTCATCGGTTGTATGGATATAGCCGGGTTATCGGATCAAGTGTGGATTCGGTAAGTTGTTACTTTTGATATTAGTCGGTTATAGACGGATTATTAAATCAAGAGTTGATTTAATAATTTAATGTATAATTATATATTTTATATATTACATTACATTAACTAATATTAGCTCAATTAAGATTTATTTTCTCACTAGTTTGTGCGCATTGTTTATATGTGATATATGCAAGTGTACATGTATGTATCTTGCTTGATGATACATACAAGATGGGTGTATGAGACTTATACTAAGATTAGGGTTAAGATTAGGGTTATTGGATTATTTTAAGATTTAACAAATGAGTTAAACTTAGTCAAAGTTGTCAAGCTTGAAGAAGCTTGGAGAAACTTTGACAAAGTCCACTCTTTTGTCAATTCTCTTGATATTTCTTTAACCTAACACTTAAACCTCATACCTTAGTTAATTCTCTATATGAGTTAAGCATGAGAGCTTAACTGAACCATGGGTGAATTATTCAAGCGGATAATTTTTCATTTGGATGAATAATTCACTTCTTCTTCTTCTTCATCAAGCTCCTTGAAAAGCTTTCTAGCTCTAATGGTGCCTTGAGGAAAAATGTGAGAAAATCAATTTTAAAGTGAGCAACCTTCCTACTTCATCATCCTCTACTACTTGCCATTTAGTAGAGGGTGTTATCTTCACAATGTTCTTGACCTAGTGAAGGAATAGCTTGAGTTAGTGTCTCCCCGACGTAGATCATTTTCGGCCTCGAAGTCATCGAAGCAAGCATGTTCATTTCTTCGTGGAGCCTCTCTAGAGTCCGGGTTTTTTCGATCGCAGCGAAGGGGAATACTACACGGAGCTATTGAAATGAAGGAACGGTCTACAAAGGTTGTATTCCCGCTCTCTTAGAAGTAAAGTTGTTTACTTGTTCATAGTTTTCGCCTAATCTCTAGTTGACGATCTTCATTAGGGTTTCTCGGCACATAAATTTTTGAATTTGGCATGGTTGATGCCTTGTGGAACCTCTTGAGTGTGCCTAGCAACCCTACAACTAGAAATTCCATGTTTTATATTAAGCCAGTATAAAACACGGATTCCACGGTCGCGATGAATAGCCAAACCCACATCCCTAGACCCCTGCAAGAGCGGCAAGCAACCCTACTAATTCTAGAGTTAGGAGACCCGGACTCGACTCCTCGAAATGGTCTCCCACTGGACTCTAGAACCCGTTTACTTGTGCTCCCCGCCTTGGGTCTATCGTAATACGGAAAAGTAAATAATATACAACAATGGTGACATCATCCTCAACCCGGAAGTGCCCCAATAAAAGAATATTACATACAATGAATTTTACATGAATGAAAATAAAAACTCTCATCTCACATAAAACCGCCGGCTATTCAAAACACGACGATTCAATATAACATATCTAAGCAACACTTAACATCACATGTCATCAAATAGCTAGACGATGTTAAACATTCCGATCCAATCAACAAATACCCAAAATTTCCCAAAAAGCTCAACACTTGAGCGCAGTTTAAAAATACTTAGAACATGCTACAATACCTATGGACCAACCGAAGAAGGGCCAGCCCTTGCCTCACCTATAGCGCTGCGGAACTACCGCAAACACGAGGGTTTGGTGGCGGTTCATACGGTCATAGAATCGAGTTAGTATTTCGTTCTTCTAGAGGGTCCATCGAATCACTTGCATGATATTTGAAAGTTCTTTAACTTGGAAAAAATCCGACTCTTGGAAAATTTTCCGGCAGGGGTTAAAGTGGGTATTTGATATCCGTTCGAACTTTTTAACACCGTCTAAATAACCCAAAATATAGTTCGAATTACGACTACGAAACACTCCGAATTGTCTTTGCAAAAAGGTAATATCATGTGCAAATTTAGCAAAAACAAACAACACCTGAAACACCAAAACCCAGAGACCAGAACTCTGGAAAAATACGAAGCCCAGAAGATGAACTGGGACCGGCCTGCTAGGTTTTTTGGGGTGTGTGCTCGGCCAAAAACTGGCCAAATGAGTTCGTATTTCTTCAGTGTTCATGTTACATCTCATATAACATTCTGCAGTTGTTTAAAAAAATTTTCGGCGGCTTTAAAAATTGACAGAAACTGTGTTTTAGTGTTTCAAGTTTCGGAGTAGTTTCGGTTCCGTAATCTAACAAACATTGTCTAAATCTTTTAGCTTGGCTCTGATACTACTGTAAGGTTCCCTAATACGACAGTAAGGTTTCGGGAGGCATCGTCCATGCCATTTTAAAAAAATTGTCATGCTAAACAACCCAAATCCTAGAATCATTAACTAGAGATTTAGACAAAACCAAATATAAACTACTTTACATCTAGAGAACAAGAATATAACCTTTGTAGATGGTCCTTCTCTTCACTCGCTCCGTGTAGTAGTCCCGCGACTCTACTAGGCTTCTCTTGAGACTTTGAACGAGCTTCCTCCGATGACCTTCATGCCGAAAATGATCCACGCGAAGTCCCTCCAAATCAATCTATCTTTACACTAAACTCTTTAGCGTATGAAACAAGCTACACTTGATCGCTAGTCAAGTGTAGGATGATGAAGTAGGGGATGTCAAGAGCTCACTAGTTTGTGTTCAAGCTTTATGATTCACATCACATGGGAGGGTTGAAGCTTGAGCCATGACAAGAGGAGGAAGAAGAAGCTAGAGAGCAACCATGGGAGCAACTCAAGAAAATTGGCTAAGTGTTGAAAATGAGCTAGAATGAATGACAACTCTTGACCCCTCAATCTTTCAAACATGAAATTATGCAATATAAAATTGCAACGAATAGTGAGTCAAGATGAATAAACTAAAGTTAATCCCATACTTGCAACCATGCTTACACTTTCCACCTCATTTCTATTTTCACAAAATATAAATTTAAATGCCATGCTTCAATATATATATATATATATATATATATCATATATATTAATATATACATAATGAAGAGTAATTAGTGAGCTAATGATATTAGTTAAGATATAATTACATCACATATAATATATATCACTTTATTAAATCAACACTTGATCTAATAATCCGGTTATATCATATATGACCGGCTAATATCATTTATTTATATATCACATTATCGAATCAACACTTGGTTCGACAATCTGGTTATATCACATATAACCGAACCGATAACAAATAACTTCCAGATTACAATACGGTATCACATACTCCTATTAATCAGGCTCACACACATATCATATATGTGTCCTACTTCATTTCGCTTGAACCTGGGAACTTCTGTGTGGGACTCTAAAGACTCGTCAATACGCCAGCAGTAGGTGATGATCACATCAGTCACCTACAAGCCGTCAGCGGTACTAGATGGACGTAACGGCTACCCGGGTATTGAGAGATATAAAGATTAACAAGCAAGCCTGTCCATAGTCTCCATGAAGCCTACAGTAACACTACCGTACAGTCCAGTCTCTTCGTCTGATATGTCGCACATCATGTCTAGGGGTGGAAATCGTCAGACCCCAGTAACGTGATAAGTCATGCCGATGTCTGGCCTATAACGGTTCGAGAAACTACTGATAGCACTTATCAGTAAATCTCGGCAGCAGCCCTGGATAGGGACTTCCAGTTATAGCCAATCGAGCATAGCGCAGCATCAACCCCCAATACCGGGAGAGACGAAACACCTCCTATCGCTCATTACCTCCATGCGATTCGGGACTGTACCCAAAATCCACCTGTTTGCACGTCTCCTTTGAGCGTGGTAGGGATGAAACCAAAGCACAGTGGGAGCCGCACAAGACTCTATAACGATCTCGGGTCTACAGACTAACCTGTACCTGTATCACCAGAGGACTGCAATCTGACGATAGGTATACTACAACATAGGAGTCCTTGGCGAGTCCTGTTCAGTGTACCCAGTCTCCACTGAGCACCCGTATACCATCTTTGATGTTAAACAACAATGGATGTGGGATCATCCATCACCCATCATATGGTTCAAGAAGCGTATACGCTAGTCTACTCTGGAATATCGATGCCCTGTCTCAATATTCCATCGACTAGGAACAATTAAAGGATGTACTTGTGAACTACCCTCGCCCCACTACTATGATCTCCATCATAGTCCTGGTAGTCAAGTACATATTTTAAGGGCTTTATCAACATCTGAGATCAAGACAATATCACAATACAAGTCTACATGTTAAGACAAAGAACAACCATATAGCATACTATTATGTCGAGCAACAAAGTCCTCTATATATATATATATCCAAGCATCCATTATACATCATATGTACAATAATGGCCTCTAGAGCATACATATAACTAACACACATGACCTAGGAAGTCAACACTATCAAGACAGAAGGCACACTTCGAGAATTTAGCAAACAGCTGGTGCTCTCTCAATGTCTGCAAAGCGATCCTCAAGTGCTGCTCATGCTCCTCTCGACTCTTGGAATAAACCAGAATGTCATCAATAAACACAATAATAAACTGGTCGAGGAACGGCCTGAATATTCGGTTCATCAAATCCATGAACGCTGTTGGGGTATTGGTGGGTCCGAACGACATCACCAAAAACTCATAATGCCCATAGCGCGTACGAAAAGCAGTCATCGGATTGTCATCATTCCGAACCCGCAACTGATGATAACCCGATCTCAAATCAATTTTGGAAAAATGTCCCGCACCCTGGAGCTGATCAAACAAATCGTCAATGCGAGGTAAAGGATATCTATTCCGCTCTGTAGCTCGGTTCAATTGACGATAATCAAGGCACAACCTCAAACTGCCGTCCTTCTTCTTGATGAACAGAACAGGAACTCCCTAAGGCGAAACACCCGGGCGCACAAGTCCCCTATCAAGCAACTCTTGCAACTGATCCTTAAGCTCCTTAAGCTCCGCCGGGGACATCCGGGGCGGTATAGAAATAGGTCCTGTGTCGGGGATCAAATCAATGCAAAACTCAATCTTACGCTCTGGCGGCAATCCAGGCAACTCATCGGGAAAAACGTCGGGAAACTCTCTCACAATAGAAACCTGGTCCAACGAATCTACTGTGGCTCTAGTATCTGTTAGTGATATGTATGCCCTAGAGGCCATTACTGTACATACGATGTATATTGTAGTAGATGCTTGGACATATATTGGGAGGACTTTCTTGCTCGACATGATAGTATGCTATCTGGTTGCACTTTATCTTAACATGTAATATGATTGTCTCTATGTTTTCATGTTGATAAAGCCCTTAGGATGAGTACTTGATTACCAGGACTATGATGCAGATCATACTAGTGGGGACAGTGTAGTCGCTAAGTACATCCTTCAAATGTTCCTAGTCGTAGGTGTATCGAGATAGGGCATCGATATACCAGAGTAGACTAGCGTCTAGCTTCTCAACCCATGTAGATGGGCGATGGATGATCTCATATCCATTGGTGTTTGACATCAGAGATAGTATACGGGTGCTCAGTGGAGACTGGGTACACTGGAAGGACCCGCCGAAAACTCCTAGATGGTATTATACCTATCGTCAAATGGCAGTTCTCAGGTGACACTGGTACAGGTTAGTCTGTAGACCCAAGATCGTCATAGAATCTTGTGTGATTCCCACTGTGCTTTGATTTTCATCATACCACGTTCAAGAGGGCATGCAAAACGGTGGCTTTTAGGTACAGTCCCGAGTCACATGGAGGCAATGAGCGATAGGAGGGGTTTCGTCTCTCCCGGTATAGGGAGTTGATGTTGCGCTGTGCTCGATTGGCTATAACAGGAAGTCCTTGGCCAAGCCAGCTTCAGAGATATACTGGTAAGTGTTATCAGTAGTTTCTCGACCCGTTATGAGCCTCATATCGACACGACTTATCGACTTACTGGGGTCTGGCGTTTACCACCCCTAGACGAGATATGAGACATATCAGCCGAAGAGACCGGACTGTACGGTAGTATTACTGATTGGATTCGCAGGAGTTTGAGCAGGCTTGCTTGTTGATCTTCTGATCGCTCAATACCAGGGTGGACATTATGTTTAGCAGACCGCTTGCGGCTTGTGGGTGTTTGATATGATCATCACCTACTGCCGGCGTATTGACGAGTCTCTAGAGTCATACACAGAGGTTTCCTGGCTCAAGCGAAACGGAGTAGGAGCACATATGTGATATGTATGGTACCGAGATTGATACGATATGTGATACCGTATTCTATTCTCGAGATTTGTGACATTGATCGGTTGTATGCGATATAGCCGAGTTTTCGGATCAAGTGTTGATTCGATAAGTTGTTACACATGATATTAGTTGGTTATAGCCGGATTATTAAATAAAGAGTTGATTTAATAATTTAATGTATAATTATATATATTACATTACATTACATTAACTAGTATTTGCTCACTTAAGATTTATTTTCTCACTTTGTGTGCACATTGTACATATGTGATATGTATGTTTGTGCACATGTATTGTGTCATGGTTGATGATACATACAAGATGGGTGTATTAGACATAAACCATGGTTAGGTTAAATTAGGGTTTTATTTATGTCTAAAGAATAACAAAAGAGATAGACTTAGTCAAAGTTCTCAAGCTTTCATGAAGCTTGTGGAAACATTGACAAAGTCAACTCTTTTGTCATTCTTTAGGATATTTAGTTAACCCAACCCTTAACCTTATACCATGGTCAATTCTCTACATGAGTTAAGCATGATAGCTTAACTCACCCTTGGTTACATTATTGCGGAGAGAATTCATATGATGAATTATTCTTTCTTCTTCTTCTTTCTTCATCAAGCTCCATGAAAAAGCTTGCTTGCTCTAATGGTGCTATGATAAAAAGTGTGAGACAATCAATTCTAAAGTGATCCCACTTCCTACTTCATCATCCTCTACTACTTTCCATTTGGTATAGGGTGTTCTCTTCACAAAGTTCATGACCTAGTGAAGGAATAGCTTGAGTTAGTGTCTCCCCGACGTAGATCATCTTCGGCCTCGAAGTCTTCGAAGCAAGCACGTTCGTTTCTTCTACGGAGCCTCTCTAGAGTCCGGAGCTTGAGATCGCAACGGAGGGGACTACTACACGGAGCTAATTAAGTGAAGGACCTGTCTACAAAGGTTGTATTCCTCGCTCTCTTTACATATAGCAAAGTGTTTGCATATAGTTATCCGTATATTTCTAGTAGACGATCTAGTTTAGGGTTAGCTAAAACGGCAAAATTTTAATTTGGCATGGACGATGCCTCCCGAAACCTTGCTACCATTGTAGGTAACCCTTCAGTGGTATCAGAGCCATACTAGAAATAAATACGGATTTTGTTAGAATCACGAAACTGAAACAACTCCGAAACTGAAACACGAAATTTATAGTTTCTGTCGATTTTGAAAGTTGTCAAATTTTTTTTAAAACAAGTACAGAGTGATGTATGGGATATATCATGAACACACTCAAAATTTCAAGGCTTTCTGAGAAAATTGGGCCGAGCACCCCCCCCATATCGGCCAAAACCGAGCCCCCTTCCCTGAAATTTTTCCAGTGTTCCAGTGGCTTGGTTTTGATGTTTCAAGTGTTGTTTATTTTTGCTAATTTTGCATGTGATGTAATTTTACACTATAAGAAATTCGGTGTGTTTCGTATTCGTAGTTTTAACATTGTGTCGGGTGTTTCACATATTGTCTAGACAATGATAAAAAGTTCAATCGAATGTCAAAAACCCATTTTTCCAAGTTTAACGTATTCGGAAAAACATGCAAGGGATTCTTTGGACCCTCTAGAAGAACGTAAACCTTAACTCAATTATGTGGCCGTCAAAACCATCACTTGAACCCTAGGGTTTGTGATAGTTTAGCATTTCACATGTGAGGCGTTGGTTTGACCCTTCTACGGCTGGTTCATAGGTACTGTGGCATCTTCTGGGTATTATTAAAACTGTGCTCATGTGTTGAGCTGTCGGGAAATTGTGGGACTTTGATGAATCGATCGAAAAGTTTATCATCGTCCGTATATTATGTGATGGGATACAATATTTAGAATCCACATGTAGTTATGAGATAACTAATATGAATGTTATAAATCTAGCAGTTTAGTCTCAGATGATCGGTTGCCACGGGTTTTTGATGTGATCAAAAGTCCGTCGCAATCACATAGCGTACGCGTATACTCGCCAGGTAAACTTAATAGATAGCCACGCCCCATAGCCCCAACCAAGTGACTGGTGGAGAACCCCGTCGCCAAAAGCATCTGTTTAGGTGCTCGCGGCAGCGGTGTTCCTCCTTAGTGCACTTCGTCGACGGCATCGGGGGTGTGGCCGTCTACTAAAGTTTCCGACGAGCATTAGATCAAGTTTTTGGGAATCTTGTTGAATTGGCCGACTGGATATTGAAAAGTGTTTTCGAGATCGAGACTAAAATGCGGGGTTTATAATTGTTAGGCATGCAATGTCTAAGAAATTCATTTGGTTAGGCATACAATGTCTAAGGAGGTTGCGGATTCCAACAGTTGTAGTTTTTCACTTTCTTTTCTGCGACCGTAAGTGTAATATGTGGTGTATCGCCGGTTTCAGTGCTATATGTCAACGACAATTGGGATACGCATATTTACTTACGTTGATGACATGTGATGTTATGTGTTGCTATGATATGTTATATTGGATCGTCATGATTGAATAGCCGGGGGTCTTATGTGAGATGAGAGTTTTTTTTTTATTTTCATTCATGTAACATTCATTGTATGTAATATTCTTTTATTGGGGCACTTCCGGGTTGAGGATGATGTCACCATTGTATATTATTTACTTTTCCGCATTAGGATAGACCCAAGGTGGGGAGCATAAGTAACCGGGTTCTGGAGTCCAGAGGGAGACCATCTCGAGGAGTCGAGACCGGGTCTCCTAACTCTAGAATTGGTAGGGTTGCTTTCCGCTCTCGTAGGGATCTAGGGGTGTGGGATTGGCTATTCATCACGACCGTGGAATCCGTTTTTTATACAGGCTTAAAATAAAATCCGGAAATCCTAGTATATCCAATATTTCATATGTTGTTCTTCTGCTGCGATATCTGTGATGTGATCATTTGATATGTTGAGATGGATACAGGATATAGTATATGTAATATATTATATAGACGTTGCTTATGTTTTACACCTGCGCTAGCACTTCCCCTCTCTACCGTTAGTTACCTGACCTAACGGTGCACGAGGGGACATCGAGGCGAATGCGGATGGCATAAGCATACGTTGTATTTATCTGTGATGTTTAGGTAACATAAAATGATGGGACTTCATTAATAAGATTAATGAAATAAAAGAAACCCAAAGATGTTGTGGAATCGAATTTACAAATACTGGTAGCTCTAGTTGTTGCTTTGCATAGCGGTATTCCTTGTAGAATATCCAGCACCATATTTGATAAGGAAAGAGCCGAGATCCATTCACCGGAAGTGACCTCTTTAGCAATAACTAGCAGATGCTACAACCCTCAGTTTGTCTTTTGATTGCTTCTATAGTTTTTGCTTTGCATGGTGGTATTATGAATATCCTGCACCTTATTCGATAAGGAAAGAGCCAACGATTCCTTCACCGGGAGTGAACTCTTTAGCAAAACTAGTAAATGCCTCAAAAACACTCCATTTAAATCATTTGATTCTACAACGAGATCAAGTTTATTACGCTCATGGTTTTCTTAAAAACCTGTGTAGCCCTCTGTCATTTCAGATAAGTACTACTTAGTATTCGTGCTACGGTAGTTTGGCCACCGTCAAGGCGTAGTGTACGGTAGCTAACTAGTGCTTATCTATTAACATACGATGCGATTGGATTAGGGTATTCGTACGGCGTAGTTTGTCCTCAGTCAAGGGTCGTGCGGGTGGGTCTAGTTCAATCAGGAAATGTACGGGTTGAACTTGACTAGCGGACTATGGGTAGTGTGGCCTCCGTCAAGGTTATAGGAAGCTAGGGGTAAAATATTATCGGGAATTTCAAGTGTTGAAATTTGCAGTGAGATTGCATACCTCCTATGAGATAGTTGGATCCCGACACCCACTGTGAGTAAGAGTTACTCCTGGGAGAGTTTTACACATTATAATTAGCCGATCGAGTAGGTGTCTAGAAAGGTGTTAACGGGGTTACGCCCCTGGGAAAACGAGGTTTATTTTAATTAGGTCCGTGCGAAAGCACGGGGAACCTCCCTCAAAGTACCGACACTGGCCTAGCTGAAAGATTGGCGAACTTGTATGGTGTAATTAATCCCGGCTAGTCTTTCCTTTTAGGGTTTGAAGGAAGATTTGACTAAAACAGTGGGAGTCGTCCTGATTAAATAAATTAATAACCAATCTAATCCTGCAAGAGCATACGCTGAGTGTTTTCTTCTCTCTCTCTCTCCAGGTAGCGACCATGTCACGCCTTAATCAAGATAATAATATGGATGTATTGACCAAACCCGCTTGTTATACTGTGCTAAGGAACGTTGGTCCCACTCCAACTTATAATTGTTATAAGACCAAGCAGGAAATAGGGGATTACCAGAATTCCCGTGCCGTCCAAACGAAGAAAGTGCATGCTGATGCATCTTCTTCGGCTGTGTTTATTACATAGAACTGTTTCTCAGTATCTTTTACGTCCTGGGTATGAGATACCGGATCAGGATCCCGCATATGTAATCTGTTACATGTGCTACAGATAGGTAAAGAATTGAGAAAGGGTGATAAGTTTTAAGAGTTAAAAATGGTGCAAGTGTTGCAGCCAAGTCTGTTGGTCACTGTCACCCTGTATTACCAATACATTGATTCTGAACAAATGCTATTAGATACCGAACCTGATATACAAAATCATATCAGTCTCATTATTAGTAAACAAGGATATAATTTTGTATTGTTGGATAATGTTTTGAACATTTTCTATATCAAGAGTTGATAGGTTCAGGCACGTTATCTAAAAGCATTTACGTTGTAACTCAAACTACAGTTCTTAATGTACAAAACACACACAAGAGAAAGGGTTTAGAAATGAACGCATCCTTCTTGAGGCATTATAGACTAGGTCATATCAATGCGACCCAACTTGCTGAAGTTATATCTAGATGCATTTTTAAATCTGTTTGAATTTACATCTTGTGAAACTTGCCAGTCATGTCACAAAGATAAAATGACCATAGCTCCGTTTATTAGAAACAGAGAAAGAGTTAGTGAACTCTTGGGATTGATACATGCCGATGTATGAAAGTCCCATGTCTACATATGCCAGGACTGGTTCTTTGTACTTCATCACATTCACTGATGATCTCTCAAGATTCGCACATGTGTTCCTGTTGAAACACAAGTCTGAACCTTTTGAGATATTCACAGAATATAAGAAAGAAGTAGAGAACCAAAACAGGTATAAGTATTATGTCCTTTGATGTGATCAAGGAGGAGAATACTTGAGCATGAAATTTTTGGATTATTCTAAAGGAGAATGAGATTCTCTCTCAGCATTACTCCTCTGTATACACCACAGCACGTTGGTGTAGGGTTCCTAGGCACACTTGTGAAGGTTCATAAAGCATCAAACATGCCCGAATAAAATTTTACATGTACCGAACAACCCAAAGACGGGATCTTTGCTAGATTATTATGGTTTAGCATGCAAGATAACATCTTTAAAGCTAACTGTGAGGGATTACAACCTTTGTAGTCCTCTCCTTCGCTTCACAAGCTCCGAGTAGAAGTCCCTTCGCTGCGATCCACGATCTCCCGGACTCAAGAGAGGCTCCACAACTCGAACGATCCATGCTAGCTTGAAGTGTTCCTATTCTCCGATGATCTAGTCGGAGTTGCTATAACCCAAGCTTTCTCACTCTAAAGAGATGAACACCCTAATCTAATGGGCTAGATTAGATGAGGATGATGGAGTAGTATTTATGCTATCTTTTTATTTCACTTTCTCACAATAAATCATCATAAAAGGATTAACTAGTGAGCTCTCTCTCAAACTCAAGAAAGAAGAAGATGAAGAATAATGAAGAGAATAATCCTTTTGTGATGAATAGCAGATAAATGTATATGATTGATTATCGAACCATGGTCAAGGATGAGAGGCTAAAAGTTTATAGAGAATAAACTAGAGTTAGGGTTTGGTTAGGCTAAGGATAAGTATCAACCATAATATCTTAACCAAGACAAAATAGAATCCTTCTAGAATGAACAAGAAGGAGCTAACCCTAATCAAACCCTAATCCCTTTTTGTCATCCTTAAACATGTTTCATAATATATCATTACATGTCACAATAATATATATCACATATATATTATATATTTGCAACAAAAGAAAATAATACAACTAACATATATCGCATATATATCAATGTATTAATCCGGTGAGAAAATGAAATAATAAAGCGATCCAATATTAGATAATGTAATACAATATATCATATATATCATTATACATTAAATCATCAAATCAACATTTGATCCGACGATCCGGTTATATCGAATATAACCGACTAATATATCATGTACCGATTCATCGAATCAACACTTGATTCGATGTCCCGGTTCATATCTAAATATCGCGAGAATATAATACGGTATCTCATATCGCATTATCCTCGGTCCTGCACATATCACATATGTACCTCTACTCCGTTTTGCCTGAGCCAAGAAACCTCTGTGTAGGACTCTAAAGAATCGTCAATACGCCGGTAGCAGGTGATGATCATATCAAACACCCACAAGCTGCAAGCGGTCAGCTAAACGTAACAGCCACCCAGGTATTGAGCGATCAGAAGATGAACAAGCTAGCCTGTCCTTTCTCCTGTGAATCCAATCAGTAACACTCCCGTACAGTCCGGTCTGTTCGTCTGATAAGTCGCATATCAAGTCTAGGGGTGGTATACGTCAGACCCCAGTAACCGATAAGTCGTGTCGATGTGAGGCTCATAACAGGTCGAGAAACTACTAGTAACACTTACCAGTATATCTCTATATCAGCCCTGGCCAGGGACTTCCAGTTATAGCCAATCGAACACAGCACAACATCAACTCCCTATACCGGGAGAGACGAATCCCCTCCTATCGCTCATTGCCTCCATGTGATTCGGGACTGTACCCAAAAGCCACCGTTTTGCACGCCCTCTTGGACGTGGTAAGGTGGAAATCAAAGCACAGTGGGAATCACACAACACTCTATGACGATCTCGGGTCTACAGACTACCCTGTACCAGTGTCACCGGAGAACTTCCATCTGACGTGTGGTATATCACCATCTGGGAGTTCTCGGCGAGTCCGTCCAGTATACCCAGTCTCCACTGAGCACCCGTACACCATCTTTGATGTCAAACACCGATGGATATGGGATCATCCATCGCCCATCATATGGGTCAAGATGCGTATACGCTAGTCTACTCTGGTGTATCGATGCCCTGTCTCGATATACCCTCGACTAGGAACAGTTATAGGATGTACTCATCGACTACTATGGCCCCACTAGTATGATCTCATCATAATCCCAGTAGTCGAGTACAGATCCTAAGGGCTTTATCAACATGTGAGAGTAAGACAGTAAACCAATACAAGTCAACATGTTAAGATAAAGTGAAACCAAATAGAATACTATCATGACGAGCAAGAAAGTCCTCTCTGTATATATCCAAGAATCCATCATAATATACATCATATGTACAACAATGGCCTCTAGGGCATATACATAACTAACAATCTCCCATTTGCACCAAGGCCAGCTGCTGTAGTATCTCATACCTAGCATCCCAAATAATCTCTCAAACTGTATCTGGGGAATGGCCTTCGTGAGTGGATCCGCAGTGTTGTCCTTCGTATCTACTCTCCTGACCTCGATCTCCCGGCGATCAACTATCTCCCTGATCAGGTGATACCGCCTCAGAATATGTCTGGATTTGTGATGGGATCTGGGTTCCTTGGCCAAAGCCACAGCTCCATTGTTATCGCAATACAGAGGTATTGGATGTTCAATGGATGGAACCACACCAAGTTCAGTGATGAACTTCTTCATCCAGACAGCCTCTTTGGCAGCATCGTTGGCAGCGATGTATTCAGCCTCCATCGTCGAGTCTGCAACGGTATCCTGTTTGGAACTCTTCCAACATTCCGCCCCTCCATTGACGGTAAAGACAAATCCCGAGTGCGACTTTGAGTCGTCCTTATCACTTTGGAAGCTGGAATCGGTAAAAGACTCCACCCGGAGTTCTCCGTTACCATACACCAAGAACATATCTCTAGTCCTTCGTAAGTACTTGAGAATGTTCTTCACAGCCGTCCAGTGACTCTCTCCAGGATCTGCTTGATACCGACTCACTACACTTAGTAAGTATGCTACATCGGGTCTGGTACATAGCATCGCATACATGATAGAGCCTACTGCCGAAGCATAGGGTATCCCTTGCATGCGAGCTCTCTCCAAATCAGTCTTGGAAGACATCTCTTTGGAGAGAGTGAGTCCAGAGATCATGGGTTGGTTCCCACACTTGGATTCTTCCATACTAAACCTCTTTAGTATGGTGTCAATGTACCTGGATTGGGACAATCCCAGTATCCGTTTGGATCTATCTCTATAGATCCTAATCCCCAATATACAGGAGGCATCACCTAGATCTTTCATTGAGAATCTTTGTGATAAGAAGAGCTTGACTGATTGCAGCATAGTAATATCATTTCCTATCAAGAGTATGTCATCCACGTACAATACGAGGAAGACAACCTTACTTTCTGCTACCTTCTTATAGATACAAAGTTCATCTATGTTTTTGATGAAGTCAAACTCTTTGACTACAACATCAAAACAGATGTTCCAACTCCGCGATGTTTGCTTTAACCCATAAATGGATTTAAGAAGCTTGCACACCTTTCCGCTGCTCCCACTATCTACGAAGCCCTCTGGCTGAGTCATGTACACGCACTCTTCTAAATCACCATTTAGAAAGGCGGTCTTAACATCCATTTGCCAGATTTCGTAGTCATGGTATGCAGCAATGGAAAATAAGATCCGGATGGACTTAAGCATAGCCACTGGAGAAAAGGTTTCGTCATAATCCACACCTGGTCGTTGACGAAATCCCTTTGCTACAAGTCTAGCTTTGAAAGTCTCAACCTTTCCATCTACACCAAATTTCTTTTTAAAAATCCACTTGCTCCCAATAGGTTTTACCCCTTCAGGAGCATTTTCCAAAATCCATACTTTATTGGTGTACATGGATTCCATCTCAGATCGCATTGCATCCAGCCATTTCACAGATTCACCACTCGTGATGGCCTGCTCGAAACTAGTCGGGTCATCATCTTCCATGATGCAATCTTCGCTTCCACCATCAATGAGAAAATCGTAGTATCTCTCAGGCGGATGAGAAACCCTGCTAGATTGGCGGAGAGGCTGGGGTTCGTCGGGTACTACTGAATCCTCTTGTTCTACCAAGTCTTCTGTTATAGTTTGTGTCGCTGGAACCTCTTCCAGTTCTACCTCAATGCCACTAATCTATTTCATAAGAAAACCTTTTTCTAAGAAAGTGGCATGTCGAGAAACAAACACCTTTTGTTCCTCGGGGTGGTAGAAGATATGCCCTTGTGAATTTTTGGGATATGCTACAAACTTACATAAGACAGATCTTGCCTCGAGTTTGTCCGGATTTTGTCTCTTGACATAGGCTGGACAACCCCATATCTTAACATACTTAAGAGATGGTCTCTTCCCTTTCCATATCTCATATGGAGTGGTAGGCACTGATTTGGTAGGAACCATATTCAAAAGGTGTATGGCTGCCTCTAGCGCATACCCCCAGAAGGAAATAGGTAACTCAGCTGTACTCATCATTGAGCACACCATATCTAATAGGGTGCGATTCCTTCATTCCGATACACCGTTGTGCTGTGGTGTATAAGGTGGAGTAAGCTGAGAGAGAATCCCATTCTCTTTTAGATAATCTTGGAACTCATTGCTCAAGTATTCTCCTCCTCGATCAGATCGAAGGATCTTAATACTTTTGCCCGTTTGGTTCTCTACTTCATGCTTATATTCTCTGAATTTCTCAAAAGCTTCAGACTTGTGTTTCAACAGGAACACATGCCCGTATCTAGAGAGATCGTCAGTGAATGTAATGAAGAAGGAAGAACCGTTCCTGGCATGCGTAGACATTGGACCGCATACATCATTATGTACCAGTCCTAAGAGTTCCGTAACTCTTTCTCCGTGTCCCCTAAACGGAGCTTTGGTCATTTTTCCTTTGAGACATGAATGGCAAGTATCATAAGATGATAATTCGAACGGATTCAAATATCCATCTTTATGTAACTTAGCCAGTTGTGTCGCATTGATATGACCAAGTCTACAATGCCACAAGAAGGATTCGTTCATTTCTGAACTCTTCCTCTTGTGCGTGTTTTGTATATTGAGAACTGTATTTTGATTTAGAATGAATATGCCATTATGTAACGAGCCTGATGCAATCAACTTTTGATCTAGGAATATGTTCATAACATTATCCTGTAGTATAAAATTATATCCTTCTTTACTCAATAAAGAAACTGATATAATATTGCACATCATGTTCGGTATATAATAGCACTCATTCAGAATCAGTGTATCACCACTTGGTAATACTAGGTGATATTCGCCAACTGCTTTGGCTGCAACATTTGCACCGTTCCCTACTTGAACGGAATGATCACCTTTTCCTAGTTCTCTACCTTTACGTAGCCCATGTAACAGTTTACATATGTGGGATCCTGATCCGGTATCTAATACCCAGGACGTAGGGTGAACTGAGAAACAGTTCTCAATAACTAACACACCTGAAGAAGATGCATCAACATGCATGTTCTTTTGGGCGGCTTGAGAATCCAGATATTCTTCTATTCCCTGTTCAGTCTTATAACTCTTATAAGAAAGAACGGGTCCAACGTTCCCCTGCTCAGTATAATAAGCGGGTTCAGTCAATACATCCATATTATTATCTTGATTATGGCCTGACATGGTCGCTACCTGGAGAGAGAGAGAGAAGAAAACACTTTTGCGTATGCTCTTGCAAGATTAGATTGGTTATTATCTTATCTAATCAGGATGTCTCCCACTATTTTTATCAAATCTACCTTCAAACCCTAAAAGGTAAGATTAGCCGGGATTAATTACACCCTACAATTTCGTCAATCTTTCAGCCAGATCAGTGTCGGTACTTGAGGGAGGTTCCCCGTGCTTTCGCACGGACCTAATTAAAGTAAATCTCGTTTTCCCAGAGGCGTAACCCCGTTAACACTTTTCTAGACACCTACTTGATCGGCTAATTGTAATGTGTAAAACTCTCCCAGGAGTAACTTTTACTCGCAGCGGGTATCGGGATCCAACTATCTCATAGAAGGTATGCAATCTCATTGCAAATTTCAACACTTGAAATTCCTAATAATATTTTACCCCTAGTGTTCTATGACCTTGACGAATGCCAAACAACCCATAGTCCACTAGTCAAGTTCAACCCGTACATTTCTTGATTGAATTAAACTCACCCGCACGACCCTTGACGAATGCCAAATAACGCCGTACGAATATCTTAATCCAATCTGCATCATATGCATAAGCAGATAAATACTAGTTAGCTACCGTACACTACGCCTTGACGAATGCCAAACTACTGTAGCATGAATACTAAGTAGCACTTATCTGAAATGCCGGAGGGCTACGCAGGTTTTCAGAAAACCATGAGCGTAATGAACTTGATATCGTTGTAGAATCATGTGATCTTTTGAAATGGAGTGTTTTTGAGGCTTTCATTGGTTTTGCTAAAGAGGTCACTCCCGGTGAAGGGATCTCGGCTCTTTCCTCATCTAATAAGGTGCAGGACATATCATATATATCACTGTGTAAAGCAAAACTCTAAAAGCAATCAAAAGACAAACCGAGTTTTGTAGCATCTGCCAGTTTCGCTAAAGAGGTCACTCCCGGTGAAGGGATCTCGGCACTTTCCTCATCGAATAAGGTGCAGGGTATATCATATATACCGCTATGCAAAGAAAAACTGTAGCTACCCTTTTTATAAAGTTTTGATTCTACAACATCTTTTAGGTTTCTTTTCTTTTTATTAATCTCATTAATAAAAAATCCGATCAGCTTATGCTTCCTAAGCATCACAGATAAATACGACGTACACTTATGCCATCCGCATTTACCTCGATGTCCCCTCGTGCACCGTTAGGTTAGGTAACTAACGACAGAGCAGGGAAGGGCTAGTGCGAGTGTAAAATATAAGTAACGTCTATATAATATATCATATATACTGTATACTGTATCCATCACAACATATCAAATGATCGCATCACAGATATCGCAGCAGAAACATAGAAATAATGTGGGATATACTAGGACGTTCGTATTTAGTATTTAGCCAACAATAGAAAATACGGATTCCACAGTCGCGATGAATAGCCAAGCCCACACCCTGGACCCCTACGAGAGCGGCAAGCGACCCTACCAATTCTGGAGTTTAGGAGACCCGGTCTCGACTCCTCGAGATAGCCTCCCACTGAACCCCAGAACCCGGTCACCTGTGCTCCCCTCCTTGGGTCCAACCTAATGCGGAAAAGTAAATAATATACAACACTGGTGGCATCAACCTCAACCTGGAAGTGCCCCAAATAAAAGAATATTACATTACATTTGAATTTACATGAATGAAAATATAAAACTCTCATCTGACATAAAACCCCCGGCTATTTAATCGCGACAATCCTGCACATCATATCTCAGCAACACATAATATCTCATATCATCAACATAAGTAAGTATGCATACACCAATCGTCGTCGATGTATAGCAACGACAACCGGCAATACAACTACATACTACACCTACGGTCACAGAAAAGAAATTGTAAAACTACAATATTTGGAATCCACAATCACTTTAGACATTATAAATCCGAAATATCACATACTTCGCATTTCATGCCTAACACAATGAATTCCACATATTGTATCACATTCCAGATAAATAGACAGTATTAAACTTTTCGAACAGATAATCAAATACCCAAAATTTCCTAAATTGCTCAACACTTGAGCGGAGTTCAAATAATCCGGAATGTGTCATAGTAGTAGCGGTCCAGCCGTAGAAGGGTCAAGCCAACGCCTCACATGTGCAATATTGAGGAATTGGGGGCAAAACGCCGTCCCTAATACCTTTACCCTGCCGCGGAACTGCCGCCAAAGGGGGCTAACTGCCGCGGTTCCGCGGCCATGTTGAGGAATTGGGGGCACGTTTTTCACCATAATCTTATATTTTCCTGCTGAATTTTTTAGGTATTTTTAATTCTGGAAAAACCCAGATTTTAAAAAATGTACAGAGAGGGGTTTGAAATGTCGTATTCGGGTTCGATCGGGGTTTTAACTTTATTAACACATCGCCTAATGCTCTAGCTAGGCTCTGATACCTCTGTAGGGTTCCTAGGCACACTTGTGAAGGTTCATAAAGCATCAAACATGCCCGAATATAATTTTACATGTGCCGAACAACCCAAAGACGGGATCTTTGCTAGATTATTAGGGTTTAGCATGCAAGATAACATCTTTAAAGCTAAGTGTGAGGGATTACAACCTTTATAGTCCTCTCCTTCGCTTCACAAGCTCCGAGTAGAAGTCCTTTCGCCACGATCCACGATCTCCCGGACTCAAGAGAGGCTCCACGACTCGAACGATCCATGCTAGCTTGAAGTGTTCCGATTCTCCGATGATCTACGTCGAAGTTGCTATAACCCAAGCTTTCTCACTCTAAAGAGATGAACACCCTAATCTAATGGGCTAGATTAGATGAGGATGATGGAGTAGTATTTATGCTATCTTTTTATTTCACTTTCTCACAATAAATCATCATAAAAGGATTAACTAGTGAGCTCTCTCTCAAACTCAAGAGAGAAGAAGATGAAGAATAATGAAGAGAATAATCCTTTTGTGATGAATAGTAGATAAATGTATATGATTGATTATGGAACCATGGTCAAGGATGAGAGGCTAAAAGTTTGTAGAGAATAAACTAGAGTTAGGGTTTGGTTAGGTTAAGGATAAGTATCAACCATAATATCTTAACCAAGACAAAATAGAATCCTTCTAGAATGAACAAGAAGGAGCTAACCCTAATCAAACCCTAATCCATTTTTATCATCCTTAAACATGTTTCATAATATATCATTACATGTCACAATAATATATATCACATATATATTATATATTTGCAACAAAAGAAAATAATACAATTAACATATATCGCATATATATATAAATGTATTAATCCGGTGAGAAAATGAAATAATAAAGCGAGCCAATATTAGATAATGTAATACAATATATCATATATATCATTATACATTAAATCATCGAATCAACACTTGATCCGACGATCCGGTTATATCGAATATAACCGACTAATATATCATGTACCGATTCATCGAATCAATACTTGATTCGAAGTCCCGGTACATATCTAAATATCGCGAGAATATAATACGGTATCTCATATCGTATTATCCTCGGTCCTGCACATATCACATATGTGCCTCTACTCCATTTTTCCTGAGCCAAGAAACCTCTGTGTAGGACACTAAAGAATCGTCAAATACGCCGGTAGCAGGTGATGATCATATCAAACACCCACAAGCTGTAAGTGGTCAGCTAAACGTAACAGCCACCCAGGTATTGAGCGATCAGAAGATCAACAAGCTAGCCTGTCCGTTCTCCTGTGAATCCAATCAGTAACACTCCCGTACAGTCCGGTCTGTTCGTCTGATATGACGCATATCAAGTCTAGGGGTGGTATACGTCAGACCCCAGTAACCGATAAGTCGTGTCGATGTGAGACTCATAACAGGTCGAGAAACTACTAGTAACACTTACCAGTATATCTCTATATCAGCCCTGGCCAGGGACTTCCAGTTATAGCCAATCGAACACAGCACAACATGCACTCCCTATACCGGGAGAGACGAATCCCCTCCTATCGCTCATTGCCTCCATGTGATTCGGGACTGTACCCAAAAGCCACCGTTTTGCACGCCCTCTTGGACGTGGTAAGGTGGAAATCAAAGCACGGTGGGAATCACACAAGTCTCTATGACGATCTCGGGTCTACAGACTAGTCTGTACCAGTGTCACCGGAGAACTGCCATCTGACGTGTGGTATATCACCATCTGGGAGTTCTCGGCGAGTCCGTCCAGTGTCCCCAGTCTCCACTGAGCACCCGTACACCATCTCTGATGTCAAACACCGATGGATATGGGATCATCCATCGCCCATCATATGGGTCAAGATGCGTATACGCTAGTCTACTCTGGTGTATCGATGCCCTGTCTCGATATACCCTCGACTAGGAACAGTTATAAGGTATACTCATCGACTACTATGGCCCCACTAGTATGATCTCATCATAATCCCAGTAGTCGAGTACAGATCCTAAGGGCTTTATCAACATGTGAGAGTAATACAGTAAACCAATACAAGTCAACATGTTAAGATAAAGTGAAACCAAATAGCATACTATCATGACGAGCAAGAAAGTCCTCTCTGTATATATCCAAGCATCCATCATAATATACATCATATGTACAGCAATGGCCTCTAGGGCATATACATAACTTACAGTTGGTGTATCGGGGCGGAGCAAACGCACCATATGTGATATGGTGTGCTCTATGATCAGTACTACTGAGTTACCTATTTCCTTTTTGGGTTTATGCACATGTGAAGCTGCATACCTATTGAATAGGGTTCCAATCAAATCAGTGCCTACCACTCCATATGCGATATGCTTTGGGAAGAGCCCATCTCTTAAGGATGTTAATATTTGGGGTTGTCCGGCCTATGTCTAAAAGCAAAATCCGGACAAGCTCGAGGCATGTGGAAGTTTGTTGGATATCCCAAGCATTCGCAAGGGAATATCTTCTACCAAACTGAGGAGCAAAAGGTGTTTTGTTTCTCAGCATGAGACCTTTGGGAAAGGGAATTTCTTGCGAAGAAATTAATGGTAATGAGGTAGAACAGGAAGGTGTTCCAGCTATACAAACTACAGCTGATGATTTGGTACAACCAGAGGATTCAATAGCTTCCAAAGAACCTCAGCCTCTCCGCCGATCTGGTAGGGTTCCTCACCTACCTAAGAGATACTTCGGTTTTCTCTATAACAGTGGGAGCGAGGATTGCATCATGAGATGATGACCCAACTAGTTTCGAGCTGGCCATCAGGAGTGGGGAATCTGTGAGAATGGCTGGATGCTAAGCGATCTGAGATGGAATCTATATAAACCAACAAAGTATGGACTTTGGTTGCTTTATCTGAAGGGTTAAATCCCCATCAGGAGCAAGTATATCTTGAGAAGATTACTTGGTGTACATGGAAAAGTTGAGACTTTCAAAGCTCTGCTTAAGTCCATCCGGATCCAACTAGCCACCGCTACATACCATGACTACGATATCTGGCGGTTGGGTGTCATGACTGCTTTTCTAAATAGTGATTTAGAAAAGAGCATTTATATGTACACAGCCAGAGGGCTTCGTAGATAGTGGGAGCAGTGGAAACATGTGCAAGTTGCTTTATGAGTTAAAGCAGGCATCGCGGAGTTAGAACATCTTTTTTGATGTGGTAGTCAAAGAGTTCGACTTCATCAAAATGGTAGATGAACCTTTTATATACAAAAAGGTAATAGGGAGTATGGTAGTGATCCTCGTATTGTACGTGGATGACACACTCTTGATAGGAAAGGTGTTTCCTATGCTATACTCGGTCAATCTCTTCTTATCATAAGGATTCTCCATATAGGATCAAGGTGATACCTTCGAAATCCTGGGTTATGGATCTATGAGATAGATATATTTGGATGCTAGGATTCTCACTAGCTGTAGTGAGTTGGTATCAATCGATCCTGGGGAGAATCACTGGATAGGATCCAGGGTGGTAAGGTCGACTGTATGTCAGTCACAGGAAGTGTCTTTACCCTCAATGGAGGGACGGTATGTTGGAAGAGTTCCAAGCTAGATACCGTGGCATACTAGACGATAAAGGCTGGATACATTGCGACCAAGGAAGCTACCAAAGAGGCAGTCTGGATATATATATAAGTTCATGAGATGAACTTCGTTCCTACCATTGTGTGACAATGGAGTTGTGGTTTTTGCCTAGGAACCTCCGTCCCATCAATGATCTAGATAAATTCTTAGGCAGTATCACCTGATCATAGAGATGGTTGATCTCCAGGGAGATCGAGGTTAGGAGAGTAGACACGGAGGACAACAAGGCAGGTCCACTCATAAAGGCCTATTCCCAGTAGAGACTTTTATGGGATGGTAGAGTATGGGATACTTCAACCACTACTGATTGTTGGGTATGAGATACTACAACGGATGGCCTTAGTGCAAGTGGGAGATTGTTAGTGATATGTATGCCTTAGAGGCCATTACTGTACATACGATGTATATTGTAGTGGATGCTTGGACATATATAGGGAGGACTTTCTTGCTCGACATGATAGTATGCTATCTGGTTGCACTTTATCTTAACATGTACTCTGATTGTCTTTATGTTACATGTTGATAAATCCCTTAGGATGAGTACTTGATTACCAGGACTATGATGCAGATCATACTAGTAGGGACAGTGTAGTCGCTAAGTACATCCTTCAAATGTTCCTAGTCGTAGGTGTATCGAGACAGGGCATTGATATACCATAGTAGACTAGCGTATAGCTTCTCGACCCATGTAGATGGGCGATAGATGATCTCATATCCATTGGTGTTTGACATCAGAGACAGTATACAGGTGCTCAGTGGAGACTGCGTACACTGGAAGGACTCGCCGAGAACTCCCAGATGGTATTATACCTATCGTCAGATGGCAGTTCTCTGGTGACACTGGTACAGGTTAGTCTGTAGACCCGAGATCGTCATAGAGTCTTTTGTGATTCCCACTGTGCTTGGATTTCCGTTATACCACGTCCAAGAGGGTGTGCAAAATGGTGGCTTTTGGGTACGGTCCCGAGTCACATGGAGGCAATGAGCGATAGGAGGGGTTTCGTCTCTCCCGGTATAGGGAGTTGATGTTGCGCTGTGCTCGATTGGCTATAACAGGAAGTCCTTGGCTAAGGTAGCTTCAGAGATATACTGGTAAGTATTATCAGTGGTTTCTCGACCCATTATGACTTATCGAGTTACTGGGGTCTGGCGTTTACCACCCCTAGACGAGATATGGGACATATCAGACGAAGAGACCGGACTATACGGTTGTGTTACTGATTGGATTCGTAAGAGTTTGAGCAGGCTTGCTTGTTGATCTTCTGATCACTCAATACCCGGGTGGCCGTTATGTTTAGCAGACCGCTTGCGGCTTGTGGGTGTTTGATATGATCATCACCTACTGCCGGTGTATTGACGAGTCTTTAGAATCCTACACAGGGGTTTCCTGGCTCAAGCGAAACAGAGTAGGAGCACATATGTGATATGTGCGGTACCGAGGTTGATACGATATGTGATACCGTATTCTATTCTCGATATTTGTGACATTGATCGGTTATATGCAATATAGCTGAGTTATCGGATCAAGTGTTGATTCGATAAGTTGTTACACATGATATTAGTCGGTTATAGCCGATTATTAAATCAAGAGTTGATTTAATAATTTAATGTATAATTATGTATTTGATATATTACATTACATTAACTAGTATTTGCTCACTTAAGATTTATTTTCTCACATTGTGTGCACATTGTACATATGCGATATGTATGTTTGTGTACATGTATTGTGTCATGGTTGATGATACATACAAGATGGGTGTATAAGACTTAAACCATGGTTAGGTTAAATTAGGGTTTTATTTGTGTCTAAAGAATAACAAAAGAGAAAGACTTAGTCAAAGTTATCAAGCTTTCATGAAGCTTGTGGAAACATTGACCAAGTCAACTCTTTTGTCATTCTTTAGGATATTTAGTTAACCCAGCCCTTAACCTTATACCTTGGTCAATTCTGTACATGAGTTAAGCATGATAGCTAACTCACCCATGGTTACATTATTGAGGAGAGAATTCATATGATGAATTATTCTTTCTTCTTCTTCTTCATCAAGCTCCGTGAAAAAGCTTGCTAGCTCTAATGGTGCTATGATAAAAAGTGTGAGACAATCAATTCTAAAGTGAGCCCACTTCCTACTTCATCATCCTCTACTACTTGCCATGTAGTATATGGTGTTTTCTTCACAAAGTTCATGACCTAGTGAAGGAATAACTTGACTTAGTGTCTCCCCGACGTAGATCATCTTCGGCCTCGAAGTCTTCGAAGCAAGCATGTTCGTTTCTTCTACGGAGCCTCTCTAGAGTCCGGAACTTGAGATCGCAGCGGAGGGGACTACTACACGGAGCTATTAAAGTGAAGGACCAGTCTACAAAGGTTGTATTCCTTGCTCTCTTTACATATAGCAAAGTGTTTGCATATAGTTATCCGTATATTTCTAGTAGACGTTCTAGTTTAGGGTTAGCTAAAAAGGCAAAATTTTAATTTGTCATGGACGATGCCTCCCGAAACCTTGTTGCCATCGTAGGTAACCCTTCAGTATCTTGTATGAAAGCCAAGAATCCCCGACATCCCCTCCTCAAAAGTCGACTATCGAAAAGGGCTGAAATCAAACTGTGAGGGGTGACACTACGGTCCCCCTGCACAACAAGAACCGACTCGCCGGGAAAACAAAACCCGACTGTCTTCTCGCGGCAGTCTACGGACGCGTAGCAAGTAGCTTGTTAGTTATATGTGTGCCCTAGAGGCCATTACTGTACATACGATGTATATTGTAGTGGATGCTTGGACATATACACGGAGGACTTTCTTACTCGACATGATAATTTGCTATCTGGTTACTCTTTATCTTAAAATGTACACTTATTGTCTCTATGCTACATGTTGATAAAGCCCTTAGGATGAGTACTTGACTGTCGGGATTATGATGCAGATCATACTAGTGGGGACAGAGTAGTAGTTAAGTACATCCTTCAAATGTTCCTAGTCGTAGGTGTATCGAGACAAGGCATTGATATACCAGAGTAGACTAGCGTATAACTTCTCGACCCATGTAGATGGCCGATGGATGATCCCATATCCATTGGTGTTTGAAATCAGAGAAAGTATACGGGAGCTCAGTGGAGACTGGGTACATTGAATGGACTCGCCGAGAAATCCCAGATGGTATTATACCTCCGGTCAGATGGCAGTTCTCTGGTGACACAGGTACATGTTAGTCTGTAGACCCGAGATCGTCATAGAGTTGTAACATTTCAGAAAAATAAAATATAAGTTTTAGGAATTTTTATAATTAAATAATAAATATTATGAATATTTTGATAATACGGTATAATTAAATACCGATAATTTGGGAAAGATTTGGAAAATTATTGGAATTACTGAAATGACAGTGTTTTTTTTATTTAAGCAAATTATGAATATTTATGATTAATTATATTCCATTTTAATGCTAATCGTGATTAAATATCGCTAATCGTGTATTAAGCTTGATTTGTGCACATGACATGCATCATATCATATTTCACATTTCTACATTTTTCCTACCATGGTTCCTTGTTTTATCATGCATGGCTTTGTTTTATAAATAGGAAATAGAATAGAAAAGAAAAGAAAAGAAAATGATAGAATAAGAGGTATGGGCATGAGAGAGAGAGAGAGAGGGTGAGGGGTCAACATAGTCATGGCACACTTCTCTCTTCACTCATTTCCTTCATCATTTTTCACTCCTCTTCCTCTCATGGCTGCCTCCTCCTTTCTACCACCTCAAACACCTCAAAACACAATAAAAAATTCATCAAAACATCATAATCCCTTCATTAAAAATATGCACAAACTTCTCACAAACCCTTTGGACCAAGAAAAAACGGATTTTGAAGACTTGGGGCAACTCAAGAAAGTTCTTGAGTTGTAAAATGAGGTAAATTCAGCACCATTAGTGTAGTATTGGGTTTACTTTAGCATCCATACTAGTTTAAAGTCGATATTGCGTAGTTTAGTGAACTTTGAAATTTCCATGTTAGGGTTTTGTGGTAATCTTGAGTTGTGAAGTGTAATTGAGGTTTGTAGAGGCCATACAACCCCTGTACTGATGGTATATTGAACCAAAACAGAGACTTAAACCCCATTTCACGAACTTTGAAATCTGCCGATATTGGATTTTCTGGAAATTGTGATGGTAATTGGAGATCTGGTAACACCCGGGTGACCTGAAAATTATTTAGCGAACACAGAGAGATGTGCAGGTGATATGGAGTATACCGTGAAGACCCGAAACCCTACCCCCTCCACTTGGCCGCTGATTTATTCTTCCTGGCCGTAATTTGCGGCCAGGGTGTGGTGGAATCCCTTCATGTTTGGTCCATGTCTTTATCTCCGGTAAATTAGACCCTTTACATATGCAAAATTTGCTAATTTCACCTATGGTAAAATCTGGAGCATGTTTTCTGAGATTCAGTTTTGAATTCATGATGGTTTATAACTTGAACTTGTGTATTTGTGTTTTACCTCGATCACTTGACGTCTGTACGTCGATATCGAGAGTTATTTGGTCGTTTTCTGCATGCGAAGCTATAGGTTTTAACCTATGAGCGAACCATGTGTCATATTGGTTTTCCGATTTGATTTTAATAAGCTTTTGCGATTGTGTATTTTCTGTAGGTACCCTCACGTGGATTCCGAGACGACAAGCACCTCGAATTCGGCAAAGCTTGGATCAGGTGAGTAGATCTATATCTACGGGGAAGTCGGGTGGATGGCGTATAGCACCCCCAAAAACTTGATGGAAACCGATTTATATATAGAATATGGGTAAGGAAACCTAGATTAGGAAACTAGGGTTATGGTTAAAAGATAGTTAGAGATGAATGTTGGAATATATGTATTGAGATATAATATGAAATCTTCTAAAATATGAAAAGTGAATGTGAATCACGACTTGTAGATATATAATTGCACTAGAATAAGTATGAATTTTAGAGTAACATAACATTTGATGTATAGGGTAGAATGTATATATATATGGACTTGATGTGAGATATAAATGCGATGAAAAGAATATACGATGTGATATGATGACTTGATGGTATGTTGGTATACGGATGCGAGTCGACTGAGATGATTGATACCTTTGTCGGTCCCCTGATTTGAGTTTGTTATGGATGTGACCTGGGACATAGGTATATAGATATATATAGAATGTCGTGAATCATGAGTGATATGTCGTACGAGACGTTAGGTCTGTACCCCTCATTGTCACATAGGATGATAGGATCCCCGATGGTTTAATGCCGCCGTATGATGATTTTCCGTACGTGATGAGTTGGGCTTGATGATTGATCCATACCCTTGACTAAAGTATGCCGTACGATGAATTATACCGTACGTGATGTTGTGAGGCTGGATGACAATTGATAGATTCACCGACTCGTGTTAGTTATATGTATGCCCTAGAGGCCATTACTGTATATGAGATGTATATTGTAGTGGATGCTGGGACATATATAGGTAGGACTTTCTTGCTCGACATGATAGTACGCTATCTGGTTGCTCTTTATCTTAACATGTATAGTTACTGTCTCTCTGTTACATGTTGATAAAGCTCTTAGGATGTGTACTCGACTTGCAGGACTATGATGCAGATCATACTAGTGGGGCCTGGGTAGTCCATGAGTACATCCTTCAATGTTCCTAGTCGTGGGAATATCAAGACGGAGCATCGATATTCCAGAGTAAACTAGCGTATATCTTCTCGACCCATGTGATGGGCGATGGATGATCACATATACATTGGTGTTTGACATCAGAGATGGTATGCGGGTGCTCAGTGGTGACTGGGTACACTGAACGGACTGGCCGAGAACTCCCAGATGGTATTATACCTCACGTCAGATTGCAGTTCTCTGGTGACACTGGTACAGCTTAGTCTGTTGACCCGAAATCGTCATAGAGTCTTGTGTGTCTCCCACTGTGCTTTGATTTCCACCCTACCACGGCTCTACTGAGTCGTGCAAACAGGTGGTTTTTGGGTACAGTCCCGATTCACATGGAGGCAATGAGCGATAGGAGGGGATTCGTCTCTCCCGGTATTGGGGGTTGATATTGTGCTATGCTCGACTGGCCATAACTGGAAATCCCTGGCCAGGGTTGCAGTGATTTACTGGTAAGTGTTATCAGTAGTTTCACGCTTGTTGTGGACCTTACATCGGCATGACTTATCAAGCTGCTGGGGTTTGACGTTTACCATCCCTAGGCGAGATATGCGACATATCAGACGAACAGACCGGACTGTGTGGTAAGTGTTACTGATTGGATTCGTAGGAGTGTGAGCAGGCTTGCTCATTGATCTTCTGATCGCTCAATACCCGGGTGGCCGATACGTTTAGCAGACTGCTTGCGGCTTGTGGGTGATTGATATGATCACCACCTACTGCCGGCGTATTGACGAGTCTTTAGAGTGCTACACAGAGGTTTCCTGGCTCAAGCGAAATGAAATAGGAGCTCATATGAGATATGTGCGGGACCGAGAATAATACCAGTATGTGATACTGTATTATATTCTCGCGATTTGTATCATCGGACGGTTATATGAGATATAGCCGGGTTACCGAATCAAGTGTTGATTCGATATATTGATACACTAGTTATTAATCGGTTATATGCGATATGACCGGATCGTTAAATCAAGTGTTGATTTATTGATTTAATGTATAATTATATATTTGATATATTACTTTACATTAACTAGTATTGGTTCACTTAAGATTGATTTTCTCACTTGATGTGCACAAGTTGTATATGTGATATATGTTTGTGCACTAGTTTGTATCATGATTGATGATACTTGCAAACATGGGTGTGTGTGTGACATACACCATGTTAATTATAATTTAGGTTTTTATTTATCTTAATTATTCAAAATGGTGGCTTCTTTTGTCATGGCTTGAAGCTTCATGAAGCTTGAAGCAACTTTGACAAAGTCCACTCATTTTGTCTTGATTAAGATATTCATTAACCAAACCATTATAATTAACTATGGTTTAGTCTCTACAAAGGATAGCTCACCCATGGTTGCATTATGATAGACTTCACTTGATTATTCTTTTTAAATAATTCATTTTTATCATCATTCTTTTCTTTCTTCTTCTTCTTCTTCAAGAAGAAGAAAAGCTTGCTAGAAAATTTTCAAGTGAAGAAAAAGAGTGAGAAATCCAAATCCAAAGTGAACCCACTTCCTATTTCATCATCCTCTGCTACTTGCCATTTAGTTTAGGGTGTTCTCTTCACAAAGTTCTTGACCTAGTGAAGATGGAGCTTGAGTTTGAGTCTCCTCGACGTAGATCATCTTCGGCCTCGAAGTCAACGACCTAGCCCGCTCATTTCTCCGAGGAAACCATCGCTAGAGTCCGGGATCTCGATGATCGCAGCGAAGGGACGTCAACACGGAGCTTTAGCAGTGAAGGACCGGATCTACAAAGGTTGTAATCCCTTTTCACTTAGTGTTAAAATGTTTAACTTGCTAGTTTTCGCATAATCTCTAGTATACGATCTTGGTTAGGGTTGTTCGGCACGGCTATTTTTTTTGAATCGGGCATGGTTGATGCCTTGTAGACCCTCATGAGAGTGAATAGGAACCCTACAGTGGTATCAGAGCCAAGCTAGATCTTTAGGCGAAGTCTAGACGAAGTTAAAAGTCCGATCGAACCCGTATAACCCCGATTAAACCCTTCTCTGGAAATTTTTCAAAATCGTGATTTTTTATGAATTAAAAATGCTCAGAAAATAAAGCAGGGAATTCTAAGGATAACTGCAGAAAACGACAACCTAACTCCACAGAAGCGTCGCGGAACCGCTGCCTTAACATACTTTTAGCGGCGGTTCCGCGGCCGTATATGATGATTAGGCACTCCATTTTCTACAGTTACCTCCGTAGGTGTTTCCTGATTCTTCTGGGAATTTTTAATTCTTACTCAAGAGCTGAGTTTTCTGGGTTCTATTGGGGACTCATTGATTCGATCGGATTATTTAACTTCGTTTAAGTTTTTCCGGGTAATTTTAGAACGTGTTAAAAAGTTCGAACGGATATCAATAACTCACTTTTTCCCCTGCCAGAAAATTTCCAAGTGTTGGATTTTTCCGTAGTTTAAGAACGTTCTAAGTCGTGCAAGTAATGCGATGGACCCTCTAGAAGACAACAAACCTTAAATCGATTATGTGACCGTCTTGAACTGCCTTTTGAACCTTAGGGTTTCGGGTAGTATGGCATGCCACATGTGAGGCGTTGGCTTGACCTTTCTACGGCTGGACCGTTGGTACTGTGGCATGAAATGGATGTTTTTAAACTTATTTCAAGTGTTGAGTTATTTGGGAAAACTTGGGTGTTTGATTATTCGATCGGAAAGTTTAACATTGTCTATTTATCTGGATTGTGATACAATATTTGGAATCCACAAATAGTTATGAGATAACTAATTTGAATGTTATAAATCTAGCACTTCAGTCTCAAATGATTGGTTGCCACGGGATTTTGATGCGATCAAAAGTCCGTCGCAATCACGTAGCGTACGAGGATACTCGCCGGGTAAACTTAATAGATAGCCACGCCCCAAAGCCCCGACCAAGTGACTGTAGGAGAACCCCGTCGCCTAAAGCATCCGTTCGGGTGCTCGCGGCAGCGGTGCTCCGCCTTAGTGCACTTTGTCGACGGCATCCGGGAGTGCGGCCGTCTACTAAAGTTTGAGACGAGCATTCGATCAGGATGTCGGGAATCTTGTTGAATTGCCCGACTTGATATTGAAAAGATTTTTCGATGATGAGACTAAAATGCGGGGTTTATAATGGTTAGGCATGCGATGTCTAAGGAAATTGCGGATTCCAACTATTGTAGTTTTACACTTTCTTTTCTGCGACCGTAAGTGTAATATGTGATATCGCCGGTTTCGTTACTATATGTCAACGACAATTGGGATACACATATTTACTTACGTTGATGATATGTGATGTTATGTGTTGCTGGATATGTTATATTGGATCGTTGTGTTTGAATAGCCGGATTTTTTTTATGTGAGATGAGAGTTTTTCATTTTCATTCATGTAAAATTCATTGTATGTAATATTCTTTTATTGGGGCACTTCCGGGCTGAGGATGATGTCACCATTGTATATTATTTACTTTTCCGCATTAGGATAGACCCAAGGCGGGGAGCACAAGTAACCGGGTTCTAGGGTCCAGTGGGAGACCACCTCGAGGAGTCGAGTCCGGGTCTCCTAACTCTAGAATTGGTAGGGTTGCTTGTCGCTCTAGCAGGGGTCTAAAGGTGTGGGATTTGCTATTCATCACGACCGTGGAATCCGTGTTTTATATAGGCTCAAAATAAAACACGGACGTCCTAGTATATCCAATATTTCATATGATATTTTCTGCTGCGTTATCTGTGATGTGATCATGTGATATGTTCAGATAGATACTGTATATAGTATATATGATATATTATATAGACGTTGCTTATGTTTTACACCTGCACTAGCCCAGCCCCACTATGCCGTTTGTTACCCAACCTAACGGTGCATGACGTGACATCGAGGCGAATGCGAATGGCATAAGCGTACGTTGTATTTATCTGTGATGATTAGTTGACTTAAATGATGGAACATTCATTAATGAGATTAATGAAAGAAAATAAACCTAAATGATGTTGTGGAATCGAATTTCAAAAATTAGGTAGCTCTAGTTGTTTTGCATAGCGGTGTTCCTTGTAGAACATCCAGCACCTTATTCGATAAGGAAAGAGTCAAGATCCCTTCACCGGGAGTGACCTCTTTAGCAATAACCAGCAGATGCTACAACCTTCGGTTTGTCTTTTGATTGCTTTTATAGTTCTTGCTTTGCATAGTGGTATTGTGAATATCCTGCACCTCATTCGACGAGGAAAAAGCCGAGATCCCTTCACCGTGAGTGACCTCTTAAGCGAAACTAGCGAAAGACTCAAAAACACTCCATTTAAAACCATTTGATTCCGCAATGAGATCAAGTTCAAAGTGTTAAAGGTTTTCTTAAAAACCATCCGCAACCCTCCGTCATTTTAAGAAGTAGAGTACTTAGTATTCGTGCTGCGTTTGTCGACCATAGCCGAGGCGTAGTGTACGGTAGCTAAGTGATGTCTTCCTACATAGCATATGATGCGATTAGTTAGGACAGTCATGTGACTTTGTTGATCTTAGCCAAGGGTCATGTGGGTGTGTCTAATTAATCACGAAATGACGGGTAGAACTTGACTAGTGCATATAATTTGTTGACCATAGCCAAGGTCATAGGTGCTAGGGGTAAAAACCATTATCGGGATTTTCAAGTGTTGAAATTTGCAATGAGATTGCATACCTTCTATATGATAGTTGGATCCTGATACCCACTGCGAGTAATTGTTACTCCTGGGAGAGTTTTGCACTTTACAATTAGCCGATCAAGTAGGTGTCTAGAAAAGTGTCAACGGGGTTACGCCCATGGGAAAACGAGGTTTATTTTAATTAGGTCCGTGCGAAAGCACGGGGAACCTCCATCAAAGTACCGACACTGGCCTGGCTGAAAGATTGGCGAACTTGTAGAGTGTAATTAATCCCAGCTAGTCTTTCCATTTAGGGTTTGAGGGAAGATTTGATAAAAACAGTGGGAGCCATCCTGATTAGATAAAATATAAAACCAATCTAATCTTGCAAGAGCGCACGCAGAGTGTTTTCTTCTCTCTCTTTCCAGGTAGCGACCATGTACGCCTTAATCAAGATAATAATATGGATGTATTGACCGAACCCGCTTGTTACACTGAGCTGGGGAACGTTGGCCCCGCTCCAACTTATAATTGTTATAAGACCGAGCAGGAATTAGGGGAATACCAGGATTCCCATGCCGCCTAAACAAAGAAAGTGCATGATGATGCATCTTCTTCGGGTGTGTTCATTACAAAGAACTGTTTCTCTGTATCCTTTACGTCCTGGGTATTAGATACCGGATCAGGATCCCATAAATGTAATCTGTTACATGGGCTACAGATAGGTAGAGAACTGAGAACGGGTGATAAATTTCATCAAATAGAAACGGCGCAAGTGTTGCAGCCAAGTCTGTTGATAGTTATCACCCTGTATTACTAGATTACATTGATTCTGAACGAATGTTATTAAATACCGAACCTGATATACAACATCATATCAGTCTCTTTTTATTAAAGAAGGATATAATTTTGTATTGTTGGATAATGTTTTGAACATTTCCTATATCGAAAGTCGATCGGTTCAGGCACATTATCTAAAAACATATACATTCTAAATCAAACCACAGTTCCTAACGTACAAAACACACACAAGAGGAAGAGTTCAGAAATGAACGAATTCTTCTTGAGGCATTGTAGACTAGGTCATATCAATGCGACCCGACTAGCTAAGTAGCATATAAATGCATATTTAAATCAGTTTAAATTTACATCTTATGAAACTTGCCAGTCATGTCACAAAGATAAGATGACAATAGCTCCGTTTACTGGAAACAGAGGAAGGGTCAGTGAACCCTTGGGAACGATACATAGTGATGTATGTAGGTCCCCAGTCTACATATGTCAGGACTGGTTCTTTGTACTTCCTTACATTCACTGATGATCTCTCAAGATTCGGACACATGTTCTTGTTGAAACACATGTCTGAAGCTTTTGAGAAATTCAAAGAATATAAGTCAGAAGTAGAGAACCAATACAGGTATAAGTATTATGTGTTTTGATGAGATCAAGGAGGAGAATACTTAGGCATGGAGATCCTGGACTATTCCAAACGAGAATGAGATTCTTTCTCAGCATTACTCCTCCGTATATACCACAGCACATAGGTGTATCGGGGCGGAGAAATCACACCATATTAGATATGGTGTGCTCTATGATGAGTATTACTGAGTTACCTATTTCCTTTTGGGGGTTATCCACTTGAGAAGCTGCATACCTATTGAATTGGGTTCGAATCAAATCAGTGCCTACCACTCCATATAAGATATGGTATGGGAAGAGCCCATCTCTTAAGCAAGTTAAGATTTGGGGTTGTCCGGCCTATGTCAAAAGCAAAATCCGGACAAGATCGAGGCAAGGTCAGTTCTGTAGAACTGGAAGGATTTCCAGCTATACAAACAACAACTGATGATTTGACAGAACCAAAGGATTCAATAGTCCCCGACGAACCTCAGCTTCTCCGCCAATCTAGCAGAGTTCCTCATCCGCCTGAGAGATACTTCAGTTTCTCGATGACAGTAGGAGCGAGGATTGCATCATGAGATGATGACCCAACTAGTTTCGAGCAGGCCATCGAGAGTGAGGACTCTGTAAGAATGGCTGGATGCTTAGCGATCTGAGATGGAATCCATGTACACCAACAAAGTATGGACTTTGGATGCTAAATCTGAAGGGTTAAATCCCTATCAGGAGCAAGTATATCTTCAGAAGATTACTTGGTGTAGATGGAAAGATTGAGACTTTCAAAGCTAGACTTGTTAAAGGTTCTCGTCATCGACCTGGCGTGGATAATAATGGAACCTTTTTCCAGTGGCTGTGCTTAAGTCCATCCGGATCCTACTTGCCATTGCTACATACCATGAATACGATATCTGGTGGTTGGATGTCATGACTACTTTTCTAAATAATGATTTAGAAGAGAGCGTCTATAAGTACACAGGCAGAGGGTTTCGTAGACAGTAGGAGCAGCGGAAACGTGTGCAAGATGTTTTATGGGATAAAGCAGGCATCGCAGAGTTGGAACATCTGTTTTGAATTAGTAGTCAAAGAGTTTGACTTCATCAAAATGGTAGATGAACCTTGTATATACAAAAGGGTAGTAGAGAGTAAGGTGGCCATCCTCGTATTGTACGTGGACAACATTCTCTTAATAGGAAAAGAGTTTCCTATGCTACGCACGGTCAATCTCCTCTTATCATAAGGATTCTCCATATAAGATCTATGTGATACCTCCTAATCCTAGAATTTATATCTATGAGATAGATCTAAATGGATATTAGGATTCTTACTAGGCGTGGTGAGATGGTATCAATCGATCCTGGGGAGAATCACTGGACAGCTTCCAGGGTGGTAAGGTTGACTGAATGTCAGTCACAGGCATTATCTTTACCCTCAGTGGAGGGACGGTATGTTGGAAGAGTTCCAAGCTAGATACCGTGACTTACTAGACGATAAAGGCCGGTGACATCGCTATCAAAGATACTACCAAAGAGACAGTTTGGGTGTATAATAGTTCATGAGATGAACTAGGTTCCTACCATTGTGTGACAATGGAAGTGTGGCTTTGGCCCAGGAACCCCGGTCCCATCAGTGACCTAGACATATTCCAAGGCAGTATCACCTGATCATAGAGATAGTTGATCTCCAGGGTGATCGAGGTTAGGAGAGTAGACTCAGAGGACAACACGGCGGATCCACTCACAAAGGCCTTTTCCCAGAGAGAGACTTATATGTGATGGTTGAGTATGAGATACTGCAACCACTGCTACAGATAGCCCTAGTTCAAGTGGGAGATTGTTAGTTATATGTATGCCCTAGAGGCCATTACTGTACATGAGATGTATATTGTAGTGGATGCTGGGACATATATAGGTAGGACTTTCTTTCTCGACATGATAGTACGCTATCTGGTTGCTCTTTATCTTAACATGTATACTTACTTTCTCTCTGTTATATGTTGATAAAGCCCTTAGGATGTGTACTAGACTTGCAGGACTTTGATGCAGATCATACTAGTGGGGCCTGGGTAGTCCATGAGTACATCCTTCAATGTTCTTAGTCGTGGGAATATCGAGACGGGGCATCGATATTCCAGAGTAGACTAGCGTATATCTTCTCAACCCATGTGATGGGCGATGGATGATCCCATATCCATTGGTGTTTGACATCAGAGATGGTATGCGGGTGCTCAGTGGTGACTGGGTACACTGAACGGACTCGCCGAGAACTCCCAGATGGTATTATACCTCACGTCAGATGGCAGTTCTCTGGTGACACTGGTACAGCTTAGTCTGTTGACCTGAGATCATCATAGAGTCTTGTGTGTCTCCCACTATGCTTTGATTTCCACCCTACCACGGCTCTACTGAGTCGTGCAAACAGGTGGTTTTTTGGTACAGTCCCGATTCACATGGAGGCAATGAGCGATAGGAGGGGATTCGTCTCTCCCGGTATTGGGGGTTGATGTTGCGCTATGCTCGACTGGCCATAATTGGAAATCCCTGGCCAGGGTTGCAGTGATTTACTGGTAAGTGTTATCAGTAGTTTCACGCTTGTTTTGGACCTTATATCGGCATTGTCACGATCTGAAAGTACGGAACATGACCGGCACATAAACTACGAACGTCTCGAGGCGTACGTAATCTAAGTGAGCCGTAAACCCAGAAATTCAAACCAAGAAAAGTAGTAGAGTGAAGGAAAACCAATTTAAAACAAGTAGTTTTAATAGCATAAGCCGAATTATGCGGTTTAAAAAAAACATCAAATATTTCCCGAAAATTTCGGTAGAGTCTCCTTTGTAAATACTGGCCCCCAAATGGGATACAACATGAATAGTATACGAAATCCATAAAAAGGCATCCCCAAGCGGGAGCTAGCTCTTCGTCAATCGACGGCCACAACCACACAAGAAATATAATATACAACGCCAATGGCGAGGATCAAAATTCAAAAAGAAAACTCAAAACCAAAAGAAAACCACAGAAATATAACGCGCGACTCTAAGGTCGAAGGAATAACATCACTGGTCTCTATCTCAAAATAAATACATGTTTGGTTGATGGAACTTCTAGATACAACTGAATAATAATATACAATGTATACTGATGGGTGTGATACAATAGACCCACTTACTAGCAAATCACCCGAAAGGAGCTGTGCCAGCAAAGCCGTAAAGAAACCTGCACGGCAAACCTGCAAGAACTGGGGCACAACGGGGGTGAGTTGCCAACTCGTGAATAGAAAAACATCTACGCACAGAAATCGTATAAATAACGCAACCTAGGTCAATGATCATAATATATCCTCAAATATATGAATAACATGCAGCCTATAACAATGGCTAGGGTAATATCTAACCCGAGTGTGATCTCATGTGCCCGTGTCAGTGCCTCAGGTAGCAATATATCATATGAATGAGGTATGAATGCAAGCAACAGAATGCATGTATTGACGAAGACTGCTTTCATAAATCATTGAGATTTCTGTATTTTAAAAGTGAGGTACCATAAATGAAATCAGCATAAAACAGTGCCCAGCATCGACACAAAACAAGTGTCCAAATATCTCGATATCTCTGTATCACAATCTCTGTTCCTCAATATCTCAAAATCTCAATATCTAGGGCGCCGTCAATCCAGACCGGCCCCTACCATCCATCTTAAGACCACGACGGTATCCTCCGGATATCCGACGCGTCGGGTAATATCACCGGTCCGTAGTGCTCCCATGCCGGGCTCAACGTCAACAACACATTCCTCTTGCCCCGGGGTACCGCACCGGGCCCACCATGTACCCGAAACGGTTCCTCCACTCCTCGAATCGGGTCTCGAAATCCATCAGCAAACTCATGGTGGACGACTCATACATCATGGGAAAACCGCACTTTTTATTTTAAAAGAGAAAAAAGGTTTATTTATGTTTTTGCGGTTTTCCTCCAAATCCAGAAAATCTCATGGAAATCCGAATCCAAAACCTCAATAACACGTAAAATAGTGAACATATGCATGAGAATCCATGAATGCGGCATAACAATGAATAACAGTATGCATGAAGTAGCAGGTAATAACTACAATGTCTAAACTATTAGCCAGCAGGCTATGTCAAGCAATAATATTTTCTAAGGTGTACGTGACATGGCAATTACCGATGAAGATGTGTGTGAGCCGGCAAGTAAGTGTACGTTGTACATACGCATCATCGGTAATGGTGCTGGTGTCCTAACAGCATGATATCAATAATGGAGTATGAAACATAATATAAGCATGCGATGCGAAGCGAACCACAATAATGAGCGGGAGCTGAATACTAGACGCAACTATAACTAATCTGCATTAATCTAATATAAGTCCTACAATTGGTGCCTTTTGAAATAACACGAATCATGGGGTTTTGAAAATAGGGGCTACGGTGTTTTTATGAAAAGATACGTCTTTTGAAATATCCGTAGGATCCCTTGGGATGTCTTTTAAAATACCCACGATTCGTTAGTTTTTGAAATAGGTAAGAATCGAATCTAATCTAACAACTAAACTAAACTAAAGGACAAAATTAACAAGCTGGACCGCAGGTAAGGAAACCGCCTAACATCTGAGTCGATACATATACATACCTGTATATATATATTAGTCGGTGATCCCGCCTCAATAATATCATATCCGATACCACATCTATAACTAGACATCCCAAGTCAAGAGTGCGGATCAATCATCAAAATATAGCTCGTACGTAATTCCGTCGTACGGCAACCCCAAATCTGGGTACGGGTCAATATCGCATTCATCATACTATTCACCTTGTATCCTCTTTATCAAATATCATGATCGGGGTACTGATCTACGTCTAGTACAATACTGATACCGCCTAAGTATGCATGCACGTGTGTGAAATACTACGTCAAGGACCCGCTACAACGTCATGTCGTATCTCAAATACGAACCCTGCTATATCACCGATCTCATGGCCTCAAATCAAATCTCATCGACTCATCATAAATCCCAAGTACTATCCTCAAATCTGTATGTGAACACATAGTCCCATACCCATGTGAACACATAACTATATATTCCCGAATAAGCACAAATGAAAGAAGAAAGTATGCAAGTATGGGTGGTTGTGTGCATGTGTGGTGCGACCACTACTCTAGGGTTTCGCGACACTAAATCATCCAAGAACACCAAATATCCATATTATCATCAATATACTCAAACAAAATATAATCAATATATATATGTGTGTATACGTATTCGTATACATCACCACGAACTGCGGGGGTGCTATACGCCATCCACCCGAGTTCTCCCTGTAGATATAAATCTACTCACCTGGTCCTCGCTCGCCGGTGCCGACGTCGCCACGCGCTTTCTTGTCGTCTCGAAGTACACATGGGGTACCTACATATCATAACGCACCGTATCACATTAAAACCAAATTCGAAATCGAAACGGCATACGAAAATCAAATCGGCATGCGTATCACGCATAGGTCAAAACCTATCGCCTACGCATGCAAGAACGGCCAAACCAACTCTCGATGTCGATGTACAAACGTCAGACCATCTAGAAAAACCCAAATACACTCATTTGCACATTCACGAACACTAATTTTAATATAAAATAGGTTAAAACTCACAAAAACCCCAATTTCACTTAAAAAGTCATTTTTCCGAAAATCTAGCACGCACAATTCGCCGTTTTTGTACAAAACATGATGTTTAAACAAATGTAGTGGCCATAATACTTATTAAATATCTTAAATAAGTCATAAAAACCATTTCCATAATTTAATCTCATAAATTTGCATAATTTCCAAAATCCTAGTTTGCAAAAATATCAATTTTTAACACCTTTTAAAGCAAAATTCACAATTCATCAATTAAGCTTGGTTTTGCATGATCCAAAATCATTAAACCACTCATTATAATATTAATAATGACATGAAACCTAAATTTAGATTTTAATCCCAATATAAAACAATTTCAAAAAAACCTAGTTAGCAAAAAGCACATTTATCACAATTTCCAACTAACAAATTTTGAAATTAGTAACTAGATTAGGTTTTAGCAAGAATTAATATGTTAATCTACTCATGGCAACCTTAATGATGTGATAAAACCCTATCTTGATTTTAATCTCACATATAACCATTAATTCCACAATTCAAGTTTGCAATATGAACACCAATTAAACACCGAAATTAGTTAAATTGGAGTAATTAACCAACAATTAAGATATTGGTTAGGATTTTTATACCTCCCAATTAGAGATCTAGCAAGGATCTAAGACTCCCAAATTGCTCTCTTGCTCCCAAAATCCATGCTTGATAGGCAAATAAATAATGGGTAGGAGTTGGATTTCGGTTTTGAGTTTTAGTTGATTTTTCATGAATTTTTTTGTGAATTTTTTTTTTGAGAAGAGATGAGATGAGGAATGAGAGGGGAGGGCTGCTGAAATGTGCAGGTTTCGGCCAGCATGGGGGTGGGGAATGGGTGAGGGAGGAGAGAGAGTGAGGTGGAGAAAGTGGAAAAAGTCAAAGTCCACCATTTTCTATCATTTTCCTTTCTTTTCTTTTCTTTTCTTGGTGATTGGAGAGAGAGAGAGAGAGAGGGCTGTCATGGTGGGGCCAGCCACATGGGGAGAGGGAGAGAGGGTGAGGTGTGGGTGTGTGGGTTAGGGAAAAAGATAAATGTATTACCCCGATTCCCGTTAACACTAAATTCACCGGAAAAAGCCATTTTCTTTGATATTTTCTAAACCGTTTTGGCAAACGATTTCATTTCAAAAACCACATGATAAAATTTTATTTAATGTTTTATGATGCACAAAATTTTTTTCAACTCATTCCAATTTGTAATTTTCCCTAATTAAATGTATTAGTGACGGCTTAAAATAATATTAAAATAATTAATTTCGGAAAATTTTTCAGAAAATTTGAAATTTCACCAGTGACTCAATAAACACCAAATACTAGCAATTACATAATTAGAATATGTATATTTAATTTTATAATAAAGATATTTGTATTTTGACTTTTTACAGAAAACTCCCTTAGTTTACCGATTTTTCGAAATTTCACCGAAACGATTTTAAAAACGTTACAATCTTCCCCCCTTAAAGAAATTCGGTCCCCGAATTTAAATTAAAACTCCCCCCAAATACTAAAATATTTCAGCCAAAACCATCAAATCGCCGGGGCTCCGAAATCATAAATACATAAAACGCATCATAGCGCAATGCATGCGCATGAGTAATGAGCAGATAACTCGAAATCAAAACTCCGTCAAGCATCCCGCAATCATCGGAGTCAAGGTGAAGACACGAATGCCAAATCCAAAGCAAGACAGATATGCTATAAATCGGAACTATACATGTAAATATCAGGAGGAAATGCATGCCAAATCTTTTAAGTCGCTGTGCAATGCGCATAACACTGCACAGTGGCGGACGTCTATCATAAGAAAATAACTATATACATATATACCTTTGTTTGAAAGGAACGTTCCGCCGTTTTGGGAAACAATTTAGAAGGGTTTCCTTAATTTAAACATTTCGTGCCATATCAGACACGTAGGTAAATACTGAGACTATAGCTCGCTTTTTGGAAATCCCTTCGATAACTATCAATGCATGCAAAAATATACTCAGGTACTGTCATCTGACTAGTCCTGCTCAGTAGGAAAACATATAGCAAATATCATAAAACATACTGCTCTATAAGAAATCAACCCCAAAATATGCATACGAATACTACGTGTGTCTGGTGCGCACGGAAATCAAAATCCATATATGTGCCAACATGTGCACAGAAAAAAGATCTAAGTGCATCGGGTGTGCACGAAACATATGTCATAGGCAACATGGGTGCCTGACAGCAAAATCAGGTGCATCTGACATGCACGAAGAATCTTGATTTAGTGCATCTGGTATGCACCAAAATCGCACCTCAAAACATGCGCCCAACATGCGCGAAAACCCAAAACCAGGGGCATCCATCATGCACAAAATCATGAAATCCAATATCAAGCGCCGAACATGCGCAAAGTCAAATCAGGTGCACAAAACAAATATCGAGTATCGCAATCGAAATCGAAGTCCAGTGCATCTAAGTGCCCAAAAGGGCGTATCACTGCACTGCAAGCATATATAAACTATACAGGGTGCAGGAACCAAATCGTGTGTGTGCATACGCACAAAATCAACTCAAATGTCTAAAACCGTAAAATCACAAACATGTGAAACCAAAGCACGAAACGATATCGAGTGCAACATTATGCAAAGATCGTAAATTCTCAATCATCAAAATCAAATCATGTGAATAAATCACCCAAAACATCAAAATCAATAATGACAGAATAGTACCGCTCAAGTGCATTCTCTAAGAATCTCGGGCCAACTGTCGCGGTCACTAGTGGGACATCTCGTCGATGATCATGAACTCTGGCCTGCTGGTGTGCGTAACAATGACCACTCCTGGGTCAAGGTCTTCACTATGAATTACCAATCTCTCGGTCCATCGGCTCATCGGCCCTGTCAGGTGTGCTAACGGGGATGATCCCATTCTGGCACTTCTCTGGTCATCTCTCGGTCAATCATCGCGACCACTCGTAAGACAGCATATCACTGGCGTCGGCCTCTGGCTCTCTGAATGTACGTAACACATCTGATCCTGGGTGCAAGTACCATTGCAGCAGTGTCCTGGAAAGAATCCTGCTCACGGTCTCTTCCATGTCTCGTCTCTGCCAACTGTCCGAAAGTCATCGTCCTTTCCTATATCTGCATCTTGCTCTGGAACGACTGCATACTCATCGCGACTCCATCTGGAAGGTAAATCCAAGTACCATGCCTCGGCATGCGCATCGCATTTCTGATGTCGGTGGAGTGGAACGTCATCTCATCTAGATCTGGTACGAACCTCTTACTTCACTTTCTTTAATGTCGACTGCTTCGGACTCATCTCGTCGTGGCTGCATGGACTGAGCTCCTACGGCTACCCTCGTATCTGGAGTCTCCGAAGAAATGCATCTGTAGGGTTCCTAGGCACCCCCAAGAGGTCTCACAAGGCATCGACCATGCCAATTTCAAATTTTAACGTGCCGAGAAACCCTAAACAACGGATCGTTTGCTAGAAGTCTAGGCGAAACAATAAACTAGTTAACATCTAAACTAAAAGAACACGGAAATACAACCTTTGTAGATCCGGTGCTCCACCTCCATAGCTCCGCAATGAAGTCCCCTCGCTGTCCAAATGAGTTCCCGGGCTCTAGCGTCGGCTTCGTCGGAGAATGGGCAAGCTAGGTCGTCGATGTCCATGCCGAAGATGATCTACGTCGAGGCATCGCTAGATCAAGCTCCAACTTCACCAAGTCAAGAAACTTGTGAAGGAAACACACTCTACTACTTGGCAAGAGGTAGAGGATGAAGAAATAGGAAGTGGGTAGACTTTAGAATTGGATTTCTCAGTCATTTCCATCAATCACCATTGATGGAGCTTGCTTCTTCAAGTGAAGAAGATGAAGAAGAAGAAGATAATTGTTATGATAAGTTATTTTCAAAATAGAAAATAAATGGAATTCTTATCATAATCTAACCATGGTGAAGTGTAGAGAATTAACTAGGGTTGAGTGGAGTGGTTAGGGTTAAGCATGAGACAAAATGGTGACTAAGTCAAAGCTTCATGAAGCTTCAACATGCTAGTCCAAAATTAGCCACCATTTCATTTCATTATGCTTAATATTTTTCCAAAATAAATAAATGAATAAATAATGGATAAAACAAAACCCTAATTTCCAACTTAACCATGGTTTAATTCTTTACACTTAACCAAAAAGAATGTATCATCAAACATGATACAATCATGTGTACAAAAGTATATCACATATACAATGTGCACAAACCAAGTGAGAAAATCCGTTTAAAGTGAACCAATACTAGTTAGTGCAAAGTAATATATCAAATATATAATTATGCATTAAATCATTAAATCAACACTTGATTCAATGATTCGGTCATGTCGCACACAACCGACTAGTATTCAATGTATCGGCTTATCGAATCAACCCTCAATTCGATAACTAAGTTATATCGCATATAACCATTCGACACATTCATCGCGAGAATGAAATACGGTATCACATACACGCATTATTCTCGGTTCCGCACATATCTCATATGCGCTCCTATTTCGTTTCGCTTGAGCCAGGAAACCTCTGTGTAGGACTCTAAAGACTCGTCAATACGCCGGCAGCAGGTGATGATCATATCAAACACCCACAAGCCGCAAGCGGTCTGCTAAACGTAACGGCCACCCGGGTATTGAGCGATCTGAAGATCGACGAGCAAGCCCGCTCACACTCCAGTGAATCCAACCAGTAACACTACCGTACAGTCCGGTCTGATCGTCTGATATGTCGCATATCTCACCCAGGGGTGGTAAACGTCAGACCCCAATAGCTCGATAAGTCGTGTCGATATGAGGTCTATAACAATTCTAGAAACTACTGGTAACACTTACCAGTATATCTCAGCAACCCTAGCCAGGGATTTCCTGTTATAGCCAATCGAACACAGCACAACATCAACTCCCTATACCGGGAGAGACGAATCCCCTCCTATCGCTCATTGCCTCCATGTGACTCGGGACTGTACCCAAAAACCACCGTTTTGCACGCCCTCTTGGACGTGGTAAGATGGAAATCAAAGCACAGTGGGAACCACACAAGACTCTATGACGATCTCGGGTCAACAGACTACTCTGTACCAGTGTAACCAGAGAGCTGCCATCTGACGTGAGGTATAATACCATCTGGGAGTTCTCGGCGAGTCCGTCCAGTGTACCCAGTCTCCACTGAGCACCCGTATATCATCTCCGATGTCAAACACCAATGGATATGGGATCATCCATCGCCCATCTGTATGGGTCGAGAAGGTATACGCTAGTCTACTCTGGTATATCGATGCCCCGTCTCGATACACCCACGACTAGGGACTTTGAAGGATCTACTTATGGACTACCATGTCCCCACTAGTATGATCCGCATCATAGTCCAGGTAGTCAAGTACAGATCCTAAGGGCTTTACCAACATGTAACAGAGAGACAATCAGCATACACGTTAAGGTAAAGGGTAACCAGATAGCATACTATCATGTCGAGCAAGAAAGCACTCCCTATATATGTCCCAGCATCCACTACAATATACATCCTATGTACAGTAATGGCCTCTAGGGCATACATATAACTAACAGCATCTACCACCTGGCATCCGAATGAAGTCGAACCATCCGATCGATTTGTCAAAACCTCATAATCCCCCAAGAGTTCAACATATTGGGTACAGTTTAACTGTATCGAGTACGTACCACAGCATCGATGGTCCAGCCGTAGAAGGGCAAACCCAAGCCTCACTAATGGCGCCGCAGAACTGCCGCAAACCAGAAGGTTCAAAGGCTTTCACACGGTCATAAAGTCGAGTTAGGGTTTCATTCTTCTAGAGGGTCCATACAATTTCCTGCATGCCCTTCCGAATACTTTAAACTTGGAATAATAGGTTTCTGACATTCGACCGTCTCTGTCGACACTTAACGTCTCCGCGTGAAGTCGTCTCTTGCTGGAATCAATCTATCTGATGACCTCTCATGGGGTAGGCGAACGAACCACATGTCCTAGTCATTCATCCTCGGGTGACTAGCGACCTTCTATCATCTCTTAGTACAACCTGTACTGCAATAGCTCCAACATATAGGACGATATCTCGTCGCTCGCAGCAACAACTGGCTCACTCGTCTGCCCGCTGAACAGTGCCTCAATCATCATGAGTAAGCTATACACCAACGGTCATCAAAATCTGGCTGGCCTCTATCATTGGCTCAATCCTCTAGTGTCGATCAGCACATCCGAGTAACCTCATAAAGGCGATCCGCCAAACGCTCGTGGCGCGGAAACACAGTAAAAAGACACATCTCCGCAATCGTGTGTCGCCGGAATTTCGCCCTGGTCAGTCCTCGTTCGTGACGAGCTCGTGCCGACCACAACTATAGCCGTAGCACTCCCTGCCAATAATCGTGGCAGCAAAACCGTAACTGGTACTGATGAGGCTAGATCGGAATGAATATAATACTGAGCAAAGAAATGTACATCCTAAGGCTTCTTAAGTGGAGTAGCGTATCGTAAATATGTCGCGGAACATACCCACGGTACGTCACTCTACTTTAGTCACCTATTCCATCAACCAAGGGTCATCCTACGCTCCGAAGGTAAAGCCTAACGCTCTGATACCAACTTTGTCACGACCCGAAAGTACGGAACATGACCGGCACATAAACTACGAACGTCTCGAGGCGTACGTAATCTAAGTGAGCCGAAAACCCAGAAATTCAAACCAAGAAAAGTAGTAGAGTGAAGGAAAACCAATTTAAAACAAGAAGTTTTAATAGCATAAGCCGAATTATGCGGTTTAAAAAAACATCAAATATTTCCCGAAAATTTCGGCAGAGTCTCCTTTGTAAATACTGGCCCCCAGACGGGATACAACATGAATGGTATACGAAATCCATAAAAAAGGCATCCCCAAGTGGGAGCTAGCTCTTCGTCAATCGACGGCCACAACTACACAAGCAATATAATATACAACGCCAACGGCGAGGATCAAAATTCAAAAAGGAAACTCAAAACCAAAAGAAAACCACAGAAATATAACGCGCGACTCTAAGGTCGAAGGAATAACATCACTGGTCTCTATCTCAAAATAAATACATGTTTGGTTGATGGAACTTCTAGATACAACTGAATAATAATATACAATGTATACTGATGGGTATGATACAATAAACCCACCTACTAGCAAATCACCCAAAAGGAGCAGTGCCAGCAAAGCCGTAAAGAAACCTGTACGGCAAACCTGCAAGAACTGGAGCACAACGGCGGTGAGTTGCCAACTCGTGAATAGAAAAACATCTACGCACAGAAATCGTATAAATAACGCTACCTAGGTCAATGATCATAATATATCCTCAAATATATGAATAACATGCAGCCTATAACAATGGCTAGGGTAATATCTAACCCGAGTGTGATCTCATGTGCCCGTGTCAGTGCCTCAGGTAGCAATATATCATATGAATAAGGTATGAATGCATGGAACAGAATGCATGTATTGACGAAGACTGCTTTCATAAATCAGTGAGATTTCTGTATTTTAAAAGTGAGGTACCATAAATGAAATCAGCATAAAACAGTGCCCAGCATCGACACAAAACAAGTGTCCAAATATCTCGATATCTCTGTATCACAATCTCTGTTCCTCAATATCTCAAAATCTCAATATCTAGGGCGCCGTCAATCCAGACCGGCCCCTACCATCCATCTCAAGACCACGACGGTATCCTCCGGATATCCGACGTGTCTGGTAATATCACCGGTCGGTAGTGCTCCCCTGCTGGGCTCAACGTCAACAACACATTCCTCTTGCCCCGGGGTACCGCACCGGGCCCACCATGTACCCGAAACGGTTCTTCCACTCCTCGAATCGGGTCTCGAAATCCATCAGCAAACTCATGGTGAACGACTCATACATCATGGGAAAACCGCACTTTTTATTTTAAAAGAGAGAAAAAGTTTATTTATGTTTTTGCGGTTTTCCTCCAAATCCAGAAAATCTCATGGAAATCCGAATCCAAAACCTCAATAACACGTAAAATAGTGAATATATGCATGAGAATCCATGAATGCGGCATAACAATGAATAACAGTATGCATGAAGTAGCAGGTAATAACTACAATGTCTAAACTATTAGCTAACAGGCTATGTCAAGCAATAATATTTTCTAAGGTGTACGTGACATGGCAATTACCGATGAAGATGTGTGTGAGCCGGCAAGTAAGTGTACGTGGTACATACGCATCATCGGTAATGGTGCCGGTGTCCTAACAGCATGATATCAATAATGGAGTATGAAACATAATATAAGCATGCGATGCGAAGCGAACCACAATAATGAGCGGGAGCTGAATACTAGACGCAACTATAACTAATCTGCATTAATCTAATATAAGTCCTACAAATGGTGCCTTTTGAAATAACACGAATCATGGGGTTTTGAAAATAGGGGCTACGGTGTTTTTATGAAAAGATACGTCTTTTGAAATATCCGTAGGATCCCTCGGGCTGTCTTTTAAAATACCCACGATTCGTTAGTTTTTGAAATAGGTAAGAATCGAATCTAATCTAACAACTAAACTAAACTAAAGGACAAAGTTAACAAGCTGGACCGCAGGTAAGGAAACCGCCTAACATCTGAGTCAATACATATACATACCTGTATATATATATTAGTCGGTGATCCCGCCTCAATAATATCATATCCGATACCATATCTATAACTAGACATCCCAAGTCAAGAGTGCGGATCAATCATCAAAATATAGCTCATACGTAATTCCGTCGTACGGCAACCCCAAATCTGGGTACGGGTCAATATCACATTCATCATACTATTCACCTTGTATCCTCTTTATCAAATATCATGATCGGGGTACTGATCTACGTCTAGTACAATACTGATACCGCCTAAGTATGCATGCACGTGTGTGAAACACTACGTCAAGGACCCGCTACAACGTCATGTCGTATCTCAAATACGAACCCTGCTATATCACCGATCTCACGGCCTCAAATCAAATCTCATCGACTCATCATAAATCCCAAGTAATATCCTCAAATCTGTATGTGAACACATAGTCCCATACCCATGTGAACACATAACTATATATTCCCGAATAAGCACAAATGAAAGAAGAAAGTATGCAAGTATGGGTGGTTGTGTGCATGTGTGGTGCGACCACTACTCTAGGGTTTCGCGACACTAAATCATCCAAGAACACCAAATATCCATATTATCATCAATATACTCAAACAAAATATAATCAATATATATATGTGTGTATACGTATTCGTATACATCACCACGAACTGCGGGGATGCTATACGCTATCCACCCGACTTCTCCCCGTAGATATAAATCTACTCACCTGGTCCTCGCTCGCCGGTGCCGACGTCGCCACGCGCTTGCTTGTCGTCTCGAAGTACACATGGGGTACCTACATATCATAACGCACCGTATCGCATTAAAACCAAATTCAAAATCGAAACGGCATACGAAAATCAAATCGGCACGCGTATCACGCATAGGTCAAAACCTATCGCCTACGCATGCAAGAACGGCCAAACCATCTCTCGATGTCGATGTACAAACGTCAGACCATTGAGAAAAACCCAAATACACTCATTTGCACATTCACGAACACTAATTTTAATATAAAATAGGTTAAAACTCATAAAAACCCCAATTTCACTTAAAAAGTCATTTTTCCGAAAATCTAGCAAGCACAATTCACCGTTTTTGTACAAAACATGATGTTTAAACAAATGTAGCGGCCATAATACTTATTAAATATCTTAAATAAGTCATAAAAACCATTTCCATAATTTAATCTCATAAATTTGCATAATTTCCAAAATCCTAGTTTGCAAAAATATCAATTTTTAACACCTTTTAAAGCAAAATTCACAATTCATCAATTAAGCTTGGTTTTGCATGATCCAAAATCATTAAACCACTCATTATAATATTAATAATGACATGAAACCTAAATTTAGATTTTAATCCCAATATAAAACAATTTCAAAAAAACCTAGTTAGCAAAAAGCACATTTATCACAATTTCCAACTAACAAATTTTGAAATTAGTAACTAGATTAGGTTTTAGCAAGAATTAATATGTTAATCTACTCATGGCAACCTTAATGATGTGATAAAACCCTATCTTGATTTTAATCTCACATATAACCATTAATTCCACAATTCAAGTTTGCAATATGAACACCAATTAAATACCGAAATTAGTTAAATTGGAGTAATTAACCAACAATTAAGATATGGGTTAAGATTTATACCTCCCAATTAGAGATCTAGCAAGGATCTAAGCCTCCCAAATTTCTCTCTTGCTCCCAAAATCCATGCTTGATAGGCAAATAAATAATGGGTAGGAGTTGGATTTCGGTTTTGAGTTTTAGTTGATTTTTCATGAATTTTTTTGTGAATTTTTTTTTGAGAAGAGATGAGATGAGGAATGAGAGGGGAGGGCTGCTGAAATGTGCATGTTTCGGCCAGCATGGGGGTGGGGAATGGGTGAGGGAGGAGAGAGAGTGAGGTGGAGAAAGTGGAAAAAGTCAAAGTCCACCATTTTCTATCATTTTCCTTTCTTTTCTTTTCTTTTCTTGGTGATTGGAGAGAGAGAGAGAGGGAGGGCTGTCATGGTGGGGCCGGCCACATGGGGAGAGCGAGAGAGGGTGAGGTGTGGGTGTGTGGGTTAGGGAAAAAGATAAATGTATTATCCCGATTCCCGTTAACACTAAATTCACCGGAAAAAGCCTTTTTCTTCGATATTTTCTAAACCGTTTTGGCAAACGATTTTATTTCAAAAACCACATGATAAAATTTTATTTAATGTTTTATGATGCACAAAATTAGTTTCAACTCATTCCAATTTGTAATTTTCCCTAATTAAATGTATTAGTGACGGCTTAAAATAATATTAAAATAATTAATTTCGGAAAAATTTTCAGAAAATTTGAAATTTCACCAGTGACTCAATAAACACCAAATACTAGCAATTACATAATTAGAATATGTATATTTAATTTTATAATAAAGATATTTGTATTTTGACTTTTTACAGAAAACCCCTTATTTTACCGATTTTTCGAAATTTCACGGAAACGATTTTAAAAACGTTACAGGCATGACTTATCAAGCTGCTGGGGTCTGACGTTTACCACCCCTAGGATAGATATGCGACATATCAGACGAACAGACCGGACTGTGCGGTAAGTGTTACTGATTGGATTTGCAGGAGTGTGAGCAGGCTTGCTCGTTGAACTTCTGATCGCTCAATACCCGGGTGGCCATTACGTTTAGCAGACTGCTTGCGGCTTGTAGGTGATTGATATGATCACCACCTACTGCCGGTGTATTGATGATTCTTTAGAGTCCTACACAGAGGTTTCCTGGCTCAAGCGAAACGAAATAGGAGCGCATATGAGATATGTTGCGGGACCGAGAATAATACCAGTATGTGATACTGTATTCTATTCTCGCGATTTGTATCATCGGATGGTTATATGAGATATAGCCGGGTTACCGAATCAAGTGTTGATTCGATATATTGATACACTAGATATTAGTCGGTTATATGCGATATGACCGGATCGTTAAATGAAGTGTTGATTTAATGATTTAATGTATAATAATATATTTGATATATTACTTTACAATAACTAGTATTGGTTCAATTAAGATTGATTTTCTCACTTGATGTGCACAAGTTGTATATATGATATATGTTTGTGCACTAGTTTGTATCATGATTGATGATACATGAAAACATGGGTGGGTGGGTGACATACACCATGTTAATTATAATTTAGGTTTTTATTTATCTTAATTATTCAAAATGGTGGCTTCTTTTGTCATGGCTTGAAGCTTCATGAAGCTTGAAGCAACTTTGACAAAGTCCACTCAATTTGTCTTGATTAAGATATTCATTAACAAAACCATTATAATTAACTATGGTTTAGTCTCTACAAAGGTTAGCTCACCCATGGTTGTATTATGATAGACTTCACTTGATTATTCTTTCTAAATAATTCATTTTTATCATCATTCTTTTCTTTCTTCTTCTTCTTCTTCAAGAAGAAGAAAAGCTTGCTAGAAAATTTTCATGTGAAGAAAAAGAGTGAGAAATCCAAATCCAAAGTGAACCCACTTCCTATTTCATCATCCTCTACTACTTGCCATTTAGTTTCGGGTGTTCTCTTCACAAAGTTCTTGACCTAGTGAAGATGGAGCTTGAGTTTGAGTCTCCTCGACGTAGATCATCTTCGGCCTCGAAGTCAACGACCTAGCCCGCTCATTTCTCCGAGGAAACCATCGCTAGAGTCCGGGATCACGATGATCGAAGTGAAGGGACGTCAACACGGAGCTTTAGAAGTGAAGGACCGGATCTATAAAGGTTGTAATCCCTTTTCATTTAGTGTTAAAATGTTTAACTTGCTAGTTTTCGCATAATCTCTAGTATACGATCTTGGTTAGGGTTGTTCGGCACGGCTATTTTTTTTTGAATCGGGCATGGTTGATACCTTGTAGACCCTCATGAGAGTGCCTAGAAACCCTACAACTCGGTCATGTTAGATACGTATACCTATCAGCATTTGCATACGATTCACTTTATGCTACGCTCATGTCACTCTCATTGCATTAAATATACATATGCTAGTACACCTACACCATTATCGATGATGCGTATTTTACACTTACACTGATTGGCCGGCTCACACACTTCATTATCGATAATTGCCTTGTCACTACACAGTAGGATTGCTGCATCATGATATGACTCTTTGCATAATTTACATGCTATAGTTGCATATGCACCTTTATACGATGTTGCATTGGACTTTGGAGAATTTGGGAACCGCAGGATATATTTTAAAACTGGATTCACTTAATGGAGCGTTTTCCCCTTGATATGTGCATATTACTGTTCCATGTTGCATGATATACGGATATGCTTACATGTCTGTTATATGTCACATACATCATGTTGTACGATTATACGCATTGAGATATGCTGTTTTCATGGGATTTCTGGATTTGAGAACCGTGGTTATTTTAAAAACAAAGTATATATTGTTTTAAAAACCCAGTTTCTCTTGATATGATATTTCAGTGCGTCCACCATACGTTTTCTCGGTTCTGAGACTTGTGACAATGATACCCGATTCGAGGAGCTGGATGAGGCCGATTGCGGATACATGATGGACCCGGTATGATACCCTAGGACGAGAACGGATTGCTGTGCAGTAGACGGTGAGCCTAGCAGAGGGACTACTACCTACCGGTGATAGTATTTAGGCTCGGCGGATATCCAGAGGATACCGACCGGAGTCGAGAGATGATATGGGCCGATCCGGACTGACGGAGCACGAGATATATGGATTTACGTTTCGATGCTGGACACGGGTTTCATGATGTTTCGAGTGTCGATGCTGGACACTAAGGTTCCATGATTTTGATGTGTCGCGAGGGACACCCGTTGTTTTATATCCTCACATTTTCATGTATAAGCTTTTATGATATTTACATGCATGATGTTGTTGTGTCATCTGTTGACACATGGATGAGATCCACATGCATATAGGCATTTATTATTACTGTTGGATGTTATCCGCATGTTCATAGGCATTGATTACATTGTTGGCACATATACAGTTACGGTCACCCTAGATATCATAGTATTACCTTTATGATATAGTTGACCTAGGAAATCTTTGTTTTATTCGATTTCTACTTGTTGATGTGTTTCTACTCACGAGTTGGCAACTCACTCCCGTTGTGCCACAGTTCTTGCAGGTTGACCACTTGGATCAGTAGCGGCATCGTTGGCATACAGCTGCATTTAGGTGATTTGCTTGGTAGGTGGTACATGTTGGATCGTACCACTATTGTATTCATTATTCATATTGTATCTAATCAACTTCATCAATCAAACTAGTATTTGTATAAGTAATGATACTTAGTGAGACTTGTGGTTGCGAGACTTAGAGCGAGGGGTTTTCCGCTACTTGTGGTTTTGATGTCTTGATTATTTCTTTATCTTTTGTGGTGAACTTCGTCATTGGGCGTCGTATACTTATATTTATGATTTGCATGGTTGTGGATCCGCCGATTGGCGAAGAGCTAGCTCCGACTTGGGGATGCGTTTATATTATCATGTATTGTGGTTTTGGATCAAAAAATACAAAGGAGGTGCTGCCCAAATTTTTAAAAGCCGAAACATGTTTTCAACTAGTAACACCCACTTGCATTTTTATGTTCCATTGTTTATGTATTTAGGAAAACTTTTGATTTCATCATACCATATTTTCAAAACTTCACCTCTTTTATTTTCTTTAAAAGGTTTAGATTTTTGGGTTTCGGCTTACTTGAATCACGTTACACCGTTAGACGTGGCGTGATTTAAGTACCGGTCACGAGCTAATATTTCGGGTCGTGACAAAGTTGGTATCAGAGAGCTTGGTTTAACCTTGGTTCGAGTCTATGTTTGACTATTCGGAGTCTAGGGCGGTTATGTATTTCGGAACCTAGGCTTGACCTTACGGAACTTAGACTTGAACGGGGGGGTATTAGACCCAAACTTTCGTTTCATAGGCTGACCCTGATTGATGGATTAGGTAGCTTGAGTAGAGTGACGTACCGTACGTATGTTCCGCGGCATATTTACGATACGATACTCCACTTAAGAAACCTTAGGATGTACATATTTTGAGATCTGTGATTCTTTTCGTACCCATGATTTTACATCCATTTGAGATCCTGGATTATATTCGTTTCCATGATCATACTCTCATTGATTCTGTTCCTCCTTATGATCATGTATCTATTCTGGATCTTTCGCTTCCTTTCATGCCCTTGATCTGTTTTCATCGAGACTCACTTGAGATTCCTGTCACCTTGTTTAAGCGTAGTTTGAGCTGCTGCTAGTGTTGCGGTCATGGGGAGCTCGTTTCGTACGAGGGCTGACCAATGTGTTTTATGGTGACATGGGAACGTCTCGATGTAGTGTTTTTGTTAGTGTATATGCCGTAGGGCCATTATTGTATCATACTAGCTTGTAAACTACTTAATGGAAGCTTGGGATATTCACAGTTGTATTAACGGTCTTGCTCAACATAATAGTATGCTACTTAGTTTATATCTATCTTAATATGTATATATGTTTCTTTTAGTATATCGCGAATACATATTGATAGAGCCCTTAGGATCTTGCTTGACTACCAGCGTTGTGATGGCAGTCACACTAGTAGACGCTGGGTAGTCTACAAGCACATCCTTTTTCAGGTCCGTAGTCGTAGGATTATCGAGAAAAGGCATCGATACTCCAGAATAGGATAGTGTATACGCTTCTCATCCCAGCAGGGGAGATGGTCTGTTCCACAGCCATTAGTACGTTGTACTGGAGATAGTATGCAGGTGCTCGTTGGGTTACGGGTATACCGGATAGGACTCGCAGGGAACAGTTGGTTGGTATTATACCCGTCGTCAGTTAACAGTTCCCAGGTGACATGAGTACAGCATAGTCCGTTGACTTGATACTGCTGCTTCGTCTCGAGTGTGTTCCCACTGTTCTTAGATTGCTATCCTACCGCGGCTCAAAGGAGTCGTGCAAACAGGTAGCAGTTGGGTGCAGTCCCGAAGCACTTAGAAGCAGTGGCAGTTAGATAGGATTCGTCTCTCCCGGTATTGGGAGTTGATATCGCGCTGTGTTTGGAGAGCCATTACGCAAAGTCCCTGTCCAGGGTAAACGAGATTTACTGGTAGGATTTCCAGTAGCTTCTCAAGGTGTAATGGGCTTCACTCCGACACGACTTATACATCTTTTAGGGGACTGATGCTCGCCGTCTCCTAAGCCCGATATGCGATAGTCTTAGATGAACAGACCAGACTGTATGGAGATTGTCACATCAGGCTCAGTAAGAGTTCGGATGGGTTTCCTCATCGGCCTTCTTATCGACATCTACCTAGGGACCGTTACGTACAGCTAGTACCGCTTGCGGCCTGCAGTTAAACCCACTGCCAGCTTAGTGTCGAGTCTTTAGAGTCCCACACAGAAAGTTTCCCTGCTTCAGGCGAAACGATATAGAGGTCGTATGTTTTTACGACAGGGTTCAGACATATACGTGTACTTGTGCACGTATGATGTTCGGACAGTTTTTACTAGCGGGCTTTAGTTTAAGCCAGATTCTAGTATTGGATTATTGGATTTATACAGTCTCAGATTTTCCATGTTTTACGGATAGGAGGGGCATTCTCGTAATTACTCGAGAAGCTTCTAGAAGAAAGGTGACTCATTATGTTTTAATTCATTTATGAATTAAGCTTAATGAGGTGGAGGAAATGATGTGAAATTTGTATTAATTACATCATGAGTCATGAGGTGATTCACCTCAAAGTAATTAATGAAGCATGGTTGATAATTTTATATATTATTACTTAGATATTTTCATGCTTCATTATTTATCCAAATGACTCAAGATTTATATTCATTCTCACAAACACATTCTCTCTCCTCAAGCTCTCTCTCTCATCAAGAACTTAACCCTAATCCTCTCATGTGTTGAGATCCCAAGGGTTAACAAGACTAATAGATCCCTAATCCATCTCTATATCCTCAAGGTTACTTTGATTAGCAATCATAACCACCTAGTTACCTCAAGTGAGAGGCTAAAGCTTGGAGAAGGAACTCTCGGGTGGATCTTCTATCACATCGAGGAGGCCGACGAGGAGGTGAACAACAAGAACAAGAAGGACTAGAATCTTGAGGTATAATCATTTATCATAGTAGTTAATCACTTCTAGATAGTTGTTAGTTAGGGTTTAGCAATGATCCGTAAAGTTAGTCGATGTTAACTTGAACAAAATGATTGTTTTACCTATTCCGCCTCCCCGCATCATGTGGGGTGTCTAACGTCGACTTACAGTGGTATCAGAGCCTAGCTAAACCATAACTAACATGTTTGCAAAGTAGTTAGAAATTCGATCGCAAAACGAACCCGAAAAAACATCATTTTCACATAGTTTCTGCCGTTTTTAAAACAGGGTGTAAAATTTTTCAGGGACCCTTAAAATTACAAGCAGGGTTTTTTAAGAATTGTGAAGAAATTTGGGACTGTGAATCGGCCATACCACCGCGGAACCGCCGCCGATCCAAGCGATCCGCAGCCGAGTTGACTCCGAGTCAACCCAAATTTGCTCAGTTATTCTTCTGTGTTGATGTTGTATTTCCTAGGATGTTTTGTTTCTGCTCAGGTTTTATGTGCACAGAGAATTGTTTGGAGTAGATTCATATGTGTTGCTTGATCGAAATTCTAAGATGTTTGGTTAACTGGATTATATTTGTGTTGTGTTTAATGTGTTTGTAAACCTCCCCTAACTGCTAGTATGTCGGTTAGCAGGGGGTTGCACATTTCTGTAATGGTTTTTACTGGTTTGTGAATATGAACTTGTTCAATTATCGTGAATGGATAGCCGGGGATGTGAGACGAGTGTTTCTTTCATTCAAATGTAAACTGTAATTTGTTGTAATATTCTTTTGCGGGGCACATCCGGGTTGAGGTTGTAGCCACCGTTGTATTATTTCATTTACTGTTTTTTGCTCCTAGGATAGACCCAAGGTGGGGTACACAAACTACCGAGTACTTTGAAGTGTTTAGTGGCCTACTCACGTCGTTGAAGGAGACCGCTTCACTCCGGGTACTTGACGGGTAGTTTGCCGTACCCGTAGGGGTCTAGGGTGGGGTTTTGGCTATTCATCGCGACTATGTAATCCGTCTTTCTTTGTAGGCTCAAAAGGAATGCGGATTCATAGAAAATCCAATATGTTCATCTGTGATATGGAATGCTTATTATTGCGTCTAACGAATGTACAATATCTATATATGATATCTAGTAGGCGTCACTTATGTTTTGCACCCGCGCTAGCCCAGCCCCCGCTCTGTCGTTAGTTAAATAACCTAACGGGTGAATGACGGGGCCCCAGTGGCGAATGCGGATGGCATAAGAGGACGTTGCATTTTCGTTGTTTTCTGCAATGATAGGTTAATTGATGGGACACATTATTTTAATGCAAAGAAAATAAACCAAAGTTGAATCGTTGGAACAGTTTAAAAGAAACCACTCGGTTATTTTTAAACAGAAGATATTTTTTTAATTGCGGAGCTTAAACCACTCCTTTTAAAAGCTATCAGGTTCCTTCGATCATATCAAGTTCACTACGTTCACGATTTCGCCAAAACCATTCGTAGCCCTCCGTCATTTCATTTGGGTATTCAGTAGTATTCAAGCTATGTATTTTGACCAATGCCAAGGCATAGTGTTTGGTAGTTGTTGGGTATTCATTTGTTGCATAGATAGATGAGTTGGTTTGGGACAGTCGTACTATCATTTGGCCAACGTCAGGGGTATGTACGGGTGGGTTCAAATTAACAAGATAATGATGGGTAGAACTTGACATGTGACTTATGACATTTTGACCAACACCAAGGTCATAAGAGCATGGGGCAGAAATTTATATCGGGAATTTCTAAAGAAACTGAAATTTGCTAAGAGTTGCATACCATTTGGAGTGTGATAATTTTGGTAGGATTCCTTCAGCTTTATCACATGATGATATTTGGATCCCGATCCTACTGTGAGTATCCGCTACTCATCAGGAGATTCGTCACTTAACGATCAATGCTATAAACCAAGTAGATGTCGAGAAAGGTGTCAGCGGGGCTACACCCACAGAGAAAAGAGGTTATTTAATTAAGGAACTTCACGAAAGCGTCGTAAAACCTCCCTCGAAGTACCGACACCGGCCTGGCTGAACGGTTAAGCAAGTATTGTACGGTGAGAATAGTCCTGACTAATTCTTCCTTTTTGGTTTGAGGAGGGATTCGAGAAACAGTAGGAGCCATCATGTTTAGATAAACTAAAACCATTCTAAACTTGCAAGAGCATCATGCTAAAGTGTTCCCTCTCTCTCATTGCAGTGACCCAGAACATGACATGCTTTAAGTTATTATTAGATAAAACTATTTTGACAAGGCCAAACAATAAAGATTGGTTCTGGAATGTTAAGATGGTTATTACCTATGAAAAATTGGGGTATGTCCTTACTACAAAGGCCCCTGCCATCCAAGGTCCTGAATCCAGTGTCGCGGATAAGGAAATCCGCAAGACCTGGGAGTTAGACTGCGCGAAGGCCAAGTGCATCGTGCTTGCCTCTATGAATAATGAACATTAGAGGAGGCACGAGAATATGGATCTAGAATCCATATTTCTCCACACCAAGGAACTGTATGGAGAGCAATCTCGTATAGCTAGATACGAGACCTCGAAGAACTTGTTTCAGTCGAAGATGGCCGTCGGATCATCTGTAGGGGAACATGTCCTTAAGGTGATTGGCTATATTGAAGAGCTCGCAGACCTCGGGACAAAATTAGAGAACGAGCTGTATACAGACTTGATTCTCCAGTCCCTTCCTTCCACCTACGCCCAGTTTATCTTGAATTTCAACATTCAAGGTAAAGAAGTTGAACTTCCAGAACTCCTTAACATGTTGAGGAGTGCAGAGGGCACCTTGCAGATGGCAAGAGAAACCCCCACTATGTTTGTTCATGGTGCTTCCTCTTCCAGGTCTAAGTCAAGGGCCAAAGGAAGGAAGAAGATGGCCGCTACCAAACCAAGAGGTGGTGTTGGTAAGGTGGGAGTCAAGGGAAAGGCAAAGGTTGTAGTGCCAGTAATGGCAAAGGACGAGTGCTTCCACTGTCGTTGGAAAGGCCATTGGAAGAAAGATTGCAAAGCTTGGATCGCCAAGAACTAGGACCCGAACCACGCTGTGGCTTCGACTTCAGGTGTGTTTGTAATTGAAAATTGTCTGTAAATCAACTCTACTTCCTGGGTATTGGATACCGGATCAGGATCTCATATATGCAATTCATTACAGGCACTGAGAAACCGTAGAGTGCTGAAGATTGGTGATATGACCCTCCAGGTTGCTAACAGAGCTAGCGTGAGTGCTGTGTCCGTAGAGGATTATCTCCTTGGATTGACGAGTGGACATATTTTGGTTTTGCGCAACTATTTTTGTGTACCCAGTTTAACGTGTAATATCATATCAGTATCGTTGTTATCAAAAGAAGGTTATGATTTCACGTTTGTAAGCGATATTGTTAACATCCACCTTAATCATGGTTTGATTGGGTCCGGTGCACTAGATAACGGTATATACGTGTTAAACCAATTACAAATTTTCAATGTCCAGAACACACTAAAAAGAAAGTCTCCAGATATAAATCAGGCTTTCTTATGGCATTGTAGACTAGGTCACATCAATGAGACAAGGTTAACTAAGTTACATAGAGAAGGATATTTGGATCCATTCGAATATCAATCTTATGCCACTTGTCAATCATGTCTCAAAGGAAAGAGGACAAAGACTCCATTCACTGGACATGGAGTAAGAGCGAGCGAGCTCTTAGGACTCAAACACAACGATGTATGAGGTCCAATTTCTACACATGCAAGAGTCGGTTTTTCATATTTCATTACTTTTACGGATGATTACTCTAGGTATGGATTCATTTTCTTGATGAAACATAAATCCGAGGCCTTTGAGAAATTCCAAGAATATAAGAATGAAGTAGAAAACCAAACGGCAAAAGTATCAAGACACTGAGATCTGATCGAGGTGGTGAATACTTAAGTGCCGAGTTTCTGGGTTACCTAAAAGAGAATGGAATTATCTCTCAGCTTACTCCTCCATACACTCCACAGCATAACGGTGTATCGGAAAGACGGAACCGAACCCTATTGGATATGGTACGTTCCATGATGAGTAATGCTGAGTTACCGCGATCTTTCTGGGGTTATGCACTAGAATCAGCTGCATATCTTTCGAGCAGGGTTCCTACCAAGACTGTGCCAACCACACCATATCAGATGTGGAGTGGGAAGAAACCCTATCTTCAGTATCTGAAGATATGGGGATGTTTAGCTTTTGTTAAAAAGCAGCATGCGGAAACAACTCGAGGCACACTCACTAAAGTGTAAGTTTTGGGATACCCAAAGAACTCCAAAGGGTATTTTTTCTATTACACAGAGGAACAAAAGGTTTTTATTTCTCGTAATGCCCATTTTCTAGAATAGCGGTTTTTAGAAAAGGAAACAAGTAGGAGCGCAATAGAACTGGAAGAAATTCCAGAACTACAAACTACTACTAAAAGTTTGGTAGAACCAGAAGTTCAAGAAGAACAGGACATTCCCGCACCCCTCCGCAGGAGTAGTAGGCCGTCTCATCCGCCTGAAAGATACTACGGTTTTCTCATAGACGGGGATAGAGAGGATTGCGTCATTGATAATGATGAATCTACAAGCTTCCAGCAGGCTATCCAGAGCGGCGACTCGGTAAGATGGCTGGATGCAATGCGGACCGAGATGGAGTCCATGTACACCAACAAAGTATGGACTTCGGACTTTGCTCCAGATGGGGTAAAACCCATAGGATGCAAGTGGATCGTCAAGAAAAAGATTGGTGTAGATGGACAGGTGGAAACCTATAAGGCTAGACTTGTTGCAAAGGGTTTTCGTCAAAGACCTTTTTTGGACTATGACGAATCTTTTTCTCCAGTGGCTATGCTCAAATCCATTCGGATCCTTCTTGCCATTGCTGCCTTCCATGATTATGAGATCTGGCAGTTAGACGTAAAAACGGCTTTTCTAAATGGTAATTTAGAAGAGTGTGTCTATATGGATCAGCCAGAAGGTTTCAATCAGAGTGGGAGCAGCGGGAAAGTGTGCAAGTTGCTTAAGTCCATTTATGGACTAAAGCAGGCATCGCGGAGTTGGAACATCTGTTTTGATGAAACGGTCAAAGAATATGACTTTATCAAAAATCCAGATGAACCATGTATATACAGTAAAATTATAGCACGAACTGTCATATTCCTCGTCTTGTACGTGGATGACATTCTATTGATAGGAAATGACATTCCTATGCTACAATCTATCAAAGGATTCTTGTCACACAGGTTCTCCATGAAAGACCTGGGTGATGCATCTTACATTCTGGGGATCCAGATCTATCGTGATAGATCTACGAGGATGTTGGGACTTTCACAGTCCAGGTATATCAACACTATACTGAAAAGATTCGGTATGGAAGATTCTAAGCTCGGTAATTTACCGGCTTGTCACGGAATCACCCTCTCCAAAGAGATGTCTCCCAAGACTGATTTTGAAAGGGATCGCATGTCAGTTATACCCTATGCTTCTGCAGTAGGCTCTATAATGTAAGCAATGTTGTGCACCAAACTAGATGTAGGTTACGCACTAAACGTGGTAAGCCGGTATCAATCAGACCCAGGAGAGAAGCACTGGATAGCAGTAAAGAACATTCTCAAGTACCTGAGAAGGACTAAGGATATGTTCTTGGTTTACGGCGGAAAAGACCTCCAGATCGAGGCTTTTGCTGACTCCAGCTTCCAGAGTGACAAGGATGACTCCAAGTCCATGTCAGCTTATGTCTTTACCCTCAATGGAGGGGCGGTGTGCTGGAAGAGTTCCAAGAAGGACACTGTTGCTGACTCGACGATAGAAGCAGAGTATATCACTGCTTCAGATGCCGCAAAAGAAGCAGTCTGGATGAAGAAGTTCCTAACAGAACTTTAGGTGGTTCCTACCATTGTTAATCCAATACCGTTGTATTATGACAACAACAGCGCTATAGTTTTAGTGAAGGAACCCAGATCCCATCAGAAGTCCAGACACATCTTAAGGCGTATCACCTGATCAGGAAGATCATTGATCGCCAGGAGATCGAGGTCCGGAGAGTTACTACAGAGGAGAACACCATAGATCCATTCACAAAGGCCTTACCTCTGACACAGTTCAAGAGGCTATTCGAGATGATAGGTCTTCGATATGCCAGTATATGGCCCTAGTGCAAGTAGGAGATTGTTAGTGTATATGCCCTAAGGGCCATTATTGTATCATACTAGCTTGTATATTACTTAATGGAAGCTTGGGATATTCAAAGTTGTATTAACAGTCTTGCTCAACATAGTAGTATGCTACTTGTTTTATATCTATCTTAATATGTGTATATGTTTCTTTTAGCATATCGTGAATACATATTGATAGAGCCCTTAGGATCTTGCTTAACTACCAGCGTTGTGATGACAGTCACACTAGTGGGAGCTGGGTAGTCTACAAGCACATCCTTTTTCAGGTCCCTAGTCGTAGGATTATCGAGACAGGTCATCGATAGTCCAGAATAGACTAGTGTATACGCTTCTCATCCCAGCAGGGGAGATGGTCTGTTCCACAGCCATTAGTACGTTGTACTGGAGATAGTATGCAGGTGCTCGTTAGGTTACAGGTACACCGGACAGGACTCGCAGGGAACTGTTGGTTGATATTATACCCGTCGTCAGTTAACAGTTCCCAGGTGACATGAGTACAGCATAGTCCGTTGACTTGATACTGCTGCTTCGTCTCGAGTGTGTTCCCACTGTTCTTAGATTGCTACCCTACCACGGCTCAAAGGAGTCGTGCAAACAGGTAGCAGTTGGGTGCAGTCCCGAAGCACTTGGAGGCAGTGGCAGTTAGATAGGATCGTCTCTCCCAGTACTGGGAGTTGATATCGCGCTGTGTTTGGAGAGCTATTACGCAAAGTCCCTGGCCAGGGCAAACGAGATTTACTGGTAGGATTTTTAGTAGCTTCTCAAGGTGTAATGGGTTTCACTCAGACACGACTTATACAGCTTTTAGGGGGCTGACGTTCGCTGCCCCCTAGGCCCGATATGCGATAGTCTTTAACGAACAGACCGGACTGTATGGAGATTATCACATCAGGCTCAGTAGGAGTTCGGATGGGTTCCTCTTGGGCCTTCTTATCGACATTTACCTGGGGACCGTTACGTACAGCTAGTACCGCTTGCGGCCTATAGTTAAACCCACTGCCAGCGTAGTGTCGAGTCTTTAGAGTCCCACACAGAGAGTTTCCCTACTTCAGGCGAAATGATATAGAGGTCGTATGGTTTTACGACAGGGTTCGGACATATACGTGTACTTGTGCACGTATGATGTTCGGACTGTTTTTACTAGCGGGCTTTAGTTTAAGCCAGATTCTAGTATTGGATTATTAGATTTATACAGTCTCAGATTTTCCATGTTTTACGGATAGGAGGGGCATTCTCGTAATTACTCGAGAAGCTTCTAGAAGAAAGGTGACTCATTATGTTTTAATTCATTTATGAATTAAGCTTAATGAGGTGGAGGAGATGATGTGAAATTTGCATTAATTACATCATGAGTCATGAGGTGATTCACCTCAAAGTAATTAATGAAGCATGGTTGATAATTTTATATATTATTACTTAGATATTTTCATGCTTCATTATTTTTCCAAATGACTCAAGATTTATATTCATTCTCACAAATACATTCTCTCTCCTCAAGCTCTCTTTCTTAAAGAACCTAACCCTAATCCTCTCATGTGTTGAGATCCCAAGGGTAAACAAGACTAATAGATCCCTAATCCATCTCTATATCCTCTAGGTTACTTTGATCAGCAATCATTGCCACCTAGTTACCTCAAGTGAGAGGTTAAACCTTGGAGAAGGAACTCTCGGGTGGATCTTCAATCACATCGAGGAGGCCAACGAGGAGGTGAACAACAAGAACAAGAAGGACTAGAGTCTTGAGGTATAATCATCTATCATAGTAGTTAATCATTTCTAGATAGTTGTTAGTTAGGTTTTAGCAAAGATCCGTAAAGTTAGTCGACGTTAACTTGAACAAAATGATTGTTTTACCTATTCCGCCTCCCCGCATCATGTGTGGTGTCTAACGTCGACTTACAGTTTTTGTTGTGACCTCTTATTGGGGCGAGTGTTTAGTTTTACACCGGATGATTGGGCCATTGTTAGAGCTGCTAGTTGCGAGAGGACTGTTGATGTACAACCTACCTCAGAGATTGTGATGTCATCTATCGTGCAGACAGATGACCCATCTATTGCTGAGATGGATGGGATATCGCTTCCAGAGCTTACGAGCTGAGATCGCTGGAGCTTCCAGGTAGAGATATGACAGATGATGGATAGTCTATCCCGAGTTGAGAGACGAGGATGATTCGTCAGGTTGATCCGCCGACGCAGGCCCAGTTGAGTTGAAGATTTCCAGTGTGGAGAGTCTTACTCAGATCTAGAGTCGACCGATCCTCAGATGTCCGTTGATGTATCGCATTTCCTGGAAGATTGCGGCATTGTTTAGCATGCGGATGAAGGGGATTCATATTGCCGTTTAGGCAAAGTTAAAAAGTCGAACGAATGTCAGAAACCCATTTTTCTAAGTTTAAAGTATTCGAAGGAACACGCAAGTAATTCGGTGGACCCTCTAGAAGAATGAAACCCTAACTTGACATGATGACCATGGAACCGCTTTTGAACCTTAGGGTTTGCGGCAGTTTAGCGGTGCCATCAGTGAGGCTTGGGTTTTCCCTTCTACGGTTGGTCCATAGGTACTGTGGCATGTACCGGATATTATTAGATGGTGCTCAGGTGTTGAGATTTCGGGAAATTATGGGACTTTGAAAAATCGATCGAAATGTTTAACGTCGTCCGGATATCATATGATGAGAGATCAGCAAGCTGACCAGTTCCGGATAGAGGACCTCACCCAGATGCGTTGTGAGTTGACAGAGACCGGACGAGTATTGAGTATTCCTCCGAGGGTTGGGACGAGTTCCCGAGGACGTGTTCGGCTAGATATCTTCTACAGAGTGATGAAGATACCGGGTTCATGATTTCGAGTCCATGTGAGAGACTTTGGATTGATTGTTGCCGAGGAAAATTGCAGTACGCAGATAGCATGACGTGACGTCGAAGTGGATGATGATACAGACAAGTGGAGCCAGAGGTTCGTGCGAGATACTGACGAGCTGTTGTTACTTACCGTTGAGGTTGGAGATCTGATTTATATACAGAGGCGTTGGGATACAGCCAGTTCCCGATGAAATTTTGTGCGGAGAACGCAGATGTCCATAAGACGAGACAAGATTATGCAAGAGTAACAGCCACCGTATGGTTCGGCATAGGCGAGATTGGAAGAGACCGTGAGTGGGTTCCTTCCAAGACACTGCTGCAATCAGATTTGCACCACAGATTAGATGTGAGACGTGTATCCAGAGAGCCAGAGGCCGATGCCAGTGACGTACTGCTTTGCGAGTGGTCATGATAATTAGCCGAGAGATGACCAGAGAAGTGCCACAGCGGAATCGTTTCCGTTAGCACACCGGACCGAGCCGATGAGACGATGGATTTCGAGATTGGTAATCCACAGAGAAATGAGGACCCAGGGACAGAGGGCGCCAGACAGTGAGCAAGAGGCAAGCGGATGTTCTTGCTCTGCCAGTTTTAGGAGCACCGAAATTTTTCGATATTGTAGGAGGTGTACCTCAATGTCATTTGTTGCGATTTGCGTTTGTGATCCGATTATCACGCTTATATCGCTTGGAATTGAGATTTTATGATTTAGTTTCATGATATTGTTTTTGTGCACCATGGCTGCACCTACTGGGTATTTACATTTTTTGCATAGTTATTGCACTTGAGATATGTTTTATACACCGTTGTGTTGGTTTATGATTTGTGCATATCTATTACACTTGATATTGATTTTGTGCCTTGGCTACACGAGTTTATGATTTCGTAGATTTCATACAGTTACGTTGACTTTGTGCATGTGGTACGCACTCAATTGATTCTGCACTCGGTATAGCTCATATATGCTTGCAGTGCATTGATACGTGTTTTGTGCATGCAGTTGCACACGTTTATGATTTTTATACACCTTGGTACACTCGGTGTTGTTTTTATACTCATTTGTGTTATTGATGAGTTTTCGTGCACTGGATGCACCGTATTTGTGTTTCGTGCACTGGATGCACCGTATTTGTATTTCGTGACTGGATGCACCGTAATTGTATTTTTTGCACTTAAAGCACTAGATCTGCATTTCATGCATTTATTGCACCGGACGGGTATTCGTGCATTAGTTGCACTAGATTTATACTTCGTACATTGGTTGCACCCGATTTATGTCTTTGAGCATTTGTTTTAACAGATTTATGTTATTGCGCGCGTTTGCACTTGACGTTCGTTTTCTTGCATGATACTACACTAGATGTTTTGCCACGCACCGCTTCCTATTCTACGGCGAAGGGGACGCCATGAGGTCCGCTACGTATTTACTCAGAAGAAAATACGCTAAGCGTAACTAAGCAATAAAAAAGAAAATACACAAGAGGCAAGGTATAATAAAAACAACAACTTTTATTTATTAACATTCTTTTGTACAATACATGAAAAGGAAATTCAACTGAGATAAACAGATGCCTAAACAGTGGCATAACAGGAAATGAAAAGTACTGAACGGAAATGTACAATGAAACTAGAGCTCTGGTTCTTCAGCAAACTGGTCCAAGTCTTCTACAGATGGCTCGATCTCTGCCAGGTCCAAACCACCTGACGATATTAAAAGAAGAAAGAAATAGAATGTCGTCAGCGAACAGGTCGCTCGGTAAGTCCCAAAGATAAAAGAGAAATAGACAGAGAGTAGGAGAGAGAGTAGCTTTTAATGTTGTATTGTATTGTTGTAATATTGTATTAACGATGTTGTTTGTAGCTTGGAACAGAAGAATGCCAGTGTATATGAGAGGGGTCTCTATATGCTTGAGACCAGGGCAAACAGAATATAGAGTACAAGGCTCCGTTAGAAGGCCCGGAACAACGGCAATTGGATTCATGTTAGGTGTCTTAAGTCTGACCATCTCGTGCCACTTTTAACACCTACCATTCCAATCTACCACTTAAACCCCACGATGTCTTGTTTGTATTGTTATCTTGTAAATTGTATTGGTGGTATGAGTGATTGACTGACTGAAACCATGATATCAGTAAACGGTTTTAACCGTAGAGTCATGTAAATGGAATAACTGAGAATCATGTAAAAGGAATATATATATATATATATATATATATATATATCCATGGTTCGGTTTAGTCAAGTTGCATAAATTAATAATTGAATTCATTGATTCATGTGTTCATATTGAATTGGAATATTATAGATTGTAGACTGACTTGAATCATATTCAAGTTAGAATGATCAGACTCAAACCGTAGTCAGACAGTTAGAAATGTAAATCGAAGTCCTATAATTGCTAGGGTCCTTAGGGTAATTTATAAAACTTGAGGCGGTTTTATGTAAAAATACTTTTATATACTTTTCAAAATACACCTCAAGTATTCATTATTCGTCTTTATAATTGTAATGAATGTGGATTTTATATTGAGCCATTTCTAGTGAAATATTCTAGTTTTATAAATAAGGTATTTATCTGTAATATTGATTTATTTGAAGTTCATGGTATTTTAGTGTAAAATTTATTCTTGTGATTTTTAGAAAAAGGTGGAATATTTATATCATAACAAAATAAATGTTTTAATGATAAATATACATATATTTATACAAAAATAATTTTAATAAATATTTTATATTCTAAAAATCTCATTTTCTTAAGATATCTAATTTTAAATCTTTCGAGACTGAATGCTCCTTGCGGACGTCTGAATCTCGCACTACTAAGCCTGAGAATGTGCGACAATCCGCACCATTCCGAACGGGTTCCCTAAGGTGGGTTGTAGCGGCGCTTTGCAAAGATTGTGAAATACTAAATCCTTTAGAAAATGGTTTTATAAAGTAAAAGGTATTTATTTGTAAAAATGCCAATTTTCCGTATTTTTAATTCTAGGGTTTCCTAAGTCAACTAGCCTATTTCTAAATGGTCTAAACGATAAGTTGTTAGATGCCTCAAATCGCCTCTTCACCGCCAATTATGGCCAGGTAAGTACAAGTGAGGAAATGAGGGATCCGCTCACGAATCACCGTGAGTCGGGCCTTTTAAAGTTACCTTTCTCACTTGCCTTGCCCAGACACCACAAATTCAGGTTTAGATAAACGACCGATGTCCACAACTTATCGTATTTTCCTAATAATAGGTATTTATTTTAAAGTGTATCAACTCTAAATCTTTTAGAGATAGTTTTATTAAGTATATGGTATTTAAATGTAAATTCTTTTTTTCTCGTATTCTAAGGTTTCAATGGTATCGTGTTAGGTTGTATGTAAGTGTGTGAGGAGGTAGGTCGTTACCTCGTGATCTATTATAAATGTATAGCAAGTTTGATGGTGTTAAATGAAAGAGTGAAACATTGTGGTATTTGAGCGAAAAATACGGTAAATTGAGAAAGCTATCATTTCATGTGGTGAAACTTGTTCAAATTCTTTTATTAGTGTTTAGTAGTCAACATAAGAATGTTTAATTATGATTGTATAAGTGAGAAGTGAAATTTATAGAAAACCGAATCGGAAATCAGATTTGTTCCGATTCCGTCGGGTTTGTAATTCCGTATTTTCTTGAATAGGTAAGAGAGAGATAGAAAGGGACTTACGGGTTTTTGATTACACTAGAGTGAGGGGGAGCTAAAGGGATTGCCGATGCGTTACGTTGTCGCCAGTAGTTCCTAAAAACGTCGCCGGAATTTCGTCGGAGCTTCGCCGTGAGCTTGTTTTCAAAGTACACAACTCTGGGAAAATTTTGAGAGAGTAAGCTTAGTATTTTGGGATGAGAGGGTAGAGGGGAGGGGGTGTATTTATAGGGTAGGCTAGGGGTAGGGTAGGTGAAGGGTTTTTAAATAAAAAAAATATAGAAAAATATAGAAAATTCATTAAAAATTGGAGTAAATAGGGTATTTCAAAGGTTTCTGGAACCGATCTAAATATTTAAAGTATGCAGGGGAGTTGGGAATAAAAAGAGGCACATTTTTCATGTTGATGATTCGGCCTACCGGCCATGTCCGGCCTCGACCGGTCCGCTGGCCGACTCGGAGTGTTAGGAGATGGGGGGTCTCGTAGGTTATGTACTGGTATATTTAGATTTTAAAGTTCAGTTCAAGTTTTGGGAGTTATCTCAGATGGACTGTTGGGCTTCCAAAGAATTTAAAACAAAATAATATTAAAAATAATGTGGGGCATGAGATTTGAACTCTGGTGGCTTGGTTCAGCAGTACAAGGTATTACCAATGAGCTACAAGCTCCTTCTTGTAATTAAATTGCAAATTAATTACTTAAGTCATGTGCTCAGGCAATAAATACCCCTTTAAGGATTTTCAAAAAAAAACAATTTAAAATTTTGTATAGGAAAAAGTGTATAAGAAAATTAGGGTTGTTACATTCTACCCTCCTTATAAAAATTTCATCCTCAAAATTTGTAAAAGGAAAGTGTAACAAATCCAAGGAAAGTTTGGAGCCGGTGTACTGACAGTATGTGAAAAATAATAAGGTGGTGCAAGGGTTTTAGAAATGTGAAGAATGTGTGAAGGAATTAAAGGATGCGAAGGTTTTGGTAAAATTGTAAAAGAGGGGAGGGAATTTTGGGTTAGGACATATACAAGTTATATGATTCAAAGAATAAGGAATGATGGGATTCAAGGAACATGATTGTAAAGAATGTTTTAGTTGCTGGTTCTTGTGTTATAATGCTTAGGGTTTCATACAGCTCGGACCTGCATGGGCCACCAACAAAACCTGTCATGCCCCGCTTCTCATTCTACAGCGAAAGGGACGCGACGATATCCGCTTCGTATTTACTCAGAAGAAAATACGCTAAGCGTAACTAAGCAATATAAAAGAAAATACACAAGAGGCAAGGTATAATAAAAACAACAACTTTTATTTATTAATATTCTTTTGTACAATGCATGAAAAGGAAATACAACTGAGATAAAAAGATGCCTAAATAGTTGTAGGGTTCCTAGGCACCCTAATAAGGTCTCACAAGGCATCGAACATGCCAATTTCTAAATTTACGGTGCCGAGAAACCCTAGAACGGATCGTTGGCTAGATTTCTAGGCGAAAAAGAAACTAGTTAACAACTTAACTAAGGTTTATACGGAAATACAACCTTTGTAGATCCGGTGCTCCACCTCCATAGCTCCGCAACGAAGTCCCCTTGCTGTCCAAGTGAATTCCCGGGCTCTAGCGTCGGCTTCATCGGAGAATAGGCGGGCTAGGTCGTCGATGTCCATGCCGAAGATGATCTACGTCGAGGCATCGCTAGATCAAGCTCCCACTTCACCAAGTCATGAAACTTGTGAAGAAAACACCCTATACTACTTGGCAAGAGGTAGAGGATGAAGAAATAGGAAGTTGGTTCACTTTAGAATTGGATTTCTCACTCATTTTCATCAATCACCATTGATGAAGATGAAGCTTTCTTCATGAAAGAAGATGAAGAAGAAGAAGAAAGTGTTATGATAAGTTAATTAATTTTGATAAGAAAATCAATACTTATCATATATTGAACCATGGTCAAGTGTAGAGATTAAACTAGGGTAAGTGGGAATGGTTAGGGTTAAGGATGAGATAAGAATGGTTGACTTGATCAAAGCTTCTAGAAGCTTCAACATAAAAACAAAACAAGCCACCATCCTTAAAACTTTCCAAAATGAATATATAAACAAATAAATAGATAATAAGAGAATAAACAAAACCCTAACCACTCTCACAACCATGGTTTAATCTTCACACAAATCCAAGTTAACATGTATCATCAAACATGACACAATCAAGTGCACAAAAGTATATCACATATACAATGTGTACATCCGAGTGAGAATATCCAATTAAAGTGAACCAATACTAGTTAATGCAAAGTAATATATCAAATATATAATTATGCATTAAATCATTAAATCAACACATGATTTAACGATCCGGTCATATCGCATATAACCGGCTAGTATCCAATGTATCGGCTTATCAAATCAACCCTCGATTCGATAACTAGGTTATATCGCATATAACCATTCGATACATTCATCGCGAGAATGGAATACGGTATGACATACACGCATTATTCTCGGTTCCGCACATATCTCATATGCGCTCCTATTTCGTTTCGCTTGAGCCAGGAAACCTCTGTGTAGGACTCTAAAGACTCGTCAATACGCCGGCAGCAGATGATGATCATATCAAACACCCACATGCCGCAAGCGGTCTGCTAAACGTAACGGCCACCCTGGTATTGAGCGATCAGAAGATCGATGAGCAAGCCCGCTCACACTCCTGTGAATCCAACCAGTAACACTTACCGTACAGTCCGGTCTGATCGTCTGATATGTCGCATATCTCGCCTAGGGGTGGTAAACGTCAGACCCCAATAGCTCGATAAGTCGTGTCGATATGAGGTCTATAACAATTCGAGAAACTACTAGTAACACTTACCAGTAAATCTCAGCAACCCTGGCCAGGGATTTCCTGTTATAGCCAATCGAACACAGCGCAACATCAACTCCCTATACCGGGAGAGACGAATCCCCTCCTATCGCTCATTGCCTCCATGTGACTCGGGACTGTACCCAAAAACCACCATTTTGCACGCCCTCTTGGACGTGGTAAGATGGAAATCAAAGCACAGTGGGAACCACACAAGACTCTATGACGATCTCGGGTCAACAGACTACTCTGTACCAGTGTCACCAGAGAACTGCCATCTGACGTAAGGTATAATACCATCTGGGAGTTCTCGGCGAGTCCGTCCAGTGTACCCAGTCTCCACTGAGCACCCGTATATCATCTCTGATGTCAAACACCAATGGATATGGGATCATCCATCGCCCATCTGTATGGGTCGAGAAGGTATACGCTAGTCTACACTGGTATATCGATGCCCCGTCTCGATACACCCACGACTAGGGACTTTGAAGGATGTACTTATAGACTATCTGTCCCTACTAGTATGATCTGCATCATGGTCCAGGTAGTCAAGTACACATCCTAAGGGCTTTACCAACATGTAATAGAGAGACAATCTGTGTACACGTTAAGGTAAAGAGCAACCAGATAGCATACTATCATGTCGAGCAAGAAAGTGCTCCCTATATATGTCCCAGCATCCACTACAATATACATCCAATGTACAGTAATGGCCTCTAGGGCATACATATAACTAACAATCTCCCACTTGCACTAGGGCCATCTGTAGCAGTGGTTGTAGTATCTCATACTCAACCATCCCATAAAAGTCTCTCTCAGGGAACAGGCCTTTGTGAGTGGATCCGCTGTGTTGTCCTCTGAGTCTACTCTCCAAACCTCGATCACCTTGGAGATCAACCATCTCCATGATCAGGTGATACTGCCTTAGAATATGTCTGGATCACTGATGGGACTTGCGTTCCTTGGCATAAGCCACAACTCCATTGTCACATAATGGGAGGAACATAGTTCATCTCATGAACCAATATACACCCAAACAGCCTCTTTGGTAGCATCTTAAGTAGCGATGTATCCTGCCTTTATCGTCTAGTATGTCACGGTATCTGTCTTGGAACTCTTCCAACATACCGTCCCTTTACTGAGGGTAAAGACAATGCCTGCGACTGACATTCAGTCGTCTTTATCACCCTGGAACCCTTCCAGTGATTCTCCCCAGGATCAACTGATACCATCTCACTACAGCTAGTGAGTATCCTAACATCCATTTAGATCTATCTCATAGATCCAAAGTCCAGGATTTAATAGGTATCACTTTGATCCTATGTGGAGAGTCATTGTGATAAGCGGAGATTGATCGAGCGTAGCATAGGAAACTCTTTCCCTATCAAGAGTATGTCATCCACGTACTCTACGAGGATCGTCACCATACTCCTTACTACCTTTTTGTTTATACAAGGTTCATCTACCATTTTGATGATGTCAACTTCTTTGACTAATCCATCAAAACAGATGTTCCTACTCCGCGATGCCTGCTTTATCTTATAAAGCATCTTGTACACGTTTCCGCTGCTCCCACTGTCTACGAAGCCCTCTGGCCGTGTACTTACAGACGTTCTCTTCCAAAACATTATTTAGAAAAGTTGTCATGACACCCAACCACCAGATATCGTAGTCATGGTATGTAGCCGTGGCAAGTAGTATCTGGATGGACTTAAGCATAGGTACTGGAAAAGGTTTCATCATTATCCACGCCTGGTCGATGACGAAGACCTTTAACAAGTCTAGCTTTGAAAGTCTCAACTTTTCCATCTACACCAAGTAATCTTCTCAAGATTTACTTGCTCCTGATGGGGATTTAACCCTTCAGATATAGCAACCAAAGTCCATACTTTGTTGGTGTATAAGGATTCCATCTCAGATTGCTTAGCATCCAGCCATTCTTACATAGTCCCACTCCTGATGGCCAGCTCGAAACTAGTTGGGTCATCATCTCATGATGCAATCCTCGCTCCCACTGTCATAGAGAAACCGAAGTAGCTCTCAGGTGGGTGAGGAACCCTACTAGATCGGCGGAGAGGCTGAGGTTCGTTGGTAACTATTGAATCCTTTGGTTCTGTCAAATCATCAGCTGTAGTTTTGTATAGCTGGAACCTTTCCAGTTCTACATAACAGACCTTGCCTCGAGCTTGTCCGGATTTTGCTTTTCAGACATAGCCCGGACAACCCCAAATCTTAATCAACTTAAGATATGGGCTCTTCCCTTTCCATATCACATATGAAGTGGTAGGCAACTGATTTGATTGGAACCCTATTCAATAGGTATGCAGCTTCTCAAGTGCATAACTCCCAAAAGGAAATAGGTAACTCAGTAGTACTCATCATAGAACACACCTTATCATATAGGGTGTTATTGCTCCGCCCCGTTATACCATCGTGCTATGGTGTATTCGGAGGAGTAATCCTGAGAGAGAATCTCATTCTCCTTTAGAATAGTCCAGGATTTCCATGCTCAAGTATTCTCCTCCTTGATCACATCAAAGGACATAATACTTATACCCGTATTGGTTCTCTACTTCTAACTTATATTCTGTGAATATCTCAAAAGGTTCAGACTTGTGTTTCAACAGGAACATAGGTCTGAATCTCGAAAGATCATCAGAGATTGTAATGAAGTATAAAGAACCATTCTTGGCATGTGTAGATAGGGGACCTACATACATCAACATGTATCATCCCAAGAGTTCACTAACTCTTTCTCTGTTTTGAGTAAACGGAGCTGTGGTCATGTTATCTCTGTGACATGACTGGCAAGTTTCACAAGATGTAAATTCAAACTCATTTAAATATGCATCTTTATGTAACTTTAGCTAGTCGGGTCGCATTGATATGACCTAGTCTACAATGCCTCAAGAAGGATTCGTTCATTTCTGAACTCTTCCTCTTTTGTGTGTTCCGTATACTAAGAACTGTAGTTTGATTTAGAACATCAATGCTTTTAGATAACGTGCCTGAACCGATCAACTTTTGATATAGGAAATGTTCAAAACATTATCCAACAATACGAAATTTTATCATTTCTTTACTAATAAAGAGATTGATATGATTTTGTATATTAGGTTCGGTATCTAATAACATTCGTTCAGAATCAATGTATCTGGAATACAGGGTGACAGTGACCAACAGACTTGGCTGCAACACTTGCCCCGTTTTCTGCCTCATGAAACTTATCACCCGTTCTCAGTTCTCTACCTTTCTGTAGCCCTATGTAACAGATTACATATCTGGAATCCTGATCTGGTATCACATACCCAGGACGTAGAGGATACAGAGAAACAGTTCTTTGTAATGAACACACCCGAAGATGATGCATCAGTAAGCACTCTCTTCGTTTGGGCGGCACGGGAAATCTGGTATTCCCCAATTTCCTGCTCTGTCTTATAACAATTATAAGTTGGAGCGGGACCAACGTTCCCCAGCTCAGTATAACAAGCGGGTTCGGTCAATATATCCGTATTATTATCTTGATTAAGGCGTGATATGGTCGCTACCTGGAGAGAGAGAGAAGAAAACACTCAGCGTGCGCTCTTGCAAGAATAGATTGGTTATTATTTTATCTAATCAGGATGGCTCCCACTGCTTTTTATCAAATCTTCCTTCAAACCCTAAAAGGAAAGACTAGCCGGGATTAATTACACACTACAAGTTCGCCAATCTTTCAGCCAGGCCAGTGTCGGTACTTTGAGGGAGGTCCCCCGTGCTTTCGCACGAACCTAATTAATGTAAACCTCGTTTTCCCAGAGGCGTAACCCCGTTGACACCTTTCTAGACACCTACTTGATCGGCTAATTGTAATGTATAAAACTCTCCCAGGAGTAACTCTTACTCGCAGCGGGTATCGGGATCCAACTATCTAATAGAAGGTATGCAATCTCATTGCAAATTTCAACACTTGAAATTCCCGATAATTTTGCCCCTAGCACCTTATGACCTTGACGGAGGTCAACAAACCATAGGCTACTAGTCAAGTTCAACCCGTCATTTCTTGATCGAATTAAACCCACCCGCACGACCCTTGACGGAGGTCAACAAGGCCGCATGACTACCCTAATCCAATCTGCATCATATGCATAAGCAGATAAATACTAGTTAGCTACCGCACACTACGCCTTGACGGAGGTCAACAAACGTAGCACGAATACTAAATAGGACTTATCTGAAATGACGGAGGGCTACGACAGGTTTTTCTGAAAACCTATTGCGTAATGAACTTGATATCATTGTAGAATCAAATGATTTTAAAAAATGGAGTGCTTTTGAGGCTTTTCTAGTTTTGCTAAAGGAGTCACTCCCGGTGAAGGGATCGTCGGTCCTTTCCTCGTCGAATGAGGTGCGGGATATACCATATATATCACTGTGCAAAGAAAAAACACTTAAAAGCAATCAAAAGACAAACCGAGTGTGCAGCATCTGCCAGTTATTGCTAAAGGAGTCACTCCCGGTGAAGGGATCTCGGTCCTTTCCTTATCGAATAAGGTGCAGGATATATCATATATACCGCTGTGCAAAGCAAGAACTGTAGCTACCTGTTTTATTTTTGAAATTCGATTCTACAACATCTTAGGTTTCTTTTATTTCATTAATCACATTAATGAAGTCCCATCATTTAAGTTACCTAAACATCACAGATAAATACGACGTACACTTATGCCATCCGCATTCGCCTCGATGTCCCCTCGTGCACCGTTAGGTTAGGTAACTAACGGCAGAGCGGGGCAGGGCTAGCGCGGGTGTAAAACATAAGTAACGTCTATATAATATATCATATATGCTATATAAAGTATCCATCACAGAACATCACATGATCACATCACAGATATCGCAGCAGAAGAATCATATGAAATATTGGATATACTAGGACATCCGTGTTTTCAATACGAGCCAGTATAAAACGCGGATTCCACGGTCTTGATGAATAGCCAAACCCACACCCCTAGACCCCTACGAGAGCGGCAAGCAACCCTACCAATTCTAGAGTTAGGAGACCCGGACTCGACTCACCGAGTTGGTCTCCCACTGGACTCCAGAACACGGTTACTTGTGCCCTCCTCCTTGGGTCTATCCTAGTGCAGAAAAGTAAATAATATTCAAACGGTGACATCTTCCGCAACCTGGAAGTGCCCCAATAAAAGAATATTACATACAAGTTTTTACATGAATGAAAATGAAAAACACTCATCTCACATAAAAACCCCCGGCTATTCAAACACGACGATCCAATATAACATATCCAGCAACACATAACATCACATGTCATCAACGTAAGTAAATATGCGCATCCCAATTGTCGTTGACATATAGCAAAGAAACCGGCGATATCACATATTACACTTACGGTCACAGAAAAGAAAGTGTAAAACTACAACAGTTGGAATCCGCAACCACCTCAGACATCGCATGCCTGACCAAATGAATTCTTTAGACATCGCATGCCTAACAATTATAAACCCCGCATTTTAGTCTCATTATCGAAAACTCATTTCAATATCAAGTCGGGTAATTCAACAAGATTCCCGACATCCTGATCGAATGCTCGTCGCAAACTTCAGTAGACGGCAGCACCCCCGATACCGTCGACGAAGTGCACCAAGGCGGAACACCGCTACCGCGAGCACCCGAACGGATGCTTTCGGCGACGGGGTTCTCCTACAGTCTCTTGGTCGGGGCTATGGAGTGAGGCTGTCTATTAAGTTTACCCGGCGAGTATCCGCGTACGCTACGTGATTGCGATGGACTTTTGATCAAATCAAAATTCCATGGCAACCGATCAAGTGAGACTAAAGAACTATGTTTATAACATTCATTCAGTTATCTCATAACTATTTGCGAATTCCAAGTATTGTATCACATTCCGGATAAATAGAAAATGCTAAACTTTTCGATCGAACAATCGAACACCCAAGTTTTCCCGATACAGCTCAACACATGAAATAAGTCTAACAACATTCAGTTCGTGCCTCAGTACCAACGGTCCAGCCGTAGAAGGGTCAAGCCAGCGCCTCACATGTGGCACGCCGTACTGCCCCAAACCCTAAGGTTCAAAGGGCAGTTCAAGACGGTCACATAATTGAATTAAGGTTTGTTGTCTTCTAGAGGGTCCATCGCGTTACTTGCACTACTTAGAACGTCGTTAAACTACGGAAAAATCCAACACTTGGAAATTTCCCGACAGGGGAAAAGTTGGGTATTTATATCCGGTCGAACTTTTTAACATATTCAAAAAATTATCCGGAAAGCCACACAGACAAAATTTGATACTCCGATCAAAACACCGAATCCCCAAAACAACCCCAGAATTTTCAACTCTTGAATAAATATTAAAAATTCCCAGAAAATCCAGCATAATAAAATAGGAGTTACTGTGCAAACAGGAATTGATGATGTCACCATATGGCCGCAGAACCGCCGCAGAAGCCAAGCTTCTGCCGCGGTTCCGCCGCAAGTTGTACTGTTCATCAGAAACTTTTTGCGCCGTAATTCTTATATTTCCCTGCTGAATTTTTAAAGCATTTTTAATGTTGAAAAAACCACGTTTTTGAAAAAAGGACAGAGAGCATTTTTTGAGTTGGGGTTTCGGGTCGATCGGACTTCAAACTCCGTCTAGACTTCGCCTAAGGCTCTAGCTTGTCTCTGATACCACTGTAGGGTTCCTAGGCACCCTAATGAGGTCTCACAAGGCATCGAACATGCCAATTTCTAAATTTACGGTGCCGAGAAACCCTAGAACGGATCGTTGGCTAGATTTCTAGGCGAAAAAGAAACTAGTTAACAACTTAACTAAGGTTTATACGGAAATACAACCTTTGTAGATCCGGTGCTCCACCTCCATAGCTCCGCAGCGAAGTACCCTTGCTGTCCAAGTGAATTCCCGGGCTCTAGCGTCGGCTTCATCGGAGAATAGGCGGGCTAGGTCGTCGATGTCCATGCCGAAGATGATCTACGTCGAGGCATCGCTAGATCAAGCTCCCACTTCACCAAGTCATGAAACTTGTGAAGAAAACACCCTATACTACTTGGCAAGAGGTAGAGGATGAAGAAATAGGAAGTGGGTTCACTTTAGAATTGGATTTCTCACTCATTTTCATCAATCACCATTGATGAAGATAAAGCTTTCTTCATGAAAGAAGATGAAGAAGAAGAAGAAAGTGTTATGATAAGTTAATTAATTTTGATAAGAAAATCAATACTTATCATATATTGAACCATGGTCAAGTGTAGAGATTAAACTAGGGTAAGTGGGAATGGTTAGGGTTAAGGATGAGATAAGAATGGTTGACTTGATCAAAGCTTCAAGAAGCTTCAACATAAAAACAAAACAAGCCACCATCCTTAAAACTTTCCAAAATGAATATATAAACAAATAAATAGATAATAAGAGAATAAACAAAACCCTAACCACTCTCACAACCATGGTTTAATCTTCACACAAATCCAAGTTAACATGTATCATCAAACATGACACAATCAAGTGCACAAAAGTATATCACATATACAATGTGTACATCCGAGTGAGAATATCCAATTAAAGTGAACCAATACTAGTTAATGCAAAGTAATATATCAAATATATAATTATGCATTGAATCATTAAATCAACACTTGATTTAACGATCCGGTCATATCGCATATAACCGGCTAGTATCCAATGTATAGGCTTATCGAATCAACCCTCGATTCGATAACTAGGTTATATCGCATATAACCATTCGATACATTCATCGCGAGAATGGAATACGGTATGACATACACGCATTATTCTCGGTCCCGCACATATCTCATATGCGCTCCTATTTCGTTTCGCTTGAGCCAGGAAACCTCTATGTAGGACTCTAAAGACTCGTCAATACGCCGGAAGCAGATGATGATCATATCAAACACCCACAAGCCGCAAGCGGTCTGCTAAACGTAACGGCCACCCGGGTATTGAGCGATCAGAAGATCGACGAGCAAGCCCGCTCACACTCCTGTGAATCCAACCAGTAACACTTACCGTACAGTCCGGTCTGATCGTCTGATATGTCGCATATCTCGCCTAGGGGTGGTAAACGTCAGACCCCAATAGCTCGATAAGTCGTGTCGATATGAGGTCTATAACAATTCGAGAAACTACTGGTAACACTTACCAGTAAATCTCAGCAACCCTGGCCAGGGATTTCCTGTTATAGCCAATCGAACACAGCGCAACATCAACTCCCTATACCGGGAGAGACGAATCCCCTCCTATCGCTCATTGCCTCCATGTGACTCGGGACTGTACCCAAAAACCACCGTTTTGCACGCCCTCTTGGACGTGGTAAGATGGAAATCAAAGCACAGTGGGAACCACACAAGACTCTATGACGATCTCGGGTCAACAGACTACTCTGTACCAGTGTCACCAGAGAACTGCCATCTGACGTAAGGTATAATACCATCTGGGAGTTCTCGGCGAGTCCGTCCAGTGTACCCAGTCTCCACTGAGCACCCGTATATCATCTCTAATGTCAAACACCAATGGATATAGGATCATCCATCGCCCATCTATATGGGTCGAGAAGGTATACGCTAGTCTACTCTGGTATATCGATGCCCCGTCTCGATACACCCACGACTAGGGACTTTGAAGGATGTACTTATAGACTATCTGTCCCCACTAGTATGATCTGCATCATGGTCCAGGTAGTCAAGTACACATCCTAAGGGCTTTACCAACATGTAATAGAGAGACAATCTATGTATACGTTAAGGTAAAGAGCAACCAGATAGCATACTATCATGTCGAGCAAGAAAGTCCTCCCTATATATGTCCCAGCATCCACTACAATATATATCCAATGTACAGTAATGGCCTCTAGGGCATACATATAACTAACAACAGTGGTATAAAAGGAAATGAAAAGTCTGAACGGAAATGTACAATGAAACTAGAGCTCTGGTTCTTCAGCAAACTGGTCCAAGTCTTCTGTAGATGGCTCGATCTCTGCCAGGTCCAAATCACCTGACGACATTCAAAGAAGAAAGAAATAGAATGTCGTTAGCGAACAGGTCGCTCGGTAAGTCCCAAAGATAAGGGAGAATAGACAGAGAATAGGAGAGAGAGTGAGTAGCTTTTAATGTTGTATTGTATTGTTATAATGTTGTATTAACGCTGTTGTTTGCAGCTTGGTACAGAAGAATGCCAGTGTATATGAGAGGGGTCTCTATATGCTAGAGACCAGGGCAAACGGAATATAGAGTACAAGGCTCCGTTAGAAGGCCCGGAACAACGGCAATTGGATTCATGTTAGGTGTCTTAAGTCTGACCGTCTCGTGCCAGTTTTAATACCTTCCGTACCAATCTACCCCTTAAAACCCGCAATGTCTTATTTGTATTGTTATCTTGTAAATTGTATTGGTGGTATGAGTGATTGACTGACTGAAACCATGATATCAGTAAACGGTTGTAACCATAAAGTCATATAAATGGAATAACTGAGAATCATGTAAAAGGAATATATATATATATATTCATGGTTCGGTTCAATCAAGTTGTATAAATTGATAATTGAATTCATAGATTCATGTGTTCATATTGAATTGGAATATTGTAGATTGTAGATTGACTTGAATCATATTCAAGTCAGAATGATCAGACTCAAACCCGAGTCAGACAGTTAGAAATGTAAATCGAAGTCCTATAATTGCTAGGGTCCTTTGGGTAATTTATAAAACTTGAGGAGGTTTTATGTAAAAATACTTTTATATACTTTTCAAAATGCACCTCAAGTATTCATTATTCGTCTTTAGAGTCGTAATGAATGTGGATTTTATATTGAGCCATTTCTAGTGAAAATATCGTAGTTTTATAAATAAGGTATTTATCTGTAATATTGATTTATTTGAAGTTCATGGTATTTTAGTGTAAAATTTATTCTTGTGATTTTTAGAAATAAGGTGGAATATTTATATCATAACAAAATAAATGTTTTAATGATAAATATACATATATTTAACAAAAATAATTTTAATAAATATTTTATATTCTAAAAATCTCATTTTCTTAAGATATCGTATTTTAAATCTTTCGAGACCGAATGCTCCTTGCGGAGGTCTGAATCTCGCACTACTATGCCCGAGGATGTATGATAATCCGCACCATCCTGAACGGGTTCCCCAAGGTGGGTTGTAGCGGCGCATTGCAAAGATTGTAAAATACTAAATCCTTTAGAAAACGGTTTTATACAGTAAAAGGTATTTATTTGTAAAAATGTCACTTTTCCGTATTTTAGATTCTAGAGTTTCCTAAGTCAACTAGCCTATTTCTAAATGGTCTAAACGACAAGTTGTTAGATGCCTCAAATCGCCACTTCACCGCCAATTGTGGCCAGATAAGTACAAGTGACGAAATGAGGGATCCGCTCACGAATCACCGTGAGTCGGGCCTTTTAAAGTTACCTTTCTCACTTGCCTATCCTAGACACCACAAAGTCAGGTTTAGATAAACGACCGATGTCCACAACTTATCGTATTTTCCTAATAAGATGTATTTATTTAAAAGTGTATCAACTCTAAATCTTTTAGAGATAGTTTTATTAAGTATATGGTATTTAAATGTAAATTCTTGTTTTCTCATATTCTAAGGTTTCAATGGTATTGTGTTATGTTGTGTGTAAGTGTGTGAGGAGGTAGGTCGTTACCTCGTGATCTACTATAAATGTATAGCAAGTTTGATGGTGTTAAATGAAAGTGTGAAACATTGTGGTATTTAAGCGAAAAATACGGTAAATTGAGATAGCTATCATTTCACGTGGTGAAACTTGTTTAAATTCTTTGATTAGTGTTTAGTAGTCAACATAAGGATGTTTAATTATGATTGTATTAGTGAGAAGTGAAATTTATAGAAAACCGAATCAGAAATCGGATTTGTTCCGATTCCGTCGGGTTTGTAATTCCGTATTTTCTTAAATAGGGAAGAGAGAGAGATAGAAAGGGACTTACAGGTTATCGATTACACAAGAGAGAGGGGGAACTAAAGGGATTGCCGATGCATTGTGTCGTCGCCGGCAGTTCCTAAAAACATCGCCGGAATTTCGTCGGAGGTTCCCCGCGAACTTGTTTTCAAAGTACACAACTCTTGAAAAATTTTTAGAGAGTGAGCTTAGGATTTTAGGATGAGAGTGTAGAGGGGAGGGGGTGTATTTATAGGGTAGGGTAGGTGAAGGGTTTTTAATTAAAAAAAATAAAAATATAGAAAATTCATTAAAAATTGGAGTAAATAGGGTATTTCAAAGGTTTCTGGAACCGATCTAAACATTTAAAGTATGCAGGGGAGTTAGGAATGCAAAGTGGCACATTTTTCATGTTGATGACTTGGCCGACCGGCCAAGTCCGGCCGGCGGCGCCGGCCCGAGTCGGCCAGTCCGCCGGCCGACTCGGCCGAGTCGGGCTGAGTCGGAGTGTCAGGAGATGGGGGGTCTCGTAAGGTAAGTACTGGTATATTTAAATTTTAAAGTTCAGTTCAAGTTTTGGGAGTTATCTCAGGTGGACTATTGGGCTTCCAAAGAATTTATAACAAAATAATATTAAAAATAATGTGGGCATGGGATTTGAAATCTGGTGGCTTGGTTCAGCAGTGCAAGGTATTACCAATGAGCTACAAGCTCCTTCTTGTAATTAAATTGCTAATTAATTACTTAAGTCTTGTGCTCAGGCAATAAATACCCCTTTAAGGATTTTGAAATAAAAACAATTTAAAAATTTGTATAGGAAAAAGTGTATAAGAAAATTAGGGTTGTTACATGTTTTATACGAACCTGACGTTCTTGAGTTGGATTTTTGCGCGTATATGTGCACATCAGATGCACTTGAGTGTGATTTTGCTCGTGCATGTTGGATGCCCTTGATTTAGATTTTTATCCGTGCATTTTGGATGTGATTTCTTTCGTGCATGCTGGATACACTTGACTTAGATTTTATTCATGCATGATGGATGCACTTTATTGGATTTCGCGCATGTTGGGCGCATGATACGGGATATGATTTTGTGCACACCGGATGCACTGGATTGAGATTTTTGTGCACTATAGATGCACTTGATATTGTTTTCGTGCACACCCGTTGCATTTAGTTTTGGTTTTGTGAACATTCGTAGCACTTGTATTTGGATTTGATTTCCGTGCGCACCAGACGCACGTGATTGTTGGATACGCCTTTTGAGGCTAATTTTTCGCTTGGGCGCTTGTTTTCTTGATGGGCACTTTACTATGTAGTCGCCGAACAGGGCTGATTTGAAGACAGTACCTGAGTTTTTTTCGCATGCATTAAAAGTTTAACAAGAGATTTTCAAAAATGATCTATTGTCTCGCTATTTCTTACGTGTTTGTGTGTGCGACACAAACGTTTATAAGGAAAACCTTTTAGGATATTTCTTAAAGGTGGAACGTATATTTCAGCAAAACATATATGTAAGTATATTTACTATTTTACATTGAGCGTCCGTCACTTGAACCGTGAGTTACGCATCACACGGCGATTCAGAAAAGATTTTGCATGTGTTCTAATCTGTTTTAGAAGATTTTTTTTCCAAGGATGCGTACTATACATGTATTATAGTAATTGACTAGTGCATATTGGATTTCAGTGGCGGATTTCGAGATCTGTATCTCGATGGTAACTCTGATGATATGCGTGCGAATTCGATGATTTGCATGACGCTTGACGGGGTTTGATTTTTGAGTTTCATACTCATTTTCAGGCGCACGCGATGCGCTGTGTTATTTCTGTGTCTTCCATGATTTTGGAGCCCCGTTGATTTGAGCTGTCTATTGAAATTTTTTAGTATTTAGGTGTTTAAATTTAAATTCGGGGACCGAATTTCTTTAAGGAGGGAAGATTGTAACATTTCAGAAAAATAAAATATTATTTTTGGGAATTTTCATAATTAAATAATAAATATTATGAATATTTTGATAATACGGTATAATTAAATGCCGATAAATTGAGAAAGATTTAGAAAATTATAGGAATTACTGAAATGAGAGTGTTTTTTTTATTTAAGGAAATTATGAATTTTTATGATTAATTATATTCCATTTTAATGCTAATCGCGATTAAATATCGCTAATCGTGCATTAAACTTAATTTGTGCACATGACATGCACCATGCCATATTTCACATTTCTACATTTTTCCTACCATGGTTTCTTGTTTTATCATGCATATCATTGTTTTATAAATGGGAAATAGAATAGAAAAGAAAAAAAAAGAAAATGATAGAATAAGAGGTATGGGCATGAGAGACAGAGAGGGTGAGGGGTCAACATAGTCATGGCACACTTCTCTCTTCACTCATTTCCTTCATCATTTTTCACTCCTCTTCCTCTCATGGCTGCCTCCTCCTTTCCACCACCTCAAACACCTCAAAACACAATCAAAAATTCATCAAAACATTATAATCCCTTCATTAAAAACATGCACAAGCTTCTCACAAACCCTTTGGACCAAGAAAAATCGGATTTTGAAGACTTGGGGCAACTCAAGAAAGTTCTTGCGTTGCCAAATGAGGTAAATTCTGCACCATTAGTGTAGTATTGCGTTTACTTTAGCATCCATACTAGTTTAAAATTGATATTGCGTAGTTTAGTGAACTTTGAAATTTCCATGTTAGGGTTTTGTGGTAATCTTAAGTTGTGAAGTGTAATTGAGGTTTGTAGAGGCCATACAACCCCTGTAGTGAAGGTATATTGAACCAAAACAGAGACTTAAACCCCATTTCACGAACTTTGAAATCTGCCGAAATTGGATTTTCCGGAAATTGTGATGGTAATTGGAGATCTGCTAACACCCGGATGACCTGAAAATTATTTAGCGAACACAGAGAGATGTGCAGGTGATATGGAGTATACCCTGAAGACCCGAGACCCTACCCCCACCTGTTGGCCACAGATTTATTGTTCCTGGCCGCAATTTCCGGCCAGGGTGTGGTGGAATCCCTTCGTGTTTGGTCCATGTCTTTATCTCCTGTAAATTAGACTCTTTACATATGCAAAATTTGCTAATTTCACCTAGGGTAAAATCTGGAGCATGTTTTCTGAGATTCAGTTTTGAATTCGTGATGGTTTATAACTTGAACTTGGGTATTTGTGTTTTATCTCGATCACTTGACGTATGTACGTCGATATCGAGAGTTGTTTGGCCGTGTTCTGCATGCGAGGTTATAGGTTTTAACCTATGAGCGAACTATCTGCCGCATTGGTTTTCCGACTTGATTTTAATAAGCTTTTGCGATTATGTATTTGTTGTAGATACCTTCGTGTGGATTCCGAGACGACAAGCACCTCGACTTCGGCAAAGCTTGGTGTTGGATATAGTGCCCTCAGAGTCAATTATTGGATCACAGGCACGTGATGGCAATGATTGAGGGAGGAACTATGCCGGTAGGACAGTCTTACTCAAAATTATAGTATGCTATCTGGTTTATCTTTATCATCGTGTACTGCTTTAGGTGACCTTACAGGTCACTATTGCGCGTTGATAGAGCCCTTAGGATTCTTTCTTGACGGCCAGCAGTATGATGGCGATCATATACGTGGGAGCTGGGGTCTATAAGCACATCCTTAGAAGGTCACTAGTCGTGGGAGTTTTCGAGACAGGGCATCGATACTCCAGAGTAGACTAGTGTATACAGTCGAGACCCCGACGAGGGGCAGTGGCCGGTCTCACAAGCCACTGGTGTCAGTTGGTTCACCTAAGATGTATACAGGTGCTCATTGGGTTATGAGTACACCGGACAGGACTCGCCGGGAACATGCTAGTTGGTCTTATACCTGACGTCAGATAGCAGTTCCCTGGTGACATGTGTACAGGTTAGTTCATCGACCTGAGATCGTCATTTCTCTCGTGTGAGTTCCCACTGTACTTTCATTACTACCCTACCACGGCTCAAAGGAGTCGTGCAAATAGGTTTTAGTTGGGTACAGTCCCGACCCACTTGGAGGCAGTGAGCGGATCTGTAGGAGTTCGTCTCTCCCGGTATTGGGGGTGAGGTCGCGCTGTGTCTAGGAGAGCCATTATACGAAGTCCTTGGCCAGGGCAGGAGATTTACTGGTACGTATTCCAGTAGTATCTCAGGGTGTTCTGGGCTACATTCCGAAACGACTTGTACCGCTTTTGGGGGTCTGACTTTTACCAACCCCCTAGGCCCGCCATGCGATGCTCATAGACGAACGGACCGGACTGTACGGATATTGTCACTGACAGGCTCAGTGGGTGTCAGGATGAGTTCGCTCATCGACGTCCCTTTTGGTCAATACCTGGTAGCCCGTTACGTATGGCTAATATCTCTGACGTGCTAGTGGTTAAATCCACAGCCTAAGTGTTGATGAGTCTTTAGAGTCCCTCACAGACAGTTTCTCAAGTTTCGGGCGAAACGCTGTAGTGGCCGTATGGAGATATGACAGGGTTCAATCATATACGTGCGGTAATGCACGGATCATGATCGGACGGATAATACTAGCGGGCTTTCGTTTAAGCCTAATCCTAGTATTGTACAGTGTGGATTTTGTCTCATTGCATTAGTATTCTGTTTCAATACAAATGCAGGTATGTATATACAGTCGCGGGGTTTTCCTCTAATTTATTACGGGATCATTTTTTTGGAGTTGCCAGTTTGCTTTCCGTTTCGGCCATTTTTCCTTTGTTCCCTCTTTGGCTGAAAATTGGTGTGGAGGGGCTTATTTGCAAATGTGCAAATTAGCAATTTGGGGGGTGTTTCTTGTTAATGGTTGGTTCATGATGGTTCTTACTTCCTTTGACTTCTTTAGTTCATCATTGCTTGACTTTTTGAGATATGATGGTTGATGGAGTGGGTTGACATAATTATTGAGGTGACTTTCTTCATGATTATCATCATTCTTTTTCTCTTGCATTATTGCTTCCCCCCTATCATTCTCATGCTTGGACCGGCCACTTCTAGGGGTGGGGGCTGTCAAAATTTTGGTAGAAGATTTGGCTCTCATTTGGCTTGAAAAAGTTCTTTAGTTCATCACAAAATTTCACATCTCATTTCTCCACAAAAACCATGGCAACTTCTTAAAACCCTTAAGACAAAGAGTACTACACTAGCCTACAGTATTCTTGGACACGTCGGCTTGCCAACTTCATGCCCGAGTTGTCTCGGTCCAGAGGTGGGAGCCCATAAAAGAACCCGGCGATGTGGTGCCCTTTCCGAAGAGGAGATGAAGACCGGAGATTCCGCGAGGAGATCGGGATGGAGGCCGAAGACCGAAGGACACGGATCGCTCGGTATAGCTCTCTACCCCATTCTCTAGTTTGCTAGGAGTAGGTTAATGGCCCGATCCGGGTTTTTAGTACGCGGTAGCGCTAGTTTTAAAAGTTAAAGAAAAGTATCGTTTCCGTATTTTGGCCTCGTACAGACGGCCAGAGCGCTGCCGTGCACTTACACTGGTATCAGAGCCATGCCATTAACCTAGTCTAGCTTGCTCTAACATGTTTACAAGTTCGATCGATCGGATTTTCCAAAAACCGTATTTTCAAATCCAGTTTCTGTCGAATTTTTCCTGTGCTCTAAAAATTATTTGGTATATTGGAAAAATACGAGCAGGGTTTTTTAAGAATTATGTGAAAATCTGGTCGGCTGATACTACTGTAGCGCGACGGATCCGCGTCCAAAACTACGTTTTGGCGGTGGATCAGCGGCCGTACTGTAGCCTCACTGCACCAAATTTTTACAGTGGGCTTCTAACATGAAAATAGGGTTTTTGGTGTGTTCTGTTTGGGCCCAGATTTGCTTTGAGTGCTACAGTAGTTCTTGGGGCCCACTTCGGGAAATTTAGTCGATCAAAAATTTTAAACATGTTAGTTCACAGTATTTACATTATATCTGCGATCGTGAATGTCATTTGATCGGTAAATCCTGTCTAACTGCTATAGCCCTTTTAGACGGATTTGCGAACGTGACATTCACGTTGATGTTCTGTGTTGTGCTGTGATGTTGCGGATTTGTTGTGGTGGATAGCCTGGATGCAATGTTAGTACAGTTTTGTTGTATATGTACATTTGATATTGCGGGGCGAGCGCCCGACATGTGGACTGCCTTCACTTCCTGTTTGTATATTATTCTTTTGGGGCACGACCGGGCTGAGGTTGATGTACCCGTTGTACGTATATTTTTACTTTCTGTACTAGGATTACCCCACGGTGGGGTGCATGGATAGCCGGGTTCTATAGGGCAACGGGACCGCATCTCATGGCTTTGAGACGGAGGGGGCTTTACTCTAGAATTGGCGGGCTATTCTCCGCACTCGTAGGGGGTACAGGTTGACCCAAGGAGGGGTGCCTAAGTTACCGGATTCCGTGAAGTGCTGGGTGGTCCATTCACGTTGCTGAAGGGGGCTGCCTCGCTTCAGGTTTTGGCGGGTAACTTGCCGCACCCGTAGGGGTCTAGGATTTCATTGTACAGGCTATCCACACGACCAGGGGAACGTCGGGTTTCAGTAGTGGCTCTATGAAACTCGGAGATCCCAGATATCTGTATTGTTCTGTGATGCTTATTACATTTCTGTGATGTTGCATTTTATCACGCCTTGAGCGAATTTTATATATTGATATATATACTAATAGAAGTTGTATATGTTTTGCATCCGCGCTAGTCCAGTTCCCGCTCTGACGTTAGTTAAGTAACCTAACGGGTGATGACGATGAAGGGTTACTAGGCACTCTAAGAAGGTTCTACAAGGCATCAACCATGCCCGATTAAAATTTTAGCCGTGTCGAATAACTTTAAACAAGATCTTTGCTAGATAATTAGGGTAAGACATGCAAGTAAATAACAATTATCACTAAGTGAATACGAAATACAACCTTTGTAGATCGGTCCTTCACTTCTAAAGCTCCTTGTTGTAGTCCCTTCGCTGCGATCATCGAACTCCCGGACTCTCGGACGGCTCCATGAGAAGATTGCAACGGTATTGCTTGAAGTCTTCGAGGCCGAAGATGATCTACGTCGAGGGAATACGAACTCAAGCTTCTAATCCACTAACTAAAGAATTAGTGAAGCAAACACCCTAAACTAAAGTGCTAGTCTTGTAGAGAATGATGAAATAGGAAATTGGTACACTTTAGAATTTCTTTTCTCACTATCATTCTATCTCTCTTTATCAAACCCTAGAAATAAATTGAAGGAAGAAGAAGATGAGCTCAAAATGAGAATGAAAACTAATCAAGAGAGAGAGAGAGCTAACCATGGTGAGTGAGTATCATATACTAACTTATGTAGAGACATAACCATGGCTAATTATAGTGGTTAGGTTAATTAATATCTTAAGTAAAACAAAACTAGTGGACTAAGTCAATGCAACCATAAGCTTCATGAAGCTTCATGCATGTGAGCTCATTATCCATTTGTTTTAGAATTACTTTAAATATAAAAACCTAAACCTATAATTAGTATGGTATAAGTCTTATACACCCATGATAGTTGTATCAACAACCATGATACAAAAATATGAACACAAATAAATATATATCACATATATATTAAGTTGTGCATAAGTGAGAAAAACAAATGCTTAAGTGAACCAATGTTAGTTAATGTAAATTAGTATATCACATATACAATTATACACTAAATTATTAAATCAACACTTGACTTAATAATCCGGTTATATCTCATATAACCGACTAACACAAAATGTACCAACCTATCAAATCAACACTTGATTCGATAACCCGGCTATATCTCATATAACCGGCCGATACAATAGTCGCGAGAATAGAATACGGTATCATATACACGCATTATTCTTGGTCCCGCACATATCACATATGCGCTCCTATTTCGTTTTGCCTGAGCCAGTAAAACCTCTATGTAGGACTCTAATGACTCATCAATACGCCGGCAGTAGGTGATGATCTTATCAAGCACCCACAAGCCGTCAGCGGTACTAGTTGGACGTAATGGCTACCCGGGTATTAAGCGATCAGAAGATCAGCAAGCAAGCCCTCTCCAACTCCTGCAAAATCCTGACAGTGACACTACCGTACAGTCCGGTCTCCTCGTCTGATATGTCGCATATCAAGTCTAGGGGTGGTAAACGTCAGCCCCAATAACCGATAAGTCATGCCGATATGAGGCTCATAATGGGTCGAGAAATTACTGGTAACACTTACCAGTAAATCTCTAAACTAGCCCTGGCCAGGGACTTCCCTGTTACGGCCAATCGAGCATAGCGCAACATCAACCCCCAATACCGAGAGAGACGAAACCCCTCATATCGCTCATTGCCTCCATGTGACTCGGGACTGTACCCAAAAACTACCATTTTGCACGCCCTCTTGGATGTGGTTAGGTGGAAATCAAAGCACAGTGGGAATCACACAAGACTCTATGACGATCTCGGGTCTACAGAGTAACCTGTACCAGTGTCACCAGAGAACTGCCATCTGACGTAAGGTATAATACCATCTGGGAGTTCTCGACGAGTCCGTCCAGTGTACCCAGTCTCCACTGAGCACCCGTATATCATCTCTGATGTCAAACACCAATGGATATGGGATCATCCATCGCCCATCTATATGGGTCGAGAAGCTATACTCTAGTCTACTCTGGTATATCGATGCCCCGTCTCGATACACCCACGACTAGGGACCTTGAAGGATGTACTTATTGTAGGGTTCCTAGGCACTCCCAAAAGGTCTCACAAGGCATCGAACATGCCAATTTCAAATTTTACGGTGCCTACAAACCCTAAACAACGGAACGTTTGCTAGAAATCTAGGCGAAAAACAATCTAGTTAACACTTAACTACAAGATACGGAAATACAACCTTTGTAGATCCGGTGCTCCACCTCCATAGCTCCGCAACGAAGTCCTCTCCGCTGTCCAAATCAAATCCGGGCTCTAACGTCGGCTTCGTAGGAGAATGGGCAAGCTAGGTCGTCGATGTCCATGCCGAAGATGATCTACGTCGAGGCATCGCTAAATCAAGCTCCGACTTCACCAAGTCAAGAAACTTGTGAAGAAAACACACTCTACTACTTGGCAAGAGGTAGAGGATGAAGAAATAGGAGTTGGGTTAACTTTAGTTTTGGATTTCTCACTCTTTTCCAACAATCACCATTGATGGAGCTTGGTTTTCTTCAAAGAAGAATGAAGAAGAAGAAGAGCAAGAAGAAGATAAGTATTATGATAAGTTAATTAGAAAATAGAAAATCAAAGAATACTTATCATCAACAACCATGGTCAAGTGTAGAGATTAAACTAGGGTTAATGGAGTGGTTAGGGTTAAACATGAGACAAAATGGTCACTTTGGTCAAAGTCTTCATGAAGCTTCAACAAGCTTCCAAATAAAGCCACCATTTTGCTTTATGTTTATCATTTTCCAAAAATAAAAACAAATGAATAAATGAATAATCCTAACCATTACATAACCATGGTTTAAACTTTACACAAAACACAAGTTAGCATGCATCATCAAACATGATACATACAAGTGCACAAAAATATATCACATATACAATGTGCACAATCCAAGTGAGAAAATCCGTTTAAAGTGAACCAATACTAGTTAGTGCAAAGTAACATATCAAATATATAATTATGCATTAAATCATTAAATCAACACTTGATTCAATGATCCGGTCATGTCGCACACAACCGACTAGTATTCAATGTATCGGCTTATCGAATCAACGCTTGAATCGATAACTAGGTTATATCGCATACAACCTTTCCGATACATCCATCGCAAGAATGGAATGCGGTATCACATACACGCATCATTCTCGGTCCCGCACATATCTCATATGCGCTCCTATTTCGTTTCGCTTGAGCCAGGAAACCTCTGTGTAGGACTCAAAAGACTCATCAATACGCCGGCAGCAGATGATGATTATATCAAACACCCACAAGCCGCAAGCGGTCTGCTAAACGTAACGGCCACCCGGGTATTGAACGATCTGAAGATCGACGAGCAAGCCCGCTCACACTCCAGTGAATCCGACCAGTAACACTACCGTACAATCCGGTCTGATCGTCTGATATGTCGCATATCTCGCCTAGGGGTGGTAAACGTCAGACCCCAATAGCTCGATAAGTCGTGTCGATATGAGGTCTATAACTGTTCGAGAAACTACTGGTAACACTTACCAGTAAATCTCAGCAACCCTGGCCAGGGATTTCCTGTTATAGCCAATCGAACACAGCGCAACATCAACTCCCTATACCGGGAGAGACGAATCCCCTCCTATCGCTCATTGCCTCCATGTGACTCGGGACTGTACCCAAAAACCACCGTTTTGCACGCCCTCTTGGACGTGGTAAGATGGAAATCAAAGCACAGTGGGAACCACACAAGATTCTATGACGATCTCGGGTCAACAGACTACTCTGTACCAGTGTCACCAGAGAACTGCCATCTGACGTGAGGTATAATACCATCTGGGAGTTCTCGGCGAGTCCGTCCAGTGTACCCAGTCTCTACTGAGCACCCGTATATCATCTCTGATGTCAAACACCAATGGATATGGGATCATCCATTGCCCATCTGTATGGGTCGAGAAGGTATACGCTAGTCTACTCTGGTATATCGATGCCCCGTCTCGATACACCCACGACTAGGGACTTTGAAGGATGTACTTATGGACTACCATGTCCCCACTAGTATGATCCGCATCACAGTCCAGGTAGTCAAGTACAGATCCTAAGGGCTTTACCAACATGTAACAGAGAGACAAACAGTATACACGTTAAGGTAAAGATCAACCAGATAGCATACTATCATGTCGAGCAAGAAAGTCCTCCCTATATATGTCCCAGCATCCACTACAATATACATCCAATGTACAGTAATGGCCTCTAGGGCATACATATAACTAACACTTATGGACTACCATGTCCCCACTAGTATGATCCGCATCATAGTCCAGGTAGTCAAGTACACATCATAAGGGCTTTACCAACATGTAACAGAGAGACAATCAGTGTACATGTTAAGGTAAAGAGTAACCAAATAGCATACTATCATGTCGAGCAAGAAAGTCCTCCCTATATATGTCCAAGCATCCACTACAATATGGATCTCATGTATAGTAATGGCCTCTAGGGCATACATATAACTAACAATCTCCCACTTGCACTAGGGCCATCTGATAACTAACAATCTCCCACTTGTAATATCTCATACTCAACCATCCCATAATAGTCTCTCTCTGGGAAAAGGCCTTTGTGAGTGGATCCGCTGTGTTGTCCTCTGAGTCTACTATCCTAACCTCGATCCCCTGGAGATCAACCATCTCCATGATCAGGTGACACTGCCTTAGAATATGTCTGGATCACTGATGGGACGGGCGTTCCTAGGCATAAGCCACAACTCCATTGTCACACAATGGCAGAAACGATGTTCATCTCATGAACTAATATACACCCAGACTGCCTCTTTGGTAGTATCTTTGGTAACGATGTATCCAGCCTTTATCGTCTAGTATGCCACGGTATCTAGCTTGGAACTCTTCCAACATACCGTCCCTTTACTGAGGGTAAAGACAATGCCTGCGACTGACATTCAGTCGTCCTTATCACCCTGGAACCTTTCCAGTGATTCTCCCCAGGATCAATTGATACCATCTCACTACATCTAGTGAGTATACTAACATCCAATTAGATCTATCTTATAGATCCAAAACCCAGGATTTAGTAAGTATCATTTTGATCCTATATAGAGAATCCTTGTGATAAACGGAGATTGACCGAGCGTGGCATAGGAAACTCCTTCCCTATCAAGAGTATGTTATCCACGTACTCTACGAGGATCACCACCATACTCCCTACTACCTTTTTGTATATACAAGGTTCATCTACCATTTTGATGATGTCAAACTCTTTGAATAACACATCAAAACAGACGTTCCATCTCCGCGATGCCTGCTTTATCACATAAAACATCTTGCACACGTTTCCACTGCTCCCACTATCTATGAAGCCCTCTAACTGTGTACTTATAGACTCTCTCTTCTAAAACATTATTTAGAAAAATCAGTCATGACACCCAACCGCCAGATATCGTAGTCATGGTATGTAGCCGTGGCAAGTAGGATCTGGATGGACTTAAGCATAGGTACTTAGAAAAGGTTTCATCATAATCCATACCTGGTCAATGATGCAAATCTTTAACAAGTCTAGCTTTGAAAGTCTCAACTTTTCCATATACACCAAGTAATCTTCTCAAGATATACTTGCTCCTGATGGGGATTTAACCCTTCAGATGAAGCAACCAAAGTCCATAATTTGTTGGTGTATAAGGATTCCATCTCAGATCGTTAAGCATCCAGCCATTCTTACAAAGTCCCACTCTTGATGGCCAGCTCGAAACTAGTTAGGTCATCATCTCATGATGCATTCCTCGCTCCCACTGTCATAGAGAAACTGAAGTATCTTTCAGGTGGGTGAGGAACCCTACTAAATCGACGGAGAGGCTGAGGTTCGTTGGAAACTATTGAATCCTTTGGTTCTACCAAATCATCAGCTGCAGTTTGTAAAGCTGGAACTATTTCCAGTTCTACCTCATGACCACTAATTTCTTCTCAAGAAATTCCCTTTCACAAAGGTGGCATATTGAGAAACAAAACATCTTTTGTTCCTCGGTTAGGTAGATGATATTCCCTTGCGAATGCTTGGGATATCCAACAAACTTTTACAGAACTGACTTTGCCTCGAGCTTTTCCGGATTATGCTTTTAGACATAGGCTGGACAACCCCAAATCTTAACAAACTTAAGATATAGGCTCTTCCCTTTCCATATCTCATATGAAGTTGTAGGCAACTGATCTGATCGGAACCCTATTCAATAGGTATGCAACTTCTCCAGTGCATAACTCCTAAAAGGAAATAGGTAACTCAGTAGTAATCATCATAGAGCACACCTTATCACATAGGGTGTGATTGTTCCGCCCCGATACACCGACGTGCTTTGGTGTATACGGAGGAGTAATGCTGAGAGAGAATCTCATTCTCCTTTAGATTAATCCAGGAATTCCGTGCTCAAGTATTCTCCTCCTTGATCACATCAAAGGACATAATACTTATACCCTATTTGGTTCTCTACTTTCTAACTTATATTCTGTGAATATCTCAAAAGCTTCGGACTTGTGTTTCAACAGGAACATATGTCTGAATCTTGAGAGATCATCAGAGAATGTAATAAAGTACAAAGAACCGGTCTTGGCATGTGTAGACAGGGGACCTTCATACATCATCATGTATCATCTCAAGAGTTCACTAATTCTTTCTCTGTTTCCAATAAACAGAGCTATGGTCATCTTATCTCTGTGACATGACCGGCAAGTTCCAGAAGATGTAAATTCAAACTAATTTAAATATGCATCTATATGTAACTTCAGCTAGCCGGGTCGCATTGATATGACCTAGTCTACAATACCTCAAGAAGGATTCATTCATTTCTGAACTCTTCCTCTTGTGTGTGTTCTGTATACTAAGAACTGTAGTTTGATTTAGAACGTCAATGCTTTTAGATAACGTGCCTGAACCGATCAACTCTTGATATAGGAAATATTCAAAATATTATCCAACAATACAAAATTATATCCATCTTTACGAATAAAGAGACTGATATGATGTTGTATATCAGGTTCGGTATCTAATGACATTTGTTCAGAATCAATGTATTCTGGTAATATAGGGTGATAACTACCAACAGACTTGGCTGCAATACTTGCACCGTTTTCTATCTCATGAAACTTATCACCCGTTCTCAGTTCTCTACCTTTCATTAGCCCATGTGATAAATTACATATGTTGGATCCTGATCCGGTATCTCATACCCAGGACGTAACAGATACTGAGAAACAGTTCTCTGTAATGAACACACTCGAAGATGATGCATCAGCATGCACTTTCTTCGTTTGGGCGACACGGGAATTCTAGTAATCCCCAACTTCCTGCTCGGTCTTATAACAGTTATTAGTTGGAGCGGGACCAACGTTCCCCAGCTCAGTATAACAAGTGGGTTCGGTCATTACATCTGTATTATTATCTTGATTAAGGCGTGATATGGTCGCTACCTGGAGAGAGAGAGATGAAAACACTCTGCGTGCGCTCTTCCAAGATCAGATTGGTTATAATTTTATCTAATAAGGATGGATCCCACTATTTTTATCAAATCTTCCTTCAAACCCAAAAAGGAAAGACTAGCCGGGATTAATTACACCCTACAACTTCGCCAATCTTTCAGCCAGACCAGTGTCGGTACTTTGAGGGAGGTTCCCCGTGCTTTCGCACGGACCTAATTAAAGTAAACCTCGTTTTCCCAGAGACGTAATCCCGTTGACACCTTTCTAGACACCTACTTGATCGGCTAATTGTAATGTGTAAAACTCTCCCAGGAGTAACAATTACTCGCAGTGGGTATCGGGATCCAACTATCTCATAGAAGGTATGCAATCTCATTGCAAATTTCAACACTTGAAATTCCCGATAATATTTTGCCCCAAGCATCCTATCACCTTGACGGAGGTCAACAAACCACAGGGTGCAAGTCAAGTTCAACCCGTCATTTCTTAATTGAATCAAACCCACCCACACGACCCTTGACGGAGGTCAACAAGGTCGTACGACTACCCTAATCCAATCTGCATCATATGCATAAGCAGATAAATACTAGTTAGTTACCGCACACTACGCCTTGACGGAGGTCAACAAACGTAGCACGAATACTAAGTAGGACTTATCTGAAATGACGGAGGGCTACGACAAGTTTTTCTGAAAACCTATTGCGTAATGAACTTGATATAGTTGTAGAATCAAATGATTTTAAAATGGAGTGTTTTTGAGGCTTTTACTAGTTTCGCTAAAGAGGTCACTCCCGGTGAAGGGATCTCGGCTCTTTCCTTATGGAATAAGGTGCAGGTTATATCATATATATCGCTATGCAAAGCAAGAACTAGAAAAGCAATCAAAAGACAAAACCGAGGGGTGTAGCATCTGCCAGTTATTGCTAAATGGGTCACTCCCGGTGAAGGGATCTCGGCCCTTTCTTTATCGAATAAGGTGCAGGATGTTCTACAAGGAACACCGCGATGCAAAGCAAGAACTGTAGCTACCTGTTTGAAAATTCGATTCCACAACATCTTTTAGGTTTCTTTTCTTTCATTAATCATATTAATGAAGTCCCATCATTTAAGTCACCTAAACATCACAGATAAATACGACGTACACTTATGCCATCCTCATTCGCCTCGATGTCCCCTCGTGCACCGTTAGGTTAGGTAACTAACGGCAGAGCGGGGTAAGGCTAGCGCGGGTGTAAAACATAAGTAACGTCTATATAATATATCATACATACTATATACAGTATCTATCACAACATATCACATGATCACATCACAGATATCGCAGCAGAATAAACATATGAAATATTGGATATACTAGGACGTCCGTGATTTATTTTGAGCCTCTATAAAACACGGATTCCACGGTCGCGATGAATAGCTTAACCCACATCCCTAGACCCCTACGAGAGCGGCAAGCAACCCAACCAATTCTAGAGTTAGGAGACCCGGACTCGGCTCCTCGAGTTGGTCTCCCACTGGACTCTAGAACCCGGTTACTTGTGCTCTCCTCCTTGGGTCTATCCTAGTGCGGAAAAGTAAATAATATACAAATGGTGACATCAACCTCATCCCGGAAGTGCTCCAATAAAAGAATATTATATACAATTAATTTTACATGAATGAAAATAAAAACCCTCATCTCACATAAAACCCCCGGCTATTTAAAACGCGACGATCCAATATAACATATCCAGCAACACATAACATCACATGTCATCAACGTAAGTAAATATGCGCATCCCAATTGTTGTTGACATATAGCAACGAAACCGGCGATAACACATATTACACTTACGGTCGCAGAAAAGAAAGTGTAAAACTACAACAGTTGGAATCCGCAACCTCCTTAGACATCGCATGCCTAACAATTATAAACCCCGCATTTTAGTCTCTAGATCGAAAACACTTTTCAATATCTAGTCGGGCAATTCAACAAGATTCCCGATATTTTGATCGAATGCTCGTCACAAACTTTAGTAGACGGCTGCACCCCTGGTTGCCGTCGACGAAGTGCACTAAGGCGCAACACCGCTGCCGCGAGCACCCGAACGGATGCTTTTGGCGACGAGGTTCTCCAACAGTCACTTGGTCGGGGCTATGAGGTATGGCTGTCTACTAAAATGCGGTGAGTATCCGCGTACGCTACGTGATTGCGACAGACTTTTGATCGCATCAAAATTCCGTGGCAAATGATCATTTGAGACTAAACTGCTATGTTTATAAAATCCAAATTAGTTATCTCATAACTACATGCGGATTCCAAATATTGTATCACATTCCAGATAAATAGACAATGTTAAACATTCCGATCGAATAAACAAACACCCAAGTTTTCCCAAATAGTTCTCAACAATTGAGGGGAGTTTAAAAACATCCAACACATGCCACAGTACCAATGGTCCAGCCGTAGAAGGGTCAAGCCAACGCATCACATGTGGCAACGCCGTACTGCCCCAAACCCTAAGGTTCAAAAGGCAGTTCAAGACGGTCACATAATCGAGTTAAGGTTTGTTGTCTTCTAGAGGGTCCATTGCGTAACTTGCACGATTTAGACGTTATTAAACAACGGAAAAATCCAACACTTAGAAATTTTCCGGGTCGGGAAAAAGTGAGTTATTGATATCCATTCGAATATTTTAACAGTTTCTAAATATCCGGAAAACAGAACGAAATTAAATTTTCCGATCGAACCAACGAATACAAAATAACCCTTAAACACTCAACACTTGAGTCAGGTTGAAAATACCCAGAAAATAGCACTTACAGAAATATATATTACTGTTCAAAAATGAGTGTCTCATCCTTCTATACTGCCGCGGATCCGCGGCCCAAGTGTGGTACGACCGCGGTTCCGCGGCGTATTGTACGGATTAAAACCTCGTTTTTCACAGTAATGCTTAAATGTCCCTGCTGAATTTTTTAGGTATTTTTAATAAAGAAAAATCACAGTTTTGAAAATTTTTCCAGAGAGGGGGTTATTTCGTCGATTCGGAGTTCGTTTGGAGTTTTAACTTCGTATACACGTCGCCTAATGATCAAGCTAGGCTCTGATACTACTGTAAGGTTACTAGGCACTCTAAGAAGGTTCTACAAGGCATCAACCATGCCCGATTAAAATTTTAGCCGTGCCGAATAACTCTAAACAAGATCTTTGCTAGATAATTAGGGTAAGACATGCAAGTAAATAACAATTATCACTAAGTGAATACGAAATACAACCTTTGTAGATCGGTCCTTCACTTCTAAAGCTCCTTGTTGTAGTCCCTTCGCTACGATCATCGAACTCCCGGACTCTCGGACGGCTCCATGAGAAGATTGCGACGGTATTGCTTGAAGTCTTCGAGGCTGAAGATGATCTACGTCGAGGGAATACGAACTCAAGCTTCTACTCCACTAACTAAAGAATTAGTGAAGCAAACACCCTAAACTAAAGTGCTAGTCTAGTAGAGGATGATGAAATAGGAAATGGGTATACTTCAGAATTTCTTTTTTCACTATCATTCTCTCTCTTTATCAAACCCTAGAAAGAAATTGAAGGAGGAAGAAGATGAGCTCAAAATGAGAATGAAAACTAATCAAGGGAGAGAGAGCTAACCATGGTGAGTGAGTATCATATACTAACTCATGTAGAGACATAACCATGGCTAATTATAGTGGTCAGGTTAATTAATATCTTAAGTGTAACAAAACTAGTGGACTAAGTCAATGCAACCATAAGCTTCATGAAGCTTCATGCATGTGAGCTCATTATCCATTTGTTTTAGAATTACTTTAAATATAAAAACCAAAACATATAGTTAGTATGGTATAAGTCTTATACACCCATGATAGTTGTATCAACAACCATGATACAAAAATATGAACACAAATAAATATATATCACATATATATTAAGTTGTGCATAAGTGAGAAAAACAAATGCTTAAGTGAACCAATATTAGTTAATGTAAATTAGTATATCATATTTACAATTATACACTAAATTATTAAATCAACACTTGACTTAATAATCCGTTTATATCTCATATAACCGACTAACACAAAATGTACTAACTTATCGAATCAACACTTGATTCGATAACCCGGCTATACTCATATAACCGGCCGATACAATAGTTGCGAGAATAGAATACGGTATCACATACACGCATTATTCTCGGTCCCTCACATATCACATATGCGCTCCTATTTCATTTTGCCTGAGCCAGTAAAACCTCTATGTAGGACTCTAAAGACTCGTCAATACGCCGGCAGTAGGTGATGATCATATCAAGCACCCACAAGCCGTCAGCGGTACTAGCTGGACGTAACGGCTACCCGGGTATTGAGAGATCAGAAGATCAGCAAGCAATCCCGCTCCAACTCCTGCAAAAAGCCTGACAGTGACACTACCATACAGTCCGGTCTCCTCGTCTGATATGTCGCATATTATGTCTAGGGGTGGTAAACGTCAGACCCCAATAACCGATAAGTCATGCCGATATGAGGCTCATAACGGGTTGAGAAACTACTGGTAACACTTACCAGTAAATCTCTAAACCAGCCCTGGCCAGGGACTTCCCTGTTACGGCCAATCGAGCATAGCGCAACATCAACCCCCAATACCGGAAGAGACGAAACCCCTCCTATCGCTCATCGCCTCCATGTGACTCGGGGCTGTACCCAAAAACCACCGTTTTACATGCCCTCTTGGACGTGGTAAGGTGGAAATCAAAGCACTGTGGGAATCACACAAGACTCTATGATGAACTCGGGTCTACAGACTAGCCTGTACCAGTGTCACCAGAGAACTGCCATCTGACGTAAGGTATAATACCATCTGGGAGTTCTCGGCGAGTCCGTCCAGTGTACCCAGTCTCCACTAAGCATCCGTATATCATCTCTGATGTCAAACACCAATGGATATGGGATCATCCATCGCCCATCTATATGGGTCGAGAAGCTATACGCTAGTCTACTCTGGTATATCGATGCCCCGTCTCGATACACCCACGACTAGGGACCTTGAAGGATATACTTATGGACTACCATGTCCCCACTAGTATGATCCGCATCATAGTCCAGGTAGTCAAGTACACATCCTAAGGGCTTTACCAACATGTAACAGAGAGACAATCAGTGTACACGTTAAGGTAAAGAGTAACCAGATAGCATACTATCATGTCGAGCAAGAAAATCCTCCCTATATATGTCCAAGTATCCACTACAATATACATCTCATGTATAGTAATGGCCTCTAGAGCATACATATAACTAACAGACGGGACCCAGTGGCGAATGCGGATGGCATATACGTACATCATTATTTTCGTTCTTTATTGGTGTGATCAATTGATGGGACTGCGTTGATTCGGATCAATGCAAGCTAAACAAACCTATTCTGATGTTGTTGGAACATTTTTCAAAAAGCTGTTATTCCAAGGACGTTCTCTTTTGTTTTGCACAGTGGTATTCAGTTGGAATATCCAGCACCTCAGTCGACGAGGCAAGGGTCGAGATCCCTTCACCGGGAGTGACCCCTTGGACAGAAGTTTGCGTCAGGGCAATAACTTCACTATAGTCGATTACTTTTGCTTTGCATCGTGGTATTCAGTTGGAATATCCTGCACCTCATTCTACGGGGAAAGAGCCGAGATCCCTTCACCGGGAGTGACCTCTTTTGCAAAGGTTTTCGTCTCCATATTTTTTATAAAAAGCTATCCGGTTCCTTCAACGATATCAAGTTCATTACGTTAAAGGTTTTTCGCCAAAAACCATTCATAGTCCTCCGTCATTTCAGACGGGTAGCACGTAGTATTCATGCTATGTTTGTTGGCCTTCGTCAAGGCATAGTGTATGGTAGCTGCTTGTTACCTTTCTGTTGCATAGATATATGCGTTGGTTTGGGACAGTCATACTACCTTGTTGGCAAAAGTCAAGGGTAGGTACGGGTGGGTTCAAATTAACCAGGAAAATGACGGGTAGAACTTGACATGTGACTTATGATTTGTTGACCTTCGCCAAGGTCATAAGAGCATGGGGTAAAAATCACATCGGGGGTTTCTAAAGAAACTGAAACTTGCCGGGCATGCGAATATCTTCTGGAGTATGATAACGTGAGTGAATTCCGTCACGTTATCATGCGATGATAGTTGGATCCCGATTCCCACTGATGAGTTGGTTTACTCATCGGGTGATCCCGACTAATTCTTCTTTCAGGTTTGGAGGAGAATTTGACGTTACAGTGGGAGGTTTCCTGATTAGATAAATTGGTAACCATTCTTATCTAGGTTAGAGTGCACGCTGAGTGTTTCTTTTCTCTCTCTCTCTTTGGCAGCGACCATGACCCGACCCTTGACTATGACTCAGTGACCAAATTAACCGAACCTTCTTAAACACTGGCTTTTGGATTGTCAGAGTTGCATACCTCATTGCCACTCCTACTTTTACCCTTTTCTCCAGGACACCCCGTATTACTACGAACGTCCACTTCCATTGGATAAAACCATCGTATGGTTATATACAAACTCGAAGGAATTTATTCGAGGATGGTTTCCGGTTCTGGAGAAAACGAATATGACTATTCAGTTGTCTTTTCCTTTTACCTTCTCTCAGGTTGCGAGTGTTCCTTGGATTAAGACGGTACACCTATTACGCAAATTGGATAGTCTTCTTCCAAACCATAGGCAGGTGCCGAACGGTAGGGAATGAAGAAAACCAATAAGCCTAACGATGGTGTACAGAAGGTAATAAGTTAAGACAAATAAAGGGATTAGTAAGAGGGCAAAGTAAACTGCGACTGCTATTCACGACCAAACCAAGTATTTCATTAACACTCATACTTCACCTTTGTATTTCTCCAGAACACTCCGTATCACTACGAAGATCCACAGTTATTTGGATATTCCATCGTATGGTTATATACGAACTCGAAAGGAACTTGTTCCAGTGTTTATTCAATTCTCTTTTATCTTCACCTTCTCTTGCATTGCGAGTGCTCCTAGGATTCGGACAGTACACCCATTATGCTTATTGGATAGTCTTCTTCCAAACCATAGGCTGGTGCCGAAAGGTAGGGATGGAAGAAAACCATTTAGCCTAAGAGGGTGTACAGAAGGTAAATGACTAAAAACATATGAAAGGATTTGGAGAGATGGCAAAGAAATATACGGTTTCAGTTGTGAATCTGGATAATGGAAGAGGCATTACTAGGAATACCAGGATACCCCTACGAAACATTTCAATGTTTCAGTTTCACTGTATACTGTTAAAAGAAAACTGATTTTCCAATTAGCCCTTGCTCCAGGGTATGTATTTACTAGGTATGATTCTCATATATGTATGGTTTTACAGATGATGAGTGGGAGTAAGTCATTGGGAATTGGGTGATCATCCTCATTATATCGGGATTCGTTGTAATTGGTGATATTTGAAGAAATCACTTGGGTTGTTTGCCGGACGACAAATATTTGGTTTTGAATATCCGTTGTAATGCACCAATTTCAAATTGATATATCTGTACGTCTATTTTTATAGAGTGGGATATAACTTTTTGAAATTATGTTCATGGCATTTACCTATATCAGTTGATGGTTAGGTAAGCAGCATTAAACAGCGGTGTAATTCTTCTTAACCATAAGTACAGTTTTCAACCTACGACACACAGCGAATGAGTTATTAGACTCTGGGGACTTATACAGAGTGTTGTATGTTGTCCAGTGTCCATTAGGACAGAGGGGTTGGTCCTCGTACTATATTCAGTTTACTCATGATTTCTCTAGTTTTTAGACAAGTGTTTCGTAGAAACACAAGGTCCAAGTTTTGAGAAATTATAGGTGTATGAATAAAGTAGAGAACCAGGTATTGCAAGTATCAGGATTCTTCAAGGTGATCGAAGATGTAGATACTTGTGTATGGTATTCAGTTGATAGTAATGATTTTGAGAAACTTGTTTCTCTTTCAGGTCACTCGTAATTGGAAGCATTCCTAAGTTGAGTAATGCTGATAGGCCTCCTTCCATTTAGTTGACATGCAATGGAGACAGCTGCATGATTTGAATCTGGTTCAATTAAATCAGTGCCTCTATTTCTATATTAGATATAGAACGGTTCATATTTTAACGATGTTAAGGTACGGGGAGTTGTCCGGCATATGCTTAAAACCAGACTCTGGATAACTCAAGGCACGTTTCCGTAATGGCTGTTTGTGGGTTGACCCAGGCTATGACGAGGGTTGACTTTCTACCATCTGGAAGATCAATAGTGATATTGTTCTAGACTCACCACAGTTTTAAGTAAAATGGATTTTTCAGAAAACAAAAGTGGGAGTATGGTAGAACTGGAAGTGATTCCAGAACCGCAAACGATTACTGAAAATTTTATAAGAACTTAAAAATTCAATCTAGTTTGACATTCCATTGGCCACTCTGCAGATAAGGTGGGTAACCTCAGGCACTCGAGAGGTAGTTCGGTATGCTCAAGGACGGTGACAGGGAGGTTCTTGTTTACCCAGACTTGACACTACTGTTGTTCCAGACTGTGAGACCCGGCAGGAGGATGAGTATAGCGTCATTCTAAACAAGCTTTAGAAGTGCACGTGTATATGATTCTGCCAGAGGGTTGTCGTAGTCAGTAGGAGCAGCGGAAGCATTGGTGGACAGGTAGCTTATGTCTATTTATAGACTAAAGCAGATATAGCGGAGATAGATCATCTATTTCTGATGTGACAGTCATAGGTTTGACTTCATCAGAATAGGGGATGGATCTGTTAAGAAGGTAGTAGGGTGTGATGTCCTGGTATTTGGATGACATACACAGAGTAGGAAGTGATATTCCTATACTACGATCGGTTATACTTTGGTTGTCACACAGTGGTTTCTCCACATAGGACTTGGTTATTATATCAGATATTCTGGTTACTAGATCTATGATTTTAGATCTAGATTTGGGTTGTTTCCCAATCTGGGTACTTAGACAACATTCTAAAGGTATTTTAGAATGGAAGACTCCTGGCACGGTAGTGTACCTGCAGGTAATGGAGCCACCCTCTCTAAAGGTATCTTACAGACTAAAGGGGAGAGGGACGTGCATGATTGGCAGATCACTTGTTTAGGCAATTGAGTCAATCATGAGATGTCAAGTACCACACCAGATGTTGTTTTTGCAGTAGATGCAATAAGTTGATATTAATCCAATCCTGGAGAAACGGTCGGAAGTAGTTTTAGAACATAAGTGGATGTTCTATGGATATGATAACGGCATCCTCCTTCGGGAGACAGTAATCATTCCAGGCTTCTAAGGTGACCTGGATGACAGAGTGACTATCAGAGTTATAGTTTTCCCTCTGACGAGGGACAGTGTTTTGGACAGGTGGTCCAAGGGGATACTGAGGGAGGCATGGCGCAGGATACTGAATGGTTTCAGTTGACGATACAGTCTAAGAAGTTTGGATTTGGATTTCATTTATGAGCTAGGTCCCATCAGATATCTAGACATATTCTGAGACAGGTATTACTCATTTCGGGAGATGGCTTTCTCCACGAACTTGAGATAAAGAGAGATATAGAAAGAAACATTAGGGCGGATCCGTTCACTGAGGCTATTCCTTGAACGCAATAGTTTTGCAAACGGGTTTTGTGAAACTGATTAGTAGAGGAGTTGGGTGTTCGGTATCACAAGGGCTGTGAGTATGCGGCATCGCAATAATTAGCCTTGAGTGCAAGTGGGAGATTGTTGGATATAGTGCCCTCAGAGTCAATTATTGGATCACAGGCACGTGATTGCAATGATTGAGGGAGGACCTATGCCGGTAGGACAGTCTTACTCAAGATGACAGTATGCTATCTGGTTTATCTTTATCATCGTGTAATGCTTTAGGTGACCTTACAGGTCACTATTGCGCGTTGATAGAGCCCTTAGGATTCTTGCTTGACGGCCAGCAGTATGATGGCGATCATATACGTGGGAGCTGAGGTCTCTAAGCACATCCTTAAAAGGTCCCTAGTCGTGGGAGTTTTCGAGACAGGGCATCGATACTCCAGAGTAGACTAGTGTATACAGTCGAGACCCCGACGACGGGCGGTGGCCGGTCTCACAAGCCACTGGTGTCAGTTGGTTCACCTAAGATGAATACATGTGCTCATTGGGTTATGAGTACACCTGACAGGACTCGCCGGGAACATGCTAGTTGGTCTTATACCTGACGTCAGATAGCAGTTCCCTGGTGACATGTGTACAGGTTAGTTCATCGACCTGAGATCGTCATTTGTCTCGTGTGAGTTCCCACTGTACTTTGATTACTACCCTACCACGGCTCAAAGGAGTCGTGCAAACAGGTTTTACTTGGGTACAGTCCCGACCCACATGGAGGCAGTGAGCGGATGTGCAGGGGTTCGTCTCTCCCGGTATTGGGGGTGAGGTTGCGCTGTGTCTAGGAGAGCCATTACACGAAGTCCTTGGCCAGGGCAGGAGATTTACTGGTAGGTATTCCACTAGTATCTCAGGGTGTTCTGGGCTACACTCTGACACGACTTGTACCGCTTTTGGGGGTCTGACTTTTACCAACCCCCTAGGCCCGCCATGCGATGCTCATAGACGAACGGACCGGACTGTACAGATATTGTCACTGACAGGCTCAATGGGGTGTGAGGATGAGTTCGCTCATCGACGTCCCTTTTGGTCAATACATGGTAGCCCGTTACGTATGGCTAATACCTCTGACGTGCTAGTGGTTAAATCCACAGCCAAAGTGTTGACGAGTCTTTAGAGTCCCCCAAAGACTGTTTCTCTAGTTTCAGGCGAAACACTGTAGAGGCCGTATGGAGATATGGCAGGGTTCGATCATATACGTGCGGTAATGCACGGATCATAATCGGACGGATAATACTAGCGGGCTTTTGTTTAAGCCGGATCCTAGTATTGTACAGTGTAGATTTTGTCTCATTGCATTAGTATTCGGTCGTAATACAAATGCAGGTATGCATATACAGTCGCGGGGTTTTCCTGTAATTTATTACGGGATCGTTTTTTTGGAGTTGCCAGTTTGCTTTCCGTTTCGGTCATTTTTCCTTTGTTCCCTCTTTGGCTGAAAATTGGTGTGGAGGGGCTTATTTGCAAATGTGCAAATTAGCAATTTGGGGGGTGTTTCTTGTTAATGGTTGGTTCATGATGGTTCTTACATCCTTTGACTTCTTTAGTTCATCATTGCTTGACTTTTGGAGATATGATGGTTGATGGAGTGGGTTGACATAATTATTGAGGTGACTTTCTTCATGATTATCATCATTCCTTTTCTCTTGCATTATTGCTTCCCCCTTCATTCTCATGCTTGGGCCGGCCACTTCTAGGGGTGGGGGCTGTCAAAATTTTGGTAGAATATTTGTCTCACATTTGGCTTGAAAAAGATCTTTAGTTCATCACAAAATTTCACATCTCATTTCTCCATAAAAACTATGGCAACTTCTTAAACTCCTTGAGACAAAGAGTACTACACTAGCCTACAGCATTCTTGGACACGTCGGCTCGCCAACTTCGTGCCCGAGTTGTCTCGGTCCAGAGGTGGGAGCCCGTAAAAGAACCCGGCGATGTGGTGCCCTTTCCGACGAAGAGATGAAGACCGGAGATTCCGCGAGGAGATCAGGATGGAGGCCGAAGACCGAAGGACACGGATCACTCGGTATAGCTCTCTACCCCATTCTCTAGTTTTCTAGGAGTAGGTTAATGGCCCGATCCGGGTTTTTAGTACGCGGTAGCGCCAGTTTTAAAAATTAAAGAAAAGTATCGTTTCCGCATTTTGGCCTCGTTCAGACGGCCGGGGCGCTTTCGTGCATTTTCACTTGGATCAGGTGAGTAGATCTATTTCTACGCGGGAAGTCGGGTGAATGGCGTATAGCACCCCCGCAAACTTGATGGAAACCGATTTATATATAGAGTATGGGTAAGGAAATCTAGATTAGGAAACTAGGGTTATGGTTAAAATATAGTTAGAGATGAATGATGGAATATATGTATTGAGATATAACATGAAATCTTTTAAAATATGAAAAGTGAATGTGAATCACAACTTGTAGATATATAGTTGCACTAGAATAAGTATGAATTTTAGAGTAACATGACATTTGATGTATAGGGTAGAATGTATATATATATATATATACATATATATATATATATGGACTTGATGTGAGATATAAATGCGATGAAAAGAATATACGATGTGATATGATGACTTGATAGTATGTTGGTATACCGATGCTAGTCGATTGAGATGATTGATACCTTTGCCGGTCCCCTGATTTGAGCTTGTTATGGATGTGACCTGGGACATAGGTATATAGATATATATAGAATGTCGTGAATCATGAGTGATATGTCGTACGATACGTTAGGTTCGTACCCCTCATTGTCACATTGGATGATAGGATCCCCGATGGTTTAATGCCGCCGTACGATGATTTTCCGTACGTGATGAGTTGGGCTTGATGATTGATCCATACCCTTGACTAGAGGATGTTGTACGATGGATTATACCGTATATGATGTTGTGAGGCCAGATGCCGATTGATAGATTCTCCGACTCGGTCATGTTAGATACGTATACCAGTCAGCATTAGCATACGATTCACTTTATGCTACGCTCATGTCACTCTCATTGCATTACATATACCTGTGCTAGTACATCTACACCATTATCGATGATGCGTATGTTACACTTACACTGATTGGCCGGCTCACACACTTCATCATCGATAATTGCCATGTCACTACACAGTAGGATTTCGGCATCATGATATGACTCTTTGCATAATTTACATACTATAATTGCATATGCACCTTTATACGATGTTGCATTGGACTTTGGAGAATTTGGGAACCGCTGCATATATTTTAAAACTGGATTCAGTTAATGGAGAGGTTTTCCCTCGATACGTGCATATTACTGTTCCATGTTGCATGATATACGGATATGCTTACATTTCTGTTATATGTCGCATACATCATGCTTTACGATTATATGCATTGAGATATGCTGTTTTCATGAGAATTCTGGATTTGAGAACCGTGGTTATCTTAAAAAGAAAGTATGTGTTGTTTTAAAAACCCGGATTCTTTTGATATGATATTTCAGTGCGTCCACCATGTGTTTTCTCGGTTCTGAGATGTGTGACAGTGATACCCGATTCGAGGAGCTGGATGAGGCCGATTGCGGGTACATGGTGGACCCGGTATGGTACCCCGGGGTGAGAACGGATTGCTGTGCAGTAGACGGTGAGCCAGGCAGAGGGACTACTATCTACCGGTGATAGTATTTGGGCTCGGCGGATATCTGGAGGATACCGACCGTAGTCGAGAGATGATATGGGCCAATCCGGACTGACGGAGCCCGAGATATGAGGATTTACGTGTCGATGCTGGACATGGGTTTTATGATGTTTCGAGTGTCGATGCTGGACACTCAGGTTCCATGATTTTGATGTGTCGCGAGGGACACCCATTGTTTTATATCCTCATATTTTCAAGCATATGCTCTTATGATATTTACATGCTTGATGTTGTTGTGTCATCGGTTGACACGTGGACGAGATCCATATGCATACAGGCATTTATTATTACTGTTGGATGTTATTCGCATGCTCATATGCATTGATTACATTGTTGGCACATATACAGTTACGGTCACCCTAGATATCATAGTATTACCTTTATGATATAGTTGATCTAGGAAATCGTTATTTTATTCGATTTCTACTTGTTGATGTGTTTCTACTCACGAGTTGGCAACTCACCCCCGTTGTGCCACAGTTCTTGCAGGTTGACCGCTTGGATCAGCAACAGCATCGTTGGCACACATCTGCATTTGGGTGATTTGCTTGGTAGGTGGTACATGTTAGATCGTACCACTATTGTATTCATTATTCATATTGTATCTAGTCAACTCCATCAATCAAACTAGTATTTGTATAAGTAATGAGACTTGTGGTTGCGAGACTTAGAGCGAGGGGTTTTCCGCTACTTGTGGTTTTTATGTCTTTCTTATTTCTTTATCTTTTGTGGTGAACTTCGCCGTTGGGCGTCGTATACTTATATTTATGCTTTGCGTGGTTGTGGATCCGTCGATTGGCGAAGAGCTAGCTCTTGCTTGGGGATGCCTTTATATTATCATGTATTGTGGTTTTGGATCAAAAAATACAAAGGAGGTGCTGCACAAATTTTTAAAAGTCGAAACATGTTTTCAACTAGAAACACCCACTTGCATTTTTATGTTCCATTGTTTATGTATTTAGCAAAACTTTTGATTTCATCATACCTTATTTTCAAAACTTCACCTCTTTTATTTTCTTAAAATTTTTTAGATTTCTGGGTTTCGGCTTACTTGAATTACGTTACGTCTTTAGACGTGGCGTGATTTAAGTGCCGGTCACGAGCTAATATTTCGGGTCGTGACAAGAGTCTTGTGTGATTCCCACTGTGCTTTCATTTCTACCTTACCACGTTCAAGAGAACGTGCAAAACGGTAGGTTTTGGGTACAGTCCCGAATCACATGGAGGCAATGAGTGATAGGAGGGGTTTCGTCTCTCTTGGTATTGGGTGTTGATGTTGCGCTGTGCTCGATTGGCTATAACAGGAAGTCTCTGGCCTGGGCTGCTTCAGAGATATATTGGTAAGTGTTATCAGTAATTTCTCGACCTTTTATGAGCCTAACATCGGCACGACTTATCGAGTTACTGGGGTCTAACGTTTACCACCCCTAGACGAGATATGCGACATATCAGAAGAATAGACCGGACTGTACGGTAGTGTTACTGATTGGATTCGCAGGAGTGTGAGCAGGCTTACTTGTTGATCTTCTGATCGCTCAATACCCGAGTGACCATTACTTTTAGCAGGCCGCTTGCGGCTTGTGGGTGTTTGATATGATCATCACCTACTGCCGGCGTATTGACGAGTCTTTAGAGTCCTACACAGAGGTTTCCTTGCTCAAGAGAAACGGAGTAGGAGCATATATGTGATATGTACGGGACCGAGATTGATACGATATGAGATACCGTATTCTATTTTCGCGATTTGTAACATTGGTCGGTTATATGAGATATAGCTGGGTTATCGGATCAAGTGTTGATTCGATAAGTTGTTACACATGATATTTGTCGGTTATATGAGATATAGCCGGATTATTAAATCAATTTTTGATTTAATAATTTCATGTATAATTATATATTTCATATATTAATTTACATTAACTAGTATTAGCTCACTTATGATTTCTTTTCTCACTAGTTTTGTGCACATTGTATATATGTGATATATGCAAGTCTACATTATTATGTGTCATGCTTGATGATACATGGACATGGGCGTGTGTATGACTTACACTATGCTAGGGTTGATCTAGGGTTTTATTTATTTAAAGTTATTCAAAAATGTGTTGGATTTTGTCATGGCAAGAAGCTTTGAGAAGCTTAAGGTTGCATTGACTCAGTCTTCCATTTTTGTTTAGCTTAAGATATTTATAAACCCAACCATCATAGCTAGCCATGGTTAACTCTCTACAAGGGTTAAGGGATGTCATATACTCACCATGGTTTATTTTCTAATCTCATGATTTTATTCTTTTATTCACTTGATAATCATGAGAGTTATCTTCTTCTTTTTCCTCAAAAGCTTTCTAGCTTCAATGGAGATTGAAGAAAATTTATGAGAAAAATAAAACTAAAGTGAGCTCACTTCCTACTTCATCATCCTCTACTACTTGCCATTTAGTATAGGGTGTTTGCTTCACTAATTTCACAATTAGTGAAGAGATAGCTTGGGTTAGTGTCTCCTCGACGTAGATCATCTCCGGCCTTGAAGACTTCGAAGCAAGCATGTTCGTTTCTTCAAGGGAGCCCCTCTAGAGTCCGGAGTTCACGATCGAAACGAAGGGACTACTACATGCAGCTATTGAAGTGAAGGACCGGTCTACAAAGGTTGTATTCCTTTCTCACTTAGGATGTAAAGTGTTAATATTTCATTTCCGTTGGATTTCTAGTAGACGATTCATGGTTAAGGTTAGCTAGAACGGAAAATTTTTGAATTTGGCATGGACGATGCCTCCCGAAACCTTGCTTCCGTCCTAGGAAACCCTGAAGTGGTATCAGAGCCATGCTAGAAATTTATATGGATTTTGTTAATATTACGAAACCGAAATACTCCGAAACTTGAAAAACGAAATTGAAGTTTCTGTCGATTTTAAATATTATCAAATTTTTTTTTAAACAAGTGCAGAATGTTATATGTGATATGACATGAACACAGAAAAAATTCGAGGCATTTTTGAAACTTTTTGGCCAGCCACTACCCCCCCCATCTCGGCCAAATTCCGAGCTCCCCCCTCAAATTTTGTCTGTGTTCCAGTTTCTGTGTTTTGATGTTTCAGGTGTTATTTGTTTTTTCTAATTTTGCATGTGATGTAATCTTACAATATAAGCAATTCGGAGTGTTTCGTATTAGTAGTTTTAATATTGTTTTAGGTTATTCACATATTGTCTAGGCGAAATTTAAAAGTTCGATCGAATGTCAAAAACCCATTTTTCCAAGTTTAACGTATTCGGAAAAATATGCAAGTGATTCTGTGGACCCTCTAGAAGAACGAAACCTTAACTCAATTATGTGGCCATCAGAACCGCCACTAAACCCTAGGGTTTATGGTAGTTTAGCGTTGTCACATGTGAGGCGTTGGTTTGACCCTTCTACAGCTGGTTCATAGGTACTGTGGCATCTTCTGGGTATCATTAAAACTGTGCTCAAGTGTTGAGCTGTCGTGAAATTGTGGGACTTTGATGAATCGATCGAAAAGTTTAACGTCGTCCGGATATTATGTGATGGGATACAATATTTGGAATCCACAAAAGTAGTTATGAGATAACTAATTTGAATTTTATAAATCTAGCAGTTTAGTCTCATTTGATCGGTTGCCACGGGATTTTGATGTGATCAAAAGTTCGTCGCAATCATGTAGTGTACGCGGATACTCACCGGGTAACCTTATTAGATAGCCACGCCCCATAGCCCCGACCAAGTGACTGTAGGAGAACCCCGTCGCCAAAAGCATCTGTTCCGGTGCTCGCGGCAGCGGTGTTCCGCCTTAGTGCACTTCGTTGACGGCATCAGGGGGTGCGGCCGTCTACTAAAGTTTCCAACGATCATTCGATCAGGATGTCTGGAATCTTTCTGAATTGCCCGACTAGATATTGAAAAGCGTTTTCGAGATAGAGACTAAAATGCGGGGTTTATAATTGTTAGGCATGTGATGTCTAATGAATTCATTTGGTTAGGCATGCTATGTCTAAGGTGGTTGCGGATTCTAACTGTTGTAGTTTTTCACTTTCTTTTCTGCGACCCTAAGTGTAATATGTAGTGTATCGCCAGTTTTGGTGCTATATGTCAACGACATTTGGGATACGCATATTTACTTGCGTTGATGACATGTGATGTTATGTGTTGCTGTGATATGTTATATTGGATCGTCGTGTTTCGAATAGCCAGGGTTGTATGTGAGATGAGAGTTTTTCATTTTCATTCATGTAAAATTCATTGTATGTAATATTCTTATATTGGGGCACTTCCGGGTTGAGGATGATGTCACCATTGTATATTATTTACTTTTCCGCATTAGGATAGACCCAAGGCGGGGAGCACAAGTAATCGGGTTCTAGGGTCCAGTGGGAGACCATCTAGAGGAGTCGAGACCGGGTCTCCTAACTCTAGAATTGGTAGGGTTGCTTGCCGCTCTCATAGGGGTCTAGGGATGTGGGTTTGGCTATTCATCTCGACCATGGAATCCGTGTTTTATACAGGCTTAAAATAAAACACGGAAATCCTAGTATATCCAATATTTCATATGTTGTTTTCTGCTGCGATATCTGTGATGCGATCATTTGATATATGTTGAGATGAATACAGGATATAGTATATGTGATATATTATATAGAAATTACTTATGTTTTACACCCGCGCTAGCCCTGCCCCGCTCTGCCGTTAGTTACCTAACCTAGTGGTGCTCGAGGGGTCATCGAGGCGAATGAGGATGGCATAAGCGTACGCTGTATTTATCTGTGATGTTTAGATAACTTAAAATGATGGGACTTCATTAATGAGATTAATGAAAGAAATAAAAGAAACCTAAAGATGTTGTAGAAACTTGTCTCGAAAACTTGTATCTCTAGTTCTTTCTTTGCATAGCGATATTCCTTGTAGAATATCCAGCATCTTATTCGATAAGGAAAGAGCCGAGATCCCTTCACCGGGAGTGACCTCTTTAGCGAAACTAGAAGATGCTACAAACTCGATTTGTCTTTTGATTGTTTTTATAGTTTTTTCTTTGCATAATGGTATTTGTGAAATATCCTGCACCTTATTCGATAAGGAAAGCCGAGATCCCTTCACCGGGAGTGACCTCTTTAGCAAAACTAAAAGCCTCAAAAACACTCTTTTTTTCAAAATCACTCGATTCTACGACGATATCAAGTTCATTACGTAAAAGGTTTTCTTAAAAAACTGTCGTAGCCCTCCGTCATTTCAGATAAGTACTACTTAGAATTCGTGCTACGTTTGTTGACCATGTTAAGGCATAGTGTGCGGTAGCTGATTAGTGATTATCTGCATAAGCATATGATGCGATTGGAATAGGGTAGTGTCACGACCCGAAAGTACGGAACATGACCGGCACTTAAACTACGAACGTCTCGAGGCGTACGTAATCTAAGTAAACCGAAAACCCAGAAATCCAAACCAAGAAAAGTAGTAGAGTGCAGGAAAAACCAACTTAAAGCAAGTAGTTTCAATAGCATAAGCCGAATTATGCGGTTTTTAAAAACACCAAAAATTTACTGAAAATTTCGGCAGAGTCTCCTTTGTAAATACTGGCCCCCAAACGGGAAACAACATGAATAGTATACGAAATCAAGAAAAAGGCATCCCCAAGCGGGAGCTAGCTCTTCGTCAATCGACGGTCACAACCACACAAGCAATATAATATATAACGCCAACGGCGAGGATCAAAACACAAAAGGAAACTCAAAACCACCAGAAATATAACGAGCGACTCTAAGGTCGAAAGAATAAACAACACTGGTCTCTATCTCAATAAATACATGTTTGGTTGATGGAATTTACTAGATACAACGGAATAATATTATACAAGGTAATATGATGGGTACGATACAAGAAAAACCCACCTACTAGCAAGTCACCCGAATGAAACTGAGCCCGCAAAGCCGTAATTAAACCTGTACGGTAAAACCTGCAAGAAACTGGGGCACAACGGGGGTGAGTTGCCAACTCGTGAATAGAAAAACATCTACGCACAGAAATCGCATAAATACGCAATCCTAGGTCAAAGATCATAATATATCCTCGAAAATGTATATAACATGCAGCCTATAACAATGGCTAGGGTAAATATCTAACCCGAGTGTAAACTCATGTGCCCGTGTCAGTGCCTCAGGTAGCAATATATCATATGAATGAGGTATGCATGCATGAAAACAGAATACATGTAAATGAAGAAACTGTTTTCATAAATTAGTGAGATTTCCTTCGTATTTTTAAACTGAGGTATCATGAATGAAATCAGTATCAACAGTGTCTAGCATCGACACAAAACATAAATCTCACTGTCTCGAAATATCAATGTCTCAATCTCAATATCTAGGGCGCCGTCAGTCCAGACCGGCCCCTACCATCCATCTCAAGACCACGACGGTATTCTCCGGATATCCGACGCGTCGGGTAATATCACCGGAAGGTAGTGCTCCCCAGCCGGGCTCAACGTCAACAACACATTACTCTTGCCCCGGGGTACCATACCGGGCCCACCATATACCCGTGACGGTTCCTCCACTCCTCGACACGGATCTCGAAAACCACAGCAAACTCATGGTGGACGACACTTTACATCACTTGAAAACCGCAACATTTTATATTTTAAAAGATCATAAGTTGTAAATTTTGCGGCTTTCCCCGAAATTCAGAAATATCATAAATCTCAAGAAATCATCACAAGTGCATATGTCAATGATAATGAATGCATATGGTATCAATAACCAAGTTGCAATGTATGATTAATAAACTAGGCATGTAAGGCAGGTACACTAATATCATATCAAACTACTAACTAACAAGCTAAGTCAAGCAAATATATTCTCTAAAGTGTACGTGACATGGCAATTACCGATGAAGATGTGTGTGAGCCGGTAAGTAGGTGTACGTGGTATATACGCATCATCGGTAATGGTGCTGGTGTCCTAACAACATGATATCAATAATGGAATATGCAGCAAAATAAGTATGCGAGGCAGAGCGAACAGCAATAATGTGCGGGAGCTGAATACTAGACACAATGAAAACTAATCTGTAATAATCTAATATAAGTCCTACAAATGGTGCTTTTTGAAATAACACGAATCATGGGGTTTTGAAAATAGGGGCTACGGTGTTTTTATGAAAAGATACGTCTTTTGAAATATCCGTAGGATCCCTTGGGCTGTCTTTTAAAATACCCACGATTCGTTAGTTTTTGAAATAGGTAAGAATCGAATCTAATCTAATAACTAAACTAAACTAAAGGGTTAAGCTAACAAGCTGGACTACAGGTAAGGAAACCGCCTAACATCTGAGTCGATACATATACCTACCTGTATATGTATAGTCGGTGATCCCGCCTCAATAATATCATAGCCTATACCATATCTATAATCAGGCATCCCAAGTCAAGAGTGCGGATCAAACATCAATATAGCTCGTACGTAAATCCGTCGTACGGCATCCCAAATCTGGGTACGGGTCAATATCATATTCATCATACTATTCACCTGGTATCCTCTTTATCAAATATCATGATCGCGGTACTGATCTACGTCTAGTACCATACTGATACCGCCTACATATGCATGGACGTGTGTGAAACACTACGTCAAGGACCCGCTACAACGTCATGTCGTATCTAAGATACGAACCCTGCTATATCACCGATCTCACGGCCTCAAATCAAATCTCATCGACTCAGCTCAATCCTAAGTATCATCCTCAATCCGTATGTGAACACATAGTCCCCTACGCATGTGAACACATAACCGTAAAGAATCCCATGAGCACATAACAATAGGAAAGTATGCAAGTATGTATGTGTGTATGTGTAGTGCAACACTATCCTAGGGTTCGCAACGCTAAAATAATCCAACACACCAATATCCATCTTAAACATCGTTATTAATACCAAATAACATATAATAATTGTTGGTGTGTATACGAATTCGTATACACCACCACGGACTGCGGGGGTGCTATACGCCATCCACCCGACTTCTCCCCGTAGATATAAATCTACTCACCTGGTCCTCGCTAGCCGGTGCCGACGTCGCCACGCGCTTGCTTGTCGTCTCGAAGTCCACATGGGGGTACCTACATATCATGACGCACCATATCGCATTAAAACTAAACTCGAAATCGAAACGGCATACGAAAATCAAATCAGCCCGCGTATCACGCATAGGTCCAAACCTATCGCCTACGCATGCAAGAATAGTCAAACCAACCCTCGATGTCGATGTACAAACGTCAAACCATCGAGAAAAATCCAATTACACTAATTTGCACATTCACGAACACTAATTTTAATATAAACTAGGTTAAAACTCACAAAAACCCCAATTTCACTTAAAAAGTCATTTTTCCGAAAATCTAGCAAGCACAATTCGCCGTTTTTGTACAAAACTTGATGTTTAAATGAATGTAGCGGCCAATATACTTATTAAATATCTTAAATAAGTCATAGAAACAATTTCCGGAATTTAATCTCATTAAATTCCAAAAACCCTAATATTCTAGTTTACAAAATACCTAAATTTTAACAATTTCATAGCAAAAATGCACAAACTACAATTTAGGTTGGATTTGCATGATCTAAAGCATTAAACTACACTTAATAAAGTTAATAATATGATAAAATCTCTAACCATATTTTTAATCTCATATTTCGAATTAAATAAAAAAAACTAGTTTGCAACAAAAAGCTTAATTTGGACATTTTTCAAGTAACAACTTGTAATTAACAACTAGATTAGTTTTCTACAAAACTAAATATGTTAATCCACATCACTAAACCATGCACAATCAAACACAACTCATTTCCACAACAAACCCTAACTTGAAATCCTTAATCATGCAATTAAACTCACATAAACCAAATAAACACTTAATTAAATTAGCTTTAAGAAATTAAGTAACAAACTAAGCAAAAAAAAGTTTAGAATTATACCCAAAAACATTTGAAGATCCACAAGCATCCATGGCCTCCCAAAATGCTCTCTTTTCACAAAGATCCATGCTATACGAGCTAAGCTAAAATGGGTAGGAGTCGGATTTGGGTTTTGGGATTTTTTTGATGGATTTTGAGGCAATTTTTGATGAAGTCTTGAAGAGAAAAGAGAAGGGAAAATGGAGGGGGGGCGGCTGCTGTAGGAGGAGATTTCTGCTGGAATGGGAGGGGGAGAGGAGAGAGAGGGAGGTAGAGAAAGTGGGGGGAGAAAGTCAAGGTCAAAGCAAAGTCAAAAGTCTAACTAATTTATCCATTTTCTTTTATTTTCTTTCATTTCTTTTCCTTTGAAATTCAAGTGGGGAAAAAGATGGGGGCTGCTGAATTCAACCAAGGAGAGAAGTGAATGGGTGTGTGTGGGTGTGGGTACGAGTGTGGGGTGATGAAAAATGATAAATACAATACCCCAAACATCCATTTACGCAAAAAAAAAGCCTTTTTTCTTCAATAATTTCTAAACCGTTTTGGCAAATGATTTTGTTCCAAAAACCACATGATAAAATTTTATTTAATGTTTTATGATGCAAAAAATTTATTTCGACTCATTCCAATTTGTAATTTTCCCTAATTAAATGTATTAGTGACGGCTTAAATAATAATAAAATAATATTTTTTTCAGAAAATTTGAAATTTCACCAACGGCTCAATAAACACCAAATAATATCAATTACATAGCTAGAATATGTATATTTAATTTTTATAATAAGATATTTGTATTTTGACTTTTTACAGAAAACCCCCTTATTTTACCGATTCTTTCGAAATTTCACCGAAACGATTTTCAAAACGTTACAATCTTCCCCCCTTAAAGAAATTCGGTCCCCGAATTTAAATTCAAACTCCCCCAAATACTAAAACATCTAAGAAAACCCATCAAGTCGTCGGGGCCCCGAAATTGTAAATACATAAAACAAATCGTAGCGCAGCGCATGCGCTTGAAAAATGAGCATATAACTCAAATCAAAACTCCGTCAAGCATCCCGCAATCATCGGAGTCATGGAGAAGACATCAATGCCAAATCCAAATGAAACCAATATGATATAACTCGAAACTATACATGTAAACATCGAATCTATATCTGTAAGTATCTGAAGGAAATGCATGCCAATCTCTTTAAGTCGCTGTGCAACGCGTATAACACTGCACAGTGGCGGACGTATATCATAAGAAATAACTATATACATATATACCTTCGTTTGAAATGTACGTTCCGCCGTTTTGGAAACAATTTAGAAGGGTTTCCTTGTTTTAAACATTTCGTGTCATATCAGACACGTAGGTAAATACTGAGGCTATAGCTCGCTTTTTGGAAATCCCTTCAATAACTATCAATGCATGCAAAATATATTCAGGTACTGTCCTCTGACTAGTCCTGCTCAGTACGAAAACATATAGCAATATCATAAAAACGTACTGCTCTATAAGAAATCAATCCCAAAATATGCACATGAATGCTACGTGCGTCTGGTGCGCACGGAAATCAAAATCCATGAATGTGCCATACATGCGCACAGAAACAACATCTAAGTGCATCGGGTGTGCACGAAACATCTGTCGTAGGCAACATGTGTGCCTGACAGTAAAATCAGGTGCATTTGACATGCACGAAAAAAAAAATCTCGATTTAGTGCCTCTGGTGTGCACCAAAATCACCCTTCAAAACATGCGCCCAACATGCGCGAAAATCCAAATCAGGTGCATCCATCGTACACGAAATCATGAAATCCAATATCAAGCGCCGAATGTGCGCAAAATCAATCAGGTGCACAAGGTGCACAACATACGTAACACTGCACTGCAAGCATATATGAACTATACCGAGTGCAAAAACCAAATCGTGCGCGTATATACGCACAATCAACTCAACTGTATGAAATCCATATAATCACAAACATGAGAACCAAGGCACGAAAACGATATCAAGTGCAACACTGTGCAAAGATCGTAAATCCTCAATCATCAAAATCAAATCATACGAATAAATCACCCAAAACATCGTAATCAATAATGGCGGAATAGTACTGCTCAAGCGCATCCTCTAAGAATCTCGGCCAACTGTCGCGCTCACTAGTGGGACGTCTCATCGATGATCATGAACTCTGTCCTGCTTGTGTGCGTAACCATGACCACTCCTGTGTTAGGGTCTTCACTGTGAATTACCAATCTTTCGGTCCATCGGCTCATCGGCCCTGTCGGGTGTGCTAACGAGGATGATCCAGTTCTGGCACGTCTCTTGTCATCTCCCGGTCAATCATCACGACCACTCGTAAGACAGCATATCACTGGCGTCGGCCTCTGGCTCTCTGAATGTACGTGACACATCTGATCCTGGGTGCAAGTATCATTGCAGCAGTGTCCTGGAAGAAATCCTGCTCACGGTCTCTTCCATGTCTCGTCTCTGCCAACTTTCTGGAAGTCATTGTCCTTTCCTATATCTGCATCTTGCTCTGGAACGACTGCATACTCATCGCGACTCCTTCTTGAAGGTATATCCAGTACTCTGCCTCGGCATGCGCATCGCATCTCTGATGTCGGCGGAGGGGAACGTCATCATATCCAGATCTTATACGAACCTCTTACTCCATTTTTCTCTAATGTCGACCGCTTCGGACTCGTCTCGTCGTGGCAGCATGGACTGAGCTCCAACGGCTATCCTCGTATCTGGAGTCTCCGAAGAATGCATCTCACCACCTAGCATCCGATTGAAGTCGAACCATTCGATCGATTCGTCGAAATCTCATAATCCCCCAAGAGCTCAACATCTTGGTACAGTTTAATAGTATCGAATATATATACCACAGCATCGGTGGTCTAGCCGTAGAAGGGCAAACCCAAGCCTTACTAATGGCGCCGCAGAACTGCCGCAAACCCGAAGGTTCAAAGGCTTTCACACGGTCATTATGTCGAGTTAGGGTTTCATTCTTCTAGAGGGACCATAGAATTGCCTGCATGTCTTTCCGAATACTTTAAACTTGGAATAATAGGTTTCCGACATTCGATCGTCTCTGTCGACCCTCACGTCTCTGCGTAAAGTCGTCTCTAGCTGGAATCAATCTATCTGATGACCTCGCATCGGGGTAAGCGAACGAACCACCTGTCCTAGTCATTCATCATCGGGTGACTAGCGACCTTCTATCATCTATTCGTACAACTCGCCCCGCAATAGCTCCAACATATGGGGCGATATCTCGTCGCTCGCAGCAACAACTGGCTCGCTCGTCTGCATGCTGAACAGTGCCTCAATCATCATGAATAAGAAATACACCAACGGTCATCAAAATCTGGCTGGCCTCTGTCAGTGGCCCAATCCTGTGATACTGATCGGCACGTCCGAGAAATCTCATACAGCGACCCATCAAATGCTCGTGGCGCGAAAACACCGTAAAAAGACACATCTCCGCAATCGTGTGTCGCCGGAATTTCGCCCTGGTCAGTCCTCGTTCGTGACGAGCTTGTGCTGACCGCAACTCTAGCCGTAGCTCTTCCTGCCCGTAACCGTAGCAGCAAAACCATGACTGGTACTGATGAGGCTAGATCGGAATGAATATAATACTGAACAAGGAAATGTACATCCTAAGGCTTCATAAGTGGAGTGGCGTGTCGTAAATATGCCGCGGAACATACCAACGGTACGTCACTCTACTTTAGTCACCTATTCCATCAACCAAGGGTCATCCTACGCACCGAAGGTTAAAACCTAACGCTCTGATACCAATTTTGTCACGACCCGAAAGTACGGAACATGACCGGCACTTAAACTACGAACGTCTCGAGGCGTACGTAATCTAAGTAAACCGAAAACCCAGAAATCCAAACCAAGAAAAGTAGTAGAGTGCAGGTAAAACCAACTTAAAGCAAGTAGTTTCAATAGCATAAGCCGAATTATGCGGTTTTTAAAAACATCAAAAATTTACTGAAAATTTCGGCAGAGTCTCCTTTGTAAATACTGGCCCCCAAATGGGAAACAACATGAATAGTATACGAAATCAAGAAAAAGGCATCCCCAAGCGGGAGCTAGCTCTTCGTCAATCGACGGTCACAACCACAAAAGCAATATAATATACAACGCCAACGGCGAGGATCAAAACACAAAAGGAAACTCAAAACCACCAGAAATATAACGAGCGACTCTAAGGTCGAAAGAATAAACAACACTGGTCTCTATCTCAATAAATACATGTTTGGTTGATGGAAATTACTAGATACAACGGAATAATATTATACAAGGTAATATGATGGGTACGATACAAGAAAAACCCACCTACTAGCAAGCCACCCGAATGAAACTGAGCCCGCAAAGCCGTAATTAAACCTGTACGGCAAAACCTGCAAGAAACTGGGGCACAACGGGGGTGAGTTGCCAACTCGTGAATAGAAAAACATCTACGCACAGAAATCGCATAAATATGCAATCCTAGGTCAAAGATCATAATATATCCTCGAAAATGTATATAACATGCAGCCTATAACAATGGCTAGGGTAAATATCTAACCCGAGTGTAAACTCATGTGCCCGTGTCAGTGCCTCAGGTAGCAATATATCATATGAATGAGGTATGCATGCATGAAAACAGAATACATGTAAATGAAGAAACTGTTTTCATAAATTAGTGAGATTTCCTTCGTATTTTTAAACTGAGGTATCATGAATGAAATCAGTATCAACAGTGTCTAGCATCGACACAAAACATAAATCTCACTGTCTCAAAATATCAATGTCTCAATCTCAATATCTAGGGCGCCGTCAGTCCAGACCGGCCCCTACCATCCATCTCATGACCACGACGGTATCCTCCGGATATCCGACGCGTCGGGTAATATCACCGGTAGGTAGTGCTCCCCAGCCGGGCTCAACGTCAACAACACATTCCTCTTGCCCCGAGGTACCATACCGGGCCCACCATGTACCCGTGACGGTTCCTCCACTCCTCGACACGGATCTCGAAAACCACAGCAAACTCATGGTGGACGACACTTTACATCACTAGAAAACCGCAACATTTTATATTTTAAAAGATCATAAGTTGTAAATTTTGCGGCTTTCCCCGAAATCCAGAAATATCATAAATCTCAAGAAATCATCACAAGTGCATATGTCAATGATAATGAATGCATATGGTATCAATAACCAAGTTGCAATGTATGATTAATAAACTAGGCATGTAAGGCAGGTACACTAATATCATATCAAACTACTAACTAACAAGCTAAGTCAAGCAAATGTATTCTCTAAAGTGTACGTGACATGGCAATTACCGATGAAGATGTGTGTGAGCCGGCAAGTAGGTGTACATGGTACATACGCATCATCGGTAATGGTGCTGGTGTCCTAACAGCATGATATCAATAATGGAATATGCAGCAAAATAAGTATGCGAGGCAGAGCGAACAGCAGTAATGTGCGGGAGCTGAATACTAGACACAATGAAAACTAATCTGTAATAATCTAATATAAGTCCTACAAATGGTGCCTTTTGAAATAACACGAATCACGGGGTTTTGAAAATAGGGGCTACGGTGTTTTTATGAAAAGATATGTCTTTTGAAATATCCGTAGGATCTCTTGGGCTGTCTTTTAAAATACCCACCATTCGTTAGTTTTTGAAATAGGTAAGAATCGAATCTAATCTAATAACTAAACTAAACTAAAGGGCTAAGCTAACAAGCTGGACTACAGGTAAGGAAACCGCCTAATATCTGAGTCGATACATATACCTACCTGTATATGTATAGTCGGTGATCCCGCCTCAATAATATCATAGCCGATACCATATCTATAATCAGGCATCCCAAGTCAAGAGTGCGGATCAAACATCAATATAGCTCGTACGTAAATCCGTCGTACGGCATCCCAAATCTGGGTACGGGTCAATATCACATTCATCATACTATTCACCTGGTATCCTCTTTATTAAATATCATGATCGCGGTACTGATCTACGTCTAGTACCATACTGATACCGCCTACGTATGCATGGACGTATGTGAAACACTACGTCAAGGACCCGCTACAACGTCATGTCGTATCTAAGATACGAACCCTGCTATATCACCGATCTCACGGCCTCAAATCAAATCTCATCGACTCAGCTCAATCCCAAGTATCATCCTCAATCCGTATGTGAACACATAGTCCCCTACCCATGTGAACACATAACCATAAAGAATCCCATGAGCACATAACAATAGGAAAGTATGCAAGTATGTATGTGTGTATGTGTAGTGCAACACTACCCTAGGGTTCGCAACGCTAAAATAATCCAACACACCAATATCCATCTTAAACATCGTTATTAATCGCAAATAACATATAATAATTGTTGGTGTGTATACGCATCCGTATACACCACCACAGACTGCGGGGGTGCTATACGCCATCCACCCGACTTCTCCCCGTAGATATAAATCTACTCACCTGGTCCTCGCGAGCCGGTGCCGACGTCGCCACGCGCTTGCTTGTCGTCTCGAAGTCCACATGGGGGTACCTACATATCATGACGCACCATATCGCATTAAAACTAAATTCGAAATCGAAACGGCATACGAAAATCAAATCGGCACGCGTATCACGCATAGGTCCAAACCTATCGCCTACGCATGCAAGAATAGTCAAACCAACCCTCGATGTCGATGTACAAACGTCAAACCATCGAGAAAAATCCAATCACACTCATTTGCACATTCACGAACACTAATTTTAATATAAACTAGGTTAAAACTCACAAAAACCCCAATTTCACTTAAAAAGTCATTTTTCCGAAAATCTAGCAAGCACAATTCGCCGTTTTTGTACAAAACATGATGTTTAAATGAATGTAGCGGCCAATATACTTATTAAATATCTTAAATAAGTCATAGAAACAATTTCCGGAATTTAATCTCATTAAATTCCAAAAACCCTAATATTCTAGTTTACAAAATACCTAAATTTTAACAATTTCATAGCAAATATGCACAAACTACAATTTAGGTTGGATTTGCATGATCTAAAGCATTAAACTACACTTAATAAAGTTAATAATATGATAAAAACCCTAACCATATTTTTAATCTCATATTTCGAATTAAATCAAAAAAACTAGTTTGCAACAAAAAGCTTAATTTGGACATTTTTCAAGTAACAACTTATAATTAACAACTAGATTAGTTTTCTACAAAACTAAATATGTTAATCCACATCACTAAACCATGCACAATCAAATACAACTCATTTCCACAACAAACCCTAACTTGAAATCCTTAATCATGCAATTAAACTCACATAAACCAAATTAACACTTAATTAAATTAGCTTTAAGAAATTAAGTAACAAACTAAGCAAAAAAAAGTTTAGAATTATACCCAAAAACATTTGAAGATCCACAAGCATCCATGGCCTCCCAAAATGCTCTCTTTTCACAAAGATCCATGCTATACGAGCTAAGCTAAAATGGGTAGGAGTCGGATTTGGGTTTTGGGATTTTTTTGATGGATTTTGAGGCAATTTTTGATGAAGTCTTGAAGAGAAAAGAGAAGGGAAAATGGAGGGGGGGCTGCTGCTGTAGGAGGAGATTTCGGCTGGAATGGGAGGGGGAGAGGAGAGAGAGGGAGGTAGAGAAAGTGGGGGGAGAAAGTCAAGGTCAAAGCAAAGTCAAAAGTCTAACTAATTTATCCATTTTCTTTTCTTTTCTTTCATTTCTTTTCCTTTGAAATTCAAGTGGGGAAAAAGATGGGGGCTGCTGAATTCAACCAAGGGGAGAAGTGAATGGGGGTGTGTAGGTGTGGGTACGGGTGTGGGGTGATGAAAAATGATAAATACAATACCCCAAACATCCATTTACGCCAAAAAAAAAGCCTTTTTCTTCAATAATTTCTAAACCGTTTTGGCAAATGATTTCGTTCCAAAAACCACATGATAAAATTTTATTTAATGTTTTATGATGCACAAAATTTGTTTCGACTCATTCCAATTTGTAATTTTCCCTAATTAAATGTATTAGTGACGGCTTAAATAATAATAAAATAATATTTTTTTCAGAAAATTTGAAATTTCACCAGCGGCTCAATAAACACCAAATAATAGCAATTACATAGCTAGAATATGTATATTTAATTTTTATAATAAGATATTTGTATTTTAACTTTTTACAGAAAATCCCCTTATTTTCCCGATTCTTTCGAAATTTCACCGAAACGATTTTCAAAACGTTACAGGTAGTCGTACGACTTTGTTGACCATGTTAAGGGTCGTGTGGGTGGGTTTAATTCAATCAAAAAATGACGGGTTGAACTTGGCTAGCGCTTATGATTTGTTGACCATGTTAAGGTGATAAGTCGCTAGGGGCAAAATATTATCGGGAATTTCAAGTGTTGAAATTTGCAATATGATTGCATACCTCCTATGAGATAGTTGGATCCCGATACCCACTGCGAGTAAGAGTTACTCCTGGGAGAGTTTTACACATTACAATTAGCCGATCAAATAGGTGTCTAGAAAGCTGTTAACGGGGTTACGCCCCTGGGAAAATGAGGTTTATTTTAATTAGGTCCGTGCGAAAGAACGGGGAACCTCCCTCAAAGTACCAGCACTGGCCTGGCCGAAAGATTGGCGAACTTGTAGGGTGTCATTAATCCTGTCTAGTCATTCCTTTTAGGATTTGAAGGAAGATTTGATAGAAACAGTGGGAGCCATCCTGATTAGATAAATTAATAACCAATCTAATCTTGCAAGAGCATACGCTGAGTGTTTTCTTCTCTCTCTCTCTAAGCAGTGACCATGTCATTCCTTAATCAAGATAATAATATGGATGTATTGACCGAACCCGCTTGTTATACTGAGCTGGGGAACGTTGGTCCCGCTCTAACTTATAATTGTTATATGACCGAGACAGAAATAGGGGATTACCAAGATTCCCGTGACGCCCAAACGAAAAAAGTACATGTTGATGCAACTTCTTCGGGATGTTCATTAACGAGAACTGTTTTCTCAGTTTCCTTTATGTCCTGGGTATGAGATACCGGATCAAGATCCCACAAATGTAATCTGTTGCATGGGCTACAGATAGGTAGAGAACTGAGAATGGGTGATAAGTTTCAAGAGTTGGAAACGGTGTAATTGTTGCAGCTAAGTATGTTGGCAGTTATCGCCCAGTATTACCAAATACATTGATTCTGAACGAATGTTATGAGATATCAAACCTGATATACAAAATCATATCGGTCTCTTTATTTAGTTAAGAATGATATAATTTTGTATTGTTGGATAATGTTTTGAACATTTCCTATATCAAGAGTGATCGGTTCAGGCACGTTATCTAAAAGCATATACGTTCTAAATCAAATTACAGTTCTTAACTTACAAAACACACACAAGAGGAAGAGTTTAGAAATGAACGAATCCTTCTTGAGGCATTGTAGACTAGGTCATATCAATGCGACCTGACTAGCTAGGTTACATTTAGATGCATATTTAAATCTTTTTGAATTTATATCTTTTGAAACTTGCCAGTCATGTAACAAAAGATAAGATGACCATGGCTCCATTTACTGGAAACAGAGAAAGAGTTAGTGAACTCTTGGGATTGATACATGATGATGTATGTAGGTCCCCTGTCTACACATGCCATGACCGGATCTTTATACTTTATTACATTCATTGATGATCTCTCAAGATTCGGACATATGTTCCTATTGAAACACAAGTCTGAACCTTTTGAGCAATTCAAAGAATATAATTCAGAAGTAGAGAACCACAATGAGTATAAGTATTATGTCCTTTGATATGATCAGAGAGAAGAATACTTGAGCATGGAGATCTTGGACTATTCTAAAAGAGAATGCGATTCTCTCTCAGCATTACTCCTTCGTATACACCACAACACGTCGATGTATCGGGACGGAGCAAAACGCACCCTATATGATATGGTGTGCTCTATGATGAATACTACTGAGTAGCCTATTTCCTTTTGGGGGTTATGCACTTGAGAAGCTTCATACCTTTTGAATTGGATTCCAACCAAATCAGGTGCCTACCAATCAAATGCGATGTGGTATGGGAAGGGCCCATCTCTTAAGGAAGTTAAGATTTGGGGTTGTCCGGCCTATATCTAAAAGCAAAATCCGGAAAAGCTCGAGGCAAGGTCAGTTCTGTGAAAGTTTGTTGGATATCCCAAGCATTAGCAAGGGAATATCTTTTACTGCACTGAGGAGCAAAAGATGTTTTTTTTCTCAGCATGCCACCTTTTGGAAAGGGAATTTCTTGTGAAGAAATTAATGGTTATGAGGTAGAACTGGAAGCAGTTCCATCTATACAAACTACGGCTGATGATTTGGTAGAACCGGAGGATTCAATAGTTTCCGACGAACCTCAGCCTCTCCGCCGATCTAGTAGGGTTCCTCATACACTAGAGAGATACTTGGGTTTCTCTATGACAGTGGGAGCGAGGATTGCATCATGAGATAATGGCCCAACTAGTTTCGAGCAGGCCATCAGGAGTGGGGACTCTGTGAGAATGGCTGGATGCTAAGCGATCTGAGATGGAATCTGTGTACACCAACAAAGTATGGACTTTGGTTGCTTTATCTGAAGGGTTAAATCCCCATCAGGAGCAAGTATACCTTGAGAAGATTACTTGGTGTACATGGAAAAGTTGAGACTTTCAAAGCTAAGGCTTGTTGCAAAAGGTTTTCGTCATCGACTAGGTGTGGATAATGATGAAACCTTTTCTTGTGCCTATGCTTGAGTCCATTCGGATCCTACTTGCCATTGCTACATACCATGGCTACGATATCTGGAGGTTGGGTGTCATGGCTACTTTTCTAATGAGATGATTTAGAAGAGAGTGTCTATAAGTACACAGCCAAAGGGCTTCGTAGACAGTGGGAGCAGCGGAAACATATGCAAGTTACTTTTTGGCTTAAAGCAGGCATCGCTGAGTTGGAACATCTGTTTTGATGTGGTAGTCAAAGCGTTTGACTTCATCAAAATGGTAGATAAACCTTGTATATACAAAAAGGTAGCAGGGAGTATGGTGGTGATCATCGTATTGTACGTGGATGACATACTCTTGATAGGAAAAGAGTTTCCTATGCTACACTTGTTCAATCTCCTCTTATCACAAGGATTCTCCATATAGGATCAAGGTGACACCACCTAAATCCTAGTTTTTAGATCTACGAGATAGATCTAAATGGAAGTTTAGATTCTCACTAGGTGTAGTGAGATGGTATCAATCGATCCTGGGGAGAATCACTGGAAAGCTTCCAGGGTGGTAAGGACGACTGAATGTCAGTCACAGGCATTGTCTTTACCCTCAGTGGAGGGACGGTATGTTGGAAAAGTTACAAGCTAGATACCGTGACATACTAGACGATAAAGGCTAGATACATTGCTACCAATGATACTACCAAAAAGGTAGTCTGGATATATAAAAGTTCATGAGATGAACTTCGTTCCTACCATTGTGTGACAATGGAGTTATGGCTCAGGCCTAGGAACCCCCGTCCCATCAGTAATCCAGACATATTCTTAGGCAGTATCACCTGATCATGGAGATGGATGATCTCCAGGGAGATCGAGGTTAGAAGAGTAGACACAGAGGAGAACAGGGCGGATCCACTCACAAAGGCCTATTCCCTGGAGAGACTTTTATGGGATGGTAGAATATAAGATACTTCAACCACTGCTGATTGTTGGGTATGGGATACTACAACAGATGGCCCTAGTGCAAGTGGGAGATTATTAGTTCTATATGTGCCCTAGAGGCCATTACTGTACATACGATGTATATTGTAGTGGATGCTTGGACATATACATGGAGGACTTTCTTGCTCGACATGATAGTATGCTATCTGGTTACTCTTTATCTTAACATGTACACTGATTGTCTCTATGCTACATGTTGATAAATCCCTTAGGATGAGTACTTGACTATCAGGATTATGATGCAGATCATACTACTGGGGACAGAGTAGTCATTAAGTACATCCTTCAAATGTTCCTAATCGTAGGTGTATCGAGACAGGGCGTCGATATACCAGAGTAGACTAGCGTATAGCTTTTCAACCCATGTAGATGGGTGATGGATGATCCCATATCCATTGGTGTTTGACATCAGAGACAGTATACGGGTGCTCAGTGGAGACTGGGTACACTGAATAGACTCGCCGAGAACTCCCAGATGGTATTATACCTCATGCCCGATGGCAGTTCTCTGGTGACACTGGTACAGGTTAGTCTATAGACCCAAGATCGTCAAAGAGTCTTGTGTGATTCCCACTGTGCTTTGGTTTCCACCTTACCACGTTCAAGAGAACATACAAAATGGTGGCTTTTGGGTACAGTCCCGAATCACATGGAAGCAATGATCGATAGGAGGGGTTTCGTCTCTCCCGGTATTGGGAGTTGATGTTGCGTTGTGCTCGATTGGCTATAACAGGAAGTCCCTGGCCAGGGCTGCTTCAGAGATATACTGGTAAGTGTTATCAGTAGTTTCTCGACCCGTTATGAGCCTAACATCGGCACAACTTATCGAGTTACTGGGGTCTGACGTTTACCACTAGACGAGATATGCGACATATCAGAAGAAGAGTCCGGACTGTACGATAGTGTTACTGATTGGATTCGTAGGAGTGTGAGCAGGCTTGCTTGTTGATCTTCTGATCGCTCAATACCCGGATGGCCGTTACGTTTAGCAGACCGCTTGTGCCTTGTGGGTGTTTGATATGATCATCACCTACTGTCGGCGTATTGACGAGTCTTTAGAGTTGTCACGACCCAAAATTAACAAGTGACCGGCACTTAAAACACTTGACATATAAAGACATTGACGTAATCTAAGTAAGCCGAAACCCGGAATCTAAACCCTTTTTAAAGATATTGGAGGTGAGGTTTAAATAATCATTCGATAAAATCAAGTTAAAATAACATCTAAATTTAACTAAGTATGTCGAAAAGCATTTATGACATTTTGAAACTTGTCATCACCTCATTTGCATTTTATAAAAACCCGATACAACATAATAAAATAGCATCCCAACAGAAGCTAGTCTCCACATCCAAACGATGGAGAAACCAATCAATCTAAAGTAGAAGTCGACTACAAAGAGTGTGACAACTCAAGACACAACTCTAATCCTCGCTTCTAAGTCCATAATATATCAATTCTAAGTTGATGGAGTTTCCGCTAGATACAAGAATATATGAATAATCAAGAGTGAGTAGAGTCCTACACAGAGGTTTCCTGGCTCTAGCGAAACGGAGTAGGAGCACATATGTGATATGTGCTGACCGAGATTGATACGATATAAGATACCGTATTCTGATCTCGCCATTTGTGACATTGGTCGGTTATATGAGATATAGCCGGGTTATCGGAACAAGTGTTGATTCGATAAGTTGTTACACATGATATTAGTCGGTTATATGAGATATAGCCGGATAATTAAATCAATTTTTGATTTAATCATTTCATGTATAATTATATATTTCATATATTAATTTACATTAACTAGTATTAGCTCACTTATGATTTCTTTTCTCACTAGTTTTGTGCACATTGTATATATGTCATATATGCAAGTGTACATTATTATGTATCATGCTTGATGATACATGGACATGTGTGTGTGTATGACTTACACCATGCTAGGGTTGATCTAGGATTTTATTTATTTAAAGTTATTCAAAAATGTGTTGGATTTTGTCATGGCAAGAAGTTTTGAGAAGATTAAGGTTGCATTGACTTAGTCTTCCATTTTTGTTTAGCTTAAGATATTTATAAACCCAACCATCATAGCTAGCCATGGTTAACTCTCTACAAGGGTTAAGGGATGACATATACTCACCATGGTTTATTTTCTAACCTCGTGATTTTATTCTTTCATTCACTTGATAATTATGAGAGTTATCTTCTTCTTCTTCTTCAAAAGCTTTCTAGCTTCAATGGAGATTGAAGAAAATTTATGAGAAAAATAAAACTAATGTGAGCCCACTTCCTACTTCATCATCCTTTACTACTTGCCATTTAGTATAGTGTGTTTGCTTCACTAATTTCACAATTAGTGAAGAGATAGCTTGGGTTAGTGTCTCCTCGACGTAGATCATCTTCGGCCTCGAAGACTTCGAAGCAAGCATGTTCGTTTCTTCAAGGGAGTCTCTCTAGAGTCCGGAGTTCACGATCGCAGTGAAGGGACTACTACAAGGAGCTATTGAAGTGAAGGACCGGTCTACAAAAGTTGTATTCCTTGCTCAATTAGGATGTAAAGTGTTTACATTTCATTTTCGTCGAATTTCTAGTAGACGATTCATGGTTAGGGTTATCTAGAACGGCAAATTTTTGAATTTGGCATGGACGATACCTCCCGAAACCTTGCTGCCGTCCTAGGCAACCCTGCATAGCAAACCGGTCCATGCCAAGGAGAATGTCGAAGTCCAACATCTCAAGAAGGATTAAGTCGACGGACGAATCTCTATCCCCAATACGAACGGCATACGACCGAAACACATGTCGCGCAACAACAACTTGCCAATAGGAGTAGTCACGACAAGCGGCTGATCTAGAAAACATGACTCTTGGCCCAACCTCGGAACAAAGTGTATAGAAACATACGGGTGTGTAGATCCCAGATCAAACAAAACGTGTTCATAGAAGGAACATACTGAAAGAGTACCTGAAACCTCAGCATTGGACGCCTGTGCATCCTGATAAGTCAAAGAAAATACTCAAGCCTGCCCTCTACAGGCAACTGGCTGTCCTCCGCCTCTGCCACCCTGTCCTCTCTGAACAAACCCTCCGTGACCATGACCTCTCTGAGCATAAGTCTGACGCGGAGCAACAACAGGCGCAAGAGGCAACGCTCTCTGAGGTGGAGAAGGATGTAAGGTAACATGTAATACGGCTGCCTCATCCTCACGTGGCTCAGTACAATCCCTGACGCGATGATAAAAACTCATGTTCCGGAAACATCCAGACGATGACTGCTAACCCTCCTGGGGATAAGAGCTAAACAACTGGCTTCGTCCCAAGCCTCTGCTACTCCCACATCCTGAACGAAATCTATCGCGGCGTCTAAACATCTGTCTCCGGGATGATACACCAGTACGAACCCTCTTTGGTTTCGGAACGACCGAAGTCTCGGAATGACTGTCCTCAACCATTAGGGCTGCTTCCACTGCGGCTGCATTTGTGTCACAATGCTGGGCTGATAGCGAGGAACAACTGGGTAAGCAGGCCTCGTACAAATCTCTTGATCCGCATCTCCTAAGTGTCCACCAAATATGGAGCATACACAGATAGCTGGGTAAACTGAACATCGTACTCTACCACCGTCATACCCGGAGTCTGGCTAATGACTCAAAACTGCGAGCTCGAGCATCCTTGACGCTCTACGGAAGGAAACGGGCAAGAAACACCGTCACGAACTCAGCCCAGGTCGTAGGAGAAAGACTTGTGGATCTGCCCCTCTCTAAAGACTCGCACCAGGTCTGGGCAAGACCCTCTGATTGGTATGAAAAAGTGTTTGTAGAATAACCGTAATCAATAACGGTGTCGCTTGTAGCTAGCCGAGATGAGTACGGGTCGTCCGTAGGGAAACTTGGAATCTTTTTATCTTACTTTAGATGTGTTGAATAAAATAAACGAAGAGAAGTGGATAGTTTATTTAAGATCTAAATTAATTACGGATGTAAATTATATAAGAAAAATGCTTGTAGGGTTCGTTAAGATTTAGAAGTCATGGATGATTAATTAAAGATTACTCCTTTTATCCTTTGATAGATTTAAAACTAGATCGATAGTGATGAATGAGAATTAGGGTTCTTGGATAAAACTAGGTTTTCCCCACTATTGACCCTTGTCCTTTCATTGATCTTTATTCATGTCTAGCCCTTAACAAAACAATTGTTAATCTGATCTCAAATCGTGGTCGAGACTAGAAATAAATTGGTAGCGCGCCCGATTAGGATGTTAACGATTCTTTTGCTAAGGTTTATAAATTTCATAAGACTTGAAAGAAGTTAAAATATTTTCTCATCCATTGTTCTACCCTAATCCTACGAACCCTAGCAAGCTAGGAATTACTCACGCATATTTTGAGAAGAAGAAGAAATGACAGTTAAAGAAATCATAATGCAGAAATAATACAGAAAATAAATAATTAAACAAAATTATCTACATTTATTAATCAACTTCACAAGTACAAATCCTACGAATTTAGATTACAAGAGGAAAAAGTTTCTCTCGATCTCTGCCCTGTAGGAAGTAGATGCTCCGTCAATTTTCACGTCGCTCTATCACGTCGAATCGTGGACCTGTCGTGGATCACTTGTTCTTTGACGGTGATTTGCTTTGTGGTAAAGGTGATGAGTTTTAATTTTAGCCATCGGTCCTTTATATAGCTTTCAAATTAGAAATCCTAGATCTCATAGGTTTAGACTTGCCATAAAGATCCACTTTCCAAGTTTTCAAATCCTATGATTTTATTGGCAGATTTTTGATCCTGTCATTTTGAATATCTTGATCTCTTGACCTGAGCTAAATCTGCACAAAATCTCCATGAATAATGTTAGTAATATTTATAAAATTAAAGAGAGTATCTTAATTACTTTATATGGTAATAAATCTTTAAGAAACATGATTAAGAATATTTATTATGCTATTCACTTTATATGCTAATAAATCTTTAAGAAACATAATTAAGAATATTTGATATGCTATACATCTTTTAATTACTAAAATATTATGCATATATTTTGGAATATTATTCTAACCATTTGTATGATATTATATCTTTTAAGAATTGTGATTAGAATATTTGATATGATATGCATATTTTCAATTACCAAAATATTATATAAATATAAAACGCATATATTTTCCTTCATAATGTTAATTATAATATATAAACATATAGTAAATAGTATTTTGCAGATAAATCCAAATATGTTCTATATTTTTAATAAACACCTTTAAATATTTAAGAAAAGTAAGGAAAATGTTATATCAAAAGTGCAATATTTTCGACTGAACAAATAACCCCAAACTTAACTTTGATCGTCCCGAGCAAACTTGTTATTCAAGAGAGGGAGAAAGAAGAAAATGAAAACTAACCAGCACACTTTCGTAGGCAACACGATTGCACTGAGCATGTGCAACAAGCCGTTAAACCTCTAGGTGTCACTAGTAGGAGGAGTGTTGTCTCCTGAGGGTTTTCAGCGGATTACACCCACAAAATCCCATAATAAAATGAAGATGGTGAAAGTTACATACAAAGATATGAATTATAAAAGAAAGAACATGAAAATAAGAGTTTCCAACTATACTAGCTTTTCAGTTGCCATGAGCCCTATCTTAATGGTTGTGAAAAGATATTAGAAATCACATCATCCCTCAATAAAACATAGCCTTTTGTCTTCCTCCCTATCTTTCTTCCAAACATTGATCATTTACCCCTACGTGTGTGTAAAAGACATCTCTACACTTAGAGAATTCAATTCAAGCTATCATACTCTTATCCATCTTCCAAAGTACTTTATAGTCAATGATTTTTTTTTTGATGAAATTGCTCGCATATCCTTCATGTGACCGTTAATACTTCTTGAGATACTAACCAACCGATTACTAAATGTGCTTGCGCATTTAGACGTAATTCCTCATTCCGCAACACCTAAGGCTTTAGCAGTGGCTCCCAAACCAGTTGGTCTAAGACACTAGGTGATAAAGCACCCTCGCTATATTTTTTTTATGCTGCCTTAAGTAATTACAAAAGCAGTGTTTATTTTTTTTCTTTACCACTTATACCTTTTTTTTATACTAAGGCTTTTAAACAAGAGCATTTTAATGTATCCTCTACTATCCCAAGTTTCAAGATGCGTATAAGTGCGTATGGTAAGGTATCAACATTCAGATGTTTGGCCTCAAGAATAGAGACTATTTTTCAGACTTATTTTTATTCTCAGATTAGTAATTTCCTTCATCTTACTAGCCCTTGGGACAACGGCTCATGACTACTTATTATTAGTTTCGTTTAAGAAAACATCTAATTTTCTTGTTTTTCTCAAACTATTCCTATCTTTCATATGTAAATTTTCACTTTCTAACTTTTATTATCACAATTTTTTTTAAATGCCTAATGCCAAAAGATAATTCAGTGAATACAAACCTCCCCCCAAACCTGTTTTCAGCAGTGTCCTCACTGATGTTGTTCTTTGAGCGTATAAATCTGTAGACTTGGGGAGAGAAAATTATTGGGGTAAAATAACAGTTAGATGAAAACTACCCCCAAACTTATACTTTGGCATGCACGGATATTAAGTTAAGCCATTTTTCACTCAACTCCATTCTTAAGATGAGACAATATTACCAAACATGGAGGTGAGGCGGAGGAAATTTTGTTATGGTAAAGTGGCTTCTGTAAAAATAGGAGCTCCTCCGCTGGGTCAGCTGAAAAATACAATTTTAATCTATGCCCATTTACTTTAAAAATAGAACCGTTTTTTACATTTTCAACTTCTACTGCCCCGTACGGGTATACAGTCCATACCACAAAAGGTCCTTTCCAACGAGATTTTAGTTTACCCAGATGAAGATGGAGTCGTGAATCGTAAAGAAGGACTTATTGTCCCGGTGTGAAGGTTTTTCTAAAAAGGTTTTTATCATGGAACACTTTGGTCCGGCTCTTTACTATCACCACATTGTGGTAAGCTTCATCACGGAGTTCGCTTAGCTCGTTTAACTGCAGCTTCCGATACCTGCCGGCTTGGTCAAAATCGAAGTTTAGCTCTTTAATAGCCCACATTGCCTTATGTTCGATTTCGACAGGAAGGTGGCAAGCCTTCCCAAACACAATGCGGTATGGAGACATACCAAGATCGGTCTTATAAGTGGTACAAAATGCCCAAAGAGCATCTATTAATTTGGTTGACCAATCATTACGGTTTTTCGAAACCGTCTTCTCCAAAATCTGTTTGATCTGCCTATTGGAAATCTCAGCTTGCCCGCTTGTTTGGGGATGATAGGGCGTGGAAAGTTTGTGGTTGATTGCATATTTCCGCATCAAAGTCTCGAAAGACCGATTACAGAAATGTGTCCTGTTGTCTATAACTATAACGCGAGGATGTCCGAATCGCGAAAAGATATTTTCTTTAAGGAACTTAATGACAACCTTGTTGTCATTAGTGCGACACGGTATTTCTTCCACCCATTTTGAGACGTAATCAACTGCTAACAAGATATATAAATTCCGAAAAGAATTGGGAAAATGTCCCATAAAATCAATACCCCAAACATCGAATATCTCCCTAACCAAGATTGGTTGAAGCGATATCTCATTTCTTCGTGAAATCCGACCCAAGTGTTGACACTGTAAGCAAGTTTTGCAATGATCATATGAATTTTTAAATAATGTTGGCCAATAAAAACCACATTGCAAAACTTTTTCCGCCGTTTTACGTGGACCAAAGTGACCACCGCATGCATGATCATGGCAAAAAGACAACACACTCTTGAATTCATCGTTAGGGACGCATCAGCGAATGATTTGATCGGGACAATACTTAAACAAATAAGGTTCATCCCAGTAAAAGTATTTTACTTTGGATAGAAATCGAAGATTGTCTTTTTTTGACCAATCTCTAGGAATAAGTCTCGTAGCTAGATAATTCACAATATCCCCGAACCATGGTTCCCAGGATACATTCAAGAGCTGTTCATCACGAAATGAGTCGTTTATCGACAAGTTCACCATTTCTGAAGAAGAGTTGCGTGAAAGATGGTCGGCTACTAAGTTTTCACATCCACTCTAGTCCTTTATAACGAGATCAAACTCTTGTAACAACAGGATCCAACGTATTAGCCTGGATTTAGCATCCTTCTTCGATAAGAGGTGTCATAGGGAGGAGTGATCGGTGTAAACAATTATTGGCGAGCCAATCAAGTAGGGCCTGAATTTTTCTAATGCAAATACAACTGCCAATATTTCTTTCTCGGTAGTTGTATAATTAATTTGAGCATCGTTCAAAGTCCTACTTGCATAGTAAATTACATGTGGCATCTTATCAATGTGTTGTCTTAGGACTGCACCAATGGAAAAATCTGATGCATCACACATAAGCTCGAACGGGTGGTCTCAATCCGGAGATGATAGAACGGGGGCTGTAGTGAGAGATCTTTTAAGTGATTCAAAAGCAGCCTCGCAATCCGAATCGGAGTGAAAAGTTGTATCCTTGGCCAAGAGAAGAGTTAATGGTCTAGCAATTTTGCTAAAGTCCTTAATGAATCTCCTATAAAATCCTGCATGACCAAAGAAGGATCGTATATTTTTGACGCATTTTGGAAGAGAGAAGTTTTGGGCGACATCTATTTTAGTTCGGTCTACCTCAATGCCTTTCGTGATATTATATGTCCAAGGACAATACCTTCTTGGACCATAAAATGGCATTTTTCCCAATTCAAAGTTAAGTTCTTATCCTTACAGCGGGTAAGAACTGTGTCAAGATGACGAAGGCATTCTTCAAAGGAGTCCCCGAATATAGAGAAATCGTCCATAAATATCTCCAGAAAATTCTCAACCATGTCTGAGAATATCTCCATCTTACACCGCTGAAATGTAGCGGTTGCATTGCATAACCCAAAGGGCATGCGTCTATAAGAATAAGTACCGAAAGGACAAGTAACTGTTGTTTTATTTTAATCCTTTTCGGCGATGGGGACCTGGTTATAGCCAGAGTATCCGTCCAAGAAACAATAGTATTCATGTCCAGGTAATCGTTCTCTGGTCAATGAAAGGTAGAGGGAAGTGAACTTTCCTCGTTGTGGCATTGAGTTTCCTATAATCAATACATATGCGCTACCCAGTTTGGATGCGTGTTTGGATCAACTCGTTAGCCTCATTAGTTATGACCGTGATGCCAGAATTTTTAGGGACCACACAAATAGGACTTACCCATTGGCTATCAGATATTGGGTAGATTATACCACTATCTAGGCACTTAACGATTTCTCTCTTTACCGCCTCCTTCATTACGGGATTTAACCGTCTTTGTGGGTCTTGGGTTGGTTTGTCTTCATCCATCAAATGTATAGGATGTTCAACAATCAAGGGACTAATCCCTTTGATGTCCGCCATTATCCAACCAAATGCTTGCCGATTCGATCTCAATACAGTTAAAAGAGCATTCTCTTGCTCCAAAACTAGAGAAGCGGATATGATCATGGGCAGAGACTCATTCTCATCTAAATATGCATATTTAAGATGAGAAGGTAGCGGTTTGAGTTCTAGAGTCGGCGGAGAGACGATAGAAGGAGGGGTAAGGGAAAGATATTCGGACTCCCTAAGAGGTTCATAACTTGTATAGGATATTGACTCGGAAAGCGCTACTGACTTTTGCGACGAGTCAAAGGTTTCGGAGTCAGGAGTAGACTCATCAAAGGTGTCCTCAGTATGATACTGTGCAAGATCAAATAATGATGTGCTAATGTCGTCGAGATCATCAAAGCAAAGTTCCTCAACCATACAGCTTTCAGGAGCTATCTCGTAGACAGAACATACATCAAGCAAATGAGAAGAAGGTTCAGATGATTGACTTCCTAGCTTGTAAATGTTAAGCTCAATTATTATTTTCCCAAAGGATAGGTTCATGGAACCATTTCGACAATTAATGACAGCATTGGAAGTGGCTAAGAAGGGTCGACTAAGAATCACCGGAATTTGGTTCCGTGGGTTTGCTACAGGTTGTGTATCTAAAACAATAAAGTCCACAGGGAATATAAATTCCCCGACTTTTATCAACACATCCTAAAGCTCACCCCTAGGTTTGGTGATTGATCGGTCTGCCATCTGGAGAGTACAATGGGCAGGTTTCAACTCTCCAATCCCTAACTGCTCGTAGACAGAGTATGGAAGTAAGTTAACACTAGCGCAAGGTCGAGTAAAGCATGATTAATATTTTTACCCCCAATAGAAATAGAGATGGTAGGACAGCCAGGGTCTTTACGTTTCTATGGTAATTGCTGGATAAAAGCTGTGCTAACATTACTCGTCATGAAAACTTTTTTCGGCACTTGAGTTTTTCTCTTCCTAGTGCACAAGTCTTTAAGGATTCTTACATAAGATGTGACTTGTTGAATAGCATCTAGGAGAGGAATATTTATGTTAACTTGCTTAAACATTTCCACAATCTTCTCCACTTATGTGTTAAGTTTGTTGGCCCTCAATCTGTTTGGAAACTGAGCTTTATCAATAAGTTTTGGGTCCAACATTTGTGGAGAAGTTTGTGGGGAAGGATTCGATCCCAGAATTGGAGTGGGAATTGTTTTAGGGAGACTCGGTGGAGGGTTCGAACCTAGTAGGAAACGTAGAATAGGCTCGGAAGTAGGTGGGAGACTAGACGAATTTGGGGAAGAAGTAGAAGCCGGTGTATCATTGGTATCACTAACGTCATCAACTTGTTCAGCCACTCGATTATTCAGCACTCTTCCTGATCTCAACGTAGTAACGACACTCACATTATTATTTTGTGAGTGGCCAGGATTCGGTAGGGGTTGAGATGGGAGTTTCCTTTTTTCTCTCGCACTCATCGCGGCATTTAACTGTGCAATTTGGGCTTCTATTGATTTAATACTCTCACCGTGGGAGGCAGAGTCTTTCTTTATGGTATCAATAGAAGACCTCATATCAGCTGACATTTGGATGGAATGTTTCATAAACAAATCCAAAGTTTGTGCAAGTGAAGAGGAGTTATCGGTACCGGTCGTTTGAAAAGAATTATTAGAAGGTACAGAATTGTTGACTGGATTTTGAAAATTTTGTGACTGAAAGGGTTGCTGACTCTGTTATGGTGGTTGCTGTTGCTGTGGAGGAGGTCTTTGGTAATTGCTTTAGAACTGGTTTTGATTTTGGTTTTGATTTTGGTTCCAAGCAAGGTTAGGATGATTCCTCCACCCCTGATTGTATGTGGAAGAATAAGGATCGTTTCTAGGTCGCCGCTGAAAAGTATTATTGGTGTGTTCTTGACCTTGAAACTGTGCATTTATAGGACATTCTTCCGTCAAATGTGATGGGTCGGAACAACAACCACATATGGTTTTGGGAAGCGTAACCTAGTTTAGGGAGACTGATGAGAATTTGTTTTCTATAGCGTCGAGTTTCTTTTGTATCGCTGCCATTTTGGCTTTTACTACGATGGAAACATTGAGCGGATGGACACCTCCTTTAGATGGTTGTGGTCTAACGCTTTCCTACTGCAAAGTGTGTTCAGCGAGATCTTCCAGATATTGCCAAGCTTTACTATCGTCTTTGGACATGAAATGACATTGACACATGGTTTCAAGCATTTTCTTTGTCGCAGGATTAATGCCCTCATATATAATTCGGCACAAATCCCATCTCTTTATTCTGTGATGAGGACATTGGACAAGCAGATCCTTGAACCGTTCAAAGCATTTCCAAAATGGTTCATTGGGAAGCTGGGTAAACTGGTTGATTTCGCTCCGAACACGGGCGGTCTTATGATTGTGGTAAAATTTCTTAAAGAATGCTATCACGAATTCATCCCAATTGGTAATAGAGTGTGCGGAAGTGTTATAAAGCCATTTTTCTTCTAAGTCGCACAAGGTGAAAGGGAGAAGACGCAAGCGCATAGCATCTACAGAAAGTTGTGATGTACCCATCATTGCGCATACGTTTTCGAATTTGGTGATAAAAATGTACGCGTCTTCAGACTCGAGCCCATGAAATTTGGGTAACAGGTTGATGATGAGGAGTTTAATTTCAAAATTATCCACGTTGGCTGGTGGAATAGATAGACAAGTAGAAAGGGGACCACGTATAGGATAATATCTCTCTTGGAGAGAGATGCATGGTGGGTTCTGCACACCTGCGGGTGGTGGCAGAGTGGTATCGTTCAATCCCGATGGAGATCCGTCCATTTCGGGAGATGTCGTGGGTAGAGGGGGAAAAGAAGATGAAGAAGTACCGACTTCAGAGTCGATAGTCGAAACGCGGACAAGACGGACACTAGAATCCCGTGTCCAACTGAGCATGCACGAAGCGGTTTTAGTGCAAGTGGCAGAGTGTGTGTTATTTAAAAATTGGTTTGTTTTGAAAAGTGTCGGACTTAAGACAAATCACACAAAACTGCACAATCAACCGCAGAACTAAGGTCACCTAGGTCAAGTCACTAGACCGCTCCTAGACTTCTAAAGGATAAACCGCAGGATTAATCCTCTACCACCTCTTTACTACTCTTGTGGCCAAGTAAGTGCCAGGTAAGTGTGAGGTATCCGCTATACGAATCACCGAAAATAGCGGACCTAATTAAGTAACCACTTGTCTTAGACACACTTGCCTAAACACCACAAAAGTAATCCGGATAAGCGATAGATTACCCACGACCTTCCTCTGTCCTATTTGAGCGCGACGATCCTTAGAGTCTTGTCTAGATGTTTTTTAATTAATGTTGGGTTCATGCGGATGCTCATTTTGTGATTTGTGGGGCTTAGCAAGGGTGATTAAATCCCACCTAATATGAATTTTAGTCTTGCCCCTTAAATTCCGTATTAAAATATGCAAAAACAAACCGCAAAACAAAATTTTGCAAAAAGATTTTTGAGCGGCGATATTTTGCAAAGAATCCCGCAGAAAATATATTATTTGGTTTTTAAGAGGAGAGAGAAAGATATAGAAAAGATACCAGAGAAATTTGCAGCCTTAGATCCCCAAATGAACCGCGGATCCGCCGCCAATCTGCTCTTTGTGTCGTGTTTCCGCCGCCAATCTGAAAGATCTTTTGAAGATTTTTGCTACGTGGCCTCCTTTTTACCTCTGGATCTTGATGAATGTCTCTGAATCTCTGTTTCCTCAAATCTGTGACTCCAGATCTCCTTGTAAAATTCACACAATAATCGTTAAATACACAATTTACAGTTTTGTTTATTTTATGATATAGATCGAATTTCAACACGAATATTAAGAAAATAAAATTACGCACGTATCCCCGGCAATGGCGCCATTTGATTGGTATGAAAAAGTGTTTGTAGAATAACCGCAATCAATAACGGTGTCGCTTGTAGCTAGCCGATGTAACGCCTTGAAAAGTCGTTTTGGTGTTTTCCTGAAAATCGGTGAAAATTCGGTATTTTTCCGTAAACCGTCTTTTTTGTTATTTTGCAGTTTAGGACTAATTATACCTAATTTGGATAGGTAATTGCTAGTTTTTAGTAGCTAATGAGTTACTTATTAATTTCTGGTCATTTAAAATTTTTTCCTTATTTTTTCAATTTTTAATATTATTTTAAGCCGGTAAGAAAATACATTAAATTAGCGATAAATACAAATTTAAATGGGCTAATTTTAAGCTTTAAAATCATGTTAATTAAAATCTAGTTGTAATATAATTTTTTTAGTATTTTATTTCAAGTTTTAACTAATTTTTATTATAGAAAACGAAAATATATTTATTTTGAGCTAAAACTTGCAATTTTGAGCTTGTCGGGGGGTCTTTTTGCATAGGAATTTTTATACACTCTCTCACCAATCCTCATCCCCACTTGGCCGTCCCACCATAGCAGGAAACTTCTCTCTTTCTTTTTTTTTTGGGTCTTCAACTCTTGTGAACAATATGATATGTGAATGGATTAATTTATATTAATTTGTAAGTATGTTGTACTTGGGAATGGTTGGCTTTGACCTTGGACAAAATTTCCACAACACCACACCATTCACCCCCATTCCCTCAAGGCTGAGAGCACATCCTGCTGCTGTCCCCATATTTTTCCCCTCTTTTCACATCAAATTTCATCACAATATCCATCAAAAATCAACAATTTCCTTCACAAATTCAAAGAAAACCCTTATTCCATATCTTCTCAAACCTAATTTGGTTCAAAGCTTGGAGAAAGGAGGTGTCTTGAGAGGCTAGAGCAAGCTAGGGTTTGAGCTTGTGAGGTATAATTTCTAATCAATGATTAATTTGTAGCTTAAGTGTGTTAAATTAGAACTTTGAAATTGTTTTAGTGTCAAAATAATTCCTAATTTCTAATCTAGGTTTTTTTTTAAAGTTAATGGTTTGAATTTAAACTAGGGTTTTAGAAACCATTACTAAGTTAATTAATTCTATTTTGCTATCTAGTTGTTTTGCTAACCTAATCTAAGAGGTTAACTTGCTAATTGGGCTATAAACTAGTGTTAATTTAGGGTTTTTCATGTATAGTTTGGATTAAGATTGCTAGTTATGAAATTCCAGAAAGGGTTTGTTTATGGAAAATGTGTTTTGAAGCATGGTAAATGGGTTAAATTGAGTGTTGTGGCTAGCTAGTTGTGTGGATTGTAGGATTGTGCGATGATGTGAGCACTTTATCGCAAATACGCGATGTTTGCACGAATTTGGAATTTTTAGTGCTTACTAGGTTTTTATAAAAATATTGTGATGAATTATTTGAGATATCTTGATGATATTTTTGGCATATCCTATGATATTTAGGATGTGTGAGTGCGGTTTTTTTTGAGTGATCGGGTTTTAGCTTTGCCGGGCGACCAAATCGACGATTTTAGTTAGTTTTTGCGATTTTCGTGTGTGTTCCGCGCACCTTGTGCAAATTGTGCCTAGCTTGTGAACTTTAGTATTTTCGTTTGGGATTTGCGTCGTTCTTGATATGTAACCCTATGTTTGGTATTGATGTAAATTCCAGGTTCGGTCGCGGAGACGTCAGACGCGGCACGAAAGGGGAAAGCGGTGATTGGACGTTGCTAGCTAGGGATTCCGGTGAGTAGATTTAACATCTACGGGGGACTATCGTTTGGATGGCGCAAGTCTCCCGATAGTTTAAGTAGTTAAGATTTTAGTGATATTAGTAACTACATCCATACCTTATTTGACCTACATATGCGAACCCATTCTATAGGACACCTGCACCATTGCCAGGGTTTTTATATGCAGCACGAGCATTATTCATGCTTACACACACGCCCTGGTAATTGCCATGCCACTACACTAGATAACCTATAATTTGAAACCTTTTTACTATAATTGATGCTTAAACCTGTGCTATTGCCTTTAATTCCTTCAAATGAAATCGTAAGATTGCTAATCATGTGCATGTACTCATCATGTTATTTGCTCATGCCTAGTCTATCAATCATACATCGCAACTTGATTATTGATACCATATGCATTCATTATCATTGGCATATGCATTTATGAGGATTTCTTGAGATTTTGTGATATTTCTGGATTTCGAGGGAAAGCCGCAAATTTCTAAACTTATTACATTTTTTTAAATATGTAAATTGCGGTTTTCTAGTGATGTAAGTGTCGTCCACCATGAGTTTGCTGTAGTTTTCGAGACCCGTTTCGAGGAGTTGGATGAACCGTCTCGGGTACATGGTGGGCCCGGTAAGGTACCCCGGGGCAAGAAGCTCGTGTTGCTGACGATGAGCCTGGCAGGGGACGGATTACCTACCGGTGACTGTTTGGCACGGCGGATATCCAGAGGATACCGACCGTGGCCGCGAGATAATGAGATATTGATATTGAGATGGGTCAGCCGGATGGCTGAGGCCAGAGATACTATGACATGGATATATGAGATTTGTGATAGTTTTGAGGTGTCGTTGCTGGACACAGGTTCTTGTTGATTCTATTGGTATTGTGCTGGTATTTCAAAAGAGATTCCTAAAGGAAAAACATGATTCTTATACTTACACATTCAGATCATGAGTTGATTCGCATTGCATTCATACCTGCTAGTATATTCATATTGCATACGTACCTGCTATTATGTCCTGCCATACCTGTATTATAGATGCGAGGATGCTTGTGTGCATACTTGCGATAGCCTCTATAGATGTTATTTATTACTCACGAGTTGGAAACTCACCCCCGTTGTGCCAAAGTCTTTTGCAGGTCCGCTCCGTCAGCACAGTAGCGGCGGGCGCACCGCTTCTTTTGCCTCTCTTGCCAGGACTCGAGGTTTTTGCTCGTAAGTGGGTTGTATTATTATTTTTGTACTATCTTGCATATTCTTTGTATCTAGAGTACTCCATCTACTGTATCTACCAGTATTGTTGTATATTGACCTAGAGATGAGACTGTGAGATTTGTGAACTTTTTATGCTGTATTTTGGGGTCGAGCTCACTTGAGTCGACATGCGGTTTTTCTTATGCTTCTTTATGATTATTTTGCATGTTGTTTTTTTATATTGCGTGGGATTTATGACCGCCTTGTGGCGAAGAGATAGCTCCCGTTTGGGGATGCCTTATTTGTTGGATTTATATATATTCTTGTTGTACCCATTTTGGTGGCCAGTATTTACAAAGGAGACTCTGCCGAAATTTTCGGAAAAATTGATATTGTTTTTAAAAAGGTTTGATATGACTTATTTGATAAACTCGCTTTCAATTGATTGGTTTTCCTTCACTCTTTTGCTTATTTAGTTTTGGTTTCTGGGCTTTGGCTTACTTATGTTACGGACGTCTTAGGACGTTTCGTAAACTTAAGTGCCAGTCACGTTCCGTAGCCTGCGGGTCGTGACAGCCGAGATGAGTACGGGTCGTCCGCAGGGAAACGTGGAATCTTTTTTTCTTAATTTAGACGTGTTGAATAAAATAAACGAAGAGAAGTGGATAGTTTATTTAAGATCTGAATTAATTACGGATGTAAATTATATAAGAAAAAGGCTTGTAGGGTTCGTTAAGATTTAGTAGTCATGGATGATTAATTAAAGATTAATCCTTTTATCCTTTGATAGATTTAAAACTAGATCGATAGTGATGAATGAAGATTAGGGTTCTTAGAAGAAACTAGGGTTTCCCCACTATTGACCCTTGTCCTTTCATTGATCTCTATTCATGTCTAGCACTTAACAAAACAATTTCTAATCTGATCTCAAATCGTTGTCGAGACTAGTAATAAATTGGTGGCGCGCCCGATTAAGATGTTAACGATTCTTTTTCTAAGGTTTATAAGCTTCATAAGACTTAAAAGAAGTTAAAATATTTTCTCATCCATTGTTCTTCCCTAATCCTACGAACAGTAGCAAGCTAGGAATTACTCACGCATATTTTGAAAAGAAGAAGAAAGGATAGTTAAAGAAATAATAATGCAGAAATAATGCAGAAAATAAATAATTAAATAAAATGATCTACCTTTATTAATCAACTTCACAAGTACAAATCCTACAAATTTAGATTACAAGAGAAAGAAGTTTCTCTCGATCTGTACCCTGTAGGAAGTAGATGCTCCGTCGATTTTCACGTTGCCCTATCACGTCGAATCGTGGACCTGTCGTGGACCACTTGTTCTTTGACGGTGATTTGCTTTGTGGTAAAGGTGATGAGTTTTAATTTTAGCCATCGGTCCTTTGTATAGCCTTCAAATTAGAAATCCTAGATCTCATAGGTTTAGACTTGCCATAAAGATCCACTTTTCAAGTTTTCAGATACTATGATTTTATTGGCAGATTTTTGATCCTGTCATTTTGAATATCTTGATCTCTTGACCTGAGCTATATTTGCACAAAATCTCCTTGAATAATATTAGTAATATTTATTAAATTAAAGAGAGTATCTTAATTACTTTATATGGTAATAAATCTTTAAGAAACTTGATTAAGAATATTTAATATGCTATTCACCTTATATGGTAATAAATCTTTAAGAAACATGATTAAAAATATTTGATATGTTATGCATCTTTTAATTACTAAAATATTATGCATATATTTTGAAATATTATTCTAACCATTTGTATGATATTATATCTTTTAAGAATTGTGATTAGAATATTTGATATGATATGCATATTTTCAATTACCAAAATATTATATAAATATAAAATGCATATATTTTCCTTCATAATGTTAATTATAATATATAAACATATGGTAAATAGTATTTTGCAGATAAATCCAAATATGTTCTATATTTATAATAAACACCTTTAAATATTTAAGAAAATTAAGGAAAATGTTATATCAAAAGTGCAATATTTTCGACGGAACACCCTCCAAACGAAAACTCGCGAACTCTACCCATCTCGCGTCAGAGCATCTCAGCGAAGGACAGATCCTGGACATCCGATCGATAAACGACTAGGGATCCTCAGCTGCACCAGTGCCGGTGAAAACCGGAGGCTTTAGCCTCATGAACTCAGATAATGATATGGTGATGATCTCCGTAGCTGCAGTTACGACTTCCTGAACCGTAGGCACCATCGCGGTCCCCGTGACAGGTGGGACAACCTCCTGTCTCTGCGCTTTAATGGCCTCAACTAACTACCCCATCATCTGACGCAAATCCTGCATACCGGCCTCTATCCTAGTAATACGATCTATCAAAGGTGGATCAATCTGCTTCTATACAACGGGCGTACCGGCCTGGTCAGTTCTCGCCTCCGACGAGCCTACCCTGACCTCGGCTCTCGCGGCCGCTCTCTGCGCCCTCGTAGTCTACGGCGGCATAATGGCTAGAAATGAAAACAGGATTTGATAAGAACATAGAAATTGAATCACAAGGATGTATATAATCAAAAAAGGAATTTCAACCAACAAGTCCAAAGGTCACTTAGGCGGAGTACCGTGTCGTAAGTATGCTGCGGAACATACACACGTTACATCACTCTGCTTAAGTTACCTATTCCATCATACCAAGGTCATCCTACACTCCGAAAGGTAAAACCTAGCGCTATGATTCTAACTTTTTCATGACCCAAATTTAGGCACGTGACCGGCACTTAAACCACGTGACGTCAACTGGCATAACACAATTTAAGTAAGCCGAAAACCCAAAAATCTAAATCATCAAAGAAGTAAGTGATAAAAACATTGAAAAAAACATTTGGAAATCTCAAGTAAAAATCTTTAAATCTAAGTTTATTTTCTTAAAAACTTCGGCAGCACCTCCTTTGTAAAAACTAGCCCCGAAATGGGTACAAACATAGAATATAAAATAAGCATCCCCAAACGGGAGCAAATCACGCCCAATGGCGGAAAAAACCACCACAAGCATATATACGACGCCGTAGCGAGGAAATAGACAATATAAATGAAAAACGGCATAAAGAGGTAAAACTACATAATAGAGGCCGGCTCACACGAGCACGACACCCAGAGTCACAAAATATATAATATAGGTCCTCACAAACTCTTCTCTAAGTCAATACATGAAAGTGGTAGATGGAGAGTACTAAATACAATAAGAGATACAATGAACATAAACGGATAACCGCAAACCCACCTATAGCAAAAAGGCTAACAGCCAACCGTAGCGGTATCCGATGAAAAAGATACAATAAGAATCCCTGTCGCGACTATTTTGAGGGTCAAGCCTGCAAAACACTGTGGCACAATGGGGGTGAGTTGCCAACTCGTGAATAGTAAGTAACATCATACAGATAATCGCAGGTATGCATGTACAACGATAATCTATCACATGCAATCTGATAGCATAAATATGGTAATATGGATATGCAACAATCATGATCAAGGTACTACAAATACATGAAGCAATGCATATCAAATAACTACTGAGTATGTGATAAAACATATCATCATCAATGAATCATCATTGTGGAAAAACCAGTGTCCATCAACGGCACCCTAAATCCCAATACCTCAGGCGCCGTCACTCTGATCGGCCCTCATATTTGTAAATCTCATGGAACCTGAGTGCCCAACATCGGCACTCGAAACATCATGAAAACCCGTGTCTAACATCGACACGTAAATACACATAACTTGGGCTCCGTCGGTCCGGATCGGCCTACGGGCTCCGTCAGTCCGGATTGGCCCATATCCATCTCACAAATCATGTCGGTATCCTCCGGATAACCGCCAGGTTCAACCAATCACCGGCAGGTAGTAGTCCCTCTGCCCGGCTCATCGTCTACTGCACAACATCCATTTCTTGCCCCGGGGTACCATACCGGGTCCGTCATGAACCCGCAAACGGATCATCCAGCTCCTCGAATCGGGTTTCTAAGACAAGTCTCAGAACCGAGAAAACTCATGGTGGATGCATCGAAATATCATATCAAGAGAAACTGGGTTTTCAAAACATTGCATACTTTCTTGAAATATCCCCACGGTTCTCAAATCCATAAATCACATGAAATCCGTATCTCAATGCGTAAATCCATGAAATATGATATATGCAACATAAAACAGTAATATGAGCATATCAAGGGAAAACTGCTCTTTTAAATGAATCCAGTTTTTAAATATATCATGCGATTCCCAATTCCTCCAAAATCAAATGCAACATCATATAAAGGTATACATGTAGCTATTTATGCACGACGCATTTCATATGCGCAATAGAATAAGAATCAATGTCTCAATATCAATAACGAATACAATACCAAATATGTGTATAGGTTGTGCGTGTCATGGCAATTACCAACGGTGTGTGTGTAGCATACAATTTAGTGCTCGTGTAACAAGAACCGTCAGTAATGGTGCAGTGTCCACTAGGTACTATGTCAAGGCACAATATGTAATGGTATGCAATGATGCTCATGCACAATCAACATATATGCATATAAGCATGCGGGTATAATATCATATCTAGCCCTGACGCTTAACGATATACGGGCGATTTCCCCGTAGATGTTAAATCTACTCACTGATGATCTCGAGCTAGGTAAATCCAACCACCTGCTTTCCTTTCTTCGCAGCGTCCGAAGTCCCCGCTTGCGATCCTATTAACACATAACACAATAACGCGTGGATTTAGAAAACTACGCAATAATAGACGAACACAACGCCAATTAACGGATCGGTTCCCTTAAGCTACAAAAGGGTTCGCTTAGCGGCTAACGTGTGTAGAGACAACATCAAAATCAAACACACGGCTGCAAACTACCCGAAACACTTAAAATACGTCGGATTAATCATATCGCACTTTGCCGAAACGTCCAAAATTAGTTAAGTAGTCCCAGATTTTGCATACTGTTAATATATAAAAATCAAGCAGTACCAAGCATCCCAAAATACTTACAGACAGCTACCCTAAAAATCCTAACTCCCCAGTCTCCCCAAAAACCGAGCTCGCCGGAAAATCCTCAAGTGTCGCCGGCCAAAACCGGTGGGATTGGGTTCGGGTTTCAGGTGAACACTCAGGGCCTCTAGTAAAACACTACTACATTGCTAGATTTTACAGTACAAATTCGTGGTGACAGCAAATCACAGTGACCCTAAAATGACACTAAAAATACGATATGTGCTCAAAACTACATCTTTAGTGTTCTAAACCATAACTACCAAGCAACATAACATAATAACAACCTAATTAACAGTTAGAGGTCATTACCTATCCACATTTGCTAAACAATCATAGCTTTCCATGCTCCATGTCATCTTAGTGGCTTAATCTTGACTTGTGAAGGGTTTTAGTGGTGATTTGGTTTGGTTTAGTGAGGATTTGGGTTAGGGTTTCAGTTTGAGGGGATGAGGATGATGAGATGAAGAAAATAATGAGAATGAGAGAATGAGAAGAGAAATGAGGAGTGTGAGGTGAGGATGAGAGAATGAGGGGGTGAGAGTAGCCATGCCCCTTCTCTCTCTTCATTAAATGCAAGCCATGCTTGCCCCATGCCTCATTATTTGTCAACCCTCTCTCTCTCTCAAGTCAACCCTAAATCAACCTTTTATTTTTTTAAAAACTAAATAATTTAGATAATTACCTAAAACTTAATGGAATGGGGTTAAGGTGCCATGGCTACTTAAGCATGGTTAACCCTAGGTTAACATGCACAAGTGTGTGCAAGCCCGAAATAAATAATAATAAAATATTAATTAATTTTTTTAAAATATGTGAAAACTATTTTGGTAAACTTTTTACTAAAAATCCACATTCTAAGGTGTTACAAAACTAGTAGGATCATCATCATCCATGATGCAATCTTCTCGATCACCATCAATTAGAAAACCGTAGTGTCTATCAGGTGGACGAGAAGTCCTACTAGATCTACGGAGTGGCTGAGGATCGTCAGGTTCTATTGAAGCCTCAGGTTCAACCAAATAATCGGTAATTGTTTGTGAATCTGGAATTTCTTCCAGTTCTACCGCATTGCCAACAGTATCATTTGTAAAAAATTAATTTTCTAAAAATGCGGCATACTGAGAAACAAACACCCTTTGTTCCTCCTTGTGGTAGAAAAGATATCCATACAAATGTTTTGGATATCCTACAAATTTTCACAAAACCGACCGTGTCTCGAGTTTGTCCGGATTCTGCTTTTTCACATAAGCCGGACAACCCCATATCCTAACTCGTTTAAGAGATGGTCTTTGCCCACACCATATCTCAAATGGAATGGTAGACACGGTTTTGGTCGGAACCATATTAAATAGATATATCGCAGTCTCGAATGCGTGCCCCCATAAAGAAAGTGGTAACTCAGCATCACTTATCATTGATCGTACCATATCTAATAGGGTACGATTCCTCCGTTCCGACACACCGTTGTGCTGTGGTGTGTACGGAGGAGTGAGTTGAGAGAGAATACCATTCTCTTTTAGAAAATCTAGAAAGTCTGAGCTTACATACTCACCTCCTCGATCCGAACGAAGTTTCTTGATACTCAAGCCTGTTTGTTTTTCTACTTCAGATTTATACTCCTTGAACTTTTCAAAGGCTTCAGACTTATGACTCAACAAGAACACGTGTCCGAATCTCAAGAAATCATCAGTAAAAGTTATGAAGTATGAAAAACCACCTCTCGTATGTGTAGACATTGGTCCACATACATCACTATGTATGAGGCCTAAGAGTTCAGTAGTTCTCTCTCCGTGTCCAGTAAACGGAGTTTTGGTCATTTTACTTTTGATACAAGACTGACAAGTCGCATAAGATTTATATTCAAACGGGTTTAAATATCCATCGTTATGTTGCTTGGTTAGTATTGTTTCATCAATATGACCAAGTCTACAATGCCAAATGAAAGCTTCATTTATGTCTGAAATCTTCCTTTTGTTTGTGTGTTGTATATTGAAAACTGTATGTTGATTTAGGACGTATATCCCGTTATTTAATATACCAGACCCAATCAACTCTTAATTAAGGATAATTTTCAAAACATTAGATTGTATTATATCCTTCATTATCCAACAACGATATTGATATAATATTACATAACATCGAAGGTAAAAAATAACAAGGGTTCAAAACCAATATACAACTCGTCGGCAAACCAAGGTGATACTCTCCCACTGCTACAGCATGTACAGAGGAACCATTCCCAACTCGGAGAGTGTGATCAACTTTCTTCAAAAACCTGCTATTTCTCATCCTCTACACACAATTGCAGATGTAAGATCCTGACCCGGTATCTAGTACCCAGGAAGCAGAGTTAATTGAAAAACAGTTTTCTATTACAAACACACCTGAAGTGGAAGCATCGGCATGATTCTTCTTCTTGAGGTCGGCAAGGTATGCAACGCAGTTTCTCTTTCAGTGCCCAGTCTTGTGGCAGTGGAAGCATTCCCCTCTTCCTGACGCATCGGCCCCTTTCTTGTCTTTCTCCGGTGCCTTTTTCACTCCTCCTCTCGGCTAGATGCGATTCTTCTTCTTCTTTCCTTTGGCCTTAGCTTTCGGGACGGAAGAGGAAGATGGCCCAGCAATTAGAGCGGGAGTTTTCTCTACCTTTAGCATGCTCTCTGCACTCCTTAACATATTGAGGAGTTAAGGAAGTGACTTCTCCATGTTGTGCATGTTGAAGTTTACAATGAACTGAGCATAGGCAGGGGGAGGGACTGTAGAACAATATCAATATACTGTTCATTCTCCATAGTCCATCCCAGGTTCTCTAGTTCTTCGATAAGTCCTATCATCTTCAATACATGGTCACCTACAGACGTGCCAGCAGCCATCCGTATCTGAAACAACTTTCGAGATGCCTCGTATCGGAGAGTGCGAGATTGCTCTCCATACAACTCTTTTGTATGGAGAAAGCTGAATTGTACATCCATCTTCTCATGCTGCTTCTGATGTTCATTGTTCATAGAAGCAAGCGCGAGGCATTTGGCTATTGCACAGTCTATATCCCATGACTTGCGGATTTCCTTATCGGCAACTGAAGAATCAGGGCCTGGGCTAGGAGGGGCTGGAGTAGTCAGGACGTATCCGACGGTATCATAGGCCAGGGAAATATTTACGTTTCTTAGCCAGTCTTTGTAATTCGGTCCCGTGAGTTTATTCTTGTCTAATAAAAGATTAAGTCCCGTCATAGGTATCTGCCATTAGGAGAGAGAAAAGAAGACACGCAGCGATTGCTCTTGTATGATTAGATTGGTTATTAATCTTATCTAATCGATATCTCCCACTGCTTTTATCAAATTTTCCTTCAAACCAAAAAAAGAAAATTAGCCAGGATTAATTGCAATCTATAAGTTCGCTAACCGGTCGGCTAGGCCAGTGTCGGTACTCCGAGGGAGCTTCCCCGTGCTTTCGCACGGACCTCATTAAAATAAACCTCGTTTTCCTAAAGGAATAACCCCATTGACACCTTTCTAGACACCTACTGGATTAGCTAATTGCAAAGTGCAAAATTCTCCCGGGAGTAACTTTTACTCACAGTGGGATCCGAATCCAACTATCAAATAGAAGGTATGCAATCTCATTGCAAATTTCAGCTCTTGAAATTCCCGATATGGTTTTTACCCCTAGTGTCTTATGACTTTAACTATGGTCAACAAATCATAAGCACTAGTCAAGTTCTACCCGCCATTTCATGATTTATTTAGACCCACCAGCATAACTCTTAATTATGGTTAACAAGGTCATGTGAATGTCCTAATCGATCGCATCATATACTTTGTAGGAGGACATCACTTAGCTACCGTACACCACGCCTTAACTATAGTCAACAAACGTTGTACGAATACTAAGTACTCTGCTTCCTAAAATGGTGGAGGGCAACGGATGGTTTTGATGAAAAACTTTAACGTTTCGAACTTGATATTGTTGTAGAATCTTGTGAAAGGAGTGGTTTAAGCGCCAGTTTTAAAAGTCGAATGGTTTTGTAGTATCTTTCGAATTTTGCTAAAGAGGCTACTCCCGGTAAAGGGATTTGGCTCTTTCCTCATCGAATGAGGTGCTGGATATTCATCAAGGAATACCACGATGCAAAGCAAAAATTAGATCAACTATAAAAACAAATCGAGTGCTTTGTAACATTTGCTAGCTTCGCTAAAGAGGCCACTCACGGTGAAGGGATCTCGGCCCTTTCCTCATCGAATGAGGTGCTGGATATTCATCATGGAATACCATTATGCAAAGCAAAAACTAGAGTTACCCATTTTAAAAAGTTTGATTCTACAACATCTTTAGGTTTCTTTTTCTTAACATTAATCACATTAACGTTGTTCCATCATTTACATTTCCTAAACATCACAGAAAAGAAATGAAAATAGAACGTACGCTTATGCCATCCGCATTCGCCACGTGGGCCCGTCATGCACCGTTAGGTTACTTAACTAGCGGCAGAGCGGGGGCTGGACTAGTGCGGGTGCAAAACATACGTAACGTTTATTATATATCTCATATATAAATACCCTTACGTCGCACGCATTTATAAACATTCCAGATCATAGATGAACGCATTGAATATACTAGGAATTCCGTATTTCATTTAAGCCCTTAACGAAAGACAGGTTCCACGGTCATGATGAATAGCCAAACCCAACCCTAGAATCCTACGGGTGTGGCAAACTACCCGCCAAATTCCCGAAGTGAAGCAACCCCCTCAACAAAGAGAGTAGGCCACTCGGCACTTCAAAGAACCCGGTAGTTTGTGCACCCCACCTTGGGTCTATCCTAAGAGCAAAAACAGTAAAAAGAAATTATACAATGGTGGCTACAACGTCAACCCGGATGTGCCACACAAAATAATATTACATTGCTTTTTACAAATTAAATGAATGAAAGAAAAGAAAAACGCTCTTCTCACATACCCCGGCTATTCATCCACGACGATCTAACATATTCATATACACATACCATCACATGATATCATTACAGATATGTGCAACCCCGACTAATCGACCTATAGCAATTAGTCAACGTTTCCAAACACATTTACACATCACAAATCTTGTAAAGTAACCACGACATTATAATTCCGCACGCAATTAGAAAACTAAACCAATTTTTCTAGACTTGAAAAATCCAGTGAGCTAAAGTTCCAAAACCGATCGTTTTAAGCCAATCCGGGAGTCAAAACGAACTCGAAACCCGTCCGAATCTTCACTGAGGCGAAGATCCCAAAATTAACTATCGAATGAGGGGCCTTATGGAGGGTACCCACCCTCGGGGGCCACCTCAAAGTGGCCCTTAGGAGAAGGCAGACCCGAGAGCACCCAGTTAGGGTGCTCTTGGGTCACCCGCCACAAGGCCACCTTACAAGAATACCCCTCACAGTATACCGTATAAGTATACCTATATTCGCATTCTGAAAAATACGAATACAATAATCCAATAATATAATACCGGTATCCGGCTTAAACCAAAGCCTACCAGTATTATCCTTCCGATCATCATTCCTATAACCATTACACGAACATGATCGAAACCCTGTCGTAACAACTTACGGCCTCTACATCTTTTTCCTGAACCAGGGAACCCTCTGTGTGGTACTCTAAAGACACGATAGTACACTGGCAGTGGGTTTAACCACAAGCATGTCAGTGTCACTAGCTGTGCGTAACGGCTACCCAGGTACATGATGAAAAGGTGGCCGACGAGCGAACTCATCCCAACCCTAACGAGCCTGTAAGCAACACTTACCGTACAGTCCGGTCTCTTCTTCTGATACATCGCATATGAGGTCTAGGGGTGGTAAATGTCAGACCAATTAACTTTAAAAGTCATGCTGATTTATGGCCCATAACGGATCGAGAAACTACTAATAACTCTTATCAGTAAATCTCGACAACCCTGGCCAGGGATTTGCTGTTATGGCCGATCAAGCATAGCGCGACATCAACTCCCTATATCAGGAGAGACAAAACCCTTCCTATCGCTCACCGCTTCCATGTGACTCGGGACTGTACCCAAAATCCACCTGTTTGTACGACTCAGTAGAGCCGTGGTAGGGAGGAAATCAAAGCACAGTGGGAATCACACAAGAAACTATGACGATCTCGAGTCTACAGACTAACATGTACAAGTGTCACCAGAGAACTGCTATCTGACAATAGGTATATCTACCATCTAGGAGTTCTTGACGAGTCATGTTCGGTGTACCCATTCTCAAATGAGCACCTGTGTACAATCTTTGATGTCAAACACCAATGGTTGTGGGATCAACCATCGCCTCCAGGGTCAAGAAATGTACACACTAGTCTACTCTAGTAATATCAATGCCCTGTCTCGATATACCCTCGACTAGGAACTATTAAAGGATATGCATTATAGACTGCCCAGGCCCCATTAATATGATCTACATCATAATCCCAGTAGTCAAGCATAATCCTAAGAGCTTCATCAACATGTATATAAAGATATGAAATACAACACATCACACGTTAAGATGAAGATAAACCAGATAGCATACTATCATTTCGATCAAAGATTATTTTTGTACATATACATGCCTATCATCCTATACAATATAGGACTCTAGGGCATACATATTTAACAAACACATCGTGTACGGTAATCCATCGTACAGAGTCATCAAACTAAATAGGGATTCTATCGCTCTATTCATCGACAAGGGTACGGATCTATCGTCTCGTACGTCATATCTTATCGATCTCATAACACATCTATCTCAATCTTATCTCGTATTTATCGATCTCATGTCACATCGATATCAATCTTATATCATATCTTGGCACATATCTTTGTGCATCTATACCTCCTCACATCCTCATATCAATCGTATCCGCTCGTATCATCTTATATCATCATATTGATATCTCAATTCTTGTCATCACGTATTAATCATATCATCTCCTACTAACTCTTTGATCATATCCGTAGGTTCCTAGTATAGGTTTTCCCGACTATATTCAATATATCGGTTTCCATTTTAATTGCAGGGGTGCTATACGCCATCCACCCGACTTCCCCCGTAGATATAAATCTACTCACCTGGTAATCTCCTCGCTTAGCCGATGTCGATGTGCTTCATCGTCTCGGAAGTCCACACGAAGGTACCTACAATTCAACACATATCGTAACGTTATTAAAACCAAGTTCGAAAACTGATACGGCGCACGAATTGTTTATAAGTTAGAACCTATAGCTTGCGCATGCAAAAACAACCAAATAACCCTCGTCGTTGACGTACAAACGTCCAACGACCGAATCACATCAAGAAATTCATAAATCCAAGTTTCAAATATCAGAAAACATAATACGACAAATGAGAAAATCACTCCAAGATTTTTGCTCAGGTATATAGGGACTAAACTAACAATACAGGGGCTAGGTTATGAGGTGTATGAGCTACATACCAAAATCCAACACCAGAACCCAACAAACGGCCGGCATGAATGATGAAATGCCCGGTGTTGCCGGTTTTCCTATGGAATTAGTGTCTCGTCTTTCTGTGGTGGTCTTCTAATGGTCTAACTAGGTCAATGTAGCTGTTTGATTTTCTTCTAAACATCCCAAGTTGCTCCAGATTCCATCTGAGCATCACAATTCAAGCAAACCGACGTCGGGAAATTCTAAGTTCGTTTATGGTTTCAAGTCTCTGGTCGAGGCCAGTAAACATCACTAATGTCTTGTAAACCCTCACTAAACATTAATTTACCACTTACAAGCCCATACATCTATTAAACATCAACTTAGAACTTTCCAAGATCACAAACATGCACAAGTTTAGCTCTAAACCACTATAGGATACACTCAACACAAATTACCTAACTAAAAGTGTAGGGATTACCTCATTTGGCAACTCAAGAATATTCTTGGGTTGCCAAAAGTGTTCAAAATCTCTACTTGATGCATCCATGGGGTTTGTAGAGAGGTTGTGATCATTTTTAGTGAAGAGAGTATAAGGTTCTGGCTTAGTTTTGGGGGTGATTTGTGATGGAAGAGGAGGTGGAGGAAGGAGGGAGATGGAAGAGGGGAAGAAGAGGAAATGAAGTGAAGAGTGAGGATGAACCATGGTCAAGAGAAGACCCCTCACTCTCTCTCTCATCCTCACTCAAGCCCATACTTAAGTGTCCCCTCTCACACAAAATATCTTCTCATGTTCATTATCTTTTATTTCTTATTTCAAAATAAAACAAACCATATATGCACAAATGAAGCCATGAGTAAAATAAAAACGAAACAAGTGTTTGCAAACATTACATGTTGCATGTCATAAACGAGGTTAATGCATAATTAGTGAAATCTAAATCAAGTTTAGTATTAAAATTGTATATGATTAATTGTATAATAATTTGTAAAATGCCCTATTCCAAATAAATACCTTTTAAATAAATAAACCATATTAATCTGCAATTATTTTCTAAATATTGGTATATAATTATACCATTTTACGAAAAACCCCTATTCGCAAATCGAATAGTTTTTGTGAAATATATTATTTTATTATTTAAATTCCAAAAATAATATTTTATTTTTCTGAAATGTTACAATCTTCCCCATTAAATAAATTGGGTCTTCGAATTTAAATTTAAACCCCTAAATACTAAAACATTTCAATAATCATTCTAAAACAACGGGGCTCCGAAATCACGGAATACACAGAAATACCACAGCACATCGTATGCGTATGAAAACGAGTACAAAACTCAAAATCAATCTTTGTCAAGCATCACGCAATCAATGGAGTTATAATGGAAATACAAATCTCGAAATCCACATATACTATAGTCAAAATCATAATACGTATATATAGTACGCATCCTCTAAAACCATTTTAAAGGCTGAATAAAACTCATGCAAAATCCTTTCCAATCTTCCGTGTGATGCATAACTCACGGTACATGTGACGGACGCTCATTTGTAAAGTAGTAAATATACATTCATATATGATTTGCTTAAATATACGTTCCGCCTTTTCGAAATATCCCAAAAGGTTTTCCTTTAGAAAGTTCGTGTCACTCACTGACATATAAGAAATAGCAAGATTATAGCTCTTCTTTGAAAACCTCTTGGTAAACTTTTAATGCATGCAAAGTACTCGGGCGTCTTCAGATCAGCCCAGCTCGGCTACTATATAATATAGTACACAACAACAAATATAATGCTCAAGAGTAAAAATCAGCCTCAAAAGATGTATCCAACATCACGTGCGTCTAAAGCGCACTAAAATCAAAGCCAAATACAAGTGCTACAAATGTGCACAAAAGCCAAACTAAGTGCAACGGGTGTGCAAGAAAGCATCTATCAAGTGCAACGGGTGTGCACGACAACAATATCAAATGCATCTAAAGTGCACGAAAATCTCCATAAAGTGCAACTAATATGCATAAATAAAAATCTCAATCATGTGCATCTGGTGTGCACAAAATCTCATACTATGCTCCCAATATGCGCGAAAGTCCAAATCAAGTGCATCAGGTCCGCATAAAAACATCTAGTGCAACAAATGCATGAAAACAAACGTCAAATGCAACGGCGCACGAAAACATAATCGGGTGCACTAGGTGCCCGAAAACTCATTAATATCTCAAATGCACACAAAAAAAACACCGAGCGTCCCAAGGTGTATAAAATCATAAATGTGTGGAACTGTATGCACAAAACACGTATCAATGCATTGTTAGCACATGTGAGCTATACCGAGTGCATAAATCAAGTCAAGTGCATACAACGCGCATGAAATCAAATCGACTATAATGAAATACATAGAATCATAAATACATGCAATCAAATGCACAAAATAGATATCAAGTGCAATAGATATGCAAAAATCATAAACCAATATAACGGTGTAAAAAACGTAAATCAAGTGCAATACTGTGCACAAATAGAATATCCAGTAGGTACAGCCATGGTGCACGAAAGCAAATATCAAGAAACCCAATTATCGAAACTCAAAGTCCAAGCGATAAAAGTGTGATAATCGGATCACGAAACACAAATCGCAATAAATGGCATTGACGTACACCTCCTTCAATGTTAAAAAATGCCGGTGTGCCCAAAGCTGGCAAAGAAAGAACATCCACTTACCCCCTGCTCACGTCTGGCGTCCTCTGTCTCTGGTTCCTATTTTCCTCCGTGGATCACCAATTCCACAATCTTTCCGCTCGTTGGCCCTGTTAGTTAAAATAACGGAACAATTCCACTCTGTCACTCTTCTAATCATCTCTTGGCCAATTAATATGACCACTCGCAAAGCAGCACGTTACTGACGGCGGCATCTGGCCCTCTGATTACACGCGATACAACTAATCCTGGGTGAATATCTTTATCGCTGCGGTTTCCTGGAAAGAACCTATTTAGGGTCTCTTCCGATCTTACCTATGCCGAACTATACGGAGGTTGGCACGCTTTACTTAAATATTTTTCTCATTTCTGGACATCTGTGTCCTCAGCACGGCTTTTCTTGGGAATTTAGCCATATCCAACGCCTCTGCATATATATCAATCCTCTGGTATCAACGGGGAGTAACACAGCTCGTTAATATCTCGCAAGAACCTTTTGTTCCACCCGTCTTCATTATCATCCACATCGAAATCACATCTTGCTGGCTGCGTTCTGCAATTCGTTCTTGGCTACAGTCAATTCGGAGTCTCTCACAAGGACTTGAAATATGAACTCGGGTATCTTCACCACTCTGTGGAAGATATCTAGCCGAACACTTCTTCGGGAACTCGTCCCAATCATCGGAGGTATACGCTTCATTCGTCCTTTCTTGATCAACTCACTATGCATCTGGGTGAGGTCCTTCTATCTGAAGCTGGTCAACTTACTGATCTCACATCGGAGCATCCAACGAACAATATTCTCTCTTGGTCGATTTACTCATGATCGGAGTAAGATTCTCCAAACTAGAATTCTTGAACTCAACTGAGCCTGCATCGGTACATCAGATCAGACGAATCATCTCAGTCGCTCAACTCAAGATTGACTAGCTATCTTCTGTCATATCTCTGTCTGAAAACTACAGCGGTTTCAGCTCATAAACTCTGGATGCGACTTCCCATCAATCTCAGCAACAGCTGGGTCATCTGTCTGCACGGTAGACAACATCGCGACCTCTAGGATAGGATGTACATCAGCAGTCCTCTCAATCTGGCAGCCTCTATCAATGGCCCGATCATCCAGTACAGATCCGAACACTCGCCTCAACAAGAGATCTCAACACAAACACTATACCGACACGTTCCTATGTTACCATAAAAACATCATAGTCAGTCCTCGTCCGTAACGAGCTCGCTCTGACCGCAACTCAAGCAGCAGCTCTCTCTACGCTCAACACCCTGGTGACGGGAACCTCAAGCACGTATCAAAGAAGATAGAACAAAGAAACGAAAGGAATCGACAGGTTCAACATGGATATATGATCATAAGAAGGAAAGAAATCAATAAGAGTATGATCATAGGAATGAATAAAATCAAGAATCTCAAGAAATGTGCATCCTAAGGTCACTTAAGCGGAGCAGCATGTTGTAAGTATGTCATAGAACATACACATGGTACGTCACTCGACTTAAGTCACCTACTCCATCAACCATGGTCAACTTACGCGACAAAAGTTCAGGTCTAATACACCCTCGGCCAAGTCTAAGTTCCGTAAGGTCAAGCCTATGTTACAAAATATATATATGCCCAAGACTCCGCATAGTCAAACCTAGACTCGAACCAAGGTTAAACCTAAAGCTCCGATACCAACTTTGTCACGGCCCAGAAAAAGTCACGTGACAGGCACTTGAATCATGTGATGTCTATAGGACCCCACCTAATTCAAGTAAGCCAAAGCCCAGAAATCTAAACCTTTTTTATGGAAATAATAGAGGTGAAGTTTTTAAAATAAAGATATAATGAAATCGAGTTTTCCTTTAAAATGCATAGGTAATGATATATGAAAATGCAAGTGGATTATACTATAGTTGAAAACATTTTTCATCTTTAAAAATTTGGGCAGCACCTCGCTTGTATATTTTGATCCAAAACCACATACAAGCAATATATATAGGCATCCCCTGAAGGTCTACCTTAGCACCACCATGAGGTCCAAGTGACATCAAGCATGCCAAATTCAAATTTGTATAGGTTCTAAGCTAGACTATCCAAGATCTTTAGCTAGTTGATTAGGGTTTTAGTTTTGATATCTACTAAACTATAAGAAAGTGAAGATGGTGATACCCTCGTAGATCGAGTCCTTCACTTCACATGCTCCGTGTAGTAGACCCGCGACTCCACTAGGCTCCACTTGAGGGTTTGGACGAGCTTCCTCCGATGACTTTCGTGCCGAAGATGATCCACACGAAGACCCTCCAACTCAAGCTACCTCTACACTAAACTCTTTAGCGTAGTAAACACGCTACACTCGATCACTAGTCAAGTGTAGAATGGTGAAGTAGGGGATGTTAAAGCTCACAAGTTTGTGTTCAAGTTTCATGGTTCACATCACATGTGAGAGTTGAAGCTTGAACTATAGCAATTGAGGAAGAGGAAGAAGCTAGCGAGCATGAGAGCAAAAAAAAGGAGAAACTCCAAAAAAATGGCTAAGTGTTGAAAAATGAGCAAGTGTGTGGCTAACCCCTTCACCTCACTCATTCAAGATGGAATTATTGCAATATAAAATAGCACCCATGCTTGAATAGTGAATCAAGATGAATAAACAAAGAATAAAGCCCATGCTTGCAACCATGCTCCCAATGTCTTCCATTTTCCACCTAATTTTCCATTTTTCTCAAAAATAGAACTCATGCTATGCTACATATATATATATATATATATATATATATATATATATATATATATCATATATATATTAATACACATAAGAAAATATTTAGTGAGCTATTGATATTAGTTAAGATATAATTATATCAAATATAATATATATCACATTATTAAATCAACACTTGATTTAATACTCCAGTTATATCACATATGACCGACTAATATCATTTATCTGTATATCACATTATCAAATCAACACTTGATTCGATAATCTGGCTATATCACATATAACCTAACTGATAATAGATAATTGCTAGATTACAATACGGTATCACATACACATATTTAATCAGGCCCACACACATATCAAATATGTGTCCTACTTCATTTCGCTTGAACCAAGGAACTTCTGTATAGGACTCTAAAGACTCGTCAATACGCCAGCAGTAGGTGATGATCACATCAATCACCTGCAAGCCGTCAACGGTACTAGCTGGACGTAACGGCTACCCGGGTATTGAGCGATATGAAGATCAACAAGAAAGCTTGTCCATACTCTTCTTGAAGCCTATCAGTAATACTACCGTACAGTCCGGTCTCTTTGTCTAATATGTCGCATATCATGTCTAAGGGTGGTAAACGTCAGACCCCAGTAACATGATAAGTCATGTCAATGTCTGGCTTATAACGGTTTGAGAAACTACTGATAACAGTTATAAGTAAATCTCATAAGCATCCCTGGACAGGGACTTCCAGTTATAGCCAATCGAGCATAGCGCAACATCAACCCCTAATACCGGGAGAGATGAAACCCCTCCTATCGGTCATTGCCTCCATGCGACTTTGGATTGTACCCAAAACCCACCTGTTTGCACGTCTCCTTTGAGCGTGGTAGGGAGGAAAAGCACAGTGGGAGCCGCACAAGACTCTATGACGATCTCGGGTCTACATACTAACTTGTACCAGTGTCACCAGAGGATTGCTATCTGAAAATAGGTATACTACCAACTAGGAGTCCTCGGCGTGTCTGTTCGGTATACATATTCTCCAATGAGCACCTGTGTACAAACTTTGATGTCACACACCAATGGTTGTGGGATCAACCATCGCCCTCTAAGGGATAAGAAACATACACACTAGTCTACTCTAGAATATCGATGCCCTAGTCTCGATATTCCTTCGACTAGGAACTGATTAAAGGATGTACTTTTGGACCACCCTGGCCCCACTAGTATGATCTCATCATAATTATGGTAGTCATGTACATATCCTAAGGGCTTTATCAACATGTAAGAGACAAACAGTATAAATACCTGTCTACATGTGAAGATAATGGTAACCTGATTGCATACTATCATGTCGTGTAAGAAAGTCCTCTCTCTCTCTCTATATATGTCCAAGCATCCACTATATCAACAATAATGGCATCTAGGGCATACATATTCCTAATAATCTCCCACTTGCACTAAGGCCAGTCGTTGTAGTATCTCATACCCAATGTCCCAAAAGTCTCTCGAATAGTATCTGGGGGATGGCCTCGGTGAGTGGATCCGCTGTGTTATCTCTGTGTCAACTCTCCTGACCTCGATCTCCCGGAGATCAACTATCTCCCTGATCAGGTGATACTGTCTAAGAATATGTCTGGATCACTGACGGGACCGGGGTTCCTAGGCCAAAGCTACAGCTCCATTGTCATCACAATACACAGGTACTGGATGCTCAATAGTAGGAACCAAGTTCATCATATGAACATTTTCATCCAGACAAACTCTTTGGCGACATCGTTGGTAGTGATGTAATTAGCCTCTATCAACGAGTCTGCTACGGTATATAGCTTGGAACCCTTCCAACATATTGTCCCTTCACTGAGGGTGAAGACAAAACCCTGAAAGTCTACCTTAACACCACCATGAGGTTCTAGAGGCATCAAGCATGCCGCATTTTAATTTTTATTAGATGCTAAGTTAGACTAACAAGATCATTACTAGATTATTAGGGTTTGCCTTTGTGATGTGATTAACTCAAGAGAAGAAATGAGCATACAACCTTTGTAGTTCTAGTCCTTCTCTTCTATTGCTCCGTGTTGAAGTCCACGCGACTCTACAAGGCTCCTCTTCTAGTTGAACGAACCTCCTTTGTGATTTTCGCGCCAAAGACGATCCACCCGAAGTTCCTCTAGCCCAAGCTAACTTTACACTAAACTCCTTTAGTGTAGAAACACACCACACCAAATTGCTAGTTTGTTGTGTGATGGTGAAGTAGGGGATGTTAAAAGCTAACAAGTTTGTGTTCAAGCTTTATGATTCACATCTCATCTGAGGGTTGAAACTTGAACCATTGCAATTGAGGAAGAAGATGAAGCTAGAGAGAAACCATGGGAGCAACTCAAGAAAAATCGCTAAGTGTTGAGAATGAGCTAGAATGAATGGCAACTCTTGACCCCCACTCATTCAAGCATGGAATTTTGCAATATAAAATTGCAACCATGCTTGAATAGTGAGTCAAGATGAATAAACTATGAATAAATCCCATATTTGCAACCACGCACTCATTTTCCACCTCATTTCTATTTTTCTCAAAAATAGAAATTCAAGCCATACTTCATTATATATATATATATTAACATATATATATTATGAAGAATAATTAGTGAGCTATTGATATTAGTTAAGATATAATTATATCACATATAATGTATATCACATTATTTAATCAACACTTGATTTAATAATCCGGTTATATCATATATGACCGACTAATATCATATATCTTTATATCACATTATCAAATCAACACTTGATTCGACAATCTGGCTATATCACATAAAACCGAACCGATAACAGATAACTGCCAGATTACAATACCGTATCACATACACGTATTTAATCGGGCCCACACACATATCACATATGTGTCCTACTTCGTTTCGCTTGAACCAATAAACTTCTGTGTAGGACTCTAAAGACTCGTCAATACGTCAGCAGTAGGTGATGATCACATCAATCAACTACAAGCCGTCAGCGGTACTAGCTGGACATAACGGCAACCCAGGTATTGAGCGATATGAAGATCAACAAGCAAGCTCGTCCATACTCTCCATGAAGCCTATCAGTAACACTACCGTACAGTCCGGTCTCTTCATCTGATATGTCGCATATCATGTCTAGGGGTGGTAAACGTCGGTCCCCATTAACATGATAAGTCATGCCGATGTCTGGCCTATAACAGTTCGAGAAACTACTGATAACACTTATCAGTAAATCTCGGCAGCAGCCATGGCCAGGGACTTCCAGTTATAGCCAATCGAGCATAGCGCAATATCAACCCTCACTACCGCGAGATACGAAACCCCTCCTATCGCTCATTGCCTCCATGTGACTCGGGACTATAACCAATATCCACTTGTTTGCACGAATCCTTTGAGTCGTGGTAGGGAGGAAATCAAAATATAGTGGGATCTATACAAGACTCTATGACGATCTCGGGTCTACAGACTAACCTGGACCAATGTCACCCGAGGACTACTATCTGGCAATAGGTATACTACCACATAGAAGTCCTCGACGAGTCCTGTTCGGTGTACCCATTATCCAATGAGCACCTGTGTACAATCTTTGATATCACACACCAATGGTTGTGGGATCAACCATCGCCCTCTAAGGGACAAGAAACGTATACACTAGTCTATACTGGAATATCGATGCCCTGGTCTCGATATTCCCACGACTAGGAACTGATTAAAGGATGTACTTGTAGACCACCCTGGCCCCACTAGTATGATCTCATCATAGTCCTGGTAGTCAAGTACATATCATAAGGGATTTATCAACATGTAAGAGGCAGACAGTATAAATACTAGTCTACATGTTAAGATAAAGGTAACCTGATAGCATACTATCATGTCGAGCATGAAAGTCCTCTATATATATGTCCAAGCATACACTATATCATCAATAATGGCCTCTAGGGCATACATATTACTAACAATCTCCCACTTACACTTAGGCCAGTTGTTGCAGTATCTCGTACCCAACGTCCCAAAAGTCACTCGAATAGCATCTGGGGGATGGCCTCGGTGAGTGGATCCGCTGTGTTATCCTCTGTGTCAACTCTCCTAACCTTGATCTCCCGGAGATCAACTATTTCCCTGATCAGGTGATACTGTCTAAGAATATATCTGAATCGCTGACCAGACTGGGGTTCCTAGGCCAAAGCCACAGCTCCATTGTCATCCCAATACACAGGTACTGGATGCCCAATGGTAGGAACCAAGTTCATCATATGAACTCTATTTATCCAGACAACCTCTTTGGCAATATCGTTGGTAGCGATGTAATTAGCCTCCATCAAAGAGTCTGCTACGGTATATAGCTTGGAACCCTTCCAACATACCGTCCATCCATTGAGGGTGAAGACAAAACCCGAAACTGATTTTCAGTCGTCCTTATCTCTCTGGAAGCTCGAATCGGTAAAGGACTCCATCTGGAGTTCATCGTTATCATATACCAAGAACATCTCTTTAGTCCTTCGCAAGCACTTTAAGAATGTTCTTCAGCTGTCTAGTGGTTTTCCCAAAGATCTTTTCGATACTTATTCACTACACCTAGTGAGTAAGCTACATTTAGTTTGGTACATAACATTGCATACATGATTGACCCGTCTGCCAAAGCATAGGGTATCCCTTGTATGCGAGCCCTCTCTAAATCAGTCTCGAGAGACATCTCTTTGGAGAAAGTGATTCCTGAAAAAGCCGGTACATTACTATGCTTAGAATCATCCATACTAAAACCCTTTTAGCATGGTGTCTATGTACCTGGATTGGGACAATCCCAAATCCATTTAGATCTATCTCTATAGATCTATAACCCCAAAATGTTGGAGGCATCAGTTAGATCTTACATAAAGAACCTGTGCGATAATAGGTTCTTGACCGAGTGTAGCATAGGAGCACCTTTTCCTATCAAGAGTATCTCATCCGTGTACAATACGAGGAAGACAACCATACTCTCTACAACCTTCTTATTTATACACGGTTCATCTAACTTTTTGATGAAGTCAAACTCTTTGACAGTTTCATTAATACAAATGTTCCATCTCCGCGATGCCTGCTTTAACCCGTAGATGGATTTAACTAGCTTGCACATGCTTCCGCTGCTCCCACTATCTACGAAGCCCTCTGGTAGTGTCATATACACGCTCTCTTCTAAATTACCAGTTAGAAGAGCGGTTTTGACATGCAGTCTGCCTGATATCGTAGTCATGGTATGCAGCAATGGCAAGTAGGATCCCGATGGACTTAAGCTTAGCGACAAGTCTACTTTGAAAGTCTCAACTTTTCCATCTACACCAAATTATCTTTCTCAAAGATCCCCTTGCTCCCGTTGGGTTTTACCCCTTCAGGAGCAACATGTAAAGTCAACACTTTGTTGGTGTACATGGATTCCATCTCAGATCGCATAGCATCCAGCCATTTCACATAGTCTCCACTTGTGATGGCTTTTTAGAAACAAGTTGGGTCATCATCTCCATAATGCAATCCTTGCTCCTACCGTCTACGAGAAAACCATAGTATGTCTCAGGTGGATGAGGAACCATACTAGATCTGTTGAGTGGCTTCGATTCGTCTGGGACTATTGAATCCTCCGGTTCCAACAAATCGTCAGTTATAGTTTGCGTTGCTGGAACTTCTTCCAGTTCTAACTCTTTGCCACTAATTTATTTCACAAGAAATTCCTTTTCTAAAAAGGTGGCATGTCGAGAAGCGAAACATCTTTTGTTCCTCGGTGTGGTAGAAGATATTCCCTCGCGAATGTTTGGGATATCCTACAAACTTGCAAAGATCTGACCTTGCCTTAAGCTTGTCCGAATTTTTCTTTTCAACATAGGCCGGACAACCCCATATCTTAACTCGTTTAAGAGATGGTTTCTTCCCATTCCATGTCTCATATGGAGTGGTAGGCAACAGCTTTGATCGGAACTCTATTCAATAGGTATGCAGCTTCTCAAGTGCATGTCCCTGAAAGGAAATAGGCAACTCAGCAGTACTCATCATGGAGCGTACCATATCTCATAGGGTGAAATTCCTCCACCCCGATATACCGTTGTGTTGTGGTGTATACGGAGGAGTAAGCTGAGAGAGAATCTCATTCTCTTTTAAATAGTCTCGGAATTCCGTGCTCCAGTAGTCTTCTCCCCAATCATATCGAAGGATTTGAATACCTTTACCTATCTGGTTCTCTTCTTCGTACTTATATTCCTTTAAATTCTCAAAAGATTCAGTTTTGTGTTTCAATAAGAACACAAGTCCATATCTTGAGAGAATATCGGTGAATGTAATAAAGTACGTGGAATCATCCCTGGCATGTGTAAACATAGGACCGCATACATCACCATGTATCTGTCCAAGAGTTCAGCAGCGCTTTCTCCGTTTCCAGTAAACGGAGATTTGGTCACCTAGTCTTTGAGACATGATTGGCATGTTTCATAAGATGTAAATTCGAAAGGATTCAAATATGCACCCTTATGGAACTTTAGCAAGTCTTGTTTCATCGATATGACCCAGTCTACAATGCCACAAGAAGACTTTTCTCATTTCTGAACTGTCATCTTGTGTGTGTACGTTTAGAACTGTAGTTTGATTCATAACGTGTACACTGTTATACAACATACCTTACTGAATCAACACTTGATTTAGGAAAATATTCACAATATTTGTTGGTACGAAATAACAGTCGTTATGAATCAATGTATTACCAGTTGGTAACACTAGGTGATATTTGCCAACTGCTTTGGCTGCAACAATTTGTAACATTTCAGAAAATATAAAATATTATTTTTTGAATTTATTATTAAAATAATATATTTCGCGAAAACTATCTGATTTGCGAATTTGGAGTTTTTGTAAAATGGTATAAATATATACCAATAATTGTGAAATAATTGGAGATTAAAATGATTTATTCATTTTAAAATATATTTATTGGATTTGGCAGTTTTATAATTAATTATACGCAAGTTTAAATAAAAATTGATTAGTGCACTACTAATCGCGATTAAGCCAAATCCGTGTTTCTACATTTTTCCATGGCTAGTGCACAAGGTCATGCTACATTTGGTTGCATGTTGTTTCATTTGGTGTTTGTTGATATTTGGTTTTAAGAAAAGAAATGAAAAGAAAGTGTATTATTGAGGAGAGAGAGGGGGGGGCACATGAGGCATGTCTTATGAGTGAAGATGAGAATAAGAGAGAGGGGGGGCTGCCCATTTTCTTCACCCCATTATTTACCTTCATCTTCCTCCTCCTCATCTCCCTCCACCTTCACCTCCAAATATCATCTCCAAATCTTCCTCAAAACCCTACACCCTCTTCATTAAAAATGATCCCCACTTCATCCTTAACACATTGGACTTTGCAAGTTCGGATTTTGGAGACTTTGAGAAGCTAGGGTTTTTCTTGAGTTGTCCAAATGAGATATAATTCCTTTCATTTAGTTGAGTTTTTAGTTTCTTAGCATCCTAGTTTAGTTTATAGTTAAACTTGTTAGATTTGTGATGTTTGGAAAATCCCAAGAGAGGGTTGGGTGATAGTGTGGATTTGGTGATATTTAGGGGCTGTTACATGACTTGAGTGGTGTTTTTACTGGCCTAGACCTGAGACTAGAACCAATACACGGACTTAGAATTTCCCGACGTCTGATTTGGGACAGATTGTGATGGTATATAGGAATCTGGGATGACTTGAGACTACTATAAAATAAGTTCCCATGACAGAGAGACGTGCATGCAACCATGTATCTACCCCTGAGACCCGAGCCCCTATTTCCATTTCCTGGCGGCAAATAAATTCCCCCAGGCCGCAAATTGCGGCCTGGTCATGGTGAAACTGTGTGATGCTTGGTCCGTAGCTCCTATATCTTCTAATTAGACCTCCCCTGTATGCAAAATTCCCTAGTTTAGCCTAGGGTGAAATCCGGCAGTGGTTTTCCTAGGTTGTTGTTTTCTTGTTTTGCGATTCTGAAACTTGGGTTTTGAGATTTGATATTGTATTGGGTCGTTTAATGTTTGTACGTCAATGACGAGGGTTGTTTGGTTGTTTTTGCATGCGTAGGCTATAGGTTTTAACCTATGAGTGCACCGTGTGCCGTATTGGTTTTCCGGACTTGGTGTTAATAGCATTTGCGATTATGTATTTTTTGTAGGTACCTTCGCGTGGATTCCGAGACGACGAAATACATCGACTACGGCTGAACGAGGAGTTCCGCAGGTGAGTAGATTTATATCAATGGGGGAAGTCGGGTGGATGGCGTTAGCACCCCCGCAATTTTTGATGGAAACCGATATATAGAATATGGTTAAGCAAACCTAGATTAGAAAACTATGGATATGGTTAAAAGATAGTTAGAGATGATATGAATTATTGAATATATATATCGAGATATGAGATGAAAGCTTTAGAGATATGACTCTTGGACATGATATGATAGAAATGATGTCTCGAATTGATATATAAGGATATAAAAAGTGAATATGAATCATGATATATAGATATGTAGTTGCACGAGAATAAGTATGAGATTTAGAGTAGCATGACATGAGATTTATAAGATAGAATGTATATGTAAGATGTCTTGATGTGAGATATTAATGTGATGAAAAGAATATACGATGTGATATGATGACTTGGTGTGATATGTCGTTATGTGGATGCGAGTCGATATGAGATAGTTGATACCTTTGTCTGTCCCACGATATGAAATGGATACGGATGTGACCTGGGATATAGGTATATAGATATATATAATGTTGTGAATCATAAGTGATATGCCGTACGAGACGTTAGGTCCGTACCCTCATTGTCATATAGGTTGATAGAATCCCTAATTGTTTAATTCCGCCGTACGATTGATTACCGTACGTGATGTGTGTTATCTGATGATTGATCAATACCCTTGACTAGAGCATGCAGTACGATGTATTATACCGTACGTGATGTTGTGAGGCCGGATGCTGATTGATAGATTCACCGACTCGGATATGTGATAGAGACGTATACCTTATAGCATTGCGCTCATGATTTACTTTATGCTAAGTTCATGTTATTCTCATTGCATTACATATACCTATGCTAGTACACCTACACCTTTATCGATGATGCGTATGTTACACTTATACAGATTGGCCGGCTCACACACTTCATCATCGATAATTTCTATGTCACTTACACGGTAGGATTGCTGCATCATGCTATGATATGTTGCTATGCTCACATCATTATGCTATGTTGCATGATATACTTACTATGTTTACATCACTATACCTTGTCGCATGATATACTGAGATGCTCACATTTCTGTTCTATGTTTGCATATATCATGCTTTACGATTATATGCACTGAGATACTGTTTTCATGAGATTTCTGGATTGGAGAACCGTAGTTATTTCAAAGAAAATATGTATTGTTTTAAAAACCCGGTTTCTCTTGATATGATATTTCGAGACATCCACCATGTGTTTTCTCGGTTCTGAGATTGATATGTGAAACCTGATTCGAGGAGCGGGAGGCACCGTCTGCGGGTACATGGTGGACCCGGTATGGTATCCCAGGGCAAGAAATGATTTTCGTGGTGTAGACGATGTGCCTGGCAGAGGGACTACTACATACCGGTGATAATATTTAGACTCGGCAGTTCTCCGAAGGATATCGACCGGAGGCGTGAGATGATACGGGCCGATCCGTGCTGCAGGAGCCCAAGGGAGGATCCGGAAAGACGGAGCCCATGGGCCGATCTGGACTGACGGAGACCGAGATCTGAGGATTTACGTGTTGATGCTGGACACGGGTTTCATAATATTTCGAGTGTCGATGTTGGACACTCAGGTTCTATGATTTTGATGTGTCATTGATGGACACACGTTGATTTATATCCTCATATTTACATGCATAAGCTTTCATGATATTTACATGCATGATGTTGTTGTGTCATTGGTTGACACATGGATGAGATCCACATGCATACATGCATTGATTATATGTTTGGAGGATATCCACATGCATATATGCATTGAGTATATTGCTGGTACATATGCAGATACGGTCACCCTAGATATCATATTATTGCCTTTATGATATAGTTGAACTAGGAATCGTTGTTTTATTCGATTTCTACCTGATGATGTTTTCTACTCACGAGTTGGCAACTTACCCCAGTTGTGCCACAGTTCTTGCATGTTGACCGCATGGATCAGTAGCGGCATCGCTGGTACACAGCTTGCATTCGGGTGATTTGCTTTGGTAGGTGGGACATTTGGATCGTGCCCACTATTGTATTATTTTCCTGTTTTATCTAGTCAAATCCATCAATCAGAAACTAGTATTTTTATATTTATAGTAAGACTTAGCAATACTTGTAGTTGCGAGACTTAGAGCGATGGGTTATATGTTTGCTTGGTGGGTTGATATCTTGCTTTACATTATTCTTTGTGTTGATCTTCGTCGTTGGGCGTCGTATACTTATATTGTGACTTGCGTAGTTGTGATTCCACCGATTGGCGAAGAGCTAGCTCCCGCTTAGGGATGCCTTTTATATTATCATGTATATGTGGTTTTGGATCAAAATATACAAAGGAAGTTCTGCCCAAATTTTTAAAAGTCGAAACATGTTTTCAACTAATAAATTCCACTTGCATTTTTCATGTTCCACTATTTATGCATTAAGAAAACGCTTGATTTCACCATACCTTTATTTTAAAACTTCACCTCCTTTATTTTCTTAAAATGGTTTAGATTTCTGGGTTTCAGCTTACTTGAATTACGTTACGCCTTTAGACGTGGCGTGATTTAAGTGCCGGTCACGAGCTAAATTTTTGGGTCGTGACAAAGTTGGTATCAAAGCGCTAGGTTTAACCTTGGTTCGAGTCTAGGTTTGACTATGTGGAGTCTAGGGCGTAATCTATTTTGGAACCTAGGCTTGACCTTACGGAACTTAGACTTGAACATGGGGTATTAGACCCGAACTTTCGTTTTATAGGCTGACCCTGATTGATGGAGTAGGTAGCTTGAGTAGAGTGACAAACTGTACGTATGTTCCGCAGCATATTTACGATACGATACTCCACTTAAGGAACCTTAGGATGTACATATCTTGAGACTTGTGATCATCTTCGTTCCTTTGATCATACATCCATTTAAGATCCTTGATTCTATTCGTTTCCATGATCATACTCTCACTGATTCCGTTCCTCCTTATGATCGTGTATCCATTCTGGATCTGTTGATTCTTTTCATCCCTTTGATATATTTTCGTCGATACTTAATTGAGGTTCCTGTCTCCATGGTTTGCACACGGATTGAGCTGCTGCTAGTGATGCGGTCAGGGTAAGCTCGTCATGGACGAGGACTGACCATCGTGTTTTCTGGTGACATGGGAAGATATCGATTTAGTGTTGGTGTTGTGACTTCTCGTTTGAGGCGAGTGTTCAGTTTTGCACCGGATGATCGGACCATTGTTAGAGGCTGTCAGTTGTGAGAGGACTCTTGATGTACAGCCTACCTCAGAGATCGTGATGTCGTCTACCTTGCAGACAGATGACCCAGCTGTTGCTGAGATTGATGATATGTCGCTTCCAGAGCTTATGAGCTGAGATCGCTGGAGCTTCTAGGCAAAGATGCGACAGGTGATAGCTAGTCTATCTTGAGTTGAGAGACGAAGGTGATTCGTCAGATTTGATGCGCCGACGCAGGCCTAGTTGACTTGATGATTTCCAGTGTGGAGAATCTTATTCAGATCTAGAGTAGATCGATCCAGAGATGATATTGTTCATTGGATGATCCGATAGGAGATCAGCAGGTTGACCAGCTTCGGATAGAGGACCTCACCCAGACGCGTTGTGAGTTGATCGAGAATGGATGAATAAGGTATATTCCTCCGATGATTGGGAAGAGTTCCCGAGGACGTATTCGGCTAAATATCTTCTACAGAGTGATGAAGATACCGAGTTCGTGATTTCGAGTCCGTGTGAGAGATTCCGGATTGACTGTAGCCGAGAACAATTGCAGTACACAGATAGCATGACGTGACGTCAAAGTGGACGATAATAAAGACGAGTGGAACAAGAGGTTCGTGCGAGATGTTAACGAGCTGTTGTTACTCCCCGTTGAGATTAGAGATCTGATGAGTATACAGAAGCGTTGGGATACGACCGGTTTCCGAGGAAATGCTGTGCTGAGAACGTGGATATATAGAAAGCGAGAAAAGATTATGCAAGAGTACCAACCTCCATAAAGATCGGCATATGCGAGATTGGAAGAGACCTTGAGCAGGTTCCTTCCAGGAAACTGCTGCGATAAGATTTGCACCGAGGATCAGTTGTGCCATGTGTATCCAGAGGGCCAGAGGCCGATGCCAGTGACGTGCTGCTTTATGAGTGGTCATGATAATTGGCCGAGAGATGACCAGAGGAGTGCCAGAGCGGGATCGTTTCCGTTAGTACACCTGACCGGGCCGACGAGCCGATGGATTGCGAGATTGGTAATTCGCAGAGAAATGAGGACCCAGAGACAGAGACGCCAGACCGTGAGCAGGAGGCAAGCGGATGTTCTTGCTCTGCCAGTTTGGGCGCACCGACATTTTTTCAACATTGTAAGAGGTGTACCTTAATGTCATTTGTTGCGATTTGCATTTGTGATCTGAGTATCACGCTTATATTGCTTGGATTTGAGTTTTGGATGATTGAGTTTCATGATATCATTTTCGTGCACCATGGCTGCACCTACTCGGTATTTACATTTTGTGCATAGTTATTGCACTTGGTATATATTTTATACGCATGTAACACCTTAGGATGTGGTTAGTGGCTAATCATACTTTAATATGTGTTTTTAATAAAAAAGTTTATCAAATTGATTTTCAAATATTTTATCAAATTTAATGAATATTTTATTAGAATTTTCCTAGGCTTGCACACACTTGTGCATGTTAACTAGGGTTAAAATGGGGTTAAACCATGATTAGCAACCATGGTGTACTAACAATTTCCATAAGCTAGTTTAAAATTTGAATTAAGTTATTTGGGTTTTTAATTATGTGTGTGTTTCTTTTTTTTTTTTAAGGAAAAAAAGGGATTTGAATTTCTTGTGTTGACTTTTGAGAGAGAGAGTATGGCATCATGGCATGAGCCATGCCTTCATTAAATGAAGAGAGAGAGAGTGGGGTTGACACTTTGTGCTATCATTTCTTTGCCTCTCATTTTTTTCACACTTCTCTCATTCTCTCACTCACTCACACACACAACACAACACAACAGCTTCAGCACCAGCAGCCTCAGCAGCAGCTGCAAGCAACAACAACAACAACAACAACAACAAGCAACAGCAGCAACAGAGGCAGCAGCAGCAGCATCAGAGGCAATAGCATCGGAAGCATCAGCATCTTTATCATCATCATCAGCAGCAGTGCAACACCTCTTCTTCTTTCTTTTCTTCCTGTACTCTAAGACCAGTGAGTGAGGTATAAAATCTGAGCCTAACTTCCTAGCTTGCTTAACTTATGTGTAGATTTAGCTTCGGTTAGTGATAAAAGTGAGTTTTGTGCTAAATATGATGATTTGTGTGGAGTTTTGGCTAAGATATGTTTTCAATGGTTAGCCTAGACTAGTTAAGTGTTATTAGGGCCATGTAAACCTAGTTAAACCCCAGATTTCACTAAAATACCCTAGGTTTCCATTTTGTGCAAAATTTAGCGTTTTAAAGTGAATTGTTAGCTTTCTGTGATATGCTTTAGACCCGGTGGTTTCAGATAAAATCTGAGTTAACTGGAGCATACTTGATAGACCTTGATCACACCACCAGAGCACGAACCCCAGAAACCCAACCCAGGCCGCCGTTTTATTCTTTCTGGCCGCAAATTGCGTCAAGACAGGAGACTTAGGGGTTAGGGTTTTGGTTAGAGGAGTCTGCTATATTTTTAGGGTCCGTGGTATGTGCAATTTTGTAAGTTTTCACCTGTGTCAAAATCTGGGACCATATTGTAGGGTTCCTAGGCACCCTAATGAGGTCTCACAAGGCATCAACCATGCCAATTTCAAAAATACGGTGCCGAGAAACCCTAGACTACGGATCGTGGGCTAGATGTGTAGGCGAAAATGAAACTAGTTAACAGCTTAACTAAAGTTTAAACGGAAATACAACCTTTGTAGATCCGGTGCTCCACCTCCATAGCTCCGCAACGAAGTCCTCTCCGCTGTCCAAAAAGAATCCGGGCTCTAGCGTCGACTTCATCGGAGAATAAGCGAGCTAGGTCGTCGATGTCCATGCCGAAGATGATCTACGTCGAGGCATCGCTAAATCAAGCTCCGACTTCACCAAGTCAAGAAACTTGTGAAGAAAACACACTCTACTACTTGGCAAGAGGTAGAGGATGAAGAAATAGGAAGTGGGTAGACTTTAAAATTGGATTTCTCACTCTTAATCATCAATCACCATTGATGGACCTTAGGTTTTCTTCTTGAGTTAAAGGAAGAAGAAGAAGAATATTATGATAAGAATTATCTTTAATAAGAAAAGAAAAACCATCCTTATCATAATAGTAACCATGGTTTAATGTAGAGAATTGATCATGGTTAGTGAATGGTTAGGTTTTTACAAGATGACAAAATGGTTGCAATGGTCAAAGTATTCATGAAGCTTCATGAATGAAACAAAAATGCTACCATTTTATCATGCAATTTTTTCTTTTCCAAAAAGAAATAAACAAATGAATAAAATGAATAATCAAATAGTAAACCCTAACCATTCCATTAACCAAGGTTTAATTCTATACACTTAACAAAAAGGGCATGCACCATCAAACATGATACAAGCAAGTGCACAAATCATATCGCATATAAAAAGTGCACACCCGAGTGAGAAAATCCATTTAAAGTGAACCGATACTAGTTAATGCAAAGTAATATATCAAATATATAATTATGCATTAAATCATTAAATCAACACTTGATTTAATGATCCGGTCATATCGCATATAACCGACTAATATCAACAGTAACAACTTATCGAATCAACACTTGATCCGATAACCCGGCTATATCGCATATAACCGATCAATGTCACAAATCGCGAGAATCGAATACAGTATCACATACTGGTATCATTCTCGGTCCCGCACATATCTCATATGCGCTCCAATTTCGTTTCGCTTGAGCCAGGAAACCTCTGTGTAGGACTCTAAAGACTCGTCAATACGCCGGCAGCGGATGATGATCATATCAAACATCCACAAGCCGCAAGCGGTCTGCTAAACGTAACGTCCACCCGGGTATTGAGCGATCTGAAGATCGACGAGCAAGCCCGCTCACACTCCAGTGAATCCAACCAGTAACAATACCGTACAGTCCGGTCTGATCGTCTGATATGTCGCATATCTCGCCTAGGGGTGGTAAACGTCAGACCCCAATAGCTCGATAAGTCGTGTCGATATGAGGTCTATAACAATTCGAGAAACTACTGGTAACACTTACCAGTAAATCTCAGCAACCCTGGCCAGGGATTTCCTGTTATAGCCAATCGAACACAGCGCAACATCAACTCCCTATACCGGGAGAGACGAATCCCCTCCTATCGCTCATTGCCTCCATGTGACTCGGGACTGTACCCAAAAACCACCGTTTTGCACGCCCTCTTGGACGTGGTAAGATGGAAATCAAAGCACAGTGGGAACCACACAAGACTCTATGACGATCTCGGGTCAACAGACTACTCTGTACCAGTGTCACCAGAGAACTGCCATCTGACGTGAGGTATAATACCATCTGGGAGTTCTCGGCGAGTCCGTCCAGTGTACCCAGTCTCCACTGAGCACCCGTATATCATCTCTGATGTCAAACACCAATGGATATGGGATCATCCATCGCCCATCTGTATGGGTCGAGAAGGTATACGCTAGTCTACACTGGTATATCGATGCCCCGTCTCGATACACCCACGACTAGGGTTTTTGAAGGATGTACTTACGGACTACCTGTCCCCACTAGTATGATCTGCATCATAGTCCAGGTAGTCAAGTGCTCATCCTAAGGGCTTTACCAACATGTAACAGAGAGACTATCAGTGTACACGTTAAGGTAAAGATCAACCAGATAGCATACTATCATGTCGAGCAAGAAAGTCCTCCCTATATATGTCCCAGCATCCACTACAATATACATCCTATGTATAGTAATGGCCTCTAGGGCATACATATAACTAACAATCTCCCACTTGCACTAGGGCCATCTGTAGCAGTGGTTGCAGTATCTCATACTCAACCATCCCATAAAAAGATCTTTCTTTGGGAACAGGCCTTTGTGAGTGGATCCGCTGTGTTGTCCTCAGAATCTACTCTCCTTACCTCGATCACCCTGGAGATCAACTATCTCCATGATTAGGTGATGCGGCCTCAGAATACGCCTGGGTCACTGATGGGACGGGTGTTCCTTGGCATAAGCCACAACTCCATTGTCTCACAATGATAGGAACGAAGTTCATCTCATAAACTATTATACACCCAGACTGTCTCTATGGTAGCATCTTAAGTAGCGATGTATTCAGCCTTTATCGTCTAGTATGCCACGGTATCTAGCTTGGAACTCTTCCAACATACCGTCCCTTTACTGAGGGTAAAGACAATGCCTGTGACTGACATTCAGTCGTCTTTATCACCCTGGAACACTTCCAGTGATTCTCCCCAGGGTCGATTGATACCTTCTCACTACAACTAGTGAGTATCCTAATTTCCATTTAGATCTATCTCATAGATCCAAAATCCAGGATTTAGTAGGTATCACTTTGATCCTATATGGAGAATCCTAGTGATAAGCGGAGATTGATCGAGCGTAGCATAGGAAACTCCTTCCCTATCAAGAGTATGTCATCCACGTACTCTACGAGGATCGTCACCGTACTCCCTACTACCTTTTTGTTTATACAAGGTTCATCTACCATTTTGATGATGTCAACTTCTTTGACTAATTCATAAAAACAGACGTTCCAACTCCGCGATGCCTGCTTTATCCTATAAAGCATCTTGCACACGTTTCCGCTGCTCCCACTGTCTACGAAGCCCTCTGGCTGTGTACTTATAGACACACTCTTCTAAATCATCATTTAGAAAAGCAGTCAAGACACCCAACCGCCAGATATCGTAGTCATGGTATGTAGCCGTGGCAAGTAGTATCTGGATGGACTTAAGCATAGATATTGGAAAAGGTTTCATCATTATCCACGCCTGGTCGATGACGAAAACCTTTAACAGTCTAGCTTTGAAAGTCTCGACTTATCCATGTACACCAAGTAATCTTCTCAAGATATACTTGCTCCTGATGGGGATTTAACCCTTCAGATATAGCAACTAAAGTCCATACTTTGTTGGTGTATCAGGATTCCATCTCAGATCGCTAAACATCCAGCCATTCTTACAGAGTCTTACTCTTGATGGCCAGCTCGAAGCTAGTTGGGTCATCATCTCATGATGCAATCCTCGCTCTCACTGTCATAGAGAAACCAAAGTATCTCTCAAGTGGGTGAGGAACCCTACTAGATCGGCGGAGAGGCTGAGGTTCGTTGGTAACTATTCAATCCTTTGGCTCTATCAAATCATCTGCTGTAGTTTGTATAGCTGGAACATTTCCAGTTCTATATTACAGACCTTGCCTCGAGCTTGTTCGGATTTTTCTTTTAGACATAGGCCAGATAACCCCAAATCTTAACTAGCTTAAGACATGGGCTCTTCTCTTTCCATATCTCATATGGAGTGGTAGGCAACTGATTTGATTCGAACCTATTCAATAGGTATGCAGCTTCTCAAGTGCATAACCCCTTAAAAGGAAAATAGGAAACTCAGTAGTACTCATCATAGAGCACACCTTATCATATTGGGTGTGATTGCTCCGCCCCGATATACCATCGTGCTATGGTGTATTCGGAGGAGTAATGCCGAGAGAGAATCTCATTCTCCTTTAGAATTGTCCAGAAATTCCATGCTGAAGTATTCTCCTCCCTGATCTCATCATAGGACATAATACTTATACCCGTATTTTGGTTCTCTACTTCTAACTTATATTCCGTGAATATCTCAAAAGGTTCGGACTTGTGTTTCAACAAGAACATAGATCTGAATCTCGAGAGATTATCAGAGAATGTAATGAAGTACAAAGAACCGGTCTTGGCATGTGTAGACAGGGGACCTACATACATCAACATGTATCATCCCAAGAGTTCACTAACTCTTTCTCTGTTTCCAATAAACGGAGCTATGGTCATCTTATCTCTGTGACATGACTGGCAAGTTTCATAAGATGTAAATTCAAACTGATTTAAATATGCATCTAATATGTAACTTCAGCCAGTCGGATCGCATTGATATGACCTAGTCTACAATGCCTGAAGAAGGATCCGTTCATTTCTGAACTCTTCCTCTTCTGTGTGTTCCGTATACAAAGAACTGTAGTTTGATTTAGAATATCAATGCTTTTAGATAACGTGCCTGAACCGATCAACTTTTGATATAGGAAATGTTCAAAACATTATCCAACAATACAAAATTTTATCATTTCTTTACTAATAAAGAGATAGATATGATTTTGTATATCAGGTTCGGTATCTAACAACATTCGTTCAGAATCAATGTATTGGTAATACAGGGTGACAGTGACCAACAGACTTGGCTGCAACACTTGCCCCGTTTTCTGCCTCATGAAACTTATCACCCGTTCTCAGTTCTCTACCTGTCTGTAGCCCTATGTAACAAATTACATATATGGGATCCTGATCTGGTATCACATATCCAGGACGTAAAGGATACTGAGAAACAGTTCTCTGTAATGAACACACCCGAAGATGATGCATCAGCATGCACTCTCTTCGTTTGGACGGCATGGGAATTCTGGTAATCCCCTATTTCCTGCTCTGTCTTATAACAATTATAAGTTGGAGCGAGACCAACGTTCCCCAGCTCAGTATAACAAGCAGGTTCGGTCAATATTCCGTATTATTATCTTGATTAAGGCGTGATATGGTCGCTACCTGGAGAGAGAGAGAAGAAAACACTCAGCGTGCGCTCTTGCAAGAATAGATTGGTTATTATTTTATCTAATCAGGATGGCTCCCACTGCTTTTTATCAAATCTTCCTTCAAACCCTAAAAGGAAAGACTAGCCGGGATTAATTACACACTACAAGTTCGCCAATCTTTCAGCCAGGCCAGTGTCGGTACTTTGAGGGAGGTCCCCCGTGCTTTCGCACGAACCTAATTAATGTAAACCTCGTTTTCCCAGAGGCGTAACCTCGTTAACACCTTTCTAGTCACCTACTTGATCGGCTAATTGTAATATGTAAAACTCTCCCAGGAGTAACTCTTACTCGCAGCGGGTATCGGGATCCAACTATCTCATAGAAGGTATGCAATCTCATTGCAAATTTCAACACTTGAAATTCCCGATAATATTTTGCCCCTAGCAGCTATATGACCTTAACATAGTCAACAAATCATAAGTGCTAGTCAAGTTCAACTCGTCATTTCCCGATTGAATTAAACCCACCCGCACGACCCTTAACATAGTCAACAATGTCGCACGACTACCCTAATCCAATCACATCATATGCTTATACAGATAAGCACTAATTAGCTACCGCACACTACGCCTTAACATAGTCAACAAACGTAGCACGAATACTAACCAGTACTTATCTGAAATGACGGAGGGCTACGACAGGTTTTTCTGAAAACCTTTTGCGTAATGAACTTGATATCGTTGTAGTTTCAAATGATTTTAAAATGGAGTGATTTTGAGGCTTTTCTAGTTTTGCTAAAGGAGTCACTCCCGGTGAAGGGATCGTCGGTCCTTTCCTCGTTGAATGAGGTGCGGGATATATCATATATATCACTGTGCAAAGCAGAACTCTTAAAAGCAATCAAAAGACAAACCGAGTGTGTAGCATCTGCCAGTTATTGCTAAAGGAGTCACTCCCGGTGAAGGGATCTCGGTCCTTTCCTTATCGAATAAGGTGCAGGATATATCATATATACCGCTGTGCAAAGCAAAAAACTGTAGCTACCTGTTTTATTTTGAAATTCGATTCTACAATATCTTAGGTTTCTTTTATTTCATTAATCATATTAATGAAGTCCCATCATTTAAGTTTACCTAAACATCACAGATAAATACGACGTACACTTATGCCATCCGCATTCGCCTCGATGTCCCCTCGTGCACAGTTAGGTTAGGTAACTAACGGCAGAGCGGGGCAGGGCTAGCGCGGGTGTAAAACATAAGTAACGCCTATATAATATATCATATATACTATATACTGTATCTATCACAGAACATCACATGATGACATCACAGATATCGCAGCAGAAAAATCATATGAAATATTGGATATACTAGGACGTCCGTGTTTTCAATACGAGCCAGTATAAAACACGAATTCCACGGTCGTGATGAATAGCCAAACCCACACCCCTAGACCTCTACGAGAGCGGCAAGCAACCCTACCAATTCTGGAGTTAGGAGACCCGGACTCGACTCCTCGAGTTGGTCTCCCACTGGACTCCAGAACCCGGTTACTTGTGCCCTCCTCCTTGGGTCTATCCTAGTGCGGAAAAGTAATTAATATACAAGAGGTGACAACTTCCGCAACCTGGAAGCGCCCCAATAAAAGAATATTACATACAAGTTTTTACATGAATGAAAATGAAAAACACTCATCTCATATAAAAACCCCCGGCTATTCAAACACGACGATCCAATATAACATATTCAGCAACACGTAACATCACATGTCATCAACGTAAGTAAATATGCGCATCCCAATTGTCGTTGACATATAGCAACGAAACCGGCGATATCACATATTACACTTACGGTCACAGACAAGAAAGTGTAAAACTACAACAGTTGGAATCCGCAACCTCCTCAGACATCGCATGCCTGACCAAATGAATTACTTAGACATCGTATGCCTAACAATTATAAACCCCGCATTTTAGTCTCAAAATCGAAAACACTTTTCAATATCAAGTCGGGCAATTCAACAAGATTCCCGACATCCTGATCGAATGCTCGTCGCAAACTTCAGTAGGCGGCCGCACCCCCGATACCGTCGACGAAGTGCACCAAGGCGGAACACCGCCACCGCGAGCACCCGAACGGATGCTTTCGGCGACGGGGTTCTCCTACAGTCACTTGGTCGGGGCTATGGAGTGAGGCTGTCTATTAAGTTTACCCGGCGAGTATCCGCGTACGCTACGTGATTGCGACGGACTTTTGATCACATCAAAATTCCGTGGCAACCGATCAAGTGAGACTAAAGTGCTATGTTTATAACATTCATTTAGTAATCTCATAACTTGTTGTGAATTCCAAGTATTGTATCACATTCCAGATAAATAGAAAATGCTAAACTTTTCGATCGAACATTCGAACACCCAAGTTTTCCCGATATAGATCAACACATGAAATAAGTCTAACAACATTCAGTTCGTGCCTCAGTACCAACGGTCCAGCCGTAGAAGGGTCAAGCCAACGCCTCACATGTGGCACGCCGTACTGCCCCAAACCCGAAGGTTCAAAGGGCAGTTCAAGACGGTCACATAATCGAGTTAAGGTTTGTTGTCTTCTAGAGGGTCCATCGTGTTACTTGCACTACTTAGAACGTCGTTAAACTACGGAAAAATCCAACACTTGGAAATTTCCCGACAGGGGAAAAATTGGGTATTTATATCCGGTCGAACTTTTTAACATATTCTAAAATTTATCCGGAAAGTCACACAGACAAAAATTTGATAATCCGATCGAAACACCGAATCCCCAAAACAACTCCAGAAAATTCAACTCTTGAATAAATTTTAAAAATACCCAGAGAAGTCAGCACTGAAAACAATGAATTACTGTGTAAAATAGGATGCCACATAAGATAAAATGGCCGCGGATCCGCCGCACGAGCCTTGCTCGTGCCGCGGAACCGCGGCTCAATGAAGGAATTAGCAACACGAATTTTTACAGTAATCCTTATATTTTCCTGCTTATTTCTCTGCATATTTTTAATCTTGAAAAAACCCAGTTTTTGAAAATTGGACAGAGAGCATGTTTGTAATAGGGTTTCGGGTTCGTTCGGACTTCAAACTCCGTCTAGACTTCGCCTAAGGCTCTAGCTAGGCTCTGATACCACTGTAGGGTTCCTAGGCACCCTAATGAGGTCTCACAAGGCATCAACCATGCCAATTTCAAAAATACGCTGCCGAGAAACCCTAGACTACGGATCGTGGGCTAGATGTCTAGGCGAAAATGAAACTACTTAACCGCTTAACTAAAGTTTAAACGGAAATACAACCTTTGTAGATCCGGTGCTCCACCTCCATAGTTCCGCAACGAAGTCCTCTCCGCTGTCCAAAAAGAATCCGGGCTCTAGCGTCGACTTCATCGGAGAATAAGCGAGCTAGGTCGTCGATGTCCATGCCGAAGATGATCTACGTCGAGGCATCGCTAAATCAAGCTCCGACTTCACCAAGTCAAGAAACTTGTGAAGAAAACACACTCTACTACTTGGCAAGAGGTAGAGGATGAAGAAATAGGTAGTGGGTAGACTTTAAAATTGGATTTCTCACTCTTAATCCTCAATCACCATTGATGGACCTTAGGTTTTCTTCTTGAGTTGAAGGAAGAAGAAGAAGAATATTATGATAAAAATTATCTTTAATAAGAAAAGAAAAATCATCCTTATCATAATAGTAACCATAGTTTAATGTAGAGAATTGATCATGGTTAGTGAATGGTTAGGTTTTTACAAGATGACAAAATGGTTGCAATGGTCAAAGTATTCATGAAGCTTCATGAATGAAACAAAAATGCCACCATTTTATCATGCAATTTTTTCTTTTCCAAAAAGAAATAAACAAATGAATAAAATGAATAATCAAATAGTAAACCCTAACCATTCCATTAACCAAGGTTTAATTCTATACACTTAACAAAAAGGGCATGCACCATCAAACATGATACAAGCAAGTGCACAAATCATATCGCATATGAAATGTGCACACCCGAGTGAGAAAATCCATTTAAAGTGAACCGATACTAGTTAATGCAAAGTAATATATCAAATATATAATTATGCATTAAATCATTAAATCAACACTTGATTTAATGATCCGGTCATATCGCTGTTAGTTATATGTATGCCCTAGAGGCCATTACTGTACATGGGATGTATATTGTAGTGGATGCTGGGACATATATAGGGAGGACTTTCTTGCTCGACATGATAGTATGCTATCTGGTTACTCTTTACCTTAACGTGTATGATGATTGTCTCTCTGTTACATGTTGGTAAAGCCCTTAGGATCTGTACTTGACTACCTGGACTATGATGCGGATCATACTAGTGGGGACATGGTAGTCCATAAGTACATCCTTCAAAGTCCCTAGTCGTGGGTGTATCGAGACGGGGCATCGATATACCAGAGTAGACTAGCGTGTACCTTCTCGACCCATATAGATGGGCGATGGATGATCCCATATCCATCGGTGTTTGACATCAGAGATGATATACGGGTGCTCAGTAGAGACTGGGTACACTGGACGGACTCGCCGAGAACTCCCAGATGGTATTATACCTCACGTCAGATGGCAGTTCTCTGGTGACACTGGTACAGAGTAGTCTGTTGACCCGAGATCGTCATAGAGTCTTGTGTGGTTCCCACTGTGCTTTGATTTCCATCTTACCACGTCCAAGAGGGCGTGCAAAACGGTGGTTTTTGGGTACAGTCCCGAGTCACATGGAGGCAATGAGCGATAGGAGGGGATTCGTCTCTCCCGGTATATGGGAGTTGATGTTGCGCTGTGTTCGATTGGCTATAACAGGAAATCCCTGGCCAGGGTTGCTGAGATTTACTGGTAAGTGTTACCAGTAGTTTCTCGAACAGTTATAGACCTCGCATCGACACGACTTATTGAGCTATTGGGGTCTGACGTTTACCACCCCTAGGCGAGATATGCGACATATCAGACGATCAGACCGGACTGTACGGTAGTGTTACTGGTCGGATTCACTGGAGTGTGAGCGGGCTTGCTCGTCGATCTTCAGATCGCTCAATACCCGGGTGGCCGTTACGTTTAGCAGACCGCTTGCGGCTTGTGGATGTTTGATATGATCATCATCCGCTGCCGGCGTATTGACGAGTCTTTAGAGTCCTACACAGAGGTTTCCTGGGTCAAGCGAAACGAAATAGGAGCGCATATGAGATATGTGCGGGACCGAGAATAATACGAGTATGTGATACTGTATTCGATTCTCGCGATGTGACATTGATCGGTTATATCCGATATAGCCGGGTTATCGGATCAAGTATTGATTCGATAAGATGTTACTATTGATACCAGTCGGTTATGTGCGCATGACCGGATCATTGAATCAAGTGTTGATTTAATGATTTAATGTATAATTATATATTTGATATATTACTTTACATTAACTAGTATCGGTTCACTTTAGACGGATTTTCTCACTCGAGTGTGCGCATTACATATGCGATATGTTTTTGTGCACTAGCTTGTATCATGTTTGATGATGCATGCCTAACTTGGTTAAGTGTAAAGAATGAACCATGGTTATGAATGGGTTAGGGTTTTGATTTTTATTTATTCATTTATCTTTCTTATTTATTCTTTTTTGGAATAAGGAAAAGAAAGATAAATGGTGGCTTATTTTGGATTTAGTTGAAGTTTCTTGAAACTTTGACTAAGTCTTCATTCTTATCATATTCTTAACCCTAACCAATTCAACTAACCTAAGTTAATTCTCTACACTTAACTAGAGTTAAAAGTATGATAAGTATTGTTATTGATTTATTTTTAATTTAAGACTTATCATAACATTCTTCTTCTTCCTCCATTTTCTTCAAGTGAAGAAAGCTTGCCCCATCAATGGCAAGTGATGGAAATGAGTGAGAAATCCGATTCTAAAGTCTACCCACTTCCTATTTCTTCATCCTCTACCTCTTGCCAAGTAGTAGAGTGTGTTTCCTTCACAACTTTTCACGGTTTGGTGAAGGTGGAGCTTGATTCATCGATGCTTCGACGTAGATCATCTTCGGCATGGACATCGACGACCTAGCTTGCCCATTCTCCGACGAAGCCGATCCTAGAGCCCAGATTCGATTTGGACAGCGGAGAGGACCTCGTTGCGGAGCTATGGAGGTGGAGCACCGGATCTACAAAGGTTGTATTTCCATATTTTATATAGTTAACTGTTAACTAGTTCTTGTTCGCCTAGAAATCTAGCAAACGATCCGTACTTTAGGGTTTGTAGGCACCATAATTTTTTATATTGCCATGGTTGTGTTAGTTATATGTATGCCCTAGAGGCCATTACTGTACATAGGATGTATATTGTAGTGGATGCTGGGACATATATAGGGAGGACTTTCTTGCTCGACATGATAGTATGCTATCTGGTTGATCTTTACCTTAACGTGTATGCTGATTGTCTCTCTGTTACATGTTGGTAAAGCCCTTAGGATCTGTACTTGACTACCTGGACTATGATGCGGATCATACTAGTGGGGACATGGTAGTCTATAAGTACATCCTTCAAAGTCCCTAGTCGTGGGTGTATCGAGACGGGGCATCGATATACCAGAGTAGACTAGCGTGTACCTTCTCGACCTATGTAGATGGGCGATGGATGATCCCATATCCATCGGTGTTTGACATCAGAGGAGATATACGGGTGCTCAGTAGAGACTGGGTACACTGGACGGACTCGCCGAGAACTCCCAGATGGTATTATACCTCACGTCAGATGGCAGTTCTCTGGTGACACTGGTACAGAGTAGTCTGTTGACCCGAGATCGTCATAGAGTCTTGTGTGGTTCCCACTGTGCTTTGATTTCCATCTTACCACGTCCAAGAGGGCGTGCAAAACGGTGGTTTTTGGGTACAGTCCCGAGTCACATGGAGGCAATGAGCGATAGGAGGGGATTCGTCTCTCCCGGTATATGGGGGTTGATGTTGCGCTGTGTTCGATTGGCTATAACAGGAAATCCCTGGCCAGGGTTGCTGAGATTTACTGGTAAGTGTTACCAGTAGTTTCTCGAACAGTTATAGACCTCATATCGACACGACTTATTTAGCTATTGGGGTCTGACGTATACCACCCCTAGGCGAGATATGCGACATATAAGACGATCAGACCGGACTGTACGGTAGTGTTACTGGTCGGATTCACTGGAGTGTGAGCGGGCTTGCTCGTCGATCTTCAGATCGCTCAATACCCGGGTGGCCGTTACGTTTAGCAGACCGCTTGCGGCTTGTGGATGTTTGATATGATCACCATCCGCTGCCGGCGTATTGACGAGTCTTTAGAGTCCTACACAGAGGTTTCCTGGGTCAAGCGAAACGAAATAGGAGCGCATATGAGATATGTGCAGGACCGAGAATAATACTGTATGTGATACTGTATTCTATTCTCGCGATAAATATATCGAATGGTTGTATTCGATATAACCTAGTTATCGATTCAAGCGTTGATTCGATAAGCCGATATATAAGATACCAGTCGGTTATGTGCGCATGACCGGATCATTGAATCAAGTGTTGATTTAATGATTTAATGTATAATTATATATTTGATATATTACTTTGCATTAACTAGTATCGGTTCACTTTAGACGGATTTTCTCACTCGGATGTGCGCATTGTATATGCGATATACTTTTGTGCATTTGCTTGTATCATGTTTGATGATATATGACTTTTTAGTTAAGTGTAAAGAATTAAACAATGGTTAAGTGGATAATTAGGGTTTTGGTTTTCTTATTCATTTATATATTTATTCTTTTTGGAATATATTAAGCATGAGAAGAAATGGAGGCTTTCTTTGTTTTTTCATGAAGATTCATGAATGTTTGACTTTGTGACCATATTTGTCTCATGCTTAACCTAACCATTCCACTAAACCATGATTAATTCCCTACACCTAACTATAGTTAAAGTTATGATAAGAATTCATTTTCTTTTATTTTCTAATAACTTATCATAACAATGATCTTCTTCTTGCTCTTCTTCTTCTTCATGAAAAGCAAGCTCCATCAATGGTGGATTGATGGAAAGAGTGAGAAATCCAATTCTAAAGTTAACCCACTTCCTATTTCTTCATCCTCTACCTCTTGCCAAGTAGTAGAGTGTGTTTCCTTCACAAGATTTTAGGGTTTGGTGAAGGTGGAGCTTGATTCATCGATGCCTCGACGTAGATCATCTTCGGCATGGACATCGACGACCTAGCTTGCCCATTCTCCGACGAAGCCGATCCTAGAGCCCAGATTCGTTTTGGACAGCGGAGAGGACCTCGTTGCGGAGCTATGGAGGTGGAGCACCGGATCTACAAGAGTTGTATTTCCGTATTTTATATAGTTAACTGTTAACTAGTTCTTGTTCGCCTAGAAATCTAGTATACGATCCGTTGTTTAGGGTTTGTAGGCACCATAGTTTTTTAAATTGCCATGGTTGATGGCTTGGGAGACCTCACTAGAGTGCCTAGGAACCCTGCAGTGGTATCAGAGCCTAGCTAGAGCCTTAGGCGAAGCCCAGACGAAAATTGAAGTCCGAACGAACCCGAAACCCCGATACAAACTTGCTCTCTGTACAATTTTTAAAATATGGGATTTTTCTATATTAAAAATGTTCAGTAAAATCAGCAGGAGATTATAAGAAACACTGCAAAATTCGTCAGCCTAATTCAATAAGATCGCCGCGCTTCCGCGGCACAAGCCTGGCTTGTGCGGCGCAAGCGCGGCCGATTTGTCGTTTTGCGTGACTAGTTTTGTACAGTAATTCCTCTGTTGCTATGCTGGTTTTCCTGGGAATTTTTAATTGTTTTTCAAGAGTTGAAAAATCTGGAGTTGTTTTGGGGATTCGGTGTTTCGATCGGGGTATCAAATTTTGTCTGTGTGGCTTTCCGGATAAATTTTAGAATATGTTAAAAAGTTCGACCGGATATAAATACCTAACTTTTCCCCTGTCGGGAAATTTCCAAGTGTTGGATTTTTCCGTAGTTTAACGACGTTCTAAGTAGTGCAAGTAACGCGATGGTCCCTCTAGAAGACACAAACCTTAACTCGATTATGTGACCGTCTTGAACTGCCCTTTGAACCTTCGGGTTTGGGACAGTACGGCGTGCCACATGTGAGGCGTTGGCTTGACCCTTCTACGGCTGGATCGTTGGTACTGAGGCACGAACGGAATGTTGTTAGACTTGTTTCATGTGTTGATCTGTTTCGGGAAAACTTGGGTGTTCGATTGTTCAATCGAAAAGTTTAACATTTTCTGTTTATCCGGAATGGGATACAATAATTGGAATTCACAATGAGTTATGAGATAACTAAATGAATGTTATAAACGTAGCAATTTAGTCTCACTTGATCGGTTGCTACGGAATTTTGATGTGATCAAAAGTCCGTCGCAATCACGTAGTGTACGCGGATACTCGCCGGGTAAACTTAATAGACAGCCTCACTCCAGCGCCCCGACCAAGTGACTGTAGGAGAACCCCGTCGCCGAAAGCATCCGTTCGGGTGCTCCCGGTAGCGGTGTTCCGCCTTGGTGCACTTCGTCGACGGTATTGGGGGTGCAGCCGTCTACTGAAGTTTGCGACGAGCATTCGATCAGGCTGTCGGGAATCTTGTTGAATTGCCCGACTTGATATTGAAAAGTGTTTTCGATGATGGGACTAAAATGCGGGGTTTATAATTGTTAGGCATGCGATGTCTAAGTAATTCATTTGATCAGGCATGCGATGTCTGAGGTGGTTGCGGATTCCAACTGTTGTAGTTTTACACTTTCTTTTCTGTGACCGTAAGTGTAATATGTGATATCGCCGGTTTCGTTGCTATATGTCAACGACAATTGGGATGGACATATTTACTTACGTTGATGACATGTGATGTTATGTGTTGCTGGATATGTTATATTGGATCGTCGTGATTGAATAGCCGGGGGGTTTTTATGTGAGATGAGTGTTTTTCATTTTCATTCATGTAAAAACTTGTATGTAATATTCTTTTATTGGGGCGCTTCCAGGTTGCGGGAGTTGTCACCTGTTGTATATTATTTACTTTTCTGCACTAGGATAGACCCAGGGAGGGGAGCACAAGTAACCGGGTTCTGGGGTCCAGTGGGAGACCAACTCGAGGAGTCGAGTCCGGGTCTCCTAACTCTAGAATTGGTAGGGTTGCTTGCCGCTCTCGTAGGGGTCTAGGGGTGTGGGTTTGGCTATTCATCACGACCGTGGAATCCGTGTTTTATACTGGCTCGTATTGAAAACACGGACGTCCTAGTATATCCAATATTTCATATGTTTCTTCTGCTGCGATATCTGTGATGAGATCATGTGATGTTTCTGTGATGGATATAATATATAGTATATATGATATATTATATAGACGTTACTTATGTTTTACACCCGCGCTAGCCCTGCCCTGCTCTGTCGTTAGTTACCTAACCTAACGGTGCACGAGGGGACATCGAGGCGAATGCGGATGGCATAAGTGTACGTCATATCTATCTGTGATGTTTAAGTACTTAAATGATGGGACTTCATTAATATGATTAATGAAATAAAAGAAACCTAAGATGTTGTAGAATCGAATTTCAAAATAAAACAGGTAGCTACAGTTCTTGCTTTGCATAGCGGTATATATGATATATCCTGCACCTTATTCGATAAGGAAAGGACCGAGATCCCTTCACCGGGAGTGACTCCTTTAGCAATAACTGGTAGATGCTACACACTCGGTTTGTTTTTTGATTGCTTTTAAGAGTTCTGCTTTGCACAGCGATATATATGATATATCCCGCACCTCATTCGACGAGGAAAGGACCGACGATCCCTTCACCGGGAGTGACTCCTTTAGCAAAACTAGAAAAGCCTCAAAAACACTCCATTTCAAAATTCATTCGATCCTACAACGATATCAAGTTCATTACGCAATAGGTTTTCAGAAAAACCTGTCGTAGCCCTCCGTCATTTCAGATACGTACTAGTTAGTATTCGTGCTGCGGTTGTTTGGCCTCCGTCAAGGCGTAGTGTACGGTAGCTAACTAGTGCTTATCTGCTAGCATATGATGCGATTGGATTAGGGTATTCGTACGGCGTTGTTTGGCCTCCGTCAAGGGTCGTGCGGGTGGGTTTAATTCAATCAGGAAATGACGGGTTGAACTTGACTAGCGGACTATGGGTTGTTTGGCCTCCGTCAAGGTCATAGCGAGCTAGGGGCAAAATATTATCGGGAATTTCAAGTGTTGAAATTTGCAATGAGATTGCATACCTTCTATGAGATAGTTGGATCCCGATACCCGCTGCGAGTAAGTGTTACTCCTGGGAGAGTTTTATACATTACAATTAGCCGATCAAGTAGGTGTCTAGAAAGGTGTCAACGAGGTTACGCCTCTGGGAAAATGAGGTTTACATTAATTAGGTTCGTGCGAAAGCACGGGGGACCTCCCTCAAAGTACCGACACTGGCCTGGCTGAAAGATTGGCGAACTTGTAGTGTGTAATTAATCCCGGCTAGTCTTTCCTTTTAGGGTTTGAAGGAAGATTTGATAAAAAGCAGTGGGAGCCATCCTGATTAGATAAAATAATAACCAATCTATTCTTGACAGAGCGCACGCTGAGTGTTTTCTTCTCTCTCTCTCCTGGTAGCGACCATATCACGCCTTAATCAAGATAATAATACGGATTATTGACCGAACCCGCTTGTTATACTGAGCTGGGGAACGTTGGTCCCGCTCCAACTTATAATTGTTATAAGACAGAGCAGGAAATTGGGGAATACCAGATTTCCCGTGCCGTCCAAACGAAGAGAGTGCATGCTGATGCATCATCTTCGGGTGAGTTCGTTACAAAGAACTGTTTCTCCGTATCCTTTACGTCCTGGGTATGTGATACCAGATCAGGATCCCAGATATGTAATATGTTACATAGGGCTACAGAAAGGTAAAGAACTGAGAACGGGTGATAAGTTTCATGAGACAGAAAACGGGGCAAGTGTTGCAGCCAAGTCTGTCGGTCACTGTCACCCTGTATTACCTGAATACATTGATTCTGAACGAATGTTGTTAGATACCGAACCTGATATACCAAATCATATCACTCTCTTTGTTAGAAAAGAAAGGATATAATTTTGTATTGTTGGATAATGTTTTGAACATTTCCTATATCAAAAGTCGATCGGTTCAGGCACGTTATCTAAAAGCGTTGATGTTCTAAATCAAATTACAGTTCTTAGTATATGGAACACACACAAGAGGAAGAGTTCAGAAATGAACGAATCCTTCTTGAGGTATTGTAGACTAGGTCAGATCAATGTGACCCGACTAGCTAGAGTTACATAAAGATGCATATTTAAATCAGTTTGAATTTGCATCTTGTGAAATTCGCCAGTCATGTCACAAAGATAAGATGACCATAGATCCGTTTACTGGAAACAGAGAAAGAGTTAGTAAACTCTTGGGATATGATACATGTTGATGTATGAAAGGTCCCCGGTCTACACATGCCAACACTGGTTCTTTATACTTCATTACGTTCTCTGATAATCTCTCAAGATTCAGTCATATGTTCCTGCTGAAACATGAGTCCGAACCTTATGAGATATTCACAGAATATAAGTTAGAAGTAGAGAACCAAAATACGGGTATAAGTATTATGTCCTTTGATGTGATCAAGGAGGAGAATACTTGAGCACGGAATTCCTGGATTATTCTAAAGGAGAATGAGATTCTCTCTCAGCATTACTCCTCCGTATACACCATAGCACGATGGTATATCGGGGCGGAGCACTCACACCCTATATGATAAGGTGCGCTCTATGATGAGTACTACTGAGTTGCCTATTTCCTTTTAGGGAGTTATGCACTTGAGAAGCTGCATACCTATTGAATAGGGTTCTAATCAAATCAGTTGCCTACCACTTCATATGTGATATGGAATGGGAAGAACCCATGTCTTAAGTTAGTTAAGATTTGGGGATTGTCCGGCCTATGTCTAAAAGCAAAATCCGGACAAGCTCGAGGCAAGGTCAGTTATGTACAACTGGAAATGTTCCAGCTATACAGACTACAATTGATGATTTGATAGAACCAAAGGATTCAGTAGATTCCAACGAACCTCAGCCTCTCCGCCGATCTAGTAGGGTTCCTCACCCACCTGAGAGATACTTCAGTTTCTCTATGACAGTGGGAGCGAGGATTGCATCATGAGATGATGACCCAACGAGTTTCGAGCTGGCCATCGAGAGTAAGACTCTGTAAGAATGGCTGGATGTTTAGCGATCTGAGATGGAATCCTTATACACCAACAAAGTATGGACTTTGGTTGCAATATCTGAAGGGTTAAATTCCCATCAGGAGCAAGTATATCTTTAGAAGATTACTTGGTGTACATGGAAAGGTTGAGACTTTCAAAGCTAGAATTGTTAAAGGTTTTCGTCATCGACCAGGCGTGGATAATGATGAAATCTTTTCCAGTAGCTATGCTTAAATCCATCCAGATCCTACTTGTCACGGCTACATACCATGACTACGATATCTGGTGGTTGGGTGTCATGACTGCTTTTCTAAATGATGTTTTAGAAGAGTGCGTCTATAAGTACACAGCCAGAGGGCTTCGTAGACAGTGGGAGCAGCGGAAACGTGTGTAAGATGCTTTATAGGATAAAGCAGGCATCGCGGAGTTGGAACATCTGTTTTGATGAAGCAGTCAAAGAGTTTGACATCATCAAAATGGTAGATGAACCTTGTACAAACAAAAAGGTAGTAGGGAGTATGGTGATGATCCTCGTAGAGTACGTGGATGACATACTCTTGATAGGGAAGGAGTTTCCTATGCTACGCTCGATCAATCTCCGCTTATCACTATGATTCTCCATATAGGATCAAAGTGATACCTCCTAAATCCTGGATTTTGGATCTATGAGATAGATCTAAATGGATGTTAGGATTCTCACTAGTTGTAGTGAGATGGTATCAATCGATCCTGGGGAGAATCACTGGAAAGGTTCCCGGGTGATAAAGACGACTGAATGTCAGTCGCAGGCATTGTCTTTACCCTCAGTAAAGGGACGGTATGTTGGAAGAGTTCCAAGCTAGATACCGTGACATACTAGATGATAAAGGCTGGATACATCGCTACTTAAGATGCTACCAAAGAGGCTGTTTGGGTGTATATTGGTTCATGAGATGAACTATGTTCCTACCATTGTGTGACAATGGAGTTGTGGCTTATGCCAAGGAACGTCCGTCCCATCAGTGATCCAGACATATTCTAAGGCAGTATCACCTGATCATGGAGATGGTTGATCTCCAGGGAGATCGAGGTTAGGAGAGTAGATTCTGAGGACAACACAGCGGATCCACTCACAAAGGCCTGTTCCCAGAGAGAGACTTTTATGGGATGGTTGGGTATGAGATACTGCAACCACTGCTACAGATGGCCCTAGTGCAAGTGGGAGATTGTTAGTTATATGTATGCCCTAGAGGCCATTACTGTACATAGGATGTATATTGTAGTGGATGCTGGGACATATATAGGGAGGACTTTCTTGCTCGACATGATAGTATGCTATCTGGTTGATCTTTACCTTAACGTGTATGCTGATTGTCTCTCTGTTACATGTTGGTAAAGCCCTTAGGATCTGTACTTGACTACCTGGACTATGATGCGGATCATACTAGTGGGGACATGGTAGTCTATAAGTACATCCTTCAAAGTCCCTAGTCGTGGGTGTATCGAGACGGGGCATCGATATACCAGAGTAGACTAGCGTGTACCTTCTCGACCTATGTAGATGGGCGATGGATGATCCCATATCCATCGGTGTTTGACATCAGAGGAGATATACGGGTGCTCAGTAGAGACTGGGTACACTGGACGGACTCGCCGAGAACTCCCAGATGGTATTATACCTCACGTCAGATGGCAGTTCTCTGGTGACACTGGTACAGAGTAGTCTGTTGACCCGAGATCGTCATAGAGTCTTGTGTGGTTCCCACTGTGCTTTGATTTCCATCTTACCACGTCCAAGAGGGCGTGCAAAACGGTGGTTTTTGGGTACAGTCCCGAGTCACATGGAGGCAATGAGCGATAGGAGGGGATTCGTCTCTCCCGGTATATGGGGGTTGATGTTGCGCTGTGTTCGATTGGCTATAACAGGAAATCCCTGGCCAGGGTTGCTGAGATTTACTGGTAAGTGTTACCAGTAGTTTCTCGAACAGTTATAGACCTCATATCGACACGACTTATTTAGCTATTGGGGTCTGACGTATACCACCCCTAGGCGAGATATGCGACATATAAGACGATCAGACCGGACTGTACGGTAGTGTTACTGGTCGGATTCACTGGAGTGTGAGCGGGCTTGCTCGTCGATCTTCAGATCGCTCAATACCCGGGTGGCCGTTACGTTTAGCAGACCGCTTGCGGCTTGTGGATGTTTGATATGATCATCATCCGCTGCCGGTGTATTGACGAGTCTTTAGAGTCCTACACAGAGGTTTCCTGGGTCAAGCGAAACGAAATAGGAGCGCATATGAGATATGTGTGGGACCGAGAATAATACTGTATGCGATACTGTATTCTATTCTCGCGATAAATATATCGAATGGTTGTATTCGATATAACCTAGTTATCGATTCAAGCGTTGATTCGATAAGCCGATATATAAGATACCAGTCGGTTATGTGCGCATGACCGGATCATTGAATCAAGTGTTGATTTAATGATTTAATGTATAATTATATATTTGATATATTACTTTGCATTAACTAGTATCGGTTCACTTTAGACGGATTTTCTCACTCGGATGTGCGCATTGTATATGCGATATACTTTTGTGCATTTGCTTGTATCATGTTTGATGATATATGACTTTTTAGTTAAGTGTAAAGAATTAAACAATGGTTAAGTGGATAATTAGGGTTTTGGTTTTCTTATTCATTTATATATTTATTCTTTTTGGAATATATTAAGCATGAGAAGAAATGGAGGCTTTCTTTGTTTTTTCATGAAGATTCATGAATGTTTGACTTTGTGACCATATTTGTCTCATGCTTAACCTAACCATTCCACTAAACCATGATTAATTCCCTACACCTAACTATAGTTAAAGTTATGATAAGAATTCATTTTCTTTTATTTTCTAATAACTTATCATAACAATGATCTTCTTCTTGCTCTTCTTCTTCTTCATGAAAAGCAAGCTCCATCAATGGTGGATTGATGGAAAGAGTGAGAAATCCAATTCTAAAGTTAACCCACTTCCTATTTCTTCATCCTCTACCTCTTGCCAAGTAGTAGAGTGTGTTTCCTTCACAAGATTTTAGGGTTTGGTGAAGGTGGAGCTTGATTCATCGATGCCTCGACGTAGATCATCTTCGGCATGGACATCGACGACCTAGCTTGCCCATTCTCCGACGAAGCCGATCCTAGAGCCCAGATTCGTTTTGGACAGCGGAGAGGACCTCGTTGCGGAGCTATGGAGGTGGAGCACCGGATCTACAAAGGTTGTATTTCCGTATTTTATATAGTTAACTGTTAACTAGTTCTTGTTCGCCTAGAAATCTAGTATACGATCCGTTGTTTAGGGTTTGTAGGCACCATAGTTTTTTAAATTGCCATGGTTGATGGCTTGGGAGACCTCACTAGAGTGCCTAGGAACCCTGCAGGTTGATGGCTTGAGAGACCTCACTAGAGTGCCTAGGAGCCCTGCAGTGGTATCAGAGCCTAGCTAGAGCCTTAGGCGAAGTCCAGACGGAAATTGAAGTCCGAACGAACCCGAAACCCCGTTTCATAGTTGCTCTCTGTACATTTTTTAAAAACAGGGAATTTTCAGTATTAAAAATATTCAGAGAAACATGCAGGAATATCTAAGAGTTACTGTGAAGACGTAAGCCCTAATTCCCTTAAAGCGCCGCGCTTCCGCGGCACGAGCCTGGCTTGTGCCGCGCAAGCGCGGCGGTTTTGTCGTGTTGTGAGGTCTTGACTGCACTGTAACTCCTATTTAACATTTCTGGTATTCCTGGATATTTTTAATATATTTTCAAGAGTTGATTTTTCTGAGTTGATTTGGGGATTCGGAATTTCGATCGGGATATCAAATTTTGTCTGTGTGGCTTTCCGGATAAATTTTAGAATATGTTAAAAAGTTCGACCGGATATAAATACCCAACTTTTCCCCTGTCGGGAAATTTCCAAGTGTTGGATTTTTCCGTAGTTTAACGACGTTCTAAGTAGTGCAAGTAACGCGATGGTCCCTCTAGAAGACACAAACCTTAACTCGATTATGTGACCGTCTTGAACTGCCCTTTGAACCTTCGGGTTTGGGGCAGTACGGCGTGCCACATGTGAGGCGTTGGCTTGACCCTTCTACGGCTGGATCGTTGGTACTGAGGCACGAACGGAATGTTGTTAGACTTGTTTCATGTGTTGATCTGTTTCGGGAAAACTTGGGTGTTCGATTGTTCGATCGAAAAGTTTAACATTTTCTGTTTATCTGGAATGGGATACAATAATTGGAATTCACAAGTAGTTATGTGATAACTAAATGAATGTTATAAACACAGCAGTTTAGTCTCACTTGATCGGTTGCCACGGAATTTTGATGTGATCAAAAGTCCGTCGCAATCACGTAGCGTACGCGGATACTCGCCGGGTAAACTTAATAGACAGCTTCACTCCATAGCCCCGACCAAGTGACTGTAGGAGAACCCCGTCGCCGAAAGCATCCGTTCGGGTGCTCGCGGTAGCGGTGTTCCGCCTTGGTGCACTTCGTCGACGGTATCGGGGGTGCGGCCGTCTACTGAAGTTTGCGACGAGCATTCGATCAGGCTGTCGGGAATCTTGTTGAATTGCCCGACTTGATATTGAAAAGTGTTTTCGATTTGGAGAATAAAATGCGGGGTTTATAATTGTTAGGCATGCGATGTCTAAGAAATTCATTTGGTCAGGCATGCGATGTCTGAGGAGGTTGCGGATTCCAACTGTTGTAGTTTTACACTTTCTTTTCTGTGACCGTAAGTGTAATATGTGATATCGCCGGTTTCGTTGCTATATGTCAACGACAATTGGGGTATGCATATTTACTTACGTTGATGACATGTGATGTTATGTGTTGCTGGATATGTTATATTGGATCGTCGTGTTTGAATAGCCGGGGGTTTTTATGTGAGATGAGTGTTTTTCATTTTCATTCATGTAAAAACTTGTATGTAATATTCTTTTATTGGGGCGCTTCCAGGTTGCGGGAGTTGTCACCTGTTGTATATTATTTACTTTTCCGCACTAGGATAGACCCAAGGAGGAGGGCACAAGTAACCGGGTTCTGGAGTCCAGTGGGAGACCAACTCGAGGAGTCGAGTCCGGGCCTCCTAACTCCAGAATTGGTAGGGTTGCTTGCCGCTCTCGTAGGGGTCTAGGGGTGTGGGTTTGGCTATTCATCACGACCGTGGAATCCGTGTTTTATACTGGCTCGTATTGAAAACACGGACGTCCTAGTATATCCAATATTTCATATGTTTCTTCTGCTGCGATATCTGTGATGTGATCATGAGGTGTTCTGTGATGGATATAGTATATAGTATATATGATATATTATATAGACGTTACTTATGTTTTACACCCGTGCTAGCCCTGCCCTGCTCTGTCGTTAGTTACCTAACCTAACGGTGCACGAGGGGACATCGAGGCGAATGCGGATGGCATAAGTGTACGTCATATCTATCTGTGATGTTTAGGTATTTAAATGATGGGACTTCATTAATGTGATTAATGAAAGTAAAAGAAACCTAAGATGTTGTAGAATCGAATTTCAAAATAAAACAGGTAGCTACAGTTCTTGCTTTGCACAGAGGTATATGTGATATATCCTGCACCTTATTCGATGAGGAAAGGACCGAGATCCCTTCACCGGGAGTGACTCCTTTAGCAATAACTGGCAGATGCTACACACTCGGTTTGTCTTTTGATTGCTTTTAAGTGTTTTTGCTTTGCACAGTGATATATATGATATATCCCGCACCTCATTCGACGAGGAAAGGACCGACGATCCCTTCACCGGGAGTGACTCCTTTAGCAAAACTAGAAAAGCCTCAAAAGCACTCCATTTTAAAATTCATTCGATCCTACAACGATATAAAGTTCATTACGCAAAAGGTTTTCTTAAAAACCTGTCGTAGCCCTCCGTCATTTCAGATAGGTAATAGTTAGTATTCGTGCTGCGTTTGTTGACTCAGTCAAGGCGTAGTATGCGGTAGCTGATTATTGCTTATCTGCAAAGCATATGATGCGATTGGATTAGGGTAGTCGTGCGGCCTTGTTGACTCAGTCAAGGGTCGTGCGGGTGGGTTTAATTCAATCGAGAAATGACGGGTTGAACTTTACTTGCGGTCTATGGTTTGTTGACTCAGTCAAGGTCATAGATCGCATGGGGCAAAATATTATCGGGAATTTCAAGTGTTGAAATTTGCAATGAGATTGCATACCTTCTATGAGATAGTTGGATCCCGATACCCGCTGCGAGTAAGAGTTACTCCTGGGAGAGTTTTATACATTGCAATTAGCCGATCAAGTAGGTGTCTAGAAAGGTGTCAACGAGGTTACGCCTCTGGGAAAACGAGGTTTACAGTAATTAGGTTCGTGCGAAAGCACGGGGGACCTCCCTCAAAGTACCGACACTGGCCTGGCTGAAAGATTGGCGAACTTGTAGTGTGTAATTAATCCCGGCTAGTCTTTCCTTTTAGGGTTTGAAGGAAGATTTGATAAAAAAGCAGTGGGAGCCATCCTGATTAGATAAAATAAAAACCAATCTATTCTTGACAGAGCGCACGCTGAGTGTTTTCTTCTCTCTCTCTCCTGGTAGCGACCATATCACGCCTTAATCAAGATAATAATACGGATTATTGACCGAACCCGCTTGTTATACTGAGCTGGGGAACGTTGGTCCCGCTCCAACTTATAATTGTTATAAGACAGAGCAGAAAATTGGGGAATACCAGATTTCCCGTGCCACCCAAACGAAGAGAGTGCATGCTGATGCATCATCTTCGGGTGTGTTCATTATACAGAACTGTTTCTCAGTATCCTTTACGTCCTGGGTATATGATACCGGATCAGGATCCCAGATATGTAATTTGTTACATAGGGCTACAGAAAGGTAGAGAACTGAGAACGGGTGATAAGTTTCATGAGGCAGAAAACGGGGCAAGTGTTGCAGCCAAGTCTGTTGGTCACTGTCACCCTGTATTACAATACATTGATTCTGAACGAATGTTGTTAGATATCGAACCTGATATACAAAATCATATCTATGTCTTTATTAGTAAAGAAAGGATATAATTCTGTATTGTTGGATAATGTTTTGAACATTTCCTATATCAAAAGTTGATCGGTTCAGGCACGTTATCTAAAAGCGTTGATGTTCTAAATCAAACTACAGTTCTTAGTATATGGAACACACACAAGAGGAAGAGTTCAGAAATGAACGAATCCTTCTTGAGGTATTGTAGACTAGGTCAGATCAATGTGACCCGACTAGCTAGAGTTACATAAAGATGCATATTTAAATCAGTTTGAATTTACATCTTGTGAAACTCGCCAGTCATGTCACAAAGAAAAGATGACCACAGCTCTGTTTATTGGAAACAGAGAAAGAGTTAATAAACTCTTGGGATGATACATGTTGATGTATGTAGGTCCCCTGTCTACAAATGCCAAGACCGGTTCTTTATACTTCATTATATTCTCTGATAATCTCTCAAGATTCAGTCATATGTTCCTGTTGAAACATGAGTCCGAACCTTTTGAGATATTCACAGAATATAAGTTGGAAGTAGAGAACCTAAACGGGTATAAGTATTATGTCCTATGATGAGATCAAGGAGGAGAATACTTGAGCACGGAAATCCTGGATTATTCTAAAGGAGAATGAGATTCTCTCTCAGCATTACTCCTCTGATTACACCATAGTACGATGGTATATCGGGGCGGAGCAGATACACCCTATTTGATATGGTGTGCTCTATGATGAGTAATATTGAGTTACCTTTTTCCTTTTGGGAGTTATGCACTTGAGAAGCTGCATACCTATTGAATAGGGTTCTAATCAAATCAGTTGCCTACCACTTCATATGTGATATGGAATGGGAAGAACCCATGTCTTAAGTTAGTTAAGATTTAGGGTTGTCCGGCCTATGTCTAAAAGCAAAATCCGGACAAGCTCGAGGCAAGGTCTGTTATGTAGAACTGGAAGTGTTCCAGCTATACGAACTACAGCAGATGATTTGATAGAACCAAGGGATTCAGTAGATACCAACGAACCTCAGCCTCTCCGCCGATCTAGTAGGGTTCCTCACCCACCTGAGAGATACTTCGGTTTCTCTATGACAGTGGGAGCGAGGATTACATCATGAGATGATGACCCAACTAGTTTCGAGCAGGCCATCAGGAGTAAGACTCTGTAAGAATGGCTGGATGCTTAGTGATCTGAGATGGAATCCTTATACACCAACAAAGTATGAACTTTGGTTGCTATATCTGAAGGGTTAAATCCCCATCAGGAGCAAGTATATCTTGAGAAGATTACCTGGTGTAGATGGAAAAGTTGAGACTTTCAAAGCTAGACTTGATAAAGCTTTTCGTCATCGACCAGGCGTGGATCATGATGAAACCTTTTCAAGTGACTATGCTTAAGTCCATCCAGATCCTACTTACCACGGCTGCATACCATGACTACGATCTCTGGTGGTTGGGTGTCTTGACTGCTTTTCTAAATGATGATTTAGAAGAGTGCTTCTATAAGTACACAGCCAGAGGGCTTCGTAGACAGTGGGAGCAGCAGAAACGTGTGCAAGATGCTTTATAGGATAAAGCAGGCATCGCGGAGTTGGAACATCTGTTTTGATGCAGTAGTCAAAGAGTTTGACATCATCAAAATGGTAGATGAACCTTGTATAAACAAAAAGGTAGTAGAGAGTATGGTGGTGATCCTCGTAGTATACGTGGATGACATACTTTTAATAGGGAAGGAGTTTCCTATGCTACGCTCGATCAATCTCCGCTTATCACTATGATTCTCAACATAGGATTAAAGTGATACCTACTAAATCCTGGATTTTGGATCTATGAGATAGATCTAAATGGATGTTAGGATACTCACTAATTGTAGTGAGACGGTATCAACCGATCCTGGGAAGAATCACTGGAATAGTTCCAGGGTGATAAAGACGACTGAATATCAGTCGCAGGCATTGTCTTTACCCTCAGTAAAGGGACGGTATGTTGGAAGAGTTCCAAGCTATATACCGTGGCATACTAGACGATAAAGGCATGATACATCGCTACTTAAGATGCTACCAAAGAGGCTGTTTGGGTGTATATAGGTTCATGAGATGAACTATGTTCCTCCCATTGTGTGACAATGGAGTTGTGGCTTATGCCAAGGAACGCCGGTCCCATCAGTGATCCAGACATATTCTAAGGCAGCATCGCCTGATCATGGAGATGGTTGATCTCCAGGGTGATCGAGGTTAGGAGAGTAGACTCAAAGGACAACACAGCGGATCCACTCACAAAGGCCTGTTCCCAGAGAGAGACTTTTAAGGGATGGTTGAGTATGAGATACTGCAACCACTGCTACAGATGGCCCTAGTGCAAGTGGGAGATTGTTAGTTATATGTATGCCCTAGAGGCCATTACTGTACATGGGATGTATATTGTAGTGGATGCTGGGACATATATAGGGAGGACTTTCTTGCTCGACATGATAGTATGCTATCTGGTTACTCTTTACCTTAACGTGTATGCTGATTGTCTCTCTGTTACATGTTGGTAAAGCCCTTAGGATCTGTACTTGACTACCTGGACTATGATGCGGATCATACTAGTGGGGACATGGTAGTCCATAAGTACATCCTTCAAAGTCCCTAGTCGTGGGTGTATCGAGACGGGGCATCGATATACCAGAGTAGACTAGCGTGTACCTTCTCGACCCATATAGATGGGCGATGGATGATCCCATATCCATCGGTGTTTGACATCAGAGATGATATACGGGTGCTCAGTAGAGACTGGGTACACTGGACGGACTCGCCGAGAACTCCCAGATGGTATTATACCTCACGTCAGATGGCAGTTCTCTGGTGACACTGGTACAGAGTAGTCTGTTGACCCGAGATCGTCATAGAGTCTTGTGTGGTTCCCACTGTGCTTTGATTTCCATCTTACCACGTCCAAGAGGGCGTGCAAAACGGTGGTTTTTGGGTACAGTCCCGAGTCACATGGAGGCAATGAGCGATAGGAGGGGATTCGTCTCTCCCGGTATATGGGAGTTGATGTTGCGCTGTGTTCGATTGGCTATAACAGGAAATCCCTGGCCAGGGTTGCTGAGATTTACTGGTAAGTGTTACCAGTAGTTTCTCGAACAGTTATAGACCTCGCATCGACACGACTTATTGAGCTATTGGGGTCTGACGTTTACCACCCCTAGGCGAGATATGCGACATATCAGACGATCAGACCGGACTGTACGGTAGTGTTACTGGTCGGATTCACTGGAGTGTGAGCGGGCTTGCTCGTCGATCTTCAGATCGCTCAATACCCGGGTGGCCGTTACGTTTAGCAGACCGCTTGCGGCTTGTGGATGTTTGATATGATCATCATCCGCTGCCGGCGTATTGACGAGTCTTTAGAGTCCTACACAGAGGTTTCCTGGGTCAAGCGAAACGAAATAGGAGCGCATATGAGATATGTGCGGGACCGAGAATAATACGAGTATGTGATACTGTATTCGATTCTCGCGATGTGACATTGATCGGTTATATCCGATATAGCCGGAATATCGGATCAAGTATTGATTCGATAAGATGTTACTATTGATACCAGTCGGTTATGTGCGCATGACCGGATCATTGAATCAAGTGTTGATTTAATGATTTAATGTATAATTATATATTTGATATATTACTTTACATTAACTAGTATCGGTTCACTTTAGACGGATTTTCTCACTCGAGTGTGCGCATTACATATGCGATATGTTTTTGTGCACTAGCTTGTATCATGTTTGATGATGCATGCCTAACTTGGTTAAGTGTAAAGAATGAACCATGGTTATGAATGGGTTAGGGTTTTGATTTTTATTTATTCATTTATCTTTCTTATTTATTCTTTTTTGGAATAAGGAAAAGAAAGATAAATGGTGGCTTATTTTGGATTTAGTTGAAGTTTCTTGAAACTTTGACTAAGTCTTCATTCTTATCATATTCTTAACCCTAACCAATTCAACTAACCTAAGTTAATTCTCTACACTTAACTAGAGTTAAAAGTATGATAAGTATTGTTATTGATTTATTTTTAATTTAAGACTTATCATAACATTCTTCTTCTTCCTCCATTTTCTTCAAGTGAAGAAAGCTTGCCCCATCAATGGCAAGTGATGGAAATGAGTGAGAAATCTGATTCTAAAGTCTACCCACTTCCTATTTCTTCATCCTCTACCTCTTGCCAAGTAGTAGAGTGTGTTTCCTTCACAACTTTTCACGGTTTGGTGAAGGTGGAGCTTGATTCATCGATGCTTCGACGTAGATCATCTTCGGCATGGACATCGACGACCTAGCTTGCCCATTCTCCGACGAAGCCGATCCTAGAGCCCAGATTCGATTTGGACAGCGGAGAGGACCTCGTTGCGGAGCTATGGAGGTGGAGCACCGGATCTAGAAAGGTTGTATTTCCGTATTTTATATAGTTAATTGTTAACTAGTTCTTGTTCGCCTAGAAATCTAGCAAACGATCCGTACTTTAGGGTTTGTAGGCACCATAATTTTTTATATTGCCATGGTTGATGGCTTGAGAGACCTCACTAGAGTGCCTAGGAGCCCTGCAATCGCATATAACCGACTAATATCAACAGTAACAACTTATCGAATCAACACTTGATCCGATAACCCGGCTATATCGCATATAACCGATCAATGTCACAAATCGCGAGAATCGAATACAGTATCACATACTGGTATCATTCTCGGTCCCGCACATATCTCATATGCGCTCCAATTTCGTTTCGCTTGAGCCAGGAAACCTCTGTGTAGGACTCTAAAGACTCGTCAATACGCCGGCAGCGGATGATGATCATATCAAACATCCACAAGCCGCAAGCGGTCTGCTAAACGTAACGGCCACCCGGGTATTGAGCGATCTGAAGATCGACGAGCAAGCCCGCTCACACTCCAGTGAATCCAACCAGTAACACTACCGTACAGTCCGGTCTGATCGTCTGATATGTCGCATATCTCGCCTAGGGGTGGTAAACGTCAGACCCCAATAGCTCGATAAGTCGTGTCGATATGAGGTCTATAACAATTCGAGAAACTACTGGTAACACTTACCAGTAAATCTCAGCAACCCTGGCCAGGGATTTCCTGTTATAGCCAATCGAACACAGCGCAACATCAACTCCCTATACCGGGAGAGACGAATCCCCTCCTATCGCTCATTGCCTCCATGTGACTCGGGACTGTACCCAAAAACCACCATTTTTCACGCCCTCTTGGACGTGGTAAGATGGAAATCAAAGCACAGTGGGAACCACACAAGACTCTATGACGATCTCGGGTCAACAGACTACTCTGTACCAGTGTCACCAGAGAACTGCCATCTGACGTGAGGTATAATACCATCTGGGAGTTCTCGGCGAGTCCGTCCAGTGTACCCAGTCTCCACTGAGCACCCGTATATCATCTCTGATGTCAAACACCAATGGATATGGGATCATCCATCGCCCATCTGTATGGGTCGAGAAGGTATACGCTAGTCTACACTGGTATATCGATGCCCCGTCTCGATACACCCACGACTAGGGACTTTGAAGGATGTACTTACGGACTACCTGTCCCCACTAGTATGATCTGCATCATAGTCCAGGTAGTCAAGTACTCATCCTAAGGGCTTTACCAACATGTAACAGAGAGACTATCAGTGTATACGTTAAGGTAAAGATCAACCAAATAGCATACTATCATGTCGAGCAAGAAAGTCCTCCCTATATATGTCCCAGCATCCACTACAATATACATCCTATGTATAGTAATGGCCTCTGGGGCATACATATAACTAACACATATATCGTTTTTCTTGTACGTTTTGTTTGCGCGATGCGTGCGATACATGAGTGGGTTCTATGATCCAGCGTGTCGTGGCGTGTCGGGGTAGTTTAGACGCGTATACACACGATCTAGCGTATCGTACATACGCGCATTTTGTACGCGACGCGAGTTTCTCTTTTGATTTCGATATCGCGTTTTGAGAGATATTTGCTTATGTGGATTTCCCTTGTGTGAATTCTAGATTCGCAGGCGGGTACGTCGGACGCCGCAAAGAAGGGGAAGCAAGTGGTCGGCTACGTGTAGCACGCGACCAGGTGAGTAGATTTAACATCTACGGGGAAATCACCCGTATGGCGTTAAGCGTCTGTAGGGTTCCTAGGCACACTCAAGAGGTTCCACAAGGCATCAACCATGCCAAATTCAAAAATTTATGTGCCTAGCAGCCCGAAGCAAGATCGTTAACTAGAAATTAGGCGAAAACTAAACACGTTAACAACTTAACTAATAAGTGAAAGGGGCTACAACTTTTGTAGATCCGGTCCACCACTTCTTTAGCTCCGTGTTGACGTCCCTCCGCTGCGATCATCGGAATCCCGGACTCTAGCGTCGATTTCATCGGAGAAATGGGCGGGCTAGGTCGTTGACTTCGATGCCGAAGATGATCTACGTCGAGACGACTCAAACCCAAGCTCCATCTTCACTTGGTCATCAACCTTGTGAAGAAAACACCCTATACAACATGGCAAGTGGTAGAGGATGAAGAAATAGGAAGTGGGTTCACTTTGGATTTGGATTTCTCACTTGGATTCATCACTTGAAAATTTCTAGCAAAGGTTTTCTTTCTTCATCAAGAAGAAGAAGAAGAAAGAAAAGAAAAGAAAAGAAAAGAATTATCTCATTAGAAAATTCAAGTGAAGTCTATCATCTAGCAACCATGGGTGAAGTAAACTAATGTAGAGAATAAACTAGGGTTTAGGCAAATGGTTAGGTTTAGGAAAAAACAAAATGGTTGAACTTTTCAAAGTTTCAAGAAGCTTCAAATAAAAACAAAGAATGCAACCATTTTATTTTTTCCAAAATGAATAAATAAATAAATAAATAAATAAAAACCCTAACCATTAACCTAAACATGGTTCAAAGCATACACACACCCAAGTTTGCATGTATCATCAAACATGATACAAACTAGTGCACAAACATATATCATATATACAATGTGCACAAACAAGTGAGAAAAATAATCTTAAGTGAACCAATACTAGTTAATGTAAAGTAATATATCAAATATATAATTATATATTAAATCATTAAATCAACACTTGATTTAACGATCCGGTCATATCGCATATGACCGGCTAATATCCAATGTATCGACTTATCGAATCAATCCTCGATTCGATAACTAAGTTATATCGCATACAACCAATCGATACATTCATCGCGAGAATAGAATACGGTATCACATACACGCATTATTCTCGGTCCCGCACATATCTCATATGCGCTCCTATTTCGTTTCGCTTGAGCCAGGAAACCTCTGTGTAGGACTCTAAAGACTCGTCAATACGCCGGCAGCAAGTGATGATCATTTCAAACACCCACAAGCCGCAAGCGGTCTGCTAAACGTAACGGCCACCTTGGTATTGAGCGATCAGAAGATCAACGAGCAAGCCCGCTCACACTCCTGTGAATCCAACCAGCAACACTTACCGTACAGTCCGGTCTCGTCATCTGATATGTCGTATATCTTGCCTAGGGGTGGTAAACGTCAGACCCCAATAGCTCGATAAGTCGTGTCGATATGAGGTCTATAACAGTTCGAGAAACTACAGGTAACACTTACCAGTAAATCTCAGCAACCCTGGCCAGGGATTTCCGGTTATAGCCAATCGAACACAGCGCAACATCAACTCCCTATACCGGGAGAGACGAATCCCCTCCTATCGCTCATTGCCTTCATGTGATTCCGAACAGTACCCAAAAACCACCGTTTTGCACGCCCTCTTGGACATGGTAAGGTGGAAATCAAAGCACAGTGGGAATCACACAAGACTCTATGATGATCTCGGGTCTACAGACTAACCTGTACCAGTGTCACCAGAGAACTGCCATCTGACGTAAGGTATAATACCATCTGGGAGTTCTCGGCGAGTCCGTCCAGTGTACCCAGTTTCCACTGAGCACCCGTATATCATCTCTGATGTCAAATACCAATGGATATGGGATCATCCATCGCCCATCTGTATGGGTCGAGAAGGTATACACTAGTCTACTCTGGTATATCGATGCCCTGTCTCGATACACCCACGACTAGGGACTTTGAAGGATGTACTTATGGACAACCATGTCCCCACTAGTATGATCCGCATCATAGTCCAGGTAGTCAAGTACACATCCTAAGGGCTTTACCAACATGTAACAGAGAGACAATCAGTGTACACATTAAGGTAAAGAGCAACCAGATAGCATACTATCATGTCGAGCAAGAAAGTCCTCCCTATATATATCCAAGCATCCACTACAATATAAATCCTATGTATAGTAATGGCCTCTAGGGCATACATATAACTAACAATCTCACACTTGCACTAGGGTCATCTGTTGCAGTGGTTGCAGTATCTCATACTCAACCATCCCATAAAAGTCTCTCTCTGGGAAAAGGCCTTTGTGAGTGGATCCGTCGTATTGTCCTCTGAGTTTACTCTCCTAACCTCTATCTCCTTGGAGATCAACCATCTCCATGATCAGGTGATACTGCCTTAGAATATGTCTGGATCACTGATGGGACGGACGTTCCTTGGCATAAGCCATAACTCCATTGTCACATAATGGGAGGAACTAAGTTCATCTCATGAACAAATATACATCCAGACTGCCTATTTGGTAGTATCTTAAGTAGCGATGTATCCATCCTTTATCGTCTAGTATGCCACGGTATCTAGCTTGTAACTCTTCCAACATACCGTCCCTTTACTGAGGGTAAAGACAATTCCTGTGACTGACATTCAGTCGTCCTTATCACTCTGGAACCTTTCCAGTGATTCTCCCCAGGATCGATTGATACCATCTCACTACAACTAGTGAGAATCCTAACATCCAATCAGATCTATCTCATAGATCCAAAACCCAGGATTTAGTAGGTATCACTTTGATCCTATATGGAGAATTTTTATGATAAGCGGAGATTGACCGAGCGTAGCATAGGAAACTCCTTCCCTATCAAGAGTATGTCATCCACGTATTCTACGAGGATCACCACCATACTCTCTACTACCTTTTTGTATATACAAGGTTCATCTACCATTTTGATGAAGTCAAACTCTTTGACTAACTCATCAAAACAGACGTTCCAACTCCGCGATGCCTGCTTTATCACATAAAACATCTTGCACACATTTCCGCTGCTCCCACTGTCTATGAAGCTTTCTGGCTGTGTACTTATAGATGCTCTTTTCTAAAATATCATTTTAGAAAAGCAGTCATGACACCCAACCGCCAGATATCGTAGTCATGGTATGTAGCCGTGGCAAGTAGGATCTAGATGGACTTAAGCATAGCCACTGAAAAAGGTTTCATCATTATCCATGCCTGGTCGATGATGAAAACCTTTAACATGTCTAGCTTTGAAAGTCTCAACTTTTCCATCTACACCAAGTAATCTTCTCAAGATATACTTGCTCCTGATGGGGATTTAACCCTTCAGATAAAGCAACCAAAGTCCATACTTTGTTGGTGTATAAGGATTCCATCACAGATCGCTAAGCATCCAGCCATTCTTATAGAGTCCCACTCCTGATGGCCAGCTCGAAACTAGTTGGGTTATCATCTCATGATGCAATCCTCGCTCCCACTGTCATAGAGAAACAGAAGTATCTCTCAGGTGGGTGAGAAACCCTACTAGATCGGCGGAGAGGCTGAGGTTCGTTGGTATCTACTGAATCCTTTGGTTCTACCAAATCAGTTGCTGTAGTTTGTATAGCTGGAACCTTTCCAGTTCTACATAACTGACCTTGCCTCAAGCTTGTCCGGATTTTGCTTTTAGACATAGGCCGGACAACCCTAAATCTTAACAAATTTAAGATATGGACTCTTCCCTTTCCATATCACATATGAAGTGGTAGACAATTGATTTGATTGGAACCCTATTCAATAGGTATGCAACTTCTTAAGCGCATAACTCCCAAAAGGAAATAGGTAACTCAGTAGTACTCATCATAGAGCACACCTTATCATATAGGTTGTGATTGCTCCGTCCCGATACACCGACGTGTTGTGGTGTATACGGAGGAGTAATGCTGAGAGAGAATCTCATTCTCCTTTAGAAAAGTCCAAGAATTCCGTGCTCAAGTATTCTCTTCCTTGATCACATCAGAGGACATAATACTTATACCCGTTTTGGTTCTCTACTTCTAACTTATATTCTGTGAATATCTCAAAAGGTTCAGACTTGTGTTTCAACAGGAACATATGTCTGAATCTAAAGAGATTATCAGAGAATGTAATGAAGTACAAAGAACCGGTCTTGGCATGTGCAGACAGGGGACCTTCATACATCATCATGTATCAGTCCCAAGAGTACACTAACTCTTTCTCTGCTTCCAATAAACAAAGCTGTGGTCATCTTATCTTTGTGACATGACCGGCAAGTTTTCACAAGATGTAAATTCAAACAGATTTAAATATGCATCTATGTGTAACTTAGCTAGTCGGGTCGCATTGATATGACCTAGTCTACAATACCTCAAGAAGGATCCGTTCATTTCTGAACTCTTCCTCTTTTTTGTGTTCCGTATACTAAGAACTGTAGTTTGATTTAGAACATCAATGCTTTTAGATAACGTGCCTGAACCGATCAACTTTTGATATAGGAAATGTTCAAAACATTATCCAACAATACAAAATTTTATCATTTCTTTACTAATAAAGAGACTGATATGATTTTGTATATCAGGTTCGGTATCTAATAACATTCGTTCAGAATCAATGTATTTGGAATACAGGGTGACAGTGACCAACAGACTTGGCTGCAACACTTGCACCGTTTTCTGTCTCATGAAACTTACCACCCGTTCTCAGTTCTCTACCTTTCTGTAGCCCTATGTAACAAATTACATATCTGGGATCCTAATCCAGTATCAAATACCCAGGATGTAGAGGATACAGAGAAACAGTTCTTTGTAATGAACACACCCGAAGGAGATGCATCATATGCACTTTCTTTGTTTGGGCGGCATAGGAATTCTGGTATTCCCCTATTTCTAGCTCTGTCTTATAACAATTATAAGTCGTAGCGGGACCAACGTTCCACAGCTCAGTATAACAAGCGGGTTCGGTCAATACATCCGTATTATTATCTTGATTAAGGCGTGATATGGTCGCTACCTGGAGAGAGAGAGAAGAAAATACTCAGCGTATGCTCTTGCAAGATTAGATTGGTTATATATTTTATCTAATCAGGATGGCTCCCACTGTTTTTATCAAATCTTCCTTCAAACCCTAAAAGGAAAGACTAGCCGGGATTAATTACACGCTACAAGTTCGCCATTCTTTCACCCAGGCCAGTGTCGGTATTTGAGAGAGGTCCCCCATGCTTTCGCACGAACCTAATTAATGTAAACCTCGTTTTCCCAGAGGCGTAACCCCGTTGACACCTTTCTAGACACCTACTTGATCGGCTAATTATAATGTGTAAAACTCTCCCAGGAGTAACAATTACTCGCAGTGGGTATCGGGATCCAACTATCTCATAGAAGGTATGCAATCTCATTGCAAATTTCAACACTTGAAATTCCCGATAATTTTGCCCCTAACCTCCTATGACTTTGACAAAGGCCAACAAACCATAGGATGCTAGTCAAGTTCAACCCGTCATTTCCTGATTGAATTAAACCCACCCGCACGACCATTGACAAAGGCCAACAAGGTCGCATGACTACCCTAACCCAATCTGCATCATATGCATAAGCAGATAAGCACCAGTCAGCTACCGCACACTACGCCTTGACAAAGGCCAACATACGCAGCACGAATACTAACTACTACTTATCTGAAATGATGGAGGGCTACGACAGGTTTCTATGAAAACCTATTGCGTAATGAACTTGATATCGTTGTAGAATCAAATGATTTTAAAATGGAGTGTTTTTGAGGCTTTTCTAGTTTTGCTAAAGGGGTCACTCCCGGTGAAGGGATCGTCGGCCCTTTCCTCATTGAATAAGGTGCAGGATATATCATATATACCGCTGTGCAAAGAAAGAACTATAGAAGCAATCAAAATACAAATCGAGGGTTGTAGCATCTGCAAGTTATTGCTAAAGGGGTCACTCCCGGTGAAGGGATCTCGGCCCTTTCCTTATCGAATAAGGTGCAGGATGTTCTACAAGGAACACCGCGATGCAAAGCAAGAACTGTAGCTACCTGTTTTTGAAAATTCGATTCCAAAACATCTTTTAGGTTTCTTTTTCTTTCATTAATCATATTAATGAAGTCCCATCATTTAAGTTACCTAAACATCACAGATAAATACGACGTACACTTATGCCATCCGCATTCGCCTCGATGTCCCCTCGTGCACCGTTAGGTTAGGTAACTAACGGCAGAGCGGGGCAGGGCTAGCGCGGGTGTAAAACATAAGTAACGTCTATATAATATATCGTATATACTATATACAGTATCCATCACAGAACATATCAAATGATCACATCACAGATATCGCAGCAGAAGAAACATATATGAAATATTGGATATACTAGGACGTCCGTGTTTTCAATACGAGCCAATATAAAACACGGATTCCACGGTCGCGATGAATAGCCAAACCGACACCCCAAGACCCCTACGAGAGCGGCAAGCAACCCTACCAATTCTAGAGTTAGGAGACCCGGACTCGACTCATCGAGTTGATCTCCCACTTGATTCCAGAACCCGGTTACTTGTGCCCTCCTCCTTGGGTCTATCCTAGTGCGGAAAAGTAAATAATATACAAACGGTGACAGCAACCTCAACCCGGAAGTGTCCCAATAAAAGAATATTATATACAAGTTTTTACATGAATGAAAATGAAAAACACTCATCTCACATAAAAAAAAACCCCGGCTATTCAAACACGACGATCCAATATAACATATCCAGCAACACATAACATCACATGTCATCAACGTAAGTAAACATGTGTATCCCAATTGTCGTTGACATATAGCAATGAAACCGGCGATATCACATATTACTCTTACGGTCACAGAAAAGAAAGTGTAAAACTACAACAGTTGGAATCCGCAACCTCCTTAGACGTCGCATACCTGACCATCTGAATTCCTTAGACATCACATGCCTAACAATTATAAACCCAGCATTTTAGTCTCATTATCGAAAACACTTTTCAATATCAAGTCGGGCAATTCAACAAGATTCCCGGCATTTTGATCGAATGATCGTCGCAAACTTTAGTAGGCGGCCGCACCCCCGATGCCGTCAACGAAGTGCACCAAGGTGGAACACCACTGCCGCGAGCACCCGAACAGATGCTTTCGGCGACGGGGTTCTCCTACAGTCACTTGGTCGGGGCTATGGGGTGTGGTTGTCTATTAAGTTTACCCGGCGAGTATCCGCGTACGCTACGTGATTGCGACGTACTTTTGATCACATCAAAATTCCATGGCAACCGATCAAGTGAGAGTAAAGTGCTATGTTTATAACATTCAAATCAGTTATCTCATAACTCCTTGTGGATTCCAAATATTGTATCATATTCCGGATAAATAGAAAATGTTAAACTTTCCGATCGAACAATCAAACACCCATGTTTTCCCGAAATAGCTCAACACATGAAATATGTTTAAAACATCCACTTCATGCCACAGTAGCAACGGTCGAGCCGTAGAAGGGTCAAGCCAATGCCTCACATGTGGCACGCCGTACTGCCCCAAACCCTAAGGTTCAAAGGGCAGTTCAAGACGGTCACATAATCGAGTTAAGGTTTGTTGTCTTCTAGAGGGTCCATCGCGTTACTTGCACTACTTAGAACGTTCTTAAACTACGGAAAAATCCAACATTTGGAAATTTTCCGGCAGGGGAAAAATTGGGTATTTATATCCGGTCGAACTTTTCAACATTTTCTAAAATTATCCAGAAAAACACAGACGAAGTTAAACTTCCCGATCGAAACACCGAGTCCCCAATACAACCCAGAAAACTCAACTCTTGAGTAAATATTAAAAATTCCCAGAAAATACAGCACTTAAAGAAACAAATTACTGTACAAACCACGTGCATTGATTCATCACTTTGGCCGCGGAACCGCCGCGCAAGCCAGAGTGGGGCCGCGGTTCTACGGTGCTTCTGTCGAATCAAGGGCACGTGCTGCACAGTAACTCATACAAAACCCTGCTGAATTTTTTGGATATTTTTAATCTGGAAAAATCCACAATTCCAGAAAAAGTACAGAGAAGGGTTTGAGTTAGGGTTTCGGGGTTCGATCGGATTTCTAACTTCGTCTACGCTTCGCCAAAGGCTCTAGCTAGGCTCTGATACCACTCTAGGGTTTCTAGGCACACTCAAGAGGTTCCACAAGGCATCAACCATGCCAAATTCAAAAAGTTATGTGCCTAGCAACCCGAAGCAAGATCATTAACTAGAAATTAGGCGAAAACTAAACAAGTTAACAACTTAACTAATAAGCGAAAGAGGATACAACCTTTGTAGATCCGGTCCACCACTTCTTTAGCTCCATGTTGGCGTCCCTCCGCTGCGATCATCGGAATCCCGGACTCTAGCGTCCGTTTCATCGGAGAAATGGGCGGGCTAGGTCGTTGACTTCGATGTCGAAGATGATCTACGTCGAGGCGACTCAAACCCAAGCTCCATCTTCACTTGGTCATCAACCTTGTGAAGAAAACCCCCTTTACAACATGGCAAGTGGTAGAGGATGACGAAATAGGAAGTGGGTTCACTTTAGATTTGGATTTCTCACTTGGATTCATCACATGAAAATTTCTAGCAAAGGTTTTCTTTCTTCATCAAGAAGAAGAAGAAGAAAGAAAAGAAAAGAAAAGAATTATCTCATTAGAAAATTCAAGTGAAGTCTATCATCTAGCAACCATGGGTGAGGTAAACTAATGTAGAGAATAAACTAGGGTTTAGGCAAATGGTTAGGTTTAGGAAAAAACAAAATGGTTGAACTTTTCAAAGCTTCAAGAAGCTTCAAATAAAAACAAAGAATGCAACCATTTTATTTTTGCCAAAATAAATAAATAAATAAAAACCCTAACCATTAGCCTAAACATGGTTCAAAGCATACACACACCCAAGTTTGCATGTATCATCAAACATGATACAAACTAGTGCACAAACATATATCATATATACAATGTGCACAAACAAGTGAGAAAAATAATCTTAAGTGAACCAATACTAGTTAATGTAAAGTAATATATCAAATATATAATTATACATTAAATTATTAAATTAACACTTGATTTAACGATCTGGTCACATCGCATATGACCGGCTAATATCCAATGTATCGACTTATCGAATCAATCCTCGATTCTATAACTAGGTTATATCGCATACAACCAATCGATACATTCATCGCGAGAATAGAATATGGTATCACATACACGCATTATTCTCGGTCCCGCACATATCTCATATGCGCTCCTATTTCGTTTCGCTTAAGCCAGGAATCCTCTGTGTAGGACTCTAAAGACTCGTCAATACGCAGGCAGCAGGTGATGATCATATCAAACACCCACAAGCCGCAAGCGGTCTGCTAAACGTAACGGCCATCTGAGTATTGAGAGATCAGAAGATCAATGAGCAAGCCCGCTCACACTCCTGTGAATCCAACCAGCAACACTTACCGTACAGTCCGGTCTCGTCGTCTGATATGTTGTATATCTTGCCTAGGGGTGGTAAACGTCAGACCCCAATAGCTCGATAAGTCGTGTCGATATGAGGTCTATAACAGTTCGAGAAACTACTGGTAACACTTACCAGTAAATCTCAGAACCCTAGCCAGGGATTTCCGGTTATAGCCAATCGAACACAGCGCAACATCAACTCCCTATACCGGGAGAGACGAATCCCCTCCTATCGCTCATTGCCTCGATGTGATTCGGGACTGTACCCAAAAACCACCGTTTTGCACGCCCTCTTGGACGTGGTAAGGTGGAAATCAAAGCACAGTGGGAATCACACAAGACTCTATGACGATCTCGGGTCTACAGACTAACCTGTACCAGTGTCACCAGAGAACTGCCATCTGACGTAAGGTATAATACCATCTGGGAGTTCTTGGCGAGTCCGTCCAGTGTACCCAGTCTCCACTGAGCACCCGTATATCGTCTATGATGTCAAACACCAATGGATATGGGATCATCCATCGCCCATCTGTATGGGTCGAGAAGGTATACGCTAGTCTACTCTGGTATATCGATGCCCCGTCTCGATACACACACGACTAGGGACCTTAAAGGATGTACTTATGGACTACCATGTCCCCACTAGTATGATCCGCATCATAGTCCAGGTAGTCAAGTACACATCCTAAGGGCTTTACCAACATGTAACAGAGAGACAATCAGTGTACAAGTTAAGGTAAAGAGCAACCAGATAGCATACTATCATGTCGAGCAAGAAAGTCATCCCTATATATGTCCAAGCATCCACTACAATATACATCCTATGTATAGTAATGGCCTCTAGGGCATACATATAACTAACAGCGTCAGGGCGTGATAGGATATTTAGTCGTAGATGTTTATGTGTATTATTGTAGCATATCTCCCTTATTGCATATAGAAATGGTAGATATAGAACACTGCACTGTCACTAACGGATCAAGCTGCACGAGCACTATTTGTATGTTACACTCACACCGTTAGTGATTACCATGACACTCGCACTATAGGATTGCTACGAATTATATATCGTCTTGATTGTCGTATATTGGCATACAAATATATTGATATCTTCATACCTGCGCACATGCACACTGTATATTCATACCAGTGCACACATATATTGATATCTTCATACCTGCGTACATGCACACTGTATATTCATACCCGTGCATACATATACTGGTATCTTCATACCTGCGCACATGCACACTTTATATTCATACCAGTACATACATATATTGATATCTTCATACCTGCGCACATGCACACTGTATATTCATACCAATGCACACATATATTGATATCTTCATGCCTGTGCACATGTACACTGTATATTCACATTAGCGCATACCTTCATTGATATATCACTACCTGCGCACATGCACCCTTTATATTCACATTAGTGCATACGTACCTTGATATATCTATACTTGTGCACATATACATCGTATATCCATATTAATGCACATGTATAGTGTTACACTCACATTGCGTATATATCCATTTGCACATCCATACCTATATACATACATGTGTTGCATACATGGGTGATATTGACATGATTTACAAACTAAGGGACCGTACGAGACATTTTCAAAACTGGATCCATTTTAAAAGAGCGGTTTTCCCTTTCTTTTACTCTTAGTGTCATACGACACATTGCATGGATTTACGCATTGAGTTTGGATTTATGTGATTTCTGGATTTGGGAGCCAGGGTATTATTTTAAGAAAATACACACTGTTTTAAAAACCCGGTTTCCTTTGATATGATATTTCATTGCGTCCACCATGAGTTTCTCGGTTCTGAGACGTGTGACATGTGAACCCGAATCGAGGAGATGGACGAGGCCGATTGCGGGAACATGTGGACCTGGTATGGTACCCCGGGGCGAGAACGGATCGCTTTGCAGTAGACGGTGAGCCTGGAAGAGGGACTACTACCTACCGGTGATTGGTTAGACCAGGCGGTTATTCGGAGGATACTGACCAGAGTTGAGAGATGGATATGGGATGACACGTACTGCCGGGGCCGAGGGCCGATTCCGCAGACGGAGCCCGATACTTGAGGATTTGTGTGTCGATGCTTGACACGATGATTTGTGATATTTTCGAGTGCCGATGCTAGGCATTCACGATTCCATGAGCTGCACAGGATTTGAGGGCCGATCAGAATGACGGCGCCTGAGTTTTACTGGGATTTTGGTGCATTGATAGACACCGGTTATTCTTCCACGTTGACATTCCGTGTAGATGATATTTATTCCCATGCTAGCATTCATTATTTTGCATCTCATTCTGTAGCTATAATACCTGATAGAGTACTTTTGCATGATTATTGCATACCCTGCTCACCCTATATAGATGTTATTAGATTGCATTTGCTATGCATGATTATTGCATACCCTGCTTATCATATAGAGATGTTATTAGATCGCACTTGTTGCATGATTATTGCTCATATAGCTCATCATATAAATGTTATCTGTTGGCATAGGTTAGAGTATCGCAGCACGTGCATACTCGCGATTACCGTTATATGTTATCTACTATTCACGAGTTGGCAACACCCACCCGTTGTGCCACAGTGTTTGCAGGTTGCCCCTCAGAGTAGTTGCGGCAGGGCTACTTCCTTGTATCTTTTTCTACGGATACCACTGAAGTTGGCGTGTGAGCCCTTTGCTTATAGATGGGTTTTTGCGGTATCCGTTTATTTTCCAGTTGTATACATTGTTGTATCTAGTACTCTCCATCTACTTTCATGTATTGACTTAGAGACCAGTTGTGAGGACGATATATATTATTTTGTACTCTGGTGTCGAGCTAGTTGTGAGCCGACTTTATTTATGCAGTTTTATATTTAATGTTGTCTTCACTTATTTTTGTTCATTCTTCGTTACGGCGTCGTATCTTTCTTATCGTGGTGATTGTTTCCTCCGTTGGGCGTGATTGCTCCCTTTTGGGATGCTTTACTCTTTTTCTATATCATTTTATTCATATATTTCCTTGCACCCGATTTCGGGGCTAGTTTTTACAAAGAAAATGCTGCTAAAATTTTTAAGATTATAACTCGAAATTTAAAGAATTTTACTAAATTACTTAAGGTTTTCTAAACATTTTAACAAATGTTTCTATTAAATGTTTAAACACATTACTTTTAATGGTTTTGATTTCTAGGTTTCGGCTTACTTAGTCGCGTTACGCCTGTAGACGTTACGTGGTTAAGTTCCGGTCATGGGCCGAACTTTGGGTCGTGACAAAGTTGGTATCAGAGCGTAGGTTTTACCTTCGGAGTGTAGGATGACCCTGGTATGATGGAGTAGGTAGCTAAAGCAGAGTGGCGTAGAGTGTGTATGTTCCGCGGCATACTCACGACACGGTACTCCGCCTAAGCGACCTTAGGACTTATTGATGGAAATTCCTTCATGATGGTATACATCCTTGTGATTCGATTTTCGTATCCTCATCGAATCCTACTTTCTTTATATCCATTATGCCGCCAAAGACTACGAGGACGCAGAGAGCGGCCACGAGAGCCGAAATTCGAGTTGACTCGTCCAAGACGAGGACTGATCCGGGTAGTACACCCGTTGTACCAGAGAGGACTGTTCCTCCTCTGACAGACCAAATCGCTAGACTAGTGGCAGAGATGCAGGACTTGCGCCAGACGATGAGCTCATTGGTTGAGACCGTTCGAGCGCAGCGACAGGAGGTTGTCACCCCTGTTACCCTGTTGTTCCTTGCGATCAGCATGCAGCATTCCGTCACCTACATAGCACAAGTAGATGCAGCCCCAATTTACAAGACACGTCTTCCAGAGACTTTGAGAGTTCCGAAACAGTGGAGGAATTGAACTGGTGTACCAACCCAGAGCAGAGGCTTAGGACGAGGACATTCGTTCGGCTCTTATCCCCAGGAGGGTCAGCAGTCAGCGCGTGGATGTTTTCGATGCGGAAGCCTTCAACACTTCGTCAGACATTTTTCCTTAGCACCATGTCAGGGTCATATTCTGAGACGTCATGGATGCGGAGGGTTCTCTCAGAGGGGTCAGTCTAGCAGAGGAAGAGTTCGGCCTGTTGCGGGTAGAGGGCAGACACGAGAGTTTGCTTCTACTCATCGGGACGCGAGGGCGTCCAATGCAGAGTTTTCAGGTATCCTTAATACGTATGTTCTTTTGATGTAATTGTTTGTTTTTCACACTTGTACCATGGTTAGGACGAGAGTCGTGTTAGGTAGATCTGTCGTTTATTGTGTTAACTTCTGTCAGCGATTCTTTTGATGCGCGACACGTAATTCGGTCGTGTGTCAATCGGATAGGAGATAGGGATTCGTCTGTCATTTTGATCCTTCTAGAGATGTTGGATTTGGTGTTCTCCTGGGCATGGACTGGTTAGCTACGTGCTAGGCGTTTGTGGACTACCGTGAGGAAACAGTCATGTTTTGTTTTCCCCGGCGAGTTTGTTCTTGTTGTGCAGGTGGATAGTTGTGCCGCCTCTCACAGCTTGAATTCAGCCTTTTTCTCTAGTCGACTTTTGGAGGAGATGTCGTGGATTCTTGGCGTTCATTCATGATACCGTAGCCACAGTTAGTTTGTTGGACCGGTTTTCTTTCGTGCGAGAGTTATCCGACGGAATTCCAGATGAGCTGGCGGAGCTTAAGGATCTGCTGCAGAGTTATTTGTTGGGGGGAGTTTCGTGCGTCTGAGTGTTTCGCATTAGGAAGCTCCTACTTCTGTTCATCAAGGAGAAAGACGACAGATTGAGGTTGTGTATTGATGGATCGTCAATTGAACCGGCTTACGGTGCGGATAGGTATCCTTTACCTCGCATTGACGATTTCTTCGATCAACTCCCAAGTGCGAGACATTTTCTAAGTTTGTTTGAGATCAGGTCATCATTGTTGCGGGTTCGGAGGGATGACATTCCGAAGACTGCCTTGTGCGTGCTACGGGCTTTGTGTGTATTGGTGTGTCATTGGGTTCACCAATGCCCTAGCAGCATTCGTAGATGTGATGAACCGGATTTCATCAGGCCGTTTCTCGACCAGTTATTGTTGTGTTATTTACGACATTCTGGTCTATTTAATGTGTCTTGAGGGACGGGAGTAGCACTTGAGGATTTGTTTTGCAGATACTGGGAGATTCCCAGCGGTTTGCTAGATTCTCGGAGTGTTCCTTTTGCCTTGTTTGTGTTGACTCCTAGGTCTTGTAGTTACGGGAGATGGTTTTGTATGGTTCCGAGGAAGATCGTGGCCGTACAGCTTAGGCCCAGACTTGTGAGCAGGACGGAGGTCCGCAGATTTTTGGGCTTAGCAGGTTTTTACCGCCGTTTCGTGCAGGATTGCTAGTGTAGTGCTGCACCGTTGACCGAATTGACCGGAATGGAGGTTTCTTTTCTTTGGACTGAGGCATGTGTGCGGAGTTTCGGCAGTTGAAGATTCGGTTAACAACTGCTTCAGTTCTTTCTTTGCTTTTGGTTTGGGCGACTTTGTGGTTTAACTGTGATGTTTCGTGAGTAGGGGCTCGAGTGTGTACTGAGGTGACACTATGGAGTTATCGCTTTTGCTTCCCTACATTTGGAGGAAGTACGAGAAGGATATTCCACTCATGATCTGGAGATGGCCGCGGTGGATTTGCGTTGGAGATTTGGAGACAGTACTTGTTCGAGAGCCGTGTCAGATTTTCACGGACCACCAGAGCTTAATGTACATCTTCCTGCAGCAGATTTTGATTGTTGTGATAGTCCTCTGCAGATTTACAGTTCTTGTGCGATCGTTGAGTACAGATTAAGTTCGTCTCTACTGAGGGGATAACTTGCTCATGTCCGCGCCCGACCACTTTTCTTTAATCGCTTTCGCGAGACACTGCCCGCCGACGCTCGTTCGTCAGAGATACTTGAGCCTATTCGGCTGGGTAATGATTCAAAGTCCTTCATTTGTGATGAGGGTGTGCTAAGTTTAGGGACGCGTTTGTGTACCTGATATTATTGGGTAGAGACGTGAAATCCTAGAGCAGGCACATCGGTCAACTCTCTGTACTCATTCAAGTTCCACCAACATTTAACATGACTTGTGAGATAGTTACGGGTGGGCAGGGATGTAAAGAGAAGTCTCGGGTTTCGTTTCAAGGTGTCTGTCTTGTTGTGTTCTTGGGTTGAGCAACTGAGACCGGCTGGAGAGTTGCAACCTTTAACCGTTCCGAAGTGGGAATGGAAGCAGGTCTCCACGAATTTCATTATGGTGTCTACCCAGGTTTAGACAGGGTGTGACTCCATTCGGATGCTTGTCGTCCGGTTATACTCAGTTTGCTCAGTTGTTCTTTGTTAAGTTTGTGCGTACGTATTAATTATTGTCGGTAGTTGGGGATCGTCACTCGCCATTGTTAGGGTTCTCCTTCGATAACTGTTATCAGGAGACACTCCAATTTGGCAACCTTTAGGTTTAGGAGTTAGGTCGTGTCGATCACCAGTCTGTTTTTCTGACTCTGCGTTGTAGGATTTTTGGACCCCAGCAAGTCTAGAGACTTCGGAGATGATCCAGTTGTTTAGGATCAGGATGAGAATTTTCCATTTCGGACAGAGGTCATATGCCGACCGAGATGGTCGCAGATTCGATTTCGCAGTGGCTGATCATGTATTCCTACGGATTTTTCCGATAAATGACGTGTTGAGTTTTGGGAAGCTTATCCCAGGATTGTAGGTCTTTTTAAGATCCTTAAAGCGAGTTAGTTTCGTTGCCTTTGATTTGGCACTTTCGCCCAGATTATTGAATATTCACCCCGTATTTTTTTGTGTCGATACTTTGCAATTACCTTCATGACCTTTCTCACATGATTCAACACCAGACCATTTATCTCGAGCGCGATCTTTCGTTCACCGAGCAGCGAGTCGTGACATTGGACCGGCAGGTGAAAAAACTTCGATCGAAGGTTTTGCCATCAGTGAAGGTGCTTTGGCGCAGCCCGAATGGTGAAGAGATCACTTGGGAGGCCAAGGGCGAGATGCGGAAGAAATTCCTTCATCTCTTTGAAGGTATGCGTAGTTTTATATTTTAAATTCGAGGACGAATTTCTTTAAGGGGGGAAGATTGTAACACCTTAGGATGTGATTAGTGGCTAATCATACTTTAATATGTGTTTTTAATAAAAAGTTTACCAAATCGATTTTCAAATATTTTATCAAATTTAATGAATATTTTATTAGAATTTTCCTAGGCTTGCACACACTCGTGCATGTTAACTAGGGTTAAAATGGGGTTAAACCATGATTAGCAACCATGGTGGACTAACCATTTCCTTAAGCTAGTTTAAAATTTGAATTAAGTTATTTGGGTTTTTAATTATGTGTGTGTTTCTCTTTTTTTTTTAAATGGAAAAAAGAGGGATTTGAATTTCTTGTGTTGACTTTGTGTGAGAGAGAGAGTATGGCATCATGGCATGAGCCATGCCTTCATTAAATGAAGAGAGAGAGAGAGAGAGAGAGGGGGGTTTACACTTTGTGCTATCATTTCTTTGCCTCTCATTTTTTTCTCACTTCTCTCATTCTATCACTCACACACACAACACAACACAACAGCAGCAGCACCAGCAGCCTCAGCAGCTGCAAGCAACAACAACAACAACAAGAAGCAACAGCAGCAACAGAGGCAGCAACAGCAGCAGCATCAGAGGCGATAATAGCAGCAGCATCAGCATCTTTATCATCATCATCAGCAGCAGTGCAACACCTCTTCTTCTTCCTCTTCTTCCTGCACTCTAAGACCATTGAGTGAGGTATAAGATCTGAGCCTAACTTCCTAGCTTGCTTAACTTATGTGTTGAATTAGCTTCGGTTAGTGATAAAAGTGAGTTTTGTGCTAAATATGGTGATTTGTGTGGAGTTTTGGCTAAGATATGTTTTCAATGGTTAGCCTAGCCTAGTTAAGTGTTATTAGGGCCATGTAAACCTAGTTAAAACCCAGATTTCACTAAAATGCCCTAGCTTTCCATTTTATGCAAAATTTAGCATTTTAAAGTGAATTGTTAGCTTTCTGTGATATGCTTTAGACCCGGTGGTTTCAGATAAAATCTGAGTTAACTAGAGCATACTTGATAGACCTTGATCACACCACCAGAGCACGAACCCCAGAAACCCAACCCAGGCCGCCGTTTTATTCTTTCTAGCTATTTAATTGCTATTTATATATACTTAGGAGTAAAAATATCAGAGAACATCATATGAAATCTATGAATGTAATATATGCAACATTAAACAGTAATAAGAGCATATAAAAGAAAAACCGCTATTTAACTGCAATAAGTTTATATATATATATATATATATATATCATGCGGTTCTTAATTTCTCCAAGTCTATACAACATCAAATAAAAGTGAACAGGTAGCTATAGCCAGGTATGCGTAACCATATTGGCAAAGCAAGATATGTGTATCTACCTATCAATAATAATGTAATACCCTTCAGGTATAATAAGTATGTAAGCAAGATGTACATGTAGCTATGTCTCATATGTTTATATAACTATCACTAAAGGTACAATACCATATAGGTATATAGGTAACTAGAATGTAAGCATGTCAAGGCATATGTGTAAGCATATAGGTATACATGTATGCTATATGTCATATGCACAAAAGGAAATAGGGATCATGTCTCAATGTCCCTAAACAATACAATATCACATATGCATAGGTGTTGTGAGTGTCATGGCAATTATTGACGGTGTGTGTGTAGCATACAATTAGTGCTCGTGAAAAATAAACCGTCAATAATGGTGTTGTTTCTCATTAATACTAAGTCTATACACAAGGAAATGAGATAAGCAACAAAGGTATACATGCACCATCAATATCCGTATATTTCTAACTAATAGTCATATCATTTGATCTATCCCAGACGCATAATGCCATGCTGGCGATCCCCCTTTAGATGTTAAATCTACTCACCAACTATCCTGACTAAGTAAAGCCAACAACTCGCTTTCCCTTATTCACAGCGCCCGAAGTCCCCGCCTGCGATCCTAAAAGCATATAACAAAATAACAAGTGTATATTAGCAATCGATCAATAACACGTACAAACTATGTTTGACCGATGCACCAACTCCAAACATACTCTCAAGAGTTCGTCCAGTGGCTAACACGCGTAGCGACACTATGAACCCAACTCAAGAGCAAAAGCTACACAAAGATACAAATGACATCGGCACAACCCTAGCTAGGAACGCAAAGCGACACAACTACCATGCCTAGACCCTGATCGTACCGATCACGCATTCACAACACACTAATAAACGTGGAATCTAATATAAATAACGTCGCAACGTTAAAAGAAACCCACGCCAAAACATACCGAAATCTAGTAAGCAACATATATCATTTTATCTCAAAACTATAAGTTTTTACCAAAACTAGAATTTACAAATATCACAATATAGCAAGATTAAACCATTCATACCTTTACTAAAATTTTAATCTCACTTAATTAGAATTTAGTAAAAGTCTAGTTTTTAATTAAGCTAATTAGATAATTTGGAAAATAACATTTAACAAATCTAGTAAGTAGGTTAAGTTTTCATTTGATTAAAACTTCATACTTAACCATTCACTAAACAAAACCTTAACTTAATCTTCACAAACCATTTTCTAGAAATTCAAAACTTGAAATTAAAAGCTTTAATTTAACAACTAATAAGCTAATTAACGTATTAGAACAACAAATAGAGATTAGAGTTAGGGTTTTATACCTTCAAGGATTCACATAAAAAAGAACCAAGATCATCAAAATAGCTCCAAAATGATGACTTCTATGAAGATTAAAGCTTGATTTGTGAAGAAGAATGATGGGTTTTGGTTTATATTTTAGTTTGTATGAATTATTTAGGATTTTTGATGATTTATTTAGACTTTGAAGTGATGAAATGGGGTGAGAATTTGAAGAGGGCATCAAGGGAAGAGAGGAGCCGGCCATTCAAAGTAGAGGGTGGTTTTGTGAAAAAAATTAAGAAAGTTCTAGCTAAAATTGACAATAAATGCTCATTAATGTATTTTACCGCCTTTTCTTTCTTTTCTTTTTCTTTAAAAATTAAAACCCTTTTGCCACAAAAATATCTAGATATTTGATGGATGGTTTTTGTTAACTTAAACTTGATTATATTTAGCAATGATTCAAATTAGAAGTAATTAACTCAAAATGTAATTACCACTAATTACGTGCGTAAATAACACATTAAAATAATATTTAATTTGGGAAAAATTCTATGTGAACCAAAACTTTCCATTGACCCCCAAAGCCCGCGCACGAGCACTATTCTAGTTAAACTAGGCGCGGTCAAGTCGGTACAGAGGTTTGATCACAATCGGGTTAAAACGGAAAACACTGACTATTTTACCCTGAAAACGGAAAATTCGCAAAACGATTTCTAAAACGTTACAATCTTCCCCCCTTAAAGAAATTCAGTTCCCGAGTTGAAAATTCTCACTAAGCGTACCTTCAAAGAGATGAGTACAAAACTCTCAAATCTCGCTCGCAGCCTCCTAAGTGATCACCTCACTATACGGCTACGCCGAAGAACCTTCACATACAGCAAGACCTTTGACCGAAGTCCCTTCACCTGCCGATCCACAATAACTATCGGCTGCTGGTGAATGAAAAATCACATCCAAAAGAATGGTCTGGTGCTGAATCATGTGAGAAAGGACATGAAGGTATTTGCGAAGTATCGACACAAGGAAAATGGGTGAATACTCAATAATCTGGGCGGAAGTGCCATATTATAGGCAACGAAACTAACTCGCTCGAGGATCTCAAAGGACCAACAATCTGGGACTAAGCTTCCCAAAGCTCAACACGCCATTTCATCGGAAAAATCAGTAGGAATACACGATCTCCCACTGCGAACCCAAGTCTACGACCACCATGGTCGGCATAAGACTTCTGTCTATACTGGGCTGCACTCATCCTGACCTGAATCAACTGGATTGTTTCCGTAGTCTCATGACTAGCTGGGGTCCACAAATCCTACTCTCGCAGAGTTAGAAAAATAGACTGGCGATCGACACGACCTACCAAACAAAACCTAAAGGTTGCCAATTGGAATGTCTCCTGATAACAGCTATCGTAGGAGAACCCTATCCATGGCAAGTGACGATCCCAACTGCCCATAACCACTTAGTACGTATGCACAAGTATATCCTCCAGAGTCTGTAAAGTCCACTCTAACTGACCATCGGCCTACAGATGGAAAAGCAGAGCTAAAGCTCAACCAGTATCCAAGGCTTCCTGAAGCTTCTGCCAAAGACGGCAAGTGAACTGGGTGCCTCTATTGGATACAACACATGAAGGAACTCCATGCAAACGCACAAACTTAACAAAGAACAACTGAGAAAACTGAGCATAACCGGACAACAAACACCCAAATGGAGTCATACCCTGTCTAAACCTTGGTGGACACCATAACGAAATTCATGGAGATCTGCTCCCATTCGCACTCCGGAATGGTTAAATGTTGCAACTCTCTTGCCGGTCTCCAAATGCTCAACCTTAGCTCACAACAGGTCAGGCACCTCGAAACCAAATCCGAAACTTCACTCTTCATCCCTGCCCACCCGTAACTAACAATCAAGTCACGTTACATCTTGGTGGAACTTGGGGCGAACATAGAAAGCTGACTGATGTGCCTGCTCTTGGAGCTCGCGTCTCTACCTATCAGTATCAGGTAGACACCACGCGTCCCTAAACGTAGCACACCCTAGTCACAAATCAAGGACTCTGAATCTTTACCCTGCCGAACATGCTCAAGTATCACAGAAAACGAGCATCGGTGGGCTGTGCCTCAGGAAAACGATTAAGTAAATGTGGAAGGGCGCGGACTTGAGCAAGCTGTCCCATCAGTAGAGGCGAACTTAAGCTATACTAAACGATCGCACAAGAACTGTAAATCTGCAGAAGACTGTCTCTGAACTGCGCACAACTGGAACAAGCTACCCCTGGGCCTACGACTCAAGGCATCAGCTACCACAATCGCCTTTCCATGGGTAACGAGAATCTCACAAACACAATCCTTCACAAACTCCATCCAACGGCGCTGTCTCAACAATCAAAACCCTCTGCAGGAAGATATACATTATGCTCTGGTGGTCCATGAAAATCTGACACGACTCTCCGTACTAGTGTCCCCAAATCTTCAACACAAAACCACTGCCGTCATCTCCAGATCATGAGTGGGATATCCTGCTCGTACTTCCTCCAACTGTCAGAAAGCAAAAGCGATAACTCTAAAATGCCTCATCAACGCAAAATCGAGCCCCACCCGTGAAACATTACAGTTAAACAACAAAGTCGCCCGATCTAGAAGGCAAAGATAGAACTGGTGCAGCCGTCCATCGAGTCTTCAACTGCTGAAAACTCAGCTCGCATGATACAGTCCAAGAAGAGGAACCTCCTTCCCGGTCTGTCCAGTCAACGGTGCAGCGATGCACAAACAATCCTGCACGAAACGGCGGTAAAAACCTGCTAAGCCCAAAAATGCGGACAACTGTCCCCGTTGCAAGTCTGGGCTAAGCTGTACGGCCTCGATCTTCCTCGGGTCCATACGAATACCGTCTCCCGTAACTACAAGACCCAGGAAGACAACACAATCAAGCCTGAAGGAATACTTCGAGAATTTAACAAACCGCTGGGGCTCTCCCAATGTCTGCAAAGCAAATCCTCACGTGCTGCTCAAGTTCCTCATGATACATTGGAATAGACCAGAATGTCATCAATAACACAACAATCAACTAGTCGAGGAACGGCCTGAAGAAATCCGGTTCATCACATTCACGAATGCTGCTAGGGCATTGGTGAGTCCAACGACACCACCAAAACACATACTGCCTGTAGCACACACAAAAGCAGTCTTCGGAATGTCATCACTCCGAACCCGCAACCAATGATGACCTGATCCCAAACAAACTTAGAAAATATCTCGCACTCGGGAGCATGTCGAACAAATCGTTAATGCGAGGTAAAGGATACATATCCGCACCGTAACCCGGTTCAATTGAGGATCAATCGACACACAACCTCAAAGCGCCGTCTTTCTCCCTAACGAACAGAATAGGAGCTCCACAAAGCGAAACAATTGGACGTACAAGTCCCCCTATCTAGCAACTCTGCAGCTGATCCTTAAGCTCCCGAAGCTCCGCCGGCTCATCTGGAACAACGTCGGAAAACTCTCGCACGATACGAAGCCGGTCCAACAAACCCACTGTGGCTCCGGTATCACGAATGAAAGCCAAGAATTCTCGACATCCTCTCCTAAAAAGCCGACTAGCGAAAAAGGCTGAATTCAAGCTGTGATAGGAGGCACCACTGTCCCCCTGCACAACAAGAACTGACTCGCCGGGAAACAAATCCTGATTATTTCCTCACGGCAGTCCACAGACGCCTAGCACGTAGCTAACCAGTCCGTGCCCAGGAGAACGTCAAATCCAACATCTCTAGAAGGATCAAAGCGACGGACGAATCTCTATCTTCTATCCGATTGCCACACGACTGAAATACGTGTCGCGCAACAAAAGAATCGTTGACAGAAGTTAACACAACAACGGCTGATCTAGCTAACCGACTCTCCTCGTCCCAAACCTCTGCTACTCCCGCGACGTGCATGAAACCTGTTACGGCGACCGAACCTCTGTCTCTGGGCTGATACACCTGCATGATCCCTCCTCTATCCTCGAACACCCAAATTCTCGGAAAGATGCTCCTCGTCAAAAAGAGCTGATAGCAAGGAATAACTAGGTAACAGGGGTGGCAACCTCCTTTCGCTACGCTCGACTGGACTCAACCAAAGACCTTATCGTCTGGTGCAAGTCCAGCATCTCTGCCTCAAGCCTAGCAATATAATCAATCGAAGGCGGATCCATCTGCTCCTGTGCAACGAGCGTGCCATCCTGGTCAGTCCTCATCACACACGAGTCAACTCTGACCTCGGCTCTCGCTGCACCACTCTGATTCCTCATGGTTATTGGCGGCAAAGGCTATAAATGGAAATAGTATTCGATATGAACACGAAAATCGAATCACAAGGATATATATCATCAAAGAAGGAATTTCAAGCAATTAGTACTTAGGTCACTTTAGGCGGAGTACCGTGTTGTGAGTATGCCGTGGACATACACACACTACGTTACTCTGCTTAAGCTACCTACTCCATCATACCAAGGTCATCCTTCTATCCGAAAGGTAAAACCTAGCGCTCTGATAATTACTTTGTCACGACCCGAAATTGGTACGTGACGGCCCTTAAACTACACAACGTCTACTGACGTAACGCAATTTAAGTAAGCCAAAAACCCAGCAATCTAAACCATCAAAAGTAGTAAGTGATAAGAACATTGTAAAAACTTTTGAAAATCTCGAGTACAAATTCTTTAAAGTGCAATTTAGTTTCTTAAAAATTTTGGCAGCACCTACTTTGTAAAAACTAACCCCAAAAATAGGTACAACATAAATATAAGTAAAGCATCGCTAAACGGGAGCAAATCCACGCCCAAAGGAGGAAAACAACCACCACAACAGATATACGACGCTGTAGCGAAGAAATAAAAAATGATATAAGTAAAACTGAATAAAAGACATCCAAGTCACCAAAATATACAATATCGTCCTCACATCATGTCTCTAAGTCATGCACTTGAAAGTGGTAGATGGAGAGTACAGGATACAATGAATATCCAATAAGCAACATCGGATAACCGCAAAACCCATCTATAGAAAAACTGCGCAGAGTCAGCAAAAGTGGTATCCACTGCAAAAGATGATAGGAAAGATGAAAACCCTGCCGCGACTGCCCTGAGGGACTACCTGCAAAACACTGTGGCACAATGGGGGTGAGTTGCCAACTCGTAAATAGTAAATAACATATGCAGGTAATCGCAAGTATGCACGTACAACGCGAATCTAAAACATGCAAGCTGATAGCAATAAATGGTCATATGTATGCAACCGTCATGAAAGGTACTCTAGCAGGTACAACTAATACATGAAGCAATAATATGACAATATGTATATGCAACAGTCATGAAAGGTACTCTATCAGGTACTACTAATACATGAAGCAATGCATATAAAATAAATAAGGAGTATTGAATAAAACATGTCATTCTCACGGAATCCTGACCTCGTGACAGGACCAAAGTCCATCAAGACAATCTAAATCCCAAATTTCCTCAAATCAGCCCCCAGATTGGCCCTCATATCCTGTAAGTCTCGTATATCCTGAATGTACAATATCAAGTAAAGATCATATATCCAATATCCAATATCGAGTAAGTTTCATATAAAGTGAGTGTCCAATATCGACACCCAAAATCATCATGAAACAAGTGTCTAGCATCGACACATAAATACTGATCTATCAAGCGCTGTCACCATGACTGGCTTGATAGGTACGTATCATACGCTATCCCGAAAACTCAAGGGCCCAGCTTCGACGCTCAAAATTCGACGTATCCATACGTACATGACTCCGGTCGGTATCCCCCCGGTAACCGCCGAGTCAAAGGTACTGTTACCGGTAGGTATGGTTCCCCTGTCAGGCTCATCGGCGTGGTTCATCGATATTCTTGCCCCGGGTTACCTCCGGGCGCCACCATGTACCCGCACACGGCCCACGACGCCTCCTCGCATGGGGTATATATATCAGAACCGATAAATCTCATGGTGGCTGCTGAAATATCATATCAAGAGAAACCAAGTTTTTCAATTAATGCATAATTTCATGAAGCTATTACGGTCCTCAAATCCAGAAAATATCAAGTAATGAATAAGTATAACTGCATGAAGAAATATATATATATTAGCGTCCCATTCCACTAATATATATATATATATATACACACACACACACACATATATATATATATATATGCATATATAACAGCGTCCCATTCCACTGTTATATATACTTAGGAGTAAAAATATCAGAGAACATCATATGAAATCCATGAATGTAGTATATGTAACATTAAACAGTAATATAAGCATATAAAGGAAAAACCGCTATTTAACAGTAATAAGTTAATATATATATATATATATATATATATATATATTATGCAGTTCCTAATTTCTCCAAGTCCATACAACATCAAATTAAGGTGAACATGTAGCTATAACCAGGTATGCATAACCATGTTGGCATAGCAAGATATATGTATCTACCTATCAATAATGATGTAATACCCCCAGGTATATGTATAAGTATGTAAGCAAAATGTACATGTAACTATGTCTCATATGTGTATATACTTATCACTAATGGTACAATACCATATAGGTATATAGTTAACTAGCATGTAAGCATGTCAAGGCATATGTGTAAGCATGTAGGTATACAGGTATGCTATATGTCATATGCATAAAAGGAAATAAGGATCATGTCTCAATATCCCTAAACAATACAATATCACATATATATAGGTGTTGTGCGTGTCATGGCAATTATTAACGGTATGTGTGTAGCATACAATTAGTGCTCGTGAAACATAAACCATCAATAATGGTGTTGTGTCTCATTAATACTAGGTCCATACACAAGGAAATGAGATAAGCAACAAAGGTATAAATGCACCATCAATATCCGTATACTTCTAACTAATAGTCATGTCGTTTGATCTAGCCCAGATGCATAACTCCATGCAGGCGATCCCCCTGTAGATGTTAAATTTACTCACCAACCATCCTGGCTAATTAAAGCCAACAACTCGCTTTCCCTTCTTCCCAGCACCCGAAGTCGCCGCCTGCGATCCTGAAAGCATATAACAATATAACAAGTGTATATTAGCAATCGATCAATAACACGTACAAACTACGTTTGACCGACGCACCAATTCCAAATATACTCTTAAGTGTTTTTCCAGTGGCTAACGCGCATAGCGATACTACTAACCCAACTCAAGAGCAAAAGCTATACAAAGACACGAATGACATCGGCATAACCCTAACTAGGAAAGCAAAGCGACACAACTACCAAGTCTAGACCCTGATCGTACCGATCACGCATTCACAATATACTAATAAATATGGAATCTAATATAAATAACATCGCAACGTCAAAAGAAACCCACGCCAAAACTTACCGAAATCTAGTAAGCAACATATATCATTTTAGCTCAAAACTACAAGTTTTTACAAAAACTAGAATTTACAAATATCACAATATCGCAAGATTAAACCATTCATACCTTTACTATAATTTTAATCTCAATTAATTATGATTTAGTAAAAGTCTATTTTATAATTAAGCTAATTAGATAATTAGGAAAATAACATTTAACAAATCTAGCAAGTAGATTAAATTTTCATTTGATTAGAACTTCATACTTAACCATTCACTAAACAAAACCTTAACTTAATCTTCACAAACCATTTTCTAGAAATTCTAAACATGAAATTAAAAGGTTTAATTTAACAACTAATAAGCTAATTAAAGTATTAGAACAACAAATAGAGATTAGGGTTAGGGTTTTATACCTTCAAGGATTCATATAAAAACGAACCAAGATCATCAAAATAGCTCCAAAATGATGACTTCTATGAAGATTAAAGCTTGATTTGTGAAGAAGAATGAGGGGTTTTAGTTTATATTTGAGTTTGTATGAATTATTTAGGATTTTTGATGATTTATTTGGACTTTGAAGTGATGAAATGGGGTGATAATTTGAAAAGGGCTGCAAGGGAAGGGAGGGGCCGGCCATTCAAAGAAGAGGGTGGTTTTGTGAGAAAAATGAAGAAAGTTCTAGCTAAAATTGATAATAAATGCTCATTAATGCATTTTGCCGCCTTTTCTTTCTTTTCTTTTTCTTTAAAAATTAAAACCCTTTTGCCACAAAAATATCTAGATATTTGATGGATGGTTTTTGTTTAACTTAAACTTGATTAGATTAGCAATGATTCAAATTAGAAGTAATTAACCCAAAATGTAATTACCACTAATTAAGTGCGTAAATAACACATTAAAATAATATTTAATTAGGAAAAAATTCTATGTGAACCAAAACTTTCCATTGACCTCCAAAGTGCGCACACTAGCACTATTCTAGTTAAACTGGGCACAGTCATGTCGGTACAGAGGTTTGATCACAATCGGGTTAAAACGGAAAACACCGACTATTTTACCCTGATAACGGAAAATTCGAAAAACAATTTCTAAAACGTTAAAATTTGAAACTCCGCCCAAAACTTATGCAAGCGCTCCGTTAGGCACCCTACCCTACCAAGGTAATGGTGATTCCTAACCGCGACCGGTTGCCTTCGGTTCGGACGGAGGTGAAAGCAAGAGACAAGAATGGAAGGACAAGGGTCAATAAGCCTGATTTTTCTAATACCATGCTTAAATACTCTAATCCACGTTGTTGCCGATTGCTCTAGCTTCATTGGTTAAGTTTGGCTCAAAGGATTGAGTACGGAATCCACTAGCTTACACTATCTTTTCTATTCGTAACAATTTATAATTGTGCATATATACACATAGGATAGATACGAACAATCTGCCACGCGCATTAACTCATGAGAACAAGAACATAAAATGCTCTGTCTCCCTGCGGACGACCCATGCTCCTCGCGGCTAGCTGCAAAGCGACACCGTCCTGACCACGGTTAAACTTTAGAACTTTTAAAACTCGACACGCCAAAAGCGTGCTGATCAAATGGCGCCGTTGCTGGGGAGACGGTAAAGTTTTAATTCTTGTTATTTTGGGTTAATCATTGTACATCTCACTTATAAATCTAACCCTATTTTCAAAACAACATAAAAATTTCAAAAACAAAAACAAAAACTAACTAAACCAACCATTTTGTTCTCTGGAACTTGGACCTGCTTGCACTCTTTAACTAAACAGAAAAGATAAATAATACCAGTGAGGCACTAGTGGAGCACTATGAACACAGAAGATGTTTGGAGCCTAAAATCAAAAATCGAACCGGCAACATTACTGCTATTTCCGAGCTCGCCGGCCCAAGCTCCCCCAATTGCTCCAAATTTTTGTTCTATGCTCCAGTGTTATGTTTTTATCCTATTTGTATTGTTTGTTTTTTTATAAATTTTAGTGTGCAGGTATTTGGGAATTCGTATCGTTTTTCCGCACTAATATCCTTTTTTCCGACATTTGTAGATTTTGCGGAATTGCGAACGGCGATTGTGGGGAGCAAAGTGTACATTCCAAGCTAAGGTGATTACGACGTATAGTGCCAAAGATCCGGGTAATTTGACCCGCGCAAGCGAACATTTCAAGCTATTCGGATTTACCTTCAACGGGGGTTTCTAAACCCGAAAATTTATTGGTACGTATTTCGTTAACACCTTCTTTCTCAAATCCGACGCATCCACTATACATCTTTGCAGGATTCTTTGCAAGTTCGCTACCAAACGCCAAAAATTGACTAACCCGTATTTGTTGCAGTGCCGTTCTTAACATAAAAAAGATTGTTTGATGTTTTGAACAAAATTTTTTCATCAAATTGCGCATTACATCCATTAATATGGACTTAAGGGCAAGCGAACCCCACAACATACGGTAAAGGATGTGATCCCTTTTTTCGTGGCCCACAAATCATGAACCTGAGCATAACGTTTACCCGCACAAATTTTAAAAGAAACTATACTTCAAGCCTTAAGGACTTCGCGCTCACTACGAGAAGTTAACTGTGCTTAGACACCGCTTAACGGTATATTGTTTACGGGGTGTCTAGGAAAGTGTTAACGGCGAAACCGCCAAAAGAGAAAGGGTTATTTAATCAAGGACCTTCGCGAAAGCGTCGGAAAACCTCCCTTTATCTCTACACTTACCGGGCCTCGTGATCAGTATATCATGAGCCCGTTTCTCGACACAGTTTTACTTCGACAATCAAGTTCCGGAGCAGGTCTAGTTGACCTAGGTGAACCCAAGACCGATTAGGTGTGTGGTATTTTGGTGTCGTGATTGTTTTTGTCCAGATTCTTTTTTTGTATATTTCATTCTTTTGTTAATAACTAACTAAAAAATTTATTAAAAAAATCCACATCTTTTTCCCCTCCTTTTCTTCTTCTTCTCTTCATATCATGGATACCTGATTGGTTCGAAAAAGTGTGTTTGTAGTAAACCGCAATCAATAACGGTATCGCGTGTAGCTAGACCGAGATGAGTACGGGTCGTCCTCTGGGAAACGTTGAATCTTTTATTCTTACTTTAGATGTGTTGAAAAAGAGAGGAGGGATAAAGAATGTTGTAGATTGGTTTCTAGATCTACGTTAAGCAAGAATGCAAAAATATAGATCTAGATTATTTTAGGGATGTAGTTAATATAATAAGAGGGCTTGTAGGGTTCGTTTGGATTTAGTAGTTATGGATGATTAATTAAAAGTTACCCTTTTTATCCTTTAATAGATTTATAACTAGAACGGCGGTGATGCGTGTAGATTAGGGTATCTGGAAGGAAAAGGAATTCCACTCTTAACCCTTATCTGTACACGGAACTCCGTTCATATCTAGCCTTTACCAAAACAATCATTAATCTAATCGCTAATCGCGGTCGGAACTAGCAAAGAATTGTTAGCGCGCCTGATTAGGATTTTAATGATTCTTTTGATAAAGTTCATAAACTTTATAGGACTTAAAAAGGGTTTAGGGATGTTCATCATCCATTAGCCTACCCTAATCCTACGAACCCTAACAAGCGGAGAATTACTCGCGCATGTTTGGAAAAGAAGATGAAAAGATAGAGAAGGAAAACATAATGTAAAATGCAAAAGAATTAAATAAAACAACTACCTTTATTAATCAACTTGAACATTCTACACTTTATTCCTTAGAAAATGATTACAAAAACATGGTTTGCTTCTCGAACTCTTCCGAAGGAGGTAGATGAACAGTTGATGATCAGCCTGGATGCGTGAGCCGTCTTGGACTTCGTGATCTCTTCGGCTGGATGCCTTCTAGCTTTAGCCCTTGGTCCTTTATATAGCCATCAAAGAAGAAAACTAGTTACCATATATGGTGACTTCCTAATATGGTGACTTTCCATGCCTGGATTCTGAGTCCCTGTCAGTATTGATTTTATGGTTTTGGCAGATTTTTGATCCTGACATCTTGAACATCTTGATCTCTTGACCTGAGCTAAATCTTGCACAATATCTCTATGAATAATGTTAGTACTATTTATTAAATTAGAGAGAATATCTTAATCACTATATATGGTAATAAATCTTTAAGAAACTTGATTAAGAATATTTGTTGTGCTATGCATCTTTTAATTACTAAAATATTATGCATATATTTTGAAATATTATTCTAACCATTTGTATGATATTATATCTTTTAAGAAACATGATTAAGAATATTTGATTTGATATGCATATTTTCAATTACCAAAATATTATATAAATATAAAATGCTTATATTTTCCTTCATAATATTAATTATAATATATAAACATATGGCAAATAGTATTTTGCAGATAAATCCAAATATGTTTAATATTTATAATAAACACCTTTTATTATTTAAGAAATGTAAGGAAAATACTTATACCAAAATGCAATATTTTCAAATGAACAAATACCCCCAAACTTAACTTTGATCGTCCCGAGCAAACAAGTTATTCAAGAGGAAGAGAAAACGAAAATGAATAACCTAAATAGCACACTTTCGTAGGCAAACATGATTAAACTGAGCACGTGCAACAAGCCGTTAAACCTCTTGGTGTCCCTAGTAGGAGGAGTGTTGTCTCCTGAGGGTTTTCAGCGGATTACACCCACAAAATCCTATAATAAAAGAGAGATGGTGAAATTTACATATAAAGATAAGAACCATAAAAGAAATACTTTGAAAATTTAGAGTTTCCAACTACACTAGCTTTTCAGTTGTCATGAGCCCTATCTTAATAGTCATGAAAAAATGTTAGAAATCACATCATCCCTCAATAAAACATCGTCTTTATTTTTCGTTCCTACCTTTCGTCCAAACATTGATCATATAACCCTACGTGTGTGTAATGGACATCCTTACACTCGGAGAATTCAATTCAAGCTATCATACTCTTGTCCATCTACCTCAGTACTTTTTAACTTGATGAATATTTATGGATTTGCTCACACATTTTCATGCGACCGTTAATACTTCTTGAGGTACTAACCGACCGATTACTCATGTGCTTGCTGATTAGGTGATAGTATCTTCCTCGTCTTGCACCACCTAAGGCTTAGCAGTGACTCCCAGACCAGTTGGCCTTAGGGCACTAGGTGAAGAGGCACCCTCGCTATATTTTTTTATTGTTGCCTTGGCGATAACAAAACCAGTGTTCATTTTTTCTTTTCACGATTTTTATATTTTCTTCATTTTTTTTCTCATTTCCTTCATACTTTGGCTTTTAGACAAGAGCATTTCAAGGTATCCTCTACTATCCCGAGTTTCAAGACGTGTGTAAGTGCAAATAGTAGGGTATCAACATTCAAATGTTTGGCTTCTAGAATAGAAACTATTTTTCAGACTTATTTTTATCCTCAGATTAGTGACTTCCTTCATCTTACTAACCCTTGGGACAACAGCTCATAACTACTTATTACTAGTTCGTTTAAGAAAACTCCTAATTTTCTTGGTTTTCTTAAACTATTCCTATCTTTTGGATGTAATTTTTCACTTTCTACTCTTTTGTTATAAAAGAAATTTTTTTTAAAATTTTTGAAAATATTGTGCTTATGCAAAATATGATGCAAATTGATGTGTAAATAAGCACAAACCTCTCCCAAACCTGTTTACAGCAGTGTCCTCACTGATCTCATTCTCTAAGCTCAAAAACCTGTAGACTTAGGAGGAAATTATTAATGGGGGCAAGAATATATGAATATGAAAATCCTCCCCCAAACTTATTTTAGGCTCACAATTTTGTAAAAATCATTTTCTTTCAAGAGCCAAAATATACCACCCCCCAAAACTTGAGTTAAACAATTTTAATCTTTTAAAATCACACGAGGGGGTCAAGGTTATTGGTCAATGCCAAGCTTTGCAAAGACCGAAGGTCAACACCAACCATTCAAAAATTTTATCGATGAAGCACCAAGGTTGGTGGAAGAACATGTCACCTTTCGACGCGAAAAAGTGGGGAGGTGATAAGAGGTGTAATGGAAAAGGATTGCGTCTCAATTTGGAGAGACGACACAGTGATAGTAACGATGGATTACTCGTATTATCATGATTGTCCAGAAGAAGGGGTGGAGGCTCAATTTTTTTTATCTTGGAGTTGATTTATCTCAACACCCGTGTCTTGTAAAAATGCGAGTTCATCAGCGAAAATTTCCTCAAAGCTTTCGTCGATATCCCGAAGAATAATGTCATCAGAAAAAATGGGGTGATCGTCAGACTCTATAAAAAGTTCCTCATCAGCGTTAGATGTTGACCCGGAAGAATACATGGTTGGGTCAAACAACAACATATGAAAAGAGTCAGTATCATGAGGTTGATCAAATTCGCTGCTGTCGACATCCATTAATTCGACAGAACACACATGAGCATAGGGTTCGGAGGGTTCACTTCCCAACTTGTAAATGTTAAGCTCAATTGACTTCTTTCCAAAGGATAGGGTCATAGAGCCGTTTCTACAATTGATTACTGCGTTGGAAGTGGCCAAAAAGGGTCGACCGAGTATCACCGGGATTTGATTGCATGGGTTTGCTACAGGTTGTGTATCTATAACGATAAAGTCCACAGGGATTATGAATTCCCCGACTTTGATTAACACATCCTCTAGCTCACCCCTTGGTTGGGTGATAGATTGATCGGCCATCTGAAGAGTGCAATGCGCAGGTTTTAACTCTCCGATCCCTAATTGCTCATAAACAGAATACGGAAGCAAGTTAACACTAGCACCTAGATCGAGTAGAGCACGATTGATATTTTTACACCCAATGAAAATAGAAATTGTAGGACTTCCGGGGTCCTTTTGTTTCTTGGGTAGTTGTTGTGTAAAAGCAGTGCTCACATTACTCGCAAGGAAAACTTTTTTAGGTACTTTAACTTTTCTCTTCCTAGTGCATAAGTCCTTTAAGATTTTCGCATATGACGGAACTTGTTGAATAGCATCTAGGAGAGGAATGTTTATGTTAACTTGCTTAAAAATTTCCACAATCTTCTCCATTTGTGGACTTGGTCTGTTGCCCTTTAACCGGTTTGGATAAGGTGCTTTATCAATAAGGGTTTGGTCCAACATTGGAGAGGATCGTGGGGATGGAGTGGATCCCAGAATTGGAGTGGGGATCGACTTAGATAGATTTGGCGAAATGTTCGAGTCTTGGGGAAAACGGAGAATAGGCTCGGATGAAGGTGGGAGACTAGACGAATTAGGGGAAAAGAAGAAGAAGCTGGGGTATCAATGGTGTCACTAACATCAAATTGCTCACCCACTCGGTTATTCAGCACTCTCCCCGATCTCAACGTAGTAATGGAGTTCACATTATGATTTTGTGAATGGCCAGGATTCGGTAGGGGTTGAGATGGGGGTTTCCCTTTCTCTCTCGCACTCATTGCGGCATTTAACTGTGCAAGTTGGTTTTCTATTAATTTAAAACTCTCACCATGCGAGGTGGAGTCTTTCTTTATGGTATCAATTGAAGACTTCATCTCAGCCGATAATTGCATGGAATGTTTCATGAACAAATCCAAAGTTTGTGCAAGTGAAGAGTTATCAGTAGCGACCACTTGTGGTGTAGAAGTGTTGGCCGGATTTTGGAAATTTCGTGACTGAAAGGGGGGCTGATTCTATGGTTGTGGTTGCTGTGGAGGAGGTCTTTGATAATTGCTTTGTTGGTTTTGATTCCAAGCAAAGTTAGGATGATTCCTCCATCCTTGATTATACGTGGAAGAATAAGGGTCGTTTCTAGGTCGCTGCTGAAAAGCAGCATTAGTTTGAAACGATGCATTCATAGGACATTCTTCCGTTAAGTGTGAAGGATCCGAACAGCAACCACAGACGGTCTTAGGAAGCATGACCTGATTTAGGGAGAATGATGAGAGTTTGTTCTCAATAGCATCGAGTTTCTTCTGCATCGTTGCCATTTCGGCTTTTACTGTGATGGAAACATCGAGCTGGTGAATACCTCCCGTAGATGAAGATGGTCTTACGCTTTCCCACTGCAAAGTGTGTTCAGCAAGGTCTTCCAGATATTTCCAAGCTTCACTGTCGTCCTTAGACATGAAATTGCATTGACACATTGTTTCAAGCATCTGCTTTGTCGCTGGATTAATGCCCTCATATATTATGCGACATAGATCCCATCTTTGTATTCCATGATGAGGACATTGGACAAGCAGATCCTTGAAACGTTCAAAGCACTTCCAAAATGGTTCATTGGGAAGCTGGGTGAACTGGTTGATCTCGCTCCTAACACGGGCGGTCTTATGGTTTGGGTAAAACTTCTTAAGAAATGCTATTACGAATTCATCCCAATTAGTGATAGAGTGTGCGGCAGTATTATAAAGCTATTTTTCTGCCAAGTCGCACAGTGTGAATGGGAGAAGACACAAGCGCATAGCATCGACAGTCAACTGTGAAGTACCGATCATTGCGCATACGTTTTCGAATTTGGTGATGAAAACGTACGCGTCTTCCGACTCAAGCCCGTGAAATTTGGGCAGCAGATTGATATAGTGGGGTTTAATTTCGAAATTATCCCCGTTAGCTGGTGGAAGGGATAGACAAGTGGGAAGAGGACCACGGATAGGATAGCATCTCTCTTGGAAAGAGATGCACGGTGGATTCTGCGCACCTACGGGCGGTAGCGGCGTGGTGTTATATTCTGATGGAGTGCCGTCCATCTCGGTCGTGGTGTGTGGTGGGGGAAATGAAGATGAAGAAGCACCGACCTCGGAGTCGATAGCAGGAACGCGGACAAGACGGGCACTAGAATCCTGTGTCCAGCCGCGCATGCACTAAGCGGGTTTAGTGCAAGTGGCAGCGTATGTGTGATTTTAAAATTGGTTTGTTTTGAAAAAAGTGGGACTCAAGACAAATCACTCTAAAATGCACAAGCAACCCTAGAACTAAGGTCACCTAGGTCCAGTCTCTAGACAGCTCCTAGACTTCCAAAGGATAAGCCGCATGATCAATCCTCTACCGCCTCCGTACTACCCTTGTAGCCAGGTAAGTGCCAGGTAAGTGGGAAGGAACCACAGTAGTGGGCCTAATTAAAAACCACTAGCCTTTGACACACTTGCCTTGGCACTACAAAAGTAATGCGGATAAGCGATAGATTACCCACGACCTTCCTCTGTCCTTAATGAGCTCGACAGTCCTTAGAGTCTGGTCTAGATTTTTTTTAAATTAATGTAGGGTTGATGCAGATGCTCGGTTTATGATTTGTGGGGCTTAGGAAGGGTGATGAAATCCCCACCTAATCTTGATTTGGTCTTTGCCCCTTAAAGTCCGTATTAAAATATGCAAAACAAAACCAATTACAAAACTTTTGCAAAAAGATTTTTGAGCGGCGCTATTTTACAAAGAATCTTGCAGAAAATAGATTTTATTGGATTTGAGAGGAGAGAGAAGGAGTTGAAAAAGATACCAGTGGAGTTTGAACCCTAGATCCCCTGTTTCCTCAAGTCCGTGACTACAGATCTCCTCGCAAAAATTCACGCACAAATTCACGCACAAATCGTTAAATATGCAATTTGCAGTTTTGTTTTAATAATAAAATGAATCATCTAAGAATTCAACACAAATAGTAAGAATAAAAAATTACGTAAGTATCCCCGGCAACGGCGCCATTTGATTGGTTCGAAAAAGTGTGTTTGTAGTAAACTGCAATCAATAACGGTGTCGCGTGTAGCTAGACCGAGATGAGTACGGGTCGTCATCTGGGAAACGTTGAATCTTTTATTCTTACTTTAGATGTGTTGAAAAAGAGAGGAGGGATAAAGAATGTTGTAGATTGGTTTCTAGATCTACGTTAAGCAAGAATGCAAAAATATAGATCTAGATTATTTTAGGGATGTAGTTAATATAATAAGAGGGCTTGTAGGGTTCGTTAGGATTTAGTAGTTATGGACGATTAATTAAAAGTTACCCTTTTATCCTTTAATAGATTTATAACTAGAACGACGGTGATGCGTGTAGATTAGGGTTTCTGGAAGGAAAAGGAATCCCACTCTTAACCCTTATCTCGACACGGAACTCCGTTCATATCTAGCCTTTACCAAAACAATCATTAATCTAATCGCTAATCGCGGTCGGAACTAGCAAAGAATTGTTAGCGCGCCCGATTAGGATGTTAATGATTCTTTTGATAAAGTTCATAAACTTTATAGGACTTAAAAAGGGTTTAGGAATGTTCATCATCCATTAGCCTACCCTAATCCTACGAACCCTAAAAAGCGGAGAATTACTCACGCATGTTGGGAAAAGAAGATGAAAAGATAGAGAGGGAAAACATAATGTAAAATGTAAAAGAATTAAATAAAACAACTACCTTTATTAATCAACTTGAACAATCTACACTTTATTCCTTAGAAAATGATTACAAAAACTTGGTTTGCTTCTCGAACTCTTCCGAAGGAGGTAGATGAACAGTTGATGATCAGCCTGGATACGTGAGCCGTCTTGGACTTCGTGATCTCTTCGGCTTGATGTCTTCTAGCTTTAGCCCTTGGTCCTTTATATAGCCATCAAAGAAGAAAACTAGTTACCATATATGGTGACTTCCTAATATGGTGACTTTCCATGCCTGGATTCTGAGTCCCTGTCAGTATTGATTTTATGACTTTGGCAGATTTTTGATCCTGACATCTTGAACATCTTGATCTCTTGACCTGAGCTAAATCTTGCACAATATCTCTATGAATAATGTTAGTACTATTTATTAAATTAAAGAGAATATCTTAATCACTATATATGGTAATAAATCTTTAAGAAACTTGATTAAGAATATTTGATGTGCTATGCATCTTTTAATTACTAAAATATTATGCATATATTTTGAAATATTATTCTAACCATTTGTATGATATTATATCTTTTAAGAAACATGATTAAGAATATTTGATATGATATGCATATTTTCAATTACCAAAATATTATATAAATATAAAATGCTTATATTTTCCTTCATAATATTCATTATAATATATAAACATATGGCAAATAGTATTTTGCAGATAAATCCAAATATGTTTAATATTTATAATAAAACCTTTTATTATTTAAGAAATGTAAGGAAAATACTTATACCAAAATGCAATATTTTCAACTGAACAATACCCCGCATAGAAAAACACTTGCCGAACTTTGGTACCCACAACTGGACATCACTTCTTACGGGTCTTGCTTTGGTCGAATTTCGAGAGATCCCTCCATGCCTAAAATTTCATTGAGAGATCGGATAGACGCGTCTAGGACAAACAATTGGACTCCGCAATCCACTTCGTATTAACCGTTTCAAACATTCACCCTTTCTTACGTTGATACCCCTTTTAAGAGTCCGGTTGTCACTCCGAAACCCTTGTCTATTGCTGAACATATTGAACAATCTCGTAGCCGATCTTTCACACCTTTCACCACTGCGAATTCTTGGGATCAACAATTCCATTCACCTTCTTATCCGTATGTTGATCCCACTCCCGTCCAACCATTCAATTCCTATCCATCCTACCTGACTTTTGCGCCTTCCCTAGACATTGCTTCTGAACCGTCATTTAGGAGTTTCCAGTATCAAAACAATTTTGAATTTTTCACTGAAACCCCTTCACAACCCATATCTAGTCTGGAACAGTTGTTGGAAGAATCTAGGGTAGCGTCATGCCAACAAATGATGGATTTAAATGCGTCCATGGCCGCCCTCATACAACCTAGTGACCCGGTAGCTAGTTTTCAACTAGCTCCACATTTTCCAATTTATGATGAGGCGGTAGGACAGGCTGAGAATTTTAGTGGAGAGAGTGAGCGGTACCCCCTTCCAAATCAAACCTACCCATCCAAAATTGAATCCCATAACTCCGTTTCTGACTGTCTATCGAGTGTCCCAAATGATTTATCAATTAAAGATAGAATGAAGAATGAGTTGTCCGACTTTGTAGTGTTTGAATTTCCTGATTGTGAAGGGTCCCTTCCATGTGAAACCAATCCCAAAACTTTTGACCTCAACACCTCCATCTTAGAACCAAAATCGATTGATATCCATGCTTTTGATGAGGTGTCTAAGAAAATTGATTTTCACTTGATTGAAGATATAGACGCTGGGAATATTTTGGATGATGAACCCGCTGCTTTGGATGAATTTTTCTCTCTAATTCATCATCCCGAGTCTTTAACTGTTTTTCCCGAACTTCATATGCGTCTTGATTTTGATAAGAATTGCATGGATAAGCTGAATTTTGAGGAGATTATTGATGATAGTTTTGAGGATGAACCAGTTTTACTTGATGAGTCGGATTTTCGAATTCATCCTATCCTTTTCATTGATTGTGTACACTCTCTGGAACCTTTAACCGATAGCCTTCCTCAATCACTTCCCTCCATCCTTGCCATCGTTCCGACCTTGCAAGATACCGTATCAATTTCATTTCCTATGTTTGGTTTACCAAGTTCGGCGTACCCATATTTTCTCACGGATCTTGAAGGATTTGACACCATTTCTCGACGGGTTGATAGATTAGCACAATCACTTTTTACACATCGGTCATTACAAATTGTGCTAATTTATTCGCTCCATTTTCACCCTCAAGTTCGTATTCCACTTCTTTCTCCCTTCCGCCAGTCTTCTCCTTCACCGAGACCGAACGCTGCTTCTATCCCCACACAGTCTCGTATGTTTCTCATTTATTTTCTCTACACTAAATTCTTTCACCAACCGCCGCTTTACAACGATAAGATCTTTGAATGGTTGGTGCTCACTTTTGGCCTGTGTAAGGCCTTGTATAGATTAATACTGTTCTTCCCCCATAATCCTGAACTTCACCGCTTAAACAGTGAAAACACTGTTTCATTTAAGTTTAGGGGGAACCTTTTTGTGTATATATTTTTTGGTTTTATTTTTGTTTTATATATAATTTGTTTTTGGGGAGCGCCGACAATTTTGACCCTCTTAGTGTAGCCTAACAGTGCGGGTACTGTCAAGTTTAAGTTTGGGGGTGTGCTCGGTAAGCTTTCTACCATCCCATTCATTTGTATATTCTGCATTTTCATACCATATTAAAAACCCACAAAAATCGAAATTTTTTCCAAAAATATGAAAACTTTGTCATCAAGATTAGCTAATAGGGTAACTGAGATTTTATTCCGAAAGTTTAGTTGATATGTTAGAAATAACTAAATTCTAGGCTTAGGAATTGAAAACCCTAAAAATGACCCTCCTTCTGTTTAACTTTGGAAAGTATACGTCCTTACGGTTTTTTTATAGAAGTAGGTAATCTTGAGTTCAGTTCTTGAGTTAAGTCAAGATGAGGGGAAAGTATTGAAGGTTTACTGAAGGATAAGTCTGAAAAATAGTTTCTATTTTTGAGTTCAAATTTAGAAAGTATATACCCTATAAACTGCACTTATACGCACTTTGAAACTTGGGATAGTAGAGGATACCTAGAAATACTCTTGCCTGAAAATCTAGTATGAAAGAAAAAATGGTAATTAAAGCTAAACACCAAAAGAGCATCATTGAAAAATATATCCGGTCTTGAAAAAGAAAAATAAAAGAAAAAGAAAAATAAATAAATTCAAGACCTGAAAACTGCTATTTACGCTTTAAGCTCGCACAAACAGTAATCGGCCGTTAGTGCCTCAAAATGCATTAATGGTCGCATGAAAGGTGTGTGAGCAACACCGTCTATCATTAATGAAAAGAAGTAATATTAGGTATTAGGGCAAGGGTACTATAGCTTGAATTGAATTCTTAAGTATAGGGGTGAAACAAAACACACACGTAGGGGTATACAATCGATGTTTGGAGGAAAGATAGAAATAAAGAATAAGACTTATGTTTTCCATAAAGTTGATAAAAATCCTTGATTTAAGACCGCACTTTAGAAGGAAAAATCAGGAGATACCGAGATCTTTCTAAACTTTTTTGGAACGTATAGGATCAAGGGTTAAATAGATAGGAGGTGTGAAAAATAAGGGTTGGATATTTCTAACTTAGGATGATAGAGTTTTTAACGTAGATACTAAACTGTAGGAGTAGAATCGATGTTAACTTATGAAACTAGCTTGACGGGATTTTGTTAGTAGTATCCGCTGAAAACCCTCAGGAGACAACACTCCTCCTAGTAGGGACACCTAGAGCTTTAACGGCTTGTTGCACGAGCTCAGTGCAATCGCGTTCCCTACGAAAGTGAGGCTAGGATTTTGTTTTGCTCGGGACGAGCAAAACATATGTTTGGGTGTATTTGTTCATCACTGAAAACTGCATTTTAATACCGCTCATTCATTATCTATTTTTTGTATTTATCGGTACTATTAACTAGTGTCTCCTAAGTATTACAGATTACAGGTATCCGTGACAAAATACTGGAAATATATTTAAAATCACGGATATTACAGTTGGGAGCTGAAAGTGCAACCAGAACCGCAAACCGACCGATATCCCAAGAGTTATTTTCCAAACTAGTGTGTGCACAATATTTTGGTCTAACACATAACATGTGTACACACTAACTCTTGGAGCTTGGACCATGGACCTAGGGGGCTGCCATGGCACACACTCATGATGGCTAGAAGCAAGTGGGCATGAGTGTGACATGCATTAAATGCTATAAGATGTGTGTTGACTTAAATATCCAAGTTTCCCTCCAAAACCTGGGTGCAGACCAAGTCTAATTTGAGAAAACTAGTAGCACCAAAGTCATACTGGGGACAACAGAAGTGCACACAACAACTACGAGCCTAGGGCCTCGGATTTTGGCCGAGTACATGCTTGCCAAATCCGGCGTCGCCGGCCCCACCTCCTCTTGTGGGCCCCAAACTTCCACAGTGCCTCTCATGCTGCCACTTGGTCTTTATTTTATTGTTTGTTTAATCTCCTTTTTTGCCTATAAAAGCAGACCATGGGGCAATGGAGAAAGGGTCCAAGTTTTGTTAAACACTTCATACTCTTTTGTTTTCATTTTATTCTTGTACATACCTAATCCCCCTTGAGCTCTCTACCTTAACTTGATCTTGAAACCTCTTCATTGAGTTTGCAAGTTTATGCTTTGGTCATTGATCTCAAGGGGTTGTATCATTACTTAAGGAATCAATAAAGCTCTCTTTTGTGCCTTCTTTTTCACATGAGTTCTTTGCCTCTTCTTGATCTTGCAACATTTTCATTGAGCTTGCAAGTTTAAGATTTGGTTATTGAATCCATGGCTTTTCTTGAATTCTATGGTTCTTAGTATTATATTCTTGCTCTTTTATTACTTTCTTTACATTCATGTCATTTACATTCTATGCTTTACATTCTTGCACTTTAAATTCCATGCCTTTTACTTTCTTGTGTTGCTCTTTTCTTTTATTTGTTTCTTTTTTCTTTGCTCTTTTTGGTTTGTTCTTGAGATGGTTGTAAATATGTGTTGTTAGGTAAAGAATAGGATATTGTAAGTTAGGGTTTTTAGTTTCCCATTTCCTTTTTCCATATTTTCCATTTGAAACTCCGCCCAAACCTTATGCAAGTGCTCCGTTAAGCACCTTATCCTACCAAGGTATCGGTGATTCCTAACCGCGACCGGTTGCGTTCGGTTTAGCCGGAGGCGAAAGCAAGAGACAAGAACGGAAGGACAAGGGTCAATAAGCCGGATTTTACTAATACCGTGCTTAAATACCCTAATCTACGTTGTTGCCGATTGCTCTAGCTTCATTGGTTAAGTTTGGCTCAAAGGATTGAGTACGGAATCCACTAGCTTACACTATCTTTTCTATTCCTAACAATTTATAATTATTCATATATACACTTAGGATAGATACGAACAATCCGCCACGCGCATTAACTCGTGAGGACAAGAACATAAAATGCTTCGTCTCCCTACGGACGACCCGTGCTCATCACGGCTAGCTGCAAAGAGACGCCGTCCTGATCGCGGTTAAACTTTAGAACTTTTAAAACTCGACACGCCAAAAGCGTGCTGAATAAAACCTTACACCCTCTTCATTAAAAATGATCCCCACTTCATCCTCAACACATTGGACCTTGCAAGTTCGGATTTTGGAGACTTTGAGAAGCTAGGGTTTTTCTTGAGTTGCCCAAATGAGGTATAATTCCGTTTATTTTAATTTTGTTTTAGTTTCTTAGCATCCTACTTTAATTTAGATTTAAATTTGTTAGATTTATGATGTTTGGAAAATCCCAAGAGCGGGTTGGGTGATGGTGTGGATTTGGTGATGTTTAAGGGCTGTTACAAGACTTGAATAGTGTTTTCACTGGCCTAGACCTGAGAGTAGAACCAATACACGGACATATAATTTCCCGACGTCGAATTTGTAACAGATTATGATGGTATATGGGAATCTGGGATGACCCGAGACCACTATAAAATAAGTTCCTAAGACAGAGAGACGTGCAGGTAACCATGTATCTACCCCTGAGTCCCGAGCCCCTATTTCCATTTTCTGGACGCAAATAAATTGCCCCAGGCCGCAAATTGCGTCCTGGTCATGGTGAAACTGTGTGATGCTTGGTCCATAGCTCCTATATCTTCTAATTAGACCTCCCCTATATGCAAAATTCCCTAGTTTGGCCTAGGGTGAAATCTGGGAGTGGTTTTCCTAGGTTGCTTTTTTGTGTTTTGCAATTCTGAAACTTGGGTTTTGAGATTTGATATTGTATTGGGTCGTTTGATGTTTGTACGTCAACGACGAGGGTCGTTTGGTTGTTTTTGCATGCGTAGGCTATAGGTTCCAACATATGAGCGCACCGTGTGCCGTCTTGGTTTTCCGGACTTGATGTTAATAGCATTTGCGATTGTTTATTTATTGTAGGTACCTTCCCGTGGATTCCGATACGACAAAACACATCGACTATGGCTGAACGAGGAGTTCCACAGGTGAGTAGGTTTATATTTACGGGGGAAGTCGGGTGGATGGCGTATAGCACCCCCGCAATTTTTGATGGAAACCGATATATAGAATATGGTTAAGGAAACCTATATTAGAAAACTATGGATATGGTTAAAAGTTAGTTAGAGATGATATGAATGATTGAATATGTATATCGAGATATGAGATTAAAGCTTTAGGGATATGACACTTTGACATAATATGATAGAAATGATGTCTCGAATTGATATATAAGGATATAAAAAGTGAATGTGAATCATGATATATAGATATGTAGCTGCACGAGAATAAGTTTGAGATTTAGAGTAGCATGACATGAGATTTATAAGATAGAATGTATATGTAAGATGACTTGATGTGAGATATTAATGTGATGAAAAGAGTATACGATGTGATATGATGACTTGGTGTGATATGTCGTTATATGGATGCTAGTCGCTATGAGATAGTTGATACCTGTCACGACCCGAAAATGGCACGTGATGGCCCTTAAACTACGCAACGTCTACAGGCGTAACACAATTTAAGTAAGCCGAAAACCCAGCAATATAAACCATAAAAAGTAGTAAGAAATAAGAACATTGATAAATCTTTTGAAATCTCAAACCAAATTCTTTAAAGTCCAACTTTTATTCTTTAAAATTTTGGCAGCACCTCCTTTTTAAAACAAGCCCCCAAAAATGGATACAACAATATATAAGTAAAAGCATCCTAAACGGGAGCAAAAAACACGCCCAACGGCGGAAAACAACCACCACACAGATATACGACGCTGTAGCGAAGAAAGAGACGATATAAACAAAATTTCATAAAAGACCTCCAAGTCACAAAATAATATACAATATCGTCCTCACATCAAGTCTCTAAGTCATACAAGATAATGGTAGATGGACAGTACATGATACAACGAATATACAACAAACAACATTGGATAACCGCAAATCCTACCTAAGCAAAACTGCACACTGTCAGGCGAAGCGGTATCCGCAGCAAAAGATGATACTACGGATGAAAATAGCCCTGCCTCTGACTATCCCAAGGAACACGTGCAAAACACTGTGGCACAACGGGGGTGAGTTTCCAACTCGTGAATAGTAAAATAACATATGAAGCTAATCGCAAGTATGCACATACAGCGCGAATCTTACATCTGCAAACTATCAGCAATAAATGGTCATATGCAATGCATCAGTCATGAATGGTGCACTATCAGGTACTACTAATACATGAAGCAATAATATGACAATCTGTATGCAATAATCATGTAAGGTACACTATCAGGTACAACTAATACATGAAGCAATGCAAATAATAGTATGTAAATGCAACAGTCATGGAAAGTACTCTATCAGGTACTACCAATACATGAAACAGTGCATAAACAATAAATGTGGAGTATGGAATAAAACATGTCATTTACACGAAAATGCTAACCTCGTGGTAGGACTAAAATCCAACAAGAGAATCCAAATCCCAATTTCCACAAATCAGCCCCCAAATTGGCTCTCATATCATGTAAATCTCATATATCCTGAATATCCAACATTAAGTATATCTCATATACCCCGAATGTACCACATCAAGTAGATCTCACATATCATGTATGTTCAATATCAGTATATCCCACATATCCTGTGTGTACAATATCAGTATCAAGTAAGTTTCATATAAGGTGAGTGTCTAACATCGACACCCAAAACATCATGAAACAAGTGTCAAGAATCGACACCGAAATACTGATCTATCAGGTGCTGTCACCACGACTGGCCCCATGATAGGTACGTATCATACGCTATACCGAAAAGCCCGAGTGCTTAGCTCTGACCCTCGTCTCTCGAAGTATCCATAAGTACATGACTCCCGTCGGTATCCCCACGATAACCGCCGAGTCATAGGTACTGTTACCGGTAGGTACTTGCCTACCTTCCAGGCTCAATCGGCATGGACCGTCGATCTTCTTGCCGTGGGAAACCATATCGGGCCCCACCATGTACCCTCACATGGCCCATGATGCTCCTCGCATGGGGTATATATATATATCAGAACCGATAAAACTCATGGTGGCTGCTGAAATATCATATCAAGGGGAACCGGATTTTTCAAATAATGCATAATTTCATGAAACAACCACGGTCCTCAAATCCAGAAAATATCAAGTAATGATTAAGTATAACTGCATGAATCAATACATATATATTAGCATCCCACTCCACTAATATATATATATATATATATATATATATATATATATATATGCATATATAACAGCGTCCCACTCCATTGTTATATATACTTAGGAGTAACAATATCAGAGAACATCATATGAAATCCAAGAATGTAACATATGCAGCATGAAACGGTAATATGAGCATATAAAGAAAAACAGCTATTTAACTGCCACAAGTTAATAAATATTTCATGCGGTTCCTGATTTCCTCCGAAATCAGATGCAACATCATAAACAGCTGAACATGTAGCTATAACAAGGAATACGTAACCATGTTGGTATAGCAAGATATGTGTGTCCATATGTAAGTATGTATGATGTCAAAATAGCTGTAGCAAGGTATGTTTCTATACCTATCCATACATTGTAATGCCCTCCAGGTATATGTATGTATGTAAGATGTACATGTAGCTATGTCTCATATGTGTATATACATATCACTAATGGTACACTAGCATATAGGTATACAGGTAACTAGCATGTAAGCATGTCAAGGCATATGTGTAAGCATGTAGGTATACAGGTATGCTATAAGTCATATGCATAAAAGAATATGAATCAATGTCTCAATGTCCCTAACCAGCAATATCATATCTATAAGGGTGTCGTGCGTGTCATGGCAATTATTGATAGTGTGTGTGGCATACAATCAGTGCTCATGCAACATAAGCCGTCAATAATAGTGCAGTGTCGTAAGGATACTAGTCCAAGCACAACAAGTAACTAAGCAATAGGGTGTATACGCAACTCTAAATATGCAGTAGAATATGCGACAAAACATAACATTTCTAGCCCAGACGCATAACGCCATGCGGGCGATTCCCCAGTAGATGTTAAATCTACTCACTAACCGTCCTGGCCAAGTAAAGCCAACCACCTATTTCCCCTTCTTCCCAGCGTCCGAAGTCCCCGCCTGCGAACCTAACCAAAAGAACTCAAAGATCCAAGCTATCCAAGCTCCTAGGCATCCAAGAGGAAAAATCCTAGCAAAGGTGTGATTTTTGTAAATTTTTGTGAATTTTGTGTTGGATTTGTGTTGGAATAAGAAGTGTTCAGTTTAGAGTTGAGGGAGATAGAGAAATATGAAAGAATTAAGTGAGAAGGGATGAGAGAGTGTGAGAAAAAGTGAGAGGGAGGTGAGTGTAGGGTGAGAGTGAGAGGTGAATGCACCATTTGCATTAACTCATCATTAATGCCTTCACACTACCTCATCATGCCACCTCCTTTCTCCAAAACAAATATCTCTCTCTCTCACAACAATTATCAAGAGGATTAGGTTAAGGATTAGAGCAAAGAATGGATTTAAAGCAAAGGATTAGAATTATGGTTAAGTGTCAAGGTTGCTAAAAACCAGCTTAGCACAAACAAACCCTCACATTTACGTGCACACGTGCGTGCATGCCCATAACAAATAATATTAAAATAATAATTAAATGTTATAAAATGTGAGGAATCCGAGTTGTAAACTTTTTACAGTAAACCCGAATTACCGTCTAAATTAACACTAACCGAAATCTAAGGCGTTACAATCTCCCCCCTTATAAAAATTCGTCCCCGAATTTTAAATTCTCACTAAGCATACCTTCAAGGAGATGAGTATAAAACTCCCAAATCTCGCTCGCAGCATCCCAAGTGACCACCTCACTATACGGCTACGCCCTAGAAAATCCTCCACAGATGGCAAGACCCTTGACCGAAGTTTCTTCACCTGCCGAGCCACTAACACAAATGGCTGCTGGTGAACGAAAAGATCGCGTCCAAGCAAAATGGTCTCGTGCTGAATCATGTGAGAAAGGTCATGAAGGTAATTGCAAAGTATCGACATAAGGAATACGGGATGAATACTCAATAATCTGGGTGGAAGTGCCAAATCAAAGGCAACGGAACTAACTCGCTTTAAGGATCTCAAAAGGACCTACAATCCTAGGATAAACTCCCCAAAAATCAACACGCCATTCATCGGAAAATCCTTAGGAATACATGATCTCCCACTGCGAACTCAAGTCTGCGACCAACACGATCGACATAAGACCTCTGTCTGCACTGGGGTGTCCTCATCCTGACCTGAACCAACTGGATCATCTCCGAAGTCTCTAGATTAGCTGGGGTCCAAAAATCCTACTCGCGCAGAGTCAGAAAACAGAATGGCGATCGACACAACCTAACAACAAAACCTAAAGGTTGCCAATTGGAGTGTCTACTGATAACAGCTATCATAGGAGAACTCTAACAATGGAAAGTGACGTTCCCAACTGCCAACAAACACTTAGTACGTACGCACATGATATCCTCCAGAGTCTGTATAGTCCGCTCAACTGACCATCGTCCCACAGATGGAAAAGCGGAGCTAAAGCTCAACCAGTACCCAAGGCTTCCTGAAGCTTCTGCCAACTACGGCTAGCGAACAGGGTGCCCCCAAATTGGATACAACGCATAAAGGAACTCCGTGTAACGCACAAACTTAACAAAGAACAACTGAGAAAACTGAGAATAACCGGACAACAAACACCCCAAATGGAGACGCACCCTGACTAAACCTGGGTAGACGCCACAACGAAAATTCATGGAGATCTGCTCCCATTCCCTCTCCGGAACGATTAAAGGTCGCAACTCTCCAGCCGGTCTCAAATGCTCAACCTAAGCTCACAACAAGACAGACACCTTGAACGAAATCCGAAACTTCACTTTTTCATCCTGCCCACCAGTAACTAACTCTCAAGCCACGTTACATCTTGGCGGCACTTGGAGGAACACAGAAAGATGACCGATGTACCTGCTCTGGGACCTCGCGTCTCTACCTATCAGTATCAGGTACACACCAACGAGTCCCTAAACGTAGCACACCCTGGTCACAAATCAAGGACTCCGAATCTTTACCCTGCCGAACATGCTCAAGTATCACAGACAACGAGCATCGGTGGGTTGTGCCTCACGAAAACGATTAAGGAAAGGCGGTCGGGCGCGGACATGAGCAAGCTGTCCCCTCAGTAGAGGCAAACCTAGCCGTACTCCACGATCACACAAAACTGTAAATCTGCAGAAGACTGTCTCAGAACTGCACATAACTGGAACAAGCTAACCCCGGGCCTACGACTCAAGCATCAGCTACTACAATCGCCTTGCCATGGGTAACCAAAGGATCTCACTAACACAATCCTCCACAAGCTCCATCAAACGGCACTGTCTCAACAATCGAAACCCGCTGCAGGAAGATGTACATTATGCTCTGGTGGTCCGTGAAAATCTGACACGACTTTCCACACAAGTAGTGTCCTCGGATCTTCAACGCACGACCACCGCGGCCATCTCCAGATCATGAGTGGGATATCCTGCTCGTACTTCCTCCAACTGTAGGGAAGCAAAAGCGATAATGCTATAATGCTACATCAACGCAAAATCGATCCCCACATGCGAAACATCACAGTTAAACAACAAGGTCGCCGGAACCATAAAGCAACGAAAGAACTGGTGCAGTTGTCAACCGAATCTCCAACTGCTGAAAACTCCGCACACATACCTCAGTCCACAGAAAAAGAACCTCCTTCCCGGTCAGTTCAGTCAACGGTGCAGCGATACACAAGCAATCCTGCATGAAACGGCGGTAAAAACCTGCTAAGCCCAAAATCTGTGGACCTCTGTCCCGAATATAAGTATGGGTTAAAGCTGTATGACCTCGATCCTCCTCGGGTCCATACGAAAACCGTCTCCCATAACTACTAGACCTAGGAGTCAACACAATCAAGCCTGAAAGAACACTCCGAGAATTTAGCAAACAGCTGGTGCTCTCCCAATGTTTGCAAAACAAATCCTCAAGTGTTATTCCTGTTCCTCACGACATATTGGAATAGACCAGAATGTCATCAATGACACAACAATAAACTGGTCGAGGAACGGCCTGAAGAAATCTGGTTCATCACATCCACAAATGCTGCTATGTGATTTCTGGTTTTGAGGACCGTGGAGTTATTTAAGAAAGTATGCACTATTTGAAAACCCGGTTCCTCTTGATATGATATTTTGGTGCGTCCACCACGCGTTTTCTCGGTTCTGAGACGTGTGATTGAAACCCGACTCGAGGAGTTGGATGATCTGTTTGCGGGTTCGTGGTGGACCCGGTATGGTACCGCGGGGCGAGAACGGATCTGCTGTGTAGCTAGACGGTGAGACTGGCAGTGGCACCCCTACCTACCGGTGATTGGTTGGACCTGGCGGTTATCCGGAGGATACTGACCAGAGTCGATAGATGGATATGGGACGATCTGTACTGCTGGGGCCATGGGCCGATTCCGCAGACGGAGCCCGTGGGCTGATCCGGACAGATGGAGCCCGATATATGAGGATTTGCGTGTCGATGATGGACACGATTATTTCTTGATATTTCGAGTGCCGATATTGGGCATTCGCGATTCTCAGGGATTTACAGGATTTGAGGGTCGATGAGGATTACGGTGCCTGAGTTTTATTGGGATTTGGGTGCATTGATAGGCACCGATTATTTTTCCACATTGACATTCCTTGTAGATGTTATTTCATCCCATGCTCAGCATTTATTATTATGCATCTCCTCCTGTAGTTATTTTACCTGACAGAGCACTTGCATGATTATTGCACAGACTGCTTATCGCATATAGATATTATCTGCTGGCATATGATAGAGTAGCGCAGTACGTGGATGCTCGCGATTACCTTTATATGTTATCTTCTATTCATGAGTTGGCAACTCACCCCCGTTGTGCCACAGTGTTTGCAGGTTTCCCCTCAGAGTATTCGCGGCAGGCTGTCTCCTTGTACATTTTTGGTTACAGATACCACTGCAGTTGGTGCGTGAGCTGTTTTGCTGTTAGGTGGGTTGTGGTATCTGGTTATTTCCATTGTACACACTTTTGTATCTAGTACTCTCCATCTAATTTTTATGTATTTGACTTAGAGACCAGTGTGAGGACGATGTTGTATTTTATTTGTATTCTGGTGTCGAGCTCGTGGGAGCCGACTTTACTTATGCAGTTTTATCATTCTGTGGTGTTTTTCACTTATTGCTCATTTCTTCGCTACGGCGTCGTATATTACTCTTGTGGTTTTTGTTTCCGCCATTGGGCGTGATTGCTCCCGTTTGGGTTGCTGTTCTATATTGTTATCATTTATTTCATGTCATGTCTTGTACCCGATTTCGGGGTTAGTTTTTACAAAGAAAAAGCTGTCAAAAATTTTAAGATATAACTTCAACTTTAAAGAATGTTACTAAACTACTTAAGGTTTTCCAAATACTTTTAAACAAATGTTTCAACATTCACTACTTTTAATGGTTTTGATTTCTGGGTTTCGGCTTACTTAGTCGCGTTACACCTGTAGACGTTATGTGATTAAGTGCCGGTCACGAGTCAAACTTCGGGTCGTGACAAAGTTGGTATCAGAGTGTAGGTTTTACCTTTCGGAGTGTAGGATGTCCCTGGTATGATGGAGTAGGTAGCCGAAGCAGAGTGACGTTGCGTGTGTATGTTCCGCGGCATACTCACGACACGGTACTCCGCCTAAGCGACCTTAGAACTTATTGATTTAAATTACTTCATGAGTATATACATTCTTGCGATTCGATTTCCGTATCCTTATCGAATCCTTTTTTCCTTTCAGCCATTATGCCGCCAAAGACTACGAGGGCGCAGAGAGCGGCCGCTAGAGCCGAGATTCGAGTTGACTCATCCGAGACAAAGACTGATCCAGGTACTACACCGGTTGTACCCGAGCAGGCTGTTCCTCCTACGACAGATAAGATCGCCGTGTTAGGGGCTGGTATGCAGGAGATGCGCCATACGGTGGGATCCAATATGCAGGAGATGCGCCAGATGATGGGATCACTAGTTGAGACACATCGAGCGCAGCGACCAGAGGTAGTTCCACCCGTTGCAAGGACCGTGATGGTACCCGCAGTACAGGCAGTTGCCCCTGCAGCTACAGAGGTTATTACGGTATCGCTATCAGAGTTTATGAGGCTGAAGCCTCCGGTCTTCACGGGCACCGATGCAGCCGAGGACCCACAGTCTTTCATTGATAAGATGGCCCAGATATGTCGTTCCCTCAGATGCTCAGATGCGAGATGGGTAGAGTTCACGAGCTTTCGCCTGGAAGGTCTTGCGCAGAAATGGTGTGAATCGGTCGAGAAGGGTAGAGCAGCAGGTCTTCCTCATATGACCTGGACAGAGTACGTGACGATATTCCTTGCCCTCTTCCTTCCACTGAGTGTCAGAGATGCTAGAGCACGCAGGTTCGAGTCCTTACGCCAGACTCCGGAGATGACAGTGGCAGAGTACGATGTACTATTTACCGAGCTATCAGTTTATGTCCCATATCTAGTGGCTACTGAGGAGATGCGAGTCAAGAGATTTGTCCGAGGCTTACTTACACCACTATTCCTTGCGATCAGCGCCCAGTATTGCGAGACTTATGCAGCAGCTGTAGACGCAGCCTTATTAGTCGAGGAGCGCCTTGCTGAGACTTCGGTAGTTACAGAGCCGAAGAGAGTTCGTGCAGATACATCAGCACAGAGACAGCCTTTTCGGCGCCGTGACAGACGTCTTGCAGGGGGAAGAGATTTTGGGTGAGGCCGGTTGTTCAGCTCCTATCCCCAGGAGGGTCATCGGTCATCGTCGGGATGTTTTCGCTGCGGGAGTTCTTATCACGGTGTTCGAGATTGTCCTGAGACACACCATAGGGAGGCAGCAGTACCGCATGTCACATTACCACCTTCACCACCCTAGAGGGCGTTGCCTATTGTACCAACTGTTGCTCCGCGTCCGACTCAGGCACCGAGAGGTCGTGGTCATGGAGGATTTGCTCATAGAGGATGAGGTGGCAGAGGCAGGACACAGCCAGTTGCTAGTAGAGGACAGTCAGTCGCAGGTGGAGGACAGGAACGGGTTTTTTCTTTTACGCATAAGGACGCGCAGGCGTCCAATGCTGTGGTCTCAGGTATTCTTCCAATATGTTCTGTCGACGCACACATATTGTTTGATCCGGGATCCACGCACTCGTACGTTTCTACACATTTTGTGCCGAGTTTGTTAGTTATATATATGCCCTAGAGGCCATTACTATACATAGGATGTATATTGTAGTGGATGCTGGGACATATATAGGGAGGACTTTCTTGCTCGACATGATAGTATGCTATCTGGTTGCTCTTTACCTTAACGTGTACACTGATTGTCTATCTGTTACATGTTGGTAAAGCCCTTAGGATGTGTACTTGACTACCTGGACTATGATGCGGATCATACTAGTGGGGACATGGTAGTCCATAAGTACATCCTTCAAAGTCCCTAGTCGTGGGTGTATCGAGACGGGGCATCGATATACCAGAGTAGACTAGTGTATACCTTCTCGACCCATACAGATGGGCGATGGATGATCCCATATCTATTGGTGTTTGACATCAGAGATGATATACGGGTGCTCATTGGAGACTGGGTACACTGGACGGACTCGCCGAGAACTCCCAGATGGTATTATACCTTACGTCAGATGGCAGTTCTCTGGTGACACTGGTACAGAGTAGTCTGTTGACCCGAGATCGTCATAGAGTCTTGTGTGGTTCCCACTGTGCTTTAATTTCCACCTTACTACATCCAAGAGGGCATGCAAAACGGTGGTTTTTGGGTACAGTCCCGAATCACATGGAGGCAATGAGCGATAGGAGGGGATTCGTCTCTCCCGGTATAGGGAGTTGATGTTGCGCTGTGTTCGATTGGCTATAACAGGAAATCCCTGGCAAGGGTTGCAGAGATTTACTGGTAAGTGTTACCCGTAGTTTCTCGAATTTTTATAGACCTCATATCGACACGACTTATCGAGCTATTGGGGTCTGACGTTTACCACCCCTAGGCGAGATATGCGACATATCAGACGATCAGACCGGACTGTACGGTAAGTGTTACTGGTTGGATTCAAAGGAGTGTGAGCGGGCTTGCTCGTCGATCTTCTGATCGCTCAATACCCGGGTGGCCGTTACGTTTAGCAGACCGCTTGCGGCTTGTGGGTGTTTGATATGATCATCACCTGCTGCCGGCATATTGACGAGTCTTTAGAGTCCTACACAGAGGTTTCCTGGCTCAAGCGAAACGAAATAGGAGCGCATATGAGATATGTGCGGGACCGAGAATAATGCGTGTATGTGATACCGTATTTCATTCTCGCGATGAATGTGTCGAATGGTTGTATGCGATATAACCTAGTTATCGAATCAAGGATTGATTCGATAAATCGATACATTGTATACTAGTCGGTTGTGTGCGACATGACCGGATCATTGAATCAAGTGTTGATTTAATGATTTAATGCATAATTATATATTTGATATATTACTTTGCCTTAACTAGTATTGGTTCACTTTAAATGGATTTTCTCACTTGAAGTTCACAAGTTGTATATGTGATATACTTTTGTGCACTTGATTGTATCTTGTTTGATGATACATGCTTACTTGAGTTTGTGTAAAGATTAAACCATGGTTATTTAAATGGTTAGGGTTTTGTTTTTCATTTTCTTATTCATTTATTGATTTGTTTATTTCATTTTGGCAAAAGGAAAATGGTGGCTAATTTTGTTTCTTTGTTGAAGTTTCATGAACCTTTGAAAGAGTCCACCATTTTTGTTTTATGCCTAACCTAACCATTCACCTAACAATAGTTTGCTCTCTACACATAACCATGGTTGGATTATGATAAGGATTCTCATTATTTTCTTTTTGAAATGGAACTTATCATAATATCTTCTTCTTCTTCTTCTTGAAGAAGAAACCTTCCTCCATCAATGGCAACTCTTGAAAATGAGTAAGAAATCCAATTCTAAAGTGAACCCACTTCCTATTTCTTCATCCTCTACCTCTTGCCAAGTAGTAGAGTGTTTTTTCTTCACATGTTTCATGACTTGGTGAAGTGGGAGCTTGATCTTGTGATGCCTCGACGTAGATCATCTTCGGCACGAAGCCGACGACCTTGCCCGCCCATTTCTCCGATGAAGCCGACGCTAGAGCCCGGGTTTTCATTTAGACAGCGAGGAGACTTCATTGCGGAGCTATGGAGGTGGAGGACCGGATCTACAAAGGTTGTATTTCCGTTCTCTTAGTAAAGTAGTTTACTAGTTCTAGTTTCGCCTAAAATATCTAGTTAACGATCTAGTCTAGGGTTTCTCGGCACCGTAAATTTTGAAATTGGCATGGTTGATACCTTGTGAGACCTCTTGAGAGTGCCTAGGAACCCTACAGTGGTATCAGAGCCTAGCTAGAGCCTTAGGCGATGCGTAGACAATGTTTGAAACCCGATCGACCCGAAACCCTAGCCCGTATTTGCTCTCTGGACTTTTTTGAAAAAATGGGATTTTTCCATATTAAAAATATGCAGAAAAATCAGCAGGGAATTGTAAGAATTACTGTGAAGCCCGTACCCATGAATCCACCAAAGTGCGGCGGAACCGCGGCATTAGCATGCCTAATGCGGCGGTTCCGCGGCCATGTGGTCTCTTCTTGCGTTCAATTTTGCACAGTAATTCTTAGTTTGCAGTGATGGTTTTCCTGGGAATTTTTAATATTTTTTCAAGAGTTGAATTTTCTGGGTTGTTTTGGGGATTCGAATGTTCGATCGGATTATCAAATTTTGTCTGTGTGGCTTCCGGATAATTTTTGAATATGTTAAAAAGTTCGACCGGATATAAATACCCAATTTTTCCCATGACGGGAAATTTCCAAGTGTTGGATCTTTCCGTGGTTTAATAACGTTCTAAGTAGTGCAAGTAACGCGATGGTCCCTCTAGAAGACAACAAACCTTAACTCGATTATGTGACCGTCTTGAACTGCCCTTTGAACCTTTGGGTTTGGGGCAGTACGGCGTGCCACATGTGAGGCGTTGGCTTGACCCTTCTACGGCTGGACCGTTGGTACTGAGGCATGAAGTGATTGTTTTTAAACTTATTTCAAGTGTTGATCTGTTTCGGAAAAACTTGGGTGTTCGATTGTTCGATCGGAAAGTTTAACATTTTCTATTTATCCGGAATGGGATACAATAATTGGAATTCACAATAAGTTATGAGATAACTGAATGAATGTTATAAATCTAGCGGTTTAGTCTCACTTGATCGGTTGCCACGGAATTTTGATGTGATCAAAAGTCCGTCGCAATCACGTAGCGTACGCGGATACTCGCCGGGTAAACTTAATAGACAGCCTCACCCCATAGCCCCGACCAAGTGACTGTAGGAGAACACCGTCGCCGAAAGCATCCGTTCGGGTGATCGCGGCAGCGGTGTTCCGCCTTGGTGCACTTTGTCGACGGCGTCGGGGGTGCGGCCGCCTACTAAAGTTTGCGACGAGCATTCGATCAGGATGTCGGGAATCCTGTTGAATTGCCCGACTTGATATTGAAAAGAGTTTTCGATAATGAGACTAAAATGCGGGGTTTATAATTGTTAGGCATGCGATGTCTAAGTAATTCATTTGATTAGGCATGCGATGTCTATGGAGGTTGCGGATTCCAACTATTGTAGTTTTACACTTTCTTTTCTGTGACCGTAAGTGTAATATGTGATATCGCCGGTTTCGTTGCTATATGTCAACGACAATTGGGATGCGCATATTTACTTACGTTGATGACATGTGATGTTATGTGTTGCTGGATATGTTATATTGGATCGTCGTGTTTGAATAGCCGGGGGTTTTTATGTGAGATAAGTGTTTTTCATTTTCATTCATGTAAAAACTTGTATGTAATATTCTTTTATTGGGACACTTCCAGGTTGCGGAAGATGTCACCGTTTGTATATTATTTACTTTTCCGCACTAGGATAGACCCAAGGAGGAGGGCATAAGTAACCGGGTTCTGGAGTCCAGTGGGAGACCAACTCGAGGAGTCGAGTACGGGTCTCCTAACTATAGAATTAGTAGGGTTGCTTGCCGCTCTCGTAGGGGTCTAGGGGTGTGGGTTTGGCTATTCATCGCGGCCGTGGAATCCGTGTTTTATACTGGCTCGTATTGAAAACACGGACGTCCTAGTATATCCAATATTTCATATGATTCTTCTGCTGCGATATCTGTGATGTGATCATGTGATGTTCTGTGATAAATACTGTATATAGTATATATGATATATTATATAGGCGTTACTTATGTTTTACACTCGCGCTAGCCCTGCCCCGCTCTGCCGTTAGTTACCTAACCTAACGGTGCACGGGGGGACATCGAGGCGAATGCGGATGGCATAAGTGTACGTCGTATTTATCTGTGATGTTTAGGTACTTAAATGATGGGACTTCATTAATGAGATTAATGAAATAAAAGAAACCTAAGATGTTGTAGAATCGAATTTCAAAATAAAACAGGTAGCTACAGTTCTTGCTTTGCACAGCGGTATATGTGATATATCCTGCACCTTATTCGATGAGGAAAGGACCGAGATCCCTTCACCGGGAGTGACTCCTTTAGCAATAACTGGCTGATGCTACACACTCGGTTTGTCTCTTGATTGCTTTTAAGAGTTTTTGATTTGCACAGTGATATATATGATATATCCCGCACCTCATTCGACGAGGAAAGGACCGACGATCCCTTCACCGGGAGTGACTCCTTTAGGAAAACTAGAAAAGCCTCAAAAACACTCCATTTCAAAATCATTTGATTCTACAACGATATCAAGTTCATTACGCAATAGGTTTTCAGAAAAACCTGTCGTAGCCCTCCGTCATTTCAGATAAGTACTAGTTAGTATTCGTGCTGCGGTTGTTTGGCATGCGTCAAGGCGTAGTGTACGGTAGCTAACTAGTGCTTATCTGTAGGGTTCCTAGGCACCCTAATGAGGTCTCACAAGGCATCAACCATGCCAATTTCAAATTTAAACGGTGCCGAGAAACCCTAGAACGGATCGTTGGCTAGATTTCTAGGCGAAACAAAAAACTAGTTAACACTTAACTAAGAGAATACGGAAATACAACCTTTATAGATCTGGTCCTCCACCTCCACGGCTTCGTGATGAAGTCCTCTCGCTGTCCAAATCAAAATCCGGGCTCTAGCGTCGGCTTCATCGGAGAAAGAGCGGGCAAGGTCGTCGGCTTCGTGCCGAAGATGATCTACGTCGAGGCATCGCTAGATCAAGCTCCAACTTCACCAAGTGATGAAACTTGTGAAGAAAACACACTCTACTACTTGACAAGAGGTAGAGGATGAAGAAATAGGAAGTGGGTAGACTTTAGAATTGGATTTCTCACTCATTTTCATCAATCACCATTGATGAAGTAAGGTTTCTTCATGTGTCCAGATGAAGAAGAAGATGGAAATGTGTTATGATAAGTTATTTTAGAAAATAGAAAAATAAAAGAATACTTATCATAGTCAACCATGGTTAAGTGTAGAGACTAAACTCAAGTTAAGTGAATGGTTAGGTTAGGTATGAAGACCAAAATGGTGACTAAGTCAAAGCTTCATGAAGCTTCAACATATATCCAAATTAGCCACCATTTTTTCTTTTGCCAAAAATGAATAAACAAACAAATAAATGAATAAGAAAACAAAACCCTAACCATTCATATAACCATGGTTCAATCTTTACACAAACCCTAGTTAGCATGCATCATCAAACATGATACAAACTTGTGTACTAAAGTATATCACATATACAATGTGCACACCCGAGTGAGAATATCCATTTAAAGTGAACCAATACTAGTTAATGCAAAGTAATATATCAAATATATAATTATACATTAAATCATTAAATCAACACTTGATTCAATGATCCAGTCATATCGCATATAACCGACTAGTATTCAATGTATCGATTTATCGAATCAATCCTTGATTCGATAACTAGGTTATATCGCATACAACCAATCGATACATTCATCGCGAGAATAGAATACGGTATCACATACACGCATTATTCTCGGTCCCGCACATATCTCATATGCGCTCCTATTTCGTTTCGCTTGAGCCAGGAAACCTCTGTGTAGGACTCTAAAGACTCGTCAATACGCCGGCAGCGGATGATGATCATATCAAACATCCACAAGCCGCAAGCGGTCTGCTAAACGTAACGGCCACGGGGGTATTGAGCAATCGGAAGATCGACGAGCAAGCCCGCTCACACTCCAGTGAATCCAACTAGTAACACTACCGTACAGTCCGGTCTGATCGTCTGATATGTCGCATATCTCGCCTAGGGGTGGTTAACGTCAGACCCCAATAGCTCGATAAGTCGTGTCGATATGAGGTCTATAACATTTCGAGAAACTACTGGTAACACTTACCAGTAAATCTCAGCAACCCTGGCCAGGGATTTCCTGTTATAGCCAATCGAACACAGTGCAACATCAACTCCCTATACCGGGAGAGACGAATCCCTTCCTATCGCTCATTGCCTCCATGTGACTCGGGACTGTACCCAAAAACCACCGTTTTGCATGCCCTCTTGGACGTGGTAAGGTGGAAATCAAAGCACAGTGGGAACCACACAAGACTCTATGACGATCTCGGGTCAACAGACTACTCTGTACCAGTGTCACCAGAGAACTGCCATCTGACGTAAGGTATATTACCATCTGGGAGTTCTCGGCGAGTCCGTCCAGTGTACCCAGTCTCTACTGAGCACCCGTATATCATCTCTGATGTCAAACACTGATGGATATGGGATCATCCATCGCCCATCTGTATGGGTCGAGAAGGTACACGCTAGTCTACTCTGGTATATCGATGCCCCATCTCGATACACCCACGACTAGGGACTTTGAAGGATGTACTTATGGACTACCTATCCCCACTAGTATGATCCGCATCATAGTCCAGGTAGTCAAGTACACATCCTAAGGGCTTTACCAACATGTAACAGAGAGATAATCAGTATACACGTTAAGGTAAAGAGCAACCAGATAGCATACTATCATGTCGAGCAAGAAAGTCCTCCCTATATATGTCCCACCATCCACTGCAATATACATCCTATGTATAGCAATGGCCTCTAGGGCATACATATAACTAACAATCTCCCACTTGCACTAGGGCCATCTGATAGCAGTGGTTGTAGTATCTCATACTCAACCATCCTATAAAAATCTCTCTCTGGGAACAGGCCTTTGTGAGTGGATCCGCTGTGTTGTCCTCTAAGTCTACTCTCCTGTCCTCGATCCCTTGGAGATCAACCATCTCCATGATCAGGTGATACTGCCTTAGAATATGTCTGGATCACTGATGGGACCTGCGTTCCTGGGCATAAGCCACAACTCCATTGTCTCACAATGATGGGAACGTAGTTCATCTCATGAACCAATATACACCCAAACAGCCTCTTTGGTAGCATCTTAAGTAGCGATGTATCCTGCCTTTATCGTCTAGTATGTCACTGTATCTAACTTGGAACTCTTCCAACATACCGTCCCTCTACTGAGGATTAAGACAATGCCTGTGACTGACACTCAGTCGTCTTTATCACCCTGGAACCCTTCCAGTGATTTTCCCCAGGATCGATTGATACCATCTCACTACAACTAGTGAGAATCCTAACATCCATTTAGATCTATCTCATAGATCCAAAATCCAGGATTTAGTAGGTATCATTTTGATCCTACGTGGAGAATCTTTGTGATAAGCGGAGATTGATCGAGCGTAGCATAGGAAACTCCTTCCCTATCAAGAGTATGTCATCCACGTACTCTACGAGGATCGCCACCATACTCCCTGCTACCTATTTGTTTATACAAGGTTCATCTACCATTTTGATGATGTCAAACTCTTTGACTACTTCATCAAAACAGATGTTCCAACTCCGCGATGCCTGCTTTATCCTACAAAACATCTTGCACATGTTTCCGCTGCTCCCACTGTTTACGAAGCCCTCTGGCTGTGTACTTATAGACGCTCTCTTCCAAATCATCATTTAGAAAAGCAGTCAAGACACCCAACCACCAGATATCGTAGTCATGGTATGTAGCCGTGGCAAGTAGGATCTGGATGGACTTAAGCATAGCTACTTGAAAAGGTTTCATCATAATCCACGCCTGGTCGATGACGAAAAGCTTTAACAAGTCTAGCTTTGAAAGTCTCAACTTTTCCATATACACCAAGTAATCTTCTCAAGATATACTTGCTCCTGATGGGGATTTAACCCTTCAGAAATAGCAACCAAAGTCCATACTTTGTTGGTGTATAAGGATTCCATCTCAGATCGCTAAGCATCCAGCCATTCTTACAGAGTCTTACTCCTGATGGCCAGCTCGAAACTAGTCGGGTCATCATCTCATGATGCAATCCTCTCTCCCACTGTCATAGATAAACCGAAGTATCTCTTAGGTGGGTGAGGAACCCTACTAGATCGACGGAGAGGCTGAGGTTCGTTGGTCTCTACTGAATCCTTTGGTTCTATCAAATCATCAGCTGCAGTTTGTATAGCTGGAACATTTCCAGTTCTACATAACTGACCTTGCCTCGAGCTTGTCCGGATTTTGCTTTTCAGACATAGCCCGGACAACCCCAAATCTTAACTAGCTTAAGACATGGGCTCTTCCCTTTCCATATCACATATGAAGTGGTAGGCAACTGATTTGATTGGAACCCTATTCAATAGGTATGCAACTTCTCAAGTGCATAACTCCCAAAAGGAAATAGGTAACTCAGCAGTACTCATCATAGAGCACACCATATCAAATAGGGTGTATCTGCTCCGCCCCGATATACCAACGTGCTATGGTGTATACGGAGGAGTAATGCTGAGAGAGAATCTCATTCTCCTTTAGAATAATCCAGGATTTCCGTGCTCAAGTATTCTCCTCCCTGATCGCATCAAAGGACATAATACTTATACCCTCATTTGGTTCTCTACTTCTAACTTATATTCCGTGAATATCTCAAAAGGTTCGGACTTGTGTTTCAACAGGAACATAGGTCTGAATCTCGAAAGATCATCAGAGAATGTAATAAAGTACAAAGAACCAGTCTTGGTATATGTAGACAGGGGACCTACATACATCAACATGTATCATCCCAAGAGTTTACTTAACACTTTCTCTGTTTCCAATAAACGGAGCTATGGTCATTTTATCTTTGTGACATGACTGGTGAGTTTCACAAGATGTAAATTCAAACTAATTTAAATATGCATCTTTATGTAACTCTAGCTAGTCGGGTCACATTGATCTGACCTAGTCTACAATACCTCAAGAAGGAATCGTTCATTCTGAACTCTTCCTCTTGTGTGTGTTCCGTATACTAAGAACTGTAGTTTGATTTAGAACATCAATGCTTTTAGATAACGTGCCTGAACCGATCAACTTTTGATATAGGAAATGTTCAAAACATTATCCAACAATACAAAATTATATCATTTCTTTAATGATAAAGAGACTGACATGATTTTGTATATCAGGTTCGGTATCTAATAACATTCGTTCAGAATCAATGTATTGGTAATACAGGGTGACAGTGACCGACAGACTTGGCTGCAACACTTGCCCCGTTTTCTGCCTCATGAAACTTATCACCCGTTCTCAGTTCTTTACTTATCTGTAGCCCATGTAACATATTACATATGCGGGATCCTGATCCGGTATCATATACCCAGGACGTAAAGGACACTGAGAAACAGTTCTCTGTAATGAACACACCCAAAGATGATGCATCAGCATGCACTCTCTTCGTTTGGGCGGCACGGGAATTCTGGTATTCCCCAATTTCCTGCTCTGTCTTATAACAATTATAAGTTGGAGCGGGACCAACGTTCCCCAGCTCAGTATAACAAGCGGGTTCGGTCAATTATTCCGTATTATTATCTTGATTAAGGCGTGATATGGTCGCTACCTGGAGAGAGAGAGAGAAGAAAACACTCAGCGTGCGCTCTTGCAAGAATAGATTGGTTACTATTTTATCTAATCAGGATGGTTCCCACTGCTTTTTATCAAATCTTCCTTCAAACCCTAAAAGGTAAGACTAGCCGGGATTAATTACACACTACAAGTTCGCCAATCTTTCAGCCAGGCCAGTGTCTGTACTTTGAGGAAGGTGCCCCGTGCTTTCGCACGGACCTAATTAATGTAAACCTCGTTTTCCCAGAGGCGTAACCCCGTTGACACCTTTCTAGACACCTACTTGATCGGCTAATTGTAATGTATAAAACTCTCCCAGGAGTAACACTTACTCGCAGCGGGTATCGGGATCCAACTATCTCATAGAAGGTATGCAATCTCATTGCAAATTTCAACACTTGAAATTCCCGATAATATTTTGCCCCTAGCGTCCTATGACCTTGACGGAGGCCAAACAACCCATAGTCCGCTAGTCAAGTTCAACCCGTACATTTCTTGATTGAATTAAACCCACCCGCACGACCCTTGACAGAGGCCAAACAACGCTGTACGAATACCCTAATCCAATCGCATCATATGCTAGCAGATAAGCACTAGTTAGCTACCGTCCACTACGCCTTGACGGAGGCTAAACAACCGCAGCACGAATACTAACTAGTACTTATCTGAAATGACGGAGGGCTACGCTGGTTTTTCTGAAAACCTATTGCGTAATGAACTTGATATCGTTGTAGAATCAAATGATTTTGAAATGGAGTGTTTTTGATGCTTTTCTAGTTTTGCTAAAGGAGTCACTCCCGGTGAAGGGATCGTCGGTCCTTTCCTCGTCGAATGAGGTGCGGGATATATCACATATATCACTGTGCAAAGCAAAAACTCTTAAAAGCAATCAAAAGACAAACCGAGTGTGTAGCATCTGCCAGTTATTGCTAAAGGAGTCACTCCCGGTGAAGGGATCTCGGTCCTTTCCTCATCGAATAAGGTGCAGGATATATCATATATATCGCTGTGGAAAGCAAGAACTGTAGCTACCTGTTTCATTTTGAAATTCGATTCTACAGCATCTTAGGTTTCTTTTATTTCATTAATCACATTAATGAAGTCCCATCATTTAAGTACCTAAAACATCACAGATAAATACGACATACATTTATGCCATCCGCATTCGCCTCGATGTCCCCTCGTGCACCGTTAGGTTAGGTAACTAACGGCAGAGCGGGGCAGGGCTAGCGCGGGTGTAAAACATAAGTAACGCCTATATAATATATCATATATACTACATAAAGTACCTATCACAGAACATCACATGATCACATCACAGATATCGCAGCAGAAGAAACATATGAAATATTGGATATACTAGAACGTCCGTGTTTTCAATACGAGCCAGTATAAAACACGGATTCCACGGTCGCGATGAATAGCCAAACCCACACCCCTAGACCCCTACGAGAGCGGCAAGTAACCCTACCAATTCTAGAGTTAGGAGACCCGGACTCGACTCCTCGAGATGGTCTCCCACTGGACCCTAGAACCCGGTTACTTGTGCTCCCCTCCTTGGGTCTATCCTAGTGCGGAAAAGTAAATAATATTCAAAGGGTGACAACTTCCGCAACCTGGAAGTGCCCCAAATAAAAGAATATTACATACAAGTTTTTACATGAATGAAAATGAAAAACACTCATCTCACATAAAAACCCCCGGCTATTCAAACACGACGATCCAATATAACATATCCAGCAACACATAACATCACATGTCATCAACGTAAGTAAATATGCGCATCCTAATTGTCGTTGACATATAGCAACGAAACCGGCGATATCACATATTACACTTACAGTCACAGAAAAGAAAGTGTAAAACTACAACAGTTGGAATCCGCAACCATCTCAGACATCACATGCCTGACCAAATGAATTCCTTAGACATCGCATGCCTAACAATTATAAACCCCGCATTTTAGTCTCAAAATCGAAAACACTTTTCAATATCAGGTCGGGCAATTCAACAGGATTCCCGACATCCTGATCGAATACTCGTCGCAAACTTTAGTAGGCGGCCGCACCCCCGATACCGTCGACGAAGTGCACCAAGGCGGAACACCGCTACTGCGAGCACCCGAACGGATGCTTTCGGTGACGGGGTTCTCCTACAGTCACTTGGTCGGGGCTATGGAGCGAGGCTGTCTATTAAGTTTACCCGGCAGTATCCGCGTACACTACGTGATTGCGACGGACTTTTGATCACATCAAAATTCCGTGGCAACCGATCAAGTGAGACTAAACTGCTATGTTTATAACATTCATTCAGTTATCTCATAACTACTTGTGAATTCCAATTATTGTATCCCATTCCAGATAAACCGAAAATGTTAAACTTTCCGATCGAACAGTCGAATACCCATGTTTTCCCGATACAGCTCAACACATGAAATAAGTCTAACAACATTCAGTTCGTGCCTCAGTACCAACGGTCCAGCCGTAGAAGGGTCAAGCCAACGCCTCACATGTAGCACGCCGTACTGCCCCAAACCCGAAGGTTCAAAGGGCAGTTCAAGACGGTCACATAATCGAGTTAAGGTTTGTTGTCTTCTAGAGGGTCCATCGCGTTACTTGCACTACTTAGAACGTCGTTAAACTACGGAAAAATCCAACACTTCGAAATTTCCCGACAGGGGAAAAATTGGGTATTTATATCCGGTCGAACTTTTTAACATATTCTAAAAATACCCGGAAAAGCACACCGACAAAAATTAGATAGTCCGATCGACTACACCGAGTCCCCAATACAACCCAGAAAATACAACTCTGGAATAAATATTAAAAACATCCAGAACATACAAGAAACACAAACAGAAACAACTGAAGAAAACACACATCCTGATCATCACAGACGGCCGCGGAACCGCCGCAAAAAGGCGGTCAACGCCGCGGTTCCGCGGCCGTACCGTTGAATTAGGTTGTCGTTTTCTCCAGTTTTTCTTAGAATTTCCTGCACATTTCTCTGCATATTTTTAATTCCAAAAAATCCACAATTTACAGAATTGTCCAGAGAGCATTTTTCAAGTCGGGGTTTTGGGTCGATCGGACTTCTAACTCCGTCGGGACTTCGCCTAAGGCTCTAGCTAGGCTCTGATACCACTGTAGGGTTCCTAGGCACCCTAATGAGGTCTCACAAGGCATCAACCATGCCAATTTCAAATTTAAACGGTGCCGAGAAACCCTAGAACGGATCGTTGGCTAGATTTCTAGGCGAAACAAAAAACTAGTTAACACTTAACTAAGAGAATACGGAAATACAACCTTTGTAGATCCGGTCCTCCACCTCCACGGCTCCATGATGAAGTCCTCTCGCTGTCCAAATCAAAATCCAGGCTCTAGCGTCGGCTTCATCGGAGAAAGAGCGGGCAAGGTCGTCGGCTTCGTGCCGAAGATGATCTACGTCGAGGCATCGCTAGATCAAGCTTCAACTTCACCAAGTGATGAAACTTGTGAAGAAAACACACTCTACTACTTGGCAAGAGGTAGAGGATGAAGAAATAGGAAGTGGGTAGACTTTAGAATTGGATTTCTCACTCATTTTCATCAATCACCATTGATGAAGTAAGGTTTCTTCATGTGTCAAGATGAAGAAGAAGATGGAAATGTGTTATGATAAGTTATTTTAGAAAATAGAAAAATAAAAGAATACTTATCATAATCAACCATGGTTAAGTGTAGTGACTAAACTCAAGTTAAGTGAATGGTTAGGTTAGGTATGAAGACAAAAATGGTGACTAAGTCAAAGCTTCATGAAGCTTCAACATATATCCAAATTAGCCACCATTTTTTCTTTTGCCAAAAATGAATAAATAAACAAATAAATGAATAAGAAAACAAAACCCTAACCATTCATATAACCATGGTTCAATCTTTACACAAACCCTAGTTAGCATGCATCATCAAACATGATACAAACTTGTGTACTAAAGTATATCACATATACAATGTGCACACCCGAGTGAGAATATCCATTTAAAGTGAACCAATACTAGTTAATGCAAAGTAATATATCAAATATATAATTATACATTAAATCATTAAATCAACACTTGATTCAATGATCCGGTCATATCGCATATAACCGACTAGTATTCAATGTATCGATTTATCGAATCAATCCTTGATTCGATAACTAGGTTATATCGCATACAACCAATCGATACATTCATCGCGAGAATAGAATATGGTATCACATACACGCATTATTCTCGGTCCCGCACATATCTCATATGCGCTCCTATTTCATTTCGCTTGAGCCAGGAAACCTCTGTGTAGGACTCTAAAGACTCGTCAATACGCCGGCAGCGGATGATGATCATATCAAACATCCACAAGCCACAAGCGGTCTGCTAAACGTAACGGCCACCCGGGTATTGAGCGATATGAAGATCGACGAGCAAGCCCGCTCACACTCCAGTGAATCCAACTAGTAAAACTACCGTACAGTCCGGTCTGATCGTCTGATATGTCGCATATCTCGCCTAGGGGTGGTTAACGTCAGACCCCAATAGCTCGATAAGTCGTGTCGATATGAGGTCTATAACATTTCGAGAAACTACTGGTAACACTTACCAGTAAATCTCAGCAACCCTGGCCAGGGATTTCCTGTTATAGCCAATCGAACACAACGCAACATTAACTCCCTATACCGGGAGAGACGAATCCCCTCCTATCGCTCATTGCCTCCATATGACTCGGGACTGTACCCAAAAACCACCGTTTTGCACGCCCTCTTGGACGTGGTAAGGTGGAAATCAAAGCACAAAGGGAACCACACAAGACTCTATGACGATCTCGGGTCAACAGACTACTCTGTACCAGTGTCACCAGAGAACTACCATCTGACGTAAGGTATATTACCATCTGGGAGTTCTCGGCGAGTCCGTCCAGTGTACCCAGTCTCTACTGAGCACCCGTATATCATCTCTTATGTCAAACACCGATGGATATGGGATCATCTGTATGGGTCGAGAAGGTACACGCTAGTCTACTCTGGTATATCGATGCCCCATCTCGATACACCCACGACTAGGGACTTTGAAGGATGTACTTATGGACTACCTGTCCCCACTAGTATGATCCGCATCATAGTCCAGGTAGTCAAGTACACATCCTAAGGGCTTTACCAACATGTAACAGAGAGATAATCAGTATACACGTTAAGGTAAAGAGCAACCAGATAGCATACTATCATGTCGAGCAAGAAAGTCCTCCCTATATATGTCCCAGCATCCACTGCAATATACATCCTATGTATAGCAATGGCCTCTAGGGCATACATATAACTAACATTATCTGCTAGCATACGATGCGATTGGATTAGGGTATTCGTACGGCGTTGTTTGGCATGCGTCAAGGGTCGTGCGGGTGGGTTTAATTCAATCAAGAAATGTACGGGTTGAACTTGACTAGCGGACTATGGGTTGTTTGGCATGCGTCAAGGTCATAGCACGCTAGGGGCAAAATATTATCGGGAATTTCAAGTGTTGAAATTTGCAATGAGATTGCGTACCTTCTATGAGATAGTTGGATCCCGATACCCGCTGCGAGTAAGAGTTACTCCTGGGAGAGTTTTACACATTGCAATTAGCCGATCAAGTAGGTGTCTAGAAAGGTGTCAACGGGGTTACGCCTCTGTGAAAACGAGGTTTACATTAATTAGGTTCGTGCGAAAGCACGGGGGACCTCCCTCAAAGTACCGACACTGGCCTGGCTGAAAGATTGGTGAACTTGTAGTGTGTAATTAATCCCGGCTAGTCTTTCCTTTTAGGGTTTGAAGGAAAATTTGATAAAACCAGTAGGAGCCATCCTGATTAGATAAAATAATAACCAATCTATTCTTGAAAGAGCGCACGCTGAGTGTTTTCTTCTCTCTCTCTCCAGGTAGCGACCATATCACGCCTTAATCAAGATAATAAAACGGATATATTGACCGAACCCGCTTGTTATACTGAGCTGGGGAACGTTGGTCCCGCTCCAACTTATAATTGTTATAAGACAGAGCAGGAAATTGGGGAATACCAGATTTCCCGTGCCGCCCAAACGAAGAGAGTGCATGCTGATGCATCATCTTCGGGTGTGTTCATTACAAAGAACTGTTTCTCTGTATCCTCTACGTCCTGGGTATGTGATACCAGATCAGGATCCCAGATATGTAATCTGTTACATAGGGCTACAGAAAGGTAGAGAACTGAGAACGGGTGATAAGTTTCATGAGGCAGAAAACGGGGCAAGTGTTGCAGCCAAGTCTGTTGGTCACTGTCACCCTGTATTACAAATACATTGATTCTGAACGAATGTTATTAGATACCGAACCTGATATACAAAATCATATCACTCTCTTTATAAGTAAAGAAATGATAAAATTTTGTATTGTTGGATTATGTTTTGAACATTTCCTATATCAAAAGTTGATCGGCTCAGGCACGTTATCTAAAAGCATTGATGTTCTAAATCAAAATACAGTTCTTTGTATACGGAACACACATAAGAGGAAGAGTTCAAAAATGAACGAATTCTTCTTGAGGCATTGTAGACTAGGTCATATCAATGCGATCCGACTGGCTGAAGTTACATTTTAGATGCATATTTAAATCAGTTTGAATTTACATCTTATGAAACTTGCCAGTCATTTCACAGAGATAAGATGACCATAGCTCCGTTTACTGGAAACAGAGAAAGAGTTAGTGAACTCTTGGGACTGATACATGATGATGTATGTAAGTTCTCCTGTCTACACATGTCAGGACTGGTTTTTTATACTTCATTACATTCTCTGATAATCTTTCGAGATTCAGACCTGCGTTCCTGTTGAAACACAAGTCCGAACCTTTTGAGATATTCACAGAATATAAGTTAGAAGTAGAGAACCAAAATAAGGGTATAAGTATTATGTTCTATGATGAGATCAAGGAGGAGAATACTTGAGCACGGAATTCCTGGACTATTCTAAAGGAGAATGAGATTCTCTCTCAGCATTACTCCTCCGTATACACCATAGCACGATGGTATATTGGGGCGGAGCAATCACATACTATATGATAAGGTGTGCTCTATGATGAGTACTACTGAGTTACCTGTTTCCTTTTTGGGAGTTATGCGCTTGTGAAGTTGCATACCTATTGAATAGGGTTCAAATCAAATCAGTTGCCTACCATTTCATATGTGATATGATAAGGGAAGAGCCCATATCTTAAGTTGGTTAAGATTTGGGGTTGTCCGGCCTATGTCTAAAAGCAAAATCCGGACAAGCTCGAGGCAAGATCTGTTATGTAGAACTGGAAAGGTTCCAGCTATACAAACTACAGCAGATGACTTGGTAGAAACAAAAGGATTCAATAGTAACCAACGAACCTCAGCCTCTCTGCCGATCTAGTAGGGTTCCTCACCCACCTGAGAGATACTTCGGTTCCTCTATGACAGTGGGAGCGAGGATTGCATCATGAGATGATGACCCAACTAGTTTCGAGCTGGCCATCAGGAGTAAGACTCTGTAAGAATGGCTGGATGCTTAGTGATCTGAGATGGAATCCATGTACACCAACAAAGTATGGACTTTGGTTGCTATATCTGAAGGGTTAAATCCCCATCAGGAGCAAGTATATCTTGAGAAGATTACTTGGTGTAGATGGAAAAGTTGAGACTTTCAAAGCTAGACATGTTAAAGGTTTTCATCATCGACCTGGCGTGGATTATGATGAATCCTTTTTCAGTGGCTATGCTTAAGTCCATCCAGATCCTACTTGCCACGGCTACATACCATGACTACGATATCTGGTGGTTGGGTGTCATGACAGCTTTTCTAAATGATGTTTTAGAAGAGGGCGTCTATAAGTACACAGCCAGAGGGCTTCGTAGACAGTGGGAGCAGCGGAAACGTGTGCAAGATGTTTTATGTGATAAAGCAGGCATCGCGGAGTTGGAACATCTATTTTGATGTAGTAGTCAAAGATTTTGATATCATCAAAATGGTAGATGAACCTTGTATAAACAAAAAGGTAGTAGGGAGTATAGTGACGATCCTCGTAGAGTACATGGATGACATACTCTTGATAAGAAAGGAGTTTCCTATGCTACGCCCGGTCAATCTCCGCTTATCACAAGGATTCTCCATATGGGATCAAAGTGATACCTCCTAAATCCTGGGTTTTGGATCTATGAGATAGATCTAAATGTATGTAAGGATACTCACTAGTTGTAGTGAGATGGTATCAATCGATCCTGGGGAGAATCACTGGAAGTGTTCCAGGATGATAAGGATGACTGAATGTCAGTCACAGGCATTGTCTTTACCCTCAGTAAAGGGACGGTATGTTGGAAGAGTTCCAAGCTAGATACCGTGGCTAACTAGACGATAAAGGCAGGATACATCGCTACTTAAGATGCTACCAAAGAGGATGTTTGGGTGTATATTGGTTCATGAGATGAACTACGTTCCAACCATTGTGAGACAATGGAGTTGTGGCTTATGCCAAGGAACGCCGGTCCCATCAGTGATCCAGACATATTCTAAGGCAGTGTCACCTGATCATGGAGATGGTCGATCTCCAAGGGATCAAGGTTAGGAGAGTAGACTCAGAGGACAACACGGCGGATCCACTCACAAAGGCCTTTTCCCAGAGAGAGACTTTTATGGGATGGTTGAGTATGAGATACTGCAACCACTGCTATCAGATGGCCCTAGTGCAAGTGGGAGATTGTTAGTTATATGTATGCCCTAGAGGCCATTACTATACATAGGATGTATATTGTAGTGGATGCTGGGACATATATAGGGAGGACTTTCTTGCTCGACATGATAGTATGCTATCTGGTTGCTCTTTACCTTAACGTGTACACCGATTGTCTCTCTGTTACATGTTGGTAAAGCCCTTAGGATGTGTACTTGACTACCTGGACTATGATGCGGATCATACTAGTGGGGACATGGTAGTCCATAAGTACATCCTTCAAAGTCCTTAGTCGTGGGTGTATCGAGACGGGGCATCGATATACCAGAGTAGACTAGCGTATACCTTCTCGACCCATACAGATGGGCGATGGATGATCCCATATCCATTGGTGTTTGACATCAGAGATGTATACGGGTGCTCAGTGGAGACTGGGTACACTGGACGGACTCGCCGAGAACTCCTAGATGGTATTATACCTTACGTCAGATGGCAGTTCTCTGGTGACACTGGTACAGAGTAGTCTGTTGACCCGAGATCGTCATAGAGTCTTGTGTGGTTCCCACTGTGCTTTGATTTCCACCTTACCACGTCCAAGAGGGCGTGCAAAACGGTGGTTTTTGGGTACAGTCCCGAATCACATGGAGGCAATGAGCGATAGGAGGGGATTCGTCTCTCCCGGTATAGGGAGTTGATGTTGCGCTGTGTTCGATTGGCTATAACAGGAAATCCCTGGCCATGGTTGCAGAGATTTACTGGTAAGTGTTACCAGTAGTTTCTCGAATTGTTATAGACCTCATATCGACACGACTTATCGAGCTATTGGGGTCTGACGTTTACCACCCCTAGGCGAGATATGCGACATATCAGACGATCAGACCGGACTGTACGGTAAGTGTTACTGGTTGGATTCACAGGAGTGTGTGCGGGCTTGCTCGTCGATCTTCTGATCGCTCAATACCCGGGTGGCCATTACGTTTAGCAGACCGCTTGCGGCTTGTGGGTGTTTGATATGATCATCACCTGCTGCCGGCGTATTGACGAGTCTTTAGAGTCCTACATAGAGATTTCCTGGCTCAAGCGAAACGAAATAGGAGCGCATATGAGATATGTGCGGGACCGAGAATAATGCGTGTTTGTGATACCGTATTTCATTCTCGCGATGAATGTGTCGAATGGTTGTATGCGATATAACCTAGTTATCGAATCAAGGATTGATTCGATAAATCGATACATTGTATACTAGTCGGTTGTGTGCGACATGACCGGATCATTGAATCAAGTGTTGATTTAATGATTTAATGCATAATTATATATTTGATATATTACTTTGTATTAACTAGTATTGGTTCACTTTAAATGGATTTTCTCACTTGAAGTTCACAAGTTGTATATGTGATATACTTTTGTGCACTTGATTGTATCATGTTTGATGATACATGCTTACTTGAGTTTGTGTAAAGATTAAACCATGGTTATTTAAATGGTTAGGGTTTTGTTTTTCATTTTCTTATTCATTTATTGATTTGTTTATTTCATTTTGGCAAAAGGAAAATGGTGGCTAATTTTGTTTCTTTGTTGAAGTTTCATGAAGCTTTGCAAAAGTCCACCATTTTTGTTTTATGCCTAACCTAACCATTCACCTAACTATAGTTTGCTCTCTACACATAACCATGGTTGGATTATGATAAGGATTCTCATTATTTTCTTTTTGAAATGGAACTTATCATAATATCTTCTTCTTCTTCTTCTTGAAGAAGAAACCTTCCTCCATCAATGGCAACTCTTGAAAATGAGTGAGAAATCCAATTCTAAAGTGAACCCACATCCTATTTCTTCATCCTCTACCTCTTGCCAAGTAGTAGAGTGTGTTTTCTTCACAAGTTTCATGACTTGGTGAAGTGGGAGCTTGATCTTGTGATGCCTCGACGTAGATCATCTTCGGCACGAAGCCGACGACCTTGCCCGCCCATTTCTTCGATGAAGCCAACGCTAGAGCCCGGGTTTCCATTTGGACAGCGAGGAGACTTCATTGCGGAGCTATGGAGGTGGAGGACCGGATCTACAAAGGTTGTATTTCCGTTCTCTTAGTAAAGTAGTTTACTAGTTCTAGTTTCGCCTAAGATATCTAGTTAACGATCTAGTCTAGGGTTTCTCGGCACCGTAATTTTTGAAATTGGCATGGTTGATACCTTGTGAGACCTCTTGAGAGTGCCTAGGAACCCTATAGAGTTTAGGTAGAGAGTCCGGGTTGCTTGATCAACCGCTTGTTGTGACCACTCCTATGGGAGAGTCGTTTGTTGCTAGGCACGTGTTCCGATCCTGTACCGTTCGTATTAGCGAGAGAGAGTTGCCTGTCGACTTGATCCTTCTTGAGATGTTGGACTTCGGCGTTCTTTTGGGCATGGATTGGTTAGCCATGTGCTATGCGTCTGTAGACTGCCGTGAGAATACAGTTAGATTTTGTTTTCCCGGCGAGTCGACTTTTGTTGTGCTGGGGGACCGTGGTGACGCCCCTCACAGTTTGATTTCTTCTTTTCACGCTGGACAGCTTCTGAGGAAGGGATGTCAGGGATTTCTCGCCTATGTTTGCGATACTAGAGCTACAGAGGTTCCATTGGATCAGGTTCCGGTTGTTAGCGAGTTCCCTGACGAGCTTCCTGGGCTACCGCCCTAGCGCGACATATCTTTCTGTATTGACTTGATTTCCGGTACGGGGCTTATTTCTATACCGCCTTATCGGATGGCCCCGGAGGAACATAGAGAGTTGAAGGGTCAGTTGCAAGATTTGCTGGATAAGGGACTTATTTGATCCAATGTTTCTCCTTGGGGTGCTCTGGTCCTGTTTGTCAAGAAGAAGGACGGCAGTTGGCGTCTGTGTATCGACTATCGCCAGCTGAACAGGGTTACAATGCGGAACAGGTATCCTTTGCCATGTATCGACGACTTGTTCGACCAGCTTCAGAGGGCAGGGTACTTTTTGAGGATCGATTTGCGATCAGGCTACCATCAGCTGCGGGTTCGACAGGAGGATATTCTGAGGACAACTTTCTGCACGCGCTACAGCCATTATTAGTTTTGGTGATGTCGTTCGGACTCACCAATGTGCCAGCAGCATTCATGGACTTGAACAGTATTTTCCGGCCGTATCTTGATCTATTCATCATAGTATTCATTGACGATATCTTGGTGTATTCCCGGAGCAGAGAGGAGCACGAGCAGCACCTGCGGATTACACTGCAGACTTTGAGGAAGCACCAGCTTTTCGCAAAATTCTCCAAGTGCGCATTCTGGCTGGACAGCATAGACTTCTTGGGTCACGTGATTACACGAGATGGTATATGTGTAGACCCGAGGAAGATCGAGGCCGTTCAGCGTTGGCCCAGACCCACATCTGTTACGGAGATTCGCAGCTTTTTAGGGTTGGCCGATTACTACAGGCGATTTGTGCAGGACTTCTCCCGTATTGCTACACCTTTGACCGGGTTGACCCGGAAGGGAGTTCCTTTCAATTGGACAAAGGAGTGCGAGCACAGTTATCAGCAGCTACGGACTCGACTGACTACGGCGCCGGTATTATCGTTGCCTTCGGGATCGGGACAGATTTGTGGTCTGTTGTGATGCTTCTCGAGTGGGGCTAGGGTGCGTATTGATGCAGCATGACAGGGTGATCGCGTATGCTTCACGGCAGTTGAAGAAACATGAACAGAACTACCCCACTCACGATTTGGAGATGGCTGCAGTGGTCTAAACACTTAAGATCTGGCGACATTACCTATACGGCGAGTCGTGCCAGATATTCACTGATCACAAGAGCTTAAAGTATATATTTCAGCAGCGAGACCTGAATCTTAGACAGCGCCGTTGGATGGAGTTAGTGAAGGACTACGATTGCGAGATCTTGTATTACCCGGGCAAGGCTAATGTAGTGGCGGATGCTTTGAGTAGGAGGCCCGGGGGTAGTCTATCTTGTTTGAGCGTAGTGCAGAGGCAGTCGTCGGTAGATTGGCAGATTTTATGCGACAACCGAGTGCAGTTCGAGTTTACGCCGATCGGGGGACAGCTTGCGCCTGTTCATGCACGCCCACAGTAGCTTGACCGTATACATGAGGCACAGTACAGTGATGACCGATGTTTAGAGATCATAGCACAGATGGGACAGGGCAGATTTTCCGAGTTCGTGATCGATGATCATGGGATACTGCGATTTGGGACTAGACTGTGCGTACTAGATGCTGAGGGACTGCGGCGTGAGATTCTTGAGGAGGCACATCGATCGGTGTACAGTGTTCATCCATGTTCCACCAAGATGTACCATGATATGAGGGATGTTTACTGGTAGGACAGAATGAAGAGGGACATCGCAGATTTCATGTCAAGATGCTTGAATTTTCAGCAAGTCAAGGCCGAGCACCAGAGGCCCGCGGGAGAGCTACAGCCGTTACCCATTCCGGAGTGGAAATGGGAACAGATTTCTATGGACTTCATTGTGGGTCTACCCAGGACTAGTCGAGGGTATGACTCCATCTGGGTGATCGTGGATCATTTGACGAAAGCGGCTCACTTCCTACCGGTGAAGACGACTTTCGGATTTGCTCAGTATGCCCAGATATACATCGAAGAGATTGTATGACTGCACGGAGTTCCGAAGTGTATCATGTCCGACAGAGGCACCCAGTTTACCAGCCGACTATAGCAAAGGCTTCAGGAGGCTTTGGACACCCGCTTGAGTTTCAGCACAGCATTTCATCCGCAGACCGACGGACAGTCAGAGCGGACTAGTCAAACTCTCGAGGACATGCACCGAGCGTGCGTATTAGATTTTGGAGGTAGCTGGGATCATCATTTACCCTTAGTAGAGTTCTCCTACAACAACAACTACCAGGAGACCATTCAGATGGCACCATTCGAGGCTCTATATGGGAGGAGATGCTGATCGCCCGCCTGTTGGACAGAGATCAGTGAGAGCAGTATCTTAGGGCCGTAGATTGTTGAGGAGACGACCGCGAAGATCCAGTTGATTCACGATAGGATGAGGCCAGCCCAGAGTAGGCAGAGATCTTATGCAGACCGTCGTCGGCGCAGACTTGAGTTTTCTGTTGGTGATCATGTTTTCTTGAGGGTCTCCACAATGAAAGGTGTGATGAGATTTGGGAGAAAGGGGAAGCTTAATCCCAGGTACTGTTGGAGATAGTGCCCTCAGAGTCAATTATTGGATCACAGGCACGTGATTGCAATGATTGAGGGAGGACCTGTACCAGTAAGACAGTCTTACTCGAGATGATAGTATGCTATCTGGTTTATCTTTATCATCGTGTACTGCTTTAGGTGACCTTACCAGTCGCTATTACACGTTGATAGAGCCCCTAGGATTCTTGCTTGCTACCAGCAGTAAGAGGGCGATCATATACATGAGAGCTGGAGTCTATAAGCACATCCTTAAATGGTCCCAAGTCGTGGGAGTTTCGAGACAGGGCATCGATACTCCAGAGTAGACTAGTGTATACAGTCGAGACCCCGACGAGGGACGGTGGCTGGTCTCACAAGCCACTGGTGTCAGTTGGTTCACCTAAGATGTATACAGGTGCTCATTGGGTTATGAGTACACCGGACAGGACTCGCCGGGAACCTGCTAGTTGGGATTATACCAGACGTCAGATAGCAGTTCCCTGGTGACATGTGTACAGGTTAGTTCATCGACCTGAGATCGTCATTTGTCTCGTGTGAGTTCCCACTGTGCTTTGATTACTACCCTACCACGCTCAAAGGAGACGTGCAAACAAGTTTTAGTTGGGTACAGTCCCGAGCTACATGGAGGGAGTGAGCGGATCTGCAGGGGTTCGTCTCTCCCGGTATTAGGGGTGAGGTCGCGCTGTGTCTAGGAGAGCCAGTACATGAAAAGTCCTTGGCCAAGGCAGGAGATTTGCTGGTATTTATTCCAGTAGTATCTCAGGGTGTTCTGGGCTACACTCCGACACGGCTTGTACCGCTTTTGGGGGTCTGACTTTTACCAACCCCCTAGGCCCGCCATGCGATACTCATAGACGAACGGACCGGACTGTACGGATATTGTCACTGATAAGCTCAGTAGGGTGTCAGGATGAGTTCGCTCATCGACGTCCCTTTTGGTCAATAGCTGGTGGCCCGTCACGTATGGCTAATACCTCTGACGTTCTAGTGGTTAAATCCACAGCCATAGTATTGACTAGTCTTTAGAGTCCACCACACATAGTTACTCAGGTTTCGGGCGAAACGCTGTAGAGGCCGTATGGAGATATGGCAGGGTTCGATCAAATACATGCGGTATTGCACGGATCGTGATCGGACGGATTTTACTAGCCGGCTTTAGTTTAAGCCGGATCCTAGTATTAGATAGTGTAGATTTTGTCTCTTTGCATTTGTGTTCAGTGGGAATACAAATGCGGGCATGTATATGCAGTAGCGGGGTTTTCCTGTAATTTATTACGGGATCAGTTTTCTGAAGTTGCCAGTTTGCATTCCGTTCGGGCCGGTTTTCCTTTGATTCTTCACGGCCGGACTTTCGATGGAGGGGGTAATTTGCAATTGTGCAAATTACTTTTTGTGGAGGGGTTTTATTGCATTATGTGGCTTCTTTCATCATTAGATTCTTTTCTAGTCTATTCTATTCCATTTATTGTGATGGTTTGTGAAAGGGTTTGATAAGAAATTGGTGTGACTTTTTTCTACACATATTCATCCTCTTTCTTCTCTTGATAATGATTGATTCATTTTTCTCCAGTTGAAAAAGAGGCCGGCCACTATGGGGAGGGGAGAGATTTTTGAGGAGTGAAAAATTATTCTATCTTCATCTCATTCCATGGTTGCAAAAGACTAGATCCATATATCTCATTGCTCCTTATCGTTCTCCTCCTCAATTCCTCCATCAAGGCAACTTCATATACCCCAAAAAAACATAGCCTACTACACTACATCTACAGCAAATCTTGGATGCGTCGGCTAGCCAACTTCGCGCCCGAGTTGCCTCGGTCCAGAGGTGGGAGCCCGTAAAAGAATCCGGCTACGTGGTGCATTTTCCGACGAGGACGTGACGGACGGAGCTTCCGCGGGAGATCGGAGTGGAGACGAAAAACGAAGGACACGGATCGCTTGGTATACTTCTCTACCCATTTTTGTTTGCTAGTAGCTAGGTTAATAGCCCGATCAGGGTTATAAGTGCGCGGTGATGCCGGTTTGCTAGTTTGCAAAGTTTTTCGTTTCCGCGTTTCCGGCGTCGGATCGACGGCCGGGTCGCCGCCGTGCACTTACATTGGTATCAGAGCCTCGCCGTTAACCTATTCTAGCTTGCTCTAGCATGTTTAGAACTCGATCGAACAAAAATCCCTAAAAACCGTATTTTCCAATGATTCATGTTTCTGTCGAAATTTTTTCAGCTCCAAAAATTTTTCAGGTCATTGCAGAAACACAAGCAGGAAATTCTAAGAATTCTGGTAAAATTTGATGCAGTGATCCTTTAGTATGACCGCGGAAACGCGGCCAAACCCCTGGTTTGGCCGTGGTTCCGCGGTGGGAAAGTGTCTTCATTGCACAATATTTTTCCAGTAGGCTTTTGAATTGAAAATAGGGGTTTTGGGATATTCTTTTTGGGCCAAGATTTTCTATGAGTGCTACAGTAGTGCTTGGGTCCCACTTCGATAAATTTGTTCGATCGAAAAGTTTAAACATGCTAGTTCACAGTATTTACATTATATCTGCGACCGTGAATGTCATTCGATCGGTAAATCCAGTCTATCTGCTATAGCCCTTTTAGACGGATTTGCGAACGTGACATTCACGTTGATGTTCTATGTTATGCTGTGATGTTGCGGATTGGTCGTGGGGATAGCCTGGTTGCAGTGGTAGTAAAGTTTTGTTTTATATGTACATTTGATATTGCGGGGCGAGCGTCCGACATGTGGACTGCCGTCACTGCCTGTTTGTATTATTCTTTTGGGGCACGACCAGGTTGCGGTCGATGTACCCGTTGTATGTATATTTTACTTTCTGTACTAGGTTTACCCCGCGGAGGGGTGCACGGATAGCCGGGTTCTAGAGGGCAACGAGCCCGCATCTCATGGCTTTGAGACGGAGGGGGCTTTACTCTAGAATTGGGAGGCTATTCGCCGCACTCGTAGGGGGTATAGGTTGACCCAGGAGGGGTGCCCAAGTTACCGGATTCCGTGAAGTGCTGGGTGGTCCATTCACATTGCTGAAGGGGGCTGCCTCGGTTCAGGTTTTGGCGGGTAACTTGCCGCGTCCGTAGGGGTCTAGGATCTCATTGCACAGGCAATCCATACGACCAGGGGAACGTCGGGTTTCAGTAGCGGCTCTATGAAACCCGGGGATCCCAGATATCTGTATTGTTCTGTGATGCTGTAGATTTCTGTGATGTTGCATTTTATCACGCCTTGAGCGAATATTATATATTTATATATATACTAGTAGATGTTGTATATGTTTTGCATCCGCGCTAGTCCAGTCCCCGCTCTGTCGTTAGTTAGCTAACCTAACGGGTGATGACGGGACCCAGTGGCGAATGCAGATGGCATATACGTACGTCATTATTTTCGTTCTTTGTGGTGTGATCAATTGATGGGACTGCTTTGATTCGGATCAATGCAAGCTAAACAACCCTATTTGATGTTGTTGGAACATTTTTCAAAAAGCTGTTATTGCATGGGCGTTCTCTTTTATTTTGCACAGTGGTATTCAGTTGGAATATCCTGCTCCTCAGTCGACGAGGCAAGGGCCGAGATCCCTTCACCGGGAGTGATCCCTTGGACAGAAGGTTGCGTCAGGGCAATGACTTCACTATAGCCGATTACTTTTGCTTTGCATCGTGGTATTCAGTTGGAATATCCTGCACCTCATTCTACGGGGAAAGAGCCGAGATCCCTTCATCGGGAGTGGCCTCTTTAGCAAAGGTTTTCGCCACTATATTTTTTAAAAGCTATCCGGTTCCTTCAACGATATCAAGTTCATTACGTTAAAGGTTTTCGCTAGAAACCATTCGTAGCCCTCCGTCGTTTCATATGGATAGTCAATAGTATTCAAGCTGTGTATGTTGGCCAAAGTCAAGGCACAGTGTTTGGTAGCTGTTGGTTATTCATATGCAGCATAGATAAATGCGTTGGTTTGGGACAGTCGTATAGCCTTGTTGGCCAAAGTCAAGGGCTTGTGCGGGTGGGTTCAAATCAACCTGGAGAATGACGGGTAGAACTTGACATGTGACTTATGATATGTTGGCCAAAGTCAAGGTCATAAGAGATGGGCAAAAATCCACATCGGGAGTTTCTAAAGAAACTGAAACTTACCAGATATGCGCATACCTTCTGGAGTGTGATAACGTGAGTGGATTCCGTCACGTTATCATGCGATGATAGTTGGATCCCGATTCCCACTGATGAGTTGGTTTACTCCTCAGGTGATCCCGGCTAATTCTTCATTCAGGTTTGGGGAAGAATTTGACGTTACAGTGGGAGATTTCCAGATTAGATACAGTGATAACCATTCTGATCTAGGTTAGAGTGCACGCTGAGTGTTTCTTTTCTCTCTCTCTTTGGCAGCGACCATTAACCCGACCCTAGACTATGACTCAGTGACCAAGTTGACCGAACCTTCTTAACACTGGCTTTTGGATTGTCAGAGTTGCAAACATCATTGCCACTCCTACTTTTACCCTTTTCTCCAGGACACCCCGTATTACTACGAACGTCCACTTCCATTGGACAAAACCATCGTATGGTTATATACGAACTCGAAGGAATTCGAGGATGGTTTCCGGTTCTGGAGAAAACGAATAGGACTATTCAGTTGTCTTTTCCTTTCACCTTCTCTCATTGCGAGTACTCCTTGGTTTAGGAGATAGTACACCTATTACGCAAATTGGATAGTCTTCTTCCAAACCATAGGCAGGTGCCGACCGGTAGGGAATGAAGAAAACCAATTAGCCTAAATGGTGTACAGAAGGTATTAAGTTAAGACAAAGAATGGGATTAGTAAGAGGGCAAAAGTAAATTGCGACTGCTATTCACGACCAACCAAGTATTTCTTCGCCAATTCTAAATCACCTTTGTATTTCTCCAGGACACTCCGTATCACTACGAAGATCCCAAGTTTATTGGATACTCCATCGTATGGTTATATACGAACTCGAAAGGAACTTGTTCCAGTTCGGGGATGGATCCTGGTTCAGGAGAAATAGGAATAAGGTTTATTCGGTTGTCTTTTATCTTCACCTTCTCTCGCATTGCGAGTGCTCCTAGGATTAGGACAGTGCACCCATTATGCTTATTGGATAGTCTTCTTCCAAACCATAGGCTGGTGCCGAACGGTAGGGAAGGAAGAAAACCATTTGGCCTAAAGGGGTGTACAGAAGGTAATGACTAAAGACATATAAAGCGATTTGGAGAGGTGGCAAAGAAATATACGGTCACAGTTGTGAATCTGGATAATGGAAGAGGCATTACTTGGAATACCAGGATGCCCCATCGAAACATTTTAATGTTTCAGTTTCACTGTGTACTGTTAAAAGAAAACTGATTTCCCAATTAGACACATGCTCCAGGGTATGTATTTACCAGGTTTGATTCTCACATCTGTATGGTTTTACAGATGATGAGTGGGAGTAAGTTATTGGGAATTAGGTGATCATCCTCATTATATCGGGATTCGTTGTAATTGGTGATATTTGAGGAAGTCACCTGGGTTGTTTGCCGGACGGCAAATATTTGGTTTTGAATATCCGTTGTTATGCACCAATTTCAAATTGATATATCTATACGTCTATTTTAATAGAGTGAGATATACCTTTTGAAATTATGTCTATGACATTTACCTATATCAGTGGATGGATAGGTAAGGAGCATTCAACGGCGGTGTAATTCTTCATAACCACAGTACAGTTTTTAACCTACAACACACAGTGAATGAGTCATTTGACTCAAGGGACTTATACAGAGTATTGTATGTTGTCCAGTGTCCATTAGGACAGAGGGGTTGGTCCTCGTACTATATTCGGTTTACTTATGACTTCTCTAGTTTTTAGACAGGTGTTTCGTAGAAACACAGGGTCCGAGTTTTGTGAAGTTATAGGTATAAGAATAAAGTAGAGAACCAGATGTTGCAAGTATCAAGATTCTTCAAGGAGATCGAAGATGTAGATACTTGTGTATGGTATTCAGTTGATAGTAATGATTAAGAGAACTTTCTTCTCTTTCAGGTTACTCATAATTGGAAGTACTCCTAAGTTGAGTAACGCTGATCGGCCTCCCTTCCATTCAGTTGACATGCACTGGTGACAGCTGCATGATTTGAATCTGGTTCAATTAAATCAGTGGCTCTGTTTCTATATTGGATATAGAACAGTTCATATCTTGACTTTGTTAAGGTATGGGGAGTTGTCCAGCTTATGCATAAAACCAGACTCTGGATAACTCAAGGCACGTTTCTGTAATGGCTGTTTGTGGGTTGACCCGGGCTATGACGAGGGTTGACTTTCTACCATCTGGAAGATCAATAGTGATATTGTTCTAGACTCGCCACAGTTTTAACAAAAATGGATTTTTTCAGAAAACAGTAGTGGGAGTATGGTAGAACTGGAAGTGATTCCAGAACCACAAACGATTACTGAAGATTTGATAAGAACCTAAAGATTCAATCTGGTTTGATATTCCATTGGCCACTCCGCAGATAAAGTGGGTAACCTCAGGCACTCGAGTGGTACTTCGGTATGCTCAAGGACGGTGGCAGGGAGGTTCTTGTTTACCCAGACTTTCCATTGCTGTTGTTCCAGACTGTGAGACCCGGCAGGAGGATGAGTATAGCGTCGTTCTAAACTAGTTTTAGAAGTGCACGTCTATATGACTCTGCCAGAGGGTTGTCGTAGTCAGTGGGAGCAGCGGAAGCATTGGTGGACAGGAGGCTTATGTCTATTTATAGACTAAAGCAGATATAGCGGAGATAGACCATCTATTTCTGACAGTCATAGGTTTGACTTCATCAGAATAGGAGATGGAACTGTTAAGAAGGTAGTAGGGTGTGATGTCCTGGTATTTAATGACATACACAGAGTAGGAAGTGATATTCCTATACTACGATCGGTTATACTTTGGTCGTCACACAGTGGTTTCTCCACATAAGGAATTGGATGTTATATCAGACATTCTGGTTACTAGATCTATGGTTTTAGATCTAGATTTGGGTGGTTTCCCAATTTGGGTACTTTGACAACATTCTATGAGTATTTAGAATGAACGACTCCTGGCATGGTGGTGTACCTGCAGGTAATGGAGTCACCCTCTCTAAAGGTGTCTTACGGACTAAAGGGGAGAGGGATACGCATGATTGGCAGATCACTTGCTTAGGCAATTGAGTCAATCATGAGATGTCAAGTACCACACCAGATGTTGTTCTTGCAGTAGATGCAATAAGTTGATATTAATCCAATCCTGGAGAAACAATCGGAAGCAGTTTTAGAACATAAGTGGATGTTCTAGGGATTTGATAACGGCAGCCTCCTCTAGGAGACGGTTATCATTCCAGGCTTCCAAGGTGACCTGGATGACAGAGTGACTGTTAGAGTTATAGTTTTCCCTTTGAAGAGGGGCAGTAGTTTGGACAGCTGGTCCAAGCAGATACTGAGGGAAGGCATGGCGCAGGATACTGATTAAGTTCAGTTGACGATACAGTCTAAGAAGTTTGGATTTGGAGTTCATTTATGAGCTAGGTCCCATCAGACATCCAGACACATTCTAAGACAGGTATTGCTCATTTCGGGAGATGGCTTTCTCCGCGAACATAGGATAAAGAGAGACATAGAAAGAAACATCAGAGCGGATCCACTCAGACTGAGGCTATTCCTCGAACGCAATAGTGTCGCAAACAAGCTTTGTGAGACTGACTAGTAGAGGAGTTGGGTGTTCGGTATCACACGGGCTGTGAGTATGCGACATCGCAATAATTAGCCTTGAGTGCAAGTGGGAGATTGTTGGAGATAGTGCCCTCAGAGTCAATTATTGGATCACAGGCAAGTGATTGCAATGATTGAGGGAGGACCTGTCCCAGTAGGACAGTCTTACTCGACATGATAGTATGCTATCTGGTTTATCTTTATCATCGTGTACTGCTTTAGGTGACCTTATGAGTCGCTATTACACGTTGATAGAGGCCCTAGGATTCTTGCTTGACTACCAGCAGTATGAGGGCGATCATATACGTGAGAGCTGGAGTCTATAAGCACATCCTTAAATGGTCCCTAGTCGTGGGAGTTTCGAGACAGGGCATCGATACTCCAGAGTAGACTAGTGTATACAGTCGAGACCCCGACGAGGGGCAGTGGCCGGTCTCACAAGCCACTGGTGTCAGTTGGTTCACCTAAGATGTATACAGGTGCTCATTGGGTTATGAGTACACCGGACAGGACTCACCGGGAACCTGCTAGTTGGGATTATACCAGACGTCAGATAGCAGTTCCCTGGTGACATATGTACAGGTTAGTTCATCGACCTGAGATCGTCATTTGTCTCGTGTGAGTTCCCACTGTGCTTTGATTACTACCCTACCACGCTCAAAGGAGACGTGCAAACAGGTTTTAGTTGGGTACAGTCCCGAGCCACATGGAGGCAGTGAGCGGATCTGCAGGGGTTCGTCTCTCCCGGTATTAGGGGTGAGGTCGCGCTGTGTCTAGGAGAGCCAGTACATGAAAAGTCCTTGGCCATGGCAGAAGATTTGCTGTTAGGTATTCCAGTAGTATCTCAGGGTGTTCTGGGCTACACTCCGACACAACTTGTACCGCTTTTGGGGGTCTAACTTTTATCAACCCCCTAGGCCCGCAATGCGATACTCATAGACGAACGGACCGGACTGTACGGATATTGTCATTGATAGGCTCAGTAGGGTGTCAGGATGAGTTCGTTCATCGACGTCCCTTTCGGTCAATGGCTCGTGGCCCGTCACGTATGGCTAATACCTCTGACGTGCTAGTGGTTAAATCCACAGCCATAGTATTGACGAGTCTTTAGAGTCCACCACATATAGTTACTCAGGTTTCGGGCGAAACGCTGTAGAGGCCGTATGGAGATATGGCAGGGTTCGATCAGATACGTGCGGTATTGCACGTATCGTGATCGGACGGATTTTACTAGCCGGCTTTGGTTTAAGCCGGATCCTAGTATTAGATAGTGTAGATTTTGTCTCTTTGCATTTGTGTTCAGTGGGAATACAAATGCGGGCATTTATATGCAGTAGCGGAGTTTTCCTGTAATTTATTACGGGATCAGTTTTCTGAAGTTGCTAGTTTGCATTCCGTTCCGGCCGGTTTTCCTTTGATCCTTCACGGCCGGACTTTTGATGGAGGGGGTAATTTGCAATTGTGAAAATTACTTTTTGTGGAGGGGTTTTATTGCATTATGCGGCTTCTTTCATCATGAGATTCTTTTCTAGTCTATTCTATTCCATTTATTGTGATGGTTTGTGAAAGGGTTTGATAAGAAATTGGTGTGACTTTTTTCTACACATATTCATCCCCTTTCTTCTCATGATATTGATTGATTCATTTTTCTCCACATCAAAAAGAGGCCGGCCACTATGGGGAGGGGAGAGATTTTTGAGGAGTGGAAAATTATTCTTTCTTCATCTCATTCCATGGTTGCAAAAGACTAGCACCATATATCTCATTACTCCTTATCATTCTCCTCCTCAATTCCTCCATCAAGGCAACTTCATATACCCCAAAGAAACATAGCCTACTACACTACATCTACAGCAAATCTTGGACGCGTCGGCTAACCAACTTCGTGCCCGAGTTGCCTCGGTCCAGAGGTGGGAGCCCGTAAAAGAATCCGGCTACATGGTACCCTTTCCGACGAGGACGTGACGGAAGGAGATTCCGCGGGAGATCGGAGTGGAGACGAAAACCGAAGGACACGGATCGCTTGGTATACTTCTCTACCCATTTTTGTTTGCTAGTAGCTAGGTTAATGGCCCGATCCGGGTTATAAGTGCGCGGTGGTGCCGGTTTGCTAGTTTGCAAATTTTTTCGTTTCCGCGTTTTCGGCGTCGGATCGACGGCCGGGGCGCCGCCGTGCACTTACAGGTACGTGGGCCCCTTCGAGATCCTCGAGCGTGTTGGTGCAGTTGCGTATCGGTTAGCCCTTCCGCCCAGTTTCCCAGATGTGCACCCCGTATTCCAAGTTTCGATGCTCCGCAAGTATCTTCACGATCTTTCGCATGCGATTCAGCCCCCGACGATCCAGCTTGAGCGCGACCTTTCCTATGCAGAGCAGCCGGTGGTCATCTTAGATCGACAGGTGAAGAAATTGAGATCAAAGGATATACTGTCCGTCAAAGTCCTTTGGCGTGGCCCTAGCTGTGAGGAGGTCACTTGGAAGACCGAGAGCGAGATGAGGAAGAAATATTTCCATCACTTTGAAGGTACGCGTAGCTATATTTTTAAATTCGGGGACCGAATTTCTTTAAGGGGGAGGGGGTAGATTGTAATACTTTGAAAATTCGTTTAGGATAATTTCACGTTAATTAGTAATGATGCGCGTTTTTCATAAAAACACGAAAAAAAAACTTATTTCTTTTGTAAACTAGTGCAATTGTAATGAGAGGTGTTTATATATATATATATATATATATATATATATATAGGGTTTATTAATTATAACTTTGCTTGTGTCCACCTTAATTAAATTTTTATTTCCTTAATTGCTTTCTTAAGCTAGGTTAGTGCACACATGCACACTTATCCTTTTGTAACCTAGGCAAGTGTTAACATGTAAACCATTTTATTTTCTTATTGCATGGTTTATATCCCCACTAAATCAATTTTTTTATTAAAAAAACCGTTTTAATTTTAAAATGGAAGAAGGGAGTGGGAGGTATGGTGGTTAGATGAAAGGGCTTGACTTTTCTTGACCATTCTCTCTCTTATTTCTCTCTCCCTTTCATTTTCTGAATTCCAGCAGAATACAGCAGCTCCGGCAGCAACATCTCATCATATTTTTCTTTTTCTTTCATTTCTCTTGAATCCATACAAAACCCTACCCAAAAACCCCTCTTTCCTTCACTCAAAACCTTGAAAATTTTGGTTCTTTTGGTGATTTTGATGGCAAATCAGTGAAAGTTAGGGAAAGGGCTGGAATTGGAGTTTCCCTAGGATCTTTTGAAGGTATCAAACTCAACCATATCACCCTAATCCATAACTTGTGTGTTTTGGTTGTTAAAAATTGAGTTTTGTGCTTTTTTAAGTGTTAATGAAGGGGATTAGTGAAGTTTGTGATAAGTTAGTATTTTTATGGCTTGGATAACTTATTTAAGTGCTATTAGTGTTGTTTAAACCAGGTTTTTACTTCAGTTTGCACTAAAATACCTTTTAGTACCAAATTAGTGTTTTAAAAACGTTTTTAAGCATGATAATAGGATACGGTGATCTGCTATGTCAACGATTATTTTCTGGTGTTGCAAACAATTTCAGAATAGTGTACAGGGTAGCTAGGGTTTTGGGTTGGTGTTTGAGCCCATTCCACCGGACAAAAACCGGCGACATCCCTTCAAAATTCGGCGACGCCGGCCCCACTGCTCTGTGAGTGTTGGTGTTTTGTAGGGTAGTGTCTGGGTTTATTTTATAGTGTTTGGTCTTGTTTACTTTTTGAGTTTTCTTCCAGATTAAAATCTGGGGCCTGTTGCCCTTAAATTGGAGTTTGTGTTTAGCGCGACACGTACGTTTCGTTGTGGTCTGGTGAGTTCTGTGCATCGCAGCGCATCGGAGTAGTACAGGGTTTAGCACACGCGCGTTTTAGTGTATCGAGTTCACGCGTTTAGCTTGTGACGCTAATTTTTCCGTACTGCTTTAGTATCACATTTTACAAGGTTTTTGCTTATGCTTATTCCTTGTGTAAATCTAGGTTTGCAGGCGAGTACGACTAATGCCGCGAAGAAGGGGAAACAAGTAGTCGGCTACACTTAGCGCGAGACTGCAGTGAGTAGATTTAACATCTACGGGAAAATCGCCCGCATAGCGTTATGCGCCAGGGCTGATAGGACCTTTTAGAAGCATATGGCATTTACATACATTGACTGTGCATGGATACTGTTTGTAGCATACCGCATTCCCTGCTATATGTATATGAACTTAGAATTGGTAAAACACCGCACTGTTACTAACGGTTCATGTTGCACGAGCATTAATCTGCATGTTACACACACATCGTTAGTAACTGCCATGACACTCACACGGTAGAATTGCCATGATCATTATACTTTAGTTCATCTCACATATGATTCGATATGATTATGATACTTGTGCACGTACTCATTTACATATTCGTACTTGTGCACGTACTCCTTTACATGTTCATACTTGTGCACGTACTCATTTACATATTCGTACTTGTGCACGTACTCCTTTACATGTTCATACTTGTGCACGTACTCATTTACATATTCGTACTTGTGCACGTACTCCTTTACATGTTCATACTTGTGCACGTACTCATTTAAATACTTATACATATTTAAACTGTACCTACCTAGATAAGCTGATTTTGGTAGAAACTGGGAGCCGCACGATACCTTTTGAAAAACTGAAACTATTTTAAAGAGCGGTTTCTCCCTTTTACTTATAGTATGACTTGACGCATATATCACATCGCATTGACTCACACATTGGTTTTGGATTTCATGTGATTTCTGGTTTTGAGGACCGTGGAGTTATTTAAGAAAGTATGCACTATTTGAAAACCCGGTTCCTCTTGATATGATATTTTGGTGCGTACACCACGCGTTTTCTCGGTTCTGAGACGTGTGCTTGAAACCCGATTCGAGGAGTTGGATGATCCGTTTGCGGGTTCGTGGTGGACCAGGTATGGTACCCCAGGGCGGGAACGGATCTGCTGTGTAGCTAGACGGTGAGCCTGGCAGTGGGACCCCTACCTACCGGTGATTGGTTGGACATGGCGGTTATCCGGAGGATACTGACCAGAGTCGATAGATGGATATGGGACGATCCGTACTGCTGGGGCCGTGGGCCAATTCCGCAGACGGAGCCCGTGGGCTGATCCGGAAAGATGGAGCCCGATATATAAGGATTTGCGTGTCGTTACTGGACACGATTATTTCTTTATATTTCGAGTGCCGATGTTGGGCATTCGCGATTCTCAGGGATTTACAGGATTTGAGGGCTGATGAGGATTACGGCACCTGAGTTTTATTGGGATTTGGGTGCATTGATGGGAACCGATTATTTTTCCACGTTGACATTCCGTGTAGATGTTATTTCATCCCATGCTCAGCATTCATTATTATGCATCTCCTCCTATAGTTAATTTACCTCACAGAGCACTTGCATGATTATTGCACAGACTGCTTATCGCATATAGATATTATCTGCTAGCATATGATAGTGTAGCTTAGTACGTGCATGCTAGCGATTACCTTTATATATTATCTTCTATTCACGAGTTGGAAACTCGCCCCCGTTGTGCCACAGTGTTTGCAGGTTGCCCCTCAGAGTAGTCGCGGCAGGCTGTCTCCTTGTACCTTTTTGGCTATAGATACCACTGCAGTTGGTGCGTGTGCTGTTTTGTTGTTAGGTGGGTTGTGGTATCTGGTTATTTCCATTGTACACACTTTTGTATCTAGTACTCTCCATCTACTTTTTATGTATTTGACTTAGAGACCAGTGTGAGGACGATGTTGTATTTTATTTGTATTCTGGTGTCGAGCTCGTGGGAGCCGACTTTACTTATGCAGTTTTATCATTCTGTGATGTTTTTCACTTATTGCTCATTTCTTCGCTACGGCGTCGTATATTACTCTTGTGGTTTTTGTTTCCGCCATTGGGCGTGATTGCTCCCGTTTGGGATGCTGTTCTATATTGTTATCATTTACTTCATGTCATGTCTTGTACCCGATTTCGGGGTTAGTTTTTACAAAGGAAATGCTGCCAAAATTTTTAAGAACTAACTTGAACTTTAAAGAATGTTACTAAACTACTTAAGGTTTTCAAAATACTTTTAAACAAATTTTTCAACAATCACTACTTTTAATGGTTTTGATTTCTGGGTTTCGGCTTACTTAGTCGCGTTACGCCTGTAGACGTTATGTGATTAAGTGCCGGTCACGAGTCGAACTTCGGGTCGTGACAACCTCGATTTATAATTATAAAGAAATCTCACTAAATAAAGAAAACAGTTGTCGCATTCATGTTGCATTCTGTTTTCATTATATTGCATTCATACCTCATATTTATGATATGTTGCTATCTGAGGCACTGACACGAGAACATGGTATTACACTTATGCATAGTTGTTTACCCTTGCCACCTTTCATGCTTCAGACCTTATCATTTTGAGGATATATATTACTGATCGTATTGACCTAGGATTGAGTCATGCATACGATTTCTGCTCGGTGATGTTTTCTACTCATGAGTTGGCAACTCACCCCCGTTGTGCCACAGTTCTTGCAGGTTTTGCCGTACAGGTTTCATTGCGGCTTTCTGACACACTGCTTCCATTCCGAATGATTGCTTTGGTAGGTTGGTTCACTCGCATCATGACCACCCTCATACATTTATTATATTCAGTTGTATTTAGTAACTCTATCAACTAGACATGTATATTTTTCAGGCTTAGAAAACCAGTTATTATTATTCGACCTTAGAGTCGCGCGTTGTATTATTTTGGGTTTTCTTGATGTTTTTCAGTTTCCTTTGAGTTTTGATCTTCGCCCTTGGCATTGTATATTATATTTCTTGCGTGGTTGTGACCATCAATTGACGAAGAGCTATCTCCCGCTTGGGGATGCCTTTATGTATATTATTCATGTTTGTACCCGTTTGGGGCCAGTATTTACAAAGGAGACTCTGCCGAAATTTTCGGGAAAATATGAAGTTGCTTTTAAACGTTTAATGTCATTCATATTATTTAAACCACTTGTTTTAAATAAGTTTTTCTTTCACTTTGCTTAAAAATGGTTTAAATTTCTGGGCTTTTGGCTTAGTTGAATTAGGTGTGGTCCTATAGACTTCAAATGATTCAAGTGTCAGTCACGTGCTATTTTGGGTCGTGACAACTAGTCTACACTGGAATATCGATGCCCTAGTCTCGATATTCCCATGACAAGGAACCGATTAAAGGATGTACTTATGGACCACCCTGACCCCACTAGTATGATCTCATCATAGTCCTGGTAGTCAAGTACATATCCTAAGGGCTTTATCAACATGTAAGAGACAGACAGTATAAATACTAGTCTACATGTTAAGATAAAGGTAACCTGATAGCATACTATCATGTCGAACAAGAAAGTCCTCTATATATATGTCTAAGCATCCACTATATCATCAATAATGGCCTCTAGGGCTTACATATTACTAACAAACCCGAGACTGACTTTCTGTCATCCTTATCACTATGGAAGCTCGAATTAGTAAAGGACTCCATCTGAAGTTCACCGATACCATACACCAAGAACATCTCTTTAGTCCTTCTCAAGCACTTAAGAATGTTCTTCACAGTTGTCCAGTGGTTTTCCCAAGATCTTTTCGATACTTAATCACTACACCTAGTGAGTAAGCTACATCCGGTCTGGTACACAACATCGCATGCATGATTGACCCGACTGCCGAAGCATAGGGTATCCCTTGTATGCGAGCCCTCTCCAAATCAATTTTAGGAGACATCCCTTTGAAGAGAGAGATTCCTGAACAAGCGGGTACATTACCACGCTTAGAATCTTCCATACTAAACCCTTTTGGTATGGTGTCTATGTACCTGGATTGGGACAATCCCAAATCCATTTAGATCTATCTCTATAGATCTATATCCTCAGGATGTAGGAGGCATCAGTTAGATCTTTTATGGAGAACTTGTGTGATAAGAGGAGCTTAACCGAGTGTAGCATAGAAACATCGTTTCCTATCAAGAGTATGTCATCCATGTACAATACGAGGAAGACAACTATACTCTCTACAACCTTCTTATTTATACATGGTTCATCTACCTTTTTGATGAAGTCAAACTCTTTGACAGCTTCATCAAAACAGATGTTCTATATCCGCGATGCCTGCTTTAACCCGTAGATGGATTTAAGTAGCTTCCGCATGCTTCCACTGCTCCCACTGTCTATGAAGCCCTCTGGCAGTGTCATATACACGCTCTCTTCTAAATCACCATTTAGAAAAGCGGTTTTGACGTGCAGTCTGCCATATTTCGTAGTTATGGTATGCAGCAATGGCAAGTAGGATCCTGATGGACTTTAGCATAGTGACAGGAGAGAAGGTTTCATCTTAGTCGACACCAGGTCGCAGACGAAAACCTTTTGCTACAAGTCTAGCTTTGAAAGTCTCAACTTTTCCATCTACACCAAATTATCTTCCTAAAAGATCTTCTTACTCCTGATAGGTTTTACCCCTTCAGGAGAAACATCCAAAGTTAATACTTTGTTGGTGTATATGGATTCCATCTCAGATCACATAGCATCCAGCCATTTCACAGAGTCCCCACTCGTGATGGCCTGCTCAAAACTCGTTGGGTCATCATCTTCATGATGCAATCCTTTCTCCCACCGTCAACGAGAAAACCGTAGTATCTCTTAGGTGGATGAGGAACCCTACTAGATCTGTGGAGTGGCTGCGGTTCGTCGGGGACTATTGAATCCTCCAGTTCCACCAAATTATCAGTTATAGTTTGCTTTGCTGGATCTTCTTCCAGTTCTACCTCATCGCCACTAATTTCTTCCACAAGAAATCCATTTTCTAAAAAGGTGGCATGTCGAGAAACAAAACACCTTTTGTTCATCGGTGTGGTAGAAGATATACCTTTGCAAATGTTTGGGATATCCTACAAACTTGCACATAACTGACCTTGCCTCAAGCTTGTCCGGATTTTGCTTTTCAACATAGGCCGGACAACCCCATATCTTAACTCGTTTAAAAGATGGTCTCTACCCATTCCATATCTCATATGGAGTGGTAGGCAACAGATTTGGTCGGAACTCTATTCAATAGGTATGCAGCTATCTCAAGTGTATGTCCCCAAAAGGAAATAGATAACTCAGCAGTACTCATCATAGAGCGCATCATATCTAATAGGGAGTGATTCCTCCACCCCAATATACCATTGTGCTGTGGTGTATACGGAGGAGTAAACTGAGGGAGATTCTCATTCTCTTTTAAATAATCCCGGAATTCCGTGCTCAAGTATTCTCTTCACCGATCATATCGAAGGACTTGATTACCTTTACCCATCTGGTTCTCAACTTCATACTTATATTCTTTGAAATTCTCAAAAAATTCAGATTTGTGTTTTAACAAGAACACATGTCCGTTTCTTGAGAGAACATCGGTGAATGTAATAGAGTACACGGAACCATCCCTGGCATGTATAGACATAGGACCGCATACATCACCATGTATCTGTCCAAGAGTTCAGTAGCTCTTTCTCCGTTTCCAGTGAACGGAGATTTGGTCATCTAGCCTTTGAGACACGACTGGCAAGTTTCATAAGATGTCAATTCGAACGGATTCAAATATGTATCCTTAAAGAACTTTAGCTAGTCTTTCCTCATCGACATGACCCAGTCTACAGTGCCTTAAGAAGACTTCGTTCATTTCTGAACTGTTCCTCTTGTGTATGTTCTATACGTTTAGAACTGTAGTTGGATTCAGAACGTGTACACTGTTATACAACATACCTTACCCAATCAACACAAGATTTAGGAAAATATTCACAATATTAGTGGTACGAAATAACAGTCGCTCAGAATCATTGTATTACCAGTTGGTAACACTAGGTGATATTTTCCAACCACTTTGGCTGCAACAATTGCACCATCTCTACTACTAGAGACATATCACCCTTTCCCAGATCTCCACCTTTCTATAGCCCATGTAACAATTTACATGTGCGGGATCCTGATCCGGTATCCAATACCCAGGACGTAGAGGTAACTGTAAAACAGTTCTTAGTTACGAACACACCCGAAGACAATGCATCAATATGCTTATTCTTCCTTTGGGTGGCATGGGAATCCGGATATTCCCCTATTCCTTGCTCAGACTTATGACAATCATAAGGTAGAGCGGAACCAAGCCCAGTATAATAAGTAGGTTCGGTCAAAACATCCATATTATTATCATGATTAAAGCATTTCATTGGTCGCTACCAAGAGAGAGAGAAGGATAATCACTTTGTGTGCGCTCTTTGCAAGATTAGATTGGTTTTTATCTAATCAGGATGGCTCCCACTATTTTTACCTAATCTTCCTTCAAACCCGAAAAGGTAAGATTAGCCGAGATTAATTACACCCAACAAGTTCGCCAATCGTTCGGCCAGGCAGGTATCGGTACTCCGAGGGAGGTTCCCTGTGTTTTAGCACGGACCTAATTAAAATAAACCTCGTTTCCCTAGAGACATTGCCCCGTTGATATCTTTCTAGACACCTACTTGATTAGCTAATTATAAAGTGAAAAACTCTCCCAGAGTAACTCTTACTCGCAGTGGGTATCGGGATCCAACTAACATATAGAAGGTATGCAATCTCATTGCAAATTTCAACACTTGAAATTCCCGATAATTGTTTTTACCCCTAGCTTCATATGATCTTGACGAAGGCTAACAAACCATAGGCCGCTAGTCAAGTTCAACCCATTCATTTTTTGATTGAATTAAACCCACCCGCACGACCCATGACGAAGGCCAACAAAGTCGCACGAATACCGTAATCCAATCGCATCACATGTGAACAGATAAGCACTAATCAGCTACCGCACACTACGCCTTGATGAAGGCCAACAAACATAGCACGAATACTAAATAGTACTTATCTGAAATGACGGAGGGCTACGCAGGTTTTTAAGAAAACCATGAGCGTAATGAACATGATATCGTTGTAGAATTTAATGATTTTGAAAAGGAGCGTTTTTAGGCTTTTTGTAGTTTCTCTAAAGAGGTCACTCCCGGTGAAGGGATCTCGGCTCTTTCCTCATAGAATGAGGTGCAGCATATTTAGGAATACCACTATGCAAAGCAAGAACTAGAGAATCTATCAAAAACAAAACCGAGTGAGTTGTAGCATTTGCTAGTTTCGCTAAAGAGGTCACTCCTGGTGAAGGGATCTCGGCTCTTTCCTCATCGAATGAAGTGCTGGATATTTAAGGAATACCACTATGCGAAGAGAAAACTAGAGCTACCCTTTTTGAAAATTTGATCCTACAACATCTTTAGGTTTCTTTCTTTTCATTAATCTCGTTAATGAAGTCCCATCATTTAAAGTTTCCTAAATATTACAAAAAAGTGAAACGAAAATAGAACGTACGCTTATGCCATCCGCATTAGCCACTGGGCCCCGTCATGCATCGTTAGGTTACTTAACTACCGGCAGAGCGGGGGCTAGACTAGCGCGGGTGCAAAACATAAGCAACGTTTATTATATATCATATATATAATACAACATTCGACTCACGCAGTTATATGATCGCATCACAGAACCAAGCAGCAGAAGCAACATATGAAATATTAGATATACTAAGAATTTCCGTGTTTTAAATTTACCCAGTAATGTAAAACACGGATTCTACGGTCGTGATGAATAGCCAAACCCACATCCCATAGACCCCTACGAGAGCTTCAAGTAACCCTACCAATTCTAGAGTTAGGAGACCCGGTCTCAACTCCTTGAGATGGTCTCCCACTGGACTCTTAAACCCGGTTACTTGTGCTCCCCGCCTTGGGTCTATCCTAATGCGGAAAAGTAAATAATATACAACAGTGGTGACATCATCCTCAACCCGGATGTGACCCAATAAAAGAATATTACAAACAAATTTTGCATGAATGAAAATTGAAAAAATCTCATCTCACATAAAACCCCTGGCTATTCAATCACGATGATCCAATAAAACATATCAGCGACACATAATATCATATATCATCAACGTAAGTAAATATGCGTATTCCAAATTTCGTTGACATATAGCAATGAGATTTGAGATACCCTACGTATTACACTTACGGTCGCAAAAAAGAAACGTAAAACTGCAATAATTAGAATCCGCATTTCCTTAGACATCATAAATCCGGAATATCTCATATTCCTGATTTCATGCCTAACCTGATAAATCTTGTATTTTAGTCTCAAATTGAAAACACTTTTCAATTACGTAGTTGGGGATTCAACAAGATTCCCGATTATATTATCGAATATTCGTCAGAAACTTTAGAAGATGGCCGCACCCCCGATGTCGTCGACAAAGTGCAGTAAGGTGGAACACCGTGGCCGCAAGCACTCGAGTGGATGCTTTTAGCAGCGGGGTTCTCCTACA